>OY756952.1:19440200-22391450 GCA_963580275.1 Crataegus laevigata
CAAAGCTTTCTCCCTCCTTTGTGATGCACGGCACAGGTTCCTTCTTCTCCCAAAAGTGGCGCACAAGGTGGTGGTGGTGATGATAAGGCACGGTGATGGTGATGGGGACTGGTGGTGCACGGTGGAAGGATGGTGGCTTGGATGAAAGGCTTGAGGCAAAGGCTTGTGTGATGGTGAATGGGCGGCTCCTTGAAGTTTTCTGGGGTGAATGTATGATATTTGGGTGCGGCACCTAAGGAGCATATATATAGGCATGGCAAACCCTAGGTTAAATCATATTAGGCTTGGGCTTTTGCAGAAATTAAAGCCTAGGGTAGAAAAATGCCTTGCAAGGCAAGGCAAATGGGGGTTCTAGAAGGATTAGATGCGGCATTAGGTGATGGGCTAGGGTTTAGGGTGCGGCTGAGATGATAACGCCAAGGAAAGGCCTTGCAAGGCAAGGCAAATTGGCTCTAGAAGGCCCTAGGTGCGGCACAAGGTGAAAATCCACAAGGAAAACTAGTTTTGGCTCAACTAACCCAAAACAAGGCCAATTAAATCTGAAATCCAAGATGGATAATGGCTAGATGTTGCGGCATTGACATAGGCCCAAGAATGGCCTTCTAGACAAGATTAGGACATCTCCATTCCAAGAATAGAAACTCTTCAAGAATGGAAACCTTCGGAATTAGAAACTTCCAAACTTAGAAACTTCGGTTTCCACTTTTGACTCTTCATTCGTCCTTCGCTTTGAATTCCATTCTTCACATCTTCATTCACTCCCTAGCTCATTTTAGCTCCCAATTCGTCCATCCATGGTGCTCCATATGCATGTACTCCATTTAAGCTCAATTTAGCTCTAAAATGCACCAAAACGCACTTTCTTGCTTCACTTGCCATTTGAACCTACAAATACACAAAAATAGCTTAAATCACTATAATAAATGATAACTAACTACGTGAGTGCAAGAAAACAAGCTAACTAAGTAGCAGAAATATGCTCCTATCATTTAACTTTGTTTTTACGTTTTTGAGTCAGTTTTCAAGTGATTTAGCAATCCCTCATAATCCCCGGCCTAGAACGATCCCTACTTACATATTTGCTACAATTGATAAAAAGAGGGTTTAATTTGTGTGCGTATAATTCTCACATCAAATTTTTGGCGCCTATGCTGGGGATTAGCAACTTTGCAAATCCCTTGGTTCTTTTCTTTTAGTTTCTGACTTAGTTTTGTTTTCTTTGTTTTGTGTTACTTTTGATATTTAATTTAGTTCTCTTTCTTTGATTTTAGGTACTAGAGAAGTACGACATGAATTTTGCTAGCATTCATGCTCAATTGGCAAATCTTACTTCTCAATTGTAGCAGTATGTCGAAAGGACCACAATGCAAAGTGTCCCTACATTTGGTGCATCATATAGGCAAGGATTTCAAGCCAATCAATGTCCACAAAGAGATTGGAGTGATCATTCAAACTCTATGTGGTGGAAAGCTCAACAAGTTCAACATGAAGCATATTGGCAGCCAAATGAGGAGTTCTATTCAAGACCTATGCAGCCACCACAACCTCATATGCAATATGCTCAATCAAACTCTGGTTCGTCAATAGATTATAATCAAACTCTTAATGAATTAAACTCTTTGGTGCAGGGTTCACAAAATCAAGCTAAGGAGACTCACCAAGGAGAATATTGGCAGCCGTATGAGGAGTTCTTGAAGACTACACTTAAAGGGAGAGCATGGAGTGATTTTCAGATTTAGATCCAAGATTGGATCTAAACAAATGTAAAATATGAGAGGCTTGTGTGTGTAATGATGATGGAATTGGATCCCTGCAATGGTGAGTGCTCGGCACAAGGGTAATAGGCATGCATGTGGTAATTTTAAATGAAGAAGCATGTGGAATGACTGCAAGTGCAGGTTTGAATGAATATAAAACTGACGGCATGGGTGAATTTGTGGTGTAATTGTGGCTGAATGGTGTAACAAATTGGGGTGCATGTTCTTGGTGAACAAGGGGGGTAGAAATGTAACACAATGCATGGCTAGGTGTATGAAACCTCCTAATCTGAATCCAATGCATTTGCCATGCATAGAATCACCCAAACTGGCCGAATTGCACCATTGTCATTTCCAGAAATTCTAGCAGCCAAACTTGTCCTCAATTCTTCATTTTGGACTTCAAATTAAGTCATCAAGATGTTCTCCATGTTTGAACCAATGTTCGGCCACCAAGGGTGGTGTTTTTGCTTCATTTGCCTTCCAATTGACCCTAACACACACTTGGCTGCACACTAACACAAAATGATGTAAAATGCAACTAGCTTAATCAAAAATACCACAAAGATGGCAAATATGGATGATGTAAATGCATACTAATTGTGAACTATCATTCATTTGCTTAAATTCCAAAACATGTCAAACTCACGCTCGTTTTATCCCACGAATGCTTAAAACTTTGCAAATAGACTCCTAATTGAAAAATAGAGAAGTTTTGAGACCAAATAAGCATTTGATCTTGTGAGGATACATTTTGAGCATCTTAGTAGCGTATTATAAGCGTTCATTCGCTTAAATTCAAAAGCGTGTCAAACTCCCGCTCGTTTTATCCCACGAATGCTTAAAACTTTGCAAATAGACTCCTAATTGAAAAATAGAGAAGTTTTGAGACCAAATAAGCATTTGATCTTTTGAGGACTCATTTTGAGCACCTTAGTAGCATATTATAAGCGTTCATTTTCTTAAATTCCAAAGCATGTCAAACTCACACACGTTTTATCCCACAAATGCTCAAAACTTTGCAAATAGACTCCAAATTAAAAAATAGAGATGTTTTGAGACCAAATAAACATTTTAACTTTTGAGGACACATTTTGAGCATCTTAGTAGGGTATTATAAGCGTTCGTTTTCCTAAATTCCAAAGGGTGTCAAACTGACGCTCATTTGGTCCCACGAATGCTTAAAACTTTGCAAATAGACTCCTAATTGAAAAATATAGAAGTTTTGAGACAAAATAAGCATTTGATCTTTTGAGGACACATTTTGAGCATCTTAGTAGCGTATTATAAGCGTTCATTTGCCTAAATTCCAAAGCGTGTCAAACTCACGCTTGTTTTATCCCATGAATGCTTAAAACTTTGCAAATAGACTCCTAATTGACAAATAGAGAAGTTTTCAGACCAAATAAGCATTTGATCTTGTGAGGACACATTTTGAGCATCGTAGTAGAGTATTATAAGCATACATTTGCTTAAATTCCAAAGCGTGTCAAACGCACGCTCGTTTTATCCCACGAATGCTTAAAACTTTGCAAATAGACTCCTAATTGAAAAATAGAGAAGTTTTGAGACCAAATAAGCATTTGATCTTTTCAGGACTCATTTTGAGCATCTTAGTAGCGTATTATAAGCGTTCATTTGCTTAAATTCCAAAGCGTGTCAAACTCACGCTCGTTTTAACCCACGAATGCTTAAAACAGTGCAAATAGACTCCTAATTAAAAAATAGAGAAGTTTTGAGACCAAATAAGTATTTGATCTTTTCAAGACACATTTTGAGCGTCTTAGAAACGTATTATAAGCGTTCATTTTCTTAAATTCCAAAGCGTGTCAAAATCACGCTCATTTTATCCCATGAATGCTTAAAACTTTGCAAATAGACACCTAATTGAAAAATAGAGAAGTTTTTAGACTAAATAAGCATTAGAACTTTTGAGGACTCATTTTGAGCATCTTAGTAGCGTATTATAAGGGTTCATTTTCTTATATTTCAAAGCGTGCCAAACTCACGCTCGTTTTAACCCACGAATGCTTAAAACAGTGCAAATAGACTCCTAATTAAAAAAATAGAGAAGTTTTCAGACCAAATAAGCATTTTATCTGTTGAGGACACATTTTGAGCATCTTAGTAGCGTATTATAAGCGTTCATTTGCCTAAATTCCAAAGCGTGTCAAACTCACGCTCGTTTTATCCCACGAGTGCTTAAAACTTTGCAAATAGACTCCTAATTGAAAAAATAGAGAAGTTTTGAGGCCAAATAAGCATTTGATCTTTTGAGGACACATTTTGAGCATCTTAGTAGCGTATTATAAGCGTTCATTTGCTTATATTCCAAAGCGTGTTAAACTCACGCTCGTTTTGTCCCACGAATGCTTAAAACAGTGCAAATAGACTCCTAATTGAAAAATAGAGAAGTTTAGAGACCAAATAAGCATTTAATCTTGTGAGGACACATTTTGAGCATTTTAGAAGCGTATTATAAATGTTCATTTGCTTAAATTCCAATGCATGTCAAACTCACTCTCGTTTTATCCCACGAATGCTTAAAACTATGCAAATAGACTCCTAATTGAAAAAATAGAGAAGTTTTGAGGCCAAATAAGCATTTGATCTTTTGAGGACACATTTTGAGCATCTTAGTAGAGTATTATAAGTGTTCATTTGCCTAAATTCCAAAGCGTGTCAAACTCACGCTTGTTTTATCCCATGAATGCTTAAAACTTTGCAAATAGACTCCTAATTGACAAATAGAGAAGTTTTCAAACCAAATAAGCATTTGATCTTGTGAGGACACATTTTGAGCATCGTAGTAGAGTATTATAAGCGTACATTTGCTTAAATTCCAAAGCGTGTCAAACGCACGCTCGTTTTATCCCACGAATGCTGAAAACTTTGCAAATAGACTCCTAATTGAAAAATAGAGAAGTTTTGAGACCAAATAAGCATTTGATCTTTTCAGGACTCATTTTGAGCATCTTAGTAGCGTATTATAAGCGTTCATTTGCTTAAATTCCAAAGCGTGTCAAACTCACGCTCGTTTTAACCCACGAATGCTTAAAACAGTGCAAATAGACTCCTAATTAAAAAATAGAGAAGTTTTGAGACCAAATAAGTATTTGATCTTTTCAAGACACATTTTGAGCATCTTAGAAGCGTATTATAAGCGTTCATTTTCTTAAATTCCAAAGCGTGTCAAAATCACGCTCATTTTATCCCATGAATGCTTAAAACTTTGCAAATAGACTCCTAATTGAAAATTAGAGAGGTTTTGAGACCAAATATGCATTTGATCTTTTGAGGACACATTTTGAGCATCTTAATAGCGTATTATAAGCATTCGTTTTCTTAAATTTCAAAGCGTGTCGAACTCACGCTCGTTTTATCCCACGAATGCTTAAAACATTGCAAATAGATACCTAATAAAAAAATAGAGAGGTTTTCGGACCAAATAAGCATTTGATCTTTTAAGGACACATTTTGAGCATCTTGGTAGCGTATTATAAACGTTCATTGTCTTAAATTCCAAAGTGTGTCAAACTCCTGCTCGTTTTATCCCACGAATGCATAAAACTTTGCAAATAGACTCCTAATAAAAAAATACAGAGGTTTTCAGACCAAATAAGCATTTGATCTTTTAAGGACACATTTTGAGCATCTTGGTAGCGTATTATAAACGTTCACTGTCTTAAATTCCAAAGCGTGTCAAACTCCCGCTCGTTTTATCCCACGAATGCTTAAAACTTTGCAAATAGACTCCTAAGTAAAAAATAGAGAGGTTTTGAGACCAAATAAGCATTTGATCTTTTCAGGACTCATTTTGAGCATCTTAGTAGCATATAAAAGCGTTCATTTGCTTAAATTCCAAAGCGTGTCAAACTCATGCTCGTTTTAACGCACGAATGCTTAAAACTTTGCAAATAGACTCCTAATTAAAAAAATAGAGACGTTTTCAGACCAAATAAGCATTTGACCTTTTAAGGACACATTTTGAGCATCTTGGTAGCGTGTTATAAGCGTTCATTTGTTTAAATTCCAAAGCGTGTCAAACTCACGCTCGTTTTATCCCACGATTGCTTAAAACTTTGCAAATAGACTCCTAATTGAAAAATAGAGAAGTTTTGAGACCAAATAAGCATTTGATCTTTTGAGGACTCATTTTGAGCATCTGAGTAGCATATTATAAGCGTTCATTTACTTAAATTCCAAAGCGTGTCAAACTCACGCTCATTTTATCCCACGAATGCTTAAAACTTTGCAAATAGACACCTAATTGAAAAATAGAGAAGTTTTTAGACTAAATAAGCATTAGAACTTTTGAGGACTCATTTTGAGCATCTTAGTAGCGTATTATAAGGGTTCATTTTCTTATATTTCAAAGCGTGCCAAACTCACGCTCGTTTTAACCCACGAATGCTTAAAACAGTGCAAATAGACTCCTAATTAAAAAAATAGAGAAGTTTTCAGACCAAATAAGCATTTTATCTGTTGAGGACACATTTTGAGCATCTTAGTAGCGTATTATAAGCGTTCATTTGCCTAAATTCCAAAGCGTGTCAAACTCACGCTCGTTTTATCCCACGAGTGCTTAAAACTTTGCAAATAGACTCCTAATTGAAAAAATAGAGAAGTTTTGAGGCCAAATAAGCATTTGATCTTTTGAGGACACATTTTGAGCATCTTAGTAGCGTATTATAAGCGTTCATTTGCTTATATTCCAAAGCGTGTTAAACTCACGCTCGTTTTGTCCCACGAATGCTTAAAACAGTGCAAATAGACTCCTAATTGAAAAATAGAGAAGTTTAGAGACCAAATAAGCATTTAATCTTGTGAGGACACATTTTGAGCATTTTAGAAGCGTATTATAAATGTTCATTTGCTTAAATTCCAATGCATGTCAAACTCACTCTCGTTTTATCCCACGAATGGTTAAAACTTTGCAAATAGACTCCTAATTGAAAAATAGAGAAGTTTTGAGACCAAATAAGCATTTGATCTTGTGAGGACACATTTTGAGCATCTTAGTAGCGTATTATAAGAGGTCATTCGCTTAAATTCCAAAGCGTGTCAAACTCCCACTCGTTTTATCCCACGAATGCTTAAAACTCTGCAAATAGACTCCTAATTGAAAAATAGAGAAGTTTTGAGACCAAATAAGCATTTGATCTTTTGAGGACTCTTTTTGAGCATCTTAGTAGCATATTATAAGCGTTCATTTGTTTAAATTCCAAAGCATGTCAAACTCACGCTCGTTTTATCCCACGAATGTTTAAAACATTGCAAATAGACTCCTAAGTAAAAAATAGAGACGTTTTGAGACCAAATAAGCATTTGATCTTTTGAGGACTCATTTTGAGCATCTTAGTAGCATATTATAAGCGTGCATTTGCTTAAATTCCAAAGCTTGTCAAACTCACGCTCGTTTTATCCCACGAATGCTTAAAACTTTGCAAATAGACTCCTAATTGAAAAATAGAGAAGTTTTTAGACCAAATAAGCATTTGATCTTTTGAGGACTTATTTTCAGCATCTTAGTAGCGTATTATAATCGTTCATTTGCTTAAATTCCAAAGCGTGCCAAACTCACGCTCGTTTTAACCCACGAATGCTTAAAACAGTGCAAATAGACTCCTAATTAAAAAATAGAGAAGTTTTGAGACCAAATAAGCATTTTATATTTTGAGGACACATTTTGAGCATCTTAGAACTGTATTATAGGCGTTCATTTGCTTAAATTCCAAAGCGTGTCAAACTCACGCTCGTTTTATCCCATGAATGCTTAAAACTTTACAAATAGACTCCTAATTGAAAATTAGAGAGGTTTTGAGACCAAATATGCATTTGATCTTTTGAGGACACATTTTGAGCATCTTAATAGCGTATTATAAGCGTTCTGATGTGAAAATTAACTTGACACACAAATTAAACCCTCTTTTTATCAATTGTAGCAGAATATGTAAGTAGGGATCGTTCTAGACCGGGGATTAGGAGGGATTGCAAAATCACTTGGAATTGACTCAAAAACGTAAAAACAAAGTTTAAAACACTAAACTAGACTCAAAGAATGCAAAACTATACTTTAAAACTCTAAAACAAACCAAAAGACTCAAAACAGCACAAAAACACTCAAAACTGCCTTAAAAACACTTTCTGGGCAGTTTTGGACACTAAACAAGATTTTGGACGAAAATAGGTTATAACTTGACCCAAAACACTTAAAAAAACAAACTAAGACACTTTCTACTAATTTGACACTTTAAAACAAAGGGGAATTTGGTTTTGACGAATTTGAAAACAAAACTTAAAACTTGTAAAACGAACAGATTTGAAAACGATTTTGGTTTTAAAATAGATGGATGGGAAGCTAGCTAAGGGGTTCATCTCCACACATGTTATACTTGCATACGAAACGATTTCCAATTGCTTTTCAATAAACCATGAATTCTCAACGCCCCAAGTTAATTAGGTCCGCTTAAATTAACCTTCAGATTTTCCTAAAGTTATTGAATTGGATGATTGCATACGACAACCCAAAGCATTCCCCACAAGTCCCCTACATGATTGCATAATAGAGACACAAGCAAGAATCATTAAGTTCTATGAAAACCATAAGCATTGACGAAGCACTTGTTACTATGATTGCATGAAACTTATGCCAAGAATTTACTTAACTCGATTGAGATCATCAACCTTTACTACTTGTGAATATAAGTCCATAACGATTAGGTGAAATTTCCTTATATCCTAGAATTCAATTTATGCATGATAATTAAGCGTGCACTCTCAACCAACACACACAAATCAATGTAATTCACATAGATAAGTAAATTGAATTCATAACTTATGAAACCGCAATTAGAAGTAATCAAATCATATCGCAAGCATAAACATGTGTTTCGAATCCCCCCCTAGCCAAGGGGGGGTTTAGTTCCTCATACGCACAAAACAAAGAGAATTAAATTTAAACATTGAAATCAAAGGAAAAGAAACACCTAGAAATTCCAGCGATGTTGGCTTGAATTGCATGAACTTCCAAGACTCCTCCTCCTCCTCCTTGGTGCGGCAAAGGGTGTAGAGACAAGTTTAGGACCTCGTGTGGATGGGTGGATGGGTATGGAAGGATATAATGGTGTTTAGGTATGGTGGTGGCTGCGGCAAGGACTTAGAACTAGGGAGGATGGTGTTTTGGCGAATTTCTGAATGTGGGAGAGTGAATGAATAATTGGTGCGGCCAAGGGGTGTATTTATAGTGTTTAGGGGCTGATTTAGGGTTAGGAATCAGAGAAGGATAATAAAATCTAAATCCTATATGAATAGGCCTTCTAGAAGCTAGGAAACCTCAAGGAACAAGGGGAACTTGCGGCAGATTTGTAGGGATAGGCTAAGGCTTCTAGAAAGCCTTGCAAGGCAAGGGATTAGGTCCATCTAGAAGGCTAGGGTCGGCACTTTTGTAGGGATTAGGGATAGGGCTTCTAGAAAGCCCCAAAACTGATAGGAAATTGCTTAGAACTTGCAGCAAAGGGGAGGAACACTCTAGAACCTTCCAACTTGTGTCCTACAATACTTAGGAGTCCTTCTAGCATTAGGAAAACATGTCCTTCTCCTTCCTTGACTTGGAATTCTTCTCCTTCTTCACTATGGAAACCTTTTCCTTCTTGGACTTGGAAATCTTCATTGTAGCTGCACTTGATGCCATTTGGGGTTTACATTTCCTACTCCAAGTAGGAAACCTTGTTCAAGTAGGGAACTTCAATCTTCTAGGTTTCCCAATTCAACTAGGAAACCCATTTCAACTAGGATTCCCAATTTAGCTAGGATTCCATTTTTCTAAGTATTTTCCTACTTCAACTAGGAAACCTAGCTCAAGTAGGAAACATCATCTTCAAGTCTTCAATTTCGTCCATCCTCATGGCTCCAAGCATATGATCTTCATTCCAAGCTCTAATTTGCTCCAAAAGGCTCCAAAATGCTCCAAAATGCTCCTTTTGCTTATTTTGCCCTTAAAACCTGAAAACACATAAAACTAGCTTAAAAGACTACTTTACTAAGGAAAAACACTATAAGTGCACAAGAACAAGCTAAACTAAGGTGCATAAATATGCTCCTATCAAATTCCCTCACACTTAGCTTTTGCTAGTCCTCGAGCATGTTGAAGTATTTCCTTCCTAGTGCTACAAACATGTTGAGTATAAGAACACAAGTAAGGGTGTCGAATCCACAGGGACTAATTAGACCTATATAACCACTTGTTTTGCAAGAAACTTACTAGAACCTAGAACTAACCAATTTAAACAGATTTGATGTTGTAGCTTGAAACCTACGGACATGAAATGGCTATAAGTAAATGAAACGACAAGTAATAAAATGAGGTAGAACCGAGGGAGTTGAGGCTAGGGATTGTATCAATAGAGAGAAGGAGCTAGGGGTTCGATTTCACCATAGCTAATTGATTCCATGTTTGTTAATTCAAGTTATGCTCACCCATCTATCTATTTCTTGAGTTTGTTTCACTTTAGTTATGATCATCCATATGGTGTGTGGTTTTGATCAAATATTCCTAATCATGGACCTAATTGTGATGTGCAACTTCGGTTATTAATCAAGAATGTGTTAAGCATAAGAAACTTTCATAAAACCAAAGGAAACACTTGAAAATGCATCATTCCTTGGCCTTTGATTGTAAGAATTCATGAGGTTCACTTGTTCTTGAACAAACTCGGGATAGGCCTCCCTAGATGGACATTGATGAGTAGGGTGGCTTGGTATGTTGCAAATGGCACACACCTCACTTGGTGTTGGCACCAAGTTGAGCATGGATTCAAGCTTTCTTTCTAGGTTAGCTACCTGCAAAGAAAGGTCATGGTTAGAACTTGTTTCATACACTCCAAGTTTCTTACCCCTTACATCTTTGTGTTGAGCATTAGATCCCAACATCTCATAAATGTTGTAAGACTCTTGAGCATTCTTTTTCTTCAAAGCACCACCTGCGGCATTATCAACGGTTGATTGACATGTTTGGGTTAGTCCATCATAAAAAATTTGCATTTGTAAGTGAAGAGGTAACCCATGGTGTGGACATTGCAACAAATGTCCTTTAAAACGCTCCCAACACTCATTGAAAGGCTCTCCATCATCTTGTTTGAAATTGAAGATTTGTCCCCTTAATGTGGCTGTCTTTTGAGTGGAGAAGAATTTCTCCAAGAACTTCTTAGCCACGGCATCCCATGTGGTGAGTGAACCCGGAGCTAAGGTCATCAACCAACTCTTGGCCTTGTCTTTCAAAGTGTAAGGAAACACTCTCATCCTCAAGTTTGCTTCACTTACTCCCTGCAAAGGTAAACCACTCACAACATTGTAAAACTCTTTAACATGAGCTAAAGGATCTTCATTAGGTATGCCATAAAATGAAGGAAGCATATGAAAATGTGAAGACTTAAGATCATAGTTTCTAGCTTCGGTGGAGAGCAAGATGCATGAAGGAGAGTTTGGTATGATTGGTTGTGCAAAGTCCTCCAAGGCTCTAAGTTCATCTTGGTTGGCAGCCATCTCTTCTCCTCTTTCCTTATGAATGTGCTCAGAAGCTTCACTTGTGGAACTAGATGAACTTGCTTCTTCTTCTCCTCGGACAAAGGATGATGAACTTGTTGGCACAAAGTTGTCCAAAGTGTTGCCTTTCAAACGTTCAATTCTTTGGCCCAACTCAACAAGTCTATGTGACATATACTACCTAAAACAAAACAAACAAACAAGATTAAACAGAAAACAAAACTAAACTCTACTTAGAATGAAAATAACAAAGTTTAAAATAGCAAAACAAGCAATTACAAGGGACTGAAATCAGTCCCCGGCAACGGCGCCATTTTTTGTTGAAGTATTTCCTTCCTAGTGCTACAAACATGTTGAGTATAAGAACACAAGTAAGGGTGTCGAATCCACAGGGACTAATTAGACCTATATAACCACTTGTTTTGCAAGAAACTTACTAGAACCTAGAACTAACCAATTTAAACAGATTTGATGTTGTAGCTTGAAACCTACGGACATGAAATGGCTATAAGTAAATGAAACGACAAGTAATAAAATGAGGTAGAACCGAGGGAGTTGAGGCTAGGGATTGTATCAATAGAGAGAAGGAGCTAGGGGTTCGATTTCACCATAGCTAATTGATTCCATGTTTGTTAATTCAAGTTATGCTCACCCATCTATCTATTTCTTGAGTTTGTTTCACTTTAGTTATGATCATCCATATGGTGTGTGGTTTTGATCAAATATTCCTAATCATGGACCTAATTGTGATGTGCAACTTCGGTTATTAATCAAGAATGTGTTAAGCATAAGAAACTTTCATAAAACCAAAGGAAACACTTGGCAGGATGTATGCCAAACATTCCCTTCATTCATTCCCATATCTGCCAAGGTTATGCATGATGTGTGCTATAAGATTGGCTAAACAACTTATGGTTAATTCAAATGGTGATCAAGCATCAAAATCAACACACTAAGTCACAATTAAAATCAGAGAATGAAACAAGAAATAGAATGATAAACTGAGCATTTCCGAGTTAACTACATGGCAATCTTGCTAGGCTACATCGAATCCCTATAGAGAGATTAGTTACACTTCATGTTTACAAAGATTTGACATAGAAATATAACATGAGTGTACATAGAATTAAGAAGAAGAACCCCTTGAAGCAAAACTGTGTTGAAGATCACTTGGGAATGGCCTTCGGTGCAAGCTCTCCAAGTGTGGTGTAGTCCTCCAAGAATGGTGTAGATGAATGTGGCACGGTGATGATGAGATGGTTTCTGTGAAATGGGAGAGAATGGGCAGAAATGGTGTGGTGTTTTGTGTTTTGGGAGTAAGGATGAATGTAGTAGTGTAGGGTTGTGGAATTGGAGAGTTTATGCCGAATTGAAGAGAGATTTTTCCCCCCTCAGATTTCTTTTTACTTAAAGAGAATGAATGGAATAGCTTTTCAGGTTTAGATCCAAGATTGGATCTCAACAAATGTAAAATATGGGATGCAAGTGTGTGTAATGATGGGGAATTCAATTTCTGAAATGGATAGTGCATGGCATGGAGAAAATGAGCAAGCATGTGGTCATTTTGAATGGAGAAGCATGTGGAATGACTGCAAGGGCAGGTTTTAATGAATATAAAACTGACGGCATGGGTGAATTTGTGGTGTAATTGTGGCTGAATGGTGTAACTAAATGGGGGGTGAATGTTCTAGGTGAAAAAGGGGGTAAAAGGGTAACCAAATGCATGGCAAGGTGTGTTAAACCTCCCAATCTGAATCCCATGCATGTGCCATGCATAGAATTCCCCAAACTGGCCGAATTGCACCCTTTGTCAATTCCTGAAATTCTAGCAACCAACTTGTCCTCAATTCTTCACTTGGACTTCAAATTAACACATCAAACACCTCTCCATGCTTGGAGTAATGCTCGGACACCAAAAGTGGTGTTTTTGCTTCATTTGCCTTCCAATTGCTCCTAACAAACCCATAGCTGCATACTAACACAAAACAATGTAAAATGCAACTAATTTAAATCGAACACATCACCAAGACACCAAATATGTATGCTATAAATGCATATGAAATGTGAACTATCAAATACCCCCAAACCTGGTTTTTGCTAGTCCACGAGCAAACTTAGAATTAAAACACACAACACCCTAACATCTAACAAACACTAACAACTAACTAAACCACTTTCGCTGGCCAAACGATTGCACTGAGCATGTGCAACAAGCCTTTGAACCCCTAGGTGTCCCTAGTTGGAGGAGTTGTGTCTCCTGAGAGTTTATAAAGATGACACCCTCAAACATCAACAAAATCTGCAAACAACTTTGGTTAAACATGCTTTAAACAAACTAATAAGAACCAATGAAAACTTTGTCATACAATCAAACTCAATAGCCCAGCCATTCCAAAGAATCGTATCAATTGTAATGTATAAAGATATTTCACCATGTTTTACAACTTCAAGGCCACCATACCCAAATGCTTAAGAATGAATTCGCCTCAACTCTATTCCTCACGGTTCCACTCAAGTTCTCACTCAGATCCTAAGGTTTTTAGTCTCTCCACTAGCATATGTGAATGAAGTTATGTAAAGGAAATCAAAATTCTCACATATGAAACTTGAAATGAAAGCACAATTTCTGAGTAGATCTCATGAAATGAATCAAATGCTAAGAATATAGAATACACACATACTTACCATCACCCATGAATACCTCCTCAATGATCAACTAGGTCTTTCTCAAGATTGTAATGTACGGCTTAGGTTATGGGTTATGAAAGAAGTGATATGAAATACTAGAACTTGGGGCATACCAAAGTGTCTTTGAGATTCATGCTCTTCACTTGCATTTGCATTCTTTCATCTTCATTTTTGGCGTCCAAGACCTATGTCTTATGATGAGGAGATTTGGAACTTGTTTTCACTTGATTCTCTTCTTTGTTAACTTCTTTTTTTTTTTTTTTAGAATCACACTTCACATAGGCCTTCGGTACACACCCAAATCTTGTTTTATCAATCAATTTACCCTTGGAGTTCATCACATTGGTATTCCCCAAGCTATAAGGTACGGCTTGAATTGAGCTAGGATGGTGTAGAGTATGGTGTGTGGGTGATAAAAGAATTAGGCAAAAGTGTTTGGCTGCAACGGGGTGAATGGAACACACAAAGGGATAGGATTTTAGCCATTTAGTAGTTAAACATGCATAGCCTAACATCATCTCATTGAGTTCTTTCATGAATGGTACTAAACACATGGTATCTACAAAGGAGAGTAATTCTTAGCATTCAAACAAAATAAAGCAATGAGATCATTTAAAGTGAAATTTGAAAGAAAAGATAGGAGTAGAAACACTTTAAACCCTCTCAAAGAAACAATTTAGGCTCAAAATAACTCACTAGGGTAGTCTCCACTATTCTTCTTTGTGAATTTGAGTATGGTACCTCTATCATCATATCTTCAAGTGTTACAACTTTATACATGCCAACCAAATACAAAACTTTTCATAGTGACCGCAAAGTTTATTTGCAAACATAGCTCTCATATACATTTGTATTAGTAAGCAAAAACACATTTAACCAAAACAAACACAAACAAACACTAAAACATGCTTTTCAACACTAAAACAGAAACACTTGTCCAAAACAACATAAAAACAACATTTTCCATCCAAAATACCCCCAAACCTAACTTAAACATTGTCCTCAATGTTTACATTTGAATGTAGTGCAAGTAGACAAAGAATATGGCATGGAAACAACATAGTCACAACATAAGTAAAGAATACAAACCACACTAGGTTGCCTCCTAGCAAGCGCTTTATTTAATGTCTAGGCAAGACATGGAAGATTGTTCACGGTGTTGTAAACTCAAGGTAATCCACCACTTGATACATTAGCTCATCCTCCACATTGTCCAAATATGGCTTCAATCTCTGCCCATTGACTTTAAAAGAGGTGCCATTCTTCATGCCCTCAATCTCCACAGCCCCGTGGGGGAATGTTTGCACCACCTTGAATGGTCCAACCCATCTAGACTTCAATTTTCCTGGAAAAAGTCTCAAACGTGAGTCAAACAAAAGTACTTTCATACCTTGGTGAAACTCCTTCCTTAGGATGGCTTTGTCATGGTAGAGCTTAGTCCTTTCCTTGTAGATTTCGGCATTCTCATATGCCTCATTTCTAAGCTCATCCAACTCATTAAGTTGGAGCTTTCTTGCTATGCCCGCATCTTTGTAATCAAAGTTGAACTTCTTGATGGCCCAATATGCACGGTGTTCAAGCTCCATTGGCAAATGACAAGCTTTCCCAAACACAAGTCGATATGGACTCATGCCAATAGGAGTCTTGTATGCTGTCCTATATGCCCAAAGTGCATCATTCAACCTCAATGACCAATCCTTCCTTGTAGGGCTCACGGTTTTCATCAAAATGTTCTTGATCTCCCTATTGCTAATCTCCACTTGGCCCGAGGTTTGAGGATGGTACGGGGTAGATACTTTGTGGTTGATGTTGTACTTCTTCATCAAGGATTCAAAAGGTTTGTTGCAGAAATGGGTGCCACCATCACTAATAATAGCTCTTGGTGTTCCAAACCTACAAAAAATCACATCTTTAAGAAAATTCAACACAACCTTATGATCATTAGTTCTTGTAGCAATGGCTTCCACCCATTTGGATACATAATCTACGGCCACTAAAATGTATAAGTAACCAAAAGAGGATGGGAATGGTCCCATGAAGTCGATTCCCCAAACATCAAAGAGTTCAACCACCAAAATGTTGTTCAATGGCATCTCATTCCTTCGGCTTATGTTCCCCATTTTCTGGCACCTATCACACTTAGAACAAAAATCAAAAGCATCTTTGAATAGAGTAGGCCAAAAGAAACCAGATTGTAAAACCTTTAGGGATGTCTTTTTGGCACCAAAATGTCCTCCACATGCCAATGTATGGCTAAATGTTAGAATGCTTTGTTGCTCACTCTCCGGGACACATCTCCTAATGATTTGGTCAGGACAATACTTAAACAAGTATGGTTCATCCCAAATGTAATGCTTTACCATGGCAAGGAACTTCTTTCTTTCCTGAAAAGAAATGTCATTTCTAAATACACCACAAGCAAGGTAATTGACAAAATCAGCATACCATGGTTCCTTTTCTTGAACAACAAAGAGTTGTTCATCTGGAAATGATTCATTTAGAGGCAAGGGTTGTTCAACTCCATGGTTCTCATCAAGCCTAGACAAATGGTCAGCCACAACATTGTCACTTCCCTTCTTATCTCGAATTTCCAAATCAAACTCTTGTAGTAAGAGTATCCATCTAATTAGGCGCGGCTTAGCATCCTTCTTTGTCATCAAATACCTAAGGGCTGCATGATCAGAAAACACAATGACTTTAGATCCCACAAGATATGATCTAAACTTCTCTAATGCAAAGACAATAGCAAGCAACTCCTTTTCAGTTGTGGAGTAGTTGAGTTGAGCATCATTGAGAGTACGGCTTGCATAATAGATCACATGTGGGAGTTTGTTAACCCTTTGTCCTAAAACTGCACCAATAGCATAATCAGAGGCATCACACATTAATTCAAAAGGTAGAGACCAATCTGGTGCCATAATGATAGGAGCCGAGGTTAGTTCATGTTTCAAAGTATTGAATGCATCCATACAAGCTTTATCAAAGTGAAACACAACATCTTTAGCTAACAAATTGCATAGAGGCCGAGTTATCATTGAAAAGTTCTTAATGAAACGTCTATAAAAGCCTGCATGCCCTAAGAAACTTCTCACTCCCTTCACGGTTGTAGGAGCTGCCATAGTGTTGATAATGTCAATTTTGGCTTTGTCTACCTCCATTCCTTTGCTAGAGATCACATGGCCTAAAACAATGCCTTGTTTCACCATGAATTGGCATTTCTCCCAATTGAGAACCAAATTTGTTTCTTGGCACCTTTGAAGCACTAAAGAGAGATGGTTAAGACATTCATCAAAAGAGGAACCAAACACTGAAAAGTCATCCATGAATACCTCAATGAACCTTTCCACCATGTCAGAAAAGATTGCCAACATACATCTTTGGAATGTGGCCGGGGCATTGCAAAGTCCAAAGGGCATTCTCCTATATGCAAATGTGCCAAATGGACATGTGAATGTTGTTTTCTCTTGATCCTCCGGGGCAATTGCAATTTGATTGTAACCTGAGTAACCATCAAGAAAACAATAGTGTGAATAACCTGCCAATCTCTCAAGCATTTGATCTATGAAAGGCATGGGAAAGTAATCTTTTCTAGTGTTAGAATTCAACTTCCTGTAATCGGTGCAAACTCTCCAACTAGCCGTGGGTTTTATGGTCACAAGCTCTTTGTTTTCATTCCTCATCACCGTGATTCCCACCTTCTTTGGTACCACTTGAATGGCACTCACCCATTTGCTATCAGAAATGGAATATATGATCCCCACATCTAACAACTTCAAGACTTCATCCCTAACAACTTCTTTCATGTGTGGATTGAGCCTTCTTTGTGGCTCACGGGTTGTCTTTGCTCCATCCTCCAAGAGGATCCTATGCATGCACCTAGTAGGGCTTATTCCCTTGATATCTGCAATAGACCAACCAATAGCCGATTTGGACTCTTTTAACACCCTAAGTAGTTTATCTTCTTCATTAGGTGTTAGGTCCGAGGCTATGATAACAGGTAGAGTTTCAAATTCAGCTAGATATGCATATTTTAGATGTGGTGGAAGTGGTTTAAGTTCAAGTTTAGGTGCCTTAACAATGGAAGGGATTAAATGTGACCTTGATGGTTCTAAAGACTCTACAAGAGGTGAAACATTCAAAGGATATGGTGCAAATGCTTCCAAGGCAGCAACCACTTCCATGAGTGCATCTTCATCATCAAACTCATCTTGAGATTGAGTCAAAACGGTTTGTAATGGTTCATTATATTGTGCCTGCAAGAACTTAGAGAAAACAAGTGAATCAAGCACATCAATGGCATAGCAATCAAGGGATGAAGAAGGATGAGAAAGAGACTCAAACACTTTGAATTGAACGGTCTCTCCTAGCACGGTCATAGTGAGGATTCCATTTTGCACATCAATGATGGTCTTGGCCGTGGCCATGAATGGTCTTCCAAGCAAAATAGGCAATTCTCTATCATGTATAGGTGCTTCTTCCATGTCCAACACTACAAAATCCACAGGCAAGATTAGTTTATCAATTTGAACTAGAATGTCCTCTACTATACCTCTTGGATACTTCACGGATCTGTCCGCAAGTTGTAGTGAAATGGTTGTAGCCTTCAATTCCCCCAAACCTAGTTGAAGGTACACGGAGTATGGCATTAAGTTGATGCTAGCACCCAAGTCAAGCATGGCCTTTTCTACTTTCTTGTCTCCTATGGTTATGTTGATTGAAAAACTTCCCGGATCTTTGAGCTTTGGTGGAAGTTTTCTTTGCAACACCGCACTTACATTCTCCGACACCACTACCTTCTCATGTGGTCCATACTTCCTTTTGTAGTTGTTTAACTCCTTGAAGAATTTCCCATAAGCCGGCATGTTCCTAATGACATCAAGCAAGGGTAAGTTCACATTCACCTTACTTAGAATATCAAAAATCTCTTTAAATGACTTATCCTGCTTGCCCTTGGCAAGTCTTCCAGGGAATGGTATTGGTGGAGTGTAAGGCTTCTCGGCCTTGTGAAGGTTTGGTGCTTCATTTGAGGAAGAAGCATGGCTTGGTTCCTCATTTGGTTTCTCATTTGGTTTCTCATTTGCACCTACATTCACATGATCAAATTCATTAGTAACTTCATTTCCAACTCTATTATCAATAACCTTACCATTTCTTAGTGTAGTTATTGCTTTGGCTTGCTCTTGGTTCCTTTGGAGTATCACGGGTTGGCTTGGAAACTTGCCAACCTCTCTTTGGTTCAAGGCATCTGCAATTTGTCCCAATTGTGTCTCCATTTTGGTTAGGGCAGCCGAATGTTGTTGGAAAGTGCTATTTGTGGCTTGTTGGAATTGCAATGTGTTTTGAGCTAACAACTTAACCGTATCCTCAAGTGTAGGGGCAGGTCTTGGTTGGAAGTTTTGGACTTGATTTTGGTTGGCATTGGGAGGTCTTGGTTGGAAATTTTGGTAGTTGTTGTTGTTCTTCCATGAAAAGTTGGGATGATCTCTCCACCCCGGATTATATGTGTTTGAAAATGCATCATTCCTTGGCCTTTGATTGTAAGAATTCATGAGGTTCACTTGTTCTTGAACAAACTCGGGATAGGCCTCCCTAGATGGACATTGATGAGTAGGGTGGCTTGGTATGTTGCAAATGGCACACACCTCACTTGGTGTTGGCACCAAGTTGAGCATGGATTCAAGCTTTCTTTCTAGGTTAGCTACCTGCAAAGAAAGGTCATGGTTAGAACTTGTTTCATACACTCCAAGTTTCTTACCCCTTACATCTTTGTGTTGAGCATTAGATCCCAACATCTCATAAATGTTGTAAGACTCTTGAGCATTCTTTTTCTTCAAAGCACCACCTGCGGCATTATCAACGGTTGATTGACATGTTTGGGTTAGTCCATCATAAAAAATTTGCATTTGTAAGTGAAGAGGTAACCCATGGTGTGGACATTGCAACAAATGTCCTTTAAAACGCTCCCAACACTCATTGAAAGGCTCTCCATCATCTTGTTTGAAATTGAAGATTTGTCCCCTTAATGTGGCTGTCTTTTGAGTGGAGAAGAATTTCTCCAAGAACTTCTTAGCCACGGCATCCCATGTGGTGAGTGAACCCGGAGCTAAGGTCATCAACCAACTCTTGGCCTTGTCTTTCAAAGTGTAAGGAAACACTCTCATCCTCAAGTTTGCTTCACTTACTCCCTGCAAAGGTAAACCACTCACAACATTGTAAAACTCTTTAACATGAGCTAAAGGATCTTCATTAGGTATGCCATAAAATGAAGGAAGCATATGAAAATGTGAAGACTTAAGATCATAGTTTCTAGCTTCGGTGGAGAGCAAGATGCATGAAGGAGAGTTTGGTATGATTGGTTGTGCAAAGTCCTCCAAGGCTCTAAGTTCATCTTGGTTGGCAGCCATCTCTTCTCCTCTTTCCTTATGAATGTGCTCAGAAGCTTCACTTGTGGAACTAGATGAACTTGCTTCTTCTTCTCCTCGGACAAAGGATGATGAACTTGTTGGCACAAAGTTGTCCAAAGTGTTGCCTTTCAAAC
This sequence comes from Crataegus laevigata, assembly GCA_963580275.1. Lineage (NCBI taxonomy): Eukaryota > Viridiplantae > Streptophyta > Magnoliopsida > Rosales > Rosaceae > Crataegus > Crataegus laevigata. Next base: position 19,460,727 of record OY756952.1, read on the forward strand.
GTTCAATTCTTTGGCCCAACTCAACAAGTCTATGTGACATATACTACCTAAAACAAAACAAACAAACAAGATTAAACAGAAAACAAAACTAAACTCTACTTAGAATGAAAATAACAAAGTTTAAAATAGCAAAACAAGCAATTACAAGGGACTGAAATCAGTCCCCGGCAACGGCGCCATTTTTTGTTGAAGTATTTCCTTCCTAGTGCTACAAACATGTTGAGTATAAGAACACAAGTAAGGGTGTCGAATCCACAGGGACTAATTAGACCTATATAACCACTTGTTTTGCAAGAAACTTACTAGAACCTAGAACTAACCAATTTAAACAGATTTGATGTTGTAGCTTGAAACCTACGGACATGAAATGGCTATAAGTAAATGAAACGACAAGTAATAAAATGAGGTAGAACCGAGGGAGTTGAGGCTAGGGATTGTATCAATAGAGAGAAGGAGCTAGGGGTTCGATTTCACCATAGCTAATTGATTCCATGTTTGTTAATTCAAGTTATGCTCACCCATCTATCTATTTCTTGAGTTTGTTTCACTTTAGTTATGATCATCCATATGGTGTGTGGTTTTGATCAAATATTCCTAATCATGGACCTAATTGTGATGTGCAACTTCGGTTATTAATCAAGAATGTGTTAAGCATAAGAAACTTTCATAAAACCAAAGGAAACACTTGGCAGGATGTATGCCAAACATTCCCTTCATTCATTCCCATATCTGCCAAGGTTATGCATGATGTGTGCTATAAGATTGGCTAAACAACTTATGGTTAATTCAAATGGTGATCAAGCATCAAAATCAACACACTAAGTCACAATTAAAATCAGAGAATGAAACAAGAAATAGAATGATAAACTGAGCATTTCCGAGTTAACTACATGGCAATCTTGCTAGGCTACATCGAATCCCTATAGAGAGATTAGTTACACTTCATGTTTACAAAGATTTGACATAGAAATATAACATGAGTGTACATAGAATTAAGAAGAAGAACCCCTTGAAGCAAAACTGTGTTGAAGATCACTTGGGAATGGCCTTCGGTGCAAGCTCTCCAAGTGTGGTGTAGTCCTCCAAGAATGGTGTAGATGAATGTGGCACGGTGATGATGAGATGGTTTCTGTGAAATGGGAGAGAATGGGCAGAAATGGTGTGGTGTTTTGTGTTTTGGGAGTAAGGATGAATGTAGTAGTGTAGGGTTGTGGAATTGGAGAGTTTATGCCGAATTGAAGAGAGATTTTTCCCCCCTCAGATTTCTTTTTACTTAAAGAGAATGAATGGAATAGCTTTTCAGGTTTAGATCCAAGATTGGATCTCAACAAATGTAAAATATGGGATGCAAGTGTGTGTAATGATGGGGAATTCAATTTCTGAAATGGATAGTGCATGGCATGGAGAAAATGAGCAAGCATGTGGTCATTTTGAATGGAGAAGCATGTGGAATGACTGCAAGGGCAGGTTTTAATGAATATAAAACTGACGGCATGGGTGAATTTGTGGTGTAATTGTGGCTGAATGGTGTAACTAAATGGGGGGTGAATGTTCTAGGTGAAAAAGGGGGTAAAAGGGTAACCAAATGCATGGCAAGGTGTGTTAAACCTCCCAATCTGAATCCCATGCATGTGCCATGCATAGAATTCCCCAAACTGGCCGAATTGCACCCTTTGTCAATTCCTGAAATTCTAGCAACCAACTTGTCCTCAATTCTTCACTTGGACTTCAAATTAACACATCAAACACCTCTCCATGCTTGGAGTAATGCTCGGACACCAAAAGTGGTGTTTTTGCTTCATTTGCCTTCCAATTGCTCCTAACAAACCCATAGCTGCATACTAACACAAAACAATGTAAAATGCAACTAATTTAAATCGAACACATCACCAAGACACCAAATATGTATGCTATAAATGCATATGAAATGTGAACTATCAGAGCAAAACAAAACGAAACAAAGTAAACAAACGAAACAAAACGAGTAAAACACAACCTAAACCTTCCAACAATCGCCTCAGGGATTTCCAATGCACATGACATGTTAAAAATCATCATTCCCACAGATTTTAGCCATCTTTACACTCGAGCACATGCTTAATCATAGTCACTACTTACTAGTTCACAAATAACCAATTAAAACGATGTTTTGAATGTAGTAACATGCCTTAGAGAATTTCCTCAATTCCTTACTAGATATGCACTCTATTTTCACTCAGATTTTCTAACTACACACCCTACACTAGTTATATGTGAAAAGATTGATGTAAATATAAAACGAATGCTCACATATATGTATAACAAAGAACGCAATTTCCGGAGTTAATAACATGTTTAGATATGATCTCATGGATGGAACGCTACTACTTAGATGCAAGAACCAGTGACACCATATGCTCAAACCAAATTCAAACTCCACAAATTGAAACACACAACACTGAAGATTAAAGTCAAGGGTTGTAACGGGGCTTGGGGTGTTGGCTAACAACGAAAGGATAGGAAAAACAAACGTTCTTAAAGCAATAGTAAGCAAAATAATGAAATCGAACTTAGAATTCCCCTTAGAATGCAGAAATCAACTTTTAAACACAAAGGGAAGATTCAAGCAACAATTAGGGCCGAATTCAATATTTTGGACCCTTCCTTCAACAAACAACACTTAAGAACTCTTTTTTCACATCTTTTCAACTCCTTTTTCATTCTTTTCACAACTTTTTTCTTTTTCTTTTTTTTCTATTTTCCACGAATTTTTTTTCTTTTTCTTTCTCTACCCATGCCTTATTCAAGACTTTGGCACACCCACATATCAAGAATCCTTCCCCCACACTTGTTTTCTGCAATGCAATGATCAAAAGGAATTCATCTTGAGTTATGCTTTACTATGCTCCAAGAACAAAGGTATGGATGGTCCTAATCTAGGCTAGGTGAGGATAATGTGGGTTAACAAAGAAAATGGGCTACACAAGGCTCAACGGGGTTAAAACCTACAAAACACAATGAATTAGGGAGATATGGCCATTTGGCTATGGTGGTCACTATAGGACTTCATCTTGAATATGTGTTATGCAAATCAATAACATGCTTTGAATGAATTAGGCATGAGTTCTAGTGTTTGGAACTAAATGATGAAACGCCTTCTAAGTAGCAACCAAGCAAAGAATAATGAGATCATCCAACGACTTTAGAAAACAACAATGCACAGATTATTATCTCTCCAAATGAACGTTTAGGCTCAAGTCTCACAAGGTTGTAGCGTTAGTTTGAGTTCCTTCCTTCAAGCATGTTACAAAAACCGATTTTTCCTTCATGATTACATGTGAATTCATAAATTATAACCATAACCAAGCATAAACCAAAGAGTAAATCAAACTTTCATCCATGTTTACAACTCTTTTTAACAGTCATGCAATTACAAACCGAATCCTCATCATTGTGTTGGAAGGTACCCTAAGACACAAACAAACACACAAAAACAACTCTTTTTGGGGTTTTAAAACAATTTTTCAAATTTTTATGGGATTTTCGGATTTTTGAATCAAAACACACTAAAACAGCTTAAAAACACTTAAAAACAACAAGGAACAACATTTAGAAGTTATGAGTGATAAACCCTACGAATTTGCATCAAAACACTTTGGTTACCCCCCCCCCCCCCACACTTAAATCAAACATTGTCCTCAATGTTTCAAGCATAGACTCACACAAATAACAAACAAACAAACAAAACAACAACTAAACAACCTAACATGGCAGAAACAAAATAGCAACAAAGAAAAGGGTGTAGGAACGCAAATCTGGAATTGGAGTGCTTCCTCGGTCTTCCTTTGTTGAATGCATGGGTTGCCTCCCAAGTAGCGCTTGCTTTAACGTCGTACAGCCGGACGAAACCTCCGTTTAAACTCCCCCAGGGTCCACGGCATGGAAAGGTATTTCCTCCATGACTGATAGGAGCATATTTATGCACCTTAGTTTAGCTTGTTCTTGTGCATTTATATTGTTTTTCTTAGTTGAAGTAGTCTTTTAAGCTAGTTTTATGTATTTTCAGGTTTTAAGGGCAAAATATGAAAAAGGAGGCATTTTGGAGCCTTTTGGAGCAAATTAGAGCTTGGAATGAAGATCATATGCTTGGAGCCATGAGGATGGACGAAATTGAAGACTTGAAGATGATGTTTCCTACTTGAGCTAGGTTTCCTAGTTGAAGTAGGAAAATACTTAGAAAAATGGAATCCTAGCTAAATTGGGAATCCTAGTTGAAATGGGTTTCCTAGTTGAATTGGGAAACCTAGAAGATTGAAGTTCCCTACTTGAACAAGGTTTCCTACTTGGAGTAGGAAATGTAAACCCCAAATGGCATCAAGTTGCAGCTACAAGGAAGATTTCCAAGTCCAAGAAGGAATAGGTTTCCAAAGTGAAGAAGGAGAAGAATTCCAAGTCAAGGAAGGAGAAAGACATGTTTTCCTAATGCTAGAAGGACTCCTAAGTATTGTAGGACACAAGTTGGAAGGTTCTAGAGTGTTCCTCCCCTTTGCCACAAGTTCTAAGCAATTTCCTATCAGTTTTGGGGCTTTCTAGAAGCCCTATCCCTAATCCCTACAAAAGTGCCGACCCTAGCCTTCTAGATGGACCTAATCCCTTGCCTTGCAAGGCTTTCTAGAAGCCTTAGCCTATCCCTACAAATCTGCCTCAAGTTCCCCTTGTTCCTTGAGGTTTCCTAGCTTCTAGAAGGCCTATTCCTATAGGATTTAGATTTTATTATCCTTCTCTGATTCCTAACCCTAAATCAGCCCCTAAACACTATAAATACACCCCTTGGCCGCACCAATTATTCATTCACTCTCCCACATTCAGAAATTCGCCAAAACACCATCCTCCCTAGTTCTAAGTCTTTGCCGCAGCCACCACCATACCTAAACACCATTATATCCTTCCATACCCATCCACCCATCCACACGAGGTCCTAAACTTGTCTCTACACCCTTTGCCGCACCAAGGAGGAGGAGAAGGAGTCTTGGAAGTTCATGCAATTCAAGCCAACATCGCTGGAATTTCTAGGTGTTTCTTTTCCTTTGATTTCAATGTTTAAATTTAATTCTCTTTGTTTTGTGCGTATGAGGAACTAAACCCCCCCTTGGCTAGGGGGGGATTCGAAACACATGTTTATGCTTGCGATATGATTTGATTACTTCTAATTGCGTTTCATAAGTTATGAATTCAATTTACTTATCTATGTGAATTACATTGATTTGTGTGTGTTGGTTGAGAGTGCACGCTTAATTATCATGCATAAATTGAATGCTAGGATATAAGGAAATTTCACCTAATCGTTATGGACTTATATTCACAAGTAGTAAAGGTTGATGATCTCAATCGAGTTAAGTAAATTCTTGGCATAAGTTTCATGCAATCATAGTAACAAGTGCTTCGTCAATGCTTATGGTTTTCATAGAACTTAATGATTCTTGCTTGTGTCTCTATTATGCAATCATGTAGGGGACTTGTGGGGAATGCTTTGGGTTGTCGTATGCAATCATCCAATTCAATAACTTTAGGAAAATCTGAAGGTTAATTTAAGCGGACCTAATTAACTTGGGGCGTTGAGAATTCATGGTTTATTGAAAAGCAATTGGAAATCGTTTCGTATGCAAGTATAACATGTGTGGAGATGAACCCCTTAGCTAGCCTCCCATCCATCTATTTTAAAACCAAAATCGTTTTCAAATCTGTTCGTTTTACAAGTTTTAAGTTTTGTTTTCAAATTCGTCAAAACCAAATCCCCCTTTGTTTTAAAGTGTCAAATTAGTTAGAAAGTGTCTTAGTTTGTGTTTTTAAGTGTTTTGGGTCAAGTTATAACCTATTTTCGTCCAAAATCTTGTTTAGTGTCCAAAACTGCCCAGAAAGTGTTTTTAAGGCAGTTTTAAGTGTTTTTGTGCTGTTTTGAGTCTTTTGGTTTGTTTTAGAGTTTTAAAGTATAGTTTTGCATTCTTTGAGTCTAGTTTAGTGTTTTAAACTTTGTTTTTACGTTTTTGAGTCAATTCCAAGTGATTTTGCAATCCCTCCTAATCCCCGGTCTAGAACGATCCCTACTTACATATTCTGCTACAATTGATAAAAAGAGGGTTTAATTTGTGTGCGTATAAATCTCACATCAATGACATGCTCCTCGAAATACTCATGGATTGGGTCTATGTATGGCAGTGGATAATGATGCTCCCAGATTGTGGCATTGAGCTTCCCAACGTCAATGTGAGCACTCCCACTATCACGGATTCGATTTGGTACCTGCACCACAAAAGGTAATAACCGATTAGTCGAAATAGGAATTGGAATTGGCAGAGGAGGCTTACCAAGGCATTTCGATGAAGACTCAAAAGGAGCGGTGAAGATAGTGCTCTCGGCCAGATTTGATATTTGGGGAGTATTGGCGTGCTTCCTATGCTCCACTCCAATCCCTTCTTCGATGGTGATTTTGGGTACATCCATCATGATTGGTGTGGATGAATGTTCCTGCCCCGAATCTTTAATCGCATCTATGGCAAAACAAGAACGAACATCCTTAGGATTCTTAATAGATTCAGGAACTTTGAATTTAACCATATCACCACCAAACTCCATTGTTAACGCTCCCTTAGCCACATCAATCTTGGTTTGGGCTGTCTTCATGAATGGTCGTCCAAGTAAGAGTGGCATTGGTAGAGAGTGGTCCGAGTCCTCCATCTCAAGTACGTAGAAATCAGTCGGGAATACTAGATGATCCACCTGCACCAAAACATCTTCTACAACTCCTTTTGGATAGGCATTAGAACGATCGGCTAATTGAATGATAACGCCATCATTTTTAAGATTTCCTAGATTCATAGATGCATAAACAGAATATGGCATGACATTGATGGATGCACCTAAGTCTAACATGGCATGTTCAAATCTTGTATTGCCAATAACACAAGGAATCGTAAAACTACCCGGATCTTTGCATTTAGGGGGTAATTTCCTTTGTAAAACAGCTGAAACATTCTCACTTACCTGGACCACTTCTTTTTCCCGAATTCGCTTCCTTGATGTACAAAGCTTCTTCAGAAATTTCGCATATTTTGGAATTTGCTTTATTGCAGCAATGAGCGGGATATTGACTTGGACTTTTTTAAAGGTCTCTAGAATGTCGCTGTCCTCTTCCTCCTTCCTTGATTGCATGAACCTGCTAGGAAAGGGCACATTCAATAGAATGGAACTAGATAAATTCGAATTTGGACTTACCTTGGTGGTTTGGGACGGTTGAGAAGCATTGGATGGGTGCGGCACGGGTGGAACATTATTGGCCGTGAGTTTTGGTTCTTGTGCTTCGTCTTGTAGCAGCTTTTCATCCTTGTCTTGACTTGATTTGGATGGGTCGGGGTTACTTCCGACTTGTTTACCACTTCGTAACATGATTGCCTTAGCGGTTTCGAAGCCTCCTTTAGGATTAACAACGGTTGAACTTGGCAACCTACCTTGCTCTCGAAATTGCCCCATGAACTCGGCAATCTGCCCTACTTGCTTATCCAAATCATCCATTCTTTTGTCCCTAGTTTGCATACCCTGCGCCATAGACGTTAGTAATTGAAAAATCTTATCATTATCACTTGAAGAACCTGAATTGCTTTGGGCAGGTTGTGCTTGGGCTTGTGGTGGTGCCAACGGCTTTTGATAGAAACCCGGGGGTTGCCTAAATCCATTTTGTTGTTGGCCTTGTTGGGGTTCTCGCCATTTGAAATTTGGATGATCACGCCAACCGGGATTGTAAGTATTGGAAAATGCATCACCACGTGGTTGGTATTGGTTGCCATAACCCACGGCATTGAGTGTCTCCCATCCACCATTCTCGATCAATTGTGGGCACTTGTCCGTATGGTGGCCTTGCATAGAGCATACGCCACAAGAAGCTACGGTTTTGACTTTTGGACCTTCTACCACCTGAGAAAGCAACGTAGTAAGGTTAGCCATTTGATTTTGAAGTTCGGTTATGGCACTTACCTCATTGACTTGGTGTTGCCGTGGGGTTCCTCTTTGTCCAACTCCCTCGTATTGTTGAGCGTTCAATGCTCGGTTGGCAATCAACATCTTTGCTGCCGTGGGGGTCTTGTCCACCAAAGCTCCTCCCGCTGAGGCATCTAGCATTTGACGTTCAATTGGTAGGAGTCCCTCGTAGAAGTATTGTAAAAGTAGTTCCTCCTTCATTTGATGCTGTGGACATGAAGCAACAAGTGATTTAAAACGTTCATAATAAGTAGGGAAAGATTCACCTTCATCTTGTTGAATGCCACTTATCCTTTTGCGTAAGAGTATGACTCGAGAAGTTGGGAAAAACTTCTCCAAGAAGGCTCGTTTCATGCTTTCCCAAGATGTAACGGTTCCGGGAGCCAATTCATACAACCAATCTTTCGCCTTTTCTAGGAGAGAAAAGGGAAAGGCCTTCATCTTCAGGATGCTCTCATCAACGTTCACCGGGGTCATGCTTGAGCAAACAACTTCAAACTCTTTCAAATGCTTGTTTGGATCCTCCATGGAAAACCCATGGTACTTCGGAATGTGATGTAACAAGCTTGACTTTAATTCGAACTCAGCAGTCTTGTCAGGAGCCGCCCTAGGATATTGACTGCATAGGGGTGCGGCATTGTCTAATCCCGAAGCGGAAAGCTCCTTAATTGTTCGGTTATCCATGTTTACTTCACCCACTCTTGCCGTGAGTTCCTCTTCTTCAAATTCAGAAACGGACGCGGAACTTTCACTTGATTCACTAGGTTCTGGGTTCTTCCTCTTTCGTCTCAACTCTCGCTCAAAATCGTCGTCAAAGTCCAAGATATGTTCACGAATCGGATGAGAACTCCGAGTCATAAACTAGTACCTAAACAAGAAACAAAAACAACTCAGAATCTGACCTTACTTAAACAAAACGAAAATACAATCCAAGGGATTAGCAAAGTTGCTAATCCCCGGCAACGGCGCCAAAATTTGATGTGAGATTTCTACGCACACAAATTAAACCCTCTTTTTATCAATTGTAGCAGAATATGTAAGTAGGGATCGTTCTAGACCGGGGATTAGGAGGGATTGCAAAATCACTTGGAATTGACTCAAAAACGTAAAAACAAAGTTTAAAACACTAAACTAGACTCAAAGAATGCAAAACTATACTTTAAAACTCTAAAACAAACCAAAAGACTCAAAACAGCACAAAAACACTCAAAACTGCCTTAAAAACACTTTCTGGGCAGTTTTGGACACTAAACAAGATTTTGGACGAAAATAGGTTATAACTTGACCCAAAACACTTAAAAAAACAAACTAAGACACTTTCTACTAATTTGACACTTTAAAACAAAGGGGAATTTGGTTTTGACGAATTTGAAAACAAAACTTAAAACTTGTAAAACGAACAGATTTGAAAACGATTTTGGTTTTAAAATAGATGGATGGGAAGCTAGCTAAGGGGTTCATCTCCACACATGTTATACTTGCATACGAAACGATTTCCAATTGCTTTTCAATAAACCATGAATTCTCAACGCCCCAAGTTAATTAGGTCCGCTTAAATTAACCTTCAGATTTTCCTAAAGTTATTGAATTGGATGATTGCATACGACAACCCAAAGCATTCCCCACAAGTCCCCTACATGATTGCATAATAGAGACACAAGCAAGAATCATTAAGTTCTATGAAAACCATAAGCATTGACGAAGCACTTGTTACTATGATTGCATGAAACTTATGCCAAGAATTTACTTAACTCGATTGAGATCATCAACCTTTACTACTTGTGAATATAAGTCCATAACGATTAGGTGAAATTTCCTTATATCCTAGCATTCAATTTATGCATGATAATTAAGCGTGCACTCTCAACCAACACACACAAATCAATGTAATTCACATAGATAAGTAAATTGAATTCATAACTTATGAAACCGCAATTAGAAGTAATCAAATCATATCGCAAGCATAAACATGTGTTTCGAATCCCCCCCTAGCCAAGGGGGGGTTTAGTTCCTCATACGCACAAAACAAAGAGAATTAAATTTAAACATTGAAATCAAAGGAAAAGAAACACCTAGAAATTCCAGCGATGTTGGCTTGAATTGCATGAACTTCCAAGACTCCTCCTCCTCCTCCTTGGTGCGGCAAAGGGTGTAGAGACAAGTTTAGGACCTCGTGTGGATGGGTGGATGGGTATGGAAGGATATAATGGTGTTTAGGTATGGTGGTGGCTGCGGCAAGGACTTAGAACTAGGGAGGATGGTGTTTTGGCGAATTTCTGAATGTGGGAGAGTGAATGAATAATTGGTGCGGCCAAGGGGTGTATTTATAGTGTTTAGGGGCTGATTTAGGGTTAGGAATCAGAGAAGGATAATAAAATCTAAATCCTATATGAATAGGCCTTCTAGAAGCTAGGAAACCTCAAGGAACAAGGGGAACTTGCGGCAGATTTGTAGGGATAGGCTAAGGCTTCTAGAAAGCCTTGCAAGGCAAGGGATTAGGTCCATCTAGAAGGCTAGGGTCGGCACTTTTGTAGGGATTAGGGATAGGGCTTCTAGAAAGCCCCAAAACTGATAGGAAATTGCTTAGAACTTGCAGCAAAGGGGAGGAACACTCTAGAACCTTCCAACTTGTGTCCTACAATACTTAGGAGTCCTTCTAGCATTAGGAAAACATGTCCTTCTCCTTCCTTGACTTGGAATTCTTCTCCTTCTTCACTATGGAAACCTTTTCCTTCTTGGACTTGGAAATCTTCATTGTAGCTGCACTTGATGCCATTTGGGGTTTACATTTCCTACTCCAAGTAGGAAACCTTGTTCAAGTAGGGAACTTCAATCTTCTAGGTTTCCCAATTCAACTAGGAAACCCATTTCAACTAGGATTCCCAATTTAGCTAGGATTCCATTTTTCTAAGTATTTTCCTACTTCAACTAGGAAACCTAGCTCAAGTAGGAAACATTATCTTCAAGTCTTCAATTTCGTCCATCCTCATGGCTCCAAGCATATGATCTTCATTCCAAGCTCTAATTTGCTCCAAAAGGCTCCAAAATGCTCCTTTTGCTTATTTTGCCCTTAAAACCTGAAAACACATAAAACTAGCTTAAAAGACTACTTTACTAAGGAAAAACACTATAAATGCACAAGAACAAGCTAAACTAAGGTGCATAAATATGCTCCTATCAGGAAATCATAAACATCGACTAGGCATTCATAACTATGGAATACGCATGTTAATCCAACCTAGGGTTTACTAAACACAATCGTGACTAGCGATCTTTACTACTCATGAATATAAGTTCATAACGATTAGGTGAAATTCCCTTATATCCTAGCATCAAGTTTAGGCATGCAAATTAAGTGTCGACCATCAACCCACATACATAAACAAGTTCTTAATCAAAACAGAAAAGTAAACCACATCCATAGTTCATGAATTCATAACTGGAGTAAATCAAATCATAACCAACATATGTCCATGGCTTCAGATTCGCCTCTAACTAAAAAGAAATTAGTTCCACATGTCTAACATAATTGAAGAACGAATTAAATTAAACATGAAAACAGAAACAAGAAGAGAAAGAACTCCAAACACTCCAATGGTGGCAGATTGTTGCGTGAGCCTTCTCCTCCCTTTTTGGACTGCTCGGTGCACTCTCCTCTCCTCCAAAGGTGGCGGCGCAGGGTGGCTATGGTGGTGGCAAGGCACGGTGAAGGTTGTATGTGAATGGTGGTGCACGGTGGAGATAGGGTGGTAGGGTTAGTGCTTGCGGCAAAGGGTGCTTGTGGTGGTGAATGGCGGATGGATGTATGGATGAAGGTTTGGAAGGTGCGGCTCTTAATTTCTGAGTGAGAATGTCTATCCTTGCGGCACCTAAGGGGGATATATATAGGCATGGCAAACCCTAGGTTAAATCAGATTAGGCTTGGGCTTTAGCAGAAATTAAGGCCTAGGGTGCGGCATAGGGTAGGAAAATGCTTTGCAAGGCAAGGCAAAAGGAGGTTCTAGAAGGTTTTGTGCGGCACAAGGTGGGCTAGGGTTTAGGGTGCGGTAAAAGGTGGGCTAGGAGGGTTTAGATGTGGCTGAGATGATAAGGCCCAAGGAATGCCTTGCAAGGCAAGGGAAAATGGTTCTAGAAGGCCCTAGGTGCGGCACAAGGTGGAAATCCACAAGGAAGAAGGGTTTTGTCCCATTTAGTTTTATAACAGGATTTGTATATGATGCAAAATATATAAGCACACAAATTAAACCCTCTTTTTATCAATTGTAGCAAATACGCAAGTAGGGATCGTTCTAGGCCGGGGATTAGGAGGGATTGCAAAATCACTTGGAATTGACTCAAAAACGTAAGAACAAAGTTTAAAACACTAACTAGACTCAAACAATGCAAAACTAGAACTTGAAACACCAAAATAAACCAAAAGACTCAAAATAACACAAAAACACTCAAAACTGCCTTAAAACCACTTTCTGGGCAGTTTTGAACACTAAAGAAGATTTTGGACGAAAATACTTATAACTTTGACTCAAAACACTTAAAAACACAAATCAAAACACTTTCTACCTAATTTGACACTTGAAAACAAAAGGGGGAATTGGTTTTGACGAATTTAAAAACAAAACATAAACTTGTAAATCAAAACAGATTTTAAAATGAATTTGGCTTAAAACAATGGATGAACGGCTAGCTAAGGGGTTCATCTCCACACATGTTATACTTGCATACGAAACGATTTCCAATTGCTTTTCAATAAACCATGAATTCTCAACGCCCCAAGTTAATTAGGTTCGCTTAAATTAACCTTCAGATTTTCCTAAAGTTATTGAATTGGATGATTGCATACGACAACCCAAAGCATTCCCCACAAGTCCCCTACATGATTGCATAATAGAGATACAAGTAAGAATCATTAAGTTCTATGAAAACCATAAGCATTGATGAAGCACTCATTACTATGATTGCATGAAACTTATGCCAAGAATTTACTTAACTCGATTGAGATCATCAACCTTTACTACTTGTGAATATAAGTCCATAACGATTAGGTGAAACTTCCTTATATCCTAGCATTCAATTTATGAAACCGCAATTAGAAGTAATCAAATCATATCGCAAGCATAAACATGTATTTCGAATCCCCCCTAGCCAAGGGGGGTGATAGGAGCATATTTATGCTAATTAGTTAGCTTGTTTTCTTGCGCTTACGTAGTTAGTTATTGTTTATTATAGTGATTTAAGCTATTTTCGTGCATTTGTAGGTTCAAATGGTAAATGAAGCAAGAAAGTGCATTTTGGTGCATTTTAGAGTTAAATTGAGCTTAATTGGAGTACATGCATATGAAGCACCATGGATGGACGAATTTGAAGTGCAAATGAGCTAAGGAGTGAATGAAGATGTGAAGAATGGAATTCAAGGCAAATGACGAACGAAGAGTCAAAAGTGGAAACCGACGTTTCTAATTTTGGAAGTTTCTAATTCCGAAGGTTTCCATTCTTGAAGAGTTTCTATTCGTGGAATGGAGATGTCCTAATCTTGTCTAGAAGGCCATTCTTGGGCCTATGTCAATGCCGCAACATCTAGCCATTATCCATCTTGGATTTCAGATTTAATTGGCCTTGTTTTGGGTTAGTTGGGCCAAAACTAGTTTTCCTTGTGGATTTTCACCTTGTGCCGCACCTAGGGCCTTCTAGAACCAATTTGCCTTGCCTTGCAAGGCCTTTCCTTGGCCTTATCATCTCAGCCGCACCCTAAACCCTAGCCCATCACCTAATGCCGCACCTAATCCTTCTAGAACCCCCATTTGCCTTGCCTTGCAAGGCATTTTTCTACCCTAGGCTTTAATTTCTGCAAAAGCCCAAGCCTAATCTGATTTAACCTAGGGTTTGCCATGCCTATATATATGCTCCTTAGGTGCCGCACCCAAATATCATACATTCACCCCATAAAACTTCAAGGAGCCGCCCATTCACCATCACACAAGCCTTTGCCGCAAGCCTTTCATCCAAGCCACCATCCTTCCACCGTGCACCACCAGTCCCCATCACCATCACCGTGCCTTATCAACACCACCACCACCTTGTGCGCCACTTTTGGGAGAAGAAGGAACCTGTGCCGTGCATCACAAAGGAGGGAGAAAGCTTTGCGCAAGCAATCTGCCACCATTGGGGAGTTTCCGAGTTCTTTCTTCCCTTGTTTCGTTTCTATGTTTAATTTCAATTGTTTTTCAATTATGTTAAGCATGTGGAACTAATTTCTTTTTAGTTAGAGGCGAATTTGAAGCCATGGACATATGTTGGTTATGATTTGATTTACTCCAGTTATGAATTCATGAACTTTGGATGTGGTTTACTTCTCTGTTTTGATTAAGAACTTGTTTATGTATGTTGATTGAGAGTGCACGCTTAATTTGCATGCTTAAACTTGATGCTAGGATATAAGGGAATTTCACCTAATCGTTATGAACTTATATTCATGAGTAGTAAAGATCGCTAGTCACGATTGTGTTTAGTAAACCCTAGGTTGGATTAACATGCGTATCCCATGGTTATGAATGCCTAGTCGATGTTTATGATTTCCATTGAACTTAATGATCTTTGATATGTCTCTCTATCATGCGTATTCCATAGTTAGGGAACTTGATAAGAATAATTTGGTTGTGATGCGTATTCCATTCAATTCAATGAATCTAGGGAAATCTGAAAGTTAATTTAAGCGGACCTAATTAACTTGGAGCATTGTCATTCATTCGTTTGTTGAAATCATAACTGGGAATCAAATTATATGCATATGTTCATGTGTGGATAAGGAACCCTCTAACTAGTTTCTCACCATTCTATTTTATCAAATCTGTTTAGAATCTGTTTTGTTTTCAAATTTCTGTTTTAATTTTAAATTCGTCAAAACCAATCCCCCATTTATTTTAAAGTGTTAGATTAGTTAGAAATACATTTAGATTGTGTTTTTAAGAGTCTTGAGTCAAGTTAGAACCTATTTTCGTCCAAAATTGTGTTTTTGCTCAAAACTGCCCAGAAAGTGATTTTGAGCCAGTTTTGAGTGTTTCTGGGCTGTTTTGAGTCTTTAGGTTTGTTTAGGTGTTTTAAACTCTAGTTTTGCATTCTTTGAGTCTAGTTTAGTGTTTTAAACTTTGTTTTTACGTTTTTGAGTCAATTTCACATTGATTAGCATCCCTAGTTAATCCCCGGTTAGAACGATCCCTATTTGCTCTTATACTACAATTGTCATCCATAGGGTTTAATTTGTGTATCAATCTAATTTTCACATCAGGGGGGTTTAGTTCCTCATACGCACAAAACAAAGAGAACTAAATTTAAACATTGAAATCAAAGGAAAAGAAACACCTAGAAATTCCAGCGACGCGAACTTGAATTGCATGAACTTCCAAGCTTCCTTCTCCTCCCCCTTGGTGCGGCAAAGGGTCTAGATCAGGTTCTAAGGGTTTATGTGTATGGATAAATGGTTGTGGAGGGATGTAGTAGTGTTTAGGTATGGTGGATGGTGCGGCAATGACTTAAAACTAGGGAGAAGGATGTTTGGTGGCTGCGGCAAAGGTGTGGAGAGGTTTGGGCGAATTTCTGAATTGTGGAGTGAATGAATGAATGGGTTAAGGTGGTTTATATAGGCTTCTAACCCTAGGTAAATCAGGTTTAAGGCTTCTAGAAAGCCAAATCCACAAGGAAATAGGTTAAAACAATCAGAAATCCTAAGGGATAAGGGGATCATGGTGCGGCAGCAATAAAGGGGGGATAAGGCTTCTAGAAAGCCTTGCAAGGCAAGGGATTAGGGCATCTAGAAGGCTAGGGTGCGGCACCAAAGTAGGGATTAGGGATAGGGCTTCTAGAAAGCCCCAAAACTGATAGGAATTGTAGGAAACTCAAGGCAAGGAGGGGAACCATCTAGAACCTTCTCATTTGTGTCCTTCAATACTTAGGAGTCCTTCTAGCATTAGGAAAACATGTCTCAATCCTTCCTTGACTTGGAATTCTTCTCCTTCTTCATCTTGGAAACCTTTTCCTTCTTGGACTTGGAAAACTCTTTTGTAGCTGCAACTTGATGCCATTTGGGGTTTACATTTCCTCCTTCAAGTAGGAAACCTTGTTTGAGTAGGAAACTTCAATCTTCTAGGTTTCTCAATTCAACTAGGAAACCCAATTTCAACTAGGATTCTCATTTCAACTAGGAAACCCAATTTACCTAGGACTCCATCTTGCATTAGGGCTTTTCCTACTCCAACTAGGAAACCTTGCTCAAGTAGGAATCATCATCTTCAAGTCTTCAATTTCGTCCATCCTCATGGCTCCAAGCATATGACATTCATTCCAAGCTCTAATTTGCTCCAAAAGGCTCCAAAATGCATCCTTTTGCATACTTTGCCCTTAAAACCTGAAAATACATAAAACTAGCTTAAAAGACTACTTTACTAAGGAAAAACACTATAAATGCACAAGAACAAGCTCAACTAAGGTGCATATATATGCTCCTATCAGTATAGCCCAAATCCACAAGGAAAAAGGGCCTAGAAGGTGCGGCATCCTTATAGGGCTGAGATAAGGCTTCTAGAAAAGATTAAGACACCTCCGTTCCAAGAATAGAAACTCTTCAAGAATGGAAACCTTCGGAATTAGAAACTTCCAAACTTAGAAACTTCGGTTTCCACTTTTGACTCTTCATTCGTCCTTCGCCTTGAATTCCATTCTCCACATCTTCATTCACTCCTTAGCTCATTTTAGCTCCAAATTCGTCCATCCATGGTGCTCTATATGCATTTACTCCATTTAAGCTCAATTTAGCTCTAAAACGCACCAAAACGCACTTTCTTGCTTCACTTGCCATTTAGACCTACAAATACACGAAAATAGCTTAAATCACTATAATAAACGATAACTAACTACGTGAGTGCAAGAAAACAAGCTAACTAAGTAGCATAAATATGCTCCTATCACGTTCATTTGCTTAAATTCCAAAGCGTGTCAAACTCACGCTCGTTTTATCCCACGAATGCTTCAAACTTTGCAAATAGACTCCTAATAAAAAAATAGAGAGGTTTTTAGACCAAATAAGCATTTGATATTTTAAGGACACATTTTGAGCATCTTGGTAGCGTATTATAAACGTTCATTTGCTTAAATTCCAAAGCGTGTCTAACTCCCACTCGTTTTATCCCACGAATGCTTAAAACTTTGCAAATAGACTCCAAATAAAAAAAAAAGAGGTTTTCAGACCAAATAAGCATTTGATCTTTTAAGGACACATTTTGAGCATCTTAGTAGCGTATTATAAGCGTTCATTTGCTTAAATTCCAAAGCGTGTCAAACTGATAGGGGCATATTTACGCACCTTGATAGGAGCATATATATGCACCTTAGTTGAGCTTGTTCTTGTGCATTTACAGTGTTTTTCCTTAGTAAAGTAGTCTTTTAAGTTAGTTTTATGTATTTTCAGGTTTTAAGGGCAAAGTGTGCAAAAGGAAGCATTTTGGAGCCTTTTGGAGCAAATTAGACCTTGGAATGAAGATCATATGCTTGGAGCCATGAGGATGGACGAATTTGAAGACTTGAAGATGATGATTCCTACTTGAGCAAGGTTTCCTAGTTGAAGTAGGAAAGTACTTAGAAAGATGGAATCCTAGCTAAATTGGGAATCCTAGTTGAAATGGGTTTCCTAGTTGAATTGGGAAACCTAGAAGATTGAAGTTCCCTACTTGAACAAGGTTTCCTACTTGGAGTAGGAAATGTAAACCCCAAAGAGCATCAAGTTGCAGCTACAAGGAAGATTTCCAAGTCCAAGAAGGAAAAGGTTTCCAAAGTGAAGAGGGAGAAGAATTCCAAGTCAAGGAAGGAGAAAGACATGATTTCCTAATGCTAGAAGGACTCCTAAGTATGGAAGGACACAAATGTGAAGTTTCTAGATGATTCCCATCCTTGCCGTGGGTTTGGTCCAATTCCCATCAGTTTTTAGGGATTTCTAGAAGCCCTATCTATCCCTTCTCCCTGAAGAGGTGCCGCACCCTACCTTCTAGATGCACCTAATTCCTTCTAGAAAACCCTACAAAGGTGGCGCCTAATCCCTTCTAGAACCCCTATATTCTGCCGCATGTTTCACCTTGTTCTTTGAGGTTTCCTAGCTTCTAGAAGGCCTTTTCCTATAGGAGTTAGATTTTATAATCCTTCTCTGATTCCTATCCCTAATTTCTGCACCCTAACCACTATAAATACACCCCTTGGCCGCACCATTTAATTCATTCACTCCACAATTCAGAAATTCGTCCAAACTGCTCTACACCCTTGCCGTAGCCACCAAACACAATTCTTCATAATTTTTACACTTTGCCGCACCACCCACCATACCTAAACCCCTCCATAACCATTCACCCATACACATAACCCCTGGAACTTGTCTCTAGACCTTGTGCTGCACCAAGGAGGAGGAGAGGGAGGCTTGGAAGTTCATGCAATTCAAGTTCACATCGCTGGAATTTCCAGGTGTGTCTTTTCCTTTGATTTCAATGTTTAAATTTAATTCTCTTTGTTTTGTGCGTATGAGGAACTAAACCCCCCCTTGGCTAGGGGGGTATTCGAAACACATGTTTATGCTTGCGATATGATTTGATTACTTCTAATTGCGGTTTCATAAGTTATGAATTCAATTTACTTATCTATGTGAATTACATTGGGTTGTGTGTGTAGGTTGGGAGTGCACGCTTAATTATCATGCATAAATTGAATGCTAGGATATAAGGAAGTTTCACCTAATCGTTATGGACTTATATTCGCAAGTAGTAAAGGTTGATGATCTCAATCGAGTTAAGTAAATTCTTGGCATAAGTTTCATGCAATCATAGTCACGAGTGCTTCGTCAATGCTTATGGTTTTCATAGAACTTAATGATTCTTGCTCGTATCTCTATTATGCAATCATGTAGGGGACTTGTGGGGAATGCTTTGGGTTGTCGTATGCAATCATCCAATTCAATAACTTTAGGAAAATCTGAAGGTTAATTTAAGCGGACCTAATTAACTTGGGGCGTTGAGAATTCATGGTTTATTGAAAAGCAATTGGAAATCGTTTCTTATGCAAGTATAACATGTGTGGAGATGAACCCCTTAGCTAGCCTTTCATCCATTGTTTTAAGCCAAATTCGTTCTAAAATCTGTCCGTTTTACAAAGTTTTAAGTTTTGTTTTCAAATTCGTCAAATTCAAAATCCCCCTTTACTTTCTTGTTTAAAAGTCTTAGAATCTGTTTAGTTTGTGTTTTTAAAGTGTTTTAAGTCAAGTTATAACTATTTTCGTCCAAAATCTTCTTTAGTGTCCAAAACTGCCCAGAAAGTGGTTTTAAGGCAGTTTTGAGTGTTTTTGTGTTATTTGGAGTCTTTTGGTTTGTTTTGGTGTTTCAAGTTCTAGTTTTGCATTGTTTGAGTCTAGTTAGTGTTTTAAACTTTGTTTTTACGTTTTTGAGTCAATTCCAAGTGATTTTGCAATCCCTCCTGATCCCCGGCCTAGAACGATCCCTACTTGCGTATTTGCTACAATTGATAAAAAGAGGGTTTAATTTGTGTGCGTATAATTCTCACATCACACCTTAGTTTGTTCTTGTGCATTTATAGTGTTTTTCCTTAGTAAAGTAGTCTTTTAAGCTAGTTTTATGTATTTTCAGGTTTTAAGGGCAGGTTATGCAAAAGGATGCATTTTGGAGCCTTTTGGAGGAAATTAGAGCTTGGAATGGATATCATATGCTTGGAGCCAAGAGGATGGACGAAATTGAAGACTTGAAGATGATGATTCCTACTTGAGCAAGGTTTCCTAGTTGAAGTAGGAAAGCCCCTAATGGAAGATGGAATCCTAGTTGAATTAGGATTCCTAGTTAAAATGGGAATCCTAGTTAAATTAGAATTCCTAGTTGAAATAGGTTTCCTAGTTGAATTGGGATTCCTAGAAGATTGAAGTTTCCTACTCAAATAAGGTTTCCTACTTGAAGTAGGAGAGTTAAACCTCATTGGCCTAAAGTTTCAGCAACAAAGAAGTTTTCCAAGTCTAAAAAGGAAAAGGAATCCAAGAAGAAGAAGGATTGACCAAGACAAGCTTTCCTAATCCTAATGCATAAAGATTTCAGCTATAAAAGGGATTTCTTTTCCTATTTGGAGACTTAAAACCTGATTTCTAGAAGCCATATCCCTTCCTACAAAGGTGCCACACCTTATCCCTTGTTTTTCTAGGAATCAGCCACAAAACAACCTTTCTAGAAGGCCTTATCCCATGTCCTCCAAAAGTGACGCCCTAAACCTTTCTAGAACTTCTAGAAACCTGATTATTCCTTTCCCCCTTGGTTTCTAAAACCCTTAGCCTTTTCCTTCAAAGATTGTGTGTTATTATCCTATACAAATTAGGCCTTTAAATCATTTTCCTTTGCTACATAGGGGCTGCGAATTTCAGCCTATAAATATCATCCTTTGCTGCACCATTTAAAAACACCACCCCCTATACCACCCTCTACCATAATTCACCTACATCCATCCACCACCACAAATCCACACAAAAATTCCTCTTGTGCCGCAATTATTCAAGGAAGGAAGGAGAAGGTGCCATTCAAAGCATTGAATCGCTGGAGCTTTTCTAGGTGTTGTCTGTCCTTGTTTTTAATGTTTCAATTTAGTTTTCTTTGTTTAATTGCTATCATGAGGAACTAAATCCCCCCTTAGCTAGGGGGTAATTCGAAACCATGTCCATGCTTGCTATATGATTTGATTACTTCCAATTTTACGAAGACGAATGATTCGAGAAGTTGGGAAAAACTTCTCCAAAAATGCCCTCTTCATACTCTCCCAAGATGTGACAGTGCCGGGAGCCAATTCGTACAACGAATCTTTGGCTTTATCCATTAAAGAGAATGGAAAAGCCTTCATCTTCAAAATACTTCCGTCAACGTTGACGGGTGTCATACTTGAGCAAACAACTTGGGCAGCCGTGGGATATTGGATGCACAAAGGTGCGGCATTATCCAATCCCGAGGCGGAAAGCTCCTTGAGTGTACGGTTGTCCACGGCCATGGTTTGATCTTCTTCACCTACTTGTGCCGTGGGGTTCTCTGGTTCTTCAAGGTCAGGTTCCGGGCTAGATGGGCTGTCTTCTTGCTGATTTCTCGCCCTTCTCAAATTCCTCTCAAAATCGTCGTCAAAGTCCAAGTTATTCTCACGAACCGTTTGAGAACTTCGAGTCATAAACTAGTACCTAAAACAAGAAAACAAAACAAGGTCAGAAACTTTAACAAAATCAGAAACAAAGTAAAATAAATAAGACAAAAGCAATCCAAGGGATTAGCAAAGTTGCTAATCCCCGGCAACGGCGCCAAAATTTGATGTGAAAATTAACTTAACACACAAATAAAACCCTCTTTTTATCAATTGTAGTAAAGTATGTAAGTAGGGATCGTTCTGGACCGGGGATTAGGAGGGATTGCTAAACACTTGGAAACTGACTTAAAAACGTAAAACAAAGTTTAAAACATTAAACTAGACTCAAAGAATACAAAACTAGAATTTAAAACACTAAAACAAACCAAAAACTCAAAACAGCAACCAAAAGACTCAAAACTGCCTTAAAAACACTTTCTGGGCAGTTTTGAAGACAAAGCACCAAATTGGACGAATTTGGGTTTTAACTTGACTCCAACTACTTAAAAACACAAACAAAACAAGTTTAGAATAAATTGAAACAAGAAAGTAAATGGGAGGATTGATTTGGACGAATTTAAACTAATTGAAACAGAAACTTTGTAAAAACACTCAAAACTGCCTAAAATCACAACTTAGGCAGTTTCTGACCTAAACACAATTTTAGACGAAAATAAGGTTTTGGGTTGATTCAAAACCTTCTAAAACACAAAGAAAACAGATTCTAGACACTTTAGAACAAGAAAGAACATGGGGGATTTTGGTTTGACGAAAATTGAAATAACAAAACAAGTTATAAAACTAGGCAGATTGTAAAACAAATTTGAGAAACAAGATGATGGATAGATTAGTTAGAGGTCCATTCTCCACACATGACATATTTGTACATGAATCGACTTTCCAATTGCTTTTCACTAACTATGATGCTCAACACCCCAAGTTAACTGTGATTGCACTAATTAACCATCAGATTTTCCTTTACTCATTGAATTGGATGAAATGCATGCAACAACCCAAATCATTCTCTAAAAAGTCCCCTACATGAATGCATAATAGGAGTACAATCAGAGATCATTACGTTCCATGAAAATCATAAGTGTTGACGAGGCAATTGTAACTATGAATGCATGATACGCTTGCCAAGAATTCAATTAACGCGGTTGTGACTAGCAACCTTCACTACTTATGAATATAAACTTGTAACGATTAGGTGAAACTCGTTTATAAACTAGCATCTAATTCATGAATGAAAACCAAGTATGCATCCTCAATAAACATGCATGAATTAGTTATGAATAAAACAGATAATTGAATTGCAATCACAACTTAACAAATCACAATTGGAAGTAATCAATTCATATATCAAACATGTTCATGGCTTCAAACTTCCCCCTAACTAACTAGGGGTTTAGCCATTCATCAGTACAGCAAAATCAGAAAATAACAAGGTAAACATTGAGAACAAGAACGAAGTACACCTAAGAACGCTCCAATTTGCAAGCATGAAACGTCCAAGGTCTCCTTCCTTCCCAACTTGCTGCGGCACACAAGTGGTTATGGGTGTTTTGGGGTTATGGATGGTATAGAGAGGTCGAATGGTGTTTAGGAAGGATGTATGGTGCAGCTAAAGGTGTTTGGGATCAGAAAATATGGATAGTGGTGAAGGATTGGTGCGGCAAAGAGAGGTGGAATGGTTTCTGCGTGAATGGGAGAGAATGGATGTGAATTGTGTTTGAATGCCTCAATTTGGTGCGGCACAAAGGGGATTAAAAGGGCTAGGGTACAGAAAAGGCTTTATTAAAACTTAGCTAAATTGGTTCCCTCATTGAATAGGGAAGAAAAGAAATCTGAAAATAAAATAGAATAGGATAGAAAATATGTGAAACAAAATAGGAATGAACTTTGGTCAGAATTTTGGAGAGGGAAGGGGTATATGGTGCGGCAATGATGAAAAGAAAAGAATAGAAATGTAATTAGGACAGAAAATAGGCAAGGGGTGAGAGCCTTGGGTGGCAAGGAGAAGGGAAACAAAATAGGAATGTGAGATATGTCCAGAAAATAGGAAAGAACCTCCTTCCCTTGTGTGGCAGATTTGTGAAGGAATTAGGAATGTTTTTAGGACACAAAACAAGTAAGAAACCACCCTCCTTGCACGGCAAGGACTAGCACAAAATAGGTATGTGCTTTATGTTCAGAAATTAGGCAAGAAAGGGGGTCCTTGTGCGGCAAGGAAGAGGAAGATGCAAGGGATGTGCGGCAAAGGTCCTTTAGGGAAGTTTAGGCTTTTCGAACCACTAATTGAATGTCCCCACATATTTTAGAACCCTTTTGTGGTTGAAACTTTGGTGAAGGAGGATTAGGAAACTTCCATTCCAAGAATAGAAACTCTTCAAGAATGGAAACCTTCGAAAATAGAAACTTCCAAACTTAGAAACTTCGGTTTCCAATTTTGACTCTTCATTCTTCATTTGCCTTGAATTCCATTCTTCACATCTTCATTCACTCCTTAGCTCATTTGTACTTCAAGTTCATCACTTCAATTAGCTCCAAGCATGTCCAAACCAACATAGGCCCAAAATTGCTCCAAAACGCACCAAAATGCACTTCTTTGCTCCAATAGCCCAATAGACCTACAAAGACACGAAAATGGCTTAAAGTACTAAAATAACTAGGTTCTAACAACGTAAATGCAAGGAAATAAGCTATTTAAGTCGCATAAATATGCTCCTATCAAATTCCCCCACACTTAGCTTTTGCTAGTCCTCGAGCAAAACAAAATAAACAAAAGAAACAAAACTCAATCTAAACCTTCCAACGTTTGCCTCAGGGATTTCCAATGCACATGACATGTTAAAAATCATCATCCCCACAGATTTGAGTTATCTTTACAATTGAGAACATACTTAATCATAGTCACTACTTATTAGTTCACAATTAACCAATTAAAACGATGTTTTGAATGTAGTAACATGCCTTAGAGAATTAGCTCACTTCCTTACAAGATATGCACTCAATTTTCACTCAGATTTTCTAACTACACACCCTATACTAGTTATATGTGAGAAGATTGATGTAGATATGAAAACGAATGCTCACATATATGTATCACAAAGAAAGCAATTTCTGGAGTTAATAAGCATGTTTAGATATGATCTCATGAATGGAATGCTACTACTTAGATGCGAGAACCAGTGACACCATATGCTCATACCAAATTCAAACTCCACAAATTGAAACACATAACACTCAAGATAAAAGTCAAGGGTTGTAATGGGGCTTGGGGTATTGGCTAACAAATGAAGGATAGGGATACAAACGTTCTTAAAGTGATAGTAAGCAAAGTAGTGAAATTGAGACTTAGAATTCACTCTAGAAAGCAAAAATCAACTTTAAAACACAAGGGAAAAATTTAAACAACACTTAGGGCCTAATTCATTGTTTTGGACCCTTTCTTCAACAAACAACACTTTAGAACTCTTTTTCAACATTTTTCAACTCTTTTTCACTTTTTTTTCACAACTTTTCTTTTTTTTTTCTTTCTCTTTTCTATCCGTGCCTTTTCACACAAACTCACATAAAAAAATACTTCCCCCACACTTGTTTTCTGCCATTTATTGATCAAAAGGAATTCAATTGTAGTCATGCTTTACTATGCTTTAAAACAAGGTGATGGATGGTCCTAATCTAGGCTAGGTGAGGATAATGTGGGTTAACAAAGAGCATAGGCTAACAAGGCTCAACGGGGTCAACATAAAGACATAATGAAATAGGATACATGGCTGTTTGGCTTAGGTGGTGGTCACTACACAACTTCATCTTGAATATGTGTTATGCAAATCAATAACATGCTTTGAATGAAATGGGCATGAGTTCTAGCATTTGGAACGAAATGATGAAATGCCTTCTAAGTAGTAACCAAGCAAAGAATAATGAGATCATGCAACGACTTAGAAAACAATAATGCACAGATTATAACTCTCCAAATAAACGTTTAGGCTCAAGTCTCACAAGGTTGTAGCGTTAGTTTGAGTTCCTTCCTTCAAGCATGTTACGAAAACTGATTTTTCCTTTATGATTGCATGTGAATTCGTAAGTTATAACCACAACCAAGCATAAACAAAGAGTAAATCAAACTTTCATCCATGTTTACAACTCTTTTTGAAAGCCATGCAATTACAAACCGAATCCTCATCATTGTGTTGGAAGGTACCCTAAGACACGAACAAACACACAAAAACAACTCAAAACAACTCTTTTTAGGTTTTTCAAAACAAATTTTCAAATGTTTATGTGATTTTCGGATTTTTAAGTCAAAACACACTAAAACAACCCAAAACAGCTTAAAAACACCTTAAAACAGCAAGGAACAAGTCTATAAGTAAAGGGTGATAAAATCCCACGAATTTGCATCAAAAACACTTAGTTACCCAATTCCCCCACACTTAAATCAAACATTGTCCTCAATGTTTCAAGCATAAAATCACACCAAACATAAAGAAACACACAAACAACAAATAAAATGCAAAACTAGGCAGATTAGAAAGAATCAACAAAGAGAAGGGTTTTAGGAACGCACATCTGCAATTGGAGTGATTCCTAGGGCTTCCTTTGTTGAATTGCCTGTGTTGCCTCCCAAGTAGCGCTTTCTTTAACGTCTTGCAGCCGGACGAAAAACTCCACTCATTCCCCATTGGAGCCCACGGCTTGGAGGGGAAGTTCCTCCACCACATGCTCCTCGAACAAGTCGTAATAAGGCTTCAAACGATGCCCATTTACCTTGAATTCGTGTCCGGTTCGCAAACTTTTGACTTGGATTGCACCATGAGAAAAAACATTAGTAACAACAAAGGGTCCAATCCACTTAGATATTAACTTACCAGGAAATAAACGCAAACGGGAGTTGAAAAGCAACACTTTCTGCCCAATGGAGAAGGTTTTGCCCCTTATCATCTTGTCATGAAACGCCTTCGTTTTCTCCTTGTAAATCCGGGCATTCTCATATGCTTCATTCCTTAGCTCCTCAAGTTCATTCAATTGGAGCTTTCGATGCATTCCAGCAGCATCTAAGTCCAAATTGAATGTTTTCACGGCCCAATGCGCCTTGTGCTCAAGTTCCACAGGTAAGTGGCATGGCTTGCCATACACTAGCCGAAATGGAGACATCCCTAGGGGGTTTTGTAGGCAGTCCGGTACGCCCACAATGCATCGTCTAAACGCACACTCCAATCTTTCCGGTTAGGCCCCACGGTCTTCTCCAAGATTTGCTTGATTTCTCTATTCGATACTTCGGCTTGGCCACTTGTTTGAGGGTGATAAGGTGTTGAAACCCTATGCTTGACATTGTACTTCTTGAAGAGTGCCTCAATGGTTCTATTGTAGAAATGTGAGCCTCCATCACTTATAAACACTCGCGGCATCCCAAATCTAGAGAAAATGTTAGCTTTGATAAAATCTGAAACCACTCTAGAATCGTTAGTTCGGGTAGCTTTTGCTTCTACCCATTTGGAAACATAATCAACTGCAAGCAAAATATAAGTGAAACCAAATGAAGAAGGAAAGGGACCCATGAAATCAATACCCCATACGTCAAAAATTTCAACATTAAAGATAGGGGTTTGCGGCATTTGGTCCTTAGCACCAATGGAACCTGTCCTTTGACATCTATCACATGTTAAGCAAAACATTCTAGCATCTTTGAACAATGTTGGCCAATAAAAACTAGATTCTAACACTTTGAGGGCTGTTCTTTGGGTAACAAAATGGCCTCCACATGCATAAGAATGACAAAATGCTAGAATTGAGTTAAAATCAGAATTTGGCACACATCTTCTAACAATCTGATCCGGGCAATATTTCCATAGATATGGATCATCCCACACATAAAATCTTGCATCATGCTTCAATTTATCACGTTGAACCTTGCTTAGAGTGTTAGGAACTTGCTTAGACACCAAGAAATTAACCAAATCGGCATACCAAGGGGTAGTTACCTCAATGGACAGAAGTTGTTCATCCGGAAACATCTCAGAAATGGGGAGAGACTCTTCTTCACGCACCAATCTGCTTAGGTGGTCAGCCACCACGTTTTCACAACCTTTCTTATCCCGAATTTCAATATCGAACTCTTGAAGTAGGAGCATCCAACGAATCAGTCTTAGTTTGGCCTCCTTTTTGGTGAAAAGATACTTCAAGGCTGCATGGTCAGTGAAAACAATTACTTTAGTACCAATTAGATATGATCTAAATTTATCTAAAGCAAATACAACGGCCAAAAGTTCTTTTTCTGTTGTAGAGTAATTCAATTGAGCATCATTTAAAGTGCGTGAAGCATAATAAATAACGTGTGGCTGTTTGTTTTTCCTTTGACCCAAAACAGCTCCAAGGGCATAATCTGATGCATCACACATCAATTCAAAGGGAATGGACCAATCCGGAGGAGTTATGATGGGTGCCGTGGTGAGTAAGTCCTTTAGATGCTTGAATGCCTTCTCACATGCCTCGTTGAACTCAAAAGTCACATCCTTCTGGAGGAGGCGGCATAACGGTTGTGCAATCTTGGAAAAATCCTTGATAAAATCGTCTATAGAATCATGCATGACCAAGAAAAGAACGAACCTCTCTAACCGAAGTAGGAGAGGGTAAGTAGCGTACAAGATCTATTTTAGACTTATCAACTTCAATTCCTTTTTCAGAGATTATATGGCCCAAAACAATACCTTGTTTAACCATAAAATGGCATTTCTCCCAATTTAAAACAAGGTTTGTCTCAACACAATGTTTCAAGATTAAGGTGAGATTATCCAAGCAATTATCAAAAGAACTACCAAACACACTAAAATCATCCATGAATATCTCAATAATCCTTTCAACATAATCGAAAAAGATACTAACCATACACCTTTGAAACGTGGCAGGAGCATTGCACAAACCGAATGGCATGCGTCGATATGCAAACGTTCCAAAGGGACAAGTAAAAGTGGTTTTTTCTTGATCATTTGGGGCAATAATAATCTGATTATAACCGGAATAACCATCAAGAAAGCAATAAAAGGAATGACCCACTAACCTTTCCAACATTTGATCTAAGAACGGCAATGGGAAGTGATCCTTCCTTGT
The DNA here is from genome assembly GCA_963580275.1 of Crataegus laevigata. Taxonomy (NCBI): domain Eukaryota; kingdom Viridiplantae; phylum Streptophyta; class Magnoliopsida; order Rosales; family Rosaceae; genus Crataegus; species Crataegus laevigata. The sequence continues at coordinate 19,489,035 of OY756952.1, forward strand.
GGTGGCGTTTAGCTTCCTATAATCAATGCATACTCGCCAACCGGTTTGGATTCATGTGGGCACAAGCTCATTCTCCGCATTTTCCACAACCGTCACTCCAGATTTCTTGGGCACACTTGGATAGGTGAAACCCAACGGCTATCGGAGATGGGATAAATCACTCCACAGTCAAGGAGTTTGATTATCTCCTTTTTCACAACTTCCATCATAGGAGGGTTTTGACGGCGTTAAGCCTCTCTAGTTGGTTTGGCCCCCTCCTCAAGAAATATGTGATGCATGCAACTTGTAGGACTTATACCTTTGATATCGGCCAAGGTCCAACCTAGGGCAGATTTAAACTCCTTCAAAACACGCACTAGTTTCTCCTCTTCTTGTGCCGTGAGGGATGAGGAGATGATGGCAGGTAGTGTCTCGTTTTCCCCCAAGAAAATGTACTTCAAATGGCTTGGTAATGGCTTGAGTTCAAGGATGGGTGCCTGAATGATTGATGGAAGCAACTTGTTAGTCGAAGTGGGAATGGACTCACGGTTAGGAAACTTACCTTCATGTGTAGGCAATGATTCAAAGGCAACAACTACTTCAAGGAATTCCTCACTAGGAGGCACGGCATAAGATGATTCATTGATGCCGTGGGTTAGCATGTGGCTTGCCTCCTTGGTTTTATGTTCTATGCCTCTTGTAATGACTTTTCAAGCGTATCGTCATTCAAATCTTCTAGATATCCCTACGCCAAGGAGTCAACAATATCAATAGAGAAACATGAATGATCTTCACTAGGGTATTTAATAGAATCAGAAAGATTGAAATTAACAACTTCCCCATCAAATTCCATGGACAAAGTTCCATTAAACACGTCAATCTTAGTCCGGGCCGTCTTCATGAAGGGCCTTCCAAGTAGAATGGGCAGCGAGGGTGCATGATCCGATTCATCCATCTCAAGAACATTGAAATCCGCCGGAAAGATCAAATGATTAACCTGCACAAGAACATCCTCCAAAACTCCTTTTGGATAGGCATTAGATCTATCGGCCAATTGTATGATTACACCATCATTTTTCAACACTCCTAAATTCATAGATGCATAAATTGAATATGGCATAACATTTATAGAAGCACCTAAATCAAGCATGGCAGATTCAAATCTAGTGTTACCAATGACACAAGGAATGGTGAAACTACCCGGATCTTTACATTTGGGGGGTAGTTTGTGTTGCAAGATGGCGGACACATTCTCACCGACCTTGACCACTTCCTTGGTCGAAATCATCTTCCTAGTAGTGCACAACTCCTTCAAAAACTTGGCATATCGCGGGACTTGCTTGATTGCATCCAACAAAGGTATGTTAACTTGAACTTTCCTAAAGGTTTCAAGGATATCCTTTTCAGCCTCTTCTTTCTTCGTTTGCATGAACTTACTAGGAAAAGGCACATTTGAAGGAAAAGCATTAGTAGAAACCGAATTGGACACATTTTTACCTTTGTTGGCCGATTTGGACAGATTTGGGGAACTAGGGACTTGCGGCAAAGGTGGAAACACCTTTGCCGTGGGTATGCTTGATTCTTCTTCTTCAATTTGCACGTTTCCATCCTCATTAGAACCTGATTTGGATGGTTTAGAGCCTGTCCCAACTTCTTTGCCATTCCTCAACAAGATGGCTTTTGCACTTTCAAAGCTTCCCTTCGGATTTTGAATGGTAGAACTAGGAAGTTTCCCCACAAAGTCTGCAATCTGCCCAATTTGTTTCTCCAAGTGGTCCACCCTTTTATCTTGGTTTTGCATCGCTTTGGCTTGATTTTCTTGCTCCTGAGACAAATTGGTTAATAACTTAAGAAGTGTATCATTGAATAAAGATGTACCTGAAGCATTTGGGGCAGATTGTTGTGGAACTTGTGTGGGTGCGTATGGCTTGGTGTAGAAACCCGGGGGTTGTTGGGGCTCCCTCCACTTGAAATTTGGGTGGTCTCTCCAACCGGGATTGTAAGTATTTGAATATGGATCGTTTCTTGGTTGGTTTTGGCCTTGAAACCCAATTGCATTGGCGCTTTCCCATCCACCAGTTTCAATCAACTGTGGACACTTTTCAGAAGCATGTCCCTGGATAGAGCATACGCCACATACAATTGGTCCTTGAATCTTCATTCCCTCGGCCATCTGAGACACAATAGAAGTAAGATTAGCCAATTGTGAATGAATGTCGGGACTAGAACTTACCTCATGAACATGTTGCCGTGGGGGTCCTCTTTGGCCTACTCCTTCGTATTGTTGAGCGTTCAACGCTCGATTAGCAATCAAGATCTTAGCAGCCATAGGTGTTTTGTCTACCAATGCTCCACCCGCCGAGGTATCAAGCATTTGATGTTCAAGTGGTAAGAGGCCCTCATAGAAATATTGCAAAAGTAACTCCTCCTTCATCTGATGTTGTGGACAAGAAGCAACAAGTGATTTAAAACGTTCATAATACGTTGGGAAAGACTCACCTTCTTCTTGCTGAATTCCACTTATCTTTTTACGAAGAAGGATGATTCGAGAAGTTGGGAAAAACTTCTCCAAAAATGCCCTCTTCATACTCTCCCAAGATGTGACAGTGCCAGGAGCCAATTCGTACAACCAATCTTTGGCTTTATCCATTAAAGAGAATGGAAAAGCCTTCATCTTCAAAATACTTCCGTCAACGTTGACGGGTGTCATACTTGAGCAAACAACTTGGGCAGCCGTGGGATATTGGATGCACAAAGGTGCGGCATTATCCAATCCCGAGGCGGAAAGCTCCTTGAGTGTACGGTTGTCCACGGCCATGGTTTGATCTTCTTCACCTACTTGTGCCGTGGGGTTCTCTGGTTCTTCAAGGTCAGGTTCCGGGCTAGATGGGCTGTCTTCTTGCTGATTTCTCGCCCTTCTCAAATTCCTCTCAAAATCGTCGTCAAAGTCCAAGATATTCTCACGAACCGTTTGAGAACTTCGAGTCATAAACTAGTACCTAAAACAAGAAAACAAAACAAGGTCAGAAACTTTAACAAAATCAGAAACAAAGTAAAATAAATAAGACAAAAGCAATCCAAGGGATTAGCAAAGTTGCTAATCCCCGGCAACGGCGCCAAAATTTGATGTGAAAATTAACTTAACACACAAATAAAACCCTCTTTTTATCAATTGTAGTAAAGTATGTAAGTAGGGATCGTTCTGGACCGGGGATTAGGAGGGATTGCTAAACACTTGGAAACTGACTTAAAAACGTAAAACAAAGTTTAAAACATTAAACTAGACTCAAAGAATGCAAAACTAGAATTTAAAACACTAAAACAAACCAAAAACTCAAAACAGCAACCAAAAGACTCAAAACTGCCTTAAAAACACTTTCTGGGCAGTTTTGAAGACAAAGCACCAAATTGGAGGAATTTGGGTTTTAACTTGACTCCAACTACTTAAAAACACAAACAAAACAAGTTTAGAATAAATTGAAACAAGAAAGTAAATGGGAGGATTGATTTGGACGAATTTAAGCTAATTGAAACAGAAACTTTGTAAAAACACTCAAAACTGCCTAAAATCACAACTTAGGCAGTTTCTGACCTAAACACAATTTTAGACGAAAATAAGGTTTTGGGTTGATTCAAAACCTTCTAAAACACAAAGAAAACAGATTCTAGACACTTTAGAACAAGAAAGAACATGGGGGATTTTGGTTTGACGAAAATTGAAATAACAAAACAAGTTATAAAACTAGGCAGATTGTAAAACAAATTTGAGAAACAAGATGATGGATAGATTAGTTAGAGGTCCATTCTCCACACATGACATATTTGTACATGAATCGACTTTCCAATTGCTTTTCACTAACTATGATGCTCAACACCCCAAGTTAACTGTGATTGCACTAATTAACCATCAGATTTTCCTTTACTCATTGAATTGGATGAAATGCATGCAACAACCCAAATCATTCTCTAAAAAGTCCCCTACATGAATGCATAATAGGAGTACAATCAGAGATCATTACGTTCCATGAAAATCATAAGTGTTGACGAGGCAATTGTAACTATGAATGCATGATACGCTTGCCAAGAATTCAATTAACGCGGTTGTGACTAGCTGATGTGAGAATTTCTTGACACACAAATTAAACCCTATTTGTGACAATTGTAGTAATGATGTAAGTAGGGATCGTTCTAACCGGGGATTAACTAGGGATGCTAACCAATGTTAAATTAAATTAAAAACGTAAAAACAAAGTTTAAAACACTAAACTAAAATCAAAACACTTAACTAGAATAACTCAAAATAAAACTAACAAATAATCTAAAACAAATCAAAATACTCAAAACAACTCAAGACTTAAGAAAACACAAACTAAAATGATTTCTAATAAATCTAACACTTCCAAATAAATGGGGGATTGATTTTTTGACGAAATTTAATTTAAAACAGAAACTTATAAATAAACTTCAAAGAAAATAATATTTTATGAAATAGAATGATGAGAAACTAGTTAGAGGGTTCCTTATCCACACATGAACATATGCATATAATTTGATTCCCAGTTATGAATTCAACAAACGAATGAATGACAATGCTCCAAGTTAATTAGGTCCGCTTAAATTAACTTTTAGATTTCCCTAGATTCATTGGATTGCAAGGAATACGCATTACAACCAAATTATTCCTCATCAAAGTCCCTAACTATGGAATACGCATGATAGAGACATTTAACAAAGATCATTAAGTTCAACGGAAATCATAAACATTGACTAGGCATTCATAACTATGGAATACGCATGTTACTCTTGCCAAGGATTTACTTAACACAATCGTGACTAGCGATCTTTACTACTCATGAATATAAGTTCATAACGATTAGGTGAAATTCCCTTATATCCTAGCATCAAGTTTAGGCATGCAAATTAAGTGTCGACCCTTAACCCACATACATAAACAAGTTCTTAATCAAAACAGAAAAGTAAACCACATCCAACATTCATAAATTCATAACTGGGGTAAATCAAATTATAATAAACATATATCCATGGTTTCAAATTCACCTCTAACTAAAAAGAAATTAGTTCCACATGTTTAACATAATTGAACAACAATTTAAATTAAACATTGAAAAACAAAAGCAAAAGAAAGAAAACACCTAAACTTTCCAACGATCCAAGCGCCTCCAAGGACTTTCCTCTTCTTCTCTTTGTTGCGGCACAAGGCTTTGAATGATGTTGAAGAGTTGGTTTTATGGAGGAATGGATGGGGGAAGTTTAGATATGTAGGGAGAGGCAAGGAAAGGCTTGTAGAATGGTTTATTCTTGGATGATTTGAATGAGATTGCTACCATGGGTATTTATAGGGAGAGGATGGACTTGTTTAATTCAATGTTTTGGTGGGAATTAAAAGGAAAGTCATGGCAATAAGTGGGATTTATTGGTGGTGGTAGGTTTTGAGTCATCCACTTCACATGTCATGGTGAACTAAGCATTGCATCATCCACTCACATGTCATGGTGAGTTAAGCATTGCATCATCCACTCAAATGTCATGATGAGCTAAGCATTGCATCATCCACTCACATGTCATGGTGAGCTAAGCATTACATCATTTTTTTAGGCCCATTGCAATAGATTTTTGGGCTTCTTTGCATCAAATTCTTGGGCTTCTTTGCATCAAATTCTTGGGCTTCTTTGCATCAAATTCGTCCATCCTCAAGCCTCCATGTTTGCACTATCCAATCTTGGCCCAAAATTGCTCTAGAATGCTCCAAATTGCTTCTTTTTGCATACTTTGACATATAAACCTACAAACACACGAAAAATGACTTTAAACACTAAATTAAGTAAGAAACATAACATAAATGCATAAGAACTAGCTAACTAAGGTGCATAAATATGCTCCTATCAAATTTCCCCACACTTAGCTTTTGCTAGTCCTCGAGCAAAATAAAACAAAACATAACCTAACCTTCCAACATTTGCTACAGGGATTTCCAACGTTACATAACATGCCAAAGATCATTATTCCCACAGATTTTAGTCATCCATACTCTTGAGCATATACTTAATCATAGTTACCATTCACTAGCTCACATTTAATGTTTAATATAACATTATGGACGTAGTAACATGCCTTAGAGAATCCACTCATTTCCTTACTGGATACACTCTTATTTTCACACAGATTTTCTAACTACACACCCTATACTAGTTATATGTGAGCGAATTGATGTGGATATAAAAACGAATGCTCACATATATGTATCTCAAAGAATGCAATTTCCGGAGTTAATAAGCATGTTTAGATATGATCTCATGAATGGAATGCTACTACTTAGATGCGAGAACCAATGACACCATATGCTCATACCAAATTCAAACTCCACAAATTGAAACACATAACACTTAAGATAGAAGTTAAGGGTTGTAACGGGGCTTGGGGTAATGGCTAACAAAGAAAGGTTAAGGATAAACAAAAGTTCTTAAAGCGATAGCAAACAAGTAATGAACTTGACACTTTTAGAATTCACTTTTGCGTGCAGAAAATCACTTAGATACAAGGGAATGAAATACACAATACTTAGGGTCTAATTTAACTTATTGGACCCTTTTCTTCAACAACCAACACTTGTGAGTTTTTTTTTTTTTTTTTTTTTTTTTTTTTTTTTCAAACTCACATGATAAATACTTCCCCCACACTTATTTTCTGCCCACATTAATCAAAAGGTATTCAATTTGAATTATGCTTACTATACTTTAAGAACGAGGGTATGGATAGTCCTAATCTAGGCTAGGTGAGGATGATGTGGTTTAAAGAAAATAGGTTAAACAAGGCTCAACGGGGCTTAAACCTACAAAACAAATGAACATGGGGTACGGCTATTTGGTTCTTGGTTTACTAACAACTTCATCTTGTTATTTGTTATGCAAATCAATTTTATGCTTTGAATGAAACGGGCATGAGTTCTAGTATTTGGAACTAAATGATGAAACGCCTTCTAAGTCGTAACCAAGCAAAGAATAATGAGATCATGCAACGACTTTAGAAGACAACAAATGCACAAATTATTAACTCTCCAAAGAACGTTAAAAGCTCAAGTCTCTCAGGGTTGTAGCATTAGTTTGAGTTTCTTCCTTCAAGCATGTTACGAAAACTAATTTTTCTTTTGATTACATGTGAATTCATGAACTATAATTACAACTAAGCATAAACCAAAGAGCATATCAAACTTTCATCCATGTTTGTAACTTACTTCAACAGTTATGCAATTAAAAACCAAATCCCCATCATTTTGTTGGAAGGTACCCTAAAACACAAAAATGACTCAAAAACGACTCTTTTTTGGTATTTTTCAAACTTTTTCAATTTTTATGGGATTTTCTGTTATATAACACTAAAACACACTAAAAACATTATAAAACAATGAGAAACAACATGTGAAGTGATAGGTGATAAAATCCCATGAATTTCATGTAAAAATAGCTTGTTTACCCCCCCCCCCCCACACTTAAACCAAACATTGTCCTCAATGTTTCAAACATATATAAACACAAAAACAATCAACTAACACAACTTGCAAACATAACACAAATGGCAAAGTAATAGCAATAAAGAGACAGGTTAGGGACGCAAATCTGGGTTTGGAGTGAAAGTTCCTTCCTCTCGTGTTTCAACACATGGGTTGCCTCCTAAGAAGCGCTTTCTTTAACGTCTTGCAGCCGGACGAAACTCCTTTGAACCTTATTGGACCCCACGGCATGGAGAGGTGTATCGTCTACGATCTGCCCTCAGAAATACTTCATACTTTGGGTCCTTGAATGGGATGGGATAATGGTCCTTTCTGATTATGGTGTTTGGCTTCTCTAAATCAACACGAGCTCTCCCACCACGTTGAATTTGATTAGGTACCTGCTCCATACAAGGTAACAACCTTTTAGTTGAAATGGGAATCGAAATTGGAATAGGTGGCTTACCTTTGTACAGTAAGGAAGTGGTAGCACAATGGACCACTGCACAAGGGGTGGTCTTGGCCAGATTTGGTAATTGTAAAGTTGGGGCCGTGCACTCCTTGTTGTGTACTCCAATTCCTTCCTCGATGGTGGGTTGAGGCGCATTCTTCTTGACTAGCGTTGAACATTCCTGCCCTATATTTTCAATTACATTCATAGCACAACAAGAACGAACATCTTTAGTATTCTCAACCGATTCAGAAATCTTAAAGTTAATCATATCACCACCAAAAGCCATAGTGACTGCTCCCTTGGCCACGTCAATCTTGGTTTGAGCCGTTTTCATGAAAGGTCGGCCAAGTAAAAGTGGTGATGATGGAGAGTGGGCCGAATCCTCCATGTCAAGCACATAGAAATCTGCAGGAAAAATCAAGTGGTCTATCTGCACCAAAACATCCTCTAACACTCCTTTCGGATATGCATTAGATCGATCGGCTAATTGAATAATAACACCATCTTTTTTTAGCTCTCCTAGATTCATAGATGCATAAATAGAATATGGCATGACATTAATTGATGCACCTAAATCTAGCATAGCATGTTCAAACCGTGTATTACCAATTACACAAGGGATAGTGAAACTACCCGGATCCTTGCATTTAGGTGGCAGCTTCCTTTGCAACATCGCAGAGACATTCTCACTTACATGCACCACCTCTTTCTCCCGAAAACGTTTCCTTGTTGTACAAAGCTTCTTCAAACACTTGGCGTACTTCGGGATTTGCTTGATTGCATCCAAGAGAGGTATGTTAACTTGAACCTTCCTAAATGTCTCTAGAACATCTTTTTCCTCCTCTTCATTCTTGGTTTGCAAGAACCTGCTAGGAAAGGGCACATTGGGTGGAATAAAATTAGAATTAACCAAACTTGGACTCATCTTACCTAGGGGGATGAATTGGAAGGCTTAGGAGCCATGGATGCTTGCGGCAAAGGTTGCCCCACCTTTGTCGTGGGTGAACTTGGTGTCTCCTCTTCAGATTTCAACTTTTCCTCCTCTTTAGGTCCGAATGTTGGTGGTGTAGGACCTGCCCCTACTTCTTTTCCACTCCTTAGCATGATTGCATTTGCGGTTTCAAAACCACCCTTTGGATTCACTACGGTATTGCTTGGTAACTTGCCTTGCTCACGAAACTGCCCCATAAACTCGGCAATTTGCCCAATTTGTTTTTCCAAATGATCCACTCTTTTGTCTCGGTTTTGCATAGCCTTAGCTTGATCTTCCTGCCCAAGAGACAATTTAGTTAGTAACTTAAGGAGTGTATCATTGTCAAGAGACGTACCTGAAGAGTTTGAGGTAGATTGGGGTTGGTTTTGAGGTTGGCCGTATGGCTTGGGAAAGAACCCCGGGGGTTGTTGCCTAAAGCCTCCTTGGTTTTGAGGTTGTTGGGGCTCCCTCCACTTGAAATTTGGGTGGTCTCTCCAACCGGGATTATACGTGTTTGAATATGGATCATTTCTTGGTTGGTTTTGATTTTGGAATCCAATGGAATTAGCAGATTCCCACCCGCCGTTCTCAATCAATTGAGGGCATTGATCATTGGCATGTCCTTGCATTGAGCATACGCCACAAACACGTGGTCCATGAATCTTTATTCCCTCGGCCAACTGAGAAACAACAGAAGTAAGGTTAGCTAATTGGGATTGAATGTCGGATGTAGAACTTACCTCATTCACTTGTGGCCGTGGGGGGTCTCTTTGTCCAACACCTTCATATTGTTGTGCGTTATGTGCTCGGTTAGCAATTAGAACTTTTGCAGCCCCCGGAGTCTTGTCCACCAACGCACCTCCCGCCGAGGCATCAAGCATTTGACGTTCCATTGGGAGGAGTCCTTCGTAGAAGTATTGAATGAGTAGCTCCTCCTTCATTTGATGCTGTGGACAAGAAGCAACAAGTGATTTAAAACGTTCATAATAAGAAGGAAACGATTCACCTTGATTTTGTTGGATGCCACTAATCCGTTTCCTCAAGAGGATGACTCTTGAAGTTGGGAAAAACTTCTCCAAGAAAGCTCTTTTCATACTATCCCAAGATGTAACCGTTCCGGGTGCTCGTAAAGCCAATCCTTCGCCTTTTCCAAAAGTGAGAATGGAAAAGCCTTCATCATCAGAATGTTCCCGTCAACATTTATGGGTGTCATGCTTGAGCAAACAACCTCGAATTCCTTGAGATGCTTGTTGGGCTCTTCCATGGAAAGTCCATGGTATTTAGGAATGTGGTGCAACAAGCTTGACTTCAACTCGAATTCATCGGTCTTGCCTTGGGCGGCCGCGGGGTATTGAATGCATAATGGTGCGGCATTGGTCAACCCCGAGGCCGAAAGCTCTTTAATGGTCCGATTGTCCGCTGCCATAACTTCTTCTTTTACTTCTTCAAACTCAGATTCGTCCTCTGAACTTGAACTAGGTTCACTAGGTTCGCTAGGTTCGGGATGCCTCCTCTTTCTTCTCAAATCACGTTCAGAATCGGCGTTAAAGTCCAAGATATGCACAGTTTGAGAACTCCGCGTCATGCATTAGTACCTAAACCAAGAAAACAAAACAAAATAAGAAAACTAGGTAAATTACACTAAAAACACACGGCAAAAACACAAGGGATTAGCAATTTCGCTAATCCCCGGCAACGGCGCCAAAATTTGATGTGAGAATTTCTTGACACACAAATTAAACCCTATTTGTGACAATTGTAGTAATGATGTAAGTAGGGATCGTTCTAACCGGGGATTAACTAGGGATGCTAACCAATGTTAAATTAAATTAAAAACGTAAAAACAAAGTTTAAAACACTAAACTAAAATCAAAACACTTAACTAGAATAACTCAAAATAAAACTAACAAATAATCTAAAACAAATCAAAATACTCAAAACAACTCAAGACTTAAGAAAACACAAACTAAAATGATTTCTAATAAATCTAACACTTCCAAATAAATGGGGGATTGATTTTTTGACGAAATTTAATTTAAAACGGAAACTTATAAATAAACTTCAAAGAAAATAATATTTTATGAAATAGAATGACGAGAAACTAGTTAGAGGGTTCCTTATCCACACATGAACATATGCATATAATTTGATTCCCAGTTATGAATTCAACAAACGAATGAATGACAATGCTCCAAGTTAATTAGGTCCGCTTAAATTAACTTTTAGATTTCCCTAGATTCATTGGATTGCAAGGAATACGCATTACAACCAAATTATTCCTCATCAAAGTCCCTAACTATGGAATACGCATGATAGAGACATTTAACAAAGATCATTAAGTTCAACGGAAATCATAAACATTGACTAGGCATTCATAACTATGGAATACGCATGTTACTCTTGCCAAGGATTTACTTAACACAATCGTGACTAGCGATCTTTACTACTCATGAATATAAGTTCATAACGATTAGGTGAAATTCCCTTATATCCTAGCATCAAGTTTAGGCATGCAAATTAAGTGTCGACCCTTAACCCACATACATAAACAAGTTCTTAATCAAAACAGAAAAGTAAACCACATCCAACATTCATAAATTCATAACTGGGGTAAATCAAATTATAATAAACATATATCCATGGTTTCAAATTCACCTCTAACTAAAAAGAAATTAGTTCCACATGTTTAACATAATTGAACAACAATTTAAATTAAACATTGAAAAACAAAAGCAAAAGAAAGAAAACACCTAAACTTTCCAACGATCCAAGCGCCTCCAAGGACTTTCCTCTTCTTCTCTTTGTTGCGGCACAAGGCTTTGAATGATGTTGAAGAGTTGGTTTTATGGAGGAATGGATGGGGGAAGTTTAGATATGTAGGGAGAGGCAAGGAAAGGCTTGTAGAATGGTTTATTCTTGGATGATTTGAATGAGGTTGCTACCATGGGTATTTATAGGGAGAGGATGGACTTGTTTAATTCAATGTTTTGGTGGGAATTAAAAGGAAAGTCATGGCAATAAGTGGGATTTATTGGTGGTGGTAGGTTTTGAGTCATCCACTTCACATGTCATGGTGAACTAAGCATTGCATCATCCACTCACATGTCATGGTGAGTTAAGCATTGCATCATCCACTCAAATGTCATGATGAGCTAAGCATTGCATCATCCACTCACATGTCATGGTGAGCTAAGCATTACATCATTTTTTTAGGCCCATTGCAATAGATTTTTGGGCTTCTTTGCATCAAATTCTTGGGCTTCTTTGCATCAAATTCGTCCATCCTCAAGCCTCCATGTTTGCACTATCCAATCTTGGCCCAAAATTGCTCTAGAATGCTCCAAATTGCTTCTTTTTGCATACTTTGACATATAAACCTACAAACACACGAAAAATGACTTTAAACACTAAATTAAGTAAGAAACATAACATAAATGCATAAGAACTAGCTAACTAAGGTGCATAAATATGCTCCTATCACTAGCAACCTTCACTACTTATGAATATAAACTTGTAACGATTAGGTGAAACTCGTTTATAAACTAGCATCTAATTCATGAATGAAAACCAAGTATGCATCCTCAATAAACATGCATGAATTAGTTATGAATAAAACAGATAATTGAATTGCAATCACAACTTAACAAATCACAATTGGAAGTAATCAATTCATATATCAAACATGTTCATGGCTTCAAACTTCCCCCTAACTAACTAGGGGTTTAGCCACTCATGAGTACAGCAAAATCAGAAAATAACAAGGTAAACATTGAGAACAAGAACGAAGTACACCTAAGAACGCTCCAATTTGCAAGCATGAAACGTCCAAGGTCTCCTTCCTTCCCAACTTGCTGCGGCACACAAGTGGTTATGGGTGTTTTGGGGTTATGGATGGTATAGAGAGGTCGAATGGTGTTTAGGAAGGATGTATGGTGCAGCTAAAGGTGTTTGGGATCAGAAAATATGGATAGTGGTGAAGGATTGGTGCGGCAAAGAGAGGTGGAATGGTTTCTGCGTGAATGGGAGAGAATGGATGTGAATTGTGTTTGAATGCCTCAATTTGGTGCGGCACAAAGGGGATTAAAAGGGCTAGGGTACAGAAAAGGCTTTATTAAAACTTAGCTAAATTGGTTCCCTCATTGAATAGGGAAGAAAAGAAATCTGAAAATAAAATAGAATAGGATAGAAAATATGTGAAACAAAATAGGAATGAACTTTGGTCAGAATTTTGGAGAGGGAAGGGGTATATGGTGCGGCAATGATGAAAAGAATAGAATAGGAATGTAATTAGGACAGAAAATAGGCAAGGGGTGAGAGCCTTGGGCGGCAAGGAGAAGGGAAACAAAATAGGAATGTGAGATATGTCCAGAAAATAGGAAAGAACCTCCTTCCCTTGTGTGGCATATTTGTGAAGGAATTAGGAATGTTTTTAGGACACAAAACAAGTAAGAAACCACCCTCCTTGCACGGCAAGGACTAGCACAAAATAGGTATGTGCTTTATGTTCAGAAATTAGGCAAGAAAGGGGGTCCTTGTGCGGCAAGGAAGAGGAAGATGCAAGGTGATGTGAAAATTACATTGACACTCAAATTAAACCCTATGGATGACAATTGTAGTATATGAGCAAATAGGGATCGTTCTGGACTGGGGATTAACTAGGGATGATAATCAATGTGAAATTGACTCAACAACGTAAAAACAAAGTTTAAAACACTAAACTAGACTCAAAGAATGCAAAACTAGAGTTTAAAACACTCAAACAAAGCAAAAGACTCAAAACAGCCCAGAAACACTCAAAACTGCCTTAGAATCACTTTCTGGGCAGTTTTGAGCACAAACACAAATCTGGACGAAAATGAGTTGTAACTTGACTCAAAACTCTTAAAAACACAAACTAAATGGATTTCTAACTAATCTAACACTTTAAAATAACTTGGGGATTGGTTTTGACGAATTTTAAAATTAAAACAAAAACTTGAAAACAAAACAGATTCTAAACAGATTTTGATGAATTGAATGATGAGACAAACTAGTTAGAGGGTTCCTTATCCACACATGAACATATGCATATAACTTGATTTCCAGTTATGATTTCAACGAACTTATGAATGACGATGCCCCAAATTAATTGTATTGAACTAATTAATTCTCAGATTTCCCTAGATTCATTGAATTGAATGGAATACGCATCGCAACCAAATTATTCCTCATCAAAGTCCCTAACTATGGAATACGCATGATAGAGACATTCAACAAAGATCATTAAGTTCAATGGAAATCATAAACATCGACTAGGCATTCATAACTATGGAATACGCATGTTAATCCAACCTAGGGTTTACTAAACACAATCGTGACTAGCGATCTTTACTACTCATGAATATAAGTTAATAATGATTAGGTGAAATTCCCTTATATCCTAGCATCAAGTTTAGGCATGCAAATTAAGTGTCGACCCTCAACCCACATACATAAACAAGTTCTTAATCAAAACAGAAAAGTAAACCACATCCAAAGTTCATGAATTCATAACTGGAGTAAATCAAATCATAACCAACATATGTCCATGGCTTCAAATTCGCCTCTAACTATAAAGAAATTAGTTCCACATGTCTAACATAATCGAAGAACGAATTAAATTAAACATGAAAACAGAAACAAGAAGAGAAAAAACCCAAACACTCCAATGGTGGCAGATTGTTGCGTGAGGTGTCTCCCTCCCTTTGGATTGCACGGTGTCGTCCTTCTCTCCTCGAAAGGTGGCTATGCACGGTGGATATGGTGGTGGTAGGGTGCGGCTAGGGTTGTATGAGTGGTGGTAGGCACGGTGGAGAGTGGTGGTATGGATGAAAGGTTGCGGCAGATTTAAGGATGGTGGTGGAGGGCTTGCGGCAAAGGTTGAATGAAGGGGGAATGGGTGGCTGCTTCAATTTCTGAATGGGGGGGGGATTAATGGGTGCGGCACACATAAGGAATATATATATAGGCACCCTAAACCCTAGGTTAAATCAGATTAGGCTTGGGCTTTTGCAGAAATTAAAGCCTAGGGTAGAAAAATGCCTTGCAAGGCAAGGCAAAGGGAGATTCTAGAAGGAATAGGTGCGGCACAAGTGTGGGCTAGGGTTTAGGGTGCGGCAATGTGGGCTAGGAGGGCTTAGATGTGGCTGAGATGATAAGGCCCAAGGATGGCCTTCTAGAAAAGATTAGGACATCTCCATTTCAAGAATAGAAACTCTTCAAGAATGGAAACCTTTGGAATTAGAAACTTCCAAACTTAGAAACTTTGGTTTCCAATTTTAACTCTTCATTCGTCATTCGTCTTGATTTTCATTCTGCACATCTTCATTCACTCCTTAGCTCATTTTAGCTTCAAAATCGTCCATCCATGGTGCTCCACATGCATGTACTCCATTTAAGCTCATTTTAGCTCTAGAATGCACCAAAATGCACTTTCTTGCTTCATTTGCCATTTGAACCTACAAATGCACGAAAATAGCTTAAATCACTATAATAAACAATAACTAACTACGTAAGTGCAAGAAAACAAGCTAACTAAGTAGCATAAATATGCTCCTATCAAATTCCCCCACACTTAGCTTTTGCTAGTCCTCGAGCAAAACAAAGAAACAAAACATAACCTAACCTTCCAACGTTCGTCTCAGAGATTTCCAATGGTACATAACCTGCCAAAGATCATTATTCCCACAGATTTTAGTCATCCCTACTCTTGAGCATATACTTAACCATAATTACCATTCACTAGCTCCCATTTAATCGTTTAAAACAATATTTTGAATGTAGTAACATGCCTTAGAGAATCCACTCAATTCCTTACCGGATACACTCTTATTTTCACACAGATTTTCTAACTACACTCCCTACACTAAGTATATGTGAGAAGATTGATGTAAACATAAAAACGAACACTCACATATGTTTATAACGAAGGAAGCACTTTTCTGCAATTATTAAGCATGTTTAGATATGATCTCATGAACGGAATGCTACTACTTAGATGCGAGAACCAGTGACACCATATGCTCAAACCAATCCCAAACTCCACATATTGAAACACATAACACTCAAGATAGAAGTTAAGGGTTGTAACGAGGCTAAGGGGTATTGGCTAACAAAGAAAGGTTAAGGATAAACGAAGGTTCTTAAAGCAATAGAAACAAATAAATGAAATTGACACTTAGAATTCACTTTTGGGTGCAGAAAATCACTTAGACACACAAGGGGTAAAATACACAATACTTAGGGTCTAATTCAACTTTTTGGACCCTTTCTTCAACAACCAACACTTGTGAGTTCTTTCTCAATTATTTTGAACTCTTTTTCATTCTTTTCACATTTTTCTTTTCTTTTTCTTTTCTCATGCCCAATTCATGTTTTTGGCACAATATCACACAAATAACTTCCTTCCCCCACACTTGTTTTTTTGCACAAGAACAATCAAAAGGAATTCATTTTGAGTCATGTTCACTATGCTTTTAAGAACGAGGGTATGGATGGTCCTATTCTAGGCTAGGTAAGGACAATGTGGGTTAACAAAGAATATAGGCTAAATAAGGCTCAACGGGGTTTAACCTACAAAACAAATGAACATGGGGTACGGTTATTTGGTTCTTGGTTTACTAAACAACTTCATCTTGTTATGTGTTATGCTAATCAATTTTATGCTTTGAATGAAACGGGTATGAGTTCTAGTATTTGGAACTAAATGATGAAACGCCTTCTAAGTAGTAACCAAGCAAAGAATAATGAGATCATGCAACGACTTTTAGAAGACAACAAATGCACAGATTATTAACTCTCCAAAGAACGTTGAAAGCTCAAGTCTCTCAGGGTTGTAGCGTTAGGTTGAGCTTCTTCCTTCAAGCATGTTACAAAAACTAATTTTTTTTTTCTTTTCCTTGTGAATTCATGTGAATTCATGAACTATAAGTACAACTAAGCATAAACCAAAGAGTATATCAAACTCTCATCCATGTTTATAACTTTCTTTCACAGTTATGCAATTAAAAACCAAATCCTCATCATTGTGTTGGAAGGTACCCTAAGACACAAAAACGACTCAAAAACGACTCTTTTTGGTATTTTTCAAACTTTTTCGAATTTTTCTTTGGTTTTCTGTTATATGACACTAAAACACATCAAAACACACTAAAAACACCTAAAACAGTGAGAAACAACATTATAAGTGATAGGTGATAAAATCCTACGAATTTCATGCAAAAACAGCTTGTTTACCCCCGCACACTTAAACCAAATGGCAAAGTATAAGCAATAAAGAGAAGGGTTAGGGACGCAAATCTGGGTTTGGAGTGAAAGTTCCTTCGTTCTCTTGTTTCAACACATGGGTTGCCTCCCAAGAAGCGCTTGCTTTAACGTCTTCCAGCCGGACGGTACCTCCGTTTAAGCTTGACTAGGTCCCACGGCATGGAGGGGTACCTGATAGGGGCATATTTATGCACCTTAGTTTAGCTTGTTCTTGTGCATTTATAGTGTTTTTCCTTAGTAAATTAGTCTTTTAAGCTAGTTTTATGCATTTTCAGGTTTTAAGGGCAAAGAATACAAAAAGATGCATTTTGGAGCCTTTTGGAGCAAATTGGAGCTTGGAATGGATGTCATATGCTTGGAGCCAAAGGATTGGACGAAATTGAAGATTTGAAGGTGTTAGGTTTCCTAATTGAAGAAGGATTCCTAATTGAAGAAGGATTCCTACTTGAAGAAGGATTCCTAATTGAAGAAGGATTCCTAATCAAAAGAGGATTCCTAGAAGAACGAGGATTCCTAATCCAACAAGGATTCCTACTTGAAGTAGGAAAGTTAAGCCAAGGTTTCCTATTTTGGTTGACCTTTCCTAAATGTCTCTAAATTCCAGAAACTTTGAAGGTTTTCTAAGAATTTTAGGACACAAAACAAAGGCCCTAGAACACCTAAAAGTCTTTGCCGCACATCACCTTACCTTTTCTCCTTTTAATTCTGATTTCTTACCTCTTCTTGGAGAATTTGGAGATTTAAACTTAGCCAATTTCAGTCCCAAAACCGTGCCTTACCCTCCCCTAATCCTTGCTGCACATGGAATCCTTTCTTTCCTATTTTCTAAACTTAAACCACATTCCTGTTTTGTTCCATTCCTTGCCGCACAAGGGAGAGGTTCTCCTTCCTATTTTATGTCTTAAAACACATTCCCTTTCTCCCTTAACCTATGCCGCACCTTTCTCTCCTTTCTTGCCTATTTTCTGACCCAAAACACTTTCCTAAAATCGGCCCTACATTCTTTGCCGAATTTCCTTTTCTTTTCTATTTAATTCCTGCACCTTACTTGCCTATTTTCCATTGATTTCTGATTCCAAATTGAAGAAATTCGTAGCCCTTCCTTCCCCTATAAATAAAACCCCTTTATGACCATTCTAGGGGTTCCACCCTTCACCATAACTCACCTATATCCATCCACCACCACAAATCCACACAAAAATCCCTCTTGTGCCGCAATTATTCAAGGAAGGAAGGAGAAGGTGCCATTTGGAGTCGTGAATGCCATTCAAAGCATTGAATCGCTGGAGCTTTTCTAGGTGTTGTCTATCCTTGTTTTTAATGTTTCAATTTAGTTTTCTTTGTTTAATTGCTATCATGAGGAACTAAATCCCCCCTTAGCTAGGGGGGTAATTCGAAACCATGTCCATGCTTGCTATATGATTTGATTACTTCTAATTGTGTTTCATAAGTTGTGAATTCAATTTACTTATCCGTTCGTATAAAAACTGATTTGTGTATGTTGATTGAGGGTCAACACTTAGTTTGCATGCATGAATTTGATGCTAGAATATAAGGGAGTTTCACCTAATCGTTACAAACTTATATTTACAAGTAGTGAAGGTTGTTGATCACAATCGCGTTAAGTAAATTCTTGGCATAAGTTTCATGCAATTCATAGTAACGAGTGCTTCGTCAATGCTTATGGTTTTCATAGAACTTAATGATTCTTGCTTGTATCTTTATTATGCAATTCATGTAGGGAACTTGTGGGGAATGCTTTGGGTTGTCGTATGCAATCATCCAATTCAATAACGTTAGGAAAATCTGAGGGTTAATTAGTGCAATTCACGGTTAATCTGGGGCGTTGAGAATCCATGGTTTATTGAAAAGCAATTAGAAATCGTTTTGTATACAAGTATGACATGTGTGGAGAAGAACCCCCTAGCTAGCCTTCCATCCATTCAATTCATCCAAATTCGTTTTAAAATCTGTTTTAGCTTACAAGTTTCGTTTTGTTTCAAATTCGTCAAAACCAATTCCCCCCTTTTACTTTCTTGTTCTAAAAGTGTTAGAATCTGTTTTGTTTATGTTTTAGAAGGTTTTGAATCAACCCAAAACCTTATTTTCGTCCAAAGTTGTGTTTAGAGCTAGAAACTGCCTATTTAGTGTTTTTAGGCAGTTTTGAGTCTTTTGAACTTGTTTTGAAGTCTTTGAGTCCTTTTGAACGTTTTTAACTTTGTTTTTATGTTTTTGAGTTAGTTTAGAGGTTTTAGCAAGCCCTCCTAATCCCCGGTCCAGAACGATACCCTACTTACATCTTTACTACAATTGTCAAAAGAGGGTTTTAATTTGTGTGTTAAGTTAATTTTCACATCAGTACCTCCTCCACGACATGCTCCTTGAAATACTCATGCATTGGGTCTATGTATGGCAGTGGATAATGATGGTCCCAGATTTTGGCATTGGGTTTCCCAAAGTCAAAGTATGCACTCCCACTATCATGGATTCCATTTGGTACCTGCACCACAGAAGGCAATAACCTATTAATCGAAATAGGAATTGGAATTAGAGGAGGAGGCTTACCACTGCATTTCAATGATGACTCAAAAGGGGTAGCAAAGGTGGTGTTCTCGGCATGTTTCTTATGCTCTACTCCAATCCCCTCTTCGATGATGCTTCTAGGCTCCTCCATCTTGATTGGTGCGGATGAATGTTTCTGCTCCATATTTTTAATCACATCTATGGCAAAACAAGAATGAACATCTTTAGGATTCTTAACAGATTCAGGAACTTTGAATTTAATCATATCACCACCAAACTCCATTGTTAAGGCTCCCTTGGCCACATCAATCTTGGTTTGGGCTGTCTTCATCAAAGGTCGTCCAAGTAAGAGTGGCATGGGGGAAGAATGGCCCGAGTCCTCCATCTCAAGTACGTAGAAATCAGCCGGGAATACTAGGTGATCCACCTGCACCAGCACATCTTCCAAAACTCCTTTTGGATAGGCATTAGAACGATCGGCTAATTGAATGATAACGCCATCATTTTTAAGTTCTCCTAGACTCATAGATGCATAAACAGAATATGGCATGACATTAATGGATGCACCTAAGTCTAACCTGGCATGTTCAAATCTTGTATTGCCAATAACACAGGGAATCGTAAAACTACCCGGATCTTTGCATTTAGGGGGTAATTTCCTTTGTAAAATAGCTGAAACATTCTCACTTACCTGGACCACTTCTTTTTCCCGAACTCACTTCCTTGATGTACAAATCTTCTTCAAAAATTTCGCATACTTTGGAATTTGCTTTATTGCAGCAAGGAGCGAGATATTGATTTGGACTTTCTTAAAAGGCTTCTAGAATTTCACTGTCCTCTTCCTCCTTCTTTGATTGCCTAAACCTGCCAGGAAATGGCACATTTAGTGGAATGGAATTAGTAAAAGTCGAATTTGGACTTACCTTAGTGGTTGGGGACGGCTTAGAGGTGTTAGATGGTGGCGGCAAGGATTGATCATCCTTGGCCGTGAGTTTTGCTCTTTGCTCCTCTTCATGCAGCAACTTTTCATCCTCATCGTGACTTGATTTGGATGATTTTGGTTCGGCTCCAACCTGTGTACCACTTCTCAACATGATTGCATTGACGGTTTCAAAGCCGCCTTTAGGATTCATAACAGTTGAACTAGGCAATTTGCCTTGTTCTCTAATCTGCCCCATGAATTCCGCTATTTGCCCCACTTGCTTTTCCAAGTTATCCACCCTTTTGTCTTGGATTTGTCTCTCCTTATTTTGAGTTTGTACTTCCTGCGTCAAAGTAGAAAGTAACTTAACAACTTGATCATTATCCAAAGACATACCTGAGCTCATTGGGGCAGATTGCACTTGAGTTTGATTGGGAATGAATGGCTTTGTATAAAAGCCCGGTGGTTGCTGCCTAAATCCTCCTTGTTGTTAGGGTTGTTGAGGATCCCGCCATTTGAAATTTGGATGGTCCCTCCACCCCGGATTGTAGGTGTTTGAGTATGGATCATGGCGTGGTTGATTTTGGCTCCCAAAACCCACGACATTGGTAGATTCCCACCCTCCATTCTCAATCAATTGAGGGCATTGATCATTGGCATGTCCTTGCATAGAGCACACGCCACAAACTTTTGGTCCATGTATCTTCATTCCCTCGGCCAACTGAGAAACAATAGAAGTAAGGTTAGCTAATTGGGATTGAATATCGAATGTAGAACTTACCTCATTCACTTGTGGCCGTGGGGGGTCTCTTTGTCCAACACCTTCATATTGTTGTGCATTATGTGCTCGGTTGGCAATTAAAACTTTTGCAGCCCCCGGAGTTTTATCCACCAACGCACCTCCCGCCGAGGCATCAAGCATTTGGCGTTCCATGGGAAGGAGTCCTTCGTAGAAGTATTGAATGAGCAGTTCCTCCTTCATTTGATGTTGTGGACATGAAGCAACAAGTGATTTAAAACGTTCATAATAAGAAGGAAACGATTCACCTTGATTTTGTTGGATGCCACTAATCCGTTTCCTCAAGAGAATGACTCTTGAAGTTGGGAAAAACTTCTCCAAGAAAGCTCTTTTCATACTATCCCAAGATGTAACCGTTCCGGGTGCTAACTCGAAAAGCCAATCCTTCGCCTTTTCAAAAAGTGAGAATGGAAATGACTTCATCATCAAAATGTTCGCATCGACATTGACGGGTGTCATGCTCGAACAAACCACCTCGAACTCCTTGAGATGCTTGTTGGGATCTTCCATGGACAGCCCATGGTATTTTGGAATGTGGTGCAACAAGTTTGACTTCAACTCGAACTCAGCGGTCTTGCCTAGTGCAGCCACGGGGTATTGAATGCATAATGGTGTGGCATTGGCCAACCCCAAGGCCGAGAGCTCCTTAATGGTCAGATTGTCCGCTGCCATAACTTCTTCTTCCACGTCTTCAAACTTAGATTCGGCCTCTGAACTTGAACTAGGTTCACTAGGTTCGGGATGCCTCCTCTTTCTTCTCAAATCACGTTCAAAATCGTCGTTAAAGTTCAAGATATGTGCATGCACAGTTTGAGAACTCTGTGTCATGCACTAGTACCTAAACCAAGAAAACAAAACAAAATAATAAAACTAGATAAATTAAACTAAGACACACGGCAAAAACACAAGGGATTAGCAATTTTGCTAATCCCCAGCAACGGCGCCAAAATTTGATGTGAAAATTAGATTGACACTCAAATTAAACCCTATGGATGACAATTGTAGTATATGAGCAAATAGGGATTAACTAGGGATGCTAATCAATGTGAAATTGACTCAACAACGTAAAAACAAAGTTTAAAACACTCAAACAAAGCAAAAGACTCAAAACAGCCCAGAAACACTCAAAACTGCCTTAGAATCACTTTCTGGGCAGTTTTGAGCACAAACACAAATCTGGACGAAAATGAGTTGTAACTTGACTCAAAACTCTTAAAAACACAAACTAAATGGATTTCTAACTAATCTAACACTTTAAAATAACTTGGGGATTGGTTTTGACGAATTTTAAAATTAAAACAGAAACTTGAAAACAAAACAGATTCTAAACAGATTTTGATGAATTGAATGATGAGACAAACTAGTTAGAGGGTTCCTTATCCACACATGAACATATGCATATAACTTGATTCCCAGTTATGATTTCAACGAACTTATGAATGACGATGCCCCAAATTAATTGTATTGAACTAATTAATTCTCAGATTTCCCTAGATTCATTGAATTGAATGGAATACGCATCGCAACCAAATTATTCCTCATCAAAGTCCCTAACTATGGAATACGCATGATAGAGACATTCAACAAAGATCATTAAGTTTAATGGAAATCATAAACATCGACTAGGCATTCATAACTATGGAATACGCATGTTAATCCAACCTAGGGTTTACTAAACACAATCGTGACTAGCGATCTTTACTACTCATGAATATAAGTTAATAACGATTAGGTGAAATTCCTTTATATCCTAGCATCAAGTTTAGGCATGCAAATTAAGTGTTGACCCTCAACCCACATACATAAACAAGTTCTTAATCAAAACAGAAAAGTAAACCACATCCAAAGTTCATGAATTCATAACTGGAGTAAATCAAATCATAACCAACATATGTCCATGGCTTCAAATTCGCCTCTAACTATAAAGAAATTAGTTCCACATGTCTAACATAATCGAAGAACGAATTAAATTAAACATGAAAATAGAAACAAGAAGAGAAAAAACCCAAACACTCCAATGGTGGCAGATTGTTGCGTGAGGTGTCTCCCTCCCTTTGGATTGCACGGTGTCGTCCTTCTCTCCTCGAAAGGTGGCTGTGCACGGTGGATATGGTGGTGGTAGGCACGGTGGAGAGTGGTGGTATGGATGAAAGGTTGCGGCAGATTTAAGGATGGTGGTGGAGGGCTTGCGGCAAAGGTTGAATGAAGGGGGAATGGGTGGCTGCTTCAATTTCTGAATGGGGGGTGATTAATGGGTGCGGCACACATAAGGAATATATATATAGGCACCCTAAACCCTAGGTTAAATCAGATTAGGCTTGGGCTTTTGCAGATATTAAAGCCTAGGGTAGAGAAATGCCTTGCAAGGCAAGGCAAAGGGAGATTCTAGAAGGAATAGGTGCGGCACAAGTGTGGGCTAGGGTTTAGGGTGCGGCAATGTGGGCTAGGAGGGCTTAGATGTGGCTGAGATGATAAGGCCCAAGGATGGCCTTCTAGAAAAGATTAGGACATCTCCATTTCAAGAATAGAAACTCTTCAAGAATGGAAACCTTTGGAATTAGAAACTTCCAAACTTAGAAACTTTGGTTTCCAATTTTAACTCTTCATTCGTCATTCGTCTTGATTTTCATTCTTCACATCTTCATTCACTCCTTAGCTCATTTTAGCTTCAAAATCGTCCATCCATGGTGCTCCACATGCATGTACTCCATTTAAGCTCATTTTAGCTCTAGAATGCACCAAAATGCACTTTCTTGCTTCATTTGCCATTTGAACCTACAAATGCACGAAAATAGCTTAAATCACTATAATAAACAATAACTAACTACATAAGTGCAAGAAAACAAGCTAACTAAGTAGCATAAATATGCTCCTATCACAAGGGATGTGCGGCAAAGGTCCTTTAGGGAAGTTTAGGCTTTTCGAACCACTAATTGAATGTCCCCACATATTTTAGAACCCTTTTGTGGCTGAAACTTTGGTGAAGGAGGATTAGGAAACTTCCATTCCAAGAATAGAAACTCTTCAAGAATGGAAACCTTCGAAAATAGAAACTTCCAAACTTAGAAACCTCGGTTTCCAATTTTGACTCTTCATTCTTCATTTGCCTTGAATTCCATTCTTCACATCTTCATTCGCTCCTTAGCTCATTTGTACTTCAAGTTCATCACTCCAATTAGCTCCAAGCATGTCCAAACCAACATAGGCCCAAAATTGCTCCAAAACGCACCAAAATGCACTTCTTTGCTCCAATAGCCCAATAGACCTACAAACACACGAAAATGGCTTAAAGTACTAAAATAACTAGGTTCTTGATGTGAAAATTAGATTGACACTCAAATTAAACCCTATGGATGACAATTGTAGTATATGAGCAAATAGGGATCGTTCTAGACCGGGGATTAACTAGGGATGCTAATCAATGTGAAACTGACTCAAAAACGTAAAAACACAATATAAGACACTAAACTAGACTCAAAGAATGCAAAACTAGAGTTTAAAACACTAAAACAAAGCAAAAGACTCAAAACAGCCCAGAAACACTCAAAACTGCCTCAAAATCACTTTCTGGGCAGTTTTGAGCACAAACACAATTTTTGACGAAAATTGGTTCTAACTTGACTCAAAACTCCTAGAAACACAATCTAAATGTATTTCTAGCTAATCTAACACTTTAAAATAAATGGGGGATTGGTTTTGACGAATTTGGAATTAAAACAGAAACTTAGAAACAAAACAGATTCTAAACAGATTTTGGTGAATTGAATGGATTGAGAAACTAGTTAGAGGGTTCCTTATCCACACATGAACATATGCATACAACTTGATTCCCAGTTATGATTTCAATGAACTTATGAATGACGATGCCCCAAATTAATTGTATTGAACTAATTAATTCTCAGATTTCCCTAATTTCATTGAATTGAATGGAATACGCATTGCAACCAAATTATTCCTCATCAAAGTCCCTAACTATGGAATACGCATGATAGAGACATTCAACAAGAATCATTAAATTCAATGGAAATCATAAACAACGACTAGGCATTCATAACTATGGAATACGCATGTTAATCCAACCTAGGGTTTACTAAACATAATCGTGACTAGCGATCTTTACTACTCATGAATATAAGTTAATAACGATTAGGTGAAATTCCCTTATATCCTAGCATCAAGTTTAAGCATGCAAATTAAGTGTCGACCCTCAACCCACATACATAAACAAGTTCTTAATCAAAACAGAAAAGTAAACCACATCCAAAGTTCATGAATTCATAATCTGGAGTAAATCAAATCATAACCAACATATGTCCATGGCTTCAAATTCGCCTCTAACTATAAAGAAATTAGTTCCACATGTTTAACATATTTGAACAACAAATTAAATTAAACATGAAAACAGAAACAAGGAAAGAAAGAACTCCAAACACTCCAATGGTGGCAGATTCTTGCATAAGCCTTCTTCTCCCCCTTGGACTGCACGGTGCACTCTTCTCCTAGCCTCCAAAGGTGGCGCACAAGGTAGGTTGGTGGTGGACAGGGTACGGTGGTGATGGTGGAGTGGTGGTAGGCACGGTGGTGATGGGTAGTGTGTATGGAAGCTTGCGGCAAGAGTTTGGTGGTTGTGAATGGTGCGGATCAATGGATGGGAGAGGGGAATTGTGCGGCACTTTGTTTAATTTCTGAATGGAGGAATGAATGATCCCTGCGGCACACATAAGCACATGTATATATAGGCACCCTAACCCTAGATAAATCAGATTAGGGCTTGGATTTAATTTAATTGATGGATTAGGCTTCCTAAGTGTAGCAGAAATTGTAAATCCAAAAAGGAGAGGGGTTTATGGCCCAATTAACCCAAATTCACAAGGAATTGGGCTAATTAAATCTGAAATCCAAGGGGAATTAGGACCTAGGGTGCGGCAGGTTTGTAATTGAGAGCTAGGGTTTCTAGAAGGCCTTGCAAGGCAAGGAATTTGGGCCATCTAGAAGCTAGGTGCGGCATGGATCTAGGGAACTTAGGATAGGGCTTCTAGAAGCCCAAATCTGGTAGGAATGAGCCCATACCCACGGCAAAGAGAAGAAAACTCTAGAACCTTCCAACTTGTGTCCTCCAATGATTAGGAATCCTTCTAGCACTAGGAAAACATGTTTTTCACCTTGCATGACTTGGAATTCTTCTCCTTCTTCATCTTGGAAACCTTTTCCTTCTTGGACTTGGAAATCTTCTTAGTAGCTGCAACTTGGTGCCATTTGGGGTTTAAGTTTCCTACTCCAAGTAGGAAACCTTGTTTGAGTAGGAAACTTCATTCTTCTAGGTTTCCCAATTCAACTAGGAAACCAATTTCAACTAGGATTCCTAATTCAACTAGGAAACCCAATTTAGCTAGGATTCCATCTTCATTTGGGATTTTCCTACTCCAACTAGGAAACCTTGCTCAAGTAGGACTCATCATCTTCAAGTCTTCAATTTCGTCCATCCTTTTGGCTCCAAGCATACGATATCCATTCCAAGCTCTAATTTGCTCCAAAAGGCTCCAAAATGCCTCCTTTTGCATACTTTGCCCTTAAGACCTGAAAATACATAAAACTAGCTCAAAAGACTACTTTAGCTAAGGAAAACAATATAAATGCACAAGAACAAGCTAAACTAAGGCGCATAAATATGCTCCTATCAAATTCCCCCACACTTAGCTTTTGCTAGTCCTCGAGCAAAACAAAGAAATAAAACATAACCTAAACCTTCCAACGTTCATCTCAGGGATTTCCAATGCATATGACATGTTAAAGATTGTTATCCCCACAGATTTGAGTCATCTTTACACGACCACATACTTAATTGTAGTCACTACTCACTAGTTCACAAATAACCAATTAAAACGATGTTTTGGATGTAGTAACATGCCTTAGAGAATTTCCTCAATTCCTTACTAGATAAGCACTCAATCTTCACTCAGATTTTCTAACTACACACCCTACACTAGTTATATGTGAGCAGATTGATGTAAATATGAAAACGAATGCTCACATATATGTATAACAAGAAAAGCCTTTTCTGGAGTAAATAACATGTTTAGATATGATCTCATGAATGGAATGCTACTACTTAGATGCGAGAACCGGTGACACCTATATGCTCATACCCAATTCAAACTCCACAAATTGAAACACACAACACTCAAGATTAAAGTCAAGGGTTGTAACGGGGCTTGGGGAGTTGGCTAACAATGAAAGGATAGGGAAAACAAACGTTCTTTAAGCAATAGCAAGCAAAGTAATGAAATAGACTTGGAATTCCAATTAGCATCCAAAAATCAACTTTTAAAGACAAAGGGAAGATTCAAGCAACACTTAGGGCCGAATTTCAATGTTTTGGACCCTTCCTTCAACAACCAATACTTAAGAACTCTTTTTCATATCTTTTCAACTTCTTTTTCATCCTTTTCACAACTTTTCTTTTTTTTTTTTTTTCTTTTGTTTCTTTTCTACTTTTCTATTTCGTGCCTTATTCAAGACTTTGGCACACTCACACAAAACTCACTTCCCCCACACTTGTTTTCTGCCCACAATGCCCAAAAGGAATTCAACTTTAGTCATGCTTTACTATGCTTCAAGAACCACGGCATGGATGGTCCTAATCTAGGCTAGGTGAGGATAATGTGGGTTAACAAAGAACATTGGCTAAACAAGGCTCAACGGGGTTAAAACCTACAAAACACAATGACATAGGGAGATATGGCCATTTGGCTATGGTGGTCACTACACAACTTTTATCTTGAATATGTGTTATGCTCATCAATAACATGCTTTGAATGAATTAAGTATGAGTTCTAGTGTTTGGAACTAAATGATGAAACGCTTTCTAAGTAGCAACCGAGCAAAGAATGATGAGATCATGCAACGACTTTAGAAAACAAAAATGCACAGATTCTTAACTCTCCAACTAAACGTTTAGGCTCAAGTCTCTCAAGGTTGTAGCGTTAGTTTGAGTTCCTTCCTTCAAGCATGTTACAAAAACTGATTTTTCCTTTATGATTACATGTGAATTCATAAGTTATAACCACAACCAAGCATAAACCAAAGAGTAAATCAAACTTGCATCCATGTTTACAACTCTCTTTAACAGTCATGCAATTACAAACCGAATCCTCATCATTGTGTTGGAAGGTACCCTAAGACACAATCAAACACACAAAAACAACTCTTTTTAGGTTTTTAGAACAATTTTTCAAATTTTTATTGGATTTTCGGATTTTTGAATCAAAACACACTAAAACAGCTTAAAAACGCTTAAAAACACTTAAAAACAGCAAGGAACAACATTTAGAAGTTATGAGTGATAAACCCTACGAATTTGCATCAAAACACTTTGGTTACCCCCCCACACTTAAATCAAACATTGTCCTCAATGTTTCAAACATAGATTAACACAAAAACAACCAAATAACACAACTAGCAAACATAACACAAATGGCAAAGTATAAGCAATAAAGAGAAGGGTTAGGAACGCAAATCTGGGTTCGGAGTAAAAGTGCCTTCTTCGCTTGTTTCAACACATGGGTTGCCTCCCAAGAAGCGCTTGCTTTAACGTCTTCCAGCCGGACGGTACCTCCGTTTAAGCTTGATTAGGGCCTACGGCATGGAGGGGTACCTCCTCCACGACATGCTCCTCAAACGCGTCGTAATAGGGCTTCAATCGATGCCCATTCACTTTGAACTCTTGCTGCGTCCTTGAACTTTTTATTTGCACTGCACCATGAGGGAAAACATTAGTGACAATAAAAGGACCAACCCATTTGGAACGCAACTTACCCGGGAACAACCGAAGGCGAGAATTGAACAACAACACTTTCTGCCCAATAGAGAATGTCTTGGCACGAATCATCTTGTCATGGAACGCCTTCGTTTTCTCCTTGTATATCCGGGCATTCTCATAAGCTTCATTCCGGATTTCATCAAGCTCACACAATTGAAGCTTCCTATGTAAACCTGCGGCATCATGATCCATATTGAATGTTTTGACGGCCCAATGTGCACGATGCTCTAACTCGACGGGAAGATGGCATGGCTTCCCATAGATGAGCCGAAAAGGTGACATCCCAATTGGGGTTTTGTAGGCAGTTCGATACGCCCACAATGCATCGTTTAAACGCAAACTCCAATCCTTCCTTGTTGGCCCAACTGTCTTCTCAAGAATCTGCTTGATCTCCCTATTCGAAACCTCGGCTTGCCCACTTGTTTGAGGATGATAAGGTGTGGCCACCTTATGCGTGACATTGTACTTCTTGAGCAACGCCTCGATGGTTCGATTACAAAAATGGGACCCTCCATCACTGATTAGCACTCTTGGCATTCCAAACCTTGCAAAAATGTTAGTTTTCACAAAATCTGCAACCACTCGAGAATCATTAGTTCGGGTGGCTTTTGCTTCCACCCATTTCGACACATAATCTACAGCAAGCAATATGTAAAGAAAACCATGTGACGAAGGAAAGGGACCCATAAAATCAATACCCCACACATCAAAGATTTCAACACTAAATATTGGGGTTTGCGGCATTTGTTGCTTAGGACCAATATTACCCGTTCTTTGGCATCTATCACAAGACATGCAAAATGTTCTAGCATCCCTAAAGATGGTAGGCCAATAGAAACCACAGTCTAACACCTTAAGTGCTGTTCTTTGTGTGCCAAAGTGTCCCCCACAAGCATAAGTGTGACAAAACGTTAAAATAGCATGAAACTCAGAATCGTGCACACACCTACGTATAACTTGATCAGGGCAATATTTCCATAAATACGGGTCATCCCACACATAAAACCGTGCCTCTTTCTTCAATTTATCACATTGGTGTTTAAGTAATTCACTAGGAACATGTTTAGACACCAAAAAATTCACCAAATCAGCATACCATGGTTCACTTACCTCGATGGACATCAATTGCTCATCTGGGAATGTCTCTATGATAGGCACGGCATCCTCCTCATTCACCATGCGGCTCAAGTGGTCAGCCACCACGTTCTCACTTCCTTTCTTATCCCGGATTTCGATATCGAACTCTTGGAGAAGAAGCATCCACCGAATGAGTCGTGGTTTGGCCTCCTTCTTGGTGAACAAGTACTTCAACGCTGCATGGTCAGTATAAATAATCACTTTAGTACCAAGCAAATAAGAACGAAATTTATCTAAAGCAAATACAACAGCAAGAAGTTCTTTTTCAGTGGTAGAATAGTTCAATTGTGCATCGTTCAAAGTCCGGGATGCATAATAGATAACATGCGGCCTTTTGTCCTTCCTTTGCCCCAAAACAGCTCCTAATGCATAATCGGATGCATCACACATAAGTTCAAAAGGAAGGCTCCAATCCGGTGGCATTATGATAGGGGCCGAAGTTAGCATTTCCTTGAGGTGTTTGAACGCCTTCTCACAATCCTCGTTAAAGTCAAACGCCACATCTTTTTGGAGGAGACGGCAAAGAGGATTTGAGATCTTGGAGAAGTCCTTGATAAACCGCCTATAAAATCCTGCATGACCAAGAAACGAACGAATCTCTCGAACCGAAGTAGGAGAGGGTAAGTAGCGTACAAGATCTATTTTCGATTTATCCACTTCTATTCCTCTTTCTGAAACAATATGCCCTAAAACTATGCCTTGTCTAACCATAAAATGACATTTTTCCCAATTAAGCACAAGGTTAGTTTCTACACATCGTTTCAAGATTATCGTGAGATTTTCCAAACAACCATCGAATGAATCACCAAATACACTGAAATCATCCATAAATACCTCAATTATCTTTTCCACAAAATCTGAAAAGATACTTACCATACACCTTTGAAATGTAGCCGGAGCGTTGCATAACCCAAAAGGCATGCGACGATAAGCAAAGGTACCAAAGGGGCACGTGAAAGTAGTCTTTTCTTGGTCATCCGGAGCTATGACAATCTGATTATATCCAGAATAACCATCAAGGAAACAATAGAAAGAATGACCGGCTAACCTTTCAAGCATTTGATCGATGAACGGCAAAGGGAAGTGGTCCTTCCTTGTGGTGGCGTTGAGCTTCCTATAATCGATGCACACACGCCAACCTGTTTGGATACGGGTTGGCACAAGCTCATTCTCGGCATTCTTCACCACTGTCACTCCGGATTTCTTTGGGACACATTGCACCGGTGACACCCAACGGCTATCAGAGATCGGATAAATCACTCCACAATCAAGAAGTTTGATGATCTCTTTCTTCACAACTTCCATCATTGGAGGGTTGAGACGGCGCTGAGCCTCTCGAGTTGGTTTAGCCCCCTCCTCTAGAAGTATGCGATGCATGCACGTCGTAGGGCTAATTCCCCTAATGTCGGCCAAAGTCCACCCAATGGCCGTTTTGTGCTCTTGCAACACACGGATCAACTTCTCCTCCTCTAATGCCGTGAGTGAGGAGGAGACAATGACAGGCAACGTCTCGTTGTCTCCCAAAAAGACGTACTTTAAATGATCGGGCAACGGTTTAAGTTCAAGTACGGGTGCCTGAATCACTGAGGGTAACAACTTATTAGTGGAAATGGGAATTGCACTTAGGTTAGAAGGCTTACCATGGTGTTGAGGTAATGACTCAAGGGCAGCCACTATCTCGGCCTCCTCTTCACTTCTAGGCACGGCAAAACCAGATTTTTGCCCAAGTCCTTGTGCAATGGTTGTTTCAAGTGTATCCCTCTCCAAGGAATCAAGGAAATCCTGCGCCAAATCATCAATTATATCAATAGAAAAACAAGAATGATCATCCTTAGGAAATTTAATACTTTCAGAAAGATTGAAATCAATGACTTCCCCATCAAATTCCATCGTTAAAGTTCCTTTAAACACATCTATCTTGGTGCGGGCTGTTTTCATGAAGGGTCTCCCTAATAAAATCGGCAATGGGGTAGAATGGGGTGCATCCTCCATGTCAAGTACGTAGAAATCCGCTGGGAATATCAAATTACCAACCTGCACCAAAACATCTTCCAAAACACCCTTTGGATATGCGTTAGAACGATCGGCTAACTGAATAATCACACCATCATTTTTAAGCTCACCTAAGTTCATAGATGCATAAACAGAGTATGGCATAACATTAATTGAAGCCCCTAAGTCTAACATGCATTGTTCAAACTTAGTATTACCAATAACGCATGGAATTGTAAAACTACCCGGATCTTTGCATTTAGGGGGTAATTTCCTTTGTAACACAGCAGACACATTCTCACTTACCTGAACCACTTCTTTGTTCGAAATCCTTCTCCTTGTTGTACAAAGTTCTTTTAAAAACTTAGCATACCTTGGAACTTGCTTAATTGCATCAAGGAGCGGGATATTGACTTGAACTTTCCGGAAGGTCTCTAGAATGTCCTTCTCGGCTTCTTCCTTCTTTGATTGCCTAAACCTGCCAGGAAAGGGCACATTTAGTGGAATAGAACTAGAAAAAGTCGAATTGGGACTTACCTTGGTGTTTGGGGACGGCTTAGGAGGGTTAGATGGTGGCGGCAAGGATTGTTCATCCTTGGCCGTGAGATTTGGTCCCTGTACTTCCTCTTGCAGCAACTTGTCCTCCTCTTCTTGACTTGATTTGGATGGCTTTGAATTGTTTCCAACCTGCTTACCGCTTCGTAACAAGATTGCCTTGGCGGTTTCAAATCCGCCCTTAGGATTCATCACGGTTCCACTAGGCAATTTACCTTGTTCCCTAATCTGCCCCATAAACTCGGCAATTTGGCCCATTTGCTTCTCCAAATTGTCCACTCGTTTGTCTTGGATTTGTCTCTCCTTATTTTGAGTTTGTACTTCCTGCGTCAAAGTAGTAAGTAACTTAACAACTTGATCACTATCCAAAGACATACCTGAACTCGTTGGGGCGGATTGCACTTGGTTTTGATTTGGAACGAATGGCTTTGTATAGAAGCCCGGTGGTTACTGCCTAAATCCTCCTTGTTGTTGGGTTGTTGAGGATCTCGCCATTTGAAATTTGGATGGTCTCTCCACCCCGGATTGTAGGTGTTTGAGTATGGATCATGCCGTGGTTGGTTTTGGCTCCCAAAACCCACGGCATTGGCAGATTCCCATCCCCCACTCTCAAGCAATTGAGGGCATTGATCATTGGCATGTCCTTGCATGGAGCACACGCCACAAACACTTGGTCCATGTATCTTCATTCCCTCGGCCAACTGAGAAACAATAGAAGTGAGGTTAGCTAATTGGGATTGAATGTCGGATGAAGAACTTACCTCATTCACTTGTGGCCGTGGGGAATCCCTTTGTCCAACTCCTTCGTATTGTTGTGCATTATGCGCTCGGTTGGCAATTAGAACTTTTGCAGCCCCCGGAGTCTTATCCACCAACGCACCTCCCGCCGATGCATCAAGCATTTGACGTTCCATGGGAAGGAGTCCTTCGTAGAAGTATTGAATGAGCAGCTCCTCCTTCATTTGATGCTGTGGACATGAAGCAACAAGTGATTTAAAGCGTTCATAATAAGAAGGAAAGGACTCACCTTGATTTTGTTGGATACCACTAATCCGTTTCCTCAAGAGAATGACTCTTGAAGTTGGGAAAAATTTCTCCAAGAAAGCTCTTTTCATGCTATCCCAAGATGTAACCGTTCCGGGTGCTAACTCGAAGAGCCAATCCTTAGCCTTTTCCAAAAGTGAGAATGGAAAAGACTTCATCATCAGAATGTTCCCATCGACATTTAGAGGTGTCATGCTCGAACAAACCACCTCGAACTCCTTGAGATGTTTGTTGGGATCCTCCATGGAAAGCCCATGGAATTTCGGAATATGATGCAACAAGTTCGACTTCAATTCGAACTCAGCGGTCTTACCTAGGGCAGCCGGGGGGTATTGAATGCATAATGGTGCGGCATTGACCAACCCCGAGGCCGATAGTTCTTTGATGGTCAGATTGTCCCTTTCCATAACTTCCTCTTCTTCTTCCTCAAACTCAGATTCGGCTTCTGAACTTGAACTAGGTTCACTAGGTTCGGGATGCCTCCTCTTTCTTCTCAAATCACGTTCAAAATCGTCGTTAAATTCCAAGATATGTGCATGCACAGGTTGAGAACTCCGCGTCATGCACTAGTACCTAAACCAAGAAAACAAAACAAAATAAGAACACAAGATAAATTAACTAAAGACACACGGCAGAAACACAAGGGATTAGCAAGTTTGCTAATCCCCGGCAACGGCGCCAAAATTTGATGTGAAAATTAGATTGACACTCAAATTAAACCCTATGGATGACAATTGTAGTATATGAGCAAATAGGGATCGTTCTAGACCGGGGATTAACTAGGGATGCTAATCAATGTGAAACTGACTCAAAAACGTAAAAACACAATATAAGACACTAAACTAGACTCAAAGAATGCAAAACTAGAGTTTAAAACACTAAAACAAAGCAAAAGACTCAAAACAGCCCAGAAACACTCAAAACTGCCTCAAAATCACTTTCTGGGCAGTTTTGAGCACAAACACAATTTTTGACGAAAATTGGTTCTAACTTGACTCAAAACTCCTAGAAACACAATCTAAATGTATTTCTAGCTAATCTAACACTTTAAAATAAATGGGGGATTGGTTTTGACGAATTTGGAATTAAAACAGAAACTTAGAAACAAAACAGATTCTAAACAGATTTTGGTGAATTGAATGGATTGAGAAACTAGTTAGAGGGTTCCTTATCCACACATGAA
This sequence comes from Crataegus laevigata, assembly GCA_963580275.1. Classification (NCBI taxonomy): domain Eukaryota; kingdom Viridiplantae; phylum Streptophyta; class Magnoliopsida; order Rosales; family Rosaceae; genus Crataegus; species Crataegus laevigata. Next base: position 19,524,205 of record OY756952.1, read on the forward strand.
CATATGCATACAACTTGATTCCCAGTTATGATTTCAATGAACTTATGAATGACGATGCCCCAAATTAATTGTATTGAACTAATTAATTCTCAGATTTCCCTAATTTCATTGAATTGAATGGAATACGCATTGCAACCAAATTATTCCTCATCAAAGTCCCTAACTATGGAATACGCATGATAGAGACATTCAACAAGAATCATTAAATTCAATGGAAATCATAAACAACGACTAGGCATTCATAACTATGGAATACGCATGTTAATCCAACCTAGGGTTTACTAAACATAATCGTGACTAGCGATCTTTACTACTCATGAATATAAGTTAATAACGATTAGGTGAAATTCCCTTATATCCTAGCATCAAGTTTAAGCATGCAAATTAAGTGTCGACCCTCAACCCACATACATAAACAAGTTCTTAATCAAAACAGAAAAGTAAACCACATCCAAAGTTCATGAATTCATAATCTGGAGTAAATCAAATCATAACCAACATATGTCCATGGCTTCAAATTCGCCTCTAACTATAAAGAAATTAGTTCCACATGTTTAACATATTTGAACAACAAATTAAATTAAACATGAAAACAGAAACAAGGAAAGAAAGAACTCCAAACACTCCAATGGTGGCAGATTCTTGCATAAGCCTTCTTCTCCCCCTTGGACTGCACGGTGCACTCTTCTCCTAGCCTCCAAAGGTGGCGCACAAGGTAGGTTGGTGGTGGACAGGGTACGGTGGTGATGGTGGAGTGGTGGTAGGCACGGTGGTGATGGGTAGTGTGTATGGAAGCTTGCGGCAAGAGTTTGGTGGTTGTGAATGGTGCGGATCAATGGATGGGAGAGGGGAATTGTGCGGCACTTTGTTTAATTTCTGAATGGAGGAATGAATGATCCCTGCGGCACACATAAGCACATGTATATATAGGCACCCTAACCCTAGATAAATCAGATTAGGGCTTGGATTTAATTTAATTGATGGATTAGGCTTCCTAAGTGTAGCAGAAATTGTAAATCCAAAAAGGAGAGGGGTTTATGGCCCAATTAACCCAAATTCACAAGGAATTGGGCTAATTAAATCTGAAATCCAAGGGGAATTAGGACCTAGGGTGCGGCAGGTTTGTAATTGAGAGCTAGGGTTTCTAGAAGGCCTTGCAAGGCAAGGAATTTGGGCCATCTAGAAGCTAGGTGCGGCATGGATCTAGGGAACTTAGGATAGGGCTTCTAGAAGCCCAAATCTGGTAGGAATGAGCCCATACCCACGGCAAAGAGAAGAAAACTCTAGAACCTTCCAACTTGTGTCCTCCAATGATTAGGAATCCTTCTAGCACTAGGAAAACATGTTTTTCACCTTGCATGACTTGGAATTCTTCTCCTTCTTCATCTTGGAAACCTTTTCCTTCTTGGACTTGGAAATCTTCTTAGTAGCTGCAACTTGGTGCCATTTGGGGTTTAAGTTTCCTACTCCAAGTAGGAAACCTTGTTTGAGTAGGAAACTTCATTCTTCTAGGTTTCCCAATTCAACTAGGAAACCAATTTCAACTAGGATTCCTAATTCAACTAGGAAACCCAATTTAGCTAGGATTCCATCTTCATTTGGGATTTTCCTACTCCAACTAGGAAACCTTGCTCAAGTAGGACTCATCATCTTCAAGTCTTCAATTTCGTCCATCCTTTTGGCTCCAAGCATACGATATCCATTCCAAGCTCTAATTTGCTCCAAAAGGCTCCAAAATGCCTCCTTTTGCATACTTTGCCCTTAAGACCTGAAAATACATAAATACTAGCTCAAAAGACTACTTTAGCTAAGGAAAACAATATAAATGCACAAGAACAAGCTAAACTAAGGCGCATAAATATGCTCCTATCAGTTCTAACAACGTAAATGCAAGGAAATAAGCTATTTAAGTCGCATAAATATGCTCCTATCAATTTTAAAGTATAGTTTTGCATTCTTTGAGTCTAGTTTAGTGTTTTAATGATGTGAAAATTAGATTGACACTCAAATTAAACCCTATTGATGACAATTGTAGTATAAGAGCAAATAGGGATCGTTCTAACCGGGGATTAACTAGGGATGCTAATCAATGTGAAATTGACTCAAAAACGTAAAAACAGAGTTTAAAACACTAAACTAGACTCAAAGAATGCAAAACTAGAGTTTAAAACACCTAAACAAACCTAAAGACTCAAAACAGCACAAAAATACGCAAAACTGCCTTAGAATCACTTTCTGGGCAGTTTTGAGCACAAACACAATTTTGGACGAAAATAAGTTGTAACTTGAGTCAAGACTCTTAAAAACACAAAATAAATGGATTTCTAACTAATCTAGCACTTTAAAATAAATGGGGGATTGGTTTTGACAAATTTAAAATTAAAACAGAAACTTGGAAACAAACTTCAAAGAAAACAGGTTTGGATAAAATAGAATGGTGAGAAACTAGTTAGAGGGTTCCTTATCCACACATGAACATATGCATATAATTTGATTCCCAGTTATGATTTCAACAAACGAATGAATGACAATGCTCCAAGTTAATTAGGTCTGCTTAAATTAACTTTCAGATTTCCCTGGATTCATTGAATTGGACGGAATACGCATCACAACCAAATTATTCTTATCAAGTTCCCTAACTATGGAATACGCATGATAGAGAGTCATATCAAAGATCATTAAGTTCAATGGAAATCATAAACATCGACTAGGCATTCATAACCATGGGATACGCATGTTAATCCAACCTAGGGTTTACTAAACACAATCCTGACTAGCGATCTTTACTACTCATGAATATAAGTTCATAACGATTAGGTGAAATTCCCTTATATCCTAGCATCAAGTTTAAGCATGCAAATTAAGCGTGCACTCTCAATCAACATACATAAACAAGTTCTTAATCAAAACAGAGAAGTAAACAACATCCAAAGTTCATGAATTCATAACTGGAGTAAATCAAATCATAACCAACATATGTCCATGGCTTCAAATTCGCCTCTAACTAAAAAGAAAATAGTTCCACATGCTTAACATAATTGAAAAACAATTTAAATTAAACATAGAAACGAAACAAGGGAAGAAAGAACTCAGAAACTCCCCAATGGTGGCAGATTGCTTGCGCAAAGCTTTCTCCCTCCTTTGTGATGCACGGCACAGGTTCCTTCTTCTCCCAAAAGTGGCGCACAAGGTGGTGGTGGTGATGATAAGGCACGGTGATGGTGATGGGGACTGGTGGTGCACGGTGGAAGGATGGTGGCTTGGATGAAAGGCTTGAGGCAAAGGCTTGTGTGATGGTGAATGGGCGGCTCCTTGAAGTTTTCTGGGGTGAATGTATGATATTTGGGTGCGGCACCTAAGGAGCATATATATAGGCATGGCAAACCCTAGGTTAAATCATATTAGGCTTGGGCTTTTGCAGAAATTAAAGCCTAGGGTAGAAAAATGCCTTGCAAGGCAAGGCAAATGGGGGTTCTAGAAGGATTAGATGCGGCATTAGGTGATGGGCTAGGGTTTAGGGTGCGGCTGAGATGATAACGCCAAGGAAAGGCCTTGCAAGGCAAGGCAAATTGGCTCTAGAAGGCCCTAGGTGCGGCACAAGGTGAAAATCCACAAGGAAAACTAGTTTTGGCTCAACTAACCCAAAACAAGGCCAATTAAATCTGAAATCCAAGATGGATAATGGCTAGATGTTGCGGCATTGACATAGGCCCAAGAATGGCCTTCTAGACAAGATTAGGACATCTCCATTCCAAGAATAGAAACTCTTCAAGAATGGAAACCTTCGGAATTAGAAACTTCCAAACTTAGAAACTTCGGTTTCCACTTTTGACTCTTCATTCGTCCTTCGCTTTGAATTCCATTCTTCACATCTTCATTCACTCCCTAGCTCATTTTAGCTCCCAATTCGTCCATCCATGGTGCTCCATATGCATGTACTCCATTTAAGCTCAATTTAGCTCTAAAATGCACCAAAACGCACTTTCTTGCTTCACTTGCCATTTGAACCTACAAATACACAAAAATAGCTTAAATCACTATAATAAATGATAACTAACTACGTGAGTGCAAGAAAACAAGCTAACTAAGTAGCAGAAATATGCTCCTATCATTTAACTTTGTTTTTACGTTTTTGAGTCAGTTTTCAAGTGATTTAGCAATCCCTCATAATCCCCGGCCTAGAACGATCCCTACTTACATATTTGCTACAATTGATAAAAAGAGGGTTTAATTTGTGTGCGTATAATTCTCACATCAAATTTTTGGCGCCTATGCTGGGGATTAGCAACTTTGCAAATCCCTTGGTTCTTTTCTTTTAGTTTCTGACTTAGTTTTGTTTTCTTTGTTTTGTGTTACTTTTGATATTTAATTTAGTTCTCTTTCTTTGATTTTAGGTACTAGAGAAGTACGACATGAATTTTGCTAGCATTCATGCTCAATTGGCAAATCTTACTTCTCAATTGTAGCAGTATGTCGAAAGGACCACAATGCAAAGTGTCCCTACATTTGGTGCATCATATAGGCAAGGATTTCAAGCCAATCAATGTCCACAAAGAGATTGGAGTGATCATTCAAACTCTATGTGGTGGAAAGCTCAACAAGTTCAACATGAAGCATATTGGCAGCCAAATGAGGAGTTCTATTCAAGACCTATGCAGCCACCACAACCTCATATGCAATATGCTCAATCAAACTCTGGTTCGTCAATAGATTATAATCAAACTCTTAATGAATTAAACTCTTTGGTGCAGGGTTCACAAAATCAAGCTAAGGAGACTCACCAAGGAGAATATTGGCAGCCGTATGAGGAGTTCTATTCAAGACCTATGCAGCCACCACAACCTCCCCCATAACCATTCCAATCAAATTCAAGTATGTCTATGGATAATGATCAAATTTTTCAATTACTAACCTCTTTGACGCAGGACCAACAAAATCAAGACAAAAGAATGGATAACTTGAAGAATCAAATGGGAGAGATGGTGGAATTCATGGCACAGATTCAAGAACAACGTGAACTCTCCAATTCAAACATTGTAAATTCAATAGGAGAATTTGAAATTGCTGAAGCCATCACCTTGGAAAATGGCATGGAGGATGGAGATGAACCCAAGACGTCCAAACCAAGCCAAAACTTGGATGAACAACTACTGTTCGAGGAAGAAGAGGATGACAAGGCCACGGCAAGGGAAGAACTACCCTTGCCGCAGCCTCCCAATGCTCCACCACTGTCCAATACAGGTAAGTTGGGTCCCATTTTCGTTAATTCTAACCCTACTCCACCCAATGTCCCTTTTTCTCATAGGTTTTTGATTCCCAAGCAAGAGGATAGTGAAAAAGACATTGTCAAAGCTCTTCCCAAGGTGCAAAATGATACTCCAATTCTTGGTGCACCAAAGCAAGTTCTAGATTGTGTTGAATTATTCAAAGGACTTTGTACACCAAGAAGAATGATTCAAGAGAAAGTAGTGGCTGGAGAAGATGTAGAATACATCAAAGAGGACGTATTTGACACCACAAAGATCAAAGAAGTGGAATTTTATGACACGGGACAAGTCCCAACCATCACGTTCAATCTGGCCAAGTCCAATATCCCTGAAACTTTAAAAGGAGTGGTGTTTGTCATTGAGCTCTTGTCGGACAAAGCAAGTAAGTCATCTTCTCCAATTTCCATTACATTTTATACTAACTTGCTGATTTTGATGATTCAGGCACCTACACTAGAATTTAGACCACTGCCGGATCATTTCGAGTATCACCTTCCATTCATGGATCAATTCCATGCTATGGGACCTAGGGGAGCTTAAAGAGAAACATCGTCTGGCTGCAAGACGTTAAAGCAAGCGCTACTTGGGAGGCAACCCATGCATTCAACAAAGGAAGACCTAGAGAGCACTCCAATTCCAGATTTGCGTTCCTAAACCCTTCTCTTTGTTGCTATTTCGTTTCTGCCATGTTAGGTTGTTAGTTGGTGTTTTGTTTGCTTGTTTGTTATTTGTGTGAGTATATGCTTGAAACATTGAGGACAATGTTTGATTTAAGTGTTGGGGGGGGGGGGGGGTAACCAAAGTGTTTTGATGCAAATTCGTAGGGTTTTATCACTCATAACTTCTAATGTTGTTCCTTGCTGTTTTTAAGTGTTTTTAAGCTGTTTTAGTGTGTTTTGACTCAAAAATTCGAAAATCCCATAAAAATTTGAAAAATTGTTTTAAAAAACCTAAAAAGAGTTGTTTTTGTGTGTTTGTTTGTGTCTTAGGGTACCTTCGAACACAATGATGACGATTCGGTTTGTAATTGCATGACTGTTAAAGAGAGTTGTAAACATGGATGAAAGTTTGATTTACTCTTTGGTTTATGCTTCGTTGTGGTTATAACTTATGAATTCACATGCAATCATAAAAGAAAAATCAGTTTTTGTAACATGCTTGAAGGAAGGAACTCAAACTAACACTACAACCTTGTGAGACTTGAGCCTAAACGTTTATTTGGAGAGTTAATAATCTGTGCATTGTTGTTTTCTAAAAGTCGTTGCATGATCTCATTATTCGTTGCTTGGTTGCTACTTAGAAGACGTTTCATCATTTAGTTCCAAACACTAGAACTTATGCCTAATTCATTCAAAGCATGTTATTGATTCACATAACACATATTCAAGATGAAGTTGTGTAGTGACCACCATAGCCAAATTGCCGTGATCCCCAAGCTCATTTGTTTTGTAGGATTTAACCCCGTTGAGCCTTGTGTAGCCTATTTTCTTTGTTAACCCACATTATCCTCACCTAGCCTAGATTAGGACCATCCATACCTTTGTTCTTGAAGCATAGTAACGCATGACTCAATATGAATTTCTTTTGATCATTGTTGGCAGAAAACAAGTGTGGGGGAAGTGAGTTTTGTTGTGGGTGTGCCAAAGTCTTGAATGAGGCACGGAAAAGAAAAGAAAAAAAAAAGAAGAAAAAAAAGTTTGGTCGAAAATAAAAAGAAAAAAAGAAAAGTTGTGAAAAGAATGAAAAAGGAGTTGAAAAGATGTGAAAAAGAGTTCTTAAGTGTTGTTTGTTGAAGGAAGGGTCCAAAACATTGAATTCGGCCCTAATTGTTGCTTGAATCTTACCTTTGTGTTTAAAAGTTGATTTCTGCATTCTAAGGGGAATTCTAAATTCGATTTCATTATTTTGCTTACTATTGCTTTAAGAACGTTTGCTTTTCCTATCCTTTCGTTGTTAGCCAACACCCCAAGCCCCATTACAACCCTTGACTTTAATCTTGAGTGTTGTGTGTTTCAATTTGTGGAGTTTGAATTTGGTTTGAGCATATGGTGTCACTGGTTCTCACATCTAAGTAGTAGCGTTCCATTCATGAGATCATATCTAAACATGTTATTAACTCTGGAAATTGCGTTCTTTGTTATACATATATGTGAACATTCGTTTTTATATTTAAATCAATCTTCTCACATATAACTAGTGTAGGGTGTGTGTAGTTAGAAAATCTGAGTGAAGATTAAGTGCATATCTTTTAAGGAATTGAGGGAATTCTCTAAGGTGTGTTACTACATTCAAAACATCGTTTTAATTGGTTATTTGTGAACCAGTAAGTAGTGACTATGATTAAGTATGTGCTTAAGCATAAAGATGGCCAAAATCTGTGGGAATGATGATTTTTAACATGTCATGTGCATTGGAAATCTCTGAGACGATTGTTGGAAGGTTTAGGTTTCGTTTTGTTTGTTTGTTTTCGTTTTGTTTTGCTCGAGGACTAGCAAAACCTAAGTGTGGGGGAATTTGATAGGGGCATATTTATGCACCTTAGTTTAGCTTGTTCTTGTTCATTTATAGTGTTTTTCCTTAGTAAAGTAGTCTTTTAAGCTAGTTTTATGTATTTTCAGGTTTTAAGGGCAAAGTATGCAAAAGGATGCATTTGGAAGCCTTTTGGAGCAAATTAGAGCTCGGAATGGATATCATATGCTTGGAGCCAAGAAGATGGACGAAATTGAAGACTTGAAGATGATGATTACTACTTGAGCAAGGTTTCCTAGTTGAAGTAGGAAAGTCCCTAATGGAAGATGGAATCCTAGTTGAATTAGGATTCCTAGTTAAAATGGGAATCCTAGTTAAATTAGGATTCCTAGTTGAAATAGGTTTCCTAGTTGAATTGGGATTCCTAGAAGATTGAAGTTTCCTACTCAAACAAGGTTTCCTACTTGAAGTAGGAGAGTTAAACCTCATTGGCCTAAAGTTTCAGCAACAAAGAAGTTTTCCAAGTCCAAAAAGGAAAAGGAATCCAAGAAGAAGAAGGATTGACCAAGACAAGCTTTCCTAATCCTAATGCATAAAGATTTCAGCTATAAAAGGGATTTCTTTTCCTATTTGGAGACTTAAAACCTGATTTCTAGAAGCCATATCCCTTCCTACAAAGGTGCCACACCTTATCCCTTGTTTTTCTAGGAATCAGCCACAAAAGAACCTTTCTAGAAGGCCTTATCCCTTGTCCTACAAAAGTGACGCCCCAAACCTTTCTAGAACTTCTAGAAACCTGATTATTCCTTTCCCCCTTGGTTTCTAAAACCCTTAGCCATTTCCTTCAAGGATTGTGTGTTAGTATCCTATACAAATTAGGCCTTTAAAACCCTTGGTTTCTAAAACCCTTAGCCATTTCCTTCTAGAAACCTGAAATTTGCTGCATAGGGGCTGCAAATTTCAGCCTATAAATACCATCCTTTGCTGCACCATTTAAAAACACCACCCCCTATACCACCCTCTACCATAATTCACCTACATCCATCCACCACCACAAATCCACACAAAAATCCCTCTTGTGCCGCAATTATTCAAGGAAGGAAGGAGAATGTGCCATTTGGAGTCGTGAATGCCATTCAAAGCATTGAATCGCTAGAGCTTTTCTAGGTGTTGTCTGTCCTTCTTTTTAATGTTTCAATTTAGTTTTCTTTGGTGTGAAAATTAGATTGACACACAAATTAAACCCTATGGATGACAATTGTAGTATAAGAGCAAATAGGGATCGTTCTAACCGGGGATTAACTAGGGATGCTAATCAATGTGAAATTGACTCAAAAACGTAAAAACAAAGTTTAAAACACTAAACTAGACTCAAAGAATGCAAAACTAGAGTTTAAAACACTTAAACAAAGCAAAAGACTCAAAACAGCCCAGAAACACTCAAAACTGCCTCAAAATCACTTTCTGGGCAGTTTTGAGCACAAACCCAATTTTAGACGAAAATAGGTTCTATCTTGACTCAAGACTCTTAAAAACACAAACTAAATGGATTTCTAACTAATCTAGCACTTTAAAATAAATGGGGGATTGGTTTTGACGAATTTAGAATTAAAACAGAAACTTGAAAACAAAACAGATTCTAAACAGATTTTGGTGAATTGAATGGTGTTGAAGTTTTTCCTTCCTAGTGCTACAAGTATGTTGAGTATAAGAACACAAGTAAGGGTGTCGAATCCACAGGGACTAATTAGACCTATATAACCACTTGTTTTGCAAGAAACTTACTAGAACCTAGAACTAATCAAGTTAAACAGATTTGATGTTGTATCTTGAGAGATGAAATGGCTACAAGTAAATGAAACAACAAGTAATAAAATGATGTAGAACCGAGGGAGTTGAGGCTAGGGATTGTATCAATAGAGAGAAGGAGCTAGGGATTCGGTTTCACCATAGCTAATTGATTCCATGTTTGTTAATTCAAGCTATGATCACCCATCTATCTATTTCTTGAGTTTGTTTCACTTTAGTTATGATCATCCATATGATGTGTGGTTTTGATCAAGTATTCCTAGTCATGGACCTAATTGTGATGTGCAACTTCGGTTATTAATCAAGAATGTGTGAAGCATAAGAAACTTTCATAAAACCAAAGGAAACACTTGGCAGGATGTATGCCAAACATTCCCTTCATTCATTCCCATATCTGCCAAGGTTATGCATGATGTGTGCTATAAGATTGGCTAAACAACTTATGGTTAATTCAAATGGTGATCAAGCATCAAAATCAACACACTAAGTCACAATTAAAATCAGAGAATGAAACAAGAAATAGAATGATAAACTGAGCATTTCCGAGTTAACTACATGGCAATCTTGCTAGGCTACATCGAATCCCTATGGAGAGATTAGTTACACTTCATGTTTACAAAGATTTGACATAGAAATATAACATGAGTGTACATAGAATTAAGAAGAAAAACCCCTTGAAGCAAAACTGTGTTGAAGATCACTTGGGAATGGCCTTCGGTGCAAGCTCTCCAAGTGTGGTGTAGTCCTCCAAGAATGGTGTAGATGAATGTGGCACGGTGATGATGAGATGGTTTCTGTGAAATGGGAGAGAATGGGCAGAAATGGTGTGGTGTTTGGTGTTTTGGGAGTAAGGATGAATGTAGTGGTGTAGGGTTGTGGAATTGGAGAGTTTGTGCCTAATTGAAGATTTATATCTCCCCCCTCAGATTTCTTTACACTTAAAGAGAATGAATGGAATAGCTTTTCAGGTTTAGATCCAAGATTGGATCTCAACAAATGTAAAATATGGGATGCAAGTGTGTGTAATGATGGGGAATTCAATTTCTGAAATGGTGAGTGCTTGGCACAATGGAGAAATTCATGCATGTGGAATTTCTGCCAAGACAGCCTGGCATGGGATAAACTACTCACGGCATGGGTGAGTTTGTGGGTGAAAATGTGGCTGAATTGTGTAACAAATGGGATGCATGTTCTTGGTGAAAACAGGGGGGTGAAAGGGTAAGAAAATGCATGGCAAGGAGTGTTAAACCTCCCAATCTGAATCCAATGCATGTGCCATGCATAGAATTCCCCAAACTGGCCGAATTGCACCCTTTGTCAATTCCTGAAATTCTAGCAACCAACTTGTCCTCAATTCTTCACTTGGACTTCAAATTAACACATCAAACTCCACTCCATGCTTGGAGTAATGCTCGGACACCAAAAGTGGTGTTTTTGCTTCATTTGCCTTCCAATTGCTCCTAACAAACACATAGCTGCATACTAACACAAAACAATGTAAAATGCAACTAGTTTAAATCGAACACATCACAAAGACACAAAATATGGATGCTATAAATGCATATGAAATGTGAACTATCAAATACCCCCAAACCTGGTTTTTGCTAGTCCACGAGCAAACTTAGAATTAAAACACACAAAATACTAACATCTAACAAACATTTAACATCTTAACTATACGATTGCATTGAGCATATGCAACAAGCCTTTGAACCCCTAGGTGTCCCTAGTTGGAGGAGTTGTGTCTCCTGAGGGTTTACATTGATGACACCCTCAAACATCAACAAAATCTGCAAACAACTTGGTTAAACATGCTTTAAACAAACTAATCAAAACCAATGAAAACTTTGTATTACACTCAAACTCAAAAGGCCTTACCATTCCAAAGAATCATATTAAGTGTAATGTATAAAGATAGTGCACCATGTCTTACAGCTTCAAGGTCACCATACCCAAATGCTTAAGAAAGAATTCGCCTCAACTCTATTCCTCACGGTTCCACTCAAGTTCTCACTCAGATCCTAAGGTTTTTAGTCTCTCCACTAGCATATGTGAGTGAAGTTATGTAAAGGAAATCAAGAATTCTCACATATGAACTTGAAATGAAAGCACAAATTCTGAGTAAATCTCATGAAATGAATTAAATACCAAGAATATAGATAACCATACACTTATCATCACCCATGAATACATCCTCAATGATCAACTAGGTCTTTCTCAAGATTGTAAGGTAAGGCTTAGGTTATGGGTTATGAAAGAAGTGATATGAAATACTAGAACTTGGGGCATACCAAAGTGTCTTTGAGATTCATACTCTTCACTTGCATTTGCATTCTTTCATCTTCATTTTTGGCGTCCAAGACCTATGTCTTATGATGAGGAGATTTGGAACTTGTTTTCACTTGATTCTCTTCTTTGTTAACTTCTTTTTTTTTTTTTTTTAGAATCATACTTCACATAGGCCTTCGGTACACACCACAATCTTGTTTTATCAATCAATTTACCTTTGGAGTTCATCACATTGGTATTCCCCAAGCTATAAGGTACGGCTTGAATTGAGCTAGGATGGGGTAGAGTATGGTGTGTGGGTGATGAAAGAATTAGGCAAAAGTGTTTGGCTGCAAAGGGGTGAATGGAACACACAAAGGGATAGGATTTTAGCCATTTAGTAGTTAAACATGCATAGCCTAACATCATCTCATTGAGTTCATTCATGAATGGTACTAAACACATGGTATCTACAAAGGAGAGTAATTCTTAGCATTCAAACAAAATAGAAGCAATGAGATCATTTAGAGTGAAATTTGAAAGAAAAGATAGGAGTAGAAACACTTTAAACCCTCTCAAAGAAACAATTTAGGCTCAAAATAACTCACTAGGGTAGTCTCCACTATTCTTCTTTGTGAATTTGAGTATGGTACCTCTATCATCATATCTTCAAGTTTTACAACTTTATACATGCCAACCAAATACAAAACTTTTCATAGTGACCCCAAAGTTTATTTGCAAACATAGCTCTCATATACATTTATATTAGTAAGCAAAAACACATTTAACCAAAACAAACACAAACAAACACTAAAACATGCTTTTCAACCCTAAAACAGAAACACTTATCCAAAAACAACATTTAAAACAACATTTTCCATCTCCCACATAAATACCCCCAAACCTATCTTAAACATTGTCCTCAAGGTTTACATTCGAATGTAATGCAAGTAGGCAAAGAATATGGTATGGAAACAACATAGTCACAACATAAGGAAAGAACACAAACCACACTAGGTTGCCTCCTAGCAAGCGCTTTATTTAACGTCTAGGCAAGACATGGGAGCTTGTTCATGGTGTTGTAAATTCAAGGTAATCCACCACTTGATACATTAGCTCATCCTCCACATTGTCCAAATATGGCTTCAATCTCTGCCCATTGACTTTAAAAGAGGTGCCATTCTTCATGCTCTCAATTTCCACAGCCCCGTGGGGGAATGTTTGCACCACCTTGAATGGTCCAACCCACCTAGACTTCAATTTCCCTGGAAAAAGTCTCAAACGTGAGTCAAACAAAAGTACTTTCATACCTTGGTGAAACTCCTTCCTTAGGATGGCTTTGTCATGATAGAGCTTAGTCCTTTCCTTGTAGATTTTGGCATTCTCATATGCCTCATTTCTAAGCTCTTCCAACTCATTAAGTTGGAGCTTTCTTGCTATTCCCGCATCCTTGTTATCAAAATTGAACTTCTTGATGGCCCAATATGCACGGTGTTCAAGCTCCATTGGCAAATGACAAGCTTTCCCAAACACAAGTCGGTATGGACTCATGCCAATGGGAGTCTTGTATGCTGTCCTATATGCCCATAGTGCATCATTCAACCTCAATGACCAATCCTTCCTTGTAGGGCTCACGGTTTTCATCAAAATGTTCTTGATCTCCCTATTGCTAATCTCCACTTGTCCCGAGGTTTGAGGATGGTACGGGGTAGACACTTTGTGGTTGATGTTGTACTTCTTCATCAAGGATTCAAAAGGTTTGTTGCAGAAATGGGTGCCACCATCACTAATAATAGCTCTTGGTGTTCCAAACCTACAAAAAATCACATCTTTAAGAAAATTCAAAACAACCTTATGATCATTAGTTCTTGTAGCAATGGCCTCCACCCATTTGGATACATAATCTACGGCCACTAAGATGTACAAGTAACCAAAAGAAGATGGGAATGGTCCCATGAAATCGATTCCCCAAACATCAAAGAGTTCAATCACCAAAATGTTGTTCAAAGGCATCTCATTCCTTCGGCTTATGTTCCCCATTTTCTGGCACCTATCACACTTAGAACAAAAATCAAAAGCATCTTTGAATAGAGTAGGCCAAAAGAAACCAGATTGTAAAACCTTTAGGGATGTCTTTTTGGCACCAAAATGTCCTCCACATGCCAATGTGTGGCTAAATGTTAGAATGCTTTGTTGCTCACTCTCCGGGACACATCTCCTAATGATTTGGTCAGGACAATACTTAAACAAGTATGGTTCATCCCAAATGTAATGCTTTACCATGGCAAGGAACTTCTTTCTTTCCTGAAAAGAAATGTCATTTCTAAATACACCACAAGCAAGGTAATTGACAAAATCAGCATACCATGGTTCCTTTTCTTGAACAACAAAGAGTTGTTCATCTGGAAATGATTCATTTAGAGGCAAGGGTGGTCCAACTCCATGGTCTTGATCAAGCCGAGACAAATGGTCAGCCACAACATTGTCACTTCCCTTCTTATCTCGAATTTCCAAATCAAACTCTTGTAGTAAGAGTATCCATCTAATTAGGCGCGGTTTAGCATCCTTCTTTGTCATCAAATACCTAAGGGCTGCATGATCAGAAAACACAATGACTTTAGATCCCACAAGATATGATCTAAACTTCTCTAATGCAAAGACAATAGCAAGCAACTCCTTTTCAGTTGTGGAGTAGTTGAGTTGAGCATCATTGAGAGTACGGCTTGCATAATAGATCACATGTGGGAGTTTGTTAACCCTTTGTCCTAAAACTGCACCAATAGCATAATCAGAGGCATCACACATTAATTCAAAAGGTAGAGACCAATCTGGTGCCATAATGATAGGAGCCGAGGTTAGTTCATGTTTCAAAGTATTGAATGCATCCATACAAGCTTTATCAAAGTGAAACACAACATCTTTAGCTAACAAATTGCATAAAGGCCGAGTTATCATTGAAAAGTTCTTAATGAAACGTCTATAAAAGCCTGCATGCCCTAAGAAACTTCTCACTCCCTTCACGGTTGTAGGAGCTGCCAAAGTGTTGATAATGTCAATTTTGGCTTTGTCTACCTCCATTCCTTTGCTAGAGATCACATGGCCTAAAACAACGCCTTGTTTCACCATGAATTGGCATTTCTCCCAATTGAGAACCAAATTTATTTCTTGGCACCTTTGAAGCACTAAAGAGAGATGGTTAAGACATTCATCAAAAGAAGAACCAAACACTGAAAAATCATCCATGAATACCTCAATGAACCTTTCCACCATGTCAGAAAAGATTGCCAACATACATCTTTGGAATGTGGCCGGGGCATTGCAAAGTCCAAAGGGCATTCTCCTATATGCAAATGTGCCAAATGGACATGTGAATGTTGTTTTCTCTTGATCCTCCGGGGCAATTGCAATTTGATTGTAACCTGAGTAACCATCAAGAAAACAATAGTGTGAATAACCTGCCAATCTCTCAAGCATTTGATCTATGAAAGGCATGGGAAAGTAATCTTTTCTAGTGTTAGAATTCAACTTCCTGTAATCGGTGCAAACTCTCCAACTAGCCGTGGGTTTTATGGTCACAAGCTCTTTGTTTTCATTCCTCATCACCGTGATTCCCACCTTCTTTGGTACCACTTGAATGGCACTCACCCATTTGCTATCAGAAATGGGATATATGATCCCCACATCTAACAACTTCAAGACTTCATCCCTAACAACTTCTTTCATGTGTGGATTGAGCCTTCTTTGTGGCTCACGGGTTGTCTTTGCTCCATCCTCCAAGAGGATCCTATGCATGCACCTAGTAGGGCTTATTCCCTTGATATCTGCAATAGACCAACCAATAGCCGATTTGGACTCTTTTAACACCCTAAGTAGTTTATCTTCTTCATTAGGTGTTAGGTCCGAGGCTATGATAACAGGTAGAGTTTCAAATTCAGCTAGATATGCATATTTTAGATGTGGTGGAAGTGGTTTAAGTTCAAGTTTAGGTGCCTTAACAATGGAAGGGATTAAATGTGACCTTGATGGTTCTAAAGACTCTACAAGAGGTGAAACATTCAAAGGATATGGTGCTAATGCTTCCAAGGCAGCAACCACTTCCATGAGTGCATCTTCATCATCAAACTCATCTTGAGATTGAGTTAAAACAGTTTGTAATGGTTCATTGGATTGTGCCTGCAAGAACTTAGAGAAAACAAGTGAATCAAGCACATCAATGGCATAGCAATCAAGAGATGAAGAAGGATGAGCAAGAGACTCAAACACTTTGAATTGGACGGTCTCTCCTAGCACTGTCATAGTGAGGATTCCATTTTGCACATCAATGATGGTCTTGGCCGTGGCCATGAATGGTCTTCCAAGCAAAATAGGCAACTCTCTATCATGTATAGGTGGTTCTTCCATGTCCAACACTACAAAATCCACAGGCAAGATTAGTTTATCAATTTGAACTAGAATGTCCTCTACTATACCTCTTGGATACTTCACGGATCTGTCCGCAAGTTGTAGTGAAATGGTTGTAGCCTTTAATTCCCCCAAACCTAATTGAAGGTACACGGAATATGGCATTAAGTTGATGCTAGCACCCAAATCAAGCATGGCTTTCTCTACTTTCTTGTCTCCTATGGTTATGTTGATTGAAAAACTTCCCGGATCTTTGAGCTTTGGTGGAAGTTTTCTTTGCAACACCGCACTTACATTCTCCGACACCACTACCTTCTCATGTGGTCCATACTTCCTTTTGTAGTTGTTTAACTCCTTGAAGAATTTCCCATAAGCCGGCATGTTCCTAATGACATCAAGCAAAGGTAAGTTCACATTCACCTTACTTAGAATATCAAAAATCTCTTTAAATGACTTATCCTGCTTGCCCTTGGCAAGTCTTCCAGGGAATGGTATTGGTGGAGTGTAAGGCTTCTCGGCCTTGTGAAGGTTTGGTGCTTCATTTGAGGAAGAAGCATGGCTTGGTTCCTCATTTGGTTTCTCATTTGCACCTACATTCACATGATCAAATTCATTAGTAACTTCATTTCCAACTCTATTATCAATAACCTTACCATTTCTTAGTGTAGTTATTGCTTTGGCTTGCTCTTGGTTCCTTTGGAGTATCACGGGTTGGCTTGGAAACTTGCCAACCTCTCTTTGGTTCAAGGCATCTGCAATTTGTCCCAATTGTGTCTCCATTTTGGTTAGGGCAGCCGAATGTTGTTGGAAAGTGCTATTTGTGGCTTGTTGGAATTGCAATGTGTTTTGAGCTAACAACTTAACCGTATCCTCAAGTGTAGGGGCAGGTCTTGGTTGGAAGTTTTGGACTTGATTTTGGTTGGCATTGGGAGGTCTTGGTTGGAAATTTTGGTAGTTGTTGTTGTTCTTCCATGAAAAGTTGGGATGATCTCTCCACCCCGGATTATATGTGTTTGAAAATGCATCATTCCTTGGCCTTTGATTGTAAGAATTCATGAGGTTCACTTGTTCTTGAACAAACTCGGGATAGGCCTCCCTAGATGGACATTGATGAGTAGGGTGGCTTGGTATGTTGCAAATGGCACACACCTCACTTGGTGTTGGCACCAAGTTGAGCACGGATTCAAGCTTTCTTTCTAGGTTAGCTACCTGCAAAGAAAGATCATGGTTAGAACTTGTTTCATACACTCCAAGTTTCTTACCCCTTACATCTTTGTGTTGAGCATTAGATCCCAACATCTCATAAATGTTGTAAGACTCTTGAGCATTCTTTTTCTTCAAAGCACCACCTGCGGCATTATCAACTGTGGATTGACATGTTTGGGTTAATCCATCATAAAAAATTTGCATTTGTAAGTGAAGAGGTAACCCATGGTGTGGACATTGTAGCAAATGTCCTTTAAAACGCTCCCAACACTCATTGAAAGGTTCTCCATCATCTTGTTTGAAGTTGAAGATTTGTCCCCTTAAGGTGGCTGTCTTTTGAGTGGAGAAGAACTTCTCCAAGAATTTCTTAGCCACGGCATCCCATGTGGTGAGTGAACCCGGAGCTAAGGTCATCAACCAACTCTTGGCCTTGTCTTTCAAAGTGTAAGGAAACACTCTCATCCTCAAGTTTGCTTCACTTACTCCCTGCAAAGGTAAACCACTCACAACATTGTAAAACTCTTTAACATGAGCTAAAGGATCTTCATTAGGTATGCCATAAAATGAAGGAAGCATATGAAAATGTGAAGACTTAAGATCATAGTTTCTAGCTTCGGTGGAGAGCAAGATGCATGAAGGAGAATTTGGTATGATTGGTTGTGCAAAGTCCTCCAAGGCTCTAAGTTCATCTTGGTTGGCTGCCATCTCTTCTCCTCTTTCCTTATGAATGTGCTCAGAAGCTTCACTTGTGGAACTAGATGACCTTGCTTCTTCTTCTCCTCGGACAAAGGATGATGAACTTGTTGGCACAAAGTTGTCCAAAGTGTTGCCTTTCAAACGTTCAATTCTTTGGCCCAACTCAACAAGTCTATGTGACATATACTACCTAAAACAAAACAAAACAAACAAGATTAAACAGAAATCAAACTAAACTCTACTTAGAATGAAAATAACAAAGTTTAAATAGCAAAACAAGCAATTACAAGGGACTGAAATCAGTCCCCGGCAACGGCGCCATTTTTGTTGAAGTTTTTCCTTCCTAGTGCTACAAGTATGTTGAGTATAAGAACACAAGTAAGGGTGTCGAATCCACAGGGACTAATTAGACCTATATAACCACTTGTTTTGCAAGAAACTTACTAGAACCTAGAACTAATCAAGTTAAACAGATTTGATGTTGTATCTTGAGAGATGAAATGGCTACAAGTAAATGAAACAACAAGTAATAAAATGATGTAGAACCGAGGGAGTTGAGGCTAGGGATTGTATCAATAGAGAGAAGGAGCTAGGGATTCGGTTTCACCATAGCTAATTGATTCCATGTTTGTTAATTCAAGCTATGATCACCCATCTATCTATTTCTTGAGTTTGTTTCACTTTAGTTATGATCATCCATATGATGTGTGGTTTTGATCAAGTATTCCTAGTCATGGACCTAATTGTGATGTGCAACTTCGGTTATTAATCAAGAATGTGTGAAGCATAAGAAACTTTCATAAAACCAAAGGAAACACTTGGCAGGATGTATGCCAAACATTCCCTTCATTCATTCCCATATCTGCCAAGGTTATGCATGATGTGTGCTATAAGATTGGCTAAACAACTTATGGTTAATTCAAATGGTGATCAAGCATCAAAATCAACACACTAAGTCACAATTAAAATCAGAGAATGAAACAAGAAATAGAATGATAAACTGAGCATTTCCGAGTTAACTACATGGCAATCTTGCTAGGCTACATCGAATCCCTATGGAGAGATTAGTTACACTTCATGTTTACAAAGATTTGACATAGAAATATAACATGAGTGTACATAGAATTAAGAAGAAAAACCCCTTGAAGCAAAACTGTGTTGAAGATCACTTGGGAATGGCCTTCGGTGCAAGCTCTCCAAGTGTGGTGTAGTCCTCCAAGAATGGTGTAGATGAATGTGGCACGGTGATGATGAGATGGTTTCTGTGAAATGGGAGAGAATGGGCAGAAATGGTGTGGTGTTTGGTGTTTTGGGAGTAAGGATGAATGTAGTGGTGTAGGGTTGTGGAATTGGAGAGTTTGTGCCTAATTGAAGATTTATATCTCCCCCCTCAGATTTCTTTACACTTAAAGAGAATGAATGGAATAGCTTTTCAGGTTTAGATCCAAGATTGGATCTCAACAAATGTAAAATATGGGATGCAAGTGTGTGTAATGATGGGGAATTCAATTTCTGAAATGGTGAGTGCTTGGCACAATGGAGAAATTCATGCATGTGGAATTTCTGCCAAGACAGCCTGGCATGGGATAAACTACTCACGGCATGGGTGAGTTTGTGGGTGAAAATGTGGCTGAATTGTGTAACAAATGGGATGCATGTTCTTGGTGAAAACAGGGGGGTGAAAGGGTAAGAAAATGCATGGCAAGGAGTGTTAAACCTCCCAATCTGAATCCAATGCATGTGCCATGCATAGAATTCCCCAAACTGGCCGAATTGCACCCTTTGTCAATTCCTGAAATTCTAGCAACCAACTTGTCCTCAATTCTTCACTTGGACTTCAAATTAACACATCAAACTCCACTCCATGCTTGGAGTAATGCTCGGACACCAAAAGTGGTGTTTTTGCTTCATTTGCCTTCCAATTGCTCCTAACAAACACATAGCTGCATACTAACACAAAACAATGTAAAATGCAACTAGTTTAAATCGAACACATCACAAAGACACAAAATATGGATGCTATAAATGCATATGAAATGTGAACTATCAAATGGATGGAGAAACTAGTTAGAGGGTTCCTTATCCACACATGAACATATGCATATAATTTGATTCCCAGTTATGAATTCAACGAATTTATGAATGACAATGCTCCAAGTTAATTAGGTCCGCTTAAATTAACTTTCAGATTTCCCTAACGTTATTGAGTTGGATGATTGCATACGACAACCCAAAGCATTCCCCACAAGTTCCCTACATGAATTGCATAATAGAGATACAAGCAAGAATCATTCAGTTCAATGGAAATCATAAACATCGACTAGGCATTCATAACTATGGAATACGCATGTTAATCCAACCTAGGGTTTACTAAACACAATCGTGACTAGCGATCTTCACTACTCATGAATATAAGTTAATAACGATTAGGTTAAATTCCCTTATATTCTAGCATCAAGTTTAAGCATGCAAATTAAGTGTCGACCCTCAACCCACATACATAAACAAGTTCTTAATCAAAACAGAAAAGTAAACCACATCCAAAGTTCATGAATTCATAACTGGAGTAAATCAAATCATAACCAACATATGTCCATGGCTTCAAATTCGCCTCTAACTAAAAAGAAATTAGTTCCACATGTTTAACATAATTGAACAACGAATTAAATTAAACATAGAAACAGAAACAAGAGAAGAAAAACTCCAAACACTCCAATGGTGGCAGATTGCTTGCGTGAGCTCTCTCCTCCCTTTTGGCATGCACGGTGCTCTCCTCTTCTCCTCCAAAGATGGCTGTGCACGGTGGTTATGGTGGTGTGGATGAAAGGTTGCGGCAGATTTAAGGATGGTGGTGGAGGGCTTGCTTCAATTTCTGAATGGGGGGTGATTAATTCGTGCGGCACACATAAGGAATGTATATATAGGCACCCTAAACCCTAGGTTAAATCAGATTAGGCTTGGGCTTTTGCAGAAATTAAAGCCTAGGGTAGAAAAATGCCTTGCAAGGCAAGGCAAAGGGAGATTCTAGAAGGAATAGGTGCGGCACAAGTGTGGGCTAGGGTTTAGGGTGCGGCAATGTGGGCTAGGAGGGCTTAGATGTGGCTGAGATGATAAGGCCCAAGGATAGCCTTCTAGAAAAGATTAGGACATCTCCATTTCAAGAATAGAAACTCTTCAAGAATGGAAACCTTTGGAATTAGAAACTTCCAAACTTAGAAACTTCAGTTTCCACTTTTGACTCTTCATTCGTCCTTCGCTCATTTTAGCTCCAAAATCGTCCATCCATGGTGCTCCATATGCATATACTCCATTTAAGCTCAATTTAGCTCTAAAACGCACCAAAATGCACTTTCTTGCTTCACTTGCCATTTGAACCTACAAACACACGAAAATAGCTTAAATCACTACAATAAACGATAACTAACTACGTAAGTGCAAGAAAACAAGCTAACTAAGTAGCATAAATATGCTCCTATCAAATTCCCCCACACTTAGCTTTTGCTAGTCCTCGAGCAAAACAAAGAAACAAAACATAACCTAACCTTCCAACGTTCGTCTCAGAGATTTCCAATGGTACATAACATGCCAAAGATCATTATTCCCACAGATTTTAGTCATCCCTACTCTTGAGCATATACTTAACCATAATTACCATTCACTAGCTCCCATTTAATCGTTTAAAACAATATTTTGAATGTAGTAACATGCCTTAGAGAATCCACTCAATTCCTTACCGGATACACTCTTATTTTCACACAGATTTTCTAACTACACTCCCTACACTAGGTATATGTGAGAAGATTGATGTAAACATAAAAACGAACGCTCACATATGTTTATAACGAAGGAAGCACTTTTCTGCAATTATTAAGCATGTTTATATATGATCTCATGAACGGAATGCTACTACTTAGATGCGAGAACCAGGGACACCATATGCTCAAACCAATCCCAAACTCCACATATTGAAATACATAACACTCAAGATAGAAGTTTAAGGGTTGTAATGGGGCTATGGGGTATTGGCTAACAAAGAAAGGTTGAGGATAAACAAAGGTTCTTAAAGCGATAGTGAACAAAATAATGAAATTGACACTTAGAATTCACTTTTGAGTGTAGAAAATTGCTTAAACACACAAGGGGTAAAATACACAATACTTAGGGTCTAATTCAACTTTTTGGACCCTTTCTTCAACAACCAACACTTGTGAGTTCTTTCTCACTTATTTTGAACTCTTTTTCATTCTTTTCACATTTTTCTTTTCTTTTTCTTTTCTCATGCCCAATTCATGTTTTTGGCACAAATTCACACACATAAATTCCTTCCCCCATACTTATTTTACCGCACAAGAGCAATCAAAAGGAATTCATTCTAAGTCATGTTCACTATGCTTCAAGAACAAGGGTATGGATGGTCCTATCCTAGGCTAGGTAAGGATAGCGTGGGTTAACAAAGAACAAAGGCTAAACAAGGCTCAACGGGGTTTAATCCTACAAAACAAATGATCATGGGGTACGGCTATTTGGCTCTTGGTTTACTAAACAACTTCATCTTGTTTACGTGTTATGCTAATCAATTTTATACTTTGAATGAAACTGGCATGAGTTCTAGTATTTGGACTAAATGATGAAACGCCTTCTAAGTAGTAACCAAGCAAAGAATAATGAGATCATGCAACGACTTTTAGAAGACAACAAATGCACAGATTATTAACTCTCCAAAGAACGTTGAAAGCTCAAGTCTCTCAGGGTTGTAGCGTTAGGTTGAGCTTCTTCCTTCAAGCATGTTACAAAAACTAATTTTTTTTTCTTTTCCTTGTGATTTCATGTGAATTCATGAACTATAAGTACAACTAAGCATAAACCAAAGAGTATATCAAACTTTCATCCATGTTTATAACTTTCTTTCACAGTTATGCAATTAAAAACCAAATCCTCATCATTGTGTTGGAAGGTACCCTAAGACACAAAAACGACTCAAAAACGACTCTTTTTGGTATTTTTCAACCTTTGTCGAACTTTTTCTTTGTTTTTCTGTTATATGACACTAAAGCACATTAAAACACACTAAAAACACTTAAAACTGTGAGAAACAACATTATAAGTGATAGGTGATAAAATCCTACGTATTTCATGCAAAAACAGCTTGTTTACCCCCCCACACTTAAACCAAACATTGTCCTCAATGTTTCAAACATAGATTAACACAAAAAGCAAACTGAACACAAATGGCAAAGTATAAGCAATAAAGAGAAGGGTTAGGGACGCAAATCTGGGTTTGGAGTGAAAGTTCCTTCGTTCTCTTGTTTCAACACATGGGTTGCCTCCCAAGAAGCGCTTGATTTAACGTCTTTAGCCGGACGAATCTTTCCATTAACCTCCCCTCGGCTCCAAAGCATGAAATTTATCTTTCAATGGGAGGTGATACTTAAAATGATTCGGCAGTGGTTTGAATTCCAGGGTGGGTGCCTGAATCATTAAAATCAGAAATATGTTAGTATAAAATAAAATTAAAATTAAAATTGGAGAAGATGGCTTACTGTCTTTCTCTGAAACAAACTCAATGACAAAAACCATATTTTTGGACATTTCTGGGACATTGAACTGGGCCAGGTTTACTATGATGGTTGTGGCCTGTCCCGTGTCATCAAACTCAATTTCTTGGGCCTTTGTTTCCTGCACATCCTCTTTGATGTATTCTTGATATGCTACGCATTCTCCAGCCACTTCGATATCTTGAATCTCTTTTCTTGGTGTGCAAGGTTCAGGAACTTGTTTTGGTGCACCAAGAATTGAGATATCACTTTGCACCTCTGGAAGAGCTTCCACAATGTCTATTTCACTTTCTTCGTTATTTGGAAAAAATCTGCCAGGAAAAGAGACATTTGGTGGAAAAATGTTAGAATGAATTGAACTTGGAACAACCTCACCATAGTTGGACAACATAGGGACTTCAGGGGTTTGAGACAAGAATTCTTCTAAACTGCCCAGGTCGTCCTCCTCCTCTTCTGCTTGCAGCAGCGATTCGTCCAAGTTTGGGCTGTGTTTGGATGGTTCTGGAACAGCCTCATCCTCCATCTCACCTTCCAAAGTGGTGGCTTCATCGATTTCCACTTCTTTTGAATTTTCAATAAGTGAGTTGGAGAGTTCACTTTGATCTTGAATCTGCGCCATGATCTCCATAATCTCCCCAACTTGCCTTTCCAATTCATCCACCTTGTTGGTCCGGTCTTGCATCTCCTGGATTCGATTTTCCACTCCCTGATTCAAAGAGGAGAGTAACTTATTAAATGCATCATTATCCAGAGATGTACCTGAATCGAATTGGGCTGATTGTTGTGGTGGCTATGACGGTTGACATGGCCATTGATAGAACTCTTCCGATGACGGCAATTGTTCTTCTTTTTGTGAGCCCTGCGTCAAAGAAATTAGTCCTTCAAGAATTTCATTATAATTCACAGGCATACTTGAATTCGATTGGAATTGTTGTGGGGGATACTGTGGTGGCTGCATAGGTCTGGAATAGAACTCGTCTTGCTGCCAATATCCACTTTGTTGAAAATGTTGAGGTTCATCCCACATTTGATTTGAATAATCCCTCCAATCCGAATTGCAAGCGTTGGAAAACATGTTGCCCCTTGATTGACTGTGGCCTTGATATCCCCATTCATCTTCATATGCAGAAAATTGAGGAGACTGATGAGTCTGATATCCTTGCCCATAGGGCACATCAAATGTCGGGACATTTGGCATTGAGGTCCTTTCGGCATTATTAGTTAATTGAGCAGTGAGCTGCGCCAATTGAGCTTGAATACTAGCAAAATCCATGTCTTGCTCCAATTATACCTAAAATCAAAGAAAGAAAAATAAATCAAATACCAAAAGTAAAATATACAAACACAAATATAAACATAAACACAAATATAAAAATAAACACAAACAAAAATAAAGGGATTAGCAAATTTGCTAATCCCCGACAACGGCGCCAAAATTTGGTGTGAAAATTAGATTGACACACAAATTAAACCCTATGGATGACAATTGTAGTATAAGAGCAAATAGGGATCGTTCTAACCGGGGATTAACTAGGGATGCTAATCAATGTGAAATTGACTCAAAAACGTAAAAACAAAGTTTAAAACACTAAACTAGACTCAAAGAATGCAAAACTAGAGTTTAAAACACTTAAACAAAGCAAAAGACTCAAAACAGCCCAGAAACACTCAAAACTGCCTCAAAATCACTTTCTGGGCAGTTTTGAGCACAAACCCAATTTTAGACGAAAATAGGTTCTATCTTGACTCAAGACTCTTAAAAACACAAACTAAATGGATTTCTAACTAATCTAGCACTTTAAAATAAATGGGGGATTGGTTTTGACGAATTTAGAATTAAAACAGAAACTTGAAAACAAAACAGATTCTAAACAGATTTTGGTGAATTGAATGGATGGAGAAACTAGTTAGAGGGTTCCTTATCCACACATGAACATATGCATATAATTTGATTCCCAGTTATGAATTCAACGAATTTATGAATGACAATGCTCCAAGTTAATTAGGTCCGCTTAAATTAACTTTCAGATTTCCCTAACGTTATTGAGTTGGATGATTGCATACGACAACCCAAAGCATTCCCCACAAGTTCCCTACATGAATTGCATAATAGAGATACAAGCAAGAATCATTCAGTTCAATGGAAATCATAAACATCGACTAGGCATTCATAACTATGGAATACGCATGTTAATCCAACCTAGGGTTTACTAAACACAATCGTGACTAGCGATCTTCACTACTCATGAATATAAGTTAATAACGATTAGGTTAAATTCCCTTATATTCTAGCATCAAGTTTAAGCATGCAAATTAAGTGTCGACCCTCAACCCACATACATAAACAAGTTCTTAATCAAAACAGAAAAGTAAACCACATCCAAAGTTCATGAATTCATAACTGGAGTAAATCAAATCATAACCAACATATGTCCATGGCTTCAAATTCGCCTCTAACTAAAAAGAAATTAGTTCCACATGTTTAACATAATTGAACAACGAATTAAATTAAACATAGAAACAGAAACAAGAGAAGAAAAACTCCAAACACTCCAATGGTGGCAGATTGCTTGCGTGAGCTCTCTCCTCCCTTTTGGCATGCACGGTGCTCTCCTCTTCTCCTCCAAAGATGGCTGTGCACGGTGGTTATGGTGGTGTGGATGAAAGGTTGCGGCAGATTTAAGGATGGTGGTGGAGGGCTTGCTTCAATTTCTGAATGGGGGGTGATTAATTCGTGCGGCACACATAAGGAATGTATATATAGGCACCCTAAACCCTAGGTTAAATCAGATTAGGCTTGGGCTTTTGCAGAAATTAAAGCCTAGGGTAGAAAAATGCCTTGCAAGGCAAGGCAAAGGGAGATTCTAGAAGGAATAGGTGCGGCACAAGTGTGGGCTAGGGTTTAGGGTGCGGCAATGTGGGCTAGGAGGGCTTAGATGTGGCTGAGATGATAAGGCCCAAGGATAGCCTTCTAGAAAAGATTAGGACATCTCCATTTCAAGAATAGAAACTCTTCAAGAATGGAAACCTTTGGAATTAGAAACTTCCAAACTTAGAAACTTCAGTTTCCACTTTTGACTCTTCATTCGTCCTTCGCTCATTTTAGCTCCAAAATCGTCCATCCATGGTGCTCCATATGCATATACTCCATTTAAGCTCAATTTAGCTCTAAAACGCACCAAAATGCACTTTCTTGCTTCACTTGCCATTTGAACCTACAAACACACGAAAATAGCTTAAATCACTACAATAAACGATAACTAACTACGTAAGTGCAAGAAAACAAGCTAACTAAGTAGCATAAATATGCTCCTATCACATTCTATTTCATCCAAATCTGTTTTCTTTGAAGTTTGTTTCTAAGTTTCTGTTTTAATTTTAAATTCGTCAAAACCAATCCCCCATTTACTTTAAGTT
Source organism: Crataegus laevigata (assembly GCA_963580275.1). NCBI lineage: Eukaryota > Viridiplantae > Streptophyta > Magnoliopsida > Rosales > Rosaceae > Crataegus > Crataegus laevigata. The sequence goes on from OY756952.1 coordinate 19,551,293, forward strand.
GCTAGATTAGTTAGAAATCCATTTAGTTTGTGTTTTGAAGAGTCTTGAGTCAAGGTAGAACCTTGATAGGAGCATATTTTTGCGACTTAACTAGCTTATTTCCGTGCATTTACGTTGTTAGAACCTAGTTATTTTAGTACTTCAAGCCATTTTCGTGCAATTTCAGGTTCTAAGGTCAAAGTATGCAAAAAGGTGCATTTTGGAGCGTTTTGGAGCAATTTTGGGCCTAAGATGGATAGGACATGTTTGGAGCTAAACGGAAGGATGAAATTGAAGTGCAAATGAGTTAAGGAGCGAATGAAGATGTGAAGAATGGAATTCAAGGCAAATGAAGAATGAAGAGTCAAATTTGGAAACCGAAGTTTCTAAGTTTGGAAGTTTCTATTTTCGAAGGTTTCCATTCTTGAAGAGTTTCTATTCTTGGAATGGAAGTTTCCTAATCCTTCTTCACCAAAGTTTCAGTCACAAAGGAGTTCCTAAATGTGTGAGGATAGTCAATTGATGGTTCTAGAAGCCTAAGCATTCCTAAACAATCCTTGCCGCACACCCCTTGCACCTTCCTCTTCCTTGCCGCACAAGGACACCCTTTCTTGCCTAATTTCTGAACATAAAGCACATACCTATTTTGTGCTAGTCCTTGCCGTGCAAGGAGGGTGATTTCCTACTTGTTTTGTGTCCTAAAAACATTCCTATTTCCTTCACAAATCTGCCACACAAGGGAGGGAGGTTCTTTCCTATTTTCTGGACACATCTCACATTCCTATTTTGTTTTCCTTCTCCTTGCCGTCCAAGGTTTTAAACCCTTGCCTATTTTCTGTCCTAAATACATTCCTATTCTATTCTTTTCATCATTGCCGCACCATTTACCCTTTCCCTCTCTAATTTTTTGACCAAAGTTCCTTCCTATTTTGTTTCACATATTTTCTATCCTATTCTATTTTATTTTCTGATTTCTTTTCTTCCCTATTCAATTAGGGAACCTAATTAGCTAAGTTTTAAGACCTTTCTTGAACCCTAAGCCGTGCCCTATATATATAAGTCCATTCATTCACCACAAGTCAGTTTTTACACACCTTAGACACCCTTCTACACCTTTGAGTATCTTAGTAGCGTATTATAAGCGTTCATTTACTTAAATTCCAAAGCGTGCCAAACTCACGCTCGTTTTAACCCACGAATGCTTAAAACAGTGCAAATAGACTTCTAATTGAAAAATAGAGAAGTTTTGAGACCAAATAAGCATTTGAACTTTTGAGGACTCATTTTGAGAATCTTAGTAGCGTATTATAAGCGTTCATTTGCTTAAATTCCAAAGCGTGTCAAACTCACGCTCGTTTTAACCCACGAATGCTTAAAACAGTGCAAATAGACTCCTAATTGAAAAATAGGGAAGTTTTTTGACCAAATAAGTATTTGATCTTTTAAGGACTCATTTTGAGTATCTTAGTAGCGTATTATAGGTGTTCATTTGCTTAAATTCCAAAGCGTGCCAAACTCACGCTCGTTTTAACCCACGAATGCTTAAAACAGTCCAAATAGACTACTAACTGAAAAATAGAGAAGTTTTGAGACCAAATAAGTATTTGATCTTTTGAAGACACATTTTGAGCATCTTAGTAGCGTATTATAAGCGTTTATTTGCTTAAATTCCAAAGCGTGTCAAACTCATGTTCGTTTGTTCCCACGAATGCTTAAAACTTTGCAAATAGACTCCTAATTGAAAAATAGAGAAGTTTTGAGACCAAATAAGCATTTGATCTTTTGAGGACACATATTGAGCATCGTAGTAGGGTATTATAAGCGTTCATTTGCTTAAATTCCAAAGCGTGCCAAACTCACGCTCGTTTTAACCCACGAATGCTTAAAACAGTGCAAATAGACTCCTAATTAAAAAATAGAGAAGTTTTGAGACCAAATAAGCATTTGATCTTTTGAAGACACATTTTGAGCATCTTAGTAGGGTATTATAAACGTTCATTTGCTTGAATTCCAAAGCGTCTCAAACTCACTCTCGTTTTATCCCACGAATGCTTAAAACTTTGCTAATAGACTCCTAGATGAAAAATATGTAAGTTTTTAGACCAAATAAGCATTTGATCTTTTGAGGACTCATTTTGAGCATCATAGTAGCGTATTATAAGCGTTCATTTGCTTAAATTCCAAAGCGTGTCAAACTCCCGCACGTTTTATCCCACGAATGCTTAAAACTTTGCAAATAGACTCCTAAGTAAAAAATAGAGAGGTTTTGAGACCAAATAAGCATTTGATCTTTTGAAGACACATTTTGAGCATCTTAGTAGGGTATTATAAACGTTCATTTGCTTGAATTCCAAAGCGTCTCAAACTCACGCTCGTTTTATCCCACGAATGCTTAAAACTTTGCAAATAGACTCCTAGATGAAAAATATGTAAGTTTTTAGACCAAATAAGCATTTGATCTTTTGAGGACTCATTTTGAGCATCTTAGTAGCGTATTATAAGCGTTCATTTGCTTAAATTCCAAAGCATGTCAAACTCCCGCACGTTTTATCCCACGAATGCTTAAAACTTTGCAAATAGACTCCTAAGTAAAAACTAGAGAGGTTTTGAGACCAAATAAGCATTTGATCTTTTGATGACCCATTTTGAGCATCTTAGTAGCATATTATAAGCGTTCATTTCCTTAAATTCCAAAGAGTGTCAAACTCACGTTCGTTTTATCCCACGAATGCTTAAAACTTTGCAAATTGACTCCTAATTGAAAAATAGGGAAGTTTTTCGACCAAATAAGTATTTGATCTTTTAAGGACTCATTTTGAGTATCTTAGTAGCGTATTATAAGCGTTCATTTACTTAAATTCCAAAGCGTGCCAAACTCACGCTCGTTTTAACCCACGAATGCTTAAAACAGTGCAAATAGACTCCTAATTGAAAAATAGAGAAGTTTTGAGACCAAATAAGCATTTGAACTTTTGAGGACTCATTTTGAGAATCTTAGTAGCGTATTATAAGCGTTCATTTGCTTAAATTCCAAAGCGTGTCAAACTCACGCTCGTTTTAACCCACGAATGCTTAAAACAGTGCAAATAGACTCCTAATTGAAAAATAGGGAAGTTTTTCGACCAAATAAGTATTTGATCTTTTAAGGACTCATTTTGAGTATCTTAGTAGCGTATTATAGGTGTTCATTTGCTTAAATTCCAAAGCGTGCCAAACTCACGCTCGTTTTAACCCACGAATGCTTAAAACAGTCCAAATAGACTACTAACTGAAAAATAGAGAAGTTTTGAGACCAAATAAGTATTTGATCTTTTGAAGACACATTTTGAGCATCTTAGTAGCGTATTATAAGCGTTTATTTGCTTAAATTCCAAAGCGTGTCAAACTCATGTTCGTTTGTTCCCACGAATGCTTAAAACTTTGCAAATAGACTCCTAATTGAAAAATAGAGAAGTTTTGAGACCAAATAAGCATTTGATCTTTTGAGGATGATAGGAGCATATTTATGCGCCTTAGTTTAGCTTGTTCTTGTGCATTTATATTGTTTTCCTTAGCTAAAGTAGTCTTTTGAGCTAGTTTTATGTATTTTCAGGTTTTAAGGGCAAAGTATGCAAAAGGAGGCATTTTGGAGCCTTTTGGAGCAAATTAGAGCTTGGAATGGATATCGTATGCTTGGAGCCATGAGGATGGACGAAATTGAAGACTTGAAGATGATGAGTCCTACTTGAGCAAGGTTTCCTAGTTGGAGTAGGAAAATCCCAAATGAAGATGGAATCCTAGCTAAATTGGGTTTCCTAGTTGAATTAGGAATCCTAGTGGAAATTGGTTTCCTAGTTGAATTGGGAAACCTAGAAGAATGAAGTTTCCTACTCAAACAAGGTTTCCTACTTGAAGTAGGAAAGTTAAACCCCAAATGGCCTCAAGTTGCAGCAACAATGAAGTTTTCCTAGTTCTAGAAGGAAAAAGAATTCCAAAATGAAGAAGGATTAGTTTTCCTAATCCTAGTGCACAAAGGCTCCCTAAACATTGTTGGAAACAATTAGAAGATTCTAGAGCTTTCCCTTGCTTTGGCTGTAAGTTCACCTAGTTTCTAAGGGATTAGGCTTTCTAGAAGGCCTATCCTAATCCCTACAAAGGTGCCGCACCCTTCCCTTCTAGAAGTCCCATCCTCCCTTGCCTTGCAAGGCTTTCTAGAAGCCTTATCACCCTATCCCTAGCTGCCGCACCTTATTGCCCTATTTCCCCTTGGATTTCAGATTTAATTAGCCCAATTCCTTGTGAATTTGGGTTAATTGGGCCATAAACCCCTCTCCTTATTGGATTTACAATTTCTGCTACACTTAGGAGGCCTAATCCATCAATTAAATTAAATCCAAGCCCTAATCTGATTTATCTAGGGTTAGGGTGCCTATATATACATGTGCTTATGTGTGCCGCACCTATCATTCATTCCTCCATTCAGAAATTAAACAAAGTGCCGCACAATTCCCCTCTCCCATCCATTGATCCGCACCATTCACAACCACCAAACTCTTGCCGCAAGCTTCCATACACACTACCCATCACCACCGTGCCTACCACCACTCCACCATCACCACCGTACCCTGTCCACCACCAACCTACCTTGTGCGCCACCTTTGGAGGCTAGGAGAAGAGTGCACCGTGCAGTCCAAGGGGGAGAAGAAGGCTTATGCAAGAATCTGCCACCATTGGAGTGTTTGGAGTTCTTTCTATCCTTGTTTCTGTTTTCATGTTTAATTTAATTCGTTGTTCAATTATGTTAAACATGTGGAACTAATTTCTTTATAGTTAGAGGCGAATTTGAAGCCATGGACATATGTTGGTTATGATTTGATTTACTCCAGATTATGAATTCATGAACTTTGGATGTGGTTTATTTTTCTGTTTTGATTAAGAACTTGTTTATGTACGTGGGTTGAGGGTCGACACTTAATTTGCATGCTTAAACTTGATGCTAGGATATAAGGGAATTTCACCTAATCGTTATTAACTTATATTCATGAGTAGTAAAGATCGCTAGTCACGATTATGTTTAGTAAACCCTAGGTTGGATTAACATGCGTATTCCATAGTTATGAATGCCTAGTCGTTGTTTATGATTTCCATTGAATTTAATGATTCTTGTTGAATGTCTCTATCATGCGTATTCCATAGTTAGGGACTTTGATGAGGAATAATTTGGTTGCAATGCGTATTCCATTCAATTCAATGAAATTAGGGAAATCTGAGAATTAATTAGTTCAATACAATTAATTTGGGGCATCGTCATTCATAAATTCATTGAAATCATAACTGGGAATCAAGTTGTATACATATGTTCATGTGTGGATAAGGAACCCTCTAACTAGTTTCTCAATCCATTCAATTCACCAAAATCTGTTTAGAATCTGTTTTGTTTTTAAGTTTCTGTTTTATTTCTAAATTCGTCAAAACCAATCCCCCATTTATTTTAAAGTGTTAGATTAGCTAGGAATACATTTAGATTGTGTTTCTAGGAGTTTGGAGTCAAGTTAGAACCAATTTTCGTCAAAAATTGTGTTTGTGCTCAAAACTGCCCAGAAAGTGATTTTGAGGCAGTTTTGAGTGTTTCTGGGCTGTTTTGAGTCTTTTGCTTTGTTTTAGTGTTTTAAACTCTAGTTTTGCATTCTTTGAGTCTAGTTTAGTGTCTTATATTGTGTTTTTACGTTTTTGAGTCAGTTTCACATTGATTAGCATCCCTAGTTAATCCCCGGTCTAGAACGATCCCTATTTGCTCATATACTACAATTGTCATCCATAGGGTTTAATTTGAGTGTCAATCTAATTTTCACATCAGAGGACACATATTGAGCATCGTAGTAGGGTATTATAAGCGTTCATTTGCTTAAATTCCAAAGCGTGCCAAACTCACGCTCGTTTTAACCCACGAATGCTTAAAACAGTGCAAATAGACTCCTAATTAAAAAATAGAGAAGTTTTGAGACCAAATAAGCATTTGATCTTTTGAAGACACATTTTGAGCATCTTAGTAGGGTATTATAAACGTTCATTTGCTTGAATTCCAAAGCGTGTAAAACTCACGCTCGTTTTATCCCACGAATGCTTAAAACTTTGCAAATAGACTCCTAATTGAAAAATAGGGAAGTTTTTAGAACAAATAAGCATTTGATCTTTTGAGGACTCATTTTGAGCATCTTAGTAGCGTATTATAAGCGTTCATTTGCTTGAATTCCAAAGCGTGTCAAACTCACGCTCGTTTTAACCCACGAATGCTTAAAACAGTGCAAATAGACTCCTAATTAAAAAATAGAGAAGTTTTGAAACCAAATAAGCATTTGATCTTTTGAAGACACATTTTCAGCATCTTAGTAGGGTATTATAAACGTTCATTTGCTTGAATTCCAAAGCGTCTCAAACTCACGCTCGTTTTATCCCACAAATGCTTCAAACTTTGCAAATAGACACATAATTGAAAAATAGAGAAGTTTTAAGACCAAATAAGCATTTGATATTTCGAGAACTCATTTTGAGTATCTTAGTAGCATATTATAAGTGGTCATTTGCTTAAATTCCAAATCGTGCCAGACTCATGATAGGAGCATATTTATGCACCTTAGTTTAGCTTGTTCTTGTGCATTTATAGTGTTTTTCCTTAGTAAAGTAGTCTTTTAAGCTAGGTTTATGTGTTTTCAGGTTTTAAGGGCAAAATAAGCAAAAGGAGCATTTTGGAGCAAAATAGAGCTTGGAATGAATGTCATATGCTTGGAGCCATGAAGTTGGACGAAATTGAAGACTTGAAGATGATGATTCCTACTTGAGCAAGGTTTCCTAGTTGGAGTAGGAAAAGTCCTAATGGAAGATGGAGTCCTAGCTAAATTGGGTTTCCTAGTTGAATTAGGAATCCTAGTGGAAATTGGTTTCCTAGTTGAATTGGGAAACCTAGAAGAATGAAGTTTCCTACTCAAACAAGGTTTCCTACTTGAAGTAGGAAAGTTAAACCCCAAATGGCCTCAAGTTGCAGCAACAATGAAGTTTTCCTAGTTCTAGAAGGAAAAAGAATTCCAAAATGAAGAAGGATTAGTTTTCCTAATCCTAGTGCACAAAGGCTCCCTAAACATTGTTGGAAACAATTAGAAGATTCTAGAGCTTTCCCTTGCTTTGGCTGTAAGTTCACCTAGTTTCTAAGGGATTAGGCTTTCTAGAAGGCCTATCCTAATCCCTACAAAGGTGCCGCACCCTTCCCTTCTAGAAGTCCCATTCTCCCTTGCCTTGCAAGGCTTTCTAGAAGCCTTATCACCCTATCCCTAGCTGCCGCACCTTATTGCCCTATTTCCCCTTGGATTTCAGATTTAATTAGCCCAATTCCTTGTGAATTTGGGTTAATTGGGCCATAAACCCCTCTCCTTATTGGATTTACAATTTCTGCTACACTTAGGAGGCCTAATCCATCAATTAAATTAAATCCAAGCCCTAATCTGATTTATCTAGGGTTAGGGTGCCTATATATACATGTGCTTATGTGTGCCGCACCTATCATTCATTCCTCCATTCAGAAATTAAACAAAGTGCCGCACAATTCCCCTCTCCCATCCATTGATCCGCACCATTCACCACCACCAAACCCTTGCCGCAAGCTTCCATACACACCACCCATCACCACCGTGCCCTGTCCACCACCACACCACCTTGTGCGCCACCTTTGGAGGCTAGGAGAAGAGTGCACTGTGCAGTCCAAGGGGGAGAAGAAGGCTTATGCAAGAATCTGCCACCATTGGAGTGTTTGGAGTTCTTTCTTTCCTTGTTTCTGTTTTCATGTTTAATTTAATTTGTTGTTCAAATATGTTAAACATGTGGAACTAATTTCTTAATAGTTAGAGGCGAATTTGAAGCCATGGACATATGTTGGTTATGATTTGATTTACTCCAGATTATGAATTCATGAACTTTGGATGTGGTTTACTTTTCTGTTTTGATTAAGAACTTGTTTATGTATGTGGGTTGAGGGTCGACACTTAATTTGCATGCTTAAACTTGATGCTAGGATATAAGGGAATTTCACCTAATCGTTATGAACTTATATTCATGAGTAGTAAAGATCGCTAGTCACGATTATGTTTAGTAAACCCTAGGTTGGATTAACATGCGTATTCCATAGTTATGAATGCCTAGTCGTGTTTATGATTTCCATTGAATTTAATGATTCTTGTTGAATGTCTCTATCATGCGTATTCCATAGTTAGGGACTTTGATGAGGAATAATTTGGTTGCAATGCGTATTCCATTCAATTCAATGAAATTAGGGAAATCTGAGAATTAATTAGTTCAATACAATTAATTTGGGGCATCGTCATTCATAAGTTCATTGAAATCATAGCTGGGAATCAAGTTGTATGCATATGTTCATGTGTGGATAAGGAACCCTCTAACTAGTTTCTCAATCCATTCAATTCACCAAAATCTGTTTAGAATCTGTTTTGTTTCTAAGTTTCTGTTTTAATTCCAAATTTGTCAAAACCAATCCCCCATTTATTTTAAAGTGTTAGATTAGCTAGAAATACATTTAGATTGTGTTTCTAGGAGTTTTGAGTCAAGTTAGAACCAATTTTCGTCAAAAATTGTGTTTGTGCTCAAAACTGCCCAGAAAGTGATTTTGAGGCAGTTTTGAGTGTTTCTGGGCTGTTTTGAGTCTTTTGCTTTGTTTTAGTGTTTTAAACTCTAGTTTTGCATTCTTTGAGTCTAGTTTAGTGTCTTATATTGTGTTTTTACGTTTTTGAGTCAGTTTCACATTGATTAGCATCCCTAGTTAATCCCCGGTCTAGAACGATCCCTATTTGCTCATATACTACAATTGTCATCCATAGGGTTTAATTTGAGTGTCAATCTAATTTTCACATCAACTCACGCTCGTTTAAACCCACGAATGCTTAAAACAGTGCAAATAGACTCCTAATTACAAAATAGAGATGTTTTGAGACAAAATAAGCATTTGATCTTTTGAGGACACATTTTGTGCATCTTAGTAGGGTTTATAAGCATTCATTTGCTTAAATTCCAAAGTGTGTCAAACTCACGCTCGATTTAACCCACGAATGCTTAAAACAGTGCAAATAGACTCCTAATTAAAAAATAGAGAAGTTTTGAGACCAAATAAGCATTTGATCTTTCGAAGACACATTTTGAGCATCTTAGTAGGGTATTATAAGCGTTCATTTGCTTGAATTCCAAAGCGTGTAAAACTCACGCTCGTTTTATCCCACAAATGCTTAAAACTTTGCAAATAGACTCCTAATTGAAAAATAGGGAAGTTTTTAGAACAAATAAGCATTTGATCTTTTGAGGACTCATTTTGAGCATCTTAGTAGCGTATTATAAGCGTTCATTTGCTTGAATTCCAAAGCGTGTCAAACTCACGCTCGTTTTAACCCACGAATGCTTAAAACAGTGCAAATAGACTCCTAATTAAAAAATAGAGAAGTTTTGAGACCAAATAAGCATTTGATCTTTTGAAGACACATTTTGAGCATCTTAGTAGGGTATTATAAACGTTCATTTGCTTGAATTCCAAAGCGTCTCAAACTCACGCTCGTTTTATCCAACGAATGCTTAAAACTTTGCAACTAGACTCCTAGATGAAAAATATGTAAGTTTTTAGACCAAATAAGCATTTGATCTTTTGAGGACTCATTTTGAGCATCTTAGTAGCGTATTATAAGCGTTCATTTGCTTAAATTCCAAAGCGTGTCAAACTCCCGCACGTTTTATCCCACGAATGCTTAAAACTTTGCAAATAGACTCCTAAGTAAAAATAGAGAGGTTTTGAGACCAAATAAGCATTTGATCTTTTGAGGACTCATTTTTGAGCATCTTAGTAGCGTATTATAAGCGTTCATTTGCTTAAATTCCAAAGCATGTCAAACTCCCGCACGTTTTATCCCACGAATGCTTAAAACTTTGCAAATAGACTCCTAATTGAAAAATAGGGAAGTTTTTAGAACAAATAAGCATTTGATCTTTTGAGGACTCATTTTGAGCATCTTAGTAGCGTATTATAAGCGTTCATTTGCTTGAATTCCAAAGCGTGTCAAACTCACGCTCGTTTTAACCCACGAATGCTTAAAACAGTGCAAATAGACTCCTAATTAAAAAATAGAGAAGTTTTGAAACCAAATAAGCATTTGATCTTTTGAAGACACATTTTCAGCATCTTAGTAGGGTATTATAAACGTTCATTTGCTTGAATTCCAAAGCGTCTCAAACTCACGCTCGTTTTATCCCACAAATGCTTCAAACTTTGCAAATAGACACATAATTGAAAAATAGAGAAGTTTTGAGACCAAATAAGCATTTGATCTTTCGAAGACACATTTTGAGCATCTTAGTAGGGTATTATAAGCGTTCATTTGCTTGAATTCCAAAGCGTGTAAAACTCACGCTCGTTTTATCCCACAAATGCTTAAAACTTTGCAAATAGACTCCTAATTGAAAAATAGGGAAGTTTTTAGAACAAATAAGCATTTGATCTTTTGAGGACTCATTTTGAGCATCTTAGTAGCGTATTATAAGCGTTCATTTGCTTGAATTCCAAAGCGTGTCAAACTCACGCTCGTTTTAACCCACGAATGCTTAAAACAGTGCAAATAGACTCCTAATTAAAAAATAGAGAAGTTTTGAGACCAAATAAGCATTTGATCTTTTGAAGACACATTTTGAGCATCTTAGTAGGGTATTATAAACGTTCATTTGCTTGAATTCCAAAGCGTCTCAAACTCACGCTCGTTTTATCCAACGAATGCTTAAAACTTTGCAACTAGACTCCTAGATGAAAAATATGTAAGTTTTTAGACCAAATAAGCATTTGATCTTTTGAGGACTCATTTTGAGCATCTTAGTAGCGTATTATAAGCGTTCATTTGCTTAAATTCCAAAGCGTGTCAAACTCCCTGATAGGAGCATATTTATGCTACTTATTTGGCTTGTTCTCGTGCATTTAAGTTGTGTTTACTTAGTTATTTTAGTGTTTAAAGTCACTTTTGTGTGTTTTCAGGTTCTAAAGCCAAAGTGTGCAAAAAGAAGCAAAATGGAGCCTTTTGGAGCAAAAAGAATGGATGAAGTGAAGTCTTGAAGAAAGTTGGTTTCCTACTCCAAAAAGGATTCCTAATCATCATGGGATTCCTAATCATCATAGGATTCCTAATTGAAGAAGGATTCCTAATTGAAGAAGGATTCCTACTCAAATAAGGATTCCTAATTGAAGAAGGATTCCTACTCAAATGAGGATTCCTAGAAGAACAAGGATTCCTACTCCAACAAGGATTCCTACTTGAAGTAGGAAAGTCAAGCCAAGGTTTCCTATTTTGGGTGATCTTTCCTAGACCTAAAATCTGTATCTTTCAGCCACTTTGAAGAGTTCTTATGCACTTTGGGACACAAAACAAAGGCCTTGGAGCACCCTTGAAACCTTGCCGCACCATTCCCTTCCTTTTTCCTAGTTTCCTATTTTCCTAATCCCTCTCCCTTTAGTTTTAGGACTTCCCACCTTTCCCAAAGTCCTTGCCGCACCCTTGAAGGACTCCCTAGCCCTTTCCTCTTCCTTGCCGTGCAAGGGAGAGAGATCCTTTCCTAAATTCTGAATTAAAACACTTTCCTTTTGTGTTTTAAAACCCTAGCCGCACCTCTTGTGTCTTTCCTTTTAATTTCTGTTTTGTTTCCTGATTCTAGAAGCCTTAGACTTAATTTCTGATTTCCTAAATAACCTAGGGTTTTTAATTCCTGTTTTCCTTTAAATAAACCTAATTGTTGCAGCCACAATTCATTCATTCATTCACAAAAATTCGTCCATTCTACCCTAGCCGCATCCTTCACATCCATACAATTCCATTCACGCCAGAAATCCATCCCCTGCCTTTGCCGTGCCCAACCTTCATCCAAACCCATATTTTCTGACCCCAAACTCCCCTAGCCGCACCATACACCCATCCTAGACACTTTTCCTCCATTCTACATCATTCAAACACATCCCAAACCATCTCCATACTTTGTGCCGCAGCAAGAAGGAAGAAGGAGTGCCCTTGAATGTGCTTGCTAGTCTCTTGCAGATTGCTGGAACTTTTAGGTGTAATCTTTCTTATGTTTTCAATGTTTCAATTCAATAAACTTTGTGTTGTGAGTATGAGGAACTAAACCCCCTTAGTTAGGGGGTGATTCGAAACCATGTACATGCTTGCAATATGATTTGATTACATTCAGTTGTTATTTCATAAGTTGTGGATTCAATTCGTTCATCTATTTGATTGATAACTTATTTGTGTATGTTGATTGAGAGTGCACACTTAGTTTTCATGCATGAATATGATGCTAGATTATGAGGGAGTTTCACCTAATAGTTACAATCTTATAATCACAAGTAGTGAAGGTTGTTTCTCAACAATCGCGTTGAATGAATTCTTGGCATAAGTTTCATGCAATTCATAGTAACAAGTGCCTCGTCAATGCTTATGGTTTTCTTAGAACTTAATGATTCTTGCTTGTATCTCTTGTATGCAATTCATTGAGGGAACTTGTGGGGAATGCTTTGGGTTGTCGTATGCAATCATCCAATCCATTAACTTAAGGAAAATCTGAGAATTAATCTATGCAATTCATGGTTAATTTGGGGCATTGAGGATTTGTAACTCATTGGAAGAACAACTGGAAATCGTTTTGTTTGCAAGTATGACATGTGTGGAGAAAAGCCTCCTAACTAGCCTTTTATCCATCCTTTTCATCCAAAAACGTTTTACAATCTGTTTGTTTTAAAGTTTCTGTTTTGATTTCAATTTTCGTCAAACCAAAATTCCCCTTGTTCTTTCTTGTTCTAAAGTGTCTAGAATCTGTTTACTTTGTGTTTTAGAAGGTTTTGAATCAACCCAAAACCTTATTTTCGTTTTAAATTGTGTTTAGGTCAGAAACTGCCTAAAGTGTGTTTTTAGGCAGTTTTGAGTGTTTTTACAAAGTTTCTGTTTTGATTAAGTTTAAATTCGTCCAAATCAATCATCCCATTTACTTTCTTGTTTCAATTTATTCTAAACTTGTTTTGTTTGTGTTTTTAAGTAGTTGGAGTCAAGTTAAAACCCAAATTCGTCCAATTTGGTGCTTTGTGTTCAAAACTGCCCAGAAAGTGTTTTTAAGGCAGTTTTGAGTCTTTTGGTTGCTGTTTTGAGTTTTTGGTTTGTTTTAGTGTTTTAAATTCTAGTTTTGCATTCTTTGAGTCTAGTTTAGTGTTTTAAAACTTTGTTTTACGTTTTTAAGTCAGTTTCCAAGTGTTTAGCAATCCCTCCTAATCCCCGGTCCAGAACGATCCCTACTTACATACTTTACTACAATTGTCAAAAGAGGGTTTAATTTGAGTGCTAGTTAATATCATATCAAATTTTGGCGCCGTTGCCGGGGATTAGCAATTTTGCTAATCCCTTGGATTGTTTTTGTTTCTTTTATTTTATTTTGCTTCAGATTTTTGTTTAGTTTCTGACCTATTTTGTTTCTTGTGTTCTAGGTACTAGTTTATGACTAGAAGTTCTCAAAAGGTTTGTGAGAACATCTTGGACTTTGACGACGATTTTGAGAGGAATTTGAGAAGAACTAGAAACCAACAAGAGCCCATCCCCGAACCTGTCTTTGAAGAAGACGTGCTAGAAGAGGAAGAGGAAGAGTTGCCCACGGCACAAGAGGAGGAAGAAGAGCAAGGAATGGCAGTAGACAACCGTACACTCAAAGAGCTCTCGGCCTCGGGATTGGATAATGCCACACCCTTGTGCATCCAATATCCCACGGCTGCCCTAGGTAAGACAGAAGAGTTTGAATTAAAATCTAGTTTGCTTCATCATATTCCTAAATACCATGGCTTGTCCATGGAAGATCCTAACAAACATTTGAAGGAATTTGAAGTAGTTTGCTCTAGCATGACTCCCGTCAATGTTGACGGAAGTATTTTGAAGATGAAGGCTTTTCCATTCTCTTTGATGGATAAAGCCAAGGATTGGTTATATGAGTTAGCTCCCGGCACTGTCACATCTTGGGAGAGTATGAAGAGGGCGTTCTTGGAGAAGTTTTTTCCAACTTCTCGCATCATCCTCCTACGCAAAAAGATAAGCGGAATTCAGCAAGAAGAAGGTGAGTCTTTCCCTACATATTATGAACGGTTTAAATCACTTGTTGCTTCTTGTCCACAGCATCAGATGAAGGAGGAGTTGTTGTTGCAATACTTCTACGAGGGCCTCCTACCTTTAGAACGTCAAATGCTTGATGCATCGGCGGGGGGAGCGTTGGTGGACAAGACACCCATGGCTGCCAAGATCTTGATCTCTAATCGAGCGTTGAACGCTCAACAATACGAGGGAGTAGGCCAAAGGGGACCCCCACGGCAACATGTGCATGAGGTAAGTACAAGTTCCGACCTTCATTCACAATTGGCTAATCTCACTTCTCTTGTGTCTCAGATGGCCGAGGGCATGAAGATGCAAGGACCAATTGTATGTGGCGTATGTTCCATCCAAGGACATGTCTCTGAAAAGTGTCCACAATTGATTGAAAATGGTGGATGGGAAAGCGCTCATGCAATTGGGTTTCAAGGTCAAAACCAACCAAGGAACGATCCATATTCAAACACCTATAACCCCGGTTGGAGAGACCACCCCAATTTCAAGTGGAGGGAACCCCAACAACCTCAAAACCAAGGAGGATTTAGGCAACAACCCCCGGGGTTCTTTTCCAAAACTTACGGCCAACCTCAGAATCAAGCCCAATCCGGCCCAAGTTCCTCAGGTACGTCTCTTGACAATGATGCATTACTTAAGATACTAACTAAGTTGTCTAATGGGCAGGAAGATCAAGCTAAAGCCATGCAAAACCAAGATAAAAGGGTGGATCAACTTGAGAAACAAATTGGGCAGATTGCCGAGTTTGTAGGTAAGTTTAGAGAGCCCGGACAACTCCCTAGTAACACCATTCCAAATCCAAAGGGAGGGTTCGAAAGTGCAAAGGCCATAATCTTGAGAAGTGGAAAAGAAATTGGGGCAGATCCTATATCATCACAAACAGGCCCTAAAGGTGATGTAAACATCCAAATTGAGGAGGAGGAATCAACCATGCCCACGGCAAAAGTGGTTCCACCTTTGCCGCAAGTCTCCAAAGCCTCCAATCTGTCCAATTCGGCCACTAAGGGTAAGAATGTGTCCAATTCAGTTCATACTAATGTTTTCCCTTCAAATGTGCCTTTTCCTAGTAGGTTTATGCAAACAAAGAAGGAAGAAGCAGAAAAGGATATCCTTGAAACCTTTAGGAAAGTTCAAGTTAACATACCTTTGTTAGATGCAATCAAGCAAGTCCCGAGGTATGCTAAGTTCTTGAAAGAATTGTGCACCACTAGGAAGAGGTTTTCGACCAAAGAAGTGGTAAAGGTAGGTGAGAATGTGTCCGCTATCTTGCAACGCAAATTACCCCCCAAATGTAAGGATCCGGGTAGTTTTACCATTCCTTGTGTCATTGGTAACACTAGATTTGAATCTGCCATGCTTGACTTAGGTGCTTCTATAAATGTTATGCCATATTCCATTTATGCATCTATGAACTTAGGCGTGTTAAAAAATGATGGTGTTATCATACAACTGGCCGATAGATCTAATGCCTATCCAAAGGGAGTTTTGGAAGACGTTTTGGTGCAGGTTAACCATTTGATATTTCCGGCGAATTTCTATGTCCTTGAGATGGATGAATCGGATCATGCACCCTCGCTGCCCATTCTACTTGGAAGGCCATTCATGAAGACAGCCCGGACTAAAATTGATGTGTTTCATGGAACTTTGTCCATGGAATTTGATGGGGAAGTTGTTAACTTCAATCTTTCTGATTCTATTAAGTATCCTTGTGAAGATCACTCATGTTTCTCTATTGATGTCATTGACTCTTTGGCGCAGGGACATCTTGAAGATTTGAACGAGGATGTGCTTGAAAAAGTCATTACACAAGGCATGGAATGCAATGACAAAGGGGCAGATTGCATGCTAGGCCACGGCATGCATGAAACACTTCATGCCGTGCCCCCTAGTGAGGATGTAATTGAAGTGGTTGCTGCCCTTGAGTCCTCACCTAAGCTTGATGGTAAGTGTACTAACCGTGAGTCCATTCCCATTTCAACTAACAAATTGCTTCCATCTATAATCCAGGCACCTATCCTTGAACTCAAGCCTTTGCCAAGCCATTTGAAGTACATTTTCTTGGGGGAGAACAACACATTACCTGCCATCATCTCTTCCACACTCACGGCACATGAGGAAGAAAAATTGCTTCGAGTCTTGAAGGAGTTCAAATCTGCCCTAGGGTGGACATTGGCCGATATTAAAGGTATAAGCCCTACGACTTGTATGCATCACATATTTCTTGAGGAGGGGGCCAAACCAACTAGAGAGGCTCAACGCCGTCTTAACCCTCCAATGATGGAAGTTGTGAAAAAGGAGATAATTAAACTTCTAGATTGTGGGGTGATTTATCCCATCTCCGATAGTCGTTGGGTATCCCCTATCCAATGTGTGCCTAAGAAATCCGGAGTGACAGTTGTGGAAAATGCCGAGAACGAACTGGTACCCATGAGAATTCAAACCGGTTGGCGTGTATGCATTGATTACAGGAAGATAAACGCCACCACAAGGAAGGATCACTTTCCTTTGCCGTTTCTAGACCAAATGTTGGAAAGGTTAGCCGGTCATTCTTTTTATTGTTTTCTTGATGGATATTCAGGTTATAACCAAATTGTTATTGCTCCGGATGATCAAGAGAAGACCACTTTTACTTGTCCCTTTGGAACGTTTGCATATCGACGCATGCCATTTGGTTTGTGCAATGCTCCTGCCACGTTTCAAAGGTGTATGGTAAGCATATTTTCTGATTATGTTGAGAAGATTATTGAGATATTCATGGATGATTTTAGTGTGTTTGGTGATTCCTTTGATAAATGCTTGGATAATCTCACTTTAATCTTAAAACGTTGTGTTGAAACAAACCTTGTGTTGAATTGGGAAAAATGTCACTTTATGGTTAAACAAGGTATTGTGTTAGGTCATATAATCTCTGAAAAAGGAATTGAAGTTGATAAATCTAAAGTAGATCTTGTACGTTACTTACCCTCTCCTACTTCGGTTAGAGAGGTTCGTTCGTTTCTTGGTCATGCAGGATTCTATAGAAGATTTATCAAGGACTTTTCCAAAATTGCACAACCTCTATGCCGCCTCCTCCAAAAGGATGTGTCCTTTGAGTTCAATGAGGCATGTGAGAAGGCATTCAAGCAACTCAAGGAGTCACTTACCACGGCACCCATCATCACTCCCCCGGATTGGTCCATTCCATTTGAATTGATGTGTGATGCCTCGGATTATGCCCTAGGGGCTGTTTTGGGTCAAAAGAAAAATAAACATTCCCATGTTATT
Source organism: Crataegus laevigata (assembly GCA_963580275.1). Taxonomy (NCBI): domain Eukaryota; kingdom Viridiplantae; phylum Streptophyta; class Magnoliopsida; order Rosales; family Rosaceae; genus Crataegus; species Crataegus laevigata. The sequence goes on from OY756952.1 coordinate 19,568,728, forward strand.
TATTATGCTTCACGCACTTTAAATGATGCTCAATTGAATTATTCTACAACCGAAAAAGAACTTTTGGCGGTTGTATTTGCTTTAGATAAATTTAGATCATATCTAATTGGTACTAAAGTCATTGTTTTCACTGACCATGCAGCCTTGAAGTATCTTTTCACCAAAAAGGAGGCTAAACCAAGGCTCATTCGTTGGATGCTCCTACTTCAAGAGTTCGATATTGAAATTAGGGACAAGAAAGGTTGTGAAAACGTGGTGGCTGACCACTTGAGCAGATTGGTGCGTGAAGAAGAGTCCCTCCCCATTTCTGAGACATTTCCGGATGAACAACTTCTGTCCATTGAGGTAAGTACCCCTTGGTATGCCGATTTGGTCAATTTCTTAGTGTCCAAACGAATTCCAAGCACTTACACAAAGCACCAACGTGAAAAGCTTAGATATGATGCACGGTTTTATGTATGGGATGATCCTTATCTTTGGAAATTCTGCCCTGATCAGATTGTACGTAGATGTGTGTCTAATTCTGAATTTCATTCCATTCTAAGCTTTTGTCATACATATGCATGTGGTGGACACTTTGGCACACAAAGAACAGCCCTTAAAGTATTGCAATGTGGATTCTATTGGCCTAATATCTTTAAGGATGCTAGAACATTTTGTTTAACATGTGATAAATGCCAAAGAACCGGAAATATAAGTGCAAAAGACCAAATGCCGCAAGTTTCTGTTCTTAATGTGGAAATATTTGATGTTTGGGGTATTGACTTTATGGGTCCCTTTCCTTCTTCCTTTGGTTTCATGTATATCTTGCTTGCGGTTGATTATGTGTCAAAATGGGTGGAAGCAAAAGCCACCCGGACTAACGATTCTAAAGTGGTTTCAGATTTTATTAGAACTAACATCTTTGCAAGATTTGGCATGCCACGTGTGATCATTAGTGATGGAGGGTCTCACTTTTGCAACCGGACCATTGAGGCCTTGTTGAGGAAGTACAATGTCAATCATAAGGTTTCCACACCTTACCACCCTCAAACAAATGGCCAAGCCGAGGTTTCCAACCGAGAGATCAAGCAAATCCTAGAAAAGACCGTTGGGCCTACAAGGAAGGATTGGAGCTTAAGGTTGGATGATGCACTTTGGGCGTATCGTACGGCGTACAAAACACCAATAGGCATGTCCCCCTTTCGGCTTGTCTATGGCAAGCCGTGCCACCTCCCTGTGGAATTGGAGCACAAAGCTCATTGGGCTGTGAAGAAATTCAATTTGGACATGGATGCCGCAGGTTGTCATAGGAAGTTCCAATTAAACGAACTTGATGAGATAAGACAAGAGGCCTACGAGAATGCAAGCATTTACAAGGAGAAGACCAAGGCGTTTCATGACAAGATGATTAGAGGCAAAACATTCTCCATTGGGCAGAAAGTGTTGCTATTTAACTCCCGTCTTCGTCTATTTCCCGGTAAGTTGCGTTCTAAGTGGATTGGACCATTTGTTATTACTAACATCTCTTCTTATGGTGCCATTCAGATTCAAAGTATCAAAACAGGTCATGACTTCCAAGTGAACGGACATCGATTGAAGCCTTATTTTGAGACTTTTGTGGAGCAAACCGTGGATGACATCTCCCTTGATGCCGTGGGCTCCAATGGAGCATGATCCTGTTCTTCGTCCGGCTGCAAGACGTTAAAGAAAGCGCTACGTGGGAGGCAACCCATGCAAATCAACAAAGGAAGCCCTAGGAATCACTCCAATTCCAGATTTGCGTTCCTAAAACCCTTCACTTTGTTGCTTGTTTCTAATCTGCCCAGTTTGCTATTTACTTGCTGTTTGTGTGTTTCTTTTTGTTTAGTGTGTTTTTATGCTTGAAACATTGAGGACAATGTTTGATTTAAGTGTGGGGGGGTAACTAAGTGTTTTAATTGCAAATTCGTGGGATTTTATCACCCTTAACTTATAAACTTGTTCTTTGCTGTTTTTAAGTGTTTTTGGGCAGTTTTGGTGTGTTTTAGTGTGTTTTGAAGTAAAATCCGCAAAATCAAACAAAAATTTGAAAAATTTGTTTTAAAAACCCAAAAAGAGTTGTTTTTGAGTTGTTTTTGTGTGTTTGTTTGTGTCTTAGGGTACCTTCCAACACAATGATGAGGATTCGGTTTGTAATTGCATGGCTGTTAAAGAGAGCGATTAACATGGATGAAAGTTTGATTTACTCTTTGTTTATGCTTAGTTGTGGTTATAACTTATGAATTCACATGCAATCATAAAGGAAAAATCAGTTTTTGTAACATGCTTGAAGGAATGAACTCAAACTAACGCTACAACCTTGTGAGACTTCAGCCTAAATGTTTATTTGGAGAGTTAAAATCTGTGCATTCTTTGTTTTCTAAGTCGTTGCATGATCTCATTATTCCTTGCTTGGTTGCTACTTAGAAGGCGTTTCATCATATAGTTCCAAATGCTAGAACTCATGCCCATTTCATTCAAAGCATGTTAATTGATTTGCATAACACATAGTCAAGATGAAGTTGTGTAGTTACCACCACCTTAGCCAAATGCCGTGTGCCCTCCATCATTTTATGTTTAAGTTAACCCCGTTGAGCCTTGTTAGCCTTCATTCTTTGTTAAACCACATCATCCTCACCTAGCCTAGATTAGGACGTTCCACACCCTTGTTCTTAAAGCATAGTAAAGCATGATTCAAATTGAATTCCTTTTGACTAATGTATGGCAGAAAGCAAGTGTGGGGGAAGTGTTCTCATGTGTATTTGTGTGCCATAGGCACGGGTAGAAAGAAAAGAAAAAAAAAAAAAATGAAGAAAAGTATGTGAAAAATATGAAAAAGAGTTGAAAAGTTGTGAAAAAGAGCACCAAAGTGATGTTTGTTGAAGTAAGGGTCCAAAACAATGAATTCGGCCCTAAGGAGTTGTTTAAGTCTTCCCCTTGTGTTTTAAAGTTAATTTCTGCAATCTAAGGAATTCTAAGTCTCAATTTCATTGCTTTGCTTACTATTGCTTAAAGAACGTTTGTTTTCCTTATCCTTTCCTTGTTAACCAAACACCCCAAGCCCCATTACAACCCTTAACTTCTATCTTGAGTGTTATGTGTTTCAATTTGTGGAGTTTGAATTTGGTATGAGCATATGGTGTCACTGGTTCTCGCATCTAAGTAGTAGCATTCCATTCATGAGATCATATCTAAACATGCTTCTTAACTCTAGAAATTGCGTTCTTTGTGATACATATATGTGAGCATTCGTTTTCTTATCTACATCAATCTTCTCACATATGACTAGTGTAGGGTGTGGAGTTAGAAAATCTGAGTGAAAATAGAGTGCATATCTTGTAAGGAATTGAGGGAATTCTCTAAGGCATGTTACTACATTCAAAGCATTGTTTTAATTGATTACTTATGAACTAGTAAGTAGTGGCTTTAATTAAGTATGTGCTCGTGTAAAGATGATTCAAATCTGTGGGGATAACAATCTTTAACATGTCATGTGCATTGGAAATCCCTGAGGCAAACGTTGGAAGGTTTAGGTTTTTGTTTTGGTTAGTTGTTTCGTTTTGTCTCCTTCCTTTTGTTTGTTTTGCTCGAGGACTAGCAAAAGCTAAGTGTGGGGGAATTTGATAGGAGCATATTTATGCTACTTATTTGGCTTGTTCTCGTGCATTTAAGTTGTGTTTACTTAGTTATTTTAGTGTTTAAAGTCACTTTTGTGTGTTTTCAGGTTCTAAAGCCAAAGTGTGCAAAAAGAAGCAAAATGGAGCCTTTTGGAGCAAAAAGAATGGATGAAGTGAAGTCTTGAAGAAAGTTGGTTTCCTACTCCAAAAAGGATTCCTAATCATCATGGGATTCCTAATCATCATAGGATTCCTAATTGAAGAAGGATTCCTAATTGAAGAAGGATTCCTACTCAAATAAGGATTCCTAATTGAAGAAGGATTCCTACTCAAATGAGGATTCCTAGAAGAACAAGGATTCCTACTCCAACAAGGATTCCTACTTGAAGTAGGAAAGTCAAGCCAAGGTTTCCTATTTTGGGTGATCTTTCCTAGACCTAAAATCTGTATCTTTCAGCCACTTTGAAGAGTTCTTATGCACTTTGGGACACAAAACAAAGGCCTTGGAGCACCCTTGAAACCTTGCCGCACCATTCCCTTCCTTTTTCCTAGTTTCCTATTTTCCTAATCCCTCTCCCTTTAGTTTTAGGACTTCCCACCTTTCCCAAAGTCCTTGCCGCACCCTTGAAGGACTCCCTAGCCCTTTCCTCTTCCTTGCCGTGCAAGGGAGAGAGATCCTTTCCTAAATTCTGAATTAAAACACTTTCCTTTTGTGTTTTAAAACCCTAGCCGCACCTCTTGTGTCTTTCCTTTTAATTTCTGTTTTGTTTCCTGATTCTAGAAGCCTTAGACTTAATTTCTGATTTCCTAAATAACCTAGGGTTTTTAATTCCTGTTTTCCTTTAAATAAACCTAATTGTTGCAGCCACAATTCATTCATTCATTCACAAAAATTCGTCCATTCTACCCTAGCCGCATCCTTCACATCCATACAATTCCATTCACGCCAGAAATCCATCCCCTGCCTTTGCCGTGCCCAACCTTCATCCAAACCCATATTTTCTGACCCCAAACTCCCCTAGCCGCACCATACACCCATCCTAGACACTTTTCCTCCATTCTACATCATTCAAACACATCCCAAACCATCTCCATACTTTGTGCCGCAGCAAGAAGGAAGAAGGAGTGCCCTTGAATGTGCTTGCTAGTCTCTTGCAGATTGCTGGAACTTTTAGGTGTAATCTTTCTTATGTTTTCAATGTTTCAATTCAATAAACTTTGTGTTGTGAGTATGAGGAACTAAACCCCCTTAGTTAGGGGGTGATTCGAAACCATGTACATGCTTGCAATATGATTTGATTACATTCAGTTGTTATTTCATAAGTTGTGGATTCAATTCGTTCATCTATTTGATTGATAACTTATTTGTGTATGTTGATTGAGAGTGCACACTTAGTTTTCATGCATGAATATGATGCTAGATTATGAGGGAGTTTCACCTAATAGTTACAATCTTATAATCACAAGTAGTGAAGGTTGTTTCTCAACAATCGCGTTGAATGAATTCTTGGCATAAGTTTCATGCAATTCATAGTAACAAGTGCCTCGTCAATGCTTATGGTTTTCTTAGAACTTAATGATTCTTGCTTGTATCTCTTGTATGCAATTCATTGAGGGAACTTGTGGGGAATGCTTTGGGTTGTCGTATGCAATCATCCAATCCATTAACTTAAGGAAAATCTGAGAATTAATCTATGCAATTCATGGTTAATTTGGGGCATTGAGGATTTGTAACTCATTGGAAGAACAACTGGAAATCGTTTTGTTTGCAAGTATGACATGTGTGGAGAAAAGCCTCCTAACTAGCCTTTTATCCATCCTTTTCATCCAAAAACGTTTTACAATCTGTTTGTTTTAAAGTTTCTGTTTTGATTTCAATTTTCGTCAAACCAAAATTCCCCTTGTTCTTTCTTGTTCTAAAGTGTCTAGAATCTGTTTACTTTGTGTTTTAGAAGGTTTTGAATCAACCCAAAACCTTATTTTCGTTTTAAATTGTGTTTAGGTCAGAAACTGCCTAAAGTGTGTTTTTAGGCAGTTTTGAGTGTTTTTACAAAGTTTCTGTTTTGATTAAGTTTAAATTCGTCCAAATCAATCATCCCATTTACTTTCTTGTTTCAATTTATTCTAAACTTGTTTTGTTTGTGTTTTTAAGTAGTTGGAGTCAAGTTAAAACCCAAATTCGTCCAATTTGGTGCTTTGTGTTCAAAACTGCCCAGAAAGTGTTTTTAAGGCAGTTTTGAGTCTTTTGGTTGCTGTTTTGAGTTTTTGGTTTGTTTTAGTGTTTTAAATTCTAGTTTTGCATTCTTTGAGTCTAGTTTAGTGTTTTAAAACTTTGTTTTACGTTTTTAAGTCAGTTTCCAAGTGTTTAGCAATCCCTCCTAATCCCCGGTCCAGAACGATCCCTACTTACATACTTTACTACAATTGTCAAAAGAGGGTTTAATTTGAGTGCTAGTTAATATCATATCACTCCCGCACGTTTTATCCCACGAATGCTTAAAACTTTGCAAATAGACTCCTAAGTAAAAATAGAGAGGTTTTGAGACCAAATAAGCATTTGATCTTTTGAGGACTCATTTTTGAGCATCTTAGTAGCGTATTATAAGCGTTCATTTGCTTGAATTCCAAAGCGTGTCAAACTCACGCTCGTTTTAACCCACGAATGCTTAAAACAGTGCAAATAGACTCCTAATTAAAAAATAGAGAAGTTTTGAAACCAAATAAGCATTTGATCTTTTGAAGACACATTTTCAGCATCTTAGTAGGGTATTATAAACGTTCATTTGCTTGAATTCCAAAGCGTGTCAAACTCACGCTCGTTTTAACCCACGAATGCTTAAAACAGTGCAAATAGACTCCTAATTAAAAAATAGAGAAGTTTTGAAACCAAATAAGCATTTGATCTTTTGAAGACACATTTTCAGCATCTTAGTAGGGTATTATAAACGTTCATTTGCTTGAATTCCAAAGCGTCTCAAACTCACGCTCGTTTTATCCCACAAATGCTTCAAACTTTGCAAATAGACACATAATTGAAAAATAGAGAAGTTTTGAGACCAAATAAGCATTTGATATTTCGAGAACTCATTTTGAGTATCTTAGTAGCATATTATAAGTGGTCATTTGCTTAAATTCCAAATCGTACCAGACTCACGCTCGTTTAAACCCACGAATGCTTAAAACAGTGCAAATAGACTCCTAATTACAAAATAGAGATGTTTTGAGACAAAATAAGCATTTGATCTTTTGAGGACACATTTTGTGCATCTTAGTAGGGTTTATAAGCATTCATTTGCTTAAATTCCAAAGTGTGTCAAACTCACGCTCGATTTAACCCACGAATGCTTAAAACAGTGCAAATAGACTCCTAATTAAAAAATAGAGAAGTTTTGAGACCAAATAAGCATTTGATCTTTCGAAGACACATTTTGAGCATCTTAGTAGGGTATTATAAGCGTTCATTTGCTTGAATTCCAAAGCGTGTAAAACTCACGCTCGTTTTATCCCACAAATGCTTAAAACTTTGCAAATAGACTCCTAATTGAAAAATAGGGAAGTTTTTAGAACAAATAAGCATTTGATCTTTTGAGGACTCATTTTGAGCATCTTAGTAGCGTATTATAAGCGTTCATTTGCTTGAATTCCAAAGCGTGTCAAACTCACGCTCGTTTTAACCCACGAATGCTTAAAACAGTGCAAATAGACTCCTAATTAAAAAATAGAGAAGTTTTGAGACCAAATAAGCATTTGATCTTTTGAAGACACATTTTGAGCATCTTAGTAGGGTATTATAAACGTTCATTTGCTTGAATTCCAAAGCGTCTCAAACTCACGCTCGTTTTATCCAACGAATGCTTAAAACTTTGCAACTAGACTCCTAGATGAAAAATATGTAAGTTTTTAGACCAAATAAGCATTTGATCTTTTGAGGACTCATTTTGAGCATCTTAGTAGCGTATTATAAGCGTTCATTTGCTTAAATTCCAAAGCGTGTCAAACTCCCGCACGTTTTATCCCACGAATGCTTAAAACTTTGCAAATAGACTCCTAAGTAAAAATAGAGAGGTTTTGAGACCAAATAAGCATTTGATCTTTTGAGGACTCATTTTTGAGCATCTTAGTAGCGTATTATAAGCGTTCATTTGCTTAAATTCCAAAGCATGTCAAACTCCCGCACGTTTTATCCCACGAATGCTTAAAACTTTGCAAATAGACTCCTAATTGAAAAATAGGGAAGTTTTTAGAACAAATAAGCATTTGATCTTTTGAGGACTCATTTTGAGCATCTTAGTAGCGTATTATAAGCGTTCATTTGCTTGAATTCCAAAGCGTGTCAAACTCACGCTCGTTTTAACCCACGAATGCTTAAAACAGTGCAAATAGACTCCTAATTAAAAAATAGAGAAGTTTTGAAACCAAATAAGCATTTGATCTTTTGAAGACACATTTTCAGCATCTTAGTAGGGTATTATAAACGTTCATTTGCTTGAATTCCAAAGCGTCTCAAACTCACGCTCGTTTTATCCCACAAATGCTTCAAACTTTGCAAATAGACACATAATTGAAAAATAGAGAAGTTTTGAGACCAAATAAGCATTTGATATTTCGAGAACTCATTTTGAGTATCTTAGTAGCATATTATAAGTGGTCATTTGCTTAAATTCCAAATCGTGCCAGACTCACGCTCGTTTAAACCCACGAATGCTTAAAACAGTGCAAATAGACTCCTAATTACAAAATAGAGATGTTTTGAGACAAAATAAGCATTTGATCTTTTGAGGACACATTTTGTGCATCTTAGTAGGGTTTATAAGCATTCATTTGCTTAAATTCCAAAGTGTGTCAAACTCACGCTCGATTTAACCCACGAATGCTTAAAACAGTGCAAATAGACTCCTAATTAAAAAATAGAGAAGTTTTGAGACCAAATAAGCATTTGATCTTTCGAAGACACATTTTGAGCATCTTAGTAGGGTATTATAAGCGTTCATTTGCTTGAATTCCAAAGCGTGTAAAACTCACGCTCGTTTTATCCCACAAATGCTTAAAACTTTGCAAATAGACTCCTAATTGAAAAATAGGGAAGTTTTTAGAACAAATAAGCATTTGATCTTTTGAGGACTCATTTTGAGCATCTTAGTAGCGTATTATAAGCGTTCATTTGCTTGAATTCCAAAGCGTGTCAAACTCACGCTCGTTTTAACCCACGAATGCTTAAAACAGTGCAAATAGACTCCTAATTAAAAAATAGAGAAGTTTTGAGACCAAATAAGCATTTGATCTTTTGAAGACACATTTTGAGCATCTTAGTAGGGTATTATAAACGTTCATTTGCTTGAATTCCAAAGCGTCTCAAACTCACGCTCGTTTTATCCAACGAATGCTTAAAACTTTGCAACTAGACTCCTAGATGAAAAATATGTAAGTTTTTAGACCAAATAAGCATTTGATCTTTTGAGGACTCATTTTGAGCATCTTAGTAGCGTATTATAAGCGTTCATTTGCTTAAATTCCAAAGCGTGTCAAACTCCCGCACGTTTTATCCCACGAATGCTTAAAACTTTGCAAATAGACTCCTAAGTAAAAATAGAGAGGTTTTGAGACCAAATAAGCATTTGATCTTTTGAGGACTCATTTTTGAGCATCTTAGTAGCGTATTATAAGCGTTCATTTGCTTAAATTCCAAAGCATGTCAAACTCCCGCACGTTTTATCCCACGAATGCTTAAAACTTTGCAAATAGACTCCTAAGTAAAAACTAGAGAGGTTTTGAGACCAAATAAGCATTTGATCTTTTGATGACCCATTTTGAGCATCTTAGTAGCATATTATAAGCGTTCATTTCCTTAAATTCCAAAGAGTGTCAAACTCACGCTCGTTTTATCCCACGAATGCTTAAAACTTTGCAAATTGACTCCTAATTGAAAAATAGGGAAGTTTTTCGACCAAATAAGTATTTGATCTTTTAAGGACTCATTTTGAGTATCTTAGTAGCGTATTATAAGCGTTCATTTACTTAAATTCCAAAGCGTGCCAAACTCACGCTCGTTTTAACCCACGAATGCTTAAAACAGTGCAAATAGACTCCTAATTGAAAAATAGAGAAGTTTTGAGACCAAATAAGCATTTGAACTTTTGAGGACTCATTTTGAGAATCTTAGTAGCGTATTATAAGCGTTCATTTGCTTAAATTCCAAAGCGTGTCAAACTCACGCTCGTTTTAACCCACGAATGCTTAAAACAGTGCAAATAGACTCCTAATTGAAAAATAGGGAAGTTTTTTGACCAAATAAGTATTTGATCTTTTAAGGACTCATTTTGAGTATCTTAGTAGCGTATTATAGGTGTTCATTTGCTTAAATTCCAAAGCGTGCCAAACTCACGCTCGTTTTAACCCACGAATGCTTAAAACAGTCCAAATAGACTACTAACTGAAAAATAGAGAAGTTTTGAGACCAAATAAGTATTTGATCTTTTGAAGACACATTTTGAGCATCTTAGTAGCGTATTATAAGCGTTTATTTGCTTAAATTCCAAAGCGTGTCAAACTCATGTTCGTTTGTTCCCACGAATGCTTAAAACTTTGCAAATAGACTCCTAATTGAAAAATAGAGAAGTTTTGAGACCAAATAAGCATTTGATCTTTTGAGGACACATATTGAGCATCGTAGTAGGGTATTATAAGCGTTCATTTGCTTAAATTCCAAAGCGTGCCAAACTCACGCTCGTTTTAACCCACGAATGCTTAAAACAGTGCAAATAGACTCCTAATTAAAAAATAGAGAAGTTTTGAGACCAAATAAGCATTTGATCTTTTGAAGACACATTTTGAGCATCTTAGTAGGGTATTATAAACGTTCATTTGCTTGAATTCCAAAGCGTCTCAAACTCACGCTCGTTTTATCCCACGAATGCTTAAAACTTTGCTAATAGACTCCTAGATGAAAAATATGTAAGTTTTTAGACCAAATAAGCATTTGATCTTTTGAGGACTCATTTTGAGCATCATAGTAGCGTATTATAAGCGTTCATATGCTTAAATTCCAAAGCGTGTCAAACTCCCGCACGTTTTATCCCACGAATGCTTAAAACTTTGCAAATAGACTCCTAAGTAAAAAATAGAGAGGTTTTGAGACCAAATAAGCATTTGATCTTTTGAAGACACATTTTGAGCATCTTAGTAGGGTATTATAAACGTTCATTTGCTTGAATTCCAAAGCGTCTCAAACTCACGCTCGTTTTATCCCACGAATGCTTAAAACTTTGCAAATAGACTCCTAGATGAAAAATATGTAAGTTTTTAGACCAAATAAGCATTTGATCTTTTGAGGACTCATTTTGAGCATCTTAGTAGCGTATTATAAGCGTTCATTTGCTTAAATTCCAAAGCATGTTAAACTCCCGCACGTTTTATCCCACGAATGCTTAAAACTTTGCAAATAGACTCCTAAGTAAAAACTAGAGAGGTTTTGAGACCAAATAAGCATTTGATCTTTTGATGACCCATTTTGAGCATCTTAGTAGCATATTATAAGCGTTCATTTCCTTAAATTCCAAAGAGTGTCAAACTCACGCTCGTTTTATCCCACGAATGCTTAAAACTTTGCAAATTGACTCCTAATTGAAAAATAGGGAAGTTTTTCGACCAAATAAGTATTTGATCTTTTAAGGACTCATTTTGAGTATCTTAGTAGCGTATTATAAGCGTTCATTTACTTAAATTCCAAAGCGTGCCAAACTCACGCTCGTTTTAACCCACGAATGCTTAAAACAGTGCAAATAGACTCCTAATTGAAAAATAGAGAAGTTTTGAGACCAAATAAGCATTTGAACTTTTGAGGACTCATTTTGAGAATCTTAGTAGCGTATTATAAGCGTTCATTTGCTTAAATTCCAAAGCGTGTCAAACTCACGCTCGTTTTAACCCACGAATGCTTAAAACAGTGCAAATAGACTCCTAATTGAAAAATAGGGAAGTTTTTCGACCAAATAAGTATTTGATCTTTTAAGGACTCATTTTGAGTATCTTAGTAGCGTATTATAGGTGTTCATTTGTTTAAATTCCAAAGCGTGCCAAACTCACGCTCGTTTTAACCCACGAATGCTTAAAACAGTCCAAATAGACTACTAACTGAAAAATAGAGAAGTTTTGAGACCAAATAAGTATTTGATCTTTTGAAGACACATTTTGAGCATCTTAGTAGCGTATTATAAGCGTTTATTTGCTTAAATTCCAAAGCGTGTCAAACTCATGTTCGTTTGTTCCCACGAATGCTTAAAACTTTGCAAATAGACTCCTAATTGAAAAATAGAGAAGTTTTGAGACCAAATAAGCATTTGATCTTTTGAGGACACATATTGAGCATCGTAGTAGGGTATTATAAGCGTTCATTTGCTTAAATTCCAAAGCGTGCCAAACTCACGCTCGTTTTAACCCACGAATGCTTAAAACACTGCAAATAGACTCCTAATTAAAAAATAGAGAAGTTTTGAGACCAAATAAGCATTTGATATTTTGAAGACACATTTTGAGCATCTTAGTAGGGTATTATAAACGTTTATTTGCTTGAATTCCAAAGCGTCTCAAACTCACGCTCGTTTTATCCCACGAATGCTTAAAACTTTGCTAATAGACTCCTAGATGAAAAATATGTAAGTTTTTAGACCAAATAAGCATTTGATCTTTTGAGGACTCATTTTGAGCATCATAGTAGCGTATTATAAGCGTTCATTTGCTTAAATTCCAAAGCGTGTCAAACTCCCGCACGTTTTATCCCACGAATGCTTAAAACTTTGCAAATAGACTCCTAAGTAAAAAATAGAGAGGTTTTGAGACCAAATAAGCATTTGATCTTTTGAAGACACATTTTGAGCATCTTAGTAGGGTATTATAAACGTTCATTTGCTTGAATTCCAAAGCGTCTCAAACTCACGCTCGTTTTATCCCACGAATGCTTAAAACTTTGCAAATAGACTCCTAGATGAAAAATATGTAAGTTTTTAGACCAAATAAGCATTTGATCTTTTGAGGACTCATTTTGAGCATCTTAGTAGCGTATTATAAGCGTTCATTTGCTTAAATTCCAAAGCATGTTAAACTCCCGCACGTTTTATCCCACGAATGCTTAAAACTTTGCAAATAGACTCCTAAGTAAAAACTAGAGAGGTTTTGAGACCAAATAAGCATTTGATCTTTTGATGACCCATTTTGAGCATCTTAGTAGCATATTATAAGCGTTCATTTCCTTAAATTCCAAAGAGTGTCAAACTCACGCTCGTTTTATCCCACGAATGCTTAAAACTTTGCAAATTGACTCCTAATTGAAAAATAGGGAAGTTTTTCGACCAAATAAGTATTTGATCTTTTAAGGACTCATTTTGAGTATCTTAGTAGCGTATTATAAGCGTTCATTTACTTAAATTCCAAAGCGTGCCAAACTCACGCTCGTTTTAACCCACGAATGCTTAAAACAGTGCAAATAGACTCCTAATTGAAAAATAGAGAAGTTTTGAGACCAAATAAGCATTTGAACTTTTGAGGACTCATTTTGAGAATCTTAGTAGCGTATTATAAGCGTTCATTTGCTTAAATTCCAAAGCGTGTCAAACTCACGCTCGTTTTAACCCACGAATGCTTAAAACAGTGCAAATAGACTCCTAATTGAAAAATAGGGAAGTTTTTCGACCAAATAAGTATTTGATCTTTTAAGGACTCATTTTGAGTATCTTAGTAGCGTATTATAGGTGTTCATTTGTTTAAATTCCAAAGCGTGCCAAACTCACGCTCGTTTTAACCCACGAATGCTTAAAACAGTCCAAATAGACTACTAACTGAAAAATAGAGAAGTTTTGAGACCAAATAAGTATTTGATCTTTTGAAGACACATTTTGAGCATCTTAGTAGCGTATTATAAGCGTTTATTTGCTTAAATTCCAAAGCGTGTCAAACTCATGTTCGTTTGTTCCCACGAATGCTTAAAACTTTGCAAATAGACTCCTAATTGAAAAATAGAGAAGTTTTGAGACCAAATAAGCATTTGATCTTTTGAGGACACATATTGAGCATCGTAGTAGGGTATTATAAGCGTTCATTTGCTTAAATTCCAAAGCGTGCCAAACTCACGCTCGTTTTAACCCACGAATGCTTAAAACACTGCAAATAGACTCCTAATTAAAAAATAGAGAAGTTTTGAGACCAAATAAGCATTTGATCTTTTGAAGACACATTTTGAGCATCTTAGTAGGGTATTATAAACGTTTATTTGCTTGAATTCCAAAGCGTCTCAAACTCACGCTCGTTTTATCCCACGAATGCTTAAAACTTTGCTAATAGACTCCTAGATGAAAAATATGTAAGTTTTTAGACCAAATAAGCATTTGATCTTTTGAGGACTCATTTTGAGCATCATAGTAGCGTATTATAAGCGTTCATTTGCTTAAATTCCAAAGCGTGTCAAACTCCCGCACGTTTTATCCCACGAATGCTTAAAACTTTGCAAATAGACTCCTAAGTAAAAAATAGAGAGGTTTTGAGACCAAATAAGCATTTGATCTTTTGAAGACACATTTTGAGCATCTTAGTAGGGTATTATAAACGTTCATTTGCTTGAATTCCAAAGCGTCTCAAACTCACGCTCGTTTTATCCCACGAATGCTTAAAACTTTGCTAATAGACTCCTAGATGAAAAATATGTAAGTTTTTAGACCAAATAAGCATTTGATCTTTTGAGGACTCATTTTGAGCATCTTAGTAGCGTATTATAAGCGTTCATTTGCTTAAATTCCAAAGCATGTCAAACTCCCGCACGTTTTATCCCACGAATGCTTAAAACTTTGCAAATAGACTCCTAAGTAAAAATAGAGAGGTTTTGAGACCAAATAAGCATTTGATCTTTTGAGGACTCATTTTTGAGCATCTTAGTAGCCTATTATAAGCGTTCATTTGCTTAAATTCCAAAGCATGTCAAACTCCCGCACGTTTTATCCCACGAATGCTTAAAACTTTGCAAATAGACTCCTAAGTAAAAACTAGAGAGGTTTTGAGACCAAATAAGCATTTGATCTTTTGATGACTCATTTTGAGCATCTTAGTAGCATATTATAAGCGTTCATTTCCTTAAATTCCAAAGAGTGTCAAACTCACGCTCGTTTTATCCCACGAATGCTTAAAACTTTGCAAATAGACTCCTAATTGAAAAATAGGGAAGTTTTTCGACCAAATAAGTATTTGATCTTTTAAGGAATCATTTTGAGTATCTTAGTAGCGTATTATAAGCGTTCATTTGCTTAAATTCCAAAGCGTGCCAAACTCACGCTCGTTTTAACCCACGAATGCTTAAAACAGTGCAAATAGACTCCTAATTGAAAAATAGAGAAGTTTTGAGACCAAATAAGTATTTGATCTTTTGAAGACACATTTTGAGCATCTTAGTAGCGTATTATAAACGTTTATTTGCTTAAATTCCAAAACGTGTCAAACTCATGCTCGTTTGATCCCACGAATGCTTAAAACTTTGCAAATAGACTCCTAATTGAAAAATAGAGAAGTTTTGAGACCAAATAAGCATTTGATCTTTTGAGGACACATTCTGAGCATCGTAGTAGGGTATTATATGCGTTCATTTGCTTAAATTCCAAAGCGTGTCAAACTCACGCTCGTTTGTTCCCACGAATGCTTAAAACTTTGCAAATAGACTCCTAATTGAAAAATAGAGAAGTTTTGAGACCAAATAAGCATTTGATCTTTTGAGGACACATTCTGAGCATCGTAGTAGGGTATTATATGCGTTCATTTGCTTAAATTCCAAAGCGTGTCAAACTCATGCTCGTTTGTTCCCACGAATGCTTAAAACTTTGCAAATAGACTCCTAATTGAAAAATAGAGAAGTTTTGAGACCAAATAAGCATTTGATCTTTTGAGGACACATTTTGAGCATCGTAGTAGGGTATTATAAGCGTTCATTTGCTTAAATTCCAAAGCGTGCCAAACTCACGCTCGTTTTAACCCACGAATGCTTAAAACAGTGCAAATAGACTCCTAATTAAAAAATAGAGAAGTTTTGAGACCAAATAAGCATTTGATCTTTTGAAGACACATTTTGAGCATCTTAGTAGGGTATTATAAACGTTCATTTGCTTGAATTCCAAAGCGTCTCAAACTCACGCTCGTTTTATCCCACGAATGCTTAAAACTTTGCAACTAGACTCCTAGATGAAAAATATGTAAGTTTTTAGACCAAATAAGCATTTGATCTTTTGAGGACTCATTTTGAGCATCTTAGTAGCGTATTAGAAGCGTTCATTTGCTTAAATTCCAAAGCGTGTCAAACTCCCGCACGTTTTATCCCACGAATGCTTAAAACTTTGCAAATAGACTCCTAAGTAAAAAATAGAGAGGTTATGAGACCAAATAAGCATTTGATCTTTTGAAGACACATTTTGAGCATCTTAGTAGGGTATTATAAACGTTCATTTGCTTGAATTCCAAAGCGTTTCAAACTCACGCTCGTTTTATCCCACGAATGCTTAAAACTTTGCAAATAGACTCCTAGATGAAAAATATGTAAGTTTTTAGACCAAATAAGCATTTGATCTTTTGAGGACTCATTTTGAGCATCTTAGTAGCGTATTATAAGCGTTCATTTGCTTAAATTCCAAAGCGTGTCAAACTCCCGCACGTTTTATCCCACGAATGCTTAAAACTTTGCAAATAGACTCCTAAGTAAAAAATAGAGAGGTTATGAGACCAAATAAGCATTTGATCTTTTGAAGACACATTTTGAGCATCTTAGTAGGGTATTATAAACGTTCATTTGCTTGAATTCCAAAGCGTCTCAAACTCACGCTCGTTTTATCCCACGAATGCTTAAAACTTTGCAAATAGACTCCTAGATGAAAAATATGTAAGTTTTTAGACCAAATAAGCATTTGATCTTTTGAGGACTCATTTTGAGCATCTTAGTAGCGTATTATAAGCGTTCATTTGCTTAAATTCCAAAGCGTGTCAAACTCCCGCACGTTTTATCCCACGAATTCTTAAAACTTTGCAAATAGACTCCTAAGTAAAAAATAGAGAGGTTTTGAGACCAAATAAGCATTTGATCTTTTGATGACTCATTTTGAGCATCTTAGTAGCATATTATAAGCGTTCATTTCCTTAAATTCCAAAGAGTGTCAAACTCACGCTCGTTTTATCCCACGAATGCTTAAAACTTTGCAAATAGACTCCTAATTGAAAAATAGGGAAGTTTTTCGACGACATAAGTATTTGATCTTTTAAGGACTCATTTTGAGTATCTTAGTAGCGTATTATAAGCGTTCATTTGCTTAAATTCCAAAGCGTGCCAAACTCACGCTCGTTTTAACCCACGAATGCTTAAAACAGTGCAAATAGACTCCTAATTGAAAAATAGAGAAGTTTTGAGACCAAATAAGTATTTGATCTTTTGAAGACACATTTTGAGCATCTTAGTAGCGTATTATAAGCGTTTATTTGCTTAAATTCCAAAGCGTGTCAAACTCATGCTCGTTGGATCCCACGAATGCTTAAAACTTTGCAAATAGACTCCTAGTTGAACAATAGAGAAGTTTTGAGACCAAATAAGCATTTGATCTTTTGAGGACACATTCTGAGCATCGTAGTAGGGTATTATATGCGTTCATTTGCTTAAATTCCAAGGCGTGCCAAACTCACGCTCGTTTTAACCCACGAATGCTTAAAACAGTGCAAATAGACTCCTAATTGAAAAATAGAGAAGTTTTGAGACCAAATAAGCATTTGAACTTTTGAGGACTCATTTTGAGAATCTTAGTAGCGTATTATAAGCGTTCATTTGCTTAAATTCCAAAGCGTGTCAAACTCACGCTCGTTTTAACCCACGAATGCTTAAAACTTTGCAAATAGACTCCTAATTGAAAAATAGAGAAGTTTTTAGACCAAATAAGCATTTGATCTTTTGAGGACACATTCTGAGCATCGTAGTAGCGTATTATAAGCGTTCATTTGCTTAAATTCCAAAGCGTGCCAAACTCACGCTCGTTTTAACCCACGAATACTTAAAACAGTGCAAATAGACTCCTAATTAAAAAATAGAGAAGTTTTGAGACCAAATAAGCATTTGATCTTTTGAAGACACATTTTGAGCATCTTAGTAGGGTATTATAACCGTTCATTTGCTTGAATTCCACAGCGTCTCAAACTCACGCTCGTTTTATCCCACGAAAGCTTAAAACTTTGCAAATAGACTCCTAGATGAAAAATATGTAGGTTTTTAGACCAAATAAGCATTTGATCTTTTGAGGACTCATTTTGAGCATCTTAGTAGCGTATTATAAGTGATAGGAGCATATTTATGCACCTTAGTTTAGCTTGTTCTTGTGCATTTATATTGTTTTTCTTAGTTAAAGTAGTCTTTTAAGCTAGTTTTATGTATTTTCAGGTTTTAAGGGCAAAATATGCAAAAGGAGGCATTTTGGAGCCTTTTGGAGCAAATTAGAGCTTGGAATGAAGATCATATGCTTGGAGCCATGAGGATGGACGAAATTGAAGACTTGAAGATGATGTTTCCTACTTGAGCTAGGTTTCCTAGTTGAAGTAGGAAAATACTTAGAAAAATGGAATCCTAGCTAAATTGGGAATCCTAGTTGAAATGGGTTTCCTAGTTGAATTGGGAAACCTAGAAGATTGAAGTTCCCTACTTGAACAAGGTTTCCTACTTGGAGTAGGAAATGTAAACCCCAAATGGCATCAAGTGCAGCTACAATGAAGATTTCCAAGTCCAAGAAGGAAAAGGGTTCCATAGTGAAGAAGGAGAAGAATTCCAAGTCAAGGAAGGAGAAGGACATGTTTTCCTAATGCTAGAAGGACTCCTAAGTATTGTAGGACACAAGTTGGAAGGTTCTAGAGTGTTCCTCCCCTTTGCCGCAAGTTCTAAGCAATTTCCTATCAGTTTTGGGGCTTTCTAGAAGCCCTATCCCTAATCCCTACAAAAGTGCCGACCCTAGCCTTCTAGATGGACCTAATCCCTTGCCTTGCAAGGCTTTCTAGAAGCCTTAGCCTATCCCTACTGATAGTTCACATATTGTATGCATTTATAGCATCCATATTTTGTGTCTTTGTGATGTGTTCGATTTAAACTAGTTGCATTTTACATTGTTTTGTGTTAGTATGCAGCTATGTGTTTGTTAGGAGCAATTGGAAGGCAAATGAAGCAAAAACACCACTTTTGGTGTCCGAGCATTACTCCAAGCATGGAGAGGAGTTTGATGTGTTAATTTGAAGTCCAAGTGAAGAATTGAGGACAAGTTGGTTGCTAGAATTTCAGGAATTGACAAGGGGTGCAATTCGGCCAGTTTGGGTGATTTTATGCATGGCACATGCATTGGATTCAGATTTGGTGGTTTCACACACCTTGCCATGCATTAATTCACATCTCCACCCTTACCATTAGTTAAACCATTCAGCCATACATTTTCACAAACAATTTCGCCCCATGCCGTGAGTATTTTACACTTGGACAGCCTGTCATTGCAGAATGCACATGCTCTTCCATTCAAATGACCACATGCTTGCCCATTCAATCCCATGCCATGCACTATCCATTTCAGAAATTGGATTACCCATCATTACATTCACTTGCATCTCATATTCTACATTTGTTGAGATCCAATCTTGGATCTAAATCTGAAAAGCTACTCCATCCATTCCCTCTAAGTGTAGTCTTCAAGAAATCTGAAAACATTCCTGATTCTATCTTCATTTTAGACACACACTCTACATTCTACATTGTTCATTCCATTCGAAACCTACATTCCATACTACTCCCATTGCATCTCTCACACACCTAAACACTCCATTTTCTGTCCATTCTCTACCATTTTCACTCAGACCATTCAACCTTAGCCGTGCCACAACCATCCATAACACACTTGGAAGAGCCACACCATACTTGGAGGAGCTTGCACCGAAGGTCACTCTCAAGGGATCTTCAACACGGTTTTGCTTCAAGGGGTTCTTCTTCTTAATTCTATGTACACTCATGTTATATTTCTATGTCAAATCTTTGTAAACATGAAGTGTAACTAATCTCCTTCTAGGGATTCGATGTAGCCTAGCAAGACTGCCATGTAACTCATTTGGAATGCTTAGTTTTATCTTTCTATTTCTTGTGTCATTCTCTGATTTAATTGTAACCTTATGTGTTGATTTTAATGTTTGATCACCATTCGAATTAACCATAGGTTGTATAGCCAATCTTATAGCACACATCATGCATAACCTTGGCAGAAATGGGAATGATTAAAGGGGATGTTTTGCAAACATCATGCCGAGTGTTCCCTTGGTTTTGTGAAAGTTTCTTGTGCATAACACATTCTTGATTAGGAATCCAAGTTGCATATCACAACTAGGTTCATGTTTAAGAATATTTAATCAAATCCACACATCATATGGTTGATTATATCTAAGTGAAACAAACTCAAGAAATTGATAGATTGCTAAGCATAAATCTGAGTTAACAAACATGGAATTAGTTTAGCTATGGCGAAACCGAATCCCTAGATTCATCTACCTTAGTTTCACCTCCCTAGCTCATTCTCTCTATTGTTACAAGCCCTAGCCTCAACTCCCTTGGTTCTATCTCATTTTATTACTTGTTATTTCATATACTTGTTCCATTGCCGTGTGTTTCAACTTACAACCTCAAATCTGTCTAAATTACTTAGTTCTAGTTTCTATTCGAGTTCTTGCAAAAAAAGTGATTATATAGGTCTAATTAGTCCCTGTGGATTCGACACCCTTACTCGTGCTATTATACTCAACATGTTTTTAGTACTAGGAAGGAAATATCTCAACAAAAATGGCGCTGTTGCCGGGGACTGATTTCAGTCCCTTGTAATTGCTTGTTTTGCTATTTAAACTTTGTTATTTTCATTCTAAGTAGAGTTTAGTTTTGATTTCTGTTTAATCTTGTTTGTTTTGTTTTGTTTTAGGTAGTATATGTCACATAGACTTGTTGAGTTGGGCCAAAGAATTGAACGTTTGAAAAGCAACACTTTGGACAACTTTGTGCCAACAAGTTCATCATCCTTTGTCCGAGGAGAAGAAGAAGCAAGTTCATCTAGTTCCACAAGTGAAGCTTCTGAGCACATTCATAAGGAAAGAGGAGAAGAGATGGCAGCCAACCAAGATGAACTTAGAGCCTTGGAAGACTTTGCACAACCAATCATACCAAATTCTCCTTCATGCATCTTGCTCTCCACTGAAGCTAGAAACTATGATCTTAAGTCTTCACATTTTCATATGCTTCCTTCATTTTATGGCATACCTAATGAAGATCCTTTAGCTCATGTTAAAGAGTTTTACAATGTTGTGAGTGGTTTACCTTTGCAGGGAGTAAGTGAAGCAAACTTGAGGATGAGAGTGTTTCCTTACACTTTGAAAGACAAGGCCAAGAGTTGGTTGATGACCTTAGCTCCGGGTTCACTCACCACATGGGATGCCGTGGCTAAGAAGTTCTTGGAGAAGTTTTTCTCCACTCAAAAGACAGCCACATTAAGGGGACAAATCTTCAATTTCAAACAAGATGATGGAGAGCCTTTCAATGAGTGTTGGGAGCGTTTTAAAGGACATTTGCTACAATGTCCACACCATGGGTTACCTCTTCACTTACAAATGCAAATTTTTTATGATGGATTAACCCAAACATGTCAATCCACAGTTGATAATGCCGCAGGTGGTGCTTTGAAGAAAAAGAATGCTCAAGAGTCTTACAACATTTATGAGATGTTGGGATCTAATGCTCAACACAAAGATGTAAGGGGTAAGAAACTTGGAGTGTATGAAACAAGTTCTAACCATGATCTTTCTTTGCAGGTAGCTAACCTAGAAAGAAAGCTTGAATCCGTGCTCAACTTGGTGCCAACACCAAGTGAGGTGTGTGCCATTTGCAACATACCAAGCCACCCTACTCATCAATGTCCATCTAGGGAGGCCTATCCCGAGTTTGTTCAAGAACAAGTGAACCTCATGAATTCTTACAATCAAAGGCCAAGGAATGATGCATTTTCAAACACATATAATCCGGGGTGGAGAGATCATCCCAACTTTTCATGGAAGAACAACAACAACTACCAAAATTTCCAACCAAGACCTCCCAATGCCAACCAAAATCAAGTCCAAAACTTCCAACCAAGACCTGCCCCTACACTTGAGGATACGGTTAAGTTGTTAGCTCAAAACACATTGCAATTCCAACAAGCCACAAATAGCACTTTCCAACAACATTCGGCTGCCCTAACCAAAATGGAGACACAATTGGGACAAATTGCAGATGCCTTGAACCAAAGAGAGGTTGGCAAGTTTCCAAGCCAACCCGTGATACTCCAAAGGAACCAAGAGCAAGCCAAAGCAATAACTACACTCAGAAATGGTAAGGTTATTGATAATAGGGTTGGAAATGAAGTTACTAATGAGTTTGATCATGTGAATGTAGGTGGAAATGAGAAACCAACTGAGAAACCAACTGAGAAACCAAATGAGGAACCAAGCCATGCTTCTTCCTCAAATGAAGCACCAAACCTTCACAAGGCCGAGAAGCCTTACACTCCACCAATACCATTCCCTGGAAGACTTGCCAAGGGCAAGCAGGATAAGTCATTTAAAGAGATTTTTGATATTCTAAGTAAGGTGAATGTGAACTTACCTTTGCTTGATGTCATTAGGAACATGCCGGCTTATGGGAAATTCTTCAAGGAGTTAAACAACTACAAAAGGAAGTATGGACCACATGAGAAGGTAGTGGTGTCGGAGAATGTAAGTGCGGTGTTGCAAAGAAAACTTCCACCAAAGCTCAAAGATCCGGGAAGTTTTTCAATCAACATAACCATAGGAGACAAGAAAGTAGAGAAGGCCATGCTTGATTTGGGTGCTAGCATCAACTTAATGCCATATTCCGTGTACCTTCAATTAGGTTTGGGGGAATTGAAGGCCACAACCATTTCACTACAACTTGCGGACAGATCCGTGAAGTATCCAAGAGGTATAGTAGAGGACATTCTAGTTCAAATTGATAAACTAATCTTGCCTGTGGATTTTGTAGTGTTGGACATGGAAGAAGCACCTATACATGATAGAGAGTTGCCTATTTTGCTTGGAAGACCATTCATGGCCACGGCCAAGACCATCATTGATGTGCAAAATGGAATCCTCACTATGACAGTGCTAGGAGAGACCGTCCAATTCAAAGTGTTTGAGTCTCTTGCTCATCCTTCTTCATCTCTTGATTGCTATGCCATTGATGTGCTTGATTCACTTGTTTTCTCTAAGTTCTTGCAGGCACAATCCAATGAACCATTACAAACTGTTTTAACTCAATCTCAAGATGAGTTTGATGATGAAGATGCACTCATGGAAGTGGTTGCTGCCTTGGAAGCATTAGCACCATATCCTTTAAATGTTTCACCTCTTGTAGAGTCTTTAGAACCATCAAGGTCACATTTAATCCCTTCCATTGTTAAGGCACCTAAACTTGAACTTAAACCACTTCCACCACATCTAAAATATGCATATCTAGCTGAATTTGAAACTCTACCTGTTATCATAGCCTCGGACCTAACACCTAATGAAGAAGATAAACTACTTAGGGTGTTAAAAGAGTCCAAATCGGCTATTGGTTGGTCTATTGCAGATATCAAGGGAATAAGCCCTACTAGGTGCATGCATAGGATCCTCTTGGAGGATGGAGCAAAGACAACCCGTGAGCCACAAAGAAGGCTCAATCCACACATGAAAGAAGTTGTGCAGGATGAAGTGTTGAAGTTGTTAGATGTAGGGATCATATATCCTATTTCTGATAGCAAATGGGTGAGTGCCATTCAAGTGGTACCTAAGAAGGTTGGAATCACGGTGGTGAGGAATGAAAACAAAGAGCTTGTGACCATAAAACCCACGGCTAGTTGGAGAGTTTGCACCGATTACAGGAAGTTGAATTCTAACACTAGAAAAGATTACTTTCCCATGCCTTTCATAGATCAAATGCTTGAGAGATTGGCAGGTTATTCACACTATTGTTTTCTTGATGGTTACTCAGGTTACAATCAAATTGCAATTGCCCCGGAGGATCAAGAGAAAACAACATTCACATGTCCATTTGGCACATTTGCATATAGGAGAATGCCCTTTGGACTTTGCAATGCCCCGGCCACATTCCAAAGATGTATGTTGGCAATCTTTTCTGACATGGTGGAAAGGTTCATTGAGGTATTCATGGATGATTTTTCAGTGTTTGGTTCTTCTTTTGATGAATGTCTTAACCATCTCTCTTTAGTGCTTCAAAGGTGCCAAGAAACAAATTTGGTTCTCAATTGGGAAAAATGCCAATTCATGGTGAAACAAGGCATTGTTTTGGGACATGTAATCTCTAGCAAAGGAATGGAGGTAGACAAAGCCAAAATTGACATTATCAACACTATGGCAGCTCCTACAACCGTGAAGGGTGTGAGAAGTTTCTTAGGGCATGCAGGCTTTTATAGACGTTTCATTAAGAACTTTTCAATGATAACTCGTCCATTATGCAATTTGTTAGCTAAAGATGTTGTGTTTCACTTTGATAAAGCTTGTATGGATGCATTCAATACTTTGAAACATGAACTAACCTCGGCTCCTATCATTATGGCACCAGATTGGTCTCTACCTTTTGAATTAATGTGTGATGCCTCTGATTATGCTATTGGTGCAGTTTTAGGACAAAGGGTTAACAAACTCCCACATGTGATCTATTATGCAAGTCGTACTCTCAATGATGCTCAACTCAACTACTCCACAACTGAAAAGGAGTTGCTTGCTATTGTCTTTGCATTAGAGAAGTTTAGATCATATCTTGTGGGATCTAAAGTCATTGTGTTTTCTGATCATGCAGCCCTTAGGTATTTGATGACAAAGAAGGATGCTAAACCGCGCCTAATTAGATGGATACTCTTACTACAAGAGTTTGATTTGGAAATTCGAGATAAGAAGGGAAGTGACAATGTTGTGGCTGACCATTTGTCTAGGCTTGATGAGAACCATGGAGTTGGACAACCCTTGCCTCTAAATGAATCATTTCCAGATGAACAACTCTTTGTTGTTCAAGAAAAGGAACCATGGTATGCTGATTTTGTCAATTACCTTGCTTGTGGTGTATTTAGAAATGACATTTCTTTTCAGGAAAGAAAGAAGTTCCTTGCCATGGTAAAGCATTACATTTGGGATGAACCATACTTGTTTAAGTATTGTCCTGACCAAATCATTAGGAGATGTGTCCCGGAGAGTGAGCAACAAAGCATTCTAACATTTAGCCACACATTGGCATGTGGAGGACATTTTGGTGCCAAAAAGACATCCCTAAAGGTTTTACAATCTGGTTTCTTTTGGCCTACTTTATTCAAAGATGCTTTTGATTTTTGTTCTAAGTGTGATAGGTGCCAGAAAATGGGGAACATAAGCCGAAGGAATGAGATGCCTTTGAACAACATTTTGGTGATAGAACTCTTTGATGTTTGGGGAATCGATTTCATGGGACCATTCCCATCTTCTTTTGGTTACTTGTACATCTTAGTGGCCGTAGATTATGTATCTAAATGGGTTGAAGCCATTGCTACAAGAACTAATGATCATAAGGTTGTTTTGAATTTTCTTAAAGATGTGATTTTTTGTAGGTTTGGAACACCAAGAGCTATTATTAGTGATGGTGGCACCCATTTCTGCAACAAACCTTTTGAATCCTTGATGAAGAAGTACAACATCAACCACAAAGTGTCTACCCCATACCATCCTCAAACCTCGGGCCAAGTGGAGATTAGCAATAGGGAGATCAAGAACATTTTGATGAAAACCGTGAGCCCTACAAGGAAGGATTGGTCATTGAGGTTGAATGATGCACTATGGGCATATAGGACAGCATACAAGACCCCCATTGGCATGAGTCCATATCGACTTGTGTTTGGGAAAGCTTGTCATTTGCCAATGGAGCTTGAACACCGTGCATATTGGGCCATCAAGAAGTTCAACTTTGATTACAAAGATGCGGGCATAGCAAGAAAGCTCCAACTTAATGAGTTGGAAGAACTTAGAAATGAGGCATATGAGAATGCCAAAATCTACAAGGAAAGGACTAAGCTCTATCATGACAAAGCCATCATAAGGAAGGAGTTTCACCAAGGTATGAAAGTACTTTTGTTTGACTCACGTTTGAGACTTTTTCCAGGGAAATTGAAGTCTAGGTGGGTTGGACCATTCAAGGTGGTGCAAACATTCCCCCACGGGGCTGTGGAGATCGAGAACATGAAGAATGGCACCTCTTTTAAAGTCAATGGGCAGAGATTGAAACCATATTTGGACAATGTGGAGGATGAGCTAATGTATCAAGTTGTGGATTACATTGAGTTTACAACACCATGAACAAGCTCCCATGTCTTGCCTAGACATTAAATAAAGCGCTTGCTAGGAGGCAACCTAGTGTGGTTTGTGTTCTTTCCTTATGTTGTGACTATGTTGTTTCCATGCCATATTCTTTGCCTACTTACACTACATTCGAATGTAAACCTTGAGGACAATGTTTAAGATAGGTTTGGGGGTATTTATGTGGGATGGAAAATGTTGTTTTAAATGTTGTTTTGGATAAGTGTTTCTGTTTTAGTGTTTGTTTGTGTTTGTTTTGGTTAAATGTGTTTTTGCTTACTAATACAAATGTATATGAGAGCTATGTTTGCAAATAAACTTTGGGGTCACTATGAAAAGTTTTGTATTTGGTTGGCATGTATAAAGTTGTAAAACTTGAAGATATGATGATAGAGGTACCATACTCAAATTCACAAAGAAGAATAGTGGAGACTACCCTAGTGAGTTATTTTGAGCCTAAATTGTTTCTTTGAGAGGGTTTAAAGTGTTTCTACTCCTATCTTTTCTTTCAAATTTCACTTTAAATGATCTCATTGCTTCTATTTTGTTTGAATGCTAAGAATTACTCTCCTTTGTAGATACCATGTGTTTAGTACCATTCATGAATGAACTCGATGAGATGATGTTAGGCTATGCATGTTTTAACTACTAAATGGCTAAAATCCTATCCCTTTGTGTGTTCCATTCACCCCGTTGCAGCCAAACACTTTTGCCTAATTCTTTTATCACCCATACACCATACTCTACCCCATCCTAGCTCAATTCAAGCCGTACCTTATAGCTTGGGGAATACCAATGTGATGAACTCCAAAGGTAAATTGATTGATAAAACAAGATTTTGGTGTGTACCGAAGGCCTATGTGAAGTGTGATTCTAAAAAAAAAAAAAAAAAAAGAAGTTAACAAAGAAGAGAATCAAGTGAAAACAAGTTCCAAATCTCCTCATCATAAGACATAGGTCTTGGACGCCAAAAATGAAGATGAAAGAAGATAAATGCAAGTGAAAAGCATGGACCTCAAGGACACTTTGGTATGCCCCAAGTTCTAGTATTCCATATCACTTCTTTCATAACCTACAACCTAAGCCTTACATTACAATCTTGAGAAAGACCTAGTTGATCATTGAGGATGTATTCATGGGTGATGGTAAGTGTATGGTTATCTATATTCTTGGTATTTAATTCATTTCATGAGATCTACTCAGAATTTGTGCTTTCATTTCAAGTTCATATGTGAGAATTCTTGATTTCCTTTACATAACTTCACTCACATATGCTAGTGGAGAGACTAAAAACCTTAGGATCTGAGTGAGAACTTGAGTGGAACCGTGAGGAATAGAGTTGAGGCGAATTCTTTCTTAAGCATTTGGGTATGGTGACCTTGAAGTTGTAAGACATGGTGCACTATCTTTATACATTACACTTGATATGATTCTTTGGAATGGTAAGGCCTTTTGAGTTTGAGTGTAATACAAAGTTTTCATTGGTTTTGATTAGTTTATTTAAAGCATGTTTAACCAAGTGGTTTGCAGATTTTGTTAATGTTTGAGGGTGTCATCATTGTAAACTCTCAGGAGACACAACTCCTCCAACTAGGGACACCTAGGGGTTCAAAGGCTTGTTGCATATGCTCAATGCAATCGTTTAGTTAGATGTTAAATGTTGTTAGATGATAGTGTTTTGTGTGTTTTAATTCTAAGTTTGCTCGTGGACTAGCAAAAACCAGGTTTGGGGGTATTTGATAGTTCACATATTGTATGCATTTATAGCATCCATATTTTGTGTCTTTGTGATGTGTTCGATTTAAACTAGTTGCATTTTACATTGTTTTGTGTTAGTATGCAGCTATGTGTTTGTTAGGAGCAATTGGAAGGCAAATGAAGCAAAAACACCACTTTTGGTGTCCGAGCATTACTCCAAGCATGGAGAGGAGTTTGATGTGTTAATTTGAAGTCCAAGTGAAGAATTGAGGACAAGTTGGTTGCTAGAATTTCAGGAATTGACAAGGGGTGCAATTCGGCCAGTTTGGGTGATTTTATGCATGGCACATGCATTGGATTCAGATTTGGTGGTTTCACACACCTTGCCATGCATTAATTCACATCTCCACCCTTACCATTAGTTAAACCATTCAGCCATACATTTTCACAAACAATTTCACCCCATGCCGTGAGTATTTTACACTTGGACAGCCTGTCATTGCAGAATGCACATGCTCTTCCATTCAAATGACCACATGCTTGCCCATTCAATCCCATGCCATGCACTATCCATTTCAGAAATTGGATTACCCATCATTACACTCACTTGCATCTCATATTCTACATTTGTTGAGATCCAATCTTGGATCTAAATCTGAAAAGCTACTCCATCCATTCCCTCTAAGTGTAGTCTTCAAGAAATCTGAAAACATTCCTGATTCTATCTTCATTTTAGACACACACTCTACATTCTACATTGTTCATTCCATTCGAAACCTACATTCCATACTACTCCCATTGCATCTCTCACACACCTAAACACTCCATTTTCTGTCCATTCTCTACCATTTTCACTCAGACCATTCAACCTTAGCCGTGCCACAACCATCCATAACACACTTGGAAGAGCCACACCATACTTGGAGGAGCTTGCACCGAAGGTCACTCTCAAGGGATCTTCAACACGGTTTTGCTTCAAGGGGTTCTTCTTCTTAATTCTATGTACACTCATGTTATATTTCTATGTCAAATCTTTGTAAACATGAAGTGTAACTAATCTCCTTCTAGGGATTCGATGTAGCCTAGCAAGACTGCCATGTAACTCATTTGGAATGCTTAGTTTTATCTTTCTATTTCTTGTGTCATTCTCTGATTTAATTGTAACCTTATGTGTTGATTTTAATGTTTGATCACCATTCGAATTAACCATAGGTTGTATAGCCAATCTTATAGCACACATCATGCATAACCTTGGCAGAAATGGGAATGATTAAAGGGGATGTTTTGCAAACATCATGCCGAGTGTTCCCTTGGTTTTGTGAAAGTTTCTTGTGCATAACACATTCTTGATTAGGAATCCAAGTTGCATATCACAACTAGGTTCATGTTTAAGAATATTTAATCAAATCCACACATCATATGGTTGATTATATCTAAGTGAAACAAACTCAAGAAATTGATAGATTGCTAAGCATAAATCTGAGTTAACAAACATGGAATTAGTTTAGCTATGGCGAAACCGAATCCCTAGATTCATCTACCTTAGTTTCACCTCCCTAGCTCATTCTCTCTATTGTTACAAGCCCTAGCCTCAACTCCCTTGGTTCTATCTCATTTTATTACTTGTTATTTCATATACTTGTTCCATTGCCGTGTGTTTCAACTTACAACCTCAAATCTGTCTAAATTACTTAGTTCTAGTTTCTATTCGAGTTCTTGCAAAAAAAGTGATTATATAGGTCTAATTAGTCCCTGTGGATTCGACACCCTTACTCGTGCTATTATACTCAACATGTTTTTAGTACTAGGAAGGAAATATCTCAACACCTACAAATCTGCCGCAAGTTCCCCTTGTTCCTTGAGGTTTCCTAGCTTCTAGAAGGCCTATTCCTATAGGATTTAGATTTTATTATCCTTCTCTGATTCCTAACCCTAAATCAGCCCCTAAACACTATAAATACACACCTTGGCCGCACCAATTATGAATTCACTCTCCCACATTCAGAAATTCGCCAAAACACCATCCTCCCTAGTTCTAAGTCTTTGCCGCAGCCACCACCATACCTAAACACCATTATATCCTTCCATACCCATCCACCCATCCACATAAGGTCCTAAACCTGTCTCTAAACCCTTTGCCTCACCAAGGAGGAGGGAAAGAAGCTTAGGAGTTCATGCAATTCAAGTTCACATCGCTGGAATTTCTAGGTGTTTCTTTTCCTTTGATTTCAATGTTTAAATTTAATTCTCTTTGTTTTGTGCGTATGAGGAACTAAACCCCCCCTTGGCTAGGGGGGGATTCGAAACACATGTTTATGCTTGCGATATGATTTGATTACTTCTAATTGCGTTTCATAAGTTATGAATTCAATTTACTTATCTATGTGAATTACATTGATTTGTGTGTGTTGGTTGAGAGTGCACGCTTAATTATCATGCATAAATTGAATGCTAGGATATAAGGAAATTTCACCTAATCGTTATGGACTTATATTCACAAGTAGTAAAGGTTGATGATCTCAATCGAGTTAAGTAAATTCTTGGCATAAGTTTCATGCAATCATAGTAACAAGTGCTTCGTCAATGCTTATGGTTTTCATAGAACTTAATGATTCTTGCTTGTGTCTCTATTATGCAATCATGTAGGGGACTTGTGGGGAATGCTTTGGGTTGTCGTATGCAATCATCCAATTCAATAACTTTAGGAAAATCTGAAGGTTAATTTAAGCGGACCTAATTAACTTGGGGCGTTGAGAATTCATGGTTTATTGAAAAGCAATTGGAAATCGTTTCGTATGCAAGTATAACATGTGTGGAGATGAACCCCTTAGCTAGCCTTCCATCCATCTATTTTAAAACCAAAATCGTTTTCAAATCTGTTTTGTTTTACAAGTTTTGTTTTGTTTTCAAAATTCGTCAAAACCAAATCCCCCTTTGTTTTCAAGTGTCAAATTAGTTAGAAAGTGTTTTAGTTTATGTTTTAAAGTGTTTTGAGTCAAAGTTATAAGTATTTTCGTCCAAAATCTTGTTTAGTGTCCAAAACTGCCCAGAAAGTAGTTTTAAGGCAGTTTTGAGTGTTTTTGTGCTGTTTTGAGTCTTTTGGTTTGTTTTAGAGTTTTAAAGTATAGTTTTGCATTGTTTGAGTCTAGTTTAGTGTTTTAAACTTTGTTTTTACGTTTTTGAGTCAATTCCAAGTGATTTTGCAATCCCTCCTAATCCCCGGTTTAGAACGATCCCTACTTACATTCTTCACTACAATTGATAAAAAGAGGGTTTAATTTGTGTGCGTATAAATCTCACATCAAATTTTGCAAATAGACTCCTAATTCACTCACGCTCGTTTTATCCCACGAATGCTTAAAACTTTGCAAATAGACTCCTAGATGAAAAATATGTAAGTTTTTAGACCAAATAAGCATTTGATCTTTTGAGGACTCATTTTGAGCATCTTAGTAGCGTATTATAAGCGTTCATTTGCTTAAATTCCAAAGCGTGTCAAACTCCCGCACGTTTTATCCCACGAATGCTTAAAACTTTGCAAATAGACTCCTAAGTAAAAAATAGAGAGGTTTTGAGACCAAATAAGCATTTGATCTTTTGATGACTCATTTTGAGCATCTTAGTAGCATATTATAAGCGTTCATTTCCTTAAATTCCAAAGCATGTCAAACTCCCGCACGTTTTATCCCACGAATGCTTAAAACTTTGCAAATAGACTCCTAAGTAAAAAATAGAGAGGTTTTGAGACCAAATAAGCATTTGATCTTTTGAAGACACATTTTGAGCATCTTAGTAGGGTATTATAAACGTTCATTTGCTTGAATTCCAAAGCGTCTCA
The DNA here is from genome assembly GCA_963580275.1 of Crataegus laevigata. Taxonomy (NCBI): domain Eukaryota; kingdom Viridiplantae; phylum Streptophyta; class Magnoliopsida; order Rosales; family Rosaceae; genus Crataegus; species Crataegus laevigata. Next base: position 19,600,315 of record OY756952.1, read on the forward strand.
AACTCACGCTCGTTTTATCCCACGAATGCTTAATACTTTACAAATAGACTCCTAGATGAAAAATATGTAAGTTTTTAGACCAAATAAGCATTTGATCTTTTGAGGACTCATTTTGAGCATCTTAGTAGCGTATTATAAGCGTTCATTTGCTTAAATTCCAAAGCGTGTCAAACTCATGCACGTTTTATCCCACGAATGCTTAAAACTTTGCAAATAGACTCCTAAGTAAAAATAGAGAGGTTTTAAGACCAAATAAGCATTTGATCTTTTGAGGACTCATTTTTGAGCATCTTAGTAGCCTATTATAAGCGTTCATTTGCTTAAATTCCAAAGCGTGTCAAACTCACGCTCGTTTTAACCCACGAATGCTTAAAACAGTGCAAATAGACTCCTAATTGAAAAATAGGGAAGTTTTTCGACCAAATAAGTATTTGATCTTTTAAGGACTCATTTTGAGTATCTTAGTAGCGTATTATAAGCGTTTATTTGCTTAAATTCCAAAGCGTGTCAAACTCATGCTCGTTTGATCCCACGAATGCTTATAACTTTGCAAATAGACTCCTAGTTGAACAATAGAGAAGTTTTGAGACCAAATAAGCATTTGATCTTTTGAGGACACATTCTGAGCATCGTAGTAGGGTATTATATGCGTTCATTTGCTTAAATTCCAAAGCGTGCCAAACTCACGCTCGTTTTAACCCACGAATGCTTAAAACAGTGCAAATAGACTCCTAATTAAAAAATAGAGAAGTTTTGAGACCAAATAAGCATTTGATCTTTTGAAGACACATTTTGAGCATCTTAGTAGGGTATTATAAACGTTCATTTGCTTGAATTCCAAAGCGTCTCAAAATCACGCTCGTTTTATCCCTCGAATGCTTAAAACTTTGCAAATAGACTCCTAGATGAAAAATATGTAAGTTTTTAGACCAAATAAGCATTTGATCTTTTGAGGACTCATTTTGAGCATCTTAGAAGCGTATTATAAGCGTTCATTTGCTTAAATTCCAAAGCGTGTCAAACTCCCGCACGTTTTATCCCACGAATGCTTAAAACTTTGCAAATAGGCTCCTAATTGAAAAATAGAGAAGTTTTGAGACCAAATAAGTATTTGATCTTTTGAAGACACATTTTGAGCATCTTAGTAGCGTATTATAAGCGTTTATTTGCTTAAATTCCAAAGCGTGTCAAACTCATGCTCGTTTGATCCCACGAATGCTTAAAACTTTGCAAATAGACTCCTAATTGAAAAATAGAGAAGTTTTGAGACCAAATAAGCATTTGATCTTTTGAGGACACATTCTGAGCATCGTAGTAGGGTATTATATGCGTTCATTTGCTTAAATTCCAAAGCGTGTCAAACTCACGCTCGTTTTAACCCACGAATGCTTAAAACAGTGCAAATAGACTCCTAATTGAAAAATAGAGAAGTTTTGAGACCAAATAAGCATTTGAACTTTTGAGGACTCATTTTGAGAATCTTAGTAGCGTATTATAAGCGTTCATTTGCTTAAATTCCAAAGCGTGTCAAACTCACGCTCGTTTTAACCCACGAATGCTTAAAACTTTGCAAATAGACTCCTAATTGAAAAATAGAGAAGTTTTTAGACCAAATAAGCATTTGATCTTTTGAGGACACATTTTGAGCATCGTAGTAGGGTATTATAAGCGTTCATTTGCTTAAATTCCAAAGTGTGCCAAACTCACGCTCGTTTTAACCCACGAATACTTAAAACAGTGCAAATAGACTCCTAATTAAAAAATAGAGAAGTTTTGAGACCAAATAAGCATTTGATCTTTTGAAGACACATTTTGAGTATCTTAGTAGGGTATTATAACCGTTCATTTGCTTGAATTCCAAAGCGTCTCAAACTCACGCTCGTTTTATCCCACGAAAGCTTAAAACTTTGCAAATAGACTCCTAGATGAAAAATATGTAGGTTTTTAGACCAAATAAGCATTTGATCTTTTGAGGACTCATTTTGAGCATCTTAGTAGCGTATTATAAGCGTTCATTTGCTTAAATTCCAAAGCGTGTCAAACTCCCGCACGTTTTATCCCACGAATGCTTAAAACTTTGCAAATAGACTCCTAAGTAAAAATAGAGAGGTTTTGAGACCAAATAAGCATTTGATCTTTTGAGGACTCATTTTTGAGCATCTTAGTAGCGTATTATAAGCGTTCATTTGCTTAAATTCCAAAGCATGTCAAACTCCCGCACGTTTTATCCCACGAATGCTTAAAACTTTGCAAATAGACTCCTAAGTAAAAACTAGAGAGGTTATGAGACCAAATAAGCATTTGATCTTTTGATAACTCATTTTGAGCATCTTAGTAGCATATTATAAGCGTTCATTTCCTTAAATTCCAAAGAGTGTCAAACTCACGCTCGTTTTATCCCACGAATGCTTAAAACTTTGCAAATAGACTCCTAATTGAAAAATAGGGAAGTTTTTCGACCAAATAAGCATTTGATCTTTTAAGGACTCATTTTGAGTATCTTAGTAGCGTATTATAAGCGTTCATTTGCTTAAATTCCAAAGCGTGCCAAACTCACTCTCGTTTTAACCCACGAATGCTTAAAACAGGGCAAATAGACTCCTAATTGAAAAATAGAGAAGTTTTGAGACCAAATAAGTATTTGATCTTTTGAAGACATGGTGTGAAAATTAGATTGACACACAAATTAAACCCTATGGATGACAATTGTAGTATATGAGCAAATAGGGATCGTTCTAGACCGGGGATTAACTAGGGATGCTAATCAATGTGAAACTGACTTAAAAACGTAAAAACACAATGTAAGACACTAAACTAGACTCAAAGAATGTAAAACTAGAGTTTAAAACACTAAAACAAAGCAAAAGACTCAAAACAGCCCAGAAACACTCAAAACTGCCTCAAAATCACTTTCTGGGCAGTTTTGAGCACAAACACAATTTTTGACGAAAATTGGTTCTAACTTGACTCCAAACTCCTAGAAACACAATCTAAATGTATTTCTAGCTAATCTAACACTTTAAAATAAATGGGGGATTGGTTTTGACGAATTTAGAAATAAAACAGAAACTTAAAAACAAAACAGATTCTAAACAGATTTTGGTGAATTGAATGGATTGAGAAACTAGTTAGAGGGTTCCTTATCCACACATGAACATATGCATATAACTTGATTCCCAGTTATGATTTCAACAAACGAATGAATGACAATGCTCCAAGTTAATTAGGTCCGCTTAAATTAACTTTCAGATTTCCCTAGATTCATTGAATTGAATGGAATACGCATCACAACCAAATTATTCTTATCAAGTTCCCTAACTATGGAATACGCATGATAGAGAGACATATCAAAGATCATTAAGTTCAATGGAAATCATAAACATCGACTAGGCATTCATAACCATGGAATACGCATGTTAATCCAACCTAGGGTTTACTAAACACAATCGTGACTAGCGATCTTTACTACTCATGAATATAAGTTCATAACGATTAGGTGAAATTCCCTTATATCCTAGCATCAAGTTTAAGCATGCAAATTAAGCTTGCACTCTCAATCAACATACATAAACAAGTTCTTAATCAAAACAGAGAAGTAAACCACATCCAACGTTCATGAATTCATAACTGGAGTAAATCAAATCATAACCAACATATGTCCATGGCTTCAAATTCGCCTCTAACTAAAAAGAAATTAGTTCCACATGTTTAACATAATTGAGAAACAAATTAAATTAAACATAGAAACGAAACGAAGGAAGAAAGAACTCTGAAACTCCCCAATGGTGGCAGATTGCATGCGTGAGCCTTCTCCTCCCTTTTGGATTGCACGAAGCACTCTTCCTATCCTCCAAAGATGGCGCACAAGGTGGGTATGGTGGCTGAAAGGTGCGGCAAAGGTGGATGAATGGTGGTATGGATGGTGGGTTGCGGCAAGGATGGAAAATATGGAGAATGGTGGTTGTAGGTTGCGGAAAAGGGGTGTGAAGGAATTCTGGCGAATTTCTGAATGGGGGGTGATGAATGGTGCGGCACACATAAGGAATATATATATAGGCATCTCAAAACCCTAGCAAATCAGATTATTCCATGGGCTTAGCAGAAATTAAGGCCTAGGGTAGGAAAATGCCTTGCAAGGCAAGGCAAAAGGAGGTTCTAGAAGGATTAGGTGCGGCACAAGGTGGGCTAGGGTTTAGGGTGCAGCAAGCCTTGTTTCTAGAAGGGTTTAGGGCGTGGCTGATATGACAAGGCCCAAGGAATGCCTTGCAAGGCAAGGGAAAGTGATTCTAGAAGGCCCTAGGTGCGGCAGATTTTGTAATTCCCTAAGGTAGATGGTTTTGGGTCCAATTAACCCAAATCCAAGAGGGAAAAGGGCTAGTATGGTGCAGCATTGACATAGGCCCAAGAATGGCCTTCTAGACAAGATTAGGACATCCCCATTCCAAGAATAGAAACTCTTCAAGAATGGAAACCTTCGGAATTAGAAACTTTCAAAAGTAGAAACTTCGGTTTCCACTTTTGACTCTTCATTCGTCCATCGCTTTGAATTCCATTCTTCACATCCTCATTCACTCCTTAGCTCATTTTAGCTCCAAAATCGTCCATCCATGGTGCTCCCTATGCATGTACTCCATTTAAGCTCATTTTAGCTCTAGAATGCACCAAAACGCACTTTCTTGCTTCATTTGCCATTTGAACCTACAAATGCACGAAAATAGCTTAAATCACTATAATAAACGATAACTAACTACGTAAGTGCAAGAAAACAAGCTAACTAAGTAGCATAAATATGCTCCTATCAAATTCCCCCACACTTAGCTTTTGCTAGTCCTCGAGCAAAACAAAGAAACAAAACATAACCTAACCTTCCAACGTTCGTCTCAGAGATTTCCAATGGTACATAACATGCCAAAGATCATTATTCCCACAGATTTTAATCATCCCTACTCTTGAGCATATACTTAACCATAATTACCATTCACTAGCTCCCATTTAATCGTTTAAAACAATATTTTGAATGTAGTAACATGCCTTAGAGAATCCACTCAATTCCTTACCAGATACACTCTTATTTTCACACAGATTTTCTAACTACACTCCCTACACTAGGTATATGTGAGAAGATTGATGTAAACATAAAAACGAACACTCACATATGTTTATAACGAAGGAGGCACTTTTCTGCAATTATTAAGCATGTTTAGATATGATCTCATGAACGGAATGCTACTACTTAGATGCGAGAACCAGGGACACCATATGCTCAAACCAATCCCAAACTCCACATATTGAAATACATAACACTCAAGATAGAAGTTTAAGGGTTGTAATGGGGCTATGGGGTATTGGCTAACAAAGAAAGGTTAAGGATAAACGAAGGTTCTTTAAGCAATAGTAAGCAAAGCAATGAAATTGAGACTTAGAATTCCTTAGATTGCAGAAATTAACTTTAAAACACAAGGGGGAGACGTAAACAACTCCTTAGGGCCGAATTCATTGTTTTGGACCCTTACTTCAACAAACATCACTTGTGAGTTCTTTCTCACTTATTTTGAACTCTTTTTCATTCTTTTCACATTTTTCTTTTCTTTTTCTTTTCTCGTGCCCAATTCATGTTTTTGGCACAATTTCACACACATAACTTCCTTCCCCCACACTTGTTTTTCTGCACAAGAACAATCAAAAGGAATTCATTTTGAGTCATGTTCACTATGCTTTTAAGAACGAGGGTATGGATGGTCCTATTCTAGGCTAGGTAAGGATAACGTGGGTTAACAAAGAAAATAGACTAAATAAGGCTCAACGGGGTTTAATCCTACAAAACAAATGATCATGGGGTACGGCTTTTTGGCTCTTGGTTTACTAAACAACTTCTTCTTGTATACGTGTTATGCTAATCAATTTTATGCTTTGAATGAAACGGGCATGAGTTCTAGTATTTGGAACTAAATGATGAAACGCCTTCTAAGTAGCAACCAAGCAAGGAATAATGAGATCATGCAACGACTTAGAAAACAAAGAATGCACAGATTTTAACTCTCCAAATAAACGTTTAGGCTCAAGTCTCACAAGGTTGTAGCGTTAGTTTGAGTTCATTCCTTCAAGCATGTTACAAAAACTGATTTTTCCTTTATGATTACATGTGAATTCATAAGTTATAACCACAACCAAGCATAAACCAAAGAGTAAATCAAACTTTCATCCATGTTTACAACTCTCTTTAACAGTCATGCAATTACAAACCGAATCCTCATCATTGTGTTGGAAGGTACCCTAAGACACAATCAAACACACAAAAACAACTCTTTTTGGGTTTTTAGAACAATTTTTCAAATTTTTATTGGATTTTCGGATTTTTGAATCAAAACACACTAAAACAGCTTAAAAACACTTAAAAACACTTAAAAACAGCAAGGAACAACATTAGAAGTTATGAGTGATCAAACCCTACGAATTTGCATCAAAACACTTTGGTTACCCCCCCACACTTAAATCAAACATTGTCCTCAATGTTTCAAGCATAGACTCACAAAAACAACCAAATAACACACTAACAAACAGAACACAATTGGCAAAGTATAAGGAATAAAGAGAAAAGTTAGGGACGCAAATCTGGGTTTGGAGTGAAAGTTCCTTCGTTCGCTTATTTCAACACATGGGTTGCCTCCCAAGAAGCGCTTGCTTTAACGTCTTCCAGCCGGACGGTACCTCCGTTTAAGCTTGATTAGGGCCTACGGCATGGAGGGGTACATCCTCCACGACATGTTCCTCAACTGTCTCGTGCATTGGGTCTATGTATGGCAATGGATAGTGATGCTCCCAGATTGTGGCATTGGGTTTCCCAAAGTCAAAGTATGTAATCCCACCATCATGGACTCCAATTGGTACCTGCACCACAGAAGGCAATAACCTATTAGTTGAAATAGGAATTGGAATTAAAGGAGGAGGCTTACCAATGCCTTTTAATGAAGATTCAAAATGGGCAGCAAAGGTGGTTTTTTCGGCCAATTTCTTATGCTTCACTCCAAACCCCTCTTCGATGAGGCTTCTAGGTACATCCTTCTTGATTGGTACGGATGAATGTTCCTGCCCTGAATTTTTAATCACATCTATGGCAAAACACGAACGAACATCGTTAGAATTTTTAGCATATTCAGGAACTTTGAATTTAATCAAATCACCATCAAACTCCATTGTTAACTCTCCCTTAGCCACATCAATCTTAGTTTGGGCCGTCTTCATGAAGGGCCTCCCTAATAGGATCGGCAATGGGGTAGAATAGGGTGAATCCTCCATGTCAAGTACGTAAAAATCCGCTGGAAAAATCAAATCACCAACCTGCACCAAAACATCTTCCAAAACACCCTTTGGATATGCATTAGAACGATCGGCTAATTGAATAATCACACCATCATTTTTAAGCTCACCTAAGTTCATAGATGCATAAACAGAATATGGCATAACATTAATCGAAGCCCCTAAGTCTAACATGCATTGTTCAAACTTAGTATTTCCAATCATGCAAGGAATTGTAAAACTACCCGGATCTTTGCATTTAGGGGGTAATTTCCTTTGTAACATGGCAGAAACATTCTCACTTACTTGAACCACCTCTTTGTTCGACATCCTTCTCCTTGTTGTACAAAGTTCTTTTAAAAACTTGACATACCTCGGGACTTGCTTAATCGCATCAAGGAGCGGAATATTAACTTGAACTTTCCGAAAAGTCTCTAGAATGTCCTTCTCGGCTTCTTCCTTCTTTGATTGCCTAAACCTGCCAGGAAAGGGCACATTTAGTGGAATAGAACTAGAAAAAGTCAGATTGGGACTTACCTTGGTGGTGTGGGACGGTTTAGAAGCATTAGATGTACTCGGCAAGGTTGGTTCATCCTTGGCCGTGGGCTTTGCTCCCTGTTTCTCTTCTTGCAGCAACATTTCATCCTCTTCTTGAATTGATTTGGATGATTTTAGATTGACTCCAACCTGTTTACCACTTCTCAACATGATTGCATTGACAGTTTCAAAGCCTCCTTTAGAGTTAACAACAGTTGAACTAGGCACTTTGCCTTGTTCTCTAATCTGTCCCACGAATTCTGCTATTTGCCCCATTTGCTTTTCCAAGTTATCCACCCTTTTGTATTGGATTTGCCTCTCTTTGTTTTGATTTTGTACCTCCTGCGTCAAAGTAGTAAGTAACTTAACAACTTGATCATTATTCAAAGACATACCTGAGCTTGTTGGGGCAGATTGCAGTTGGGTTTGATTGGGGTCGAATGGCTTTGTATAAAAACCCGGTGGTTGCTGCCTAAATCCTCCTTGTTGTTGGGGTTGTTGAGGATCACGCCACTTGAAATTTGGATGGTCCCTCCACCCCGGATTGTAGGTGTTTGAGTATGGATCATGGCGTGGTTGATTTTGGCTCCCAAAACCCACGGCATTGGCAGATTCCCACCCTCCATTCTCAATCAATTGAGGGCATTGATCATTGGCATGTCCTTGCATAGAGCACACGCCACAAACTTTTGGTCCATGTATCTTCATTCCCTCGGCCAACTGAGAAACAATAGAAGTAAGGTTAGCTAATTGAGATTGAATATCGAATGTAGAACTTACCTCATTCACTTGTGGCCGTGGGGGGTCTCTTTGTCCAACACCTTCATATTGTTGTGCATTATGTGCTCGGTTGGCAATTAAAACTTTTGCAGCCCCCGGAGTTTTATCCACCAACGCACCTCCCGCCGATGCATCAAGCATTTGACGTTCCATGGGAAGGAGTCCTTCGTAGAAGTATTGAATGAGCAGCTCCTCCTTCATTTGATGCTGTGGACATGAAGCAACAAGTGATTTAAAGCGTTCATAATAAGAAGGAAAGGACTCACCTTGATTTTGTTGGATACCACTAATCCGTTTCCTCAAGAGAATGACTCTTGAAGTTGGGAAAAATTTCTCCAAGAAAGCTCTTTTCATGCTATCCCAAGATGTAACCGTTCCGGGTGCTAACTCGAAGAGCCAATCCTTAGCCTTTTCCAAAAGTGAGAATGGAAAAGACTTCATCATCAGAATGTTCCCATCGACATTTAGAGGTGTGATGCTCGAACAAACCACCTCGAACTCCTTGAGATGCTTGTTGGGATCCTCCATGGAAAGCCCATGAAATTTCGGAATATGATGCAACAAGTTCGACTTCAATTCGAACTCAGCGGTCTTACCTAGGGCAGCCGGGGGGTATTGAATGCATAATGGTGCGGCATTGACCAACCCCGAGGCCGATAGTTCTTTGATGGTCAGATTGTCCCTTTCCATAACTTCCTCTTCTTCTTCCTCAAACTCAGATTCGGCTTCTGAACTTGAACTAGGTTCACTAGGTTCGGGATGCCTCCTCTTTCTTCTCAAATCACGTTCAAAATCGTCGTTAAATTCCAAGATATGTGCATGCACAGTTTGAGAACTCCGCGTCATGCACTAGTACCTTAAACCAAGAAAACAAAACAAAATAAGAACACAAGATAAATTAACTAAAGACACACGGCAGAAACACAAGGGATTAGCAAGTTTGCTAATCCCCGGCAACGGCGCCAAAATTTGGTGTGAAAATTAGATTGACACACAAATTAAACCCTATGGATGACAATTGTAGTATATGAGCAAATAGGGATCGTTCTAGACCGGGGATTAACTAGGGATGCTAATCAATGTGAAACTGACTTAAAAACGTAAAAACACAATGTAAGACACTAAACTAGACTCAAAGAATGTAAAACTAGAGTTTAAAACACTAAAACAAAGCAAAAGACTCAAAACAGCCCAGAAACACTCAAAACTGCCTCAAAATCACTTTCTGGGCAGTTTTGAGCACAAACACAATTTTTGACGAAAATTGGTTCTAACTTGACTCCAAACTCCTAGAAACACAATCTAAATGTATTTCTAGCTAATCTAACACTTTAAAATAAATGGGGGATTGGTTTTGACGAATTTAGAAATAAAACAGAAACTTAAAAACAAAACAGATTCTAAACAGATTTTGGTGAATTGAATGGATTGAGAAACTAGTTAGAGGGTTCCTTATCCACACATGAACATATGCATATAACTTGATTCCCAGTTATGATTTCAACAAACGAATGAATGACAATGCTCCAAGTTAATTAGGTCCGCTTAAATTAACTTTCAGATTTCCCTAGATTCATTGAATTGAATGGAATACGCATCACAACCAAATTATTCTTATCAAGTTCCCTAACTATGGAATACGCATGATAGAGAGACATATCAAAGATCATTAAGTTCAATGGAAATCATAAACATCGACTAGGCATTCATAACCATGGAATACGCATGTTAATCCAACCTAGGGTTTACTAAACACAATCGTGACTAGCGATCTTTACTACTCATGAATATAAGTTCATAACGATTAGGTGAAATTCCCTTATATCCTAGCATCAAGTTTAAGCATGCAAATTAAGCTTGCACTCTCAATCAACATACATAAACAAGTTCTTAATCAAAACAGAGAAGTAAACCACATCCAACGTTCATGAATTCATAACTGGAGTAAATCAAATCATAACCAACATATGTCCATGGCTTCAAATTCGCCTCTAACTAAAAAGAAATTAGTTCCACATGTTTAACATAATTGAGAAACAAATTAAATTAAACATAGAAACGAAACGAAGGAAGAAAGAACTCTGAAACTCCCCAATGGTGGCAGATTGCATGCGTGAGCCTTCTCCTCCCTTTTGGATTGCACGAAGCACTCTTCCTATCCTCCAAAGATGGCGCACAAGGTGGGTATGGTGGCTGAAAGGTGCGGCAAAGGTGGATGAATGGTGGTATGGATGGTGGGTTGCGGCAAGGATGGAAAATATGGAGAATGGTGGTTGTAGGTTGCGGAAAAGGGGTGTGAAGGAATTCTGGCGAATTTCTGAATGGGGGGTGATGAATGGTGCGGCACACATAAGGAATATATATATAGGCATCTCAAAACCCTAGCAAATCAGATTATTCCATGGGCTTAGCAGAAATTAAGGCCTAGGGTAGGAAAATGCCTTGCAAGGCAAGGCAAAAGGAGGTTCTAGAAGGATTAGGTGCGGCACAAGGTGGGCTAGGGTTTAGGGTGCAGCAAGCCTTGTTTCTAGAAGGGTTTAGGGCGTGGCTGATATGACAAGGCCCAAGGAATGCCTTGCAAGGCAAGGGAAAGTGATTCTAGAAGGCCCTAGGTGCGGCAGATTTTGTAATTCCCTAAGGTAGATGGTTTTGGGTCCAATTAACCCAAATCCAAGAGGGAAAAGGGCTAGTATGGTGCAGCATTGACATAGGCCCAAGAATGGCCTTCTAGACAAGATTAGGACATCCCCATTCCAAGAATAGAAACTCTTCAAGAATGGAAACCTTCGGAATTAGAAACTTTCAAAAGTAGAAACTTCGGTTTCCACTTTTGACTCTTCATTCGTCCATCGCTTTGAATTCCATTCTTCACATCCTCATTCACTCCTTAGCTCATTTTAGCTCCAAAATCGTCCATCCATGGTGCTCCCTATGCATGTACTCCATTTAAGCTCATTTTAGCTCTAGAATGCACCAAAACGCACTTTCTTGCTTCATTTGCCATTTGAACCTACAAATGCACGAAAATAGCTTAAATCACTATAATAAACGATAACTAACTACGTAAGTGCAAGAAAACAAGCTAACTAAGTAGCATAAATATGCTCCTATCAAGACACATTTTGAGCATCTTAGTAGCGTATTATAAGCGTTTATTTTGCTTAAATTCCAAAGCGTGTCAAACTCATGCTCGTTTGATCCCACGAATGCTTAAAACTTTGCAAATAGACTCCTAATTGAAAAATAGAGAAGTTTTGAGACCAAATAAGCATTTGATCTTTTGAGGACACATTCTGAGCATCGTAGTAGGGTATTATATGCGTTCACTTGCTTAAATTCCAAAGCGTGTCAAACTCACGCTCGTTTTAACCCACGAATGCTTAAAACAGTGCAAATAGACTCCTAATTGAAAAATAGAGAAGTTTTGAGACCAAATAAGCATTTGAACTATTGAGGACTCATTTTGAGAATCTTAGAAGCGTATTATAAGCGTTCATTTGCTTAAATTCCAAAGCGTGTCAAACTCCCGCACGTTTTATCCCACGAATGTTTAAAACTTTGCAAATAGGCTCCTAATTGAAAAATAGAGAAGTTTTGAGACCAAATAAGTATTTGATCTTTTGAAGACACATTTTGAGCATCTTAGTAGCGTATTATAAGCGTTTATTTGCTTAAATTCCAAAGCGTGTCAAACTCATGCTCGTTTGATCCCACGAATGCTTAAAACTTTGCAAATAGACTCCTAATTGAAAAATAGAGAAGTTTTGAGACCAAATAAGCATTTGATCTTTTGAGGACACATTCTGAGCATCGTAGTAGGGTATTATATGCGTTCATTTGCTTAAATTCCAAAGCGTGTCAAACTCACGCTCGTTTTAACCCACGAATGCTTAAAACAGTGCAAATAGACTCCTAATTGAAAAATAGAGAAGTTTTGAGACCAAATAAGCATTTGAACTTTTGAGGACTCATTTTGAGAATCTTAGTAGCGTATTATAAGCGTTCATTTGCTTAAATTCCAAAGCGTGTCAAACTCACGCTCGTTTTAACCCACGAATGCTTAAAACTTTGCAAATAGACTCCTAGTTGAAAAATAGAGAAGTTTTGAGACCAAATAAGCATTTGATCTTTTGAGGACACATTCTGAGCATCGTAGTAGGGTATTATATGCGTTCATTTGTTTAAATTCCAAAGCGTGTCAAACTCACGCTCGTTTTAACCCACGAATGCTTAAAACAGTGCAAATAGACTCCTAATTGAAAAATAGAGAAGTTTTGAGACCAAATAAGCATTTGAGGACTCATTTTGAGAATCTTAGTAGCGTATTATAAGCGTTCATTTGCTTAAATTGCAAAGCGTGTCAAACTCACGCTCGTTTTAACCCACGAATGCTTAAAACAGTGCAAATAGACTCCTAATTGAAAAATAGAGAAGTTTTGAGACCAAATAAGTATTTGATCTTTTGAAGACACATTTTGAGCATCTTAGTAGCGTATTATAAGCGTTTATTTGCTTAAATTCCAAAGCGTGTCAAACTCATGCTCGTTTGATCCTACGAATGCTTAAAACTTTGCAAATAGACACCTAATTGAAAAATAGAGAAGTTTTGAGACCAAATAAGCATTTGATCTTTTGAGGACACATTCTGAGCATCGTAGTAGGGTATTATATGAGTTCACTTGCTTAAATTCCAAAGCGTGTCAAACTCACGCTCGTTTTAACCCACGAATGCTTAAAACAGTGCAAATAGACTCCTAATTGAAAAATAGAGAAGTTTTGAGACCAAATAAGCATTTGAACTTTTGAGGACTCATTTTGAGAATCTTAGTAGCGTATTATAAGCGTTCATTTGCTTAAATTCCAAAGCGTGTCAAACTCACGCTCGTTTTAACCCACGAATGCTTAAAACTTTGCAAATAGACTCCTAGTTGAAAAATAGAGAAGTTTTGAGACCAAATAAGCATTTGATCTTTTGAGGACACATTCTGAGCATCGTAGTAGGGTATTATATGCGTTCATTTGTTTCAATTCCAAAGCGTGTCAAACTCACGCTCGTTTTAACCCACGAATGCTTACAACAGTGCAAATAGACTCCTAATTGAAAAATAGAGAAGTTTTGAGACCAAATAAGCATTTGAACTTTTGAGGACTCATTTTGAGAATCTTAGTAGCGTATTATAAGCGTTCATTTGCTTAAATTCCTAAGCGTGCCAAACTCACGCTCGTTTTAACCCACGAATGCTTACAACAGTGCAAATATACTCCTAATTGAAAAATAGAGAAGTTTTGAGACCAAATAAGTATTTGATCTTTTGAAGACACATTTTGAGCATCTTAGCAGCGTATTATAAGCGTTTATTTGCTTAAATTCCAAAGCGTGTCAAACTCATGCTCGTTTGATCCCACGAATGCTTAAAACTTTGCAAATAGACTCCTAGTTGAAAAATAGAGAAGTTTTGAGACCAAATAAGCATTTGATCTTTTGAGGACACATTCTGAGCATCGTAGTAGGGTATTATATGCGTTCATTTGCTTAAATTCCAAAGCGTGCCAAACTCACGCTCGTTTTAACCCACGAATGCTTAAAACAGTGCAAATAGACTCCTAATTAAAAAATATTGAAGTTTTGAGACCAAATAAGCATTTGATCTGTTGAAGACACATTTTGAGCATCTTAGCAGCGTATTATAAGCGTTTATTTGCTTAAATTCCAAAGCGTGTCAAACTCATGCTCGTTTGATCCCACGAATGCTTAAAACTTTGCAAATAGACTCCTAGTTGAAAAATAGAGAAGTTTTGAGACCAAATAAGCATTTGATCTTTTGAGGACACATTCTGAGCATCGTAGTAGGGTATTATATGCGTTCATTTGTTTAAATTCCAAAGCGTGTCAAACTCACGCTCGTTTTAACCCACGAATGCTTAAAACAGTGCAAATAGACTCCTAATTGAAAAATAGAGAAGTTTTGAGACCAAATAAGCATTTGAGGACTCATTTTGAGAATCTTAGTAGCGTATTATAAGCGTTCATTTGCTTAAATTGCAAAGCGTGTCAAACTCACGCTCGTTTTAACCCACGAATGCTTAAAACAGTGCAAATAGACTCCTAATTGAAAAATAGAGAAGTTTTGAGACCAAATAAGTATTTGATCTTTTGAAGACACATTTTGAGCATCTTAGTAGCGTATTATAAGCGTTTATTTGCTTAAATTCCAAAGCGTGTCAAACTCATGCTCGTTTGATCCTACGAATGCTTAAAACTTTGCAAATAGACACCTAATTGAAAAATAGAGAAGTTTTGAGACCAAATAAGCATTTGATCTTTTGAGGACACATTCTGAGCATCGTAGTAGGGTATTATATGAGTTCACTTGCTTAAATTCCAAAGCGTGTCAAACTCACGCTCGTTTTAACCCACGAATGCTTAAAACAGTGCAAATAGACTCCTAATTGAAAAATAGAGAAGTTTTGAGACCAAATAAGCATTTGAACTTTTGAGGACTCATTTTGAGAATCTTAGTAGCGTATTATAAGCGTTCATTTGCTTAAATTCCAAAGCGTGTCAAACTCACGCTCGTTTTAACCCACGAATGCTTAAAACTTTGCAAATAGACTCCTAGTTGAAAAATAGAGAAGTTTTGAGACCAAATAAGCATTTGATCTTTTGAGGACACATTCTGAGCATCGTAGTAGGGTATTATATGCGTTCATTTGTTTCAATTCCAAAGCGTGTCAAACTCACGCTCGTTTTAACCCACGAATGCTTACAACAGTGCAAATAGACTCCTAATTGAAAAATAGAGAAGTTTTGAGACCAAATAAGCATTTGAACTTTTGAGGACTCATTTTGAGAATCTTAGTAGCGTATTATAAGCGTTCATTTGCTTAAATTCCTAAGCGTGCCAAACTCACGCTCGTTTTAACCCACGAATGCTTACAACAGTGCAAATATACTCCTAATTGAAAAATAGAGAAGTTTTGAGACCAAATAAGTATTTGATCTTTTGAAGACACATTTTGAGCATCTTAGCAGCGTATTATAAGCGTTTATTTGCTTAAATTCCAAAGCGTGTCAAACTCATGCTCGTTTGATCCCACGAATGCTTAAAACTTTGCAAATAGACTCCTAATTGAAAAATAGAGAAGTTTTGAGACCAAATAAGCATTTGATCTTTTGAGGACACATTCTGAGCATCGTAGTAGGGTATTATATGCGTTCATTTGCTTAAATTCCAAAGCGTGTCAAACTCACGCTCGTTTTAACCCACGAATGCTTAAAACAGTGCAAATAGACTCCTAATTGAAAAATAGAGAAGTTTTGAGACCAAATAAGCATTTGAACTTTTGAGGACTCATTTTGAGAATCTTAGTAGCGTATTATAAGCGTTCATTTGCTTAAATTCCAAAGCGTGTCAAACTCACGCTCGTTTTAACCCACGAATGCTTAAAACTTTGCAAATAGACTCCTAGTTGAAAAATAGAGAAGTTTTGAGACCAAATAAGCATTTGATCTTTTGAGGACACATTCTGAGCATCGTAGTAGGGTATTATATGCGTTCATTTGTTTAAATTCCAAAGCGTGTCAAACTCACGCTCGTTTTAACCCACGAATGCTTAAAACAGTGCAAATAGACTCCTAATTGAAAAATAGAGAAGTTTTGAGACCAAATAAGCATTTGAGGACTCATTTTGAGAATCTTAGTAGCGTATTATAAGCGTTCATTTGCTTAAATTGCAAAGCGTGTCAAACTCACGCTCGTTTTAACCCACGAATGCTTACAACAGTGCAAATAGACTCCTAATTGAAAAATAGAGAAGTTTTGAGACCAAATAAGTATTTGATCTTTTGAAGACACATTTTGAGCATCTTAGGAGCGTATTATAAGCGTTTATTTGCTTAAATTCCAAAGCGTGTCAAACTCATGCTCGTTTGATCCTACGAATGCTTAAAACTTTGCAAATAGACACCTAATTGAAAAATAGAGAAGTTTTGAGACCAAATAAGCATTTGATCTTTTGAGGACACATTCTGAGCATCGTAGTAGGGTATTATATGAGTTCACTTGCTTAAATTCCAAAGCGTGTCAAACTCACGCACGTTTTAACCCACGAATGCTTAAAACAGTGCAAATAGACTCCTAATTGAAAAATAGAGAAGTTTTGAGACCAAATAAGCATTTGAACTTTTGAGGACTCATTTTGAGAATCTTAGTAGCGTATTATAAGCGTTCATTTGCTTAAATTCCAAAGCGTGTCAAACTCACGCTCGTTTTAACCCACGAATGCTTAAAACTTTGCAAATAGACTCCTAGTTGAAAAATAGAGAAGTTTTGAGACCAAATAAGCATTTGATCTTTTGAGGACACATTCTGAGCATCGTAGTAGGGTATTATATGCGTTCATTTGTTTCAATTCCAAAGCGTGTCAAACTCACGCTCGTTTTAACCCACGAATGCTTACAACAGTGCAAATAGACTCCTAATTGAAAAATAGAGAAGTTTTGAGACCAAATAAGCATTTGAACTTTTGAGGACTCATTTTGAGAATCTTAGTAGCGTATTATAAGCGTTCATTTGCTTAAATTCCTAAGCGTGCCAAACTCACGCTCGTTTTAACCCACGAATGCTTACAACAGTGCAAATATACTCCTAATTGAAAAATAGAGAAGTTTTGAGACCAAATAAGTATTTGATCTTTTGAAGACACATTTTGAGCATCTTAGCAGCGTATTATAAGCGTTTATTTGCTTAAATTCCAAAGCGTGTCAAACTCATGCTCGTTTGATCCCACGAATGCTTAAAACTTTGCAAATAGACTCCTAATTGAAAAATAGAGAAGTTTTGAGACCAAATAAGCATTTGATCTTTTGAGGACACATTCTGAGCATCGTAGTAGGGTATTATATGCGTTCATTTGCTTAAATTCCAAAGCGTGTCAAACTCACGCTCGTTTTAACCCACGAATGCTTAAAACAGTGCAAATAGACTCCTAATTGAAAAATAGAGAAGTTTTGAGACCAAATAAGCATTTGAACTTTTGAGGACTCATTTTGAGAATCTTAGTAGCGTATTATAAGCGTTCATTTGCTTAAATTCCAAAGCGTGTCAAACTCACGCTCGTTTTAACCCACGAATGCTTAAAACTTTGCAAATAGACTCCTAGTTGAAAAATAGAGAAGTTTTGAGACCAAATAAGCATTTGATCTTTTGAGGACACATTCTGAGCATCGTAGTAGGGTATTATATGCGTTCATTTGTTTAAATTCCAAAGCGTGTCAAACTCACGCTCGTTTTAACCCACGAATGCTTAAAACAGTGCAAATAGACTCCTAATTGAAAAATAGAGAAGTTTTGAGACCAAATAAGCATTTGAGGACTCATTTTGAGAATCTTAGTAGCGTATTATAAGCGTTCATTTGCTTAAATTGCAAAGCGTGTCAAACTCACGCTCGTTTTAACCCACGAATGCTTAAAACAGTGCAAATAGACTCCTAATTGAAAAATAGAGAAGTTTTGAGACCAAATAAGTATTTGATCTTTTGAAGACACATTTTGAGCATCTTAGTAGCGTATTATAAGCGTTTATTTGCTTAAATTCCAAAGCGTGTCAAACTCATGCTCGTTTGATCCTACGAATGCTTAAAACTTTGCAAATAGACACCTAATTGAAAAATAGAGAAGTTTTGAGACCAAATAAGCATTTGATCTTTTGAGGACACATTCTGAGCATCGTAGTAGGGTATTATATGAGTTCACTTGCTTAAATTCCAAAGCGTGTCAAACTCACGCTCGTTTTAACCCACGAATGCTTAAAACAGTGCAAATAGACTCCTAATTGAAAAATAGAGAAGTTTTGAGACCAAATAAGCATTTGAACTTTTGAGGACTCATTTTGAGAATCTTAGTAGCGTATTATAAGCGTTCATTTGCTTAAATTCCAAAGCGTGTCAAACTCACGCTCGTTTTAACCCACGAATGCTTAAAACTTTGCAAATAGACTCCTAGTTGAAAAATAGAGAAGTTTTGAGACCAAATAAGCATTTGATCTTTTGAGGACACATTCTGAGCATCGTAGTAGGGTATTATATGCGTTCATTTGTTTCAATTCCAAAGCGTGTCAAACTCACGCTCGTTTTAACCCACGAATGCTTACAACAGTGCAAATAGACTCCTAATTGAAAAATAGAGAAGTTTTGAGACCAAATAAGCATTTGAACTTTTGAGGACTCATTTTGAGAATCTTAGTAGCGTATTTTAAGCGTTCATTTGCTTAAATTCCTAAGCGTGCCAAACTCACGCTCGTTTTAACCCACGAATGCTTACAACAGTGCAAATATACTCCTAATTGAAAAATAGAGAAGTTTTGAGACCAAATAAGTATTTGATCTTTTGAAGACACATTTTGAGCATCTTAGCAGCGTATTATAAGCGTTTATTTGCTTAAATTCCAAAGCGTGTCAAACTCATGCTCGTTTGATCCCACGAATGCTTAAAACTTTGCAAATAGACTCCTAGTTGAACAATAGAGAAGTTTTGAGACCAAATAAGCATTTGATCTTTTGAGGACACATTCTGAGCATCGTAGTAGGGTATTATATGCGTTCATTTGCTTAAATTCCAAAGCGTGCCAAACTCACGCTCGTTTTAACCCACGAATGCTTAAAACAGTGCAAATAGACTCCTAATTAAAAAATATTGAAGTTTTGAGACCAAATAAGCATTTGATCTGTTGAAGACACATTTTGAGCATCTTAGTAGGGTATTATAAACGTTCATTTGCTTGAATTCCAAAGCGTCTCAAAATCACGCTCGTTTTATCCCACGAATGCTTAAAACTTTGCAAATAGACTCCTAGATGAAAAATATGTAAGTTTTTAGACCAAATAAGCATTTGATCTTTTGAGGACTCATTTTGAGCATCTTAGAAGCGTATTATAAGCGTTCATTTGCTTAAATTCCAAAGCGTGTCAAACTCCCGCACGTCTTATCCCACGAATGCTTAAAACTTTGCAAATAGGCTCCTAATTGAAAAATAGAGAAGTTTTGAGACCAAATAAGTATTTGATCTTTTGAAGACACATTTTGAGCATCTTAGTAGCGTATTATAAGCGTTTATTTGCTTAAATTCCAAAGCGTGTCAAACTCATGCTCGTTTGATCCCACGAATGCTTAAAACTTTGCAAATAGACTCCTAATTGAAAAATAGAGAAGTTTTGAGACCAAATAAGCATTTGATCTTTGGAGGACACATTCTGAGCATCGTAGTAGGGTATTATATGCGTTCATTTGCTTAAATTCCAAAGCGTGTCAAACTCACGCTCGTTTTAACCGACGAATGCTTAAAACAGTGCAAATAGACTCCTAATTGAAAAATAGAGAAGTTTTGAGACCAAATAAGCATTTGAACTTTTGAGGACTCATTTTGAGAATCTTAGTAGCGTATTATAAGCGTTCATTTGCTTAAATTCCAAAGCGTGTCAAACTCGCGCTCGTTTTAACCCACGAATGCTTAAAACTTTGCAAATAGACTCCTAATTGAAAAATAGAGAAGTTTTTAGACCAAATAAGCATTTGACCATTTGAGGACACATTTTGAGCATCGTAGTAGGGTATTATAAGCGTTCATTTGCTTAAATTCCAAAGCGTGCCAAACTCACGCTCGTTTTAACCCACGAATACTTAAAAAAGTGCAAATAGACTCCTAATTAAAAAATAGAGAAGTGATATGATATTAACTAGCACTCAAATTAAACCCTCTTTTGTCAAATTGTAGTAAAGATATATAAGTAGGGATCGTTCTGAACCGGGGATTAGGAGGGATTGCTAACACTTGGAAACTGACTTAAAAACTTAAAAACAAAGTTTAAAACACTAAACTAGACTCAAAGAATGCAAAATTAAAAGTTAAAACGCCAAAACAAAGCAAAGACTCAAAACAGCAACCTAATGACTCAAAACTGCCTAAAAACCACTTTCTGGACAGTTTTGAGAATCTAACAAGAACTTGGACGAATTTGGGTGAAAACTTGAATCAAAATACTTAGAAACACAACTCAAAACACTTTCTAGGTATTCTAAGACTTCAGAACACGTTCAAAAGACTAAAACGGATTAAAAACACTCAAAACTGCCTAAAAACACAAACTAGGCAGTTTCTAGCAAAAACACAACTTTAGACGAAAATAAGGTTTTGGGTTGATTCAAAACCTTCTAAAACATAAATAAAACAGATTCTAAACACTTTAGAACAAGAAAGTAAAGGGGGATTTGGTTTGGACGTAAATTGAAATCAACACAGAACCTTTAAAGCAAACAGATTGTAAAACGTTTTTGGATGAAAAGGATGGATAAAAGGCTAGTTAGGAGGCTCTTCTCCACACATGTCACACTTGCAAACAAAACGATTTTCAGTTGTTCTTCCAGTGAGTTACAAATCCTCAATGCCCCAAATTAACCATGAATTGCATAGATTAATTTTCAGATTTTCCTTAAGTTAATGGATTGGATGATTGCATACGACAACCCAAAGCATTCCCCACAAGTTCCCTCAATGAATTGCATACAATAGATACAAGCAGAAATCATTAAGTTCTAAGAAAACCATAAGCATTGACGAGGCACTTGTTACTATGAATTGCATGAAACTTATGCCAAGAATTCATTCAACGCGATCGTTGAGAAACAACCTTCACTACTTGTGATTATAAGATTGTAACTATTAGGTGAAACTCCCTCATAATCTAGCATCATATTCATGCATGAAAACTAAGTGTGCACTCTCAATCAACATACACAAATAAGTTATCAATCAAATAGATGAACGAATTGAATCCACAACTTATGAAATAACAACTGAATGTAATCAAATCATATTGCAAGCATGTACATGGTTTCGAATCACCCCCCAACTAAGGGGGTTTAGTTCCTCATACTCACAACATAAAGTTTATTGAATTGAAACATTGAAAACATAAGAAAGATTACACCTAAAAGTTCCAGCAATCTGCAAGAGACTAGCAAGCACATTCAAGGGCACTCCTTCTTCCTTCTTGCTGCGGCACAAAGTATGGAGATGGTTTGGGATGTGTTTGAGTGATGTAGAATGGAGGAAAAGTGTCTAGGATGGGTGTATGGTGCGGCTAGGGGGGTTTGGGATCAGAAAATATGGGTTTGGATGAAGGTTTGGCACGGCAAAGGTAGGGGATGGATTTCTGGCGTGAATGAATGATGAAAGGTGCGGCACACTTAGGTTAAGAATATATAGGCACCCTAAACCCTAGGTTAAATCAGATTAGGGTTTGGATTTCACTTAATTGATGGATTAGGCCCCCTAAGTCTAGCAGAAATTGTAAATCCAATAAGGAGAAGGGATTATGGCCCAATTAACCCAAATCCCCAAGGAATTGGGCTAATTAAATCTGAAATCCAAGGGGGAGTAGGACCTAGGGTGCGGCAGCTAGGGTAAGGCTTCTAGAAAGCCTTGCAAGGCAAGGAATTAGGGCCATCTAGAAGCTAGGGTGCGGCACACATTAAGGTTTTAGGGATAGGGCTTCTAGAAGCCCAAATCTGCTAGGAATTAGTTCAAACCCACGGAAAGGAGAGGAAAACTCTAGAACTTTCTCATTTGTGTCCAACAATACTTAGAAGTCCTTCTAGCATTAGGAAAACATGTTTCCATCCTTCCTTGACTTGGAATTCTTCTCCTTTTTCATCTTGTAACCTTTTCCTTTTTGGACTTGGAAATCTTTCTTGTAGCTGCAACTTGATACCATTTGGGGTTTAAGTTTCCTACTCCAAGTAGGAAACCTTGTTCAAGTAGGACTTCCAATCTTCTAGGTTTCCCAATTCAACTAGGAAACCCATTTCAACTAGGATTCCCAATTTAGCTAGGATTCCATCTTCCATTTGGAATTTTCCTACTTCAACTGGGAAACCTTGCTCAAGTAGGAATCTGACGGGAGAATTAACTCGACACAAATTAAACCCTCTTTTGTCAATCGTAGTATAGGTATAAGTAGGGTATCGTTCTAGGCCGGGGATTAGGAGGGCTTGCTAAAACCTCTAAAATAAATTAAAAACGTAAAAACAAAGTTTAAAACACTAAACTAAAATAAAAACACTTAACTAAAATAACTCAAAATAAAATAACAAATAAACTAAAACAACTCAAAAGACTCAAAACAACTCAAGACTCAAGAAAACACAAACTAAGCTAAAAACTCGAAACACACTAAAAATGACTCAAAATAATGAAAACAATTTAAAATAAAAACTAGGAAATTAATTAGACGGAAATTAAATTAAAAGATAAAAACTAATAAAAATTAACTAAATAATAATATTTTAATGGGGGGATTGATTTTTGACGAAACGTAAATTAAACTTAAATAAATTATAAAATTGATAAAAACATAAAATTAAAGTAAACGAATAGACGACGGATTGGCTAGAGGGTTCTTCTTCACACATGACACAAATGCAACCTAAATTGATTTTCAGTTGTTCTTTCAATAAGTTGTGAATTTCAACACCCCAAATTAATTAGGTACGCTTAAATTAATTCTCAGATTTTCCTTAAGTTAATGGATTGGATGATTGCATACGACAACCCAAAACATTCCCCACAAGTTCCCTACATGAATTGCATAATAGAGATACAAGCGAGAATCATTAAGTTCTATGAAAACCATAAGCATTGACGAGGCACTTATTACTATGAATTGCATGAAACTTATGCCAAGAATTTACTTAACGCGATTGTGACTAGCAACCTTCACTACTCATGAATATAAGTTCATAACGATTAGGTGAAATTCACTTATATTCTAGCATCAAATTCATGCATGTAAATTAAGTATGCATTCTTAATCGACAAACATAAATAAGTTATTAATCAAGTAGTTAAGCAAATTAAATCACAACTCAGAAATCACAACTGAAATTACCAATTCAAATTACAAATATAATCATGGTTTCGAATTAACCTCTAGCCAATATAATTAATTACACATCATTATTAAATTAAAAACAGAAATAAAAAAAACAAAAGTTTGGAGGAGATAAACCGAAATGGGAATTAAGGGTCTGTGCAATTCTGTGCATTTGCACCGTGTGCAAGCTGCCTGCGTTGACTGCCTTTGTTTCCAGCTGCCAGGTGGCAGCGTCCGTTTCCTGTTATTCCCCAGCTGTCGGTGAGGAGCTCCTTCCTTTAAGGCCTGACTTGCCTTCCGTGCAGCTCCGTGGCTGCTTCTGCTGTCGCACAGCTGCCAAGGCAGCTTCGCTACTGCCGCTGTGCTCCCCAGGCGCTGCCTCTCACTGCATTTAAGGCAGCAGCCGTTTCCTCAAATCCCGGCGTCTTTTCGAGGCTCCTCCTCCCCCACTCCCTTTCTTACCGTGCCTTATATCCCTTCTTATCCCCGAGGCTCTCGCTGCCAAAGGCTCCCTCGGATCCTTCCTTTTTCTTTTTGTCAGGCCCCCCACTTCCAGCTGCACGCTAAGGCCTTCATTTTTTTTTTCTTTATTCTCTCTATTGCACCGCCCACCATCATCCCTTTTTATTATTCTATTTTCTAATGGCTGCCAAATGCTCCCTTCCTTTTGCTTTCTTATTTCCTTCTCCAGCTGCCAAGCAGCTCATTTGTTTTCTTTTATTTCTAGCCCATGTTGCTTTCCATCATCACACCATTCCACTTGCAGCACCGAGAGCTCCCATCTGTTATCACACACAAAAATTTATATTATATTAAAATATATAAATAAATATATATATAAAAATATATATATATATATATATATTATTTTTCAAATGATAAATTCTAATCAACAAGCAAGATAGTTTAAACGAATTAATTACTTAACACTTCACTTATTTTATTTTTATTTTCTTAACTTGAAAATCTTATAAAACATAAAAATAATGTAAATAGCTCAAAATATAACGAACTAGCTAAGAAAAGACGAGTGAATTTGATATAAAAATATGTATAAATATGATCCGATCAAATACCCCCACACTTAGCTTTTGCTAGTCCTCGAGCAAAACAAAGAAACAAAAACAAAACTCAATCTAAACCTTCCAACATTTATCTCAGGGATTTCCAATGGACATGACAAATTAAAAATCATCACTTACACAGATTTTGGCAATCGATACCCTTAAGCACATACTTAATCACAGTCACCATTTATTAGTTCGCATTTAATCAATTAAAACAACATTTTGAATGTAGTAACATGCCTTAGAGAATTTACTCTATTCCTTACTAGATATGCACTCAATTTTTCGCTCAGATTTTCTGACTACACTCCCTACACTAGGTATATGTGAGAAGAATGATGTAAGCAAGGAAACGATCACTCACATATGTTATAGCAAAGAAAGCATTTTCTGGAGTTATTAATGTGCATATGAATATGATCTCATGAACGGAATGCTACTACTTAGATGCGAGAACCAGGGACACTATATGCTCATACCAATCCCAAACTCCACATATTGAACACACAACAACCAAGATAGAAGTCAAAGGTTTGTAACGGGGCTAAGGATATAGGCTTAACAAAGGAAGGCTATGGAAAAACAAATGTTCTTAAAGAAATAGTAAGCAAAGTAATAAGGTTAACGCATAGAATTCACTTTTGAATGAAAATTCAACTCTAAACCCGAGGGGAGGATTCACACATTTTATGGCCAAATTTCAAACTCTTTTTCTTCTTTCTTTTCTTTTCATGTGTTTTTCTTTTTTCTTTTTTCTTTTTTTTTTTTTTTTATTTTTTTTATTTTTTATAAACGCAAAACGTACAATTGAGCTCAAAACAACCAATCCCTCCCCCACACTTGTTTTTCTGCATAGTGTAGAATAAAATGAATTCTTTTTAAGTCATGCTCACTATTCTTTAAGAACAAGGGTGCGGACGGTTAAGTGCGGTTTAAAGTGGTTAACAACAAAAATAGGCTAAACCAGGCTCGAAAGGGGTTAAACCTACAAAACATAAGAAAGATAGAGGGTAAGGCTTTTTGGGATGTGGTGGTTCACTAAACAACTTCATCTTGATATGTGTTATGCAATTCAATGTCATGCTTTGAATGAAACGGATATGAGTTCTAGTATTTGGAACTAAGATGATAAAACGCCTTCTAAGTAGCAACCAAGCAAAGAATAATGAGATCATGCAACGACTTTTAGAAAACAAGAAATCACAGATTATAACTCTCCAAACAAGGTATAAGCTCAAGTCTCACAGGGATGTAGCATTAGTTTGAGTTCATTCCTTCAAGCATGTTACAAAAACTAATTTTATTCTTTTGTGATCAAATTTAATTTCATAAACAACAACTACAACTAAGTATAAACCAAGAGCATATCAAACTTCCATCCATGTTTATAATTTTCTTTAACAGTCATGCAATTAAAAACCAAATCCTCATCATTGTGTTGGAAGGTACCTAAGACACAAACACACAAAAACAACTAAAAAAAAAAAAAAAATTCTTTTTGAGTTTTTCAAAATATTTTTCAAATTTTTATGTCATTTTCGTAAGATTTCCTCAAAACACAATAAAACACACCAAAACAGCATAAAACACTAAGAAAACAAAAAGCAACAACACGGAAACAAATGAAACCAGTTCAAAGTCGAAGGTACAAAAATTTTCAATTTGGTCATTTTTTATCTTTGGTCATTTTTTATCTTGATACCCCCACACTTAAACTAGACATTGTCCCCAATGTCAGAAAACAATAAAATGCAAATAAAAATAAAATGAATAAATAAAACGAAACAAAATAAAGCAAAGGGACTGAAAACTTCTCTAATTTGCAGAAAACCAAGCGATGACCCCCAAGCGTAAATTTTGCAATCAACATCAAGGGAGAAAATAACCAAAAGTTCCTGCAAAGAAAAGAAATAAACCAGTTAAGCACGCAAGAAAATATAGAAAATTTAAACGAAAAATTGAAAATGAAAATAAAAGATAATGAAAAGAACTAATAGGCGGTCATTGGTCATGATTGTTGATTTTCCACAGCTTTCTTCTTGAACTGGATGGGCCTCCTTCTTGCAAGTGCTCCTCAGCTTAGTTGAGGATGAATCAGCACGTGTCTCCAC
Organism: Crataegus laevigata; assembly: GCA_963580275.1. NCBI lineage: Eukaryota > Viridiplantae > Streptophyta > Magnoliopsida > Rosales > Rosaceae > Crataegus > Crataegus laevigata. The sequence goes on from OY756952.1 coordinate 19,627,035, forward strand.
ATGCTTCAAGTAGTCCGGTCTCCACGCAGGTGTGGCATCTTCTTGAACTCTTGGATCAACCCAGACTCATCTGCTCTTGGGTGCACCTTAGACTCCTCCTGCTTCGTCTGTGAGGTACTTTTGTTTTTGAAGAAGTACCTCAACACAGGTTTATTTTTGAAGTGGGCTGGGAGGGGTCTGAGATGAGTACTCGAGAGCAAGACTAGGTAAGCAATCAGGATCTCACTTTCTCCATGTTCTTCAGATGAAAGTGAGGAGAAAGCGTAATATGAGATACTTTTGCTTTTAACCTTTTTAATATGAAATACTTTTGCTCTGGAAGGTTTGTTTTCTGGGGTGATCCAAGGGATGAAGAACACTGAATAACTCGAAAGCTTTCTTTGGGAAGACATTATCGGAGATGAAGAGAGGAAGAGAGGTTGAGAGGTGGAGAGAGGTTGAGAGGGTGTGAAGGTGTGCCTTTGCTGTGGAAGGCGAAGGTCGAACTTATAGAAATTTGGCTTCACAACCGGAACTATTCCTTCACTATTTGTCGGCAGCCGGTGGATGGATGAACAGTGCCCGTTACACGCTTGCTGACAACGCGTCCGTAATTTCCGCGAAGCTGACTGCGCATGCGACGAGTGACGACAAATTGGAATGATGATCCTTTGAAAACCGGGGTTCAAAACCGGGTGCGGCTCGTGGTTTTCGCAACGTTCCACGCTGCACGTGATGAGTCACGACAAAATTGGAAAAACTGAACCACGTGATTGCTGAGTCAAGCCCAGCTTTTGAGAACAGAAACGGCTCTTTTGAGAAAGGAGCGTCCAGCTTTTCCGAATTGCGTGAGGACGCGTCTTCAACCTCAGAAGAGTGCCTCTCTTTGATTTGCTTCTTTTTATAGAGGCGCTAATTCTGCTTCACATCACACTTGAACTCCCTTCCTCAAACACTCTCTTCTGTAAACACTCTCTTCTGTAAACACTCTCTTCAACTTACTTCTTTCTTGCACTCTTCCTGCACTCTTAAACTTTCCGAACTCTTTTCTTCCTCAACCCCCTCTAAAAATGTCTTGCCCTTCCGACCGTCGCCTAAACTTGAATGTCGGGGAAGACGATGACTCGTCTTCTCCGAACAACATTTGGAATCCATCCTTCATATCCCCCAATGGTCCTCTTACAGTCGGGGACACAATGATGAGGAATGATATAACCGCAACGGTGGTTGCAAGAAACCTTCTTACTCCCAGAGACACTAGGTTGCTGTCTATGCGGTCAGACGAGCTGGCTGTTCAGGACTCACTGGCTCTCAGTGTCCAGTGTGCAGGCTCAGTTTCGAACATGGGTCAGCGTCTGCTTGCAAGATCTCGTCAGGTGGAGTCGCTAATGGCGGAGGTGGTCAGTCTTCGGCAAGAAGTCAGAGGACTCAGGCATGAAAATAAAGAGCTGCACATGCTCGCCACCAGTTACTCCACCAGTATGAAGAGGAAACTGGACCAGCTGCAGGAGTCGGACGGTCGGATCCAGAGCGATCATGAAAGGTTCATGGCGCTACTCCCTAGGTTTATGTTGCCTTCGTCCTCTGGAGCAGCACCAAGTGTTCCGGCTCCGGAGATTCCAACTCTAGCACTTCGTCTTCCCGGAGCTCCGTCAACCTCTGAGGCGCCACCTAACCAAAACCAATGATTGCTATTAGTTTTTCGAATTATTGTAAATTTTTTTTTTTTTTATGCTTTTAATGTTTATTTAACTATATATATATATATATATGTTACTAATATTATTATTATTATTATTATTATTATTTTTTTTAATTAAATTTTTTTTTTTTTTTTTTTTTTTTTCAGGTTTATTTTAAGCGAATTAAAATATGTAGAGTAAATAAATGTAAATTAATGTAAAAAAACTTTATTTATCCGTACGTAAAATAAATAAGGCCCTTAATTTATTTAAACACAAACTAAATAAAAATCAACCAAATAAAACAACTAACTAAACAAAACAAAAATGAAAGTAAAGGCAATAAAGAAGAAGGTTAAGAAATGCAAATCTGATTGCTTGGGTTGCCTCCCAAGAAGCGCTTGCTTTAACGTCTTTAGCCGGACGATTCTTTCCTCCCCTCAGCTCCAAAGCATGAACTTTATCTTTTAATGGGAGGTGATACTTGAAATGATTCGGCAATGGCATTAATTCAAGAGTGGGCGCCTGAATCATTAAAATGAGAAAAATGTTAGTATAAAATAAAATAAAAATTAAAATTGGAGAAGATGGCTTACTGTCTTTCTCCGAAACAAACTCAATGACAAAAACCACATTTCTGGACAATTCCGGGATTTTGAACTTGGCCAGGTTTACAATGATGGTTATGGCCTGTCCCGTGTTATCAAACTCAATTTCTTGGGCCTTTGTAGTCTGCACAGCCTCTTGAATGTATTCTTGATATGCAACGCATTCTCCAGCCACTTCGATGTCTTGAATCTCTTTTCTTGGTGTGCAAGGTTCGGGAACTTGTTTTGGTGCACCAAGAATCGAGATATCACTTTGCACCTCTGGAAGAGCTTCCACAATGCCATTTTCACTTTCTTCGATAATTGGAATTAAAAATCTGCAAGGAAAAAGGACATTCGGTGGAAGACTGTTAGAATGAATTGAACTTGGAACAACCTCACCATAGTTGGACGACATAGGGACTTGAGGGGTTTGAGACAAGAATTCGTCTAAACTGCCCAAGTCGTCATCCTCATCTTCTGCTTGCAGCGGTGATTCGTCCAAGTTTAGGCTGTGTATGGATGGTTCTGGAACAGCCTCATCATCCATCTCACCTTCCAAAGTGGTGGCTTCATCGATTTCCACTTCTTTTGAATTTTCAATAGGTGAGTTGGAGAGTTCACTTTGATCTTGAATCTGTGCCATGATCTCCATAATCTCCCCAACTTGCCTTTCCAATTCGTCCACTCTGTTGGTCCGGTCTTGCATCTCCTGGATTCGATTTTCCACTCCCTGATTCAAAGAGGAGAGTAACTTATTAAATGTATCATTATCCAGAGATGTACCTGAATCGAATTGGGCATATTCTTGTGGTGGCTGTGACGGTTGACATGGCCATTGATAGAACTCTTCCGATGACGGCAATTGTTCTTCTTTTTGTGAGCCCTGCGTCAAAGAAATTAGTCCTTCAAGAATTTCATTATAATTTACGGCCATATTTGAATTCGATTGGAATTGTTGTGGGGGATACTGTGGTGGCTGCATAGGTCTGGAATAGAACTCGTCTTGCTGCCAATATCCACTTTGTTGAAAATGTTGAGGTTCATCCCACATTTGATTTGAATAACCTCTCCAATCCGAATTGCAAGCGTTGGAATATATATTGCCCCTTGGTTGGCTGTGGCCTTGATATCCCCAATCATCTTCATATGCAGAAAATTGAGGATATTGCTGAGTTTGATATCCTTGCCCATAGGGCACATCAAGTGTAGGGACACTTGGCATTGTGGTCTGTTCAGCATTATTAGTCAATTGAGCAGTGAGCTGCGCCAATTGAGCTTGAATACTATCCATGTTTTGCTCCAATAATACCTAAAAATCAAAGAAACAAAAATAAATCAAATACCAAAAGTAAAACACACAAACACAAATATAAATAAAAACACAAACAAAAACACAAATATAAAAATAAACACAACAAAAATAAAGGGATTAGCAAATTTACTAATCCCCGGCAACGGCGCCAAAAATTTGACGGGAGAATTAACTCGACACAAATTAAACCCTCTTTTGTCAATCGTAGTATAGGTATAAGTAGGGTATCGTTCTAGGCCGGGGATTAGGAGGGCTTGCTAAAACCTCTAAAATAAATTAAAAACGTAAAAACAAAGTTTAAAACACTAAACTAAAATAAAAACACTTAACTAAAATAACTCAAAATAAAATAACAAATAAACTAAAACAACTCAAAAGACTCAAAACAACTCAAGACTCAAGAAAACACAAACTAAGCTAAAAACTCGAAACACACTAAAAATGACTCAAAATAATGAAAACAATTTAAAATAAAAACTAGGAAATTAATTAGACGGAAATTAAATTAAAAGATAAAAACTAATAAAAATTAACTAAATAATAATATTTTAATGGGGGGATTGATTTTTGACGAAACGTAAATTAAACTTAAATAAATTATAAAATTGATAAAAACATAAAATTAAAGTAAACGAATAGACGACGGATTGGCTAGAGGGTTCTTCTTCACACATGACACAAATGCAACCTAAATTGATTTTCAGTTGTTCTTTCAATAAGTTGTGAATTTCAACACCCCAAATTAATTAGGTACGCTTAAATTAATTCTCAGATTTTCCTTAAGTTAATGGATTGGATGATTGCATACGACAACCCAAAACATTCCCCACAAGTTCCCTACATGAATTGCATAATAGAGATACAAGCGAGAATCATTAAGTTCTATGAAAACCATAAGCATTGACGAGGCACTTATTACTATGAATTGCATGAAACTTATGCCAAGAATTTACTTAACGCGATTGTGACTAGCAACCTTCACTACTCATGAATATAAGTTCATAACGATTAGGTGAAATTCACTTATATTCTAGCATCAAATTCATGCATGTAAATTAAGTATGCATTCTTAATCGACAAACATAAATAAGTTATTAATCAAGTAGTTAAGCAAATTAAATCACAACTCAGAAATCACAACTGAAATTACCAATTCAAATTACAAATATAATCATGGTTTCGAATTAACCTCTAGCCAATATAATTAATTACACATCATTATTAAATTAAAAACAGAAATAAAAAAAACAAAAGTTTGGAGGAGATAAACCGAAATGGGAATTAAGGGTCTGTGCAATTCTGTGCATTTGCACCGTGTGCAAGCTGCCTGCGTTGACTGCCTTTGTTTCCAGCTGCCAGGTGGCAGCGTCCGTTTCCTGTTATTCCCCAGCTGTCGGTGAGGAGCTCCTTCCTTTAAGGCCTGACTTGCCTTCCGTGCAGCTCCGTGGCTGCTTCTGCTGTCGCACAGCTGCCAAGGCAGCTTCGCTACTGCCGCTGTGCTCCCCAGGCGCTGCCTCTCACTGCCTTTAAGGCAGCAGCCGTTTCCTCAAATCCCGGCGTCTTTTCGAGGCTCCTCCTCCCCCACTCCCTTTCTTACCGTGCCTTATATCCCTTCTTATCCCCGAGGCTCTCGCTGCCAAAGGCTCCCTCGGATCCTTCCTTTTTCTTTTTGTCAGGCCCCCCACTTCCAGCTGCACGCTAAGGCCTTCATTTTTTTTTTCTTTATTCTCTCTATTGCACCGCCCACCATCATCCCTTTTTATTATTCTATTTTCTAATGGCTGCCAAATGCTCCCTTCCTTTTGCTTTCTTATTTCCTTCTCCAGCTGCCAAGCAGCTCATTTGTTTTCTTTTATTTCTAGCCCATGTTGCTTTCCATCATCACACCATTCCACTTGCAGCACCGAGAGCTCCCATCTGTTATCACACACAAAAATTTATATTATATTAAAATATATAAATAAATATATATATAAAAATATATATATATATATATATATATTATTTTTCAAATGATAAATTCTAATCAACAAGCAAGATAGTTTAAACGAATTAATTACTTAACACTTCACTTATTTTATTTTTATTTTCTTAACTTGAAAATCTTATAAAACATAAAAATAATGTAAATAGCTCAAAATATAACGAACTAGCTAAGAAAAGACGAGTGAATTTGATATAAAAATATGTATAAATATGATCCGATCAGAATCTTCATCTTCAAATCTTCAATTTCGTCCATCCTCATGGCTACAAGCATATGGCATTCATTCCAAGCTCTAATTTGCTCCAAAAGGCTCCACTTTGCTTCTTTTCGCACACTTTGGCCCTAGAACCTGAAAACACACAAAAGTGACTTTAAACACTAAAATAACTAAGTAAACACACTTTAAATGCACGAGAACAAGCCAAATAAGTAGCATAAATATGCTCCTATCAAATTCCCCCACACTTAGATTTTGCTAGTCCTCGAGCAAAACAAACAAAAGGAAGGAAACAAAACGAAACAACTAACCAAAACAAAAACCTAAACCTTCCAACGTTTGCCTCAGGGATTTCCAATGCACATGACATGTTAAAGATTGTTATCCCCACAGATTTGAATTATCTTTACACGAGCACATACTTAATTAAAGCCACTACTTACTAGTTCATACGTAATCAATTAAAACAATGCTTTGAATGTAGTAACATGCCTTAGAGAATTCCCTCAATTCCTTACAAGATATGCACTCTATTTTCACTCAGATTTTCTAACTCCACACCCTACACTAGACATATGTGAGAAGATTGATGTAGATAAGAAAACGAATGCTCACATATATGTATCACAACGAACGCAATTTCTAGAGTTAAAGAGCATGTTTAGATATGATCTCATGATTGGAATGCTACTACTTAAATGCGAGAACCAGTGACACCATATGCTCATACCAAATTCAAACTCCACAAATTGAAACACATAACACTCAAGATAGAAGTTAAGGGTTGTAATGGGGCTTGGGGTGTTTGGTTAACAAGGAAAGGATAAGGAAAACAAACGTTCTTTAAGCAATAGTAAGCGAAGCAATGAAATTGAGACTTAGAATTCCTTAGATTGCAGAAACTAACTTTAAAACACACTGGGAAGACTTAAACCACTCCTTAGGGCCGAATTCATTGTTTTGGACCCTTACTTCAACAAACATCACTTTGGTACTCTTTTTCACAACTTTTCAACTCTTTTTCATATTTTTCACATACTTTTCTTCATTTTTTTTTCTTTTCTTTCTACCCGTGCCTATGGCACACAATTACACATGAGAACACTTCCCCCACACTTGCTTTCTGCCAACATTAGTCAAAAGGAATTCAATTTGAATCATGCTTTCCTATGCTTTAAGAACAAGGGTGTGGAAAGTCCTAATCTAGGCTAGGTGAGGATGATGTGGTTTAACAAGGAATGAAGGCTAACAAGGCTCAACGGGGTTAACTTAAACACAAAATGATGTAGGGCACACGGCATTTGGCTAAGGTGGTGGTAACTACACAACTTCATCTTGACTATGTGTTATGCAAATCAATTAACATGCTTTGAATGAAAGGGGCATGAGTTCTAGCATTTGGAACTATATGATGAAACGCCTTCTAAGTAGCAACCAAGCAAGGAATAATGAGATCATGCAACGACTTAGAAAACAAAGAATGCACAGATTTTAACTCTCCAAATAAACGTTTAGGCTCAAGTCTCACAAGGTTGTAGCGTTAGTTTGAGTTCGTTCCTTCAAGCATGTTACAAAAACTGATTTTTCCTTTATGATTGCATGTGAATTCATAAGTTATAACCACAACTAAGCATAAACAAAGAGTAAATCAAACTTTCATCCATGTTAATCACTCTCTTTAACAGCCATGCAATTACAAACCGAATCCTCATCATTGTGTTGGAAGGTACCCTAAGACACAAACAAACACACAAAAACAACTCAAAAATAACTCTTTTTTGGGTTTTTAACACAAATTTTTCAAATTTTTGTTTGATTTTCGGATTTTTACTTCAAAACACACTAAAACACACCAAAACTGCCCAAAAACACTTAAAAACAGCAAAGAACTAGTCTATAAGTTAAGGGTGATAAAATCCCACGAATTTGCAATTAAAACACTTAGTTACCCCCCCACACTTAAATCAAACATTGTCCTCAATGTTTCAAGCATAAAAACACACTAAACAAAAAGAAACACACAAACAGCAAGTACATAGCAAACTGGGCAGATTAGAAACAAGCAACAAAGTGAAGGGTTTTAGGAACGCAAATCTGGAATTGGAGTGATTCCTAGGGCTTCCTTTGTTGATTTGCATGGGTTGCCTCCCAAGTAGCGCTTTCTTTAACGTCTTGCAGCCGGACGAAGAACATGATCAGGCCCCATTGGAGCCCACGGCATCAAGGGAGATGTCATCCACGGTTTGCTCCACAAAGTTCTCAAAATACGGCTTCAATCGATGTCCGTTCACTTGGAATTCATGACCTGTTTTGATACTTTGAATCTGAATGGCACCATAAGAAGAGATGTTAGTAATAACAAATGGCCCAATCCACTTAGAACGCAACTTACCGGGAAATAGACGAAGACGGGAGTTAAATAGCAACACTTTCTGCCCAATAGAGAATGTTTTGCCTCTAATCATCTTGTCATGAAACGCCTTGGTCTTCGCCTTGTAAATGCTAGCATTCTCGTATGCCTCTTGTCTTATCTCATCAAGTTCGTTTAATTGGAGCTTCCTATGGCAACCTGCGGCATCCATGTCCAGATTGAATTTCTTCACGGCCCAATGAGCTTTGTGCTCCAATTCCACAGGGAGGTGGCACGGCTTGCCATAGACAAGCCGAAATGGGGACATTCCTATTGGTGTTTTGTACGCCGTACGATACGCCCATAGTGCATCATCCAACCTTAAGCTCCAATCCTTCCTTGTAGGCCCAACGGTCTTTTCTAGGATTTGCTTGATCTCTCGGTTGGAAACCTCGGCTTGGCCATTTGTTTGAGGGTGGTAAGGTGTGGAAACCTTATGATTGACATTGTACTTCCTCAACAAGGCCTCAATGGTCCGGTTGCAAAAGTGAGACCCTCCATCACTAATGATCACACGTGGCATGCCAAATCTTGCAAAGATGTTAGTTCTAATAAAATCTGAGACCACTTTAGAATCGTTAGTCCGGGTGGCTTTTGCTTCCACCCACTTTGACACATAATCAACCGCAAGCAAGATATACATGAAACCAAATGAAGAAGGAAAGGGACCCATAAAGTCAATACCCTAAACATCAAATATTTCCACATTAAGAACAGAAACTTGCGGCATTTGGTCTTTTGCACTTATATTTCCGGTTCTTTGGCATTTATCACATGTTAAACAAAATGTTCTAGCATCCTTAAAGATATTAGGCCAATAGAATCCACATTGCAATACTTTAAGGGCTGTTCTTTGTGTGCCAAAGTGTCCACCACATGCATATGTATGACAAAAGCTTAGAATGGAATGAAATTCAGAATTAGACACACATCTACGTACAATCTGATCAGGGCAGAATTTCCAAAGATAAGGATCATCCCATACATAAAATCGTGCATCATATCTAAGCTTTTCACGTTGGTGCTTTGTGTAAGTGCTTGGAATTCGTTTTGACACCAAGAAATTGACCAAATCGGCATACCAAGGGGTACTTACCTCAATGGACAGAAGTTGTTCATCCGGAAATGTCTCAGAAATGGGGAGGGACTCTTCTTCACGCACCAATCTGCTCAAGTGGTCAGCCACCACGTTTTCACAACCTTTCTTGTCCCGAATCTCAATATCGAACTCTTGAAGTAGGAGCATCCAACGAATGAGCCTTGGTTTAGCCTCCTTTTTGGTGAAAAGATACTTCAAGGCTGCATGGTCAGTGAAAACAATGACTTTAGTACCAATTAGATATGATCTAAATTTATCTAAAGCAAATACAACCGCCAAAAGTTCTTTTTCGGTTGTAGAATAATTTAATTGAGCATCATTTAAAGTGCGTGAAGCATAATAAATAACATGGGAATGTTTATTTTTCTTTTGACCCAAAACAGCCCCTAGGGCATAATCCGAGGCATCACACATCAATTCAAATGGAATGGACCAATCCGGGGGAGTGATGATGGGTGCCGTGGTAAGTGACTCCTTGAGTTGCTTGAATGCCTTCTCACATGCCTCATTGAACTCAAAGGACACATCCTTTTGGAGGAGGCGGCATAGAGGTTGTGCAATTTTGGAAAAGTCCTTGATAAATCTTCTATAGAATCCTGCATGACCAAGAAACGAACGAACCTCTCTAACCGAAGTAGGAGAGGGTAAGTAACGTACAAGATCCACTTTAGACTTATCAACTTCAATTCCTTTTTCAGAGATTATATGACCTAAAACAATACCTTGTTTAACCATAAAGTGACATTTTTCCCAATTCAACACAAGGTTTGTTTCAACACAACGTTTCAAGATTAAAGTGAGATTATCCAAGCATTTATCAAAGGAATCACCAAACACACTAAAATCATCCATGAATATCTCAATAATCTTCTCAACATAATCAGAAAATATGCTTACCATACACCGTTGAAACGTGGCAGGAGCATTGCACAAACCAAATGGCATGCGTCGATATGCAAACGTTCCAAAGGGACAAGTAAAAGTGGTCTTTTCTTGATCATCCGGAGCAATAACAATTTGGTTATAACCTGAGTATCCATCAAGAAAACAATAAAAAGAATGACCGGCTAACCTTTCCAACATTTGGTCTAGAAACGGCAAAGGAAAGTGATCCTTCCTTGTGGTGGCGTTTATCTTCCTATAATCAATGCATACACGCCAACCGGTTTGAATTCTCATGGGTACAAGTTCATTCTCGGCATTTTCCACAACTGTCACTCCGGATTTCTTAGGCACACATTGGATAGGGGATACCCAACGACTATCGGAGATGGGATAAATCACCCCACAATCTAGAAGTTTAATTATCTCCTTTTTCACAACTTCCATCATTGGAGGGTTAAGACGGCGTTGAGCCTCTCTAGTTGGTTTGGCCCCCTCCTCAAGAAATATGTGATGCATACAAGTCGTAGGGCTTATACCTTTAATATCGGCCAATGTCCACCCTAGGGCAGATTTGAACTCCTTCAAGACTCGAAGCAATTTTTCTTCCTCATGTGCCGTGAGTGTGGAAGAGATGATGGCAGGTAATGTGTTGTTCTCCCCCAAGAAAATGTACTTCAAATGGCTTGGCAAAGGCTTGAGTTCAAGGATAGGTGCCTGGATTATAGATGGAAGCAATTTGTTAGTTGAAATGGGAATGGACTCACGGTTAGTACACTTACCATCAAGCTTAGGTGAGGACTCAAGGGCAGCAACCACTTCAATTACATCCTCACTAGGGGGCACGGCATGAAGTGTTTCATGCATGCCGTGACCTAGCATGCAATCTGCCCCTTTGTCATTGCATTCCATGCCTTGTGTAATGACTTTTTCAAGCACATCCTCGTTCAAATCTTCAAGATGTCCCTGCGCCAAAGAGTCAATGACATCAATAGAGAAACATGAGTGATCTTCACAAGGATACTTAATAGAATCAGAAAGATTGAAGTTAACAACTTCCCCATCAAATTCCATGGACAAAGTTCCATGAAACACATCAATTTTAGTCCGGGCTGTCTTCATGAATGGCCTTCCAAGTAGAATGGGCAGCGAGGGTGCATGATCCGATTCATCCATCTCAAGGACATAGAAATCCGCCGGAAAGATCAAATGGTTAACCTGCACCAAAACGTCTTCCAAAACTCCCTTTGGATAGGCATTAGATCTATCGGCCAATTGTATGATAACACCATCATTTTTTAACACGCCTAAGTTCATAGATGCATAAATGGAATATGGCATAACATTTATAGAAGCACCTAAGTCAAGCATGGCAGATTCAAATCTAGTGTTACCAATGACACAAGGAATGGTAAAACTACCCGGATCCTTACATTTGGGAGGTAATTTGCGTTGCAAGATAGCGGACACATTCTCACCTACCTTTACCACTTCTTTGGTCGAAAACCGCTTCCTAGTGGTGCACAATTCTTTCAAGAACTTAGCATACCTCGGGACTTGCTTGATTGCATCTAACAAAGGTATGTTAACTTGAACTTTCCTAAAGGTTTCAAGGATATCCTTTTCTGCTTCTTCCTTCTTTGTTTGCATAAACCTACTAGGAAAAGGCACATTTGAAGGGAAAACATTAGTATGAACTGAATTGGACACATTCTTACCCTTAGTGGCCGAATTGGACAGATTGGAGGCTTTGGGGACTTGCGGCAAAGGTGGAACCACTTTTGCCGTGGGCATGGTTGATTCCTCCTCCTCAATTTGGATGTTCATATCACCTTTAGGGCCTGTTTGTGATGGTCTAGGATCTGCCCCAATTTCTTTTCCACTTCTCAAGATTATGGCCTTTGCACTTTCGAATCCTCCCTTCGGATTTTGAATGGTGTTACTAGGGAGTTGTCCGGGCTCTCTAAACTTACCTACAAACTCGGCAATCTGCCCAATTTGTTTCTCAAGTTGATCCACCCTTTTATCTTGGTTTTGCATGGCCTTAGCTTGATCTTCCTGCCCATTAGACAACTTAGTTAGTATCTTAAGTAATGCATCATTGTCAAGAGACGTACCTGAGGAATTTGGGCTGGATTGGGCTTGATTCTGAGGTTGGCCGTAAGTTTTGGAAAAGAACCCCGGGGGTTGTTGCCTAAATCCTCCTTGGTTTTGAGGTTGTTGGGGCTCCCTCCACTTGAAATTGGGGTGGTCTCTCCAACCGGGGTTATAGGTGTTTGAATATGGATCGTTCCTTGGTTGGTTTTGACCTTGAAACCCAATTGCATGGGCGCTTTCCCATCCACCATTTTCAATCAATTGTGGACATTTTTCAGAGGCATGTCCTTGGATGGAACATACGCCACATACAATTGGTCCTTGCATCTTCATGCCCTCGGCCATCTGAGACACAAGAGAAGTGAGATTAGCCAATTGTGAATGAAGGTCGGAACTTGTACTTACCTCATGCACATGTTGCCGTGGGGGTCCCCTTTGGCCTACTCCCTCGTATTGTTGAGCGTTCAACGCTCGATTAGAGATCAAGATCTTGGCAGCCATGGGTGTTTTGTCCACCAATGCTCCCCCCGCCGATGCATCAAGCATTTGACGTTCTAAAGGTAGGAGGCCCTCGTAGAAGTATTGCAACAACAACTCCTCCTTCATCTGATGCTGTGGACAAGAAGCAACAAGTGATTTAAACCGTTCATAATATGTAGGGAAAGACTCACCTTCTTCTTGCTGAATTCCGCTTATCTTTTTGCGTAGGAGGATGATGCGAGAAGTTGGAAAAAACTTCTCCAAGAACGCCCTCTTCATACTCTCCCAAGATGTTACAGTGCCGGGAGCTAACTCATATAACCAATCCTTGGCTTTATCCATCAAAGAGAATGGAAAAGCCTTCATCTTCAAAATATTTCCGTCAACATTGACGGGAGTCATGCTAGAGCAAACTACTTCAAATTCCTTCAAATGTTTGTTAGGATCTTCCATGGACAAGCCATGGTATTTAGGAATATGATGAAGCAAACTTGATTTTAATTCAAACTCGTCCGTCTTACCTAGGGCAGCCGTGGGATATTGGATGCACAAGGGTGCGGCATTATCCAATCCCGAGGCCGAGAGCTCTTTGAGTGTACGGTTGTCTACCGCCATTCCTTGCTCTTCTTCCTCCTCTTGTGCCGTGGGCACCTCTTCCTCTTCCTCTTCTAGCACGTCTTCTTCAAGGACAGGTTCGGGGATGGGCTCTTGTTGGTTTCTAGTTCTTCTCAAATTCCTCTCAAAATCGTCGTCAAAGTCCAAGATGTTCTCACGAACCTTTTGAGAACTTCTAGTCATAAACTAGTACCTAGAACACAAGAAACAAAATAGGTCAGAAACTAAACAAAAATCTGAAGCAAAATAAAATAAAAGAAACAAAAACAATCCAAGGGATTAGCAAAATTGCTAATCCCCGGCAACGGCGCCAAAATTTGATATGATATTAACTAGCACTCAAATTAAACCCTCTTTTGTCAAATTGTAGTAAAGATATATAAGTAGGGATCGTTCTGAACCGGGGATTAGGAGGGATTGCTAACACTTGGAAACTGACTTAAAAACTTAAAAACAAAGTTTAAAACACTAAACTAGACTCAAAGAATGCAAAATTAAAAGTTAAAACGCCAAAACAAAGCAAAGACTCAAAACAGCAACCTAATGACTCAAAACTGCCTAAAAACCACTTTCTGGACAGTTTTGAGAATCTAACAAGAACTTGGACGAATTTGGGTGAAAACTTGAATCAAAATACTTAGAAACACAACTCAAAACACTTTCTAGGTATTCTAAGACTTCAGAACACGTTCAAAAGACTAAAACGGATTAAAAACACTCAAAACTGCCTAAAAACACAAACTAGGCAGTTTCTAGCAAAAACACAACTTTAGACGAAAATAAGGTTTTGGGTTGATTCAAAACCTTCTAAAACATAAATAAAACAGATTCTAAACACTTTAGAACAAGAAAGTAAAGGGGGATTTGGTTTGGACGTAAATTGAAATCAACACAGAACCTTTAAAGCAAACAGATTGTAAAACGTTTTTGGATGAAAAGGATGGATAAAAGGCTAGTTAGGAGGCTCTTCTCCACACATGTCACACTTGCAAACAAAACGATTTTCAGTTGTTCTTCCAGTGAGTTACAAATCCTCAATGCCCCAAATTAACCATGAATTGCATAGATTAATTTTCAGATTTTCCTTAAGTTAATGGATTGGATGATTGCATACGACAACCCAAAGCATTCCCCACAAGTTCCCTCAATGAATTGCATACAATAGATACAAGCAGAAATCATTAAGTTCTAAGAAAACCATAAGCATTGACGAGGCACTTGTTACTATGAATTGCATGAAACTTATGCCAAGAATTCATTCAACGCGATCGTTGAGAAACAACCTTCACTACTTGTGATTATAAGATTGTAACTATTAGGTGAAACTCCCTCATAATCTAGCATCATATTCATGCATGAAAACTAAGTGTGCACTCTCAATCAACATACACAAATAAGTTATCAATCAAATAGATGAACGAATTGAATCCACAACTTATGAAATAACAACTGAATGTAATCAAATCATATTGCAAGCATGTACATGGTTTCGAATCACCCCCCAACTAAGGGGGTTTAGTTCCTCATACTCACAACATAAAGTTTATTGAATTGAAACATTGAAAACATAAGAAAGATTACACCTAAAAGTTCCAGCAATCTGCAAGAGACTAGCAAGCACATTCAAGGGCACTCCTTCTTCCTTCTTGCTGCGGCACAAAGTATGGAGATGGTTTGGGATGTGTTTGAGTGATGTAGAATGGAGGAAAAGTGTCTAGGATGGGTGTATGGTGCGGCTAGGGGGGTTTGGGATCAGAAAATATGGGTTTGGATGAAGGTTTGGCACGGCAAAGGTAGGGGATGGATTTCTGGCGTGAATGAATGATGAAAGGTGCGGCACACTTAGGTTAAGAATATATAGGCACCCTAAACCCTAGGTTAAATCAGATTAGGGTTTGGATTTCACTTAATTGATGGATTAGGCCCCCTAAGTCTAGCAGAAATTGTAAATCCAATAAGGAGAAGGGATTATGGCCCAATTAACCCAAATCCCCAAGGAATTGGGCTAATTAAATCTGAAATCCAAGGGGGAGTAGGACCTAGGGTGCGGCAGCTAGGGTAAGGCTTCTAGAAAGCCTTGCAAGGCAAGGAATTAGGGCCATCTAGAAGCTAGGGTGCGGCACACATTAAGGTTTTAGGGATAGGGCTTCTAGAAGCCCAAATCTGCTAGGAATTAGTTCAAACCCACGGAAAGGAGAGGAAAACTCTAGAACTTTCTCATTTGTGTCCAACAATACTTAGAAGTCCTTCTAGCATTAGGAAAACATGTTTCCATCCTTCCTTGACTTGGAATTCTTCTCCTTTTTCATCTTGTAACCTTTTCCTTTTTGGACTTGGAAATCTTTCTTGTAGCTGCAACTTGATACCATTTGGGGTTTAAGTTTCCTACTCCAAGTAGGAAACCTTGTTCAAGTAGGACTTCCAATCTTCTAGGTTTCCCAATTCAACTAGGAAACCCATTTCAACTAGGATTCCCAATTTAGCTAGGATTCCATCTTCCATTTGGAATTTTCCTACTTCAACTAGGAAACCTTGCTCAAGTAGGAATCTTCATCTTCAAATCTTCAATTTCGTCCATCCTCATGGCTACAAGCATATGGCATTCATTCCAAGCTCTAATTTGCTCCAAAAGGCTCCACTTTGCTTCTTTTCGCACACTTTGGCCCTAGAACCTGAAAACACACAAAAGTGACTTTAAACACTAAAATAACTAAGTAAACACACTTTAAATGCACGAGAACAAGCCAAATAAGTAGCATAAATATGCTCCTATCAAGAAGTTTTGAGACCAAATAAGCATTTGATCTTTTGAAGACACATTTTGAGCATCCTAGTAGGGTATTATAACCGTTCATTTGCTTGAATTCCAAAGCGTCTCAAACTCACGCTCGTTTTATCCCACGAATGCTTAAAATTTGCAAATAGACTCCTAGATGAAAAATATGTAGGTTTTTAGACCAAATAAGCATTTGATCTTTTGAGGACTCATTTTGAGCATCTTAGTAGCGTATTATAAGCGTTCATTTGCTTAAATTCCAAAGCGTGTCAAACTCCCGCACGTTTTATCCCACGAATGCTTAAAACTTTGCAAATAGACTCCTAGGTAAAAATAGAGAGGTTTTGAGACCAAATAAGCATTTGATCTTTTGAGGACTCATTTTTGAGCATCTTAGTAGCGTATTATAAGCGTTCATTTGCTTAAATTCCAAAGCATGTCAAACTCCCGCACGTTTTATCCCACGAATGCTTAAAACTTTGCAAATAGACTCCTAAGTAAAAAATAGAGAGGTTTTGAGACCAAATAAGCATTTGATCTTTTGATAACTCATTTTGAGCATTCTTAGTAGCATATTATAAGCGTTCATTTCCTTAAATTCCAAAGAGTGTCAAACTCACTGATAAGCGTATATTTATACATATTTTTATATCAAATTCACTCGTCTTTTCTTAGTTAGTTCGTTATATTTTGAGCTATTTACTTTGTTTTTGTGTTTTATAGAATTTATCTAGTAAAGAAAATAAAAATAGCACAATTGAGATTTTAAGTAACAAATTCGTTAATAACTACTTTGCTCACTTAATTGATTTTTGTATCTTTACAAAAACTTCTTGGCAGTCAAATAAAGGAAGCTTGGGAAAGAAATAATAATAAATAAAAAAAGAATGGTTGCACCGAATGATGAAAGAGGGGGACGGTACAAAAATAAGAAATGATGGCAGAAAAGAAAGGGCCTCTTTTGTTTTTGATAAGTCAGAAAATGAGAGCACATGCAGGATGGTTTTTGAAGAATAGAAAAGAAATAATAAAAAGCAATACGGAAGTCATGTGCAGAGAGCTGGAAAGCACACGGCAATGATGAAAGGCATAAGAGGGGGGTCTCGGAGCTAACAATAAAAAACAGCAGACCCATCAGGAAAAAGAAAGGAGGGAGCTCCAGTGAGCTCCTCGGAGCTGAAGGAAAAATAAAAAGAAAGGCAGCGTTAGCTGCACAGGGGAGCAAAGGTCTCGCGGGGTCTGAGAGAAGCGGGAGTCAAAGCTGTTTAGCAGCTGGTCAGGAGGAAGCAGCACGGGTTGCCCGTTGGTTTCACAGAGAAGACAGGGGGAGCTCCTGGTGATTGCACAGAAAACAGAAGCCCAATCAGCGACGTGGACGCCAGGCAGTGCTTGGCACGGTGAAGCACAGATGCACAGTGTCACCGATCTAATTAGCACAGAGAAACCCCTGCACCCCTCTTTGGTTTAATCCCTCCAACTTAATGTTTTATTTCTGTTTTTAAATTTAATAATGTGTAATTAAATTATTTTGGCTAGAGGATAATTCAAAACCATGATTATATTTGTAATTTGAATTGGTAACTTCAGTTGTGATTTCTGAGTTGTGATTTAATTTGCTTAACTGCTTGATTAATAACTTATTTATGTTTGTCGATTAAGAATGCATACTTAATTTACATGCATGAATTTGATGCTAGAATATAAGTGAATTTCACCTAATCGTTATGAACTTATATTCATGAGTAGTGAAGGTTGCTAGTCACAATCGCGTTAAGTAAATTCCTGGCAAACGTATCATGCTGTTCATAGTTACGAATGCCTTGTCAACACTTATGATTTTCTTAGAACTTAATGATTCTCGCTTGTTCTCTATTATGCAATTCATGTAGGGAACTTGTGGGGAATGTTTTGGGTTGTCGTATGCAATCATCCAATCCATTAACATAAGGAAAATCTGAAGGTTAATTTAAGCGTACCTAATTAATTTGGGGTGTTGAAATTTACAACTTATTGAAAGAACAACTGAAAATCAATTTAGATTGCATATGTGTCATGTGTGGAGAAAAACCCTCTAGCCAATCCGTCGCCTATCCGTTCACTCTTTATTTTATGTTTTTGTCAATTCTGTAATTTATTTAAGTTTAATTTACTTCGTAAAAACCAAATCAATCCCCTCATTATTATAATATTATTATTTAGTTACTTTTTATTATTTATAATCTTTTAATTTTAATTTCCTTTCATTTCAATTCCTAGTGTCTATTTTAAATTGTTTTTATTATTTTGAGTCATTTTAAGTGTGTTTCGAATTTTTAGCCTAGTTTTGTATTTTTAAGTCTTTTGATTTATTTTAGTTTATTTGTTAGTTCTATTTTAAGTTTTTCTAGTTAAGTGTTTTTATTTTAGTTTAGTGTTTTAAATTTTGTTTTTACGTTTTTTTAATTTAATTTTAGAGTGATTAGCAATCCCTCCTAATCCCCGGTCCAGAACGATACCCTACTTACATCTTTACTACAACTGTCAAAAAGAGGGTTTAATTTGTGTGGATTTAAAATCCCGTCAAATTTTTGGCGCCGTTGCCGGGGATTAGTAAATTTGCTAATCCCTTTATTTTTTGTTTGTGTTTATTTTATTTTATTTTATTTTATTTTTATTTTTTGTTTGTGTTTTTATTTGTGTTTGTGTATTTTACTTTTGGTATTTGATTTATTTTTCGTTCTTTAATTTTAGGTACTAGAGAAGTAAGACATGGATTTTGCTAGTATTCAAGCTCAATTGGCAAATCTTACTTCTCAATTGTCACAGTATGCCGAACGGACCTCAATGCCAAGTGTCCCTACACTTGATGTGCCCTATGGGCAAGGATATCAAACTCAGCAATATCCTCAATTTTCTGCATATGAAGATGATTGGGGATATCAAGGCCACAACCAATCAAGGGGCAATATGTATTCCAACGCTTGCAATTCGGATTGGAGAGGTTATTCAGATCAAACGTGGGATGAACCTCAGCAATTTCAACAAAGTGGATATTGGCAGCAAGATGATTTCTATTCAAGACCTATGCAGCCACCACAACATCCCCCACAACAATTCCAATCGAATCAAAGTATGCCCGTGGATTATAATCAAATCCTTAATGAATTAAACTCTTTGGTGCAGGGATCACAAAATCAAGCTGAGGAGACTCACCAAAGAGAATATTGGCAGCCTTCTGAAGAGTCCTATCAATGGCCATATGAACCATCACATCCACCACAACAATCTGACCAATTCAATTCAGGTACCTCTTTGGATAATGATACATTTAATAAGTTACTCTCCTCCTTGAATCAGGGAGTGGAAAATCGAATCCAGGAAATGCAAGACCGGACCAACAAGGTGGATGAATTGGAAAGGCAAGTTGGGGAGATTATGGAATCCATGGCACAGATTCAAGATGAAAATGAATTCTCCAACTTCACATTTGCAAATTCAATGGAAGAAGCTGAAGTTGATGAAGCCACCACTTGGGAAGGTGACGTGGAGGATGAAGTTGTCCCAGAACCATCCAACCATATCCCGAACTTGGATGAATTGCCGCTGCAAGCAGAAGAGGAGGAGGACGACCTGGGCAGTTTAGACGAATTCTTGTCTCAAACCCCTGAAGTCCCTATGTTGTCCAACTTCGGTAATGTTGTTCCAAGTGAAATTCATTCTAACATTATTCCACTAAATGTCCCTTTTCCTTGCAGATTTTTTCCAAATATCGAAGAAAGTAAAAAGGACATTGTGGAAGTTCTTCCAGAGGTGAAAAGTGATATCTCGATTCTTGGTGCACCAAAACAAGTTCCCGAACCTTGCACACCAAGAAAAGAGATTCAAGACATCGAAGTGGCTGGAGAATGCGTTGCGTATCAAGAATACATTCAAGAGGCTGTGCAGACTACAAAGGCCCATGAAGTTGAGTTTGATGATACGGGACAGGCCACAACCATAGTCAACCTGGCCCAGTTCAAAATCCCGGAAATATCCAAAGGCGTAGTCTTTGTAATTGAGTTTGTTTCGGAGAAAGACAGTAAGCCATCTTCTCCAATTTTAATTTTTATTTTATTTCATACTAACATATTTCTAATTTTAATGATTCAGGCACCCACCCGAGAATTCAAACCATTGCCGAATCATTTCAAGTATCACCTCCCATTGAAAGATAAATTCCATGCTTTGGAGATGAGGGGAGGTTAATGGAAAGATTCGTCCGGCTAAAGACGTTAAATCAAGCGCTTCTTGGGAGGCAACCCAAGCAACCAGATTTGCTTTTCTTAACCCTTCTTTTTATTGCCTTTACTTTCATTTTTGTTTTGTTTCGTTAGTTGTTTTATTTGGTTGATTTTTATTTAGTTTGGGTTTAAATAAATTTATGGCTATGTTTATTTTAAGTGCGGATAAACAAAGTCTGTTTGCATTAATTTACATAATTTGCATTACATATTTTAATTTGCTTAAAATAAACCCTGAAAAAAAAAAAAAAAAAAACAAAAAAACAAAAAAACAAAAAAAATTAATAATAATAATAATATTATTAGTAACATATATATATATATATAGTTAAATAAACATTAAAAGCATAAAAAATTACAATAATACGAAAAACTAATAGCAATCATTGGTTTTGGTTAGGTGGCGCCTCAGAGGTTGACGGAGCTCCGGGAAGACGAAGAGCCAGAGTTGGAATCTCCGGAGCCGGAACGCTTGGTGCTGCTCCAGAGGACGAAGGCAACATAAATCTCGGGAGTAGCGCCATGAACCTTTCATGATCGCTCTGAATCCGACCGTCCGACTCTTGCAGCTGGTCCAGCTTCCTCTTCATGCTGGTCGAGTAGCTAGTTGCAAGCATGTGCAACTCCTTGTTCTCGTGCCTGAGTCCTCTGACTTCTTGCCGAAGACTGACCACCTCCGCCATCAGCGACTCCACCTGACGAGTTCGGGCAAGCAGGCGCTGGCCCATGTTCGAGACTGAGCCTGCACTCTGGACGCTGAGGGCAAGGGATTCCTGAACGGCCAGCTCGTCCGACCGCCTAGATAGCATCCTATTGTCCCTTGGAGTGAGCAGATTTCTGGCAATCACCGTAGCGGTGATTTCATTCCTCATCATTGTGTCCCCGACTGTAAGAGGACCATTGGGGGATATGAAGGATGGATTCCAAATGTTGTTCGGAGAAGACGAGTCATCGTCTTCCCCGACATTCAAGTTAAGGCGACGGTCGGAAGGGCAAGACATTTTTAGAGGGGGTTGAGGAAGAAAAGAGTTCGGAAAAATTAAGATTGCTGAAGCGGAAGAAGAGAGCGGAAGGAGTAAGATTAAGAAGTGCAGAAGAGAGTGTTTACAGAGGAGAGTGTTTGAGGAAGGGAGTTCAAGTGTGATGTGAAGCAGAATTAGTGCCTCTATAAAAAGAAGAAAATGAAGAGCGCCCGCTCCTCAGAGATCAAAGAGCGCTCCTCGGAGGTTGAAGACGCGTCCTCACGCAATTCGGAAAAGCTGGACGCTCATTTCTCAAAAGAGCCGTTTCCTTTCTCAAAAGCTGGGCTTGACTCAGCAATCACGTGGCATCACGAGGGCTCAGTTTTTCCAGTTTGTCGTGACTCATCACGTGCAGCGTGGAGCGTTGCGAAAACCATGAGCCGCACCCGGTTTTGAACCCCGGTTTTCAAAAGATCATCATTCCAATTTGTCGTCACTCGTCGCATGCGCAGTCAGCTTCGCGGAAATTACGGACGCGTTGTCAGAAAGCGCGTAACGGGCACTGTTCATCCATCCACCGGCTGCCGACAAATAGTGAGGGAATAGTTCCGGTTGAGGAAGAAAAATTTCTATAAGTCTCGACCTTCGCCTTCCACAGCAAAGGCACACCTTCACACCCTCTCCACCTCTCAACCTCTCTTCCTCTCTTCATCTCCGATAATGTCTTCCCAAAGAAAGCTTTCGAGTTATTCAGTGTTCTTCATCCCTTGGATCACCCCAGAAAACAAACCTTCCAGAGCAAAAGTATTTCATATTAAAAAGGTTAAAAGCAAAAGTATCTCATATTACGCTTTCTCCTCACTTTCATCTGAAGAACATGGAGAAAGTGAGATCCTGATTGCTTACCTAGTCTTGCTCTCGAGTACTCATCTCAGACCCCTCCCAACCCACTTCAAAAATAAACCCGTGTTGAGGTACTTCTTCAAAAACAAAAGTACCTCACAGACGAAGCAGGAGGAGTCTGAGGTACACCCAAGAGCAGATGAGTCTGGGTTGATCCAAGAGTTCAAGAAGATGCCACACCTGCGTGGAGACCGGACTACTTGAAGCATGTGGAGACAACGTGCTGACTCATCCTCAACTAAGCCGAGGAGCACTTGCAAGACGAAGGCCCATCCAGTTCAAGTTGAAAGCTGTGGAAAATCAACAATCATGACCAATGATCGCCTATTAGTTCTTTTCGTTATCTTTTATTTTCATTTTCAATTTTCGTTTGCATTTTCTATATTTTGCTTGCGTGCTTAACTGATTTATTTCTTTTCTTTGCAGGAACTTTCGGTTATTTTCTCCCTTGAGGTTGATTACAAAATTTACGCTTGGGGGTCATCGCTTGGTTTTCTGCAAATTAGAGAAGTTTTCAGTCCCTTTTCTTTATTTTGTTTCGTATTATTTATTCATTTTATTTTTTTTGCATATTTTTGTTTTATGACATTGGGGACAATGTCTAGTTTAAGTGTGGGGGTATCAAGTATAAAAAAATGACCAAATTGAAAATTTTTGTACCTTCGACTTTGAACTGGTTTCATTTGTTTCCATGTTATTGCTTTTTGTTTTCTTAATTAGTTTTGTGTTTCACTTAATTTTTTTTGGAGTTTTGTGTTTTATTTAATTTTTTTTATTTTTTCGAAAAAAATTTAAAAATCCAAAAATATTGTCCTGTTTTCCTTATTGTTTTAAATTAGATTTTTGTTAGTTTCCCAACCCAATGATATAACTGGATGAAATTTGAACCATGATTATCAAGAACTTAGTTAACATGTGTTGTATGAATTTCCTTATTCTCTTGTTAGTATTGTACATGTTTGATCATCTTTGAAAAAACCAAATGCACATAGCCTTGTTGATGTGAAACTAAAGCATGATTTAAAGCTTCATATGTGAATTTAGTGACCGTATACATCCTATGTGAGGTTTTGAGCCTATTGAAAGTGTGTGCATTTTTCATACACTCCTATTCTTTCATGTGTGATGAACTTATGTGAGATACATCTCTAGAACTTGCGTAACGATCTTTCGAAATATTTGTCATTGATTGCATGAACTTGAAAATGATAGAGGCATTAGGTTCACCACCATGGCCCAAATAACCATATTTCCCAAAGAAAAAAAAAAATTTGATGATATCATTAGATTGCCAATTTGAGCCGTTATGTTGAGCCTTTTATTTCTTATCACCAGATATGTCTACCCTTATACCTCAAAACATGTTTCCTTACCCTTTCCAAGCGAGCAATTTGAGATTGTCTTATGAGAAATGTTTGTGAAGTACTTGGAATGAGTTTGGCAAAAGAATAAGTGTGGGGGTATTTCATGTTTGTATTTATTATTAAAAAAAAAAAAAGAGAAAAGAGAAGAAAAGAAAAAGAAAAGAAAGATTGTATTCATAGAAAATAAAATCAAAGAAAATAAAAAAGTTTTTAAAGTTTCAGTTTAAGGGTGTGATGGGAGGTGTTAGAAGAATCGTTGGAGAACTTGAGTTCTTATAAATCTCAACAAAAGAATCACCTGCGATGTAGCTTGGAACTTGTGTTTTCCTATTCTTTCGTTTCAATAGCCCTATCCCTAATCCTCATTACATCCAATAAAAGTCCTCTTGATTTAAGTTTTGCAATTATGATTGTGGAGAAGTGATTTTTATGCAAGCTTATGGTAGATCTTTCACATTTGTTTCTTTGAGCGAAACACATTAAAACTAAACACATGTGTGATTGAGTGCATATTCCGTGAGAATGTTGCTGGTTTGCATATGATTATTTTAAAAATAAAAACTTGAAATTGCATTAGCATGGCTATCTCACACACTACACTTCAATGATGATTTAAAGATTACTGCTAATATTTGAATAAGGAAGATGAACTAGGATTAGTTTGTTTTGTGCTAGCTATGGTTTTTGCTGATTTATGTTCTCAAATGAAATTCTATGAGGGTCAAATAAGGGGAAGCTAATGTTTTTCATGTTATTACTTGTTTTGTTTTCTTTGTTTTGCTCGAGGACTAGCAAAAGCTAAGTGTGGGGGTATTTGATAAGCGTATATTTATACATATTTTTATATCAAATTCACTCGTCTTTTCTTAGTTAGTTCGTTATATTTTGAGCTATTTACTTTGTTTTTGTGTTTTATAGAATTTATCTAGTAAAGAAAATAAAAATAGCACAATTGAGATTTTAAGTAACAAATTCGTTAATAACTACTTTGCTCACTTAATTGATTTTTGTATCTTTACAAAAACTTCTTGGCAGTCAAATAAAGGAAGCTTGGGAAAGAAATAATAATAAATAAAAAAAGAATGGTTGCACCGAATGATGAAAGAGGGGGACGGTACAAAAATAAGAAATGATGGCAGAAAAGAAAGGGCCTCTTTTGTTTTTGATAAGTCAGAAAATGAGAGCACATGCAGGATGGTTTTTGAAGAATAGAAAAGAAATAATAAAAAGCAATACGGAAGTCATGTGCAGAGAGCTGGAAAGCACACGGCAATGATGAAAGGCATAAGAGGGGGGTCTCGGAGCTAACAATAAAAAACAGCAGACCCATCAGGAAAAAGAAAGGAGGGAGCTCCAGTGAGCTCCTCGGAGCTGAAGGAAAAATAAAAAGAAAGGCAGCGTTAGCTGCACAGGGGAGCAAAGGTCTCGCGGGGTCTGAGAGAAGCGGGAGTCAAAGCTGTTTAGCAGCTGGTCAGGAGGAAGCAGCACGGGTTGCCCGTTGGTTTCACAGAGAAGACAGGGGGAGCTCCTGGTGATTGCACAGAAAACAGAAGCCCAATCAGCGACGTGGACGCCAGGCAGTGCTTGGCACGGTGAAGCACAGATGCACAGTGTCACCGATCTAATTAGCACAGAGAAACCCCTGCACCCCTCTTTGGTTTAATCCCTCCAACTTAATGTTTTATTTCTGTTTTTAAATTTAATAATGTGTAATTAAATTATTTTGGCTAGAGGATAATTCAAAACCATGATTATATTTGTAATTTGAATTGGTAACTTCAGTTGTGATTTCTGAGTTGTGATTTAATTTGCTTAACTGCTTGATTAATAACTTATTTATGTTTGTCGATTAAGAATGCATACTTAATTTACATGCATGAATTTGATGCTAGAATATAAGTGAATTTCACCTAATCGTTATGAACTTATATTCATGAGTAGTGAAGGTTGCTAGTCACAATCGCGTTAAGTAAATTCCTGGCAAACGTATCATGCTGTTCATAGTTACGAATGCCTTGTCAACACTTATGATTTTCTTAGAACTTAATGATTCTCGCTTGTTCTCTATTATGCAATTCATGTAGGGAACTTGTGGGGAATGTTTTGGGTTGTCGTATGCAATCATCCAATCCATTAACATAAGGAAAATCTGAAGGTTAATTTAAGCGTACCTAATTAATTTGGGGTGTTGAAATTTACAACTTATTGAAAGAACAACTGAAAATCAATTTAGATTGCATATGTGTCATGTGTGGAGAAAAACCCTCTAGCCAATCCGTCGCCTATCCGTTCACTCTTTATTTTATGTTTTTGTCAATTCTGTAATTTATTTAAGTTTAATTTACTTCGTAAAAACCAAATCAATCCCCTCATTATTATAATATTATTATTTAGTTACTTTTTATTATTTATAATCTTTTAATTTTAATTTCCTTTCATTTCAATTCCTAGTGTCTATTTTAAATTGTTTTTATTATTTTGAGTCATTTTAAGTGTGTTTCGAATTTTTAGCCTAGTTTTGTATTTTTAAGTCTTTTGATTTATTTTAGTTTATTTGTTAGTTCTATTTTAAGTTTTTCTAGTTAAGTGTTTTTATTTTAGTTTAGTGTTTTAAATTTTGTTTTTACGTTTTTTTAATTTAATTTTAGAGTGATTAGCAATCCCTCCTAATCCCCGGTCCAGAACGATACCCTACTTACATCTTTACTACAACTGTCAAAAAGAGGGTTTAATTTGTGTGGATTTAAAATCCCGTCAAATTTTTGGCGCCGTTGCCGGGGATTAGTAAATTTGCTAATCCCTTTATTTTTTGTTTGTGTTTATTTTATTTTATTTTATTTTATTTTTATTTTTTGTTTGTGTTTTTATTTGTGTTTGTGTATTTTACTTTTGGTATTTGATTTATTTTTCGTTCTTTAATTTTAGGTACTAGAGAAGTAAGACATGGATTTTGCTAGTATTCAAGCTCAATTGGCAAATCTTACTTCTCAATTGTCACAGTATGCCGAACGGACCTCAATGCCAAGTGTCCCTACACTTGATGTGCCCTATGGGCAAGGATATCAAACTCAGCAATATCCTCAATTTTCTGCATATGAAGATGATTGGGGATATCAAGGCCACAACCAATCAAGGGGCAATATGTATTCCAACGCTTGCAATTCGGATTGGAGAGGTTATTCAGATCAAACGTGGGATGAACCTCAGCAATTTCAACAAAGTGGATATTGGCAGCAAGATGATTTCTATTCAAGACCTATGCAGCCACCACAACATCCCCCACAACAATTCCAATCGAATCAAAGTATGCCCGTGGATTATAATCAAATCCTTAATGAATTAAACTCTTTGGTGCAGGGATCACAAAATCAAGCTGAGGAGACTCACCAAAGAGAATATTGGCAGCCTTCTGAAGAGTCCTATCAATGGCCATATGAACCATCACATCCACCACAACAATCTGACCATGTGTTTAAAGTGTTTCTACTCCTATCTTTTCTTTCAATTTCACTCTAAATGATCTCATTGCTTCTATTTTGTTTGAATGCTAAGAATTACTCTCCTTTGTAGATACCATGTGTTTAGTACCATTCATGAACGAACTCAATGAGATGATGTTAGGCTATGCATGTTTTAACTACTAAATGGCTAAAATCCTATTCCTTTGTGTGCTCCATTCACCCTCTTTGCAGCCAAACACTTTTGCTTAATTCTTTCATCACCCACACACCATACTCTACCCCATTTTAGCTCAATGCAAGCCGTACCTTATAGCTTGGGGAATACCATGGTGATGAACTCTAAAGGTAGCTTGAATAATAAAACAAGATTGTGGTGTGTACCGAAGGCCTATGTGAAGTGTGATTCTAAAAAAAAAAAAGAAGTTAACAAAGAAGAGAATCAAGTGAAAACAAGTTCCAAATCTCCTCATCATAAGACATAGGTCTTGGACGCCAAAAAAAAAAATGAAGATGAAAGAATGCAAATGCAAGTGAAGAGCATGAATCTCAAAGACACTTTGGTATGCCCCAAGTTCTAGTATTTCATATCACTTCTTTCATAACCCATAACCTAAGCCTTACATTACAATCTTGAGAAAGACCTAGTTGATCATTGAGGATGTATTCATGGGTGATGGTAAGTGTATGGTTATCTATATTCTTGGTATTTAATTCATTTCATGAGACCTACTCAGAATTTGTGCTTTCATTTCAAGTTCATATGTGAGAATTCTTGATTTCCTTTATATAACTTCACTCACATATGCTAGTGGAGAGACTAAAAACCTTAGGATCTGAGTGAGAACTTGAGTGGAACCGTGAGGAATAGAGTTGAGGCGAATTCATTCTTAAGCATTTGGGTATGGTGGCCTTGAAGTTGTAAAACATGGTGAAATATCTTTATACATTACAATTGATACGATTCTTTGGAATGGCTGGGCTTTTGAGTTTGATTGTATGACAAAGTTTTCATTGGTTCTTATTAGTTTGTTTAAAGCATGTTTAACCAAAGTTGTTTGCAGATTTTGTTGATGTTTGAGGGTGTCATCTTTATAAACTCTCAGGAGACACAACTCCTCCAACTAGGGACACCTAGGGGTTCAAAGGCTTGTTGCACATGCTCAGTGCAATCGTTTGGCCAGCGAAAGTGGTTTAGTTAGTTGTTAGTGTTTGTTAGATGTTAGGGTGTTGTGTGTTTTAATTCTAAATTTGCTCGTGGACTAGCAAAAACCAGGTTTGGGGGTATTTGATAGTTCACATTTCATTTGCATTTATAGCATACATATTTGGTGTCTTGGTGATGTGTTCGATTTAAATTAGTTGCATTTTACATTGTTTTGTGTTAGTATGCAGCTATGTGTTTGTTAGGAGCAATTGGAAGGCAAATGAAGCAAAAACACCACTTTTGGTGTCCGAGCATTACTCCAAGCATGGAGAGGTGTTTGATGTGCTAATTTGAAGTCCAAGTGAAGAATTGAGGACAAGTTGGTTGCTAGAATTTCAGGAATTGACAAAGGGTGCAATTCGGCCAGTTTGGGGAATTCTATGCATGGCACATGCATGGGATTCAGATTGGGAGGTTTAACACACCTTGCCATGCATTTGGTTACCCCTTTTACCCCCTTTTTCACCTAGAACATTCACCCCCCATTTAGTTACACCATTCAGCCACAATTACACCACAAATTCACCCATGCCGTCAGTTTTATATTCATTAAAACCTGCCCTTGCAGTCATTCCACATGCTTCTCCATTCAAAATGACCACATGCTTGCTCATTTTCTCCATGCCATGCACTATCCATTTCAGAAATTGAATTCCCCATCATTACACACACTTGCATCCCATATTTTACATTTGTTGAGATCCAATCTTGGATCTAAACCTGAAAAGCTATTCCATTCATTCTCTTTAAGTGTAAAGAAATCTGAGGGGGGAAGGGGGCTCCAATTTCGGCACAAACTCTCCCACATTCCATAACTCTACATTAAAAACCTACATTCCATACTACTCCCATTGCATCCCTCACACACAAAAACACTCCATTTTCTGTCCATTCTCTCCCATTTCACAGAAACCATCTCATCATCACCGTGCCACATTCATCTACACCATTCTTGGAGGACTACACCACACTTGGAGAGCTTGCACCGAAGGCCATTCCCAAGTGATCTTCAACACAGTTTTGCTTCAAGGGGTTCTTCTTCTTAATTCTATGTACACTCATGTTATATTTCTATGTCAAATCTTTGTAAACATGAAGTGTAACTAATCTCTCTATAGGGATTCGATGTAGCCTAGCAAGATTGCCATGTAGTTAACTCGGAAATGCTCAGTTTATCATTCTATTTCTTGTTTCACTCTCGGATTTTAATTGTGACTTAGTGTGTTGATTTTGATGCTTGATCACCATTTGAATTAACCATAAGTTGTTTAGCCAATCTTATAGCACACATCATGCATAACCTTGGCAGATATGGGAATGAATCACTCATGTTATATTTCTATGTCAAATCTTTGTAAACATGAAGTGTAACTAATCTCTCTATAGGGATTCGATGTAGCCTAGCAAGATTGCCATGTAGTTAACTCGGAAATGCTCAGTTTATCATTCTATTTCTTGTTTCACTCTCGGATTTTAATTGTGACTTAGTGTGTTGATTTTGATGCTTGATCACCATTTGAATTAACCATAAGTTGTTTAGCCAATCTTATAGCACACATCATGCATAACCTTGGCAGATATGGGAATGAATGAAGGGAATGTTTGGCATACATCCTGCCAAGTGTTTCCTTTGGTTTTATGAAAGTTTCTTATGCTTAACACATTCTTGATTAATAACCGAAGTTGCACATCACAATTAGGTCCATGATTAGGAATATTTGATCAAAACCACACACCATATGGATGATCATAACTAAAGTGAAACAAACTCAAGAAATAGATAGATGGGTGAGCATAACTTGAATTAACAAACATGGAATCAATTAGCTATGGTGAAACCGAACCCCTAGTTCCTTCTCCCTATTGATACAATCCTTAGCCTCAACTCCCTCGGTTCTACCCCATTTTATTACTTGTTATCTCATCTACTTGTATTCCTTTCATTTCTGTGTGTATCAAGTTACAACATCTAAATCTGCCTAAATTGATTAATTCTAGTTTCTAGTAAGGTTCTTGCAAAACAAGTGGTTATATAGGTCTAATTAGTCCCTGTGGATTCGACACCCTTACTTGTGTTCTTATACTCAACATGTTTGTAGCACTAGGAAGGAAAAACTTCAACAAAAATGGCGCCGTTGCCGGGGACTGATTTCAGTCCCTTGTAATTGCTTGTTTTGCTATTTAAACCGTGTTATTTTCATTGTAAGTAGAGTTTTGATTCAAACTTATTTGTTTTGTTTTGTTTTAGGTAGTATATGTCACATAGACTTGTTGAGTTGGGCCAAAGAATTGAACGTTTGAAAGGCAACACTTTGGACAACTTTGTGCCAACAAGTTCATCATCCTTTGTCCGAGGAGAAGAAGAAGCAAGTTCATCTAGTTCCACAAGTGAAGCTTCTGAGCACATTCATAGGGAAAGAGAAGAGATGGCAGCCAACCAAGATGAACTTAGAGCCTTGGAGGACTTTGCACAACCAATCATACCAAATTCTCCTTCATGCATCTTGCTCTCCACCGAAGCTAGAAACTATGATCTTAAGTCTTCACATTTTCATATGCTTCCTTCATTTTATGGCATACCTAATGAAGATCCTTTAGCTCATGTTAAAGAGTTTTACAATGTTGTGAGTGGTTTACCTTTGCAGGGAGTAAGTGAAGCAAACTTGAGGATGAGAGTGTTTCCTTACACTTTGAAAGACAAGGCCAAGAGTTGGTTGATGACCTTAGCTCCGGGTTCACTCACCACATGGGATGCCGTGGCTAAGAAGTTCTTGGAGAAGTTCTTCTCCACTCAAAAGACAGCCACATTAAGGGGACAAATCTTCAATTTCAAACAAGATGATGGAGAACCTTTCAATGAGTGTTGGGAGCGTTTTAAAGGACATTTGCTACAATGTCCACACCATGGGTTACCTCTTCACTTACAAATGCAAATTTTTTATGATGGACTAACCCAAACATGTCAATCAACCGTTGATAATGCCGCAGGTGGTGCTTTGAAGAAAAAGAATGCTCAAGAGTCTTACAACATTTATGAGATGTTGGGATCTAATGCTCAACACAAAGATGTAAGGGGTAAGAAACTTGGAGTGTATGAAACAAGTTCTAACCATGATCTTTCTTTGCAGGTAGCTAACCTAGAAAGAAAGCTTGAATCCGTGCTCAACTTGGTGCCAACACCAAGTGAGGTGTGTGCCATTTGCAACATACCAAACCACCCTACTCATCAATGTCCATCTAGGGAGGCCTATCCCGAGTTTGTTCAAGAACAAGTGAACCTCATGAATTCTTACAATCAAAGGCCAAGGAATGATGCATTTTCAAACACATATAATCCGGGGTGGAGAGATCATCCCAACTTTTCATGGAAGAACAACAACAACTACCAAAACTTCCAACCAAGACCTCCCAATGCCAACCAAAATCAAGTCCAAAACTTCCAACCAAGACCTGCCCCTACACTTGAGGATACGGTTAAGTTGTTAGCTCAAAACACCTTGCAATTCCAACAAGCCACAAATAGCACTTTCCAACAACATTCGGCTGCCCTAACCAAAATGGAGACACAATTGGGACAAATTGCAGATGCCTTGAACCAAAGAGAGGTTGGCAAGTTTCCAAGCCAACCCGTGATACTCCAAAGGAACCAAGAGCAAGCCAAAGCAATAACTACACTAAGAAATGGTAAGGTTATTGATAATAGAGTTGGAAATGAAGTTACTAATGAATTTGATCATGTGAATGTAGGTGCAAATGAGAAACCAAATGAGAAACCAAATGAGGAACCAAGCCATGCTTCTTCCTCAAATGAAGCACCAAACCTTCACAAGGCCGAGAAGCCTTACACT
Organism: Crataegus laevigata; assembly: GCA_963580275.1. Classification (NCBI taxonomy): domain Eukaryota; kingdom Viridiplantae; phylum Streptophyta; class Magnoliopsida; order Rosales; family Rosaceae; genus Crataegus; species Crataegus laevigata. The sequence continues at coordinate 19,659,162 of OY756952.1, forward strand.
CCACCAATACCATTCCCTGGAAGACTTGCCAAGGGCAAGCAGGATAAGTCATTTAAAGAGATTTTTGATATTCTAAGTAAGGTGAATGTGAACTTACCTTTGCTTGATGTCATTAGGAACATGCCGGCTTATGGGAAATTCTTCAAGGAGTTAAACAACTACAAAAGGAAGTATGGACCACATGAGAAGGTAGTGGTGTCGGAGAATGTAAGTGCGGTGTTGCAAAGAAAACTTCCACCAAAGCTCAAAGATCCGGGAAGTTTTTCAATCAACATAACCATAGGAGACAAGAAAGTGGAGAAGGCCATGCTTGATTTGGGTGCTAGCATCAACTTAATGCCATACTCCGTGTACCTTCAACTAGGTTTGGGGGAATTGAAGGCCACAACCATTTCACTACAACTTGCGGACAGATCCGTGAAGTATCCAAGAGGTATAGTAGAGGACATTCTAGTTCAAATTGATAAACTAATCTTGCCTGTGGATTTTGTAGTGTTGGACATGGAAGAAGCACCTATACATGATAGAGAGTTGCCTATTTTGCTTGGAAGACCATTCATGGCCACGGCCAAGACCATCATTGATGTGCAAAATGGAATCCTCACTATGACAGTGCTAGGAGAGACCGTCCAATTCAAAGTGTTTGAGTCTCTTGCTCATCCTTCTTCATCTCTTGATTGCTATGCCATTGATGTGCTTGATTCACTCGTTTTCTCTAAGTTCTTGCAGGCACAATCCAATGAACCATTACAAACTGTTTTAACTCAATCTCAAGATGAGTTTGATGATGAAGATGCACTCATGGAAGTGGTTGCTGCCTTGGAAGCATTAGCACCATATCCTTTTAATGTTTCACCTCTTATAGAGTCATTAGAACCATCAAAGTCACATTTAATCCCTTCCATTGTTAAGGCACCTAAACTTGAACTTAAACCACTTCCACCACATCTAAAATATGCATATCTAGCTGAATTTGAAACTCTACCTGTTATCATAGCTTCGGACCTAACACCTAATGAAGAAGATAAACTACTTAGGGTGTTAAAAGAGTCCAAATCGGCTATTGGTTGGTCTATTGCAGATATCAAGGGAATAAGCCCTACTAGGTGCATGCATAGGATCCTCTTGGAGGATGGAGCAAAGACAACCCGTGAGCCACAAAGAAGGCTCAATCCACACATGAAAGAAGTTGTTAGGGATGAAGTCTTGAAGTTGTTAGATGTGGGGATCATATATCCCATTTCTGATAGCAAATGGGTGAGTGCCATTCAAGTGGTACCAAAGAAGGTGGGAATCACGGTGATGAGGAATGAAAACAAAGAGCTTGTGACCATAAAACCCACGGCTAGTTGGAGAGTTTGCACCGATTACAGGAAGTTGAATTCTAACACTAGAAAAGATTACTTTCCCATGCCTTTCATAGATCAAATGCTTGAGAGATTGGCAGGTTATTCACACTATTGTTTTCTTGATGGTTACTCAGGTTACAATCAAATTGCAATTGCCCCGGAGGATCAAGAGAAAACAACATTCACATGTCCATTTGGCACATTTGCATATAGGAGAATGCCCTTTGGACTTTGCAATGCCCCGGCCACATTCCAAAGATGTATGTTGGCAATCTTTTCTGACATGGTGGAAAGGTTCATTGAGGTATTCATGGATGATTTTTCAGTGTTTGGTTCTTCTTTTGATGAATGTCTTAACCATCTCTCTTTAGTGCTTCAAAGGTGCCAAGAAACAAATTTGGTTCTCAATTGGGAGAAATGCCAATTCATGGTGAAACAAGGCATTGTTTTAGGCCATGTGATCTCTACCAAAGGAATGGAGGTAGACAAAGCCAAAATTGACATTATCAACACTATGGCAGCTCCTACAACCGTGAAGGGAGTGAGAAGTTTCTTAGGGCATGCAGGCTTTTATAGACGTTTCATTAAGAACTTCTCAATGATAACTCGGCCTCTATGCAACTTGTTAGCTAAAGATGTTGTGTTTCACTTTGATAAAGCTTGTATGGATGCATTCAATACTTTGAAACATGAACTAACCTCGGCTCCTATCATTATGGCACCAGATTGGTCTCTACCTTTTGAATTAATGTGTGATGCCTCTGATTATGCTATTGGTGCAGTTTTAGGACAAAGGGTTAACAAACTCCCACATGTGATCTATTATGCAAGCCGTACTCTCAATGATGCTCAACTCAACTACTCCACAACTGAAAAGGAGTTGCTTGCTATTGTCTTTGCATTAGAGAAGTTTAGATCATATCTTGTGGGATCTAAAGTCATTGTGTTTTCTGATCATGCAGCCCTTAGGTATTTGATGACAAAGAAGGATGCTAAACCGCGCCTAATTAGATGGATACTCTTACTACAAGAGTTTGATTTGGAAATTCGAGATAAGAAGGGAAGTGACAATGTTGTGGCTGACCATTTGTCTCGGCTTGATCAAGACCATGGAGTTGGACCACCCTTGCCTCTAAATGAATCATTTCCAGATGAACAACTCTTTGTTGTTCAAGAAAAGGAACCATGGTATGCTGATTTTGTCAATTACCTTGCTTGTGGTGTATTGAGAGATGACATTTCTTTTCAGGAAAGAAAGAAGTTCCTTGCCATGGTAAACCACTACATGTGGGATGAGCCATACTTGTTTAAGTATTGCCCTGACCAAATCATTAGGAGATGTGTCCCGGAGAGTGAGCAACAAAGCATTCTAACATTTAGCCATACATTGGCATGTGGAGGACATTTTGGTGCCAAAAAGACATCCCTAAAGGTTTTACAATCTGGTTTCTTTTGGCCTACCTTATTCAAAGATGCTTTTGATTTTTGTTCTAAGTGTGATAGGTGCCAGAAAATGGGGAACATAAGCCGAAGGAATGAGATGCCATTGAACAACATTTTGGTGGTAGAACTCTTTGATGTTTGGGGAATCGACTTCATGGGACCATTCCCATCCTCTTTTGGTTACTTGTACATTTTAGTGGCCGTAGATTATGTATCCAAATGGGTGGAGGCCATTGCTACAAGAACTAATGATCATAAGGTTGTTTTGAAGTTTCTTAAAGATGTGATTTTTTGTAGGTTTGGAACACCAAGAGCTATTATTAGTGATGGTGGCACCCATTTCTGCAACAAACCTTTTGAATCCTTGATGAAGAAGTACAACATCAACCACAAAGTATCTACCCCGTACCATCCTCAAACCTCGGGCCAAGTGGAAATTAGCAATAGGGAGATCAAGAACATTTTGATGAAAACCGTGAGCCCTACAAGGAAGGATTGGTCATTGAGGTTGAATGATGCACTATGGGCATATAGGACAGCATACAAGACTCCCATTGGCATGAGTCCATATCGACTTGTGTTTGGGAAAGCTTGTCATTTGCCAATGGAGCTTGAACACCGTGCATATTGGGCCATCAAGAAGTTCAACTTTGATTACAAAGATGCGGGCATAGCAAGAAACCTCCAACTTAATGAGTTGGAAGAGCTTAGAAATGAGGCATATGAGAATGCCAAAATCTACAAGGAAAGGACTAAGCTCTATCATGACAAAGCCATCCTAAGGAAGGAGTTTCACCAAGGTATGAAAGTACTTTTGTTTGACTCACGTTTGAGACTTTTTCCAGGGAAATTGAAGTCTAGGTGGGTTGGACCATTCAAGGTGGTGCAAACATTCCCCCACGGGGCTGTGGAAATTGAGAGCATGAAGAATGGCACCTCTTTTAAAGTCAATGGGCAGAGATTGAAGCCATACTTGGACAATGTGGAGGATGAGCTAATGTATCAAGTGGTGGATTACCTTGAGTTTACAACACCGTGAACAATCTTCCATGTCTTGCCTAGACATTAAATAAAGCGCTTGCTAGGAGGCAACCTAGTGTGGTTTGTGTTCTTTCCTTATGTTGTGACTATATTGTTTCCATGCCATATTCTTCGCCTACTTACACTACATTCGAATGTAAACCTTGAGGACAATGTTTAAGTTAGGTTTGGGGGTATTTTGGATGGAAAATGTTGTTTGTATGTTGTTTTGGACAAGTGTTTCTGTTTTAGTGTTGAAAAGCGTGTTTTAGTGTTGGTTTGTGTTGTTTTGGTTAAATGTGTTTTTGCTTACTAATACAAATGTATATGAGAGCTATGTTTGCAAATAAACTTTGGAGTCACTATGAAATGGTTTTGTATCTTGTTGTCATTTATAAAGTTGTAAAACTTGAAGATATGATGATAGAGGTACCATACTCAAATTCACAAAGAAGAATAGTGGAGACTACCCTAGTGAGTTATTTAGAGCCTAAATTGTTTCTTTGAGAGGGTTTAAAGTGTTTCTACTCCTATCTTTTCTTTCAATTTCACTCTAAATGATCTCATTGCTTCTATTTTGTTTGAATGCTAAGAATTACTCTCCTTTGTAGATACCATGTGTTTAGTACCATTCATGAACGAACTCAATGAGATGATGTTAGGCTATGCATGTTTTAACTACTAAATGGCTAAAATCCTATTCCTTTGTGTGCTCCATTCACCCTCTTTGCAGCCAAACACTTTTGCTTAATTCTTTCATCACCCACACACCATACTCTACCCCATTTTAGCTCAATGCAAGCCGTACCTTATAGCTTGGGGAATACCATGGTGATGAACTCTAAAGGTAGCTTGAATAATAAAACAAGATTGTGGTGTGTACCGAAGGCCTATGTGAAGTGTGATTCTAAAAAAAAAAAAGAAGTTAACAAAGAAGAGAATCAAGTGAAAACAAGTTCCAAATCTCCTCATCATAAGACATAGGTCTTGGACGCCAAAAAAAAAAATGAAGATGAAAGAATGCAAATGCAAGTGAAGAGCATGAATCTCAAAGACACTTTGGTATGCCCCAAGTTCTAGTATTTCATATCACTTCTTTCATAACCCATAACCTAAGCCTTACATTACAATCTTGAGAAAGACCTAGTTGATCATTGAGGATGTATTCATGGGTGATGGTAAGTGTATGGTTATCTATATTCTTGGTATTTAATTCATTTCATGAGACCTACTCAGAATTTGTGCTTTCATTTCAAGTTCATATGTGAGAATTCTTGATTTCCTTTATATAACTTCACTCACATATGCTAGTGGAGAGACTAAAAACCTTAGGATCTGAGTGAGAACTTGAGTGGAACCGTGAGGAATAGAGTTGAGGCGAATTCATTCTTAAGCATTTGGGTATGGTGGCCTTGAAGTTGTAAAACATGGTGAAATATCTTTATACATTACAATTGATACGATTCTTTGGAATGGCTGGGCTTTTGAGTTTGATTGTATGACAAAGTTTTCATTGGTTCTTATTAGTTTGTTTAAAGCATGTTTAACCAAAGTTGTTTGCAGATTTTGTTGATGTTTGAGGGTGTCATCTTTATAAACTCTCAGGAGACACAACTCCTCCAACTAGGGACACCTAGGGGTTCAAAGGCTTGTTGCACATGCTCAGTGCAATCGTTTGGCCAGCGAAAGTGGTTTAGTTAGTTGTTAGTGTTTGTTAGATGTTAGGGTGTTGTGTGTTTTAATTCTAAATTTGCTCGTGGACTAGCAAAAACCAGGTTTGGGGGTATTTGATAGTTCACATTTCATTTGCATTTATAGCATACATATTTGGTGTCTTGGTGATGTGTTCGATTTAAATTAGTTGCATTTTACATTGTTTTGTGTTAGTATGCAGCTATGTGTTTGTTAGGAGCAATTGGAAGGCAAATGAAGCAAAAACACCACTTTTGGTGTCCGAGCATTACTCCAAGCATGGAGAGGTGTTTGATGTGCTAATTTGAAGTCCAAGTGAAGAATTGAGGACAAGTTGGTTGCTAGAATTTCAGGAATTGACAAAGGGTGCAATTCGGCCAGTTTGGGGAATTCTATGCATGGCACATGCATGGGATTCAGATTGGGAGGTTTAACACACCTTGCCATGCATTTGGTTACCCCTTTTACCCCCTTTTTCACCTAGAACATTCACCCCCCATTTAGTTACACCATTCAGCCACAATTACACCACAAATTCACCCATGCCGTCAGTTTTATATTCATTAAAACCTGCCCTTGCAGTCATTCCACATGCTTCTCCATTCAAAATGACCACATGCTTGCTCATTTTCTCCATGCCATGCACTATCCATTTCAGAAATTGAATTCCCCATCATTACACACACTTGCATCCCATATTTTACATTTGTTGAGATCCAATCTTGGATCTAAACCTGAAAAGCTATTCCATTCATTCTCTTTAAGTGTAAAGAAATCTGAGGGGGGAAGGGGGCTCCAATTTCGGCACAAACTCTCCCACATTCCATAACTCTACATTAAAAACCTACATTCCATACTACTCCCATTGCATCCCTCACACACAAAAACACTCCATTTTCTGTCCATTCTCTCCCATTTCACAGAAACCATCTCATCATCACCGTGCCACATTCATCTACACCATTCTTGGAGGACTACACCACACTTGGAGAGCTTGCACCGAAGGCCATTCCCAAGTGATCTTCAACACAGTTTTGCTTCAAGGGGTTCTTCTTCTTAATTCTATGTACACTCATGTTATATTTCTATGTCAAATCTTTGTAAACATGAAGTGTAACTAATCTCTCTATAGGGATTCGATGTAGCCTAGCAAGATTGCCATGTAGTTAACTCGGAAATGCTCAGTTTATCATTCTATTTCTTGTTTCACTCTCGGATTTTAATTGTGACTTAGTGTGTTGATTTTGATGCTTGATCACCATTTGAATTAACCATAAGTTGTTTAGCCAATCTTATAGCACACATCATGCATAACCTTGGCAGATATGGGAATGAATGAAGGGAATGTTTGGCATACATCCTGCCAAGTGTTTCCTTTGGTTTTATGAAAGTTTCTTATGCTTAACACATTCTTGATTAATAACCGAAGTTGCACATCACAATTAGGTCCATGATTAGGAATATTTGATCAAAACCACACACCATATGGATGATCATAACTAAAGTGAAACAAACTCAAGAAATAGATAGATGGGTGAGCATAACTTGAATTAACAAACATGGAATCAATTAGCTATGGTGAAACCGAACCCCTAGTTCCTTCTCCCTATTGATACAATCCTTAGCCTCAACTCCCTCGGTTCTACCCCATTTTATTACTTGTTATCTCATCTACTTGTATTCCTTTCATTTCTGTGTGTATCAAGTTACAACATCTAAATCTGCCTAAATTGATTAATTCTAGTTTCTAGTAAGGTTCTTGCAAAACAAGTGGTTATATAGGTCTAATTAGTCCCTGTGGATTCGACACCCTTACTTGTGTTCTTATACTCAACATGTTTGTAGCACTAGGAAGGAAAAACTTCAACACTCACGCTCGTTTTATCCCACGAATGCTTAAAACTTTGCAAATAGACTCCTAATTGAAAAATAGGGAAGTTTTTCGACCAAATAAGCATTTGATCTTTTAAGGACTCATTTTGAGTATCTTAGTAGCGTATTATAAGCGTTCATTTGCTTAAATTCCAAAGCGTGCCAAACTCACGCTCGTTTTAACCCACGAATGCTTAAAACAGGGCAAATAGACTCCTAATTGAAAAATAGAGAAGTTTTGAGACCAAATAAGCATTTGATCTTTTGAGGACACATTCTGAGCATCGTAGTAGGGTATTATATGCGTTCATTTGCTTAAATTCCAAAGCGTGCCAAACTCACGCTCGTTTTAACCCACGAATGCTTAAAACAGTGCAAATAGACTCCTAATTAAAAAATAGAGAAGTTTTGAGACCAAATAAGCATTTGATCTTTTGAAGACACATTTTGAGCATCTTAGTAGCGTATTATAAGCGTTCATTTGCTTAAATTCCAAAGCGTGTCAAACTCACGCTTGTTTTAACCCACGAATGCTTAAAACAGTGCAAATAGACTCCTAATTGAAAAATAGAGAAGTTTTGAGACCAAATAAGCATTTGAACTTTTGAGGACTCATTTTGAGAATCTTAGTAGCGTATTATAAGCGTTCATTTGCTTAAATTCCAAAGCGTGTCAAACTCACGCTCGTTTTAACCCACGAATGCTTAAAACTTTGCAAATAGACTCCTAGTTGAAAAATAGAGAAGTTTTGAGACCAAATAAGCATTTGATCTTTTGAGGACACATTCTGAGCATCGTAGTAGGGTATTATATGCGTTCATTTGTTTAAATTCCAAAGCGTGTCAAACTCACGCTCGTTTTAACCCACGAATGCTTTAAACAGTGCAAATGGACTCCTAATTGAAAAATAGAGAAGTTTTGAGACCAAATAAGCATTTGAACTTTTGATGACTCATTTTGAGAATCTTAGTAGCGTATTATAAGCGTTCATTTGCTTAAATTCCAAAGCGTGTCAAACTCACGCTCGTTTTAACCCACGAATGCTTAAAACTTTGCAAATAGACTCCTAGTTGAAAAATAGAGAAGTTTTGAGACCAAATAAGCATTTGATCTTTTGAGGACACATTCTGAGCATCGTAGTAGGGTATTATATGCGTTCATTTGTTTAAATTCCAAAGCGTGTCAAACTCACGCTCGTTTTAACCCACGAATGCTTAAAACAGTGCAAATGGACTCCTAATTGAAAAATAGAGAAGTTTTGAGACCAAATAAGCATTTGAACTTTTGATGACTCATTTTGAGAATCTTAGTAGCGTATTATAAGCGTTCATTTGCTTAAATTCCAAAGCGTGTCAAACTCACGCTCGTTTTAACCCACGAATGCTTAAAACAGTGCAAATAGACTCCTCATTGAAAAATAGAGAAGTTTTGAGACCAAATAAGTATTTGATCTTTTGAAGACACATTTTGAGCATCTTAGTAGCGTATTATAAGCGTTTATTTGCTTAAATTCCAAAGCGTGTCAAACTCATGCTCGTTTGATCCCACGAATGCTTAAAACTTTGCAAATAGACTCCTAGTTGAAAAATAGAGAAGTTTTGAGACCAAATAAGCATTTGATCTTTTGAGGACACATTCTGAGCATCGTAGTAGGGTATTATATGCGTTCATTTGCTTAAATTCCAAAGCGTGCCAAACTCACGCTCGTTTTAACCCACGAATGCTTAAAACAGTGCAAATAGACTCCTAATTAAAAAATAGAGAAGTTTTGAGACCAAATAAGCATTTGATCTTTTGAAGACACATTTTGAGCATCTTAGTAGCGTATTATAAGCGTTCATTTACTTAAATTCCAAAGCGTGTCAAACTCACGCTCGTTTTAACCCACGAATGCTTAAAACTTTGCAAATAGACTCCTAATTGAAAAATAGAGAAGTTTTGAGACCAAATAAGCATTTGATCTTTTGAGGACACATTCTGAGCATCGTAGTAGGGTATTATATGCGTTCATTTGCTTAAATTCCAAAGCGTGCCAAACTCACGCTCGTTTTAACCCACGAATGCTTAAAACAGTGCAAATAGACTCCTAATTAAAAAATAGAGAAGTTTTGAGACCAAATAAGCATTTGATCTTTTGAAGACACATTTTGAGCATCTTAGTAGCGTATTATAAGCGTTTATTTGCTTAAATTCCAAAGCGTGTCAAACTCATGCTCGTTTGATCCCACGAATGCTTAAAACTTTGCAAATAGACTCCTAATTGAAAAATAGAGAAGTTTTGAGACCAAATAAGCATTTGATCTTTTGAGGACACATTCTGAGCATCGTAGTAGGGTATTATATGCGTTCATTTGCTTAAATTCCAAAGCGTGCCAAACTCACGCTCGTTTTAACCCACGAATGCTTAAAACAGTGCAAATAGACTCCTAATTAAAAAATAGAGAAGTTTTGAGACCAAATAAGCATTTGATCTTTTGAAGACACATTTTGAGCATCTTAGTAGCGTATTATAAGCGTTCATTTGCTTAAATTCCAAAGCGTGTCAAACTCACGCTCGTTTTAACCCACGAATGCTTAAAACAGTGCAAATAGACTCCTAATTGAAAAATAGAGAAGTTTTGAGACCAAATAAGCATTTGAACTTTTGAGGACTCATTTTGAGAATCTTAGTAGCGTATTATAAGCGTTCATTTGCTTAAATTCCAAAGCGTGTCAAACTCACGCTCGTTTTAACCCACGAATGCTTAAAACTTTGCAAATAGACTCTTAGTTGAAAAATAGAGAAGTTTTGAGACCAAATAAGCATTTGATCTTTTGAGGACACATTCTGAGCATCGTAGTAGGGTATTATATGCGTTCATTTGTTTAAATTCCAAAGCGTGTCAAACTCACGCTCGTTTTAACCCACGAATGCTTTAAACAGTGCAAATGGACTCCTAATTGAAAAATAGAGAAGTTTTGAGACCAAATAAGCATTTGAACTTTTGATGACTCATTTTGAGAATCTTAGTAGCGTATTATAAGCGTTCATTTGCTTAAATTCCAAAGCGTGTCAAACTCACGCTCGTTTTAACCCACGAATGCTTAAAACTTTGCAAATAGACTCCTAGTTGAAAAATAGAGAAGTTTTGAGACCAAATAAGCATTTGATCTTTTGAGGACACATTCTGAGCATCGTAGTAGGGTATTATATGCGTTCATTTGTTTAAATTCCAAAGCGTGTCAAACTCACGCTCGTTTTAACCCACGAATGCTTAAAACAGTGCAAATGGACTCCTAATTGAAAAATAGAGAAGTTTTGAGACCAAATAAGCATTTGAACTTTTGATGACTCATTTTGAGAATCTTAGTAGCGTATTATAAGCGTTCATTTGCTTAAATTCCAAAGCGTGTCAAACTCACGCTCGTTTTAACCCACGAATGCTTAAAACAGTGCAAATAGACTCCTAATTGAAAAATAGAGAAGTTTTGAGACCAAATAAGTATTTGATCTTTTGAAGACACATTTTGAGCATCTTAGTAGCGTATTATAAGCGTTTATTTGCTTAAATTCCAAAGCGTGTCAAACTCATGCTCGTTTGATCCCACGAATGCTTAAAACTTTGCAAATAGACTCCTAGTTGAAAAATAGAGAAGTTTTGAGACCAAATAAGCATTTGATCTTTTGAGGACACATTCTGAGCATCGTAGTAGGGTATTATATGCGTTCATTTGCTTAAATTCCAAAGCGTGCCAAACTCACGCTCGTTTTAACCCACGAATGCTTAAAACAGTGCAAATAGACTCCTAATTAAAAAATAGAGAAGTTTTGAGACCAAATAAGCATTTGATCTTTTGAAGACACATTTTGAGCATCTTAGTAGGGTATTATAAACGTTCATTTGCTTGAATTCCAAAGCGTCTCAAAATCACGCTCGTTTTATCCCACGAATGCTTAAAACTTTGCAAATAGACTCCTAGATGAAAAATATGTAAGTTTTTAGACCAAATAAGCATTTGATCCTTTGAGGACTCATTTTGAGCATCTTAGAAGCGTATTATAAGCGTTCATTTGCTTAAATTCCAAAGCGTGTCAAATTCCCGCACGTTTTATCCCACGAATGCTTAAAACTTTGCAAAAAGACTCCTAAGTAAAAAATAGAGAATTTTTGAGACCAAATAAGCATTTGATCTTTTGAGGACTCATTTTGAGCATCTTAGTAGCATATTATAAGCGTTCATTTCCTTAAATTCCAAAGAGTGTCAAACTCACGCTCGTTTTATCCCACGAATGCTTAAAACTTTGCAAATAGACTCCTAATTGAAAAATAGAGAAGTTTTGAGACCAAATAAGCATTTGAACTTTTGAGGACTCATTTTGAGAATCTTAGTAGCGTATTATAAGCGTTCATTTGCTTAAATTCCAAAGCGTGTCAAACTCACGCTCGTTTTAACCCACGAATGCTTAAAACAGTGCAAATAGACTCCTAATTGAAAAATAGAGAAGTTTTGAGACCAAATAAGTATTTGATCGTTTGAAGACACATTTTGAGCATCTTAGTAGCGTATTATAAGCGTTTATTTGCTTAAATTCCAAAGCGTGTCAAACTCATGCTCGTTTGATCCCACGAATGCTTAAAACTTTGCAAATAGACTCCTAATTGAAAAATAGAGAAGTTTTGAGACCAAATAAGCATTTGATCTTTTGAGGACACATTCTGAGCATCGTAGTAGGGTATTATATGCGTTCATTTGCTTAAATTCCAAAGCGTGCCAAACTCAAGCTCGTTTTAACCCACGAATGCTTAAAACAGTGCAAATAGACTCCTAATTAAAAAATAGAGAAGTTTTGAGACCAAAAAAGTATTTGATCTTTTGAAGACACATTTTGAGCATCTTAGTAGCGTATTATAAGCGTTTATTTGCTTAAATTCCAAAGCGTGTGATATGATATTAACTAGCACTCAAATTAAACCCTCTTTTGTCAAATTGTAGTAAAGATATATAAGTAGGGATCGTTCTGGACCGGGGATTAGGAGGGATTGCTAAACACTTGGAAACTGACTTAAAAACGTAAAACAAAGTTTAAAACACTAAACTAGACTCAAAGAATGCAAAACTAGAATTTAAAACACTAACACAAACCAAAAACTCAAAACAGCAACCAAAAGACTCAAAACTGCCTTAAAAACACTTTCTGGGCAGTTTTGAACACAAAGCACCAAATTGGACGAATTTGGGTTTTAACTTGACTCCAACTACTTAAAAACACAAACAAAACAAGTTTAGAATAAATTGAAAAAAGAAAGTAAATGGGAGGATTGATTTGGACGAATTTAAACTAATCAAAACAGAAACTTTGTAAAAACACTCAAAACTTAGGCAGTTTCTGACCTAAACACAAATTAAGACGAAAATAAGGTTTTGGGTTGATTCAAAACCTTCTAAAACACAAAGAAAACAGATTCTAGACACTTTAGAACAAGAAAGAACAAGGGGAATTTTGGTTTGACGAAAATTGAAATCAAAATAGAAACTTTAAAACAAAACAGATTGTAAAACGTTTTTGGATGAAAAGGATGGATAAAAGGCTAGTTAGGAGGCTCTTCTCCACACATGTCACACTTGCAAACAAAACGATTTTCAGTTGTTCTTCCAATGAGTTACAAATCCTCAATACCCCAAATTAACCATGAATTGCATAGATTAATTTTCAGATTTTCCTTAAGTTAATGGATTGGATGATTGCATATGACAACCCAAAGCATTCCCCACAAGTTCCCTCAATGAATTGCATACAAGAGATACAAGCAAGAATCATTAAGTTCTAAGAAAACCATAAGCATTGACGAGGCACTTGTTACTATGAATTGCATGAAACTTATGCCAAGAATTCATTCAACGCGATCGTTGAGAAACGACCTTCACTACTTGTGATTATAAGATTGTAACTATTAGGTGAAACTCCCTCATAATCTAGCATCATATTCATGCATGAAAACCAAGTGTGCACTCTCAATCAACATACACAAATAAGTTATCAATCAAGTAGATGAACGAATTGAATCCACAACTTCTGAAATAACGACTGAATGTAATCAAATCATATTGCAAGCATGTACATGGTTTCGAATCACCCCCCAACTAAGGGGGTTTAGTTCCTCATACTCACAACACAAAGTTTATTGAATTGAAACATTGAAAACATAAGAAAGATTACACCTAAAAGTTCCAGCAATCTGCAAGAGACTAGCAAGCACATTCAAGGGCACTCCTTCTTCCTTCTTGCTGCGGTACAAAGTATGGAGATGGTTTGGGATGTGTTTGAATGATGTAGAATGGAGGAAAAATGTCTAGGATGGGTGTATGGTGCGGCTAGGGGGGTTTGGGATCAGAAAGTATGGAGGATGTAAGGGAGGCTGCGGCAAGGGTGTGGAATGTGTTTAGGGTCTGTAAAAACTTCTTTGTGGTGGATGAATGGACTTATATATATAGGGCACGGTTTAGGGTTCAGGAAATATGCCAAAACTTAGCTAATATGGCTCCCCAATTGAATAGGGAAGGAAAGAAATCAGAAAATCCAAATAGAATAGGTAAGAAAAGGTTTGACACAAAATAGGAAATGTTTTAGGTCAGAAATCCAAGGAAATAAAGGGATAGGTGCGGCAAGCCTTTAATTTAAAAGGGGATGGGATTTGAAGGCAGGAAATAGGAAGGAATTTGAGTGTCTTGGGCGGCAAGGATGTGCAAGTTAAAGGGAAGTGCCAAGAGTTCCAGAAAATAGGAGAAAAGGAAAACAAGGTGCGGCACTTAACCCTAGGGTGTAAAGGGAAGGATTTAGGACACAAAATAGGTAAACAATCCTCCCCCTTGCACGGCAAGGACTAGGAAGAGAAAAGGTAAGTATTTGTGCACAGAAATTAGGCAAGTACACACCCCTTGTGCGGCAAGGAAGTTTAAATTCCAAGGAAGGTGCGGCATGGGCTTCTAGGGTAAGTTTGGGGTTCTAGAACCACTAATTGAATGTCTTCACACATTTAGGAACCTTTTTTGGCTGAAACTTTGGTGAAGAAGGATTGGGAAACTTCCATTCCAAGAATAGAAACTCTTCAAGAATGGAAACCTTCGAAAATAGAAACTTCCAAACTTAGAAACTTCGGTTTCCAATTTTGACTCTTCATTCTTCATTCGCTCTTTAGCTCATTTGCACTTCAATTTCATCCTTCCAATTGGCTCCAAGCATGTCCTATCCATCTTAGGCCCAAAATTTCTCCAAAACGCTCCAAAATGCACCTTTTTGCATACTTTGACCTTAGAACCTGAAATTGCACGAAAATGGCTTAAAGTACTAAAATAACTAGGTTCTAACAACGTAAATGCAAGGAAATAAACTAGTTAAGTCGCATAAATATGCTCCTATCAGCGTGTCAAACTCACGCTCGTTTGATCCCACGAATGCTTAAAACTTTGCAAATAGACTCCTAATTGAAAAATAGAGAAGTTTTGAGACCAAATAAGCATTTGATCTTTTGAGGACACATTTTGAGCATCGTAGTAGGGTATTATAAGCGTTCATTTGCTTAAATTCCAAAGCGTGCCAAACTCACGCTCGTTTTAACCCACAAATGCTTAAAACAGTGCAAATAGACTCCTAATTAAAAAATAGAGAAGTTTTGAGACCAAATAAGCATTTGATCTTTTGAAGACACATTTTGAGCATCTTAGTAGGGTATTATAAACGTTCATTTGCTTGAATTCCAAAGCGTCTCAAACTCACGCTCGTTTTATCCCACGAATGCTTAAAACTTTGCAAATAGACTCCTAGATGAAAAATATGTAAGTTTTTAGACCAAATAAGCATTTGATCTTTTCAGGACTCATTTTGAGCATCCTAGAAGCGTATTATAAGCGTTCATTTGCTTAAATTACAAAGCGTGTCAAACTCCCGCACGTTTTATCCCACGAATGCTTAAAACTTTGCAAATAGACTCCTAAGTAAAAAATAGAGAGGTTTTGAGACCAAATAAGCATTTGATCTTTTGAGGACTCATTTTGAGCATCTTAGTAGCATATTATAAGCGTTCATTTCCTTAAATTCCAAAGAGTGTCAAACTCACGCTCGTTTTATCCCACGAATGCTTAAACCTTTGCAAATAGACTCCTAATTGAAAAATAGGGAAGTTTTTCGACCAAATAAGTATTTGATCTTTTAAGGACTCATTTTCAGTATCTTAGTAGCGTATTATAAGCGTTCATTTGCTTATATTCCAAAGCGTGCCAAACTCACGCTCGTTTTAACCCACGAATGCTTAAAACAGCGCAAATAGACTCCTAATTAAAAAATAGAGAAGTTTTGAGACCAAAAAAGTATTTGATCTTTTGAAGACACATTTTGAGCATCTTAGTAGCGTATTATAAGCGTTTATTTGCTTAAATTCCAAAGCGTGTCAAACTCACGCTCGTTTGATCCACACGAATGCTTAAAACTTTGCAAATAGACTCCTAATTGAAAAATAGAGAAGTTTTGAGACCAAATAAGCATTTGATCTTTTGAGGACACATTTTGAGCATCTTAGTAGGGTATTACAAGCGTTCATTTGCTTAAATTCCAAAGCGTGTCAACTCACGCTCGTTTTAACCCACAAATGCTTAAAACAGTGCAAATAGACTCCAAATGAAAAAATAGAGATGTTTTGAGACCAAATAAGCATTTGATCTTTTGAGGACACATTTTGAGCATCTTAGTAGCGTATTATAAGCGTTTATTTGCTTAAATTCCAAAGCGTGTCAAACTCACGCTCGTTTTATGCCACGAATGCTTAAAACTTTGCAAATAGACACCTAATTGAAACATAGAGACGTTTTGAGACCAAATAAGCATTTGATCTTTTGAGGACACATTTTGAGCATCTTAGTAGTGTATTATAAGCGTTCATTTGCTTAAATTCCAAAGCGTGCCAAATTCACGCTCGTTTTAACCCACGAACGCTTAAAACAGTGCAAATAGACTCCTAATTAAAAAATAGAGAAGTTTTGAGACCAAAAAAGTATTTGATCTTTTGAAGACACATTTTGAGCATCTTAGTAGCGTATTATAAGCGTTTATTTGCATAAATTCCAAAGCGTGTCAAACTCACGCTCGTGTGATCCCACGAATGCTTAAAACTTTGCAAATAGACTCCTAATTGAAAAATAGAGAAGTTTTGAGACCAAATAAGCATTTGGTCTTTTGAGGACACATTTTAAGCATCTTGGTAGGGTATTATAAGCGTTCATTTGCCTAAATTCCAAAGCGTGTCAAACTCACGCTCGTTTTAACCCACGAATGCTTAAAACAGTGCGAATAGACTCCTAATTAAAAAATAGAGATGTTTTGAGACCAAATAAGCATTTGATCTTTTGAGGACACATTTTGAGCATCTTAGTAGTGTATTATAGGCGTTCATTTGCTTAAATTCCAAAGCAAGTCAAACTCACACTCGTTTTATCCCACGAATGCTTAAACCCTTTCAAATAGATTCCTAATTGAAAAATAGAGAAGTTGTGAGACCAAATAAGCATTTGAACTTTTGAGGACTCATTTTGAGCATCTTAGTAGCGTATTATAAGCGTTTATTTGCTTAAATTCCAAAGCATGTCAAACTCACGCTCGTTTGATCCCACTGATGTGAAAATTAACTTGACACACAAATTAAACCCTATGGATGACAATTGTAGTATACGACCAAATAGGGATCGTTCTGGACCGGGGCTTAACTAGGGATGCTAATCATTTGAATTTGACTCAAAAACGTAAAAACAAAGTTTAAAACACTAAACTAGACTCAAAGAATGCAAAACTAGAGTTTAAAACACTTAAACAAACCAAAAGACTCAAAACAGCCCAGAAACACTGAAAACTGCCTTAGAATCACTTTCTGGGCAGTTTTGAGCACAAACACAAATTTGGACGAAATTAAGTTGTAACTTGACTCAAGACTCTTAAAAACACAAACTAAATGTATTTCTAACTAATCTAACACTTTAAAATAAAGGGGGGATTGGTTTTGACGAAATTGAATTTGAAACAAAACTTTGTAAACAAAACAGATTCTAAAACCGATTTTCATGAATTGAATGGATGAGATACTAGTTAGAGGGTTCGTTATCCACACATGAACATATGCATATAACTTGATTCCCAGTTATGAATTCAACAAACTTAGGAATGACGATGTCCCAAATTAATTGTATTGAACTAATTAATTCTCAGATTTCCCTAGATTCATTGAATTGAATGGAATACGCATTGCAACCAAATTATTCCTCATCAAAGTCCCTAACTATGGAATACGCATGATAGAGACATTCAACAAGAATCATTAAGTTCAATGGAAATCATAAACATCAACTAGGCATTCATAACTATGGAATACGCATGTTAATCCAACCTAGGGTTTACTAAACACAATCGTGACTAGCGATCTTTACTACTCATGAATATAAGTTAATAACGATTAGGTGAAATTTCCTTATATCCTAGTATCAAGTTTAAGCATGCAAATTAAGTGTCGACCCCCAACCCACATACATGAAAAAGTTCTTAATCAAAACAGAGAAGTAAACCACATCCAAAGTTCATGAATTCATAACTGGAGTAAATCATATCATAACCAACATATGTCCATGGCTTCAAATTCGCCTCTAACTAAAAAGAAATTAGTTCCACATGTTTAACATAATTGAACAACGAATTAAATTAAACATGAAACAGAAACAAGAAAAGAAAAGAACTCCAAACACTCCAATGGTGGCAGATTGCTTGCGCAAGGCTTTCTCCCTCCTTTGTGGTGCACGACACAGGTCCCTTCTTCTCCCAAGAGTGGCGCACAAGGTGGTTGTGGTGGTGATAAGGTACGGTGATGATGGTGAGGACTAGTGGTGCACGGTGGAAGGATGGTGGTGTGAATGGAAGCTTGCGGCAAGGTTGAATTTCTGGGATTTTGAATGAATGGACAAGGGATGGATGAGAGAATGGTGCAGGACTTTTTAATTTCTGAGTGAATGAATGATGCCTGGTGCGGCACACATAAGGAAGATATATATAGGCACCCTAAACCCTAGGTCAATTCAGATTAGGGCTTGGATTTCATTTAATTGATGGATTAGGCCCCCTAAGTCTAGCAGGAATTGTTAGTCCAATAAGGAAAAGGGTTTATGGCCCAATTACCCCAAATCCATAAGGAATAGGGCTAATTAAATCTGAAATCCAAGGAGGATTAGGGTCCAAGGTGCGGCAGCAATTAAGGGATAAGATATGGCTTCTAGAAAGCCTTGCAAGGCAAGGAATTAAGGGCTTCTAGAAGGGAAGGGTGCGGCACCTTTGTAGGGATGAGGATAGGGCTTCTAGAAAGCCTAATCCCATGGGAAATAGGTGAACTTACAGGCAAGGCAAGGGAAAGCTCTAGAACCTTCCATTTGTGTCCAACAATGTTTAGGAACCCTTTGTGCACTAGGATTAGGGAAACTAATCCTTCTTAATCTTGGAATTCTTTTTCCTTCTAGAACTAGGAAAACATCTTTGTTGCTGCAACTTCAAGTAGGAAACCTTGTTTGAGTAGGAAACTTTATTCTTCTAGGAATCCTAATTCAACTAGGAAACCAATTTCAACTAGGAATCCTAATTCAACTAGGATTCCATCTTCCATTAGGGGTTTTCCTACTCCAACTAGGAAACCTTGCTCAAGTAGGAATCATCATCTTCAAGTCTTCAATTTCGACCATCCTTTTGGCTCCAAGCATACGATATCCATTCCAAGCTCTAATTTGCTCCAAAAGGTCCCAAAATGCCTTCTTTTGCATACTTTGCCCTTAAAACCTGAAAGTACATAAAACTAGCTTAAAATACTACTTTATCTAAGGAAAACAATATAAATGCACAAGAACAACCTACACTAAGGTGCATAAATATAACCCTATCACCCACGAATGCTTAAAACTTTGCAAATAGATTCCTAATTGAAAAATAGAGAAGTTTTGAGACCAAATAAGCATTTGATCTTGTGAGGACACATTTTGAGCATCTTAGTAGCGTATTATAAGCGTTCGTTCGCTTAAATTCCAAAGCGTGTCAAACTCACGCTCGTTTTATCCCACGAATGCTTAAAACTTTGCAAATAGACTCCAAATTGAAAAATAGAGAAGTTTTGAGACCAAATAAGCATTTGAACTTTTGAGGACTCATTTTGAGAATCTTAGTAGCGTATTAGAAGCGTTCATTTGCTTAAATTCCAAAGCGTGTCAAACTCACGCTCGTTTTAACCCACGAATGCTTAAAACAGTGCAAATAGACTCCTAATTAAAAAATAGAGAAGTTTTGAGACCAAATAACCATTTGATCTTTTGAGGACACATTTTGAGCATCTTAGTAGCGTATTATAAGCGTTCATTTGCTTAAATTCCAAAGCGTGTCAAACTCATGCTCGTTTTATGCCACGAATGCTTAAAACTTTGCAAATAGACACCTAATTGAAAAATAGAGAAGTTCTGAGACCAAATAAGCATTTGATCTTTTGAGAACTCATTTTGAGTATCTTAGTAGCGTATTATAAGCATTCATTTGCTTAAATTCCAAATTGTGCCAAACTCACGCTCGTTTAACCCACGAATGTTTAAAACAGTGCAAATTGACTCCTAATTAAAAAAATAGAGAAGTTTTGAGACCAAATATGCATTTGATCTTTTGAGGACACATTTTGAGCATTTTAGTAGCGTATTCTAAGGGTTCATTTGCCTAAATTCCAAAGCATGTCAAACTCACGCTCGTTTTATCCCACGAATGCTTAAAACTTTGCAAATAGACTCCTAATTAAAAAATAGAGAAGTTTTGAGACCAAATAAGCATTTGATCTTTTGAGGACACATTTTGAGCTTCTTAGTAGCGTATTATTAGCGTTCATTTGCTTAAATTCCAAAGCGTGTCAAACTCACGCTCGTTTTATGCCACGAATGCTTAAAACTTTGCAAATAGACTCCTAATTGAAAAATAGAGAAGTTTTGAGACCAAATAAGCATTTGAACTTTTGAGGACTCATTTTGAGAATCTTAGTAGCGTATTATAAGCGTTCATTTGCTTAAATTCCAAAGCGTGTCAAACTCACGCTCGTTTTAACCCACGAATGCTTAAAACAGTGCAAACAGACTCCTAATTAAAAAATAGAGAAGTTTTGAGACCAAATAACCATTTGATCTTTTGAGGACACATTTTGAGCATCTTAGTAGCGTATTATAAGCGTTCATTTGCTTAAATTCCAAAGCGTGTCAAACTCATGCTCGTTTTATGCCACGAATGCTTAAAACTTTGCAAATAGACACCTAATTGAAAAATAGAGAAGTTGTGAGACCAAATAAGCATTTGATCTTTTGAGAACTCATTTTGAGTATCTTAGTAGCGTATTATAAGCATTCATTTGCTTAAATTCCAAATCGTACCAAACTCACGCTCGTTTAACCCACGAATGTTTAAAACTGTGCAAATTGACTCCTAATTAAAAAAATAGAGAAGTTTTGAGACCAAATATGCATTTGATCTTTTGAGGACACATTTTGAGCATTTTAGTAGCGTATTCTAAGGGTTCATTTGCCTAAATTCCAAAGCATGTCAAACTCACGCTCGTTTTATCCCACGAATGCTTAAAACTTTGCAAATAGACTCCTAATTAAAAAATAGAGAAGTTTTGAGACCAAATAAGCATTTGATCTTTTGAGGACACATTTTGAGCTTCTTAGTAGCGTATTATTAGCGTTCATTTGCTTAAATTTGATAGGAGCATATTTATGCTACTTATTTGGCTTGTTCTCATGCATTTAAGTTGTGTTTACTTAGTTATTTTAGTGTTTAAAGTCACTTTTGTGTGTTTTCAGGTTCTAAGGCCAAAGTGTGCAAAAAGAAGCAAAATGGAGCCTTTTGGAGCAAAAAGAATGGATGAAGTGAAGTCTTGAAGAAAGTTGGTTTCCTACTCCAAAAAGGATTCCTAATTGAAGAAGGATTCCTAATTGAAGAAGGATTCCTAATTGAAGAAGGATTCCTAATCGACGAAGGATTCCTACTCACATGAGGATTCCAAATTGAAGAAGGATTCCTACTCAAATGAGGATTCCTAGAAGAACAAGGATTCCTACTCCAACAAGGATTACTACTTGAAGTAGGAAAGTTAAGCCAAGGTTTCCTATTTTGGGTGATCTTTCCTAAACCTAAAATCCGTAACTTCCAGCCACTTTGAAGAGTTCTTATGCACTTTGGGACACAAAACAAAGTCCTTGCCGCACCCTTGAAGGACTCCCTAGCCCTTTCCTCTTCCTTGCCGTGCAAGGGAGAGAGATCCTTTCCTAAATTCTGAAATAAAACACTTTCCTTTTGTGTTTTAAAACCCTAGCCGCACCTCTTGTGTCTTTCCTTTTAATTTCTGTTTTGTTTCCTGATTCTAGAAGCCTTAGACTTAATTTCTGATTTCCTAAATAACCTAGGGTTTTTAATTCCTGTTTTCCTTTAAATAAACCTAATTGTTGCAGCCACAATGGATTCATTCATTCACAAAAATTCGTCCATTCTACCCTAGCCGCATCCTTCACATCCATACAATTCCATTCACGCCAGAAATCCATCCCCTACCTTTGCCGTGCCCAACCTTCATCCAAACCCATATTTTCTGATCCCAAACTTCCCTAGCCGCACCATACACCCATCCTAGACACTTTTCCTCCATTCTACATCATTCAAACACATCCCAAACCATCTCCATACTTTGTGCCGCAGCAAGAAGGAAGAAGGAGTGCCCTTGAATGTGCTTGCTAGTCTCTTGCAGATTGCTGGAACTTTTAGGTGTAATCTTTCTTATGTTTTCAATGTTTCAATTCAATAAACTTTGTGTTGTGAGTATGAGGAACTAAACCCCCTTAGTTAGGGGGTGATTCGAAACCATGTACATGCTTGCAATATGATTTGATTACATTCAGTTGTTATTTCATAAGTTGTGGATTCAATTCGTTCATCTATTTGATTGATAACTTATTTGTGTATGTTGATTGAGAGTGCACACTTAGTTTTCATGCATGAATATGATGCTAGATTATGAGGGAGTTTCACCTAATAGTTACAATCTTATAATCACAAGTAGTGAAGGTTGTTTCTCAACAATCGCGTTGAATGAATTCTTGGCATAAGTTTCATGCAATTCATAGTAACAAGTGCCTCGTCAATGCTTATGGTTTTCTTAGAACTTAATGATTCTTGCTTGTATCTCTTGTATGCAATTCATTGAGGGAACTTGTGGGGAATGCTTTGGGTTGTCGTATGCAATCATCCAATCCATTAACTTAAGGAAAATCTGAGAATTAATCTATGCAATTCATGGTTAATTTGGGGCATTGAGGATTTGTAACTCATTGGAAGAACAACTGGAAATCGTTTTGTTTGCAAGTGTGACATGTGTGGAGAAGAGCCTCCTAACTAGCCTTTTATCCATCCTTTTCATCCAAAAACGTTTTACAATCTGTTTGTTTTAAAGTTTCTGTTTTGATTTCAATTTTCGTCAAACCAAAATTCCCCTTGTTCTTTCTTGTTCTAAAGTGTCTAGAATCTGTTTACTTTGTGTTTTAGAAGGTTTTGAATCAACCCAAAACCTTATTTTCGACTTAAAGTGTGTTTTTAGGCAGTTTTGAGTGTTTTTACAAAGTTTCTGTTTTGATTAAGTTTAAATTCGTCCAAATCAATCTTCCCATTTACTTTCTTGTTTCAATTTATTCTAAACTTGTTTTGTTTGTGTTTTTAAGTAGTTGGAGTCAAGTTAAAACCCAAATTCGTCCAATTTGGTGCTTTGTGTTCAAAACTGCCCAGAAAGTGTTTTTAAGGCAGTTTTGAGTCTTTTGGTTGCTGTTTTGAGTTTTTGGTTTGTTTTAGTGTTTTAAATTCTAGTTTTGCATTCTTTGAGTCTAGTTTAGTGTTTTAAACTTTGTTTTACGTTTTTAAGTCAGTTTCCAAGTGTTTAGCAATCCCTCCTAATCCCCGGTCCAGAACGATCCCTACTTATATATCTTTACTACAATTTGACAAAAGAGGGTTTAATTTGAGTGCTAGTTATTATCATATCAAAATTCCAAAGCGTGTCAAACTCACGCTCGTTTTATGCCACGAATTGAAAAATAGAGAAGTTTTGAGACCAAATAAGCATTTGAACTTTTGAGGACTCATTTTGAGAATCTTAGTAGCGTATTATAAGCGTTCATTTGCTTAAATTCCAAAGCGTGTCAAACTCACGCTCGTTTTAACCCACGAATGCTTAAAACAGTGCAAACAGACTCCTAATTGAAAAATAGAGAAGTTTTGAGACCAAATAAGCATTTGAACTTTTGAGGACTCATTTTGAGAATCTTAGTAGCGTATTATAAGCGTACATTTGCTTAAATTCCAAAGCGTGTCAAACTCACGCTCGTTTTAACCCACGAATGCTTAAAACAGTGCAAACAGACTCCTAATTAAAAAATAGAGAAGTTTTGAGACCAAATAACCATTTGATCTTTTGAGGACACATTTTGAGCATCTTAGTAGCGTATTATAAGCGTTCATTTGCTTAAATTCCAAAGCGTGTCAAACTCATGCTCGTTTTATGCCACGAATGCTTAAAACTTTGCAAATAGACACCTAATTGAAAAATAGAGAACTTCTGAGACCAAATAAGCATTTGATCTTTTGAGAACTCATTTTCAGTATCTTAGTAGCGTATTATAAGCGTTCTTTTGCTTAAATTCCAAATCATGCCAAACTCACGCTCGTTTTAACACACGAATGCTTAAAAACAGTGCAAATAGACTCCTAATTAAAAAAATAGAGAAGTTTTGAGACCAAATATGCATTTTATCTTTTGAGGACACATTTCGACCATCTTAGTAGCGTATTATAAGTGTTCATTTTCCTAAATTCCAAAGCGCGTAAAACTCACGCTCGTTTTATCCCACGAATGCTTAAAACTTTGCAAATAGACTCCTAATTGAAAAATAGAGAAGTTTTGAGACCAAATCAGCATTTGACCTTTTGAGGACTCATTTTGAGAATCTTAGTAGCGTATTATAACCGTTCATTCGCCTAAATTCCAAAGCGGGTCAAACTCACGCTCGTTTTATCCCACGAATGCTTAAAACTTTGCAAATAGACTCCTAATTAAAAAATAGAGAAGTTTTGAGACCAAATAAGCATTTGATCTTTTGAGGACACATTTTGAGCTTCTTAGTAGCGTATTATTAGCGTTCATTTGCTTAAATTCCAAAGCGTGTCAAACTCACGCTCGTTTTAACACACGAATGCTTAAAAACAGTGCAAATAGACTCCTAATTAAAAAAATAGAGAAGTTTTGAGACCAAATATGCATTTTATCTTTTGAGGACACATTTCGACCATCTTAGTAGCGTATTATAAGTGTTCATTTTCCTAAATTCCAAAGCGCGTAAAACTCACGCTCGTTTTATCCCACGAATGCTTAAAACTTTGCAAATAGACTCCTAATTGAAAAATAGAGAAGTTTTGAGACCAAATAAGCATTTGACCTTTTGAGGACACATTTTGAGCATCTTAGTAGCGTATTATAACCGTTCATTCGGCTAAATTCCAAAGCGGGTCAAACTCACGCTCGTTTTATCCCACGAATGCTTAAAACTTTGCAAATAGACTCCTAATTGAAAAATAGAGAAGTTTCGAGACCAAATAAGCATTTGATCTTGTGAGGACACATTTTAAGCATCTTAGTAGCGTATTATAAGTGTTCGTTTGCCTAAATTCCAAAGCATGTCAAACTCACGCTCGTTTTATCCCACGAATGCTTAAAACTTTGCAGATAGACTCCTAATTGAAAAATAGAGAAGTTTTGAGACCAAACAAGCATTTGATCTTGTGAGGACACATTTTGAGCATCTTAGTAGCGTATTATAAGCGTTCATTCGCTTAAATTCCAAAGCGTGTCAAACTCACGCTCGTTTTATCCCACGAATGCTTAAAACTTTGCAAATAGACTCCTAATTGAAAAATAGAGAAGTTTTGAGACCAAATTAGCATTTGATCTTGTGAGGACACATTTTGAGCATCTTAGTAGCGTATTATAAGCGTTCATTCGCTTAAATTCCAAAGCGTGTCAAACTCATGCTCGTTTTATCCCACGAATGCTTAAAACTTTGCAAATAGACTCCTAATTGAAAAATACAGAAGTTTTGAAACCAAATATGCATTTGAACTTTTGAGGACTCATTTTGAGAATCTTAGTAGCGTATTATAAGCGTTCATTTGCTTAAATTCCAAAGCGTGTCAAACTCACGCTCGTTTTAACCCACGAATGCTTAAAACAATGCAAACAGACTCCTAATTGAAAAATAGAGAAGTTTTGAGACCAAATAAGCATTTGAACTTTTGAGGACTCATTTTGAGAATCTTAGTAGCGTATTATAAGCGTTCATTTGCTTAAATTCCAAAGCGTGTCAAACTCACGCTCGTTTTAACCCACGAATGCTTAAAACAGTGCAAACAGACTCCTAATTAAAAAATAGAGAAGTTTTGAGACCAAATAACCATTTGATCTTTTGAGGACACATTTTGAGCATCTTAGTAGCGTATTATAAGCGTTCATTTGCTTAAATTCCAAAGCGTGTCAAACTCATGCTCGTTTTATGCCACGAATGCTTAAAACTTTGCAAATAGACACCTAATTGAAAAATAGAGAAGTTCTGAGACCAAATAAGCATTTGATGTGAGAATTAGATTGACACTCAAATTAAACCCTATGGATGACAATTGTAGTATATGAGCAAATAGGGATCGTTCTAGAACGGGGATTAACTAGGGATGCTAATCAATGTGAAACTGACTCAAAAACGTAAAAACACAATATAAGACACTAAACTAGACTCAAAGAATGCAAAACTAGAGTTTAAAACACTTAAACAAAGCAAAAGACTCAAAACAACCCAGAAACACTCAAAACTGCCTAAAAATCACTTTCTGGGCAGTTTTGAGCACAAACACAATTTTTGACGAAAATTGGTTCTAACTTGACTCAAAACTCCTAGAAACACAATCTAAATGTATTTCTAGCTAACCTAACACTTTAAAATAAATGGGGGATTGGTTTTGACGAATTTGGAATTAAAACAGAAACTTAGAAACAAAACAGATTCTAAACAGATTTTGGTGAATTGAATGGATTGACACTAGTTAGAGGGTTCCTTATCCACACATGAACATATGCATACAACTTTGATTCCCAGTTATGATTTCAATAAACTTATGAATGACGATGTCCCAAATTAATTGTATTGAACTAATTAATTCTCAGATTTCCCTAAATTCATTGAATTGAATGGAATACGCATTGCAACCAAATTATTCCTCATCAAAGTCCCTAACTATGGAATACGCATGATAGAGACATTCAACAAGAATCATTAAATTCAATGGAAATCATAAACAACGACTAGGCATTCATAACTATGGAATACGCATGTTAATCCAACCTAGGGTTTACTAAACATAATCGTGACTAGCGATCTTTACTACTCATGAATATAAGTTAATAACGATTAGGTGAAATTTCCTTATATCCTAGCATCAAGTTTAAGCATGCAAATTAAGTGTCGACCCTCAACCCACATACATAAACAAGTTCTTAATCAAAACAGAAAAGTAAACCACATCCAAAGTTCATGAATTCATAACTGGAGTAAATCAAATCATAACAAACATATGTTCATGGCTTCAAATTCGCCTCTAACTATAAAGAAATTAGTTCCACATGTTTAACATAATTGAACAACGAATTAAATTAAACATGAAACAGAAACAAGAAAAGAAAAGAACTCCAAACACTCCAATGGTGGCAGATTGCTTGCGCAAAGCTTTTCCCCTCCTTTGTGGTGCACGGTGCAGGTTCCTTCTTCTCCCAAAGTGGCTGCACACGGTGGTGATGATGGTGGGAAGGTGCGGCAAGGGTTGTAGGGATGGTGGATGTGATGGTGGCTGAGTGGTGGTGGCTATGGAGTTGCGGCAAAGGGTGAATTTCTGGATTTTGGATGAATGGTTGCGGAATGGATGAGAGGAAGGGTGCGGCACTTTAGTTTCTGAGTGGGGGAATGATAGATTCCTGCGGCCAACCCTTAAACACAAATATATCAACTTCTAACCCTAGGTGAATCAGGTTTAAGGCTTCTAAAAGGCCAAATCCATCAGAAATTAGGTTAAAACAATCAGAAACTAAAGGGAATTGGGCCCTAGGGTGCGGCTGATTTGGTTTAAAGGGCTAGGGTTTAGGTGCGGCTGATTTGTTAGGGCCAAGGAAAGGCCTTGCAAGGCAAGGCAAAATTAGTTCTAGAAAGCCCTAGGTGCGGCACAAAGTGGAAGTCCACAAGGAAAAATAGCTTTGGCCCAATTAACCCAAAACAAGGCCACTCAAATCTGAAATCCAAGATGGATAAGGCTAGGCCCAAAAATGGCCTTCTAGACAAGATTAGGACATCTCCATTCCAAGAATAGAAACTCTTCAAAAATGGAAACCTTCGGAATTAGAAACTTCCAAACTTAGAAACTTCGGTTTCCACTTTTGACTCTTTATTCGTCATTCGCTTTGAATTCCATTCTTCACATCTTCATTCACTCCTTAGCTCATTTGCACTTCAAATTCGTCCATCCATGGTGCTCCCTATGTATGTACTCCATTTAAGCTCAATTTAGCTCTAAAACGCACCAAAACGCACTTTCTTGCTTCACTTGCCATTTGAACCTACAAATACACGAAAATAGCTTAAATCACTATAATAAACGATAACTAACTATGTAAGTGCAAGAAAACAAGCTAACTAAGTAGCATAAATATGCTCCTATCAGCATTTGATCTTTTGAGAACTCATTTTCAGTATCTTAGTAGCGTATTATAAGCGTTCTTTTGCTTAAATTCCAAATCGTGCCAAACTCACGCTCGTTTTAACACACGAATGCTTAAAAACAGTGCAAATAGACTCCTAATTAAAAAAATAGAGAAGTTTTGAGACCAAATATGCATTTTATCTTTTGAGGACACATTTCGACCATCTTAGTAGCGTATTATAAGTGTTCATTTTCCTAAATTCCAAAGCGCGTAAAACTCACGCTCGTTTTATCCCACGAATGCTTAAAACTTTGCAAATAGACTCCTAATTGAAAAATAGAGAAGTTTTGAGACCAAATAAGCATTTGACCTTTTGAGGACACATTTTGAGCATCTTAGTAGCGTATTATAACCGTTCATTCGCCTAAATTCCAAAGCGGGTCAAACTCACGCTCGTTTTATCCCACGAATGCTTAAAACTTTGCAAATAGACTCCTAATTGAAAAATAGAGAAGTTTCGAGACCAAATAAGCATTTGATCTTGTGAGGACACATTTTAAGCATCTTAGTAGCGTATTATAAGTGTTCGTTTGCCTAAATTCCAAAGCATGTCAAACTCACGCTCGTTTTATCCCACGAATGCTTAAAACATTGCAGATAGACTCCTAATTGAAAAATAGAGAAGTTTTGAGACCAAATAAGCATTTGATCTTGTGAGGACACATTTTGAGCATCTTAGTAGCGTATTACAAGCGTTCATTCGCTTAAATTCCAAAGCGTGTCAAACTCACGCTCGTTTTATCCCACGAATGCTTAAAACTTTGCAAATAGACTCCTAATTGAAAAATAGAGAAGTTTTGAGACCAAATAAGCATTTGATCTTGTGAGGACACATTTTGAGCATCTTAGTAGCGTATTATAAGCGTTCATTCGCTTAAATTCCAAAGCGTGTCAAACTCATGCTCGTTTTATCCCACGAATGCTTAAAACTTTGCAAATAGACTCCTAATTGAAAAATACAGAAGTTTTGAAACCAAATATGCATTTGAACTTTTGAGGACTCATTTTGAGAATCTTTGTAGCGTATTATAAGCGTTCGTTTGCCTAAATTCCAAAGCATGTCAAACTCACGCTCGTTTTATCCCACGAATGCTTAAAACTTTGCAAATAGACTCCTAATTGAAAAATAGAGAAGTTTTGAGACCAAATAAGCATTTGATCTTGTGAGGACACATTTTGAGCATCTTAGTAGCGTATTATAAGCGTTCATTCGCTTAAATTCCAAAGCGTGTCAAACTCACGCTCGTTTTATCCCACGAATGCTTAAAACTTTGCAAATAGACTCCTAATTGAAAAATACAGAAGTTTTGAGACCAAATAACCATTTGATCTTTTGAGGACACATTTTGAGCATCTTAGTAGCGTATTATACGCGTTCATTTGCTTAAATTCCAAAGCGTGTCAAACTCATGCTCGTTTTATGCCACGAATGCTTAAAACTTTGCAAATAGACACCTAATTGAAAAATAGAGAAGTTCTGAGACCAAATAAGCATTTGATCTTTTGAGAACTCATTTTCAGTATCTTAGTAGCGTATTATAAGCGTTCTTTTGCTTAAATTCCAAATCGTGCCAAACTCACGCTCGTTTTAACACACGAATGCTTAAAAACAGTGCAAATAGACTCCTAATTAAAAAAATAGAGAAGTTTTGAGACCAAATATGCGTTTTATCTTTTGAGGACACATTTCGACCATCTTAGTAGCGTATTATAAGTGTTCATTTTCCTAAATTCCAAAGCGCGTAAAACTCACGCTCGTTTTATCCCACGGATGCTTAAAACTTTGCAAATAGACTCCTAATTGAAAAACAGAGAAGTTTTGAGGGAGGACACATTTTGAGCATCTTAGTAGCGTATTATAAGCTTACATTTGCTTAAATTCGAAAGCGTGTCAAACTCATGCTCGTTTTATACCACGAATGCTTAAAACTTTGCAAATAGACACCTAATTGAAAAATAGAGAAGTTCTGAGACCAAATAAGCATTTGATCTTTTGAGAACTCATTTTCAGTATCTTAGTAGCGTATTATAAGCGTTCTTTTGCTTAAATTCCAAATCGTGCCAAACTCACGCTCGTTTTAACACACAAATGCTTAAAAACAGTGCAAATAGACTCCTAATTAAAAAAATAGTGAAGTTTTGAGACCAAATATGCATTTTATCTCTTGAGGACACATTTCGACTATCTTAGTACCGTATTATAAGTGTTCATTTTCCTAAATTCCAAAGCACGTAAAACTCACGCTCGTTTTATCCCACGAATGCTTAAAACTTTGCAAATAGACTCCTAATTGAAAAATAGAGAAGTTTTGAGACCAAATAAGCATTTGACCTTTTGAGGACACATTTTGAGCATCTTAGTAGCGTATTATAACCGTTCATTCGCCTAAATTCCAAAGCGGGTCAAACTCACGCTCGTTTTATCCCACGAATGCTTAAAACTTTGCAAATAGACTCCTAATTGAAAAATAGAGAAGTTTTGAAACCAAATATGCATTTGAACTTTTGAGGACTCATTTTGTGAATCTTTGTAGCGTATTATAAGCGTTCGTTTGCCTAAATTCCAAAGCATGTCAAACTCACGCTCGTTTTATCCCACGAATGCTTAAAACTTTGCAAATAGACTCCTAATTGAAAAATAGAGAAGTTTTGAGACCGAATAAGCATTTGATCTTGTGAGGACACATTTTGAGCATCTTAGTAGCATAATATAAGCGTTCATTCGCTTAAATTCCAAAGCGTGTCAAACTCACGCTCGTTTTATCCCACGAATGCTTAAAACTTTGCAAATAGACTCCTAATTGAAAAATAGAGAAGTTTTGAGACCAAATAAGCATTTGATCTTGTGAGGACACATTTTGAGCATCTTAGTAGCGTATTATAAGCGTTCATTCGCTTAAATTCCAAAGCGTGTCAAACTCATGCTCGTTTTATCCCACGAATGCTTAAAACTTTGCAAATAGACTCCTAATTGAAAAATAGAGAAGTTTTGAGACCAAATAAGCATTTGATCTTGTGAGGACACATTTTGAGCATCTTAGTAGCGTATTATAAGCGTTCATTCGCTTAAATTCCAAAGCGTGTCAAACTCACGCTCGTTTTATCCCACGAATGCTTAAAACTTTGCAAATAGACTCCTAATTGAAAAATAGAGAAGTTTTGAGACCAAATAAGCATTTGATCTTGTGAGGACACATTTTGAGCATCTTAGTAGCGTATTATAAGCGTTCATTCGCTTAAATTCCAAAGCGTGTCAAACTCACGCTCGTTTTATCCCACGAATGCTTAAAACTTTGCAAATAGACTCCTAATTGAAAAATAGAGAAGTTTTGAGACCAAATAACCATTTGATCTTTTGAGGACACATTTTGAGCATCTTAGTAGCGTATTATAAGCGTTCATTTGCTTAAATTCCAAAGCATGTCAAACTCATGCTCGTTTTATGCCACGAATGCTTAAAACTTTGCAAATAAACACCTAATTGAAAAATAGAGAAGTTCTGAGACCAAATAAGCATTTGATCTTTTGAGAACTCATTTTCAGTATCTTAGTAGCGTATTATAAGCGTTCTTTTGCTTAAATTCCAAATCGTGCCAAACTCACGCTCGTTTTAACACACGAATGCTTAAAAACAGTGCAAATAGACTCCTAATTAAAAAAATAGAGAAGTTTTGAGACCAAATATGCGTTTTATCTTTTGAGGACACATTTCGACCATCTTAGTAGCGTATTATAAGTGTTCATTTTCCTAAATTCCAAAGCGCGTAAAACTCACGCTCGTTTTATCCCACGGATGCTTAAAACTTTGCAAATAGACTCCTAATTGAAAAATAGAGAAGTTTTGAGGGAGGACACATTTTGAGCATCTTAGTAGCGTATTATAAGCTTACATTTGCTTAAATTCGAAAGCGTGTCAAACTCATGCTCGTTTTATACCACGAATGCTTAAAACTTTGCAAATAGACACCTAATTGAAAAATAGAGAAGTTCTGAGACCAAATAAGCATTTGATCTTTTGAGAACTCATTTTCAGTATCTTAGTAGCGTATTATAAGCGTTCTTTTGCTTAAATTCCAAATCGTGCCAAACTCACGCTCGTTTTAACACACAAATGCTTAAAAACAGTGCAAATAGACTCCTAATTAAAAAAATAGTGAAGTTTTGAGACCAAATATGCATTTTATCTCTTGAGGACACATTTCGACCATCTTAGTACCGTATTATAAGTGTTCATTTTCCTAAATTCCAAAGCACGTAAAACTCACGCTCGTTTTATCCCACGAATGCTTAAAACTTTGCAAATAGACTCCTAATTGAAAAATAGAGAAGTTTTGAGACCAAATAAGCATTTGACCTTTTGAGGACACATTTTGAGCATCTTAGTAGCGTATTATAACCGTTCATTCGCCTAAATTCCAAAGCGGGTCAAACTCACGCTCGTTTTATCCCACGAATGCTTAAAACTTTGCAAATAGACTCCTAATTGAAAAATAGAGAAGTTTTGAAACCAAATATGCATTTGAACTTTTGAGGACTCATTTTGTGAATCTTTGTAGCGTATTATAAGCGTTCGTTTGCCTAAATTCCAAAGCATGTCAAACTCACGCTCGTTTTATCCCACGAATGCTTAAAACTTTGCAAATAGACTCCTAATTGAAAAATAGAGAAGTTTTGAGACCGAATAAGCATTTGATCTTGTGAGGACACATTTTGAGCATCTTAGTAGCATATTATAAGCGTTCATTCGCTTAAATTCCAAAGCGTGTCAAACTCACGCTCGTTTTATCCCACGAATGCTTAAAACTTTGCAAATAGACTCCTAATTGAAAAATAGAGAAGTTTTGAGACCAAATAAGCATTTGATCTTGTGAGGACACATTTTGAGCATCTTAGTAGCGTATTATAAGCGTTCATTCGCTTAAATTCCAAAGCGTGTCAAACTCATGCTCGTTTTATCCCACGAATGCTTAAAACTTTGCAAATAGACTCCTAATTGAAAAATAGAGAAGTTTTGAGACCAAATAACCATTTGATCTTTTGAGGACACATTTTGAGCATCTTAGTAGCGTATTATAAGCGTTCATTTGCTTAAATTCCAAAGCATGTCAAACTCATGCTCGTTTTATGCCACGAATGCTTAAAACTTTGCAAATAAACACCTAATTGAAAAATAGAGAAGTTCTGAGACCAAATAAGCATTTGATCTTTTGAGAACTCATTTTCAGTATCTTAGTAGCGTATTATAAACGTTCTTTTGCTTAAATTCCAAATCGTGCCAAACTCACGCTCGTTTTAACACACGAATGCTTAAAAACAGTGCAAATAGACTCCTAATTAAAAAAATAGAGAAGTTTTGAGACCAAATATGCATTTTATCTTTTGAGGACACATTTCGACCATCTTAGTAGCGTATTATAAGTGTTCATTTTCCTAAATTCCAAAGCGCGTAAAACTCACGCTCGTTTTATCCCACGAATGCTTAAAACTTTGCAAATAGACTCCTAATTGAAAAATAGAGAAGTTTTGAGACCAAATAAGCATTTGACCTTTTGAGGACACATTTTGAGCATCTTAGTAGCATATTATAATCGTTCATTCGCCTAAATTCCAAAGCGGGTCAAACTCACGCTCGTTTTATCCCACGAATGCTTAAAACTTTGCAAATAGACCCCTAATTGAAAAATAGAGAAGTTTTGAGACCGAATAAGCATTTGATTTTGTGAGGACACATTTTGAGCATCTTAGTAGCGTATTACAAGCGTTCATTCGCTTAAATTCCAAAGCGTGTCAAACTCACGCTCGTTTTATCCCACGAATGCTTAAAACTTTGCAAATAGACTCCTAATTGAAAAATAGAGAAGTTTTGAGACCAAATAAGCATTTGATCTTGTGAGGACACATTTTGAGCATCTTAGTAGCGTATTATAAGCGTTCATTCGCTTAAATTCCAAAGCGTGTCAAACTCATGCTCGTTTTATCCCACGAATGCTTAAAACTTTGCAAATAGACTCCTAATTGAAAAATAGAGAAGTTTTGAAACCAAATAAGCATTTGATCTTTTGAGAACTCATTTTGAGTATCTTAGTAGCGTATTATAAGCGTTCATTTGCTTAAATTCCAAATCGTGCCAAACTCACGCTCGTTTTAATCCACGAATGCTTAAAAACAGCACAAATAGACTCCTAATTAAAAAATAGAGAAGTTTTGAGACCAAATAACCATTTGATCTTTTGAGGACACATTTTGAGCATCTTAGTAGCGTATTATAAGCGTTCATTCGCTTAAATTCCAAAGCGTGTCAAACTCACGCTCGTTTTATCCCACGAATGCTTAAAACTTTGCAAATAGACTCCTAATTGAAAAATAGAGAAGTTTTGAGACCAAATAAGCATTTGGTCTTGTGAGGACACATTTTGAGCATCTTAGTAGCGTATTATAAGCGTTCATTCGCTTAAATTCCAAAGCGTGTCAAACTCACGCTCGTTTTATCCCACGAATGCTTAAAACTTTGCAAATAGACTCCTAATTGAAAAATAGAGAAGTTCTGAGACCAAATAAGCATTTGATCTTTTGAGAACTCATTTTGAGTATCTTAGTAGCGTATTATAAGCGTTCATTTGCTTAAATTCCAAATCGTGCCAAACTCACGCTCGTTTTAACCCACGAATGCTTAAAAACAGCACAAATAGACTCCTAATTAAAAAATAGAGAAGTTTTGAGACCAAATAACCATTTGATCTTTTGAGGACACATTTTGAGCATCTTAGTAGCGTATTATAAGCGATCATTTGCTTAAATTCCAAAGCGTGTCAAACTCATGCTCGTGTTATGCCACGAATGCTTAAAACTTTGAAAATAGACTCCTAATTGAAAAATAGAGAAGTTCTGAGACCAAATAAGCATTTGATCTTTTGAGGACTCATTTTGAGAATCTTAGTAGCATATTATAAGCGTTCATTTGCTTAAATTCCAAAGCGTGTCAAACTCACGCTCGTTTTAACCCACGAATGCTTAAAACAGTGCAAATAGACTCCAAATTAAAAAATAGAGAAGTTTTGAGACCAAATAACCATTGGATATTTTTGAGGACACATTTTCAGCATCTTAGTAGCTAATTATAAGCGTTCATTTGCTTAAATTCCAAAGCGTGTCAAACTCATGCTCGTTTTATGCCACGAATGCTTAAAACTTTGCAAATAGACACCTAATTGAAAAATAGAGAAGTTCTGAGACCAAATAAGCATTTGATCTTTTGAGAACTCATTTTGAGTATCTTAGTAGCGTATTATAAGCGTTTATTTGCTTAAATTCCAAATCGTGCCAAACTCACCCTCGTTTTAACCCACGAATGCTTAAAACAGTGCAAATAGACTCCTAATTAAAAAAATAGAGAAGTTTTGAGACCAAATATGCATTTGATCTTTTGAGGACACATTTTGAGCATCTTAGTAGCGTATTCTAAGGATTCATTTGCCTAAATTCCAAAGCATGTCAAACTCACGCTCGGTTTATCCCACGAATCCTTAAAACTTTGCAAATAGACTCCAAATTAAAAAATAGAGATGTTTTGAGACCAAATAATCATTTTTTCTTTTGAGGACACCTTTCGAGCATCTTAGTAGCGAATTATAAGTGTTCATTTTCCTAAATTCCAAACGCGTAAAACTCACGCTCGTTTTATCCCAGGAATGCTTAAAACTTTGCAAATAGACTCCTAATTGAAAAATAGAGAAGTTTTGAGACCAAATAAGCATTTGAACTTTTGAGGACTCATTTTGAGAATCTTAGTAGCGTATTATAAGCGTTCATTTGCTTAAATTCCAAAGCGTGTCAAACTCACGCTCGTTTTAACTCACGAATGCTTAAAACAGTGCAAATAGACTCCAAATTAAAAAATAGAGAAGTTTTGAGACCAAATAACCATTTCATCTTTTTGAGGACACATTTTGAGCATCTTAGTAGCGTATTATAAGCGTTCATTTGCTTAAATTCCAAAGCGTGTCAATCTCATGCTCGTTTTATGCCACGAATGCTTAAAACTTTGCAAATACACCTAATTGAAAAATAGAGAAGCTCTGAGACCAAATAAGCATTTGATCTTTTGAGAACTCATTTTGAGTATCTTAGTAGCGTATTATAAGCGTTCATTTGCTTAAATTCCAAATCGTGCCAAACTCACGCTCGTTTTAACCCACGAATGCTTAAAACAGTGCAAATAGACTCCTAATTAAAAAAAGAGAGAAGTTTTGAGTCCAAATATGCATTTGATCTTTTGAGGACAGATTTCGAGCATCTTAGTAGCGAATTATAAGTGTTCATTTTCCTAAATTCCAAACGCGTAAAACTCACGCTCGTTTTATCCCACGAATGCTTAAAACTTTGCAAATAGACACCTAATTGAAAATAGAGAAGTTCTGAGACCAAATAAGCATTCGATCTATTGAGAACTCATTTTGAGCATCTTAGTAGCGTATTATAAGCGTTCATTTGCTTAAATTCCAAATCGTGCCAAACTCACGCTCGTTATAACCCACGAATGCTTAAAACAGTGCAAATAGACTCCAAATTAAAAAATAGAGAAGTTTTGAGACCAAATAATCATTTTTTCTTTTGAGGACACATTTCGAGCATCTTAGTAGCGAATTATAAGTGTTCATTTTCCTAAATTCCAAACGCGTAAAACTCACGCTCGTTTTATCCAGGAATGCTTAAAACTTTGCAAATACACTCCTAATTGAAAAATAGAGAAGTTTTGAGACCAAATAAGCATTTGAACTTTTGAGGACTCATTTTGAGAATCTTAGTAGCGTATTATAAGCATTCATTTGCTTAAATTCCAAAGCGTGTCAAACTCACGCTCGTTATAACCCACGAATGCTTAAAACAGCGCAAATAGACTCCAAATTAAAAAATAGAGAAGTTTTGAGACCAAATAACCATTTGATCTTTTTGAGGACACATTTTGAGCATCTTAGTAGCGTATTATAAGCGTTCATTTGCTTAAATTCCAAAGCGTGTCAAACTCATGCTCGTTTTATGCCACGAATGCTTAAAACTTTGCAAATAGACACCTAATTGAAAAATAGAGAAGTTCTGAGACCAAATAAGCATTTGATCTTTTGAGAACTCATTTTGAGAATCTTAGTAACGTATTATAAGCGTTCATTTGCTTAAATTCCAAAGCGTGTCAAACTCACGCTCGTTTTAACCCACGAGTGCTTAAAACAGTGCAAATAGACTCCTAATAAAAAAATAGAGAAGTTTTGAGACCAAATAACCATTTGATCTTTTTGAGGACACATTTTGAGCATCTTAGTAGCGTATTATAAGTGTTCATTTGCTTAAATTCCAAATCGTGCCAAACTCACGCTCGTTTTAACCCACAAATGCTTAAAACAGTGCAAATAGACTCCTAATTAAAAAATAGAGAAGTTCTGAGACCAAATAAGCATTTGATCTTTTGAGGACACATTTTGAGCATCTTAGTAGCGTATTATAAGCGTTCATTTGCTTAAATTCCAAAGCTTGTCAAACTCATGCTCGTTTTATGCCACGAATGCTTAAAACAGTGCAAATACACTCCTAATTGAAAAAATAGAGAAGTTTTGAGACCAAATATGCATTTTATCTTTTGAGGACACATTTCGACCATCTTAGTAGCGTATTATAAGTGTTCATTTTCCTAAATTCCAAAGCGCGTAAAACTGACGGGATTTTAAACCGCACAAATTTAACCCTCTTTTTGACAGTTGTAGTAATGATGTAAGTAGGGTATCGTTCTAGGCCGGGGATTAGGAGGGCTTGCTAAAACCTCTAAAATTAATATAAAAACGTAAAAACAAAGTTTAAAACACAAAACTAAAATAAAAACACTTAACTAGAATAACTCAAAATAAAACTAACAAATAAACTAAAATAAATCAAAAGACTCAAAACAACTCAAGACTCTAGAAAATACAAACTAAGCTAAAAACTCGAAACACACTTAAAATGACTCAAAATAATGAAAACAATTTAAAATAAAAACTAGGAAATTAATTAGACGGAAATTAAATTAAAAGATAAAAACTAATAAAAATTAACTAAATAATAATATTTTAATGGGGGGGTTTGGTTTTGAAGAAACGTAAATTAAACTTAAATAAATTATAAAATGACAAAAACATAAAATAAAAGTAAACGGATGGACGACGGATTGGCTAGAGGGTTTTTCTCTACACATGACACATAAGCAACCTAAATTGACCTTCAGTTGTTCTTTCAATAAGTTGTTAATCTCAACGCCCCAAATTAACCGTGAATTGCACTAGTTAACTTTCAGATTTTCCTAAAATCATTAGATTGGATGATTGCATACGACAACCCAAAACATTCCCCACAAGTTCCCTACATGAATTGCATAATAGAGATACAAGCGAGAATCATTAAGTTCTATAAAAATCATAAGTGTTGACAAGGCATTCGTAACTATGAATAGCATGATACGTTTGCCAGGAATTTACTTAACGCGATTGTGACTAGCAACCTTCACTACTCATGAATATAAGTTCATAACGATTAGGTGAAATTCACTTATATTCTAGCATCAAATTCATGCATGTAAATTAAGTTTGCATTCGTAATCGACAAACACAAATAAGTTATTAATCAAGCAGTTAAGCAAATTAAATTCACAACTCAAAAATCACAACCGAAGGTATCAATTCAAATTACAAATATAATCATGGCTTTGAATTAACCTCTAGCCAAAACAAATTAATTACACATTATTTATAATTTAAAAACATAAATTAAAAACATAAATTAAAAACAGAAAATAAAATAAAAGTTTGAGAAAGATTAAACCAAAATAGGGTGCAGGGATTAAGGTTGCACTGTGATGTGCACTGTGCAACTCTGTGCTTGTTTGGTCGCTGCCTTCACCGAGAGCTCTCTGTGCAATTTTCTGTGTTCTGCACCGTGCTTCTCTCCTCTCAGCCTTCGTTTCTCCCTGCCCCAAGGCAGTGCCCCCGTCTTGACTTCAAAGATGCCTTCCTCAAATAGGTGCTTCTCCTTCTTTTTTTAATTTATTTCTTTTTATTCTCTGCCAGCTAAGGCAGCTTTGCCTCTGTTTTTCCACTACCCTTTTTCTATTCAAACCAGCCCATGCCGTGTATGCTTGGCTTTGCTGTGCTCCTTTGTTTATTCCCACTATAAGCTGCCCTCTGCGCTCTTTCTAATAATCCCCCACCGAGACAGCTTTGTTTTTCTTTTTATTTTCTTCCCCCCAGCTGCCTCGCAGCTTTCCTTTTCTTTTTCCGCAGCTTGGCTGCTTCTTTTTCTTGTTCACCTCACGTTGGTGCTTGCCAGCTCTCCTTTCCATCTCAATATATTATATTAATATATATATAAATATATAAATATATA
Source organism: Crataegus laevigata (assembly GCA_963580275.1). NCBI lineage: Eukaryota > Viridiplantae > Streptophyta > Magnoliopsida > Rosales > Rosaceae > Crataegus > Crataegus laevigata. The sequence continues at coordinate 19,698,859 of OY756952.1, forward strand.
TATATATATAAAATAATATATATAATAATATATATATATATATATATATATTTTTTTCTTAACTTGATAAAATCTTATAAAACACAAAAATAACGTAAATGGCTCAAAATATAACGAACTAACTAAGAAAAGACGAGTGAATTTGATATAAAAATATGTATAAATATGGTCCGATCAAATACCCCCACACTTAACTTTTGCTAGTCCTCGAGCAAAACAAAGAAAACAGAACAAGTAATAACATGAAAAACATTAGCTTCCCCTTATTTGACCCTCATAGAATTTCATTTGAGAACATAAATCATCAAGAACCATAGTTAGCACCAAACAACTAATCCAAGTTCATCTTCCTTATTCAAATATTAGCAGTAATCTTTAAATCATCCTTGAAGTGTAGTGTGTGAGATAGCCCTGCTAATGCAATTTCAAGTTTTTATTTTTAAAATCACCATATGCAAACTAGCAACCTTCTCACGGAATATGCACTCAATCACACATGTGTTTATTTTTAATGTGTTTCGCTCAAAGAAACAAATGTGAAAGATCTACCATAAGCTTGCATAAAAATCACTTCTCCACAATCATAATTGCAAAACTTAAATCAAGAGGACTTTTATTGGATGTAATGAGGCTTAGGGATAGGGCTATTGAAACGAAAGAATAGGAAAACACAAGTTCCAAGCTACATTGCAAGCAATTCTTTTGTTGAGATTTATAAGAACTTAAGCTCTCCAACGATTCTTTTAACACCTCCAATCACACCCTCAAACTGAAACTTTAAACTTTTTATTTTATTTTCTTCGTATACAATCTTTCTTTTTCTTTTTTTTTTCTTCTCTTTTCTCATTTTTTTATTTATTTTTTTATAATAAATACAAACATGAAATACCCCCACACTTATTCTTTTGCCAAACTCATTCCAAGTACTTCACAAACATTTCTCATAAGACAATCTCAAATTGCTCGCTTGGAAAGGGTAAGGAAATATGTTTTGAGGTATAAGGGTAGACATATCTAGTGATAAGAAATAAACGGCTCAACAAAACGGCTCAAATTGGCAATCTAATGATATCATTTTTTTTCTTTGGGAAAACATGCTTATTTGGGCCATGGTGGTAAACCTAATGCCTCTATCATTTTCAAGTTCATGCAATCAATGACAAATATTTCGAAAGATCGTTACGCAAGTTCTAGAAATGCATCTCACATAAGTTCATCACACATGAAAGAATAGGAGTGTATGAAAAATGCACACACTTTCAATAGGCTCAAAAACTCACATAGGATGTATATGGTCACTAAATTCACATATGAAGCTTTAAGTCCTGCTTTAATTTCACATCAACACGGCTATGTGCATTTGGTTTTTCAAAGATGATCAAACATGTACAATGCTAACAAGAGAATAAGGAATTTCATAAAACACATGTTAACTAAGTTCTTGATAATCATGGTTCAAATTTAATCCAGTTATATCATTGGGTCGGGAAACTAATAAAAATCTAATTCAAAACAATAAGGAAAATAAGACAATATTTTTGGATTTTTTAAATTTTTTCGAGAAAAATTAAATAAAACACAAAACTCCGAAAAAAAATTAAGTAAAACACAAAGCTAATTAAGAAAACAAAAAGCAATAACACGGAAACAAATGAAACCAGTTCAAAGTCGAAGGTACAAAAAATTTCAATTTGGTCATTTTTTTTTTAATCTTGATACCCCCACACTTAAACTAGACATTGTCCCCAATGTCAGAAAACATTAATACGAAAATAAAAATATAAAATAAAAATAATAAGAAACAAAATTAAGCAATAGGACTGAAAACTTCCCTAATTTGCAGAAAACCAAGCGATGACCCCCAAGCGTAAATTTTGCAATCAACTTCAAGGGAGAAAATAACCAAACGTTCCTGCAAAGAAAAGAAATAAATCAGTTAAGCACGCAAGAAAATATAGAAAATGCAAACGAAAATTGAAAATGAAAATAAAAGGTAACGAAAAGAACTAATAGGTGGTCATTGGTCATGACTGTTGATTTTCCACAGCTTTCATCTTGAACTGGATGGGCCTCCTTCTGGCAAGTGCTCCTCAGCTTAGTTGAGGATGAGTCAGCACGTTGTCTCCACATGCTTCAAGTAGTCCGGTCTCCACGCAGGTGTGGCATCTTCTTGAACTCTTGGACTAACCCAGACTCATCTGCTCTTGGGTGCACCTCAGACTCCTCCTGCTTCGTCTGTGAGGTACTTTTGTTTTTGAAGAAGTACCTCAACACAGGTTTATTTTTGAAGTGGGCTGGGAGGGGTCTGAGATGAGTACTCAAGAGCAAGACTAGGTAAGCAATCAGGATCTCACTTTCTCCACGTTCCTCAGATGAAGGAGAGGAGAAAGCATAATATGAGATACTTTTGCTTTTAACCTTTTTAATATGAAATACTTTTGCTCTGGAAGGTTTGTTTTCTGGGGTGATCCAAGGGATGAAGAACACTGAATAACACGAAAGCTTTCTTTGGGAAGACATTATCGGAGATGAAGAGAGGTTGAGAGGTTGAGAGGTTGAGAAGGTGTGCCTTTGATGTGGAAGGCGAAGGTCGAACTTATAGAAATTTTTCTTCCTCAACCGGAACTATTCCCGCACTATTTGTCGGCAGCCGGTGAATGGATGAACAGTGCCCGTTACGCGCTTTCTGACAAAGCGTCCGTAAATTCCGCAAGGCTGACGGTGCAGGCGACGAGTGACGACAAATTGGAATGATGATCTTTTGAAAACCGGGGTTCAAAACTGGGTGCGACTCATGGTTTTCGCAACGCTCCACGCTGCACGTGATGAGTCACGACAAACTGGAAAAACTGAGCCCTCGTGATGCCACGTGATTGCTGAGTCAAGCCCAGCTTTTGAGAAAGGAAACGGCTCTTTTGAGACAGGACTCCGGCATTTGAGAAAGGAGCGTCCAGCTTTTCCGATTTGCGTGAGGGCGCGTCTTCACCTCTGAGGAGCGGGCGCCTCTTTGATTTGCTTCTTTTTATAGAGGCGCAAATTATGCTCCACCTCACACTTGAACTCCCTCAAACACTTCCTTCTGAAAATACTCCCTTCTGAACTCTTTTTTGCACTTCTGCACTCTTAATCTTTCCGCTCTCTTCTTCCGTTTCAACAATCTTAATCTTTCCGAACTCTTTTCTTCCTCAACCCCCTCTAAAAATGTCTTGCCCTTCCGACCGTCGCCTAAACTTGAATGTCGGGGAAGACGATGACTCGTCTTCTCCGAACAACATTTGGAATCCATCCTTCATATCCCCCAATGGTCCTCTTACAGTCGGGGACACAATGATGAGGAACGATATAACCGCAACGGTGGTTGCAAGAAACCTTCTTACTCCCAGAGACACTAGGTTGCTGTCTATGCAGTCAGACGAGCTGGCTGTTCAGGACTCACTGGCTCTCAGTGTCCAGTGTGCAGGCTCAGTTTCAAACATGGGTCAGCGCCTGCTTGCAAGATCTCGTCAGGTGGAGTCGCTAATGGCGGAGGTGGTCAGTCTTCGGCAAGAAGTCAGAGGACTCAGGCACGAGAACAAGGAGTTGCACATGCTCGCAACTAGCTACTCGACCAGCATGAAGAGGAAGCTGGACCAGCTGCAGGAGTCGGACGGTCGAATCCAGAGTGATCATGAGCGGTTCATGGCGTTACTCCCGCGGTTTATGTTGCCTTCGTCCTCTGGAGCAGCACCAAGCGTTCCGGCTCCGGAGATCCCAACTCTAGCACTTCGTCTTCCCGGAGCTCCATCGACCTCTGAGGCGCCACCTAACCAAAACCAATGATTGCTATTAGTTTTTCGTATTATTGTAATTTTTTTTTAATGTTTATTTAACTATATATATATATATGTTACTAATATTATTATTATTATTATTATTATTTTTTTTTTTTTTGTTTTTTTTTTGTTTTTTTCAGGTTTATTTTAAGCAAATTAAAATATGTAGAGTAAATAAATGTAAATTAATGTAAAAAGACTTTATTTATCCGTACGTAAAATAAATAAGGCCCTTAATTTATTTAAACACAAACTAAATAAAAATCAACCAAATAAAACAACTAACTAAACAAAACAAAAATGAAAGTAAAGCAATAAAGAAGAAGGTTAAGAAATGCAAATCTGGTTGCTTGGGTTGCCTCCCAAGAAGCGCTTGCTTTAACGTCTTTAGCCGGACGAATCTTTCCATTATCCTCCCCTCGGCTCAATAGCATGGAATTTATCTTTTAATGGGAGGTGATACTTGAAATGATTCGGCAGTGGCATTAATTTAAGAGTGGGCGCCTGAATCATTAAAATGAGAAAAATGTTAGTATAAAATAAAATAAAAATTAAAATTGGAGAAGATTGCTTACTGCCTTTCTCCGATACAAACTCAATTACAAAGACCACATTTTTGGATATTTCCGGGATTTTGAACTGGGCCAGATTGATGATGATGGTTGTGGCCTGTCCCGTGTCATCAAACTCAATTTCTTGGGCCTTTGTTGCCTCATGCACAACCTCTTGGATGTATTTTTGATATGCTTCAGCCACTTCATTCTCTTGAATCTCTTTTCTTGGCGTGCAAGGTTAGGAACTTGTTTTGGTGCACCAAGAATTGAGATATCACTTTGGACTTCTGGAAGAGCTTCCACAATGTCTTTTTCACTCTCTTCGATATTTGGAATTAAAATTCTACAAGGAAAAAGGACATTCGGTGGAATAGGGTTAGAATGAATTGAACGTAGAACTTCCTCACCTAAGTTGGACGACATAGGGACTTGAGGGGTTTGAGACAAGAATTCGTCTAAACTGCCCAAGTCGTCCTCCTCCTCTTCTTCTTGCAGCGGCAATTCATCCAAGTTCGGGCTGTGACTGGATGGTTCTGGAACAGCTTCATCCTCCACATCACTTATGGCTTCATCGATTTCCACTTCTCCCTTTGAATTTGCAAATGTGGAGTTGGAAAGTTCACTTTGATCTTTAATCTGTGCCATGAATTCCATAATCTGCCCAACATGTATATCCAATTCGTCCACTCTGTTGGTCCGGTCTTGCATCTCCTGGATTCGATTTTCCACTCCCTGATTCAAAGAGGAGAGTAACTTATTAAATGTATCATTATCCAGAGATGTACCTGAATCGAATTGGGCAAATTGTTGCGGAGGCTGTGGTGGTGATGTATAGAACTCATCATACGGCTGCCAATATTCTCCTTGGTAAGTCTCTTCAGCTTGATTTTGTGACCCCTGCACCAAAGAGTTTAATTCGTTAAGAATTTGATTATAATCCACGGGCATACTTGAATTCGATTGGAATTGTTGTGGGGAATGCTGTGGTGGCTGCATAGGTCTGGAATAGAACTCGTCTTGCTGCCAATATCCACTTTGTTGAAATTGCTGAGGTTCATCCCACGTCTGATCTGAATAACCTCTCCAATCCGAATTGCAAGCGTTGGAATACATATTGCCCCTTGATTGGCTGTGGCCTTGATATCCCCAATCATCTTCATATGCAGAAAATTGAGGATATTGCTGAGTTTGATATCCTTGCCCATAGGGCACATCAAGCGTATGGACACTTGGCATTGAGGTCTGATCGGCATACTGTGACAATTGAGAAGTAAGATTTGCCAATTGAGCTTGAATACTAGCAAAATCCATGTCTTACTTCTCTAGTACCTAAAATTAAAGAACGAAAACTAAATCAAATATCAAAAGTAAAAAAAATAAACACAAACAAGAAAATAAAGATAAAATAAAATAAAATAAAATAAAATAAACACAAACAAAAAATAAAGGGATTAGCAAAGTTACTAATCCCCGGCAACGGCGCCAAAAACTTGACGGGATTTTAAACCGCACAAATTTAACCCTCTTTTTGACAGTTGTAGTAATGATGTAAGTAGGGTATCGTTCTAGGCCGGGGATTAGGAGGGCTTGCTAAAACCTCTAAAATTAATATAAAAACGTAAAAACAAAGTTTAAAACACAAAACTAAAATAAAAACACTTAACTAGAATAACTCAAAATAAAACTAACAAATAAACTAAAATAAATCAAAAGACTCAAAACAACTCAAGACTCTAGAAAATACAAACTAAGCTAAAAACTCGAAACACACTTAAAATGACTCAAAATAATGAAAACAATTTAAAATAAAAACTAGGAAATTAATTAGACGGAAATTAAATTAAAAGATAAAAACTAATAAAAATTAACTAAATAATAATATTTTAATGGGGGGGTTTGGTTTTGAAGAAACGTAAATTAAACTTAAATAAATTATAAAATGACAAAAACATAAAATAAAAGTAAACGGATGGACGACGGATTGGCTAGAGGGTTTTTCTCTACACATGACACATAAGCAACCTAAATTGACCTTCAGTTGTTCTTTCAATAAGTTGTTAATCTCAACGCCCCAAATTAACCGTGAATTGCACTAGTTAACTTTCAGATTTTCCTAAAATCATTAGATTGGATGATTGCATACGACAACCCAAAACATTCCCCACAAGTTCCCTACATGAATTGCATAATAGAGATACAAGCGAGAATCATTAAGTTCTATAAAAATCATAAGTGTTGACAAGGCATTCGTAACTATGAACAGCATGATACGTTTGCCAGGAATTTACTTAACGCGATTGTGACTAGCAACCTTCACTACTCATGAATATAAGTTCATAACGATTAGGTGAAATTCACTTATATTCTAGCATCAAATTCATGCATGTAAATTAAGTTTGCATTCGTAATCGACAAACACAAATAAGTTATTAATCAAGCAGTTAAGCAAATTAAATTCACAACTCAAAAATCACAACCGAAGGTATCAATTCAAATTACAAATATAATCATGGCTTTGAATTAACCTCTAGCCAAAACAAATTAATTACACATTATTTATAATTTAAAAACAGAAATTAAAAACATAAATTAAAAACAGAAAATAAAATAAAAGTTTGAGAAAGATTAAACCAAAATAGGGTGCAGGGATTAAGGTTGCACTGTGATGTGCACTGTGCAACTCTGTGCTTGTTTGGTCGCTGCCTTCACCGAGAGCTCTCTGTGCAATTTTCTGTGTTCTGCACCGTGCTTCTCTCCTCTCAGCCTTCGTTTCTCCCTGCCCCAAGGCAGTGCCCCCGTCTTGACTTCAAAGATGCCTTCCTCAAATAGGCGCTTCTCCTTCTTTTTTTAATTTATTTCTTTTTATTCTCTGCCAGCTAAGGCAGCTTTGCCTCTGTTTTTCCACTACCCTTTTTCTATTCAAACCAGCCCATGCCGTGTATGCTTGGCTTTGCTGTGCTCCTTTGTTTATTCCCACTATAAGCTGCCCTCTGCGCTCTTTCTAATAATCCCCCACCGAGACAGCTTTGTTTTTCTTTTTATTTTCTTCCCCCCAGCTGCCTCGCAGCTTTCCTTTTCTTTTTCCGCAGCTTGGCTGCTTCTTTTTCTTGTTCACCTCACGTTGGTGCTTGCCAGCTCTCCTTTCCATCTCAATATATTATATTAATATATATATAAATATATAAATATATATATATATATAAAATAATATATATATAATATATATATATATATATATATATTTTTTTCTTAACTTGATAAAATCTTATAAAACACAAAAATAACGTAAATGGCTCAAAATATAACGAACTAACTAAGAAAAGACGAGTGAATTTGATATAAAAATATGTATAAATATGGTCCGATCAAAAACTCACGCTCGTTTTATCCCACGAATGCATAAAACTTTGGAAATAGACTCCTAATTGAAAAATAGAGAAGTTTTGAGACCAAATAAGCATTTGACCTTTTGACGACACATTTTGAGCATCTTAGTAGCATATTATAACCGTTCATTCGCCTAAATTCCAAAGCGGGTCAAACTCACGCTCGTTTTATCCCGCGAATGCTTAAAACTTTGCAAATAGACTCCTAATTGAAAAATAGAGAAGTTTTGAGACCAAATAAGCATTTGAACTTTTGAGGACTCATTTTGAGAATCTTAGTAACGTATTATAAGCGTTCATTTGCTTAAATTCCAAAGCGTGTCAAACTCACGCTCGTTTTAACCCACGAGTGCTTAAAACGGTGCAAATAGACTCCTAATAAAAAAATAGAGAAGTTTTGAGACCAAATAACCATTTGATCTTTTTGAGGACACATTTTGAGCATCTTAGTAGCGTATTATAAGTGTTCATTTGCTTAAATTCCAAATCGTGCCAAACTCACGCTCGTTTTAACCCACAAATGCTTAAAACAGTGCAAATAGACTCCTAATTAAAAAATAGAGAAGTTTTGAGACCAAATATGCATTTTATCTTTTGAGGACACATTTCGAGCATCTTAGTAGCGAATTATAAGTGTTCATTTTCCTAAATTCCAAACGCGTAAAACTCACGCTCGTTTTATCCCACGAATGCTTAAAACTTTGCAAATAGTCACCTAATTGAAAATAGACAAGTTCTGAGACCAAATAAGCATTTGATCTATTGAGAACTCATTTTGAGTATCTTAGTAGTGTATTCTAAGCGTTCATTTGGTTAAAATTCCAAATCGTGCCAAACTCACGCTCGTTTTAACCCACGAATGCTTAAAAACAGTGCAAATAGAGTCCTAATTAAAAAAATAGAGAAGTTTTGAGACCAAATATGCATTTTATCTTTTGAGGACACATTTCGACCATCTTAGTAGCTTATTATAAGTGTTCATTTTCCTAAATTCCAAAGCACGTAAAACTCACGCTCGTTTTATCCCACGAATGCATAAAACTTTGCAAATAGACTCCTAATTGAAAAATAGAGAAGTTTTGAGACCAAATAAGCATTTGACCTTTCGAGGACACATTTTGAGCATCTTAGTACCGTATTATAACCGTTCATTCGCCTAAACTCCAAAGCGGGTCAAACTCACGCTCGTTTTATCCCACGAATGCTTAAAACTTTGCAAATAGACTCCTAATTGAAAAATAGAGAAGTTTTGAGACCTAATAAGCATTTGACCTTTTGAGGACACATTTTGAGCATCTTAGTAGCGTATTATAACCGTTCATTCGCCTAAACTCCAAAGCGGATCAAACTCACGGTCGTTTTATCCCACGAATGCTTAAAACTTTGCAAATAGACTCCTAATTGAAAAATAGAGAAGTTTTGAGACCAAATAAGCATTTGATCTTGTGAGGACACATTTTGAGCATCTTAGTAGCGTATTTTAACCGTTCATTCGCTTAAATTCCAAAGCGTGTCAAACTCACGCTCGTTTTATCCCACGAATGCTTAAAACTTTGCAAATACACTCCTAATTGAAAAATAGAGAAGTTCTGAGACCAAATAAGCATTTGATCTTTTGAGAACTCATTTTGAGTATCTTAGTAGCGTATTATAAGCGTTTATTTGCTTAAATTCCAAATCGTGCCAAACTCACGCTCGTTTTAACCCACGAATGCTTAAAACAGTGCAAATAGACTCCTAATTAAAAAAATAGAGAAGTTTTGAGACCAAATATGCATTTGATCTTTTTAGGACACATTTCGAGCATCTTAATAGCGAATTATAAGTGTTCATTTTCCTAAATTCCAAACGCGTAAAACTCATGATAGTACACATTTCATATGCATTTATAGCATCCATATTTTGTGTCTTTGTGGTGTGTTTGATTTAAACTAGTTGCATTTTACATCATTTTGTGTTAGTGTGCAGCTGTGTGTGTGTTAGGATCAATTGGAAGGATGATGAAGCAAAAACACCACATTTGGTAGCCGAGCATCACTCCAAGCATGGAGATGGATTTTTGAAGTCCAAATGAAGTATCTAAGCATGTTTGGTTGCTGAAATTTCAGGAAGTAATGTGGAGGGAAAAATGGTGCAATTCGGCCATATTGGGAGATTGTATGCATGGCACATGCATTGGATTCAGATAGAGAAGTGTAACACACCTTGCCATGCATTTGGTTACCCTTTCACCCCCCTTTTTTCACCTAGAACATTCACCCCCCCATTAGTTACACCATTCAGCCACATTTCACCCACTAATTCACCCATGCCGTCAGTTTTATATTCATTCAAACCTGCCCTTGCAGTCATTCCACATGCTTCTTCATTTAAAATGACCACATGCTTGCCCATTCAACCCCATGCCATGCACTATCCATTTCAGAAATTGAATCACCCATCATTACACACACTAGCATCCCTTATTCTACATTTGTTGAGATCCAATCTTGGATCTAAAAATCTGAAAGTTATTCCATGTTCTCCCTTTTAATGAGTTTCTTGAAGAAATCTGAAACATTCTTCATTTTTCCAGATTCAATTCGGCACAAACTCTCCAATTCCAAAAACCTACACTACTACATTCATCCTTACTCCCAAAACACCAAACACCACGCCATTTCTGTCCATTCTCTCCCATTTCACAGAAACCATTTCATCATCACCATGCCACATTCATCTACACCATTCTTGGAGGACTACGCCACACTTGGAGAGCTTGCACCGAAGGCCATTCCCAAGTGATCTTCAACACAGTTTTGCTTCAAGGGGTTCTTCTTCTTAATTCTATGTATACTCATGTTATATTTCTATGTCAAATCTTTGTAAACATGAAGTGTAACTAATCTCTCTATAGGGATTCGATGTAGCCTAGCAAGATTGCCATGTAGTTAACTCGGAAATGCTCAGTTTATCATTCTATTTCTTGTTTCATTCTCTGATTTTAATTATGACTTGGTGTGTTGATTTTAATGCTTGATCACCATTTGAATTAACCATAAGTTGTTTAGCCAATCTTATAGCACACATCATGCATAACCTTGGCAGATATGGGAATGAATGAAGGGAATGTTTGGCATACATCCTGCCAAGTGTTTCCTTTGGTTTTATGAAAGTTTCTTATGCTTAACACATTCTTGATTAGGAACCAAAGTTGCACATCACAATTTGGTCCATGACTAGGAATACTTGATCAAAACCACACATCATATGGATGATCATAACTAAAGTGAAACAAACTCAAGAAATAGATAGATGGATGAGCATAACTTGAATTAGCAAACATGGAATCAATTAGCAATGGTGAAACCGAATCCCTAGCCTCCTCTCTATTGTTACAATCCCTAGCCTCAACTCCCTTGGTTCTACCCCATTTTATTACTTGTTATCTCATCTACTTGTATTCCTTTCATTTCCGTGTGTATCAAGTTACAACATCTAAATCTGCCTAAATTGATTAATTCTAGTTTCTAGTAAGGTTCTTGCAAAACAAGTGGTTATATAAGTCTAATTAGTCCCTGTGGATTCGACACCCTTACTTGTGTTATTATACTCAACATGTTCTTAGCACTAGGAAGGAAAAACCTTAACAACTCACGCTCGTTTTATCCCACGAATGCTTAAAACTTTGCAAATAGACACCTAATTGAAAATAGAGAAGTTCTGAGACCAAATAAGCATTCGATCTATTGAGAACTCATTTTGAGCATCTTAGTAGCGTATTATAAGCGTTCATTTGCTTAAATTCCAAATCGTGCCAAACTCACGCTCGTTTTAACCCACGAATCCTTAAAAACAGTGCAAATAGACTCCTAATTAAAAAAATAGAGAAGTTTTGAGACCAAATATGCATTTTATCTTTTGAGGACACATTTCGACCATCTTAGTAGCGTATTATAAGTGTTCATTTTCCTAAATTCCAAACGCGTAAAACTCACGCTCGTTTTATCCCACGAATGCTTAAAACTTTGCAAATAGACACCTAATTGAAAAATAGAGAAGTTCTGAGACCAAATAGGCATTTGATCTTTTGAGGACACATTTTGAGCATCTTAGTAGCGTATTATAAGCGTTCATTTGCTTAAATTCCAAAGCGTGTCAAACTCATGCTCGTTTTATGCCACGAATGCTTAAAACAGTGCAAATAGACTCCTAATTAAAAAATAGAGAAGTTTTGAGACCAAATAAGCATTTGAACTTTTGAGGACTCATTTTGAGAATCTTAGTAACGTATTATAAGCGTTCATTTGCTTAAATTCCAAAGCGTGTCAAACTCACGCTCGTTTTAACCCACGAGTGCTTAAAACAGTGCAAATAGACTCCTAATTAAAAAAATAGAGAAGTTTTGAAACCAAATATCCGTTTTATCATTTGAGGACACATTTCGACCATCTTCAGAGCGTATTATAAGTGTTCATTTTCCTAAATTCCAAAGCGCGTAAAACTCACGCTCGTTTTATCCCACGAATGCTTAACACTTTGCAAATAGACTCTTAATTGAAAAATAGAGAAGTTTTGAGACCAAATAAGCATTTGACCTTTTGAGGACACATTTTGAGCATCTTAGTAGCGTATTATAACCGTTCATTCGCCTAAACTCCAAATCGGGTCAAACTCACGCTTGTTTTATCCCACGAATGCTTAAAACTTTGCAAATAGACTCCTAGTTGAAAAATAGAGAAGTTTTGAGACCAAATAAGCATTTGATCTTGTGAGGACACATTTTGAGCATCTTAGTAGCGTATTATAAGCGTTCATTCGCTTAAATTCCAAAGCGTGTCAAACTCACGCTCGTTTTATCCCACGAATGCTTAAAACTTTGCAAATAGACTCCTAATTGAAAAATACAGAAGTTTTGAAACCAAATAAGCATTTGAACTTTTGAGGACTCATTTTGAGAATCTTTGTAGCGTATTATAAGCGTTCATTTGCTTAAATTCCAAAGCGTGTCAAACACAGGCTCGTTTTAACCCACAAATGCTTAAAACAGTGCAAATAGACTCCTAATTAAAAAATAGAGAAGTTTTGAGACCAAATAAGCATTTGATCTTGTGAGGACACATTTTAAGCATCTTAGTAGAGTATTATAAGCGTTCGTTTGCCTAAATTCCAAAGCATGTCAAACTCACGCTCGTTTTATCCCACGAATGCTTAAAACTTTGCAAATAGACTCCTAATTGAAAAATAGAGAAGTTTTGAGACCAAATAAGCATTTGAACTTTTGAGGACTCATTTTGAGAATCTTAGTAACGTATTATAAGCGTTCATTTGCTTAAATTCCAAAGCGTGTCAAACTCACGCTCGTTTTAACCCACGAGTGCTTAAAACAGTGCAAATAGACTCCTAATAAAAAAATAGAGAAGTTTTGAGACGAAATAACCATTTGATCTTTTTGAGGACACATTTTGAGCATCTTAGTAGCGTATTATAAGTGTTCATTTGCTTAAATTCCAAATCGTGCCAAACTCACGCTCGTTTTAACCCACAAATGCTTAAAACAGTGCAAATAGACTCCTAATTAAAAAATAGAGAAGTTTTGAGACCAAATATGCATTTTATCTTTTGAGGACACATTTCGAGCATCTTAGTAGCGAATTATAAGTGTTCATTTTCCTAAATTCCAAACGCGTAAAACTCACGCTCGTTTTATCCCACGAATGCTTAAAACTTTGCAAATAGACACCTAATTGAAAATAGACAAGTTCTGAGACCAAATAAGCATTTGATCTATTGAGAACTCATTTTGAGTATCTTAGTAGTGTATTCTAAGCGTTCATTTGCTTAAATTCCAAATCGTGCCAAACTCACGCTCGTTTTAACCCACGAATGCTTAAAAACAGTGCAAATAGAGTCCTAATTAAAAAAATAGAGAAGTTTTGAGACCAAATATGCATTTTATCTTTTGAGGACACATTTCGACCATCTTAGTAGCTTATTATAAGTGTTCATTTTCCTAAATTCCAAAGCACGTAAAACTCACGCTCGTTTTATCCCACGAATGCATAAAACTTTGCAAATAGACTCCTAATTGAAAAATAGAGAAGTTTTGAGACCAAATAAGCATTTGACCTTTTGAGGACACATTTTGAGCATCTTAGTACCGTATTATAACCGTTCATTCGCCTAAACTCCAAAGTGGGTCAAACTCACGCTCGTTTTATCCCACGAATGCTTAAAACTTTGCAAATAGACTCCTAATTGAAAAATAGAGAAGTTTTGAGACCTAATAAGCATTTGACCTTTTGAGGACACATTTTGAGCATCTTAGTAGCGTATTATAACCGTTCATTCGCCTAAACTCCAAAGCGGATCAAACTCACGGTCGTTTTATCCCACGAATGCTTAAAACTTTGCAAATAGACTCCTAATTGAAAAATAGAGAAGTTTTGAGACCTAATAAGCATTTGACCTTTTGAGGACACATTTTGAGCATCTTAGTAGCGTATTATAACCGTTCATTCGCCTAAACTCCAAAGCGGATCAAACTCACGGTCGTTTTATCCCACGAATGCTTAAAACTTTGCAAATAGACTCCTAATTGAAAAATAGAGAAGTTTTGAGACCAAATAAGCATTTGATCTTGTGAGGACACATTTTGAGCATCTTAGTAGCGTATTTTAACCGTTCATTCGCTTAAATTCCAAAGCGTGTCAAACTCACGCTCGTTTTATCCCACGAATGCTTAAAACTTTGCAAATACACTCCTAATTGAAAAATAGAGAAGTTCTGAGACCAAATAAGCATTTGATCTTTTGAGAACTCATTTTGAGTATCTTAGTAGCGTATTATAAGCGTTCATTTGCTTAAATTCCAAATCGTGCCAAACTCACGCTCGTTTTAACCCACGAATGCTTAAAACAGTGCAAATAGACTCCTAATTAAAAAAATAGAGAAGTTTTGAGACCAAATATGCATTTGATCTTTTTAGGACACATTTCGAGCATCTTAATAGCGAATTATAAGTGTTCATTTTCCTAAATTCCAAATGCGTAAAACTCACGCTCGTTTTATCCCACGAATGCTTAAAACTTTGCAAATAGACACCTAATTGAAAATAGAGAAGTTCTGAGACCAAATAGGCATTCGATCTATTGAGAACTCATTTTGAGCATCTTAGTAGCGTATTATAAGCGTTCATTTGCTTAAATTCCAAATCGTGCCAAACTCACGCTCGTTTTAACCCACGAATCCTTAAAAACAGTGCAAATAGACTCCTAATTAAAAAAATAGAGAAGTTTTGAGACCAAATATGCATTTTATCTTTTGAGGACACATTTCGACCATCTTAGTAGCGTATTATAAGTGTTCATTTTCCTAAATTCCAAACGCTTAAAACTCACGCTCGTTTTATCCCACGAATGCTTAAAACTTTGCAAATAGACACCTAATTGAAAAATAGAGAAGTTCTGAGACCAAATAAGCATTTGATCTTTTGAGGACACATTTTGAGCATCTTAGTAGCGTATTATAAGCGTTCATTTGCTTAAATTCCAAAGCGTGTCAAACTCATGCTCGTTTTATGCCACGAATGCTTAAAACAGTGCAAATAGACTCCTAATTAAAAAATAGAGAAGTTTTGAGACCAAATAAGCATTTGAACTTCTGAGGACTCATTTTGAGAATCTTAGTAACGTATTATAAGCGTTCATTTGCTTAAATTCCAAAGCGTGTCAAACTCACGCTCGTTTTAACCCACGAGTGCTTACAACAGTGCAAATAGACTCCTAATTAAAAAAATAGAGAAGTTTTGAAACCAAATATGCGTTTTATCATTTGAGGACACATTTCGACCATCTTCAGAGCGTATTATAAGTGTTCATTTTCCTAAATTCCAAAGCGCGTAAAACTCACGCTCGTTTTATCCCACGAATGCTTAACACTTTGCAAATAGACTCCTAATTGAAAAATAGAGAAGTTTTGAGACCAAATAAGCATTTGAACTTTTGAGGACTCATTTTGAGAATCTTAGTAACGTATTATAAGCGTTCATTTGCTTAAATTCCAAAGCGTGTCAAACTCACACTCGTTTTAACCCACGAGTGCTTAAAACAGTGCAAATAGACTCCTAATAAAAAAATAGAGAAGTTTTGAGACCAAATAACCATTCGATCTTTTTGAGGACACATTTTGAGCATCTTAGTAGCGTATTATAAGTGTTCATTTGCTTAAATTCCAAATCGTGCCAAACTCACGCTCGTTTTAACCCACAAATGCTTAAAACAGTGCAAATAGACTCCTAATTAAAAAATAGAGAAGTTTTGAGACCAAATATGCATTTTATCTTTTGAGGACACATTTCAAGCGTCTTAGTAGCGAATTATAAGTGTTCATTTTCCTAAATTCCAAACGCGTAAAACTCACGCTCGTTTTATCCCACGAATGCTTAAAACTTTGCAAATAGACACCTAATTGAAAATAGACAAGTTCTGAGACCAAATAAGCATTTGATCTATTGAGAACTCATTTTGTGTATCTTAGTAGTGTATTCTAAGCGTCCATTTGCTTAAATTCCAAATCGTGCCAAACTCACGCTCGTTTTAACCCACGAATGCTTAAAAACAGTGCAAATAGAGTCGTAATTAAAAAAATAGAGAAGTTTTGAGACCAAATATGCATTTTATCTTTTGAGGACACATTTCGACCATCTTAGTAGCTTATTGAGTGTTCATTTTCCTAAATTCCAAAGCACGTAAAACTCACGCTCGTTTTATCCCACGAATGCATAAAACTTTGCAACTAGACTCCTAATTGAAAAATAGAGAAGTTTTGAGACCAAATAAGCATTTGACCTTTTGAGGACACATTTTGAGGATCTTAGTACCGTATTATAACCGTTCATTCGCCTAAACTCCAAAGCGGATCAAACTCACGGTCGTTTTATCCCACGAATGCTTAAAACTTTGCAAATAGACTCCTAATTGAAAAATAGAGAAGTTTTGAGACCAAATAAGCATTGGATCTTGTGAGGACACATTTTGAGCATCTTAGTAGCGTATTTTAACCGTTCATTCGCTTAAATTCCAAAGCGTGTCAAACTCACGCTCGTTTTATCCCACGAATGCTTAAAACTTTGCAAATACACTCCTAATTGAAAAATAGAGAAGTTCTGAGACCAAATAAGCATTTGATCTTTTGAGAACTCATTTTGAGTATCTTAGTAGCGTATTATAAGCGTTCATTTGCTTAAATTCCAAATCGTGCCAAACTCACGCTCGTTTTAACCCACGAATGCTTAAAAACAGTGCAAATAGAGTCGTAATTAAAAAAATAGAGAAGTTTTGAGACCAAATATGCATTTTATCTTTTGAGGACACATTTCGACCATCTTAGTAGCTTATTGAGTGTTCATTTTCCTAAATTCCAAAGCACGTAAAACTCACGCTCGTTTTATCCCACGAATGCATAAAACTTTGCAACTAGACTCCTAATTGAAAAATAGAGAAGTTTTGAGACCAAATAAGCATTTGACCTTTTGAGGACACATTTTGAGGATCTTAGTACCGTATTATAACCGTTCATTCGCCTAAACTCCAAAGCGGGTCAAATTCACGCACGTTTTATCCCACGAATGCTTAAAACTTTGCAAATAGACTCCTAATTGAAAAATAGAGAAGTTTTGAGTCCTAATAAGCATTTGACCTTTTGAGGACACATTTTGAGCATCTTAGTAGCGTATTATAACCGTTCATTCGCCTAAACTCCAAAGCGGATCAAACTCACGGTCGTTTTATCCCACGAATGCTTAAAACTTTGCAAATAGACTCCTAATTGAAAAATAGAGAAGTTTTGAGACCAAATAAGCATTGGATCTTGTGAGGACACATTTTGAGCATCTTAGTAGCGTATTTTAACCGTTCATTCGCTTAAATTCCAAAGCGTGTCAAACTCACGCTCGTTTTATCCCACGAATGCTTAAAACTTTGCAAATACACTCCTAATTGAAAAATAGAGAAGTTCTGAGACCAAATAAGCATTTGATCTTTTGAGAACTCATTTTGAGTATCTTAGTAGCGTATTATAAGCGTTCATTTGCTTAAATTCCAAATCGTGCCAAACTCACGCTCGTTTTAACCCACGAATGCTTAAAAACAGTGCAAATAGAGTCGTAATTAAAAAAATAGAGAAGTTTTGAGACCAAATATGCATTTTATCTTTTGAGGACACATTTCGACCATCTTAGTAGCTTATTGAGTGTTCATTTTCCTAAATTCCAAAGCACGTAAAACTCACGCTCGTTTTATCCCACGAATGCATAAAACTTTGCAACTAGACTCCTAATTGAAAAATAGAGAAGTTTTGAGACCAAATAAGCATTTGACCTTTTGAGGACACATTTTGAGGATCTTAGTACCGTATTATAACCGTTCATTCGCCTAAACTCCAAAGCGGATCAAACTCACGGTCGTTTTATCCCACGAATGCTTAAAACTTTGCAAATAGACTCCTAATTGAAAAATAGAGAAGTTTTGAGACCAAATAAGCATTGGATCTTGTGAGGACACATTTTGAGCATCTTAGTAGCGTATTTTAACCGTTCATTCGCTTAAATTCCAAAGCGTGTCAAACTCACGCTCGTTTTATCCCACGAATGCTTAAAACTTTGCAAATACACTCCTAATTGAAAAATAGAGAAGTTCTGAGACCAAATAAGCATTTGATCTTTTGAGAACTCATTTTGAGTATCTTAGTAGCGTATTATAAGCGTTCATTTGCTTAAATTCCAAATCGTGCCAAACTCACGCTCGTTTTAACCCACGAATGCTTAAAAACAGTGCAAATAGAGTCGTAATTAAAAAAATAGAGAAGTTTTGAGACCAAATATGCATTTTATCTTTTGAGGACACATTTCGACCATCTTAGTAGCTTATTGAGTGTTCATTTTCCTAAATTCCAAAGCACGTAAAACTCACGCTCGTTTTATCCCACGAATGCATAAAACTTTGCAACTAGACTCCTAATTGAAAAATAGAGAAGTTTTGAGACCAAATAAGCATTTGACCTTTTGAGGACACATTTTGAGGATCTTAGTACCGTATTATAACCGTTCATTCGCCTAAACTCCAAAGCGGGTCAAATTCACGCACGTTTTATCCCACGAATGCTTAAAACTTTGCAAATAGACTCCTAATTGAAAAATAGAGAAGTTTTGAGACCTAATAAGCATTTGACCTTTTGAGGACACATTTTGAGCATCTTAGTAGCGTATTATAACCGTTCATTCGCCTAAACTCCAAAGCGGATCAAACTCACGGTCGTTTTATCCCACGAATGCTTAAAACTTTGCAAATAGACTCCTAATTGAAAAATAGAGAAGTTTTGAGACCAAATAAGCATTGGATCTTGTGAGGACACATTTTGAGCATCTTAGTAGCGTATTTTAACCGTTCATTCGCTTAAATTCCAAAGCGTGTCAAACTCACGCTCGTTTTATCCCACGAATGCTTAAAACTTTGCAAATACACTCCTAATTGAAAAATAGAGAAGTTCTGAGACCAAATAAGCATTTGATCTTTTGAGAACTCATTTTGAGTATCTTAGTAGCGTATTATAAGCGTTCATTTGCTTAAATTCCAAATCGTGCCAAACTCACGCTCGTTTTAACCCACGAATGCTTAAAAACAGTGCAAATAGAGTCGTAATTAAAAAAATAGAGAAGTTTTGAGACCAAATATGCATTTTATCTTTTGAGGACACATTTCGACCATCTTAGTAGCTTATTGAGTGTTCATTTTCCTAAATTCCAAAGCACGTAAAACTCACGCTCGTTTTATCCCACGAATGCATAAAACTTTGCAACTAGACTCCTAATTGAAAAATAGAGAAGTTTTGAGACCAAATAAGCATTTGACCTTTTGAGGACACATTTTGAGGATCTTAGTACCGTATTATAACCGTTCATTCGCCTAAACTCCAAAGCGGGTCAAATTCACGCACGTTTTATCCCACGAATGCTTAAAACTTTGCAAATAGACTCCTAATTGAAAAATAGAGAAGTTTTGAGACCTAATAAGCATTTGACCTTTTGAGGACACATTTTGAGCATCTTAGTAGCGTATTATAACCGTTCATTCGCCTAAACTCCAAAGCGGATCAAACTCACGGTCGTTTTATCCCACGAATGCTTAAAACTTTGCAAATAGACTCCTAATTGAAAAATAGAGAAGTTTTGAGACCAAATAAGCATTGGATCTTGTGAGGACACATTTTGAGCATCTTAGTAGCGTATTTTAACCGTTCATTCGCTTAAATTCCAAAGCGTGTCAAACTCACGCTCGTTTTATCCCACGAATGCTTAAAACTTTGCAAATACACTCCTAATTGAAAAATAGAGAAGTTCTGAGACCAAATAAGCATTTGATCTTTTGAGAACTCATTTTGAGTATCTTAGTAGCGTATTATAAGCGTTCATTTGCTTAAATTCCAAATCGTGCCAAACTCACGCTCGTTTTAACCCACGAATGCTTAAAACAGTGCAAATAGACTCCTAATTAAAAAATAGAGAAGTTTTGAGACCAAATAAGCATTTGATCTTGTGAGGACACATTTTAAGCATCTTAGTAGAGTATTATAAGCGTTCGTTCGCCTAAACTCCAAAGCGGGTCAAACTCACGCTTGTTTTATCCCACGAATGCTTAAAACTTTGCAAATAGACTCCTAGTTGAAAAATAGAGAAGTTTTGAGACCAAATAAGCATTTGATCTTGTGAGGACACATTTTGAGCATCTTAGTAGCGTATTATAAGCGTTCATTCGCTTAAATTCCAAAGCGTGTCAAACTCACGCTCGTTTTATCCCACGAATGCTTAAAACTTTGCAAATAGACTCCTAATTGAAAAATACAGAAGTTTTGAAACCAAATAAGCATTTGAACTTTTGAGGACTCATTTTGAGAATCTTTGTAGCGTATTATAAGCGTTCATTTGCTTAAAATCCAAAGCGTGTCAAACACAGGCTCGTTTTAACCCACAAATGCTTAAAACAGTGCAAATAGACTCCTAATTAAAAAATAGAGAAGTTTTGAGACCAAATAAGCATTTGATCTTTTGAGGACACATTTTGAGTATCTTAGTAGCGTATTATAAGCGTTCATTTGCTTAAATTCCAAATCGTGCCAAACTCACGCTCGTTTTAACCCACGAATGTTTAAAACAGTGCAAATAGACTCCTAATTAAAAAAATAGAGAAGTTTTGAGACCAAATATGCATTTGATCCTTTGAGGACACATTTTGAGCGTCTTAGTAGGGTATTCTAAGGGTTCATTTGCCTAAATTCCAAAGCATGTCAAACTCACGCTCGGTTTATCCCATGAATCCTTAAAACTTTGCAAATAGACTCCAAATTAAAAAATAGAGATGTTTTGAGACCAAATAATCATTTTTTCTTTTGAGGACACATTTCGAGCATCTTAGTAGCGAATTATAAGTGTTCATTTTCCTAAATTCCAAACGCGTAAAACTCACGCTCGTGTTATCCCACGAATGCTTAAAACTTTGCAAATAGACTCCTAATTCAAAAATAGAGAAGTTTTGAGACCAAATAAGCATTTGACCTTTTGAGGACACATTTTGAGCATCTTAGTAGCGTATTTTAACCGTTCATTCGCTTAAATTCCAAAGCGTGTCAAACTCACGCTCGTTTTATCCCACGAATGCTTAAAACTTTGCAAATACACTCCTAATTGAAAAATAGAGAAGTTCTGAGACCAAATAAGCATTTGATCTTTTGAGAACTCATTTTGAGTATCTTAGTAGCGTATTATAAGCGTTCATTTGCTTAAATTCCAAATCGTGCCAAACTCACGCTCGTTTTAACCCACGAATGCTTAAAACAGTGCAAATAGACTCCTAATTAAAAAATAGAGAAGTTTTGAGACCAAATAAGCATTTGATCTTGTGAGGACACATTTTAAGCATCTTAGTAGAGTATTATAAGCGTTCGTTCGCCTAAACTCCAAAGCGGGTCAAACTCACGCTTGTTTTATCCCACGAATGCTTAAAACTTTGCAAATAGACTCCTAGTTGAAAAATAGAGAAGTTTTGAGACCAAATAAGCATTTGATCTTGTGAGGACACATTTTGAGCATCTTAGTAGCGTATTATAAGCGTTCATTCGCTTAAATTCCAAAGCGTGTCAAACTCACGCTCGTTTTATCCCACGAATGCTTAAAACTTTGCAAATAGACTCCTAATTGAAAAATACAGAAGTTTTGAAACCAAATAAGCATTTGAACTTTTGAGGACTCATTTTGAGAATCTTTGTAGCGTATTATAAGCGTTCATTTGCTTAAAATCCAAAGCGTGTCAAACACAGGCTCGTTTTAACCCACAAATGCTTAAAACAGTGCAAATAGACTCCTAATTAAAAAATAGAGAAGTTTTGAGACCAAATAAGCATTTGATCTTTTGAGGACACATTTTGAGTATCTTAGTAGCGTATTATAAGCGTTCATTTGCTTAAATTCCAAATCGTGCCAAACTCACGCTCGTTTTAACCCACGAATGTTTAAAACAGTGCAAATAGACTCCTAATTAAAAAAATAGAGAAGTTTTGAGACCAAATAAGCATTTGATCTTTTGAGGACACATTTTGAGCATCTTAGTAGCGTATTATAAGCGTTCATTCGCTTAAATTCCAAAGCGTGTCAAACTCACGCTCGTTTTAACCCACGAATGCTTAAAACAGTGCAAATAGACTCCTAATTAAAAAATAGAGAAGTTTTGAGACCAAATAAGCATTTGACCTTTTGAGGACACATTTTGGGCATCTTAGTAGCGTATTATAACCGTGCATTCGCCTGAATTCCAAAGCGGGTCAAACTCACGCTCGTTTTATCCCACGAATGCTTAAAACTTTGGAAATAGACTCCTAATTGAAAAATAGAGAGGTTTTGAGACCAAATAAGCATTTGATCTTGTGAGGACACATTTTAAGCATCTTAGTAGCGTATTATAAGCGTTCGTTTGCCTAAATTCCAAAGCATGTCAAACTCACGATCGTTTTATCTCACGAATGCTTAAAACTTTGCAAATAAACTCCTAATTGAAAAATAGAGAAGTTTTGAGACCAAATAAGCATTTGATCTTGTGAGGACACATTTTGAGCATCTTAGTAGCGTATTATAAGCATTCATTTGCTTAAATTCCAAAGCGTGTCAAACACAGGCTCGTTTTAACCCACAAATGCTTAAAACAGTGCAAATAGACTCCTAATTAAAAAATAGAGAAGTTTTGAGACCAAATATGCATTTGATCTTTTGAGGACACATTTTGAGCGTCTTAGTAGCATATTCTAAGGGTTCATTTGCCTAAATTCCAAAGCATGTCAAACTCACGCTCGGTTTATCCCACGAATCCTTAAAACTTTGCAGATAGACTCCAAATTAAAAAATAGAGATGTTTTGAGACCAAATATGCATTTGATCCTTTGAGGACACATTTTGAGCGTCTTAGTAGCGTATTCTAAGGGTTCATTTGCCTAAATTCCAAAGCATGTCAAACTCACGCTCGGTTTATAACACGAATCCTTAAAACTTTGCAAATAGACTCCAAATTTAAAAATAGAGATGTTTTGAGACCAAATAATCATTTTTTCTTTTGAGGACACATTTCGAGCATCTTAGTAGCGAATTATAAGTGTTCATTTTCCTAAATTCCAAACGCGTAAAACTCACGCTCGTGTTATCCCACGAATGCTTAAAACTTTGCAAATAGACTCCTAATTCAAAAATAGAGAAGTTTTGAGACCAAATAAGAATTTGACCTTTTGAGGACACATTTTGAGCATCATAGTAGCGTATTATAACCGTGCATTCGCCTGAATTCCAAAGCGGGTCAAACTCACGCTCGTTTTATCCCACGAATGCTTAAAACTTTGCAAATAGACTCCTAATTGAAAAATAGAGAAGTTTTGAGGCCAAATAAGCATTTGTTCTTGTGAGGACACATTTTGAGCATCTTAGTAGCGTATTATAACCTTGCATTCGCCTGAATTCCAAAGCGGGTCAAACTCACGCTCGTTTTATCCCACGAATGCTTAAAACTTTGCAAATAGACTCCTAATTGAAAAATAGAGAAGTTTTGAGACCAAATAAGCATTTGATCTTGTGAGGACACATTTTAAGCATCTTAGTAGCGTATTATAAGCGTTCGTTTGCCTAAATTCCAAAGCCTGTCAAACTCACGATCGTTTTATCCCACGAATGCTTAAAACTTTGCAAATAGACTCCTAATTGAAAAATAGAGAAGTTTTGAGACCAAATAAGCATTTGATCTTGTGAGGACACATTTTGAGCATCTTAGTAGCGTATTTTAACCGTTCATTCGCTTAAATTCCAAAGCGTGTCAAACTCACGCTCGTTTTATCCCACGAATGCTTAAAACTTTGCAAATAGACTCCTAATTGAAAAATAGAGAAGTTCTGAGACCAAATAAGCATTTGATCTTTTGAGAACTCATTTTGAGTATCTTAGTAGCGTATTATAAGCGTTCATTTGCATAAATTCCAAATCGTGCCAAACTCACGCTCGTTTTAACCCATGAATGCTTAAAAACAGTGCAAATAGAATCCTAATTAAAAAAATAGAGAAGTTTTGAGACCAAATATACATTTTATCTTTTGAGGACACATTTCGACCATCTTAGTAGCGTATTATAAGTGTTCATTTTCCTAAATTCCAAAGCGCGTAAAACTCACGCTCGTTTTATCCCACGAATGCATAAAACTTTGCAAATAGACTCGTAATTGAAAAATAGAGAAGTTTTGAGACCAAATAAGCATTTGACCTTTTGAGGACACATTTTGAGCATCTTAGTAGCGTATTATAAGTGTTCATTTTCCTAAATTCCAAAGCGGGTCAAACTCACGCTCGTTTTATCCCACGAATGCTTAAAACTTTCCAAATAGACTCCTAATTGAAAAATAGAGAAGTTTTGAGACCAAATAAGCATTTGATCTTGTGAGGACACATTTTAAGCATCTTAGTAGCGAATTATAAGTGTTCATTTTCCTAAATTCCAAACGCGTAAAACTCACGCTCGTTTTATCCCACGAATGCTTAAAACTTTGCAAATATACTCCTAATTGAAAAATAGAGAAGTTTTGAGACCAAATAAGCATTTGATCTTGTGAGGACACATTTTGAGCATCTTAGTAGCGTATTATAAGCGTTCATTCGCTTAAATTCCAAAGCGTGTCAAACTCACGCTCGTTTTAACCCACGAATGCTTAAAACAGTGCAAATAGACTCCTAATTAAAAAATAGAGAAGTTTTGAGACCAAATAACCATTTGATCTTTTGAGGACACATTTTGAGCATCTTAGTAGCGTATTATAAGCGTTCATTTGCTTAAATTCCAAAGCGTGTCAAACTCATGCTCGTTTTATGCCACGAATGCTTAAAACTTTGCAAATAGACACCTAATTGAAAAATAGAGAAGTTCTGAGACCAAATAAGCATTTGATCTTTTGAGAACTCATTTTGAGTATCTTAGTAGCGTATTATAAGCGTTCATTTGCTTAAATTCCAAAGCGTGTCAAACTCACGCTCGTTTTAACCCATGAATGCTTAAAACAGTGCAAATAGACTCCTAATTAAAAAAATAGAGAAGTTTTGAAACCAAATATGCATTTTATCTTTTAAGGACACATTTCGACCATCTTAGTAGCGTATTATAAGTGTTCATTTTCCTAAATTCCAAAGCGCGTAAAACTCACGCTCGTTTTATCCCACGAATGCTTAAAACTTTGCAAATAGACTCCTAATTGAAAAATAGAGAAGTTTTGAGACCAAATAAGCATTTGACCTTTTGAGGACACATTTTGAGCATCTTAGTAGCGTATTATAACCGTTCATTCGCCTAAACTCCAAAGCGGGTCAAACTCACGCTCGTTTTATCCCATGAATGCTTAAAACCTTGCAAATAGACTCCTAATTGAAAAATAGAGAAGTTTTGAGACCAGATAAGCATTTGATCTTGTGAGGACACATTTTGAGCATCTTAGTAGCGTATTATAAGCGTTCATTCGCTTAAATTCCAAAGCGTGTCAAACTCACGCTCGTTTTATCCCACGAATACTTAAAACTTTGCAAATAGACTCCTAATTGAAAAATACAGAAGTTTTGAAACCAAATAAGCATTTGAACTTTTGAGGACTCATTTTGAGAATCTTTGTAGCGTATTATAAGCGTTCATTTGCTTAAATTCCAAAGCGTGTCAAACACAGGCTCGTTTTAACCCACAAATGCCTAAAACAGTGCAAATAGACTCCTAATTAAAAAATAGAGAAGTTTTGAGACCAAATAAGTATTTGATCTTTTGAGGACACATTTTGAGTATCTTAGTAGCGTATTATAAGCGTTCATTTGCTTAAATTCCAAATCGTGCCAAACTCACGCTCGTTTTAACCCACGAATGTTTAAAACAGTGCAAATAGACTCCTAATTAAAAAAATAGAGAAGTTTTGAGACCAAATATGCATTTGATCCTTTGAGGACACATTTTGAGCGTCTTAGTAGGGTATTCTAAGGGTTCATTTGCCTAAATTCCAAAGCATGTCAAACTCACGCTCGGTTTATCCCATGAATCCTTAAAACTTTGCAAATAGACTCCAAATTAAAAAATAGAGATGTTTTGAGACCAAATAATCATTTTTTCTTTTGAGGACACATTTCGAGCATCTTAGTAGCGAATTATAAGTGTTCATTTTCCTAAATTCCAAACGCGTAAAACTCACGCTCGTGTTATCCCACGAATGCTTAAAACTTTGCAAATAGACTCCTAATTCAAAAATAGAGAAGTTTTGAGACCAAATAAGCATTTGACCTTTTGAGGACACATTTTGAGCATCTTAGTAGCGTATTATAACCGTGCATTCGCCTGAATTCCAAAGCGGGTCAAACTCACGCTCGTTTTATCCCACGAATGCTTAAAACTTTGGAAATAGACTCCTAATTGAAAAATAGAGAGGTTTTGAGACCAAATAAGCATTTGATCTTGTGAGGACACATTTTAAGCATCTTAGTAGCGTATTATAAGCGTTCGTTTGCCTAAATTCCAAAGCATGTCAAACTCACGATCGTTTTATCTCACGAATGCTTAAAACTTTGCAAATAGACTCCTAATTGAAAAATAGAGAAGTTTTGAGACCAAATAAGCATTTGATCTTGTGAGGACACATTTTGAGCATCTTAGTAGCGTATTATAAGCATTCATTTGCTTAAATTCCAAAGCGTGTCAAACACAGGCTCGTTTTAACCCACAAATGCTTAAAACAGTGCAAATAGACTCCTAATTAAAAAATAGAGAAGTTTTGAGACCAAATATGCATTTGATCTTTTGAGGACACATTTTGAGCGTCTTAGTAGCATATTCTAAGGGTTCATTTGCCTAAATTCCAAAGCATGTCAAACTCACGCTCGGTTTATCCCACGAATCCTTAAAACTTTGCAGATAGACTCCAAATTAAAAAATAGAGATGTTTTGAGACCAAATATGCATTTGATCCTTTGAGGACACATTTTGAGCGTCTTAGTAGCGTATTCTAAGGGTTCATTTGCCTAAATTCCAAAGCATGTCAAACTCACGCTCGGTTTATAACACGAATCCTTAAAACTTTGCAAATAGACTCCAAATTTAAAAATAGAGATGTTTTGAGACCAAATAATCATTTTTTCTTTTGAGGACACATTTCGAGCATCTTAGTAGCGAATTATAAGTGTTCATTTTCCTAAATTCCAAACGCGTAAAACTCACGCTCGTGTTATCCCACGAATGCTTAAAACTTTGCAAATAGACTCCTAATTCAAAAATAGAGAAGTTTCGAGACCAAATAAGCATTTGACCTTTTGAGGACACATTTTGAGCATCTTAGTAGCGTATTATAACCGTGCATTCGCCTGAATTCCAAAGCGGGTCAAACTCACGCTCGTTTTATCCCACGAATGCTTAAAACTTTGCAAATAGACTCCTAATTGAAAAATAGAGAATTTTTGAGGCCAAATAAGCATTTGTTCTTGTGAGGACACATTTTGAGCATCTTAGTAGCGTATTATAACCTTGCATTCGCCTGAATTCCAAAGCGGGTCAAACTCACGCTCGTTTTATCCCACGAATGCTTAAAACTTTGCAAATAGACTCCTAATTGAAAAATAGAGAAGTTTTGAGACCAAATAACCATTTGATCTTGTGAGGACACATTTTCAGCATCTTAGTAGCGTATTATAAGCATTCATTTGCTTAAATTCGAAAGCGTGTCAAACTCAGGCTCATTTTAACCCACGAATGCTCAAAACAGTGCAAATAGACTCCTAATTAAAAAATAGAGAAGTTTTGAGACCAAATAAGCATTTTATGTTTTGACGACACATTTTGAGCATCTTAGTAGCGTATTATAGTGTATTGTAAGCGTTCATTTGCTTAAATTCCAAAGCGTGCCAAACTCACGCTCGCTTTAACCCACGAATGCTTAAAACAGTGCAAATAGACTCCGAATAAAAAAATAGAGAAGTTTTGAGATCAAATACGTATTTGATCTTGTGAGGACACATTATGAGCATCTTAGTAGCGTATTATAACCGTTCATTTGCTTAAATTCCAAAGCGTGTCAAACTCACGCTCGTTTTATCCCACGAATGCTTAAAATAGTGCAAATAGACTCCCAATTAAAAAATAGAGAAGTTTTGAGACCAAATAAGCATTTTATCTTCTGAGGACACATTTTGAGCATCTGAGTAGCGTATTATAAGCGTTCATTTTCTTAAATTCCAAAGCATGCCAAACTTACGCTCGTTTTAACCCACGAATGCTTAAAACAGTGCAAATAAACTCCTAATTAAAAAATAGAGAAGTTTTGAGACCAAATAAGCATTTTATCTTCTGAGGACACATTTTGAGCATCTTAGTAGCGTATTATAAGCGTTCATTTTCTTAAATTGCAAAGGGTGCCAAACTCACGCTCGGTTTAAGCCACGAATGCTTAAAACAGTGCAAATAGACTCCTAATTAAAAAATAGAGAATTTTTGAGACCAAATAAGCATTTTATGTTTTGAGGACGCATTTTGAGCATCTTAGTAGTGTATTATAAGAGTTCATTTGCTTAAATTCCAAAGCGTGCCCAACTCACGCTCGTTTTAACCCACGAATGCTTAAAACAGTGCAAATAGACTCCCAATTAAAAAATAGAGAAGTTTTGAGACCAAATAAGCATTTTATCTTCCGAGGACACATTTTGAGCATCTTAGTAGCGTATTATAAGCGTTCATTTTCTTAAATTGCAAAGGGTGCCAAACTGACGCTTGGTTTAATCCACGAATGCTTAAAACAGTGCAAATAGACTCCTAATTAAAAAATAGAGAATTTTTGAGACCAAATAAGCATTTTATGTTTTGAGGACGCATTTTGAGCATCTTAGTAGTTTATTATAAGAGTTCATTTGCTTAAATTCCAAAGCGTGCCAAACTCACGCTCATTTTAACCCACGAATGCTTAAAACAGGGCAAATAGACTCCCAATTAAAAAATAGAGAAGTTTTGAGACCAAATAAGCATTTTATCTTATGAGGACACATTTTGAGCATCTTAGTAGCGTATTATAAGCGTTCATTTTCTTAAATTCCAAAGCATGTCAAACCACGCTCGTTTTAACCCACGAATGCTTAAAACAGTGCAAATAGACTCCTAATTAAAAAATAGAGAAGTTTTGAGACCAAATAAGCATTTGATCTTTTGAGGACACATTTTGAGCATCTTAGTAGCGTATTATAAGTGTTCATATACTTAAATTCCAAAGCGTTTTATGCCACGAATGCTTAAAACTTTGCAAATAGACACCTAACTGAAAAATAAAGAAGTTTTAAGACCAAATAAGCATTTGATCTTCTGAGAACTCATTTTGAGTATCTTAGTAGCGAATTATAAGTGTTCATTTTCCTATATTCCAAACGCGTAAAACTCACGCTCGTTTTATCCCACGAATGCTTAAAACTTTGGAAATAGACTCCTAATTAATAAATAGAGAAGTTTTGAGATCAAATAAGCATTTGATCTTTTGAGAACTCATTTTGAGTATCTTAGTAGCGAATTATAAGTGTTCATTTTCCTAAATTCCAAACGCGTAAAACTCACGCTCGTTTTATCCCACGAATGCTTAAAACTTTGGAAATAGACTCCTAATTAAAAAATAGAGAAGTTTGGAGACCAAATAAGCATTTGATCTTGTGAGGACACATTTTGAGCATCTTAGTAGTGTATTATAAGCGTTCATTTGCTTAAATTCCAAAGCGAGTCAAACTCACGCTCGTTTTATCTCACGAATGCTTAAAACTTTTCAAATAGACTCCTAATTGAAAAATAGAGAAGTTTTGAGACCAAATAAGCAATTTATCTTTTGAGGACTCATTTTGAGCATCTTAGTAGCGTATTATAAGCGTTCATTTGCTATAATTCCAAAGCTTGTTAAACTCACGCTCGTTTTAACCCACGAATCCTTAAAACAGTGCAAGTAGACTCCTAATTTAAAAAATAGAGAAGTTTTGAGACCAAATAAGCATTTGATCTTTTGAGTACACATTTTGAGCATCTTAGTAGGGTATTATAAGTGTTCATTCCCTTAAATTCCATAGCGTGCCAAACTCACGCTCGTTTTAACCCACGAATGCTTAAAACCGTGCAAATAGACTCCTAATTAAAAAATAGAGAAGTTTTGAGACCAAATAAGCATTTTAAGTTTTGAGGACACATTTTGAGCATCTTAGTAGCGTATTATAAGCGTTCATTTGCTTAAATTCCAAAGCGTGCTAAACTCACGCTCGCTTTAACCCACGAATGCTTAAAATAGTGCAAATAGACCCCCAATCAAAAAATAGAGAAGTTTTGAGACCAAATAAGCATTTGATCTTGTGAGGACACATTTTGAGCATCTTAGTAGTGTATTATAAGCGTTCATTTGGTTAAATTACAAAGCGAGTCAAACTCACGCTCGTTTTATCCCACGAATGCTTACAACTTTGCCAATAGACTCCTAATTGAAAAATGGAGAAGTTTTGAGACCAAATAAGCATTTGAACTTTTGAGGACTCATTTTGAGAATCTTAGTAGCGTATTATAAGCATTCATTTGTTTAAATTCCAAATTGTGTCAAACTCACTGATAGTTCACATTTCGTATGCATTATTAGCATCCATATTTTGTGTCTTTGTGATGTTTTTGATCAAACTTGTTGCATTTTACATTATTTGGTGTTAGTGTGTAGTTAAGATTGTTTTAGGATCAATTGGAGGGCAATGAAGCAAAAACACCACATTTGGTGGCCGAGAGCTAGTTCAAGCATGGAGAACATCTTGTGAGTTAATTTGAAGTCCAAATGAAGAATTGAGGACAAGTTGGTTGCTAGAATTTCAGGAAATGATTTGGAAGGATAATGGTGCAATTCGGCCAGTTTGGGTGGTTTTATGCGTGGCACATGCATTGGATTCAGATTTGGTGGTTTCACACACCTTGCCATGCATTAATTCACATCTCCACCCTTACCATTAGTTAAACCATTCAGCCACACATTTTCACCCACAAATTCACCCATGCCGTGAGTTTTTAATCCTATGCCAGGCTGTCTTGGCAGTCATTCCACATGCATCTCCAAATACCACATGCATGCATTTCTCCATTGTGCCAAGCACTCACCATTTCAGAAAATGAATTCCCCCATCATTACACACACTAGCATTCCATATTTTACAATTGTTGAGATCCAATCTTGGATCTAAAATCTGAAACAATTATTCCTTGTTCTCCCTTTAAGTATTGTATTCAAGAAATCTGAAATACACTACATTCCATAACTCTACATTCGACACTTTCATTCCATTCGAAACCTACATTCCATACTACTCCCATTGCATCTCTCACACACCTAAACACTCCATTTTCTGTCCATTCTCTACCATTTTCACTCAGACCATTCAACCTTAGCCGTGCCACAACCGTCCATAACACACTTGGAGGAGCCACACCATACTTGGAGGAGCTTGCACCGAAGGTCACTCTCAAGGGATCTTCAACACGGTTTTGCTTCAAGGGGTTCTTCTTCTTAATTCTATGTACACTCATGTTATATTTCTATGTCAAATCTTTGTAACCATGAAGTGTAACTAATCTCCTTCTAGGGATTCGATGTAGCCTAGCAAGACTGCCATGTAACTCATTTGGAATGCTTAGTTTTATCCTTCTATTTCTTGTGTCATTCTCTGATTTAATTGTAACCTTATGTGTTGATTTTAATGTTTGATCACCATTCGAATTAACCATAGGTTGTATAGCCAATCTTATAGCACACATCATGCATAACCTTGGCAGAAATGGGAATGATTAAAGGGGATGTTTTGCAAACATCATGCCGAGTGTTCCCTTGGTTTTGTGAAAGTTTCTTGTGCATAACACATTCTTGATTAGGAATCCAAGTTGCATATCACAACTAGGTTCATGTTTAAGAATATTTAATCAAATCCACACATCATATGGTTGATTATATCTAAGTGAAACAAACTCAAGAAATTGATAGATTGCTAAGCATAAATCTGAGTTAACAAACATGGAATTAGTTTAGCTATGGCGAAACTGAATCCCTAGATTCATCTCCCTTAGTTTCACCTCCCTAGCTCCTTCTCTCTAGTGATACAATCCCTAGCCTCAACTCCCTTGGTTCTATCTCATTTTATTACTTGTTATTTCATATACTTGTTCCATTGCCGTGTGTTTCAACTTACAACCTCAAATCTGTCTAAATTACTTAGTTCTAGTTTCTATTCGAGTTCTTGCAAAACAAGTGATTATATAGGTCTAATTAGTCCCTGTGGATTCGACACCCTTACTTGTGTTCCTATACTCAACATGTTTGTAGCACTAGGAAGGAAATATCTCAACAAAAATGGCGCCGTTGCCGGGGACTGATTTCAGTCCCTTGTAATTGCTTGTTTTGCTATTTAAACTTTGTTATTTTCATTCTAAGTAGAGTTTAGTTTTGATTTCTGTTTAATCTTGTTTGTTTTGTTTTGTTTTAGGTAGTATATGTCACATATACTTGTTGAGTTGGGCCAAAGAATTGAACGTTTGAAAAGCAACACTTTGGACAACTTTGTGCCAACAAGTTCATCATCCTTTGTCCGAGGAGAAGAAGAAGCAAGTTCATCTAGTTCCACAAGTGAAGCTTCTGAGCACATTCATAAGGAAAGAGGAGAAGAGATGGCAGCCAACCAAGATGAACTTAGAGCCTTGGAAGACTTTGCACAACCAATCATACCAAATTCTCCTTCATGCATCTTGCTCTCCACCGAAGCTAGAAACTATGATCTTAAGTCTTCACATTTTCATATGCTTCCCTCATTTTATGGCATACCTAATGAAGATCCTTTAGCTCATGTTAAAGAGTTTTACAATGTTGTGAGTGGTTTACCTTTGCAGGGAGTAAGTGAAGCAAACTTGAGAATGAGAGTGTTTCCTTACACTTTGAAAGACAAGGCCAAGAGTTGGTTGATGACCTTAGCTCCGGGTTCACTCACCACATGGGATGCCGTGGCTAAGAAGTTCTTGGAGAAGTTTTTCTCCACTCAAAAGACAGCCACATTAAGGGGACAAATCTTCAATTTCAAACAAGATGATGGAGAACCTTTCAATGAGTGTTGGGAGCGTTTTAAAGGACATTTGCTACAATGTCCACACCATGGGTTACCTCTTCACTTACAAATGCAAATTTTTTATGATGGATTAACCCAAACATGTCAATCCACAGTTGATAATGCCGCAGGTGGTGCTTTGAAGAAAAAGAATGCTCAAGAGTCTTACAACATTTATGAGATGTTGGGATCTAATGCTCAACACAAAGATGTAAGGGGTAAGAAACTTGGAGTGTATGAAACAAGTTCTAACCATGATCTTTCTTTGCAGGTAGCTAACCTAGAAAGAAAGCTTGAATCCGTGCTCAACTTGGTGCCAACACCAAGTGAGGTGTGTGCCATTTGCAACATACCAAGCCACCCTACTCATCAATGTCCATCTAGGGAGGCCTATCCCGAGTTTGTTCAAGAACAAGTGAACCTCATGAATTCTTACAATCAAAGGCCAAGGAATGATGCATTTTCAAACACATATAATCCGGGGTGGAGAGATCATCCCAACTTTTCATGGAAGAACAACAACAACTACCAAAATTTCCAACCAAGACCTCCCAATGCCAACCAAAATCAAGTCCAAAACTTCCAACCAAGACCTGCCCCTACACTTGAGGATACGGTTAAGTTGTTAGCTCAAAACACATTGCAATTCCAACAAGCCACAAATAGCACTTTCCAACAACATTCGGCTGCCCTAACCAAAATGGAGACACAATTGGGACAAATTGCAGATGCCTTGAACCAAAGAGAGGTTGGCAAGTTTCCAAGCCAACCCGTGATACTCCAAAGGAACCAAGAGCAAGCCAAAGCAATAACTACACTAAGAAATGGTAAGGTTATTGATAATAGGGTTGGAAATGAAGTTACTAATGAATTTGATCATGTGAATGTAAGTGGAAATGAGAAACCAAATGAGAAACCAAGTGAGGAACCAAGCCATGCTTCTTCCTCAAATGAAGCACCAAACCTTCACAAGGCCGAGAAGCCTTACACTCCACCAATACCATTCCCTGGAAGACTTGCCAAGGGCAAGCAGGATAAGTCATTTAAAGAGATTTTTGATATTCTAAGTAAGGTGAATGTGAACTTACCTTTGCTTGATGTTATTAGGAACATGCCGGCTTATGGGAAATTCTTCAAGGAGTTAAACAACTACAAAAGGAAGTATGGACCACATGAGAAGGTAGTGGTGTCGGAGAATGTAAGTGCGGTGTTGCAAAGAAAACTTCCACCAAAGCTCAAAGATCCGGGAAGTTTTTCAATCAACATAACCATAGGAGACAAGAAAGTAGAGAAGGCCATGCTTGATTTGGGTGCTAGCATCAACTTAATGCCATACTCCGTGTACCTTCAATTAGGTTTGGGGGAATTGAAGGCCACAACCATTTCACTACAACTTGCGGACAGATCCGTGAAGTATCCAAGAGGTATAGTAGAGGACATTCTAGTTCAAATTGATAAACTAATCTTGCCTGTGGATTTTGTAGTGTTGGACATGGAAGAAGCACCTATACATGATAGAGAGTTGCCTATTTTGCTTGGAAGACCATTCATGGCCACGGCCAAGACCATCATTGATGTGCAAAATGGAATCCTCACTATGACAGTGCTAGGAGAGACCGTCCAATTCAAAGTGTTTGAGTCTCTTGCTCATCCTTCTTCATCTCTTGATTGCTATGCCATTGATGTGCTTGATTCACTTGTTTTCTCTAAGTTCTTGCAGGCACAATTGTTGAAGTTTTTCCTTCCTAGTGCTACAAACATGTTGAGTATAAGAACACAAGTAAGGGTGTCGAATCCACAGGGACTAATTAGACCTATATAACCACTTGTTTTGCAAGAAACTTACTAGAACCTAGAACTAATCAAGTTAAACAGATTTGGAGTTGTATCTTGAAACATACGGACATGAAATGGCTACAAGTAAATAAGATAACAAGTAATAAAATGGGGTAGAACCAAGGGAGTTGAGGCTAGGGATTGTAACAATAAAGAGGAGGCTAGGGATTCGGTTTCACCATAGCTAATTGATTCCATGTTTGCTAATTCAAGTTATGCTCACCCATCTATCTATTTCTTGAGTTTGTTTCACTTTAGTTATGATCATCCATATGGTGTGTGGTTTTGATCAAATATTCCTAATCATGGACCTAATTGTGATGTGCAACTTCGGTTATTAATCAAGAATGTGTTAAGCATAAGAAACTTTCATAAAACCAAAGGAAACACTTGGCAGGATGTATGCCAAACATTCCCTTCATTCATTCCCATATCTGCCAAGGTTATGCATGATGTGTGCTATAAGATTGGCTAAACAACTTATGGTTAATTCAAATGGTGATCAAGCATCAAAATCAACACACAAAGTCACAATTAAAATCAGAGAGTGAATCAAGAAATAGAATGATAAACTGAGCATTTCCGAGTTAACTACATGGCAATCTTGCTAGGCTACATCGAATCCCTATAGAGAGATTAGTTACACTTCATGTTTACAAAGATTTGACATAGAAATATAACATGAGTGTACATAGAATTAAGAAGAAGAACCCCTTGAAGCAAAACTGTGTTGAAGATCACTTGGGAATGGCCTTCGGTGCTAGCTCTCCAAGTGTGGTGTAGTTGAATGTGGCACGGTGATGATGAGATGGTTTCTGTGAAATGGGAGAGAATGGGCAGAAATGGTGTGGTGTTTTTGTGTGTGAGAGATGCAATGGGAGTAGTATGGAATGTAGATTTCGAATGTAGAGTTATGGAATATTCCTCTCAGATTTCTTGAATACAATACTTAAAGGAAGAACAAGGAATAATTGTTTCAGATTTTAGATCCAAGATTGGATCTCAACAAATGTAGAATATGAGATCCAAGTGAGTGTAATGATGGTGATTCAAATTCTGAAATAGGTAGTGCACGGCATGGGGTTGAATGGGTAAGCATGTGGTAATTTTAAATGAAGAAGCATGTGGAATGACTGCAAGGGCAGGTTTGAATGAATATAAAACTGACGGCATGGGTGAATTTGTGGTGTAATTGTGGCTGAATGGTGTAACTAAATGGGGGGTGAATGTTCTAGGTGAAAAAGGGGGTAAAAGGGTAACCAAATGCATGGCAAGGTGTGTTAAACCTCCCAATCTGAATCCAATGCATGTGCCATGCACAGAATTCCCCAAACTGGCCGAATTGCACCCTTTGTCAATTCCTGAAATTCTAGCAACCAACTTGTCCTCAATTCTTCACTTGGACTTCAAATTAACACATCAAACTCCTCTCCATGCTTGGAGTAATGCTCGGACACCAAAAGTGGTGTTTTTGCTTCATTTGCCTTCCAATTGCTCCTAACAAACACATAGCTGCATACTAACACAAAACAATGTAAAATGCAACTAATTTAAATCGAACACATCACCAAGACACAAAATATGGATGCTATAAATGCATATGAAATGTGAACTATCAAATACCCCCAAACCTGGTTTTTGCTAGTCCACGAGCAAACTTAGAATTAAAACACACAAAACACTAACATCTAACAAACATTTAACATCTAACTAAACGATTGCATTGAGCATATGCAACAAGCCTTTGAACCCCTAGGTGTCCCTAGTTGGAGGAGTTGTGTCTCCTGAGGGTTTACATTGATGACACCCTCAAACATCAACAAAATCTGCAAACAACTTGGTTAAACATGCTTTAAACAAACTAATAAGAACCAATGAAAACTTTGTCATACAATCAAACTCAAAAGCCCAGCCATTCCAAAGAATCGTATCAATTGTAATGTATAAAGATAGTGCACCATGTCTTACAACTTCAAGGTCACCATACCCAAATGCTTAAGAATGAATTCGCCTCAACTCTATTCCTCACGGTTCCACTCAAGTTTTCACTCAGATCCTAAGGTTTTTAGTCTCTCCACTAGCATATGTGAATGAAGTTATGTAAAGGAAATCAAAATTCTCACATATGAACTTGAAATGAAAGCACAAATTCTGAGTAGATCTCATGAAATGAATTAAATACCAAGAATATAGATAACCATACACTTACCATCACCCATGAATACATCCTCAATGATCAACTAGGTCTTTCTCAAGATTGTAATGTAAGGCTTAGGTTATGGGTTATGAAAGAAGTGATATGAAATACTAGAACTTGGGGCATACCAAAGTGTCTTTGAGATTCATGCTCTTCACTTGCATTTGCATTCTTTCATCTTCATTTTTGGCGTCCAAGACCTATGTCTTATGATGAGGAGATTTGGAACTTGTTTTCACTTGATTCTCTTCTTTGTTAACTTCTTTTTTTTTTTTTTTTAGAATCACACTTCACATAGGCCTTCGGTACACACCACAATCTTGTTTTATCAATCAATTTACCTTTGGAGTTCATCACCTTGGTATTCCCCAAGCTATAAGGTACGGCTTGAATTGAGCTAGGATGGGGTAGAGTATGGTGTGTGGGTGATGAAAGAATTAGGCAAAAGTGTTTGGCTGCAAAAGGGGTGAATGGAACACACAAAGGGATAGGATTTTAGCCATTTAGTAGTTAAACATGCATAGCCTAACATCATCTCATTGAGTTCATTCATGAATGGTACTAAACACATGGTATCTACAAAGGAGAGTAATTCTTAGCATTCAAACAAAATAGAAGCAATGAGATCATTTAGAGTGAAATTTGAAAGAAAAGATAGGAGTAGAAACACTTTAAACCCTCTCAAAGAAACAATTTAGGCTCAAAATAACTCACTAGGGTAGTCTCCACTATTCTTCTTTGTGAATTTGAGTATGGTACCTCTATCATCCTATCTTCAAGTTTTACCACTTTATAAATGACAACAAGATACAAAACCATTTCATAGTGACCCCAAAGTTTATTTGCAAACATAGCTCTCATATACATTTGTATTAGTAAGCAAAAACACATTTAACCAAAACAACACAAACCAACACTAAAACATGCTTTTCAACACTAAAACAGAAACACTTGTCCAAAACAACATAAAAACAATATTTTCCATCCAAAATACCCCCAAACCTAACTTAAACATTGTCCTCAATGTTGACATTTGAATGTAGCGCAAGTAGGCAAAGAATATGGCATGGAAACAACATAGTCACAACATAAGTAAAGAATACAAACCACACTAGGTTGCCTCCTAGCAAGCGCTTTATTTAATGTCTAGGCAAGACATGGAAGCTTGTTCATGGTGTTGTAAATTCAAGGTAATCCACCACTTGATACATTAGCTCATCCTCCACATTGTCCAAATATGGCTTCAATCTCTGCCCATTGACTTTAAAAGAGGTGCCATTCTTCATGCTCTCAATTTCCACAGCCCCGTGGGGGAATGTTTGCACCACCTTGAATGGTCCAACCCATCTAGACTTCAATTTTCCTGGAAAAAGTCTCAAACGTGAGTCAAACAAAAGTACTTTCATACCTTGGTGAAACTCCTTCCTTAGGATGGCTTTGTCATGATAGAGCTTAGTCCTTTCCTTGTAGATTTTGGCATTCTCATATGCCTCATTTCTAAGTTCTTCCAACTCATTAAGTTGGAGCTTTCTTGCTATTCCCGCATCTTTGTAATCAAAGTTGAACTTTTTGATGGCCCAATATGCACGGTGTTCAAGCTCCATTGGCAAATGACAAGCTTTCCCAAACACAAGTCGATATGGACTCATGCCAATGGGAGTCTTGTATGCTGTCCTATATGCCCAAAGTGCATCATTCAACCTCAATGACCAATCCTTCCTTGTAGGGCTCACGGTTTTCATCAAAATGTTCTTGATCTCCCTATTGCTAATCTCCACTTGGCCCGAGGTTTGAGGATGGTACGGGGTAGATACTTTGTGGTTGATGTTGTACTTCTTCATCAAGGATTCAAAAGGTTTGTTGCAGAAATGGGTGCCACCATCACTAATAATAGCTCTTGGTGTTCCAAACCTACAAAAAATCACATCTTTAAGAAAATTCAACACA
The DNA here is from genome assembly GCA_963580275.1 of Crataegus laevigata. NCBI lineage: Eukaryota > Viridiplantae > Streptophyta > Magnoliopsida > Rosales > Rosaceae > Crataegus > Crataegus laevigata. The sequence goes on from OY756952.1 coordinate 19,738,293, forward strand.
ACCTTATGATCATTAGTTCTTGTAGCAATGGCTTCCACCCATTTGGATACATAATCTACGGCCACTAAAATGTATAAGTAACCAAAAGAGGATGGGAATGGTCCCATGAAGTCGATTCCCCAAACATCAAAGAGTTCAACCACCAAAATGTTGTTCAATGGCATCTCATTCCTTCGGCTTATGTTCCCCATTTTCTGGCACCTATCACACTTAGAACAAAAATCAAAAGCATCTTTGAATAGAGTAGGCCAAAAGAAACCAGATTGTAAAACCTTTAGGGATGTCTTTTTGGCACCAAAATGTCCTCCACATGCCAATGTATGGCTAAATGTTAGAATGCTTTGTTGCTCACTTTCTGGGACACATCTCCTAATGATTTGGTCAGGACAATACTTAAACAAGTATGGTTCATCCCAAATGTAATGCTTTACCATGGCAAGGAACTTCTTTCTTTCCTGAAAAGAAATGTCATTTCTAAATACACCACAAGCAAGGTAATTGACAAAATCAGCATACCATGGTTCCTTTTCTTGAACAACAAAGAGTTGTTCATCTGGAAATGATTCATTTAGAGGCAAGGGTTGTTCAACTCCATGGTTCTCATCAAGCCTAGACAAATGGTCAGCCACAACATTGTCACTTCCCTTCTTATCTCGAATTTCCAAATCAAACTCTTGTAGTAAGAGTATCCATCTAATTAGGCGCGGCTTAGCATCCTTCTTTGTCATCAAATACCTAAGGGCTGCATGATCAGAAAACACAATGACTTTAGATCCCACAAGATATGATCTAAACTTCTCTAATGCAAAGACAATAGCAAGCAACTCCTTTTCAGTTGTGGAGTAGTTGAGTTGAGCATCATTGAGAGTACGGCTTGCATAATAGATCACATGTGGGAGTTTGTTAACCCTTTGTCCTAAAACTGCACCAATAGCATAATCAGAGGCATCACACATTAATTCAAAAGGTAGAGACCAATCTGGTGCCATAATGATAGGAGCCGAGGTTAGTTCATGTTTCAAAGTATTGAATGCATCCATACAAGCGTTATCAAAGTGAAACACAACATCTTTAGCTAACAAATTGCATAGAGGCCGAGTTATCATTGAAAAGTTCTTAATGAAACGTCTATAAAAGCCTGCATGCCCTAAGAAACTTCTCACTCCCTTCACGGTTGTAGGAGCTGCCATAGTGTTGATAATGTCAATTTTGGCTTTGTCTACCTCCATTCCTTTGCTAGAGATCACATGGCCTAAAACAATGCCTTGTTTCACCATGAATTGGCATTTCTCCCAATTGAGAACCAAATTTGTTTCTTGGCACCTTTGAAGCACTAAAGAGAGATGGTTAAGACATTCATCAAAAGAAGAACCAAACACTGAAAAATCATCCATGAATACCTCAATGAACCTCTCCACCATGTCAGAAAAGATTGCCAACATACATCTTTGGAATGTGGCCGGGGCATTGCAAAGTCCAAAGGGCATTCTCCTATATGCAAATGTGCCAAATGGGCATGTGAATGTTGTTTTCTCTTGATCCTCCGGGGCAATTGCAATTTGGTTGTAACCTGAGTAACCATCAAGAAAACAATAGTGTGAATAACCTGCCAATCTCTCAAGCATTTGATCTATGAAAGGCATGGGAAAATAATCTTTTCTAGTGTTAGAATTCAACTTCCTGTAATCGGTGCAAACTCTCCAACTAGCCGTGGGTTTTATGGTCACAAGCTCTTTGTTTTCATTCCTCATTACCGTGATTCCAACCTTCTTTGGTACCACTTGAATGGCACTCACCCATTTGCTATCAGAAATGGGATATATGATCCCCACATCTAACAACTTCAAGACTTCATCCCTAACAACTTCTTTCATGTGTGGATTGAGCCTTCTTTGTGGCTCACGGGTTGTCTTTGCTCCATCCTCCAAGAGGATCCTATGCATGCACCTAGTAGGGCTTATTCCCTTGATATCTGCAATAGACCAACCAATAGCCGATTTGGACTCTTTTAACACCCTAAGTAGTTTATCTTCTTCATTAGGTGTTAGGTCCGAAGCTATGATAACAGGTAGAGTTTCAAATTCAGCTAGATATGCATATTTTAGATGTGGTGGAAGTGGTTTAAGTTCAAGTTTAGGTGCCTTAACAATGGAAGGGATTAAATGTGACCTTGATGGTTCTAATGACTCTACAAGAGGTGAAACATTAAAAGGATATGGTGCTAATGCTTCCAAGGCAGCAACCACTTCCATGAGTGCATCTTCATCATCAAACTCATCTTGAGATTGAGTTAAAACAGTTTGTAATGGTTCATTGGATTGTGCCTGCAAGAACTTAGAGAAAACGAGTGAATCAAGCACATCAATGGCATAGCAATCAAGAGATGAAGAAGGATGAGCAAGAGACTCAAACACTTTGAATTGGACGGTCTCTCCTAGCACTGTCATAGTGAGGATTCCATTTTGCACATCAATGATGGTCTTGGCCGTGGCCATGAATGGTCTTCCAAGCAAAATAGGCAACTCTCTATCATGTATAGGTGCTTCTTCCATGTCCAACACTACAAAATCCACAGGCAAGATTAGTTTATCAATTTGAACTAGAATGTCCTCTACTATACCTCTTGGATACTTCACGGATCTGTCCGCAAGTTGTAGTGAAATGGTTGTGGCCTTCAATTCCCCCAAACCTAGTTGAAGGTACACGGAGTATGGCATTAAGTTGATGCTAGCACCCAAGTCAAGCATGGCCTTTTCTACTTTCTTGTCTCCTATGGTTATGTTGATTGAAAAACTTCCCGGATCTTTGAGCTTTGGTGGAAGTTTTCTTTGCAACACCGCACTTACATTCTCCGACACCACTACCTTCTCATGTGGTCCATACTTCCTTTTGTAGTTGTTTAACTCCTTGAAGAATTTCCCATAAGCCGGCATGTTCCTAATGACATCAAGCAAAGGTAAGTTCACATTCACCTTACTTAGAATATCAAAAATTTCTTTAAATGACTTATCCTGCTTGCCCTTGGCAAGTCTTCCAGGGAATGGTATTGGTGGAGTGTAAGGCTTCTCGGCCTTGTGAAGGTTTGGTGCTTCATTTGAGGAAGAAGCATGGCTTGGTTCCTCATTTGGTTTCTCATTTGCACCTACATTCACATGATCAAATTCATTAGTAACTTCATTTCCAACTCTATTATCAATAACCTTACCATTTCTTAGTGTAGTTATTGCTTTGGCTTGCTCTTGGTTCCTTTGGAGTATCACGGGTTGGCTTGGAAACTTGCCAACCTCTCTTTGGTTCAAGGCATCTGCAATTTGTCCCAATTGTGTCTCCATTTTGGTTAGGGCAGCCGAATGTTGTTGGAAAGTGCTATTTGTGGCTTGTTGGAATTGCAATGTGTTTTGAGCTAACAACTTAACCGTATCCTCAAGTGTAGGGGCAGGTCTTGGTTGGAAGTTTTGGACTTGATTTTGGTTGGCATTGGGAGGTCTTGGTTGGAAATTTTGGTAGTTGTTGTTGTTCTTCCATGAAAAGTTGGGATGATCTCTCCACCCCGGATTATATGTGTTTGAAAATGCATCATTCCTTGGCCTTTGATTGTAAGAATTCATGAGGTTCACTTGTTCTTGAACAAACTCGGGATAGGCCTCCCTAGATGGACATTGATGAGTAGGGTGGCTTGGTATGTTGCAAATGGCACACACCTCACTTGGTGTTGGCACCAAGTTGAGCACGGATTCAAGCTTTCTTTCTAGGTTAGCTACCTGCAAAGAAAGGTCATGGTTAGAACTTGTTTCATACACTCCAAGTTTCTTACCCCTTACATCTTTGTGTTGAGCATTAGATCCCAACATCTCATAAATGTTGTAAGACTCTTGAGCATTCTTTTTCTTCAAAGCACCACCTGCGGCATTATCAACGGTTGATTGACATGTTTGGGTTAGTCCATCATAAAAAATTTGCATTTGTAAGTGAAGAGGTAACCCATGGTGTGGACATTGCAACAAATGTCCTTTAAAACGCTCCCAACACTCATTGAAAGGCTCTCCATCATCTTGTTTGAAATTGAAGATTTGTCCCCTTAATGTGGCTGTCTTTTGAGTGGAGAAGAATTTCTCCAAGAACTTCTTAGCCACGGCATCCCATGTGGTGAGTGAACCCGGAGCTAAGGTCATCAACCAACTCTTGGCCTTGTCTTTCAAAGTGTAAGGAAACACTCTCATCCTCAAGTTTGCTTCACTTACTCCCTGCAAAGGTAAACCGCTCACAACATTGTAAAACTCTTTAACATGAGCTAAAGGATCTTCATTAGGTATGCCATAAAATGAAGGAAGCATATGAAAATGTGAAGACTTAAGATCATAGTTTCTAGCTTCGGTGGAGAGCAAGATGCATGAAGGAGAATTTGGTATGATTGGTTGTGCAAAGTCCTCCAAGGCTCTAAGTTCATCTTGGTTGGCAGCCATCTCTTCTCCTCTTTCCTTATGAATGTGCTCAGAAGCTTCACTTGTGGAACTAGATGAACTTGCTTCTTCTTCTCCTCGGACAAAGGATGAACTTGTTGGCACAAAGTTGTCCAAAGTGTTGCCTTTCAAACGTTCAATTCTTTGGCCCAACTCAACAAGTCTATGTGACATATACTACCTAAAACAAAACAAAACAAACAAGATTAAACAGAAAACAAAACTAAACTCTACTTAGAATGAAAATAACAAAGTTTAAATAGCAAAACAAGCAATTACAAGGGACTGAAATCAGTCCCCGGCAACGGCGCCATTTTTGTTGAAGTTTTTCCTTCCTAGTGCTACAAACATGTTGAGTATAAGAACACAAGTAAGGGTGTCGAATCCACAGGGACTAATTAGACCTATATAACCACTTGTTTTGCAAGAAACTTACTAGAACCTAGAACTAATCAAGTTAAACAGATTTGGAGTTGTATCTTGAAACATACGGACATGAAATGGCTACAAGTAAATAAGATAACAAGTAATAAAATGGGGTAGAACCAAGGGAGTTGAGGCTAGGGATTGTAACAATAAAGAGGAGGCTAGGGATTCGGTTTCACCATAGCTAATTGATTCCATGTTTGCTAATTCAAGTTATGCTCACCCATCTATCTATTTCTTGAGTTTGTTTCACTTTAGTTATGATCATCCATATGGTGTGTGGTTTTGATCAAATATTCCTAATCATGGACCTAATTGTGATGTGCAACTTCGGTTATTAATCAAGAATGTGTTAAGCATAAGAAACTTTCATAAAACCAAAGGAAACACTTGGCAGGATGTATGCCAAACATTCCCTTCATTCATTCCCATATCTGCCAAGGTTATGCATGATGTGTGCTATAAGATTGGCTAAACAACTTATGGTTAATTCAAATGGTGATCAAGCATCAAAATCAACACACAAAGTCACAATTAAAATCAGAGAGTGAAACAAGAAATAGAATGATAAACTGAGCATTTCCGAGTTAACTACATGGCAATCTTGCTAGGCTACATCGAATCCCTATAGAGAGATTAGTTACACTTCATGTTTACAAAGATTTGACATAGAAATATAACATGAGTGTACATAGAATTAAGAAGAAGAACCCCTTGAAGCAAAACTGTGTTGAAGATCACTTGGGAATGGCCTTCGGTGCTAGCTCTCCAAGTGTGGTGTAGTTGAATGTGGCACGGTGATGATGAGATGGTTTCTGTGAAATGGGAGAGAATGGGCAGAAATGGTGTGGTGTTTTTGTGTGTGAGAGATGCAATGGGAGTAGTATGGAATGTAGATTTCGAATGTAGAGTTATGGAATATTCCTCTCAGATTTCTTGAATACAATACTTAAAGGAAGAACAAGGAATAATTGTTTCAGATTTTAGATCCAAGATTGGATCTCAACAAATGTAGAATATGAGATCCAAGTGAGTGTAATGATGGTGATTCAAATTCTGAAATAGGTAGTGCACGGCATGGGGTTGAATGGGTAAGCATGTGGTAATTTTAAATGAAGAAGCATGTGGAATGACTGCAAGGGCAGGTTTGAATGAATATAAAACTGACGGCATGGGTGAATTTGTGGTGTAATTGTGGCTGAATGGTGTAACTAAATGGGGGGTGAATGTTCTAGGTGAAAAAGGGGGTAAAAGGGTAACCAAATGCATGGCAAGGTGTGTTAAACCTCCCAATCTGAATCCAATGCATGTGCCATGCACAGAATTCCCCAAACTGGCCGAATTGCACCCTTTGTCAATTCCTGAAATTCTAGCAACCAACTTGTCCTCAATTCTTCACTTGGACTTCAAATTAACACATCAAACTCCTCTCCATGCTTGGAGTAATGCTCGGACACCAAAAGTGGTGTTTTTGCTTCATTTGCCTTCCAATTGCTCCTAACAAACACATAGCTGCATACTAACACAAAACAATGTAAAATGCAACTAATTTAAATCGAACACATCACCAAGACACAAAATATGGATGCTATAAATGCATATGAAATGTGAACTATCAACAATCCAATGAACCATTACAAACTGTTTTAACTCAATCTCAAGATGAGTTTGATGATGAAGATGCACTAATGGAAGTGGTTGCTGCCTTGGAAGCATTAGCACCATATCCTTTAAATGTTTCACCTCTTGTAGAGTCTTTAGAACCATCAAGGTCACATTTAATCCCTTCCATTGTTAAGGCACCTAAACTTGAACTTAAACCACTTCCACCACATCTAAAATATGCATATCTAGCTGAATTTGAAACTCTACCTGTTATCATAGCCTCGGACCTAACACCTAATGAAGAAGATAAACTACTTAGGGTGTTAAAAGAGTCCAAATCGGCTATTGGTTGGTCTATTGCAGATATCAAGGGAATAAGCCCTACTAGGTGCATGCATAGGATCCTCTTGGAGGATGGAGCAAAGACAACCCGTGAGCCACAAAGAAGGCTCAATCCACACATGAAAGAAGTTGTGCGGGATGAAGTGTTGAAGTTGTTAGATGTAGGGATCATATATCCTATTTCTGATAGCAAATGGGTGAGTGCCATTCAAGTGGTACCAAAGAAGGTGGGAATCTCAGTAATGAGAAATGAAAACCAAGAACTTGTGCCCACAAGACCCACGGCTAGTTGGAGAGTTTGCACCGATTACAGGAAGTTGAATTCTAACACTAGAAAAGATTACTTTCCCATGCCTTTCATAGATCAAATGCTTGAGAGATTGGCAGGTTACTCACACTATTGTTTTCTTGATGGTTACTCAGGTTACAATCAAATTGCAATTGCCCCGGAGGATCAAGAGAAAACAACATTCACATGCCCCTTTGGCACATTTGCATATAGGAGAATGCCCTTTGGACTTTGCAATGCCTCGGCCACATTCCAAAGATGTATGTTGGCAATCTTTTCTGACATGGTGGAAAGGTTCATTGAGGTATTCATGGATGATTTTTCAGTGTTTGGTTCTTCTTTTGATGAATGTCTTAACCATCTCTCTTTAGTGCTTCAAAGGTGCCAAGAAACAAATTTGGTTCTCAATTGGGAGAAATGCCAATTCATGGTGAAACAAGGCATTGTTTTAGGCCATGTGATCTCTAGCAAAGGAATGGAGGTAGACAAAGCCAAAATTGACATTATCAACACTATGGCAGCTCCTACAACCGTGAAGGGTGTGAGAAGTTTCTTAGGGCATGCAGGCTTTTATAGACGTTTCATTAAGAACTTTTCAATGATAACTCATCCATTATGCAATTTGTTAGCTAAAGATGTTGTATTTCACTTTGATAAAGCTTGTATGGATGCATTCAATACTTTGAAACATGAACTATCCTCGGCTCCTATCATTATGGCACCAGATTGGTCTCTACCTTTTGAATTAATGTGTGATGCCTCTGATTATGCTATTGGTGCAGTTTTAGGACAAAGGGTTAACAAACTCCCACATGTGATCTATTATGCAAGCCGTACTCTCAATGATGCTCAACTCAACTACTCCACAACTGAAAAGGAGTTGCTTGCTATTGTCTTTGCATTAGAGAAGTTTAGATCATATCTTGTGGGATCTAAAGTCATTGTGTTTTCTGATCATGCAGCCCTTAGGTATTTGATGACAAAGAAGGATGCTAAACCGCGCCTAATTAGATGGATACTCTTACTACAAGAGTTTGATTTGGAAATTCGAGATAAGAAGGGAAGTGACAATGTTGTGGCTGACCATTTGTCTAGGCTTGATGAGACCCATGGAGTTGGACAACCCTTGCCTCTAAATGAATCATTTCCAGATGAACAACTCTTTGTTGTTCAAGAAAAGGAACCATGGTATGCTGATTTTGTCAATTACCTTGCTTGTGGTGTATTTAGAAATGACATTTCTTTTCAGGAAAGAAAGAAGTTCCTTGCCATGGTAAAGCATTACATTTGGGATGAACCATACTTGTTTAAGTATTGTCCTGACCAAATCATTAGGAGATGTGTCCCGGAGAGTGAGCAACAAAGCATTCTAACATTTAGCCACGCATTGGCTTGTGGAGGACATTTTGGTGCCAAAAAGACATCCCTAAAGGTTTTACAATCTGGTTTCTTTTGGCCTACTCTATTCAAAGATGCTTTTGATTTTTGTTCTAAGTGTGATAGGTGCCAGAAAATGGGGAACATAAGCCGAAGGAATGAGATGCCTTTGAACAACATTTTGGTGATAGAACTCTTTGATGTTTGGGGAATCGATTTCATGGGACCATTCCCATCTTCTTTTGGTTACTTGTACATCTTAGTGGCCGTAGATTATGTATCCAAATGGGTGGAGGCCATTGCTACAAGAACTAATGATCATAAGGTTGTTTTGAATTTTCTTAAAGATGTGATTTTTTGTAGGTTTGGAACACCAAGAGCTATTATTAGTGATGGAGGCACCCATTTCTGCAACAAACCTTTTGAATCCTTGATGAAGAAGTACAACATCAACCACAAAGTATCTACCCCGTACCATCCTCAAACCTCGGGCCAAGTGGAGATTAGCAATAGGGAGATCAAGAACATTTTGATGAAAACCGTGAGCCCTACAAGGAAGGATTGGTCATTGAGGTTGAATGATGCACTATGGGCATATAGGACAGCATACAAGACTCCCATTGGCATGAGTCCATACCGACTTGTGTTTGGGAAAGCTTGTCATTTGCCAATGGAGCTTGAACACCGTGCATATTGGGCCATCAAGAAGTTCAATTTTGATTACAAAGGTGCGGGCATAGCAAGAAAGCTCCAACTTAATGAGTTGGAAGAACTTAGAAATGAGGCATATGAGAATGCCAAAATCTACAAGGAAATGACTAAGCTCTATCATGACAAAGCCATCCTAAGGAAGGAGTTTCACCAAGGTATGAAAGTACTTTTGTTTGACTCACGTTTGAGACTCTTTCCAGGGAAATTGAAGTCTAGGTGGGTAGGACCATTCAAGGTGTTGCAAACATTCCCCCACGGGGCTGTGGAGATTGAGAATATGAAGAATGGCACCTCTTTTAAAGTCAATGGGCAGAGATTGAAACCATATTTGGACAATGTGGAGGATGAGCTAATGTATCAAGTTGTGGATTACATTGAGTTTACAACACCATGAACAAGCTCCCATGTCTTGCCTAGACATTAAATAAAGCGCTTGCTAGGAGGCAACCTAGTGTGGTTTGTGTTCTTTCCTTATGTTGTGACTATGTTGTTTCCATGCCATATTCTTTGCCTACTTACACTACATTCGAATGTAAACCTTGAGGACAATGTTTAAGATAGGTTTGGGGGTATTTATGTGGGATGGAAAATGTTGTTTTAAATGTTGTTTTGGATAAGGTTTGTTTTTGTGTTTGTTTATGTTGGTCTTGGTTAAATATGGTTTTTACTTACTAATATGAATGTATATGAGAGCTATGTTTGTTTTAAATGTTGTTTTGGATAAGGTTTGTTTTTGTGTTTGTTTATGTTGGTCTTGGTTAAATATGGTTTTTACTTACTAATATGAATGTATATGAGAGCTATGTTTGCAAACAAACTTTGGGGTCACTATGAAATGGTTTTGTATCTTGTTGTCATTTATAAAGTTGTAACACTTGAAGATATGATGATAGAGGTACCATACTCAAATTCACAAAGAAGAATAGTGGAGACTACCCTAGTGAGTTATTTTGAGCCTAAATTGTTTCTTTGAGAGGGTTTAAAGTGTTTCTACTCCTATCTTTTCTTTCAAATTTCACTTTAAATGATCTCATTGCTTTATTTTGTTTGAATGCTAAGAATTACTCTCCTTTGTAGATACCATGTGTTTAGTACCATTCATGAAAGAACTCAATGAGATGATGTTAGGCTATGCATGTTTTAACTACTAAATGGCTAAAATCCTATCCCTTTGTGTGTTCCATTCACCCCTTTGCAGCCAAATACTTTTGCCTAATTCTTTCATCACCCACACACCATACTCTACCCCATTTTAGCTCAATGCAAGCCGTACCTTATAGCTTGGGGAATACCAATGTGATGAAGTTTAAAGATAACTTGAGTATTAGAACAAGACTGTGGTGTGTACCGAAGGCCTATGTGAAGTGTGATTCTAAAAAAAAAAAAAAAGAAATTAACAAAGAAGAGAATCAAGTGAAAACAAGTTCCAAATCTCCTCATCATAAGACATAGGTCTTGGACGCCAAAAATGAAGATGAAAGAAGATAAATGCAAGTGAAAAGCATGGACCTCAAGGACACTTTGGTATGCCCCAAGCTCTAGTATTCCATATCACTTCTTTCATAACCTACAACCTAAGCCTTACATTACAATCTTGAGAAAGACCTAGTTGATCATTGAGGATGTATTCATGGGTGATGGTAAGTGTATGGTTATCTATATTCTTGGTATTTAATTCATTTCATGAGATCTACTCAGAATTTGTGCTTTCATTTCAAGTTCATATGTGAGAATTCTTGATTTCCTTTACATAACTTCACTCACATATGCTAGTGGAGAGACTAAAAACCTTAGGATCTGAGTGAGAACTTGAGTGGAACCGTGAGGAATAGAGTTGAGGCGAATTCTTTCTTAAGCATTTGGGTATGGTGACCTTGAAGTTGTAAGACATGGTGCACTATCTTTATACACTACACTTGATATGATTCTTTGGAATGGTAAGGCCTTTTGAGTTTGAGTGTAATACAAAGTTTTCATTGGTTTTGATTAGTTTGTTTAAAGCATGTTTAACCAAGTGGTTTGCAGATTTTGTTGATGTTTGAGGGTGTCATCAATATAAACCCTCAGGAGACACAACTCCTCCAACTAGGGACACCTAGGGGTTCAAAGGCTTGTTGCATATGCTCAATGCAATCGTTTAGTTAGATGTTAAATGTTTTGTTAGATGTTAGTGTTTGGTGTGTTTTAATTCTAAGTTTGCTCGTGGACTAGCAAAAACCAGGTTTGGGGGTATTTGATAGTTCACATTTCGTATGCATTATTAGCATCCATATTTTGTGTCTTTGTGATGTTTTTGATCAAACTTGTTGCATTTTACATTATTTGGTGTTAGTGTGTAGTTAAGATTGTTTTAGGATCAATTGGAGGGCAATGAAGCAAAAACACCACATTTGGTGGCCGAGAGCTAGTTCAAGCATGGAGAACATCTTGTGAGTTAATTTGAAGTCCAAATGAAGAATTGAGGACAAGTTGGTTGCTAGAATTTCAGGAAATGATTTGGAAGGATAATGGTGCAATTCGGCCAGTTTGGGTGGTTTTATGCATGGCACATGCATTGGATTCAGATTTGGTGGTTTCACACACCTTGCCATGCATTAATTCACATCTCCACCCTTACCATTAGTTAAACCATTCAGCCACACATTTTCACCCACAAATTCACCCATGCCGTGAGTTTTTAATCCTATGCCAGGCTGTCTTGGCAGTCATTCCACATGCATCTCCAAATACCACATGCATGCATTTCTCCATTGTGCCAAGCACTCACCATTTCAGAAAATGAATTCCCCCATCATTACACACACTAGCATTCCATATTTTACAATTGTTGAGATCCAATCTTGGATCTAAAATCTGAAACAATTATTCCTTGTTCTCCCTTTAAGTATTGTATTCAAGAAATCTGAAATACACTACATTCCATAACTCTACATTCGACACTTTCATTCCATTCGAAACCTACATTCCATACTACTCTCATTGCATCTCTCACACACCTAAACACTCCATTTTCTGTCCATTCTCTACCATTTTCACTCAGACCATTCAACCTTAGCCGTGCCACAACCGTCCATAACACACTTGGAGGAGCCACACCATACTTGGAGGAGCTTGCACCGAAGGTCACTCTCAAGGGATCTTCAACACGGTTTTGCTTCAAGGGGTTCTTCTTCTTAATTCTATGTACACTCATGTTATATTTCTATGTCAAATCTTTGTAAACATGAAGTGTAACTAATCTCCTTCTAGGGATTCGATGTAGCCTAGCAAGACTGCCATGTAACTCATTTGGAATGCTTAGTTTTATCCTTCTATTTCTTGTGTCATTCTCTGATTTAATTGTAACCTTATGTGTTGATTTTAATGTTTGATCACCATTCGAATTAACCATAGGTTGTATAGCCAATCTTATAGCACAAATCATGCATAACCTTGGCAGAAATGGGAATGATTAAAGGGGATGTTTTGCAAACATCATGCCGAGTGTTCCCTTGGTTTTGTGAAAGTTTCTTGTGCATAACACATTCTTGATTAGGAATCCAAGTTGCATATCACAACTAGGTTCATGTTTAAGAATATTTAATCAAATCCACACATCATATGGTTGATTATATCTAAGTGAAACAAACTCAAGAAATTGATAGATTGCTAAGCATAAATCTGAGTTAACAAACATGGAATTAGTTTAGCTATGGCGAAACCGAATCCCTAGATTCATCTCCCTTAGTTTCACCTCCCTAGCTCCTTCTCTCTAGTGATACAATCCCTAGCCTCAACTCCCTTGGTTCTATCTCATTTTATTACTTGTTATTTCATATACTTGTTCCATTGCCGTGTGTTTCAACTTACAACCTCAAATCTGTCTAAATTACTTAGTTCTAGTTTCTATTCGAGTTCTTGCAAAACAAGTGATTATATAGGTCTAATTAGTCCCTGTGGATTCGACACCCTTACTTGTGTTCTTATACTCAACATGTTTGTAGCACTAGGAAGGAAATATCTCAACACTCACGCTCGTTTTGACCCACGAATGCTTAAAACTTTTCAAATAGACTCCTAATTGAAAAATAGAGAAGTTTTGAGACCAAATAAGCAATTTATCTTTTGAGGACTCATTTTGAGCATCTTAGTAGCGTATTATAAGCGTTCATTTGCTTAAATTCCAAAGCTTGTCAAACTCACGCTCGTTTTAACCCACGAATCCTTAAAACAGTGCAAATAGACTCCTAATTTAAAAAATAGAGAAGTTTTGAGACCAAATAAGCATTTGATCTTTTGAGTACACATTTTGAGCATCTTAGTAGGGTATTATAAACGTTCATTTCCTTAAATTCCATAGCGTGACAAACTCAAGCTCGCTTTAACCCACGAATGCTTAAAACAGTTCAAATAGACCCCCAATTAAAAAATAGAGAAGTTTTGAGACCAAATAAGCATTTGATCTTGTGAGGACACATTTTGAGCTTCTCAGAAGCGTATGATAAGCATTCATTTTCTTAAATTCCAAAGGGTGCCAAACTCACGCTCGTTTTAACCCACGAATGCTTAAAACGGTGCAAATAGACTCCCAATTAAAAAATAGAGAAGTTTTCAGACCAAATAAGCATTTGATCTTTTGAGGACACATTTTGAGCATCTTAGTAGCGTATTATAAGCGTTCGTTTGGCTAAATTCCAAAGCATGTCAAACTCACGCTCGTTTTATCCCACGAATGCTTAAAACTTTGCAAATAGACTCCTAATTGAAAAATAGAGAAGTTTTGAGACCAAATAACCATTTGATCTTGTGAGGACACATTTTGAGCATCTTAGTAGCGTATTATAAGCGTTCATTCGCTTAAATTCCAAAGCGTGTCAAACTCACGCTCGTTTTATCCCACGAATGCTTACGACTTTGCCAATAGACTCCTAATTGAAAAATAGAGAAGTTTTGAGACCAAATAAGCATTTGAACTTTTGAGGACTCATTTTGAGAATCTTAGTAGCGTATTATAAGCATTCATTTGCTTAAATTCCAAATTGTGTCAAACTCACGCTCGTTTTGACCCACGAATGCTTAAAACAATGCAAATAGACTCCTAATTAAAAAATAGAGAAGTTTTGAGACCAAATAAGTATTTGATCTTTTGAGGACACATTTTGAGTATCTTAGTAGCGTATTATAAGCATTCATTTGCTTAAATTCGAAATCGTGACAAACTCACGCTCATTTTAACCCACGAATGCTTAAAACAGTGCAAATAGACTCCTAATAAAAAAAATAGAGAAGTTTTGTGACCAAATATGCATTTGATCTTTTGAGGACTCATTTTGAGCGTCTTAGTAGCGTATTCTAAGGGTTCATTTGCCTAAATTCCAAAGCATGTCAAACTCACGCTTGTTTTATCCTACAAATGCTTAAAACTTTGCAAATAGACTCCTAATCGAAAAATAGAAAGTTTTGAGACCAAATAAGCATTCGATCTTGTGAGGACACATTTTGAGCATCTTAGAAGCGTATTATAAGCGTTCATTTGCTTAAATTACAAAGCGAGTTGATAGGAGCATATTTATGCGACTTAGCTTGCTTGTTTTCTTGCATTTTGGTAATTATTTAGTATTTATTATAGTGTTTTAAGTTAAATTCGTGTGTTTGTAGGTTTTATGGGCTAAGGGTGCATTATGAGCCAATTTGGAGTAGTTTGGAGTGTTTTTGGGCCCAAGATGGATTGCTTATGATCCAAGCTAGATGGATGGACGAATTTGGAGATTAATTGGGTTGAACTCTACTATGAAGATGGATAAGTGAAGCCCAAGTTCTAGAAGATAAGAAAAGAGCAAGAAACAAGGAACTTTCCTTTCCTTTCCACTTCACCTACAACATCCACCACCTTCACCTACAACATCCACCTTCACCTACAACATCCACCTTCACCTACAACATCCACCTACTTCACCTACAACATCCACCACCTTCACCTACTACCTTCACCTACAACCCTTTCCACATTCCCTATAAATACCACCCTATGCCACAACATTCTTGATCATTCTCTTGGCCTTCATCATTCATACACACATCCACCCTTCACCATAACTCACCTATATCCATCCACCACCACAATTCACCACAAAAATCATCAAATCACACTTGTGCCGCATAAAAGCAAAGAAGAAGGAAAGGAAGGAGAGCCTTGGAGCCGTGCTTGCCATTCAAAGCTTGGATTGTTGGAGCGTTTCTAGGTGTAATCTATCTTTGTTTTAAATGTTTAAATTTGATTATCTTTGTTTAATTGCGACTATGAGGAAATAAATTCGCCTTGGCTAGAGGTTAATTCGAAACCATGGATATATTTGTAATTTGAATTGATACCTTCAGTTGTGATTTCTGAGTTGTGATTTAATTTTCTTAACTGCTTGATTAATAACTTATTTGTGTATGTCGATTAAGAATGCATACTTAATTTACATGTATGAATTTGATGCTAGAATATAAGTGAATTTCACCTAATCGTTATGAACTTATATTCATGAGTAGTGAAGGTTGCTAGTCACAATCGCGTTAAGTAAATTCTTGGCATGAGTTTCATGCAATTCATTGTAACAAGTGCCTCGTCAATGCTTATGGTTTTCATAGAACTTAATGATCTTTGCTTGTATCTCTATTATGCAATTCATGTAGGGAACTTGTGGGGAATGTTTTGGGTTGTCGTATGCAATCATCCAATCCATTAACTTAAGGAAAATCTGAGAATTAATTTAAGCGTACCTAATTAATTTGGGGTGTTGAAATTCACAACTTATTGAAAGAACAACTGAAAATCAATTTAGGTTGCATTTGTGTCATGTGTGGAGAAGAACCCTCTAGCCAATCCGTCGTCTATTCGTTTACTTTAATTTTATGTTTTTGTCAATTTTATAATTTATTTAAGTTTGATTTACTTCGTCAAAACCAAATCAATCCCCCATTATTAAATTATATTATTTAGTTAGTTTTTATTATTTTTAATCTTTTAATTTAAATTTCCGTCCATTTCAATTCCTAGTGTCTAATTTGTGTGTTTTCATTATTTTGAGTCATTTTAAGTGTGTTTCGAGTTTTTAGCCTAGTTTTGTGTTTTTGAGTCTTGTTTAATATTTTTAAATTAATTTAGAGTAGATTAGCAATCCCTCCTAATCCCCGGCCTAGAACGATACCCTACTTACACCTATACTACAATTGTCAAAAAGAGGGTTAAATTTGTGCGGTTTAAAATCCCGTCACGAGTCAAACTCACGCTCGTTTTATCCCACGAATGCTTAAAACTTTTCAAATAGGACTCCTAATTGAAAAATAGAGAAGTTTTGAGACCAAATAAGCAATTTATCTTTTGAGGACTCATTTTGAGCATCATGGTAGCGTATTATAAGCGTTCATTTGCTTAAATTCCAAATTGTGTCAAACTCACGCTCGTTTTGACCCACGAATGTTTAAAACAATGCAAATAGACTCCTAATTAAAAAATAGAGAAGTTTTGAGACCAAATAAGCAATTTATCTTTTGAGGACTCATTTTGAGCATCTTAGTAGCGTATTATAAGCGTTCATTCGCTTAAATTCCAAAGCGTGTCAAACTCAAGCTCGTTTTAACCCACGAATGCTTAAAACAGTGCAAATAGACTCCTAATTAAAAAATAGAGAAGTTTTGAGACCAAATAAGCATTTGATCTTGTGAGGACACATTTTGAGCATCTTAGTAGTGTATTATAAGCGTTCGTTTGCTTAAATTACAAAGCGAGTCAAACTCACGCTCGTTTTATCCCACGAATGCTTAAAACAGTGCAAATAGACTCCTAATTTAAAAAATAGAGAAGTTTTGAGACCAAATAAGCATTTGAATTTGGAGTACACATTTTCAGCATCTTAGTAGGGTATTATAAGCGTTCATTTCCTTAAATTCCATAGCGTGCCAAACTCACGCTCGTTTTAACCCACGAATGCTTAAAACAGTGCAAATAGACTCCTAATAAAAAAATAGAGAAGTTTTGAGACCAAATAAGCATTTTAAGTTTTGAGGACACATTTTGAGCATCTTAGTAGCGTATTATAAGCGTTCATTTGCTTAATTTCCAAATTGTGTCAAACTCACGCTCGTTTTGACCCACGAATGCTTAAAACAATGCAAATAGACTCCTAATTAAAAAATATAGAAGTTTTGAGACCAAATAAGCATTTGAACTTTTGAGGACTCATTTTGAGAATCTTAGTAGCGTATTATAAGCGTTCATTTGCTTAAATTCCAAATTGTGTCAAACTCACGCTCGTTTTGACCCACGAATGCTTACAACTTTGCAAATAGACTCCTAATTAAAAAATAGAGAAGTTTTGAGACCAAATAAGCATTTGATCTTTTGAGGACACATTTTGAGTATCTTAGTAGCGTATTATAAGCGTTCATTTGCTTAAA
The DNA here is from genome assembly GCA_963580275.1 of Crataegus laevigata. Classification (NCBI taxonomy): domain Eukaryota; kingdom Viridiplantae; phylum Streptophyta; class Magnoliopsida; order Rosales; family Rosaceae; genus Crataegus; species Crataegus laevigata. The sequence goes on from OY756952.1 coordinate 19,755,927, forward strand.
TTCCAAATTGTGTCAAACTCACGCTCGTTTTGACCCACGAATGCTTAAAACAATGCAAATAGACTCCTAATTAAAAAATAGAGAAGTTTTGAGACCAAATAAGCATTTGATCTTTTGAGTACACATTTTGAGCATCTTAGTAGGGTATTATAAGCGTTCATTTCCTTAAATTCCATAGCGTGCCAAACTCACGCTCGTTTTAACCCACGAATGCTTAAAACAGTGCAAATAGACTCCTAATTAAAAAATAGAGAAGTTTTGAGACCAAATAAGCGTTTGAACTTTTGAGGACTCATTTTGAGAATCTTAGTAGCGTATTATAAGCGTTCATTTGCTTAAATTCCAAATTGTGTCAAACTCACGCTCGTTTTGACCGACGAATGCTTAAAACAATGCAAATAGACTCCTAATTAAAAAATAGAGAAGTTTTGAGACCAAATAAGCAATTTATCTTTTGAGGACTCATTTTGAGCATCTTAGTAGCGTATTATAAGCGTTCATTCTCTTAAATTCCAAAGCGTGTCAAACTCACGCTCGTTTTAACCCACGAATGCTTAAAACAGTGCAAATAGACTCCTAATTAAAAAATAGAGAAGTTTTGAGACCAAATAAGCATTTGATCTTGTGAGGACACATTTTGAGCATCTTAGTAGTGTATTATAAGCGTTCGTTTGCTTAAATTACAAAGCGAGTCAAACTCAAGCTCGTTTTATCCCACGAATGCTTAAAACAGTGCAAATAGACTCCTAATTAAAAAATAGAGAAGTTTTGAGACCAAATAAGCGTTTGAACTTTTGAGGACTCATTTTGAGAATCTTAGTAGCGTATTATAAGCGTTCATTTGCTTAAATTCCAAATTGTGTCAAACTCACGCTCGTTTTGACCCACGAATGCTTAAAACAATGCAAATAGACTCCTAATTAAAAAATAGAGAAGTTTTGAGACCAAATAAGCAATTTATCTTTTGAGGACTCATTTTGAGCATCGTAGTAGCGTATTATAAGCGTTCATTCGCTTAAATTCCAAAGCGTGTCAAACTCACGCTCGTTTTATCCCACGAATGCTTAAAACAGTGCAAATAGACTCCTAATTCAAAAATAGAGAAGTTTTGAGACCAAATAAGCATTTGATCTTGTGTGGACACATTTTGAGCATCTTAGTAGTGTATTATAAGCGTTCGTTTGCTCAAATTACAAAGCGAGTCAAACTCACGCTCGTTTTATCCCACGAATGCTTACAACAGTGCAAATAGACTCCTAATTAAAAAATAGAGAAGTTTTGAGACCAAATAAGCGTTTGAACTTTTGAGGACTCATTTTGAGAATCTTAGTAGCGTATTATAAGCGTTCATTTGCTTAAATTCCAAATTGTGTCAAACTCACGCTCGTTTTGACCCACGAATGCTTAAAACAATGCAAATAGACTCCTAATTAAAAAATAGAGAAGTTTTGAGACCAAATAAGCAATTTATCTTTTGAGGACTCATTTTGAGCATCTTAGTAGCGTATTATAAACATTCATTCGCTTAAATTCCAAAGCGTGTCAAACTCACGCTCGTTTTAACCCACGAATGCTTAAAACAGTGCAAATAGACTCCTAATTAAAAAATAGAGAAGTTTTGAGACCAAATAAGCGTTTGAACTTTTGAGGACTCATTTTGAGAATCTTAGTAGCGTATTATAAGCGTTCATTTGCTTAAATTCCAAATTGTGTCAAACTCACGCTCGTTTTGACCGACAAATGCTTAAAACAATGCAAATAGACTCCTAATTAAAAAATAGAGAAGTTTTGAGACCAAATAAGCAATTTATCTTTTGAGGACTCATTTTGAGCATCTTAGTAGCGTATTATAAGCGTTCATTCTCTTAAATTCCAAAGCGTGTCAAACTCACGCTCGTTTAACCCACGAATGCTTAAAACAGTGCAAATAGACTCCTAATTAAAAAATAGAGAAGTTTTGAGACCAAATAAGCATTTGATCTTGTGAGGACACATTTTGAGCATCTTAGTAGTGTATTATAAGCGTTCGTTTGCTTAAATTACAAAGCGAGTCAAACTCAAGCTCGTTTTATCCCACGAATGCTTAAAACAGTGCAAATAGACTCCTAATTAAAAAATAGAGAAGTTTTGAGACCAAATAAGCGTTTGAACTTTTGAGGACTCATTTTGAGAATCTTAGTAGCGTATTATAAGCGTTCATTTGCTTAAATTCCAAATTGTGTCAAACTCACGCTCGTTTTGACCCACGAATGCTTAAAACAATGCAAATAGACTCCTAATTAAAAAATAGAGAAGTTTTGAGACCAAATAAGCAATTTATCTTTTGAGGACTCATTTTGAGCATCGTAGTAGCGTATTATAAGCGTTCATTCGCTTAAATTCCAAAGCGTGTCAAACTCACGCTCGTTTTATCCCGCGAATGCTTAAAACAGTGCAAATAGACTCCTAATTCAAAAATAGAGAAGTTTTGAGACCAAATAAGCATTTGATCTTGTGTGGACACATTTTGAGCATCTTAGTAGTGTATTATAAGCGTTCGTTTGCTCAAATTACAAAGCGAGTCAAACTCACGCTCGTTTTATCCCACGAATGCTTACAACAGTGCAAATAGACTCCTAATTAAAAAATAGAGAAGTTTTGAGACCAAATAAGCGTTTGAACTTTTGAGGACTCATTTTGAGAATCTTAGTAGCGTATTATAAGCGTTCATTTGCTTAAATTCCAAATTGTGTCAAACTCACGCTCGTTTTGACCCACGAATGCTTAAAACAATGCAAATAGACTCCTAATTAAAAAATAGAGAAGTTTTGAGACCAAATAAGCAATTTATCTTTTGAGGACTCATTTTGAGCATCTTAGTAGCGTATTATAAACATTCATTCGCTTAAATTCCAAAGCGTGTCAAACTCACGCTCGTTTTAACCCACGAATGCTTAAAACAGTGCAAATAGACTCCTAATTAAAAAATAGAGAAGTTTTGAGACCAAATAAGCGTTTGAACTTTTGAGGACTCATTTTGAGAATCTTAGTAGCGTATTATAAGCGTTCATTTGCTTAAATTCCAAATTGTGTCAAACTCACGCTCGTTTTGACCGACGAATGCTTAAAACAATGCAAATAGACTCCTAATTAAAAAATAGAGAAGTTTTGAGACCAAATAAGCAATTTATCTTTTGAGGACTCATTTTGAGCATCTTAGTAGCGTATTATAAGCGTTCATTCTCTTAAATTCCAAAGCGTGTCAAACTCACGCTCGTTTTAACCCACGAATGCTTAAAACAGTGCAAATAGACTCCTAATTAAAAAATAGAGAAGTTTTGAGACCAAATAAGCATTTGATCTTGTGAGGACACATTTTGAGCATCTTAGTAGTGTATTATAAGCGTTCGTTTGCTTAAATTACAAAGCGAGTCAAACTCAAGCTCGTTTTATCCCACGAATGCTTAAAACAGTGCAAATAGACTCCTAATTAAAAAATAGAGAAGTTTTGAGACCAAATAAGCGTTTGAACTTTTGAGGACTCATTTTGAGAATCTTAGTAGCGTATTATAAGCGTTCATTTGCTTAAATTCCAAATTGTGTCAAACTCACGCTCGTTTTGACCCACGAATGCTTAAAACAATGCAAATAGACTCCTAATTAAAAAATAGAGAAGTTTTGAGACCAAATAAGCAATTTATCTTTTGAGGACTCATTTTGAGCATCGTAGTAGCGTATTATAAGCGTTCATTCGCTTAAATTCCAAAGCGTGTCAAACTCACGCTCGTTTTATCCCGCGAATGCTTAAAACAGTGCAAATAGACTCCTAATTCAAAAATAGAGAAGTTTTGAGACCAAATAAGCATTTGATCTTGTGTGGACACATTTTGAGCATCTTAGTAGTGTATTATAAGCGTTCGTTTGCTCAAATTACAAAGCGAGTCAAACTCACGCTCGTTTTATCCCACGAATGCTTACAATAGTGCAAATAGACTCCTAATTAAAAAATAGAGAAGTTTTGAGACCAAATAAGCGTTTGAACTTTTGAGGACTCATTTTGAGAATCTTAGTAGCGTATTATAAGCGTTCATTTGCTTAAATTCCAAATTGTGTCAAACTCACGCTCGTTTTGACCCACGAATGCTTAAAACAATGCAAATAGACTCCTAATTAAAAAATAGAGAAGTTTTGAGACCAAATAAGCAATTTATCTTTTGAGGACTCATTTTGAGCATCTTAGTAGCGTATTATAAACATTCATTCGCTTAAATTCCAAAGCGTGTCAAACTCACGCTCGTTTTAACCCACGAATGCTTAAAACAGTGCAAATAGACTCCTAATTAAAAAATAGAGAAGTTTTGAGACCAAATAAGCGTTTGAACTTTTGAGGACTCATTTTGAGAATCTTAGTAGCGTATTATAAGCGTTCATTTGCTTAAATTCCAAATTGTGTCAAACTCACGCTCGTTTTGACCCACGAATGCTTAAAACAATGCAAATAGACTCCTAATTAAAAAATAGAGAAGTTTTGAGACCAAATAAGCAATTTATCTTTTGAGGACTCATTTTGAGCATCTTAGTAGCGTATTATAAGCATTCATTCTCTTAAATTCCAAAGCGTGTCAAACTCACGCTCGTTTTAACCCACGAATGCTTAAAACAGTGCAAATAGACTCCTAATTAAAAAATAGAGAAGTTTTGAGACCAAATAAGCATTTGATCTTGTGAGGACACATTTTGAGCATCTTAGTAGTGTATTATAAGCGTTCGTTTGCTTAAATTACAAAGCGAGTCAAACTCAAGCTCGTTTTATCCCACGAATGCTTAAAACAGTGCAAATAGACTCCTAATTAAAAAATAGAGAAGTTTTGAGACCAAATAAGCGTTTGAACTTTTGAGGACTCATTTTGAGAATCTTAGTAGCGTATTATAAGCGTTCATTTGCTTAAATTCCAAATTGTGTCAAACTCACGCTCGTTTTGACCCACGAATGCTTAAAACAATGCAAATAGACTCCTAATTAAAAAATAGAGAAGTTTTGAGACCAAATAAGCAATTTATCTTTTGAGGACTCATTTTGAGAATCTTAGTAGCGTATTATAAGCGTTCATTTGCTTAAATTCCAAATTGTGTCAAACTCACGCTCGTTTTGACCCACGAATGCTTAAAACAATGCAAATAGACTCCTAATTAAAAAATAGAGAAGTTTTGAGACCAAATAAGCAATTTATCTTTTGAGGACTCATTTTGAGCATCGTAGTAGCGTATTATAAGCGTTCATTCGCTTAAATTCCAAAGCGTGTCAAACTCACGCTCGTTTTATCCCACGAATGCTTAAAACAGTGCAAATAGACTCCTAATTCAAAAATAGAGAAGTTTTGAGACCAAATAAGCATTTGATCTTTTGAGTACACATTTTGAGCATCTTAGTAGTGTATTATAAGCGTTCATTTGCTTAAATTACAAAGCGAGTCAAACTCACGCTCGTTTTGACCCACGAATGCTTAAAACAATGCAAATAGACTCCTAATTAAAAAATAGAGAAGTTTTGAGACCAAATAAGCAATTTATCTTTTGAGGACTCATTTTGAGCATCTTAGTAGCGTATTATAAACGTTCATTCGCTTAAATTCCAAAGCGTGTCAAACTCACGCTCGTTTTAACCCACGAATGCTTAAAACAGTGCAAATAGACTCCTAATTAAAAAATAGAGAAGTTTTGAGACCAAATAAGCATTTGATCTTGTGAGGACTCATTTTGAGCATCTTAGTAGCGTATTATAAGCGTTCATTCTCTTAAATTCCAAAGCGTGTCAAACTCACGCTCGTTTTATCCCACGAATGCTTAAAACAGTGCAAATAGACTCCTAATTCAAAAATAGAGAAGTTTTGAGACCAAATAAGCAATTTATCTTTTGAGGACTCATTTTGAGCATCGTAGTAGCGTATTATAAGCGTTCATTCGCTTAAATTCCAAAGCGTGTCAAACTCACGCTCGTTTTATCCCACGAATGCTTAAAACAGTGCAAATAGACTCCTAATTCAAAAATAGAGAAGTTTTGAGACCAAATAAGCATTTGAACTTTTGAGGACTCATTTTGAGAATCTTAGTAGCGTATTATAAGCGTTCATTTGCTTAAATTCCAAATTGTGTCAAACTCACGCTCGTTTTGACCCACGAATGCTTAAAACAATGCAAATAGACTGCTAATTAAAAAATATAGAAGTTTTGAGACCAAATCAGCATTTTAATTTTGAGTACACATTTTGAGCATCTTAGTAGGGTATTATAAGCGTTCATTTCCTTAAATTCCATAGCGTGCCAAACTCACGCTCGTTTTAACCCACGAATGCTTAAAACAGTGCAAATAGACTCCTAATTAAAAAATAGAGAAGTTTTGAGACCAAATAAGCATTTTAAGTTTTGAGGACACATTTTGAGCATCTTAGTAGCGTATTATAAGCGTTCATTTGCTTAAATTCCAAAATTGTGTCAAACTCACGCTCGTTTTGACCCACGAATGCTTAAAACAATGCAAATAGACTCCTAATTAAAAAATAGAGAAGTTTTGAGACCAAATAAGCAATTTATCTTTTGAGGACTCATTTTGAGCATCTTAGTAGCGTATTATAAGCGTTCATTCTCTTAAATTCCAAAGCGTGTCAAACTCACGCTCGTTTTAACCCACGAATGCTTAAAACAGTGCAAATAGACTCCTAATTAAAAAATAGAGAAGTTTTGAGACCAAATAAGCATTTGATCTTGTGAGGACACATTTTGAGCATCTTAGTAGTGTATTATAAGCGTTCGTTTGCTTAAATTACAAAGCGAGTCAAACTCAAGCTCGTTTTATCCCACGAATGCTTAAAACAGTGCAAATAGACTCCTAATTAAAAAATAGAGAAGTTTTGAGACCAAATAAGCGTTTGAACTTTTGAGGACTCATTTTGAGAATCTTAGTAGCGTATTATAAGCGTTCATTTGCTTAAATTCCAAATTGTGTCAAACTCACGCTCGTTTTGACCCACGAATGCTTAAAACAATGCAAATAGACTCCTAATTAAAAAATAGAGAAGTTTTGAGACCAAATAAGCAATTTATCTTTTGAGGACTCATTTTGAGCATCGTAGTAGCGTATTATAAGCGTTCGTTTGCTTAAATTACAAAGCGAGTCAAACTCACGCTCGTTTTATCCCACGAATGCTTACAACAGTGCAAATAGACTCCTAATTAAAAAATAGAGAAGTTTTGAGACCAAATAAGCGTTTGAACTTTTGAGGACTCATTTTGAGAATCTTAGTAGCGTATTATAAGCGTTCATTTGCTTAAATTCCAAATTGTGTCAAACTCACGCTCGTTTTGACCCACGAATGCTTAAAACAATGCAAATAGACTCCTAATTAAAAAATAGAGAAGTTTTGAGACCAAATAAGCAATTTATCTTTTGAGGACTCATTTTGAGCATCTTAGTAGCGTATTATAAACGTTCATTCGCTTAAATTCCAAAGCGTGTCAAACTCACGCTCGTTTTAACCCACGAATGCTTAAAACAGTGCAAATAGACTCCTAATTAAAAAATAGAGAAGTTTTGAGACCAAATAAGCATTTGATCTTGTGAGGACACATTTTGAGCATCTTAGTAGTGTATTATAAGCGTTCGTTTGCTTAAATTACAAAGCGAGTCAAACTCACACTCGTTTTATCCCACGAATGCTTACAACTTTGCCAATAGACTCCTAATTGAAAAATAGAGAAGTTTTGAGACCAAATAAGCATTTGAACTTGTGAGGACTCATTTTGAGAAACTTAGTAGCGTATTATAAGCGTTCATTTGCTTAAATTCCAGATTGTGTCAAACTCACGCTCGTTTTGACCCACGAATGCTTAAAACAATGCAAATAGACTCCTAATTAAAAAATAGAGAAGTTTTGAGACCAAATAAGCATTTGAACTTTTGAGGACTCATTTTGAGAATCTTAGTAGCGTATTATAAGCGTTCATTTGCTTAAATTCCAAATTGTGTCAAACTCACGCTCGTTTTTGACCCACGTATGCTTAAAACAATGCAAATAGACTCCTAATTAAAAAATAGAGAAGTTTTGAGACCAAATAAGCATTTGAATTTTGAGTACACATTTTGAGCATCTTAGTAGGGTATTATAAGCGTTCATTTCCTTAAATTCCATAGCGTGCCAAACTCACGCTCGTTTTAACCCACGAATGCTTAAAACAGTGCAAATAGACTCCTAATTAAAAAATAGAGAAGTTTTGAGACCAAATAAGCATTTTAAGTTTTGAGGACACATTTTGAGCATCTTAGTAGCGTATTATAAGCGTTCATTTGCTTAAATTCCAAAATTGTGTCAAACTCGCGCTCGTTTTGACCCACGAATGCTTAAAACAATGCAAATAGACTCCTAATTGAAAAATAGAGAAGTTTTGAGACCAAATGTTGATGTTTTTCCTTCCTAGTGCTACAAACATGTTGAGTATAAGAACACAAGTAAGGGTGTCGAATCCACAGGGACTAATTAGACCTATATAACCACTTGTTTTGCAAGAAACTTACTAGAACCTAGAACTAACCAATTTAAACAGATTTGAGGTTGTATCTTGAAACATACGGACATGAAATGGCTACAAGTAAATGAAACAACAAGTAATAAAATGAGGTAGAACCGAGGGAGTTGAGGCTAGGGATTGTATCAATAGAGAGAAGGAGCTAGGGGTTCGATTTCACCATAGCTAATTGATTCCATGTTTGTTAATTCAAGTTATGCTCACCCATCTATATATTTCTTGAGTTTGTTTCACTTTAGTTATGATCATCCATATGGTGTGTGGTTTTGATCAAATATTCCTAATCATGGACCTAATTGTGATGTGCAACTTCGGTTATTGATTAGGAATGTGTTAAGCATAAGAAACTTTCATAAAACCAAAGGAAACACTTGGCAGGATGTATACCAAACATTCCCTTCATTCATTCCCATATCTGCCAAGGTTATGCATGATGTGTGCTATAAAATTGGCTAAACAACTTATGGTTAATTCAAATGGTGATCAAGCATCAAAATCAACACACTAAGTCACAATTAAAATCAGAGAGTGAAACAAGAAATAGAAAGATAAACTGAGCATAGCATTTCCGAGTTAACTACATGGCAACCTTGCTAGGCTACATCGAATCCCTATAGAGAGATTAGTTACACTTCATGTTTACAAAGATTTGACATAGAAATATAACATGAGTGTACATAGAATTAAGAAGAAGAACCCCTTGAAGCAAAACTGTGTTGAAGATCACTTGGGAATGGCCTTCGGTGCAAGCTCTCCAAGTGTGGTGTAGATGAATGTGGCACGGTGATGATGAGATGGTTTCTGTGAAATGGGAGAGAATGGGCAGAAAATGGTGTGGTGTTTTGTGTTTTGGGAGTAAGGATGAATGTAGTAGTGTAGGGTTGTGGAATTGGAGAGTTTATGCCGAATTGAAGAGAGATTTTTTCCCCCCTCAGATTTCTTTTTACTTAAAGAGAATGAATGGAATAGCTTTTCAGGTTTAGATCCAAGATTGGATCTCAACAAATGTAAAATATGGGATGCAAGTGTGTGTAATGATGGGGAATTCAATTTCTGAAATGGATAGTGCATGGCATGGAGAAAATGAGCAAGCATGTGGTCATTTTGAATGGAGAAGCATGTGAAAACTGCAATGACAGGCTGGCAAGGGATAGAAAAGGCACGGCATGGGTGAAATTGTTTGTGAAATTGCATGGCTGAAAGGTTTAACTAATGGGAAGGGTAGAAAATGTAAGTTAATGCATGGCAAGGTGGTGAAATCACCCAAATCCGAATCCAATGCATGTGCCATGCATAGGTTCTCCAATATGGCCGAATTGCACCCTCCTTCCCTCCATATTACTTCCTGAAATTCCAGCAACCAACATGCTTAGATATTTCATTTGGACTTCAAAAATCCATCTCCATGCTTGGAGTAATGCTCGGCTACCAAATGTGGTGTTTTTGGTTCATTATCCTTCCAATTGATCCTAACACACACATAGCTGCACACTAACACAAAATGATGTAAAATGCAACTAGTTTAAATCAAACACACCACAAAGACACAAAATATGGATGCTATAAATGCATATGAAATGTGAACTATCAAATACCCCCAAACCTGGTTTTTGCTAGTCCACGAGCAAACTTAGAATTAAAACACACAAAACACTAACATCTAACAAACGATTGCATTGAGCATATGCAACAAGCCTTTGAACCCCTAGGTGTCCCTAGTTGGAGGAGTTGTGTCTCCTGAGAGTTTATAAAGATGACACCCTCAAACATCAACAAAATCTGCAAACAACTTTGGTTAAACAAACTTTAAACAAACTAATAAGAACCAATGAAAACTTTGTCATACAATCAAACTCAAAAGCCCAGCCATTCCAAAGAATCGTATCAATTGTAATGTATAAAGATAGTGCACCATGTCTTACAACTTCAAGGTCACCATACCCAAATGCCTAAGAACGAATTCGCCTCAACTCTATTCCTCACGGTTCCACTCAAGTTTTCACTCAGATCCTAAGGTTTTTAGTCTCTCCACTAGCATATGTGAATGAAGTTATGTAAAGGAAATCAAAATTCTCACATATGAACTTGAAATGAAAGCACAAATTCTGAGTAGATCTCATGAAATGAATTAAATACCAAGAATATAGATAACCATACACTTACCATCACCCATGAATACATCCTCAATGATCAACTAGGTCTTTCTCAAGATTGTAATGTAAGGCTTAGGTTATGGGTTATGAAAGAAGTGATATGAAATACTAGAACTTGGGGCATACCAAAGTGTCTTTGAGATTCATGCTCTTCACTTGCATTTGCATTCTTTCATCTTCATTTTTGGCGTCCAAGACCTATGTCTTATGATGAGGAGATTTGGAACTTGTTTTCACTTGATTCTCTTCTTTGTTAACTTCTTTTTTTTTTTTTTTTAGAATCACACTTCACATAGGCCTTCGGTACACACCACAATCTTGTTTTATCAATCAATTTACCTTTGGAGTTCATCACATTGGTATTCCCCAAGCTATAAGGTACGGCTTGAATTGAGCTAGGATGGGGTAGAGTATGGTGTGTGGGTGATGAAAGAATTAGGCAAAAGTGTTTGGCTGCAAAGGGGTGAATGGAACACACAAAGGGATAGGATTTTAGCCATTTAGTAGTTAAACATGCATAGCCTAACATCATCTCATTGAGTTCATTCATGAATGGTACTAAACACATGGTATCTACAAAGGAGAGTAATTCTTAGCATTCAAACAAAATAGAAGCAATGAGATCATTTAGAGTGAAATTTGAAAGAAAAGATAGGAGTAGAAACACTTTAAACCCTCTCAAAGAAACAATTTAGGCTCAAAATAACTCACTAGGGTAGTCTCCACTATTCTTCTTTGTGAATTTGAGTATGGTACCTCTATCATCATATCTTCAAGTTTTACCACTTTATAAATGACAACAAGATACAAAACCATTTCATAGTGACCCCAAAGTTTATTTGCAAACATAGTTCTCATATACATTTGTATTAGTAAGCAAAAAAACACATTTAACCAAAACAACACAAACCAACACTAAAACATGCTTTTCAACACTAAAACAGAAACACTTGTCCAAAACAACATAAAAACAATATTTTCCATCCAAAATACCCCCAAACCTAACTTAAACATTGTCCTCAATGTTTACATTTGAATGTAGTGCAAGTAGGCAAAGAATATGGCATGGAAACAACATAGTCACAACATAAGTAAAGAATACAAACCACACTAGGTTGCCTCCTAGCAAGCGCTTTATTTAATGTCTAGGCAAGACATGGAAGCTTGTTCATGGTGTTGTAAACTCAAGGTAATCCACCACTTGATACATTAGCTCATCCTCCACATTGTCCAAATATGGCTTCAATCTCTGCCCATTGACTTTAAAAGAGGTGCCATTCTTCATGCTTTCAATCTCCACAGCCCCGTGGGGGAATGTTTGCACCACCTTGAATGGTCCAACCCACCTAGACTTCAATTTCCCTGGAAAAAGTCTCAAACGTGAGTCAAACAAAAGTACTTTCATACCTTGGTGAAACTCCTTCCTTAGGATGGCTTTGTCATGATAGAGCTTAGTCCTTTCCTTGTAGATTTTGGCATTCTCATATGCCTCATTTCTAAGCTCATCCAACTCATTAAGTTGGAGCTTTCTTGCTATGCCCGCATCTTTGTAATCAAAGTTGAACTTCTTGATGGCCCAATATGCACGGTGTTCAAGCTCCATTGGCAAATGACAAGCTTTCCCAAACACAAGTCGATATGGACTCATGCCAATGGGAGTCTTGTATGCTGTCCTATATGCCCAAAGTGCATCATTCAACCTCAATGACCAATCCTTCCTTGTAGGGCTCACGGTTTTCATCAAAATGTTCTTGATCTCCCTATTGCTAATCTCCACTTGGCCCGAGGTTTGAGGATGGTACGGGGTAGATACTTTGTGGTTGATGTTGTACTTCTTCATCAAGGATTCAAAAGGTTTGTTGCAGAAATGGGTGCCACCATCACTAATAATAGCTCTTGGTGTTCCAAACCTACAAAAAATCACATCTTTAAGAAAATTCAACACAACCTTATGATCATTAGTTCTTGTAGCAATGGCTTCCACCCATTTGGATACATAATCTACGGCCACTAAAATGTATAAGTAACCAAAAGAGGATGGGAATGGTCCCATGAAGTCGATTCCCCAAACATCAAAGAGTTCAACCACCAAAATGTTGTTCAATGGCATCTCATTCCTTCGGCTTATGTTCCCCATTTTCTGGCACCTATCACACTTAGAACAAAAATCAAAAGCATCTTTGAATAGAGTAGGCCAAAAGAAACCAGATTGTAAAACCTTTAGGGATGTCTTTTTGGCACCAAAATGTCCTCCACATGCCAATGTATGGCTAAATGTTAGAATGCTTTGTTGCTCACTTTCTGGGACACATCTCCTAATGATTTGGTCAGGACAATACTTAAACAAGTATGGTTCATCCCAAATGTAATGCTTTACCATGGCAAGGAACTTCTTTCTTTCCTGAAAAGAAATGTCATTTCTAAATACACCACAAGCAAGGTAATTGACAAAATCAGCATACCATGGTTCCTTTTCTTGAACAACAAAGAGTTGTTCATCTGGAAATGATTCATTTAGAGGCAAGGGTTGTTCAACTCCATGGTTCTCATCAAGCCTAGACAAATGGTCAGCCACAACATTGTCACTTCCCTTCTTATCTCGAATTTCCAAATCAAACTCTTGTAGTAAGAGTATCCATCTAATTAGGCGCGGTTTAGCATCCTTCTTTGTCATCAAATACCTAAGGGCTGCATGATCAGAAAACACAATGACTTTAGATCCCACAAGATATGATCTAAACTTCTCTAATGCAAAGACAATAGCAAGCAACTCCTTTTCAGTTGTGGAGTAGTTGAGTTGAGCATCATTGAGAGTACGGCTTGCATAATAGATCACATGTGGGAGTTTGTTAACCCTTTGTCCTAAAACTGCACCAATAGCATAATCAGAGGCATCACACATTAATTCAAAAGGTAGAGACCAATCTGGTGCCATAATGATAGGAGCCGAGGTTAGTTCATGTTTCAAAGTATTGAATGCATTCATACAAGCTTTATCAAAGTGAAACACAACATCTTTAGCTAACAAATTGCATAGAGGCCGAGTTATCATTGAAAAGTTCTTAATGAAACGTCTATAAAAGCCTGCATGTCCTAAGAAACTTCTCACTCCCTTCACGGTTGTAGGAGCTGCCATAGTGTTGATAATGTCAATTTTGGCTTTGTCTACCTCCATTCCTTTGCTAGAGATCACATGGCCTAAAACAATGCCTTGTTTCACCATGAATTGGCATTTCTCCCAATTGAGAACCAAATTGGTTTCTTGGCACCTTTGAAGCACTAAAGAGAGATGGTTAAGACATTCATCAAAAGAAGAACCAAACACTGAAAAATCATCCATGAATACCTCAATGAACCTTTCCACCATGTCAGAAAAGATTGCCAACATACATCTTTGGAATGTGGCCGGGGCATTGCAAAGTCCAAAGGGCATTCTCCTATATGCAAATGTGCCAAATGGACATGTGAATGTTGTTTTCTCTTGATCCTCCGGGGCAATTGCAATTTGATTGTAACCTGAGTAACCATCAAGAAAACAATAGTGTGAATAACCTGCCAATCTCTCAAGCATTTGATCTATGAAAGGCATGGGAAAGTAATCTTTTCTAGTGTTAGAATTCAACTTCCTGTAATCGGTGCAAACTCTCCAACTAGCCGTGGGTTTTATGGTCACAAGCTCTTTGTTTTCATTCCTCATCACCGTGATTCCCACCTTCTTTGGTACCACTTGAATGGCACTCACCCATTTGCTATCAGAAATGGGATATATGATCCCCACATCTAACAACTTCAAGACTTCATCCCTAACAACTTCTTTCATGTGTGGATTGAGCCTTCTTTGTGGCTCACGGGTTGTCTTTGCTCCATCCTCCAAGAGGATCCTATGCATGCACCTAGTAGGGCTTATTCCCTTGATATCTGCAATAGACCAACCAATAGCCGATTTGGACTCTTTTAACACCCTAAGTAGTTTATCTTCTTCATTAGGTGTTAGGTCCGAGGCTATGATAACTGGAAGGGTTTCAAATTCAGCTAGATATGCATATTTTAGATGTGGTGGAAGTGGTTTAAGTTCAAGTTTAGGTGCCTTAACAATGGAAGGGATTAAATGTGACCTTGATGGTTCTAATGACTCTACAAGAGGTGAAACATTAAAAGGATATGGTGCTAATGCTTCCAAGGCAGCAACCACTTCCATGAGTGCATCTTCATCATCAAACTCATCTTGAGATTGAGTCAAAACGGTTTGTAATGGTTCATTAGATTGTGCCTGCAAGAACTTAGAGAAAACAAGTGAATCAAGCACATCAATGGCATAGCAATCAAGAGATGAAGAAGGATGAGCAAGAGACTCAAACACTTTGAATTGGACGGTCTCTCCTAGCACTGTCATAGTGAGGATTCCATTTTGCACATCAATGATGGTCTTGGCCGTGGCCATGAATGGTCTTCCAAGCAAAATAGGCAACTCTCTATCATGTATAGGTGCTTCTTCCATGTCCAATACTACAAAATCCACAGGCAAGATTAGTTTATCAATTTGAACTAGAATGTCCTCTACTATACCTCTTGGATACTTCACGGATCTGTCCGCAAGTTGTAGTGAAATGGTTGTGGCCTTCAATTCCCCCAAACCTAGTTGAAGGTACACGGAGTATGGCATTAAGTTGATGCTAGCACCCAAATCAAGCATGGCCTTCTCCACTTTCTTGTCTCCTATGGTTATGTTGATTGAAAAACTTCCCGGATCTTTGAGCTTTGGTGGAAGTTTTCTTTGCAACACCGCACTTACATTCTCCGACACCACTACCTTCTCATGTGGTCCATACTTCCTTTTGTAGTTGTTTAACTCCTTGAAGAATTTCCCATAAGCCGGCATGTTCCTAATGACATCAAGCAAAGGTAAGTTCACATTCACCTTACTTAGAATATCAAAAATTTCTTTAAATGACTTATCCTGCTTGCCCTTGGCAAGTCTTCCAGGGAATGGTATTGGTGGAGTGTAAGGCTTCTCGGCCTTGTGAAGGTTTGGTGCTTCATTTGAGGAAGAAGCATGGCTTGGTTCCTCATTTGGTTTCTCATTTGGTTTCTCCTTTGCACCTACATTTATATGATCAAATTCATTAGTAACTTCATTTCCAACTCTATTATCAATAACCTTACCATTTCTTAGTGTAGTTATGGCTTTGGCTTGCTCTTGGTTCCTTTGGAGTATCACGGGTTGGCTTGGAAACTTGCCAACCTCTCTTTGGTTCAAGGCATCTGCAATTTGTCCCAATTGTGTCTCCATTTTGGTTAGGGCAGCCGAATGTTGTTGGAAAGTGCTATTTGTGGCTTGTTGGAATTGCAAGGTGTTTTGAGCTAACAACTTAACCGTATCCTCAAGTGTAGGGGCAGGTCTTGGTTGGAAGTTTTGGACTTGATTTTGGTTGGCATTGGGAGGTCTTGGTTGGAAATTTTGGTAGTTGTTGTTGTTCTTCCATGAAAAGTTGGGATGATCTCTCCACCCCGGATTATATGTGTTTGAAAATGCATCATTCCTTGGCCTTTGATTGTAAGAATTCATGAGGTTCACTTGTTCTTGAACAAACTCGGGATAGGCCTCCCTAGATGGACATTGATGAGTAGGGTGGCTTGGTATGTTGCAAATGGCACACACCTCACTTGGTGTTGGCACCAAGTTGAGCACGGATTCAAGCTTTCTTTCTAGGTTAGCTACCTGCAAAGAAAGGTCATGGTTAGAACTTGTTTCATACACTCCAAGTTTCTTACCCCTTACATCTTTGTGTTGAGCATTAGATCCCAACATCTCATAAATGTTGTAAGACTCTTGAGCATTCTTTTTCTTCAAAGCACCACCTGCGGCATTATCAACGGTTGATTGACATGTTTGGGTTAGTCCATCATAAAAAATTTGCATTTGTAAGTGAAGAGGTAACCCATGGTGTGGACATTGCAACAAATGTCCTTTAAAACGCTCCCAACACTCATTGAAAGGCTCTCCATCATCTTGTTTGAAATTGAAGATTTGTCCCCTTAATGTGGCTGTCTTTTGAGTGGAGAAGAATTTCTCCAAGAACTTCTTAGCCACGGCATCCCATGTGGTGAGTGAACCCGGAGCTAAGGTCATCAACCAACTCTTGGCCTTGTCTTTCAAAGTGTAAGGAAACACTCTCATCCTCAAGTTTGCTTCACTTACTCCCTGCAAAGGTAAACCACTCACAACATTGTAAAATTCCTTAACATGAGCTAAAGGATCTTCATTAGGTATGCCATAAAATGAGGGAAGCATATGAAAATGTGAAGACTTAAGATCATAGTTTCTAGCTTCGGTGGAGAGCAAGATGCATGAAGGAGAGTTTGGTATGATTGGTTGTGCAAAGTCCTCCAAGGCTCTAAGTTCATCTTGGTTGGCAGCCATCTCTTCTCCTCTTTCCTTATGAATGTGCTCAGAAGCTTCACTTGTGGAACTAGATGAACTTGCTTCTTCTTCTCCTCGGACAAAGAATGATGAACTTGTTGGCACAAAGTTGTCCAAAGTGTTGCCTTTCAAACGTTCAATTCTTTGGCCCAACTCAACAAGTCTATGTGACATATACTACCTAAAACAAAACAAACAACCAAGATTAAACAGAAAACAAAACTAAACTCTACTTAGAATGAAAATAACAAAGTTTAAAATAGCAAAACAAGCAATTACAAGGGACTGAAATCAGTCCCCGGCAACGGCGCCATTTTTGTTGATGTTTTTCCTTCCTAGTGCTACAAACATGTTGAGTATAAGAACACAAGTAAGGGTGTCGAATCCACAGGGACTAATTAGACCTATATAACCACTTGTTTTGCAAGAAACTTACTAGAACCTAGAACTAACCAATTTAAACAGATTTGAGGTTGTATCTTGAAACATACGGACATGAAATGGCTACAAGTAAATGAAACAACAAGTAATAAAATGAGGTAGAACCGAGGGAGTTGAGGCTAGGGATTGTATCAATAGAGAGAAGGAGCTAGGGGTTCGATTTCACCATAGCTAATTGATTCCATGTTTGTTAATTCAAGTTATGCTCACCCATCTATATATTTCTTGAGTTTGTTTCACTTTAGTTATGATCATCCATATGGTGTGTGGTTTTGATCAAATATTCCTAATCATGGACCTAATTGTGATGTGCAACTTCGGTTATTGATTAGGAATGTGTTAAGCATAAGAAACTTTCATAAAACCAAAGGAAACACTTGGCAGGATGTATACCAAACATTCCCTTCATTCATTCCCATATCTGCCAAGGTTATGCATGATGTGTGCTATAAAATTGGCTAAACAACTTATGGTTAATTCAAATGGTGATCAAGCATCAAAATCAACACACTAAGTCACAATTAAAATCAGAGAGTGAAACAAGAAATAGAAAGATAAACTGAGCATAGCATTTCCGAGTTAACTACATGGCAACCTTGCTAGGCTACATCGAATCCCTATAGAGAGATTAGTTACACTTCATGTTTACAAAGATTTGACATAGAAATATAACATGAGTGTACATAGAATTAAGAAGAAGAACCCCTTGAAGCAAAACTGTGTTGAAGATCACTTGGGAATGGCCTTCGGTGCAAGCTCTCCAAGTGTGGTGTAGATGAATGTGGCACGGTGATGATGAGATGGTTTCTGTGAAATGGGAGAGAATGGGCAGAAAATGGTGTGGTGTTTTGTGTTTTGGGAGTAAGGATGAATGTAGTAGTGTAGGGTTGTGGAATTGGAGAGTTTATGCCGAATTGAAGAGAGATTTTTTCCCCCCTCAGATTTCTTTTTACTTAAAGAGAATGAATGGAATAGCTTTTCAGGTTTAGATCCAAGATTGGATCTCAACAAATGTAAAATATGGGATGCAAGTGTGTGTAATGATGGGGAATTCAATTTCTGAAATGGATAGTGCATGGCATGGAGAAAATGAGCAAGCATGTGGTCATTTTGAATGGAGAAGCATGTGAAAACTGCAATGACAGGCTGGCAAGGGATAGAAAAGGCACGGCATGGGTGAAATTGTTTGTGAAATTGCATGGCTGAAAGGTTTAACTAATGGGAAGGGTAGAAAATGTAAGTTAATGCATGGCAAGGTGGTGAAATCACCCAAATCCGAATCCAATGCATGTGCCATGCATAGGTTCTCCAATATGGCCGAATTGCACCCTCCTTCCCTCCATATTACTTCCTGAAATTCCAGCAACCAACATGCTTAGATATTTCATTTGGACTTCAAAAATCCATCTCCATGCTTGGAGTAATGCTCGGCTACCAAATGTGGTGTTTTTGGTTCATTATCCTTCCAATTGATCCTAACACACACATAGCTGCACACTAACACAAAATGATGTAAAATGCAACTAGTTTAAATCAAACACACCACAAAGACACAAAATATGGATGCTATAAATGCATATGAAATGTGAACTATCACCAAATAAGCATTTGATCTATTGAGGACACATTTTGAGTATCTTAGTAGCGTATTATAAGCATTCATTTGCTTAAATTCGAAATCGTGACAAACTCACGCTCATTTTAACCCACGAATGCTTAAAACAGTGCAAATAGACTCCTAATAAAAAAAATAGAGAAGTTTTGTGACCAAATATGCATTTGATCTTTTGAGGACACATTTTGAGCGTCTTAGTAGCGTATTCTAAGGGTTCATTTGCCTAAATTCCAAGCCGTGTCAAACTCACGCTCGTTTTAACCCACGAATGCTTAAAACAGTGCAAATAGACTCCTAATTAAAAAATAGAGAAGTTTTGAGACCAAATAAGCATTTGAACTTTTGAGGACTCATTTTGAGAATCTTAGTAGCGTATTATACGCGTTCATTTCCTTAAATTCCAAATTGTGTCAAACTCACGCTCGTTTTGACCCACGAATGCTTAAAACAATGCAAATAGACTCCTAATTAAAAAATAGAGAAGTTTTGAGACCAAATAAGCGTTTGAACTTTTGAGGACTCATTTTGAGAATCTTAGTAGCGTATTATAAGCGTTCATTTGCTTAAATTCCAAATTGTGTCAAACTCACGCTCGTTTTGACCCACGTATGCTTAAAACAATGCAAATAGACTCCTAATTAAAAAATAGAGAAGTTTTGAGACCAAATAAGCATTTGATCTTTTGAGGACACATTTTGAGTATCTTAGTAGCGTATTATAAGCGTTCATTTGCTTAAATTCCAAATTGTGTCAAACTCACGCTCGTTTTGACCCACGAATGCTTAAAACAATGCAAATAGACTCCTAATTAAAAAATAGAGAAGTTTTGAGACCAAATAAGCATTTCATCTTTTGAGTACACATTTTGAGCATCTTAGTAGGGTATTATAAGCGTTCATTTCCTTAAATTCCATAGCGTGCCAAACTCACGCTCGTTTTAACCCACGAATGCTTACAACTTTGCCAATAGACTCCTAATTAAAAAATAGAGAAGTTTTGAGACCAAATAAGCATTTGAACTTTTGAGGACACATTTTGAGAATCTTAGTAGCGTATTATAAGCGTTCATTTGCTTAAATTCCAAATTGTGTCAAACTCACGCTCGTTTTGACCCACGAATGCTTAAAACAATGCAAATAGACTCCTAATTAAAAAATAGAGAAGTTTTGAGACCAAATAAGCATTTGATCTTTTGAGTACACATTTTGAGCATCTTAGTAGGGTATTATAAGCGTTCATTTCCTTAAATTCCATAGCGTGCCAAACTCACGCTCGTTTTAACCCACGAATGCTTACAACTTTGCCAATAGACTCCTAATTAAAAAATAGAGAAGTTTTGAGACCAAATAAGCATTTGAACTTTTGAGGACTCATTTTGAGAATCTTAGTAGCGTATTATACACGTTCATTTCCTTAAATTCCAAATTGTGTCAAACTCACGCTCGTTTTGTCCCACGAATGCTTAAAACAATGCAAATAGACTCCTAATTAAAAAATAGAGAAGTTTTGAGACTAAATAAGCATTTGAACTTTTGAGGACTCATTTTGAGAATCTTAGTAGCGTATTATAAGCGTTCATTTGCTTAAATTCCAAATTGTGTCAAACTCACACTCGTTTTGACCCACGAATGCTTAAAACAATGCAAATAGACTCCTAATTAAAAAATAGAGAAGTTTTGAGACCAAATAAGCATTTGATCTTTTGAGGACACATTTTGAGTATCTTAGTAGCGTATTATAAGCGTTCATTTGCTTAAATTCCAAATTGTGTCAAACTCACGCTCGTTTTGACCCACGAATGCTTAAAACAATGCAAATAGACTCCTAATTAAAAAATAGAGAAGTTTTGAGACCAAATAAGCATTTCATCTTTTGAGTACACATTTTGAGCATCTTAGTAGGGTATTATAAGCGTTCATTTCCTTAAATTCCATAGCGTGCCAAACTCACGCTCGTTTTAACCCACGAATGCTTAAAACAGTGCAAATAGACTCCTAATTAAAAAATAGAGAAGTTTTGAGACCAAATAAGCATTTGAACTTTTGAGGACTCATTTTGAGAATCTTAGTAGCGTATTATAAGCGTTCATTTGCTTAAATTCCAAATTGTGTCAAACTCACGCTCGTTTTGACCCACGAATGCTTAAAACAATGCAAATAGACTCCTAATTAAAAAATAGAGAAGTTTTGAGACCAAATAAGCATTTCATCTTTTGAGTACACATTTTGAGCATCTTAGTAGGGTATTATAAGCGTTCATTTCCTTAAATTCCATAGCGTGCCAAACTCACGCTCGTTTTAACCCACGAATGCTTAAAACAGTGCAAATAGACTCCTAATTAAAAAATAGAGAAGTTTTGAGACCAAATAAGCATTTGAACTTTTGAGGACTCATTTTGAGAATCTTAGTAGCGTATTATAAGCGTTCATTTGCTTAAATTCCAAATTGTGTCAAACTCACGCTCGTTTTGACCCACGAATGCTTAAAACAATGCAAATAGACTCCTAATTAAAAAATAGAGAAGTTTTGAGACCAAATAAGCATTTGATCTTTTGAGTACACATTTTGAGCATCTTAGTAGGGTATTATAAGCGTTCATTTCCTTAAATTCCATAGCGTGCCAAACTCACGCTCGTTTTAACCCACGAATGCTTACAACTTTGCCAATAGACTCCTAATTAAAAAATAGAGAAGTTTTGAGACCAAATAAGCATTTGAACTTTTGAGGACTCATTTTGAGAATCTTAGTAGCGTATTATACACGTTCATTTCCTTAAATTCCAAATTGTGTCAAACTCACGCTCGTTTTGTCCCACGAATGCTTAAAACAATGCAAATAGACTCCTAATTAAAAAATAGAGAAGTTTTGAGACCAAATAAGCATTTGAACTTTTGAGGACTCATTTTGAGAATCTTAGTAGCGTATTATAAGCGTTCATTTGCTTAAATTCCAAATTGTGTCAAACTCACACTCGTTTTGACCCACGAATGCTTAAAACAATGCAAATAGACTCCTAATTAAAAAATAGAGAAGTTTTGAGACCAAATAAGCATTTGATCTTTTGAGGACACATTTTGAGTATCTTAGTAGCGTATTATAAGCGTTCATTTGCTTAAATTTGATGTGAAAATTAGATTGACACTCAAATTAAACCCTATGGATGACAATTGTAGTATATGAGCAAATAGGGATCGTTCTAGACCGGGGATTAACTAGGGATGCTAATCAATGTGAAACTGACTCAAAAACGTAAAAACACAATATAAGACACTAAACTAGACTCAAAGAATGCAAAACTAGAGTTTAAAACACTAAAACAAAGCAAAAGACTCAAAACAGCCCAGAAACACTCAAAACTGCCTCAAAATCACTTTCTGGGCAGTTTTGAGCACAAACACAATTTTTGACGAAAATTGGTTCTAACTTGACTCAAAACTCCTATAAACACAATCTAAATGTATTTCTAGCTAATCTAACACTTTAAAATAAATGGGGGATTGGTTTTGACGAATTTGGAATTAAAACAGAAACTTAGAAACAAAACAGATTCTAAACAGATTTTGGTGAATTGAATGGATTGAGAAACTAGTTAGAGGGTTCCTTATCCACACATGAACATATGTATACAACTTGATTCCCAGTTATGATTTCAATGAACTTATGAATGACGATGCCCCAAATTAATTGTATTGAACTAATTAATTCTCAGATTTCCCTAATTTCATTGAATTGAATGGAATACGCATTGCAACCAAATTATTCCTCATCAAAGTCCCTAACTATGGAATACGCATGATAGAGACATTCAACCAGAATCATTAAATTCAATGGAAATCATAAATAACGACTAGGCATTCATAACTATGGAATACGCATGTTAATCCAACCTAGGGTTTACTAAACATAATCGTGACTAGCGATCTTTACTACTCATGAATATAAGTTAATAACGATTAGGTGAAATTCCCTTATATCCTAGCATCAAGTTTAAGCATGCAAATTAAGTGTCGACCCTCAACCCACATACATAAACAAGTTCTTAATCAAAACAGAAAAGTAAACCACATCCAAAGTTCATGAATTCATAATCTGGAGTAAATCAAATCATAACCAACATATGTCCATGGCTTCAAATTCGCCTCTAACTATAAAGAAATTAGTTCCACATGTTTAACATAATTGAACAACGAATTAAATTAAACATGAAAACAGAAACAAGGAAAGAAAGAACTCCAAACACTCCAATGGTGGCAGATTCTTGCATAAGCCTTCTTCTCCCCCTTGGACTGCACGGTGCACTCTTCTCCTAGCCTCCAAAGGTGGCGCACAAGGTAGGTTGGTGGTGGACAGGGTACGGTGGTGATGGTGGAGTGGTGGTAGGCACGGTGGTGATGGGTAGTGTGTATGGAAGCTTGCGGCAAGAGTTTGGTGGTTGTGAATGGTGCGGATCAATGGATGGGAGAGGGGAATTGTGCGGCACTTTGTTTAATTTCTGAATGGAGGAATGAATGATAGGTGCGGCACACATAAGCACATGTATATATAGGCACCCTAACCCTAGATAAATCAGATTAGGGCTTGGATTTAATTTAATTGATGGATTAGGCCTCCTAAGTGTAGCAGAAATTGTAAATCCAATAAGGAGAGGGGTTTATGGCCCAATTAACCCAAATTCACAAGGGATTGGGCTAAATAAATCTGAAATCCAAGGGGAATTAGGACCTAGGGTGCGGCAGCTAGGGATAGGCTGATAAGGCTTCTAGAAAGCCTTGCAAGGCAAGGGAGAATGGGACTTCTAGAAGGGAAGGGTGCGGCACCTTTGTAGGGATTAGGATAGGCCTTCTAGAAAGCCTAATCCCTTAGAAACTAGGTGAACTTACAGCCAAAGCAAGGGAAAGCTCTAGAATCTTCTAATTGTTTCCAACAATGTTTAGGGAACCTTTGTGCACTAGGATTAGGAAAACTAATCCTTCTTCATCTTGGAATTCTTTTTCCTTCTAGAACTAGGAAACTTCATTGTTGCTGTAACTTGAGGCCATTTGGGGTTTAACTTTCCTACTTCAAGTAGGAAACCTTGTTTTGAGTAGGAAACTTCATTCTTCTAGGTTTCCCAATTCAACTAGGAAACCAACTTCCACTAGGATTCCTAATTCAACTAGGAAACCCAATTTAGCTAGGATTCCATCTTCATTTGGGATTTTCCTACTCCAACTAGGAAACCTAGCTCAAGTAGGACTCATCATCTTCAAGTCTTCAATTTCGTCCATCCTCATGGCTCCAAGCATACGATATCCATTCCAAGCTCTAATTTGCTCCAAAAGGCTCCAAAATGCCTCCTTTTGCATACTTTGCCCTTAAAACCTGAAAATACATAAAACTAGCTCAAAAGACTACTTTAGCTAAGGAAAACAATATAAATGCACAAGAACAAGCTAAACTAAGGCGCATAAATATGCTCCTATCAAATTCCCCCACACTTAGCTTTTGCTAGTCCTCGAGCAAAACGAAACGAAACAAAGTAAACAACACAAAACACACAACTGAACACAACCTAAACCTTCCAACAATCGCCTCAGGGATTTCCAATTCACATGACATGTTAAAAATCATCATTCCCACAGATTTTGGCCATCTTTACGCTTAAGCACATACTTAATTATAGTCACTACTTACTAGTTCACAATTAACCAATTAAAACGATGTTTTGAGTGTAGTAACATGCCTTAGAGAATTCCCTCAATTCCTTACTAGATAAGCACTCAATCTTCACTCAGATTTTCTAACTACACACCCTACACTAGTTATATGTGAGCAGATTGATGTAAATATGAAAACGAATGCTCACATATATGTATAACAAGAAAAGCCTTTTCTGGAGTAAATAACATGTTTAGATATGATCTCATGAATGGAATGCTACTACTTAGATGCGAGAACCGGTGACACCTATATGCTCATACCCAATTCAAACTCCACAAATTGAAACACACAACACTCAAGATTAAAGTCAAGGGTTGTAACGGGGCTTGGGGAGTTGGCTAACAATGAAAGGATAGGGAAAACAAACGTTCTTTAAGCAATAGCAAGCAAAGTAATGAAATAGACTTAGAATTCCAATTAGCATCCAAAAATCAACTTTTAAAGACAAAGGGAAGATTCGAGCAACACTTAGGGCCGAATTTCAATGTTTTGGACCCTTCCTTCAACAACCAATACTTAAGAACTTTTTTTTTTCATATCTTTTCAACTTCTTTTTCATCCTTTTCACAACTTTTCTTTTTTTCTTTTGTTTCTTTTCTACTTTTCTATTTCGTGCCTTATTCAAGACTTTGGCACACTCACACAAAACTCACTTCCCCCACACTTGTTTTCTGCCCACAATGCCCAAAAGGAATTCAACTTTAGTCATGCTTTACTATGCTTCAAGAACAAAGGCATGGATGGTCCTAATCTAGGCTAGGTGAGGATAATGTGGGTTAACAAAGAACATTGGCTAAACAAGGCTCAACGGGGTTAAAACCTACAAAACACAATGACATAGGGAGATATGGCCATTTGGCTATGGTGGTCACTACACAACTTTTATCTTGAATATGTGTTATGCTCATCAATAACATGCTTTGAATGAATTAAGTATGAGTTCTAGTGTTTGGAACTAAATGATGAAACGCTTTCTAAGTAGCAACCGAGCAAAGAATGATGAGATCATGCAACGACTTTAGAAAACAAAAATGCACAGATTATTAACTCTCCAACTAAACGTTTAGGCTCAAGTCTCTCAAGGTTGTAGCGTTAGTTTGAGTTCCTTCCTTCAAGCATGTTACAAAAACTGATTTTTCCTTTATGATTACATGTGAATTCATAAGTTATAACCACAACCAAGCATAAACCAAAGAGTAAATCAAACTTGCATCCATGTTTACAACTCTCTTTAACAGTCATGCAATTACAAACCGAATTCTCATCATTGTGTTGGAAGGTACTCTAAGACACAATCAAACACACAAAAACAACTCTTTTTAGGATTTTAGAACAATTTTTCAAATTTTTATTGGATTTTCGGATTTTTGAATCAAAACACACTAAAACAACTTAAAAACGCTTAAAAACACTTAAAAACAGCAAGGAACAACATTTAGAAGTTATGAGTGATAAACCCTACGAATTTGCATCAAAACACTTTGGTTACCCCCCCACACTTAAATCAAACATTGTCCTCAATGTTTCAAACATAGATTAACACAAAAACAACCAAATAACACAACTAGCAAACATAACACAAATGGCAAAGTATAAGCAATAAAGAGAAGGGTTAGGAACGCAAATCTGGGTTCGGAGTAAAAGTGCCTTCTTCGCTTGTTTCAACACATGGGTTGCCTCCCAAGAAGCGCTTGCTTTAACGTCTTCCAGCCGGACGGTACCTCCGTTTAAGCTTGATTAGGGCCTACGGCATGGAGGGGTACCTCCTCCACGACATGCTCCTCAAACGCGTCGTAATAGGGCTTCAATCGATGCCCATTCACTTTGAACTCTTGCTGCGTCCTTGAACTTTTTATTTGCACTGCACCATGAGGGAAAACATTAGTGACAATAAAAGGACCAACCCATTTGGAACGCAACTTACCCGGGAACAACCGAAGGCGAGAATTGAACAACAACACTTTCTGCCCAATAGAGAATGTCTTGGCACGAATCATCTTGTCATGGAACGCCTTCGTTTTCTCCTTGTATATCCGGGCATTCTCATAAGCTTCATTCCGGATTTCATCAAGCTCACACAATTGAAGCTTCCTATGTAAACCTGCGGCATCATGATCCATATTGAATGTTTTGACGGCCCAATGTGCACGATGCTCTAACTCGACGGGAAGATGGCATGGCTTCCCATAGATGAGCCGAAAAGGTGACATCCCAATTGGGGTTTTGTAGGCAGTTCGATACGCCCACAATGCATCGTTTAAACGCAAACTCCAATCCTTCCTTGTTGGCCCAACTGTCTTCTCAAGAATCTGCTTGATCTCCCTATTCGAAACCTCGGCTTGCCCACTTGTTTGAGGATGATAAGGTGTGGCCACCTTATGCGTGACATTGTACTTCTTGAGCAACGCCTCGATGGTTCGATTACAAAAATGGGACCCTCCATCACTGATTAGCACTCTTGGCATTCCAAACCTTGCAAAAATGTTAGTTTTCACAAAATCTGCAACCACTCGAGAATCATTAGTTCGGGTGGCTTTTGCTTCCACCCATTTCGACACATAATCTACAGCAAGCAATATGTAAAGAAAACCATGTGACGACGGAAAGGGACCCATAAAATCAATACCCCACACATCAAAGATTTCAACACTAAATATTGGGGTTTGCGGCATTTGTTGCTTAGGACCAATATTACCCGTTCTTTGGCATCTATCACAAGACATGCAAAATGTTCTAGCATCCCTAAAGATGGTAGGCCAATAGAAACCACAGTCTAACACCTTAAGTGCTGTTCTTTGTGTGCCAAAGTGTCCCCCACAAGCATAAGTGTGACAAAACGTTAAAATAGCATGAAACTCAGAATCGTGCACACACCTACGTATAACTTGATCAGGGCAATATTTCCATAAATACGGGTCATCCCACACATAAAACCGTGCCTCTTTCTTCAATTTATCACATTGGTGTTTAAGTAATTCACTAGGAACATGTTTAGACACCAAAAAATTCACCAAATCAGCATACCATGGTTCACTTACCTCGATGGACATCAATTGCTCATCTGGGAATGTCTCTATGATAGGCACGGCATCCTCCTCATTCACCATGCGGCTCAAGTGGTCAGCCACCACGTTCTCACTTCCTTTCTTATCCCGGATTTCGATATCGAACTCTTGGAGAAGAAGCATCCACCGAATGAGTCGTGGTTTGGCCTCCTTCTTGGTGAACAAGTACTTCAACGCTGCATGGTCAGTATAAATAATCACTTTAGTACCAAGCAAATAAGAACGAAATTTATCTAAAGCAAATACAACAGCAAGAAGTTCTTTTTCAGTGGTAGAATAGTTCAATTGTGCATCGTTCAAAGTCCGGGATGCATAATAGATAACATGCGGCCTTTTGTCCTTCCTTTGCCCCAAAACAGCTCCTAATGCATAATCGGATGCATCACACATAAGTTCAAAAGGAAGGCTCCAATCCGGTGGCATTATGATAGGGGCCGAAGTTAGCATTTCCTTGAGGTGTTTGAACGCCTTCTCACAATCCTCGTTAAAGTCAAACGCCACATCTTTTTGGAGGAGACGGCAAAGAGGATTTGAGATCTTGGAGAAGTCCTTGATAAACCGCCTATAAAATCCTGCATGACCAAGAAACGAACGAATCTCTCGAACCGAAGTAGGAGAGGGTAAGTAGCGTACAAGATCTATTTTCGATTTATCCACTTCTATTCCTCTTTCTGAAACAATATGTCCTAAAACTATGCCTTGTCTAACCATAAAATGACATTTTTCCCAATTAAGCACAAGGTTAGTTTCTACACATCGTTTCAAGATTATCGTGAGATTTTCCAAACAACCATCGAATGAATCACCAAATACACTGAAATCATCCATAAATACCTCAATTATCTTTTCCACAAAATCTGAAAAGATACTTACCATACACCTTTGAAATGTAGCCGGAGCGTTGCATAACCCAAAAGGCATGCGACGATAAGCAAAGGTACCAAAGGGGCACGTGAAAGTAGTCTTTTCTTGGTCATCCGGAGCTATGACAATCTGATTATATCCAGAATAACCATCAAGGAAACAATAGAAAGAAT
Organism: Crataegus laevigata; assembly: GCA_963580275.1. Lineage (NCBI taxonomy): Eukaryota > Viridiplantae > Streptophyta > Magnoliopsida > Rosales > Rosaceae > Crataegus > Crataegus laevigata. Next base: position 19,784,919 of record OY756952.1, read on the forward strand.
GACCGGCTAACCTTTCAAGCATTTGATCGATGAACGGCAAAGGGAAGTGGTCCTTCCTTGTGGTGGCGTTGAGCTTCCTATAATCGATGCACACACGCCAACCTGTTTGGATACGGGTTGGCACAAGCTCATTCTCGGCATTCTTCACCACTGTCACTCCGGATTTCTTTGGGACACATTGCACCGGTGACACCCAACGGCTATCAGAGATCGGATAAATCACTCCACAATCAAGAAGTTTGATGATCTCTTTCTTCACCACTTCCATCATTGGAGGGTTGAGACGGCGCTGAGCCTCTCGAGTTGGTTTAGCCCCCTCCTCTAGAAGTATGCGATGCATGCACGTCGTAGGGCTAATTCCCCTAATGTCGGCCAAAGTCCACCCAATGGCCATTTTGTGCTCTTGCAACACACGGATCAACTTCTCCTCCTCTAATGCCGTGAGTGAGGAGGAGACAATGACGGGCAACGTCTCGTTGTCTCCCAAAAAGACGTACTTTAAATGATCGGGCAACGGTTTAAGTTCAAGTACGGGTGCCTGAATCACTGAGGGTAACAACTTATTAGTGGAAATGGGAATTGCACTTAGGTTAGAAGGCTTACCATGGTGTTGAGGTAATGACTCAAGGGCAGCCACTATCTCGGCCTCCTCTTCACTTCTAGGCACGGTAAAACCAGATTTTTGCCCAAGTCCTTGTGCAATGGTTGTTTCAAGTGTATCCCTCTCCAAGGAATCAAGGAAATCCTGCGCCAAATCATCAATTATATCAATAGAAAAACAAGAATGATCATCCTTAGGAAATTTAATACTTTCAGAAAGATTGAAATCAATGACTTCCCCATCAAATTCCATCGTTAAAGTTCCTTTAAACACATCTATCTTGGTGCGGGCTGTTTTCATGAAGGGTCTCCCTAATAAAATCGGCAATGGGGTAGAATGGGGTGCATCCTCCATGTCAAGCACATAGAAATCCGCTGGGAATATCAAATTACCAACCTGCACCAAAACATCTTCCAAAACACCCTTTGGATATGCATTAGAACGATCGGCTAACTGAATAATCACACCATCATTTTTAAGCTCACCTAAGTTCATAGATGCATAAACAGAGTATGGCATAACATTAATTGAAGCCCCTAAGTCTAACATGCATTGTTCAAACTTAGTATTACCAATAACGCATGGAATTGTAAAACTACCCGGATCTTTGCATTTAGGGGGTAATTTCCTTTGTAACACAGCAGACACATTCTCACTTACCTGAACCACTTCTTTGTTCGAAATCCTTCTCCTTGTTGTACAAAGTTCTTTTAAAAACTTAGCATACCTTGGAACTTGCTTAATTGCATCAAGGAGCGGGATATTGACTTGAACTTTCCGGAAGGTCTCTAGAATGTCCTTCTCGGCTTCTTCCTTCTTTGATTGCCTAAACCTGCCAGGAAAGGGCACATTTAGTGGAATAGAACTAGAAAAAGTCGAATTGGGACTTACCTTGGTGTTTGGGGACGGCTTAGGAGGGTTAGATGGTGGCGGCAAGGATTGTTCATCCTTGGCCGTGAGATTTGGTCCCTGTACTTCCTCTTGCAGCAACTTGTCCTCCTCTTCTTGACTTGATTTGGATGGCTTTGAATTGTTTCCAACCTGCTTACCGCTTCGTAACAAGATTGCCTTGGCGGTTTCAAATCCGCCCTTAGGATTCATCACGGTTCCACTAGGCAATTTACCTTGTTCTCTAATCTGCCCCATAAACTCGGCAATTTGGCCCATTTGCTTCTCCAAATTGTCCACTCGTTTGTCTTGGATATGTCTCTCTTTATTTTGAGTTTGTACTTCCTGCGTCAAAGTAGTAAGTAACTTAACAACTTGATCACTATCCAAAGACATACCTGAACTCGTTGGGGCGGATTGCACTTGGTTTTGATTTGGAACGAATGGCTTTGTATAGAAGCCCGGTGGTTGCTGCCTAAATCCTCCTTGTTGTTGGGGTTGTTGAGGATCTCGCCATTTGAAATTTGGATGGTCTCTCCACCCCAGATTGTAGGTATTTGAGTATGGATCATGCCGTGGTTGGTTTTGGCTCCCAAAACCCACGGCATTGGCAGATTCCCATCCCCCACTCTCAAGCAATTGAGGGCATTGATCATTGGCATGTCCTTGCATGGAGCACACGCCACAAACACTTGGTCCATGTATCTTCATTCCCTCGGCCAACTGAGAAACAATAGAAGTGAGGTTAGCTAATTGGGATTGAATGTCGGATGAAGAACTTACCTCATTCACTTGTGGCCGTGGGGAGTCCCTTTGTCCAACTCCTTCGTATTGTTGTGCATTATGCGCTCGGTTGGCAATTAGAACTTTTGCAGCCCCCGGAGTCTTATCCACCAGCGCACCTCCCGCCGATGCATCAAGCATTTGACGTTCCATGGGAAGGAGTCCTTCGTAGAAGTATTGAATGAGCAGCTCCTCCTTCATTTGATGCTGTGGACATGAAGCAACAAGTGATTTAAAGCGTTCATAATAAGAAGGAAAGGACTCACCTTGATTTTGTTGGATACCACTAATCCGTTTCCTCAAGAGAATGACTCTTGAAGTTGGGAAAAATTTCTCCAAGAAAGCTCTTTTCATGCTATCCCAAGATGTAACCGTTCCGGGTGCTAACTCGAAGAGCCAATCCTTAGCCTTTTCCAAAAGTGAGAATGGAAAAGACTTCATCATCAGAATGTTCCCATCGACATTTAGAGGTGTCATGCTCGAACAAACCACCTCGAACTCCTTGAGATGCTTGTTGGGATCCTCCATGGAAAGCCCATGGAATTTCGGAATATGATGCAACAAGTTCGACTTCAATTCGAACTCAGCGGTCTTACCTAGGGCAGCCGGGGGGTATTGAATGCATAATGGTGCGGCATTGACCAACCCCGAGGCCGATAGTTCTTTGATGGTCAGATTGTCCCTTTCCATAACTTCCTCTTCTTCTTCCTCAAACTCAGATTCGGCTTCTGAACTTGAACTAGGTTCACTAGGTTCGGGATGCCTCCTCTTTCTTCTCAAATCACGTTCAAAATCGTCGTTAAATTCCAAGATATGTGCATGCACAGGTTGAGAACTCCGCGTCATGCACTAGTACCTAAACCAAGAAAACAAAACAAAATAAGAACACAAGATAAATTAACTAAAGACACACGGCAGAAACACAAGGGATTAGCAAGTTTGCTAATCCCCGGCAACGGCGCCAAAATTTGATGTGAAAATTAGATTGACACTCAAATTAAACCCTATGGATGACAATTGTAGTATATGAGCAAATAGGGATCGTTCTAGACCGGGGATTAACTAGGGATGCTAATCAATGTGAAACTGACTCAAAAACGTAAAAACACAATATAAGACACTAAACTAGACTCAAAGAATGCAAAACTAGAGTTTAAAACACTAAAACAAAGCAAAAGACTCAAAACAGCCCAGAAACACTCAAAACTGCCTCAAAATCACTTTCTGGGCAGTTTTGAGCACAAACACAATTTTTGACGAAAATTGGTTCTAACTTGACTCAAAACTCCTATAAACACAATCTAAATGTATTTCTAGCTAATCTAACACTTTAAAATAAATGGGGGATTGGTTTTGACGAATTTGGAATTAAAACAGAAACTTAGAAACAAAACAGATTCTAAACAGATTTTGGTGAATTGAATGGATTGAGAAACTAGTTAGAGGGTTCCTTATCCACACATGAACATATGTATACAACTTGATTCCCAGTTATGATTTCAATGAACTTATGAATGACGATGCCCCAAATTAATTGTATTGAACTAATTAATTCTCAGATTTCCCTAATTTCATTGAATTGAATGGAATACGCATTGCAACCAAATTATTCCTCATCAAAGTCCCTAACTATGGAATACGCATGATAGAGACATTCAACCAGAATCATTAAATTCAATGGAAATCATAAACAACGACTAGGCATTCATAACTATGGAATACGCATGTTAATCCAACCTAGGGTTTACTAAACATAATCGTGACTAGCGATCTTTACTACTCATGAATATAAGTTAATAACGATTAGGTGAAATTCCCTTATATCCTAGCATCAAGTTTAAGCATGCAAATTAAGTGTCGACCCTCAACCCACATACATAAACAAGTTCTTAATCAAAACAGAAAAGTAAACCACATCCAAAGTTCATGAATTCATAATCTGGAGTAAATCAAATCATAACCAACATATGTCCATGGCTTCAAATTCGCCTCTAACTATAAAGAAATTAGTTCCACATGTTTAACATAATTGAACAACGAATTAAATTAAACATGAAAACAGAAACAAGGAAAGAAAGAACTCCAAACACTCCAATGGTGGCAGATTCTTGCATAAGCCTTCTTCTCCCCCTTGGACTGCACGGTGCACTCTTCTCCTAGCCTCCAAAGGTGGCGCACAAGGTAGGTTGGTGGTGGACAGGGTACGGTGGTGATGGTGGAGTGGTGGTAGGCACGGTGGTGATGGGTAGTGTGTATGGAAGCTTGCGGCAAGAGTTTGGTGGTTGTGAATGGTGCGGATCAATGGATGGGAGAGGGGAATTGTGCGGCACTTTGTTTAATTTCTGAATGGAGGAATGAATGATAGGTGCGGCACACATAAGCACATGTATATATAGGCACCCTAACCCTAGATAAATCAGATTAGGGCTTGGATTTAATTTAATTGATGGATTAGGCCTCCTAAGTGTAGCAGAAATTGTAAATCCAATAAGGAGAGGGGTTTATGGCCCAATTAACCCAAATTCACAAGGGATTGGGCTAAATAAATCTGAAATCCAAGGGGAATTAGGACCTAGGGTGCGGCAGCTAGGGATAGGCTGATAAGGCTTCTAGAAAGCCTTGCAAGGCAAGGGAGAATGGGACTTCTAGAAGGGAAGGGTGCGGCACCTTTGTAGGGATTAGGATAGGCCTTCTAGAAAGCCTAATCCCTTAGAAACTAGGTGAACTTACAGCCAAAGCAAGGGAAAGCTCTAGAATCTTCTAATTGTTTCCAACAATGTTTAGGGAACCTTTGTGCACTAGGATTAGGAAAACTAATCCTTCTTCATCTTGGAATTCTTTTTCCTTCTAGAACTAGGAAACTTCATTGTTGCTGTAACTTGAGGCCATTTGGGGTTTAACTTTCCTACTTCAAGTAGGAAACCTTGTTTTGAGTAGGAAACTTCATTCTTCTAGGTTTCCCAATTCAACTAGGAAACCAACTTCCACTAGGATTCCTAATTCAACTAGGAAACCCAATTTAGCTAGGATTCCATCTTCATTTGGGATTTTCCTACTCCAACTAGGAAACCTAGCTCAAGTAGGACTCATCATCTTCAAGTCTTCAATTTCGTCCATCCTCATGGCTCCAAGCATACGATATCCATTCCAAGCTCTAATTTGCTCCAAAAGGCTCCAAAATGCCTCCTTTTGCATACTTTGCCCTTAAAACCTGAAAATACATAAAACTAGCTCAAAAGACTACTTTAGCTAAGGAAAACAATATAAATGCACAAGAACAAGCTAAACTAAGGCGCATAAATATGCTCCTATCAAATTCCCCCACACTTAGCTTTTGCTAGTCCTCGAGCAAAACGAAACGAAACAAAGTAAACAACACAAAACACACAACTGAACACAACCTAAACCTTCCAACAATCGCCTCAGGGATTTCCAATTCACATGACATGTTAAAAATCATCATTCCCACAGATTTTGGCCATCTTTACGCTTAAGCACATACTTAATTATAGTCACTACTTACTAGTTCACAATTAACCAATTAAAACGATGTTTTGAGTGTAGTAACATGCCTTAGAGAATTCCCTCAATTCCTTACTAGATAAGCACTCAATCTTCACTCAGATTTTCTAACTACACACCCTACACTAGTTATATGTGAGCAGATTGATGTAAATATGAAAACGAATGCTCACATATATGTATAACAAGAAAAGCCTTTTCTGGAGTAAATAACATGTTTAGATATGATCTCATGAATGGAATGCTACTACTTAGATGCGAGAACCGGTGACACCTATATGCTCATACCCAATTCAAACTCCACAAATTGAAACACACAACACTCAAGATTAAAGTCAAGGGTTGTAACGGGGCTTGGGGAGTTGGCTAACAATGAAAGGATAGGGAAAACAAACGTTCTTTAAGCAATAGCAAGCAAAGTAATGAAATAGACTTAGAATTCCAATTAGCATCCAAAAATCAACTTTTAAAGACAAAGGGAAGATTCGAGCAACACTTAGGGCCGAATTTCAATGTTTTGGACCCTTCCTTCAACAACCAATACTTAAGAACTTTTTTTTTTCATATCTTTTCAACTTCTTTTTCATCCTTTTCACAACTTTTCTTTTTTTCTTTTGTTTCTTTTCTACTTTTCTATTTCGTGCCTTATTCAAGACTTTGGCACACTCACACAAAACTCACTTCCCCCACACTTGTTTTCTGCCCACAATGCCCAAAAGGAATTCAACTTTAGTCATGCTTTACTATGCTTCAAGAACAAAGGCATGGATGGTCCTAATCTAGGCTAGGTGAGGATAATGTGGGTTAACAAAGAACATTGGCTAAACAAGGCTCAACGGGGTTAAAACCTACAAAACACAATGACATAGGGAGATATGGCCATTTGGCTATGGTGGTCACTACACAACTTTTATCTTGAATATGTGTTATGCTCATCAATAACATGCTTTGAATGAATTAAGTATGAGTTCTAGTGTTTGGAACTAAATGATGAAACGCTTTCTAAGTAGCAACCGAGCAAAGAATGATGAGATCATGCAACGACTTTAGAAAACAAAAATGCACAGATTATTAACTCTCCAACTAAACGTTTAGGCTCAAGTCTCTCAAGGTTGTAGCGTTAGTTTGAGTTCCTTCCTTCAAGCATGTTACAAAAACTGATTTTTCCTTTATGATTACATGTGAATTCATAAGTTATAACCACAACCAAGCATAAACCAAAGAGTAAATCAAACTTGCATCCATGTTTACAACTCTCTTTAACAGTCATGCAATTACAAACCGAATCCTCATCATTGTGTTGGAAGGTACTCTAAGACACAATCAAACACACAAAAACAACTCTTTTTAGGTTTTTAGAACAATTTTTCAAATTTTTATTGGATTTTCGGATTTTTGAATCAAAACACACTAAAACAACTTAAAAACGCTTAAAAACACTTAAAAACAGCAAGGAACAACATTTAGAAGTTATGAGTGATAAACCCTACGAATTTGCATCAAAACACTTTGGTTACCCCCCCACACTTAAATCAAACATTGTCCTCAATGTTTCAAACATAGATTAACACAAAAACAACCAAATAACACAACTAGCAAACATAACACAAATGGCAAAGTATAAGCAATAAAGAGAAGGGTTAGGAACGCAAATCTGGGTTCGGAGTAAAAGTGCCTTCTTCGCTTGTTTCAACACATGGGTTGCCTCCCAAGAAGCGCTTGCTTTAACGTCTTCCAGCCGGACGGTACCTCCGTTTAAGCTTGATTAGGGCCTACGGCATGGAGGGGTACCTCCTCCACGACATGCTCCTCAAACGCGTCGTAATAGGGCTTCAATCGATGCCCATTCACTTTGAACTCTTGCTGCGTCCTTGAACTTTTTATTTGCACTGCACCATGAGGGAAAACATTAGTGACAATAAAAGGACCAACCCATTTGGAACGCAACTTACCCGGGAACAACCGAAGGCGAGAATTGAACAACAACACTTTCTGCCCAATAGAGAATGTCTTGGCACGAATCATCTTGTCATGGAACGCCTTCGTTTTCTCCTTGTATATCCGGGCATTCTCATAAGCTTCATTCCGGATTTCATCAAGCTCACACAATTGAAGCTTCCTATGTAAACCTGCGGCATCATGATCCATATTGAATGTTTTGACGGCCCAATGTGCACGATGCTCTAACTCGACGGGAAGATGGCATGGCTTCCCATAGATGAGCCGAAAAGGTGACATCCCAATTGGGGTTTTGTAGGCAGTTCGATACGCCCACAATGCATCGTTTAAACGCAAACTCCAATCCTTCCTTGTTGGCCCAACTGTCTTCTCAAGAATCTGCTTGATCTCCCTATTCGAAACCTCGGCTTGCCCACTTGTTTGAGGATGATAAGGTGTGGCCACCTTATGCGTGACATTGTACTTCTTGAGCAACGCCTCGATGGTTCGATTACAAAAATGGGACCCTCCATCACTGATTAGCACTCTTGGCATTCCAAACCTTGCAAAAATGTTAGTTTTCACAAAATCTGCAACCACTCGAGAATCATTAGTTCGGGTGGCTTTTGCTTCCACCCATTTCGACACATAATCTACAGCAAGCAATATGTAAAGAAAACCATGTGACGACGGAAAGGGACCCATAAAATCAATACCCCACACATCAAAGATTTCAACACTAAATATTGGGGTTTGCGGCATTTGTTGCTTAGGACCAATATTACCCGTTCTTTGGCATCTATCACAAGACATGCAAAATGTTCTAGCATCCCTAAAGATGGTAGGCCAATAGAAACCACAGTCTAACACCTTAAGTGCTGTTCTTTGTGTGCCAAAGTGTCCCCCACAAGCATAAGTGTGACAAAACGTTAAAATAGCATGAAACTCAGAATCGTGCACACACCTACGTATAACTTGATCAGGGCAATATTTCCATAAATACGGGTCATCCCACACATAAAACCGTGCCTCTTTCTTCAATTTATCACATTGGTGTTTAAGTAATTCACTAGGAACATGTTTAGACACCAAAAAATTCACCAAATCAGCATACCATGGTTCACTTACCTCGATGGACATCAATTGCTCATCTGGGAATGTCTCTATGATAGGCACGGCATCCTCCTCATTCACCATGCGGCTCAAGTGGTCAGCCACCACGTTCTCACTTCCTTTCTTATCCCGGATTTCGATATCGAACTCTTGGAGAAGAAGCATCCACCGAATGAGTCGTGGTTTGGCCTCCTTCTTGGTGAACAAGTACTTCAACGCTGCATGGTCAGTATAAATAATCACTTTAGTACCAAGCAAATAAGAACGAAATTTATCTAAAGCAAATACAACAGCAAGAAGTTCTTTTTCAGTGGTAGAATAGTTCAATTGTGCATCGTTCAAAGTCCGGGATGCATAATAGATAACATGCGGCCTTTTGTCCTTCCTTTGCCCCAAAACAGCTCCTAATGCATAATCGGATGCATCACACATAAGTTCAAAAGGAAGGCTCCAATCCGGTGGCATTATGATAGGGGCCGAAGTTAGCATTTCCTTGAGGTGTTTGAACGCCTTCTCACAATCCTCGTTAAAGTCAAACGCCACATCTTTTTGGAGGAGACGGCAAAGAGGATTTGAGATCTTGGAGAAGTCCTTGATAAACCGCCTATAAAATCCTGCATGACCAAGAAACGAACGAATCTCTCGAACCGAAGTAGGAGAGGGTAAGTAGCGTACAAGATCTATTTTCGATTTATCCACTTCTATTCCTCTTTCTGAAACAATATGTCCTAAAACTATGCCTTGTCTAACCATAAAATGACATTTTTCCCAATTAAGCACAAGGTTAGTTTCTACACATCGTTTCAAGATTATCGTGAGATTTTCCAAACAACCATCGAATGAATCACCAAATACACTGAAATCATCCATAAATACCTCAATTATCTTTTCCACAAAATCTGAAAAGATACTTACCATACACCTTTGAAATGTAGCCGGAGCGTTGCATAACCCAAAAGGCATGCGACGATAAGCAAAGGTACCAAAGGGGCACGTGAAAGTAGTCTTTTCTTGGTCATCCGGAGCTATGACAATCTGATTATATCCAGAATAACCATCAAGGAAACAATAGAAAGAATGACCGGCTAACCTTTCAAGCATTTGATCGATGAACGGCAAAGGGAAGTGGTCCTTCCTTGTGGTGGCGTTGAGCTTCCTATAATCGATGCACACACGCCAACCTGTTTGGATACGGGTTGGCACAAGCTCATTCTCGGCATTCTTCACCACTGTCACTCCGGATTTCTTTGGGACACATTGCACCGGTGACACCCAACGGCTATCAGAGATCGGATAAATCACTCCACAATCAAGAAGTTTGATGATCTCTTTCTTCACCACTTCCATCATTGGAGGGTTGAGACGGCGCTGAGCCTCTCGAGTTGGTTTAGCCCCCTCCTCTAGAAGTATGCGATGCATGCACGTCGTAGGGCTAATTCCCCTAATGTCGGCCAAAGTCCACCCAATGGCCATTTTGTGCTCTTGCAACACACGGATCAACTTCTCCTCCTCTAATGCCGTGAGTGAGGAGGAGACAATGACGGGCAACGTCTCGTTGTCTCCCAAAAAGACGTACTTTAAATGATCGGGCAACGGTTTAAGTTCAAGTACGGGTGCCTGAATCACTGAGGGTAACAACTTATTAGTGGAAATGGGAATTGCACTTAGGTTAGAAGGCTTACCATGGTGTTGAGGTAATGACTCAAGGGCAGCCACTATCTCGGCCTCCTCTTCACTTCTAGGCACGGTAAAACCAGATTTTTGCCCAAGTCCTTGTGCAATGGTTGTTTCAAGTGTATCCCTCTCCAAGGAATCAAGGAAATCCTGCGCCAAATCATCAATTATATCAATAGAAAAACAAGAATGATCATCCTTAGGAAATTTAATACTTTCAGAAAGATTGAAATCAATGACTTCCCCATCAAATTCCATCGTTAAAGTTCCTTTAAACACATCTATCTTGGTGCGGGCTGTTTTCATGAAGGGTCTCCCTAATAAAATCGGCAATGGGGTAGAATGGGGTGCATCCTCCATGTCAAGCACATAGAAATCCGCTGGGAATATCAAATTACCAACCTGCACCAAAACATCTTCCAAAACACCCTTTGGATATGCATTAGAACGATCGGCTAACTGAATAATCACACCATCATTTTTAAGCTCACCTAAGTTCATAGATGCATAAACAGAGTATGGCATAACATTAATTGAAGCCCCTAAGTCTAACATGCATTGTTCAAACTTAGTATTACCAATAACGCATGGAATTGTAAAACTACCCGGATCTTTGCATTTAGGGGGTAATTTCCTTTGTAACACAGCAGACACATTCTCACTTACCTGAACCACTTCTTTGTTCGAAATCCTTCTCCTTGTTGTACAAAGTTCTTTTAAAAACTTAGCATACCTTGGAACTTGCTTAATTGCATCAAGGAGCGGGATATTGACTTGAACTTTCCGGAAGGTCTCTAGAATGTCCTTCTCGGCTTCTTCCTTCTTTGATTGCCTAAACCTGCCAGGAAAGGGCACATTTAGTGGAATAGAACTAGAAAAAGTCGAATTGGGACTTACCTTGGTGTTTGGGGACGGCTTAGGAGGGTTAGATGGTGGCGGCAAGGATTGTTCATCCTTGGCCGTGAGATTTGGTCCCTGTACTTCCTCTTGCAGCAACTTGTCCTCCTCTTCTTGACTTGATTTGGATGGCTTTGAATTGTTTCCAACCTGCTTACCGCTTCGTAACAAGATTGCCTTGGCGGTTTCAAATCCGCCCTTAGGATTCATCACGGTTCCACTAGGCAATTTACCTTGTTCTCTAATCTGCCCCATAAACTCGGCAATTTGGCCCATTTGCTTCTCCAAATTGTCCACTCGTTTGTCTTGGATATGTCTCTCTTTATTTTGAGTTTGTACTTCCTGCGTCAAAGTAGTAAGTAACTTAACAACTTGATCACTATCCAAAGACATACCTGAACTCGTTGGGGCGGATTGCACTTGGTTTTGATTTGGAACGAATGGCTTTGTATAGAAGCCCGGTGGTTGCTGCCTAAATCCTCCTTGTTGTTGGGGTTGTTGAGGATCTCGCCATTTGAAATTTGGATGGTCTCTCCACCCCGGATTGTAGGTATTTGAGTATGGATCATGCCGTGGTTGGTTTTGGCTCCCAAAACCCACGGCATTGGCAGATTCCCATCCCCCACTCTCAAGCAATTGAGGGCATTGATCATTGGCATGTCCTTGCATGGAGCACACGCCACAAACACTTGGTCCATGTATCTTCATTCCCTCGGCCAACTGAGAAACAATAGAAGTGAGGTTAGCTAATTGGGATTGAATGTCGGATGAAGAACTTACCTCATTCACTTGTGGCCGTGGGGAGTCCCTTTGTCCAACTCCTTCGTATTGTTGTGCATTATGCGCTCGGTTGGCAATTAGAACTTTTGCAGCCCCCGGAGTCTTATCCACCAACGCACCTCCCGCCGATGCATCAAGCATTTGACGTTCCATGGGAAGGAGTCCTTCGTAGAAGTATTGAATGAGCAGCTCCTCCTTCATTTGATGCTGTGGACATGAAGCAACAAGTGATTTAAAGCGTTCATAATAAGAAGGAAAGGACTCACCTTGATTTTGTTGGATACCACTAATCCGTTTCCTCAAGAGAATGACTCTTGAAGTTGGGAAAAATTTCTCCAAGAAAGCTCTTTTCATGCTATCCCAAGATGTAACCGTTCCGGGTGCTAACTCGAAGAGCCAATCCTTAGCCTTTTCCAAAAGTGAGAATGGAAAAGACTTCATCATCAGAATGTTCCCATCGACATTTAGAGGTGTCATGCTCGAACAAACCACCTCGAACTCCTTGAGATGCTTGTTGGGATCCTCCATGGAAAGCCCATGGAATTTCGGAATATGATGCAACAAGTTCGACTTCAATTCGAACTCAGCGGTCTTACCTAGGGCAGCCGGGGGGTATTGAATGCATAATGGTGCGGCATTGACCAACCCCGAGGCCGATAGTTCTTTGATGGTCAGATTGTCCCTTTCCATAACTTCCTCTTCTTCTTCCTCAAACTCAGATTCGGCTTCTGAACTTGAACTAGGTTCACTAGGTTCGGGATGCCTCCTCTTTCTTCTCAAATCACGTTCAAAATCGTCGTTAAATTCCAAGATATGTGCATGCACAGGTTGAGAACTCCGCGTCATGCACTAGTACCTAAACCAAGAAAACAAAACAAAATAAGAACACAAGATAAATTAACTAAAGACACACGGCAGAAACACAAGGGATTAGCAAGTTTGCTAATCCCCGGCAACGGCGCCAAAATTTGATGTGAAAATTAGATTGACACTCAAATTAAACCCTATGGATGACAATTGTAGTATATGAGCAAATAGGGATCGTTCTAGACCGGGGATTAACTAGGGATGCTAATCAATGTGAAACTGACTCAAAAACGTAAAAACACAATATAAGACACTAAACTAGACTCAAAGAATGCAAAACTAGAGTTTAAAACACTAAAACAAAGCAAAAGACTCAAAACAGCCCAGAAACACTCAAAACTGCCTCAAAATCACTTTCTGGGCAGTTTTGAGCACAAACACAATTTTTGACGAAAATTGGTTCTAACTTGACTCAAAACTCCTATAAACACAATCTAAATGTATTTCTAGCTAATCTAACACTTTAAAATAAATGGGGGATTGGTTTTGACGAATTTGGAATTAAAACAGAAACTTAGAAACAAAACAGATTCTAAACAGATTTTGGTGAATTGAATGGATTGAGAAACTAGTTAGAGGGTTCCTTATCCACACATGAACATATGTATACAACTTGATTCCCAGTTATGATTTCAATGAACTTATGAATGACGATGCCCCAAATTAATTGTATTGAACTAATTAATTCTCAGATTTCCCTAATTTCATTGAATTGAATGGAATACGCATTGCAACCAAATTATTCCTCATCAAAGTCCCTAACTATGGAATACGCATGATAGAGACATTCAACCAGAATCATTAAATTCAATGGAAATCATAAACAACGACTAGGCATTCATAACTATGGAATACGCATGTTAATCCAACCTAGGGTTTACTAAACATAATCGTGACTAGCGATCTTTACTACTCATGAATATAAGTTAATAACGATTAGGTGAAATTCCCTTATATCCTAGCATCAAGTTTAAGCATGCAAATTAAGTGTCGACCCTCAACCCACATACATAAACAAGTTCTTAATCAAAACAGAAAAGTAAACCACATCCAAAGTTCATGAATTCATAATCTGGAGTAAATCAAATCATAACCAACATATGTCCATGGCTTCAAATTCGCCTCTAACTATAAAGAAATTAGTTCCACATGTTTAACATAATTGAACAACGAATTAAATTAAACATGAAAACAGAAACAAGGAAAGAAAGAACTCCAAACACTCCAATGGTGGCAGATTCTTGCATAAGCCTTCTTCTCCCCCTTGGACTGCACGGTGCACTCTTCTCCTAGCCTCCAAAGGTGGCGCACAAGGTAGGTTGGTGGTGGACAGGGTACGGTGGTGATGGTGGAGTGGTGGTAGGCACGGTGGTGATGGGTAGTGTGTATGGAAGCTTGCGGCAAGAGTTTGGTGGTTGTGAATGGTGCGGATCAATGGATGGGAGAGGGGAATTGTGCGGCACTTTGTTTAATTTCTGAATGGAGGAATGAATGATAGGTGCGGCACACATAAGCACATGTATATATAGGCACCCTAACCCTAGATAAATCAGATTAGGGCTTGGATTTAATTTAATTGATGGATTAGGCCTCCTAAGTGTAGCAGAAATTGTAAATCCAATAAGGAGAGGGGTTTATGGCCCAATTAACCCAAATTCACAAGGGATTGGGCTAAATAAATCTGAAATCCAAGGGGAATTAGGACCTAGGGTGCGGCAGCTAGGGATAGGCTGATAAGGCTTCTAGAAAGCCTTGCAAGGCAAGGGAGAATGGGACTTCTAGAAGGGAAGGGTGCGGCACCTTTGTAGGGATTAGGATAGGCCTTCTAGAAAGCCTAATCCCTTAGAAACTAGGTGAACTTACAGCCAAAGCAAGGGAAAGCTCTAGAATCTTCTAATTGTTTCCAACAATGTTTAGGGAACCTTTGTGCACTAGGATTAGGAAAACTAATCCTTCTTCATCTTGGAATTCTTTTTCCTTCTAGAACTAGGAAACTTCATTGTTGCTGTAACTTGAGGCCATTTGGGGTTTAACTTTCCTACTTCAAGTAGGAAACCTTGTTTTGAGTAGGAAACTTCATTCTTCTAGGTTTCCCAATTCAACTAGGAAACCAACTTCCACTAGGATTCCTAATTCAACTAGGAAACCCAATTTAGCTAGGATTCCATCTTCATTTGGGATTTTCCTACTCCAACTAGGAAACCTAGCTCAAGTAGGACTCATCATCTTCAAGTCTTCAATTTCGTCCATCCTCATGGCTCCAAGCATACGATATCCATTCCAAGCTCTAATTTGCTCCAAAAGGCTCCAAAATGCCTCCTTTTGCATACTTTGCCCTTAAAACCTGAAAATACATAAAACTAGCTCAAAAGACTACTTTAGCTAAGGAAAACAATATAAATGCACAAGAACAAGCTAAACTAAGGCGCATAAATATGCTCCTATCAAAATTCCAAATTGTGTCAAACTCACGCTCGTTTTGACCCACGAATGCTTAAAACAATGCAAATAGACTCCTAATTAAAAAATAGAGAAGTTTTGAGACCAAATAAGCATTTCATCTTTTGAGTACACATTTTGAGCATCTTAGTAGGGTATTATAAGCGTTCATTTCCTTAAATTCCATAGCGTGCCAAACTCACGCTCGTTTTAACCCACGAATGCTTAAAACAGTGCAAATAGACTCCTAATTAAAAAATAGAGAAGTTTTGAGACCAAATAAGCATTTGAACTTTTGAGGACTGACGGGATTTTAAACCGCACAAATTTAACCCTCTTTCTGACAGTTGTAGTAAAGATGTAAGTAGGGTATCGTTCTAGGCCGGGGATTAGGAGGGATTGCTAATCTACTCTAAATTTAATATAAAAACGTAAAAACAAAGTTTAAAACACAAAACTAAAATAAAAACACTTAACTAGAATAACTCAAAATAAAACTAACAAATAAACTAAAACAAATCAAAAGACTCAAAACAACTCAAGACTCTATAAAACACAAACTAAGCTAAAAACTCGAAACACACTTAAAATGACTCAAAATAATAAAAACAATCAAATTTAAAAACTAGGAAATTAATTAGACGGAATTTAAATTAAAAGATTAAAAATAATAAAACTTAACTAAATAATAATATTTTAATAATGGGGGGATTGATTTGGTTTTTACGAAGTAAATTAAACTTAAATAAATTACAAAATTGACAAAAACATAAAATTAAAAGTGAACGGATATGCGACGGATTGGCTAGAGGGTTCTTCTCCACACATAACACAAATGTAACCTAAATTGATTCTCAGTTATGAATTTAGCAAATGCATGAATGACAATGCTCCAAATTAATTAGGTCCGCTTAAATTAACTTTCAGATTTCCCTAAATTCATTGAATTGGACGGAATACGCATCACAACCAAATTATTCTTATCAAGTTCTCTAACTATGGAATACGCATGATAGAGAGACATATCAAAGATCATTAAATTCAATGGAAATCATAAACATCGACTAGGCATTCATAACTATGGAATACGCATGTTAATCCAACCTAGGGTTTACTCAACACAATCGTGACTAGCGATTTTTACTACTCATGAATATAAGTTCATAACGATTAGGTGAAATTCCCTTATATCCTAGCATCAAGTCTAAGCATGCAAATCAAGTGTCGACTCTCAACCCACATACATAAACAAGTTCTTAATCAAAACAGAAAAGTAAACCACATCCAAACATTTATACATTCATAACTGGAGTAAATCAAATTAAAATTACAAATATAATCATGGTTTCGAATTAACCTCTAGCCAATATAAATTAATTACACATTATTATAAATTAAAAACAGAAATTAAAAACATAATTAAAATCTGAGTTTGGAGGATTAAACCAAATTAGAATAAAGGTTTTCTGTGCTCCTGTTTTTGGTTTCTTTCTCACTGCCCCGAGGCAGTCTTGGGCCTGACTTCTCTGCCTCTCCCCTTCTGCTGCCAAATGGCAGCTTCCACAGCTGCCTTCAATTGACTCACTCCCGCGCGATGACTGCCGCTTGGCAGCCTCAGTCCGTGCCCTCTTAAGCTGCACAAGGCAGCTCTTATTCCCCAGGAGCTCTCGGTGCTCCCTGACTTCTCTGCCTCTCCCCTGCCTCTTCGAGGCCTCCCCTCCTTATTATTCTCTTTTTCTGGCCCTTTATTATTTTTTTACACGCTTGATTTTCTTCCCTGATTGGCCCGAGGCCTGCACGCCAGCTCCCTCGAGACTCCTCCTTTTAGCTCCACTTGTTTTCTGCCTTTCCACCCACCAAAACAGCCCCCTCAATTGGCTGCCTTTTCCCCCAAATTCCTTTTTTATTATTCTGTTATTTTCAAAACTGTCCGCATGTGATTATGGTTGACTGCCAAAATGGCTCCCCTCCATTTAAAAACTGCCTTCCACCGAAAGCATGTGCTATGCTTGCCAGCCTAAATTAACACACACATTACAATATATTAAAATATATAAATAAATAAATAAATAAATATATATATATATATATATATATAAATATGTATATATATATATATATGTATTATTTTCCAAATGATAAGTATAATTCAACAAACAAGAAAGTTTAGATGAAATTAATTACTTAACACTTCACTTATTCTAATTTTATTTTCTTAGCTAGATAATCTTATAAAACATAAAAATAACGTAAATAGCTTAAAATATAACGAACTAACTAAGAAAAGACGAGTGAATTTGATATAAAAATATATATAAATATGATCCGATCAAATACCCCCACACTTAGCTTTTGCTAGTCCTCGAGCAAAACAAAGAAAACAGAAAAAGTAATAACATGAAAAACATTAGCTTCCCCCTATTTGACCCTCATAGGATTTCATTCGAGAACATAAATCAGCAAGAACCATAGCTAGCACCAAACAAGTTAATTCAAACTCATCTTCCTTATTCAAATATTAGCAGTAATCTTTAAATCATCCTTGATGTGTAGTGTGTGAGATAGCCATGCTAATGCAATTTCAAGTTTTTATTTTTAAAATCATCATATGCAAACCAGTAACCTTCTCACGGAATATGCACTCAATCACACATGTGTTTAGTTTTAATGT
This sequence comes from Crataegus laevigata, assembly GCA_963580275.1. Classification (NCBI taxonomy): domain Eukaryota; kingdom Viridiplantae; phylum Streptophyta; class Magnoliopsida; order Rosales; family Rosaceae; genus Crataegus; species Crataegus laevigata. Next base: position 19,803,092 of record OY756952.1, read on the forward strand.
GTTTTGCTCAAAGAAACAAATGTGAAAGTTCTACCATAAGCTTGCATAAAAATCACTTCTCCACAATCATAATTGCAAAACTTAAATCAATAGGACTTTTATTGGATGTAATGAGGCTTAGGGATAGGGCTATTGAAACGAAAGAATAGGAAAGCACAAGTTCCAAGTTACATTGCAAGCAATTCTTTTGTTGAGATTTATAAGAACTCAAACTTTCCAGCGATTCTTTTAACAACTCCAATCACACCCTCAAACTGAAACTTTAAACTTTTTATTTTATTCGAATACAATCTTTCTTTTTCTTTTTCTTCTCTTTTCTCAATTTTTTTTTTTTTTTAAATACAAACATGAAATACCCCCACACTTATTCTTTTGCCAAACTCCTTCCAAGTACTTCATAAACATTTCTCATAAGACAGTCTCAAATTGCTCGCTTGGACAGGATAAGGAAACATGTTTTGAGGTATAAGGGTAGACATATCTGGTGATAAGAAATAAAAGGCTCAACAATGGCTCAAATTGACAATCTAATGATATAATTTTTTTTTTTTTTTTTTTTTGGGAAATATGGTTATTTGGGCCATGGTGGTGAACCTAATGCCTCTATCATTTTCAAGTTCATGCAATCAATGACAAATATTTCAAAAGATCGTTACGCAAGTTCTAGAGATGCATCTCACATAAGTTCATCACACATGAAAGAATAGGAGTGTATGAAAAATGCACACACTTTCAATAGGCTCAAAACCTCACATAGGATGTATATGGTCACTAAATTCACATATGAAGCTTTAAATCATGCTTTAATTTCACATCAACACGGCTATGTGCATTTGGTTTTTCAAAGATGATCAAACATGTACAATACTAATAAGAGAATAAGGAATTTCACAAAACACATGTTAACTAAGTTCTTGATAATCATGGTTCAAATTCATCCAGTTATATCATTGGGTCGAGAAACTAATAAAAATCTAATTTAAAACCATAAGGAAAACAAGACAATATTTTTGGATTTTTTAAATTTTTCGAGAAAAATTAAATAAAACACAAAACTCCGAAAAAAAATTAAGTAAAACACAAAGCTAATTAAGAAAACAAAAAGCAATAACATGGAAACAAATGAAACCAGTTCAAAGTCGAAGGTACAAAAATTTTCAATTTGGTCATTTTTTATACTCTTGATACCCCCACACTTAAACTAGACATTGTCCCCAATGTCAGAAAACAATAATAAGCAATTAAAAATAAAATAAATAAATAAAAAAAACAAAATAAAGCAAAGGGACTGAAAACTTCTCTAATTTGCAGAAAACCAAGCGATGACCCCCAAGCGTAAATTTTGCAATCAACTTCAAGGGAGAAAATAACCAAACGTTCCTGCAAAGAACAGAAATAAACAGTTAAGCACGCAAGAAAATATAGAAAAATGCAAATGAAAAATAAAAATCGAAAATAAAAGACAACGAAAAGAACTAATAGGTGGTCATTGGTCGTCCTTGTTGATTTTCCACAGCTTTCTTCTTGAACTGGATGGGCCTCCTTCTTGCAAGTGCTCCTCAGCTTAGTTGAGGATGAATCAGCACGTGTCTCCACATGCTTCAAGTAGTCCGGTCTCCACGCAGGTGTGGCATCTTCTTGAACTCTTGGATCAACCCAGACTCATCTGCTCCTGGGTGCACCTCAGACTCCTCCTGCTTCGTCTGTGAGGTACTTTTGTTTTTGAAGAAGTACCTCAACACGGTTTTATTTTTGAAGTGGGCTGGGAGGGGTATGAGATGAGTACTCGAGAGCAAGACTAGGTAAGCAATCAGGATCTCACTTTCTCCACGTTCCTCAGATGAAGGAGAGGAGAAAGCATAATATGAGATACTTTTGCTTTTAACCTTTTTAATATGAAATACTTTTGCTTTGGAAGGTTTGTTTTCTGGGGTGATCCAAGGGATGAAGAACACTGAATAACTCGAAAGCTTTCTTTGGGAAGACATTATCGGAGATGAAGAGAGGTTGAGAGGTTTAGAGATGGAGAGGGTGTGAAGGTGTGCCTTTGATGTGGAAGGCGAAGGTCGACTTATAGAAATTTGGCTTCACAACCGGAACTATTCCTTCACTATTTGTCGGCAGCCGGTGAATGGATGAACAGTGCCCGTTACGCGCTTTCTGACAAAGCGTCCGTAAATTCCGCAGGGCTGACGGTGCAGGCGACGAGTGACGACAAATTGGAATGATGATCTTTTGAAAACCGGGGTTCAAAACCGGGTGCGGCTCATGGTTTTCGCAACGCTCCACGCTGCACGTGATGAGTCACGACAAACTGGAAAAGCTGAGCCCTCGTGATGCCACGTGATTGCTGAGTCAAGCCCAGCTTTTGAGAAAGGAAACGGCTCTTTTGAGAAAGGAGCGTCCAGCTTTTCCGAATTGCGTGAGGACGCGTCTTCAACCTCCGAGGAGCGCCTCTCTTTGATTTGCTTCTTTTTATAGAGGCGCTAATTCTGCTTCACATCACACTTGAACTCCCTTCCTCAAACACTCTCCTCTGTAAACACTCTCTTCTGCACTTCTTAATCTTACTCCTTCCGCTCTCTTCTTCCGCTTCAGCAATCTTAATTTTTCCGAACTCTTTTCTTCCTCAACCCCCTCTAAAAATGTCTTGCCCTTCCGACCGTCGCCTTAACTTGAATGTCGGGGAAGACGATGACTCGTCTTCTCCGAACAACATTTGGAATCCATCCTTCATATCCCCCAATGGTCCTCTTACAGTCGGGGACACAATGATGAGGAACGATATAACCGCAACGGTGGTTGCAAGAAACCTTCTTACTCCCAGAGACACTAGGTTGCTGTCTATGCGGTCAGACGAGCTGGCTGTTCAGGACTCACTGGCTCTCAGTGTCCAGTGTGCAGGCTCAGTTTCAAACATGGGTCAGCGCCTGCTTGCAAGATCTCGTCAGGTGGAGTCGCTAATGGCGGAGGTGGTCAGTCTTCGGCAAGAAGTCAGAGGACTCAGGCACGAGAACAAGGAGTTGCACATGCTCGCAACTAGCTACTCGACCAGCATGAAGAGGAAGCTGGACCAGCTGCAAGAGTCGGACGGTCGGATTCAGAGCGATCATGAAAGGTTCATGGCGCTACTCCCACGGTTTATGTTGCCTTCGTCCTCTGGAGCAACACCAAGCGTTCCGGCTCCGGAGATTCCAACTCTGGCTCTTCGTCTTCCCGGAGCTCCGACAACCTCTGAGGCGCCACCTAACCAAAACCAATGATTGCTATTAGTTTTTCGTATTATTGTAATATTTTTTTTTTATGCTTTTAATGTTTATTTAACTATATATATATATATATATGTTACTAATATTATTATTATTATTATTTTTTTTTTTTGTTTAATTTTTTTTTTTTTTTTTTTCAGGTTTATTTTAAGCAAATTAAAATGTGTAGAGTAAATAAATGTAAATTAATGTAAAAAGACTTTATTTATCCGTACTTAAAATAAACAAGGCCCTAAATTTATTTAAACACAAACTAAACAAAAATCAACCAAATAACACAACTAACTAAACAAAACAAAATGAAAGCAAAGGCAATAAAGAAGAAGGTTAAGAAATGCAAATCTGGTTGCTTGGGTTGCCTCCCAAGAAGCGCTTGCTTTAACGTCTTTAGCCGGACGATTCTTTCCTTATCCTCCTGTTGAAGTTTTTCCTTCCTAGTGCTACAAACATGTTGAGTATAAGAACACAAGTAAGGGTGTCGAATCCACAGGGACTAATTAGACCTATATAACCACTTGTTTTGCAAGAAACTTACTAGAACCTAGAACTAACCAATTTAAACAGATTTGATGTTGTAGCTTGAAACCTACGGACATGAAATGACTATAAGTAAATGAAACGACAAGTAATAAAATGAGGTAGAACCGAGGGAGTTGAGGCTAGGGATTGTATCAATAGAGAGAAGGAGCTAGGGGTTCGATTTCACCATAGCTAATTGATTCCATGTTTGTTAATTCAAGTTATGCTCACCCATCTATCTATTTCTTGAGTTTGTTTCACTTTAGTTATGATCATCCATATGGTGTGTGGTTTTGATCAAATATTCCTAATCATGGACCTAATTGTGATGTGCAACTTCGGTTATTAATCAAGAATGTGTTAAGTATAAGAAACTTTCATAAAACCAAAGGAAACACTTGGCAGGATGTATGCCAAACATTCCCTTCATTCATTCCCATATCTGCCAAGGTTATGCATGATGTGTGCTATAAGATTGGCTAAACAACTTATGGTTAATTCAAATGGTGATCAAGCATCAAAATCAACACACTAAGTCACAATTAAAATCAGAGAATGAAACAAGAAATAGAATGATAAACTGAGCATTTCCGAGTTAACTACATGGCAATCTTGCTAGGCTACATCGAATCCCTATAGAGAGATTAGTTACACTTCATGTTTACAAAGATTTGACATAGAAATATAACATGAATGTACATAGAATTAAGAAGAAGAACCCCTTGAAGCAAAACTGTGTTGAAGATCACTTGGGAATGGCCTTCGGTGCAAGCTTTCCAAGTGTGGTGTAGTCCTCCAAGAATGGTGTAGATGAATGTGGCACGGTGATGATGAGATGGTTTCTGTGAAATGGGAGAGAATGGGCAGAAATGGTGTGGTGTTTTGTGTTTTGGGAGTAAGGATGAATGTAGTAGTGTAGGGTTGTGGAATTGGAGAGTTTGAGCCGAAATTGAAAATTTATTCCCCCCCCCCTCAGATTTCATTACACTTAAAGAGAATGAATGGAGTAGCTTTTCAGGTTTAGATCCAAGATTGGATCTCAACAAATGTAAAATATGGGATGCAAGTGTGTGTAATGATGGGGGATTCAATTTCTGAAATGGATAGTGCATGGCATGGGGAAAATGGGCAAGCATGTGGTCATTTTGAATGGAGAAGCATGTGGAATGACTGCAAGGGCAGGTTTTAATGAATATAAAACTGACGGCATGGGTGAATTTGTGGTGTAATTGTGGCTGAATGGTGTAACTAAATGGGGGGTGAATGTTTTAGGTGAAAAAGGGGGTAAAAGGGTAACCAAATGCATGGCAAGGTGTGTTAAACCTCCCAATCTGAATCCCATGCATGTGCCATGCATAGAATTCCCCAAACTGGCCGAATTGCACCCTTTGTCAATTCCTGAAATTCTAGCAACCAACTTGTCCTCAATTCTTCACTTGGACTTCAAATTAACACATCAAACACCTCTTCATGCTTGGAGTAATGCTCGGACACCAAAAGTGGTGTTTTTGCTTCGTTTGCCTTCCAATTGCTCCTAACAAACACATAGCTGCATACTAACACCAAACAATGTAAAATGCAACTAATTTAAATCGAACACATCACCAAGACACCAAATATGTATGCTATAAATGCATATGAAATGTGAACTATCAAATACCCCCAAACCTGGTTTTTGCTAGTCCACGAGCAAACTTAGAATTAAAACACACAACACCCTAACATCTAACAAACACTAACAACTAACTAAACCACTTTCGCTGGCCAAACGATTGCACTGAGCATGTGCAACAAGCCTTTGAACCCCTAGGTGTCCCTAGTTGGAGGAGTTGTGTCTCCTGAGAGTTTATAAAGATGACACCCTCAAACATCAACAAAATCTGCAAACAACTTTGGTTAAACAAACTTTAAACAAACTAATAAGAACCAATGAAAACTTTGTCATACAATCAAACTCAAAAGCCCAGCCATTCCAAAGAATCGTATCAATTGTAATGTATAAAGATATTTCACCATGTTTTACAACTTCAAGGCCACCATACCCAAATGCTTAAGAAAGAATTCGCCTCAACTCTATTCCTCACGGTTCCACTCAAGTTCTCACTCAGATCCTAAGGTTTTTAGTCTCTCCACTAGCATATGTGAATGAAGTTATGTAAAGGAAATCAAAATTCTCACATATGAAACTTGAAATGAAAGCACAATTTCTGAGTAGATCTCATGAAATGAATCAAATGCTAAGAATATAGAATACACACATACTTACCATCACCCATGACTACCTCCTCAATGATCAACTAGGTCTTTCTCAAGATTGTAATGTACGGCTTAGGTTATGGGTTATGAAAGAAGTGATATGAAATACTAGAACTTGGGGCATACCAAAGTGTCTTTGAGATTCATGCTCTTCACTTGCATTTGCATTCTTTCATCTTCATTTTTGGCGTCCACGACCTATGTCTTATGATGAGGAGATTTGGAACTTGTTTTCACTTGATTCTCTTCTTTGTTAACTTCTTTTTTTTTTTTAGAATCACACTTCACATAGGCCATCGGTACACACCACAATCTTGTTTTATCAATCAATTTACCTTTGGAGTTCATCACATTGGTATTCCCCAAGCTATAAGGTACGGCTTGAATTGAGCTAGGATGGGGTAGAGTATGGTGTGTGGGTGATGAAAGAATTAGGCAAAAGTGTTTGGCTGCAAAGGGGTGAATGGAACACACAAAGGGATAGGATTTTAGCCATTTAGTAGTTAAACATGCATAGCCTAACATCATCTCATTGAGTTCATTCATGAATGGTACTAAACACATGGTATCTACAAAGGAGAGTAATTCTTAGCATTCAAACAAAATAGAAGCAATGAGATCATTTAGAGTGAAATTTGAAAGAAAATATAGGAGTAGAAACACTTTAAACCCTCTCAACGAAACAATTTAGGCTCAAAATAACTCACTAGGGTAGTCTCCACTATTCTTCTTTGTGAATTTGAGTATGGTACCTCTATCATCATATCTTCAAGTTTTACAACTTTATACATGCCAACAAGATACAAAACCATTTCATAGTGACCCCAAAGTTTATTTGCAAACATAGCTCTCATATACATTTGTATTAGTAAGCAAAAACACATTTAACCAAAACAACACAAACCAACACTAAAACATGCTTTTCAACACTAAAACAGAAACACTTGTCCAAAACAACATAAAAACAATATTTTCCATCCAAAATACCCCCAAACCTAACTTAAACATTGTCCTCAATGTTTACATTTGAATGTAGTGCAAGTAGACAAAGAATATGGCATGGAAACAACATAGTCACAACATAAGTAAAGAATACAAACCACACTAGGTTGCCTCCTAGCAAGCGCTTTATTTAATGTCTAGGCAAGACATGGAAGCTTGTTCATGGTGTTGTAAATTCAAGGTAATCCACCACTTGATACATTAGCTCATCCTCCACATTGTCCAAATATGGCTTCAATCTCTGCCCATTGACTTTAAAAGAGGTGCCATTCTTCATGCTCTCAATTTCCACAGCCCCGTGGGGGAATGTTTGCACCACCTTGAATGGTCCAACCCATCTAGACTTCAATTTTCCTGGAAAAAGTCTCAAACGTGAGTCAAACAAAAGTACTTTCATACCTTGGTGAAACTCCTTCCTTAGGATGGCTTTATCATGATAGAGCTTAGTCCTTTCCTTGTAGATTTTGGCATTCTCATATGCCTCATTTCTAAGCTCATCCAACTCATTAAGTTGGAGCTTTCTTGCTATGCCCGCATCTTTGTAATCAAAGTTGAACTTCTTGATGGCCCAATATGCACGGTGTTCAAGCTCCATTGGCAAATGACAAGCTTTCCCAAACACAAGTCGATATGGACTCATGCCAATGGGAGTCTTGTATGCTGTCCTATACGCCCATAGTGCATCATTCAACCTCAATGACCAATCCTTCCTTGTAGGGCTCACGGTTTTCATCAAAATGTTCTTGATCTCCCTATTGCTAATCTCCACTTGGCCCGAGGTTTGAGGATGGTACGGGGTAGATACTTTGTGGTTGATGTTGTACTTCTTCATCAAGGATTCAAAAGGTTTGTTGCAGAAATGGGTGCCACCATCACTAATAATAGCTCTTGGTGTTCCAAACCTACAAAAAATCACATCTTTAAGAAAATTCAAAACAACCTTATGATCATTAGTTCTTGTAGCAATGGCCTCCACCCATTTGGATACATAATCTACGGCCACTAAAATGTACAAGTAACCAAAAGAGGATGGGAATGGTCCCATGAAGTCGATTCCCCAAACATCAAAGAGTTCTACCACCAAAATGTTGTTCAATGGCATCTCATTCCTTCGGCTTATGTTCCCCATTTTCTGGCACCTATCACACTTAGAACAAAAATCAAAAGCATCTTTGAATAGAGTAGGCCAAAAGAAACCAGATTGTAAAACCTTTAGGGATGTCTTTTTGGCACCAAAATGTCCTCCACATGCCAATGTATGGCTAAATGTTAGAATGCTTTGTTGCTCACTTTCTGGGACACATCTCCTAATGATTTGGTCAGGACAATACTTAAACAAGTATGGTTCATCCCAAATGTAATGCTTTACCATGGCAAGGAACTTCTTTCTTTCCTGAAAAGAAATGTCATTTCTAAATACACCACAAGCAAGGTAATTGACAAAATCAGCATACCATGGTTCCTTTTCTTGAACAACAAAGAGTTGTTCATCTGGAAATGATTCATTTAGAGGCAAGGGTTGTCCAACTCCATGGTTCTCATCAAGCCTAGACAAATGGTCAGCCACAACATTGTCACTTCCCTTCTTATCTCGAATTTCCAAATCAAACTCTTGTAGTAAGAGTATCCATCTAATTAGGCGCGGTTTAGCATCCTTCTTTGTCATCAAATACCTAAGGGCTGCATGATCAGAAAACACAATGACTTTAGATCCCACAAGATATGATCTAAACTTCTCTAATGCAAAGACAATAGCAAGCAACTCCTTTTCAGTTGTGGAGTAGTTGAGTTGAGCATCATTGAGAGTACGGCTTGCATAATAGATCACATGTGGGAGTTTGTTAACCCTTTGTCCTAAAACTGCACCAATAGCATAATCAGAGGCATCACACATTAATTCAAAAGGTAGAGACCAATCTGGTGCCATAATGATAGGAGCCGAGGTTAGTTCATGTTTCAAAGTATTGAATGCATCCATACAAGCTTTATCAAAGTGAAACACAACATCTTTAGCTAACAAATTGCATAGAGGCCGAGTTATCATTGAAAAGTTCTTAATGAAACGTCTATAAAAGCCTGCATGCCCTAAGAAACTTCTCACTCCCTTCACGGTTGTAGGAGCTGCCATAGTGTTGATAATGTCAATTTTGGCTTTGTCTACCTCCATTCCTTTGCTAGAGATCACATGGCCTAAAACAATGCCTTGTTTCACCATGAATTGGCATTTCTCCCAATTGAGAACCAAATTTGTTTCTTGGCACCTTTGAAGCACTAAAGAGAGATGGTTAAGACATTCATCAAAAGAAGAACCAAACACTGAAAAATCATCCATGAATACCTCAATGAACCTTTCCACCATGTCAGAAAAGATTGCCAACATACATCTTTGGAATGTGGCCGGGGCATTGCAAAGTCCAAAGGGCATTCTCCTATATGCAAATGTGCCAAATGGACATGTGAATGTTGTTTTCTCTTGATCCTCCGGGGCAATTGCAATTTGATTGTAACCTGAGTAACCATCAAGAAAACAATAGTGTGAATAACCTGCCAATCTCTCAAGCATTTGATCTATGAAAGGCATGGGAAAGTAATCTTTTCTAGTGTTAGAATTCAACTTCCTGTAATCGGTGCAAACTCTCCAACTAGCCGTGGGTTTTATGGTCACAAGCTCTTTGTTTTCATTCCTCATCACCGTGATTCCCACCTTCTTTGGTACCACTTGAATGGCACTCACCCATTTGCTATCAGAAATGGGATATATGATCCCCACATCTAACAACTTCAAGACTTCATCCCTAACAACTTCTTTCATGTGTGGATTGAGCCTTCTTTGTGGCTCACGGGTTGTCTTTGCTCCATCCTCCAAGAGGATCCTATGCATGCACCTAGTAGGGCTTATTCCCTTGATATCTGCAATAGACCAACCAATAGCCGATTTGGACTCTTTTAACACCCTAAGTAGTTTATCTTCTTCATTAGGTGTTAGGTCCGAAGCTATGATAACAGGTAGAGTTTCAAATTCAGCTAGATATGCATATTTTAGATGTGGTGGAAGTGGTTTAAGTTCAAGTTTAGGTGCCTTAACAATGGAAGGGATTAAATGTGACCTTGATGGTTCTAATGACTCAACAAGAGGTGAAACATTAAAAGGATATGGTGCTAATGCTTCCAAGGCAGCAACCACTTCCATGAGTGCATCTTCATCATCAAACTCATCTTGAGATTGAGTCAAAACGGTTTGTAATGGTTCATTAGATTGTGCCTGCAAGAACTTAGAGAACACAAGTGAATCAAGCACATCAATGGCATAACAATCAAGAGATGAAGAAGGATGAGCAAGAGACTCAAACACTTTGAATTGGACGGTCTCTCCTAGCACTGTCATAGTGAGGATTCCATTTTGCACATCAATGATGGTCTTGGCCGTGGCCATGAATGGTCTTCCAAGCAAAATAGGCAACTCTCTATCATGTATAGGTGCTTCTTCCATGTCCAACACTACAAAATCCACAGGCAAGATTAGTTTATCAATTTGAACTAGAATGTCCTCTACTATACCTCTTGGATACTTTACGGATCTGTCCGCAAGTTGTAGTGAAATGGTTGTGGCCTTCAATTCCCCCAAACCTAGTTGAAGGTACACGGAGTATGGCATTAAGTTGATGCTAGCACCCAAGTCAAGCATGGCCTTCTCCACTTTCTTGTCCCCTATGGTGATGTTGATAGAAAAACTTCCCGGATCTTTAAGCTTTGGTGGAAGTTTTCTTTGCAACACCGCACTTACATTCTCCGACACCACTACCTTCTCGTGTGGTCCATACTTCCTTTTGTAGTTGTTTAACTCCTTGAAGAATTTCCCATAAGCCGGCATGTTCCTAATGACATCAAGCAAAGGTAAGTTCACATTCACCTTACTTAGAATATCAAAAATCTCTTTAAATGACTTATCCTGCTTGCCCTTGGCAAGTCTTCCAGGGAATGGTATTGGTGGAGTGTAAGGCTTCTCGGCCTTGTGAAGGTTTGGTGCTTCATTTGAGGAAGAAGCATGGCTTGGTTCCTCATTTGGTTTCTCATTTGGTTTCTCATTTGCACCTACATTCACATGATCAAATTCATTAGTAACTTCATTTCCAACTCTATTATCAATAACCTTACCATTTCTCAGTGTAGTTATTGCTTTGGCTTGCTCTTGGTTCCTTTGGAGTATCACGGGTTGGCTTGGAAACTTGCCAACCTCTCTTTGGTTCAAGGCATCTGCAATTTGTCCCAATTGTGTCTCCATTTTGGTTAGGGCAGCCGAATGTTGTTGGAAAGTGCTATTTGTGGCTTGTTGGAATTGCAATGTGTTTTGAGCTAACAACTTAACCGTATCCTCAAGTGTAGGGGCAGGTCTTGGTTGGAAGTTTTGGACTTGATTTTGGTTGGCATTGGGAGGTCTTGGTTGGAAATTTTGGTAGTTGTTGTTGTTCTTCCATGAAAAGTTGGGATGATCTCTCCACCCCGGATTATATGTGTTTGAAAATGCATCATTCCTTGGCCTTTGATTGTAAGAATTCATGAGGTTCACTTGTTCTTGAACAAACTCGGGATAGGCCTCCCTAGATGGACATTGATGAGTAGGGTGGCTTGGTATGTTGCAAATGGCACACACCTCACTTGGTGTTGGCACCAAGTTGAGCACGGATTCAAGCTTTCTTTCTAGGTTAGCTACCTGCAAAGAAAGGTCATGGTTAGAACTTGTTTCATACACTCCAAGTTTCTTACCCCTTACATCTTTGTGTTGAGCATTTGATCCCAACATCTCATAAATGTTGTAAGACTCTTGAGCATTCTTTTTCTTCAAAGCACCACCTGCGGCATTATCAACGGTTGATTGACATGTTTGGGTTAGTCCATCATAAAAAATTTGCATTTGTAAGTGAAGAGGTAACCCATGGTGTGGACATTGCAACAAATGTCCTTTAAAACGCTCCCAACACTCATTGAAAGGCTCTCCATCATCTTGTTTGAAATTGAAGATTTGTCCCCTTAATGTGGCTGTCTTTTGAGTGGAGAAGAATTTCTCCAAGAACTTCTTAGCCACGGCATCCCATGTGGTGAGTGAACCCGGAGCTAAGGTCATCAACCAACTCTTGGCCTTGTCTTTCAAAGTGTAAGGAAACACTCTCATCCTCAAGTTTGCTTCACTTACTCCCTGCAAAGGTAAACCACTCACAACATTGTAAAACTCTTTAACATGAGCTAAAGGATCTTCATTAGGTATGCCATAAAATGAAGGAAGCATATGAAAATGTGAAGACTTAAGATCATAGTTTCTAGCTTCGGTGGAGAGCAAGATGCATGAAGGAGAGTTTGGTATGATTGGTTGTGCAAAGTCCTCCAAGGCTCTAAGTTCATCTTGGTTGGCAGCCATCTCTTCTCCTCTTTCCTTATGAATGTGCTCAGAAGCTTCACTTGTGGAACTAGATGAACTTGCTTCTTCTTCTCCTCGGACAAAGGATGAACTTGTTGGCACAAAGTTGTCCAAAGTGTTGCCTTTCAAACGTTCAATTCTTTGGCCCAACTCAACAAGTCTATGTGACATATACTACCTAAAACAAAACAAAACAAACAAGATTAAACAGAAAACAAAACTAAACTCTACTTAGAATGAAAATAACAAAGTTTAAATAGCAAAACAAGCAATTACAAGGGACTGAAATCAGTCCCCGGCAACGGCGCCATTTTTTGTTGAAGTTTTTCCTTCCTAGTGCTACAAACATGTTGAGTATAAGAACACAAGTAAGGGTGTCGAATCCACAGGGACTAATTAGACCTATATAACCACTTGTTTTGCAAGAAACTTACTAGAACCTAGAACTAACCAATTTAAACAGATTTGATGTTGTAGCTTGAAACCTACGGACATGAAATGACTATAAGTAAATGAAACGACAAGTAATAAAATGAGGTAGAACCGAGGGAGTTGAGGCTAGGGATTGTATCAATAGAGAGAAGGAGCTAGGGGTTCGATTTCACCATAGCTAATTGATTCCATGTTTGTTAATTCAAGTTATGCTCACCCATCTATCTATTTCTTGAGTTTGTTTCACTTTAGTTATGATCATCCATATGGTGTGTGGTTTTGATCAAATATTCCTAATCATGGACCTAATTGTGATGTGCAACTTCGGTTATTAATCAAGAATGTGTTAAGTATAAGAAACTTTCATAAAACCAAAGGAAACACTTGGCAGGATGTATGCCAAACATTCCCTTCATTCATTCCCATATCTGCCAAGGTTATGCATGATGTGTGCTATAAGATTGGCTAAACAACTTATGGTTAATTCAAATGGTGATCAAGCATCAAAATCAACACACTAAGTCACAATTAAAATCAGAGAATGAAACAAGAAATAGAATGATAAACTGAGCATTTCCGAGTTAACTACATGGCAATCTTGCTAGGCTACATCGAATCCCTATAGAGAGATTAGTTACACTTCATGTTTACAAAGATTTGACATAGAAATATAACATGAATGTACATAGAATTAAGAAGAAGAACCCCTTGAAGCAAAACTGTGTTGAAGATCACTTGGGAATGGCCTTCGGTGCAAGCTTTCCAAGTGTGGTGTAGTCCTCCAAGAATGGTGTAGATGAATGTGGCACGGTGATGATGAGATGGTTTCTGTGAAATGGGAGAGAATGGGCAGAAATGGTGTGGTGTTTTGTGTTTTGGGAGTAAGGATGAATGTAGTAGTGTAGGGTTGTGGAATTGGAGAGTTTGAGCCGAAATTGAAAATTTATTCCCCCCCCCCCTCAGATTTCATTACACTTAAAGAGAATGAATGGAGTAGCTTTTCAGGTTTAGATCCAAGATTGGATCTCAACAAATGTAAAATATGGGATGCAAGTGTGTGTAATGATGGGGGATTCAATTTCTGAAATGGATAGTGCATGGCATGGGGAAAATGGGCAAGCATGTGGTCATTTTGAATGGAGAAGCATGTGGAATGACTGCAAGGGCAGGTTTTAATGAATATAAAACTGACGGCATGGGTGAATTTGTGGTGTAATTGTGGCTGAATGGTGTAACTAAATGGGGGGTGAATGTTTTAGGTGAAAAAGGGGGTAAAAGGGTAACCAAATGCATGGCAAGGTGTGTTAAACCTCCCAATCTGAATCCCATGCATGTGCCATGCATAGAATTCCCCAAACTGGCCGAATTGCACCCTTTGTCAATTCCTGAAATTCTAGCAACCAACTTGTCCTCAATTCTTCACTTGGACTTCAAATTAACACATCAAACACCTCTTCATGCTTGGAGTAATGCTCGGACACCAAAAGTGGTGTTTTTGCTTCGTTTGCCTTCCAATTGCTCCTAACAAACACATAGCTGCATACTAACACCAAACAATGTAAAATGCAACTAATTTAAATCGAACACATCACCAAGACACCAAATATGTATGCTATAAATGCATATGAAATGTGAACTATCACCTCCCCTCGGCTCTAAAGCATGGAATTTATCTTTTAATGGGAGGTGATACTTGAAATGATTCGGCAATGGCATTAATTCAAGAGTAGGCGCCTGAATCATTAAAATGAGAAAAATGTTAGTATAAAATAAAATAAAAATTAAAATTGGAGAAGATGGCCTACTGTCTTTCTCCGAAACAAACTCAATAACAAAAACTACTCCCTTGAACGTTTCGGGGACTTTGCACTTGGCCAGATTGACGATGATGGTTGTGGCCTGTCCCGTGCCATCAATCTCCATTTCTTGGGCCTTTGTAGTCTGCACAGCCTCTTGAATGTATTCTTGATATGCTTCAGCCACTTCATTCTCTTGAATCTCTTTTCTTGGTGTGCAAGGTTCGGGAATTTGTTTTGGTGCACCAAGAATTGAGATATCGCTTTGGACTTTTGGAAGAGCTTCCACAATGTCTTTTTCATTCTCTTCGATATTTGGAATTAAAATTCTACAAGAAAAAAAAACATTCGGTGGAATAGGGTTAGAATGAATTGAACTTATAACTTCCTCACCTGAGTTGGACGACATAGGGACTTGAGGGGTTTGAGACAAGAATTCGTCTAAACTGCCCAAGTCGTCCTCCTCCTCTTCTTCTTCTTGCAGCGGCAATTCATCCAAGTTCGGGCTGTGACTGGATGGTTCTAGAACAGCTTCATCCTCCACATCACTTATGGCTTCATCGATTTCCACTTCTCCCTTTGAATTTGCAAATG
Source organism: Crataegus laevigata (assembly GCA_963580275.1). NCBI lineage: Eukaryota > Viridiplantae > Streptophyta > Magnoliopsida > Rosales > Rosaceae > Crataegus > Crataegus laevigata. The sequence continues at coordinate 19,818,373 of OY756952.1, forward strand.
TGGAGTTGGAAAGTTCACTTTGATCTTTAATCTGTGCCATGAATTCCATAATCTGCCCAACATGTCTATCCAATTCGTCCACTCTGTTGGTCTGGTCTTGCATCTCCTGGATTCGATTTTCCACTCCTTGATTCAAAGAGGAGAGTAACTTATTAAATGTATCATTATCCAGAGATGTACCTGAATCGAATTGGGCAAATTGTTGCGGAGGCTGTGGTGATGATGTATAGAACTCATCATACGGCTGCCAATATTCTCCTTGGTAAGTCTCTTCAGCTTGATTTTGTGACCCCTGCACCAAAGAGTTTAATTCGTTAAGAATTTGATTATAATCCACGGGCATACTTGAATTCGATTGGAATTGTTGTTGGGGATGTTGTGGTGGCTGCATAGGTTTTGAATAGAACGCTTCATCTTGCTGCCAATATCCACTTTGTTGAACTTGTTGAGGTTCATCCCACATCTGATTTGAATAACCTCTCCAATCCGAATTGCAAGTGTCGGAATACATATTGCCCCTTGATTGATCATAGCCTTGATATCCCCAATCCTCTACATATGCAGAAAATTGAGGATATTGATGAGTCTGATATCCTTGCCCATAGGGCACATCAAGTGTAGGGACACTTGGCATTGTGGTCCGTTCGGCATTATGCGACAATTGAGCAGTGAGCTGCGCCAATTGAGCTTGAATGCTATCCATGACTTGCCCCAATTAGTACCTAAAATCAAAGAAAGAAAAATAAATCAAATACCAAAAGTAAAACACACAAACACAAATATAAATAAAAACACAAACAAAAACACAAATATAAAAATAAACACAAACAAAAAAAATAAAGGGATTAGCAAATTTACTAATCCCCGGCAACGGCGCCAAAAATTTGACGGGATTTTAAACCGCACAAATTTAACCCTCTTTCTGACAGTTGTAGTAAAGATGTAAGTAGGGTATCGTTCTAGGCCGGGGATTAGGAGGGATTGCTAATCTACTCTAAATTTAATATAAAAACGTAAAAACAAAGTTTAAAACACAAAACTAAAATAAAAACACTTAACTAGAATAACTCAAAATAAAACTAACAAATAAACTAAAACAAATCAAAAGACTCAAAACAACTCAAGACTCTATAAAACACAAACTAAGCTAAAAACTCGAAACACACTTAAAATGACTCAAAATAATAAAAACAATCAAATTTAAAAACTAGGAAATTAATTAGACGGAATTTAAATTAAAAGATTAAAAATAATAAAACTTAACTAAATAATAATATTTTAATAATGGGGGGATTGATTTGGTTTTTACGAAGTAAATTAAACTTAAATAAATTACAAAATTGACAAAAACATAAAATTAAAAGTGAACGGATATGCGACGGATTGGCTAGAGGGTTCTTCTCCACACATAACACAAATGTAACCTAAATTGATTCTCAGTTATGAATTTAGCAAATGCATGAATGACAATGCTCCAAATTAATTAGGTCCGCTTAAATTAACTTTCAGATTTCCCTAAATTCATTGAATTGGACGGAATACGCATCACAACCAAATTATTCTTATCAAGTTCTCTAACTATGGAATACGCATGATAGAGAGACATATCAAAGATCATTAAATTCAATGGAAATCATAAACATCGACTAGGCATTCATAACTATGGAATACGCATGTTAATCCAACCTAGGGTTTACTCAACACAATCGTGACTAGCGATTTTTACTACTCATGAATATAAGTTCATAACGATTAGGTGAAATTCCCTTATATCCTAGCATCAAGTCTAAGCATGCAAATCAAGTGTCGACTCTCAACCCACATACATAAACAAGTTCGTAATCAAAACAGAAAAGTAAACCACATCCAAACATTTATACATTCATAACTGGAGTAAATCAAATTAAAATTACAAATATAATCATGGTTTCGAATTAACCTCTAGCCAATATAAATTAATTACACATTATTATAAATTAAAAACAGAAATTAAAAACATAATTAAAATCTGAGTTTGGAGGATTAAACCAAATTAGAATAAAGGTTTTCTGTGCTCCTGTTTTTGGTTTCTTTCTCACTGCCCCGAGGCAGTCTTGGGCCTGACTTCTCTGCCTCTCCCCTTCTGCTGCCAAATGGCAGCTTCCACAGCTGCCTTCAATTGACTCACTCCCGCGCGATGACTGCCGCTTGGCAGCCTCAGTCCGTGCCCTCTTAAGCTGCACAAGGCAGCTCTTATTCCCCAGGAGCTCTCGGTGCTCCCTGACTTCTCTGCCTCTCCCCTGCCTCTTCGAGGCCTCCCCTCCTTATTATTCTCTTTTTCTGGCCCTTTATTATTTTTTTACACGCTTGATTTTCTTCCCTGATTGGCCCGAGGCCTGCACGCCAGCTCCCTCGAGACTCCTCCTTTTAGCTCCACTTGTTTTCTGCCTTTCCACCCACCAAAACAGCCCCCTCAATTGGCTGCCTTTTCCCCCAAATTCCTTTTTTATTATTCTGTTATTTTCAAAACTGTCCGCATGTGATTATGGTTGACTGCCAAAATGGCTCCCCTCCATTTAAAAACTGCCTTCCACCGAAAGCATGTGCTATGCTTGCCAGCCTAAATTAACACACACATTACAATATATTAAAATATATAAATAAATAAATAAATATATATATATATATATATATATAAATATGTATATATATATATATATGTATTATTTTCCAAATGATAAGTATAATTCAACAAACAAGAAAGTTTAGATGAAATTAATTACTTAACACTTCACTTATTCTAATTTTATTTTCTTAGCTAGATAATCTTATAAAACATAAAAATAACGTAAATAGCTTAAAATATAACGAACTAACTAAGAAAAGACGAGTGAATTTGATATAAAAATATATATAAATATGATCCGATCAAGGACTCATTTTGAGAATCTTAGTAGCGTATTATAAGCGTTCATTTGCTTAAATTCCAAATTGTGTCAAACTCACGCTCGTTTTGACCCACGAATGCTTAAAACAATGCAAATAGACTCCTAATTAAAAAATAGAGAAGTTTTGAGACCAAATAAGCATTTCATCTTTTGAGTACACATTTTGAGCATCTTAGTAGGGTATTATAAGCGTTCATTTCCTTAAATTCCATAGCGTGCCAAACTCACGCTCGTTTTAACCCACGAATGCTTAAAACAGTGCAAATAGACTCCTAATTAAAAAATAGAGAAGTTTTGAGACCAAATAAGCATTTGAACTTTTGAGGACTCATTTTGAGAATCTTAGTAGCGTATTATAAGCGTTCATTTGCTTAAATTCCAAATTGTGTCAAACTCACGCTCGTTTTGACCCACGTATGCTTAAAACAATGCAAATAGACTCCTAATTAAAAAATAGAGAAGTTTTGAGACCAAATAAGCATTTGATCTTTTGAGGACACATTTTGAGTATCTTAGTAGCGTATTATAAGCGTTCATTTGCTTAAATTCCAAATTGTGTCAAACTCACGCTCGTTTTGACCCACGAATGCTTAAAACAATGCAAATAGACTCCTAATTAAAAAATAGAGAAGTTTTGAGACCAAATAAGCATTTGAACTTTTGAGGACTCATTTTGAGAATCTTAGTAGCGTATTATAAGCGTTCATTTGCTTAAATTCCAAATTGTGTCAAACTCACACTCGTTTTGACCCACGAATGCTTAAAACAATGCAAATAGACTCCTAATTAAAAAATAGAGAAGTTTTGAGACCAAATAAGCATTTGAACTTTTGAGGACTCATTTTGAGAATCTTAGTAGCGTATTATACACGTTCATTTCCTTAAATTCCAAATTGTGTCAAACTCACACTCGTTTTGACCCACGAATGCTTAAAACAATGCAAATAGACTCCTAATTAAAAAATAGAGAAGTTTTGAGACCAAATAAGCATTTGAACTTTTGAGGACTCATTTTGAGAATCTTAGTAGCGTATTATAAGCGTTCATTTGCTTAAATTCCAAATTGTGTCAAACTCACGCTCGTTTTGACCCACGTATGCTTAAAACAATGCAAATAGACTCCTAATTAAAAAATAGAGAAGTTTTGAGACCAAATAAGCATTTCATCTTTTGAGTACACATTTTGAGCATCTTAGTAGGGTATTATAAGCGTTCATTTCCTTAAATTCCATAGCGTGCCAAACTCACGCTCGTTTTAACCCACGAATGCTTAAAACAGTGCAAATAGACTCCTAATTAAAAAATAGAGAAGTTTTGAGACCAAATAAGCATTTGAACTTTTGAGGACTCATTTTGAGAATCTTAGTAGCGTATTATAAGCGTTCATTTGCTTAAATTCCAAATTGTGTCAAACTCACGCTCGTTTTGACCCACGAATGCTTAAAACAATGCAAATAGACTCCTAATTAAAAAATAGAGAAGTTTTGAGACCAAATAAGCATTTCATCTTTTGAGTACACATTTTGAGCATCTTAGTAGGGTATTATAAGCGTTCATTTCCTTAAATTCCATAGCGTGCCAAACTCACGCTCGTTTTAACCCACGAATGCTTAAAACAGTGCAAATAGACTCCTAATTAAAAAATAGAGAAGTTTTGAGACCAAATAAGCATTTGAACTTTTGAGGACTCATTTTGAGAATCTTAGTAGCGTATTATAAGCGTTCATTTGCTTAAATTCCAAATTGTGTCAAACTCACGCTCGTTTTGACCCACGAATGCTTAAAACAATGCAAATAGACTCCTAATTAAAAAATAGAGAAGTTTTGAGACCAAATAAGCATTTCATCTTTTGAGTACACATTTTGAGCATCTTAGTAGGGTATTATAAGCGTTCATTTCCTTAAATTCCATAGCGTGCCAAACTCACGCTCGTTTTAACCCACGAATGCTTAAAACAGTGCAAATAGACTCCTAATTAAAAAATAGAGAAGTTTTGAGACCAAATAAGCATTTGAACTTTTGAGGACTCATTTTGAGAATCTTAGTAGCGTATTATAAGCGTTCATTTGCTTAAATTCCAAATTGTGTCAAACTCACGCTCGTTTTGACCCACGTATGCTTAAAACAATGCAAATAGACTCCTAATTAAAAAATAGAGAAGTTTTGAGACCAAATAAGCATTTGATCTTTTGAGGACACATTTTGAGTATCTTAGTAGCGTATTATAAGCGTTCATTTGCTTAAATTCCAAATTGTGTCAAACTCACGCTCGTTTTGACCCACGAATGCTTAAAACAATGCAAATAGACTCCTAATTAAAAAATAGAGAAGTTTTGAGACCAAATAAGCATTTCATCTTTTGAGTACACATTTTGAGCATCTTAGTAGGGTATTATAAGCGTTCATTTCCTTAAATTCCATAGCGTGCCAAACTCACGCTCGTTTTAACCCACGAATGCTTAAAACAGTGCAAATAGACTCCTAATTAAAAAATAGAGAAGTTTTGAGACCAAATAAGCATTTGAACTTTTGAGGACTCATTTTGAGAATCTTAGTAGCGTATTATAAGCGTTCATTTGCTTGAATTCCAAATTGTGTCAAACTCACGCTCGTTTTGACCCACGAATGCTTAAAACAATGCAAATAGACTCCTAATTAAAAAATAGAGAAGTTTTGAGACCAAATAAGCATTTGATCTTTTGAGGACACATTTTGAGTATCTTAGTAGCGTATTATAAGCGTTCATTTGCTTAAATTCCAAATTGTGTCAAACTCAAGCTCGTTTTGACCCACGAATGCTTAAAACAATGCAAATAGACTCCTAATTAAAAAATAGAGAAGTTTTGAGACCAAATAAGCATTTGATCTTTTGAGTACACATTTTGAGCATCTTAGTAGGGTATTATAAGCGTTCATTTCCTTAAATTCCATAGCGTGCCAAACTCACGCTCGTTTTAACCCACGAATGCTTAAAACAGTGCAAATAGACTCCTAATTAAAAAATAGAGAAGTTTTGAGACCAAATAAGCATTTCATCTTTTGAGTACACATTTTGAGCATCTTAGTAGGGTATTATAAGCGTTCATTTCCTTAAATTCCATAGCGTGCCAAACTCACGCTCGTTTTAACCCACGAATGCTTAAAACAGTGCAAATAGACTCCTAATTAAAAAATAGAGAAGTTTTGAGACCAAATAAGCATTTGAACTTTTGAGGACTCATTTTGAGAATCTTAGTAGCGTATTATAAGCGTTCATTTGCTTAAATTCCAAATTGTGTCAAACTCACGCTCGTTTTGACCCACGAATGCTTAAAACAATGCAAATAGACTCCTAATTAAAAAATAGAGAAGTTTTGAGACCAAATAAGCATTTCATCTTTTGAGTACACATTTTGAGCATCTTAGTAGGGTATTATAAGCGTTCATTTCCTTAAATTCCATAGCGTGCCAAACTCACGCTCGTTTTAACCCACGAATGCTTAAAACAGTGCAAATAGACTCCTAATTAAAAAATAGAGAAGTTTTGAGACCAAATAAGCATTTGAACTTTTGAGGACTCATTTTGAGAATCTTAGTAGCGTATTATAAGCGTTCATTTGCTTAAATTCCAAATTGTGTCAAACTCACGCTCGTTTTGACCCACGAATGCTTAAAACAATGCAAATAGACTCCTAATTAAAAAATAGAGAAGTTTTGAGACCAAATAAGCATTTCATCTTTTGACTACACATTTTGAGCATCTTAGTAGGGTATTATAAGCGTTCATTTCCTTAAATTCCATAGCGTGCCAAACTCACGCTCGTTTTAACCCACGAATGCTTAAAACAGTGCAAATAGACTCCTAATTAAAAAATAGAGAAGTTTTGAGACCAAATAAGCATTTGAACTTTTGAGGACTCATTTTGAGAATCTTAGTAGCGTATTATAAGCGTTCATTTGCTTAAATTCCAAATTGTGTCAAACTCACGCTCGTTTTGACCCACGTATGCTTAAAACAATGCAAATAGACTCCTAATTAAAAAATAGAGAAGTTTTGAGACCAAATAAGCATTTGATCTTTTGAGGACACATTTTGAGTATCTTAGTAGCGTATTATAAGCGTTCATTTGCTTAAATTCCAAATTGTGTCAAACTCACGCTCGTTTTGACCCACGAATGCTTAAAACAATGCAAATAGACTCCTAATTAAAAAATAGAGAAGTTTTGAGACCAAATAAGCATTTCATCTTTTGAGTACACATTTTGAGCATCTTAGTAGGGTATTATAAGCGTTCATTTCCTTAAATTCCATAGCGTGCCAAACTCACGCTCGTTTTAACCCACGAATGCTTAAAACAGTGCAAATAGACTCCTAATTAAAAAATAGAGAAGTTTTGAGACCAAATAAGCATTTGAACTTTTGAGGACTCATTTTGAGAATCTTAGTAGCGTATTATAAGCGTTCATTTGCTTGAATTCCAAATTGTGTCAAACTCACGCTCGTTTTGACCCACGAATGCTTAAAACAATGCAAATAGACTCCTAATTAAAAAATAGAGAAGTTTTGAGACCAAATAAGCATTTGATCTTTTGAGGACACATTTTGAGTATCTTAGTAGCGTATTATAAGCGTTCATTTCCTTAAATTCCATAGCGTGCCAAACTCACGCTCGTTTTAACCCACGAATGCTTAAAACAGTGCAAATAGACTCCTAATTAAAAAATAGAGAAGTTTTGAGACCAAATAAGCATTTGAACTTTTGAGGACTCATTTTGAGAATCTTAGTAGCGTATTATAAGCGTTCATTTGCTTAAATTCCAAATTGTGTCAAACTCAAGCTCGTTTTGACCCACGAATGCTTAAAACAATGCAAATAGACTCCTAATTAAAAAATAGAGAAGTTTTGAGACCAAATAAGCATTTGATCTTTTGAGTACACATTTTGAGCATCTTAGTAGGGTATTATAAGCGTTCATTTCCTTAAATTCCATAGCGTGCCAAACTCACGCTCGTTTTAACCCACGAATGCTTACAACTTTGCCAATAGACTCCTAATTAAAAAATAGAGAAGTTTTGAGACCAAATAAGCATTTGAACTTTTGAGGACTCATTTTGAGAATCTTAGTAGCGTATTATAAGCGTTCATTTCCTTAAATTCCAAATTGTGTCAAACTCACGCTCGTTTTGACCCACGAATGCTTAAAACAATGCAAATAGAATCCTAATTAAAAAATAGAGAAGTTTTGAGACCAAATAAGCATTTGATCTTTTGAGTACACATTTTGAGCATCTTAGTAGGGTATTATAAGCGTTCATTTCCTTAAATTCCATAGCGTGCCAAACTCACGCTCGTTTTAACCCACGAATGCTTAAAACAGTGCAAATAGACTCCTAATTAAAAAATAGAGAAGTTTTGAGACCAAATAAGCATTTCATCTTTTGAGTACACATTTTGAGCATCTTAGTAGGGTATTATAAGCGTTCATTTCCTTAAATTCCATAGCGTGCCAAACTCACGCTCGTTTTAACCCACGAATGCTTAAAACAGTGCAAATAGACTCCTAATTAAAAAATAGAGAAGTTTTGAGACCAAATAAGCATTTGAACTTTTGAGGACTCATTTTGAGAATCTTAGTAGCGTATTATAAGCGTTCATTTGCTTAAATTCCAAATTGTGTCAAACTCACGCTCGTTTTGACCCACGAATGCTTAAAACAATGCAAATAGACTCCTAATTAAAAAATAGAGAAGTTTTGAGACCAAATAAGCATTTCATCTTTTGAGTACACATTTTGAGCATCTTAGTAGGGTATTATAAGCGTTCATTTCCTTAAATTCCATAGCGTGCCAAACTCACGCTCGTTTTAACCCACGAATGCTTAAAACAGTGCAAATAGACTCCTAATTAAAAAATAGAGAAGTTTTGAGACCAAATAAGCATTTGAACTTTTGAGGACTCATTTTGAGAATCTTAGTAGCGTATTATAAGCGTTCATTTGCTTAAATTCCAAATTGTGTCAAACTCACGCTCGTTTTGACCCACGAATGCTTAAAACAATGCAAATAGACTCCTAATTAAAAAATAGAGAAGTTTTGAGACCAAATAAGCATTTCATCTTTTGACTACACATTTTGAGCATCTTAGTAGGGTATTATAAGCGTTCATTTCCTTAAATTCCATAGCGTGCCAAACTCACGCTCGTTTTAACCCACGAATGCTTAAAACAGTGCAAATAGACTCCTAATTAAAAAATAGAGAAGTTTTGAGACCAAATAAGCATTTGAACTTTTGAGGACTCATTTTGAGAATCTTAGTAGCGTATTATAAGCGTTCATTTGCTTAAATTCCAAATTGTGTCAAACTCACGCTCGTTTTGACCCACGTATGCTTAAAACAATGCAAATAGACTCCTAATTAAAAAATAGAGAAGTTTTGAGACCAAATAAGCATTTGATCTTTTGAGGACACATTTTGAGTATCTTAGTAGCGTATTATAAGCGTTCATTTGCTTAAATTCCAAATTGTGTCAAACTCACGCTCGTTTTGACCCACGAATGCTTAAAACAATGCAAATAGACTCCTAATTAAAAAATAGAGAAGTTTTGAGACCAAATAAGCATTTCATCTTTTGAGTACACATTTTGAGCATCTTAGTAGGGTATTATAAGCGTTCATTTCCTTAAATTCCATAGCGTGCCAAACTCACGCTCGTTTTAACCCACGAATGCTTAAAACAGTGCAAATAGACTCCTAATTAAAAAATAGAGAAGTTTTGAGACCAAATAAGCATTTGAACTTTTGAGGACTCATTTTGAGAATCTTAGTAGCGTATTATAAGCGTTCATTTGCTTGAATTCCAAATTGTGTCAAACTCACGCTCGTTTTGACCCACGAATGCTTAAAACAATGCAAATAGACTCCTAATTAAAAAATAGAGAAGTTTTGAGACCAAATAAGCATTTGATCTTTTGAGGACACATTTTGAGTATCTTAGTAGCGTATTATAAGCGTTCATTTGCTTAAATTCCAAATTGTGTCAAACTCAAGCTCGTTTTGACCCACGAATGCTTAAAACAATGCAAATAGACTCCTAATTAAAAAATAGAGAAGTTTTGAGACCAAATAAGCATTTGATCTTTTGAGTACACATTTTGAGCATCTTAGTAGGGTATTATAAGCGTTCATTTCCTTAAATTCCATAGCGTGCCAAACTCACGCTCGTTTTAACCCACGAATGCTTAAAACAGTGCAAATAGACTCCTAATTAAAAAATAGAGAAGTTTTGAGACCAAATAAGCATTTGAACTTTTGAGGACTCATTTTGAGAATCTTAGTAGCGTATTATAAGCGTTCATTTGCTTAAATTCCAAATTGTGTCAAACTCACGCTCGTTTTGACCCACGTATGCTTAAAACAATGCAAATAGACTCCTAATTAAAAAATAGAGAAGTTTTGAGACCATATAAGCATTTCATCTTTTGAGTACACATTTTGAGCATCTTAGTAGGGTATTATAAGCGTTCATTTCCTTAAATTCCATAGCGTGCCAAACTCACGCTCGTTTTAACCCACGAATGCTTAAAACAGTGCAAATAGACTCCTAATTAAAAAATAGAGAAGTTTTGAGACCAAATAAGCATTTGAACTTTTGAGGACTCATTTTGAGAATCTTAGTAGCGTATTATAAGCGTTCATTTCCTTAAATTCCAAATTGTGTCAAACTCACGCTCGTTTTGACCCACGAATGCTTAAAACAATGCAAATAGACTCCTAATTAAAAAATAGAGAAGTTTTGAGACCAAATAAGCATTTGATCTTTTGAGTACACATTTTGAGCATCTTAGTAGGGTATTATAAGCGTTCATTTCCTTAAATTCCAAAGCGTGCCAAACTCACGCTCGTTTTAACCCACGAATGCTTACAACTTTGCCAATAGACTCATAATTAAAAAATAGAGAAGTTTTGAGACCAAATAAGCATTTGAACTTTTGAGGACTCATTTTGAGAATCTTAGTAGCGTATTATAAGCGTTCATTTCCTTAAACTCCAAATTGTGTCAAACTCACGCTCGTTTTGACCCACGAATGCTTAAAACAATGCAAATAGAATCCTAATTAAAAAATAGAGAAGTTTTGAGACCAAATAAGCATTTGATCTTTTGAGTACACATTTTGAGCATCTTAGTAGGGTATTATAAGCGTTCATTTCCTTAAATTCCATAGCGTGCCAAACTCACGCTCGTTTTAACCCACGAATGCTTAAAACAGTGCAAATAGACTCCTAATTAAAAAATAGAGAAGTTTTGAGACCAAATAAGCATTTCATCTTTTGAGTACACATTTTGAGCATCTTAGTAGGGTATTATAAGCGTTCATTTCCTTAAATTCCATAGCGTGCCAAACTCACGCTCGTTTTAACCCACGAATGCTTAAAACAGTGCAAATAGACTCCTAATTAAAAAATAGAGAAGTTTTGAGACCAAATAAGCATTTGAACTTTTGAGGACTCATTTTGAGAATCTTAGTAGCGTATTATAAGCGTTCATTTGCTTAAATTCCAAATTGTGTCAAACTCACGCTCGTTTTGACCCACGAATGCTTAAAACAATGCAAATAGACTCCTAATTAAAAAATAGAGAAGTTTTGAGACCAAATAAGCATTTCATCTTTTGAGTACACATTTTGAGCATCTTAGTAGGGTATTATAAGCGTTCATTTCCTTAAATTCCATAGCGTGCCAAACTCACGCTCGTTTTAACCCACGAATGCTTAAAACAGTGCAAATAGACTCCTAATTAAAAAATAGAGAAGTTTTGAGACCAAATAAGCATTTGAACTTTTGAGGACTCATTTTGAGAATCTTAGTAGCGTATTATAAGCGTTCATTTGCTTAAATTCCAAATTGTGTCAAACTCACGCTCGTTTTGACCCACGAATGCTTAAAACAATGCAAATAGACTCCTAATTAAAAAATAGAGAAGTTTTGAGACCAAATAAGCATTTCATCTTTTGACTACACATTTTGAGCATCTTAGTAGGGTATTATAAGCGTTCATTTCCTTAAATTCCATAGCGTGCCAAACTCACGCTCGTTTTAACCCACGAATGCTTAAAACAGTGCAAATAGACTCCTAATTAAAAAATAGAGAAGTTTTGAGACCAAATAAGCATTTGAACTTTTGAGGACTCATTTTGAGAATCTTAGTAGCGTATTATAAGCGTTCATTTGCTTAAATTCCAAATTGTGTCAAACTCACGCTCGTTTTGACCCACGTATGCTTAAAACAATGCAAATAGACTCCTAATTAAAAAATAGAGAAGTTTTGAGACCAAATAAGCATTTGATCTTTTGAGGACACATTTTGAGTATCTTAGTAGCGTATTATAAGCGTTCATTTGCTTAAATTCCAAATTGTGTCAAACTCACGCTCGTTTTGACCCACGAATGCTTAAAACAATGCAAATAGACTCCTAATTAAAAAATAGAGAAGTTTTGAGACCAAATAAGCATTTCATCTTTTGAGTACACATTTTGAGCATCTTAGTAGGGTATTATAAGCGTTCATTTCCTTAAATTCCATAGCGTGCCAAACTCACGCTCGTTTTAACCCACGAATGCTTAAAACAGTGCAAATAGACTCCTAATTAAAAAATAGAGAAGTTTTGAGACCAAATAAGCATTTGAACTTTTGAGGACTCATTTTGAGAATCTTAGTAGCGTATTATAAGCGTTCATTTGCTTGAATTCCAAATTGTGTCAAACTCACGCTCGTTTTGACCCACGAATGCTTAAAACAATGCAAATAGACTCCTAATTAAAAAATAGAGAAGTTTTGAGACCAAATAAGCATTTGATCTTTTGAGGACACATTTTGAGTATCTTAGTAGCGTATTATAAGCGTTCATTTGCTTAAATTCCAAATTGTGTCAAACTCAAGCTCGTTTTGACCCACGAATGCTTAAAACAATGCAAATAGACTCCTAATTAAAAAATAGAGAAGTTTTGAGACCAAATAAGCATTTGATCTTTTGAGTACACATTTTGAGCATCTTAGTAGGGTATTATAAGCGTTCATTTCCTTAAATTCCATAGCGTGCCAAACTCACGCTCGTTTTAACCCACGAATGCTTAAAACAGTGCAAATAGACTCCTAATTAAAAAATAGAGAAGTTTTGAGACCAAATAAGCATTTGAACTTTTGAGGACTCATTTTGAGAATCTTAGTAGCGTATTATAAGCGTTCATTTGCTTAAATTCCAAATTGTGTCAAACTCACGCTCGTTTTGACCCACGTATGCTTAAAACAATGCAAATAGACTCCTAATTAAAAAATAGAGAAGTTTTGAGACCAAATAAGCATTTGATCTTTTGAGTACACATTTTGAGCATCTTAGTAGGGTATTATAAGCGTTCATTTCCTTAAATTCCATAGCGTGCCAAACTCACGCTCGTTTTAACCCACGAATGCTTAAAACAGTGCAAATAGACTCCTAATTAAAAAATAGAGAAGTTTTGAGACCAAATAAGCATTTGAACTTTTGAGGACTCATTTTGAGAATCTTAGTAGCGTATTATAAGCATTCATTTGCTTAAATTCCAAATTGTGTCAAACTCACACTCGTTTTGACCCACGAATGCTTAAAACAATGCAAATAGACTCCTAATTAAAAAATAGAGAAGTTTTGAGACCAAATAAGCATTTGAACTTTTGAGGACTCATTTTGAGAATCTTAGTAGCGTATTATACACGTTCATTTCCTTAAATTCCAAATTGTGTCAAAGTCACACTCGTTTTGACCCACGAATGCTTAAAACAATGCAAATAGACTCCTAATTAAAAAATAGAGAAGTTTTGAGACCAAATAAGCATTTGAACTTTTGAGGACTCATTTTGAGAATCTTAGTAGCGTATTATAAGCGTTCATTTGCTTAAATTCCAAATTGTGTCAAACTCACGCTCGTTTTGACCCACGTATGCTTAAAACAATGCAAATAGACTCCTAATTAAAAAATAGAGAAGTTTTGAGATGATGCGAGAATTAACTCGACACAAATTAAACCCTCTTTTGTCAATCGTAGTATAGGTAGAAGTAGGGTATCGTTCTAGGCCGGGGATTAGGAGGGCTTGCTAAAACCTCTAAAATAAATTAAAAACGTAAAAACAAAGTTTAAAATACTAAACTAAAATAAAAACACTTAACTAGAAAAACTTAAAATAAAACTAACAAATAAACTAAAATAAATCAAAAGACTCAAAAATACAAAACTAGGCTAAAAACTCGAAACACACTTAAAATGACTCAAAATAATAAAAACAATTTAAAATAAAAACTAGGAAATTAAAATGGACGGAAATTAAATTAAAAGATTTAAAAATAATAAAAATTAACTAAATAATAATATTTTAATATTGGGGGGATTGATTTGGCTTTGACGAAGTAAATTAAACTTAAATAAATTACAAATTAACAAAAACATAAAATTAAAAGTGAACGGATAGGCGACGGATTGGCTAGAGGGTTTTTCTCCACACATGACACAAATGTAACCTAAATTGATTCCCAGTTATGAATTCAACAAACGAATGAATGACAATGTTCCAAATTAATTAGGTCCGCTTAAATTAACTTTCAGATTTCCCTAGATTCATTGAATTGGACGGAATACGCATCACAACCAAATTATTTTTATCAAGTTCACTAACTATGGAATACGCATGATAGAGAGACATATCAAAGATCATTAAGTTCAATGGAAATCATAAACATCGACTAGGCATTCATAACTATGGAATACGCATGTTAATCCAACCTAGGGTTTACTAAACACAATCGTGACTAGCGATTTTTACTACTCATGAATATAAGTTCATAACGATTAGGTGAAATTCCCTTATATCCTAGCATCAAGTCTAAGCATGCAAATTAAGTGTCGACCCTTAACCCACATACATAAACAAGTTCTTAATCAAAACAGAAAAGTAAACCACATCCAACATTCATAAATTCATAACTGGAGTAAATCAAATTAAAATTACAAATATATGCATGGCTTTGAATTATCCTCTAGCCAACACAAAATTAGTTACACATTATTTATAAATTAAAACATAAATGAAACTGAGTTTGGAAAGATTAAACCGAAACGAGTGTGTGAGGATTTGTCTGTGCTAATTGGCTCGGTTCTCCCTGCTGCCCAATGGGCTTCACGCTGCTGTGCAATCTTCTTGGCAGCTTGCGCTGCCTTCAAGCATCTGCTTCTGTGCTGCTTATTCACCTATGTGTGTTTCCGTGCCAAAGGGCTGACTGCCTCTGTTTTTCTTCCTTCACGCTGAGCTCAGTTTCTGAGCTGCCAAATGGCAGCTGCCTCGTTTCTGGTCCTTTGCGCTCTCGGTTTTTCTTTTGTTTTTCCGAGAGTTTCCAAATGGCTGCTCTGTGCCCCCTCTAAGCTGCCCCGTGGCCTGCCCTGTGAGGCCTCTTTTTTTTCTTTCGTAAAACTCGCCTGCTGCCCAATGGGCACTCCCTTATTCCTCTCCGAGGTCACTGCCTTTTATTTTCCGAAGCTTCAAGAGCCCTCTCGCCTCTCTCCTGAAACTTCCCCCGAAGAGTTCTTTTGTCTGCTCCTCTTATTGGCTTTTTTTCTAATTTCTCCCCCCAGGCCCCGAGGCCTTTCTTTCCTCTCCCCCTTCTTTGCTCCCAGGCGCTCCTTATTATTCTCTCCGAGGTCACTGCTTTCCAGCTCCACCCCACCGAGATTATTATTTCTCCCACCACCAAGTGCCTTTCTGTTTTCCACCGAGTTCCCTCTATTGAACCGTGGCCCTCTCTTTCTTTCTTATATTATTTTCTGTTATCATTCACCTGTAATTACACACACACAACACATAATATAAATATATATATATATATATATAAATATATATATATATATGTATATATTATTTTCTTAATAATAAGTTCTATTCAACAAGCAAGATAATTTAAACGAAATTATTACTTAACACTTCACTTATTCTATTTTTATTTTCTTAACTAGATAAATTTATAAAACATAAAAATAACGTAAATAGCTCAAAATATAACGAACTAACTAAGAAAAGACGAGTGAATTTGATATAAAAATATATATAAATATGATCCGATCAAATACCCCCACACTTAGCTTTTGCTAGTCCTCGAGCAAAACAACGAAAACAGAAAAAGTAATAACATGAAAAACATTAGCTTCCCCCTATTTGACCCTCAGAGAATTTCATTCGAGAACATAAATCAGCAAGAACCATAGCTAGCACCAAACAAGCTAATTCAAGCTCATCTTCCTTATTCAAATATTAGCAGTAATCTTTAAATCATCCTTGAAGTGTAGTGTGTGAGATAGCCATGCCAATGCAATTTCAAGTTTTTATTTTCAAAATCATCATATGCAAACTAGCAACCTTCTCACGGGATATGCACTCAATCACACATGTGTTTAGTTTTAATGTGTTTCGCTCAAAGAGACAAATGTGAAAGTTCTACCATAAGCTTGCATAAAGATCACTTCTCCACAGTCATAATTGCAAAACTTAAATCAAGAGGACTTTTATTGGATGTAATGAGGTTTAGGGATAGGGCTATTGAAACGAAAGAATAGGAAAACATAAGTTCCAAGCTACATTGCAAGCAATTCTTTTAGTTGAGATTTATAAGAATTCAAGTTCTCCAACGATTCTTCTAACACCTCCCATCACACCCTTAAACTGAAACTTTAAAAACTTTTTTATTTTCTTCGTATACAATCTTTCTTTTTCTTTTCTTTTCTTCTCTTTTCTCAATTTTTTTTTTTATAATAAATACAAACATGAAATACCCCCACGCTTATTCTTTTGCCAAACCTTCCAAGTACTTCACAAACATTTCTCAAAAGACAGTCTCAAATTGCTCGCTTGGAAAGGATAAGGAAACATGCTTGAGGTATAAGGGTAGACATATCTGGTGATAAGAAATAAAAGGCTCAACATACGGCTCAAATTGGCAATCTAATGATATCATTTTTTTTTTCTTTGGGAAATATGGTTATTTGGGCCATGGTGGTGAACCTAATGCCTCTATCATTTTCAAGTTCATGCAATCAATGACAAATATTTCGAAAGATCGTTACGCAAGTTCTAAAGATGCATCTCACATAAGTTCATCACACATGAAAGAATAGGAGTGTATGAAAAATGCACACACTTTCAATAGGCTAAAAAAAAAACTCACATAGGATGTATATGGTCACTAAATTCACATATGAAGCTTTAAGTCATGCTTTAGTTTCACATCAACAAGGCTATGTGCATTTGGTTTTTTCAAAGATGATCAAGCATGTACAATACTAACAAGAGAATAAGGAATTTCACATAACACATGTTAACTAAGTTCTTGATAATCATGGTTCAAATTTCATCCAGTTATATCATTGGGTCGGGAAACTAATAAAAATCTAATTTAAAACAATAAGGAAAACAAGACAATATTTTTGGATTTTTAAATTTTTTTCGAAAAAATTAAATAAAACAAAAACTAATTAAGAAAATAAAAAGCAATAACATGGAAACAAATGAAACCAGTTCAAAGTCGAAGGTACAAAAAATTTCAATTTGGTCAATTTTTTATACTTGATACCCCCACACTTAAACTAGACATTGTCCCCAATGTCAGAAAACATTATTATGCAAATAAAAATAAAATGAAAAAAATAATACGAAACAAAATAAAGCAAAGGGACTGAAAACTTCTCTAATTTGCAGAAAACCAAGCGAGGACCCCCAAGCGTAAATTTTGCAATCAACTTCAAGGGAGGAATTAACCAACGTTCCTGCAAAGAAAAGAAATAAATCAGTTAAGCACGCAAGAAAATATAGAAAAAAGCAAACGAAAAATAAAAATTGAAAATAAAAGATAATGAAAAGAACTAATAGGCGGTCATTGGTCGCTTGTTGATTTTCCACAGCTTTCATCTTGAACAGGATGGTCCTCTTTCTTGCAAGTGATCCTCGGCTTAGTTGAGGATGAGTCAGCACGTTGTCTCCACATGCTTCAAGTAGTCCGGTCTCCACGCAGGTGTGGCATCTTCTTGAACTCTTGGATCATCTCAGACTCTGCCTTCATCTGGATGCACCTCAGACTCCTCCTGCTTCGTCTGTGAGGTACTTTTGTTTTTGAAGAAGTACCTCTTCACAGGTTTATTTTTGAAGTGGGCTGGGAGGGGTCTGAGATGAGTACTCGAGAGCAAGACTAGGTAAGCAATCAGGATCTCACTTTCTCCATGTTCTTCAGATGAAAGTGAGGAGAAAGCGTAATATGAGATACTTTTGCTTTTAACCTTTTTAATATGAAATACTTTTGCTCTGGAAGGTTTGTTTTCTGGGGTGATCCAAGGGATGAAGAACACTGAATAACTCGAAAGCTTTCTTTGGGAAGACATTATCGGAGATGAAGAGAGGAAGAGAGGTTGAGAGGTGGAGAGGGTGTGAAGGTGTGGAAGGCGAAGGTCGAACTTATAGAAATTTTTCTTCCTCAACCGGAACTATTCCCGCACTATTTGTCGGCAGCCGGTGGATGGATGAACAGTGCCCGTTACGCGCTTTCTGACAAAGCTTCCGTAATTTCCGCGAAGCTGACTGCGCATGCGACGAGTGACGACAAATTGGAATGATGATCCTTTGAAAACCGGGGTTCAAAACCGGGTGCGGCTCGTGGTTTGCGCAACGTTCCACGCTGCACGTGATGAGTCACGACAAATTGGAAAAACTGAGCCCTCGTGATGCCACGTGATTGCTGAGTCAAGCCCAGCTTTTGAGAAAGGAAACGGCTCTTTTGAGAAAGGAGCGTCCAGCTTTTCCGAATTGCGTGAGGACGCGTCTTCAACCTCCGAGGAGCGCCTCTCTTTGATTTGCTTCTTTTTATAGAGGCGCTAATTCTGCTTCACATCACACTTGAACTCCCTTCCTCAAACACTCTCCTCTGTAAACACTCTCTTCTGCACTTCTTAATCTTACTCCTTCCGCTCTCTTCCGCTTCAGCAATCTTAATTTTTTCGAACTCTTCTTCCTCAACCCCCTCTAAAAATGTCTTGCCCTTCCGACCGTCGCCTAAACTTGAATGTCGGGGAAGACGATGACTCGTCTTCTCCGAACAACATTTGGAATCCATCCTTCATATCCCCCAATGGTCCTCTTACAGTCGGGGACACAATGATGAGGAATGAAATCACCGCTACGGTGATTGCCAGAAATCTGCTCACTCCAAGGGACAATAGGATGCTATCTAGGCGGTCGGACGAGCTGGCCGTTCAGGAATCCCTTGCCCTCAGCGTCCAAAGTGCAGGCTCAGTTTCGAACATGGGCCAGCGCCTGCTTGCCCGGTCTCGTCAAGTGGAGTCGCTGATGGCAGAGGTGGCCAGTCTTCGGCAAGAAGTCAGAGGACTCAGGCACGAGAACAAGGAGTTGCACATGCTTGCAACTAGTTACTCGACCAGCATGAAGAGGAAGCTGGACCAGCTGCAGGAGTCGGACGGTCGGATTCAGAGCGATCATGAAAGGTTCATGGCGCTACTCCCGAGGTTTATGTTGCCTTCGTCCTCGGGAGTTGCACCAAGCATTCCGGCTCCGGAGATTCCAACTCTGGCTCTTCGTCTTCCCGGAGCTCCGTCGACCTCTGGGGCGCCACCTAACCAAAACCAATGACCAATGAATTCTATTAGTTTTTCGAATTATTGTAAATTTTTTTTTTTTTTTTTTTTTAAAGTTTATTTAAATAAATAAATATATAAATATATAAATATAAATATTACTAATATTATTATTATAATTATTAATATTTTTTTTTTTGTTTATTTTAAGCAAAATAAAATATGTAAATTAAAATATGTAAATTAATGTAAAAAGACTTTATTTATCCGTACTAAAAATAAACATTGCCCTTAATTTATTTAAACTCAAACTAAATAAAAATCAACCAAATAACAAAATAACAAAACAAAAATGAAAGCAGTAAATAGAAGGGTTTAGGAATGCAAATCTGATTGTGGGTGATTCCTAGGCTTCCCTTCTTTATTCAAGTGCATGGCTTTATCCTTGAACGGACAGTGGTACTTGAAATGATCCGGCAATGGTCTGAATTCACGAGTGGGTGCCTGAATCATAAAAATCAGATTGTTAGTAAAAAACAAAATTAAAAATGGAGAAGATGGCTTACTTTCATTCTCCGACGCAAACTCAATAACAAAAATCACGTCTTTGAACGTTTCAGGGATTTTGAACTTGGCCAAATTGCAAGTGATGATTGTGGCCGTGTGATCCACTCCAATTTCCTCCTTGATGAATTCAAGATGGTCCTCAACCACTTTTTCCTCGTTTAGAAGTTGCGGCAAGGGTTGTTCTTCCCTTGCCGTGTCTTGTGCATCCTCCTCCTCTTCGAGCAGTAGTAATTCATCCACGGGCTTATCTTCAACCATTTGTTCTTGAATTTGTTCCATGCATTCTGCATTCTGCCCAAATTGATTGTTCCACTCAGCGAACTCCTTTGCCTGATAGAAATCCTCAATTGGTTGCCAAAATGCGTCTTGTTGAAATGGTTGAGCTTCCCTGCCCTGCTCCAAAGAATTTAGTTGCTGACTAACTTCCTTATAATAATTTGATCTATCTGAATTTGGATGTGAAGGTTGAGGGGGAGGCTGTGGTGGTTCATATGGCCATTGACAGAACTCCTCATACGGCTGCCAATATTCTCCTTGGTGAGTCTCCTTAGTTTGATCTTGTGAACCCTGCACCAAAGAGTTTAATTCATTAAGAATTTGATTATAATCTATTGACGAACCTGAGTTTGATTGAGGATATTGCATATGAGGTTGTGGTGGTTCCATAGGTTTTGAATAAAACTCCTCATATGGCTGCCAATATGCCTCATGTTGAACTTGTTGAGCTTCCCACCACATAGAGTTTGAATGATCACTCCAATCTCTTGGTGGACATTGATTAGCTTGAAATCCTTGATGTCCCCAAACATCTTCATTTGCAGAAAATTGGGGACATTGATGATTTTGATATCCTTGCCCATACGATGCACCAAATGTAGGGACACTTGGCATTGTGGCCCTTTCGGCATTCTGAGTCAACTGAGACGTGAGCTGCGCCAATTGAGCTTGAATGCTAGCAAAATCCATGACTTGCTCCAATTATACCTAAAATCAAAGAAAGAAAAATAAATCAAATACCAAAAGTAAAACACACAAACACAAATATAAATAAAAACACAAACAAAAACACAAATATAAAAATAAACACAAACAAAAATAAAGGATTAGCAAAGTTGCTAATCCCCGGCAACGGCGCCAAAATTTGATGCGAGAATTAACTCGACACAAATTAAACCCTCTTTTGTCAATCGTAGTATAGGTAGAAGTAGGGTATCGTTCTAGGCCGGGGATTAGGAGGGCTTGCTAAAACCTCTAAAATAAATTAAAAACGTAAAAACAAAGTTTAAAATACTAAACTAAAATAAAAACACTTAACTAGAAAAACTTAAAATAAAACTAACAAATAAACTAAAATAAATCAAAAGACTCAAAAATACAAAACTAGGCTAAAAACTCGAAACACACTTAAAATGACTCAAAATAATAAAAACAATTTAAAATAAAAACTAGGAAATTAAAATGGACGGAAATTAAATTAAAAGATTTAAAAATAATAAAAATTAACTAAATAATAATATTTTAATATTGGGGGGATTGATTTGGCTTTGACGAAGTAAATTAAACTTAAATAAATTACAAATTAACAAAAACATAAAATTAAAAGTGAACGGATAGGCGACGGATTGGCTAGAGGGTTTTTCTCCACACATGACACAAATGTAACCTAAATTGATTCCCAGTTATGAATTCAACAAACGAATGAATGACAATGTTCCAAATTAATTAGGTCCGCTTAAATTAACTTTCAGATTTCCCTAGATTCATTGAATTGGACGGAATACGCATCACAACCAAATTATTTTTATCAAGTTCACTAACTATGGAATACGCATGATAGAGAGACATATCAAAGATCATTAAGTTCAATGGAAATCATAAACATCGACTAGGCATTCATAACTATGGAATACGCATGTTAATCCAACCTAGGGTTTACTAAACACAATCGTGACTAGCGATTTTTACTACTCATGAATATAAGTTCATAACGATTAGGTGAAATTCCCTTATATCCTAGCATCAAGTCTAAGCATGCAAATTAAGTGTCGACCCTTAACCCACATACATAAACAAGTTCTTAATCAAAACAGAAAAGTAAACCACATCCAACATTCATAAATTCATAACTGGAGTAAATCAAATTAAAATTACAAATATATGCATGGCTTTGAATTATCCTCTAGCCAACACAAAATTAGTTACACATTATTTATAAATTAAAACATAAATGAAACTGAGTTTGGAAAGATTAAACCGAAACGAGTGTGTGAGGATTTGTCTGTGCTAATTGGCTCGGTTCTCCCTGCTGCCCAATGGGCTTCACGCTGCTGTGCAATCTTCTTGGCAGCTTGCGCTGCCTTCAAGCATCTGCTTCTGTGCTGCTTATTCACCTATGTGTGTTTCCGTGCCAAAGGGCTGACTGCCTCTGTTTTTCTTCCTTCACGCTGAGCTCAGTTTCTGAGCTGCCAAATGGCAGCTGCCTCGTTTCTGGTCCTTTGCGCTCTCGGTTTTTCTTTTGTTTTTCCGAGAGTTTCCAAATGGCTGCTCTGTGCCCCCTCTAAGCTGCCCCGTGGCCTGCCCTGTGAGGCCTCTTTTTTTTCTTTCGTAAAACTCGCCTGCTGCCCAATGGGCACTCCCTTATTCCTCTCCGAGGTCACTGCCTTTTATTTTCCGAAGCTTCAAGAGCCCTCTCGCCTCTCTCCTGAAACTTCCCCCGAAGAGTTCTTTTGTCTGCTCCTCTTATTGGCTTTTTTTCTAATTTCTCCCCCCAGGCCCCGAGGCCTTTCTTTCCTCTCCCCCTTCTTTGCTCCCAGGCGCTCCTTATTATTCTCTCCGAGGTCACTGCTTTCCAGCTCCACCCCACCGAGATTATTATTTCTCCCACCACCAAGTGCCTTTCTGTTTTCCACCGAGTTCCCTCTATTGAACCGTGGCCCTCTCTTTCTTTCTTATATTATTTTCTGTTATCATTCACCTGTAATTACACACACACAACACATAATATAAATATATATATATATATATATATATAAATATATATATATATATATGTATATATTATTTTCTTAATAATAAGTTCTATTCAACAAGCAAGATAATTTAAACGAAATTATTACTTAACACTTCACTTATTCTATTTTTATTTTCTTAACTAGATAAATTTATAAAACATAAAAATAACGTAAATAGCTCAAAATATAACGAACTAACTAAGAAAAGACGAGTGAATTTGATATAAAAATATATATAAATATGATCCGATCATGAGACCAAATAAGCATTTCATCTTTTGAGTACACATTTTGAGCATCTTAGTAGGGTATTATAAGCGTTCATTTCCTTAAATTCCATAGCGTGCCAAACTCACGCTCGTTTTAACCCACGAATGCTTAAAACAGTGCAAATAGACTCCTAATTAAAAAATAGAGAAGTTTTGAGACCAAATAAGCATTTGAACTTTTGAGGACTCATTTTGAGAATCTTAGTAGCGTATTATAAGCGTTCATTTGCTTAAATTCCAAATTGTGTCAAACTCACGCTCGTTTTGACCCACGAATGCTTAAAACAATGCAAATAGACTCCTAATTAAAAAATAGAGAAGTTTTGAGACCAAATAAGCATTTCATCTTTTGAGTACACATTTTGAGCATCTTAGTAGGGTATTATAAGCGTTCATTTCCTTAAATTCCATAGCGTGCCAAACTCACGCTCGTTTTAACCCACGAATGCTTAAAACAGTGCAAATAGACTCCGAATTAAAAAATAGAGAAGTTTTGAGACCAAATAAGCATTTGAACTTTTGAGGACTCATTTTGAGAATCTTAGTAGCGTATTATAAGCGTTCATTTGCTTAAATTCCAAATTGTGTCAAACTCACGCTCGTTTTGACCCACGAATGCTTAAAACAATGCAAATAGACTCCTAATTAAAAAATAGAGAAGTTTTGAGACCAAATAAGCATTTCATCTTTTGAGTACACATTTTGAGCATCTTAGTAGGGTATTATAAGCGTTCATTTCCTTAAATTCCATAGCGTGCCAAACTCACGCTCGTTTTAACCCACGAATGCTTAAAACAGTGCAAATAGACTCCTAATTAAAAAATAGAGAAGTTTTGAGACCAAATAAGCATTTGAACTTTTGAGGACTCATTTTGAGAATCTTAGTAGCGTATTATAAGCGTTCATTTGCTTAAATTCCAAATTGTGTCAAACTCACGCTCGTTTTGACCCACGTATGCTTAAAACAACGCAAATAGACTCCTAATTAAAAAATAGAGAAGTTTTGAGACCAAATAAGCATTTGAACTTTTGAGGACTCATTTTGAGAATCTTAGTAGCGTATTATAAGCGTTCATTTGCTTAAATTCCAAATTGTGTCAAACTCACGCTCGTTTTGACCCACGAATGCTTAAAACAATGCAAATAGACTCCTAATTAAAAAATAGAGAAGTTTTCAGACCAAATAAGCATTTGATCTTTTGAGTACACATTTTGAGCATCTTAGTAGGGTATTATAAGCGTTCATTTCCTTAAATTCCATAGCGTGCCAAACTCACGCTCGTTTTAACCCACGAATGCTTAAAACAGTGCAAATAGACTCCTAATTAAAAAATAGAGAAGTTTTCAGACCAAATAAGCATTTGATCTTTTGAGTACACATTTTGAGCATCTTAGTAGGGTATTATAAGCGTTCATTTCCTTAAATTCCATAGCGTGCCAAACTCACGCTCGTTTTAACCCACGAATGCTTAAAACAGTGCAAATAGACTCCTAATTAAAAAATAGAGAAGTTTTGAGACCAAATAAGCATTTGAACTTTTGAGGACTCATTTTGAGAATCTTAGTAGGGTATTATAAGCGTTCATTTCCTTAAATTCCATAGCGTGCCAAACTCACGCTCGTTTTAACCCACGAATGCTTAAAACAGTGCAAAGAGACTCCTAAATAAAAAATAGAGAAGTTTTGAGACCAAATAAGCATTTGAACTTTTGAGGACTCATTTTGAGAATCTTAGTAGCGTATTATAAGCGTTCATTCGCTTAAATTCCAAATTGTGTCAAACTCACGCTCGTTGTGACCCACGAATGCTTAAAACAATGCAAATAGACTCCTAATTAAAAAATAGAGAAGTTTTGAGACCAAATAAGCATTTGATCTTGTGAGGACACATTTTGAGCATCTTAGTAGTGTATTATAAGCGTTCATTTGCTTAAATTACAAAGCGAGTCAAACTCACGCTCGTTTTATCCCACGAATGCTTACAACTTTGCCAATAGACTCCTAATTGAAAAATAGAGAAGTTTTGAGACCAAATAAGCATTTGAACTTTTGAGGACTCATTTTGAGAATCTTAGTAGCGTATTATAAGCGTTCATGTGCTTAAATTACAAAGCGAGCCAAACTCACGCTCGTTTTAACCCACGAATACTTAAAACAGTGCAAATAGACTCCTAATTGAAAAATAGAGAAGTTTTGAGACCAAATAAGCATTTGAACTTTTGAGGACTCATTTTGAGAATCTTAGTAGCGTATTATAAGCGTTCATTTGCTTAAATTCCAAATTGTGTCAAACTCACGCTCGTTTTGACCCACGAATGCTTAAAACAATGCAAATAGACTCCTAATTAAAAAATAGAGAAGTTTTGAGACCAAATAAGCATTTGATCTTTTGAGTACACATTTTGAGCATCTTAGTAGGGTATTATAAGCGTTCATTTCCTTAAATTCCATAGCGTGCCAAACTCACGCTCGTTTTAACCCACGAATGCTTAAAACAGTGCAAATAGACTCCTAATTAAAAAATAGAGAAGTTTTGAGACCAAATAAGCATTTGAACTTTTGAGGACTCATTTTGAGAATCTTAGTAGCGTATTATAAGCGTTCATTCGCTTAAATTCCAAATTGTGTCAAACTCACGCTCGTTGTGACCCACAAATGCTTAAAACAATGCAAATAGACTCCTAATTAAAAAATAGAGAAGTTTTGAGACCAAATAAGCATTTGATCTTGTGAGGACACATTTTGAGCATCTTAGTAGTGTATTATAAGCGTTCATTTGCTTAAATTACAAAGCGAGTCAAACTCACGCTCGTTTTATCCCACGAATGCTTACAACTTTGCCAATAGACTCCTAATTGAAAAATAGAGAAGTTTTGAGACCAAATAAGCATTTGAACTTTTGAGGACTCATTTTGAGAATCTTAGTAGCGTATTATAAGCGTTCATTTCCTTAAATTCCAAATTGTGTCAAACTCACGCTCGTTTTGACCCACGAATGCTTAAAACAATGCAAATAGACTCCTAATTTAAAAATAGAGAAGTTTTGAGACCAAATAAGCATTTGATCTTTTGAGTACACATTTTGAGCATCTTAGTAGGGTATTATAAGCGTTCATTTCCTTAAATTCCATAGCGTGCCAAACTCACGCTCGTTTTAACCCACGAATGCTTAAAACAGTGCAAATAGACTCCTAATTAAAAAATAGAGAAGTTTTGAGACCAAATAAGCATTTGAACTTTTGAGGACTCATTTTGAGAATCTTAGTAGCGTATTATAAGCGTTCATTTCCTTAAATTCCAAATTGTGTCAAACTCACGCTCGTTTTGACCCACGAATGCTTAAAACAATGCAAATAGACTCCTAATTAAAAAATAGAGAAGTTTTGAGACCAAATAAGCATTTGAACTTTTGAGGACTCATTTTGAGAATCTTAGTAGCGTATTATAAGCGTTCCTTTCCTTAAATTCCAAATTGTGTCAAACTCACGCTCGTTTTGACCCACGAATGCTTAAAACAACGCAAATAGACTCCTAATTAAAAAATAGAGAAGTTTTGAGACCAAATAAGCATTTGAACTTTTGAGGACTCATTTTGAGAATCTTAGTAGCGTATTATAAGCGTTCATTTCCTTAAATTCCAAATTGTGTCAAACTCACGCTCGTTTTGACCCACGTATGCTTAAAACAATGCAAATAGACTCCTAATTAAAAAATAGAGAAGTTTTGAGACCAAATAAGCATTTGATCTTTTGAGGACACATTTTGAGTATCTTAGTAGCGTATTATAAGCGTTCATTTGCTTAAATTCCAAATTGTGTCAAACTCACGCTCGTTTTGACCCACGAATGCTTAAAACAACGCAAATAGACTCCTAATTAAAAAATAGAGAAGTTTTGAGACCAAATAAGCATTTGAACTTTTGAGGACTCATTTTGAGAATCTTAGTAGCGTATTATAAGCGTTCATTTCCTTAAATTCCAAATTGTGTCAAACTCACGCTCGTTTTGACCCACGTATGCTTAAAACAATGCAAATAGACTCCTAATTAAAAAATAGAGAAGTTTTGAGACCAAATAAGCATTTGATCTTTTGAGGACTCATTTTGAGAATCTTAGTAGCGTATTATAAGCGTTCATGTGCTTAAATTACAAAGCGAGCCAAACTCACGCTCGTTTTAACCCACGAATGCTTAAAACAGTGCAAATAGACTCCTAATTGAAAAATAGAGAAGTTTTGAGACCAAATAAGCATTTGAACATTTGAGGACTCATTTTGAGAATCTTAGTAGCGTATTATAAGCGTTCATTTGCTTAAATTCCAAATTGTGTCAAACTCACGCTCGTTTTGACCCACGAATGCTTAAAACAACGCAAATAGACTCCTAATTAAAAAATAGAGAAGTTTTGAGACCAAATAAGCATTTGAACTTTTGAGGACTCATTTTGAGAATCTTAGTAGCGTATTATAAGCGTTCCTTTCCTTAAATTCCAAATTGTGTCAAACTCACGCTCGTTTTGACCCACGAATGCTTAAAACAATGCAAATAGACTCCTAATTAAAAAATAGAGAAGTTTTGAGACCAAATAAGCATTTGAACTTTTGAGGACTCATTTTGAGAATCTTAGTAGCGTATTATAAGCGTTCCTTTCCTTAAATTCCAAATTGTGTCAAACTCACGCTCGTTTTGACCCACGAATGCTTAAAACAATGCAAATAGACTCCTAATTAAAAAATAGAGAAGTTTTGAGACCAAATAAGCATTTGATCTTTTGAGTACACATTTTGAGCATCTTAGTAGGGTATTATAAGCGTTCATTTCCTTAAATTCCATAGCGTGCCAAACTCACGCTCGTTTTAACCCACGAATGCTTAAAACCGTGCAAATAGACTCCTAATTAAAAAATAGAGAAGTTTTGAGACCAAATAAGCATTTGAACTTTTGAGGACTCATTTTGAGAATCTTAGTAGCGTATTATAAGCGTTCATTTCCTTAAATTCCAAATGGTGTCAAACTCACGCTCGTTTTGACCCACGAATGCTTAAAACAATGCAAATAGACTCCTAATTAAAAAATAGAGAAGTTTTGAGACCAAATAAGCATTTGAACTTTTGAGGACTCATTTTGAGAATCTTAGTAGCGTATTATAAGCGTTCCTTTCCTTAAATTCCAAATTGTGTCAAACTCACGCTCGTTTTGACCCACGAATGCTTAAAACAACGCAAATAGACTCCTAATTAAAAAATAGAGAAGTTTTGAGACCAAATAAGCATTTGAACTTTTGAGGACTCATTTTGAGAATCTTAGTAGCGTATTATAAGCGTTCATTTCCTTAAATTCCAAATTGTGTCAAACTCACGCTCGTTTTGACCCACGTATGCTTAAAACAATGCAAATAGACTCCTAATTAAAAAATAGAGAAGTTTTGAGACCAAATAAGCATTTGATCTTTTGAGGACTCATTTTGAGAATCTTAGTAGCGTATTATAAGCGTTCATGTGCTTAAATTACAAAGCGAGCCAAACTCACGCTCGTTTTAACCCACGAATGCTTAAAACAGTGCAAATAGACTCCTAATTGAAAAATAGAGAAGTTTTGAGACCAAATAAGAATTTGAACTTTTGAGGACTCATTTTGAGAATCTTAGTAGCGTATTATAAGCGTTCATTTGCTTAAATTCCAAATTGTGTCAAACTCACGCTCGTTTTGACCCACGAATGCTTAAAACAATGCAAATAGACTCCTAATTAAAAAATAGAGAAGTTTTGAGACCAAATAAGCATTTGATCTTTTGAGTACACATTTTGAGCATCTTAGTAGGGTATTATAAGCGTTCATTTCCTTAAATTCCATAGCGTGCCAAACTCACGCTCGTTTTAACCCACGAATGCTTAAAACAGTGCAAATAGACTCCTAATTAAAAAATAGAGAAGTTTTGAGACCAAATAAGCATTTGAACTTTTGAGGACTCATTTTGAGAATCTTAGTAGCGTATTATAAGCGTTCATTCGCTTAAATTCCAAATTGTGTCAAACTCACGCTCGTTGTGACCCACGAATGCTTAAAACAATGCAAATAGACTCCTAATTAAAAAATAGAGAAGTTTTGAGACCAAATAAGCATTTGATCTTGTGAGGACACATTTTGAGCATCTTAGTAGTGTATTATAAGCGTTCATTTGCTTAAATTACAAAGCGAGTCAAACTCACGCTCGTTCTATCCCACGAATGCTTACAACTTTGCCAATAGACTCCTAATTGAAAAATAGAGAAGTTTTGAGACCAAATAAGCATTTGAACTTTTGAGGACTCATTTTGAGAATCTTAGTAGCGTATTATAAGCGTTCATTTGCTTAAATTCCAAATTGTGTCAAACTCACGCTCGTTTTGACCCACGAATGCTTAAAACAATGCAAATAGACTCCTAATTAAAAAATAGAGAAGTTTTGAGACCAAATAAGCATTTGATCTTTTGAGTACACATTTTGAGCATCTTAGTAGGGTATTATAAGCGTTCATTTCCTTAAATTCCATAGCGTGCCAAACTCACGCTCGTTTTAACCCACGAATGCTTAAAACAGTGCAAATAGACTCCTAATTAAAAAATAGAGAAGTTTTGAGACCAAATAAGCACTTGAACTTTTGAGGACTCATTTTGAGAATCTTAGTAGCGTATTATAAGCGTTCATTTCCTTAAATTCCAAATTGTGTCAAACTCACGCTCGTTTTGACCCACGAATGCTTAAAACAATGCAAATAGACTCCTAATTAAAAAATAGAGAAGTTTTGAGACCAAATAAGCATTTGAACTTTTGAGGACTCATTTTGAGAATCTTAGTAGCGTATTATAAGCGTTCCTTTCCTTAAATTCCAAATTGTGTCAAACTCACGCTCGTTTTGACCCACGAATGCTTAAAACAACGCAAATAGACTCCAAATTAAAAAATAGAGAAGTTTTGAGACCAAATAAGCATTTGAACTTTTGAGGACTCATTTTGAGAATCTTAGTAGCGTATTATAAGCGTTCATTTCCTTAAATTCCAAATTGTGTCAAACTCACGCTCGTTTTGACCCACGTATGCTTAAAACAATGCAAATAGACTCCTAATTAAAAAATAGAGACGTTTTGAGACCAAATAAGCATTTGATCTTTTGAGGACACATTTTGAGTATCTTAGTAGCGTATTATAAGCGTTCATTTGCTTAAATTCCAAATTGTGTCAAACTCACGCTCGTTTTGACCCACGAATGCTTAAAACAATGCAAATAGACTCCTAATTAAAAAATAGAGAAGTTTTGAGACCAAATAAGCATTTGATCTTTTGAGTACACATTTTGAGCATCTTAGTAGGGTATTATAAGCGTTCATTTCCTTAAATTCCATAGCGTGCCAAACTCACGCTCGTTTTCACCCACGAATGCTTAAAACAATGCAAATAGACTCCTAATTAAAAAATAGAGAAGTTTTGAGACCAAATAAGCATTTGATCTTTTGAGTACACATTTTGAGCATCTTAGTAGGGTATTATAAGCGTTCATTTCCTTAAATTCCATAGCGTGCCAAACTCACGCTCGTTTTAACCCACGAATGCTTAAAACAGTGCAAATAGACTCCTAATTAAAAAATAGAGAAGTTTTGAGACCAAATAAGCATTTGAACTTTTGAGGACTCATTTTGAGAATCTTAGTAGCGTATTATAAGCGTTCATTTCCTTAAATTCCAAATTGTGTCAAACTCACGCTCGTTTTGACCCACGAATGCTTAAAACAATGCAAATAGACTCCTAATTAAAAAATAGAGAAGTTTTGAGACCAAATAAGCATTTGAACTTTTGAGGACTCATTTTGAGAATCTTAGTAGCGTATTATCAGCGTTCCTTTCCTTAAATTCCAAATTGTGTCAAACTCACGCTCGTTTTGACCCACGAATGCTTAAAACAATGCAAATAGACTCCTAATTAAAAAATAGAGAAGTTTTGAGACCAAATAAGCATTTGATCTTTTGAGTACACATTTTGAGCATCTTAGTAGGGTATTATAAGCGTTCATTTCCTTAAATTCCATAGCGTGCCAAACTCACGCTCGTTTTAACCCACGAATGCTTAAAACAGTGCAAATAGACTCCTAATTAAAAAATAGAGAAGTTTTGAGACCAAATAAGCATTTGAACTTTTGAGGACTCATTTTGAGAATCTTAGTAGCGTATTATAAGCGTTCATTTCCTTAAATTCCAAATTGTGTCAAACTCACGCTCGTTTTGACCCACGAATGCTTAAAACAATGCAAATAGACTCCTAATTAAAAAATAGAGAAGTTTTGAGACCAAATAAGCATTTGAACTTTTGAGGACTCATTTTGAGAATCTTAGTAGCGTATTATAAGCGTTCCTTTCCTTAAATTCCAAATTGTGTCAAACTCACGCTCGTTTTGACCCACGAATGCTTAAAACAACGCAAATAGACTCCTAATTAAAAAATAGAGAAGTTTTGAGACCAAATAAGCATTTGAACTTTTGAGGACTCATTTTGAGAATCTTAGTAGCGTATTATAAGCGTTCATTTCCTTAAATTCCAAATTGTGTCAAACTCACGCTCGTTTTGACCCACGTATGCTTAAAACAATGCAAATAGACTCCTAATTAAAAAATAGAGAAGTTTTGAGACCAAATAAGCATTTGATCTTTTGAGGACTCATTTTGAGAATCTTAGTAGCGTATTATAAGCGTTCATGTGCTTAAATTACAAAGCGAGCCAAACTCACGCTCGTTTTAACCCACGAATGCTTAAAACAGTGCAAATAGACTCCTAATTGAAAAATAGAGAAGTTTTGAGACCAAATAAGAATTTGAACTTTTGAGGACTCATTTTGAGAATCTTAGTAGCGTATTATAAGCGTTCATTTGCTTAAATTCCAAATTGTGTCAAACTCACGCTCGTTTTGACCCACGAATGCTTAAAACAATGCAAATAGACTCCTAATTAAAAAATAGAGAAGTTTTGAGACCAAATAAGCATTTGATCTTTTGAGTACACATTTTGAGCATCTTAGTAGGGTATTATAAGCGTTCATTTCCTTAAATTCCATAGCGTGCCAAACTCACGCTCGTTTTAACCCACGAATGCTTAAAACAGTGCAAATAGACTCCTAATTAAAAAATAGAGAAGTTTTGAGACCAAATAAGCATTTGAACTTTTGAGGACTCATTTTGAGAATCTTAGTAGCGTATTATAAGCGTTCATTCGCTTAAATTCCAAATTGTGTCAAACTCACGCTCGTTGTGACCCACGAATGCTTAAAACAATGCAAATAGACTCCTAATTAAAAAATAGAGAAGTTTTGAGACCAAATAAGCATTTGATCTTGTGAGGACACATTTTGAGCATCTTAGTAGTGTATTATAAGCGTTCATTTGCTTAAATTACAAAGCGAGTCAAACTCACGCTCGTTTTATCCCACGAATGCTTACAACTTTGCCAATAGACTCCTAATTGAAAAATAGAGAAGTTTTGAGACCAAATAAGCATTTGAACTTTTGAGGACTCATTTTGAGAATCTTAGTAGCGTATTATAAGCGTTCATTTGCTTAAATTCCAAATTGTGTCAAACTCACGCTCGTTTTGACCCACGAATGCTTAAAACAATGCAAATAGACTCCTAATTAAAAAATAGAGAAGTTTTGAGACCAAATAAGCATTTGATCTTTTGAGTACACATTTTGAGCATCTTAGTAGGGTATTATAAGCGTTCATTTCCTTAAATTCCATAGCGTGCCAAACTCACGCTCGTTTTAACCCACGAATGCTTAAAACAGTGCAAATAGACTCCTAATTAAAAAATAGAGAAGTTTTGAGACCAAATAAGCATTTGAACTTTTGAGGACTCATTTTGAGAATCTTAGTAGCGTATTATAAGCGTTCATTCGCTTAAATTCCAAATTGTGTCAAACTCACGCTCGTTGTGACCCACGAATGCTTAAAACAATGCAAATAGACTCCTAATTAAAAAATAGAGAAGTTTTGAGACCAAATAAGCATTTGATCTTGTGAGGACACATTTTGAGCATCTTAGTAGTGTATTATAAGCGTTCATTTGCTTAAATTACAAAGCGAGTCAAACTCACGCTCGTTCTATCCCACGAATGCTTACAACTTTGCCAATAGACTCCTAATTGAAAAATAGAGAAGTTTTGAGACCAAATAAGCATTTGAACTTTTGAGGACTCATTTTGAGAATCTTAGTAGCGTATTATAAGCGTTCATTTGCTTAAATTCCAAATTGTGTCAAACTCACGCTCGTTTTGACCCACGAATGCTTAAAACAATGCAAATAGACTCCTAATTAAAAAATAGAGAAGTTTTGAGACCAAATAAGCATTTGATCTTTTGAGTACACATTTTGAGCATCTTAGTAGGGTATTATAAGCGTTCATTTCCTTAAATTCCATAGCGTGCCAAACTCACGCTCGTTTTAACCCACGAATGCTTAAAACAGTGCAAATAGACTCCTAATTAAAAAATAGAGAAGTTTTGAGACCAAATAAGCACTTGAACTTTTGAGGACTCATTTTGAGAATCTTAGTAGCGTATTATAAGCGTTCATTTCCTTAAATTCCAAATTGTGTCAAACTCACGCTCGTTTTGACCCACGAATGCTTAAAACAATGCAAATAGACTCCTAATTAAAAAATAGAGAAGTTTTGAGACCAAATAAGCATTTGAACTTTTGAGGACTCATTTTGAGAATCTTAGTAGCGTATTATAAGCGTTCCTTTCCTTAAATTCCAAATTGTGTCAAACTCACGCTCGTTTTGACCCACGAATGCTTAAAACAACGCAAATAGACTCCAAATTAAAAAATAGAGAAGTTTTGAGACCAAATAAGCATTTGAACTTTTGAGGACTCATTTTGAGAATCTTAGTAGCGTATTATAAGCGTTCATTTCCTTAAATTCCAAATTGTGTCAAACTCACGCTCGTTTTGACCCACGTATGCTTAAAACAATGCAAATAGACTCCTAATTAAAAAATAGAGACGTTTTGAGACCAAATAAGCATTTGATCTTTTGAGGACACATTTTGAGTATCTTAGTAGCGTATTATAAGCGTTCATTTGCTTAAATTCCAAATTGTGTCAAACTCACGCTCGTTTTGACCCACGAATGCTTAAAACAATGCAAATAGACTCCTAATTAAAAAATAGAGAAGTTTTGAGACCAAATAAGCATTTGATCTTTTGAGTACACATTTTGAGCATCTTAGTAGGGTATTATAAGCGTTCATTTCCTTAAATTCCATAGCGTGCCAAACTCACGCTCGTTTTCACCCACGAATGCTTAAAACAATGCAAATAGACTCCTAATTAAAAAATAGAGAAGTTTTGAGACCAAATAAGCATTTGATCTTTTGAGTACACATTTTGAGCATCTTAGTAGGGTATTATAAGCGTTCATTTCCTTAAATTCCATAGCGTGCCAAACTCACGCTCGTTTTAACCCACGAATGCTTAAAACAGTGCAAATAGACTCCTAATTAAAAAATAGAGAAGTTTTGAGACCAAATAAGCATTTGAACTTTTGAGGACTCATTTTGAGAATCTTAGTAGCGTATTATAAGCGTTCATTTCCTTAAATTCCAAATTGTGTCAAACTCACGCTCGTTTTGACCCACGAATGCTTAAAACAATGCAAATAGACTCCTAATTAAAAAATAGAGAAGTTTTGAGACCAAATAAGCATTTGAACTTTTGAGGACTCATTTTGAGAATCTTAGTAGCGTATTATCAGCGTTCCTTTCCTTAAATTCCAAATTGTGTCAAACTCACGCTCGTTTTGACCCACGAATGCTTAAAACAATGCAAATAGACTCCTAATTAAAAAATAGAGAAGTTTTGAGACCAAATAAGCATTTGATCTTTTGAGTACACATTTTGAGCATCTTAGTAGGGTATTATAAGCGTTCATTTCCTTAAATTCCATAGCGTGCCAAACTCACGCTCGTTTTAACCCACGAATGCTTAAAACAGTGCAAATAGACTCCTAATTAAAAAATAGAGAAGTTTTGAGACCAAATAAGCATTTGAACTTTTGAGGACTCATTTTGAGAATCTTAGTAGCGTATTATAAGCGTTCATTTCCTTAAATTCCAAATTGTGTCAAACTCACGCTCGTTTTGACCCACGAATGCTTAAAACAATGCAAATAGACTCCTAATTAAAAAATAGAGAAGTTTTGAGACCAAATAAGCATTTGAACTTTTGAGGACTCATTTTGAGAATCTTAGTAGCGTATTATAAGCGTTCCTTTCCTTAAATTCCAAATTGTGTCAAACTCACGCTCGTTTTGACCCACGAATGCTTAAAACAACGCAAATAGACTCCTAATTAAAAAATAGAGAAGTTTTGAGACCAAATAAGCATTTGAACTTTTGAGGACTCATTTTGAGAATCTTAGTAGCGTATTATAAGCGTTCATTTCCTTAAATTCCAAATTGTGTCAAACTCACGCTCGTTTTGACCCACGTATGCTTAAAACAATGCAAATAGACTCCTAATTAAAAAATAGAGAAGTTTTGAGACCAAATAAGCATTTGATCTTTTGAGGACTCATTTTGAGAATCTTAGTAGCGTATTATAAGCGTTCATGTGCTTAAATTACAAAGCGAGCCAAACTCACGCTCGTTTTAACCCACGAATGCTTAAAACAGTGCAAATAGACTCCTAATTGAAAAATAGAGAAGTTTTGAGACCAAATAAGAATTTGAACTTTTGAGGACTCATTTTGAGAATCTTAGTAGCGTATTATAAGCGTTCATTTGCTTAAATTCCAAATTGTGTCAAACTCACGCTCGTTTTGACCCACGAATGCTTAAAACAATGCAAATAGACTCCTAATTAAAAAATAGAGAAGTTTTGAGACCAAATAAGCATTTGATCTTTTGAGTACACATTTTGAGCATCTTAGTAGGGTATTATAAGCGTTCATTTCCTTAAATTCCATAGCGTGCCAAACTCACGCTCGTTTTAACCCACGAATGCTTAAAACAGTGCAAATAGACTCCTAATTAAAAAATAGAGAAGTTTTGAGACCAAATAAGCATTTGAACTTTTGAGGACTCATTTTGAGAATCTTAGTAGCGTATTATAAGCGTTCATTCGCTTAAATTCCAAATTGTGTCAAACTCACGCTCGTTGTGACCCACGAATGCTTAAAACAATGCAAATAGACTCCTAATTAAAAAATAGAGAAGTTTTGAGACCAAATAAGCATTTGATCTTGTGAGGACACATTTTGAGCATCTTAGTAGTGTATTATAAGCGTTCATTTGCTTAAATTACAAAGCGAGTCAAACTCACGCTCGTTTTATCCCACGAATGCTTACAACTTTGCCAATAGACTCCTAATTGAAAAATAGAGAAGTTTTGAGACCAAATAAGCATTTGAACTTTTGAGGACTCATTTTGAGAATCTTAGTAGCGTATTATAAGCGTTCATTTGCTTAAATTCCAAATTGTGTCAAACTCACGCTCGTTTTGACCCACGAATGCTTAAAACAATGCAAATAGACTCCTAATTAAAAAATAGAGAAGTTTTGAGACCAAATAAGCATTTGATCTTTTGAGTACACATTTTGAGCATCTTAGTAGGGTATTATAAGCGTTCATTTCCTTAAATTCCATAGCGTGCCAAACTCACGCTCGTTTTAACCCACGAATGCTTAAAACAGTGCAAATAGACTCCTAATTAAAAAATAGAGAAGTTTTGAGACCAAATAAGCACTTGAACTTTTGAGGACTCATTTTGAGAATCTTAGTAGCGTATTATAAGCGTTCATTTCCTTAAATTCCAAATTGTGTCAAACTCACGCTCGTTTTGACCCACGAATGCTTAAAACAATGCAAATAGACTCCTAATTAAAAAATAGAGAAGTTTTGAGACCAAATAAGCATTTGAACTTTTGAGGACTCATTTTGAGAATCTTAGTAGCGTATTATAAGCGTTCCTTTCCTTAAATTCCAAATTGTGTCAAACTCACGCTCGTTTTGACCCACGAATGCTTAAAACAACGCAAATAGACTCCTAATTAAAAAATAGAGAAGTTTTGAGACCAAATAAGCATTTGAACTTTTGAGGACTCATTTTGAGAATCTTAGTAGCGTATTATAAGCGTTCATTTCCTTAAATTCCAAATTGTGTCAAACTCACGCTCGTTTTGACCCACGTATGCTTAAAACAATGCAAATAGACTCCTAATTAAAAAATAGAGAAGTTTTGAGACCAAATAAGCATTTGATCTTTTGAGGACACATTTTGAGTATCTTAGTAGCGTATTATAAGCGTTCATTTGCTTAAATTCCAAATTGTGTCAAACTCACGCTCGTTTTGACCCACGAATGCTTAAAACAATGCAAATAGACTCCTAATTAAAAAATAGAGAAGTTTTGAGACCAAATAAGCATTTGATCTTTTGAGTACACATTTTGAGCATCTTAGTAGGGTATTATAAGCGTTCATTTCCTTAAATTCCATAGCGTGCCAAACTCACGCTCGTTTTAACCCACGAATGCTTAAAACAGTGCAAATAGACTCCTAATTAAAATATAGAGAAGTTTTGAGACCAAATAAGCATTTGAACTTTTGAGGACTCATTTTGAGAATCTTAGTAGCGTATTATAAGCGTTCATTTGCTTAAATTCCAAATTGTGTCAAACTCACGCTCGTTTTGACCCACGAATGCTTAAAACAATGCAAATAGACTCCTAATTAAAAAATAGAGAAGTTTTGAGACCAAATAAGCATTTGATCTTTTGAGTACACATTTTGAGCATCTTAGTAGGGTATTATAAGCGTTCATTTCCTTAAATTCCATAGCGTGCCAAACTCACGCTCGTTTTAACCCACGAATGCTTAAAACAGTGCAAAGAGACTCCTAATTAAAAAATAGAGAAGTTTTGAGACCAAATAAGCATTTGAACTTTTGAGGACTCATTTTGAGAATCTTAGTAGCGTATTATAAGCGTTCATTCGCTTAAATTCCAAATTGTGTCAAACTCACGCTCGTTGTGACCCACGAATGCTTAAAACAATGCAAATAGACTCCTAATTAAAAAATAGAGAAGTTTTGAGACCAAATAAGCATTTGATCTTTTGAGGACACATTTTGAGTATCTTAGTAGCGTATTATAAGCGTTCATTTGCTTAAATTCCAAATTGTGTCAAACTCACGCTCGTTTTGACCCACGAATGCTTAAAACAATGCAAATAGACTCCTAATTAAAAAATAGAGAAGTTTTGAGACCAAATAAGCATTTGATCTTTTGAGTACACATTTTGAGCATCTTAGTAGGGTATTATAAGCGTTCATTTCCTTAAATTCCATAGCGTGCCAAACTCACGCTCGTTTTAACCCACGAATGCTTAAAACAGTGCAAATAGACTCCTAATTAAAATATAGAGAAGTTTTGAGACCAAATAAGCATTTGAACTTTTGAGGACTCATTTTGAGAATCTTAGTAGCGTATTATAAGCGTTCATTTGCTTAAATTCCAAATTGTGTCAAACTCACGCTCGTTTTGACCCACGAATGCTTAAAACAATGCAAATAGACTCCTAATTAAAAAATAGAGAAGTTTTGAGACCAAATAAGCATTTGATCTTTTGAGTACACATTTTGAGCATCTTAGTAGGGTATTATAAGCGTTCATTTCCTTAAATTCCATAGCGTGCCAAACTCACGCTCGTTTTAACCCACGAATGCTTAAAACAGTGCA
Organism: Crataegus laevigata; assembly: GCA_963580275.1. Taxonomy (NCBI): domain Eukaryota; kingdom Viridiplantae; phylum Streptophyta; class Magnoliopsida; order Rosales; family Rosaceae; genus Crataegus; species Crataegus laevigata. The sequence continues at coordinate 19,857,544 of OY756952.1, forward strand.
AATAGACTCCTAATTAAAATATAGAGAAGTTTTGAGACCAAATAAGCATTTGAACTTTTGAGGACTCATTTTGAGAATCTTAGTAGCGTATTATAAGCGTTCATTTGCTTAAATTCCAAATTGTGTCAAACTCACGCTCGTTTTGACCCACGAATGCTTAAAACAATGCAAATAGACTCCTAATTAAAAAATAGAGAAGTTTTGAGACCAAATAAGCATTTGATCTTTTGAGTACACATTTTGAGCATCTTAGTAGGGTATTATAAGCGTTCATTTCCTTAAATTCCATAGCGTGCCAAACTCACGCTCGTTTTAACCCACGAATGCTTAAAACAGTGCAAAGAGACTCCTAATTAAAAAATAGAGAAGTTTTGAGACCAAATAAGCATTTGAACTTTTGAGGACTCATTTTGAGAATCTTAGTAGCGTATTATAAGCGTTCATTCGCTTAAATTCCAAATTGTGTCAAACTCACGCTCGTTGTGACCCACGAATGCTTAAAACAATGCAAATAGACTCCTAATTAAAAAATAGAGAAGTTTTGAGACCAAATAAGCATTTGATCTTGTGAGGACACATTTTGAGCATCTTAGTAGTGTATTATAAGCGTTCATTTGCTTAAATTACAAAGCGAGTCAAACTCACGCTCGTTTTATCGCACGAATGCTTACAACTTTGCCAATAGACTCCTAATTGAAAAATAGAGAAGTTTTGAGACCAAATAAGCATTTGAACTTTTGAGGACTCATTTTGAGAATCTTAGTAGCGTATTATAAGCGTTCATGTGCTTAAATTCCAAATTGTGTCAAACTCACGCTCGTTTTGACCCACGAATGCTTAAAACAATGCAAATAGACTCCTAATTAAAAAATAGAGAAGTTTTGAGACCAAATAAGCATTTGATCGTTTGAGTACACATTTTGAGCATCTTAGTAGTGTATTATAAGCGTTCATTTGCTTAAATTACAAAGCGAGCCAAACTCACGCTCGTTTTAACCCACGAATGCTTAAAACAGTGCAAATAGACTCCTAATTGAAAAATAGAGAAGTTTTGAGACCAAATAAGCATTTGAACTTTTGAGGACTCATTTTGAGAATCTTAGTAGCGTATTATAAGCGTTCATTTGCTTAAATTCCAAATTGTGTCAAACTCACGCTCGTTGTGACCCACGAATGCTTAAAACAATGCAAATAGACTCCTAATTAAAAAATAGAGAAGTTTTGAGACCAAATAAGCATTTGATCTTTTGAGTACACATTTTGAGCATCTTAGTAGAGTATTATAAGCGTTCATTTCCTTAAATTCCATAGCGTGCCAAACTCACGCTCGTTTTAACCCACGAATGCTTAAAACAGTGCAAAGAGACTCCTAATTAAAAAATAGAGAAGTTTTGAGACCAAATAAGCATTTGAACTTTTGAGGACTCATTTTGAGAATCTTAGTAGCGTATTATAAGCGTTCATTCGCTTAAATTCCAAATTGTGTCAAACTCACGCTCGTTGTGACCCACGAATGCTTAAAACAATGCAAATAGACTCCTAATTAAAAAATAGAGAAGTTTTGAGACCAAATAAGCATTTGATCTTGTGAGGACACATTTTGAGCATCTTAGTAGTGTATTATAAGCGTTCATTTGCTTAAATTACAAAGCGAGTCAAACTCACGCTCGTTTTATCCCACGAATGCTTACAACTTTGCCAATAGACTCCTAATTGAAAAATAGAGAAGTTTTGAGACCAAATAAGCATTTGAACTTTTGAGGACTCATTTTGAGAATCTTAGTAGCGTATTATAAGCGTTCATGTGCTTAAATTCCAAATTGTGTCAAACTCACGCTCGTTTTGACCCACGAATGCTTAAAACAATGCAAATAGACTCCTAATTAAAAAATAGAGAAGTTTTGAGACCAAATAAGCATTTGATCGTTTGAGTACACATTTTGAGCATCTTAGTAGTGTATTATAAGCGTTCATTTGCTTAAATTACAAAGCGAGCCAAACTCACGCTCGTTTTAACCCACGAATGCTTAAAACAGTGCAAATAGACTCCTAATTGAAAAATAGAGAAGTTTTGAGACCAAATAAGCATTTGAACTTTTGAGGACTCATTTTGAGAATCTTAGTAGCGTATTCTAAGCGTTCATTTGCTTAAATTCCAAATTGTGTCAAACTCACGCTCGTTTTGACCCACGAATGCTTAAAACAATGCAAATAGACTCCTAATTAAAAAATAGAGAAGTTTTGAGACCAAATAAGCATTTGATCTTGTGAGGACACATTTTGAGCATCTTAGTAGTGTATTATAAGCGTTCATTTGCTTAAATTACAAAGCGAGTCAAACTCACGCTCGTTTTATCCCACGAATGCTTACAACTTTGCCAATAGACTCCTAATTGAAAAATAGAGAAGTTTTGAGACCAAATAAGCATTTGAACTTTTGAGGACTCATTTTGAGAATCTTAGTAGCGTATTATAAGCGTTCATGTGCTTAAATTCCAAATTGTGTCAAACTCACGCTCGTTTTGACCCACGAATGCTTAAAACAGTGCAAATAGACTCCTAATTAAAAAATAGAGAAGTTTTGAGACCAAATAAGCATTTGATCGTTTGAGTACACATTTTGAGCATCTTAGTAGTGTATTATAAGCGTTCATTTGCTTAAATTACAAAGCGAGCCAAACTCACGCTCGTTTTAACCCACGAATGCTTAAAACAGTGCAAATAGACTCCTAATTGAAAAATAGAGAAGTTTTGAGACCAAATAAGCATTTGAACTTTTGAGGACTCATTTTGAGAATCTTAGTAGCGTATTATAAGCGTTCATTTGCTTAAATTCCAAATTGTGTCAAACTCACGCTCGTTTTGACCCACGAATGCTTAAAACAACGCAAATAGACTCCTAATTAAAAAATAGAGAAGTTTTGAGACCAAATAAGCATTTGATCTTTTGAGTACACATTTTGAGCATCTTAGTAGGGTATTATAAGCGTTCATTTCCTTAAATTCCATAGCGTGCCAAACTCACGCTCGTTTTAACCCACGAATGCTTAAAACAGTGCAAAGAGACTCCTAATTAAAAAATAGAGAAGTTTTGAGACCAAATAAGCATTTGAACTTTTGAGGACTCATTTTGAGAATCTTAGTAGCGTATTATAAGCGTTCATTCGCTTAAATTCCAAATTGTGTCAAACTCACGCTCGTTGTGACCCACGAATGCTTAAAACAATGCAAATAGACTCCTAATTAAAAAATAGAGAAGTTTTGAGACCAAATAAGCATTTGATCTTGTGAGGACACATTATGAGCATCTTAGTAGTGTATTATAAGCGTTCATTTGCTTAAATTACAAAGCGAGTCAAACTCACGCTCGTTTTATCCCACGAATGCTTAAAACAATGCAAATAGACTCCTAATTAAAAAATAGAGAAGTTTTGAGACCAAATAAGCATTTGATCTTTTGAGTACACATTTTGAGCATCTTAGTAGGGTATTATAAGCGTTCATTTCCTTAAATTCCATAGCGTGCCAAACTCACGCTCGTTTTAACCCACGAATGCTTAAAACAGTGCAAATAGACTCCTAATTAAAAAATAGAGAAGTTTTGAGACCAAATAAGCATTTGAACTTTTGAGGACTCATTTTGAGAATCTTAGTAGCGTATTATAAGCGTTCATTCGCTTAAATTCCAAATTGTGTCAAACTCACGCTCGTTGTGACCCACGAATGCTTAAAACAATGCAAATAGACTCCTAATTAAAAAATAGAGAAGTTTTGAGACCAAATAAGCATTTGATCTTGTGAGGACACATTTTGAGCATCTTAGTAGTGTATTATAAGCGTTCATTTGCTTAAATTACAAAGCGAGTCAAACTCACGCTCGTTCTATCCCACGAATGCTTACAACTTTGCCAATAGACTCCTAATTGAAAAATAGAGAAGTTTTGAGACCAAATAAGCATTTGAACTTTTGAGGACTCATTTTGAGAATCTTAGTAGCGTATTATAAGCGTTCATTTGCTTAAATTCCAAATTGTGTCAAACTCACGCTCGTTTTGACCCACGAATGCTTAAAACAATGCAAATAGACTCCTAATTAAAAAATAGAGAAGTTTTGAGACCAAATAAGCATTTGATCTTTTGAGTACACATTTTGAGCATCTTAGTAGGGTATTATAAGCGTTCATTTCCTTAAATTCCATAGCGTGCCAAACTCACGCTCGTTTTAACCCACGAATGCTTAAAACAGTGCAAATAGACTCCTAATTAAAAAATAGAGAAGTTTTGAGACCAAATAAGCATTTGAACTTTTGAGGACTCATTTTGAGAATCTTAGTAGCGTATTATAAGCGTTCATTCGCTTAAATTCCAAATTGTGTCAAACTCACGCTCGTTGTGACCCACGAATGCTTAAAACAATGCAAATAGACTCCTAATTAAAAAATAGAGAAGTTTTGAGACCAAATAAGCATTTGATCTTGTGAGGACACATTTTGAGCATCTTAGTAGTGTATTATAAGCGTTCATTTGCTTAAATTACAAAGCGAGTCAAACTCACGCTCGTTCTATCCCACGAATGCTTACAACTTTGCCAATAGACTCCTAATTGAAAAATAGAGAAGTTTTGAGACCAAATAAGCATTTGAACTTTTGAGGACTCATTTTGAGAATCTTAGTAGCGTATTATAAGCGTTCATTTGCTTAAATTCCAAATTGTGTCAAACTCACGCTCGTTTTGACCCACGAATGCTTAAAACAATGCAAATAGACTCCTAATTAAAAAATAGAGAAGTTTTGAGACCAAATAAGCATTTGATCTTTTGAGTACACATTTTGAGCATCTTAGTAGGGTATTATAAGCGTTCATTTCCTTAAATTCCATAGCGTGCCAAACTCACGCTCGTTTTAACCCACGAATGCTTAAAACAGTGCAAATAGACTCCTAATTAAAAAATAGAGAAGTTTTGAGACCAAATAAGCACTTGAACTTTTGAGGACTCATTTTGAGAATCTTAGTAGCGTATTATAAGCGTTCATTTCCTTAAATTCCAAATTGTGTCAAACTCACGCTCGTTTTGACCCACGAATGCTTAAAACAATGCAAATAGACTCCTAATTAAAAAATAGAGAAGTTTTGAGACCAAATAAGCATTTGAACTTTTGAGGACTCATTTTGAGAATCTTAGTAGCGTATTATAAGCGTTCCTTTCCTTAAATTCCAAATTGTGTCAAACTCACGCTCGTTTTGACCCACGAATGCTTAAAACAACGCAAATAGACTCCAAATTAAAAAATAGAGAAGTTTTGAGACCAAATAAGCATTTGAACTTTTGAGGACTCATTTTGAGAATCTTAGTAGCGTATTATAAGCGTTCATTTCCTTAAATTCCAAATTGTGTCAAACTCACGCTCGTTTTGACCCACGTATGCTTAAAACAATGCAAATAGACTCCTAATTAAAAAATAGAGACGTTTTGAGACCAAATAAGCATTTGATCTTTTGAGGACACATTTTGAGTATCTTAGTAGCGTATTATAAGCGTTCATTTGCTTAAATTCCAAATTGTGTCAAACTCACGCTCGTTTTGACCCACGAATGCTTAAAACAATGCAAATAGACTCCTAATTAAAAAATAGAGAAGTTTTGAGACCAAATAAGCATTTGATCTTTTGAGTACACATTTTGAGCATCTTAGTAGGGTATTATAAGCTTTCATTTCCTTAAATTCCATAGCGTGCCAAACTCACGCTCGTTTTCACCCACGAATGCTTAAAACAATGCAAATAGACTCCTAATTAAAAAATAGAGAAGTTTTGAGACCAAATAAGCATTTGATCTTTTGAGTACACATTTTGAGCATCTTAGTAGGGTATTATAAGCGTTCATTTCCTTAAATTCCATAGCGTGCCAAACTCACGCTCGTTTTAACCCACGAATGCTTAAAACAGTGCAAATAGACTCCTAATTAAAAAATAGAGAAGTTTTGAGACCAAATAAGCATTTGAACTTTTGAGGACTCATTTTGAGAATCTTAGTAGCGTATTATAAGCGTTCATTTCCTTAAATTCCAAATTGTGTCAAACTCACGCTCGTTTTGACCCACGAATGCTTAAAACAATGCAAATAGACTCCTAATTAAAAAATAGAGAAGTTTTGAGACCAAATAAGCATTTGAACTTTTGAGGACTCATTTTGAGAATCTTAGTAGCGTATTATCAGCGTTCCTTTCCTTAAATTCCAAATTGTGTCAAACTCACGCTCGTTTTGACCCACGAATGCTTAAAACAATGCAAATAGACTCCTAATTAAAAAATAGAGAAGTTTTGAGACCAAATAAGCATTTGATCTTTTGAGTACACATTTTGAGCATCTTAGTAGGGTATTATAAGCGTTCATTTCCTTAAATTCCATAGCGTGCCAAACTCACGCTCGTTTTAACCCACGAATGCTTAAAACAGTGCAAATAGACTCCTAATTAAAAAATAGAGAAGTTTTGAGACCAAATAAGCATTTGAACTTTTGAGGACTCATTTTGAGAATCTTAGTAGCGTATTATAAGCGTTCATTTCCTTAAATTCCAAATTGTGTCAAACTCACGCTCGTTTTGACCCACGAATGCTTAAAACAATGCAAATAGACTCCTAATTAAAAAATAGAGAAGTTTTGAGACCAAATAAGCATTTGAACTTTTGAGGACTCATTTTGAGAATCTTAGTAGCGTATTATAAGCGTTCCTTTCCTTAAATTCCAAATTGTGTCAAACTCACGCTCGTTTTGACCCACGAATGCTTAAAACAACGCAAATAGACTCCTAATTAAAAAATAGAGAAGTTTTGAGACCAAATAAGCATTTGAACTTTTGAGGACTCATTTTGAGAATCTTAGTAGCGTATTATAAGCGTTCATTTCCTTAAATTCCAAATTGTGTCAAACTCACGCTCGTTTTGACCCACGTATGCTTAAAACAATGCAAATAGACTCCTAATTAAAAAATAGAGAAGTTTTGAGACCAAATAAGCATTTGATCTTTTGAGGACTCATTTTGAGAATCTTAGTAGCGTATTATAAGCGTTCATGTGCTTAAATTACAAAGCGAGCCAAACTCACGCTCGTTTTAACCCACGAATGCTTAAAACAGTGCAAATAGACTCCTAATTGAAAAATAGAGAAGTTTTGAGACCAAATAAGAATTTGAACTTTTGAGGACTCATTTTGAGAATCTTAGTAGCGTATTATAAGCGTTCATTTGCTTAAATTCCAAATTGTGTCAAACTCACGCTCGTTTTGACCCACGAATGCTTAAAACAATGCAAATAGACTCCTAATTAAAAAATAGAGAAGTTTTGAGACCAAATAAGCATTTGATCTTTTGAGTACACATTTTGAGCATCTTAGTAGGGTATTATAAGCGTTCATTTCCTTAAATTCCATAGCGTGCCAAACTCACGCTCGTTTTAACCCACGAATGCTTAAAACAGTGCAAATAGACTCCTAATTAAAAAATAGAGAAGTTTTGAGACCAAATAAGCATTTGAACTTTTGAGGACTCATTTTGAGAATCTTAGTAGCGTATTATAAGCGTTCATTCGCTTAAATTCCAAATTGTGTCAAACTCACGCTCGTTGTGACCCACGAATGCTTAAAACAATGCAAATAGACTCCTAATTAAAAAATAGAGAAGTTTTGAGACCAAATAAGCATTTGAACTTTTGAGGACTCATTTTGAGAATCTTAGTAGCGTATTATAAGCGTTCCTTTCCTTAAATTCCAAATTGTGTCAAACTCACGCTCGTTTTGACCCACGAATGCTTAAAACAACGCAAATAGACTCCAAATTAAAAAATAGAGAAGTTTTGAGACCAAATAAGCATTTGAACTTTTGAGGACTCATTTTGAGAATCTTAGTAGCGTATTATAAGCGTTCATTTCCTTAAATTCCAAATTGTGTCAAACTCACGCTCGTTTTGACCCACGTATGCTTAAAACAATGCAAATAGACTCCTAATTAAAAAATAGAGACGTTTTGAGACCAAATAAGCATTTGATCTTTTGAGGACACATTTTGAGTATCTTAGTAGCGTATTATAAGCGTTCATTTGCTTAAATTCCAAATTGTGTCAAACTCACGCTCGTTTTGACCCACGAATGCTTAAAACAATGCAAATAGACTCCTAATTAAAAAATAGAGAAGTTTTGAGACCAAATAAGCATTTGATCTTTTGAGTACACATTTTGAGCATCTTAGTAGGGTATTATAAGCTTTCATTTCCTTAAATTCCATAGCGTGCCAAACTCACGCTCGTTTTCACCCACGAATGCTTAAAACAATGCAAATAGACTCCTAATTAAAAAATAGAGAAGTTTTGAGACCAAATAAGCATTTGATCTTTTGAGTACACATTTTGAGCATCTTAGTAGGGTATTATAAGCGTTCATTTCCTTAAATTCCATAGCGTGCCAAACTCACGCTCGTTTTAACCCACGAATGCTTAAAACAGTGCAAATAGACTCCTAATTAAAAAATAGAGAAGTTTTGAGACCAAATAAGCATTTGAACTTTTGAGGACTCATTTTGAGAATCTTAGTAGCGTATTATAAGCGTTCATTCGCTTAAATTCCAAATTGTGTCAAACTCACGCTCGTTGTGACCCACGAATGCTTAAAACAATGCAAATAGACTCCTAATTAAAAAATAGAGAAGTTTTGAGACCAAATAAGCATTTGAACTTTTGAGGACTCATTTTGAGAATCTTAGTAGCGTATTATAAGCGTTCCTTTCCTTAAATTCCAAATTGTGTCAAACTCACGCTCGTTTTGACCCACGAATGCTTAAAACAACGCAAATAGACTCCAAATTAAAAAATAGAGAAGTTTTGAGACCAAATAAGCATTTGAACTTTTGAGGACTCATTTTGAGAATCTTAGTAGCGTATTATAAGCGTTCATTTCCTTAAATTCCAAATTGTGTCAAACTCACGCTCGTTTTGACCCACGTATGCTTAAAACAATGCAAATAGACTCCTAATTAAAAAATAGAGACGTTTTGAGACCAAATAAGCATTTGATCTTTTGAGGACACATTTTGAGTATCTTAGTAGCGTATTATAAGCGTTCATTTGCTTAAATTCCAAATTGTGTCAAACTCACGCTCGTTTTGACCCACGAATGCTTAAAACAATGCAAATAGACTCCTAATTAAAAAATAGAGAAGTTTTGAGACCAAATAAGCATTTGATCTTTTGAGTACACATTTTGAGCATCTTAGTAGGGTATTATAAGCTTTCATTTCCTTAAATTCCATAGCGTGCCAAACTCACGCTCGTTTTCACCCACGAATGCTTAAAACAATGCAAATAGACTCCTAATTAAAAAATAGAGAAGTTTTGAGACCAAATAAGCATTTGATCTTTTGAGTACACATTTTGAGCATCTTAGTAGGGTATTATAAGCGTTCATTTCCTTAAATTCCATAGCGTGCCAAACTCACGCTCGTTTTAACCCACGAATGCTTAAAACAGTGCAAATAGACTCCTAATTAAAAAATAGAGAAGTTTTGAGACCAAATAAGCATTTGAACTTTTGAGGACTCATTTTGAGAATCTTAGTAGCGTATTATAAGCGTTCATTTCCTTAAATTCCAAATTGTGTCAAACTCACGCTCGTTTTGACCCACGAATGCTTAAAACAATGCAAATAGACTCCTAATTAAAAAATAGAGAAGTTTTGAGACCAAATAAGCATTTGAACTTTTGAGGACTCATTTTGAGAATCTTAGTAGCGTATTATAAGCGTTCCTTTCCTTAAATTCCAAATTGTGTCAAACTCACGCTCGTTTTGACCCACGAATGCTTAAAACAACGCAAATAGACTCCTAATTAAAAAATAGAGAAGTTTTGAGACCAAATAAGCATTTGAACTTTTGAGGACTCATTTTGAGAATCTTAGTAGCGTATTATAAGCGTTCATTTCCTTAAATTCCAAATTGTGTCAAACTCACGCTCGTTTTGACCCACGTATGCTTAAAACAATGCAAATAGACTCCTAATTAAAAAATAGAGAAGTTTTGAGACCAAATAAGCATTTGATCTTTTGAGGACTCATTTTGAGAATCTTAGTAGCGTATTATAAGCGTTCATGTGCTTAAATTACAAAGCGAGCCAAACTCACGCTCGTTTTAACCCACGAATGCTTAAAACAGTGCAAATAGACTCCTAATTGAAAAATAGAGAAGTTTTGAGACCAAATAAGAATTTGAACTTTTGAGGACTCATTTTGAGAATCTTAGTAGCGTATTATAAGCGTTCATTTGCTTAAATTCCAAATTGTGTCAAACTCACGCTCGTTTTGACCCACGAATGCTTAAAACAATGCAAATAGACTCCTAATTAAAAAATAGAGAAGTTTTGAGACCAAATAAGCATTTGATCTTTTGAGTACACATTTTGAGCATCTTAGTAGGGTATTATAAGCGTTCATTTCCTTAAATTCCATAGCGTGCCAAACTCACGCTCGTTTTAACCCACGAATGCTTAAAACAGTGCAAATAGACTCCTAATTAAAAAATAGAGAAGTTTTGAGACCAAATAAGCATTTGAACTTTTGAGGACTCATTTTGAGAATCTTAGTAGCGTATTATAAGCGTTCATTCGCTTAAATTCCAAATTGTGTCAAACTCACGCTCGTTGTGACCCACGAATGCTTAAAACAATGCAAATAGACTCCTAATTAAAAAATAGAGAAGTTTTGAGACCAAATAAGCATTTGAACTTTTGAGGACTCATTTTGAGAATCTTAGTAGCGTATTATAAGCGTTCCTTTCCTTAAATTCCAAATTGTGTCAAACTCACGCTCGTTTTGACCCACGAATGCTTAAAACAACGCAAATAGACTCCAAATTAAAAAATAGAGAAGTTTTGAGACCAAATAAGCATTTGAACTTTTGAGGACTCATTTTGAGAATCTTAGTAGCGTATTATAAGCGTTCATTTCCTTAAATTCCAAATTGTGTCAAACTCACGCTCGTTTTGACCCACGTATGCTTAAAACAATGCAAATAGACTCCTAATTAAAAAATAGAGACGTTTTGAGACCAAATAAGCATTTGATCTTTTGAGGACACATTTTGAGTATCTTAGTAGCGTATTATAAGCGTTCATTTGCTTAAATTCCAAATTGTGTCAAACTCACGCTCGTTTTGACCCACGAATGCTTAAAACAATGCAAATAGACTCCTAATTAAAAAATAGAGAAGTTTTGAGACCAAATAAGCATTTGATCTTTTGAGTACACATTTTGAGCATCTTAGTAGGGTATTATAAGCTTTCATTTCCTTAAATTCCATAGCGTGCCAAACTCACGCTCGTTTTCACCCACGAATGCTTAAAACAATGCAAATAGACTCCTAATTAAAAAATAGAGAAGTTTTGAGACCAAATAAGCATTTGATCTTTTGAGTACACATTTTGAGCATCTTAGTAGGGTATTATAAGCGTTCATTTCCTTAAATTCCATAGCGTGCCAAACTCACGCTCGTTTTAACCCACGAATGCTTAAAACAGTGCAAATAGACTCCTAATTAAAAAATAGAGAAGTTTTGAGACCAAATAAGCATTTGAACTTTTGAGGACTCATTTTGAGAATCTTAGTAGCGTATTATAAGCGTTCATTTCCTTAAATTCCAAATTGTGTCAAACTCACGCTCGTTTTGACCCACGAATGCTTAAAACAATGCAAATAGACTCCTAATTAAAAAATAGAGAAGTTTTGAGACCAAATAAGCATTTGAACTTTTGAGGACTCATTTTGAGAATCTTAGTAGCGTATTATCAGCGTTCCTTTCCTTAAATTCCAAATTGTGTCAAACTCACGCTCGTTTTGACCCACGAATGCTTAAAACAATGCAAATAGACTCCTAATTAAAAAATAGAGAAGTTTTGAGACCAAATAAGCATTTGATCTTTTGAGTACACATTTTGAGCATCTTAGTAGGGTATTATAAGCGTTCATTTCCTTAAATTCCATAGCGTGCCAAACTCACGCTCGTTTTAACCCACGAATGCTTAAAACAGTGCAAATAGACTCCTAATTAAAAAATAGAGAAGTTTTGAGACCAAATAAGCATTTGAACTTTTGAGGACTCATTTTGAGAATCTTAGTAGCGTATTATAAGCGTTCATTTCCTTAAATTCCAAATTGTGTCAAACTCACGCTCGTTTTGACCCACGAATGCTTAAAACAATGCAAATAGACTCCTAATTAAAAAATAGAGAAGTTTTGAGACCAAATAAGCATTTGAACTTTTGAGGACTCATTTTGAGAATCTTAGTAGCGTATTATAAGCGTTCCTTTCCTTAAATTCCAAATTGTGTCAAACTCACGCTCGTTTTGACCCACGAATGCTTAAAACAACGCAAATAGACTCCTAATTAAAAAATAGAGAAGTTTTGAGACCAAATAAGCATTTGAACTTTTGAGGACTCATTTTGAGAATCTTAGTAGCGTATTATAAGCGTTCATTTCCTTAAATTCCAAATTGTGTCAAACTCACGCTCGTTTTGACCCACGTATGCTTAAAACAATGCAAATAGACTCCTAATTAAAAAATAGAGAAGTTTTGAGACCAAATAAGCATTTGATCTTTTGAGGACTCATTTTGAGAATCTTAGTAGCGTATTATAAGCGTTCATGTGCTTAAATTACAAAGCGAGCCAAACTCACGCTCGTTTTAACCCACGAATGCTTAAAACAGTGCAAATAGACTCCTAATTGAAAAATAGAGAAGTTTTGAGACCAAATAAGAATTTGAACTTTTGAGGACTCATTTTGAGAATCTTAGTAGCGTATTATAAGCGTTCATTTGCTTAAATTCCAAATTGTGTCAAACTCACGCTCGTTTTGACCCACGAATGCTTAAAACAATGCAAATAGACTCCTAATTAAAAAATAGAGAAGTTTTGAGACCAAATAAGCATTTGATCTTTTGAGTACACATTTTGAGCATCTTAGTAGGGTATTATAAGCGTTCATTTCCTTAAATTCCATAGCGTGCCAAACTCACGCTCGTTTTAACCCACGAATGCTTAAAACAGTGCAAATAGACTCCTAATTAAAAAATAGAGAAGTTTTGAGACCAAATAAGCATTTGAACTTTTGAGGACTCATTTTGAGAATCTTAGTAGCGTATTATAAGCGTTCATTCGCTTAAATTCCAAATTGTGTCAAACTCACGCTCGTTGTGACCCACGAATGCTTAAAACAATGCAAATAGACTCCTAATTAAAAAATAGAGAAGTTTTGAGACCAAATAAGCATTTGATCTTGTGAGGACACATTTTGAGCATCTTAGTAGTGTATTATAAGCGTGCATTTGCTTAAATTACAAAGCGAGTCAAACTCACGCTCGTTTTATCCCACGAATGCTTACAACTTTGCCAATAGACTCCTAATTGAAAAATAGAGAAGTTTTGAGACCAAATAAGCATTTGAACTTTTGAGGACTCATTTTGAGAATCTTAGTAGCGTATTATAAGCGTTCATGTGCTTAAATTCCAAATTGTGTCAAACTCACGCTCGTTTTGACCCACGAATGCTTAAAACAGTGCAAATAGACTCCTAATTAAAAAATAGAGAAGTTTTGAGACCAAATAAGCATTTGATCGTTTGAGTACACATTTTGAGCATCTTAGTAGTGTATTATAAGCGTTCATTTGCTTAAATTACAAAGCGAGCCAAACTCACGCTCGTTTTAACCCACGAATGCTTAAAACAGTGCAAATAGACTCCTAATTGAAAAATAGAGAAGTTTTGAGACCAAATAAGCATTTGAACTTTTGAGGACTCATTTTGAGAATCTTAGTAGCGTATTATAAGCGTTCCTTTCCTTAAATTCCAAATTGTGTTAAACTCACGCTCGTTTTGACCCACGTATGCTTAAAACAATGCAAATAGACTCCTAATTAAAAAATAGAGAAGTTTTGAGACCAAATAAGCATTTGATCTTTTGAGGACACATTTTGAGTATCTTAGTAGCGTATTATAAGCGTTCATTTGCTTAAATTCCAAATTGTGTCAAACTCACGCTCGTTTTGACCCACGAATGCTTAAAACAATGCAAATAGACTCCTAATTAAAAAATAGAGAAGTTTTGAGACCAAATAAGCATTTGATCTTTTGAGTACACATTTTGAGCATCTTAGTAGGGTATTATAAGCGTTCATTTCCTTAAATTCCATAGCGTGCCAAACTCACGCTCGTTTTAACCCACGAATGCTTAAAACAGTGCAAATAGACTCCTAATTAAAATATAGAGAAGTTTTGAGACCAAATAAGCATTTGAACTTTTGAGGACTCATTTTGAGAATCTTAGTAGCGTATTATAAGCGTTCATTTGCTTAAATTCCAAATTGTGTCAAACTCACGCTCGTTTTGACCCACGAATGCTTAAAACAATGCAAATAGACTCCTAATTAAAAAATAGAGAAGTTTTGAGACCAAATAAGCATTTGATCTTTTGAGTACACATTTTGAGCATCTTAGTAGGGTATTATAAGCGTTCATTTCCTTAAATTCCATAGCGTGCCAAACTCACGCTCGTTTTAACCCACGAATGCTTAAAACAGTGCAAAGAGACTCCTAATTAAAAAATAGAGAAGTTTTGAGACCAAATAAGCATTTGAACTTTTGAGGACTCATTTTGAGAATCTTAGTAGCGTATTATAAGCGTTCATTCGCTTAAATTCCAAATTGTGTCAAACTCACGCTCGTTGTGACCCACGAATGCTTAAAACAATGCAAATAGACTCCTAATTAAAAAATAGAGAAGTTTTGAGACCAAATAAGCATTTGATCTTTTGAGGACACATTTTGAGTATCTTAGTAGCGTATTATAAGCGTTCATTTGCTTAAATTCCAAATTGTGTCAAACTCACGCTCGTTTTGACCCACGAATGCTTAAAACAATGCAAATAGACTCCTAATTAAAAAATAGAGAAGTTTTGAGACCAAATAAGCATTTGATCTTTTGAGTACACATTTTGAGCATCTTAGTAGGGTATTATAAGCGTTCATTTCCTTAAATTCCATAGCGTGCCAAACTCACGCTCGTTTTAACCCACGAATGCTTAAAACAGTGCAAATAGACTCCTAATTAAAATATAGAGAAGTTTTGAGACCAAATAAGCATTTGAACTTTTGAGGACTCATTTTGAGAATCTTAGTAGCGTATTATAAGCGTTCATTTGCTTAAATTCCAAATTGTGTCAAACTCACGCTCGTTTTGACCCACGAATGCTTAAAACAATGCAAATAGACTCCTAATTAAAAAATAGAGAAGTTTTGAGACCAAATAAGCATTTGATCTTTTGAGTACACATTTTGAGCATCTTAGTAGGGTATTATAAGCGTTCATTTCCTTAAATTCCATAGCGTGCCAAACTCACGCTCGTTTTAACCCACGAATGCTTAAAACAGTGCAAAGAGACTCCTAATTAAAAAATAGAGAAGTTTTGAGACCAAATAAGCATTTGAACTTTTGAGGACTCATTTTGAGAATCTTAGTAGCGTATTATAAGCGTTCATTCGCTTAAATTCCAAATTGTGTCAAACTCACGCTCGTTGTGACCCACGAATGCTTAAAACAATGCAAATAGACTCCTAATTAAAAAATAGAGAAGTTTTGAGACCAAATAAGCATTTGATCTTGTGAGGACACATTTTGAGCATCTTAGTAGTGTATTATAAGCGTTCATTTGCTTAAATTACAAAGCGAGTCAAACTCACGCTCGTTTTATCGCACGAATGCTTACAACTTTGCCAATAGACTCCTAATTGAAAAATAGAGAAGTTTTGAGACCAAATAAGCATTTGAACTTTTGAGGACTCATTTTGAGAATCTTAGTAGCGTATTATAAGCGTTCATGTGCTTAAATTCCAAATTGTGTCAAACTCACGCTCGTTTTGACCCACGAATGCTTAAAACAATGCAAATAGACTCCTAATTAAAAAATAGAGAAGTTTTGAGACCAAATAAGCATTTGATCGTTTGAGTACACATTTTGAGCATCTTAGTAGTGTATTATAAGCGTTCATTTGCTTAAATTACAAAGCGAGCCAAACTCACGCTCGTTTTAACCCACGAATGCTTAAAACAGTGCAAATAGACTCCTAATTGAAAAATAGAGAAGTTTTGAGACCAAATAAGCATTTGAACTTTTGAGGACTCATTTTGAGAATCTTAGTAGCGTATTATAAGCGTTCATTTGCTTAAATTCCAAATTGTGTCAAACTCACGCTCGTTGTGACCCACGAATGCTTAAAACAATGCAAATAGACTCCTAATTAAAAAATAGAGAAGTTTTGAGACCAAATAAGCATTTGATCTTTTGAGTACACATTTTGAGCATCTTAGTAGAGTATTATAAGCGTTCATTTCCTTAAATTCCATAGCGTGCCAAACTCACGCTCGTTTTAACCCACGAATGCTTAAAACAGTGCAAAGAGACTCCTAATTAAAAAATAGAGAAGTTTTGAGACCAAATAAGCATTTGAACTTTTGAGGACTCATTTTGAGAATCTTAGTAGCGTATTATAAGCGTTCATTCGCTTAAATTCCAAATTGTGTCAAACTCACGCTCGTTGTGACCCACGAATGCTTAAAACAATGCAAATAGACTCCTAATTAAAAAATAGAGAAGTTTTGAGACCAAATAAGCATTTGATCTTGTGAGGACACATTTTGAGCATCTTAGTAGTGTATTATAAGCGTTCATTTGCTTAAATTACAAAGCGAGTCAAACTCACGCTCGTTTTATCCCACGAATGCTTACAACTTTGCCAATAGACTCCTAATTGAAAAATAGAGAAGTTTTGAGACCAAATAAGCATTTGAACTTTTGAGGACTCATTTTGAGAATCTTAGTAGCGTATTATAAGCGTTCATGTGCTTAAATTCCAAATTGTGTCAAACTCACGCTCGTTTTGACCCACGAATGCTTAAAACAATGCAAATAGACTCCTAATTAAAAAATAGAGAAGTTTTGAGACCAAATAAGCATTTGATCGTTTGAGTACACATTTTGAGCATCTTAGTAGTGTATTATAAGCGTTCATTTGCTTAAATTACAAAGCGAGCCAAACTCACGCTCGTTTTAACCCACGAATGCTTAAAACAGTGCAAATAGACTCCTAATTGAAAAATAGAGAAGTTTTGAGACCAAATAAGCATTTGAACTTTTGAGGACTCATTTTGAGAATCTTAGTAGCGTATTATAAGCGTTCATTTGCTTAAATTCCAAATTGTGTCAAACTCACGCTCGTTTTGACCCACGAATGCTTAAAACAACGCAAATAGACTCCTAATTAAAAAATAGAGAAGTTTTGAGACCAAATAAGCATTTGATCTTTTGAGTACACATTTTGAGCATCTTAGTAGGGTATTATAAGCGTTCATTTCCTTAAATTCCATAGCGTGCCAAACTCACGCTCGTTTTAACCCACGAATGCTTAAAACAGTGCAAAGAGACTCCTAATTAAAAAATAGAGAAGTTTTGAGACCAAATAAGCATTTGAACTTTTGAGGACTCATTTTGAGAATCTTAGTAGCGTATTATAAGCGTTCATTCGCTTAAATTCCAAATTGTGTCAAACTCACGCTCGTTGTGACCCACGAATGCTTAAAACAATGCAAATAGACTCCTAATTAAAAAATAGAGAAGTTTTGAGACCAAATAAGCATTTGATCTTGTGAGGACACATTATGAGCATCTTAGTAGTGTATTATAAGCGTTCATTTGCTTAAATTACAAAGCGAGTCAAACTCACGCTCGTTTTATCCCACGAATGCTTACAACTTTGCCAATAGACTCCTAATTGAAAAATAGAGAAGTTTTGAGACCAAATAAGCATTTGAACTTTTGAGGACTCATTTTGAGAATCTTAGTAGCGTATTATAAGCGTTCATGTGCTTAAATTCCAAATTGTGTCAAACTCACGCTCGTTTTGACCCACGAATGCTTAAAACAATGCAAATAGACTCCTAATTAAAAAATAGAGAAGTTTTGAGACCAAATAAGCATTTGATCGTTTGAGTACACATTTTGAGCATCTTAGTAGTGTATTATAAGCGTTCATTTGCTTAAATTACAAAGCGAGCCAAACTCACGCTCGTTTTAACCCACGAATGCTTAAAACAGTGCAAATAGACTCCTAATTGAAAAATAGAGAAGTTTTGAGACCAAATAAGCATTTGAACTTTTGAGGACTCATTTTGAGAATCTTAGTAGCGTATTATAAGCGTTCATTTCCTTAAATTCCAAATTGTGTCAAACTCACGCTCGTTTTGACCCACGAATGCTTAAAACAATGCAAATAGACTCCTAATTAAAAAATAGAGAAGTTTTGAGACCAAATAAGCATTTGAACTTTTGAGGACTCATTTTGAGAATCTTAGTAGCGTATTATAAGCGTTCCTTTCCTTAAATTCCAAATTGTGTCAAACTCACGCTGGTTTTGACCCACGAATGCTTAAAACAACGCAAATAGACTCCTAATTAAAAAATAGAGAAGTTTTGAGACCAAATAAGCATTTGAACTTTTGAGGACTCATTTTGAGAATCTCAGTAGCGTATTATAAGCGTTCATTTGCTTAAATTCCAAATTGTGTCAAACTCACGCTCGTTTTGACCCACGAATGCTTAAAACAATGCAAATAGACTCCTAATTAAAAAATAGAGAAGTTTTGAGACCAAATAAGCATTTGATCTTTTGAGGACACATTTTGAGTATCTTAGTAGGGTATTATAAGCGTTCATTTGCTTAAATTCCAAATTGTGTCAAACTCACGCTCGTTTTGACCCACGTATGCTTAAAACAATGCAAATAGACTCCTAATTAAAAAATAGAGAAGTTTTGAGACCAAATAAGCATTTGATCTTTTGAGGACACATTTTGAGTATCTTAGTAGGGTATTATAAGCGTTCATTTGCTTAAATTACAAAGCGAGTCAAACTCACGCTCGTTTTATCCCACGAATGCTTACAACTTTGCCAATAGACTCCTAATTGAAAAATAGAGAAGTTTTGAGACCAAAAAAGCATTTGAACTTTTGAGGACTCATTTTGAGAATCTTAGTAGCGTATTATAAGCGTTCATTTCCTTAAATTCCAAATTGTGTCAAACTCACGCTCGTTTTGACCCACGAATGCTTAAAACAATGCAAATAGACTCCTAATTAAAAAAATAGAGAAGTTTTGAGACCAAATAAGCATTTGAACTTTTGAGGACTCATTTTGAGAATCTTAGTAGCGTATTATAAGCGTTCCTTTCCTTAAATTCCAAATTGTGTCAAACTCACGCTCGTTTTGACCCACGAATGCTTAAAACAACGCAAATAGACTCCTAATTAAAAAATAGAGAAGTTTTGAGACCAAATAAGCATTTGAACTTTTGAGGACTCATTTTGAGAATCTTAGTAGCGTATTATAAGCGTTCATTTGCTTAAATTCCAAATTGTGTCAAACTCACGCTCGTTGTGACCCACGAATGCTTAAAACAATGCAAATAGACTCCTAATTAAAAAATAGAGAAGTTTTGAGACCAAATAAGCATTTGATCGTTTGAGTACACATTTTGAGCATCTTAGTAGTGTATTATAAGCGTTCATTTGCTTAAATTACAAAGCGAGCCAAACTCACGCTCGTTTTAACCCACGAATGCTTAAAACAGTGCAAATAGACTCCTAATTGAAAAATAGAGAAGTTTTGAGACCAAATAAGCATTTGAACTTTTGAGGACTCATTTTGAGAATCTTAGTAGCGTATTATAAGCGTTCATTTGCTTAAATTCCAAATTGTGTCAAACTCACGCTCGTTGTGACCCACGAATGCTTAAAACAATGCAAATAGACTCCTAATTAAAAAATAGAGAAGTTTTGAGACCAAATAAGCATTTGATCTTTTGAGTACACATTTTGAGCATCTTAGTAGGGTATTATAAGCGTTCATTTCCTTAAATTCCATAGCGTGCCAAACTCACGCTCGTTTTAACCCACGAATGCTTAAAACAGTGCAAAGAGACTCCTAATTAAAAAATAGAGAAGTTTTGAGACCAAATAAGCATTTGAACTTTTGAGGACTCATTTTGAGAATCTTAGTAGCGTATTATAAGCGTTCATTCGCTTAAATTCCAAATTGTGTCAAACTCACGCTCGTTGTGACCCACGAATGCTTAAAACAATGCAAATAGACTCCTAATTAAAAAATAGAGAAGTTTTGAGACCAAATAAGCATTTGATCTTGTGAGGACACATTTTGAGCATCTTAGTAGTGTATTATAAGCGTTCATTTGCTTAAATTACAAAGCGAGTCAAACTCACGCTCGTTTTATCCCACGAATGCTTACAACTTTGCCAATAGACTCCTAATTGAAAAATAGAGAAGTTTTGAGACCAAATAAGCATTTGAACTTTTGAGGACTCATTTTGAGAATCTTAGTAGCGTATTATAAGCGTTCATGTGCTTAAATTCCAAATTGTGTCAAACTCACGCTCGTTTTGACCCACGAATGCTTAAAACAATGCAAATAGACTCCTAATTAAAAAATAGAGAAGTTTTGAGACCAAATAAGCATTTGATCGTTTGAGTACACATTTTGAGCATCTTAGTAGTGTATTATAAGCGTTCATTTGCTTAAATTACAAAGCGAGCCAAACTCACGCTCGTTTTAACCCACGAATGCTTAAAACAGTGCAAATAGACTCCTAATTGAAAAATAGAGAAGTTTTGAGACCAAATAAGCATTTGAACTTTTGAGGACTCATTTTGAGAATCTTAGTAGCGTATTATAAGCGTTCATTTGCTTAAATTCCAAATTGTGTCAAACTCACGCTCGTTGTGACCCACGAATGCTTAAAACAATGCAAATAGACTCCTAATTAAAAAATAGAGAAGTTTTGAGACCAAATAAGCATTTGATCTTTTGAGTACACATTTTGAGCATCTTAGTAGGGTATTATAAGCGTTCATTTCCTTAAATTCCATAGCGTGCCAAACTCACGCTCGTTTTAACCCACGAATGCTTAAAACAGTGCAAAGAGACTCCTAATTAAAAAATAGAGAAGTTTTGAGACCAAATAAGCATTTGAACTTTTGAGGACTCATTTTGAGAATCTTAGTAGCGTATTATAAGCGTTCATTCGCTTAAATTCCAAATTGTGTCAAACTCACGCTCGTTGTGACCCACGAATGCTTAAAACAATGCAAATAGACTCCTAATTAAAAAATAGAGAAGTTTTGAGACCAAATAAGCATTTGATCTTGTGAGGACACATTTTGAGCATCTTAGTAGTGTATTATAAGCGTTCATTTGCTTAAATTACAAAGCGAGTCAAACTCACGCTCGTTTTATCCCACGAATGCTTACAACTTTGCCAATAGACTCCTAATTGAAAAATAGAGAAGTTTTGAGACCAAATAAGCATTTGAACTTTTGAGGACTCATTTTGAGAATCTTAGTAGCGTATTATAAGCGTTCATGTGCTTAAATTCCAAATTGTGTCAAACTCACGCTCGTTTTGACCCACGAATGCTTAAAACAATGCAAATAGACTCCTAATTAAAAAATAGAGAAGTTTTGAGACCAAATAAGCATTTGATCGTTTGAGTACACATTTTGAGCATCTTAGTAGTGTATTATAAGCGTTCATTTGCTTAAATTACAAAGCGAGCCAAACTCACGCTCGTTTTAACCCACGAATGCTTAAAACAGTGCAAATAGACTCCTAATTGAAAAATAGAGAAGTTTTGAGACCAAATAAGCATTTGAACTTTTGAGGACTCATTTTGAGAATCTTAGTAGCGTATTATAAGCGTTCATTTGCTTAAATTCCAAATTGTGTCAAACTCACGCTCGTTGTGACCCACGAATGCTTAAAACAATGCAAATAGACTCCTAATTAAAAAATAGAGAAGTTTTGAGACCAAATAAGCATTTGATCTTTTGAGTACACATTTTGAGCATCTTAGTAGGGTATTATAAGCGTTCATTTCCTTAAATTCCATAGCGTGCCAAACTCACGCTCGTTTTAACCCACGAATGCTTAAAACAGTGCAAAGAGACTCCTAATTAAAAAATAGAGAAGTTTTGAGACCAAATAAGCATTTGAACTTTTGAGGACTCATTTTGAGAATCTTAGTAGCGTATTATAAGCGTTCATTCGCTTAAATTCCAAATTGTGTCAAACTCACGCTCGTTGTGACCCACGAATGCTTAAAACAATGCAAATAGACTCCTAATTAAAAAATAGAGAAGTTTTGAGACCAAATAAGCATTTGATCTTGTGAGGACACATTTTGAGCATCTTAGTAGTGTATTATAAGCGTTCATTTGCTTAAATTACAAAGCGAGTCAAACTCACGCTCGTTTTATCCCACGAATGCTTACAACTTTGCCAATAGACTCCTAATTGAAAAATAGAGAAGTTTTGAGACCAAATAAGCATTTGAACTTTTGAGGACTCATTTTGAGAATCTTAGTAGCGTATTATAAGCGTTCATGTGCTTAAATTCCAAATTGTGTCAAACTCACGCTCGTTTTGACCCACGAATGCTTAAAACAATGCAAATAGACTCCTAATTAAAAAATAGAGAAGTTTTGAGACCAAATAAGCATTTGATCGTTTGAGTACACATTTTGAGCATCTTAGTAGTGTATTATAAGCGTTCATTTGCTTAAATTACAAAGCGAGCCAAACTCACGCTCGTTTTAACCCACGAATGCTTAAAACAGTGCAAATAGACTCCTAATTGAAAAATAGAGAAGTTTTGAGACCAAATAAGCATTTGAACTTTTGAGGACTCATTTTGAGAATCTTAGTAGCGTATTATAAGCGTTCATTTGCTTAAATTCCAAATTGTGTCAAACTCACGCTCGTTTTGACCCACGAATGCTTAAAACAATGCAAATAGACTCCTAATTAAAAAATAGAGAAGTTTTGAGACCAAATAAGCATTTGATCTTGTGAGGACACATTTTGAGCATCTTAGTAGTGTATTATAAGCGTTCATTTGCTTAAATTACAAAGCGAGTCAAACTCACGCTCGTTTTATCCCACGAATGCTTACAACTTTGCCAATAGACTCCTAATTGAAAAATAGAGAAGTTTTGAGACCAAATAAGCATTTGAACTTTTGAGGACTCATTTTGAGAATCTTAGTAGCGTATTATAAGCGTTCATGTGCTTAAATTCCAAATTGTGTCAAACTCACGCTCGTTTTGACCCACGAATGCTTAAAACAATGCAAATAGACTCCTAATTAAAAAATAGAGAAGTTTTGAGACCAAATAAGCATTTGATCGTTTGAGTACACATTTTGAGCATCTTAGTAGTGTATTATAAGCGTTCATTTGCTTAAATTACAAAGCGAGCCAAACTCACGCTCGTTTTAACCCACGAATGCTTAAAACAGTGCAAATAGACTCCTAATTGAAAAATAGAGAAGTTTTGAGACCAAATAAGCATTTGAACTTTTGAGGACTCATTTTGAGAATCTTAGTAGCGTATTATAAGCGTTCATTTGCTTAAATTCCAAATTGTGTCAAACTCACGCTCGTTTTGACCCACGAATGCTTAAAACAATGCAAATAGACTCCTAATTAAAAAATAGAGAAGTTTTGAGACCAAATAAGCATTTGATCTTGTGAGGACACATTTTGAGCATCTTAGTAGTGTATTATAAGCGTTCATTTGCTTAAATTACAAAGCGAGTCAAACTCACGCTCGTTTTATCCCACGAATGCTTACAACTTTGCCAATAGACTCCTAATTGAAAAATAGAGAAGTTTTGAGACCAAATAAGCATTTGAACTTTTGAGGACTCATTTTGAGAATCTTAGTAGCGTATTATAAGCGTTCATGTGCTTAAATTCCAAATTGTGTCAAACTCACGCTCGTTTTGACCCACGAATGCTTAAAACAATGCAAATAGACTCCTAATTAAAAAATAGAGAAGTTTTGAGACCAAATAAGCATTTGATCGTTTGAGTACACATTTTGAGCATCTTAGTAGTGTATTATAAGCGTTCATTTGCTTAAATTACAAAGCGAGCCAAACTCACGCTCGTTTTAACCCACGAATGCTTAAAACAGTGCAAATAGACTCCTAATTGAAAAATAGAGAAGTTTTGAGACCAAATAAGCATTTGAACTTTTGAGGACTCATTTTGAGAATCTTAGTAGCGTATTATAAGCGTTCATTTCCTTAAATTCCCAATTGTGTCAAACTCACGCTCGTTTTGACCCACGAATGCTTAAAACAATGCAAATAGACTCCTAATTAAAAAAATAGAGAAGTTTTGAGACCAAATAAGCATTTGAACTTTTGAGGACTCATTTTGAGAATCTTAGTAGCGTATTATAAGCGTTCATTTCCTTAAATTCCCAAATTGTGTCAAACTCACGCTCGTTTTGACCCACGAATGCTTAAAACAACGCAAATAGACTCCTAATTAAAAAATAGAGAAGTTTTGAGACCAAATAAGCATTTGAACTTTTGAGGACTCATTTTGAGAATCTTAGTAGCGTATTATAAGCGTTCATTTGCTTAAATTCCAAATTGTGTCAAACTCACGCTCGTTGTGACCCACGAATGCTTAAAACAATGCAAATAGACTCCTAATTAAAAAATAGAGAAGTTTTGAGACCAAATAAGCATTTGATCTTTTGAGTACACATTTTGAGCATCTTAGTAGGGTATTATAAGCGTTCATTTCCTTAAATTCCATAGCGTGCCAAACTCACGCTCGTTTTAACCCACGAATGCTTAAAACAGTGCAAATAGACTCCTAATTAAAAAATAGAGAAGTTTTGAGACCAAATAAGCATTTGAACTTTTGAGGACTCATTTTGAGAATCTTAGTAGCGTATTATAAGCGTTCATTTGCTTAAATTCCAAATTGTGTCAAACTCACGCTCGTTTTGACCCACGAATGCTTAAAACAATGCAAATAGACTCCTAATTAAAAAATAGAGAAGTTTTGAGACCAAATAAGCATTTGATCTTTTGAGTACACATTTTGAGCATCTTAGTAGGGTATTATAAGCGTTCATTTCCTTAAATTCCATAGCGTGCCAAACTCACGCTCGTTTTAACCCACGAATGCTTAAAACAGTGCAAAGAGACTCCTAATTAAAAAATAGAGAAGTTTTGAGACCAAATAAGCATTTGAACTTTTGAGGACTCATTTTGAGAATCTTAGTAGCGTATTATAAGCGTTCATTCGCTTAAATTCCAAATTGTGTCAAACTCACGCTCGTTGTGACCCACGAATGCTTAAAACAATGCAAATAGACTCCTAATTAAAAAATAGAGAAGTTTTGAGACCAAATAAGCATTTGATCTTGTGAGGACACATTTTGAGCATCTTAGTAGTGTATTATAAGCGTTCATTTGCTTAAATTACAAAGCGAGTCAAACTCACGCTCGTTTTATCCCACGAATGCTTACAACTTTGCCAATAGACTCCTAATTGAAAAATAGAGAAGTTTTGAGACCAAATAAGCATTTGAACTTTTGAGGACTCATTTTGAGAATCTTAGTAGCGTATTATAAGCGTTCATGGGCTTAAATTCCAAATTGTGTCAAACTCACGCTCGTTTTGACCCACGAATGCTTAAAACAATGCAAATAGACTCCTAATTAAAAAATAGAGAAGTTTTGAGACCGAATAAGCATTTGATCTTTTGAGTACACATTTTGAGCATCTTAGTAGGGTATTATAAGCGTTCATTTCCTTAAATTCCATAGCGTGCCAAACTCACGCTCGTTTTAACCCACGAATGCTTAAAACAGTGCAAATAGACTCCTAATTAAAAAATAGAGAAGTTTTGAGACCAAATAAGCATTTGAACTTTTGAGGACTCATTTTGAGAATCTTAGTAGCGTATTATAAGCGTTCATTTGCTTAAATTCCAAATTGTGTCAAACTCACGCTCGTTTTGACCCACGAATGCTTAAAACAATGCAAATAGACTCCTAATTAAAAAATAGAGAAGTTTTGAGACCAAATAAGCATTTGATCTTTTGAGTACACATTTTGAGCATCTTAGTAGGGTATTATAAGCGTTCATTTCCTCAAATTCCATAGCGTGCCAAACTCACGCTCGTTTTAACCCACGAATGCTTAAAACAGTGCAAATAGACTCCTAATTAAAAAATAGAAAAGTTTTGAGACCAAATAAGCATTTGAACTTTTGAGGACACATTTTGAGTATCTTAGTAGCGTATTATAAGCGTTCATTTGCTTAAATTCCAAATTGTGTCAAACTCACGCTCGTTTTGACCACGAATGCTTAAAACAATGCAAATAGACTCCGAATTAAAAAATAGAGAAGTTTTGAGACCAAATAAGCATTTGATCTTTTGAGGACTCATTTTGAGCATCTTAGTAGCGTATTATAAGCGTTCATTTGCTTAAATTCCAAATTGTGTCAAACTCACGCTCGTTTTGACCCACGAATGCTTAAAACAATGCAAATAGACTCCTAATTAAAAAATAGAGAAGTTTTGAGACCAAATAAGCATTTGATCTTTTGAGTACACATTTTGAGCATCTTAGTAGGGTATTATAAGCGTTCATTTCCTTAAATTCCATAGCGTGTCAAACTCACGCTCGTTTTGACCCACGAATGCTTAAAACAATGCAAATAGACTCCTAATTAAAAAATAGAGAAGTTTTGAGACCAAATAAGCATTTGATCTTTTGAGTACACATTTTGAGCATCTTAGTAGGGTATTATAAGCGTTCATTTCCTTAAATTCCATAGCGTGCCAAACTCACGCTCGTTTTAACCCACGAATGCTTAAAACAGTGCAAATAGACTCCTAATTAAAAAATAGAGAAGTTTTGAGACCAAATAAGCATTTGAACTTTTGAGGACTCATTTTGAGAATCTTAGTAGCGTATTATAAGCGTTCATTTCCTTAAATTCCAAATTGTGTCAAACTCACGCTCGTTTTGACCCACGAATGCTTAAAACAATGCAAATAGACTCCTAATTAAAAAATAGAGAAGTTTTGAGACCAAATAAGCATTTGATCTTTTGAGTACACATTTTTAGCATCTTAGTAGGGTATTATAAGCGTTCATTTCCTTAAATTCCATAGCGTGCCAAACTCACGCTCGTTTTAACCCACGAATGCTTAAAACAGTGCAAATAGACTCCTAATTAAAAAATAGAGAAGTTTTGAGACCAAATAAGCATTTGAACTTTTGAGGACTCATTTTGAGAATCTTAGTAGCGTATTATAAGCGTTCATTTGCTTAAATTCCAAATTGTGTCAAACTCACGCTCGTTTTGACCACGAATGCTTAAAACAATGCAAATAGACTCCTAATTAAAAAATAGAGAAGTTTTGAGACCAAATAAGCATTTGATCTTTTGAGGACTCATTTTGAGCATCTTAGTAGCGTATTATAAGCGTTCATTTGCTTAAATTCCAAATTGTGTCAAACTCACGCTCGTTTTGACCACGAATGCTTAAAACAATGCAAATAGACTCCTAATTAAAAAATAGAGAAGTTTTGAGACCAAATAAGCATTTGATCTTTTGAGTACACATTTTTAGCATCTTAGTAGGGTATTATAAGCGTTCATTTCCTTAAATTCCATAGCGTGCCAAACTCACGCTCGTTTTAACCCACGAATGCTTAAAACAGTGCAAATAGACTCCTAATTAAAAAATAGAGAAGTTTTGAGACCAAATAAGCATTTGAACTTTTGAGGACTCATTTTGAGAATCTTAGTAGCGTATTATAAGCGTTCATTTGCTTAAATTCCAAATTGTGTCAAACTCACGCTCGTTTTGACCACGAATGCTTAAAACAATGCAAATAGACTCCTAATTAAAAAATAGAGAAGTTTTGAGACCAAATAAGCATTTGATCTTTTGAGGACTCATTTTGAGCATCTTAGTAGCGTATTATAAGCGTTCATTTCCTTAAATTCCAAATTGTGTCAAACTCACGCTCGTTTTGACCCACGAATGCTTAAAACAATGCAAATAGACTCCTAATTAAAAAATAGAGAAGTTTTGAGACAAAATAAGCATTTGATCTTTTGAGTACACATTTTGAGCATCTTAGTAGGGTATTATAAGCGTTCATTTCCTTAAATTCCATTGCGTGCCAAACTCACGCTCGTTTTAACCCACGAATGCTTAAAACAGTGCAAATAGACTCCTAATTAAAAAATAGAGAAGTTTTGAGACCAAATAAGCATTTGAACTTTTGAGGACTCATTTTGAGAATCTTAGTAGCGTATTATAAGCGTTCATTTGCTTAAATTCCAAATTGTGTCAAACTCACGCTCGTTTTGACCACGAATGCTTAAAACAATGCAAATAGACTCCTAATTAAAAAATAGAGAAGTTTTGAGACCAAATAAGCATTTGATCTTTTGAGGACTCATTTTGAGCATCTTAGTAGCGTATTATAAGCGTTCATTTGCTTAAATTCCAAATTGTGTCAAACTCACGCTCGTTTTGACCCACGAATGCTTAAAACAATGCAAATAGACTCCTAATTAAAAAATAGAGAAGTTTTGAGACCAAATAAGCATTTGATCTTTTGAGTACACATTTTGAGCATCTTAGTAGGGTATTATAAGCGTTCATTTCCTTAAATTCCATAGCGTGCCAAACTCACGCTCGTTTTAACCCACGAATGCTTAAAACAGTGCAAATAGACTCCTAATTAAAAAATAGAGAAGTTTTGAGACCAAATAAGCATTTGATCTTGTGAGGACACATTTTGAGCATCTTAGTAGTGTATTATAAGCGTTCATTTGCTTAAATTACAAAGCGAGTCAAACTCACGCTCGTTTTATCCCACGAATGCTTACAACTTTGCCAATAGACTCCTAATTGAAAAATAGAGAAGTTTTGAGACCAAATAAGCATTTGAACTTTTGAGGACTCATTTTGAGAATCTTAGTAGCGTATTATAAGCGTTCATTTCCTTAAATTCCAAATTGTGTCAAACTCACGCTCGTTTTGACCCACGAATGCTTAAAACAATGCAAATAGACTCCTAATTAAAAAATAGAGAAGTTTTGAGACCAAATAAGCATTTGATCTTTTGAGGACTCATTTTGAGCATCTTAGTAGCGTATTATAAGCGTTCATTTCCTTAAATTCCAAATTGTGTCAAACTCACGCTCGTTTTGACCCACGAATGCTTAAAACAATGCAAATAGACTCCTAATTAAAAAATAGAGAAGTTTTGAGACAAAATAAGCATTTGATCTTTTGAGTACACATTTTGAGCATCTTAGTAGGGTATTATAAGCGTTCATTTCCTTAAATTCCATAGCGTGCCAAACTCACGCTCGTTTTAACCCACGAATGCTTAAAACAGTGCAAATAGACTCCTAATTAAAAAATAGAGAAGTTTTGAGACCAAATAAGCATTTGAACTTTTGAGGACTCATTTTGAGAATCTTAGTAGCGTATTATAAGCGTTCATTTGCTTAAATTCCAAATTGTGTCAAACTCACGCTCGTTTTGACCACGAATGCTTAAAACAATGCAAATAGACTCCTAATTAAAAAATAGAGAAGTTTTGAGACCAAATAAGCATTTGATCTTTTGAGGACTCATTTTGAGCATCTTAGTAGCGTATTATAAGCGTTCATTTGCTTAAATTCCAAATTGTGTCAAACTCACGCTCGTTTTGACCCACGAATGCTTAAAACAATGCAAATAGACTCCTAATTAAAAAATAGAGAAGTTTTGAGACCAAATAAGCATTTGATCTTTTGAGCACACATTTTGAGCATCTTAGTAGGGTATTATAAGTGTTCATTTCCTTAAATTCCATAGCGTGTCAAACTCACGCTCGTTTTGACCCACGAATGCTTAAAACAATGCAAATAGACTCCTAATTAAAAAATAGAGAAGTTTTGAGACCAAATAAGCATTTGATCTTTTGAGTACACATTTTGAGCATCTTAGTAGGGTATTATAAGCGTTCATTTCCTTAAATTCCATAGCGTGCCAAACTCACGCTCGTTTTAACCCACGAATGCTTAAAACAGTGCAAATAGACTCCTAATTAAAAAATAGAGAAGTTTTGAGACCAAATAAGCATTTGAACTTTTGAGGACTCATTTTGAGAATCTTAGTAGCGTATTATAAGCGTTCATTTCCTTAAATTCCAAATTGTGTCAAACTCACGCTCGTTTTGACCCACGAATGCTTAAAACAATGCAAATAGACTCCTAATTAAAAAATAGAGAAGTTTTGAGACCAAATAAGCATTTGATCTTTTGAGTACACATTTTGAGCATCTTAGTAGGGTATTATAAGCGTTCATTTCCTTAAATTCCATAGCGTGCCAAACTCACGCTCGTTTTAACCCACGAATGCTTACAACTTTGCCAATAGACTCCTAATTCAAAAATAGAGAAGTTTTGAGACCAAATAAGCATTTGAACTTTTGAGGACTCATTTTGAGAATCTTAGTAGCGTATTATAAGCGTTCATTTCCTTAAATTCCATAGCGTGCCAAACTCACGCTCGTTTTAACCCACGAATGCTTAAAACAGTGCAAATAGACTCCTAATTAAAAAATAGAGAAGTTTTGAGACCAAATAAGCATTTGAACTTTTGAGGACTCATTTTGAGAATCTTAGTAGCGTATTATAAGCGTTCATTTGCTTAAATTCCAAATTGTGTCAAACTCACGCTCGTTTTGACCCACGAATGCTTAAAACAATGCAAATAGACTCCTAATTAAAAAATAGAGAAGTTTTGAGACCAAATAAGCATTTGATCTTTTGAGTACACATTTTGAGCATCTTAGTAGGGTATTATAAGCGTTCATTTCCTTAAATTCCATAGCGTGCCAAACTCACGCTCGTTTTAACCCACGAATGCTTAAAACAGTGCAAATAGACTCCTAATTAAAAAATAGAGAAGTTTTGGGACCAAATAAGCATTTGAACTTTTGAGGACTCATTTTGAGAATCTTAGTAGCGTATTATAAGCGTTCATTCGCTTAAATTCCAAATTGTGTCAAACTCACGCTCGTTGTGACCCACGAATGCTTAAAACAATGCAAATAGACTCCTAATTAAAAAATAGAGAAGTTTTGAGACCAAATAAGCATTTGATCTTGTGAGGACACATTTTGAGCATCTTAGTAGTGTATTATAAGCGTTCATTTGCTTAAATTACAAAGCGAGTCAAACTCACGCTCGTTTTATCCCACGAATGCTTACAACTTTGCCAATAGACTCCTAATTGAAAAATAGAGAAGTTTTGAGACCAAATAAGCATTTGAACTTTTGAGGACTCATTTGAGAATCTTAGTAGCGTATTATAAGCGTTCATTTGCTTAAATTCCAAATTGTGTCAAACTCACGCTCGTTTTGACCCACGAATGCTTAAAACAATGCAAATAGACTCCTAATTAAAAAATAGAGAAGTTTTGAGACCAAATAAGCATTTGATCTTTTGAGTACACATTTTGAGCATCTTAGTAGTGTATTATAAGCGTTCATTTGCTTAAATTACAAAGCGAGTCACACTCACGCTCGTTTTATCCCACGAATGCTTACAACTTTGCCAATAGACTCCTAATTGAAAAATAGAGAAGTTTTGAGACCAAATAAGCATTTGAACTTTTGAGGACTCATTTTGAGAATCTTAGTAGCGTATTATAAGCGTTCATTTGCTTAAATTCCAAATTGTGTCAAACTCACGCTCGTTTTGACCCACGAATGCTTAAAACAATGCAAATAGACTCCTAATTAAAAAATAGAGAAGTTTTGAGACCAAATAAGCATTTGATCTTTTGAGTACACATTTGAGCATCTTAGTAGGGTATTATAAGCGTTCATTTCCTTAAATTCCATAGCGTGCCAAACTCACGCTCGTTTTAACCCACGAATGCTTAAAACAGTGCAAATAGACTCCTAATTAAAAAATAGAGAAGTTTTGAGACCAAATAAGCATTTGAACTTTTGAGGACTCATTTTGAGAATCTTAGTAGCGTATTATAAGCGTTCATTTGCTTAAATTCCAAATTGTGTCAAACTCACGCTCGTTTTGACCCACGAATGCTTAAAACAATGCAAATAGACTCCTAATTAAAAAATAGAGAAGTTTTGAGACCAAATAAGCATTTGATCTTTTGAGGACACATTTTGAGTATCTTAGTAGCGTATTATAAGCGTTCATTTGCTTAAATTCCAAATTGTGTCAAACTCACGCTCGTTTTGACCCACGAATGCTTAAAACAATGCAAATAGACTCCTAATTAAAAAATAGAGAAGTTTTGAGACCAAATAAGCATTTGAACTTTTGAGGACTCATTTTGAGAATCTTAGTAGCGTATTATACGCGTTCATTTCCTTAAATTCCAAATTGTGTCAAACTCACGCTCGTTTTGACCCACGAATGCTTAAAACAATGCAAATAGACTCCTAATTAAAACATAGAGAAGTTTTGAGACCAAATAAGCATTTGAACTTTTGAGGACTCATTTTGAGAATCTTAGTAGCGTATTATAAGCGTTCATTTGCTTAAATTCCAAATTGTGTCAAACTCACGCTCGTTTTGACCCACGTATGCTTAAAACAATGCAAATAGACTCCTAATTAAAAAATAGAGAAGTTTTGAGACCAAATAAGCATTTGATCTTTTGAGGACACATTTTGAGTATCTTAGTAGCGTATTATAAGCGTTCATTTGCTTAAATTCCAAATTGTGTCAAACTCACGCTCGTTTTGACCCACGAATGCTTAAAACAATGCAAATAGACTCCTAATTAAAAAATAGAGAAGTTTTGAGACCAAATAAGCATTTCATCTTTTGAGTACACATTTTGAGCATCTTAGTAGGGTATTATAAGCGTTCATTTCCTTAAATTCCATAGCGTGCCAAACTCACGCTCGTTTTAACCCACGAATGCTTAAAACAGTGCAAATAGACTCCTAATTAAAAAATAGAGAAGTTTTGAGACCAAATAAGCATTTGAACTTTTGAGGACTCATTTTGAGAATCTTAGTAGCGTATTATAAGCGTTCATTTGCTTAAATTCCAAATTGTGTCAAACTCATGCTCGTTTTGACCCACGAATGCTTAAAACAATGCAAATAGACTCCTAATTAAATAAATAGAGAAGTTTTGAGACCAAATAAGCATTTGATCTTTTGAGTACACATTTTGAGCATCTTAGTAGGGTATTATAAGCGTTCATTTCCTTAAATTCCATAGCGTGCCAAACTCACGCTCGTTTTAAACCCACGAATGCTTAAAACAATGCAAATAGACTCCTAATTAAAAAATAGAGAAGTTTTGAGACCAAATAAGCATTTGAACTTTTGAGGACTCATTTTGAGAATCTTAGTAGCGTATTATAAGCGTTCATTTGCTTAAATTCCAAATTGTGTCAAACTCACGCTCGTTTTGACCCACGTATGCTTAAAACAATGCAAATAGACTCCTAATTAAACAATAGAGAAGTTTTGAGACCAAATAAGCATTTGATCTTTTGAGGACACATTTTGAGTATCTTAGTAGCGTATTATAAGCGTTCATTTGCTTAAATTCCAAATTGTGTCAAACTCACGCTCGTTTTGACCCACGAATGCTTAAAACAATGCAAAAAGACTCCTAATTAAAAAATAGAGAAGTTTTGAGACCAAATAAGCATTTCATCTTTTGAGTACACATTTTGAGTATCTTAGTAGGGTATTATAAGCGTTCATTTCCTTAAATTCCATAGCGTGCCAAACTCACGCTCGTTTTCAAATAGACTCCTAATTAAAAAATAGAGAAGTTTTGAGACCAAATAAGCATTTGATCTTTTGAGGACACATTTTGAGTATCTTAGTAGCGTATTATAAGCGTTCATTTGCTTAAATTCCAAATTGTGTCAAACTCACGCTCGTTTTGACCCACGAATGCTTAAAACAATGCAAAAAGACTCCTAATTAAAAAATAGAGAAGTTTTAAGACCAAATAAGCATTTCATCTTTTGAGTACACATTTTGAGTATCTTAGTAGGGTATTATAAGCGTTCATTTCCTTAAATTCCATAGCGTGCCAAACTCACGCTCGTTTTAACCCACGAATGCTTAAAACAGTGCAAATAGACTCCTAATTAAAAAATAGAGAAGTTTTGAGACCAAATAAGCATTTGAACTTTTGAGGACTCATTTTGAGAATCTTAGTAGCGTATTATAAGCGTTCATTTGCTTAAATTCCAAATTGTGTCAAACTCACGCTCGTTTTGACCCACGAATGCTTAAAACAATGCAAATAGACTCCTAATTAAAAAATAGAGAAGTTTTGAGACCAAATAAGCATTTGATCTTTTGAGTACACATTTTGAGCATCTTAGTAGGGTATTATAAGCGTTCATTTCCTTAAATTCCATAGCGTGCCAAACTCACGCTCGTTTTAACCCACGAATGCTTACAACTTTGCCAATAGACTCCTAATTAAAAAATAGAGAAGTTTTGAGACCAAATAAGCATTTGAACTTTTGAGGACTCATTTTGAGAATCTTAGTAGCGTATTATAAGCGTTCATTCGCTTAAATTCCAAATTGTGTCAAACTCACGCTCGTTGTGACCCACGAATGCTTAAAACAATGCAAATAGACTCCTAATTAAAAAATAGAGAAGTTTTGAGACCAAATAAGCATTTGATCTTGTGAGGACACATTTTGAGCATCTTAGTAGGGTATTATAAGCGTTCATTTCCTTAAATTCCATAGCGTGCCAAACTCACGCTCGTTTTAACCCACGAATGCTTAAAACAGTGCAAATAGACTCCTAATTAAAAAATAGAGAAGTTTTGAGACCAAATAAGCATTTGAACTTTTGAGGACTCATTTTGAGAATCTTAGTAGCGTATTATAAGCGTTCATTTGCTTAAATTCCAAATTGTGTCAAACTCACGCTCGTTTTGACCCACGAATGCTTAAAACAATGCAAATAGACTCCTAATTAAAAAATAGAGAAGTTTTGAGACCAAATAAGCATTTGATCTTTTGAGTACACATTTTGAGCATCTTAGTAGGGTATTATAAGCGTTCATTTCCTTAAATTCCATAGCGTGCCAAACTCACGCTCGTTTTAACCCACGAATGCTTACAACTTTGCCAATAGACTCCTAATTAAAAAATAGAGAAGTTTTGAGACCAAATAAGCATTTGAACTTTTGAGGACTCATTTTGAGAATCTTAGTAGCGTATTATAAGCGTTCATTTGCTTAAATTCCAAATTGTGTCAAACTCACGCTCGTTTTGACCCACGTATGCTTAAAACAATGCAAATAGACTCCTAATTAAAAAATAGAGAAGTTTTGAGACCAAATAAGCATTTGATCTTTTGAGGACACATTTTGAGTATCTTAGTAGCGTATTATAAGCGTTCATTTGCTTAAATTCCAAATTGTGTCAAACTCACGCTCGTTTTGACCCACGAATGCTTAAAACAATGCAAATAGACTCCTAATTAAATAAATAGAGAAGTTTTGAGACCAAATAAGCATTTGATCTTTTGAGTACACATTTT
Source organism: Crataegus laevigata (assembly GCA_963580275.1). Taxonomy (NCBI): domain Eukaryota; kingdom Viridiplantae; phylum Streptophyta; class Magnoliopsida; order Rosales; family Rosaceae; genus Crataegus; species Crataegus laevigata. The sequence continues at coordinate 19,893,120 of OY756952.1, forward strand.
GAGCATCTTAGTAGGGTATTATAAGCGTTCATTTCCTTAAATTCCATAGCGTGCCAAACTCACGCTCGTTTTAACCCACGAATGCTTAAAACAATGCAAATAGACTCCTAATTAAAAAATAGAGAAGTTTTGAGACCAAATAAGCATTTGAACTTTTGAGGACTCATTTTGAGAATCTTAGTAGCGTATTATAAGCGTTCATTTGCTTAAATTCCAAATTGTGTCAAACTCACGCTCGTTTTGACCCACGTATGCTTAAAACAATGCAAATAGACTCCTAATTAAACAATAGAGAAGTTTTGAGACCAAATAAGCATTTGATCTTTTGAGGACACATTTTGAGTATCTTAGTAGCGTATTATAAGCGTTCATTTGCTTAAATTCCAAATTGTGTCAAACTCACGCTCGTTTTGACCCACGAATGCTTAAAACAATGCAAAAAGACTCCTAATTAAAAAATAGAGAAGTTTTGAGACCAAATAAGCATTTCATCTTTTGAGTACACATTTTGAGTATCTTAGTAGGGTATTATAAGCGTTCATTTCCTTAAATTCCATAGCGTGCCAAACTCACGCTCGTTTTCAAATAGACTCCTAATTAAAAAATAGAGAAGTTTTGAGACCAAATAAGCATTTGATCTTTTGAGGACACATTTTGAGTATCTTAGTAGCGTATTATAAGCGTTCATTTGCTTAAATTCCAAATTGTGTCAAACTCACGCTCGTTTTGACCCACGAATGCTTAAAACAATGCAAAAAGACTCCTAATTAAAAAATAGAGAAGTTTTAAGACCAAATAAGCATTTCATCTTTTGAGTACACATTTTGAGTATCTTAGTAGGGTATTATAAGCGTTCATTTCCTTAAATTCCATAGCGTGCCAAACTCACGCTCGTTTTAACCCACGAATGCTTAAAACAGTGCAAATAGACTCCTAATTAAAAAATAGAGAAGTTTTGAGACCAAATAAGCATTTGAACTTTTGAGGACTCATTTTGAGAATCTTAGTAGCGTATTATAAGCGTTCATTTGCTTAAATTCCAAATTGTGTCAAACTCACGCTCGTTTTGACCCACGAATGCTTAAAACAATGCAAATAGACTCCTAATTAAAAAATAGAGAAGTTTTGAGACCAAATAAGCATTTGATCTTTTGAGTACACATTTTGAGCATCTTAGTAGGGTATTATAAGCGTTCATTTCCTTAAATTCCATAGCGTGCCAAACTCACGCTCGTTTTAACCCACGAATGCTTACAACTTTGCCAATAGACTCCTAATTAAAAAATAGAGAAGTTTTGAGACCAAATAAGCATTTGAACTTTTGAGGACTCATTTTGAGAATCTTAGTAGCGTATTATAAGCGTTCATTCGCTTAAATTCCAAATTGTGTCAAACTCACGCTCGTTGTGACCCACGAATGCTTAAAACAATGCAAATAGACTCCTAATTAAAAAATAGAGAAGTTTTGAGACCAAATAAGCATTTGATCTTGTGAGGACACATTTTGAGCATCTTAGTAGGGTATTATAAGCGTTCATTTCCTTAAATTCCATAGCGTGCCAAACTCACGCTCGTTTTAACCCACGAATGCTTAAAACAGTGCAAATAGACTCCTAATTAAAAAATAGAGAAGTTTTGAGACCAAATAAGCATTTGAACTTTTGAGGACTCATTTTGAGAATCTTAGTAGCGTATTATAAGCGTTCATTTGCTTAAATTCCAAATTGTGTCAAACTCACGCTCGTTTTGACCCACGAATGCTTAAAACAATGCAAATAGACTCCTAATTAAAAAATAGAGAAGTTTTGAGACCAAATAAGCATTTGATCTTTTGAGTACACATTTTGAGCATCTTAGTAGGGTATTATAAGCGTTCATTTCCTTAAATTCCATAGCGTGCCAAACTCACGCTCGTTTTAACCCACGAATGCTTACAACTTTGCCAATAGACTCCTAATTAAAAAATAGAGAAGTTTTGAGACCAAATAAGCATTTGAACTTTTGAGGACTCATTTTGAGAATCTTAGTAGCGTATTATAAGCGTTCATTCGCTTAAATTCCAAATTGTGTCAAACTCACGCTCGTTGTGACCCACGAATGCTTAAAACAATGCAAATAGACTCCTAATTAAAAAATAGAGAAGTTTTGAGACCAAATAAGCATTTGATCTTTTGAGTACACATTTTGAGCATCTTAGTAGGGTATTATAAGCGTTCATTTCCTTAAATTCCATAGCGTGCCAAACTCACGCTCGTTTTAACCCACGAATGCTTACAACTTTGCCAATAGACTCCTAATTAAAAAATAGAGAAGTTTTGAGACCAAATAAGCATTTGAACTTTTGAGGACTCATTTTGAGAATCTTAGTAGCGTATTATAAGCGTTCATTCGCTTAAATTCCAAATTGTGTCAAACTCACGCTCGTTGTGACCCACGAATGCTTAAAACAATGCAAATAGACTCCTAATTAAAAAATAGAGAAGTTTTGAGACCAAATAAGCATTTGATCTTGTGAGGACACATTTTGAGCATCTTAGTAGTGTATTATAAGCGTTCATTTGCTTAAATTACAAAGCGAGTCAAACTCACGCTCGTTTTATCCCACGAATGCTTACAACTTTGCCAATAGACTCCTAATTGAAAAATAGAGAAGTTTTGAGACCAAATAAGCATTTGAACTTTTGAGGACTCATTTTGAGAATCTTAGTAGCGTATTATAAGCGTTCATTTGCTTAAATTCCAAATTGTGTCAAACTCACGCTCGTTTTGACCCACGAATGCTTAAAACAATGCAAATAGACTCCTAATTAAAAAATAGAGAAGTTTTGAGACCAAATAAGCATTTGATCTTTTGAGTACACATTTTGAGCATCTTAGTAGTGTATTATAAGCGTTCATTTGCTTAAATTACAAAGCGAGTCACACTCACGCTCGTTTTATCCCACGAATGCTTACAACTTTGCCAATAGACTCCTAATTGAAAAATAGAGAAGTTTTGAGACCAAATAAGCATTTGAACTTTTGAGGACTCATTTTGAGAATCTTAGTAGCGTATTATAAGCGTTCATTTGCTTAAATTCCAAATTGTGTCAAACTCACGCTCGTTTTGACCCACGAATGCTTAAAACAATGCAAATAGACTCCTAATTAAAAAATAGAGAAGTTTTGAGACCAAATAAGCATTTGATCTTTTGAGGACACATTTTGAGTATCTTAGTAGCGTATTATAAGCGTTCATTTGCTTAAATTCCAAATTGTGTCAAACTCACGCTCGTTTTGACCCACGAATGCTTAAAACAATGCAAATAGACTCCTAATTAAAAAATAGAGAAGTTTTGAGACCAAATAAGCATTTGAACTTTTGAGGACTCATTTTGAGAATCTTAGTAGCGTATTATACGCGTTCATTTCCTTAAATTCCAAATTGTGTCAAACTCACGCTCGTTTTGACCCACGAATGCTTAAAACAATGCAAATAGACTCCTAATTAAAACATAGAGAAGTTTTGAGACCAAATAAGCATTTGAACTTTTGAGGACTCATTTTGAGAATCTTAGTAGCGTATTATAAGCGTTCATTTGCTTAAATTCCAAATTGTGTCAAACTCACGCTCGTTTTGACCCACGTATGCTTAAAACAATGCAAATAGACTCCTAATTAAAAAATAGAGAAGTTTTGAGACCAAATAAGCATTTGATCTTTTGAGGACACATTTTGAGTATCTTAGTAGCGTATTATAAGCGTTCATTTGCTTAAATTCCAAATTGTGTCAAACTCACGCTCGTTTTGACCCACGAATGCTTAAAACAATGCAAATAGACTCCTAATTAAAAAATAGAGAAGTTTTGAGACCAAATAAGCATTTCATCTTTTGAGTACACATTTTGAGCATCTTAGTAGGGTATTATAAGCGTTCATTTCCTTAAATTCCATAGCGTGCCAAACTCACGCTCGTTTTAACCCACGAATGCTTAAAACAGTGCAAATAGACTCCTAATTAAAAAATAGAGAAGTTTTGAGACCAAATAAGCATTTGAACTTTTGAGGACTCATTTTGAGAATCTTAGTAGCGTATTATAAGCGTTCATTTGCTTAAATTCCAAATTGTGTCAAACTCATGCTCGTTTTGACCCACGAATGCTTAAAACAATGCAAATAGACTCCTAATTAAAAAAATAGAGAAGTTTTGAGACCAAATAAGCATTTGATCTTTTGAGTACACATTTTGAGCATCTTAGTAGGGTATTATAAGCGTTCATTTCCTTAAATTCCATAGCGTGCGAAACTCACGCTCGTTTTAACCCACGAATGCTTACAACTTTGCCAATAGACTCCTAATTAAAAAATAGAGAAGTTTTGAGACCAAATAAGCATTTGAACTTTTGAGGACTCATTTTGAGAATCTTAGTAGCGTATTATAAGCGTTCATTTGCTTAAATTCCAAATTGTGTCAAACTCACGCTCGTTTTGACCCACGTATGCTTAAAACAATGCAAATAGACTCCTAATTAAAAAATAGAGAAGTTTTGAGACCAAATAAGCATTTGAACTTTTGAGGACTCATTTTGAGAATCTTAGTAGCGTATTATAAGCGTTCATTTGCTTAAATTCCAAATTGTGTCAAACTCACGCTCGTTTTGACCCACGAATGCTTAAAACAATGCAAATAGACTCCTAATTAAAAAATAGAGAAGTTTTGAGACCAAATAAGCATTTGAACTTTTGAGGACTCATTTTGAGAATCTTAGTAGCGTATTATAAGCGTTCATTTGCTTAAATTCCAAATTGTGTCAAACTCACGCTCGTTTTGACCCACGAATGCTTAAAACAATGCAAATAGACTCCTAATTAAAAAATAGAGAAGTTTTGAGACCAAATAAGCATTTGATCTTTTGAGTACACATTTTGAGCATCTTAGTAGTGTATTATAAGCGTTCATTTGCTTAAATTACAAAGCGAGTCACACTCACGCTCGTTTTATCCCACGAATGCTTACAACTTTGCCAATAGACTCCTAATTGAAAAATAGAGAAGTTTTGAGACCAAATAAGCATTTGAACTTTTGAGGACTCATTTTGAGAATCTTAGTAGCGTATTATAAGCGTTCATTTGCTTAAATTCCAAATTGTGTCAAACTCACGCTCGTTTTGACCCACGAATGCTTAAAACAATGCAAATAGACTCCTAATTAAAAAATAGAGAAGTTTTGAGACCAAATAAGCATTTGATCTTTTGAGTACACATTTGAGCATCTTAGTAGGGTATTATAAGCGTTCATTTCCTTAAATTCCATAGCGTGCCAAACTCACGCTCGTTTTAACCCACGAATGCTTAAAACAGTGCAAATAGACTCCTAATTAAAAAATAGAGAAGTTTTGAGACCAAATAAGCATTTGAACTTTTGAGGACTCATTTTGAGAATCTTAGTAGCGTATTATAAGCGTTCATTTGCTTAAATTACAAATTGTGTCAAACTCACGCTCGTTTTGACCCACGAATGCTTAAAACAATGCAAATAGACTCCTAATTAAAAAATAGAGAAGTTTTGAGACCAAATAAGCATTTGATCTTTTGAGGACACATTTTGAGTATCTTAGTAGCGTATTATAAGCGTTCATTTGCTTAAATTCCAAATTGTGTCAAACTCACGCTCGTTTTGACCCACGAATGCTTAAAACAATGCAAATAGACTCCTAATTAAAAAATAGAGAAGTTTTGAGACCAAATAAGCATTTGAACTTTTGAGGACTCATTTTGAGAATCTTAGTAGCGTATTATACGCGTTCATTTCCTTAAATTCCAAATTGTGTGATAGTTCACATTTCATATGCATTTATAGCATACATATTTGGTGTCTTGGTGATGTGTTCGATTTAAATTAGTTGCATTTTACATTGTTTTGTGTTAGTATGCAGCTATGGGTTTGTTAGGAGCAATTGGAAGGCAAATGAAGCAAAAACACCACTTTTGGTGTCCGAGCATTACTCCAAGCATGGAGAGGTGTTTGATGTGTTAATTTGAAGTCCAAGTGAAGAATTGAGGACAAGTTGGTTGCTAGAATTTCAGGAATTGACAAAGGGTGCAATTCGGCCAGTTTGGGGAATTCTATGCATGGCACATGCATGGGATTCAGATTGGGAGGTTTAACACACCTTGCCATGCATTTGGTTACCCTTTTACCCCCTTTTTCACCTAGAACATTCACCCCCCATTTAGTTACACCATTCAGCCACAATTACACCACAAATTCACCCATGCCGTCAGTTTTATATTCATTAAAACCTGCCCTTGCAGTCATTCCACATGCTTCTCCATTCAAAATGACCACATGCTTGCTCATTTTCTCCATGCCATGCACTATCCATTTCAGAAATTGAATTCCCCATCATTACACACACTTGCATCCCATATTTTACATTTGTTGAGATCCAATCTTGGATCTAAACCTGAAAAGCTATTCCATTCATTCTCTTTAAGTAAAAAGAAATCTGAGGGGGGAAAAGATCTCTCTTAAATTCGGCATAAACTCTCCAATTCCACAACCCTACACTACTACATTCATCCTTACTCCCAAAACACAAAACACCACACCATTTCTGCCCATTCTCTCCCATTTCACAGAAACCATCTCATCATCACCGTGCCACATTCATCTACACCATTCTTGGAGGACTACACCACACTTGGAGAGCTTGCACCGAAGGCCATTCCCAAGTGATCTTCAACACAGTTTTGCTTCAAGGGGTTCTTCTTCTTAATTCTATGTACACTCATGTTATATTTCTATGTCAAATCTTTGTAAACATGAAGTGTAACTAATCTCTCTATAGGGATTCGATGTAGCCTAGCAAGGTTGCCATGTAGTTAACTCGGAAATGCTCAGTTTATCTTTCTATTTCTTGTTTCACTCTCTGATTTTAATTGTGACTTAGTGTGTTGATTTTGATGCTTGATCACCATTTGAATTAACCATAAGTTGTTTAGCCAATCTTATAGCACACATCATGCATAACCTTGGCAGATATGGGAATGAATGAAGGGAATGTTTGGTATACATCCTGCCAAGTGTTTCCTTTGGTTTTATGAAAGTTTCTTATGCTTAACACATTCCTAATCAATAACCGAAGTTGCACATCACAATTAGGTCCATGATTAGGAATATTTGATCAAAACCACACACCATATGGATGATCATAACTAAAGTGAAACAAACTCAAGAAATATATAGATGGGTGAGCATAACTTGAATTAACAAACATGGAATCAATTAGCTATGGTGAAATCGAACCCCTAGCTCCTTCTCTCTATTGATACAATCCCTAGCCTCAACTCCCTCGGTTCTACCTCATTTTATTACTTGTTGTTTCATTTACTTGTAGCCATTTCATGTCCGTATGTTTCAAGATACAACCTCAAATCTGTTTAAATTGGTTAGTTCTAGGTTCTAGTAAGTTTCTTGCAAAACAAGTGGTTATATAGGTCTAATTAGTCCCTGTGGATTCGACACCCTTACTTGTGTTCTTATACTCAACATGTTTGTAGCACTAGGAAGGAAAAACCTCAACAAAAATGGCGCCGTTGCCGGGGACTGATTTCAGTCCCTTGTAATTGCTTGTTTTGCTATTTTAAACTTTGTTATTTTCAATCTAAGTAGAGTTTAGTTTGATTTCTGTTTAATCTTGTTTGTTTTGTTTTGTTTTAGGTAGTATATGTCACATAGACTTGTTGAGTTGGGCCAAAGAATTGAACGTTTGAAAGGCAACACTTTGGACAACTTTGTGCCAACAAGTTCATCATCCTTTGTCCGAGGAGAAGAAGAAGCAAGTTCATCTAGTTCCACAAGTGAAGCTTCTGAGCACATTCATAAGGAAAGAGGAGAAGAGATGGCTGCCAACCAAGATGAACTTAGAGCCTTGGAGGACTTTGCACAACCAATCATACCAAACTCTCCTTCATGCATCTTGCTCTCCACCGAAGCTAGAAACTATGATCTTAAGTCTTCACATTTTCATATGCTTCCCTCATTTTATGGCATACCTAATGAAGATCCTTTAGCTCATGTTAAGGAATTTTACAATGTTGTGAGTGGTTTACCTTTGCAGGGAGTAAGTGAAGCAAACTTGAGGATGAGAGTGTTTCCTTACACTTTGAAAGACAAGGCCAAGAGTTGGTTGATGACCTTAGCTCCGGGTTCACTCACCACATGGGATGCCGTGGCTAAGAAGTTCTTGGAGAAATTCTTCTCCACTCAAAAGACAGCCACATTAAGGGGACAAATCTTCAATTTCAAACAAGATGATGGAGAGCCTTTCAATGAGTGTTGGGAGCGTTTTAAAGGACATTTGTTGCAATGTCCACACCATGGGTTACCTCTTCACTTACAAATGCAAATTTTTTATGATGGACTAACCCAAACATGTCAATCAACCGTTGATAATGCCGCAGGTGGTGCTTTGAAGAAAAAGAATGCTCAAGAGTCTTACAACATTTATGAGATGTTGGGATCTAATGCTCAACACAAAGATGTAAGGGGTAAGAAACTTGGAGTGTATGAAACAAGTTCTAACCATGACCTTTCTTTGCAGGTAGCTAACCTAGAAAGAAAGCTTGAATCCGTGCTCAACTTGGTGCCAACACCAAGTGAGGTGTGTGCCATTTGCAACATACCAAGCCACCCTACTCATCAATGTCCATCTAGGGAGGCCTATCCCGAGTTTGTTCAAGAACAAGTGAACCTCATGAATTCTTACAATCAAAGGCCAAGGAATGATGCATTTTCAAACACATATAATCCGGGGTGGAGAGATCATCCCAACTTTTCATGGAAGAACAACAACAACTACCAAAATTTCCAACCAAGACCTCCCAATGCCAACCAAAATCAAGTCCAAAACTTCCAACCAAGACCTGCCCCTACACTTGAGGATACGGTTAAGTTGTTAGCTCAAAACACCTTGCAATTCCAACAAGCCACAAATAGCACTTTCCAACAACATTCGGCTGCCCTAACCAAAATGGAGACACAATTGGGACAAATTGCAGATGCCTTGAACCAAAGAGAGGTTGGCAAGTTTCCAAGCCAACCCGTGATACTCCAAAGGAACCAAGAGCAAGCCAAAGCCATAACTACACTAAGAAATGGTAAGGTTATTGATAATAGAGTTGGAAATGAAGTTACTAATGAATTTGATCATGTGAATGTAGGTGCAAAGGAGAAACCAAATGAGAAACCAAATGAGGAACCAAGCCATGCTTCTTCCTCAAATGAAGCACCAAACCTTCACAAGGCCGAGAAGCCTTACACTCCACCAATACCATTCCCTGGAAGACTTGCCAAGGGCAAGCAGGATAAGTCATTTAAAGAAAATTTTGATATTCTAAGTAAGGTGAATGTGAACTTACCTTTGCTTGATGTCATTAGGAACATGCCGGCTTATGGGAAATTCTTCAAGGAGTTAAACAACTACAAAAGGAAGTATGGACCACATGAGAAGGTAGTGGTGTCGGAGAATGTAAGTGCGGTGTTGCAAAGAAAACTTCCACCAAAGCTCAAAGATCCGGGAAGTTTTTCAATCAACATAACCATAGGAGACAAGAAAGTGGAGAAGGCCATGCTTGATTTGGGTGCTAGCATCAACTTAATGCCATACTCCGTGTACCTTCAACTAGGTTTGGGGGAATTGAAGGCCACAACCATTTCACTACAACTTGCGGACAGATCCGTGAAGTATCCAAGAGGTATAGTAGAGGACATTCTAGTTCAAATTGATAAACTAATCTTGCCTGTGGATTTTGTAGTATTGGACATGGAAGAAGCACCTATACATGATAGAGAGTTGCCTATTTTGCTTGGAAGACCATTCATGGCCACGGCCAAGACCATCATTGATGTGCAAAATGGAATCCTCACTATGACAGTGCTAGGAGAGACCGTCCAATTCAAAGTGTTTGAGTCTCTTGCTCATCCTTCTTCATCTCTTGATTGCTATGCCATTGATGTGCTTGATTCACTTGTTTTCTCTAAGTTCTTGCAGGCACAATCTAATGAACCATTACAAACCGTTTTGACTCAATCTCAAGATGAGTTTGATGATGAAGATGCACTCATGGAAGTGGTTGCTGCCTTGGAAGCATTAGCACCATATCCTTTTAATGTTTCACCTCTTGTAGAGTCATTAGAACCATCAAGGTCACATTTAATCCCTTCCATTGTTAAGGCACCTAAACTTGAACTTAAACCACTTCCACCACATCTAAAATATGCATATCTAGCTGAATTTGAAACCCTTCCAGTTATCATAGCCTCGGACCTAACACCTAATGAAGAAGATAAACTACTTAGGGTGTTAAAAGAGTCCAAATCGGCTATTGGTTGGTCTATTGCAGATATCAAGGGAATAAGCCCTACTAGGTGCATGCATAGGATCCTCTTGGAGGATGGAGCAAAGACAACCCGTGAGCCACAAAGAAGGCTCAATCCACACATGAAAGAAGTTGTTAGGGATGAAGTCTTGAAGTTGTTAGATGTGGGGATCATATATCCCATTTCTGATAGCAAATGGGTGAGTGCCATTCAAGTGGTACCAAAGAAGGTGGGAATCACGGTGATGAGGAATGAAAACAAAGAGCTTGTGACCATAAAACCCACGGCTAGTTGGAGAGTTTGCACCGATTACAGGAAGTTGAATTCTAACACTAGAAAAGATTACTTTCCCATGCCTTTCATAGATCAAATGCTTGAGAGATTGGCAGGTTATTCACACTATTGTTTTCTTGATGGTTACTCAGGTTACAATCAAATTGCAATTGCCCCGGAGGATCAAGAGAAAACAACATTCACATGTCCATTTGGCACATTTGCATATAGGAGAATGCCCTTTGGACTTTGCAATGCCCCGGCCACATTCCAAAGATGTATGTTGGCAATCTTTTCTGACATGGTGGAAAGGTTCATTGAGGTATTCATGGATGATTTTTCAGTGTTTGGTTCTTCTTTTGATGAATGTCTTAACCATCTCTCTTTAGTGCTTCAAAGGTGCCAAGAAACAAATTTGGTTCTCAATTGGGAGAAATGCCAATTCATGGTGAAACAAGGCATTGTTTTAGGCCATGTGATCTCTAGCAAAGGAATGGAGGTAGACAAAGCCAAAATTGACATTATCAACACTATGGCAGCTCCTACAACCGTGAAGGGAGTGAGAAGTTTCTTAGGGCATGCAGGCTTTTATAGACGTTTCATTAAGAACTTTTCAATGATAACTCGGCCTCTATGCAATTTGTTAGCTAAAGATGTTGTGTTTCACTTTGATAAAGCTTGTATGAATGCATTCAATACTTTGAAACATGAACTAACCTCGGCTCCTATCATTATGGCACCAGATTGGTCTCTACCTTTTGAATTAATGTGTGATGCCTCTGATTATGCTATTGGTGCAGTTTTAGGACAAAGGGTTAACAAACTCCCACATGTGATCTATTATGCAAGCCGTACTCTCAATGATGCTCAACTCAACTACTCCACAACTGAAAAGGAGTTGCTTGCTATTGTCTTTGCATTAGAGAAGTTTAGATCATATCTTGTGGGATCTAAAGTCATTGTGTTTTCTGATCATGCAGCCCTTAGGTATTTGATGACAAAGAAGGATGCTAAACCGCGCCTAATTAGATGGATACTCTTACTACAAGAGTTTGATTTGGAAATTCGAGATAAGAAGGGAAGTGACAATGTTGTGGCTGACCATTTGTCTAGGCTTGATGAGAACCATGGAGTTGAACAACCCTTGCCTCTAAATGAATCATTTCCAGATGAACAACTCTTTGTTGTTCAAGAAAAGGAACCATGGTATGCTGATTTTGTCAATTACCTTGCTTGTGGTGTATTTAGAAATGACATTTCTTTTCAGGAAAGAAAGAAGTTCCTTGCCATGGTAAAGCATTACATTTGGGATGAACCATACTTGTTTAAGTATTGTCCTGACCAAATCATTAGGAGATGTGTCCCGGAGAGTGAGCAACAAAGCATTCTAACATTTAGCCATACATTGGCATGTGGAGGACATTTTGGTGCCAAAAAGACATCCCTAAAGGTTTTACAATCTGGTTTCTTTTGGCCTACTCTATTCAAAGATGCTTTTGATTTTTGTTCTAAGTGTGATAGGTGCCAGAAAATGGGGAACATAAGCCGAAGGAATGAGATGCCTTTGAACAACATTTTGGTGATTGAACTCTTTGATGTTTGGGGAATTGACTTCATGGGACCATTCCCATCTTCTTTTGGTTACTTGTACATCTTAGTGGCCGTAGATTATGTATCCAAATGGGTGGAGGCCATTGCTACAAGAACTAATGATCATAAGGTTGTTTTGAATTTTCTTAAAGATGTGATTTTTTGTAGGTTTGGAACACCAAGAGCTATTATTAGTGATGGTGGCACCCATTTCTGCAACAAACCTTTTGAATCCTTGATGAAGAAGTACAACATCAACCACAAAGTATCTACCCCGTACCATCCTCAAACCTCGGGCCAAGTGGAGATTAGCAATAGGGAGATCAAGAACATTTTGATGAAAACCGTGAGCCCTACAAGGAAGGATTGGTCATTGAGGTTGAATGATGCACTTTGGGCATATAGGACAGCATACAAGACTCCCATTGGCATGAGTCCATATCGACTTGTGTTTGGGAAAGCTTGTCATTTGCCAATGGAGCTTGAACACCGTGCATATTGGGCCATCAAGAAGTTCAACTTTGATTACAAAGATGCGGGCATAGCAAGAAAGCTCCAACTTAATGAGTTGGATGAGCTTAGAAATGAGGCATATGAGAATGCCAAAATCTACAAGGAAAGGACTAAGCTCTATCATGACAAAGCCATCCTAAGGAAGGAGTTTCACCAAGGTATGAAAGTACTTTTGTTTGACTCACGTTTGAGACTTTTTCCAGGGAAATTGAAGTCTAGGTGGGTTGGACCATTCAAGGTGGTGCAAACATTCCCCCACGGGGCTGTGGAGATTGAAAGCATGAAGAATGGCACCTCTTTTAAAGTCAATGGGCAGAGATTGAAACCATATTTGGACAATGTGGAGGATGAGCTAATGTATCAAGTGGTGGATTACCTTGAGTTTACAACACCATGAACAAGCTTCCATGTCTTGCCTAGACATTAAATAAAGCGCTTGCTAGGAGGCAACCTAGTGTGGTTTGTATTCTTTACTTATGTTGTGACTATGTTGTTTCCATGCCATATTCTTTGCCTACTTGCACTACATTCAAATGTAAACATTGAGGACAATGTTTAAGTTAGGTTTGGGGGTATTTTGGATGGAAAATATTGTTTTTATGTTGTTTTGGACAAGTGTTTCTGTTTTAGTGTTGAAAAGCATGTTTTAGTGTTGGTTTGTGTTGTTTTGGTTAAATGTGTTTTTGCTTACTAATACAAATGTATATGAGAGCTATGTTTGCAAATAAACTTTGGGGTCACTATGAAATGGTTTTGTATCTTGTTGTCATTTATAAAGTGGTAAAACTTGAAGATATGATGATAGAGGTACCATACTCAAATTCACAAAGAAGAATAGTGGAGGCTACCCTAGTGAGTTATTTTGAGCCTAAATTGTTTCTTTGAGAGGGTTTAAAGTGTTTCTACTCCTATCTTTTCTTTCAAATTTCACTCTAAATGATCTCATTGCTTCTATTTTGTTTGAATGCTAAGAATTACTCTCCTTTGTAGATACCATGTGTTTAGTACCATTCATGAATGAACTCAATGAGATGATGTTAGGCTATGCATGTTTAACTACTAAATGGCTAAAATCCTATCCCTTTGTGTGTTCCATTCACCCCTTTGCAGCCAAACACTTTTGCCTAATTCTTTCATCACCCACACACCATACTCTACCCCATCCTAGCTCAATTCAAGCCGTACCTTATAGCTTGGGGAATACCAATGTGATGAACTCCAAAGGTAAATTGATTGATAAAACAAGATTGTGGTGTGTACCGAAGGCCTATGTGAAGTGTGATTCTAAAAAAAAAAAAAAGAAGTTAACAAAGAAGAGAATCAAGTGAAAACAAGTTCCAAATCTCCTCATCATAAGACATAGGTCTTGGACGCCAAAAATGAAGATGAAAGAATGCAAATGCAAGTGAAGAGCATGAATCTCAAAGACACTTTGGTATGCCCCAAGTTCTAGTATTTCATATCACTTCTTTCATAACCCATAACCTAAGCCTTACATTACAATCTTGAGAAAGACCTAGTTGATCATTGAGGATGTATTCATGGGTGATGGTAAGTGTATGGTTATCTATATTCTTGGTATTTAATTCATTTCATGAGATCTACTCAGAATTTGTGCTTTCATTTCAAGTTCATATGTGAGAATTTTGATTTCCTTTACATAACTTCATTCACATATGCTAGTGGAGAGACTAAAAACCTTAGGATCTGAGTGAAAACTTGAGTGGAACCGTGAGGAATAGAGTTGAGGCGAATTCGTTCTTAGGCATTTGGGTATGGTGACCTTGAAGTTGTAAGACATGGTGCACTATCTTTATACATTACAATTGATACGATTCTTTGGAATGGCTGGGCTTTTGAGTTTGATTGTATGACAAAGTTTTCATTGGTTCTTATTAGTTTGTTTAAAGTTTGTTTAACCAAAGTTGTTTGCAGATTTTGTTGATGTTTGAGGGTGTCATCTTTATAAACTCTCAGGAGACACAACTCCTCCAACTAGGGACACCTAGGGATTCAAAGGCTTGTTGCACATGCTCAGTGCAATCGTTTGGCCAGCGAAAGTGGTTTAGTTAGTTGTTAGTGTTTGTTAGATGTTAGGGTGTTGTGTGTTTTAATTCTAAGTTTGCTCGTGGACTAGCAAAAACCAGGTTTGGGGGTATTTGATAGTTCACATTTCATATGCATTTATAGCATACATATTTGGTGTCTTGGTGATGTGTTCGATTTAAATTAGTTGCATTTTACATTGTTTTGTGTTAGTATGCAGCTATGGGTTTGTTAGGAGCAATTGGAAGGCAAATGAAGCAAAAACACCACTTTTGGTGTCCGAGCATTACTCCAAGCATGGAGAGGTGTTTGATGTGTTAATTTGAAGTCCAAGTGAAGAATTGAGGACAAGTTGGTTGCTAGAATTTCAGGAATTGACAAAGGGTGCAATTCGGCCAGTTTGGGGAATTCTATGCATGGCACATGCATGGGATTCAGATTGGGAGGTTTAACACACCTTGCCATGCATTTGGTTACCCTTTTACCCCCTTTTTCACCTAGAACATTCACCCCCCATTTAGTTACACCATTCAGCCACAATTACACCACAAATTCACCCATGCCGTCAGTTTTATATTCATTAAAACCTGCCCTTGCAGTCATTCCACATGCTTCTCCATTCAAAATGACCACATGCTTGCTCATTTTCTCCATGCCATGCACTATCCATTTCAGAAATTGAATTCCCCATCATTACACACACTTGCATCCCATATTTTACATTTGTTGAGATCCAATCTTGGATCTAAACCTGAAAAGCTATTCCATTCATTCTCTTTAAGTAAAAAGAAATCTGAGGGGGGAAAAGATCTCTCTTAAATTCGGCATAAACTCTCCAATTCCACAACCCTACACTACTACATTCATCCTTACTCCCAAAACACAAAACACCACACCATTTCTGCCCATTCTCTCCCATTTCACAGAAACCATCTCATCATCACCGTGCCACATTCATCTACACCATTCTTGGAGGACTACACCACACTTGGAGAGCTTGCACCGAAGGCCATTCCCAAGTGATCTTCAACACAGTTTTGCTTCAAGGGGTTCTTCTTCTTAATTCTATGTACACTCATGTTATATTTCTATGTCAAATCTTTGTAAACATGAAGTGTAACTAATCTCTCTATAGGGATTCGATGTAGCCTAGCAAGGTTGCCATGTAGTTAACTCGGAAATGCTCAGTTTATCTTTCTATTTCTTGTTTCACTCTCTGATTTTAATTGTGACTTAGTGTGTTGATTTTGATGCTTGATCACCATTTGAATTAACCATAAGTTGTTTAGCCAATCTTATAGCACACATCATGCATAACCTTGGCAGATATGGGAATGAATGAAGGGAATGTTTGGTATACATCCTGCCAAGTGTTTCCTTTGGTTTTATGAAAGTTTCTTATGCTTAACACATTCCTAATCAATAACCGAAGTTGCACATCACAATTAGGTCCATGATTAGGAATATTTGATCAAAACCACACACCATATGGATGATCATAACTAAAGTGAAACAAACTCAAGAAATATATAGATGGGTGAGCATAACTTGAATTAACAAACATGGAATCAATTAGCTATGGTGAAATCGAACCCCTAGCTCCTTCTCTCTATTGATACAATCCCTAGCCTCAACTCCCTCGGTTCTACCTCATTTTATTACTTGTTGTTTCATTTACTTGTAGCCATTTCATGTCCGTATGTTTCAAGATACAACCTCAAATCTGTTTAAATTGGTTAGTTCTAGGTTCTAGTAAGTTTCTTGCAAAACAAGTGGTTATATAGGTCTAATTAGTCCCTGTGGATTCGACACCCTTACTTGTGTTCTTATACTCAACATGTTTGTAGCACTAGGAAGGAAAAACCTCAACATTGTGTCAAACTCACGCTCGTTTTGACCCACGAATGCTTAAAACAATGCAAATAGACTCCTAATTAAAACATAGAGAAGTTTTGAGACCAAATAAGCATTTGAACTTTTGAGGACTCATTTTGAGAATCTTAGTAGCGTATTATAAGCGTTCATTTGCTTAAATTCCAAATTGTGTCAAACTCACGCTCGTTTTGACCCACGTATGCTTAAAACAATGCAAATAGACTCCTAATTAAAAAATAGAGAAGTTTTGAGACCAAATAAGCATTTGATCTTTTGAGGACACATTTTGAGTATCTTAGTAGCGTATTATAAGCGTTCATTTGCTTAAATTCCAAATTGTGTCAAACTCACGCTCGTTTTGACCCACGAATGCTTAAAACAATGCAAAAAGACTCCTAATTAAAAAATAGAGAAGTTTTGAGACCAAATAAGCATTTCATCTTTTGAGTACACATTTTGAGTATCTTAGTAGGGTATTATAAGCGTTCATTTCCTTAAATTCCATAGCGTGCCAAACTCACGCTCGTTTTCAAATAGACTCCTAATTAAAAAATAGAGAAGTTTTGAGACCAAATAAGCATTTGATCTTTTGAGGACACATTTTGAGTATCTTAGTAGCGTATTATAAGCGTTCATTTGCTTAAATTCCAAATTGTGTCAAACTCACGCTCGTTTTGACCCACGAATGCTTAAAACAATGCAAAAAGACTCCTAATTAAAAAATAGAGAAGTTTTGAGACCAAATAAGCATTTCATCTTTTGAGTACACATTTTGAGTATCTTAGTAGGGTATTATAAGCGTTCATTTCCTTAAATTCCATAGCGTGCCAAACTCACGCTCGTTTTAACCCACGAATGCTTAAAACAGTGCAAATAGACTCCTAATTAAAAAATAGAGAAGTTTTGAGACCAAATAAGCATTTGAACTTTTGAGGACTCATTTTGAGAATCTTAGTAGCGTATTATAAGCGTTCATTTGCTTAAATTCCAAATTGTGTCAAACTCACGCTCGTTTTGACCCACGAATGCTTAAAACAATGCAAATAGACTCCTAATTAAAAAATAGAGAAGTTTTGAGACCAAATAAGCATTTGATCTTTTGAGTACACATTTTGAGCATCTTAGTAGGGTATTATAAGCGTTCATTTCCTTAAATTCCATAGCGTGCCAAACTCACGCTCGTTTTAACCCACGAATGCTTACAACTTTGCCAATAGACTCCTAATTAAAAAATAGAGAAGTTTTGAGACCAAATAAGCATTTGAACTTTTGAGGACTCATTTTGAGAATCTTAGTAGCGTATTATAAGCGTTCATTTGCTTAAATTCCAAATTGTGTCAAACTCACGCTCGTTTTGACCCACGAATGCTTAAAACAATGCAAATAGACTCCTAATTAAAAAATAGAGAAGTTTTGAGACCAAATAAGCATTTGATCTTTTGAGTACACATTTTGAGCATCTTAGTAGGGTATTATAAGCGTTCATTTCCTTAAATTCCATAGCGTGCCAAACTCACGCTCGTTTTAACCCACGAATGCTTAAAACAGTGCAAATAGACTCCTAATTAAAAAATAGAGAAGTTTTGAGACCAAATAAGCATTTGAACTTTTGAGGACTCATTTTGAGAATCTTAGTAGCGTATTATAAGCGTTCATTTTGCTTAAATTCCAAATTGTGTCAAACTCACGCTCGTTTTGACCCACGAATGCTTAAAACAATGCAAATAGACTCCTAATTAAAAAATAGAGAAGTTTTGAGACCAAATAAGCATTTGATCTTTTGAGTACACATTTTGAGCATCTTAGTAGGGTATTATAAGCGTTCATTTCCTTAAATTCCATAGCGTGCCTGATAGGAGCATATTTATGCGACTTAACTAGCTTATTTCCTTGCATTTACGTTGTTAGAACCTAGTTATTTTAGTACTTTAAGCCATTTTCGTGCAATTTCAGGTTCTAAGGTCAAAGTATGCAAAAAGGTGCATTTTGGAGCGTTTTGGAGCAATTTTGGGCCTAAGATGGATAGGACATGTTTGGAGCTAAACGGAAGGATGAAATTGAAGTGAAAATGAGCTAAGGAGCGAATGAAGATGTGAAGAATGGAATTCAAGGCAAATGAAGAATGAAGAGTCAAAATTGGAAACCGAAGTTTCTAAGTTTGGAAGTTTCTATTTTCGAAGGTTTCCATTCTTGAAGAGTTTCTATTCTTGGAATGGAAGTTTCCCAAAGTTTCAGCCACAAAAGGGTTCCTAAATGTGTGAGGACATTCAATTGAGAGTTCTAGAAGCCTAAACTTCCCTAAATGTCCATGCCGCACCTCCTAAATATCTTTCCCTTTTCTTGACCAAATCTGCGCCTAAACCACTTTCCTTTTCCCTACACATCCTTGCCGCCCAAGGGGACATTCCTATGCCTAATTTCTGTCACAAAATACATTCCCTTTGTGTTCTATGCCTTGCTACACAAACATACCTTGTTCTTACCTATTTTGTGCCTCAAAACACATTCCTAAATCTGTCCCATAAATTCCTCCGAATTTCCTTTCCTATTCTCTTTAATTCCTGCACCTTAGTTGCCTATTTTCTGTCATAAAACACATTCCCCTTTAGTACCTAGCCTTGCCACACAAGGAGGACCCTCTCTTTCCTATTTTCTGACCATTAAACACATTCCTTTTTCCTCCTACACAATTCTGCCGAATTTCACATTCCTATTTTATTTTCTGATTTCTTTTCTTCCTTATTCAATTAGGGAACCATTTTAGCTAAGTTTTAAAAGGCCTTTTCTGATCCTTAGTCGTGCCCTATATATTTAAATCCATTCATTCACAAGGATGGAGTTTTTACACACCCTAAACACCATTCTAAGTCTTTGCCGCAACCTCTCTCTAAGTCCTTCACAATTTCTGTCCATCCTTCACTCTTGCCGCACCACCCCTCTACCCTAAACATATCCCTTTCATCCATACACATCCACCATACCCTGAGCACTTGTGCCGCAGCAAGGAGAAGAAGGATTGGACGTTTGAAGATTGGAGCGTTTTAGGTGTAATTCGTTCCATGTCTCTTATGTTTAAATTCTGTTTACTTTGCCTTATTGTGAACATGAGTGGCTAAGCCCCTCTTGGCTAGGGGTGATTTCAAAGCCATGATTATGTGTGTAATTTGAATTGATAAATTTCAGTTATGGATTATTGAGTTTTGAATGCAATTGGCTTAACCGTTGGATTGATAACTTATTTGTGCTTGTTGATTGAGGGTCGACACTTAATTATCTTGCATGAATATGATGCTAGAGTATAAGTGAGTTTCACATAATCGTTACAAGCTTATATTCATATGTAGTGAAGGTCGTTGGTCACGATCGCGTTAAGTTCAATTCCTAGCATGAGTAACATGATGTCATAGTTATAAGTGCTTTGTCAATGCTTATGATTTTCATTGAACATAATGATTTCTGAATGTATCTCTATTATGATGTCATGTAGAGGACTTTTGGAGAATGTTTTAGGTTGTCGAATGATGTCATCCAATCTAATAACTTAAGGAAAATCTGAGAGTTAACTAGTGATGTCACGGTTAATTTGGGGCATTGTCATTCATGATTCAAGAAGAAGTAACTGAGAATCAATTCGTTTGCATACATATCATGTGTGGAGAAAGAACCTCTAGTCTGTCCACCATTCATCTTATTTCCCAAATTGGTTTTACAATCTGCTTAGTTTTATACTATGTTTTGTTATTTCAATTTTCGTCAAAACCAAAATCCCCTTTTACTTTCTTGTTTTAAAAGTGTCAAAATCTGTTTAGTTTGTGTTTTAGAAGGTTTTGGAGTCAAGTAAAACCCAAATTCGTCCAATTTGGTGCTTTGTGTTCAAAACTGCCCAGAAAGTGTTTTTAAGGCAGTTTTGAGTCTTTTGGTTGCTGTTTTGAGTTTTTGGTTTGTTTTGGTATTCTAAATTCTAGTTTTGTATTCTTTGAGTCTAGTTTAGTGTTTTAAACTTTGTTTTTACGTTTTTGAGTCAGTTTAGAGGTTTTAGCAAGCCCTCCTAATCCCCGGTCCCTAACGATCCCTACTTGCACCTTTACTACAATTTGATAACAAGAGGGTTTTATTTGTGTGTTAAGTTAATTTTCACATCAGTGCCAAACTCACGCTCGTTTTAACCCACGAATGCTTACAACTTTGCCAATAGACTCCTAATTAAAAAATAGAGAAGTTTTGAGACCAAATAAGCATTTGAACTTTTGAGGACTCATTTTGAGAATCTTAGTAGCGTATTACAAGCGTTCATTTGCTTAAATTCCAAATTGTGTCAAACTCACGCTCGTTCTGACCCACGTATGCTTAAAACAATGCAAATAGACTCCTAATTAAACAATAGAGAAGTTTTGAGACCAAATAAGCATTTGATCTTTTGAGGACACATTTTGAGTATCTTAGTAGCGTATTATAAGCGTTCATTTGCTTAAATTCCAAATTGTGTCAAACTCACGCTCGTTTTGACCCACGAATGCTTAAAACAATGCAAAAAGACTCCTAATTAAAAAATAGAGAAGTTTTGAGACCAAATAAGCATTTCATCTTTTGAGTACACATTTTGAGTATCTTAGTAGGGTATTATAAGCGTTCATTTCCTTAAATTCCATAGCGTGCCAAACTCACGCTCGTTTTAACCCACGAATGCTTACAACTTTGCCAATAGACTCCTAATTAAAAAATAGAGAAGTTTTGAGACCCAATAAGCATTTGAACTTTTGAGGACTCATTTTGAGAATCTTAGTAGCGTATTATAAGCGTTCATTTCCTTAAATTCCAAATTGTGTCAAACTCACGCTCGTTTTGACCCACGAATGCTTAAAACAATGCAAATAGAATCCTAATTAAAAAATAGAGAAGTTTTGAGACCAAATAAGCATTTGATCTTTTGAGTACACATTTTGAGCATCTTAGTAGGGTATTATAAGCGTTCATTTCCTTAAATTCCATAGCGTGCCAAACTCACGCTCGTTTTAACCCACGAATGCTTAAAACAGTGCAAATAGACTCCTAATTAAAAAATAGAGAAGTTTTGAGACCAAATAAGCATTTGAACTTTTGAGGACTCATTTTGAGAATCTTAGTAGCGTATTATAAGCGTTCATTTGCTTAAATTCCAAATTGTGTCAAACTCACGCTCGTTTTGACCCACGAATGCTTAAAACAATGCAAATAGACTCCTAATTAAAAAATAGAGAAGTTTTGAGACCAAATAAGCATTTGATCTTTTGAGTACACATTTTGAGCATCTTAGTAGGGTATTATAAGCGTTCATTTCCTTAAATTCCATAGCGTGCCAAACTCACGCTCGTTTTAACCCACGAATGCTTAAAACAGTGCAAATAGACTCCTAATTAAAAAATAGAGAAGTTTTGAGACCAAATAAGCATTTGAACTTTTGAGGACTCATTTTGAGAATCTTAGTAGCGTATTATAAGCGTTCATTTGCTTAAATTCCAAATTGTGTCAAACTCACGCTCGTTTTGACCCACGTATGCTTAAAACAATGCAAATAGACTCCTAATTAAACAATAGAGAAGTTTTGAGACCAAATAAGCATTTGATCTTTTGAGGACACATTTTGAGTATCTTAGTAGCGTATTATAAGCGTTCATTTGCTTAAATTCCAAATTGTGTCAAACTCACGCTCGTTTTGACCCACGAATGCTTAAAACAATGCAAAAAGACTCCTAATTAAAAAATAGAGAAGTTTTGAGACCAAATAAGCATTTCATCTTTTGAGTACACATTTTGAGTATCTTAGTAGGGTATTATAAGCGTTCATTTCCTTAAATTCCATAGCGTGCCAAACTCACGCTCGTTTTAACCCACGAATGCTTAAAACAGTGCAAATAGACTCCTAATTAAAAAATAGAGAAGTTTTGAGACCAAATAAGCATTTGAACTTT
Source organism: Crataegus laevigata (assembly GCA_963580275.1). Lineage (NCBI taxonomy): Eukaryota > Viridiplantae > Streptophyta > Magnoliopsida > Rosales > Rosaceae > Crataegus > Crataegus laevigata. The sequence goes on from OY756952.1 coordinate 19,915,728, forward strand.
TGAGGACTCATTTTGAGAATCTTAGTAGCGTATTATAAGCGTTCATTTGCTTAAATTCCAAATTGTGTCAAACTCACGCTCGTTTTGACCCACGAATGCTTAAAACAATGCAAATAGACTCCTAATTAAAAAATAGAGAAGTTTTCAGACCAAATAAGCATTTGATCTTTTGAGTACACATTTTGAGCATCTTAGTAGGGTATTATAAGCGTTCATTTCCTTAAATTCCATAGCGTGCCAAACTCACGCTCGTTTTAACCCACGAATGCTTACAACTTTGCCAATAGACTCCTAATTAAAAAATAGAGAAGTTTTGAGACCAAATAAGCATTTGAACTTTTGAGGACTCATTTTGAGAATCTTAGTAGCGTATTATAAGCGTTCATTTGCTTAAATTCCAAATTGTGTCAAACTCACGCTCGTTTTGACCCACGAATGCTTAAAACAATGCAAATAGACTCCTAATTAAAAAATAGAGAAGTTTTGAGACCAAATAAGCATTTGATCTTTTGAGTACACATTTTGAGCATCTTAGTAGGGTATTATAAGCGTTCATTTCCTTAAATTTCATAGCGTGCCAAACTCACGCTCGTTTTAACCCACGAATGCTTAAAACAGTGCAAATAGACTCCTAATTAAAAAATAGAGAAGTTTTGAGACCAAATAAGCATTTGAACTTTTGAGGACTCATTTTGAGAATCTTAGTAGCGTATTATAAGCGTTCATTTCCTTAAATTCCAAATTGTGTCAAACTCACGCTCGTTTTGACCCACGAATGCTTAAAACAATGCAAAAAGACTCCTAATTAAAAAATAGAGAAGTTTTGAGACCAAATAAGCATTTGATCTTTTGAGTACACATTTTGAGCATCTTAGTAGGGTATTATAAGCGTTCATTTCCTTAAATTCCATAGCGTGCCAAACTCACGCTCGTTTTAACCCACGAATGCTTAAAACAGTGCAAATAGACTCCTAATTAAAAAATAGAGAAGTTTTGAGACCAAATAAGCATTTGAACTTTTGAGGACTCATTTTGAGAATCTTAGTAGCGTATTATAAGCGTTCATTCGCTTAAATTCCAAATTGTGTCAAACTCACGCTCGTTGTGACCCACGAATGCTTAAAACAATGCAAATAGACTCCTAATTAAACAATAGAGAAGTTTTGAGACCAAATAAGCATTTGATCTTTTGAGGACACATTTTGAGTATCTTAGTAGCGTATTATAAGCGTTCATTTGCTTAAATTCCAAATTGTGTCAAACTCACGCTCGTTTTGACCCACGAATGCTTAAAACAATGCAAAAAGACTCCTAATTAAAAAATAGAGAAGTTTTGAGACCAAATAAGCATTTCATCTTTTGAGTACACATTTTGAGTATCTTAGTAGGGTATTATAAGCGTTCATTTCCTTAAATTCCATAGCGTGCCAAACTCACGCTCGTTTTAACCCACGAATGCTTAAAACAGTGCAAATAGACTCCTAATTAAAAAATAGAGAAGTTTTGAGACCAAATAAGCATTTGAACTTTTGAGGACTGATCGGACCATATTTATATACATTTTTTATATCAAATTCACTCGTCTTTTCTTAGTTAGTTCGTTATATTTTGATCTATTTACGTTATTATTATGTTTTATAAGTTTTTCAAGAAAAGAAAATAAAAATAGTATAAGTGAAGTTTTAAGTAATAATTTCGTACTATCTTGCTTGTTGATTAGAATTTATCATTTGGAAAATAATATATCTATATATATATATATATATTTATATATTTATATATTTTTATATTTATGAATTTGATTTGTGTGCATGTAGTCGGTGGAGCTAAGAAAGATTTAAAAAACAAAAGGAAGCTGCTTGGCAGCTAAAGAGAAGAAAAAGGCTCAAATGCTTTCGGTGGAAGGATAGCATCCGAGGGGAATAATCAAAGCACTCGGTGGTAGGGCATCTGAAAAAGGGGACTGAAAACAGACGCTGCCAAGTGGGGCAGCTGACATCTAGGAATAAAAGAGGAAGAAGGACGGGAGTCAAGGGGAGCGGTGGAATAAGGAGCTGCCTTTTGGCAGCTGAAGAAAACGCAGAAATAGAAGGGAGGAGGCAGCGCCAATCAGCGCAGAGGGAGTGCCTTTCTTGGCAGTTTGCGAGAGAACCAGACAGGGCAGCTATTGGGAGAGAAAACGTGAAGCCTCAGTGATTGAGGTGCCTCGGAGAAAGCCAAGCTGCCTTGGCAGCTAGCCAATCCGTCGCCCATCCATTCACCTTAATTTCATGTTTTTGTCAATTTTATAATTTAGTTAAGTTTAATTTACGTTTCATCCAAACCAAACCCCCCCATTATTATATTATATTATTTAGTTAGTTTTTATTATTTTTAATCTTTTAATTTAAATTCCGTCCAATTAAATTCCTAGTGTTTAATTTAAATTGTTTTCATTATTTTGAGTCATTTTTAGTGTGTTTCGAGTTTTTAGCTTAGTTTGTATTTTCTAGAGTCTTGAGTCGTTTTGAGTCTTTTGAGTTGTTTTAGTTTATTTGTTAGTTTTATTTTGAGTTATTTTAGTTAAGTGTTTTTATTTTAGTTTAGTGTTTTTAAACTTTATTTTTACGTTTTTAAATTATTTTAGAGGTTTTAGCAAGCCCTCCTAATCCCCGGCCTAGAACGATACCCTACTTACATCTATACTACATCTGTCAAAAAGAGGGTTAAATTTGTGCAGTTTAAAATCCCGTCAAATTTTTGGCGCCGTTGCCGGGGATTAGTAACTTTGCTAATCCTTTTATTTTTTTGTTTGTGTTTAATTTTTGTTTGTTTGTTTGTTTGTGTTTTTGTTTGTTTTTGTGTTTGTGTATTTTACTTTTGATATTTGATTTATTTTTCTTTCTTTAATTTTAGGTACAAATGGATGAAGATATGGCAACCATTCAAGCTCAATTGGCGCAGCTCACTGCTCAATTGACACATAATGCCGAACGGACCTCAATGCCAAGTGTCCCTACACTTGATGTGCCTTATGGGCAAGGATATCAAGCTCATCAGTATCCTCAATTTTCGGCATATGACGATGATTGGGGATATCAAAGCCACAGCCAATCAAGGGGCAATATGTATTCCAACGCTTGCAATTCGGATTGGAGAGGTTATTCAGATCAGATGTGGGATGAACCTCAGCAGTTTCAACAAAGTGGATATTGGCAGCAAGAAGCGTTCTATTCAAGACCTATGCAGCCACCACAACCTCCCCCACAACAATTCCAATCGAATTCAAGTATGCCCGTAAATTATAATGAAATTCTTGAAGGACTAATTTCTTTGACGCAGGGCTCGCAAAAAGAAGAACAATTGCCGTCATCGGAAGAGTTCTATCAGTGGCCATATGAGCCACCACAGCCACCACAACAATCTGCCCAATTCAATTCAGGTACATCTGTGAACAATGATAATATTATTCAATTACTCATCTCTTTGAACCAGGAAGTAGAAAATCAAACCAAGGAGATGGGAGAATTGAATAATCAAATGGGGCAGATTGTGGAAGTTCTTCCTGAGATCCAAAGTGATATCCCGATTCTTGGTGCAATAAATCAAGTTCCAGATTTTGCTGAAGCTGTTCCAGAACCTTGTGCACCAAGAAAGATGGTTGAAGATATCGAAGTGGCTGGGGCATATCAAGAATACATCCAAGCGGTTGTGCATGAGGCAACAAAGGCCCATGAAATTGAGATTGATGACACGGCACAGGCCACAACCATCATCGTCAATCTGGCCAAGTGCAAAGTCCCCGAAACGTTCAAGGGAGTAGTTTTTGTTATTGAGTTTGTTTCGGAAAAATATAATAAGCCATTTTCTCCAATTCCAATTTTATTTTTATTTTATACTAACATATTTCTAATTTTAATGATTCAGGCACCCACTCGTGAATTCAAACCATTGCCGGATCATTTCAAGTACCACTGTCCGTTCAAGGATAAAGCCATGCACTTGAATAAAGAAGGGAAGCCTAGGAATCACCCACAATCAGATTTGCATTCCTAAACCCTTCTATTTACTGCTTTCATTTTTGTTTTGTTTCGTTAGTTGTTTTATTTGGTTGATTTTTATTTAGTTTGTGTTTAAATAAATTTATGGCTATGTTTATTTTAAGTGCGGATAAACAAAGTCTGTTTGCATTAATTTACATAATTTGCATTACATATTTTAATTTGCTTAAAATAAACCCTGAAAAAAAAAAAAATTAAAATTTACATTAATTTACATATTTTGATTTACATTTATTTTATTTTGCTTAAAATAAACTTAAAAAAAATATAAACATTCATATAAACCTAAAAAAAAAAAAAAAAAAAAAAATTAAATTAAATTACAATAATTCGGAAAAACTAATAGTGTTCATTGGTTTTGGTTAGGTGGCGCCCCAGAGGTCGACGGAGCTCCGGGAAGACGAAGAGCCAGAGTTGGAATCTCCGGAGCCGGAATGCTTGGTGCAACTCCCGAGGACGAAGGCAACATAAACCTTGGGAGTAGCGCCATGAACCGTTCATGATCGCTCTGAATCCGACCGTCCGACTCCTGCAGCTGGTCCAGCTTCCTCTTCATGCTGGTCGAGTAACTAGTTGCAAGCATGTGCAACTCCTTGTTCTCGTGCCTGAGTCCTCTGACTTCTTGCCGAAGACTGGCCACCTCTGCCATCAGCGACTCCACTTGACGAGACCGGGCAAGCAGGCGCTGGCCCATGTTCGAAACTGAGCCTGCACTTTGGACGCTGAGGGCAAGAGATTCCTGAACGGCCAGCTCGTCCGACCGCCTAGATAGCATCCTATTGTCCCTTGGAGTGAGCAGATTTCTGGCAATCACCGTAGCGGTGATTTCATTCCTCATCATTGTGTCCCCGACTGTAAGAGGACCATTGGGGGATATGAAGGATGGATTCCAAATGTTGTTCGGAGAAGACGAGTCATCGTCTTCCCCGACATTCAAGTTAAGGCGACGGTCGGAAGGGCAAGACATTTTTAGAGGGGGTTGAGGAAGAAAAGAGTTCGGAAAAATTAAGATTGCTGAAGCGGAAGAAGAGAGCGGAAGGAGTAAGATTAAGAAGTGCAGAAGAGAGTGTTTACAGAGGAGAGTGTTTGAGGAAGGGAGTTCAAGTGTGTGGTGGAGCAGAATTAGCGCCTCTATAAAAAGAAGCAAATCAAAGAGAGGCGCTCCTCTGAGGTTGAAGACGCGTTCTCACGCAAATCGGAAAAGCTGGACGCTCCTCTCTCGAAGGCAGGAGTCCTTTCTCGAGAGCCGTTTCCTTTCTCAAAAGCTGGGCTTGACTCAGCAATCACGTGGCTCAGCTTATTCAGTTTTGTCTTGACTCGTCACGTGCAGCGTGGAGCGTTGCGAAAACCACGAGCCGCACCCGGTTTTGAACCCCGGTTTTCAAAAGATCATCATTCCTGTTTGTCGTCACTCGTCGCATGCGTCGACAGCCTTCGCGGAAATTACGGACGGTTTGTCAGAAAGCGCGTAACGGGCACTGTTCATCCATCCACCGGCTGCCGACAAATAGTGAAGGAATAGTTCCGGTTGTGAAGCCAAATTTCTATAAGTTCGACCTTCGCTTTCCACAGCAAAGGCACACCTTCACACCCTCTCTACCTCTAAACCTCTCAACCTCTCTTCATCTCCCATAATGTCTTCCCAAAGAAAGCTTTCGAGTTATTCAGTGTTCTTCATCCCTTGGATCACCCCAGAAAACAAACCTTCCAGAGCAAAAGTATTTCATATTAAAAAGGTTAAAAGCAAAAGTATCTCATATTACGCTTTCTCCTCACTTTCATCTGAAGAACATGGAGAAAGTGAGATCCTGATTGCTTACCTAGTCTTGCTCTCGAGTACTCATCTCAGACCCCTCCCAACCCACTTCAAAAATAAATCTGTGTTGAGGTACTTCTTCAAAAACAAAAGTACCTCACAGACGAAGCAGGAGGAGTCTGAGGTGCATCCAGATGAAGGCAGAGTCTGAGATGATCCAAGAGTTCAAGAAGATGCCACACCTGGGTGGAGACCGGACTACTTGAAGCATGTGGAGACAACGTGCTGATTCATCCTCAACTAAGCTGAGGAGCACTTGCCAGAAGGAGGCCCATCCAGTTCAAGATGAAAGCTGTGGAAAATCAACAAGCGACCAATGACCGCCTATTAGTTCTTTTCGTTGTCTTTTATTTTCATTTTCAATTTTTCGTTTGCATTTTTCTATATTTTCTTGCGTGCTTAACTGATTTATTTCTTTTCTTTGCAGGAACGTTTGGTTATTTCCTCCCTTGAAGTTGATTGCAAAATTTACGCTTGGGGGTCATCGTTTGGTTTTCTGCAAATTAGAGAAGTTTTCAGTCCCTTTTCTTTATTTTGTTTCGTATTATTTGTTCATTTTATTTTAATTGCTTATTAATGTTTTCTGACATTGGGGACAATGTCTAGTTTAAGTGTGGGGGTATAGAGTATAAAAAATGACCAAATTGAAAATTTTTTGTACCTTCGACTTTGAACTGGTCTCATTTGTTTCCATGTTATTGTTTTTGTTTTCTTAATTAGTTTTGTTGTATTTAATTTTTTTCGGAAAATTTAAAAAATCCAAAAATATTGTTTTATTTTCCTTATTGTTTTGAATTAGATTTTTATTAGTTTCCCGACCCAATGATATAACTGGATGAAATTTGAACCATGATTATCAAGAACTTAGTTAACATGTGTTGTATGAATTTCCTTATTCTCTTGTTAGTATTGTATATGTTTGATCATCTTTGAAAAACCAAATGCACATAGCCTTGTTGATGTGAAATTAAAGCATGACTTAAAGCTTCATATGTGAATTTAGTGACCATATACATCCTATGTGAGTTTTTGAGCCTATTGAAAGTGTGTGCATTTTTCATACACTTCTATTCTTTCATGTGTGATGAACTTATGTGAGATACATCTCTAGAACTTGCGTAACGATCTTTCGAAATATTTGTCATTGATTGCATGAACTTGAAAATGATAGAGGCATTAGGTTTACCACCATGGCCCAAATAATCATATTTCCCAAAAAAAAAAAAATGATATCATTAGATTGCCAATTTGAGCCGTATTTGTTGAACCTTTTATTTCTTATCACCAGATATGTCTACCCTTATACCTCAAACATGTTTCCTTATCCTTTCCAAGCGAGCAATTTGAGATTGTCTTATGAGAAATGTTTGTGAAGTACTTGGAATGAGTTTGGCAAAAGAATAAGTGTGGGGGTATTTCATGTTTGTATTTATTATTTTAAAAAAAAAAAAAAAAGAGAAAAGAGAAGAAAATAAAAAAATAAAAAAAAAAAAGTTTCTAAAGTTCAGTTTAAGGGTGTGATGGGAGGTGTTAGAAGAATCGTTGGAGAACTTGAGTTCTTATAAATCTCAACTTAAAGAATTGCTTGCAATGTAGCTTGGAACTTGTGTTTTCCTATTCTTTCGTTTCAATAGCCTTATCCCTAAGCCTCATTACATCCAATAAAAGTCCTCTTGATTTAAGTTTTGCAATTATGACTGTGGAGATGTGATCTTTATGCAAGCTTATGGTAGATCTTTCACATTTGTTTCTTTGAGCGAAACACATTAAAACTAAACACATGTGTGGCTGAGTGCATATTCTGTGAGAAGGTTGCTGGTTTGCATATGGTGATTTTAAAAATAAAAACTTGAAATTGCATTAGCATGGCTATCTCACACACTACCCTTCAAGGATGATTTAAAGATTACTGCTAATATTTGAATAAGGAGGATGAACTTGGATTAGTTTGTTTGGTGTTAGCTATGGTTCTTGATGATTTGCGTTCTCGAATGAAATTCTCTGAGGGTCAAATAGGGGGAAGCTAATGTTTTTCATGTCATTACTTTTTCTATTTTCTTTGTTTTGCTCGAGGACTAGCAAAAGCTAAGTGTGGGGGTATTTGATCGGACCATATTTATATACATTTTTTATATCAAATTCACTCGTCTTTTCTTAGTTAGTTCGTTATATTTTGATCTATTTACGTTATTATTATGTTTTATAAGTTTTTCAAGAAAAGAAAATAAAAATAGTATAAGTGAAGTTTTAAGTAATAATTTCGTACTATCTTGCTTGTTGATTAGAATTTATCATTTGGAAAATAATATATCTATATATATATATATATATATATTTATATTTTTATATATTTTTATATTTATGAATTTGATTTGTGTGCATGTAGTCGGTGGAGCTAAGAAAGATTTAAAAAACAAAAGGAAGCTGCTTGGCAGCTAAAGAGAAGAAAAAGGCTCAAATGCTTTCGGTGGAAGGATAGCATCCGAGGGGAATAATCAAAGCACTCGGTGGTAGGGCATCTGAAAAAGGGGACTGAAAACAGACGCTGCCAAGTGGGGCAGCTGACATCTAGGAATAAAAGAGGAAGAAGGACGGGAGTCAAGGGGAGCGGTGGAATAAGGAGCTGCCTTTTGGCAGCTGAAGAAAACGCAGAAATAGAAGGGAGGAGGCAGCGCCAATCAGCGCAGAGGGAGTGCCTTTCTTGGCAGTTTGCGAGAGAACCAGACAGGGCAGCTATTGGGAGAGAAAACGTGAAGCCTCAGTGATTGAGGTGCCTCGGAGAAAGCCAAGCTGCCTTGGCAGCTAGCCAATCCGTCGCCCATCCATTCACCTTAATTTCATGTTTTTGTCAATTTTATAATTTAGTTAAGTTTAATTTACGTTTCATCCAAACCAAACCCCCCCATTATTATATTATATTATTTAGTTAGTTTTTATTATTTTTAATCTTTTAATTTAAATTCCGTCCAATTAAATTCCTAGTGTTTAATTTAAATTGTTTTCATTATTTTGAGTCATTTTTAGTGTGTTTCGAGTTTTTAGCTTAGTTTGTATTTTCTAGAGTCTTGAGTCGTTTTGAGTCTTTTGAGTTGTTTTAGTTTATTTGTTAGTTTTATTTTGAGTTATTTTAGTTAAGTGTTTTTATTTTAGTTTAGTGTTTTTAAACTTTATTTTTACGTTTTTAAATTATTTTAGAGGTTTTAGCAAGCCCTCCTAATCCCCGGCCTAGAACGATACCCTACTTACATCTATACTACATCTGTCAAAAAGAGGGTTAAATTTGTGCGGTTTAAAATCCCGTCAAGGACTCATTTTGAGAATCTTAGTAGCGTATTATAAGCGTTCATTTGCTTAAATTCCAAATTGTGTCAAACTCACGCTCGTTTTGACCCACGAATGCTTAAAACAATGCAAATAGACTCCTAATTAAAAAATAGAGAAGTTTTGAGACCAAATAAGCATTTGATCTTTTGAGTACACATTTTGAGCATCTTAGTAGGGTATTATAAGCGTTCATTTCCTTAAATTCCATAGCGTGCCAAACTCACGCTCGTTTTAACCCACGAATGCTTACAACTTTGCCAATAGACTCCTAATTAAAAAATAGAGAAGTTTTGAGACCAAATAAGCATTTGAACTTTTGAGGACTCATTTTGAGAATCTTAGTAGCGTATTATAAGCGTTCATTTGCTTAAATTCCAAATTGTGTCAAACTCACGCTCGTTTTGACCCACGAATGCTTAAAACAATGCAAATAGACTCCTAATTAAAAAATAGAGAAGTTTTGAGACCAAATAAGCATTTGATCTTTTGAGTACACATTTTGAGCATCTTAGTAGGGTATTATAAGCGTTCATTTCCTTAAATTCCATAGCGTGCCAAACTCACGCTCGTTTTAACCCACGAATGCTTAAAACAGTGCAAATAGACTCCTAATTAAAAAATAGAGAAGTTTTGAGACCAAATAAGCATTTGAACTTTTGAGGACTCATTTTGAGAATCTTAGTAGCGTATTATAAGCGTTCATTTGCTTAAATTCCAAATTGTGTCAAACTCACGCTCGTTTTGACCCACGTATGCTTAAAACAATGCAAATAGACTCCTAATTAAACAATAGAGAAGTTTTGAGACCAAATAAGCATTTGAACTTTTGAGGACTCATTTTGAGAATCTTAGTAGCGTATTATAAGCGTTCATTTGCTTAAATTCCAAATTGTGTCAAACTCACGCTCGTTTTGTGATAGTTCACATTTCATATGCATTTATAGCATACATATTTGGTGTCTTGGTGATGTGTTCGATTTAAATTAGTTGCATTTTACATTGTTTGGTGTTAGTATGCAGCTATGTGTTTGTTAGGAGCAATTGGAAGGCAAACGAAGCAAAAACACCACTTTTGGTGTCCGAGCATTACTCCAAGCATGAAGAGGTGTTTGATGTGTTAATTTGAAGTCCAAGTGAAGAATTGAGGACAAGTTGGTTGCTAGAATTTCAGGAATTGACAAAGGGTGCAATTCGGCCAGTTTGGGGAATTCTATGCATGGCACATGCATGGGATTCAGATTGGGAGGTTTAACACACCTTGCCATGCATTTGGTTACCCTTTTACCCCCTTTTTCACCTAAAACATTCACCCCCCATTTAGTTACACCATTCAGCCACAATTACACCACAAATTCACCCATGCCGTCAGTTTTATATTCATTAAAACCTGCCCTTGCAGTCATTCCACATGCTTCTCCATTCAAAATGACCACATGCTTGCCCATTTTCCCCATGCCATGCACTATCCATTTCAGAAATTGAATCCCCCATCATTACACACACTTGCATCCCATATTTTACATTTGTTGAGATCCAATCTTGGATCTAAACCTGAAAAGCTACTCCATTCATTCTCTTTAAGTGTAATGAAATCTGAGGGGGGGGGGAATAAATTTTCAATTTCGGCTCAAACTCTCCAATTCCACAACCCTACACTACTACATTCATCCTTACTCCCAAAACACAAAACACCACACCATTTCTGCCCATTCTCTCCCATTTCACAGAAACCATCTCATCATCACCGTGCCACATTCATCTACACCATTCTTGGAGGACTACACCACACTTGGAAAGCTTGCACCGAAGGCCATTCCCAAGTGATCTTCAACACAGTTTTGCTTCAAGGGGTTCTTCTTCTTAATTCTATGTACATTCATGTTATATTTCTATGTCAAATCTTTGTAAACATGAAGTGTAACTAATCTCTCTATAGGGATTCGATGTAGCCTAGCAAGATTGCCATGTAGTTAACTCGGAAATGCTCAGTTTATCATTCTATTTCTTGTTTCATTCTCTGATTTTAATTGTGACTTAGTGTGTTGATTTTGATGCTTGATCACCATTTGAATTAACCATAAGTTGTTTAGCCAATCTTATAGCACACATCATGCATAACCTTGGCAGATATGGGAATGAATGAAGGGAATGTTTGGCATACATCCTGCCAAGTGTTTCCTTTGGTTTTATGAAAGTTTCTTATACTTAACACATTCTTGATTAATAACCGAAGTTGCACATCACAATTAGGTCCATGATTAGGAATATTTGATCAAAACCACACACCATATGGATGATCATAACTAAAGTGAAACAAACTCAAGAAATAGATAGATGGGTGAGCATAACTTGAATTAACAAACATGGAATCAATTAGCTATGGTGAAATCGAACCCCTAGCTCCTTCTCTCTATTGATACAATCCCTAGCCTCAACTCCCTCGGTTCTACCTCATTTTATTACTTGTCGTTTCATTTACTTATAGTCATTTCATGTCCGTAGGTTTCAAGCTACAACATCAAATCTGTTTAAATTGGTTAGTTCTAGGTTCTAGTAAGTTTCTTGCAAAACAAGTGGTTATATAGGTCTAATTAGTCCCTGTGGATTCGACACCCTTACTTGTGTTCTTATACTCAACATGTTTGTAGCACTAGGAAGGAAAAACTTCAACAAAAAATGGCGCCGTTGCCGGGGACTGATTTCAGTCCCTTGTAATTGCTTGTTTTGCTATTTAAACTTTGTTATTTTCATTCTAAGTAGAGTTTAGTTTTGTTTTCTGTTTAATCTTGTTTGTTTTGTTTTGTTTTAGGTAGTATATGTCACATAGACTTGTTGAGTTGGGCCAAAGAATTGAACGTTTGAAAGGCAACACTTTGGACAACTTTGTGCCAACAAGTTCATCCTTTGTCCGAGGAGAAGAAGAAGCAAGTTCATCTAGTTCCACAAGTGAAGCTTCTGAGCACATTCATAAGGAAAGAGGAGAAGAGATGGCTGCCAACCAAGATGAACTTAGAGCCTTGGAGGACTTTGCACAACCAATCATACCAAACTCTCCTTCATGCATCTTGCTCTCCACCGAAGCTAGAAACTATGATCTTAAGTCTTCACATTTTCATATGCTTCCTTCATTTTATGGCATACCTAATGAAGATCCTTTAGCTCATGTTAAAGAGTTTTACAATGTTGTGAGTGGTTTACCTTTGCAGGGAGTAAGTGAAGCAAACTTGAGGATGAGAGTGTTTCCTTACACTTTGAAAGACAAGGCCAAGAGTTGGTTGATGACCTTAGCTCCGGGTTCACTCACCACATGGGATGCCGTGGCTAAGAAGTTCTTGGAGAAATTCTTCTCCACTCAAAAGACAGCCACATTAAGGGGACAAATCTTCAATTTCAAACAAGATGATGGAGAGCCTTTCAATGAGTGTTGGGAGCGTTTTAAAGGACATTTGTTGCAATGTCCACACCATGGGTTACCTCTTCACTTACAAATGCAAATTTTTTATGATGGACTAACCCAAACATGTCAATCAACCGTTGATAATGCCGCAGGTGGTGCTTTGAAGAAAAAGAATGCTCAAGAGTCTTACAACATTTATGAGATGTTGGGATCAAATGCTCAACACAAAGATGTAAGGGGTAAGAAACTTGGAGTGTATGAAACAAGTTCTAACCATGACCTTTCTTTGCAGGTAGCTAACCTAGAAAGAAAGCTTGAATCCGTGCTCAACTTGGTGCCAACACCAAGTGAGGTGTGTGCCATTTGCAACATACCAAGCCACCCTACTCATCAATGTCCATCTAGGGAGGCCTATCCCGAGTTTGTTCAAGAACAAGTGAACCTCATGAATTCTTACAATCAAAGGCCAAGGAATGATGCATTTTCAAACACATATAATCCGGGGTGGAGAGATCATCCCAACTTTTCATGGAAGAACAACAACAACTACCAAAATTTCCAACCAAGACCTCCCAATGCCAACCAAAATCAAGTCCAAAACTTCCAACCAAGACCTGCCCCTACACTTGAGGATACGGTTAAGTTGTTAGCTCAAAACACATTGCAATTCCAACAAGCCACAAATAGCACTTTCCAACAACATTCGGCTGCCCTAACCAAAATGGAGACACAATTGGGACAAATTGCAGATGCCTTGAACCAAAGAGAGGTTGGCAAGTTTCCAAGCCAACCCGTGATACTCCAAAGGAACCAAGAGCAAGCCAAAGCAATAACTACACTGAGAAATGGTAAGGTTATTGATAATAGAGTTGGAAATGAAGTTACTAATGAATTTGATCATGTGAATGTAGGTGCAAATGAGAAACCAAATGAGAAACCAAATGAGGAACCAAGCCATGCTTCTTCCTCAAATGAAGCACCAAACCTTCACAAGGCCGAGAAGCCTTACACTCCACCAATACCATTCCCTGGAAGACTTGCCAAGGGCAAGCAGGATAAGTCATTTAAAGAGATTTTTGATATTCTAAGTAAGGTGAATGTGAACTTACCTTTGCTTGATGTCATTAGGAACATGCCGGCTTATGGGAAATTCTTCAAGGAGTTAAACAACTACAAAAGGAAGTATGGACCACACGAGAAGGTAGTGGTGTCGGAGAATGTAAGTGCGGTGTTGCAAAGAAAACTTCCACCAAAGCTTAAAGATCCGGGAAGTTTTTCTATCAACATCACCATAGGGGACAAGAAAGTGGAGAAGGCCATGCTTGACTTGGGTGCTAGCATCAACTTAATGCCATACTCCGTGTACCTTCAACTAGGTTTGGGGGAATTGAAGGCCACAACCATTTCACTACAACTTGCGGACAGATCCGTAAAGTATCCAAGAGGTATAGTAGAGGACATTCTAGTTCAAATTGATAAACTAATCTTGCCTGTGGATTTTGTAGTGTTGGACATGGAAGAAGCACCTATACATGATAGAGAGTTGCCTATTTTGCTTGGAAGACCATTCATGGCCACGGCCAAGACCATCATTGATGTGCAAAATGGAATCCTCACTATGACAGTGCTAGGAGAGACCGTCCAATTCAAAGTGTTTGAGTCTCTTGCTCATCCTTCTTCATCTCTTGATTGTTATGCCATTGATGTGCTTGATTCACTTGTGTTCTCTAAGTTCTTGCAGGCACAATCTAATGAACCATTACAAACCGTTTTGACTCAATCTCAAGATGAGTTTGATGATGAAGATGCACTCATGGAAGTGGTTGCTGCCTTGGAAGCATTAGCACCATATCCTTTTAATGTTTCACCTCTTGTTGAGTCATTAGAACCATCAAGGTCACATTTAATCCCTTCCATTGTTAAGGCACCTAAACTTGAACTTAAACCACTTCCACCACATCTAAAATATGCATATCTAGCTGAATTTGAAACTCTACCTGTTATCATAGCTTCGGACCTAACACCTAATGAAGAAGATAAACTACTTAGGGTGTTAAAAGAGTCCAAATCGGCTATTGGTTGGTCTATTGCAGATATCAAGGGAATAAGCCCTACTAGGTGCATGCATAGGATCCTCTTGGAGGATGGAGCAAAGACAACCCGTGAGCCACAAAGAAGGCTCAATCCACACATGAAAGAAGTTGTTAGGGATGAAGTCTTGAAGTTGTTAGATGTGGGGATCATATATCCCATTTCTGATAGCAAATGGGTGAGTGCCATTCAAGTGGTACCAAAGAAGGTGGGAATCACGGTGATGAGGAATGAAAACAAAGAGCTTGTGACCATAAAACCCACGGCTAGTTGGAGAGTTTGCACCGATTACAGGAAGTTGAATTCTAACACTAGAAAAGATTACTTTCCCATGCCTTTCATAGATCAAATGCTTGAGAGATTGGCAGGTTATTCACACTATTGTTTTCTTGATGGTTACTCAGGTTACAATCAAATTGCAATTGCCCCGGAGGATCAAGAGAAAACAACATTCACATGTCCATTTGGCACATTTGCATATAGGAGAATGCCCTTTGGACTTTGCAATGCCCCGGCCACATTCCAAAGATGTATGTTGGCAATCTTTTCTGACATGGTGGAAAGGTTCATTGAGGTATTCATGGATGATTTTTCAGTGTTTGGTTCTTCTTTTGATGAATGTCTTAACCATCTCTCTTTAGTGCTTCAAAGGTGCCAAGAAACAAATTTGGTTCTCAATTGGGAGAAATGCCAATTCATGGTGAAACAAGGCATTGTTTTAGGCCATGTGATCTCTAGCAAAGGAATGGAGGTAGACAAAGCCAAAATTGACATTATCAACACTATGGCAGCTCCTACAACCGTGAAGGGAGTGAGAAGTTTCTTAGGGCATGCAGGCTTTTATAGACGTTTCATTAAGAACTTTTCAATGATAACTCGGCCTCTATGCAATTTGTTAGCTAAAGATGTTGTGTTTCACTTTGATAAAGCTTGTATGGATGCATTCAATACTTTGAAACATGAACTAACCTCGGCTCCTATCATTATGGCACCAGATTGGTCTCTACCTTTTGAATTAATGTGTGATGCCTCTGATTATGCTATTGGTGCAGTTTTAGGACAAAGGGTTAACAAACTCCCACATGTGATCTATTATGCAAGCCGTACTCTCAATGATGCTCAACTCAACTACTCCACAACTGAAAAGGAGTTGCTTGCTATTGTCTTTGCATTAGAGAAGTTTAGATCATATCTTGTGGGATCTAAAGTCATTGTGTTTTCTGATCATGCAGCCCTTAGGTATTTGATGACAAAGAAGGATGCTAAACCGCGCCTAATTAGATGGATACTCTTACTACAAGAGTTTGATTTGGAAATTCGAGATAAGAAGGGAAGTGACAATGTTGTGGCTGACCATTTGTCTAGGCTTGATGAGAACCATGGAGTTGGACAACCCTTGCCTCTAAATGAATCATTTCCAGATGAACAACTCTTTGTTGTTCAAGAAAAGGAACCATGGTATGCTGATTTTGTCAATTACCTTGCTTGTGGTGTATTTAGAAATGACATTTCTTTTCAGGAAAGAAAGAAGTTCCTTGCCATGGTAAAGCATTACATTTGGGATGAACCATACTTGTTTAAGTATTGTCCTGACCAAATCATTAGGAGATGTGTCCCAGAAAGTGAGCAACAAAGCATTCTAACATTTAGCCATACATTGGCATGTGGAGGACATTTTGGTGCCAAAAAGACATCCCTAAAGGTTTTACAATCTGGTTTCTTTTGGCCTACTCTATTCAAAGATGCTTTTGATTTTTGTTCTAAGTGTGATAGGTGCCAGAAAATGGGGAACATAAGCCGAAGGAATGAGATGCCATTGAACAACATTTTGGTGGTAGAACTCTTTGATGTTTGGGGAATCGACTTCATGGGACCATTCCCATCCTCTTTTGGTTACTTGTACATTTTAGTGGCCGTAGATTATGTATCCAAATGGGTGGAGGCCATTGCTACAAGAACTAATGATCATAAGGTTGTTTTGAATTTTCTTAAAGATGTGATTTTTTGTAGGTTTGGAACACCAAGAGCTATTATTAGTGATGGTGGCACCCATTTCTGCAACAAACCTTTTGAATCCTTGATGAAGAAGTACAACATCAACCACAAAGTATCTACCCCGTACCATCCTCAAACCTCGGGCCAAGTGGAGATTAGCAATAGGGAGATCAAGAACATTTTGATGAAAACCGTGAGCCCTACAAGGAAGGATTGGTCATTGAGGTTGAATGATGCACTATGGGCGTATAGGACAGCATACAAGACTCCCATTGGCATGAGTCCATATCGACTTGTGTTTGGGAAAGCTTGTCATTTGCCAATGGAGCTTGAACACCGTGCATATTGGGCCATCAAGAAGTTCAACTTTGATTACAAAGATGCGGGCATAGCAAGAAAGCTCCAACTTAATGAGTTGGATGAGCTTAGAAATGAGGCATATGAGAATGCCAAAATCTACAAGGAAAGGACTAAGCTCTATCATGATAAAGCCATCCTAAGGAAGGAGTTTCACCAAGGTATGAAAGTACTTTTGTTTGACTCACGTTTGAGACTTTTTCCAGGAAAATTGAAGTCTAGATGGGTTGGACCATTCAAGGTGGTGCAAACATTCCCCCACGGGGCTGTGGAAATTGAGAGCATGAAGAATGGCACCTCTTTTAAAGTCAATGGGCAGAGATTGAAGCCATATTTGGACAATGTGGAGGATGAGCTAATGTATCAAGTGGTGGATTACCTTGAATTTACAACACCATGAACAAGCTTCCATGTCTTGCCTAGACATTAAATAAAGCGCTTGCTAGGAGGCAACCTAGTGTGGTTTGTATTCTTTACTTATGTTGTGACTATGTTGTTTCCATGCCATATTCTTTGTCTACTTGCACTACATTCAAATGTAAACATTGAGGACAATGTTTAAGTTAGGTTTGGGGGTATTTTGGATGGAAAATATTGTTTTTATGTTGTTTTGGACAAGTGTTTCTGTTTTAGTGTTGAAAAGCATGTTTTAGTGTTGGTTTGTGTTGTTTTGGTTAAATGTGTTTTTGCTTACTAATACAAATGTATATGAGAGCTATGTTTGCAAATAAACTTTGGGGTCACTATGAAATGGTTTTGTATCTTGTTGGCATGTATAAAGTTGTAAAACTTGAAGATATGATGATAGAGGTACCATACTCAAATTCACAAAGAAGAATAGTGGAGACTACCCTAGTGAGTTATTTTGAGCCTAAATTGTTTCGTTGAGAGGGTTTAAAGTGTTTCTACTCCTATCTTTTCTTTCAAATTTCACTCTAAATGATCTCATTGCTTCTATTTTGTTTGAATGCTAAGAATTACTCTCCTTTGTAGATACCATGTGTTTAGTACCATTCATGAATGAACTCAATGAGATGATGTTAGGCTATGCATGTTTAACTACTAAATGGCTAAAATCCTATCCCTTTGTGTGTTCCATTCACCCCTTTGCAGCCAAACACTTTTGCCTAATTCTTTCATCACCCACACACCATACTCTACCCCATCCTAGCTCAATTCAAGCCGTACCTTATAGCTTGGGGAATACCAATGTGATGAACTCCAAAGGTAAATTGATTGATAAAACAAGATTGTGGTGTGTACCGATGGCCTATGTGAAGTGTGATTCTAAAAAAAAAAAAGAAGTTAACAAAGAAGAGAATCAAGTGAAAACAAGTTCCAAATCTCCTCATCATAAGACATAGGTCGTGGACGCCAAAAATGAAGATGAAAGAATGCAAATGCAAGTGAAGAGCATGAATCTCAAAGACACTTTGGTATGCCCCAAGTTCTAGTATTTCATATCACTTCTTTCATAACCCATAACCTAAGCCGTACATTACAATCTTGAGAAAGACCTAGTTGATCATTGAGGAGGTAGTCATGGGTGATGGTAAGTATGTGTGTATTCTATATTCTTAGCATTTGATTCATTTCATGAGATCTACTCAGAAATTGTGCTTTCATTTCAAGTTTCATATGTGAGAATTTTGATTTCCTTTACATAACTTCATTCACATATGCTAGTGGAGAGACTAAAAACCTTAGGATCTGAGTGAGAACTTGAGTGGAACCGTGAGGAATAGAGTTGAGGCGAATTCTTTCTTAAGCATTTGGGTATGGTGGCCTTGAAGTTGTAAAACATGGTGAAATATCTTTATACATTACAATTGATACGATTCTTTGGAATGGCTGGGCTTTTGAGTTTGATTGTATGACAAAGTTTTCATTGGTTCTTATTAGTTTGTTTAAAGTTTGTTTAACCAAAGTTGTTTGCAGATTTTGTTGATGTTTGAGGGTGTCATCTTTATAAACTCTCAGGAGACACAACTCCTCCAACTAGGGACACCTAGGGGTTCAAAGGCTTGTTGCACATGCTCAGTGCAATCGTTTGGCCAGCGAAAGTGGTTTAGTTAGTTGTTAGTGTTTGTTAGATGTTAGGGTGTTGTGTGTTTTAATTCTAAGTTTGCTCGTGGACTAGCAAAAACCAGGTTTGGGGGTATTTGATAGTTCACATTTCATATGCATTTATAGCATACATATTTGGTGTCTTGGTGATGTGTTCGATTTAAATTAGTTGCATTTTACATTGTTTGGTGTTAGTATGCAGCTATGTGTTTGTTAGGAGCAATTGGAAGGCAAACGAAGCAAAAACACCACTTTTGGTGTCCGAGCATTACTCCAAGCATGAAGAGGTGTTTGATGTGTTAATTTGAAGTCCAAGTGAAGAATTGAGGACAAGTTGGTTGCTAGAATTTCAGGAATTGACAAAGGGTGCAATTCGGCCAGTTTGGGGAATTCTATGCATGGCACATGCATGGGATTCAGATTGGGAGGTTTAACACACCTTGCCATGCATTTGGTTACCCTTTTACCCCCTTTTTCACCTAAAACATTCACCCCCCATTTAGTTACACCATTCAGCCACAATTACACCACAAATTCACCCATGCCGTCAGTTTTATATTCATTAAAACCTGCCCTTGCAGTCATTCCACATGCTTCTCCATTCAAAATGACCACATGCTTGCCCATTTTCCCCATGCCATGCACTATCCATTTCAGAAATTGAATCCCCCATCATTACACACACTTGCATCCCATATTTTACATTTGTTGAGATCCAATCTTGGATCTAAACCTGAAAAGCTACTCCATTCATTCTCTTTAAGTGTAATGAAATCTGAGGGGGGGGGAATAAATTTTCAATTTCGGCTCAAACTCTCCAATTCCACAACCCTACACTACTACATTCATCCTTACTCCCAAAACACAAAACACCACACCATTTCTGCCCATTCTCTCCCATTTCACAGAAACCATCTCATCATCACCGTGCCACATTCATCTACACCATTCTTGGAGGACTACACCACACTTGGAAAGCTTGCACCGAAGGCCATTCCCAAGTGATCTTCAACACAGTTTTGCTTCAAGGGGTTCTTCTTCTTAATTCTATGTACATTCATGTTATATTTCTATGTCAAATCTTTGTAAACATGAAGTGTAACTAATCTCTCTATAGGGATTCGATGTAGCCTAGCAAGATTGCCATGTAGTTAACTCGGAAATGCTCAGTTTATCATTCTATTTCTTGTTTCATTCTCTGATTTTAATTGTGACTTAGTGTGTTGATTTTGATGCTTGATCACCATTTGAATTAACCATAAGTTGTTTAGCCAATCTTATAGCACACATCATGCATAACCTTGGCAGATATGGGAATGAATGAAGGGAATGTTTGGCATACATCCTGCCAAGTGTTTCCTTTGGTTTTATGAAAGTTTCTTATACTTAACACATTCTTGATTAATAACCGAAGTTGCACATCACAATTAGGTCCATGATTAGGAATATTTGATCAAAACCACACACCATATGGATGATCATAACTAAAGTGAAACAAACTCAAGAAATAGATAGATGGGTGAGCATAACTTGAATTAACAAACATGGAATCAATTAGCTATGGTGAAATCGAACCCCTAGCTCCTTCTCTCTATTGATACAATCCCTAGCCTCAACTCCCTCGGTTCTACCTCATTTTATTACTTGTCGTTTCATTTACTTATAGTCATTTCATGTCCGTAGGTTTCAAGCTACAACATCAAATCTGTTTAAATTGGTTAGTTCTAGGTTCTAGTAAGTTTCTTGCAAAACAAGTGGTTATATAGGTCTAATTAGTCCCTGTGGATTCGACACCCTTACTTGTGTTCTTATACTCAACATGTTTGTAGCACTAGGAAGGAAAAACTTCAACATTTTGACCCACGTATGCTTAAAACAATGCAAATAGACTCCTAATTAAACAATAGAGAAGTTTTGAGACCAAATAAGCATTTGAACTTTTGAGGACTCATTTTGAGAATCTTAGTAGCGTATTATAAGCGTTCATTTGCTTAAATTCCAAATTGTGTCAAACTCACGCTCGTTTTGACCCACGAATGCTTAAAACAATGCAAATAGACTCCTAATTAAAAAATAGAGAAGTTTTGAGACCAAATAAGCATTTGATCTTTTGAGTACACATTTTGAGCATCTTAGTAGGGTATTATAAGCGTTCATTTCCTTAAATTCCATAGCGTGCCAAACTCACGCTCGTTTTAACCCACGAATGCTTAAAACAGTGCAAATAGACTCCTAATTAAAAAATAGAGAAGTTTTGAGACCAAATAAGCATTTGAACTTTTGAGGACTCATTTTGAGAATCTTAGTAGCGTATTATAAGCGTTCATTCGCTTAAATTCCAAATTGTGTCAAACTCACGCTCGTTGTGACCCACGAATGCTTAAAACAATGCAAATAGACTCCTAATTAAAAAATAGAGAAGTTTTGAGACCAAATAAGCATTTGATCTTGTGAGGACACATTTTGAGCATCTTAGTAGTGTATTATAAGCGTTCATTTGCTTAAATTACAAAGCGAGTCAAACTCACGCTCGTTTTATCCCACGAATGCTTACAACTTTGCCAATAGACTCCTAATTGAAAAATAGAGAAGTTTTGAGACCAAATAAGCATTTGAACTTTTGAGGACTCATTTTGAGAATCTTAGTAGCGTATTATAATCGTTCATTTGCTTAAATTCCAAATTGTGTCAAACTCACGCTCGTTTTGACCCACGAATGCTTAAAACAATGCAAATAGACTCCTAATTAAAAAATAGAGAAGTTTTGAGACCAAATAAGCATTTGAACTTTTGAGGACTCATTTTGAGAATCTTAGTAGCGTATTATAAGCGTTCATTTGCTTAAATTCCAAATTGTGTCAAACTCACGCTCGTTTTGACCCACGTATGCTTAAAACAATGCAAATAGACTCCTAATTAAACAATAGAGAAGTTTTGAGACCAAATAAGCATTTGAACTTTTGAGGACTCATTTTGAGAATCTTAGTAGCGTATTATAAGCGTTCATTTGCTTAAATTCCAAATTGTGTCAAACTCACGCTCGTTTTGACCCACGTATGCTTAAAACAATGCAAATAGACTCCTAATTAAACAATAGAGAAGTTTTGAGACCAAATAAGCATTTGAACTTTTGAGGACTCATTTTGAGAATCTTAGTAGCGTATTATAAGCGTTCATTTGCTTAAATTCCAAATTGTGTCAAACTCACGCTCGTTTTGACGCACGAATGCTTAAAACAATGCAAATAGACTCCTAATTAAAAAATAGAGAAGTTTTGAGACCAAATAAGCATTTGATCTTTTGAGTACACATTTTGAGCATCTTAGTAGGGTATTATAAGCGTTCATTTCCTTAAATTCCATAGCGTGCCAAACTCACGCTCGTTTTAACCCACGAATGCTTAAAACAGTGCAAATAGACTCCTAATTAAAAAATAGAGAAGTTTTGAGACCAAATAAGCATTTGAACTTTTGAGGACTCATTTTGAGAATCTTAGTAGCGTATTATAAGCGTTCATTCGCTTAAATTCCAAATTGTGTCAAACTCACGCTCGTTGTGACCCACGAATGCTTAAAACAATGCAAATAGACTCCTAATTAAAAAATAGAGAAGTTTTGAGACCAAATAAGCATTTGATCTTGTGAGGACACATTTTGAGCATCTTAGTAGTGTATTATAAGCGTTCATTTGCTTAAATTACAAAGCGAGTCAAACTCACGCTCGTTTTATCCCACGAATGCTTACAACTTTGCCAATAGACTCCTAATTGAAAAATAGAGAAGTTTTGAGACCAAATAAGCATTTGAACTTTTGAGGACTCATTTTGAGAATCTTAGTAGCGTATTATAATCGTTCATTTGCTTAAATTCCAAATTGTGTCAAACTCACGCTCGTTTTGACCCACGAATGCTTAAAACAATGCAAATAGACTCCTAATTAAAAAATAGAGAAGTTTTGAGACCAAATAAGCATTTGAACTTTTGAGGACTCATTTTGAGAATCTTAGTAGCGTATTATACGCGTTCATTTCCTTAAATTCCAAATTGTGTCAAACTCACGCTCGTTTTGACCCACGAATGCTTAAAACAATGCAAATAGAATCCTAATTAAAAAATAGAGAAGTTTTGAGACCAAATAAGCATTTGATCTTTTGAGTACACATTTTGAGCATCTTAATAGTGTATTATAAGCGTTCATTTGCTTAAATTACAAAGCGAGTCAAAGTCACGCTCGTTTTATCCCACGAATGCTTACAACTTTGCCAATAGACTCCTAATGGAAAAATAGAGAAGTTTTGAGACCAAATAAGCATTTGAACTTTTGAGGACTCATTTTGAGAATCTTAGTAGCGTATTATAAGCGTTCATTTGCTTAAATTCCAAATTGTGTCAAACTCACGCTCGTTTTGACCCACGAATGCTTAAAACAATGCAAATAGACTCCTAATTAAAAAATAGAGAAGTTTTGAGACCAAATAAGCATTTGATCTTTTGAGTACACATTTGAGCATCTTAGTAGCGTATTATAAGCGTTCATTTCCTTAAATTCCAAATTGTGTCAAACTCACGCTCGTTTTGACCCACGTATGCTTAAAACAATGCAAATAGACTCCTAATTAAAAAATAGAGAAGTTTTGAGACCAAATAAGCATTTGATCTTTTGAGGACATATTTTGAGTATCTTAGTAGCGTATTATAAGCGTTCATTTGCTTAAATTCCAAATTGTGTCAAACTCACGCTCGTTTTGACCCACGTATGCTTAAAACAATGCAAATAGACTCCTAATTAAAAAATAGAGAAGTTTTGAGACCAAATAAGCATTTGATCTTTTGAGCACACATTTTGAGTATCTTAGTAGCGTATTATAAGCGTTCATTTGCTTAAATTCCAAATTGTGTCAAACTCACGCTCGTTTTGACCCACGAATGCTTAAAACAATGCAAATAGACTCCTAATTAAAAAATAGAGAAGTTTTGAGACCAAATAAGCATTTGATCTTTTGAGGACATATTTTGAGTATCTTAGTAGCGTATTATAAGCGTTCATTTCCTTAAATTCCAAATTGTGTCAAACTCACGCTCGTTTTGACCCACGTATGCTTAAAACAATGCAAATAGACTCCTAATTAAAAAATAGAGAAGTTTTGAGACCAAATAAGCATTTGATCTTTTGAGCACACATTTTGAGTATCTTAGTAGCGTATTATAAGCGTTCATTTGCTTAAATTCCAAATTGTGTCAAACTCACGCTCGTTTTGACCCACGAATGCTTAAAACAATGCAAAAAGACTCCTAATTAAAAAATAGAGAAGTTTTGAGACCAAATAAGCATTTCATCTTTTGAGTACACATTTTGAGCATCTTAGTAGGGTATTATAAGCGTTCATTTCCTTAAATTCCATAGCGTGCCAAACTCACGCTCGTTTTAACCCACGAATGCTTAAAACAGTGCAAATAGACTCCTAATTAAAAAATAGAGAAGTTTTGAGACCAAATAAGCATTTGAACTTTTGAGGACTCATTTTGAGAATCTTAGTAGCGTATTATAAGCGTTCATTTGCTTAAATTCCAAATTGTGTCAAACTCACGCTCGTTTTGACCCACGAATGCTTAAAACAATGCAAATAGACTCCTAATTAAAAAATAGAGAAGTTTTGAGACCAAATAAGCATTTGATCTTTTGAGTACACATTTTGAGCATCTTAGTAGGGTATTATAAGCGTTCATTTCCTTAAATTCCATAGCGTGCCAAACTCACGCTCGTTTTAACCCACGAATGCTTACAACTTTGCCAATAGACTCCTAATTAAAAAATAGAGAAGTTTTGAGACCCAATAAGCATTTGAACTTTTGAGGACTCATTTTGAGAATCTTAGTAGCGTATTATAAGCGTTCATTTCCTTAAATTCCAAATTGTGTCAAACTCACGCTCGTTTTGACCCACGAATGCTTAAAACAATGCAAATAGACTCCTAATTAAAAAATAGAGAACTTTTGAGACCAAATAAGCATTTGATCTTTTGAGTACACATTTTGAGCATCTTAGTAGGGTATTATAAGCGTTCATTTCCTTAAATTCCATAGCGTGCCAAACTCACGCTCGTTTTAACCCACGAATGCTTAAAACAGTGCAAATAGACTCCTAATTAAAAAATAGAGAAGTTTTGAGACCCAATAAGCATTTGAACTTTTGAGGACTCATTTTGAGAATCTTAGTAGCGTATTATAAGCGTTCATTTACTTAAATTCCAAATTGTGTCAAACTCACGCTCGTTTTGACCCACGAATGCTTAAAACAATGCAAATAGAATCCTAATTAAAAAATAGAGAACTTTTGAGACCAAATAAGCATTTGATCTTTTGAGTACACATTTTGAGCATCTTAGTAGCGTATTATAAGCGTTCATTTCCTTAAATTCCATAGCGTGCCAAACTCACGCTCGTTTTAACCCACGAATGCTTAAAACAGTGCAAATAGACTCCTAATTAAAAAATAGAGAAGTTTTGAGACCAAATAAGCATTTGAACTTTTGAGGACTCATTTTGAGAATCTTAGTAGCGTATTATAAGCGTTCATTTGCTTAAATTCCAAATTGTGTCAAACTCACGCTCGTTTTGACCCACGAATGCTTAAAACAATGCAAATAGACTCCTAATTAAAAAATAGAGAAGTTTTGAGACCAAATAAGCATTTGATCTTTTGAGTACACATTTTGAGCATCTTAGTAGGGTATTATAAGCGTTCATTTCCTTAAATTCCATAGCGTGCCAAACTCACGCTCGTTTTAACCCACGAATGCTTAAAACAGTGCAAATAGACTCCTAATTAAAAAATAGAGAAGTTTTGAGACCAAATAGGCATTTGAACTTTTGAGGACTCATTTTGAGAATCTTAGTAGCGTATTATAAGCGTTCATTTGCTTAAATTCCAAATTGTGTCAAACTCACGCTCGTTTTGACCCACGAATGCTTAAAACAATGCAAATAGACTCCTAATTAAAAAATAGAGAAGTTTTGAGACCAAATAAGCATTTGATCTTTTGAGTACACATTTTGAGCATCTTAGTAGGGTATTATAAGCGTTCATTTCCTTAAATTCCATAGCGTGCCAAACTCACGCTCGTTTTAACCCACGAATGCTTACAACTTTGCCAATAGACTCCTAATTAAAAAATAGAGAAGTTTTGAGACCAAATAAGCATTTGAACTTTTGAGGACTCATTTTGAGAATCTTAGTAGCGTATTATAAGCGTTCATTTGCTTAAATTCCAAATTGTGTCAAACTCACGCTCGTTTTGACCCACGAATGCTTAAAACAATGCAAATAGACTCCTAATTAAAAAATAGAGAAGTTTTGAGACCAAATAAGCATTTGATCTTTTGAGTACACATTTTGAGCATCTTAGTAGGGTATTATAAGCGTTCATTTCCTTAAATTCCATAGCGTGCCAAACTCACGCTCGTTTTAACCCACGAATGCTTAAAACAGTGCAAATAGACTCCTAATTAAAAAATAGAGAAGTTTTGAGACCAAATAAGCATTTGAACTTTTGAGGACACATTTTGAGCATCTTAGTAGTGTATTATAAGCGTTCATTTGCTTAAATTACAAAGCGAGTCAAACTCACGCTCGTTTTATCCCACGAATGCTTACAACTTTGCCAATAGACTCCTAATTGAAAAATAGAGAAGTTTTGAGACCAAATAAGCATTTGAACTTTTGAGGACTCATTTTGAGAATCTTAGTAGCGTATTATAATCGTTCATTTGCTTAAATTCCAAATTGTGTCAAACTCACGCTCGTTTTGACCCACGAATGCTTAAAACAATGCAAATAGACTCCTAATTAAAAAATAGAGAAGTTTTGAGACCAAATAAGCATTTGAACTTTTGAGGACTCATTTTGAGAATCTTAGTAGCGTATTATACGCGTTCATTTCCTTAAATTCCAAATTGTGTCAAACTCACGCTCGTTTTGACCCACGAATGCTTAAAACAATGCAAATAGACTCCTAATTAAAAAATAGAGAAGTTTTGAGACCAAATAAGCATTTGAACTTTTGAGGACTCATTTTGAGAATCTTAGTAGCGTATTATAAGCGTTCATTTGCTTAAATTCCAAATTGTGTCAAACTCACGCTCGTTTTGACCCACGAATGCTTAAAACAATGCAAATAGAATCCTAATTAAAAAATAGAGAAGTTTTGAGACCCAATAAGCATTTGAACTTTTGAGGACTCATTTTGAGAATCTTAGTAGCGTATTATAAGCGTTCATTTCCTTAAATTCCAAATTGTGTCAAACTCACGCTCGTTTTGACCCACGAATGCTTAAAACAATGCAAATAGACTCCTAATTAAAAAATAGAGAAGTTTTGAGACCAAATAAGCATTTGAACTTTTGAGGACTCATTTTGAGAATCTTAGTAGCGTATTATAAGCGTTCATTTCCTTAAATTCCATAGCGTGCCAAACTCACGCTCGTTTTAACCCACGAATGCTTACAACTTTGCCAATAGACTCCTAATTAAAAAATAGAGAAGTTTTGAGACCCAATAAGCATTTGAACTTTTGAGGACTCATTTTGAGAATCTTAGTAGCGTATTATAAGCGTTCATTTCCTTAAATTCCAAATTGTGTCAAACTCACGCTCGTTTTGACCCACGAATGCTTAAAACAATGCAAATAGACTCCTAATTAAAAAATAGAGAACTTTTGAGACCAAATAAGCATTTGATCTTTTGAGTACACATTTTGAGCATCTTAGTAGGGTATTATAAGCGTTCATTTCCTTAAATTCCATAGCGTGCCAAACTCACGCTCGTTTTAACCCACGAATGCTTAAAACAGTGCAAATAGACTCCTAATTAAAAAATAGAGAAGTTTTGAGACCCAATAAGCATTTGAACTTTTGAGGACTCATTTTGAGAATCTTAGTAGCGTATTATAAGCGTTCATTTACTTAAATTCCAAATTGTGTCAAACTCACGCTCGTTTTGACCCACGAATGCTTAAAACAATGCAAATAGAGTCCTAATTAAAAAATAGAGAACTTTTGAGACCAAATAAGCATTTGATCTTTTGAGTACACATTTTGAGCATCTTAGTAGGGTATTATAAGCGTTCATTTCCTTAAATTCCATAGCGTGCCAAACTCACGCTCGTTTTAACCCACGAATGCTTAAAACAGTGCAAATAGACTCCTAATTAAAAAATAGAGAAGTTTTGAGACCAAATAAGCATTTGAACTTTTGAGGACTCATTTTGAGAATCTTAGTAGCGTATTATAAGCGTTCATTTGCTTAAATTCCAAATTGTGTCAAACTCACGCTCGTTTTGACCCACGAATGCTTAAAACAATGCAAATAGACTCCTAATTAAAAAATAGAGAAGTTTTGAGACCAAATAAGCATTTGATCTTTTGAGTACACATTTTGAGCATCTTAGTAGGGTATTATAAGCGTTCATTTCCTTAAATTCCATAGCGTGCCAAACTCACGCTCGTTTTAACCCACGAATGCTTACAACTTTGCCAATAGACTCCTAATTAAAAAATAGAGAAGTTTTGAGACCAAATAAGCATTTGAACTTTTGAGGACTCATTTTGAGAATCTTAGTAGCGTATTATAAGCGTTCATTTGCTTAAATTCCAAATTGTGTCAAACTCACGCTCGTTTTGACCCACGAATGCTTAAAACAATGCAAATAGACTCCTAATTAAAAAATAGAGAAGTTTTGAGACCAAATAAGCATTTGATCTTTTGAGTACACATTTTGAGCATCTTAGTAGGGTATTATAAGCGTTCATTTCCTTAAATTCCATAGCGTGCCAAACTCACGCTCGTTTTAACCCACGAATGCTTACAACTTTGCCAATAGACTCCAAATTAAAAAATAGAGAAGTTTTGAGACCAAATAAGCATTTGAACTTTTGAGGACTCATTTTGAGAATCTTAGTAGCGTATTATAAGCGTTCATTTGCTTAAATTCCAAATTGTGTCAAACTCACGCTCGTTTTGACCCACGAATGCTTAAAACAATGCAAATAGACTCCTAATTAAAAAATAGAGAAGTTTTGAGACCAAATAAGCATTTGATCTTTTGAGTACACATTTTGAGCATCTTAGTAGGGTATTATAAGCGTTCATTTCCTTAAATTCCATAGCGTGCCAAACTCACGCTCGTTTTAACCCACGAATGCTTACAACTTTGCCAATAGACTCCTAATTAAAAAATAGAGAAGTTTTGAGACCAAATAAGCATTTGAACTTTTGAGGACTCATTTTGAGAATCTTAGTAGCGTATTATAAGCGTTCATTTGCTTAAATTCCAAATTGTGTCAAACTCACGCTCGTTTTGACCCACGAATGCTTAAAACAATGCAAATAGACTCCTAATTAAAAAATAGAGAAGTTTTGAGACCAAATAAGCATTTGATCTTTTGAGTACACATTTTGAGCATCTTAGTAGGGTATTATAAGCGTTCATTTCCTTAAATTCCATAGCGTGCCAAACTCACGCTCGTTTTAACCCACGAATGCTTAAAACAGTGCAAATAGACTCCTAATTAAAAAATAGAGAAGTTTTGAGACCAAATAAGCATTTGAACTTTTGAGGACACATTTTGAGCATCTTAGTAGTGTATTATAAGCGTTCATTTGCTTAAATTACAAAGCGAGTCAAACTCACGCTCGTTTTATCCCACGAATGCTTACAACTTTGCCAATAGACTCCTAATTGAAAAATAGAGAAGTTTTGAGACCAAATAAGCATTTGAACTTTTGAGGACTCATTTTGAGAATCTTAGTAGCGTATTATAATCGTTCATTTGCTTAAATTCCAAATTGTGTCAAACTCACGCTCGTTTTGACCCACGAATGCTTAAAACAATGCAAATAGACTCCTAATTAAAAAATAGAGAAGTTTTGAGACCAAATAAGCATTTGAACTTTTGAGGACTCATTTTGAGAATCTTAGTAGCGTATTATACGCGTTCATTTCCTTAAATTCCAAATTGTGTCAAACTCACGCTCGTTTTGACCCACGAATGCTTAAAACAATGCAAATAGACTCCTAATTAAAAAATAGAGAAGTTTTGAGACCAAATAAGCATTTGAACTTTTGAGGACTCATTTTGAGAATCTTAGTAGCGTATTATAAGCGTTCATTTGCTTAAATTCCAAATTGTGTCAAACTCACGCTCGTTTTGACCCACGAATGCTTAAAACAATGCAAATAGAATCCTAATTAAAAAATAGAGAAGTTTTGAGACCAAATAAGCATTTGATCTTTTGAGTACACATTTTGAGCATCTTAATAGTGTATTATAAGCGTTCATTTGCTTAAATTACAAAGCGAGTCAAACTCACGCTCGTTTTATCCCACGAATGCTTACAACTTTGCCAATAGACTCCTAATGGAAAAATAGAGAAGTTTTGAGACCAAATAAGCATTTGAACTTTTGAGGACTCATTTTGAGAATCTTAGTAGCGTATTATAAGCGTTCATTTCCTTAAATTCCAAATTGTGTCAAAGTCACGCTCGTTTTGACCCACGAATGCTTAAAACAATGCAAATAGAATCCTAATTAAAAAATAGAGAAGTTTTGAGACCAAATAAGCATTTGATCTTTTGAGTACACATTTTGAGCATCTTAATAGTGTATTATAAGCGTTCATTTGCTTAAATTACAAAGCGAGTCAAACTCACGCTCGTTTTATCCCACGAATGCTTACAACTTTGCCAATAGACTCCTAATGGAAAAATAGAGAAGTTTTGAGACCAAATAAGCATTTGAACTTTTGAGGACTCATTTTGAGAATCTTAGTAGCGTATTATAAGCGTTCATTTGCTTAAATTCCAAATTGTGTCAAACTCACGCTCGTTTTGACCCACGAATGCTTAAAACAATGCAAATAGACTCCTAATTAAAAAATAGAGAAGTTTTGAGACCAAATAAGCATTTGATCTTTTGAGTACACATTTGAGCATCTTAGTAGCGTATTATAAGCGTTCATTTCCTTAAATTCCAAATTGTGTCAAACTCACGCTCGTTTTGACCCACGTATGCTTAAAACAATGCAAATAGACTCCTAATTAAAAAATAGAGAAGTTTTGAGTATCTTAGTAGCGTATTATAAGCGTTCATTTGCTTAAATTCCAAATTGTGTCAAACTCACGCTCGTTTTGACCCACGTATGCTTAAAACAATGCAAATAGACTCCTAATTAAAAAATAGAGAAGTTTTGAGACCAAATAAGCATTTGAACTTTTGAGGACACATTTTGAGCATCTTAGTAGTGTATTATAAGCGTTCATTTGCTTAAATTACAAAGCGAGTCAAACTCACGCTCGTTTTATCCCACGAATGCTTACAACTTTGCCAATAGACTCCTAATTGAAAAATAGAGAAGTTTTGAGACCAAATAAGCATTTGAACTTTTGAGGACTCATTTTGAGAATCTTAGTAGCGTATTATAATCGTTCATTTGCTTAAATTCCAAATTGTGTCAAACTCACGCTCGTTTTGACCCACGAATGCTTAAAACAATGCAAATAGACTCCTAATTAAAAAATAGAGAAGTTTTGAGACCAAATAAGCATTTGAACTTTTGAGGACTCATTTTGAGAATCTTAGTAGCGTATTATACGCGTTCATTTCCTTAAATTCCAAATTGTGTCAAACTCACGCTCGTTTTGACCCACGAATGCTTAAAACAATGCAAATAGACTCCTAATTAAAAAATAGAGAAGTTTTGAGACCAAATAAGCATTTGAACTTTTGAGGACTCATTTTGAGAATCTTAGTAGCGTATTATAAGCGTTCATTTGCTTAAATTCCAAATTGTGTCAAACTCACGCTCGTTTTGACCCACGAATGCTTAAAACAATGCAAATAGAATCCTAATTAAAAAATAGAGAAGTTTTGAGACCAAATAAGCATTTGATCTTTTGAGTACACATTTTGAGCATCTTAATAGTGTATTATAAGCGTTCATTTGCTTAAATTACAAAGCGAGTCAAACTCACGCACGTTTTATCCCACGAATGCTTACAACTTTGCCAATAGACTCCTAATGGAAAAATAGAGAAGTTTTGAGACCCAATAAGCATTTGAACTTTTGAGGACTCATTTTGAGAATCTTAGTAGCGTATTATAAGCGTTCATTTCCTTAAATTCCAAATTGTGTCAAAGTCACGCTCGTTTTGACCCACGAATGCTTAAAACAATGCAAATAGACTCCTAATTAAAAAATAGAGAAGTTTTGAGACCAAATAAGCATTTGATCTTTTGAGTACACATTTGAGCATCTTAGTAGCGTATTATAAGCGTTCATTTCCTTAAATTCCAAATTGTGTCAAACTCACGCTCGTTTTGACCCACGTATGCTTAAAACAATGCAAATAGACTCCTAATTAAAAAATAGAGAAGTTTTGAGACCAAATAAGCATTTGATCTTTTGAGGACATATTTTGAGTATCTTAGTAGCGTATTATAAGCGTTCATTTGCTTAAATTCCAAATTGTGTCAAACTCACGCTCGTTTTGACCCACGTATGCTTAAAACAATGCAAATAGACTCCTAATTAAAAAATAGAGAAGTTTTGAGACCAAATAAGCATTTGAACTTTTGAGGACACATTTTGAGCATCTTAGTAGTGTATTATAAGCGTTCATTTGCTTAAATTACAAAGCGAGTCAAACTCACGCTCGTTTTATCCCACGAATGCTTACAACTTTGCCAATAGACTCCTAATTGAAAAATAGAGAAGTTTTGAGACCAAATAAGCATTTGAACTTTTGAGGACTCATTTTGAGAATCTTAGTAGCGTATTATAATCGTTCATTTGCTTAAATTCCAAATTGTGTCAAACTCACGCTCGTTTTGACCCACGAATGCTTAAAACAATGCAAATAGACTCCTAATTAAAAAATAGAGAAGTTTTGAAACCAAATAAGCAATTGAACTTTTGAGGACTCATTTTGAGAATCTTAGTAGCGTATTATACGCGTTCATTTCCTTAAATTCCAAATTGTGTCAAACTCACGCTCGTTTTGACCCACGAATGCTTAAAACAATGCAAATAGACTCCTAATTAAAAAATAGAGAAGTTTTGAGACCAAATAAGCATTTGAACTTTTGAGGACTCATTTTGAGAATCTTAGTAGCGTATTATAAGCGTTCATTTGCTTAAATTCCAAATTGTGTCAAACTCACGCTCGTTTTGACCCACGAATGCTTAAAACAATGCAAATAGAATCCTAATTAAAAAATAGAGAAGTTTTGAGACCAAATAAGCATTTGATCTTTTGAGTACACATTTTGAGCATCTTAATAGTGTATTATAAGCGTTCATTTGCTTAAATTACAAAGCGAGTCAAACTCACGCTCGTTTTATCCCACGAATGCTTACAACTTTGCCAATAGACTCCTAATGGAAAAATAGAGAAGTTTTGAGACCAAATAAGCATTTGAACTTTTGAGGACTCATTTTGAGAATCTTAGTAGCGTATTATAAGCGATCATTTCCTTAAATTCCAAATTGTGTCAAAGTCACGCTCGTTTTGACCCACGAATGCTTAAAACAATGCAAATAGAATCCTAATTAAAAAATAGAGAAGTTTTGAGACCAAATAAGCATTTGATCTTTTGAGTACACATTTTGAGCATCTTAATAGTGTATTATAAGCGTTCATTTGCTTAAATTACAAAGCGAGTCAAAGTCACGCTCGTTTTATCCCACGAATGCTTACAACTTTGCCAATAGACTCCTAATGGAAAAATAGAGAAGTTTTGAGACCAAATAAGCATTTGAACTTTTGAGGACTCATTTTGAGAATCTTAGTAGCGTATTATAAGCGTTCATTTGCTTAAATTCCAAATTGTGTCAAACTCACGCTCGTTTTGACCCACGAATGCTTAAAACAATGCAAATAGACTCCTAATTAAAAAATAGAGAAGTTTTGAGACCAAATAAGCATTTGATCTTTTGAGTACACATTTGAGCATCTTAGTAGCGTATTATAAGCGTTCATTTCCTTAAATTCCAAATTGTGTCAAACTCACGCTCGTTTTGACCCACGTATGCTTAAAACAATGCAAATAGACTCCTAATTAAAAAATAGAGAAGTTTTGAGACCAAATAAGCATTTGATCTTTTGAGGACATATTTTGAGTATCTTAGTAGCGTATTATAAGCGTTCATTTGCTTAAATTCCAAATTGTGTCAAACTCACGCTCGTTTTGACCCACGTATGCTTAAAACAATGCAAATAGACTCCTAATTAAAAAATAGAGAAGTTTTGAGACCAAATAAGCATTTGATCTTTTGAGCACACATTTTGAGTATCTTAGTAGCGTATTATAAGCGTTCATTTGCTTAAATTCCAAATTGTGTCAAACTCACGCTCGTTTTGACCCACGAATGCTTAAAACAATGCAAATAGACTCCTAATTAAAAAATAGAGAAGTTTTGAGACCAAATAAGCATTTCATCTTTTGAGTACACATTTTGAGCATCTTAGTAGGGTATTATAAGCGTTCATTTCCTTAAATTCCATAGCGTGCCAAACTCACGCTCGTTTTAACCCACGAATGCTTAAAACAGTGCAAATAGACTCCTAATTAAAAAATAGAGAAGTTTTGAGACCAAATAAGCATTTGAACTTTTGAGGACTCATTTTGAGAATCTTAGTAGCGTATTATAAGCGTTCATTTGCTTAAATTCCAAATTGTGTCAAACTCACGCTCGTTTTGACCCACGAATGCTTAAAACAATGCAAATAGACTCCTAATTAAAAAATAGAGAAGTTTTGAGACCAAATAAGCATTTGATCTTTTGAGTACACATTTTGAGCATCTTAGTAGGGTATTATAAGCGTTCATTTCCTTAAATTCCATAGCGTGCCAAACTCACGCTCGTTTTAACCCACGAATGCTTACAACTTTGCCAATAGACTCCTAATTAAAAAATAGAGAAGTTTTGAGACCCAATAAGCATTTGAACTTTTGAGGACTCATTTTGAGAATCTTAGTAGCGTATTATAAGCGTTCATTTCCTTAAATTCCAAATTGTGTCAAACTCACGCTCGTTTTGACCCACGAATGCTTAAAACAATGCAAATAGACTCCTAATTAAAAAATAGAGAAGTTTTGAGACCAAATAAGCATTTGAACTTTTGAGGACTCATTTTGAGAATCTTAGTAGCGTATTATAAGCGATCATTTCCTTAAATTCCAAATTGTGTCAAAGTCACGCTCGTTTTGACCCACGAATGCTTAAAACAATGCAAATAGAATCCTAATTAAAAAATAGAGAAGTTTTGAGACCAAATAAGCATTTGATCTTTTGAGTACACATTTTGAGCATCTTAATAGTGTATTATAAGCGTTCATTTGCTTAAATTACAAAGCGAGTCAAAGTCACGCTCGTTTTATCCCACGAATGCTTACAACTTTGCCAATAGACTCCTAATGGAAAAATAGAGAAGTTTTGAGACCAAATAAGCATTTGAACTTTTGAGGACTCATTTTGAGAATCTTAGTAGCGTATTATAAGCGTTCATTTGCTTAAATTCCAAATTGTGTCAAACTCACGCTCGTTTTGACCCACGAATGCTTAAAACAATGCAAATAGACTCCTAATTAAAAAATAGAGAAGTTTTGAGACCAAATAAGCATTTGATCTTTTGAGTACACATTTGAGCATCTTAGTAGCGTATTATAAGCGTTCATTTCCTTAAATTCCAAATTGTGTCAAACTCACGCTCGTTTTGACCCACGTATGCTTAAAACAATGCAAATAGACTCCTAATTAAAAAATAGAGAAGTTTTGAGACCAAATAAGCATTTGATCTTTTGAGGACATATTTTGAGTATCTTAGTAGCGTATTATAAGCGTTCATTTGCTTAAATTCCAAATTGTGTCAAACTCACGCTCGTTTTGACCCACGTATGCTTAAAACAATGCAAATAGACTCCTAATTAAAAAATAGAGAAGTTTTGAGACCAAATAAGCATTTGATCTTTTGAGCACACATTTTGAGTATCTTAGTAGCGTATTATAAGCGTTCATTTGCTTAAATTCCAAATTGTGTCAAACTCACGCTCGTTTTGACCCACGAATGCTTAAAACAATGCAAATAGACTCCTAATTAAAAAATAGAGAAGTTTTGAGACCAAATAAGCATTTCATCTTTTGAGTACACATTTTGAGCATCTTAGTAGGGTATTATAAGCGTTCATTTCCTTAAATTCCATAGCGTGCCAAACTCACGCTCGTTTTAACCCACGAATGCTTAAAACAGTGCAAATAGACTCCTAATTAAAAAATAGAGAAGTTTTGAGACCAAATAAGCATTTGAACTTTTGAGGACTCATTTTGAGAATCTTAGTAGCGTATTATAAGCGTTCATTTGCTTAAATTCCAAATTGTGTCAAACTCACGCTCGTTTTGACCTACGAATGCTTAAAACAATGCAAATAGACTCCTAATTAAAAAATAGAGAAGTTTTGAGACCAAATAAGCATTTGATCTTTTGAGTACACATTTTGAGCATCTTAGTAGGGTATTATAAGCGTTCATTTCCTTAAATTCCATAGCGTGCCAAACTCACGCTCGTTTTAACCCACGAATGCTTACAACTTTGCCAATAGACTCCTAATTAAAAAATAGAGAAGTTTTGAGACCCAATAAGCATTTGAACTTTTGAGGACTCATTTTGAGAATCTTAGTAGCGTATTATAAGCGTTCATTTCCTTAAATTCCAAATTGTGTCAAACTCACGCTCGTTTTGACCCACGAATGCTTAAAACAATGCAAATAGACTCCTAATTAAAAAATAGAGAACTTTTGAGACCAAATAAGCATTTGATCTTTTGAGTACACATTTTGAGCATCTTAGTAGGGTATTATAAGCGTTCATTTCCTTAAATTCCATAGCGTGCCAAACTCACGCTCGTTTTAACCCACGAATGCTTAAAACAGTGCAAATAGACTCCTAATTAAAAAATAGAGAAGTTTTGAGACCCAATAAGCATTTGAACTTTTGAGGACTCATTTTGAGAATCTTAGTAGCGTATTATAAGCGTTCATTTACTTAAATTCCAAATTGTGTCAAACTCACGCTCGTTTTGACCCACGAATGCTTAAAACAATGCAAATAGAATCCTAATTAAAAAATAGAGAACTTTTGAGACCAAATAAGCATTTGATCTTTTGAGTACACATTTTGAGCATCTTAGTAGGGTATTATAAGCGTTCATTTCCTTAAATTCCATAGCGTGCCAAACTCACGCTCGTTTTAACCCACGAATGCTTAAAACAGTGCAAATAGACTCCTAATTAAAAAATAGAGAAGTTTTGAGACCAAATAAGCATTTGAACTTTTGAGGACTCATTTTGAGAATCTTAGTAGCGTATTATAATCGTTCATTTGCTTAAATTCCAAATTGTGTCAAACTCACGCTCGTTTTGACCCACGAATGCTTAAAACAATGCAAATAGACTCCTAATTAAAAAATAGAGAAGTTTTGAGACCAAATAAGCATTTGAACTTTTGAGGACTCATTTTGAGAATCTTAGTAGCGTATTATACGCGTTCATTTCCTTAAATTCCAAATTGTGTCAAACTCACGCTCGTTTTGACCCACGAATGCTTAAAACAATGCAAATAGACTCCTAATTAAAAAATAGAGAAGTTTTGAGACCAAATAAGCATTTGAACTTTTGAGGACTCATTTTGAGAATCTTAGTAGCGTATTATAAGCGTTCATTTGCTTAAATTCCAAATTGTGTCAAACTCACGCTCGTTTTGACCCACGAATGCTTAAAACAATGCAAATAGAATCCTAATTAAAAAATAGAGAAGTTTTGAGACCCAATAAGCATTTGAACTTTTGAGGACTCATTTTGAGAATCTTAGTAGCGTATTATAAGCGTTCATTTCCTTAAATTCCAAATTGTGTCAAACTCACGCTCGTTTTGACCCACGAATGCTTAAAACAATGCAAATAGACTCCTAATTAAAAAATAGAGAAGTTTTGAGACCAAATAAGCATTTGAACTTTTGAGGACTCATTTTGAGAATCTTAGTAGCGTATTATAAGCGTTCATTTCCTTAAATTCCATAGCGTGCCAAACTCACGCTCGTTTTAACCCACGAATGCTTACAACTTTGCCAATAGACTCCTAATTAAAAAATAGAGAAGTTTTGAGACCCAATAAGCATTTGAACTTTTGAGGACTCATTTTGAGAATCTTAGTAGCGTATTATAAGCGTTCATTTCCTTAAATTCCAAATTGTGTCAAACTCACGCTCGTTTCGACCCACGAATGCTTAAAACAATGCAAATAGACTCCTAATTAAAAAATAGAGAACTTTTGAGACCAAATAAGCATTTGATCTTTTGAGTACACATTTTGAGCATCTTAGTAGGGTATTATAAGCGTTCATTTCCTTAAATTCCATAGCGTGCCAAACTCACGCTCGTTTTAACCCACGAATGCTTAAAACAGTGCAAATAGACTCCTAATTAAAAAATAGAGAAGTTTTGAGACCCAATAAGCATTTGAACTTTTGAGGACTCATTTTGAGAATCTTAGTAGCGTATTATAAGCGTTCATTTACTTAAATTCCAAATTGTGTCAAACTCACGCTCGTTTTGACCCACGAATGCTTAAAACAATGCAAATAGAGTCCTAATTAAAAAATAGAGAACTTTTGAGACCAAATAAGCATTTGATCTTTTGAGTACACATTTTGAGCATCTTAGTAGGGTATTGTAAGCGTTCATTTCCTTAAATTCCATAGCGTGCCAAACTCACGCTCGTTTTAACCCACGAATGCTTAAAACAGTGCAAATAGACTCCTAATTAAAAAATAGAGAAGTTTTGAGACCAAATAAGCATTTGAACTTTTGAGGACTCATTTTGAGAATCTTAGTAGCGTATTATAAGCGTTCATTTGCTTAAATTCCAAATTGTGTCAAACTCACGCTCGTTTTGACCCACGAATGCTTAAAACAATGCAAATAGACTCCTAATTAAAAAATAGAGAAGTTTTGAGACCCAATAAGCAATTTATCTTTTGAGGACTCATTTTGAGCATCTTAGTAGCGTATTATAAGCGTTCATTTGCTTAAATTCCAAATTGTGTCAAACTCACGCTCGTTTTGACCCACGAATGCTTAAAACAATGCAAATAGACTCCTAATTAAAAAATAGAGAAGTTTTGAGACCAAATAAGCATTTGATCTTTTGAGTACACATTTTGAGCATCTTAGTAGGGTATTATAAGCGTTCATTTCCTTAAATTCCATAGCGTGCCAAACTCACGCTCGTTTTAACCCACGAATGCTTAAAACAGTGCAAATAGACTCCTAATTAAAAAATAGAGAAGTTTTGAGACCAAATAAGCATTTGAACTTTTGAGGACTCATTTTGAGAATCTTAGTAGCGTATTATGAGCGTTCATTTGCTTAAATTCCAAATTGTGTCAAACTCACGCTCGTTTTGACCCACGAATGCTTAAAACAATGCAAATAGACTCCTAATTAAAAAATAGAGAAGTTTTGAGACCAAATAAGCATTTCATCTTTTGAGTACACATTTTGAGCATCTTAGTAGGGTATTATAAGCGTTCATTTCCTTAAATTCCATAGCGTGCCAAACTCACGCTCGTTTTAACCCACGAATGCTTACAACTTTGCCAATAGACTCCTAATTAAAAAATAGAGAAGTTTTGAGACCAAATAAGCATTTGAACTTTTGAGGACTCATTTTGAGAATCTTAGTAGCGTATTATAAGCGTTCATTTGCTTAAATTCCAAATTGTGTCAAACTCACGCTCGTTTTGACCCACGAATGCTTAAAACAATGCAAATAGACTCCTAATTAAAAAATAGAGAAGTTTTGAGACCAAATAAGCATTTGATCTTTTGAGTACACATTTTGAGCATCTTAGTAGGGTATTATAAGCGTTCATTTCCTTAAATTCCATAGCGTGCCAAACTCACGCTCGTTTTAACCCACGAATGCTTAAAACAGTGCAAATAGACTCCTAATTAAAAAATAGAGAAGTTTTGAGACCAAATAAGCATTTGAACTTTTGAGGACTCATTTTGAGAATCTTAGTAGCGTATTATAAGCGTTCATTTGCTTAAATTCCAAATTGTGTCAAACTCACGCTCGTTTTGACCCACGAATGCTTAAAACAATGCAAATAGAATCCTAATTAAAAAATAGAGAAGTTTTGAGACCAAATAAGCATTTGATCTTTTGAGTACACATTTTGAGCATCTTAATAGTGTATTATAAGCGTTCATTTGCTTAAATTACAAAGCGAGTCAAACTCACGCTCGTTTTATCCCACGAATGCTTACAACTTTGCCAATAGACTCCTAATGGAAAAATAGAGAAGTTTTGAGACCAAATAAGCATTTGAACTTTTGAGGACTCATTTTGAGAATCTTAGTAGCGTATTATAAGCGTTCATTTCCTTAAATTCCAAATTGTGTCAAAGTCACGCTCGTTTTGACCCACGAATGCTTAAAACAATGCAAATAGAATCCTAATTAAAAAATAGAGAAGTTTTGAGACCAAATAAGCATTTGATCTTTTGAGTACACATTTTGAGCATCTTAATAGTGTATTATAAGCGTTCATTTGCTTAAATTACAAAGCGAGTCAAACTCACGCTCGTTTTATCCCACGAATGCTTACAACTTTGCCAATAGACTCCTAATGGAAAAATAGAGAAGTTTTGAGACCAAATAAGCATTTGAACTTTTGAGGACTCATTTTGAGAATCTTAGTAGCGTATTATAAGCGTTCATTTGCTTAAATTCCAAATTGTGTCAAACTCACGCTCGTTTTGACCCACGAATGCTTAAAACAATGCAAATAGACTCCTAATTAAAAAATAGAGAAGTTTTGAGACCAAATAAGCATTTGATCTTTTGAGTACACATTTGAGCATCTTAGTAGCGTATTATAAGCGTTCATTTCCTTAAATTCCAAATTGTGTCAAACTCACGCTCGTTTTGACCCACGTATGCTTAAAACAATGCAAATAGACTCCTAATTAAAAAATAGAGAAGTCTTGAGACCAAATAAGCATTTGATCTTTTGAGGACACATTTTGAGTATCTTAGTAGCGTATTATAAGCTTTCATTTGCTTAAATTCCAAATTGTGTCAAACTCACGCTCGTTTTGACCCACGTATGCTTAAAACAATGCAAATAGACTCCTAATTAAAAAATAGAGAAGTTTTGAGACCAAATAAGCATTTGATCTTTTGAGCACACATTTTGAGTATCTTAGTAGCGTATTATAAGCGTTCATTTGCTTAAATTCCAAATTGTGTCAAACTCACGCTCGTTTTGACCCACGAATGCTTAAAACAATGCAAATAGACTCCTAATTAAAAAATAGAGAAGTTTTGAGACCAAATAAGCATTTCATCTTTTGAGTACACATTTTGAGCATCTTAGTAGGGTATTATAAGCGTTCATTTCCTTAAATTCCATAGCGTGCCAAACTCACGCTCGTTTTAACCCACGAATGCTTAAAACAGTGCAAATAGACTCCTAATTAAAAAATAGAGAAGTTTTGAGACCAAATAAGCATTTGAACTTTTGAGGACTCATTTTGAGAATCTTAGTAGCGTATTATAAGCGTTCATTTGCTTAAATTCCAAATTGTGTCAAACTCACGCTCGTTTTGACCCACGAATGCTTAAAACAATGCAAATAGACTCCTAATTAAAAAATAGAGAAGTTTTGAGACCAAATAAGCATTTGATCTTTTGAGTACACATTTTGAGCATCTTAGTAGGGTATTATAAGCGTTCATTTCCTTAAATTCCATAGCGTGCCAAACTCACGCTCGTTTTAACCCACGAATGCTTACAACTTTGCCAATAGACTCCTAATTAAAAAATAGAGAAGTTTTGAGACCCAATAAGCATTTGAACTTTTGAGGACTCATTTTGAGAATCTTAGTGGCGTATTATAAGCGTTCATTTCCTTAAATTCCAAATTGTGTCAAACTCACGCTCGTTTTGACCCACGAATGCTTAAAACAATGCAAATAGACTCCTAATTAAAAAATAGAGAACTTTTGAGACCAAATAAGCATTTGATCTTTTGAGTACACATTTTGAGCATCTTAGTAGGGTATTATAAGCGTTCATTTCCTTAAATTCCATAGCGTGCCAAACTCACGCTCGTTTTAACCCACGAATGCTTAAAACAGTGCAAATAGACTCCTAATTAAAAAATAGAGAAGTTTTGAGACCCAATAAGCATTTGAACTTTTGAGGACTCATTTTGAGAATCTTAGTAGCGTATTATAAGCGTTCATTTACTTAAATTCCAAATTGTGTCAAACTCACGCTCGTTTTGACCCACGAATGCTTAAAACAATGCAAATAGAATCCTAATTAAAAAATAGAGAACTTTTGAGACCAAATAAGCATTTGATCTTTTGAGTACACATTTTGAGCATCTTAGTAGGGTATTATAAGCGTTCATTTCCTTAAATTCCATAGCGTGCCAAACTCACGCTCGTTTTAACCCACGAATGCTTAAAACAGTGCAAATAGACTCCTAATTAAAAAATAGAGAAGTTTTGAGACCAAATAAGCATTTGAACTTTTGAGGACTCATTTTGAGAATCTTAGTAGCGTATTATAAGCGTTCATTTGCTTAAATTCCAAATTGTGTCAAACTCACGCTCGTTTTGACCCACGAATGCTTAAAACAATGCAAATAGACTCCTAATTAAAAAATAGAGAAGTTTTGAGACCAAATAAGCATTTGATCTTTTGAGTACACATTTTGAGCATCTTAGTAGGGTATTATAAGCGTTCATTTCCTTAAATTCCATAGCGTGCCAAACTCACGCTCGTTTTAACCCACGAATGCTTAAAACAGTGCAAATAGACTCCTAATTAAAAAATAGAGAAGTTTTGAGACCAAATAAGCATTTGAACTTTTGAGGACTCATTTTGAGAATCTTAGTAGCGTATTATAAGCGTTCATTTGCTTAAATTCCAAATTGTGTCAAACTCACACTCGTTTTGACCCACGAAT
Organism: Crataegus laevigata; assembly: GCA_963580275.1. Taxonomy (NCBI): domain Eukaryota; kingdom Viridiplantae; phylum Streptophyta; class Magnoliopsida; order Rosales; family Rosaceae; genus Crataegus; species Crataegus laevigata. Next base: position 19,958,908 of record OY756952.1, read on the forward strand.
GCTTAAAACAATGCAAATAGACTCCTAATTAAAAAATAGAGAAGTTTTGAGACCAAATAAGCATTTGATCTTTTGAGTACACATTTTGAGCATCTTAGTAGGGTATTATAAGCGTTCATTTCCTTAAATTCCATAGCGTGCCAAACTCACGCTCGTTTTAACCCACGAATGCTTACAACTTTGCCAATAGACTCCTAATTAAAAAATAGAGAAGTTTTGAGACCAAATAAGCATTTGAACTTTTGAGGACTCATTTTGAGAATCTTAGTAGCGTATTATAAGCGTTCATTTGCTTAAATTCCAAATTGTGTCAAACTCACGCTCGTTTTGACCCACGTATGCTTAAAACAATGCAAATAGACTCCTAATTAAACAGTAGAGAAGTTTTGAGACCAAATAAGCATTTCATCTTTTGAGTACACATTTTGAGTATCTTAGTAGGGTATTATAAGCGTTCATTTCCTTAAATTCGATAGCGTGCCAAACTCACGCTCGTTTTAACCCACGAATGCTTAAAACAGTGCAAATAGACTCCTAATTAAAAAATAGAGAAGTTTTGAGACCAAATAAGCATTTGAACTTTTGAGGACTCATTTTGAGAATCTTAGTAGCGTATTATAAGCGTTCATTTGCTTAAATTCCAAATTGTGTCAAACTCACGCTCGTTTTGACCCACGAATGCTTAAAACAATGCAAAAAGACTCCTAATTAAAAAATAGAGAAGTTTTGAGACCAAATAAGCATTTCATCTTTTGAGTACACATTTTGAGTATCTTAGTAGGGTATTATAAGCGTTCATTTCCTTAAATTCCATAGCGTGCCAAACTCACGCTCGTTTTAACCCACGAATGCTTACAACTTTGCCAATAGACTCCTAATTAAAAAATAGAGAAGTTTTGAGACCCAATAAGCATTTGAACTTTTGAGGACTCATTTTGAGAATCTTAGTAGCGTATTATAAGCGTTCATTTCCTTAAATTCCAAATTGTGTCAAACTCACGCTCGTTTTGACCCACGAATGCTTAAAACAATGCAAATAGACTCCTAATTAAAAAATAGAGAAGTTTTGAGACCAAATAAGCATTTGATCTTTTGAGTACACATTTTGAGCATCTTAGTAGGGTATTATAAGCGTTCATTTCCTTAAATTCCATAGCGTGCCAAACTCACGCTCGTTTTAACCCACGAATGCTTAAAACAGTGCAAATAGACTCCTAATTAAAAAATAGAGAAGTTTTGAGACCAAATAAGCATTTGAACTTTTGAGGACTCATTTTGAGAATCTTAGTAGCGTATTATAAGCGTTCATTCGCTTAAATTCCAAATTGTGTCAAACTCACGCTCGTTGTGACCCACGAATGCTTAAAACAATGCAAATAGACTCCTAATTAAACAATAGAGAAGTTTTGAGACCAAATAAGCATTTGATCTTTTGAGGACACATTTTGAGTATCTTAGTAGCGTATTATAAGCGTTCATTTGCTTAAATTCCAAATTGTGTCAAACTCACGCTCGTTTTGACCCACGAATGCTTAAAACAATGCAAAAAGACTCCTAATTAAAAAATAGAGAAGTTTTGAGACCAAATAAGCATTTCATCTTTTGAGTACACATTTTGAGTATCTTAGTAGGGTATTATAAGCGTTCATTTCCTTAAATTCCATAGCGTGCCAAACTCACGCTCGTTTTAACCCACGAATGCTTAAAACAGTGCAAATAGACTCCTAATTAAAAAATAGAGAAGTTTTGAGACCAAATAAGCATTTGAACTTTTGAGGACTCATTTTGAGAATCTTAGTAGCGTATTATAAGCGTTCATTTGCTTAAATTCCAAATTGTGTCAAACTCACGCTCGTTTTGACCCACGAATGCTTAAAACAATGCAAATAGACTCCTAATTAAAAAATAGAGAAGTTTTGAGACCAAATAAGCATTTGATCTTTTGAGTACACATTTTGAGCATCTTAGTAGGGTATTATAAGCGTTCATTTCCTTAAATTCCATAGCGTGCCAAACTCACGCTCGTTTTAACCCACGAATGCTTACAACTTTGCCAATAGACTCCTAATTAAAAAATAGAGAAGTTTTGAGACGAAATAAGCATTTGAACTTTTGAGGACTCATTTTGAGAATCTTAGTAGCGTATTATAAGCGTTCATTTGCTTAAATTCCAAATTGTGTCAAACTCACGCTCGTTTTGACCCACGAATGCTTAAAACAATGCAAATAGACTCCTAATTAAAAAATAGAGAAGTTTTGAGACCAAATAAGCATTTGATCTTTTGAGTACACATTTTGAGCATCTTAGTAGGGTATTATAAGCGTTCATTTCCTTAAATTCCATAGCGTGCCAAACTCACGCTCGTTTTAACCCACGAATGCTTAAAACAGTGCAAATAGACTCCTAATTAAAAAATAGAGAAGTTTTGAGACCAAATAAGCATTTGAACTTTTGAGGACTCATTTTGAGAATCTTAGTAGCGTATTATAAGCGTTCATTCGCTTAAATTCCAAATTGTGTCAAACTCACGCTCGTTGTGACCCACGAATGCTTAAAACAATGCAAATAGACTCCTAATTAAAAAATAGAGAAGTTTTGAGACCAAATAAGCATTTGATCTTGTGAGGACACATTTTGAGCATCTTAGTAGTGTATTATAAGCGTTCATTTGCTTAAATTACAAAGCGAGTCAAACTCACGCTCGTTTTATCCCACGAATGCTTACAACTTTGCCAATAGACTCCTAATTGAAAAATAGAGAAGTTTTGAGACCAAATAAGCATTTGAACTTTTGAGGACTCATTTTGAGAATCTTAGTAGCGTATTATAATCGTTCATTTGCTTAAATTCCAAATTGTGTCAAACTCACGCTCGTTTTGACCCACGAATGCTTAAAACAATGCAAATAGACTCCTAATTAAAAAATAGAGAAGTTTTGAGACCAAATAAGCATTTGAACTTTTGAGGACTCATTTTGAGAATCTTAGTAGCGTATTATACGCGTTCATTTCCTTAAATTCCAAATTGTGTCAAACTCACGCTCGTTTTGACCCACGAATGCTTAAAACAATGCAAATAGACTCCTAATTAAAAAATAGAGAAGTTTTGAGACCAAATAAGCATTTGAACTTTTGAGTACACATTTTGAGCATCTTAATAGTGTATTATAAGCGTTCATTTGCTTAAATTACAAAGCGAGTCAAACTCACGCTCGTTTTATCCCACGAATGCTTACAACTTTGCCAATAGACTCCTAATGGAAAAATAGAGAAGTTTTGAGACCAAATAAGCATTTGAACTTTTGAGGACTCATTTTGAGAATCTTAGTAGCGTATTATAAGCGTTCATTTCCTTAAATTCCAAATTGTGTCAAAGTCACGCTCGTTTTGACCCACGAATGCTTAAAACAATGCAAATAGAATCCTAATTAAAAAATAGAGAAGTTTTGAGACCAAATAAGCATTTGATCTTTTGAGTACACATTTTGAGCATCTTAATAGTGTATTATAAGCGTTCATTTGCTTAAATTACAAAGCGAGTCAAAGTCACGCTCGTTTTATCCCACGAATGCTTACAACTTTGCCAATAGACTCCTAATGGAAAAATAGGGAAGTTTTGAGACCAAATAAGCATTTGAACTTTTGAGGACTCATTTTGAGAATCTTAGTAGCGTATTATAAGCGTTCATTTGCTTAAATTCCAAATTGTGTCAAACTCACGCTCGTTTTGACCCACGAATGCTTAAAACAATGCAAATAGACTCCTAATTAAAAAATAGAGAAGTTTTGAGACCAAATAAGCATTTGATCTTTTGAGTACACATTTTGAGCATCTTAGTAGGGTATTATAAGCGTTCATTTCCTTAAATTCCATAGCGTGCCAAACTCACGCTCGTTTTAACCCACGAATGCTTACAACTTTGCCAATAGACTCCTAATTAAAAAATAGAGAAGTTTTGAGACCCAATAAGCATTTGAACTTTTGAGGACTCATTTTGAGAATCTTAGTAGCGTATTATAAGCGTTCATTTCCTTAAATTCCAAATTGTGTCAAACTCACGCTCGTTTTGACCCACGAATGCTTAAAACAATGCAAATAGACTCCTAATTAAAAAATAGAGAACTTTTGAGACCAAATAAGCATTTGATCTTTTGAGTACACATTTTGAGCATCTTAGTAGGGTATTATAAGCGTTCATTTACTTAAATTCCATAGCGTGCCAAACTCACGCTCGTTTTAACCCACGAATGCTTAAAACAGTGCAAATAGACTCCTAATTAAAAAATAGAGAAGTTTTGAGACCAAATAAGCATTTGAACTGTTGAGGACTCATTTTGAGAATCTTAGTAGCGTATTATAAGCGTTCATTTGCTTAAATTCCAAATTGTGTCAAACTCACGCTCGTTTTGACCCACGAATGCTTAAAACAATGCAAATAGACTCCTAATTAAAAAATAGAGAAGTTTTGAGACCAAATAAGCATTTGATCTTTTGAGTACACATTTTGAGCATCTTAGTAGGGTATTATAAGCGTTCATTTCCTTAAATTCCATAGCGTGCCAAACTCACGCTCGTTTTAACCCACGAATGCTTAAAACAGTGCAAATAGACTCCTAATTAAAAAATAGAGAAGTTTTGAGACCAAATAAGCATTTGATCTTTTGAGTACACATTTTGAGCATCTTAGTAGGGTATTATAAGCGTTCATTTCCTTAAATTCCATAGCGTGCCAAACTCACGCTCGTTTTAACCCACGAATGCTTAAAACAGTGCAAATAGACTCCTAATTAAAAAATAGAGAAGTTTTGAGACCAAATAAGCATTTGATCTTGTGAGGACACATTTTGAGCATCTTAGTAGTGTATTATAAGCGTTCATTTGCTTAAATTACAAAGCGAGTCAAACTCACGCTCGTTTTATCCCACGAATGCTTACAACTTTGCCAATAGACTCCTAATGGAAAAATAGAGAAGTTTTGAGACCAAATAAGCATTTGAACTTTTGAGGACTCATTTTGAGAATCTTAGTAGCGTATTATAAGCGTTCATTTGCTTAAATTCCAAATTGTGTCAAACTCACGCTCGTTTTGACCCACGAATGCTTAAAACAATGCAAATAGAATCCTAATTAAAAAATAGAGAAGTTTTGAGACCAAATAAGCATTTGATCTTTTGAGTACACATTTTGAGCATCTTAATAGTGTATTATAAGCGTTCATTTGCTTAAATTACAAAGCGAGTCAAACTCACGCTCGTTTTATCCCACGAATGCTTACAACTTTGCCAATAGACTCCTAATGGAAAAATAGAGAAGTTTTGAGACCAAATAAGCATTTGAACTTTTGAGGACTCATTTTGAGAATCTTAGTAGCGTATTATAAGCGTTCATTTCCTTAAATTCCAAATTGTGTCAAAGTCACGCTCGTTTTGACCCACGAATGCTTAAAACAATGCAAATAGAATCCTAATTAAAAAATAGAGAAGTTTTGAGACCAAATAAGCATTTGATCTTTTGAGTACACATTTTGAGCATCTTAATAGTGTATTATAAGCGTTCATTTGCTTAAATTACAAAGCGAGTCAAACTCACGCTCGTTTTATCCCACGAATGCTTACAACTTTGCCAATAGACTCCTAATGGAAAAATAGAGAAGTTTTGAGACCAAATAAGCATTTGAACTTTTGAGGACTCATTTTGAGAATCTTAGTAGCGTATTATAAGCGTTCATTTGCTTAAATTCCAAATTGTGTCAAACTCACGCTCGTTTTGACCCACGAATGCTTAAAACAATGCAAATAGACTCCTAATTAAAAAATAGAGAAGTTTTGAGACCAAATAAGCATTTCATCTTTTGAGTACACATTTTGAGCATCTTAGTAGGGTATTATAAGCGTTCATTTCCTTAAATTCCATAGCGTGCCAAACTCACGCTCGTTTTAACCCACGAATGCTTAAAACAGTGCAAATAGACTCCTAATTAAAAAATAGAGAAGTTTTGAGACCAAATAAGCATTTGAACTTTTGAGGACTCATTTTGAGAATCTTAGTAGCGTATTATAAGCGTTCATTTGCTTAAATTCCAAATTGTGTCAAACTCACGCTCGTTTTGACCCACGAATGCTTAAAACAATGCAAATAGACTCCTAATTAAAAAATAGAGAAGTTTTGAGACCAAATAAGCATTTGATCTTTTGAGTACACATTTTGAGCATCTTAGTAGGGTATTATAAGCGTTCATTTCCTTAAATTCCATAGCGTGCCAAACTCACGCTCGTTTTAACCCACGAATGCTTACAACTTTGCCAATAGACTCCTAATTAAAAAATAGAGAAGTTTTGAGACCCAATAAGCATTTGAACTTTTGAGGACTCATTTTGAGAATCTTAGTAGCGTATTATAAGCGTTCATTTCCTTAAATTCCAAATTGTGTCAAACTCACGCTCGTTTTGACCCACGAATGCTTAAAACAATGCAAATAGACTCCTAATTAAAAAATAGAGAACTTTTGAGACCAAATAAGCATTTGATCTTGTGAGGACACATTTTGAGCATCTTAGTAGGGTATTATAAGCGTTCATTTCCTTAAATTCCATAGCGTGCCAAACTCACGCTCGTTTTAACCCACGAATGCTTAAAACAGTGCAAATAGACTCCTAATTAAAAAATAGAGAGGTTTTGAGACCAAATAAGCATTTGAACTTTTGAGGACTCATTTTGGGAATCTTAGTAGCGTATTATAAGCGTTCATTTGCTTAAATTCCAAATTGTGTCAAACTCACGCTCGTTTTGACCCACGAATGCTTAAAACAATGCAAATAGACTCCTAATTAAAAAATAGAGAAGTTTTGAGACCAAATAAGCATTTGATCTTTTGAGTACACATTTTGAGCATCTTAGTAGGGTATTATAAGCGTTCATTTCCTTAAATTCCATAGCGTGCCAAACTCACGCTCGTTTTAACCCACGAATGCTTAAAACAGTGCAAATAGACTCCTAATTAAAAAATAGAGAAGTTTTGAGACCAAATAAGCATTTGAACTTTTGAGGACTCATTTTGAGAATCTTAGTAGCGTATTATAAGCGTTCATTTGCTTAAATTCCAAATTGTGTCAAACTCACGCTCGTTTTGACCCACGTATGCTTAAAACAATGCAAATAGACTCCTAATTAAAAAATAGAGATGTTTTGAGACCAAATAAGCATTTGATCTTTTGAGTACACATTTTGAGCATCTTAGTAGGGTATTATAAGCGTTCATTTCCTTAAATTCCATAGCGTGCCAAACTCACGCTCGTTTTAACCCACGAATGCTTAAAACAGTGCAAATAGACTCCTAATTAAAAAATAGAGAAGTTTTGAGACCAAATAAGCATTTGAACTTTTGAGGACTCATTTTGAGAATCTTAGTAGCGTATTATAAGCGTTCATTTGCTTAAATTCCAAATTGTGTCAAACTCACGCTCGTTGTGACCCACGAATGCTTAAAACAATGCAAATAGACTCCTAATTAAAAAATAGAGAAGTTTTGAGACCAAATAAGCATTTGAACTTTTGAGGACTCATTTTGAGAATCTTAGTAGCGTATTATAAGCGTTCATTTCCTTAAATTCCAAATTGTGTCAAACTCACGCTCGTTTTGACCCACGTATGCTTAAAACAATGCAAATAGATTCCTAATTAAAAAATAGAGAAGGTTTGAGACCAAATAAGCATTTGATCTTTTGAGGACACATTTTGAGTATCTTAGTAGCGTATTATAAGCGTTCATTTGCTTAAATTCCAAATTGTGTCAAACTCACGCTCGTTTTGACCCACGAATGCTTAAAACAATGCAAATAGACTCCTAATTAAAAAATAGAGAAGTTTTGAGACCAAATAAGCATTTGATCTTTTGAGTACACATTTTGAGCATCTTAGTAGGGTATTATAAGCGTTCATTTCCTTAAATTCCATAGCGTGCCAAACTCACGCTCGTTTTAACCCACGAATGCTTAAAACAGTGCAAATAGACTCCTAATTAAAAAATAGAGAAGTTTTGAGACCAAATAAGCATTTGATCTTTTGAGTACACATTTTGAGCATCTTAGTAGGGTATTATAAGCGTTCATTTCCTTAAATTCCATAGCGTGCCAAACTCACGCTCGTTTTAACCCACGAATGCTTAAAACAGTGCAAATAGACTCCTAATTAAAAAATAGAGAAGTTTTGAGACCAAATAAGCATTTGAACTTTTGAGGACTCATTTTGAGAATCTTAGTAGCGTATTATAAGCGTTCATTTGCTTAAATTCCAAATTGTGTCAAACTCACGCTCGTTTTGACCCACGAATGCTTAAAACAATGCAAATAGACTCCTAATTAAAAAATAGAGAAGTTTTGAGACCAAATAAGCATTTCATCTTTTGAGTACACATTTTGAGCATCTTAGTAGGGTATTATAAGCGTTCATTTCCTTAAATTCCATAGCGTGCCAAACTCACGCTCGTTTTAACCCACGAATGCTTAAAACAGTGCAAATAGACTCCTAATTAAAAAATAGAGAAGTTTTGAGACCAAATAAGCATTTGAACTTTTGAGGACTCATTTTGAGAATCTTAGTAGCGTATTATAAGCGTTCATTTGCTTAAATTCCAAATTGTGTCAAACTCACGCTCGTTTTGACCCACGAATGCTTAAAACAATGCAAATAGACTCCTAATTAAAAAATAGAGAAGTTTTGAGACCAAATAAGCATTTGATCTTTTGAGTACACATTTTGAGCATCTTAGTAGGGTATTATAAGCGTTCATTTCCTTAAATTCCATAGCGTGCCAAACTCACGCTCGTTTTAACCCACGAATGCTTACAACTTTGCCAATAGACTCCTAATTAAAAAATAGAGAAGTTTTGAGACCCAATAAGCATTTGAACTTTTGAGGACTCATTTTGAGAATCTTAGTAGCGTATTATAAGCGTTCATTTCCTTAAATTCCAAATTGTGTCAAACTCACGCTCGTTTTGACCCACGAATGCTTAAAACAATGCAAATAGACTCCTAATTAAAAAATAGAGAACTTTTGAGACCAAATAAGCATTTGATCTTTTGAGTACACATTTTGAGCATCTTAGTAGGGTATTATAAGCGTTCATTTCCTTAAATTCCATAGCGTGCCAAACTCACGCTCGTTTTAACCCACGAATGCTTAAAACAGTGCAAATAGACTCCTAATTAAAAAATAGAGAAGTTTTGAGACCAAATAAGCATTTGAACTTTTGAGGACTCATTTTGGGAATCTTAGTAGCGTATTATAAGCGTTCATTTCCTTAAATTCCAAATTGTGTCAAACTCACGCTCGTTTTGACCCACGTATGCTTAAAACAATGCAAATAGATTCCTAATTAAAAAATAGAGAAGGTTTGAGACCAAATAAGCATTTGATCTTTTGAGGACACATTTTGAGTATCTTAGTAGCGTATTATAAGCGTTCATTTGCTTAAATTCCAAATTGTGTCAAACTCACGCTCGTTTTGACCCACGAATGCTTAAAACAATGCAAATAGACTCCTAATTAAAAAATAGAGAAGTTTTGAGACCAAATAAGCATTTGATCTTTTGAGTACACATTTTGAGCATCTTAGTAGGGTATTATAAGCGTTCATTTCCTTAAATTCCATAGCGTGCCAAACTCACGCTCGTTTTAACCCACGAATGCTTAAAACAGTGCAAATAGACTCCTAATTAAAAAATAGAGAAGTTTTGAGACCAAATAAGCATTTGATCTTTTGAGTACACATTTTGAGCATCTTAGTAGGGTATTATAAGCGTTCATTTCCTTAAATTCCATAGCGTGCCAAACTCACGCTCGTTTTAACCCACGAATGCTTAAAACAGTGCAAATAGACTCCTAATTAAAAAATAGAGAAGTTTTGAGACCAAATAAGCATTTGAACTTTTGAGGACTCATTTTGAGAATCTTAGTAGCGTATTATAAGCGTTCATTTGCTTAAATTCCAAATTGTGTCAAACTCACGCTCGTTTTGACCCACGAATGCTTAAAACAATGCAAATAGACTCCTAATTAAAAAATAGAGAAGTTTTGAGACCAAATAAGCATTTCATCTTTTGAGTACACATTTTGAGCATCTTAGTAGGGTATTATAAGCGTTCATTTCCTTAAATTCCATAGCGTGCCAAACTCACGCTCGTTTTAACCCACGAATGCTTAAAACAGTGCAAATAGACTCCTAATTAAAAAATAGAGAAGTTTTGAGACCAAATAAGCATTTGAACTTTTGAGGACTCATTTTGAGAATCTTAGTAGCGTATTATAAGCGTTCATTTGCTTAAATTCCAAATTGTGTCAAACTCACGCTCGTTTTGACCCACGAATGCTTAAAACAATGCAAATAGACTCCTAATTAAAAAATAGAGAAGTTTTGAGACCAAATAAGCATTTGATCTTTTGAGTACACATTTTGAGCATCTTAGTAGGGTATTATAAGCGTTCATTTCCTTAAATTCCATAGCGTGCCAAACTCACGCTCGTTTTAACCCACGAATGCTTACAACTTTGCCAATAGACTCCTAATTAAAAAATAGAGAAGTTTTGAGACCCAATAAGCATTTGAACTTTTGAGGACTCATTTTGAGAATCTTAGTAGCGTATTATAAGCGTTCATTTCCTTAAATTCCAAATTGTGTCAAACTCACGCTCGTTTTGACCCACGAATGCTTAAAACAATGCAAATAGACTCCTAATTAAAAAATAGAGAACTTTTGAGACCAAATAAGCATTTGATCTTTTGAGTACACATTTTGAGCATCTTAGTAGGGTATTATAAGCGTTCATTTCCTTAAATTCCATAGCGTGCCAAACTCACGCTCGTTTTAACCCACGAATGCTTAAAACAGTGCAAATAGACTCCTAATTAAAAAATAGAGAAGTTTTGAGACCAAATAAGCATTTGAACTTTTGAGGACTCATTTTGGGAATCTTAGTAGCGTATTATAAGCGTTCATTTCCTTAAATTCCAAATTGTGTCAAACTCACGCTCGTTTTGACCCACGTATGCTTAAAACAATGCAAATAGATTCCTAATTAAAAAATAGAGAAGGTTTGAGACCAAATAAGCATTTGATCTTTTGAGGACACATTTTGAGTATCTTAGTAGCGTATTATAAGCGTTCATTTGCTTAAATTCCAAATTGTGTCAAACTCACGCTCGTTTTGACCCACGAATGCTTAAAACAATGCAAATAGACTCCTAATTAAAAAATAGAGAAGTTTTGAGACCAAATAAGCATTTGATCTTTTGAGTACACATTTTGAGCATCTTAGTAGGGTATTATAAGCGTTCATTTCCTTAAATTCCATAGCGTGCCAAACTCACGCTCGTTTTAACCCACGAATGCTTAAAACAGTGCAAATAGACTCCTAATTAAAAAATAGAGAAGTTTTGAGACCAAATAAGCATTTGATCTTTTGAGTACACATTTTGAGCATCTTAGTAGGGTATTATAAGCGTTCATTTCCTTAAATTCCATAGCGTGCCAAACTCACGCTCGTTTTAACCCACGAATGCTTAAAACAGTGCAAATAGACTCCTAATTAAAAAATAGAGAAGTTTTGAGACCAAATAAGCATTTGAACTTTTGAGGACTCATTTTGAGAATCTTAGTAGCGTATTATAAGCGTTCATTTGCTTAAATTCCAAATTGTGTCAAACTCACGCTCGTTTTGACCCACGAATGCTTAAAACAATGCAAATAGACTCCTAATTAAAAAATAGAGAAGTTTTGAGACCAAATAAGCATTTCATCTTTTGAGTACACATTTTGAGCATCTTAGTAGGGTATTATAAGCGTTCATTTCCTTAAATTCCATAGCGTGCCAAACTCACGCTCGTTTTAACCCACGAATGCTTAAAACAGTGCAAATAGACTCCTAATTAAAAAATAGAGAAGTTTTGAGACCAAATAAGCATTTGAACTTTTGAGGACTCATTTTGAGAATCTTAGTAGCGTATTATAAGCGTTCATTTGCTTAAATTCCAAATTGTGTCAAACTCACGCTCGTTTTGACCCACGAATGCTTAAAACAATGCAAATAGACTCCTAATTAAAAAATAGAGAAGTTTTGAGACCAAATAAGCATTTGATCTTTTGAGTACACATTTTGAGCATCTTAGTAGGGTATTATAAGCGTTCATTTCCTTAAATTCCATAGCGTGCCAAACTCACGCTCGTTTTAACCCACGAATGCTTACAACTTTGCCAATAGACTCCTAATTAAAAAATAGAGAAGTTTTGAGACCCAATAAGCATTTGAACTTTTGAGGACTCATTTTGAGAATCTTAGTAGCGTATTATAAGCGTTCATTTCCTTAAATTCCAAATTGTGTCAAACTCACGCTCGTTTTGACCCACGAATGCTTAAAACAATGCAAATAGACTCCTAATTAAAAAATAGAGAAGGTTTGAGACCAAATAAGCATTTGATCTTTTGAGGACACATTTTGAGTATCTTAGTAGCGTATTATAAGCGTTCATTTGCTTAAATTCCAAATTGTGTCAAACTCACGCTCGTTTTGACCCACGAATGCTTAAAACAATGCAAATAGACTCCTAATTAAAAAATAGAGAAGTTTTGAGACCAAATAAGCATTTGATCTTTTGAGTACACATTTTGAGCATCTTAGTAGGGTATTATAAGCGTTCATTTCCTTAAATTCCATAGCGTGCCAAACTCACGCTCGTTTTAACCCACGAATGCTTAAAACAGTGCAAATAGACTCCTAATTAAAAAATAGAGAAGTTTTGAGACCAAATAAGCATTTGATCCTTTGAGTACACATTTTGAGCATCTTAGTAGGGTATTATAAGCGTTCATTTCCTTAAATTCCATAGCGTGCCAAACTCACGCTCGTTTTAACCCACGAATGCTTAAAACAGTGCAAATAGACTCCTAATTAAAAAATAGAGAAGTTTTGAGACCAAATAAGCATTTGAACTTTTGAGGACTCATTTTGAGAATCTTAGTAGCGTATTATAAGCGTTCATTTGCTTAAATTCCAAATTGTGTCAAACTCACGCTCGTTTTGACCCACGAATGCTTAAAACAATGCAAATAGACTCCTAATTAAAAAATAGAGAAGTTTTGAGACCAAATAAGCATTTCATCTTTTGAGTACACATTTTGAGCATCTTAGTAGGGTATTATAAGCGTTCATTTCCTTAAATTCCATAGCGTGCCAAACTCACGCTCGTTTTAACCCACGAATGCTTAAAACAGTGCAAATAGACTCCTAATTAAAAAATAGAGAAGTTTTGAGACCAAATAAGCATTTGAACTTTTGAGGACTCATTTTGAGAATCTTAGTAGCGTATTATAAGCGTTCATTTGCTTAAATTCCAAATTGTGTCAAACTCACGCTCGTTTTGACCCACGAATGCTTAAAACAATGCAAATAGACTCCTAATTAAAAAATAGAGAAGTTTTGAGACCAAATAAGCATTTGATCTTTTGAGTACACATTTTGAGCATCTTAGTAGGGTATTATAAGCGTTCATTTCCTTAAATTCCATAGCGTGCCAAACTCACGCTCGTTTTAACCCACGAATGCTTACAACTTTGCCAATAGACTCCTAATTAAAAAATAGAGAAGTTTTGAGACCCAATAAGCATTTGAACTTTTGAGGACTCATTTTGAGAATCTTAGTAGCGTATTATAAGCGTTCATTTCCTTAAATTCCAAATTGTGTCAAACTCACGCTCTTTTTGACCCACGAATGCTTAAAACAATGCAAATAGACTCCTAATTAAAAAATAGAGAACTTTTGAGACCAAATAAGCATTTGATCTTTTGAGTACACATTTTGAGCATCTTAGTAGGGTATTATAAGCGTTCATTTCCTTAAATTCCATAGCGTGCCAAACTCACGCTCGTTTTAACCCACGAATGCTTAAAACAGTGCAAATAGACTCCTAATTAAAAAATAGAGAAGTTTTGAGACCAAATAAGCATTTGAACTTTTGAGGACTCATTTTGAGAATCTTAGTAGCGTATTATAAGCGTTCATTTGCTTAAATTCCAAATTGTGTCAAACTCACGCTCGTTTTGACCCACGAATGCTTAAAACAATGCAAATAGACTCCTAATTAAAAAATAGAGAAGTTTTGAGACCAAATAAGCATTTGATCTTTTGAGTACACATTTTGAGCATCTTAGTAGGGTATTATAAGCGTTCATTTCCTTAAATTCCATAGCGTGCCAAACTCACGCTCGTTTTAACCCACGAATGCTTAAAACAGTGCAAATAGACTCCTAATTAAAAAATAGAGAAGTTTTGAGACCAAATAAGCATTTGAACTTTTGAGGACTCATTTTGAGAATCTTAGTAGCGTATTATAAGCGTTCATTTGCTTAAATTCCAAATTGTGTCAAACTCACGCTCGTTGTGACCCACGAATGCTTAAAACAATGCAAATAGACTCCTAATTAAAAAATAGAGAAGTTTTGAGACCAAATAAGCATTTGAACTTTTGAGGACTCATTTTGAGAATCTTAGTAGCGTATTATAAGCGTTCATTTCCTTAAATTCCAAATTGTGTCAAACTGACGCTCGATTTGACCCACGTATGCTTAAAACAATGCAAATAGATTCCTAATTAAAAAATAGAGAAGGTTTGAGACCAAATAAGCATTTGATCTTTTGAGGACACATTTTGAGTATCTTAGTAGCGTATTATAAGCGTTCATTTGCTTAAATTCCAAATTGTGTCAAACTCACGCTCGTTTTGACCCACGAATGCTTAAAACAATGCAAATAGACTCCTAATTAAAAAATAGAGAAGTTTTGAGACCAAATAAGCATTTGATCTTTTGAGTACACATTTTGAGCATCTTAGTAGGGTATTATAAGCGTTCATTTCCTTAAATTCCATAGCGTGCCAAACTCACGCTCGTTTTAACCCACGAATGCTTAAAACAGTGCAAATAGACTCCTAATTAAAAAATAGAGAAGTTTTGAGACCAAATAAGCATTTGAACTGTTGAGGACTCATTTTGAGAATCTTAGTAGCGTATTATAAGCGTTCATTTGCTTAAATTCCAAATTGTGTCAAACTCACGCTCGTTTTGACCCACGAATGCTTAAAACAATGCAAATAGACTCCTAATTAAAAAATAGAGAAGTTTTGAGACCAAATAAGCATTTGATCTTTTGAGTACACATTTTGAGCATCTTAGTAGGGTATTATAAGCGTTCATTTCCTTAAATTCCATAGCGTGCCAAACTCACGCTCGTTTTAACCCACGAATGCTTAAAACAGTGCAAATAGACTCCTAATTAAAAAATAGAGAAGTTTTGAGACCAAATAAGCATTTGATCTTTTGAGTACACATTTTGAGCATCTTAGTAGGGTATTATAAGCGTTCATTTCCTTAAATTCCATAGCGTGCCAAACTCACGCTCGTTTTAACCCACGAATGCTTAAAACAGTGCAAATAGACTCCTAATTAAAAAATAGAGAAGTTTTGAGACCAAATAAGCATTTGAACTTTTGAGGACTCATTTTGAGAATCTTAGTAGCGTATTATAAGCGTTCATTTGCTTAAATTCCAAATTGTGTCAAACTGACGCTCGTTTTGACCCACGAATGCTTAAAACAATGCAAATAGACTCCTAATTAAAAAATAGAGAAGTTTTGAGACCAAATAAGCATTTGATCTTTTGAGTACACATTTTGAGCATCTTAGTAGGGTATTATAAGCGTTCATTTCCTTAAATTCCATAGCGTGCCAAACTCACGCTCGTTTTAACCCACGAATGCTTAAAACAGTGCAAATAGACTCCTAATTAAAAAATAGAGAAGTTTTGAGACCAAATAAGCATTTGAACTTTTGAGGACTCATTTTGAGAATCTTAGTAGCGTATTATAAGCGTTCATTTGCTTAAATTCCAAATTGTGTCAAACTCACGCTCGTTTTGACCCACGTATGCTTAAAACAATGCAAATAGACTCCTAATTAAAAAATAGAGATGTTTTGAGACCAAATAAGCATTTGATCTTTTGAGTACACATTTTGAGCATCTTAGTAGGGTATTATAAGCGTTCATTTCCTTAAATTCCATAGCGTGCCAAACTCACGCTCGTTTTAACCCACGAATGCTTAAAACAGTGCAAATAGACTCCTAATTAAAAAATAGAGAAGTTTTGAGACCAAATAAGCATTTGAACTTTTGAGGACTCATTTTGAGAATCTTAGTAGCGTATTATAAGCGTTCATTTGCTTAAATTCCAAATTGTGTCAAACTCACGCTCGTTGTGACCCACGAATGCTTAAAACAATGCAAATAGACTCCTAATTAAAAAATAGAGAAGTTTTGAGACCAAATAAGCATTTGAACTTTTGAGGACTCATTTTGAGAATCTTAGTAGCGTATTATAAGCGTTCATTTCCTTAAATTCCAAATTGTGTCAAACTCACGCTCGTTTTGACCCACGTATGCTTAAAACAATGCAAATAGATTCCTAATTAAAAAATAGAGAAGGTTTGAGACCAAATAAGCATTTGATCTTTTGAGGACACATTTTGAGTATCTTAGTAGCGTATTATAAGCGTTCATTTGCTTAAATTCCAAATTGTGTCAAACTCACGCTCGTTTTGACCCACGAATGCTTAAAACAATGCAAATAGACTCCTAATTAAAAAATAGAGAAGTTTTGAGACCAAATAAGCATTTGATCTTTTGAGTACACATTTTGAGCATCTTAGTAGGGTATTATAAGCGTTCATTTCCTTAAATTCCATAGCGTGCCAAACTCACGCTCGTTTTAACCCACGAATGCTTAAAACAGTGCAAATAGACTCCTAATTAAAAAATAGAGAAGTTTTGAGACCAAATAAGCATTTGATCTTTTGAGTACACATTTTGAGCATCTTAGTAGGGTATTATAAGCGTTCATTTCCTTAAATTCCATAGCGTGCCAAACTCACGCTCGTTTTAACCCACGAATGCTTAAAACAGTGCAAATAGACTCCTAATTAAAAAATAGAGAAGTTTTGAGACCAAATAAGCATTTGAACTTTTGAGGACTCATTTTGAGAATCTTAGTAGCGTATTATAAGCGTTCATTTGCTTAAATTCCAAATTGTGTCAAACTGACGCTCGTTTTGACCCACGAATGCTTAAAACAATGCAAATAGACTCCTAATTAAAAAATAGAGAAGTTTTGAGACCAAATAAGCATTTGATCTTTTGAGTACACATTTTGAGCATCTTAGTAGGGTATTATAAGCGTTCATTTCCTTAAATTCCATAGCGTGCCAAACTCACGCTCGTTTTAACCCACGAATGCTTAAAACAGTGCAAATAGACTCCTAATTAAAAAATAGAGAAGTTTTGAGACCAAATAAGCATTTGAACTTTTGAGGACTCATTTTGAGAATCTTAGTAGCGTATTATAAGCGTTCATTTGCTTAAATTCCAAATTGTGTCAAACTCACGCTCGTTGTGACCCACGAATGCTTAAAACAATGCAAATAGACTCCTAATTAAAAAATAGAGAAGTTTTGAGACCAAATAAGCATTTGAACTTTTGAGGACTCATTTTGAGAATCTTAGTAGCGTATTATAAGCGTTCATTTCCTTAAATTCCAAATTGTGTCAAACTCACGCTCGTTTTGACCCACGTATGCTTAAAACAATGCAAATAGATTCCTAATTAAAAAATAGAGAAGGTTTGAGACCAAATAAGCATTTGATCTTTTGAGGACACATTTTGAGTATCTTAGTAGCGTATTATAAGCGTTCATTTGCTTAAATTCCAAATTGTGTCAAACTCACGCTCGTTTTGACCCACGAATGCTTAAAACAATGCAAATAGACTCCTAATTAAAAAATAGAGAAGTTTTGAGACCAAATAAGCATTTGATCTTTTGAGTACACATTTTGAGCATCTTAGTAGGGTATTATAAGCGTTCATTTCCTTAAATTCCATAGCGTGCCAAACTCACGCTCGTTTTAACCCACGAATGCTTAAAACAGTGCAAATAGACTCCTAATTAAAAAATAGAGAAGTTTTGAGACCAAATAAGCATTTGAACTGTTGAGGACTCATTTTGAGAATCTTAGTAGCGTATTATAAGCGTTCATTTGCTTAAATTCCAAATTGTGTCAAACTCACGCTCGTTTTGACCCACGAATGCTTAAAACAATGCAAATAGACTCCTAATTAAAAAATAGAGAAGTTTTGAGACCAAATAAGCATTTGATCTTTTGAGTACACATTTTGAGCATCTTAGTAGGGTATTATAAGCGTTCATTTCCTTAAATTCCATAGCGTGCCAAACTCACGCTCGTTTTAACCCACGAATGCTTAAAACAGTGCAAATAGACTCCTAATTAAAAAATAGAGAAGTTTTGAGACCAAATAAGCATTTGATCTTTTGAGTACACATTTTGAGCATCTTAGTAGGGTATTATAAGCGTTCATTTCCTTAAATTCCATAGCGTGCCAAACTCACGCTCGTTTTAACCCACGAATGCTTAAAACAGTGCAAATAGACTCCTAATTAAAAAATAGAGAAGTTTTGAGACCAAATAAGCATTTGAACTGTTGAGGACTCATTTTGAGAATCTTAGTAGCGTATTATAAGCGTTCATTTGCTTAAATTCCAAATTGTGTCAAACTGACGCTCGTTTTGACCCACGAATGCTTAAAACAATGCAAATAGACTCCTAATTAAAAAATAGAGAAGTTTTGAGACCAAATAAGCATTTGATCTTTTGAGTACACATTTTGAGCATCTTAGTAGGGTATTATAAGCGTTCATTTCCTTAAATTCCATAGCGTGCCAAACTCACGCTCGTTTTAACCCACGAATGCTTAAAACAGTGCAAATAGACTCCTAATTAAAAAATAGAGAAGTTTTGAGACCAAATAAGCATTTGAACTTTTGAGGACTCATTTTGAGAATCTTAGTAGCGTATTATAAGCGTTCATTTGCTTAAATTCCAAATTGTGTCAAACTCACGCTCGTTTTGACCCACGTATGCTTAAAACAATGCAAATAGACTCCTAATTAAAAAATAGAGATGTTTTGAGACCAAATAAGCATTTGATCTTTTGAGTACACATTTTGAGCATCTTAGTAGGGTATTATAAGCGTTCATTTCCTTAAATTCCATAGCGTGCCAAACTCACGCTCGTTTTAACCCACGAATGCTTAAAACAGTGCAAATAGACTCCTAATTAAAAAATAGAGAAGTTTTGAGACCAAATAAGCATTTGATCTTTTGAGTACACATTTTGAGCATCTTAGTAGGGTATTATAAGCGTTCATTTCCTTAAATTCCATAGCGTGCCAAACTCACGCTCGTTTTAACCCACGAATGCTTAAAACAGTGCAAATAGACTCCTAATTAAAAAATAGAGAAGTTTTGAGACCAAATAAGCATTTGAACTTTTGAGGACTCATTTTGAGAATCTTAGTAGCGTATTATAAGCGTTCATTTGCTTAAATTCCAAATTGTGTCAAACTCACGCTCGTTTTGACCCACGAATGCTTAAAACAATGCAAATAGACTCCTAATTAAAAAATAGAGAAGCTTTGAGACCAAATAAGCAATTTATCTTTTGAGGACTCGTTTTGAGCATCTTAGTAGCGTATTATAAGCGTTCATTCGCTTAAATTCCAAAGCGTGTCAAACTCACGCTCGTTTTAACCCACGAATTCTTAAAACAGTGCAAATAGACTCCTAATTAAAAAATAGAGAAGTTTTGAGACCAAATAAGCATTTGATCTTGTGTATTATAAGCGTTCGTTTGCTTAAATTAAAAAGCGAGTCAAACTCACGCTCGTTTTATCCCACGAATGCTTACAACTTTGCCAATAGACTCGTAATTGAAAAATAGAGAAGTTTTGAGACCAAATAAGCATTTGAACTTTTGAGGACTCATTTTGAGAATCTTAGTAGCGTATTATAAGCATTCATTTGCTTAAATTCCAAATTGTGTCAAACTCACGCTCGTTGTGACCCACGAATGCTTAAAACAATGCAAATAGACTCCTAATTAAAAAATAGAGAAGTTTTGAGACCAAATAAGCATTTGAACTTTTGAGGACTCATTTTGAGAATCTTAGTAGCGTATTATAAGCGTTCATTTCCTTAAATTCCAAATTGTGTCAAACTCACGCTCGTTTTGACCCACGTATGCTTAAAACAATGCAAATAGATTCCTAATTAAAAAATAGAGAAGGTTTGAGACCAAATAAGCATTTGATCTTTTGAGGACACATTTTGAGTATCTTAGTAGCGTATTATAAGCGTTCATTTGCTTAAATTCCAAATTGTGTCAAACTCACGCTCGTTTTGACCCACGAATGCTTAAAACAATGCAAATAGACTCCTAATTAAAAAATAGAGAAGTTTTGAGACCAAATAAGCATTTGATCTTTTGAGTACACATTTTGAGCATCTTAGTAGGGTATTATAAGCGTTCATTTCCTTAAATTCCATAGCGTGCCAAACTCACGCTCGTTTTAACCCACGAATGCTTAAAACAGTGCAAATAGACTCCTAATTAAAAAATAGAGAAGTTTTGAGACCAAATAAGCATTTGAACTGTTGAGGACTCATTTTGAGAATCTTAGTAGCGTATTATAAGCGTTCATTTGCTTAAATTCCAAATTGTGTCAAACTCACGCTCGTTTTGACCCACGAATGCTTAAAACAATGCAAATAGACTCCTAATTAAAAAATAGAGAAGTTTTGGGACCAAATAAGCATTTGATCTTTTGAGTACACATTTTGAGCATCTTAGTAGGGTATTATAAGCGTTCATATCCTTAAATTCCATAGCGTGCCAAACTCACGCTCGTTTTAACCCACGAATGCTTAAAACAGTGCAAATAGACTCCTAATTAAAAAATAGAGAAGTTTTGAGACCAAATAAGCATTTGATCTTTTGAGTACACATTTTGAGCATCTTAGTAGGGTATTATAAGCGTTCATTTCCTTAAATTCCATAGCGTGCCAAACTCACGCTCGTTTTAACCCACGAATGCTTAAAACAGTGCAAATAGACTCCTAATTAAAAAATAGAGAAGTTTTGAGACCAAATAAGCATTTGAACTTTTGAGGACTCATTTTGAGAATCTTAGTAGCGTATTATAAGCGTTCATTTGCTTAAATTCCAAATTGTGTCAAACTCACGCTCGTTTTGACCCACGAATGCTTAAAACAATGCAAATAGACTCCTAATTAAAAAATAGAGAAGCTTTGAGACCAAATAAGCAATTTATCTTTTGAGGACTCGTTTTGAGCATCTTAGTAGCGTATTATAAGCGTTCATTCGCTTAAATTCCAAAGCGTGTCAAACTCACGCTCGTTTTAACCCACGAATGCTTAAAACAGTGCAAATAGACTCCTAATTAAAAAATAGAGAAGTTTTGAGACCAAATAAGCATTTGATCTTGTGTATTATAAGCGTTCGTTTGCTTAAATTAAAAAGCGAGTCAAACTCACGCTCGTTTTATCCCACGAATGCTTACAACTTTGCCAATAGACTCGTAATTGAAAAATAGAGAAGTTTTGAGACCAAATAAGCATTTGAACTTTTGAGGACTCATTTTGAGAATCTTAGTAGCGTATTATAAGCATTCATTTGCTTAAATTCCAAATTGTGTCAAACTCACGCTCGTTGTGACCCACGAATGCTTAAAACAATGCAAATAGACTCCTAATTAAAAAATAGAGAAGTTTTGAGACCAAATAAGCATTTGATCTTTTGAGGACTCATTTTGAGAATCTTAGTAGCGTATTATAAGCGTTCATTTGCTTAAATTCCAAATTGTGTCAAACTCACGCTCGTTTTGACCCACGTATGCTTAAAACAATGCAAATAGACTCCTAATTAAAAAATAGAGATGTTTTGAGACCAAATAAGCATTTGATCTTTTGAGTACACATTTTGAGCATCTTAGTAGGTTATTATAAGCGTTCATTTCCATAAATTCCATAGCGTGCCAAACTCACGCTCGTTTTAACCCACGAATGCTTAAAACAGTGCAAATAGACTCCTAATTAAAAAATAGAGAAGTTTTGAGACCAAATAAGCATTTGATCTTTTGAGTACACATTTTGAGCATCTTAGTAGGGTATTATAAGCGTTCATTTCCTTAAATTCCATAGCGTGCCAAACTCACGCTCGTTTTAACCCACGAATGCTTAAAACAGTGCAAATAGACTCCTAATTAAAAAATAGAGAAGTTTTGAGACCAAATAAGCATTTGAACTGTTGAGGACTCATTTTGAGAATCTTAGTAGCGTATTATAAGCGTTCATTTGCTTAAATTCCAAATTGTGTCAAACTCACGCTCGTTTTGACCCACGAATGCTTAAAACAATGCAAATAGACTCCTAATTAAAAAATAGAGAAGTTTTGAGACCAAATAAGCATTTGATCTTTTGAGTACACATTTTGAGCATCTTAGTAGGGTATTATAAGCGTTCATTTCCTTAAATTCCATAGCGTGCCAAACTCACGCTCGTTTTAACCCACGAATGCTTAAAACAGTGCAAATAGACTCCTAATTAAAAAATAGAGAAGTTTTGAGACCAAATAAGCATTTGATCTTTTGAGTACACATTTTGAGCATCTTAGTAGGGTATTATAAGCGTTCATTTCCTTAAATTCCATAGCGTGCCAAACTCACGCTCGTTTTAACCCACGAATGCTTAAAACAGTGCAAATAGACTCCTAATTAAAAAATAGAGAAGTTTTGAGACCAAATAAGCATTTGAACTTTTGAGGACTCATTTTGAGAATCTTAGTAGCGTATTATAAGCGTTCATTTGCTTAAATTCCAAATTGTGTCAAACTCACGCTCGTTTTGACCCACGTATGCTTAAAACAATGCAAATAGACTCCTAATTAAAAAATAGAGATGTTTTGAGACCAAATAAGCATTTGATCTTTTGAGTACACATTTTGAGCATCTTAGTAGGTTATTATAAGCGTTCATTTCCATAAATTCCATAGCGTGCCAAACTCACGCTCGTTTTAACCCACGAATGCTTAAAACAGTGCAAATAGACTCCTAATTAAAAAATAGAGAAGTTTTGAGACCAAATAAGCATTTGATCTTTTGAGTACACATTTTGAGCATCTTAGTAGGGTATTATAAGCGTTCATTTCCTTAAATTCCATAGCGTGCCAAACTCACGCTCGTTTTAACCCACGAATGCTTAAAACAGTGCAAATAGACTCCTAATTAAAAAATAGAGAAGTTTTGAGACCAAATAAGCATTTGAACTGTTGAGGACTCATTTTGAGAATCTTAGTAGCGTATTATAAGCGTTCATTTGCTTAAATTCCAAATTGTGTCAAACTCACGCTCGTTTTGACCCACGAATGCTTAAAACAATTCAAATAGACTCCTAATTAAAAAATAGAGAAGTTTTGAGACCAAATAAGCATTTGATCTTTTGAGTACACATTTTGAGCATCTTAGTAGGGTATTATAAGCGTTCATTTCCTTAAATTCCATAGCGTGCCAAACTCACGCTCGTTTTAACCCACGAATGCTTAAAACAGTGCAAATAGACTCCTAATTAAAAAATAGAGAAGTTTTGAGACCAAATAAGCATTTGATCTTTTGAGTACACATTTTGAGCATCTTAGTAGGGTATTATAAGCGTTCATTTCCTTAAATTCCATAGCGTGCCAAACTCACGCTCGTTTTAACCCACGAATGCTTAAAACAGTGCAAATAGACTCCTAATTAAAAAATAGAGAAGTTTTGAGACCAAATAAGCATTTGAACTTTTGAGGACTCATTTTGAGAATCTTAGTAGCGTATTATAAGCGTTCATTTGCTTAAATTCCAAATTGTGTCAAACTCACGCTCGTTTTGACCCACGTATGCTTAAAACAATGCAAATAGACTCCTAATTAAAAAATAGAGATGTTTTGAGACCAAATAAGCATTTGATCTTTTGAGTACACATTTTGAGCATCTTAGTAGGTTATTATAAGCGTTCATTTCCATAAATTCCATAGCGTGCCAAACTCACGCTCGTTTTAACCCACGAATGCTTAAAACAGTGCAAATAGACTCCTAATTAAAAAATAGAGAAGTTTTGGGACCAAATAAGCATTTGATCTTTTGAGTACACATTTTGAGCATCTTAGTAGGGTATTATAAGCGTTCATTTCCTTAAATTCCATAGCGTGCCAAACTCACGCTCGTTTTAACCCACGAATGCTTAAAACAGTGCAAATAGACTCCTAATTAAAAAATAGAGAAGTTTTGAGACCAAATAAGCATTTGAACTGTTGAGGACTCATTTTGAGAATCTTAGTAGCGTATTATAAGCGTTCATTTGCTTAAATTCCAAATTGTGTCAAACTCACGCTCGTTTTGACCCACGAATGCTTAAAACAATGCAAATAGACTCCTAATTAAAAAATAGAGAAGCTTTGAGACCAAATAAGCAATTTATCTTTTGAGGACTCGTTTTGAGCATCTTAGTAGCGTATTATAAGCGTTCATTCGCTTAAATTCCAAAGCGTGTCAAACTCACGCTCGTTTTAACCCACGAATGCTTAAAACAGTGCAAATAGACTCCTAATTAAAAAATAGAGAAGTTTTGAGACCAAATAAGCATTTGATCTTGTGAGGATACATTTTGAGCATCTTCGTAGTGTATTATAAGCGTTCGTTTGCTTAAATTAAAAAGCGAGTCAAACTCACGCTCGTTTTATCCCACGAATGCTTACAACTTTGCCAATAGACTCGTAATTGAAAAATAGAGAAGTTTTGAGACCAAATAAGCATTTGAACTTTTGAGGACTCATTTTGAGAATCTTAGTAGCGTATTATAAGCATTCATTTGCTTAAATTCCAAATTGTGTCAAACTCACGCTCGTTGTGACCCACGAATGCTTAAAACAATGCAAATAGACTCCTAATTAAAAAATAGAGAAGTTTTGAGACCAAATAAGCATTTGAACTTTTGAGGACTCATTTTGAGAATCTTAGTAGCGTATTATAAGCGTTCATTTCCTTAAATTCCAAATTGTGTCAAACTCACGCTCGTTTTGACCCACGTATGCTTAAAACAATGCAAATAGATTCCTAATTAAAAAATAGAGAAGGTTTGAGACCAAATAAGCATTTGATCTTTTGAGGACACATTTTGAGTATCTTAGTAGCGTATTATAAGCGTTCATTTGCTTAAATTCCAAATTGTGTCAAACTCACGCTCGTTTTGACCCACGAATGCTTAAAACAATGCAAATAGACTCCTAATTAAAAAATAGAGAAGTTTTGAGACCAAATAAGCATTTGATCTTTTGAGTACACATTTTGAGCATCTTAGTAGGGTATTATAAGCGTTCATTTCCTTAAATTCCATAGCGTGCCAAACTCACGCTCGTTTTAACCCACGAATGCTTAAAACAGTGCAAATAGACTCCTAATTAAAAAATAGAGAAGTTTTGAGACCAAATAAGCATTTGAACTGTTGAGGACTCATTTTGAGAATCTTAGTAGCGTATTATAAGCGTTCATTTGCTTAAATTCCAAATTGTGTCAAACTCACGCTCGTTTTAACCCACGAATGCTTAAAACAGTGCAAATAGACTCCTAATTAAAAAATAGAGAAGTTTTGAGACCAAATAAGCATTTGAACTTTTGAGGACTCATTTTGAGAATCTTAGTAGCGTATTATAAGCGTTCATTTGCTTAAATTCCAAATTGTGTCAAACTCACGCTCGTTTTGACCCACGTATGCTTAAAACAATGCAAATAGACTCCTAATTAAAAAATAGAGATGTTTTGAGACCAAATAAGCATTTGATCTTTTGAGTACACATTTTGAGCATCTTAGTAGGTTATTATAAGCGTTCATTTCCATAAATTCCATAGCGTGCCAAACTCACGCTCGTTTTAACCCACGAATGCTTAAAACAGTGCAAATAGACTCCTAATTAAAAAATAGAGAAGTTTTGAGACCAAATAAGCATTTGAACTTTTGAGGACTCATTTTGAGAATCTTAGTAGCGTATTATAAGCGTTCATTTGCTTAAATTCCAAATTGTGTCAAACTCACGCTCGTTTTGACCCACGAATGCTTAAAACAATGCAAATAGACTCCTAATTAAAAAATAGAGAAGTTTTGAGACCAAATAAGCAATTTATCTTTTGAGGACTCGTTTTGAGCATCTTAGTAGCGTATTATAAGCGTTCATTCGCTTAAATTCCAAAGCGTGTCAAACTCACGCTCGTTTTAACCCACGAATGCTTAAAACAGTGCAAATAGACTCCTAATTAAAAAATAGAGAAGTTTTGAGACCAAATAAGCATTTGATCTTGTGAGGACACATTTTGAGCATCTTCGTAGTGTATTATAAGCGTTCGTTTGCTTAAATTAAAAAGCGAGTCAAACTCACGCTCGTTTTATCCCACGAATGCTTACAACTTTGCCAATAGACTCGTAATTGAAAAATAGAGAAGTTTTGAGACCAAATAAGCATTTGAACTTTTGAGGACTCATTTTGAGAATCTTAGTAGCGTATTATAAGCGTTCATTTGCTTAAATTCCAAATTGTGTCAAACTCACGCTCGTTGTGACCCACGAATGCTTAAAACAATGCAAATAGACTCCTAATTAAAAAATAGAGAAGTTTTGAGACAAAATAAGCATTTGAACTTTTGAGGACTCATTTTGAGAATCTTAGTAGCGTATTATAAGCGTTCATTTCCTTAAATTCCAAATTGTGTCAAACTCACGCTCGTTTTGACCCACGTATGCTTAAAACAATGCAAATAGATTCCTAATTAAAAAATAGAGAAGGTTTGAGACCAAATAAGCATTTGATCTTTTGAGGACACATTTTGAGTATCTTAGTAGCGTATTATAAGCGTTCATTTGCTTAAATTCCAAATTGTGTCAAACTCACGCTCGTTTTGACCCACGAATGCTTAAAACAATGCAAATAGACTCCTAATTAAAAAATAGAGAAGTTTTGAGACCAAATAAGCATTTGATCTTTTGAGTACACATTTTGACCATCTTAGTAGGGTATTATAAGCGTTCATTTCCTTAAATTCCATAGCGTGCCAAACTCACGCTCGTTTTAAACCACGAATGCTTAAAACAGTGCAAATAGACTCCTAATTAAAAAATAGAGAAGTTTTGAGACCAAATAAGCATTTGAACTGTTGAGGACTCATTTTGAGAATCTTAGTAGCGTATTATAAGCGTTCATTTGCTTAAATTCCAAATTGTGTCAAACTCACGCTCGTTTTGACCCACGAATGCTTAAAACAATGCAAATAGACTCCTAATTAAAAAATAGAGAAGTTTTGAGACCAAATAAGCATTTGATCTTTTGAGTACACATTTTGAGCATCTTAGTAGGGTATTATAAGCGTTCATTTCCTTAAATTCCATAGCGTGCCAAACTCACGCTCGTTTTAACCCACGAATGCTTAAAACAGTGCAAATAGACTCCTAATTAAAAAATAGAGAAGTTTTGAGACCAAATAAGCATTTGATCTTTTGAGTACACATTTTGAGCATCTTAGTAGGGTATTATAAGCGTTCATTTCCTTAAATTCCATAGCGTGCCAAACTCACGCTCGTTTTAACCCACGAATGCTTAAAACAGTGCAAATAGACTCCTAATTAAAAAATAGAGAAGTTTTGAGACCAAATAAGCATTTGAACTTTTGAGGACTCATTTTGAGAATCTTAGTAGCGTATTATAAGCGTTCATTTGCTTAAATTCCAAATTGTGTCAAACTCACGCTCGTTTTGACCCACGTATGCTTAAAACAATGCAAATAGACTCCTAATTAAAAAATAGAGATGTTTTGAGACCAAATAAGCATTTGATCTTTTGAGTACACATTTTGAGCATCTTAGTAGGTTATTATAAGCATTCATTTCCATAAATTCCATAGCGTGCCAAACTCACGCTCGTTTTAACCCACGAATGCTTAAAACAGTGCAAATAGACTCCTAATTAAAAAATAGAGAAGTTTTGAGACCAAATAAGCATTTGAACTTTTGAGGACTCATTTTGAGAATCTTAGTAGCGTATTATAAGCGTTCATTTGCTTAAATTCCAAATTGTGTCAAACTCACGCTCGTTTTGACCCACGAATGCTTAAAACAATGCAAATAGACTCCTAATTAAAAAATAGAGAAGTTTTGGGACCAAATAAGCAATTTATCTTTTGAGGACTCGTTTTGAGCATCTTAGTAGCGTATTATAAGCGTTCATTCGCTTAAATTCCAAAGCGTGTCAAACTCACGCTCGTTTTAACCCACGAATGCTTAAAACAGTGCAAATAGACTCCTAATTAAAAAATAGAGAAGTTTTGAGACCAAATAAGCATTTGATCTTGTGAGGACACATTTTGAGTATCTTAGTAGTGTGTTATAAGCGTTCGTTTGCTTAAATTACAAAGCGAGTCAAACTCACGCTCGTTTTATCCCACGAATGCTTACAACTTTGCCAATAGACTCGTAATTGAAAAATAGAGAAGTTTTCAGACCAAATAAGCATTTGAACTTTTGAGGACTCATTTTGAGAATCTTAGTAGCGTATTATAAGCGTTCATTTGCTTAAATTCCAAATTGTGTCAAACTCACGCTCGTTGTGACCCACGAATGCTTAAAACAATGCAAATAGACTCCTAATTAAAAAATAGAGAAGTTTTGAGACCAAATAAGCATTTGAACTTTTGAGGACTCATTTTGAGAATCTTAGTAGCGTATTATAAGCGTTCATTTCCTTAAATTCCAAATTGTGTCAAACTCACGCTCGTTTTGACCCACGTATGCTTAAAACAATGCAAATAGATTCCTAATTAAAAAATAGAGAAGGTTTGAGACCAAATAAGCATTTGATCTTTTGAGGACACATTTTGAGTATCTTAGTAGCGTATTATAAGCGTTCATTTGCTTAAATTCCAAATTGTGTCAAACTCACGCTCGTTTTGACCCACGAATGCTTAAAACAATGCAAATAGACTCCTAATTAAAAAATAGAGAAGTTTTGAGACCAAATAAGCATTTGATCTTTTGAGTACACATTTTGAGCATCTTAGTAGGGTATTATAAGCGTTCATTTCCTTAAATTCCATAGCGTGCCAAACTCACGCTCGTTTTAACCCACGAATGCTTAAAACAGTGCAAATAGACTCCTAATTAAAAAATAGAGAAGTTTTGAGACCAAATAAGCATTTGAACTTTTGAGGACTCATTTTGAGAATCTTAGTAGCGTATTATAAGCGTTCATTTGCTTAAATTCCAAATTGTGTCAAACTCACGCTCGTTTTGACCCACGAATGCTTAAAACAATGCAAATAGACTCCTAATTAAAAAATAGAGAAGTTTTGGGACCAAATAAGCAATTTATCTTTTGAGGACTCGTTTTGAGCATCTTAGTAGCGTATTATAAGCGTTCATTCGCTTAAATTCCAAAGCGTGTCAAACTCACGCTCGTTTTAACCCACGAATGCTTAAAACAGTGCAAATAGACTCCTAATTAAAAAATAGAGAAGTTTTGAGACCAAATAAGCATTTGATCTTGTGAGGACACATTTTGAGTATCTTAGTAGTGTGTTATAAGCGTTCGTTTGCTTAAATTACAAAGCGAGTCAAACTCACGCTCGTTTTATCCCACGAATGCTTACAACTTTGCCAATAGACTCCTAATTGAAAAATAGAGAAGTTTTGAGACCAAATAAGCATTTGAACTTTTGAGGACTCATTTTGAGAATCTTAGTAGCGTATTATAAGCGTTCGTTTGCTTAAATTCCAAATTGTGTCAAACTCACGCTCGTTTTGACCCACGAATGCTTAAAACTTTTCAAATAGACTCCTAATTGAAAAATAGAGAAGTTTTGAGACGAAATAAGCAATTGATCTTTTGAGGACTCATTTTGAGCATCTTAGTAGCGTATTATAAGCGTTCAGTTGCTTAAATTCCAAAGCTTGTCAAACTCACGCTCGTTTTAACCCACGAATCCTTAAAACAGTGCAAATAGACTCCTAATTTAAAAAATAGAGAAGTTTTGAGACCAAATAAGCATTTGATCTTTTGAGTACACATTTTGAGCATCAGAGTAGGGTATTATAAGCGTTCATTTC
Source organism: Crataegus laevigata (assembly GCA_963580275.1). Classification (NCBI taxonomy): domain Eukaryota; kingdom Viridiplantae; phylum Streptophyta; class Magnoliopsida; order Rosales; family Rosaceae; genus Crataegus; species Crataegus laevigata. The sequence goes on from OY756952.1 coordinate 19,989,065, forward strand.
CTTAAATTCCATAGCGTGCCAAACTCACGCTCGTTTTAACCCACGAATGCTTAAAACAGTGCAAATAGACTCCTAATTAAAAAATAGAGAAGTTTTGAGACCAAATAAGCATTTTAAGTTTTGAGGACACATTTTGAGCATCTTAGTAGCGTATTATAAGCGTTCATTTGCTTAAATTCCAAAGCGTGCTAAACTCACGCTCGCTTTAACCCACGAATGCTTAAAACAGTGCAAATAGACCCGCAATTAAAAAATAAAGAAGTTTTGAGACCAAATAAGCATTTGATCTTGTGAGGACACATTTTGAGCATCTTAGTAGTGTATTATAAGTGTTCATTTGCTTAAATTACAAAGCGAGTCAAACTCACGTTCGTTTTATCCCACGAATGCTTACAACTTTGCCAATAGACTCCTAATTGAAAAATAGAGAAGTTTTGAGACCAAATAAGCAATTTATCTTTTGAGGACTCATTTTGAGCATCTTACTAGCGTATTATAAGCGTTCATTTGCTTAAATTCCAAAGCTTGTCAAACTCACGCTCGTTTTAACCCACGAATGCTTAAAACAATGCAAATAGACCCCCAATTAAAAAATAGAGAAGTTTTGAGACCAAATAAGCATTTGATCTTGTGAGGACACATTTTGAGCATCTTAGAAGCGTATTATAAGCATTCATTTTCTTAAATTCCAAAGGGTGCCAAACTCACGCTCGTTTTAACCCACGAATGCTTAAAACGGTGCAAATAGACTCCCAATTAAAAAATAGAGAAGTTTTGAGACCAAATAAGCATTTGATCTTTTGAGGACACATTTTGAGCATCTTAGTAGCCTATTATAAGCGTTCGTTTGCCTAAATTCCAAAGCATGTCAAACTCACGCTCGTTTTATCCCACGAATGCTTAAAACTTTGCAAATAGACTCTTAATTGAAAAATAGAGAAGTTTTGAGACCAAATAACCATTTGATCTTGTGAGGACTCATTTTGAGCATCTTAGTAGCGTATTATAAGCGTTCATTCGCTTAAATTCCAAAGCGTGTCAAACTCACGCTCGTTTTATCCCACAAATGCTTACAACTTTGCCAATAGACTCCTAATTGAAAAATAGAGAAGTTTTGAGACGAAATAAGCAATTGATCTTTTGAGGACTCATTTTGAGCATCTTAGTAGCGTATTATAAGCGTTCAGTTGCTTAAATTCCAAAGCTTGTCAAACTCACGCTCGTTTTAACCCACGAATGCTTAAAACAATGCAAATAGACCCCCAATTAAAAAATAGAGAAGTTTTGAGACCAAATAAGCATTTGATCTTGTGAGGACACATTTTGAGCATCTTAGAAGCGTATTATAAGCATTCATTTTCTTAAATTCCAAAGGGTGCCAAACTCACGCTCGTTTTAACCCACGAATGCTTAAAACGGTGCAAATAGACCCCCAATTAAAAAATAGAGAAGTTTTGAGACCAAATAAGCATTTGATCTTGTGAGGACACATTTTGAGCATCTTAGTAGCCTATTATAAGCGTTCATTTGCTTAAATTCCAAATTGTGTCAAACTCACCCTCGTTTTGACCCACGAATGCTTAAAACAATGCAAATGGACTCCTAATTAAAAAATAGAGAAGTTTTGAGACCAAATAAGCATTTGATCTTTTGAGTACACATTTTGAGTATCTTAGTAGGGTATTATAAGCGTTCATTTCCTTAAATTCCATAGCGTGCCAAAACTCACGCTCGTTTTAACCCACGAATGCTTAAAACAGTGCAAATAGACTCCTAATTAAAAAATAGAAACGTTTTGAGACCAAATAAGCAATTTATCTTTTGAGGACTCATTTTGAGCGTCTTAGTAGCGTATTATAAGCGTTCATTCGCTTAAATTCCAAAGCGTGTCATACTCACGCTCGTTTTAACCCACGAATGCTTAAAACAGTGCAAATAGACTCCTAATTACAAAATAGAGAAGTTTTGAGACCAAATAAGCATTTGAACTTTTGAGGACTCATTTTGAGAATCTTAGTAGCGCATTATAAGCGTTCATTTGCTTAAATTCCAAATTGTGTCAAACTCACGCTCGTTTTGACCCACGAATGCTTAAAACAATGCAAATAGACTCCTAATTAAAAAATAGAGAAGTTTTGAGACCAAATAAGCATTTGAACTTTTGAGGACTCATTTTCAGAATCTTAGTAGCGTATTATAAGCGTTCATTTCCTTAAATTCCAAAGCGTGCTAAACTCACGCTCGCTTTAACCCCACGAATGCTTAAAACAGTGCAAATAGACCCGCAATTAAAAAATAGAGAAGTTTTGAGACCAAATAAGCATTTGATCTTGTGAGGACACATTTTGAGAATCTTAGTAGTGTATTATAAGCGTTCATTTGCTTAAATTACAAAGCGAGTCAAAATCACGCTCGTTTTATCCCACGAATGCTTACAACTTTGCCAATAGACTCCTAATTGAAAAATAGAGAAGTTTTGAGACCAAATAAGCATTTGAACTTTTGAGGACTCATTTTGAGAATCTTAGTAGCGTATTATAAGCGTTCATTTGCTTAAATTCCAAATTGTGTCAAACTCACGCTCGTTTTGACCCACGAATGCTTAAAACAGTGCAAATAGACTCCTAATTTAAAAAATAGAGAAGTTTTGAGACCAAATAAGCATTCCATCTTTTGAGTACACATTTGGAGCATCTTAGTAGGGTATTATAAGCGTTCATTTCCTTAAATTCCATAGCGTGCCAAACTAACGCTCGTTTTAACCCACGAATGCTTAAAACAGTGCAAATAGACTCCTAATGAAAAAATAGAGAATTTTTGAGACCAAATAAGCATTTTAAGTTTTGAGGACACATTTTGAGCATCTTAGTAGCGTATTATAAGCGTTCATTTGCTTAAATTCCAAATTGTGTCAAACTCACGCTCGTTTTGACCCACGAATGCTTAAAACAATGCAAATAGACTCCTAATTAAAAAATAGAGAAGTTTTGACACCAAATAAGCATTTGATCTATTGAGGACTCATTTTGAGAATCTTAGTAGTGTATTATAAGCGTTCATTTGCTTAAATTACAAATCGAGTCAAACTCACGCTCGTTTTATCCCACGAATGCTTACAACTTTGCCAATAGACTCCTAATTGAAAAATAGAGAAGTTTTGAGACCAAATAAGCATTTGAACTTTTGAGGACTCATTTTGAGAATCTTAGTAGTGTATTATAAGCGTTCATTTGCTTAAATTCCAAATTGTGTCAAACTCACGCTCGTTTTGACCCACGAATGCTTAAAACAATGCAAATAGACTCCTAATTAAAAAATAGAGAAGTTTTGAGACCAAATAAGCATTTGATCTTTTGAGGACACATTTTGAGTATCTTAGTAGCGTATTATAAGCGTTCATTTGCTTAAATTCCAAATTGTGTCAAACTCACGCTCGTTTTGACCCACGAATGCTTAAAACAATGCAAATAGACTCCTAATTAAAAAATAGAGAAGTTTTGAGACCAAATAAGCATTTGATCTTTTGAGTACACATTTTGAGCATCTTAGTAGGGTATTATAAGCGTTCATTTCCTTAAATTCCATAGCGTGCCAAACTCACGCTCGTTTTAACCCACGAATGCTTAAAACAGTGCAAATAGACTCCTAATTAAAAAATAGAGAAGTTTTGAGACCAAATAAGCATTTGAACTTTTGAGGACTCATTTTGAGAATCTTAGTAGCGTATTATAAGCGTTCATTTGCTTAAATTCCAAATTGTGTCAAACTCACGCTCGTTTTGACCCACGAATGCTTAAAACAATGCAAATAGACTCCTAATTAAAAAATAGAGAAGTTTTGAGACCCAATAAGCAATTTATCTTTTGAGGACTCATTTTGAGCATCTTAGTAGCGTATTATAAGCGTTCATTCGCTTAAATTCCAAAGCGTGTCAAACTCACGCTCGTTTTAACCCACGAATGCTTAAAACAGTGCAAATAGACTCCTAATTAAAAAATAGAGAAGTTTTGAGACCAAATAAGCATTTGATCTTTTGAGTACACATTTTGAGCATCTTAGTAGGGTATTATAAGCGTTCATTTCCTTAAATTCCATAGCGTGCCATACTCACGCTCGTTTTAACCCACGAATGCTTAAAACAGTGCAAATAGACTCCTAATTAAAAAATAGAGAAGTTTTGAGACCAAATAAGCATTTGATCTTTTGAGTACACATTTTGAGCATCTTAGTAGGGTATTATAAGCGTTCATTTCCTTAAATTCCATAGCGTGCCAAACTCACGCTCGTTTTAACCCACGAATGCTTAAAACAGTGCAAATAGACTCCTAATTAAAAAATAGAGAAGTTTTGAAACCAAATAAGCATTTTAAGTTTTGAGGACACATTTTGAGCATCTTAGTAGCGTATTATAAGCGTTCATTTGCTTAAATTCCAAAGCGTGCTAAACTCACGCTCGCTTTAACCCACGAATGCTTAAAACAGTGCAAATAGACCCGCAATTAAAAAATAGAGAAGTTTTGAGACCAAATAAGCATTTGATCTTGTGAGGACACATTTTGAGCATCTTAGTAGTGTATTATAAGCGTTCATTTGCTTAAATTACAAAGCGAGTCAAACTCACGCTCGTTTTATCCCACGAATGCTTACAACTTTGCCAATAGACTCCTAATTGAAAAATAGAGAAGTTTTGAGACCAAATAAGCATTTGAACTTTTGAGGACTCATTTTGAGAATCTTAGTAGCGTATTATAAGCGTTCATTTGCTTAAATTCCAAAGCGTGCTAAACTCACGCTCGCTTTAACCCACGAATGCTTAAAACAGTGCAAATAGACCCGCAATTAAAAAATAGAGAAGTTTTGAGACCAAATAAGCATTTGATCTTGTGAGGACACATTTTGAGCATCTTAGTAGTGTATTATAAGCGTTCATTTGCTTAAATTCCAAAGCGTGCTAAACTCACGCTCGTTTTAACCCACGGATGCTTAAAACAGTGCAAATAGACTCCTAATTAAAAAATAGAGAAGTTTTGAGACCAAATAAGCATTTGATCTTGTGAGGACACATTTTGAGCATCTTAGTAGTGTATTATAAGCATTCATTTGCTTAAATTACAAAGCGAGTCAAACTCACGCTCGTTTTATCCCACGAATGCTTACAACTTTGCCAATAGACTCCTAATTAAAAAATAGAGAAGTTTTGAGACCAAATAAGCATTTGAACTTTTGAGGACTCATTTTGAGAATCTTAGTAGCGTATTATAAGCGTTCATTTGCTTAAATTCCAAATTGTGTCAAACTCACGCTCGTTTTGACCCACGAATGCTTAAAACAATGCAAATAGACTCCTAATTAAAAAATAGAGAAGTTTTGAGACCAAATAAGCATTTGATCTTTTGAGTACACATTTTGAGCATCTTAGTAGGGTATTATAAGCGTTCATTTCCTTAAATTCCATAGCGTGCCAAACTCACGCTCGTTTTAACCCACGAATTCTAAAAACAGTGCAAATAGACTCCTAATTTAAAAAATAGAGAAGTTTTGAAACCAAATAAGCATTTCATCTTTTGAGTACACATTTTGAGTATCTTAGTAGGGTATTATCAGCGTTCATTTCCTTAAATTCCATAGCGTGCCAAACTCACGCTCGTTTTAACCCACGAATGCTTAAAACAGTGCAAATAGACTCCTAATTAACAAATAGAGAAGTTTTGAGACCAAACAAGCATTTTAAGTTTTGAGGACACATTTTGAGAATCTTAGTAGCGTATTATAAGCGTTCATTTGCTTAAATTCCAAAGCGTGCTAAACTCACGCTCGCTTTAACCCACGAATGCTTAAAACAGTGCAAATAGACCCGCAATTAAAAAATAGAGAAGTTTTGAGACCAAATAAGCATTTGATCTTGTGAGGACACATTTTGAGCATCTTAGTAGTGTATTATAAGCGTTCATTTGCTTAAATTACAAAGCGAGTCAAACTCACGCTCGTTTTATCCCACGAATGCTTACAACTTTGCCAATAGACTCCTAATTGAAAAATAGAGAAGTTTTAAGACCAAATAAGCATTTGAACTTTTGAGGACTCATTTTGAGAATCTTAGTAGTGTATTATAAGCGTTCATTGGCTCAAATTCCAAATTGTGTCAAACTCACGCTCGTTTTGACCCACGAATGCTTAAAACAATGCAAATAGACTCCTAATTAAAAAATAGAGAAGTTTTGAGACCAAATAAGCATTTGATCTTGTGAGGACACATTTTGAGCATCTTAGTAGTGTATTATAAGCATTCATTTGCTTAAATTACAAAGCGAGTCAAACTCACGCTCGTTTTATCCCACGAATGCTTACAACTTTGCCAATAGACTCCTAATTGAAAAATAGAGAAGTTTTGAGACCAAATAAGCATTTGAACTTTTGAGGACTCATTTTGAGAATCTTAGTAGCGTATTATAAGCGTTCATTTGCTTAAATTCCAAATTGTGTCAAACTCACGCTCGTTTTGACCCACGAATGCTTAAAACAATGCAAATAGACTCCTAATTAAAAAATAGAGAAGTTTTGAGACCAAATAAGCATTTGATCTTTTGAGTACACATTTTGAGCATCTTAGTAGGGTATTATAAGCGTTCATTTCCTTAAATTCCATAGCGTGCCAAACTCACGCTCGTTTTAACCCACGAATTCTAAAAACAGTGCAAATAGACTCCTAATTTAAAAAATAGAGAAGTTTTGAAACCAAATAAGCATTTCATCTTTTGAGTACACATTTTGAGCATCTTAGTAGGGTATTATAAGCGTTCATTTCCTTAAATTCCATAGCTTGCCAAACTCACGCTCGTTTTAACCCACGAATGCTTAAAGCAGTGCAAATAGACTCCTAATTAAAAAATAGAGAAGTTTTGAGACCAAATAAGCATTTGATCTTTTGAGGACTCATTTTGAGAATCTTAGTAGCGTATTATAAGCGTTCATTTGCTTAAATTCCAAATTGTGTCAAACGCACGCTCGTTTTGACCCACGAATGCTTAAAACAATGCAAATAGACTCCTAATTAAAAAATAGAGAAGTTTTGAGACCAAATAAGCAATTTATGTTTTGAGGACTCATTTTGAGCATCTTAGTAGCGTATTATAAGCGTTCATTCTAGGTTAGGTACCCGCAAAGAAAGATCATGGTTAGAACTTGTTTCATACACTCCAAGTTTCTTACCCCTTACATCTTTGTGTTGAGCATTAGATCCCAACATCTCATAAATGTTGTAAGACTCTTGAGCATTCTTTTTCTTCAAAGCACCACCTGCGGCATTATCAACTGTGGATTGACATGTTTGGGTTAATCCATCATAAAAAATTTGCATTTGTAAGTGAAGAGGTAACCCATGGTGTGGACATTGTAGCAAATGTCCTTTAAAACGCTCCCAACACTCATTGAAAGGTTCTCCATCATCTTGTTTGAAGTTGAAGATTTGTCCCCTTAAGGTGGCTGTCTTTTGAGTGGAGAAGAACTTCTCCAAGAATTTCTTAGCCACGGCATCCCATGTGGTGAGTGAACCCGGAGCTAAGGTCATCAACCAACTCTTGGCCTTGTCTTTCAAAGTGTAAGGAAACACTCTCATCCTCAAGTTTGCTTCACTTACTCCCTGCAAAGGTAAACCACTCACAACATTGTAAAACTCTTTAACATGAGCTAAAGGATCTTCATTAGGTATGCCATAAAATGAAGGAAGCATATGAAAATGTGAAGACTTAAGATCATAGTTTCTAGCTTCGGTGGAGAGCAAGATGCATGAAGGAGAATTTGGTATGATTGGTTGTGCAAAGTCCTCCAAGGCTCTAAGTTCATCTTGGTTGGCTGCCATCTCTTCTCCTCTTTCCTTATGAATGTGCTCAGAAGCTTCACTTGTGGAACTAGATGAACTTGCTTCTTCTTCTCCTCGGACAAAGGATGATGAACTTGTTGGCACAAAGTTGTCCAAAGTGTTGCCTTTCAAACGTTCAATTCTTTGGCCCAACTCAACAAGTCTATGTGACATATACTACCTAAAACAAAACAAAACAAACAAGATTAAACAGAAATCAAACTAAACTCTACTTAGAATGAAAATAACAAAGTTTAAATAGCAAAACAAGCAATTACAAGGGACTGAAATCAGTCCCCGGCAACGGCGCCATTTTTGTTGATGTTTTTCCTTCCTAGTGCTACAAACATGTTGAGTATAAGAACACAAGTAAGGGTGTCGAATCCACAGGGACTAATTAGACCTATATAACCACTTGTTTTGCAAGAAACTTACTAGAACCTAGAACTAATCAAGTTAAACAGATTTGATGTTGTATCTTGAGAGATGAAATGGCTACAAGTAAATGAAACAACAAGTAATAAAATGATGTAGAACCGAGGGAGTTGAGGCTAGGGATTGTATCAATAGAGAGAAGGAGCTAGGGATTCGGTTTCACCATAGCTAATTGATTCCATGTTTGTTAATTCAAGCTATGATCACCCATATATCTATTTCTTGAGTTTGTTTCACTTTAGTTATGATCATCCATATGATGTGTGGTTTTGACGGGATTTTAAACCGCACAAATTAAACCCTCTTTTTGACAGTTGTAGTAATGATGTAAGTAGGGTATCGTTCTAGGCCGGGGATTAGGAGGGCTTGCTAAAACCTCTAAAATAATTTAAAACGTAAAAACAAAGTTTAAAACATTAAACTAAAATAAAACACTTAACTAAAATAACTCAAAATAAAACTAACAAATAAACTAAAACAAATCAAAAGACTCAAAACAACTCAAGACTCTAGAAAATACAACTAAGCTAAAAACTCGAAACACACTAAAAATGACTCAAAATAATGAAAAACAATTTAAAATAAAAACTAGGAAATTAATTGGACGGAAATTAAATTAAAAGATTAAAAATAATAAAAATTAACTAAATAATAATATTTTAATAATGGGGGGATTGGTTTTTACGAAACGTAACTTAAACTTAAATAAATTACAGAATTGACAAAAACATAAATTAAAAATGAAATGATAGATAACGGATTGGCTAGAGGGTTTTTCTCCACACATGACACATAAGCAACCTAAATTGATTCCCAGTTATGAATTTAACAAACGCATGAATGACAATGCTCCAAGTTAATTAGGTCCGCTTAAATTAACTTTCAGATTTCCCTAGAGTCATTAGATTGGATGATTGCATACGACAACCCAAAACATTTCCCACAAGTTCCCTACATGAATTGCATAATAGAGATACAAGCAAGAATCATTAAGTTCAATGGAAATCATAAACATCGACTAGGCATTCATAACTATGGAATACGCATGTTAATCCAACCTAGGGTTTACTAAACACAATCGTGACTAGCGATTTTTACCACTTGTGAATATAAGTTCATAACGATTAGGTGAAATTCCCTTATATCCTAGCATCAAGTCTAAGCATGCAAATTAAGTATCGACCCTTAACCCACATACCTAAACAAGTTATTAATCAAATCAGAATAGTAAACCACATCCAAACATTTACACATTCATAACTGGAGTAAATCAAATTAAAATTACAAATATAATCATGGTTTCAAATTAACCTCTAGCCAATATAAATTAATTACACATTATTATAAATTAAAAACAGAAAATAAAAATAAGTTTGGAGGATTAAACCAAAAGAGTGTGCAAGGATCTGTGCTAGGCTGTCTCTGCGGTAAATGGGCACTGCCCTCACAATTCCAAATCTGTCCGTGCGCCAGCTGCCTTGCTGGCAGCTTGGTTTGACTCCTCTCGCAGCTACCCACTTGAGCTGCCCTCTCCCGCAAAGCTGCCTTCCGTAAGCTTTCTCTGGCAGCCCACCGACTGCCTGCTTCTGCTGCCTTCAAGCCTCCTCTCGCAAACTTTCCGAGGAGATCCCCCGTCGCTGCCCTCGCAGCTCTGGGTGCTAATGGACTCGTCTCCCTGACTGGTGTCAGCTCCCTTAAATGCCGCAAGGCAGCCTTGCCTTCCTCTTCTCGCTGGCAACCTCAAGCTGCCTCGCAGCTTCGTCCTTTTGGCTCGGCCTCCTTCTTTTATTTCTTCTGTTTTTTTCTCCTGTTTCCCGAGGCTCTCGCCTCTTCCCTCTTTTGCACCGACTATCCCCAGGAGCTTCCCAGCTCCCTGAGCTCCCTCTCTCTCACTGTTATGCCGAGGCCCCCCTTTTTTGGCAGCTTTGATGCTGCTTTCTCTTTTATTATTTCTGAATGGCTTTCCTTTTCATCCTGCTCCCCACCGACTCCACTAGCACCGAATTATTAGGCCACTGCTTCCAGCTAACACACACACGAAATATTATATAAAAATATATAAATATATAAATATATATATATATATATAAATAAATATAAATATATAAATAAATATAAATATATATATATTATTTTCTAAATGATAAGTATTAATTTAACAGACAAGATAGTTTAGATGAAATTAATACTTAACACTTCACTTATTCTAATTTTATTTTCTTAGCTAGATAAATTCTATTAAAACACAAAAATAACGTAAATAGCTCAAAATATAACGAACTAACTAAGAAAAGATGAGTGAATTTGATATAAAAATGTATATAAATATGGTCCGATCAAATACCCCCACACTTAGCTTTTGCTAGTCCTCGAGCAAAACAAAGAAACAAAAACAAAACTCAATCTAAACCTTCCAACATTTATCTCAGGGATTTCCAATGGACATGACAAATTAAAAATTATCACTTACACAGATTTTGGCAATCCATACCCTTAAGCACATACTTAATCACAGTCACCATTTATTAGTTCGCATTTAATCAATTAAAACAACATTTTGAATGTAGTAACATGCCTTAGAGAATTTACTCTATTCCTTACTAGATATGCACTCAATTTTTTTCGCTCAGATTTTCTGACTACACTCCCTACACTAGGTATATGTGAGAAGAATGATGTAAGCAAGGAAACGATCACTCACATATGTTATAGCAAAGAAAGCATTTTCTGGAGTTATTAATGCGCATATGAATATGATCTCATGAACGGAATGCTACTACTTAGATGCGAGAACCAGGGACACTATATGCTCATACCAATTCCAAACTCCACATATTGAACACACAACAACCAAGATAGAAGTCAAAGGATGGTAACGGGGCTAAGGATACAGGCTTAACAAAGGAAGACTATGGAAAAACAAATGTTCTTAAAGAAATAGTAAGCAAAGTAATAAGGTTAACGCATAGAATTCACTTTTGAATGAAAATTCAACTCTAAACCCGAGGGGAGGATTCACACATTTTATGGCCAAATTTCAAACTCTTTTTCTTCTTTCTTTTCTTTTCATGCGTTTTTCTCTTCTTTTTTTTTATACTTTTTTTTTTTTTTTTTTTTTAGAAACGCAAAACGTACAATTGAGCTCAAAACAACAAATTCCTCCCCCACACTTGTTTTTCTGTATAGTGTAGAATAAAATGAATTCTTTTTTTAAGTCATGCTCACTATTCTTTAAGAACAAGGGTGCGGACGGTTAGGTGCGGTTTAATGTGGTTAACAACAAAAATAGGCTAAACCAGGCTCGAAAGGGGTTAAACCTACAAAACATAAGAAAGATGGAGGGTAAGGCTTTTTGGGATGTGGTGGTTCACTAAACAACTTCATCTTGATATGTGTTATGCAATTCAATGTCATGCTTTGAATGAAACGGATATGAGTTCTAGTATCTGGAACTAAGATGATAAAACGCCTTCTAAGTAGCAACCAAGCAAAGAATAATGAGATCATGCAACGACTTTAGAAAACAAAAACATCAAGATTAATAACTCTCCAAACAAGGTATAAGCTCAAGTCTCACAGGGGTGTAGCATTAGTTTGAGTTCCTTCCTTCAAGCATGTTACAAAAACTAATTTTATCCTTTTGTGATCAAATTTAAATTCATAAACAACAACTACAACTAAGCATAAACCAAGAGCATATCAAACTTCCATCCATGTTTATAACTTTCTTTAACAGTCATGCAATTAAAAACCAAATCCTCATCATTGTGTTGGAAGGTACCTAAGACACAAACACACAAAAACAACTAAAAAAATTCTTTTTGGGTTTTTCAAAATATTTTTCAAATTTTTATGTCATTTTCGTAAGATTTCCTCAAAACACAATAAAACACACAAAAACAGCATAAAACACTAAGAAAACAAAAAGCAATAACACGGAAACAAATGAAACCAGTTCGAAGTCGAAGGTACAAAATTTTTCAATTTGGTCATTTTTTATCTTGATACCCCCACACTTAAACTAGACATTGTCCCCAATGTCAGAAAACATTAATAATGCAAAAATAAATATAAAAATAAATATAAAAATAAAATTACTAAATGAAAAGAAACAAAATAAAGCAATAGGACTGAAAACTTCCCTAATTTGCAGAAAACCAAGCGAAGACCCCCAAGCGTAAATTTTGCAATCAACTTCAAGGGCAGAAATATTCAAAAAGTTCCTGCAAAGAAAAGAAATAAATCAGCTAAGCACGCAAGAAAATAAAGAAAAATGCAAACGAAAAATAAAAATTGAAAATAAAAGATAATGAAAAGAACTAATAGGTGGTCATTGGTCGTCCTTGTTGTTGATTTTCCACAGCTTTCATCTTGAACTGGATGGGCCTCCTTCTGGCAAGTGCTCCTCAGCTTAGTTGAGGATGAATCAGCACGTTGTCTCTACATGCTTCAAGTAGTCCGGTCTCCACGCAGGTGTGGCATCTTCTTGAACTCTTGGATCATCTCAGACTCTACCTTCATCTGGATGCACCTCAGACTCCTCCTGCTTCGTCTGTGAGGTACTTTTGTTTTTGAAGAAGTACCTCAACACAAGTTTATTTTTGAAGTGGGCTGGGAGGGGTCTGAGATGAGTACTCGAGAGCAAGACTAGGTAAGCAATCAGGATCTCACTTTCTCCACGTTCCTCAGATGAAGGAGAGGAGAAAGCATAATATGAGATACTTTTGCTTTTAACCTTTTTAATATGAAATACTTTTGCTCTGGAAGGTTTGTTTTCTGGGGTGATCCAAGGGATGAAGAACACTGAATGACTCGAAAGCTTTCTTTGGGAAGACATTATCGGAGATGAAGAGAGGTTGAGAGGTTGAGAGGTTGAGAGGTTGAGAGGTTGAGAGGGTGTGAAGGTGTGCCTTTGCTGTGAAAGGCGAAGGTCGAACTTATAGAAATTTGGCTTCACAACCGGAACTGTTCCCTCACTATTTGTCGGCAGCCGGTGATGGATGAACAGTGCCCGTTACGCGCTTTCTGACAAAGCGTCCGTAAATTCCGCAAGGCTGACGGTGCAGGCGACGAGTGACGACAAATTGGAATGATGATCTTTTGAAAACCGGGGTTCAAAACCGGGTGCGGCTCATGGTTTTCGCAACGCTCCACGCTGCACGTGATGAGTCACGACAAACTGGAAAAACTGAGCCCTCGTGATGCCACGTGATTGCTGAGTCAAGCCCAGCTTTTGAGAAAGGAAACGGCTCTTTTGAGAAAGGAGCGTCCAGCTTTTCCGAATTGCGTGAGGACGCGTCTTCAACCTCCGAGGAGCGCCTCTCTTTGATTTGCTTCTTTTTATAGAGGCACTAATTCTGCTTCACATCACACTTGAACTCCCTTCCTCAAACACTCTCCTCTGTAAACACTCTCTTCTGCACTTCTTAATCTTACTCCTTCCGCTCTCTTCTTCCGCTTCAGCAATCTTAATTTTTCCGAACTCTTTTCTTCCTCAACCCCCTCTAAAAATGTCTTGCCCTTCCGACCGTCGCCTAAACTTGAATGTCGGGGAAGACGATGACTCGTCTTCTCCGAACAACATTTGGAATCCATCCTTCATATCCCCCAATGGTCCTCTTACAGTCGGGGACACAATGATGAGGAACGATATAACCGCAACGGTGGTTGCAAGAAACCTTCTTACTCCCAGAGACACTAGGTTGCTGTCTATGCGGTCAGACGAGCTGGCTGTTCAGGACTCACTGGCTCTCAGTGTCCAGTGTGCAGGCTCAGTTTCAAACATGGGTCAGCGCCTGCTTGCAAGATCTCGTCAGGTGGAGTCGCTAATGGCGGAGGTGGTCAGTCTTCGGCAAGAAGTCAGAGGACTCAGGCACGAGAACAAGGAGTTGCACATGCTCGCAACTAGCTACTCGACCAGCATGAAGAGGAAGCTGGACCAGCTGCAGGAGTCGGACGGTCGAATCCAGAGTGATCATGAGCGGTTCATGGCGTTACTCCCACGGTTTATGTTGCCTTCGTCCTCTGGAGCAGCACCAAGTGTTCCGGCTCCGGAGATTCCAACTCTAGCACTTCGTCTTCCCGGAGCTCCGTCAACCTCTGAGGCGCCACCTAACCAAAACCAATGATTTCTATTAGTTTTTCGAATTATTGTAAATTTTTTTTTTTTTTTTTTTTTAATTAATTTTTTTTTTTAATTTTTTTTTTTAATTTTTTTTTTTTTTTTTTTTATTTTTTATTTTTATTTTTTTATTTTTTATTTTTTTTATTTTTTTTTTTTTTTTCAGGGTTTATTTTAAGCAAATTAAAATATGTAAATTAATGCAAACAGACTTTGTTTATCCGCACTTAAAATAAACATAGCCATAAATTTATTTAAACACAAACTAAATAAAAATCAACCAAATAAAACAACTAACGAAACAAAACAAAAATGAAAGTAAAGGCAATAAAAAGAAGGGTTAAGAAAAGCAAATCTGGTTGCTTGGGTTGCCTCCCAAGAAGCGCTTGCTTTAACGTCTTTAGCCGGACGAATCTTTCCTTATCCTCCCCTCGGCTCCAAAGCATGAAATTTATCTTTTAACGGGAGGTGATATTTGAAATGATTCGGCAATGGTCTGAATTCTAAGTTGGGTGCCTGAATCATCAAAATTAGAGACATGTTAGTATGAAATAAAATAAAAATTACAATTGGAGAAGATGGCTTACTGTCTTTCTCCGAAACAAACTCAATTACAAAGACTACGTTTTTTGACATTTCCGGGACTTTGCACTTGGCCAGGTTGACGATGGTGGTTGTGGCCTGTCCCGTTTCATCAAACTCAATTTCATGGCCTTTTGTTGCCTCATGCACAACCGCTTGGATGTATTCTCGATTTTCTCCAGCCACTTCTTCTTGAATCCTTCTTCTTGGCGTGCAAGGTTCTTTGAACGTTTCAGCAAAATCTGGAACTTGATTCGTTGCACCAAGAATTTGGATATCACTTTTCATCTCAGGAAGAACTTCCACAATCTGCCCCATTTGATTATTCAATTCTCCCATCTCCTTGGTTTGATTTTCTACTTCCTGGTTCAAAGAGATGAGTAATTGAATAATATTATCATTATCCACAGATGTACCTGAATCGAATTGGGCAGATTGTTGTGGTGTCTGTGGTGGCTGCAAAGGTGTTGTACAGAACTCCTCATATGGCTGCCAATATTCTCCTTGGTGAGTTTCCTTAGCTTGATTTTGTGACCCCTGCACCAAAGAGTTTAATTCATTAAGGATTTGATTATAATCCACGGGCATACTTTGATTCGATTGGAATTGTTGTGGGGGATGTAGTGGTGGCTGCATAGGTCTTGAATAGAATTCATCTTGCTGCCAATATCCACTCTGTTGAAATTGCTGAGGTTTATCCCACGTCTGATCTGAATAATCCCTCCAATCCGAATTGCAATCGTTGGAATACATATTGCCCCTTGATTGATCATAGCCTTGATATCCCCAATCATCTTCATATGCAGAAAATTGAGGATACTGATGAGTCTGATATCCTTGCCCATAGGGCACATCAAGTGTAGGGACACTTGGCATTGAGGTCCGTTCGGCATACTGTGACAATTGAGAAGTAAGATTTGCCAATTGAGCTTGAATACTAGCAAAATCCATGTCTTACTTCTCTAGTACCTAAAATTAAAGAAAGAAAACTAAATCAAATATCAAAAATAAAATACACAAACACAAATATAAACATAAACACAAACAAACAAAACAAAACAAAAAAAAATAATAATAATAAAATAAAATAAAATAAACACAAACAAAAAAATAAAGGGATTAGCAAATTTACTAATCCCCGGCAACGGCGCCAAAATTTGACGGGATTTTAAACCGCACAAATTAAACCCTCTTTTTGACAGTTGTAGTAATGATGTAAGTAGGGTATCGTTCTAGGCCGGGGATTAGGAGGGCTTGCTAAAACCTCTAAAATAATTTAAAACGTAAAAACAAAGTTTAAAACATTAAACTAAAATAAAACACTTAACTAAAATAACTCAAAATAAAACTAACAAATAAACTAAAACAAATCAAAAGACTCAAAACAACTCAAGACTCTAGAAAATACAACTAAGCTAAAAACTCGAAACACACTAAAAATGACTCAAAATAATGAAAAACAATTTAAAATAAAAACTAGGAAATTAATTGGACGGAAATTAAATTAAAAGATTAAAAATAATAAAAATTAACTAAATAATAATATTTTAATAATGGGGGGATTGGTTTTTACGAAACGTAACTTAAACTTAAATAAATTACAGAATTGACAAAAACATAAATTAAAAATGAAATGATAGATAACGGATTGGCTAGAGGGTTTTTCTCCACACATGACACATAAGCAACCTAAATTGATTCCCAGTTATGAATTTAACAAACGCATGAATGACAATGCTCCAAGTTAATTAGGTCCGCTTAAATTAACTTTCAGATTTCCCTAGAGTCATTAGATTGGATGATTGCATACGACAACCCAAAACATTTCCCACAAGTTCCCTACATGAATTGCATAATAGAGATACAAGCAAGAATCATTAAGTTCAATGGAAATCATAAACATCGACTAGGCATTCATAACTATGGAATACGCATGTTAATCCAACCTAGGGTTTACTAAACACAATCGTGACTAGCGATTTTTACCACTTGTGAATATAAGTTCATAACGATTAGGTGAAATTCCCTTATATCCTAGCATCAAGTCTAAGCATGCAAATTAAGTATCGACCCTTAACCCACATACCTAAACAAGTTATTAATCAAATCAGAATAGTAAACCACATCCAAACATTTACACATTCATAACTGGAGTAAATCAAATTAAAATTACAAATATAATCATGGTTTCAAATTAACCTCTAGCCAATATAAATTAATTACACATTATTATAAATTAAAAACAGAAAATAAAAATAAGTTTGGAGGATTAAACCAAAAGAGTGTGCAAGGATCTGTGCTAGGCTGTCTCTGCGGTAAATGGGCACTGCCCTCACAATTCCAAATCTGTCCGTGCGCCAGCTGCCTTGCTGGCAGCTTGGTTTGACTCCTCTCGCAGCTACCCACTTGAGCTGCCCTCTCCCGCAAAGCTGCCTTCCGTAAGCTTTCTCTGGCAGCCCACCGACTGCCTGCTTCTGCTGCCTTCAAGCCTCCTCTCGCAAACTTTCCGAGGAGATCCCCCGTCGCTGCCCTCGCAGCTCTGGGTGCTAATGGACTCGTCTCCCTGACTGGTGTCAGCTCCCTTAAATGCCGCAAGGCAGCCTTGCCTTCCTCTTCTCGCTGGCAACCTCAAGCTGCCTCGCAGCTTCGTCCTTTTGGCTCGGCCTCCTTCTTTTATTTCTTCTGTTTTTTTCTCCTGTTTCCCGAGGCTCTCGCCTCTTCCCTCTTTTGCACCGACTATCCCCAGGAGCTTCCCAGCTCCCTGAGCTCCCTCTCTCTCACTGTTATGCCGAGGCCCCCCTTTTTTGGCAGCTTTGATGCTGCTTTCTCTTTTATTATTTCTGAATGGCTTTCCTTTTCATCCTGCTCCCCACCGACTCCACTAGCACCGAATTATTAGGCCACTGCTTCCAGCTAACACACACACGAAATATTATATAAAAATATATAAATATATAAATATATATATATATATATATAAATAAATATAAATATATAAATAAATATAAATATATATATATTATTTTCTAAATGATAAGTATTAATTTAACAGACAAGATAGTTTAGATGAAATTAATACTTAACACTTCACTTATTCTAATTTTATTTTCTTAGCTAGATAAATTCTATTAAAACACAAAAATAACGTAAATAGCTCAAAATATAACGAACTAACTAAGAAAAGATGAGTGAATTTGATATAAAAATGTATATAAATATGGTCCGATCAGGTTTTGATCAAGTATTCCTAGTCATGGACCTAATTGTGATGTGCAACTTCGGTTATTAATCAAGAATGTGTGAAGCATAAGAAACTTTCATAAAACCAAAGGAAACACTTGGCAGGATGTATGCCAAACATTCCCTTCATTCATTCCCATATCTGCCAAGGTTATGCATGATGTGTGCTATAAGATTGGCTAAACAACTTATGGTTAATTCAAATGGTGATCAAGCATCAAAATCAACACACTAAGTCACAATTAAAATCAGAGAATGAAACAAGAAATAGAATGATAAACTGAGCATTTCCGAGTTAACTACATGGCAATCTTGCTAGGCTACATCGAATCCCTATGGAGAGATTAGTTACACTTCATGTTTACAAAGATTTGACATAGAAATATAACATGAGTGTACATAGAATTAAGAAGAAAAACCCCTTGAAGCAAAACTGTGTTGAAGATCACTTGGGAATGGCCTTCGGTGCAAGCTTTCCAAGTGTGGTGTAGTCCTCCAAGAATGGTGTAGATGAATGTGGCACGGTGATGATGAGATGGTTTCTGTGAAATGGGAGAGAATGGGCAGAAATGGTGTGGTGTTTGGTGTTTTGGGAGTAAGGATGAATGTAGTAGTGTAGGGTTGTGGAATTGGAGAGTTTGTGCCTAATTGAAGATTTATATCTCCCCCCTCAGATTTCTTTACACTTAAAGAGAATGAATGGAATAGCTTTTCAGGTTTAGATCCAAGATTGGATCTCAACAAATGTAAAATATGGGATGCAAGTGTGTGTAATGATGGGGAATTCAATTTCTGAAATGGTGAGTGCTTGGCACAATGGAGAAATTCATGCATGTGGAATTTCTGCCAAGACAGCCTGGCATGGGATAAACTACTCACGGCATGGGTGAGTTTGTGGGTGAAAATGTGGCTGAATTGTGTAACAAATGGGATGCATGTTCTTGGTGAAAACAGGGGGGTGAAAGGGTAAGAAAATGCATGGCAAGGAGTGTTAAACCTCCCAATCTGAATCCAATGCATGTGCCATGCATAGAATTCCCCAAACTGGCCGAATTGCACCCTTTGTCAATTCCTGAAATTCTAGCAACCAACTTGTCCTCAATTCTTCACTTGGACTTCAAATTAACACATCAAACTCCACTCCATGCTTGGAGTAATGCTCGGACACCAAAAGTGGTGTTTTTGCTTCATTTGCCTTCCAATTGCTCCTAACAAACACATAGCTGCATACTAACACAAAACAATGTAAAATGCAACTAGTTTAAATCGAACACATCACAAAGACACAAAATATGGATGCTATAAATGCATATGAAATGTGAACTATCAAATACCCCCAAACCTGGTTTTTGCTAGTCCACGAGCAAACTTAGAATTAAAACACACAAAATACTAACATCTAACAAACATTTAACATCTTAACTATACGATTGCATTGAGCATATGCAACAAGCCTTTGAACCCCTAGGTGTCCCTAGTTGGAGGAGTTGTGTCTCCTGAGGGTTTACATTGATGACACCCTCAAACATCAACAAAATCTGCAAACAACTTGGTTAAACATGCTTTAAACAAACTAATCAAAACCAATGAAAACTTTGTATTACACTCAAACTCAAAAGGCCTTACCATTCCAAAGAATCATATTAAGTGTAATGTATAAAGATAGTGCACCATGTCTTACAGCTTCAAGGTCACCATACCCAAATGCTTAAGAAAGAATTCGCCTCAACTCTATTCCTCACGGTTCCACTCAAGTTCTCACTCAGATCCTAAGGTTTTTAGTCTCTCCACTAGCATATGTGAGTGAAGTTATGTAAAGGAAATCAAGAATTCTCACATATGAACTTGAAATGAAAGCACAAATTCTGAGTAAATCTCATGAAATGAATTAAATACCAAGAATATAGATAACCATACACTTATCATCACCCATGAATACATCCTCAATGATCAACTAGGTCTTTCTCAAGATTGTAAGGTAAGGCTTAGGTTATGGGTTATGAAAGAAGTGATATGAAATACTAGAACTTGGGGCATACCAAAGTGTCTTTGAGATTCATACTCTTCACTTGCATTTGCATTCTTTCATCTTCATTTTTGGCGTCCAAGACCTATGTCTTATGATGAGGAGATTTGGAACTTGTTTTCACTTGATTCTCTTCTTTGTTAACTTCTTTTTTTTTTTTTTTTTTTTTTTTAGAATCATACTTCACATAGGCCTTCGGTACACACCACAATCTTGTTTTATCAATCAATTTACCTTTGGAGTTCATCACATTGGTATTCCCCAAGCTATAAGGTACGGCTTGAATTGAGCTAGGATGGGGTAGAGTATGGTGTGTGGGTGATGAAAGAATTAGGCAAAAGTGTTTGGGTGCAAAGGGGTGAATGGAACACACAAAGGGATAGGATTTTAGCCATTTAGTAGTTAAACATGCATAGCCTAACATCATCTCATTGAGTTCATTCATGAATGGTACTAAACACATGGTATCTACAAAGGAGAGTAATTCTTAGCATTCAAACAAAATAGAAGCAATGAGATCATTTAGAGTGAAATTTGAAAGAAAAGATAGGAGTAGAAACACTTTAAACCCTCTCAAAGAAACAATTTAGGCTCAAAATAACTCACTAGGGTAGTCTCCACTATTCTTCTTTGTGAATTTGAGTATGGTACCTCTATCATCATATCTTCAAGTTTTACAACTTTATACATGCCAACCAAATACAAAACTTTTCATAGTGACCCCAAAGTTTATTTGCAAACATAGCTCTCATATACATTTGTATTAGTAAGCAAAAACACATTTAACCAAAACAAACACAAACAAACACTAAAACATGCTTTTCAACCCTAAAACAGAAACACTTATCCAAAAACAACATTTAAAACAACATTTTCCATCTCCCACATAAATACCCCCAAACCTATCTTAAACATTGTCCTCAAGGTTTACATTCGAATGTAATGCAAGTAGGCAAAGAATATGGTATGGAAACAACATAGTCACAACATAAGGAAAGAACACAAACCACACTAGGTTGCCTCCTAGCAAGCGCTTTATTTAACGTCTAGGCAAGACATGGGAGCTTGTTCATGGTGTTGTAAATTCAAGGTAATCCACCACTTGATACATTAGCTCATCCTCCACATTGTCCAAATATGGCTTCAATCTCTGCCCATTGACTTTAAAAGAGGTGCCATTCTTCATGCTCTCAATTTCCACAGCCCCGTGGGGGAATGTTTGCACCACCTTGAATGGTCCAACCCACCTAGACTTCAATTTCCCTGGAAAAAGTCTCAAACGTGAGTCAAACAAAAGTACTTTCATACCTTGGTGAAACTCCTTCCTTAGGATGGCTTTGTCATGATAGAGCTTAGTCCTTTCCTTGTAGATTTTGGCATTCTCATATGCCTCATTTCTAAGCTCTTCCAACTCATTAAGTTGGAGCTTTCTTGCTATTCCCGCATCCTTGTTATCAAAATTGAACTTCTTGATGGCCCAATATGCACGGTGTTCAAGCTCCATTGGCAAATGACAAGCTTTCCCAAACACAAGTCGGTATGGACTCATGCCAATGGGAGTCTTGTATGCTGTCCTATATGCCCATAGTGCATCATTCAACCTCAATGACCAATCCTTCCTTGTAGGGCTCACGGTTTTCATCAAAATGTTCTTGATCTCCCTATTGCTAATCTCCACTTGTCCCGAGGTTTGAGGATGGTACGGGGTAGACACTTTGTGGTTGATGTTGTACTTCTTCATCAAGGATTCAAAAGGTTTGTTGCAGAAATGGGTGCCACCATCACTAATAATAGCTCTTGGTGTTCCAAACCTACAAAAAATCACATCTTTAAGAAAATTCAAAACAACCTTATGATCATTAGTTCTTGTAGCAATGGCCTCCACCCATTTGGATACATAATCTACGGCCACTAAGATGTACAAGTAACCAAAAGAAGATGGGAATGGTCCCATGAAATCGATTCCCCAAACATCAAAGAGTTCAATCACCAAAATGTTGTTCAAAGGCATCTCATTCCTTCGGCTTATGTTCCCCATTTTCTGGCACCTATCACACTTAGAACAAAAATCAAAAGCATCTTTGAATAGAGTAGGCCAAAAGAAACCAGATTGTAAAACCTTTAGGGATGTCTTTTTGGCACCAAAATGTCCTCCACATGCCAATGTGTGGCTAAATGTTAGAATGCTTTGTTGCTCACTCTCCGGGACACATCTCCTAATGATTTGGTCAGGACAATACTTAAACAAGTATGGTTCATCCCAAATGTAATGCTTTACCATGGCAAGGAACTTCTTTCTTTCCTGAAAAGAAATGTCATTTCTAAATACACCACAAGCAAGGTAATTGACAAAATCAGCATACCATGGTTCCTTTTCTTGAACAACAAAGAGTTGTTCATCTGGAAATGATTCATTTAGAGGCAAGGGTGGTCCAACTCCATGGTCTTGATCAAGCCGAGACAAATGGTCAGCCACAACATTGTCACTTCCCTTCTTATCTCGAATTTCCAAATCAAACTCTTGTAGTAAGAGTATCCATCTAATTAGGCGCGGTTTAGCATCCTTCTTTGTCATCAAATACCTAAGGGCTGCATGATCAGAAAACACAATGACTTTAGATCCCACAAGATATGATCTAAACTTCTCTAATGCAAAGACAATAGCAAGCAACTTCTTTTCAGTTGTGGAGTAGTTGAGTTGAGCATCATTGAGAGTACGGCTTGCATAATAGATCACATGTGGGAGTTTGTTAACCCTTTGTCCTAAAACTGCACCAATAGCATAATCAGAGGCATCACACATTAATTCAAAAGGTAGAGACCAATCTGGTGCCATAATGATAGGAGCCGAGGTTAGTTCATGTTTCAAAGTATTGAATGCATCCATACAAGCTTTATCAAAGTGAAACACAACATCTTTAGCTAACAAATTGCATAAAGGCCGAGTTATCATTGAAAAGTTCTTAATGAAACGTCTATAAAAGCCTGCATGCCCTAAGAAACTTCTCACTCCCTTCACGGTTGTAGGAGCTGCCAAAGTGTTGATAATGTCAATTTTGGCTTTGTCTACCTCCATTCCTTTGCTAGAGATCACATGGCCTAAAACAACGCCTTGTTTCACCATGAATTGGCATTTCTCCCAATTGAGAACCAAATTTGTTTCTTGGCACCTTTGAAGCACTAAAGAGAGATGGTTAAGACATTCATCAAAAGAAGAACCAAACACTGAAAAATCATCCATGAATACCTCAATGAACCTTTCCACCATGTCAGAAAAGATTGCCAACATACATCTTTGGAATGTGGCCGGGGCATTGCAAAGTCCAAAGGGCATTCTCCTATATGCAAATGTGCCAAATGGACATGTGAATGTTGTTTTCTCTTGATCCTCCGGGGCAATTGCAATTTGATTGTAACCTGAGTAACCATCAAGAAAACAATAGTGTGAATAACCTGCCAATCTCTCAAGCATTTGATCTATGAAAGGCATGGGAAAGTAATCTTTTCTAGTGTTAGAATTCAACTTCCTGTAATCGGTGCAAACTCTCCAACTAGCCGTGGGTTTTATGGTCACAAGCTCTTTGTTTTCATTCCTCATCACCGTGATTCCCACCTTCTTTGGTACCACTTGAATGGTACTCACCCATTTGCTATCAGAAATGGGATATATGATCCCCACATCTAACAACTTCAAGACTTCATCCCTAACAACTTCTTTCATGTGTGGATTGAGCCTTCTTTGTGGCTCACGGGTTGTCTTTGCTCCATCCTCCAAGAGGATCCTATGCATGCACCTAGTAGGGCTTATTCCCTTGATATCTGCAATAGACCAACCAATAGCCGATTTGGACTCTTTTAACACCCTAAGTAGTTTATCTTCTTCATTAGGTGTTAGGTCCGAGGCTATGATAACAGGTAGAGTTTCAAATTCAGCTAGATATGCATATTTTAGATG
The DNA here is from genome assembly GCA_963580275.1 of Crataegus laevigata. Classification (NCBI taxonomy): domain Eukaryota; kingdom Viridiplantae; phylum Streptophyta; class Magnoliopsida; order Rosales; family Rosaceae; genus Crataegus; species Crataegus laevigata. Next base: position 20,013,282 of record OY756952.1, read on the forward strand.
TGGTGGAAGTGGTTTAAGTTCAAGTTTAGGTGCCTTAACAATGGAAGGGATTAAATGTGACCTTGATGGTTCTAAAGACTCTACAAGAGGTGAAACATTCAAAGGATATGGTGCTAATGCTTCCAAGGCAGCAACCACTTCCATGAGTGCATCTTCATCATCAAACTCATCTTGAGATTGAGTTAAAACAGTTTGTAATGGTTCATTGGATTGTGCCTGCAAGAACTTAGAGAAAACAAGTGAATCAAGCACATCAATGGCATAGCAATCAAGAGATGAAGAAGGATGAGCAAGAGACTCAAACACTTTGAATTGGACGGTCTCTCCTAGCACTGTCATAGTGAGGATTCCATTTTGCACATCAATGATGGTCTTGGCCGTGGCCATGAATGGTCTTCCAAGCAAAATAGGCAACTCTCTATCATGTATAGGTGCTTCTTCCATGTCCAACACTACAAAATCCACAGGCAAGATTAGTTTATCAATTTGAACTAGAATGTCCTCTACTATACCTCTTGGATACTTCACGGATCTGTCCGCAAGTTGTAGTGAAATGGTTGTAGCCTTTAATTCCCCCAAACCTAATTGAAGGTACACGGAATATGGCATTAAGTTGATGCTAGCACCCAAATCAAGCATGGCTTTCTCTACTTTCTTGTCTCCTATGGTTATGTTGATTGAAAAACTTCCCGGATCTTTGAGCTTTGGTGGAAGTTTTCTTTGCAACACCGCACTTACATTCTCCGACACCACTACCTTCTCATGTGGTCCATACTTCCTTTTGTAGTTGTTTAACTCCTTGAAGAATTTCCCATAAGCCGGCATGTTCCTAATGACATCAAGCAAAGGTAAGTTCACATTCACCTTACTTAGAATATCAAAAATCTCTTTAAATGACTTATCCTGCTTGCCCTTGGCAAGTCTTCCAGGGAATGGTATTGGTGGAGTGTAAGGCTTCTCGGCCTTGTGAAGGTTTGGTGCTTCATTTGAGGAAGAAGCATGGCTTGGTTCCTCATTTGGTTTCTCATTTGCACCTACATTCACATGATCAAATTCATTAGTAACTTCATTTCCAACTCTATTATCAATAACCTTACCATTTCTTAGTGTAGTTATTGCTTTGGCTTGCTCTTGGTTCCTTTGGAGTATCACGGGTTGGCTTGGAAACTTGCCAACCTCTCTTTGGTTCAAGGCATCTGCAATTTGTCCCAATTGTGTCTCCATTTTGGTTAGGGCAGCCGAATGTTGTTGGAAAGTGCTATTTGTGGCTTGTTGGAATTGCAATGTGTTTTGAGCTAACAACTTAACCGTATCCTCAAGTGTAGGGGCAGGTCTTGGTTGGAAGTTTTGGACTTGATTTTGGTTGGCATTGGGAGGTCTTGGTTGGAAATTTTGGTAGTTGTTGTTGTTCTTCCATGAAAAGTTGGGATGATCTCTCCACCCCGGATTATATGTGTTTGAAAATGCATCATTCCTTGGCCTTTGATTGTAAGAATTCATGAGGTTCACTTGTTCTTGAACAAACTCGGGATAGGCCTCCCTAGATGGACATTGATGAGTAGGGTGGCTTGGTATGTTGCAAATGGCACACACCTCACTTGGTGTTGGCACCAAGTTGAGCACGGATTCAAGCTTTCTTTCTAGGTTAGCTACCTGCAAAGAAAGATCATGGTTAGAACTTGTTTCATACACTCCAAGTTTCTTACCCCTTACATCTTTGTGTTGAGCATTAGATCCCAACATCTCATAAATGTTGTAAGACTCTTGAGCATTCTTTTTCTTCAAAGCACCACCTGCGGCATTATCAACTATGGATTGACATGTTTGGGTTAATCCATCATAAAAAATTTGCATTTGTAAGTGAAGAGGTAACCCATGGTGTGGACATTGTAGCAAATGTCCTTTAAAACGCTCCCAACACTCATTGAAAGGTTCTCCATCATCTTGTTTGAAGTTGAAGATTTGTCCCCTTAAGGTGGCTGTCTTTTGAGTGGAGAAGAACTTCTCCAAGAATTTCTTAGCCACGGCATCCCATGTGGTGAGTGAACCCGGAGCTAAGGTCATCAACCAACTCTTGGCCTTGTCTTTCAAAGTGTAAGGAAACACTCTCATCCTCAAGTTTGCTTCACTTACTCCCTGCAAAGGTAAACCACTCACAACATTGTAAAACTCTTTAACATGAGCTAAAGGATCTTCATTAGGTATGCCATAAAATGAAGGAAGCATATGAAAATGTGAAGACTTAAGATCATAGTTTCTAGCTTCGGTGGAGAGCAAGATGCATGAAGGAGAATTTGGTATGATTGGTTGTGCAAAGTCCTCCAAGGCTCTAAGTTCATCTTGGTTGGCTGCCATCTCTTCTCCTCTTTCCTTATGAATGTGCTCAGAAGCTTCACTTGTGGAACTAGATGAACTTGCTTCTTCTTCTCCTCGGACAAAGGATGATGAACTTGTTGGCACAAAGTTGTCCAAAGTGTTGCCTTTCAAACGTTCAATTCTTTGGCCCAACTCAACAAGTCTATGTGACATATACTACCTAAAACAAAACAAAACAAACAAGATTAAACAGAAATCAAACTAAACTCTACTTAGAATGAAAATAACAAAGTTTAAATAGCAAAACAAGCAATTACAAGGGACTGAAATCAGTCCCCGGCAACGGCGCCATTTTTGTTGATGTTTTTCCTTCCTAGTGCTACAAACATGTTGAGTATAAGAACACAAGTAAGGGTGTCGAATCCACAGGGACTAATTAGACCTATATAACCACTTGTTTTGCAAGAAACTTACTAGAACCTAGAACTAATCAAGTTAAACAGATTTGATGTTGTATCTTGAGAGATGAAATGGCTACAAGTAAATGAAACAACAAGTAATAAAATGATGTAGAACCGAGGGAGTTGAGGCTAGGGATTGTATCAATAGAGAGAAGGAGCTAGGGATTCGGTTTCACCATAGCTAATTGATTCCATGTTTGTTAATTCAAGCTATGATCACCCATATATCTATTTCTTGAGTTTGTTTCACTTTAGTTATGATCATCCATATGATGTGTGGTTTTGATCAAGTATTCCTAGTCATGGACCTAATTGTGATGTGCAACTTCGGTTATTAATCAAGAATGTGTGAAGCATAAGAAACTTTCATAAAACCAAAGGAAACACTTGGCAGGATGTATGCCAAACATTCCCTTCATTCATTCCCATATCTGCCAAGGTTATGCATGATGTGTGCTATAAGATTGGCTAAACAACTTATGGTTAATTCAAATGGTGATCAAGCATCAAAATCAACACACTAAGTCACAATTAAAATCAGAGAATGAAACAAGAAATAGAATGATAAACTGAGCATTTCCGAGTTAACTACATGGCAATCTTGCTAGGCTACATCGAATCCCTATGGAGAGATTAGTTACACTTCATGTTTACAAAGATTTGACATAGAAATATAACATGAGTGTACATAGAATTAAGAAGAAAAACCCCTTGAAGCAAAACTGTGTTGAAGATCACTTGGGAATGGCCTTCGGTGCAAGCTTTCCAAGTGTGGTGTAGTCCTCCAAGAATGGTGTAGATGAATGTGGCACGGTGATGATGAGATGGTTTCTGTGAAATGGGAGAGAATGGGCAGAAATGGTGTGGTGTTTGGTGTTTTGGGAGTAAGGATGAATGTAGTAGTGTAGGGTTGTGGAATTGGAGAGTTTGTGCCTAATTGAAGATTTATATCTCCCCCCTCAGATTTCTTTACACTTAAAGAGAATGAATGGAATAGCTTTTCAGGTTTAGATCCAAGATTGGATCTCAACAAATGTAAAATATGGGATGCAAGTGTGTGTAATGATGGGGAATTCAATTTCTGAAATGGTGAGTGCTTGGCACAATGGAGAAATTCATGCATGTGGAATTTCTGCCAAGACAGCCTGGCATGGGATAAACTACTCACGGCATGGGTGAGTTTGTGGGTGAAAATGTGGCTGAATTGTGTAACAAATGGGATGCATGTTCTTGGTGAAAACAGGGGGGTGAAAGGGTAAGAAAATGCATGGCAAGGAGTGTTAAACCTCCCAATCTGAATCCAATGCATGTGCCATGCATAGAATTCCCCAAACTGGCCGAATTGCACCCTTTGTCAATTCCTGAAATTCTAGCAACCAACTTGTCCTCAATTCTTCACTTGGACTTCAAATTAACACATCAAACTCCACTCCATGCTTGGAGTAATGCTCGGACACCAAAAGTGGTGTTTTTGCTTCATTTGCCTTCCAATTGCTCCTAACAAACACATAGCTGCATACTAACACAAAACAATGTAAAATGCAACTAGTTTAAATCGAACACATCACAAAGACACAAAATATGGATGCTATAAATGCATATGAAATGTGAACTATCAAATACCCCCAAACCTGGTTTTTGCTAGTCCACGAGCAAACTTAGAATTAAAACACACAAAATACTAACATCTAACAAACATTTAACATCTTAACTATACGATTGCATTGAGCATATGCAACAAGCCTTTGAACCCCTAGGTGTCCCTAGTTGGAGGAGTTGTGTCTCCTGAGGGTTTACATTGATGACACCCTCAAACATCAACAAAATCTGCAAACAACTTGGTTAAACATGCTTTAAACAAACTAATCAAAACCAATGAAAACTTTGTATTACACTCAAACTCAAAAGGCCTTACCATTCCAAAGAATCATATTAAGTGTAATGTATAAAGATAGTGCACCATGTCTTACAGCTTCAAGGTCACCATACCCAAATGCTTAAGAAAGAATTCGCCTCAACTCTATTCCTCACGGTTCCACTCAAGTTCTCACTCAGATCCTAAGGTTTTTAGTCTCTCCACTAGCATATGTGAGTGAAGTTATGTAAAGGAAATCAAGAATTCTCACATATGAACTTGAAATGAAAGCACAAATTCTGAGTAAATCTCATGAAATGAATTAAATACCAAGAATATAGATAACCATACACTTATCATCACCCATGAATACATCCTCAATGATCAACTAGGTCTTTCTCAAGATTGACCCACGAATGCTTACAACTTTGCCAATAGACTCCTAATTAAAAAATAGAGAAGTTTTGAGACCAAATAAGCATTTGATCTTTTGAGTACACATTTTGAGCATCTTAGTAGGGTATTATAAGCGTTCATTTCCTTAAATTCCATAGCGTGCCAAACTCACGCTCGTTTTAACCCACGAATGCTTAAAACAGTGCAAATAGACTCCTAATTAAAAAATAGAGAAGTTTTGAGACCAAATAAGCATTTGAACTTTTGAGGACTCATTTTGAGAATCTTAGTAGCGTATTATAAGCGTTCATTTCCTTAAATTCCAAATTGTGTCAAACTCACGCTCGTTTTGACCCACGAATGCTTAAAACAATGCAAATAGACTCCTAATTAAAAAATAGAGAAGTTTTGAGACCAAATAAGCATTAGAACTTTTGAGGACTCATTTTGAGAATCTTAGTAGCGTATTATAAGCGTTCATTTCCTTAAATTCCAAATTGTGTCAAACTCACGCTCGTTTTGACCCACGAATGCTTAAAACAATGCAAATAGACTCCTAATTAAAAAATAGAGAAGTTTTGAGACCAAATAAGCATACGATCTTTTGAGTACACATTTTGAGCATCTTAATAGGGTATTATAAGCGTTCATTTCCTTAAATTCCATAGCGTGCCAAACTCACGCTCGTTTTAACCCACGAATGCTTAAAACAGTGCAAATAGACTCCTAATTAAAAAATAGAGAAGTTTTGAGACCAAATAAGCATTTGAACTTTTGAGGACTCATTTTGAGAATCTTAGTAGCGTATTATAAGCGTTCATTTGCTTAAATTCCAAATTGTGTCAAACTCACGCTCGTTTTGACCCACGAATGCTTAAAACAATGCAAATAGACTCCTAATTAAAAAATAGAGAAATTTTGAGACCAAATAAGCATTTGATCTTTTGAGTACACATTTTGAGCATCTTAGTAGGGTATTATAAGCGTTCATTTCCTTAAATTCCATAGCGTGCCAAACTCACGCTCGTTTTAACCCACGAATGCTTAAAACAGTGCAAATAGACTCCTAATTAAAAAATAGAGAAGTTTTGAGACCAAATAAGCATTTGAACTTTTGAGGACTCATTTTGAGAATCTTAGTAGCGTATTATAAGCGTTCATTTGCTTAAATTCCAAATTGTGTCAAACTCACGCTCGTTGTGACCCACGAATGCTTAAAACAATGCAAATAGACTCCTAATTAAAAAATAGAGAAGTTTTGAGACCAAATAAGCATTTGATCTTTTGAGTACACATTTTGAGCATCTTAGTAGGGTATTATAAGCGTTCATTTCCTTAAATTCCATAGCGTGCCAAACTCACGCTCATTTTAACCCACGAATGCTTAAAACAGTGCAAATAGACTCCTAATTAAAAAATAGAGAAGTTTTGAGACCAAATAAGCATTTGAAGTTTTGAGGACTCATTTTGAGAATCTTAGTAGCGTATTATAAGCGTTCATTTGCTTAAATTCCAAATTGTGTCAAACTCACGCTCGTTTTGACCCACGAATGCTTAAAACAATGCAAATAGACTCCTAATTAAAAAATAGAGAAGTTTTGAGACCAAATAAGCATTTGAACTTTTGAGGACTCATTTTGAGAATCTTAGTAGCGTATTATAAGCATTCATTTCCTTAAATTCCAAATTGTGTCAAACTCACGCTCGTTTTGACCCACGTATGCTTAAAACAATGCAAATAGACTCCTAATTAAAAAATAGAGAAGTTTTGAGACCAAATAAGCATTTGAACTTTTGAGGACTCATTTTGAGAATCTTAGTAGCGTATTATAAGCGTTCATTTGCTTAAATTCCAAATTGTGTCAAATTCACGCTCGTTTTGACCCACGAATGCTTAAAACAATGCAAATAGACTCCTAATTAAAAAATAGAGAAGTTTTGAGACCAAATAAGCATTTGAAGTTTTGAGGACTCATTTTGAGAATCTTAGTAGCGTATTATAAGCGTTCATTTCCTTAAATTCCAAATTGTGTCAAACTCACGCTCGTTTTGACCCACGAATGCTTAAAACAATGCAAATAGACTCCTAATTAAAAAATAGAGAAGTTTTGAGACCAAATAAGCATTAGAACTTTTGAGGACTCATTTTGAGAATCTTAGTAGCGTATTATAAGCGTTCATTTGCTTAAATTCCAAATTGTGTCAAACTCACGCTCGTTTTGACCCACGAATGCTTAAAACAATGCAAATAGACTCCTAATTAAAAAATAGAGAAGTTTTGAGACCAAATAAGCATTTGACCTTTTGAGTACACATTTTGAGCATCTTAGTAGCGTATTATAAGCGTTCATTTCCTTAAATTCCATAGCGTGCCAAACTCACGCTCGTTTTAACCCACGAATGCTTAAAACAGTGCAAATAGACTCCTAATTAAAAAATAGAGAAGTTTTGAGACCAAATAAGCATTTGAAGTTTTGAGGACTCATTTTGAGAATCTTAGTAGCGTATTATAAGCGTTCATTTCCTTAAATTCCAAATTGTGTCAAACTCACGCTCGTTTTGACCCACGAATGCTTAAAACAATGCAAATAGACTCCTAATTAAAAAATAGAGAAGTTTTGAGACCAAATAAGCATTAGAACTTTTGAGGACTCATTTTGAGAATCTTAGTAGCGTATTATAAGCGTTCATTTCCTTAAATTCCAAATTGTGTCAAACTCACGCTCGTTTTGACCCACGAATGCTTAAAACAATGCAAATAGACTCCTAATTAAAAAATAGAGAAGTTTTGAGACCAAATAAGCATTTGATCTTTTGAGTACACATTTTGAGCATCTTAGTAGGGTATTATAAGCGTTCATTTCCTTAAATTCCATAGCGTGCCAAACTCACGCTCGTTTTAACCCACGAATGCTTAAAACAGTGCAAATAGACTCCTAATTAAAAAATAGAGAAGTTTTGAGACCAAATAAGCATTTGAAGTTTTGAGGACTCATTTTGAGAATCTTAGTAGCGTATTATAAGCGTTCATTTGCTTAAATTCCAAATTGTGTCAAACTCACGCTCGTTTTGACCCACGTATGCTTAAAACACTGCAAATAGACTCCTAATTAAAAAATAGAGAAGTTTTGAGACCAAATAAGCATTAGAACTTTTGAGGACTCATTTTGAGAATCTTAGTAGCGTATTATAAGCGTTCATTTGCTTAAATTCCAAATTGTGTCAAACTCACGCTCGTTTTGACCCACGAATGCTTAAAACAATGCAAATAGACTCCTAATTAAAAAATAGAGAAGTTTTGAGACCAAATAAGCATTTGACCTTTTGAGTACACATTTTGAGCATCTTAGTAGCGTATTATAAGCGTTCATTTCCTTAAATTCCATAGCGTGCCAAACTCACGCTCGTTTTAACCCACGAATGCTTAAAACAGTGCAAATAGACTCCTAATTAAAAAATAGAGAAGTTTTGAGACCAAATAAGCATTTGAAGTTTTGAGGACTCATTTTGAGAATCTTAGTAGCGTATTATAAGCGTTCATTTCCTTAAATTCCAAATTGTGTCAAACTCACGCTCGTTTTGACCCACGAATGCTTAAAACAATGCAAATAGACTCCTAATTAAAAAATAGAGAAGTTTTGAGACCAAATAAGCATTAGAACTTTTGAGGACTCATTTTGAGAATCTTAGTAGCGTATTATAAGCGTTCATTTCCTTAAATTCCAAATTGTGTCAAACTCACGCTCGTTTTGACCCACGAATGCTTAAAACAATGCAAATAGACTCCTAATTAAAAAATAGAGAAGTTTTGAGACCAAATAAGCATTTGATCTTTTGAGTACACATTTTGAGCATCTTAGTAGGGTATTATAAGCATTCATTTCCTTAAATTCCATAGCGTGCCAAACTCACGCTCGTTTTAACCCACGAATGCTTAAAACAGTGCAAATAGACTCCTAATTAAAAAATAGAGAAGTTTTGAGACCAAATAAGCATTTGAAGTTTTGAGGACTCATTTTGAGAATCTTAGTAGCGTATTATAAGCGTTCATTTGCTTAAATTCCAAATTGTGTCAAACTCACGCTCGTTTTGACCCACGTATGCTTAAAACACTGCAAATAGACTCCTAATTAAAAAATAGAGAAGTTTTGAGACCAAATAAGCATTTGAACTTTTGAGGACTCATTTTGAGAATCTTAGTAGCGTATTATAAGCGTTCATTTGCTTAAATTCCAAATTGTGTCAAACTCACGCTCGTTTTGACCCACGAATGCTTAAAACAATGCAAATAGACTCCTAATTAAAAAATAGAGAAGTTTTGAGACCAAATAAGCAATTTATCTTTTGAGGACTCATTTTGAGCATCTTAGTAGCGTATTATAAGCGTTCATTCGCTTAAATTCCAAAGCGTGTCAAACTCACGCTCGTTTTAACCCACGAATGCTTAAAACAGTGCAAATTGACTCCTAATTAAAAAATAGAGCAGTTTTGAGACCAAATAAGCATTTGATCTTGTGAGGACACATTTTGAGCATCTTCGTAGTGTATTATAAGCGTTCGTTTGCTTAAATTACAAAGCGAGTCAAACTCACGCTCGTTTTATCCCACGAATGCTTACAACTTTGCCAATAGACTCCTAATTGAAAAATAGAGAAGTTTTGAGACCAAATAAGCATTTGAACTTTTGAGGACTCATTTTGAGAATCTTAGTAGCGTATTATAAGCGTTAATTTGCTTAAATTCCAAATTGTGTCAAACTCACGCTCGTTTTGACCCACGAATGCTTAAAACAATGCAAATAGACTCCTAATTAAAAAATAGAGAAGTTTTGAGACCAAATAAGCATTTGATCTTTTGAGTACACATTTTGAGCATCTTAGTAGGGTATTATAAGCGTTCATTTCCTTAAATTCCATAGCGTGCCAAACTCACGCTCGTTTTAACCCACGAATGCTTAAAACAGTGCAAATAGACTCCTAATTAAAAAATAGAGAAGTTTTGAGACCAAATAAGCATTTGAACTTTTGAGGACTCATTTTGAGAATCTTAGTAGCGTATTATAAGCGTTCATTTGCTTAAATTCCAAATTGTGTCAAACTCACGCTCGTTGTGACCCACGAATGCTTAAAACAATGCAAATAGACTCCTAATTAAAAAATAGAGAAGTTTTGAGACCAAATAAGCATTTGATCTTTTGAGTACACATTTTGAGCATCTTAGTAGGGTATTATAAGCGTTCATTTCCTTAAATTCCATAGCGTGCCAAACTCACGCTCGTTTTAACCCACGAATGCTTAAAACAGTGCAAATAGACTCCTAATTAAAAAATAGAGAAATTTTGAGACCAAATAAGCATTTGAAGTTTTGAGGACTCATTTTGAGAATCTTAGTAGCGTATTATAAGCGTTCATTTGCTTAAATTCCAAATTGTGTCAAACTCACGCTCGTTTTGACCCACGAATGCTTAAAACAATGCAAATAGACTCCTAATTAAAAAATAGAGAAGTTTTGAGACCAAATAAGCATTTGAACTTTTGAGGACTCATTTTGAGAATCTTAGTAGCGTATTATAAGCGTTCATTTGCTTAAATTCCAAATTGTGTCAAACTCACGCTCGTTTTGACCCACGAATGCTTAAAACAATGCAAATAGACTCCTAATTAAAAAATAGAGAAGTTTTGAGACCAAATAAGCATTTGATCTTTTGAGTACACATTTTGAGCATCTTAGTAGGGTATTATAAGCGTTCATTTCCTTAAATTCCATAGCGTGCCAAACTCACGCTCGTTTTAACCCACGAATGCTTAAAACAGTGCAAATGGACTCCTAATTAAAAAATAGAGAAGTTTTGAGACCAAATAAGCATTTGAACTTTTGAGGACTCATTTTGAGAATCTTAGTAGCGTATTATAAGCGTTCATTTTCTTAAATTCCAAATTGTGTCAAACTCACGCTCGTTGTGACCCACGAATGCTTAAAACAATGCAAATAGACTCCTAATTAAAAAATAGAGAAGTTTTGAGACCAAATAAGCATTTGATCTTTTGAGTACACATTTTGAGCATCTTAGTAGGGTATTATAAGCGTTCATTTCCTTAAATTCCATAGCGTGCCAAACTCACGCTCGTTTTAACCCACGAATGCTTAAAACAGTGCAAATAGACTCCTAATTAAAAAATAGAGAAGTTTTGAGACCAAATAAGCATTTGAAGTTTTGAGGACTCATTTTGAGAATCTTAGTAGCGTATTATAAGCGTTCATTTGCTTAAATTCCAAATTGTGTCAAACTCACGCTCGTTTTGACCCACGAATGCTTAAAACAATGCAAATAGACTCCTAATTAAAAAATAGAGAAGTTTTGAGACCAAATAAGCATTTGAACTTTTGAGGACTCATTTTGAGAATCTTAGTAGCGTATTATAAGCGTTCATTTCCTTAAATTCCAAATTGTGTCAAACTCACGCTCGTTTTGACCCACGTATGCTTAAAACACTGCAAATAGACTCCTAATTAAAAAATAGAGAAGTTTTGAGACCAAATAAGCATTTGAACTTTTGAGGACTCATTTTGAGAATCTTAGTAGCGTATTATAAGCGTTCATTTGCTTAAATTCCAAATTGTGTCAAACTCACGCTCGTTTTGACCCACGAATGCTTAAAACTTTTCAAATAGACTCCTAATTGAAAAATTGAGAAGTTTTGAGACGAAATAAGCAATTGATCTTTTGAGGACTCATTTTGAGCATCTTAGTAGCGTATTATAAGCGTTCAGTTGCTTAAATTCCAAAGCTTGTCAAACTCACGCTCGTTTTAACCCACGAATCCTTAAAACAGTGCAAATAGACTCCTAATTTAAAAAATAGAGAAGTTTTGAGACCAAATAAGCATTTGATCTTTTGAGTACACATTTTGAGCATCTTAGTAGGGTATTATAAGCGTTCATTTCCTTAAATTCCATAGCGTGCCAAACTCACGCTCGTTTTAACCCACGAATGCTTAAAACAGTGCAAATAGACTCCTAACTAAAAAATAGAGAAGTTTTGAGACCAAATAAGCATTTTAAGTTTTGAGGACACATTTTGAGCATCTTCGTAGCGTATTATAAGCGTTCATTTGCTTAAATTCCAAAGCGTGCTAAACTCACGCTCGCTTTAACCCACGAATGCTTAAAACAGTGCAAATAGACCCGCAATTAAAAAATAGAGAAGTTTTGAGACCAAATAAGCATTGGATCTTGTGAGGACACATTTTGAGCATCTTAGTAGTGTATTATAAGTGTTCATTTGCTTAAATTACAAAGCGAGTCAAACTCACGATCGTTTTATCCCACGAATGCTTACAACTTTGCCAATAGACTCCTAATTGAAAAATAGAGAAGTTTTGAGACCAAATAAGCATTTGAACTTTTGAGGACTCATTTTGAGGATCTTAGTAGCGTATTATAAGCGTTCATTTGCCTAAATTCCAAATTGTGTCAAACTCACGCTTGTTTTGACCCACGAATGCTTAAAACTTTTCAAATGGACTCCTAATTGAAAAATAGAGAAGTTTTGAGACCAAATAAGCAATTTATCTTTTGAGGACTCATTTTGAGCATCTTACTAGCGTATTATAAGCGTTCATTTGCTTAAACTCCAAAGCTTGTCAAACTCACGCTCGTTTTAACCCACGAATCCTTAAAACAGTGCAAATAGACTCCTAATTTAAAAAATAGAGAAGTTTTGAGACCAAATAAGCATTTGATCTTTTGAGTACACATTTTGAGCATCTTAGTAGGGTACTATAAGCGTTCATTTCCTTAAATTCCAAAGCGTACCAAACTCACGCTCGCTTTAACCCACGAATGCTTAAAACAATGCAATTAGACCCCCAATTAAAAAATAGAGAAGTTTTGAGACCAAATAAGCATTTGATCTTGTGAGGACACATTTTGAGCATCTTAGAAGCGTATTATAAGCATTCATTTTCTTAAATTCCAAAGGGTGCCAAACTCACGCTCGTTTTAACCCACGAATGCTTAAAACGGTGCAAATAGACTCCCAATTAAAAAATAGAGAAGTTTTGAGACCAAATAAGCATTTGATCTTTTGAGGACACATTTTGAGCATCTTAGTAGCGTATTATAAGCGTTCGTTTGCCTAAATTCCAAAGCATGTCAAACTCACGCTCGTTTTATCCCACGAATGCTTAAAACTTTGCAAATAGACTCTTAATTGAAAAATAGAGAAGTTTTGAGACCAAATAACCATTTGATCTTGTGAGGACTCATTTTGAGCATCTTAGTAGCGTATTATAAGCGTTCATTCGCTTAAATTCCAAAGCGTGTCAAACTCACGCTCGTTTTATCCCACAAATGCTTACAACTTTGCCAATAGACTCCTAATTGAAAAATAGAGAAGTTTTGAGACCAAATAAGCATTTGAACTTTTGAGGACTCATTTTGAGTATCTTAGTTGCGTATTATAAGCGTTCATTTGCTTAAATTTGAAATCGTGACAAACTCACGCTCGTTTTAACCCACGAATGCTTAATACAGTGCAAATAGACTCCTAATAAAAAAAATAGAGAAGTTTTGTGACCAAATATGCATTTGCTCTTTTGAGGACACATTTTGAGTATCTTAGTAGTGTATTATAAGCGTTCATTTGCTTAAATTTGAAATCGTGACAAACTTACGCTCGTTTTAACCCACGAATGCTTAAAACAGTGCAAATAGACTCCTAATAAAAAAAATAGAGAAGTTTTGAGACCAAATAAGCATTTGAACTTTTGAGGACTCATTTTGAGTATCTTAGTAGTGTATTATAAGCGTTCATTTGCTTAAATTTGAAATCGTGACAAACTTACGCTCGTTTTAACCCACGAATGCTTAAAACAGTGCAAATAGACTCCTAATAAAAAAAATAGAGAAGTTTTGAGACCAAATAAGCATTTGAACTTTTGAGGACTCATTTTGAGTATCTTAGTAGCGTATTATAAGCGTTCATTTGCTTAAATTTGAAATCGTGACAAACTCACGCTCGTTTTAACCCACGAATGCTTAAAACAGTGCAAATAGACTCCTAATAAAAAAAATAGAGACGTTTTGTGACCAAATATGCATTTGATCTTTTGAGGACACATTTTGAGCGTCTTAGTAGCGTATTCTAAGGGTTCATTTGCCTAAATTCCAAAGCATGTCAAACTCACGCTCCTTTTATCCCACGAATGCTTAAAACTTTGCGAATAGACTCCTAATCGAAAAATAGAATGTTTTGAGACCAAATAAGCATTCGATCTTGTGAGGACACATTTTGAGCATCTTAGAAGCGTATTATAAGCGTTCATTTGCTTAAATTCCAAAGCGTGTCAAACTCACGCTCGTTTTATCCCACGAATGCTTACAACTTTGCCAATAGACTCCTAATTGAAAAATAGAGAAGTTTTGAGACCAAATAAGCATTTGAACTTTTGAGGACTCATTTTGAGAATCTTAGTAGCGTATTATAAGCGTTCATTTGCTTAAATTCCAAATTGTGTCAAACTCACGCTCGTTTTGACCCACGAATGCTTAAAACTTTTCAAATAGACTCCTAATTGAAAAATTGAGAAGTTTTGAGACGAAATAAGCAATTGATCTTTTGAGGACTCATTTTGAGCATCTTAGTAGCGTATTATAAGCGTTCAGTTGCTTAAATTCCAAAGCTTGTCAAACTCACGCTCGTTTTAACCCACGAATCCTTAAAACAGTGCAAATAGACTCCTAATTTAAAAAATAGAGAAGTTTTGAGACCAAATAAGCATTTGATCTTTTGAGTACACATTTTGAGCATCTTAGTAGGGTATTATAAGCGTTCATTTCCTTAAATTCCATAGCGTGCCAAACTCACGCTCGTTTTAACCCACGAATGCTTAAAACAGTGCAAATAGACTCCTAACTAAAAAATAGAGAAGTTTTGAGACCAAATAAGCATTTTAAGTTTTGAGGACACATTTTGAGCATCTTAGTAGCGTATTATAAGCGTTCATTTGCTTAAATTCCAAAGCGTGCTAAACTCACGCTCGCTTTAACCCACGAATGCTTAAAACAGTGCAAATAGACCCGCAATTAAAAAATAGAGAAGTTTTGAGACCAAATAAGCATTTGATCTTGTGAGGACACATTTTGAGCATCTTAGTAGTGTATTATAAGTGTTCATTTGCTTAAATTACAAAGCGAGTCAAACTCACGATCGTTTTATCCCACGAATGCTTACAACTTTGCCAATAGACTCCTAATTGAAAAATAGAGAAGTTTTGAGACCAAATAAGCATTTGAACTTTTGAGGACTCATTTTGAGGATCTTAGTAGCGTATTATAAGCGTTCATTTGCCTAAATTCCAAATTGTGTCAAACTCACGCTTGTTTTGACCCACGAATGCTTAAAACTTTTCAAATGGACTCCTAATTGAAAAATAGAGAAGTTTTGAGACCAAATAAGCAATTTATCTTTTGAGGACTCATTTTGAGCATCTTACTAGCGTATTATAAGCGTTCATTTGCTTAAACTCCAAAGCTTGTCAAACTCACGCTCGTTTTAACCCACGAATCCTTAAAACAGTGCAAATAGACTCCTAATTTAAAAAATAGAGAAGTTTTGAGACCAAATAAGCATTTGATCTTTTGAGTACACATTTTGAGCATCTTAGTAGGGTACTATAAGCGTTCATTTCCTTAAATTCCAAAGCGTACCAAACTCACGCTCGCTTTAACCCACGAATGCTTAAAACAATGCAATTAGACCCCCAATTAAAAAATAGAGAAGTTTTGAGACCAAATAAGCATTTGATCTTGTGAGGACACATTTTGAGCATCTTAGAAGCGTATTATAAGCATTCATTTTCTTAAATTCCAAAGGGTGCCAAACTCACGCTCGTTTTAACCCACGAATGCTTAAAACGGTGCAAATAGACTCCCAATTAAAAAATAGAGAAGTTTTGAGACCAAATAAGCATTTGATCTTTTGAGGACACATTTTGAGCATCTTAGTAGCGTATTATAAGCGTTCGTTTGCCTAAATTCCAAAGCATGTCAAACTCACGCTCGTTTTATCCCACGAATGCTTAAAACTTTGCAAATAGACTCTTAATTGAAAAATAGAGAAGTTTTGAGACCAAATAACCATTTGATCTTGTGAGGACTCATTTTGAGCATCTTAGTAGCGTATTATAAGCGTTCATTCGCTTAAATTCCAAAGCGTGTCAAACTCACGCTCGTTTTATCCCACAAATGCTTACAACTTTGCCAATAGACTCCTAATTGAAAAATAGAGAAGTTTTGAGACCAAATAAGCATTTGAACTTTTGAGGACTCATTTTGAGTATCTTAGTTGCGTATTATAAGCGTTCATTTGCTTAAATTTGAAATCGTGACAAACTCACGCTCGTTTTAACCCACGAATGCTTAATACAGTGCAAATAGACTCCTAATAAAAAAAATAGAGAAGTTTTGTGACCAAATATGCATTTGCTCTTTTGAGGACACATTTTGAGTATCTTAGTAGTGTATTATAAGCGTTCATTTGCTTAAATTTGAAATCGACAAACTCACGCTCGTTTTAAACCCACGAATGCTTAAAACAGTGCAAATAGACTCCTAATAAAAAAAATAGAGAAGTTTTGAGACCAAATAAGCATTTGAACTTTTGAGGACTCATTTTGAGTATCTTAGTAGCGTATTATAAGCGTTCATTTGCTTAAATTTGAAATCGTGACAAACTCACGCTCGTTTTAACCCACGAATGCTTAAAACAGTGCAAATAGACTCCTAATAAAAAAAATAGAGACGTTTTTGTGACCAAATATGCATTTGATCTTTTGAGGACACATTTTGAGCGTCTTAGTAGCGTATTCTAAGGGTTCATTTGCCTAAATTCCAAAGCATGTCAAACTCACGCTCCTTTTATCCCACAAATGCTTAAAACTTTGCGAATAGACTCCTAATCGAAAAATAGAATGTTTTGAGACCAAATAAGCATTCGATCTTGTGAGGACACATTTTGAGCATCTTAGAAGCGTATTATAAGCGTTCATTTGCTTAAATTCCAAAGCGTGTCAAACTCACGCTCGTTTTATCCCACGAATGCTTACAACTTTGCCAATAGACTCCTAATTGAAAAATAGAGAAGTTTTGAGACCAAATAAGCATTTGAACTTTTGAGGACTCATTTTGAGAATCTTAGTAGCGTATTATAAGCGTTCATTTGCTTAAATTCCAAATTGTGTCAAACTCACGCTCGTTTTGACCCACGAATGCTTAAAACTTTTCAAATAGACTCCTAATTGAAAAATTGAGAAGTTTTGAGACGAAATAAGCAATTGATCTTTTGAGGACTCATTTTGAGCATCTTAGTAGCGTCTTATAAGCGTTCAGTTGCTTAAATTCCAAAGCTTGTCAAACTCACGCTCGTTTTAACCCACGAATCCTTAAAACAGTGCAAATAGACTCCTAATTTAAAAAATAGAGAAGTTTTGAGACCAAATAAGCATTTGATCTTTTGAGTACACATTTTGAGCATCTTAGTAGGGTATTATAAGCGTTCATTTCCTTAAATTCCATAGCGTGCCAAACTCACGCTCGTTTTAACCCACGAATGCTTAAAACAGTGCAAATAGACTCCTAACTAAAAAATAGAGAAGTTTTGAGACCAAATAAGCATTTTAAGTTTTGAGGACACATTTTGAGCATCTTAGTAGCGTATTATAAGCGTTCATTTGCTTAAATTCCAAATTGTGTCAAACTCACGCTCGTTTTGACCCACGAATGCTTAAAACTTTTCAAATAGACTCCTAATTGAAAAATTGAGAAGTTTTGAGACGAAATAAGCAATTGATCTTTTGAGGACTCATTTTGAGCATCTTAGTAGCGTATTATAAGCGTTCAGTTGCTTAAATTCCAAAGCTTGTCAAACTCACGCTCGTTTTAACCCACGAATCCTTAAAACAGTGCAAATAGACTCCTAATTTAAAAAATAGAGAAGTTTTGAGACCAAATAAGCATTTGATCTTTTGAGTACACATTTTGAGCATCTTAGTAGGGTATTATAAGCGTTCATTTCCTTAAATTCCATAGCGTGCCAAACTCACGCTCGTTTTAACCCACGAATGCTTAAAACAGTGCAAATAGACTCCTAACTAAAAAATAGAGAAGTTTTGAGACCAAATAAGCATTTTAAGTTTTGAGGACACATTTTGAGCATCTTAGTAGCGTATTATAAGCGTTCATTTGCTTAAATTCCAAAGCGTGCTAAACTCACGCTCGCTTTAACCCACGAATGCTTAAAACAGTGCAAATAGACCCGCAATTAAAAAATAGAGAAGTTTTGAGACCAAATAAGCATTTGATCTTGTGAGGACACATTTTGAGCATCTTAGTAGTGTATTATAAGTGTTCATTTGCTTAAATTACAAAGCGAGTCAAACTCACGATCGTTTTATCCCACGAATGCTTACAACTTTGCCAATAGACTCCTAATTGAAAAATAGAGAAGTTTTGAGACCAAATAAGCATTTGAACTTTTGAGGACTCATTTTGAGGATCTTAGTAGCGTATTATAAGCGTTCATTTGCCTAAATTCCAAATTGTGTCAAACTCACGCTTGTTTTGACCCACGAATGCTTAAAACTTTTCAAATGGACTCCTAATTGAAAAATAGAGAAGTTTTGAGACCAAATAAGCAATTTATCTTTTGAGGACTCATTTTGAGCATCTTACTAGCGTATTATAAGCGTTCATTTGCTTAAACTCCAAAGCTTGTCAAACTCACGCTCGTTTTAACCCACGAATCCTTAAAACAGTGCAAATAGACTCCTAATTTAAAAAATAGAGAAGTTTTGAGACCAAATAAGCATTTGATCTTTTGAGTACACATTTTGAGCATCTTAGTAGGGTACTATAAGCGTTCATTTCCTTAAATTCCAAAGCGTACCAAACTCACGCTCGCTTTAACCCACGAATGCTTAAAACAATGCAATTAGACCCCCAATTAAAAAATAGAGAAGTTTTGAGACCAAATAAGCATTTGATCTTGTGAGGACACATTTTGAGCATCTTAGAAGCGTATTATAAGCATTCATTTTCTTAAATTCCAAAGGGTGCCAAACTCACGCTCGTTTTAACCCACGAATGCTTAAAACGGTGCAAATAGACTCCCAATTAAAAAATAGAGAAGTTTTGAGACCAAATAAGCATTTGATCTTTTGAGGACACATTTTGAGCATCTTAGTAGCGTATTATAAGCGTTCGTTTGCCTAAATTCCAAAGCATGTCAAACTCACGCTCGTTTTATCCCACGAATGCTTAAAACTTTGCAAATAGACTCTTAATTGAAAAATAGAGAAGTTTTGAGACCAAATAACCATTTGATCTTGTGAGGACTCATTTTGAGCATCTTAGTAGCGTATTATAAGCGTTCATTCGCTTAAATTCCAAAGCGTGTCAAACTCACGCTCGTTTTATCCCACAAATGCTTACAACTTTGCCAATAGACTCCTAATTGAAAAATAGAGAAGTTTTGAGACCAAATAAGCATTTGAACTTTTGAGGACTCATTTTGAGTATCTTAGTTGCGTATTATAAGCGTTCATTTGCTTAAATTTGAAATCGTGACAAACTCACGCTCGTTTTAACCCACGAATGCTTAATACAGTGCAAATAGACTCCTAATAAAAAAAATAGAGAAGTTTTGTGACCAAATATGCATTTGATCTTTTGAGGAAACATTTTGAGTATCTTAGTAGTGTATTATAAGCGTTCATTTGCTTAAATTTGAAATCGTGACAAACTCACGCTCGTTTTAACCCACGAATGCTTAAAACAGTGCAAATAGACTCCTAATAAAAAAAATAGAGACGTTTTGTGACCAAATATGCATTTGATCTTTTGAGGACACATTTTGAGCGTCTTAGTAGCGTATTCTAAGGGTTCATTTGCCTAAATTCCAAAGCATGTCAAACTCACGCTCCTTTTATCCCACGAATGCTTAAAACTTTGCGAATAGACTCCTAATCGAAAAATAGAATGTTTTGAGACCAAATAAGCATTCGATCTTGTGAGGACACATTTTGAGCATCTTAGAAGCGTATTATAAGCGTTCATTTGCTTAAATTCCAAAGCGTGTCAAACTCAGGCTCGTTTTAACCCACGAATGCTTAAAACAGTGCAAATAGACTCCCAATTGTAAAATAGGGAAGTTTTGAGACCAAATAAGCATTTGAACTTGTGAGGACACATTTTGAATATCTTAGTAGCGTATTATAAGCGTTCATTTCCTTAAATTCCAAAGCGTGCCAAACTCACGCTTGTTTTAACCCACGAATGCTTAAAACAGTGCAAATGGACTCCTAAATAAAAAATAGAGAGGTTTTGAGAGCAAATAAGCATTTTATGTTTTGAGGACACATTTTGAGCATCTTAGTAGTGTATTATAAGCGTTCATTTGCTTAAATTCCAAAGCGTGCCAAACTCACGCTCATTTTAACCCACAAATGCTTCAAACAGTGCAAATAGACTCCCAATTATAAAATAGAGAAGTTTTGAGACCAAATAAGCATTTGAACTTGTGAGGACACATTTTGAACATCTTAGTAGCGTATTATAAGCATTCATTTCCTTAAATTCCAAAGCGTGCCACACTCACGCTCGTTTTAACCCAATATTGCTTAAAACAGTGCAAAGGGACTCCTAAATAAAAAATAGAGAAGTTTTTAGACCAAATAAGAATTTGATCTTGTGAGGACACGTTTTGAGCATCTTAGAAGCGTATTATAACCGTTCATTTGCCTAAATTCCAAAGCGTGTCAAACTCACGCTCATTTTAACCCACGAATGCTCAAAAGAGTGCAAATAGACTCCTAATTAAAAAATAGAGAAGTTTTGAGACCAAATAAGCATTTTATGTTTTGAGGACACATTTTGAGCATCTTAGTAGCGTATTGTAAGCGTTCATTTGCTTAAATTCCAAAGCGTGCCAAACTCACTCTCGCTTTAACCCACGAATGCTTAAAACAGTGCAAATAGACTCCGAATTAAAAAATAGAGAAGTTTTGAGACCAAATAACCATTTGATCTTGTGAGGACACATTTTGAGCATCTTAGAAGCGTATTATAACCGTTCATTTGCTTAAATTCCAAAGGGTGTCAAACTCACGCTCGTTTTATCCCACGAATGCTTAAAACAGTGCAAATAGACTCCCAATTAAAAAATAGAGAAGTTTTGAGACCAAATAAGCATTTTATCTTCTGAGGACACATTTCGAGCATCTTAGTAGCGTATTATAAGCGTTCATTTTCTTAAATTCCAAAGCATGTCAAACTCACGCTCGTTTTAACCCACGAATGCTTAAAACAGTGCAAATAGACTCCTAATTACAAAATAGAGAAGTTTTGAGACCAAATAAGTATTTTATGTTTTGAGGACACATTTTGAGCATCTTAGTAGCGTATTATAAGCGTTCATTTTCTTAAATTCCAAAGCGTGCTAAACTCACGCTCGCTTTAACCCACGAATGCTTAAAACAGTGCAAATAGACCCGCAATTAAAAAATAGAGAAGTTTTGAGACCAAATAAGCATTTGATCTTGTGAGGACACATTTTGAGCATCTTAGTAGTGTATTATAAGTGTTCATTTGCTTAAATTACAAAGCGAGTCAAACTCACGATCGTTTTATCCCACGAATGCTTACAACTTTGCCAATAGACTCCTAATTGAAAAATAGAGAAGTTTTGAGACCAAATAAGCATTTGAACTTTTGAGGACTCATTTTGAGGATCTTAGTAGCGTATTATAAGCGTTCATTTGCCTAAATTCCAAATTGTGTCAAACTCACGCTTGTTTTGACCCACGAATGCTTAAAACTTTTCAAATGGACTCCTAATTGAAAAATAGAGAAGTTTTGAGACCAAATAAGCAATTTATCTTTTGAGGACTCATTTTGAGCATCTTACTAGCGTATTATAAGCGTTCATTTGCTTAAACTCCAAAGCTTGTCAAACTCACGCTCGTTTTAACCCACGAATCCTTAAAACAGTGCAAATAGACTCCTAATTTAAAAAATAGAGAAGTTTTGAGACCAAATAAGCATTTGATCTTTTGAGTACACATTTTGAGCATCTTAGTAGGGTACTATAAGCGTTCATTTCCTTAAATTCCAAAGCGTACCAAACTCACGCTCGCTTTAACCCACGAATGCTTAAAACAATGCAATTAGACCCCCAATTAAAAAATAGAGAAGTTTTGAGACCAAATAAGCATTTGATCTTGTGAGGACACATTTTGAGCATCTTAGAAGCGTATTATAAGCATTCATTTTCTTAAATTCCAAAGGGTGCCAAACTCACGCTCGTTTTAACCCACGAATGCTTAAAACGGTGCAAATAGACTCCCAATTAAAAAATAGAGAAGTTTTGAGACCAAATAAGCATTTGATCTTTTGAGGACACATTTTGAGCATCTTAGTAGCGTATTATAAGCGTTCGTTTGCCTAAATTCCAAAGCATGTCAAACTCACGCTCGTTTTATCCCACGAATGCTTAAAACTTTGCAAATAGACTCTTAATTGAAAAATAGAGAAGTTTTGAGACCAAATAACCATTTGATCTTGTGAGGACTCATTTTGAGCATCTTAGTAGCGTATTATAAGCGTTCATTCGCTTAAATTCCAAAGCGTGTCAAACTCACGCTCGTTTTATCCCACAAATGCTTACAACTTTGCCAATAGACTCCTAATTGAAAAATAGAGAAGTTTTGAGACCAAATAAGCATTTGAACTTTTGAGGACTCATTTTGAGTATCTTAGTTGCGTATTATAAGCGTTCATTTGCTTAAATTTGAAATCGTGACAAACTCACGCTCGTTTTAACCCACGAATGCTTAATACAGTGCAAATAGACTCCTAATAAAAAAAATAGAGAAGTTTTGTGACCAAATATGCATTTGATCTTTTGAGGAAACATTTTGAGTATCTTAGTAGTGTATTATAAGCGTTCATTTGCTTAAATTTGAAATCGTGACAAACTCACGCTCGTTTTAACCCACGAATGCTTAAAACAGTGCAAATAGACTCCTAATAAAAAAAATAGAGACGTTTTGTGACCAAATATGCATTTGATCTTTTGAGGACACATTTTGAGCGTCTTAGTAGCGTATTCTAAGGGTTCATTTGCCTAAATTCCAAAGCATGTCAAACTCACGCTCCTTTTATCCCACGAATGCTTAAAACTTTGCGAATAGACTCCTAATCGAAAAATAGAATGTTTTGAGACCAAATAAGCATTCGATCTTGTGAGGACACATTTTGAGCATCTTAGAAGCGTATTATAAGCGTTCATTTGCTTAAATTCCAAAGCGTGTCAAACTCAGGCTCGTTTTAACCCACGAATGCTTAAAACAGTGCAAATAGACTCCCAATTATAAAATAGGGAAGTTTTGAGACCAAATAAGCATTTGAACTTGTGAGGACACATTTTGAATATCTTAGTAGCGTATTATAAGCGTTCATTTCCTTAAATTCCAAAGCGTGCCAAACTCACGCTTGTTTTAACCCACGAATGCTTAAAACAGTGCAAATGGACTCCTAAATAAAAAATAGAGAGGTTTTGAGAGCAAATAAGCATTTTATGTTTTGAGGACACATTTTGAGCATCTTAGTAGTGTATTATAAGCGTTCATTTGCTTAAATTCCAAAGCGTGCCAAACTCACGCTCATTTTAACCCACAAATGCTTCAAACAGTGCAAATAGACTCCCAATTATAAAATAGAGAAGTTTTGAGACCAAATAAGCATTTGAACTTGTGAGGACACATTTTGAACATCTTAGTAGCGTATTATAAGCATTCATTTCCTTAAATTCCAAAGCGTGCCACACTCACGCTCGTTTTAACCCAATATTGCTTAAAACAGTGCAAAGGGACTCCTAAATAAAAAATAGAGAAGTTTTTAGACCAAATAAGAATTTGATCTTGTGAGGACACGTTTTGAGCATCTTAGAAGCGTATTATAACCGTTCATTTGCCTAAATTCCAAAGCGTGTCAAACTCACGCTCATTTTAACCCACGAATGCTCAAAAGAGTGCAAATAGACTCCTAATTAAAAAATAGAGAAGTTTTGAGACCAAATAAGCATTTTATGTTTTGAGGACACATTTTGAGCATCTTAGTAGCGTATTGTAAGCGTTCATTTGCTTAAATTCCAAAGCGTGCCAAACTCACTCTCGCTTTAACCCACGAATGCTTAAAACAGTGCAAATAGACTCCGAATTAAAAAATAGAGAAGTTTTGAGACCAAATAACCATTTGATCTTGTGAGGACACATTTTGAGCATCTTAGAAGCGTATTATAACCGTTCATTTGCTTAAATTCCAAAGGGTGTCAAACTCACGCTCGTTTTATCCCACGAATGCTTAAAACAGTGCAAATAGACTCCCAATTAAAAAATAGAGAAGTTTTGAGACCAAATAAGCATTTTATCTTCTGAGGACACATTTCGAGCATCTTAGTAGCGTATTATAAGCGTTCATTTTCTTAAATTCCAAAGCATGTCAAACTCACGCTCGTTTTAACCCACGAATGCTTAAAACAGTGCAAATAGACTCCTAATTACAAAATAGAGAAGTTTTGAGACCAAATAAGTATTTTATGTTTTGAGGACACATTTTGAGCATCTTAGTAGCGTATTATAAGCGTTCATTTTCTTAAATTCGAAAGCGTGCTAAACTCACGCTCGCTTTAACCCACGAATGCTTAAAACAGTGCAAATAGACCCGCAATTAAAAAATAGAGAAGTTTTGAGACCAAATAAGCATTTGATCTTGTGAGGACACATTTTGAGCATCTTAGTAGTGTATTATAAGTGTTCATTTGCTTAAATTACAAAGCGAGTCAAACTCACGATCGTTTTATCCCACGAATGCTTACAACTTTGCCAATAGACTCCTAATTGAAAAATAGAGAAGTTTTGAGACCAAATAAGCATTTGAACTTTTGAGGACTCATTTTGAGGATCTTAGTAGCGTATTATAAGCGTTCATTTGCCTAAATTCCAAATTGTGTCAAACTCACGCTTGTTTTGACCCACGAATGCTTAAAACTTTTCAAATGGACTCCTAATTGAAAAATAGAGAAGTTTTGAGACCAAATAAGCAATTTATCTTTTGAGGACTCATTTTGAGCATCTTACTAGCGTATTATAAGCGTTCATTTGCTTAAACTCCAAAGCTTGTCAAACTCACGCTCGTTTTAACCCACGAATCCTTAAAACAGTGCAAATAGACTCCTAATTTAAAAAATAGAGAAGTTTTGAGACCAAATAAGCATTTGATCTTTTGAGTACACATTTTGAGCATCTTAGTAGGGTACTATAAGCGTTCATTTCCTTAAATTCCAAAGCGTACCAAACTCACGCTCGCTTTAACCCACGAATGCTTAAAACAATGCAATTAGACCCCCAATTAAAAAATAGAGAAGTTTTGAGACCAAATAAGCATTTGATCTTGTGAGGACACATTTTGAGCATCTTAGAAGCGTATTATAAGCATTCATTTTCTTAAATTCCAAAGGGTGCCAAACTCACGCTCGTTTTAACCCACGAATGCTTAAAACGGTGCAAATAGACTCCCAATTAAAAAATAGAGAAGTTTTGAGACCAAATAAGCATTTGATCTTTTGAGGACACATTTTGAGCATCTTAGTAGCGTATTATAAGCGTTCGTTTGCCTAAATTCCAAAGCATGTCAAACTCACGCTCGTTTTATCCCACGAATGCTTAAAACTTTGCAAATAGACTCTTAATTGAAAAATAGAGAAGTTTTGAGACCAAATAACCATTTGATCTTGTGAGGACTCATTTTGAGCATCTTAGTAGCGTATTATAAGCGTTCATTCGCTTAAATTCCAAAGCGTGTCAAACTCACGCTCGTTTTATCCCACAAATGCTTACAACTTTGCCAATAGACTCCTAATTGAAAAATAGAGAAGTTTTGAGACCAAATAAGCATTTGAACTTTTGAGGACTCATTTTGAGTATCTTAGTTGCGTATTATAAGCGTTCATTTGCTTAAATTTGAAATCGTGACAAACTCACGCTCGTTTTAACCCACGAATGCTTAATACAGTGCAAATAGACTCCTAATAAAAAAAATAGAGAAGTTTTGTGACCAAATATGCATTTGATCTTTTGAGGAAACATTTTGAGTATCTTAGTAGTGTATTATAAGCGTTCATTTGCTTAAATTTGAAATCGTGACAAACTCACGCTCGTTTTAACCCACGAATGCTTAAAACAGTGCAAATAGACTCCTAATAAAAAAAATAGAGACGTTTTGTGACCAAATATGCATTTGATCTTTTGAGGACACATTTTGAGCGTCTTAGTAGCGTATTCTAAGGGTTCATTTGCCTAAATTCCAAAGCATGTCAAACTCACGCTCCTTTTATCCCACGAATGCTTAAAACTTTGCGAATAGACTCCTAATCGAAAAATAGAATGTTTTGAGACCAAATAAGCATTCGATCTTGTGAGGACACATTTTGAGCATCTTAGAAGCGTATTATAAGCGTTCATTTGCTTAAATTCCAAAGCGTGTCAAACTCAGGCTCGTTTTAACCCACGAATGCTTAAAACAGTGCAAATAGACTCCCAATTATAAAATAGGGAAGTTTTGAGACCAAATAAGCATTTGAACTTGTGAGGACACATTTTGAATATCTTAGTAGCGTATTATAAGCGTTCATTTCCTTAAATTCCAAAGCGTGCCAAACTCACGCTTGTTTTAACCCACGAATGCTTAAAACAGTGCAAATGGACTCCTAAATAAAAAATAGAGAGGTTTTGAGAGCAAATAAGCATTTTATGTTTTGAGGACACATTTTGAGCATCTTAGTAGTGTATTATAAGCGTTCATTTGCTTAAATTCCAAAGCGTGCCAAACTCACGCTCATTTTAACCCACAAATGCTTCAAACAGTGCAAATAGACTCCCAATTATAAAATAGAGAAGTTTTGAGACCAAATAAGCATTTGAACTTGTGAGGACACATTTTGAACATCTTAGTAGCGTATTATAAGCATTCATTTCCTTAAATTCCAAAGCGTGCCACACTCACGCTCGTTTTAACCCAATATTGCTTAAAACAGTGCAAAGGGACTCCTAAATAAAAAATAGAGAAGTTTTTAGACCAAATAAGAATTTGATCTTGTGAGGACACGTTTTGAGCATCTTAGAAGCGTATTATAACCGTTCATTTGCCTAAATTCCAAAGCGTGTCAAACTCACGCTCATTTTAACCCACGAATGCTCAAAAGAGTGCAAATAGACTCCTAATTAAAAAATAGAGAAGTTTTGAGACCAAATAAGCATTTTATGTTTTGAGGACACATTTTGAGCATCTTAGTAGCGTATTGTAAGCGTTCATTTGCTTAAATTCCAAAGCGTGCCAAACTCACTCTCGCTTTAACCCACGAATGCTTAAAACAGTGCAAATAGACTCCGAATTAAAAAATAGAGAAGTTTTGAGACCAAATAACCATTTGATCTTGTGAGGACACATTTTGAGCATCTTAGAAGCGTATTATAACCGTTCATTTGCTTAAATTCCAAAGGGTGTCAAACTCACGCTCGTTTTATCCCACGAATGCTTAAAACAGTGCAAATAGACTCCCAATTAAAAAATAGAGAAGTTTTGAGACCAAATAAGCATTTTATCTTCTGAGGACACATTTCGAGCATCTTAGTAGCGTATTATAAGCGTTCATTTTCTTAAATTCCAAAGCATGTCAAACTCACGCTCGTTTTAACCCACGAATGCTTAAAACAGTGCAAATAGACTCCTAATTACAAAATAGAGAAGTTTTGAGACCAAATAAGTATTTTATGTTTTGAGGACACATTTTGAGCATCTTAGTAGCGTATTATAAGCGTTCATTTTCTTAAATTCCAAAGCATGTCAAACTCACGCTCGTTTTAACCCACGAATGCTTAAAACAGTGCAAATAGACTCCTAATTACAAAATAGAGAAGTTTTGAGACCAAATAAGCATTTTATGTTTTGAGGACACATTTTGAGCATCTTAGTAGCGTATTATAAGCGTTCATTTTCTTAAATTGCAAAGGGTGCCAAACTCACACTCGGTTTAAGCCACGAATGCTTAAAACAGTGCAAATAGACTCCTAATTAAAAAATAGAGAATTTTTGAGACCAAATAAGCATTTTATGTTTTGAGGACACATTTTGAGCATCTTAGTAGCGTATTATAACCGTTCATTTGCTTAAATTCCAAAGCGTGTCAAACTCACGCTCGTTTTAACCCACGAATGCTTAAAACAATGCAAAGAGACTCCTACTTAAAAAATAGAGAAGTTTTGAGACCAAATAAGCATTTGATCTTTTGAGGACACATTTTGAGCATCTTATTAGCGTATTATAAGTGTTCATATACTTAAAATCCAAAGCGTGTCAAACTTACGCTCGTTTTATGCCACGAATGCTTAAAACTTTGCAAATAGACACCTAACTGAAAAATAGAGAAGTTTTGAGACCAAATAAGCATTTGATCTTTTGAGTACACATTTTGAGCATCTTAGTAGGGTACTATAAGCGTTCATTTCCTTAAATTCCAAAGCGTACCAAACTCACGCTCGCTTTAACCCACGAATGCTTAAAACAATGCAAATAGCCCCCCAATTAAAAAATAGAGAAGTTTTGAGACCAAATAAGCATTTGATCTTGTGAGGACACATTTTGAGCATCTTAGAAGCGTATTATAAGCATTCATTTTCTTAAATTCCAAAGGGTGCCAAACTCACGCTCGTTTTAACCCACGAATGCTTAAAACGGTGCAAATAGACTCCCAATTAAAAAATAGAGAAGTTTTGAGACCAAATAAGCATTTGATCTTTTGAGGACACATTTTGAGCATCTTAGTAGCGTATTATAAGCGTTCGTTTGGCTAAATTCCAAAGCATGTCAAACTCACGCTCGTTTTATCCCACGAATGCTTAAAACTTTGCAAATAGACTCTTAATTGAAAAATAGAGAAGTTTTGAGACCAAATAACCATTTGATCTTGTGAGGACTCATTTTGAGCATCTTAGTAGCGTATTATAAGCGTTCATTCGCTTAAATTCCAAAGCGTGTCAAACTCACGCTCGTTTTATCCCACAAATGCTTACAACTTTGCCAATAGACTCCTAATTGAAAAATAGAGAAGTTTTGAGACCAAATAAGCATTTGAACTTTTGAGGACTCATTTTGAGTATCTTAGTAGCGTATTATAAGCGTTCATTTGCTTAAATTTGAAATCGTGACAAACTCATGCTCGTTTTAACCCACGAATGCTTAATACAGTGCAAATAGACTCCTAATAAAAAAAATAGAGAAGTTTTGTGACCAAAAATGCATTTGATCTTTTGAGGACACATTTTGAGTATCTTAGTAGTGTATTATAAGCGTTCATTTGCTTAAATTTGAAATCGTGACAAACTCACGCTCGTTTTAACCCACGAATGCTTAAAACAGTGCAAATAGACTCCTAATAAAAAAAATAGAGAAGTTTTGAGACCAAATAAGCATTTGAACTTTTGAGGACTCATTTTGAGTATCTTAGTAGCGTATTATAAGCGTTCATTTGCTTAAATTTGAAATCGTGACAAACTCACGCTCGTTTTAACCCACGAATGCTTAAAACAGTGCAAATAGACTCCTAATAAAAAAAATAGAGACGTTTTGTGACCAAATAAGCATTTGATCTTTTGAGGACACATTTTGAGCGTCTTAGTAGCGTATTCTAAGGGTTCATTTGCCTAAATTCCAAAGCATGTCAAACTCACGCTCCTTTTATCCCACGAATGCTTAAAACTTTGCGAATAGACTCCTAATCGAAAAATAGAATGTTTTGAGACCAAATAAGCATTCGATCTTGTGAGGACACATTTTGAGCATCTTAGAAGCGTATTATAAGCGTTCATTTGCTTAAATTCCAAAGCGTGTCAAACTCAGGCTCGTTTTAACCCACGAATGCTTAAAACAGTGCAAATAGACTCCCAATTATAAAATAGGGAAGTTTTGAGACCAAATAAGCATTTGAACTTGTGAGGACACATTTTGAACATCTTAGTAGCGTATTATAAGCATTCATTTCCTTAAATTCCAAAGCGTGCCACACTCACGCTCGTTTTAACCCAATATTGCTTAAAACAGTGCAAAGGGACTCCTAAATAAAAAATAGAGAAGTTTTGAGACCAAATAAGCATTTGATCTTTTGAGGACACATTTTGAGCATCTTATTAGCGTATTATAAGTGTTCATATACTTAAATTCCAAAGCGTGTCAAACTTACGCTCGTTTTATGCCACGAATGCTTAAAACTTTGCAAATAGACACCTAACTGAAAAATAGAGAAGTTTTGAGACCAAATAAGCAGTTGATCTTTTGAGAACTCATTTTGAGTATCTTAGTAGCGAATTATAAGTGTTCGTTTTCCTATATTCCCAAAGCGTAAAACTCACGCTCGTTTTATCCCACGAATGCTTAAAACTTTGGAAACAGACTCCTAATTAAAAAATAGAGAAGTTTGGAGACCAAATAAGCATTTGATCTTGTGAGGACACATTTTGAGCATCTTAGTAGTGTATTATAAGCGTTCATTTGCTTAAATTCCAAAGCGAGTCAAACTCACGCTCGTTTTATCCCACGAATCCTTAAAACAGTGCAAATAGACTCCTAAATAAAAAATAGAGAAGTTTTGAGAGCAAATAAGCATTTTATGTTTTGAGGACACATTTTGAGCATCTTAGTAGTGTATTATAAGCGTTCATTTTCTTAAATTCCAAAGCCTGTCAAACTCACGCTCGTTTTAACCCACGAATGCTTAAAACAGTGCAAATGGACTCCTAAATAAAAAATAGAGAAGTTGTGAGAGCAAATAAGCATTTTATGTTTTGAGGACACATTTTGAGCATCTTAGTAGTGTATTATAAGCGTTCATTTGCTTAAATTCCAAAGCGTGCCAAACTCACGCTCATTTTAACCCACAAATGCTTCAAACAATGCAAATAGACTCCCAATTATAAAATAGAGAAGTTTTGAGACCAAATAAGCATTTGAACTTGTGAGGACACATTTTGAACATCTTAGTAGCGTATTATAAGCATTCATTTCCTTAAATTCCAAAGCGTGCCACACTCACGCTCGTTTTAACCCAATATTGCTTAAAACAGTGCAAAGGGACTCCTAAATAAAAAATAGAGAAGTTTTGAGACCAAATAAGAATTTGATCTTGTGAGGACACGTTTTGAGCATCTTAGAAGCGTATTATAACCGTTCATTTGCCTAAATTCCAAAGCGTGTCAAACTCACGCTCATTTTAACCCACGAATGCTCAAAAGAGTGCAAATAGACTCCTAATTAAAAAATAGAGAAGTTTTGAGACCAAATAAGCATTTTATGTTTTGAGGACACATTTTGAGCATCTTAGTAGCGTATTGTAAGCGTTCATTTGCTTAAATTCCAAAGCGTGCCAAACTCACTCTCGCTTTAACCCACGAATGCTTAAAACAGTGCAAATAGACTCCGAATTAAAAAATAGAGAAGTTTTGAGACCAAATAACCATTTGATCTTGTGAGGACACATTTTGAGCATCTTAGAAGCGTATTATAACCGTTCATTTGCTTAAATTCCAAAGGGTGTCAAACTCACGCTCGTTTTATCCCACGAATGCTTAAAACAGTGCAAATAGACTCCCAATTAAAAAATAGAGAAGTTTTGAGACCAAATAAGCATTTTATCTTCTGAGGACACATTTTGAGCATCTTAGTAGCGTATTATAAGCGTTCATTTTCTTAAATTCCAAAGCATGTCAAACTCACGCTCGTTTTAACCCACGAATGCTTAAAACAGTGCAAATAGACTCCTAATTACAAAATAGAGAAGTTTTGAGACCAAATAAGCATTTTATGTTTTGAGGACACATTTTGAGCATCTTAGTAGTGTATTATAAGCGTTCATTTTCTTAAATTGCAAAGGTTGCCAAACTCACGCTCGGTTTAAGCCACGAATGCTTAAAACAGTGCAAATAGACTCCTAATTAAAAAATAGAGAATTTTTGAGACCAAATAAGCATTTTATGTTTTGAGGACACATTTTGAGCATCTTAGTAGTGTATTATAAGAGTTCATTTGGTTAAATTCCAAAGCATGCCAAACTCACTCTCGTTTTAACCCACGAATGCTTAAAACAGTGCAAATAGACTCCCAATTAAAAAATAGAGAAGTTTTGAGACCAAATAAGCATTTTATGTTTTGAGGACACATTTTGAGCATCTTAGTAGCGTATTATAACCGTTCATTTGCTTAAATTCCAAAGCGTGTCAAACTCACGCTCGTTTTAACCCACGAATGCTTAAAACAATGCAAAGAGACTCCTACTTAAAAAATAGAGAAGTTTTGAGACCAAATAAGCATTTGATCTTTTGAGGACACATTTTGAGCATCTTATTAGCGTATTATAAGTGTTCATATACTTAAATTCCAAAGCGTGTCAAACTTACGCTCGTTTTATGCCACGAATGCTTAAAACTTTGCAAATAGACACCTAACTGAAAAATAGAGAAGTTTTGAGACCAAATAAGCATTTGATCTTTTGAGTACACATTTTGAGCATCTTAGTAGGGTACTATAAGCGTTCATTTCCTTAAATTCCAAAGCGTACCAAACTCACGCTCGCTTTAACCCACGAATGCTTAAAACAATGCAAATAGACCCCCAATTAAAAAATAGAGAAGTTTTGAGACCAAATAAGCATTTGATCTTGTGAGGACACATTTTGAGCATCTTAGAAGCGTATTATAAGCATTCATTTTCTTAAATTCCAAAGGGTGCCAAACTCACGCTCGTTTTAACCCACGAATGCTTAAAACGGTGCAAATAGACTCCCAATTAAAAAATAGAGAAGTTTTGAGACCAAATAAGCATTTGATCTTTTGAGGACACATTTTGAGCATCTTAGTAGCGTATTATAAGCGTTCGTTTGGCTAAATTCCAAAGCATGTCAAACTCACGCTCGTTTTATCCCACGAATGCTTAAAACTTTGCAAATAGACTCTTAATTGAAAAATAGAGAAGTTTTGAGACCAAATAACCATTTGATCTTGTGAGGACTCATTTTGAGCATCTTAGTAGCGTACTATAAGCGTTCATTCGCTTAAATTCCAAAGCGTGTCAAACTCACGCTCGTTTTATCCCACAAATGCTTACAACTTTGCCAATAGACTCCTAATTGAAAAATAGAGAAGTTTTGAGACCAAATAAGCATTTGAACTTTTGAGGACTCATTTTGAGTATCTTAGTAGCGTATTATAAGCGTTCATTTGCTTAAATTTGAAATCGTGACAAACTCACGCTCGTTTTAACCCACGAATTCTTAATACAGTGCAAATAGACTCCTAATAAAAAAAATAGAGAAGTTTTGTGACCAAATATGCATTTGATCTTTTGAGGACACATTTTGAGTATCTTAGTAGTGTATTATAAGCGTTCATTTGCTTAAATTTGAAATCGTGACAAACTCACGCTCGTTTTAACCCACGAATGCTTAAAACAGTGCAAATAGACTCCTAATAAAAAAAATAGAGAAGTTTTGAGACCAAATAAGCATTTGAACTTTTGAGGACTCATTTTGAGTATCTTAGTAGCGTATTATAAGCGTTCATTTGCTTAAATTTGAAATCGTGACAAACTCACGCTCGTTTTAACCCACGAATGCTTAAAACAGTGCAAATAGACTCCTAATAAAAAAAATAGAGACGTTTTGTGACCAAATAAGCATTTGATCTTTTGAGGACACATTTTGAGCGTCTTAGTAGCGTATTCTAAGGGTTCATTTGCCTAAATTCCAAAGCATGTCAAACTCACGCTCCTTTTATCCCACAAATGCTTAAAACTTTGCGAATAGACTCCTAATCGAAAAATAGAATGTTTTGAGACCAAATAAGCATTCGATCTTGTGAGGACACATTTTGAGCATCTTAGAAGCGTATTATAAGCGTTCATTTGCTTAAATTCCAAAGCGTGTCAAACTCAGGCTCGTTTTAACCCACGAATGCTTAAAACAGTGCAAATAGACTCCCAATTATAAAATAGGGAAGTTTTGAGACCAAATAAGCATTTGAACTTGTGAGGACACATTTTGAATATCTTAGTAGCGTATTATAAGCGTTCATTTCCTTAAATTCCAAAGCGTGCCAAACTCACGCTTGTTTTAACCCACGAATGCTTAAAACAGTGCAAATGGACTCCTAAATAAAAAATAGAGAAGTTTTGAGAGCAAATAAGCATTTTATGTTTTGAGGACACATTTTGAGCATCTTAGTAGTGTATTATAAGCGTTCATTTGCTTAAATTCCAAAGCGTGCCAAACTCACGCTCATTTTAACCCACAAATGCTTCAAACAGTGCAAATAGACTCCCAATTATAAAATAGAGAAGTTTTGAGACCAAATAAGCATTTGAACTTGTGAGGACACATTTTGAACAGCTTAGTAGCGTATTATAAGCATTCATTTCCTTAAATTCCAAAGCGTGCCACACTCACGCTCGTTTTAACCCAATATTGCTTAAAACAGTGCAAAGGGACTCCTAAATAAAAAATAGAGAAGTTTTGAGACCAAATAAGAATTTGATCTTGTGAGGACACGTTTTGAGCATCTTAGAAGCGTATTATAACCGTTCATTTGCCTAAATTCCAAAGCGTGTCAAACTCACGCTCATTTTAACCCACGAATGCTCAAAAGAGTGCAAATAGACTCCTAATTAAAAAATAGAGAATTTTTGAGACCAAATAAGCATTTTATGTTTTGAGGACAAATTTTGAGCATCTTAGTAGTGTATTATAAGAGTTCATTTAGTTAAATTCCAAAGCATGCCAAACTCACTCTCGTTTTAACCCACGAATGCTTAAAACAGTGCAAATAGACTCCCAATTAAAAAATAGAGAAGTTTTGAGACCAAATAAGCATTTTATGTTTTGAGGACACATTTTGAGCATCTTAGTAGCGTATTATAACCGTTCATTTGCTTAAATTCCAAAGCCTGTCAAACTCACGCTCGTTTTAACCCACGAATGCTTAAAACAATGCAAAGAGACTCCTACTTAAAAAATAGAGAAGTTTTGAGACCAAATAAGCATTTGATCTTTTGAGGACACATTTTGAGCATCTTATTAGCGTATTATAAGTGTTCATATACTTAAATTCCAAAGCGTGTCAAACTTACGCTCGTTTTATGCCACGAATGCTTAAAACTTTGCAAATAGACACCTAACTGAAAAATAGAGAAGTTTTGAGACCAAATAAGCATTTGATCTTTTGAGAACTCATTTTGAGTATCTTAGTAGCGAATTATAAGTGTTCGTTTTCCTATATTCCCAAAGCGTAAAACTCACGCTCGTTTTATCCCACGAATGCTTAAAACTTTGGAAATAGACTCCCAATTAAAAAATAGAGAAGTTTGGAGACCAAATAAGCATTTGATCTTGTGAGGACACATTTTGAGCATCTTAGTAGTGTATTATAAGCGTTCATTTGCTTAAATTCCAAAGCGAGTCAAACTCACGCTCGTTTTATCCCACGAATCCTTAAAACAGTGCAAATAGACTCCTAAATAAAAAATAGAGAAGTTTTGAGAGCAAATAAGCATTTTATGTTTTGAGGACACATTTTGAGCATCTTAGTAGTGTATTATAAGCGTTCATTTGCTTAAATTCCAAAGCGTGCCAAACTCACGCTCATTTTAACCCACAAATGCTTCAAACAGTGCAAATAGACTCCCAATTATAAAATAGAGAAGTTTTGAGACCAAATAAGCATTTGAACTTGTGAGGACACATTTTGAACATCTTAGTAGCGTATTATAAGCATTCATTTCCTTAAATTCCAAAGCGTGCCACACTCACGCTCGTTTTAACCCAATATTGCTTAAAACAGTGCAAAGGGACTCCTAAATAAAAAATAGAGAAGTTTTGAGACCAAATAAGAATTTGATCTTGTGAGGACACGTTTTGAGCATCTTAGAAGCGTATTATAACCGTTCATTTGCCTAAATTCCAAAGCGTGTCAAACTCACGCTCATTTTAACC
Source organism: Crataegus laevigata (assembly GCA_963580275.1). Classification (NCBI taxonomy): domain Eukaryota; kingdom Viridiplantae; phylum Streptophyta; class Magnoliopsida; order Rosales; family Rosaceae; genus Crataegus; species Crataegus laevigata. The sequence goes on from OY756952.1 coordinate 20,049,454, forward strand.
CACGAATGCTCAAAAGAGTGCAAATAGACTCCTAATTAAAAAATAGAGAAGTTTTGAGACCAAATAAGCATTTTATGTTTTGAGGACACATTTTGAGCATCTTAGTAGCGTATTGTAAGCGTTCATTTGCTTAAATTCCAAAGCGTGCCAAACTCACTCTCGCTTTAACCCACGAATGCTTAAAACAGTGCAAATAGACTCCGAATTAAAAAATAGAGAAGTTTTGAGACCAAATAACCATTTGATCTTGTGAGGACACATTTTGAGCATCTTAGAAGCGTATTATAACCGTTCATTTGCTTAAATTCCAAAGGGTGTCAAACTCACGCTCGTTTTATCCCACGAATGCTTAAAACAGTGCAAATAGACTCCCAATTAAAAAATAGAGAAGTTTTGAGACCAAATAAGCATTTTATCTTCTGAGGACATATTTCGAGCATCTTAGTAGCGTATTATAAGCGTTCATTTTCTTAAATTCCAAAGCATGTCAAACTCACGCTCGTTTTAACCCACGAATGCTTAAAACAGTGCAAATAGACTCCTAATTACAAAATAGAGAAGTTTTGAGACCAAATAAGTATTTTATGTTTTGAGGACACATTTTGAGCATCTTAGTAGCGTATTATAAGCGTTCATTTTCTTAAATTCCAAAGCCTGTCAAACTCACGCTCGTTTTAACCCATGAATGCTTAAAACAGTGCAAATAGACTCCTAATTACAAAATAGAGAAGTTTTGAGACCAAATAAGCATTTTATGTTTTGAGGACACATTTTGAGCATCTTAGTAGCGTATTATAAGCGTTCATTTTCTTAAATTGCAAAGGGGGCCAAACTCACGCTCGGTTTAAGCCACGAATGCTTAAAACAGTGCAAATAGACTCCTAATTAAAAAATAGAGAATTTTTGAGACCAAATAAGCATTTTATGTTTTGAGGACACATTTTGAGCATCTTAGTAGTGTATTATAAGAGTTCATTTGGTTAAATTCCAAAGCATGCCAAACTCACTCTCGTTTTAACCCACGAATGCTTAAAACAGTGCAAATAGACTCCCAATTAAAAAATAGAGAAGTTTTGAGACCAAATAAGCATTTTATGTTTTGAGGACACATTTTGAGCATCTTAGTAGTGTATTATAAGAGTTCATTTGCTTAAATTCCAAAGCGTGTCAAACTCACGCTCGTTTTAACCCACGAATGCTTAAAACAGTGCAAATAGACTCCCAATTAAAAAATAGAGAAGTTTTGAGACCAAATAAGCATTTTATGTTTTGAGGACACATTTTGAGCATCTTAGTAGCGTATTATAACCGTTCATTTGCTTAAATTCCAAAGCGTGTCAAACTCACGCTCGTTTTAACCCACGAATGCTTAAAACAATGCAAAGAGACTCCTACTTAAAAAATAGAGAAGTTTTGAGACCAAATAAGCATTTGATCTTTTGAGGACACATTTTGAGCATCTTATTAGCGTATTATAAGTGTTCATATACTTAAATTCCAAAGCGTGTCAAACTTACGCTCGTTTTATGCCACGAATGCTTAAAACTTTGCAAATAGACACCTAACTGAAAAATAGAGAAGTTTTGAGACCAAATAAGCATTTGATCTTTTGAGAACTCATTTTGAGTATCTTAGTAGCGAATTATAAGTGTTCGTTTTCCTATATTCCCAAAGCGTAAAACTCACGCTCGTTTTATCCCACGAATGCTTAAAACTTTGGAAATAGACTCCTAATTAAAAAATAGAGAAGTTTGGAGACCAAATAAGCATTTGATCTTGTGAGGACACGTTTTGAGCATCTTAGAAGCGTATTATAACCGTTCATTTGCCTAAATTCCAAAGCGTGTCAAACTCACGCTCATTTTAACCCACGAATGCTCAAAAGAGTGCAAATAGACTCCTAATTAAAAAATAGAGAAGTTTTGAGACCAAATAAGCATTTTATGTTTTGAGGACACATTTTGAGCATCTTAGTAGCGTATTGTAAGCGTTCATTTGCTTAAATTCCAAAGCGTGCCAAACTCACTCTCGCTTTAACCCACGAATGCTTAAAACAGTGCAAATAGACTCCGAATTAAAAAATAGAGAAGTTTTGAGACCAAATAACCATTTGATCTTGTGAGGACACATTTTGAGCATCTTAGAAGCGTATTATAACCGTTCATTTGCTTAAATTCCAAAGGGTGTCAAACTCACGCTCGTTTTATCCCACGAATGCTTAAAACAGTGCAAATAGACTCCCAATTAAAAAATAGAGAAGTTTTGAGACCAAATAAGCATTTTATCTTCTGAGGACACATTTCGAGCATCTTAGTAGCGTATTATAAGCGTTCATTTTCTTAAATTCCAAAGCATGTCAAACTCACGCTCGTTTTAACCCACGAATGCTTAAAACAGTGCAAATAGACTCCTAATTACAAAATAGAGAAGTTTTGAGACCAAATAAGTATTTTATGTTTTGAGGACACATTTTGAGCATCTTAGTAGCGTATTATAACCGTTCATTTGCTTAAATTCCAAAGCGTGTCAAACTCACGCTCGTTTTAACCCACGAATGCTTAAAACAATGCAAAGAGACTCCTACTTAAAAAATAGAGAAGTTTTGAGACAAAATAAGCATTTGATCTTTTGAGGACACATTTTGAGCATCTTAGTAGCGTATTATAAGCGTTCATTTGCTTAAATTCCAAAGCGTGTCAAACTCACGCTCGTTTTAACCCACGAATGCTTAAAACAGTGCAAATAGACTCCCAATTAAAAAATAGAGAAGTTTTGATACCAAATAAGCATTTGATCTTGTGAGGACACATTTTGAGCATCTAAGAAGTGTATTATAAGCGTTCATTTGCTTAAATTCCAAAGCGTGTCAAACTCAGGCTCGTTTTAACCAACGAATGCTTAAAACAGTGCAAATAGACTCCCAATTAAAAAATAGAGAAGTTTTGAGACAAGATAAGCATTTGATCTTGTGATGACACATTTTGAGCATCTTAGTAGCGTATTATAAGCGTTCATTTGCTTAAATTCCAAAGCGTGTCAAACTCACGCTCGTTTTAACCCACGAATGCTTAAAACAGTGCAAATAGACTCCCAATTAAAAAATAGAGAAGTTTTGAGACCAAATAAGCATTTGATCTTGTGAGGACACATTTTGAGCATCTAAGAAGCGTATTATAAGCGTTCATTTGCTTAAATTCCAAAGCGTGTCAAACTCATGCTCGTTTTAACCCACGAATCCTTAAAACAGTGCAAATAGACTCCAAATTTAAAAAATAGAGAAGTTTTGAGACAAAATAAGCATTTGATCTTTTGAGGACACATTTTGAGCATCTTAGTAGCGTATTATAAGCGTTCATTTGCTTAAATTCCAAAGCGTGTCAAACTCACGCTCGTTTTAACCCACGAATGCTTAAAACAGTGCAAATAGACTCCCAATTAAAAAATAGAGAAGTTTTGATACCAAATAAGCATTTGATCTTGTGAGGACACATTTTGAGCATCTAAGAAGTGTATTATAAGCGTTCATTTGCTTAAATTCCAAAGCGTGTCAAACTCAGGCTCGTTTTAACCAACGAATGCTTAAAACAGTGCAAATAGACTCCCAATTAAAAAATAGAGAAGTTTTGAGACAAGATAAGCATTTGATCTTGTGATGACACATTTTGAGCATCTTAGTAGTGTATTATAAGCGTTCATTTGCTTAAATTACAAAGCGAGTCAAACTCACGCTCGTTTTATCCCACGAATGCTTAAAACTTTTCAAATAGACTCCTAATTGAAAAATAGAGAGGTTTTGAGACCAAATAAGCAATTTATCTTTTGAGGACTCATTTTGAGCATCTTAGTAGCGTATTATAAGCGTTCATTTGCTTAAATTCCAAAGCTTGTCAAACTCACGCTCGTTTTAACCCACGAATCCTTAAAACAGTGCAAATAGACTCCTAATTAAAAAAGAGAGAAGTTTTGAGACCAAATAAGCATTTTACGTTTTGATGACACATTTGGAGCATCTTAGTAGTGTATTATAAGCGTTCATTTGCTTAAATTCCAAAGCGTGCATAACTCACGTGATGTGAGAATTATACGCACACAAATTAAACCCTCTTTTGACAATTGTAGTATATGTATAAGTAGGGATCGTTCTGGACCGGGGATTAGGAGGGATTGCTAATCTAAACTAAACTGACACAGAAACACGAAAATAAACTTAAAAACACTTAACAAGACTCACAAGACTCAAAACAAACTTAAAAGACTCAAAACAGCACAAAACAACTATATAGACTCAAACTAGACACTAGGGATGACTTTGGACGAAAATTGATTTTAACTTGACTCAAAATACTCAAAGAACTAAAAGAAAACAGATTTTGACTCTATAAACAAGATTTAAAAGCAAAGGGGATTGATTTGACGAAATTTGAAACTTAAGCAAAAACTTTGTAATTAAAATAGATTGTAAAACGAATTTGGGTTAATTAAATGGATGGAAAGCTAGCTAGGGGGTTCTTCTCCACACATGTCATACTTGCATACAAAACGATTTCCAATTGCTTTTCAATAAACCATGAATTCTCAACGCCCCAAGTTAAATAGGTTCGCTTAAATTAACCTTCAGATTTTCCTAAAGTTATTGAATTGGATGATTGCGTACGACAACCCAAAGCATTCCCCACAAGTCCCCTACATGATTGCATAATAGAGATACAAGCAAGAATCATTAAGTTCTATGAAAACCATAAGCATTGACGAAGCACTCATTACTATGATTGCATGAAACTTATGCCAAGAATTTACTTAACTCGATTGAGATCATCAACCTTCACTACTTGTAAATATAAGTTTGTAACGATTAGGTGAAACTCCCTTATATTCTAGCATCAAATTCATGCATGCAAACTAAGTGTCGATCCTCAATCAACATACACAAATCAGTTTTTATACAAACGGATAAGTAAATTGAATTCACAACTTATGAAACGCAATTAGAGGTAATCAAATCATATAGCAAGCATGGACATGGTTTCGAATTACCCCCTAGCTAAGGGGGGATTTAGTTCCTCATGATAGCAATTAAACAAAGAAAACTAAATTAAAACAGTAAAAACAAGGATAGACAACACCTAGAAAAGCTCCAGCGATTCAATGCTTTGAATGGCATTCACGACTCCAAATGGCACCTTCTCCTTCCTTCCTTGAATAATTGCGGCACAAGAGGGATTTTTGTGTGGATTTGTGGTGGTGGATGGATGTAGGTGAATTATGGTAGAGGGTGGTGCAGGGGGTGGTGTCCAAATGGTGCAGCAAAGGATGGTATTTATAGGCTGAAATTCGCAGCCCCTATGTAGCAAAGGAAAAGGATTTAAAGGCCTAATTTGTATAGGATAATAACACACAATCCTTGAAGGAAAAGGCTAAGGCTTTTAGAAACCAAGGGGAAAAGGAATAATCAGGTTTCTAGAAGTTCTAGAAAGGTTTGGGGCGTCACTTTTGTAGGACAAGGCATAAGGCCTTCTAGAAAGGTTGTTTTGTGGCTGATTACTAGAAAAACAAGGGATAAGGTGTGGCAACTTTGTAGGAGAGGATAAGGGCTTCTAGAAACCTAATTTAAATGTACTCCAATCAGAAAATAAACCCTCATTGTCCCAGGAATTAAGTTTAGACAAGAATAGGATAAGATAAGGTTAGTTAAGATAGGATAAAGATTGGATAAGATAAGATAAGATAAGGTTGTTTGGATAATGTTTTGGATAATTCTCCTTGTTTTGAGCTGATTCCTTATCTTCTTTGACTTGAATTTATTTCTCCAACCTTGAAACATATTCCTAGCAACATTTGGACTTCAAATTCGTCCATCTTTGTTGATGTTTTTCCTTCCTAGTGCTACAAACATGTTGAGTATAAGAACACAAGTAAGGGTGTCGAATCCACAGGGACTAATTAGACCTATATAACCACTTGTTTTGCAAGAAACTTACTAGAACCTAGAACTAATCAAGTTAAACAGATTTGATGTTGTATCTTGAGAGATGAAATGGCTACAAGTAAATGAAACAACAAGTAATAAAATGATGTAGAACCGAGGGAGTTGAGGCTAGGGATTGTATCAATAGAGAGAAGGAGCTAGGGATTCGGTTTCACCATAGCTAATTGATTCCATGTTTGTTAATTCAAGCTATGATCACCCATCTATCTATTTCTTGAGTTTGTTTCACTTTAGTTATGATCATCCATATGATGTGTGGTTTTGATCAAGTATTCCTAGTCATGGACCTAATTGTGATGTGCAACTTCGGTTATTAATCAAGAATGTGTGAAGCATAAGAAACTTTCATAAAACCAAAGGAAACACTTGGCAGGATGTATGCCAAACATTCCCTTCATTCATTCCCATATCTGCCAAGGTTATGCATGATGTGTGCTATAAGATTGGCTAAACAACTTATGGTTAATTCAAATGGTGATCAAGCATCAAAATCAACACACTAAGTCACAATTAAAATCAGAGAATGAAACAAGAAATAGAATGATAAATTGAGCATTTCCGAGTTAACTACATGGCAATCTTGCTAGGCTACATCGAATCCCTATGGAGAGATTAGTTACACTTCATGTTTACAAAGATTTGACATAGAAATATAACATGAGTGTACATAGAATTAAGAAGAAAAACCCCTTGAAGCAAAACTGTGTTGAAGATCACTTGGGAATGGCCTTCGGTGCAAGCTCTCCAAGTGTGGTGTAGTCCTCCAAGAATGGTGTAGATGAATGTGGCACGGTGATGATGAGATGGTTTCTGTGAAATGGGAGAGAATGGGCAGAAATGGTGTGGTGTTTGGTGTTTTGGGAGTAAGGATGAATGTAGTAGTGTAGGGTTGTGGAATTGGAGAGTTTGTGCCTAATTGAAGATTTATATCTCCCCCCTCAGATTTCTTTACACTTAAAGAGAATGAATGGAATAGCTTTTCAGGTTTAGATCCAAGATTGGATCTCAACAAATGTAAAATATGGGATGCAAGTGTGTGTAATGATGGGGAATTCAATTTCTGAAATGGTGAGTGCTTGGCACAATGGAGAAATTCATGCATGTGGAATTTCTGCCAAGACAGCCTGGCATGGGATAAACTACTCACGGCATGGGTGAGTTTGTGGGTGAAAATGTGGCTGAATTGTGTAACAAATGGGATGCATGTTCTTGGTGAAAACAGGGGGGTGAAAGGGTAAGAAAATGCATGGCAAGGAGTGTTAAACCTCCCAATCTGAATCCAATGCATGTGCCATGCATAGAATTCCCCAAACTGGCCGAATTGCACCCTTTGTCAATTCCTGAAATTCTAGCAACCAACTTGTCCTCAATTCTTCACTTGGACTTCAAATTAACACATCAAACTCCACTCCATGCTTGGAGTAATGCTCGGACACCAAAAGTGGTGTTTTTGCTTCATTTGCCTTCCAATTGCTCCTAACAAACACATAGCTGCATACTAACACAAAACAATGTAAAATGCAACTAGTTTAAATCGAACACATCACAAAGACACAAAATATGGATGCTATAAATGCATATGAAATGTGAACTATCAAATACCCCCAAACCTGGTTTTTGCTAGTCCACGAGCAAACTTAGAATTAAAACACACAAAATACTAACATCTAACAAACATTTAACATCTTAACTATACGATTGCATTGAGCATATGCAACAAGCCTTTGAACCCCTAGGTGTCCCTAGTTGGAGGAGTTGTGTCTCCTGAGGGTTTACATTGATGACACCCTCAAACATCAACAAAATCTGCAAACAACTTGGTTAAACATGCTTTAAACAAACTAATCAAAACCAATGAAAACTTTGTATTACACTCAAACTCAAAAGGCCTTACCATTCCAAAGAATCATATTAAGTGTAATGTATAAAGATAGTGCACCATGTCTTATAGCTTCAAGGTCACCATACCCAAATGCTTAAGAAAGAATTCGCCTCAACTCTATTCCTCACGGTTCCACTCAAGTTCTCACTCAGATCCTAAGGTTTTTAGTCTCTCCACTAGCATATGTGAGTGAAGTTATTTAAAACAACATTTTCCATCTCCCACATAAATACCCCCAAACCTATCTTAAACATTGTCCTCAAGGTTTACATTCGAATGTAATGCAAGTAGGCAAAGAATATGGTATGGAAACAACATAGTCACAACATAAGGAAAGAACACAAACCACACTAGGTTGCCTCCTAGCAAGCGCTTTATTTAACGTCTAGGCAAGACATGGGAGCTTGTTCATGGTGTTGTAAATTCAAGGTAATCCACCACTTGATACATTAGCTCATCCTCCACATTGTCCAAATATGGCTTCAATCTCTGCCCATTGACTTTAAAAGAGGTGCCATTCTTCATGCTCTCAATTTCCACAGCCCCGTGGGGGAATGTTTGCACCACCTTGAATGGTCCAACCCACCTAGACTTCAATTTCCCTGGAAAAAGTCTCAAACGTGAGTCAAACAAAAGTACTTTCATACCTTGGTGAAACTCCTTCCTTAGGATGGCTTTGTCATGATAGAGCTTAGTCCTTTCCTTGTAGATTTTGGCATTCTCATATGCCTCATTTCTAAGCTCTTCCAACTCATTAAGTTGGAGCTTTCTTGCTATTCCCGCATCCTTGTTATCAAAATTGAACTTCTTGATGGCCCAATATGCACGGTGTTCAAGCTCCATTGGCAAATGACAAGCTTTCCCAAACACAAGTCGGTATGGACTCATGCCAATGAGAGTCTTGTATGCTGTCCTATATGCCCATAGTGCATCATTCAACCTCAATGACCAATCCTTCCTTGTAGGGCTCACGGTTTTCATCAAAATGTTCTTGATCTCCCTATTGCTAATCTCCACTTGTCCCGAGGTTTGAGGATGGTACGGGGTAGACACTTTGTGGTTGATGTTGTACTTCTTCATCAAGGATTCAAAAGGTTTGTTGCAGAAATGGGTGCCACCATCACTAATAATAGCTCTTGGTGTTCCAAACCTACAAAAAATCACATCTTTAAGAAAATTCAAAACAACCTTATGATCATTAGTTCTTGTAGCAATGGCCTCCACCCATTTGGATACATAATCTACGGCCACTAAGATGTACAAGTAACCAAAAGAAGATGGGAATGGTCCCATGAAATCGATTCCCCAAACATCAAAGAGTTCAATCACCAAAATGTTGTTCAAAGGCATCTCATTCCTTCGGCTTATGTTCCCCATTTTCTGGCACCTATCACACTTAGAACAAAAATCAAAAGCATCTTTGAATAGAGTAGGCCAAAAGAAACCAGATTGTAAAACCTTTAGGGATGTCTTTTTGGCACCAAAATGTCCTCCACATGCCAATGTGTGGCTAAATGTTAGAATGCTTTGTTGCTCACTCTCCGGGACACATCTCCTAATGATTTGGTCAGGACAATACTTAAACAAGTATGGTTCATCCCAAATGTAATGCTTTACCATGGCAAGGAACTTCTTTCTTTCCTGAAAAGAAATGTCATTTCTAAATACACCACAAGCAAGGTAATTGACAAAATCAGCATACCATGGTTCCTTTTCTTGAACAACAAAGAGTTGTTCATCTGGAAATGATTCATTTAGAGGCAAGGGTGGTCCAACTCCATGGTCTTGATCAAGCCGAGACAAATGGTCAGCCACAACATTGTCACTTCCCTTCTTATCTCGAATTTCCAAATCAAACTCTTGTAGTAAGAGTATCCATCTAATTAGGCGCGGTTTAGCATCCTTCTTTGTCATCAAATACCTAAGGGCTGCATGATCAGAAAACACAATGACTTTAGATCCCACAAGATATGATCTAAACTTCTCTAATGCAAAGACAATAGCAAGCAACTCCTTTTCAGTTGTGGAGTAGTTGAGTTGAGCATCATTGAGAGTACGGCTTGCATAATAGATCACATGTGGGAGTTTGTTAACCCTTTGTCCTAAAACTGCACCAATAGCATAATCAGAGGCATCACACATTAATTCAAAAGGTAGAGACCAATCTGGTGCCATAATGATAGGAGCCGAGGTTAGTTCATGTTTCAAAGTATTGAATGCATCCATACAAGCTTTATCAAAGTGAAACACAACATCTTTAGCTAACAAATTGCATAAAGGCCGAGTTATCATTGAAAAGTTCTTAATGAAACGTCTATAAAAGCCTGCATGCCCTAAGAAACTTCTCACTCCCTTCACGGTTGTAGGAGCTGCCAAAGTGTTGATAATGTCAATTTTGGCTTTGTCTACCTCCATTCCTTTGCTAGAGATCACATGGCCTAAAACAACGCCTTGTTTCACCATGAATTGGCATTTCTCCCAATTGAGAACCAAATTTGTTTCTTGGCACCTTTGAAGCACTAAAGAGAAATGGTTAAGACATTCATCAAAAGAAGAACCAAACACTGAAAAATCATCCATGAATACCTCAATGAACCTTTCCACCATGTCAGAAAAGATTGCCAACATACATCTTTGGAATGTGGCCGGGGCATTGCAAAGTCCAAAGGGCATTCTCCTATATGCAAATGTGCCAAATGGACATGTGAATGTTGTTTTCTCTTGATCCTCCGGGGCAATTGCAATTTGATTGTAACCTGAGTAACCATCAAGAAAACAATAGTGTGAATAACCTGCCAATCTCTCAAGCATTTGATCTATGAAAGGCATGGGAAAGTAATCTTTTCTAGTGTTAGAATTCAACTTCCTGTAATCGGTGCAAACTCTCCAACTAGCCGTGGGTTTTATGGTCACAAGCTCTTTGTTTTCATTCCTCATCACCGTGATTCCCACCTTCTTTGGTACCACTTGAATGGCACTCACCCATTTGCTATCAGAAATGGGATATATGATCCCCACATCTAACAACTTCAAGACTTCATCCCTAACAACTTCTTTCATGTGTGGATTGAGCCTTCTTTGTGGCTCACGGGTTGTCTTTGCTCCATCCTCCAAGAGGATCCTATGCATGCACCTAGTAGGGCTTATTCCCTTGATATCTGCAATAGACCAACCAATAGCCGATTTGGACTCTTTTAACACCCTAAGTAGTTTATCTTCTTCATTAGGTGTTAGGTCCGAGGCTATGATAACAGGTAGAGTTTCAAATTCAGCTAGATATGCATATTTTAGATGTGGTGGAAGTGGTTTAAGTTCAAGTTTAGGTGCCTTAACAATGGAAGGGATTAAATGTGACCTTGATGGTTCTAAAGACTCTACAAGAGGTGAAACATTCAAAGGATATGGTGCTAATGCTTCCAAGGCAGCAACCACTTCCATGAGTGCATCTTCATCATCAAACTCATCTTGAGATTGAGTTAAAACAGTTTGTAATGGTTCATTGGATTGTGCCTGCAAGAACTTAGAGAAAACAAGTGAATCAAGCACATCAATGGCATAGCAATCAAGAGATGAAGAAGGATGAGCAAGAGACTCAAACACTTTGAATTGGACGGTCTCTCCTAGCACTGTCATAGTGAGGATTCCATTTTGCACATCAATGATGGTCTTGGCCGTGGCCATGAATGGTCTTCCAAGCAAAATAGGCAACTCTCTATCATGTATAGGTGCTTCTTCCATGTCCAACACTACAAAATCCACAGGCAAGATTAGTTTATCAATTTGAACTAGAATGTCCTCTACTATACCTCTTGGATACTTCACGGATCTGTCCGCAAGTTGTAGTGAAATGGTTGTAGCCTTTAATTCCCCCAAACCTAATTGAAGGTACACGGAATATGGCATTAAGTTGATGCTAGCACCCAAATCAAGCATGGCTTTCTCTACTTTCTTGTCTCCTATGGTTATGTTGATTGAAAAACTTCCCGGATCTTTGAGCTTTGGTGGAAGTTTTCTTTGCAACACCGCACTTACATTCTCCGACACCACTACCTTCTCATGTGGTCCATACTTCCTTTTGTAGTTGTTTAACTCCTTGAAGAATTTCCCATAAGCCGGCATGTTCCTAATGACATCAAGCAAAGGTAAGTTCACATTCACCTTACTTAGAATATCAAAAATCTCTTTAAATGACTTATCCTGCTTGCCCTTGGCAAGTCTTCCAGGGAATGGTATTGGTGGAGTGTAAGGCTTCTTGGCCTTGTGAAGGTTTGGTGCTTCATTTGAGGAAGAAGCATGGCTTGGTTCCTCATTTGGTTTCTCATTTGCACCTACATTCACATGATCAAATTCATTAGTAACTTCATTTCCAACTCTATTATCAATAACCTTACCATTTCTTAGTGTAGTTATTGCTTTGGCTTGCTCTTGGTTCCTTTGGAGTATCACGGGTTGGCTTGGAAACTTGCCAACCTCTCTTTGGTTCAAGGCATCTGCAATTTGTCCCAATTGTGTCTCCATTTTGGTTAGGGCAGCCGAATGTTGTTGGAAAGTGCTATTTGTGGCTTGTTGGAATTGCAATGTGTTTTGAGCTAACAACTTAACCGTATCCTCAAGTGTAGGGGCAGGTCTTGGTTGGAAGTTTTGGACTTGATTTTGGTTGGCATTGGGAGGTCTTGGTTGGAAATTTTGGTAGTTGTTGTTGTTCTTCCATGAAAAGTTGGGATGATCTCTCCACCCCGGATTATATGTGTTTGAAAATGCATCATTCCTTGGCCTTTGATTGTAAGAATTCATGAGGTTCACTTGTTCTTGAACAAACTCGGGATAGGCCTCCCTAGATGGACATTGATGAGTAGGGTGGCTTGGTATGTTGCAAATGGCACACACCTCACTTGGTGTTGGCACCAAGTTGAGCACGGATTCAAGCTTTCTTTCTAGGTTAGCTACCTGCAAAGAAAGATCATGGTTAGAACTTGTTTCATACACTCCAAGTTTCTTACCCCTTACATCTTTGTGTTGAGCATTAGATCCCAACATCTCATAAATGTTGTAAGACTCTTGAGCATTCTTTTTCTTCAAAGCACCACCTGCGGCATTATCAACTGTGGATTGACATGTTTGGGTTAATCCATCATAAAAAATTTGCATTTGTAAGTGAAGAGGTAACCCATGGTGTGGACATTGTAGCAAATGTCCTTTAAAACGCTCCCAACACTCATTGAAAGGTTCTCCATCATCTTGTTTGAAGTTGAAGATTTGTCCCCTTAAGGTGGCTGTCTTTTGAGTGGAGAAGAACTTCTCCAAGAATTTCTTAGCCACGGCATCCCATGTGGTGAGTGAACCCGGAGCTAAGGTCATCAACCAACTCTTGGCCTTGTCTTTCAAAGTGTAAGGAAACACTCTCATCCTCAAGTTTGCTTCACTTACTCCCTGCAAAGGTAAACCACTCACAACATTGTAAAACTCTTTAACATGAGCTAAAGGATCTTCATTAGGTATGCCATAAAATGAAGGAAGCATATGAAAATGTGAAGACTTAAGATCATAGTTTCTAGCTTCGGTGGAGAGCAAGATGCATGAAGGAGAATTTGGTATGATTGGTTGTGCAAAGTCCTCCAAGGCTCTAAGTTCATCTTGGTTGGCTGCCATCTCTTCTCCTCTTTCCTTATGAATGTGCTCAGAAGCTTCACTTGTGGAACTAGATGAACTTGCTTCTTCTTCTCCTCGGACAAAGGATGATGAACTTGTTGGCACAAAGTTGTCCAAAGTGTTGCCTTTCAAACGTTCAATTCTTTGGCCCAACTCAACAAGTCTATGTGACATATACTACCTAAAACAAAACAAAACAAACAAGATTAAACAGAAATCAAACTAAACTCTACTTAGAATGAAAATAACAAAGTTTAAATAGCAAAACAAGCAATTACAAGGGACTGAAATCAGTCCCCGGCAACGGCGCCATTTTTGTTGATGTTTTTCCTTCCTAGTGCTACAAACATGTTGAGTATAAGAACACAAGTAAGGGTGTCGAATCCACAGGGACTAATTAGACCTATATAACCACTTGTTTTGCAAGAAACTTACTAGAACCTAGAACTAATCAAGTTAAACAGATTTGATGTTGTATCTTGAGAGATGAAATGGCTACAAGTAAATGAAACAACAAGTAATAAAATGATGTAGAACCGAGGGAGTTGAGGCTAGGGATTGTATCAATAGAGAGAAGGAGCTAGGGATTCGGTTTCACCATAGCTAATTGATTCCATGTTTGTTAATTCAAGCTATGATCACCCATCTATCTATTTCTTGAGTTTGTTTCACTTTAGTTATGATCATCCATATGATGTGTGGTTTTGATCAAGTATTCCTAGTCATGGACCTAATTGTGATGTGCAACTTCGGTTATTAATCAAGAATGTGTGAAGCATAAGAAACTTTCATAAAACCAAAGGAAACACTTGGCAGGATGTATGCCAAACATTCCCTTCATTCATTCCCATATCTGCCAAGGTTATGCATGATGTGTGCTATAAGATTGGCTAAACAACTTATGGTTAATTCAAATGGTGATCAAGCATCAAAATCAACACACTAAGTCACAATTAAAATCAGAGAATGAAACAAGAAATAGAATGATAAACTGAGCATTTCCGAGTTAACTACATGGCAATCTTGCTAGGCTACATCGAATCCCTATGGAGAGATTAGTTACACTTCATGTTTACAAAGATTTGACATAGAAATATAACATGAGTGTACATAGAATTAAGAAGAAAAACCCCTTGAAGCAAAACTGTGTTGAAGATCACTTGGGAATGGCCTTCGGTGCAAGCTCTCCAAGTGTGGTGTAGTCCTCCAAGAATGGTGTAGATGAATGTGGCACGGTGATGATGAGATGGTTTCTGTGAAATGGGAGAGAATGGGCAGAAATGGTGTGGTGTTTGGTGTTTTGGGAGTAAGGATGAATGTAGTAGTGTAGGGTTGTGGAATTGGAGAGTTTGTGCCTAATTGAAGATTTATATCTCCCCCCTCAGATTTCTTTACACTTAAAGAGAATGAATGGAATAGCTTTTCAGGTTTAGATCCAAGATTGGATCTCAACAAATGTAAAATATGGGATGCAAGTGTGTGTAATGATGGGGAATTCAATTTCTGAAATGGTGAGTGCTTGGCACAATGGAGAAATTCATGCATGTGGAATTTCTGCCAAGACAGCCTGGCATGGGATAAACTACTCACGGCATGGGTGAGTTTGTGGGTGAAAATGTGGCTGAATTGTGTAACAAATGGGATGCATGTTCTTGGTGAAAACAGGGGGGTGAAAGGGTAAGAAAATGCATGGCAAGGAGTGTTAAACCTCCCAATCTGAATCCAATGCATGTGCCATGCATAGAATTCCCCAAACTGGCCGAATTGCACCCTTTGTCAATTCCTGAAATTCTAGCAACCAACTTGTCCTCAATTCTTCACTTGGACTTCAAATTAACACATCAAACTCCACTCCATGCTTGGAGTAATGCTCGGACACCAAAAGTGGTGTTTTTGCTTCATTTGCCTTCCAATTGCTCCTAACAAACACATAGCTGCATACTAACACAAAACAATGTAAAATGCAACTAGTTTAAATCGAACACATCACAAAGACACAAAATATGGATGCTATAAATGCATATGAAATGTGAACTATCAATCTTCTTGCCCAAAGCTTGTGCAATCCATTCTAAGCCCAGATTTGCTCCAAAATGCATCTTTTTGCCAACTTTGCTCCTTGGACCTAAAAACACACGAAAATGACTTTAAACACTATAATAAGCAATAAATAGCTAAGGAAATACACGAAAACATACTAACTAAGTAGCATAAATATGCTCCTATCATCACGCTCGTTTTATCCCACGAATGCTTAAAACTGTGCAAATAGACTCCTAATTGAAAAATAGAGACGTTTTGAGACCAAATAAGCATTTGATCTTTGAAGGACACATTTTGAGAATCTTTGTAGCGTATTATAAGCGTTCATTTGCTTAAATTCCAAAGCGTGTCAAACTCACGCTCGTTTTATCCCACGAATGCTTAAAACTTTCGAAATAGACTCGTAATTGAAAAATGGAGAAGTTTTGAGACCAAATAAGCATTTGATCTTTTGAGGACTCTTTTTGAGCATCTTAGTAGCGTATTATAAGCGTTCATTTTCTTAAATTCCAAAGGGTGCCAAACTCACGCTCGTTTTAACCCACGAATGCTTAAAACAGTGCAAATAGACTCCTAATTAAAAAATAGAGAAGTTTTGAGACCAAATAAGAATTTTATGTGTTGAGGACACATTTTGAGCATCTTAGTAGTGTATTATAAGCGTTCATTTTCTTAAATTCCAAAGCGTGCCAAACTCACGCTCGTTTTAACCCACGAATGCTTAAAACAGTGCAAATAGACTCCCAATTAAAAAATAGAGAAGGTTTGAGACCAAATAAGCATTTGATCTTTTGAGGACACATTTTGAGCATCTTAGTAGCGTATTATAAGCGTTCATTTGCTTAAATTCCAAAGCGTGCCAAACTCACGCTCAATTTAACCCACGAATGCTTAAAACAGTGCAAATAGACTCCTAATTAAAAAATAAGCATTCATTTGCTTAAATTCCAAAGCGTGCCAAACTCACGCTCGTTTTAACCCACGAATGCTTAAAACAGTGCAAATAGACTCCTAATTAAAAAATAGAGAAGTTTTGAGACCAAATAAGCATTTTATGTTTTGAGGACACATTTTGAGCATCTTAGTAGCGTATTATAACCGTTCATTTGCTTAAATTCCAAAGCGTGTCAAACTCACGCTCGTTTTAACCCACGAATGCTTAAAACAATGCAAAGAGACTCCTAATTAAAAAATAGAGAAGTTTTGAGACCAAATAAGCATTTGATCTTTTGAGGACACATTTTGAGCATCTTAGTAGCGTATTATAACTGTTCATTTGCTTAAATTCCAAAGCGTGTCGAACTCACGCTCGTTTTAACCCACGAATGCTTAAAACAGTGCAAAGAGACTCCTAATTAAAAAATAGAGAAGTTTTGAGACCAAATAAGCATTTGATCTTTTGAGGACACATTTTGAGCATCTTAGTAGGGTATTATAAGCGTTCATTTGCTTAAATTTCAAAGCGTGTCAAACTCACGTTCGTTTTAACCCACGAATGCTTAAAACAGTGCAAATGGACTCCTAATTAAAAAATAGAGAAGTTTTGAGACCAAAGAAGCATTTGAACTTTTGAGGACTCATTTTTAGCATCTTAGTAGCGTACTATAAGCGTTCATTTGCTTAAATTCCAAAGCGTGCCAAACTCACGCTCGTTTTAACCCACGAATGCTTAAAACAGTGCAAATAGACTCCCAATTAAAAAATAG
The DNA here is from genome assembly GCA_963580275.1 of Crataegus laevigata. Classification (NCBI taxonomy): domain Eukaryota; kingdom Viridiplantae; phylum Streptophyta; class Magnoliopsida; order Rosales; family Rosaceae; genus Crataegus; species Crataegus laevigata. Next base: position 20,066,720 of record OY756952.1, read on the forward strand.
AGAAGTTTTGAGACCAAATAAGCATTTGATCTTGTGAGGACACATTTTGAGCATCTTAGCAGCGTATGATAACCGTTCATTTGCTTAAATTCCAATGCGTTGATGTGAGAATTATACGCACACAAATTGAACCCTCTTTTTATCAATTGTAGTGAAGAATGTAAGTAGGGATCGTTCTGGACCGGGGATTACGAGGGATATTTAACCACTTGGATTTGACTCCAAAACGTAGAAACACAAAATAAAACACCAAACTAGACTCAAATAATGCAAAACTAAAGTTTAAAACACTAAGACAAACCAAAAGACTCAAAACAACAAGAAAACACTCAAAACTGCCTTAAAACTAATTTCTGGGCAGTTTTGAACACTAAAGAAGATTTTGGACGAAAATAGTTATAACTTGACTCAAGACACTTTAAAAACACAAACTAAACAATTTCTAAGACTTTTAAATAAGAAAGTAAAGGGGGGTTTTGATTTTGACGAATTTGAAAACAAAACTTAAAACTTTATAAAACGAACAGATTTTAAAACGACTTTGGATTTAAGGAATGGATGGAAGGCTAGCTCAGGGGTTCATCTCCACACATGTTATACTTGCATACGAAACGATTTCCAATTGCTTTTCAATAAACCATGAATTCTCAACGCCCCAAGTTAATTAGGTTCGCTTAAATTAACCTTCAGATTTTCCTAAAGTTATTGAATTGGATGATTGCATACGACAACCCAAAGCATTCCCCACAAGTCCCCTACATGGTTGCATAATAGAGATACAAGCAAGAATCATTAAGTTCTATGAAAACCATAAGCATTGACGAAGCACTCATTACTATGATTGCATGAAACTTATGCCAAGAATTTACTTAACTCGATTGAGATCATCAACCTTTACTACTTGTGAATATAAGTCCATAACGATTAGGTGAAACTTCCTTATATCCTAGCATTCAATTTATGCATGATAATTAAGCGTGCACTCTCAACCAACACACACAAACCAATGTAATTCACATAGATAAGTAAATTGAATTCATAACTTATGAACCGCAATTAGAAGTAATTAAATCATATCGCAAGCATAAACATGTATTTCGAATCCCCCCCTAGCCAAGGGGGGGGTTTAGTTCCTCATACGCACAAAACAAAGAGAATTAAATTTAAACATTGAAATCAAAGGAAAAGAAACACCTAGAAATTCCAGCGACGCGAACTTGAATTGCATGAACTTCCAAGCTTCCTTCTCCTCCTCCTTGGTGGGGCAAAGGGTCTAGATCAGGTTCTAAGGGCCTATGTGTATGGGTAAATGGTTGTGGAGGGATGTAGTAGTGTTTAGGTATGGTGGATGGTGCGGCAATGACTTAAAACTAGGGAGAAAGGTGTTTAGTGGCTGCGGCAAAGGTGTGGAGCGGTTTGGGCGAATTTCTGAATTGTGGAGTGAATGAATAAATGAATGAATGGGTTAAGGTGGTTTATATAGGCTTCTAACCCTAGGTAAATCAGGTTTAAGGCTTCTAGAAAGCCAAATCCACAAGGAAATAGGTTAAAACAATCAGAAATCCTAAGGGATAAGGGGATAATGGTGTGGCAGCAATAAAGGGGGGATAAGGCTTCTAGAAAGCCTTGCAAGGCAAGGGATTAGGGCATCTAGAAGGCTAGGGTGCGGCACCAATGTAGGGATTAGGGATAGGACTTCTAGAAAGCCCCAAAACTGATAGGAATTGTAGGAAACTCACGGCAAGGAGGGGAACCATCTAGAACCTTCTCATTTGTGTCCTTCAATACTTAGGAGTCCTTCTAGCATTAGGAAAACATGTCTCAATCCTTCCTTGACTTGGAATTCTTCTCCTTCTTCATCTTGGAAACCTTTTCCTTCTTGGACTTGGAAAACTCCTTTGTAGCTGCAACTTGATGCCATTTGGGGTTTTACATTTCGTACTTCAAGTAGGAAACCTTGTTTGAGTAGGAAACTTCAATCTTCTAGGTTTCCCAATTCAACTAGGAAACCAATTTCAACTAGGATTCCCATTTCAACTAGGAAACCTAATTTAGCTAGGACTCCATCTTCCATTAGGGCTTTTCCTACTCCAACTAGGAAACCTTGCTCAAGTAGGTATCATCATCTTCAAGTCTTCAATTTCGTCCATCCTCATGGCTCCAAGCATATGACATTCATTCCAAGCTCTAATTTGCTCCAAAAGGCTGCAAAATGCATCCTTTTGCATACTTTGCCCTTAAAACCTGAAAATACATAAAACTAGCTTAAAAGACTACTTTACTAAGGAAAAACACTATAACTGCACAAGAACAAGCTCAACTAAGGTGCATATATATGCTCCTATCAAGCGTGTCAAACTCACGCTCGTTTTATCCCACCAATGCTTAAAACTTTGCAAATAGACTCCTAATTGAAAAATAGAGAAGTTTTGAGACCAAATAAGCATTTGATCTTTTAAGGACACATTTTGAGAATTTTAGTAGCGTATTATAAGCGTTCATTTGCTTAAATTCCAAAGCGTGTCAAACTCACGCTCGTTTTATCCCACGAATGCTTAAAACTTTGCAAATAGACTCCTAATTGAAAAATGGAGAAGTTTTGAGACCAAATAAGCATTTGATCTTTTGAGGACTCATAGGAGCATATTTATGCGCCTTAGTTTAGCTTGTTCTTGTGCATTTATAGTGTTTTTCCTTAGTAAAGTAGTATTTTAAGCTAGTTTTATGTGTTTTCAGGTTTTAAGGGCAAAGTGTGCAAAATGAAGCATTTTGGAGCCTTTTTGAGCAATTTAGAGCTTGGAATGAATGTCATATGCTTGGAGCCATGAGGATGGACGAAATTGAAGACTTGAAGATGATGATTCCTACTTGAGCAAGGTTTCCTAGTTGGAGTAGGAAAAGCCCTAATGGAAGATGGAGTCCTAGCTAAATTGGGTTTCCTAGTTGAAATGGGAATCCTAGTTGAATTGGGAAACCTAGAAGATTGAAGTTTCCTACTCAAACAAGGTTTCCTACTTGAAGTACGAAATGTAAACCCCAAAATGGCATCAAGTGCAGCTACAAGGAAGATTTTCAAGTCCAAGAAGGAAAAGGTTTCCAAGATGAAGAAGGAGAAGAATTCCAAGTCAAGGATGGAGTGGGACATGTTTTCCTAATGCTAGAAGGACTCCTAAACATGGTAGGACACAAATGAGAAGATTCTAGAATTTTCCTCCTCCTTGCCGTGGGTTTTATCCAAATCCTCTTAGTTTTGGGCTTCTAGAAGCCCTATCCTTCACCCTACAAATCTGCCGCCCCTATCCCCTTCTAGATGGACCTAATCCCTTGCCTTGCAAAGCTTTGTAGAAGCCTTAGCCTAATTCCCCAATTCTGCCGCATGTTCCCCTAAATATGTGAGGTTTCTTACCTTCTAGAAGGCCTATTCCTATAGGATTTAGATCATATAATCCTTCTCTGATTCCTAGCCCTAAATCTGCACCCTAAACACTATAAATAGGACCCTTGGCCGCACCATTTAATTCATTCACTCCACAATTCAGAAATTCGCCCAAACCTCTCCTAAGCCTTTGCCGCAGTCACTAAACACCCTTCTCCCTAGTTTTAGGTTCTTGCCGCACCATCTACCTCCCATAAACACTACTACATCCATCCATAACCATTCATCCATGCACCTAAACCCTTAGAACCTAATCTAGACCCTTTGCCGCACCAAGGAGGAGGAGAAGGAAGCTTGGAAGTTCATGCAATTCAAGTTCGCGTCGCTGGAATTTCTAGGTGTTTCTTTTCCTTTGATTTTAATGTTTAAATTTAATTCTCTTTGTTTTGTACGTATGAGAAACTAAACCCCCCCCCTTGGCTAGGGGGGGATTCGAAATACATGTTTATGCTTGCGATATGATTTGATTACTTCTAATTGCGGTTTCATAAGTTATGAATTCAATTTACTTATCTATGTGAATTACATTGGTTTGTGTGTGTTGGTTGAGAGTGCACGCTTAATTATCATGCATAAATTGAATGCTAGGATATAAGGAAGTTTCACCTAATCGTTATGGTCTTATATTCACAAGTAGTAAAGGTTGATGATCTCAATCGAGTTAAGTAAATTCTTGGCATAAGTTTCATGCAATCATAGTAATGAGTGCTTCGTCAATGCTTATGGTTTTCATAGAACTTAATGATTCTTGCTTGTATCTCTATTATGCAATCATGTAGGGGACTTGTGGGGAATGTTTTGGGTTGTCGTATGCAATCATCCAATTCAATAACTTTAGGAAAATCTGAAAGATAATTTAAGCAAACCTAATTAACTTGGGGCATTGAGAATTCATGGTTTATTGAAAAGCAATTGGAAATCGTTTCGTATGCAAGTATAACATGTGTGCAGATAAACCCCTTAGCTAGCCTTCCATCCATTCCTTAAATCCAAAGTCGTTTTAAAATCTGTTCGTTTTATAAAGTTTTAAGTTTTGTTTTCAAATTCGTCAAAATCAAAACCCCCCCCTTTACTTTCTTGTTTAAAAGTCTTAGAATTTGTTTAGTTTGTGTTTTTAAAGTGTCTTGAGTCAAGTTATAACTATTTTCGTCCAAAATCTTTGATAGGAGCATATTTATGCTACTTAGTTAGCTTGTTTTCTTGCGCTTACGTAGTTAGTTATTGTTTATTATAGTGATTTAAGCTATTTTCGTGCATTTGTAGGTTCAAATGGCAAATGAAGCAAGAAAGTGCATTTTGGTGCATTTTAGAGTTAAATTGAGCTTAAATGGAGTACATGCATATGGAGCACCATGGAAGGACGAATTTGGAGCTAAAATGAGCTAGGGAGTGAATGAAGATGTGAAGAATGGAATTCAAGACGAATGACAAATGAAGAGTCAAAAGTGGAAACCGAAGTTTCTAAGTTTGAAAGTTTCTAATTCTGAAGGTTTCCATTCTTGAAGAGTTTCTATTCTTGGAATGGAGATGTCCTAATCTTATCTAGAAGGCCATTCTTGGGCCTATGTCAATGCCGCACCATGTAAGCCCTTATCCATCTTGGATTTCAGATTTAAATGGCCTTGTTTTGGGTTAATTGGGCCAAAACTATTCTTCCTTGTGGATTTCCACCTTGTGCCGCACATAGGGCCTTGTAGACCCAATTTGCCTTGCCTTGCAAGGCCTTTCTTTGGCCCTCACTATCTCAGCCGCACCCTATACCCTAGACCATCACTTGTGCCGCACCTAGTCCTTCTAGAACCTCCCTTTGCCTTGCCTTGCAAGGCATTTTTCTACCCTAGGCTTTAATTTCTGCAAAAGACCAAGCCTAATCTGATTTAACCTAGGGTTTAGGGTGCCTATATATATATTCCTTATGTCAATGCCGCACCCATCCTTCATGCATCACAGAAAATCCTTGCCGCAACCCATTCACCATCCTTAGACAATTTCAGCCATCTTTCTTCCCTTGCCGCAACCACCATCCTTTCTTACCTCTGTCCACCACCTATATACACCACCTAAAGCCTTCTACATCCATTCCTCATCCTTGTCGCAGCCCTGTGGAGAAGAAGAAACCCTTGCCGTGGCTTTCATTGGTGGAGGAGGAGTGCACCGCATGCAATCTGCCACCATTGGGGAGTTTCTGAGTTCTTCCTTCCTTTGTTTCGTTTCTATGTTTAATTTAATTTGTGTTGTGGAACTAATTTCTTTTTAGTTAGAGGCAAATTTGAAGCCATGGACATACGTTGGTTATGATTTGATTTACTCCAGTTATGAATTCATGAACTTTGGATGTGGTTTACTTTTCTGTTTTGATTAAGAACTTGTTTATGTATGTTGATTGAGAGTGCACGCTTAATTTGCATGCTTAAACTTGATGCTAGGATATAAGGGAATTTCACCTAATCGTTATGAACTTATATTCATGAGTAGTAAAGATCGCTAGTCACGATTGTGTTTAGTAAACCCTAGGTTCGATTAACATGCGTATTCCATGGTTATGAATGCCTAGTCGATGTTTATGATTTCCATTGAACTTAATGATCTTTGATATGTCTCTCTATCATGCGTATTCCATAGTTAGGGAACTTGATAAGAATAAATTGGTTGTGATGCGTATTCCATTCAATTCAATGAATCTAGGGAAATCTGAAAGTTAATTTAAGCGGACCTAATTAACTTGGAGCATTGTCATTCATTCGTTCGTTGAAATCATAACTGGGAATCAAATCATATGCATATGTTCATGTGTGGATAAGGAACCCTCTAACTAGTTTCTCACCATTCAATTCACCAAAATCAGTTTTAGAATCTGTTTTATTTCCAAGTTTCTGTTTTAATTTTAAATTCGTCAAAACCAATCCCCCATTTACTTTAAGTTGCTAGATTAGTTAAAAATCCATTTAGCTTGTGTTTTTAAGAGTCTTGAGTCAAGATAGAACCTATTTTCGTCCAAAATTGGGTTTGTGCTCAAAACTGCCCAGAAAGTGATTTTGAGGCAGTTTTGAGTGTTTCTGGGCTGTTTTGAGTCTTTAGGTTTGTTTAGGTGTTTTAAACTCTAGTTTTGCATTCTTTGAGTCTAGTTTAGTGTTTTAAACTTTGTTTTTACGTTTTTGAGTCAATTTCACATTGATTAGCATCCCTAGTTAATCCCCGGTTAGAGCGATCCCTACTTGCTCTTATACTACAATTGTCATCCATAGGGTTTAATTTGTGTGTCAATCTAATTCTCACATCAATCTTCTTTAGTGTTCAAAACTGCCCAGAAATTGGTTTTAAGGCAGTTTTGAGTGTTTTCTTGTTGTTTTGAGTCTTTTGGTTTGTCTTAGTGTTTTAAACTTTAGTTTTGGATTCTTTGAGTCTAGTTTGGTGTTTTCTATTGTGTTTCTACGTTTTTGAGTCAAATCCAAGTGGTTAACAATCCCTCCTAATCCCCGGTCCAGAACGATCCTTACTTACATTCTTCACTACAATTGATAAAAAGAGGGTTTAATTTGTCTGCGTATAATTCTCACATCAACGACTCATTTGAGCATCTTAGTATCGTATTATAAGCGTTCATTTGCTTAAATTCCAAAGCGTGTCAAACCCACGCTCGTTTTAACCCACGAATGCTTAAAACAGTGCAAATAGACTCCTAATTACAAAATAGAGAAGTTTTGTGACCAAATAAGCATTTTATGTTTTGAGGACACATTTTGAGCATCTTAGTAGCGTATTATAAGCGTTCATTTGCCTAAATTCCAAGCCGTGTCAAACTCACGCTCGTTTTATCCCACGAATGCTTAAAACTTTTTAAATAGACTCCAAATTAAAAAATAGAGATGTTTTGAGGCCAAATAAGCATTTGATCTTTTGAGGACACATTTTGAGCATCTTAGTAGCGTATTATAAGTGTTCATTTGCCTAAATTCCAAAGCGTGTCAAACTCACCCTCGTTTTATCCCACGAATGCTTAAAACTTTGCAAATAGACTCCTAATTGAAAAATAGAGAAGTTTTGAGACCAAATAAGCATTTGATCTTTTGAGGACACATTTTGAGCATCTTAGTAGCGTATTATAAGCGTTCATTTGCCTGAATTCCAAACCGTGTCAAACTCACGCTCGTTTTATCCCACGAATGCTTAAAACTTTGCAAATAGACTCCTAATTGAAAAATAGAGAAGTTTTGAGACCAAATAAGCATTTGATCTTTTAAGGACACATTTTGAGAATCTTAGTAGCATATTATAAGTGTTCATTTGCCTAAATTCCAAAGCGTGGCAAATTCAAGTCGTTTTATCCCACGAATGCTTAAAACTTTGCAAATAGACTCCAAATTGAAAAATAGAGATGTTTTGAGACCAAATAAGCATTTGATCTTTTGTGCACTCATTTTGAGCATATTAGTAGCGTATTATAACCGTTCATTTGCCTAAATTCCAAAGCGTGTCAAACTCACGGTCGTTTTAACCCACGAATGCTTAAAACAGTGCAAATAGACTCCTAATTAAAAAATAGAGAAGTTTTGTGACCAAATAAGCATTTTATGTTTTGAGGACACATTTTGAGCATCTTAGTCGCGTATTATAAGCGTTCATTTGCCTAAATCCCAGGCCGTGTCAAACTCACGCTCGTTTTATCCCATGAATGCTTAAAACTTTGTAAATAGACTCCAAATTAAAAAATAGAGATGTTTTGAGGCCAAATAAGCATTTTATCTATTGACGACACATTTTGAGCATCTTAGTAGCGTATTATAAGCGTTCATTTGCCTAAATTCCAAAGCGTGTCAAACTCACGCTCGTTTATCCCACGAATGCTTAAAACTTTGCAAATAGACTCCTAATTGAAAAATAGAGAAGTTTTGAGACCAAATAAGCATTTGATCTTTTGAGGACACATTTTGAGCATTTTAGTAGCGTATTATAAGCGTTCAGTTGCCTAAATTCCAAAGCGTGTCAAACTCACGCTCGTTTTATCCCACGAATGCTTAAAACTTTCCAAATAAACTCCTAATTGAAAAATAGAGAAGTTTTGAGACCAAATAAGCATTTGATCTTGTTAGGACACATTTTGAGCATCTTAGAAGCGTATTAAAAGCGTTCATTTGCTTAAATTCGAAGGCGTGTCAGACTCACTCTCGTTTTATCCCATGAATGCTTAAAACTTTGCAAATAGACTCTTCTGTGAGAATTATACGCACACAAATTAAACCCTCTTTTTATCAATTGTAGCAAATACGCAAGTAGGGATCGTTCTAGGCCGGGGATTAGGAGGGATTGCAAAATCACTTGGAATTGACTAAAAAACGTAAGAACAAAGTTTAAAACACTAACTAGACTCAAACAATGCAAAACTAGAACTTGAAACACCAAAACAAACCAAGAGACTCAAAATAACACAAAAACACTCAAAACTGCCTTAAAACCAATTTCTGGGCAGTTTTGAACACTAAAGAAGATTTTGGACGAAAATAGTTATAACTTGACTCAAGACACTTTAAAAACACAAACTAAACAAATTCTAAGACTTTTAAACAAGAAAGTAAAGGGGGGTTTTGATTTTGACGAATTTGAAAACAAAACTTAAAACTTTATAAAACGAACAGATTTTAAAACGACTTTGGATTTAAGGAATGGATGGAAGGCTAGCTAAGGGGTTCATCTCCACACATGTTATACTTGCATACGAAACGATTTCCAATTGCTTTTCAATAAACCATGAATTCTCAACGCCCCAAGTTAATTACGTTCGCTTAAATTAACCTTCAGATTTTCCTAAAGTTATTTAATTGGATGATTGCATACGACAACCCAAAGCATTCCCCACAAGTCCCCTACATGATTGCATAATAGAGATACAAGCAAGAATCATTAAGTTCTATGAAAACCATAAGCATTGACGAAGCACTCATTACTATGATTGGATGAAACTTATGCCAAGAATTTACTTAACTCGATTGAGATCATCAACCTTTACAACTTGTGAATATAAGTCCATAACGATTAGGTGAAACTTCCTTATATCCTAGCATTCAATTTATGCATGATAATTAAGCGTGCACTCTCAACCAACACACACAAACCAATGTAATTCACATAGATAAGTAAATTGAATTCATAACTTATGAACCACAATTAGAAGTAATCAAATCATATCGCAAGCATAAACATGTATTTCGAATCCCCCCCCCCTAGCCAAGGGGGGGTTTAGTTCCTCATACGCACAAAACAAAGAGAATTAAATTTAAACATTGAAATCAAAAGAAAAGAAACACCTAGAAATTCCAGCCACGCGAACTTGAATTTTATGAACTTCCAAGCTTCCTTCTCCTCCTCCTTGGTGCGGCAAAGGGTCTAGATCAGGTTCTAAGGGCCTATGTGTATGGATAAATGGTTGTGGAGGGATGTAGTAGTGTTTAGGTATGGTGGATGGTGCGGCAATGACTTAAAACTAGGGAGAAGGATGTTTGGTGGCTGCGCCAAAGGTGTGGAGAGGTTTGGGCGAATTTCTGAATTGTGGAGTGAATGAATGAATGAATGAATGGGTGTCAAACTCACGCTCGTTTTATCCCACGAATGCTTGAAACTTTCCAAATAGACTCCTAATTGAAAAATAGAGAAGTTTTGAGACCAAATAAGCATTTGATCTTGTGAGGACACATTTTGAGCATCTTAGAAGCATATTATAAGCGTTCATTTGCTTAAATTCGAAAGCATGTCAGACTCACTCTCGTTTTATCCGATGAATGCTTAAAACTTTGCAAATAGAATCCGAATTGAAAAATAGAGAAGTTTTGAGAGCAAATAAGCATTTGATCTTTTGAGGACTCATTTTCAGCATCTTATTAGCGTATTATAAGCGTTCATTTGCCTAAATTCCAAAGCGTGCCAAACTCACGCTCGTTTTATCCCACGAATGCTTAAAACTTTGCAAATAGACTCCTAATTGATAGAGAAGTTTTGAGACCAAATAAGCATTTGATCTTTTGAGCACTCATTTTGAGCATCTCAGTAGCGTATTATAACCGTTCATTTGCCTAAATTCCAAAGCATGTCAAACTCACGCTCATTTTAACCCACGAATGCTTAAAACAGTGCAAATAGATTCCTAATTGAAAAATAGAGAAGTTTTGAGACCAAATAAGCATTTTATGTTTTGGGGACACATTTTGAGCATCTTAGTAGCGTATTATAAGCGTTCATTTGCTTAAATTCCAAACCATGCCAAACTCACGCTCGTTTTAACCCACGAATGCTTAAAACAGTGCAAATAGACTCCAAATTAAAAAATAGAGATGTTTTGAGACCAAATAAGCATTTTATCTTTTGAGGACACATTTTGAGCATCTTAGTAGGGTATTATAAGCGTTCATTTTCCTCAATTCCAAAGCGTGTCAAACTCACGCTCGTTTTATCCCATGAATGCTTAAAACTTTGCAAATAGACTCCTAATTGAAAAATAGAGAAGTTTTGAGACCAAATAAGCATTTGATCTTTTGAGGACTCATTTTGAGCATCTTAGTGGCATATTATAAGCGTTCATTTGCTTAAATTCCAAAGCGTGCTGATAGGGGCATATTTATGCACCCTAGTTTAGCTTGTTCTTGTGCATTTACATTGTTTTCCTTAGTTAAAGTAGTCTTTTAAGCTAGTTTTATATATTTTCAGGTTTTAAGGGCAAAGTATGCAAATGGATGCATTTTGGAGCGTTTTGAGCAAATTAGGGCTTGGAATGGATATCGTATGCTTGGAGCCAAAAGGATGGACGAAATTGAAGACTTGAAGATGATGATTCCTACTTGAGCAAGGTTTCCTAGTTGGAGTAGGAAAATCCATAATGAGATGGAATCCTAGTTGAATTAGGATTCCTAGTTGAAATTGGTTTCCTAGTTGAATTAGGATTCCTAGAAGATTGAAGTTTCCCACTCAAACAAGGTTTCCTACTTGAAGTAGGAAAGTTAAAACCCAAATGGCCTCAAGTTGTAGCAACAAAGAAGTTTTCCTAGTTCTAGTAGGAAAAAGAATTCCAAGATGAAGAAGGATTAGTTTCCCTAATCCTAGTGCACAAAGGGTTCCTAAACATTGTTGGACACAAATGGAAGGTTCTAGAGCTTTCCCTTGCCTTGGCTGTAAGTTCACCTATTTCCCATGGAATTAGGCTTTCTAGAAGCCCTATCCTCATCCCTACAAGGGTGCCGCACCTAGCCTTCTAGAAGTCCCCTTTTTCCTTGCCTTGCAAGGCTTTCTAGAAGCCTTATCTCCCTAAACCCTATCTGCCGCACCTTATACCCTATTTCCCCTTGGATTTAGATTTAATTAGCCCTATTCCTTGTGGATTTGGGTTAATTGGGCCATAAACCCTTTTCCTTATTGGACTTACAATTCCTGCTAGACTTAGGGGGCCTAATCCATCAATTAAATGAAGTCCAAGCCCTAATCTGAATTGACCTAGGGTTTAGGGTGCCTATATATATTTCCCTTATGTGTGCCGCACCCTTTTATCACCCCCCATTCAGAAATTCAAGCAGCCGCCCATTCCCCCTTCATTCAACCTTTGCCGCAAGCCCTCCACCACCATCCCTAAATCTGCCGCAACCTTTCATCCAAGCCACCATTCACACTGATAGGAGCATATTTATGCACCTTAGTTTAGCTTGTTCTTATGCATTTATAGTGTTTTTTCCTTAGTAAAGTAGTCTTTTAAGCTAGTTTTATGTGTTTTCAGGTTTTAAGGGCAAAGTATGCAAAAGAAAGCATTTTGGAGCCTTTTGGAGCAAATTAGAGCTTGGAATGAAGATCATATGCTTGGAGCCATGAGGATGGACGAATTTGAAGACTTGAAGATGATGATTCCTACTTGAGCAAGGTTTCCTAGTTGAAGTAGGAAAGTACTTAGAAAGATGGAATCCTAGCTAAATTGGGAATCCTAGTTGAAATGGGTTTCCTAGTTGAATTGGGAAACCTAGAAGATTGAAGTTCCCTACTTGAACAAGGTTTCCTACTTGGAGTAGGAAATGTAAACCCCAAAGAGCATCAAGTTGCAGCTACAAGGAAGATTTCCAAGTCCAAGAAGGAAAAGGTTTCCAAAGTGAAGAAGGAGAAGAATTCCAAGTCAAGGAAGGAGAAAGACATGATTTCCTAATGCTAGAAGGACTCCTAAGTATGGAAGGACACAAATGTGAAGTTTCTAGATGATTCCCATCCTTGCCGTGGGTTTGGTCCAATTCCCATCAGTTTTTAGGGCTTTCTAGAAGCCCTATCCCTTCTCCCTGAAGAGGTGCTGCACCCTACCTTCTAGATGCACCTAATTCCTTCTAGAAAACCCTACAAAGGTGGCACCTAATCCTTTCTAGAACCCCTATATTCTGCCGCATGTTTCATCTTGTTCTTTGAGGTTTCCTAGCTTCTAGAAGGCCTTTTCCTATAGGAGTTAGATTTTATAATCCTTCTCTGATTCCTATCCCTAATTTCTGCACCCTAACCACTATAAATACACCCCTTGGCCGCACCATTTAATTCATTCACTCTCCCACATTCAGAAATTCGCCAAAACACCATCCTCCCTAGTTCTAAGTCTTTGCCGCAGCCACCACCATACCTAAACACCATTATATCCTTCCATACCCATCCACCCATCCACATAAGGTCCTAAACTTGTCTCTACACCCTTTGTCGCACCAAGGAGGAGGAGAAGGAGGCTTGGAAGTTCATGCAATTCAAGTTCACATCGCTGGAATTTCTAGGTGTTTCTTTTCCTTTGATTTCAATGTTTAAATTTAATTCTCTTTGTTTTGTGCGTATGAGGAACTAAACCCCCCCTTGGCTAGGGGGGATTCGAAACACATGTTTATGCTTGCGATATAATTTGATTAGTTCTAATTGCGTTTCATAAGTTATGAATTCAATTTACTTATCTATGTGAATTACATTGATTTGTGTGTGTTGGTTGAGAGTGCACGCTTAATTTTCATGCATGAATTGAATGCTAGGATATAAGGAAATTTCACCTAATCGTTATGGACTTATATTAACAAGTAGTAAAGGTTGATGATCTCAATCGAGTTAAGTAAATTCTTGGCATAAGTTTCATGCAATCATAGTAACAAGTGCTTCGTCAATGCTTATGGTTTTCATAGAACTTAATGATTCTTGCTTGTGTCTCTATTATGCAATCATGTAGGGGACTTGTGGGGAATGCTTTGGGTTGTCGTATGCAATCATCCAATTCAATAACGTTAGGAAAATCTGAAGGTTAATTTAAGCGGACCTAATTAACTTGGGGCGTTGAGAATTCATGGTTTATTGAAAAGCAATTGGAAATCGTTTTGTATGCAAGTATAACATGTGTGGAGATGAACCCCTTAGCTAGCTTTCCATCCATCTATTTTAAAACCAAATTCATTTTCAAATCTGTTTTGATTTACAAGTTTATGTTTTGTTTTTAAATTCGTCAAAACCAAATCCCCCTTTGTTTTCAAGTGTCAAGTTAGTTAGAAAGTGTTTGATTTGTGTTTTAAAGTGTTTTGAGTCAAAGTTATAAGTATTTTCGTCCAAAATCTTGTTTAGTGTCCAAAACTGCCCAGAAAGTGGTTTTAAGGCAGTTTTGAGTGTTTTTGTGTTATTTTGAGTCTTTTGGTTTGTTTTGGTGTTTTAAGTTCTAGTTTTGCTTTGTTTGAGTCTAGTTAGCGTTTTAAACTTTGTTTTTACGTTTTTGAGTCAATTCCAAGTGATTTTGCAATCCCTCCTAATCCCCGGTCTAGAACGATCCCTACTTACATTCTTCACTACAATTGATACAAAGAGGGTTTAATTTGTGTGCGTATAATTTTCACATCACACCACCTTCACCGCACCTTACCACCACCATAGACACCTTGCGCCACCACCTTTGGAGGAGAGAAGAGTGCACCGTGCAGTCCAAAAGGAATGAGAAGGCTCACGCAACAATCTGCCACCTTTGGAGTGTTTGGAGTCTTTTCTTCTCTTGTTTCTGTTTTCATGTTTAATTTAATTCGTTCTTCAATTATGTTAAACATGTGGAACTAATTTCTTTTTAGTTAGAGGCGAATTTGAAGCCATGTGATAGGAGCATATTTATGCGCCTTAGTTTAGCTTGTTCTTGTGCATTTATAGTGTTTTCCTTAGTAAAGTAGTCTTTTAAGCTAGTTTTATGTGTTTTCAGGTTTTGAAGGCAAAGTATGCAAAAGGAGACATTTTGGAGCCTTTTGGAGCAAATTAGAGCTTGGAAGGAATGTCATATGCTTGAAGCCATGAAGATGGACGAAATTGAAGACTTGATGATGAAGATTCCTAGTTGGAGTAGGAAAATCCCAAATGAAAGATGGAATCCTAGCTAAATTGGGTTTCCTAGTTGAATTAGGAATCCTAGTTGAAATTGGTTTCCTAGTTGAATTGGGAAACCTAGAAGATTGAAGTTTCCTACTCAAACAAGGTTTCCTACTTGAAGTAGGAAATGTAAATCCCAATTGGCCTCAAGTTGCAGCTACAAAGAAGTTTTCCAAGTCTAAGAAGGAAAAGGTTTCCAAAATGAAGAAGGAAATGAATTCCAAGATGAAGGAGGATGAGACATGTCTTCCTAATGCTAGAGGGAATCCTAAACCTTTGTTGGACACAAAATTAGATGGTTCTAGAACCTTCCTCCTCCTTGCCGTGAGTTTGGGCCAATTCCTAGCAGATTTGGGCTTCTAGAAGCCCTATCCTAAGCCCTTACTCAATGCCGCACCCTAGCTTCTAGATGGCCCAAGTTCCTTGCCTTGCAAGGCTTTCTAGAAACCCTAGCCTTTTAAACCAAATCAGCCGCACCCTAGGGCCCAATTCCCTTTAGTTTCTGATTGTTTTAACCTAATTTCTGATGGATTTGGCCTTCTAGAAGCCTGAAACCTGATTCACCTAGGGTTAGAAGTTTATATATTTGTGTTTAAGGGTTTGCCGCACCATTGATTCACTCACACATCCAGATTTTAAATTCCCTAGTTCTCTAACCCTTGCCGCAGCCACCATACCCCTTTCTCCCTTATTTTCATACCTTGCCGCAACTCCATAGCCACCACCACTCAGCCACCATCACATCCACCATCCCTACAACCCTTGCTGCACCTTCCCACCATCATCACCACCGTGTGCAGCCACTTTTGGGAGGAGCTAGAAGCCTTGCCGTGCAGTCCAAAGGGGGGGAGAACCTTGCGCATGCAATCTGCCACCATTGGAGTGTTTGGAGTTCTTTCTCTTCTTGTTTCTGTTTTCATGTTTAATTTAATTTGTTCTTCAATTATGTTAAACATGTGGAACTAATTTCTTTTTAGTTAGAGGCGAATTTGAAGCCATGGACATATGTTGGTTATGATTTGATTTAGTACAGTTATGAATTCATGAATTGTGGATGTGGTTTACTTTTCTGTTTTGATGAAGAACTTGTTTATGTATGTGGGTCGAGGGTCGACACTTAATTTGCATGCTTAAACTTGATGCTAGGATATAAGGGAATTTCACCTAATCGTTATTAACTTATATTCATGAGTAGTAAAGATCGCTAGTCACGATTGTGCTTAGTAAACCCTAGGTTGGATTAACATGCGTATTCCATAGTTATGAATGCCTAGTCGTTGTTTATGATTTCCATTGAACTTAATGATTCTTGTTGAATGTCTCTCTCATGCGTATTCCATAGTTAGGGACTTTGATGAGGAATAATTTGGTTGTGATGCGTATTCCATTCAATTCAATGAATCTAGGGAAATCTGAGAATTAATTCGTTCAATACAATTAATTTGGGACACCGTCATTCATAAGTTTGTTGAAATCATAACTGGGAATCAAAGTTATATGCATATGTTCATGTGTGGATAAGGAACCCTCTAACTAGTTCTCAATCCATTCAATTCACCAAAATCTGTTTAGAATCTGTTTTGTTTGCAAGTTTCTGTTTTAATTCTAAATTCGTCAAAACCAATCCCCCATTTATTTTAAAGTGTTAAATTAGTTAGAAATACATTTAGATTGTGTTTCTAGGAGTTTTGAGTCAAGTTAGAACAAATTTTCGTCAAAAATTGTGTTTGTGCTCAAAACTGCCCAGAAAGTGATTTTGAGGCAGTTTTGAGTGTTTCTGGGCTGTTTTGAGTCTTTTGCTTTGTTTAAGTGTTTTAAACTCTAGTTTTGCATGCGTTGAGTCTAGTTTAGTGTTTTACAGTGTGTTTTTACATATTTGAGGCAGTTTCACATTGGTTAGCATCCCTAGTTAATCCCCGGTTTAGAACGATCCCTATTTGCTCTTATACTACAATTGTCATCCATAGGGTTTAATTTGAGTGTCCATGGACATATGTTGGTTATGATTTGATTTACTCCAGTTATGAATTCATGAACTATGGATGTGGTTTACTTTTCTGTTTTGATTAAGAACTTGTTTATGTATGTGGGTTGAGGGTCGACACTTAATTTGCATGCCTAAACTTGATGCTAGGATATAAGGGAATTTCACCTAATCGTTATTAACTTATATTCATGAGTAGTAAAGATATAAGGGAATTTCACCTAATCATTTGCTTAAATTCGAAAGCGTGTCAGACTCACTCTCGTTTTATCCCATGAATGCTTAAAACTTTGCAAATAGACTCCGAATTGAAAAATAGAGAAGTTTTGAGACCAAATAAGCATTTGATCTTTTGATGACTCATTTTCAGCATCTTAGTAGCGTATTATAAGCGTTCATTTGCCTAAATTCCAAAGCGTGTCAAACTCACGCTCGTTTTATCCCACGAATGCTTAAAACTTTGCAAATAGACTCCTAATTGAAAAATAGAGAAGTTTTGAGACCAAATAAGCATTTGATCTTTTGAGCACTCATTTTGAGCATCTTAGTAGCGTATTATAACCGTTCATTTGCCTAAATTCCAAAGCATGTCAAACTCACGCTCGTTTTAACCCACGAATGCTTAAAACAGTGCAAATAGATTCCTAATTAAAAAATAGAGAAGTTTTGAGACCAAATAAGCATTTTATGTTTTGAGGACACATTTTGAGCATCTTAGTAGCGTATTATAAGCGTTCATTTGCTTAAATTCCAAAGCGTGCCAAACTCACGCTCGTTTTAACCCACGAATGCTTAAAACAGTGCAAATAGACTCCCAATTAAAAAATAGAGAACTTTTGAGACCAAATAAGCATTTGATCTTTTGAGGACACATTTTGAGCTTCTTAGTAGCGTATTATAAGCATTCATTTTCTTAAATTCCAAAGCGTGCCAAACTCACGGTCGTTTTGACCCACGAATGCTTAAAACAGTGCAAATAGACTCCTAATTAAAAAATAGAGAAGTTTTGTGACCAAATAAGCATTTTTTTCTTTTGCGGACACATTTTCAGCATCTTAGTAGCGTATTATAAGCGTTCATTTGCTTAAATTCCAAAGCGTGCCAAACTCACGCTCGTTTTAACCCACGAATGCTTAAAACAGTGGAAATAGACTCCCAATTAAAAAATAGAGAACTTTTGAGACCAAATAAGCATTTGATCTTTTGAGGACACATTTTGAGCATCTTAGTAGCGTATTATAAGCGTTCATTTTCTTAAATTCCAAACTTTTATTTTAATTTCTGTTTTTAAATTTATAATCATGTGTAGTTAAATTTGTTTGGCTAGAGGATAATTCGAAACCATGGATATATTTGTAATTTGAATTGGTAAATTCAGTTGTGATTTCTGAGTTGTGATTTAATTTGCTTAACTGTTTGATTAATAACTTATTTATGTTTGTCGATTAAGAATGCATACTTAATTTACATGCATGAATTTGATGCTAGAATATAAGTGAATTTCACCTAATCGTTATAAACTTATATTCATGAGTAGTGAAGGTTGCTAGTCACAATCGCGTTAAGTGAATTCTTGGCATAAGTTTCATGCAATTCATAGTAATAAGTGCCTCGTCAATGCTTATGGTTTTCATAGAACTTAATGATTCTCGCTTGTATCTCTATTATGCAATTCATGTAGGGAACTTGTGGGGAATGTTTTGGGTTGTCGTATGCAATCATCCAATCCATTAACTTAAGGAAAATCTGAGAATTAATTTAAGCGTACCTAATTAATTTGGGGTGTTGAAATTCACAACTTATTGAAAGAACAACTGAAAATCAATTTAGGTTGCATTTGTGTCATGTGTGGAGAAGAACCCTCTAGCCAATCCGTCGTCTATCCGTTCACCTTTATTTTATGTTTTTGTCAATTTTGTAATTTATTTAAGTTTAATTTACGTTTCTTCAAAAATCAATCCCCCCATTATTAAAATATTATTATTTAGTTAATTTTTATTAGTTTTTATCTTTTAATTTAATTTCCGTCTAATTAATTTCCTAGTTTTTATTTTAAATTGTTTTCATTATTTTGAGTCATTTTTAGTGTGTTTTGAGTTTTTAGCTTAGTTTGTATTTTCTAGAATCTTGAGTTGTTTGAGTCTTTTAATTTGTTTTAGTTTATTTGTTAGTTTTATTTTGAGTTATTCTAGTTAAGTGTTTTGATTTTAGTTTAGTGTTTTAAACTTTGTTTTTACGTTTTTAAATTATTTTAGAGGTTTTAGCAATCCCTCCTAATCCCCGGCCTAGAACGATACCCTACTTACACCTATACTACATCTACCAAAAAGAGGGTTTAATTTGTGTCGAGTTAATTCTCGCATCATTGTGGTTATAACTTATGAATTCACATGTAATCATAAAGGAAAAATCAGTTTTTGTAACATGCTTGAAGGAAGGAACTCAAACTAACGCTACAACCTTGAGAGACTTGAGCCTAAACGTTTAGTTGGAGAGTTAATAATCTGTGCATTTTTGTTTTCTAAAGTCGTTGCATGATCTCATCATTCTTTGCTCGGTTGCTACTTAGAAAGCGTTTCATCATTTAGTTCCAAACACTAGAACTCATACTTAATTCATTCAAAGCATGTTATTGATGAGCATAACACATATTCAAGATAAAAGTTGTGTAGTGACCACCATAGCCAAATGGCCATATCTCCCTATGTCATTGTGTTTTGTAGGTTTTAACCCCGTTGAGCCTTGTTTAGCCAATGTTCTTTGTTAACCCACATTATCCTCACCTAGCCTAGATTAGGACCATCCATGCCTTTGTTCTTGAAGCATAGTAAAGCATGACTAAAGTTGAATTCCTTTTGGGCATTGTGGGCAGAAAACAAGTGTGGGGGAAGTGAGTTTTGTGTGAGTGTGCCAAAGTCTTGAATAAGGCACGAAATAGAAAAGTAGAAAAGAAACAAAAGAAAAAAAGAAAAGTTGTGAAAAGGATGAAAAAGAAGTTGAAAAGATATGAAAAAAAAAAGTTCTTAAGTATTGGTTGTTGAAGGAAGGGTCCAAAACATTGAAATTCGGCCCTAAGTGTTGCTCGAATCTTCCCTTTGTCTTTAAAAGTTGATTTTTGGATGCTAATTGGAATTCTAAGTCTATTTCATTACTTTGCTTGCTATTGCTTAAAGAACGTTTGTTTTCCCTATCCTTTCATTGTTAGCCAACTCCCCAAGCCCCGTTACAACCCTTGACTTTAATCTTGAGTGTTGTGTGTTTCAATTTGTGGAGTTTGAATTGGGTATGAGCATATAGGTGTCACCGGTTCTCGCATCTAAGTAGTAGCATTCCATTCATGAGATCATATCTAAACATGTTATTTACTCCAGAAAAGGCTTTTCTTGTTATACATATATGTGAGCATTCGTTTTCATATTTACATCAATCTGCTCACATATAACTAGTGTAGGGTGTGTAGTTAGAAAATCTGAGTGAAGATTGAGTGCTTATCTAGTAAGGAATTGAGGGAATTCTCTAAGGCATGTTACTACACTCAAAACATCGTTTTAATTGGTTAATTGTGAACTAGTAAGTAGTGACTATAATTAAGTATGTGCTTAAGCGTAAAGATGGCCAAAATCTGTGGGAATGATGATTTTTAACATGTCATGTGAATTGGAAATCCCTGAGGCGATTGTTGGAAGGTTTAGGTTGTGTTCAGTTGTGTGTTTTGTGTTGTTTACTTTGTTTCGTTTCGTTTTGCTCGAGGACTAGCAAAAGCTAAGTGTGGGGGAATTTGATAGGAGCATATTTATGCGCCTTAGTTTAGCTTGTTCTTGTGCATTTATATTGTTTTCCTTAGCTAAAGTAGTCTTTTGAGCTAGTTTTATGTATTTTCAGGTTTTAAGGGCAAAGTATGCAAAAGGAGGCATTTTGGAGCCTTTTGGAGCAAATTAGAGCTTGGAATGGATATCGTATGCTTGGAGCCATGAGGATGGACGAAATTGAAGACTTGAAGATGATGAGTCCTACTTGAGCTAGGTTTCCTAGTTGGAGTAGGAAAATCCCAAATGAAGATGGAATCCTAGCTAAATTGGGTTTCCTAGTTGAATTAGGAATCCTAGTGGAAGTTGGTTTCCTAGTTGAATTGGGAAACCTAGAAGAATGAAGTTTCCTACTCAAAACAAGGTTTCCTACTTGAAGTAGGAAAGTTAAACCCCAAATGGCCTCAAGTTACAGCAACAATGAAGTTTCCTAGTTCTAGAAGGAAAAAGAATTCCAAGATGAAGAAGGATTAGTTTTCCTAATCCTAGTGCACAAAGGTTCCCTAAACATTGTTGGAAACAATTAGAAGATTCTAGAGCTTTCCCTTGCTTTGGCTGTAAGCTCACCTAGTTTCTAAGGGATTAGGCTTTCTAGAAGGCCTATCCTAATCCCTACAAAGGTGCCGCACCCTTCCCTTCTAGAAGTCCCATTCTCCCTTGCCTTGCAAGGCTTTCTAGAAGCCTTATCAGCCTATCCCTAGCTGCCGCACCCTAGGTCCTAATTCCCCTTGGATTTCAGATTTATTTAGCCCAATCCCTTGTGAATTTGGGTTAATTGGGCCATAAACCCCTCTCCTTATTGGATTTACAATTTCTGCTACACTTAGGAGGCCTAATCCATCAATTAAATTAAATCCAAGCCCTAATCTGATTTATCTAGGGTTAGGGTGCCTATATATACATGTGCTTATGTGTGCCGCACCTATCATTCATTCCTCCATTCAGAAATTAAACAAAGTGCCGCACAATTCCCCTCTCCCATCCATTGATCCGCACCATTCACAACCACCAAACTCTTGCCGCAAGCTTCCATACACACTACCCATCACCACCGTGCCTACCACCACTCCACCATCACCACCGTACCCTGTCCACCACCAACCTACCTTGTGCGCCACCTTTGGAGGCTAGGAGAAGAGTGCACCGTGTAGTCCAAGGGGGAGAAGAAGGCTTATGCAAGAATCTGCCACCATTGGAGTGTTTGGAGTTCTTTCTTTCCTTGTTTCTGTTTTCATGTTTAATTTAATTCGTTGTTCAATTATGTTAAACATGTGGAACTAATTTCTTTATAGTTAGAGGCGAATTTGAAGCCATGGACATATGTTGGTTATGATTTGATTTACTCCAGATTATGAATTCATGAACTTTGGATGTGGTTTACTTTTCTGTTTTGATTAAGAACTTGTTTATGTATGTGGGTTGAGGGTCGACACTTAATTTGCATGCTTAAACTTGATGCTAGGATATAAGGGAATTTCACCTAATCGTTATTAACTTATATTCATGAGTAGTAAAGATCGCTAGTCACGATTATGTTTAGTAAACCCTAGGTTGGATTAACATGCGTATTCCATAGTTATGAATGCCTAGTCGTTGTTTATGATTTCCATTGAATTTAATGATTCTGGTTGAATGTCTCTATCATGCGTATTCCATAGTTAGGGACTTTGATGAGGAATAATTTGGTTGCAATGCGTATTCCATTCAATTCAATGAAATTAGGGAAATCTGAGAATTAATTAGTTCAATACAATTAATTTGGGGCATCGTCATTCATAAGTTCATTGAAATCATAACTGGGAATCAAGTTGTATACATATGTTCATGTGTGGATAAGGAACCCTCTAACTAGTTTCTCAATCCATTCAATTCACCAAAATCTGTTTAGAATCTGTTTTGTTTCTAAGTTTCTGTTTTAATTCCAAATTCGTCAAAACCAATCCCCCATTTATTTTAAAGTGTTAGATTAGCTAGAAATACATTTAGATTGTGTTTATAGGAGTTTTGAGTCAAGTTAGAACCAATTTTCGTCAAAAATTGTGTTTGTGCTCAAAACTGCCCAGAAAGTGATTTTGAGGCAGTTTTGAGTGTTTCTGGGCTGTTTTGAGTCTTTTGCTTTGTTTTAGTGTTTTAAACTCTAGTTTTGCATTCTTTGAGTCTAGTTTAGTGTCTTATATTGTGTTTTTACGTTTTTGAGTCAGTTTCACATTGATTAGCATCCCTAGTTAATCCCCGGTCTAGAACGATCCCTATTTGCTCATATACTACAATTGTCATCCATAGGGTTTAATTTGAGTGTCAATCTAATTTTCACATCAAATTTTGGCGCCGTTGCCGGGGATTAGCAAACTTGCTAATCCCTTGTGTTTCTGCCGTGTGTCTTTAGTTAATTTATCTTGTGTTCTTATTTTGTTTTGTTTTCTTGGTTTAGGTACTAGTGCATGACGCGGAGTTCTCAACCTGTGCATGCACATATCTTGGAATTTAACGACGATTTTGAACGTGATTTGAGAAGAAAGAGGAGGCATCCCGAACCTAGTGAACCTAGTTCAAGTTCAGAAGCCGAATCTGAGTTTGAGGAAGAAGAAGAGGAAGTTATGGAAAGGGACAATCTGACCATCAAAGAACTATCGGCCTCGGGGTTGGTCAATGCCGCACCATTATGCATTCAATACCCCCCGGCTGCCCTAGGTAAGACCGCTGAGTTCGAATTGAAGTCGAACTTGTTGCATCATATTCCGAAATTCCATGGGCTTTCCATGGAGGATCCCAACAAGCATCTCAAGGAGTTCGAGGTGGTTTGTTCGAGCATGACACCTCTAAATGTCGATGGGAACATTCTGATGATGAAGTCTTTTCCATTCTCACTTTTGGAAAAGGCTAAGGATTGGCTCTTCGAGTTAGCACCCGGAACGGTTACATCTTGGGATAGCATGAAAAGAGCTTTCTTGGAGAAATTTTTCCCAACTTCAAGAGTCATTCTCTTGAGGAAACGGATTAGTGGTATCCAACAAAATCAAGGTGAGTCCTTTCCTTCTTATTATGAACGCTTTAAATCACTTGTTGCTTCATGTCCACAGCATCAAATGAAGGAGGAGCTGCTCATTCAATACTTCTACGAAGGACTCCTTCCCATGGAACGTCAAATGCTTGATGCATCGGCGGGAGGTGCGTTGGTGGATAAGACTCCGGGGGCTGCAAAAGTTCTAATTGCCAACCGAGCGCATAATGCACAACAATACGAAGGAGTTGGACAAAGGGACTCCCCACGGCCACAAGTGAATGAGGTAAGTTCTTCATCCGACATTCAATCCCAATTAGCTAACCTCACTTCTATTGTTTCTCAGTTGGCCGAGGGAATGAAGATACATGGACCAAGTGTTTGTGGCGTGTGCTCCATGCAAGGACATGCCAATGATCAATGCCCTCAATTGCTTGAGAGTGGGGGATGGGAATCTGCCAATGCCGTGGGTTTTGGGAGCCAAAACCAACCACGGCATGATCCATACTCAAATACCTACAATCCGGGGTGGAGAGACCATCCAAATTTCAAATGGCGAGATCCTCAACAACCCCAACAACAAGGAGGATTTAGGCAGCAACCACCGGGCTTCTATACAAAGCCATTCGTTCCAAATCAAAACCAAGTGCAATCCGCCCCAACGAGTTCAGGTATGTCTTTGGATAGTGATCAAGTTGTTAAGTTACTTACTACTTTGACGCAGGAAGTACAAACTCAAAATAAAGAGAGACATATCCAAGACAAACGAGTGGACAATTTGGAGAAGCAAATGGGCCAAATTGCCGAGTTTATGGGGCAGATTAGAGAACAAGGTAAATTGCCTAGTGGAACCGTGATGAATCCTAAGGGCGGATTTGAAACCGCCAAGGCAATCTTGTTACGAAGCGGTAAGCAGGTTGGAAACAATTCAAAGCCATCCAAATCAAGTCAAGAAGAGGAGGACAAGTTGCTGCAAGAGGAAGTACAGGGACCAAATCTCACGGCCAAGGATGAACAATCCTTGCCGCCACCATCTAACCCTCCTAAGCCGTCCCCAAACACCAAGGTAAGTCCCAATTCGACTTTTTCTAGTTCTATTCCACTAAATGTGCCCTTTCCTGGCAGGTTTAGGCAATCAAAGAAGGAAGAAGCTGAGAAGGACATTCTAGAGACCTTCCGGAAAGTTCAAGTCAATATCCCGCTCCTTGATGCAATTAAGCAAGTTCCAAGGTATGCTAAGTTTTTAAAAGAACTTTGTACAACAAGGAGAAGGATTTCGAACAAAGAAGTGGTTCAGGTAAGTGAGAATGTGTCTGCTGTGTTACAAAGGAAATTACCCCCTAAATGCAAAGATCCGGGTAGTTTTACAATTCCATGCGTTATTGGTAATACTAAGTTTGAACAATGCATGTTAGACTTAGGGGCTTCAATTAATGTTATGCCATACTCTGTTTATGCATCTATGAACTTAGGTGAGCTTAAAAATGATGGTGTGATTATTCAGTTAGCCGATCGTTCTAACGCATATCCAAAGGGTGTTTTGGAAGATGTTTTGGTGCAGGTTGGTAATTTGATATTCCCAGCGGATTTCTATGTGCTTGACATGGAGGATGCACCCCATTCTACCCCATTGCCGATTTTATTAGGGAGACCCTTCATGAAAACAGCCCGCACCAAGATAGATGTGTTTAAAGGAACTTTAACGATGGAATTTGATAGGGAAGTCATTGATTTCAATCTTTCTGAAAGTATTAAATTTCCTAAGGATGATCATTCTTGTTTTTCTATTGATATAATTGATGATTTGGCGCAGGATTTCCTTGATTCCTTGGAGAGGGATACACTTGAAACAACCATTGCACAAGGACTTGGGCAAAAATCTGGTTTTGCCGTGCCTAGAAGTGAAGAGGAGGCCGAGATAGTGGCTGCCCTTGAGTCATTACCTCAACACCATGGTAAGCCTTCTAACCTAAGTGCAATTCCCATTTCCACTAATAAGTTGTTACCCTCAGTGATTCAGGCACCCGTACTTGAACTTAAACCGTTGCCCGATCATTTAAAGTACGTCTTTTTGGGAGACAACGAGACGTTGCCCGTCATTGTCTCCTCCTCACTCACGGCATTAGAGGAGGAGAAGTTGATCCGTGTGTTGCAAGAGCACAAAACGGCCATTGGGTGGACTTTGGCCGACATTAGGGGAATTAGCCCTACGACGTGCATGCATCGCATACTTCTAGAGGAGGGGGCTAAACCAACTCGAGAGGCTCAGCGCCGTCTCAACCCTCCAATGATGGAAGTGGTGAAGAAAGAGATCATCAAACTTCTTGATTGTGGAGTGATTTATCCGATCTCTGATAGCCGTTGGGTGTCACCGGTGCAATGTGTCCCAAAGAAATCCGGAGTGACAGTGGTGAAGAATGCCGAGAATGAGCTTGTGCCAACCCGTATCCAAACAGGTTGGCGTGTGTGCATCGATTATAGGAAGCTCAACGCCACCACAAGGAAGGACCACTTCCCTTTGCCGTTCATCGATCAAATGCTTGAAAGGTTAGCCGGTCATTCTTTCTATTGTTTCCTTGATGGTTATTCTGGATATAATCAGATTGTCATAGCTCCGGATGACCAAGAAAAGACTACTTTCACGTGCCCCTTTGGTACCTTTGCTTATCGTCGCATGCCTTTTGGGTTATGCAACGCTCCGGCTACATTTCAAAGGTGTATGGTAAGTATCTTTTCAGATTTTGTGGAAAAGATAATTGAGGTATTTATGGATGATTTCAGTGTATT
Organism: Crataegus laevigata; assembly: GCA_963580275.1. Lineage (NCBI taxonomy): Eukaryota > Viridiplantae > Streptophyta > Magnoliopsida > Rosales > Rosaceae > Crataegus > Crataegus laevigata. Next base: position 20,093,107 of record OY756952.1, read on the forward strand.
TGGTGATTCATTCGATGGTTGTTTGGAAAATCTCACGATAATCTTGAAACGATGTGTAGAAACTAACCTTGTGCTTAATTGGGAAAAATGTCATTTTATGGTTAGACAAGGCATAGTTTTAGGACATATTGTTTCAGAAAGAGGAATAGAAGTGGATAAATCGAAAATAGATCTTGTACGCTACTTACCCTCTCCTACTTCGGTTCGAGAGATTCGTTCGTTTCTTGGTCATGCAGGATTTTATAGGCGGTTTATCAAGGACTTCTCCAAGATCTCAAATCCTCTTTGCCGTCTCCTCCAAAAAGATGTGGCGTTTGACTTTAACGAGGATTGTGAGAAGGCGTTCAAACACCTCAAGGAAATGCTAACTTCGGCCCCTATCATAATGCCACCGGATTGGAGCCTTCCTTTTGAACTTATGTGTGATGCATCCGATTATGCATTAGGAGCTGTTTTGGGGCAAAGGAAGGACAAAAGGCCGCATGTTATCTATTATGCATCCCGGACTTTGAACGATGCACAATTGAACTATTCTACCACTGAAAAAGAACTTCTTGCTGTTGTATTTGCTTTAGATAAATTTCGTTCTTATTTGCTTGGTACTAAAGTGATTATTTATACTGACCATGCAGCGTTGAAGTACTTGTTCACCAAGAAGGAGGCCAAACCACGACTCATTCGGTGGATGCTTCTTCTCCAAGAGTTCGATATCGAAATCCGGGATAAGAAAGGAAGTGAGAACGTGGTGGCTGACCACTTGAGCCGCATGGTGAATGAGGAGGATGCCGTGCCTATCATAGAGACATTCCCAGATGAGCAATTGATGTCCATCGAGGTAAGTGAACCATGGTATGCTGATTTGGTGAATTTTTTGGTGTCTAAACATGTTCCTAGTGAATTACTTAAACACCAATGTGATAAATTGAAGAAAGAGGCACGGTTTTATGTGTGGGATGACCCGTATTTATGGAAATATTGCCCTGATCAAGTTATACGTAGGTGTGTGCACGATTCTGAGTTTCATGCTATTTTAACGTTTTGTCACACTTATGCTTGTGGGGGACACTTTGGCACACAAAGAACAGCACTTAAGGTGTTAGACTGTGGTTTCTATTGGCCTACCATCTTTAGGGATGCTAGAACATTTTGCATGTCTTGTGATAGATGCCAAAGAACGGGTAATATTGGTCCTAAGCAACAAATGCCGCAAACCCCAATATTTAGTGTTGAAATCTTTGATGTGTGGGGTATTGATTTTATGGGTCCCTTTCCGTCGTCACATGGTTTTCTTTACATATTGCTTGCTGTAGATTATGTGTCGAAATGGGTGGAAGCAAAAGCCACCCGAACTAATGATTCTCGAGTGGTTGCAGATTTTGTGAAAACTAACATTTTTGCAAGGTTTGGAATGCCAAGAGTGCTAATCAGTGATGGAGGGTCCCATTTTTGTAATCGAACCATCGAGGCGTTGCTCAAGAAGTACAATGTCACGCATAAGGTGGCCACACCTTATCATCCTCAAACAAGTGGGCAAGCCGAGGTTTCGAATAGGGAGATCAAGCAGATTCTTGAGAAGACAGTTGGGCCAACAAGGAAGGATTGGAGTTTGCGTTTAAACGATGCATTGTGGGCGTATCGAACTGCCTACAAAACCCCAATTGGGATGTCACCTTTTCGGCTCATCTATGGGAAGCCATGCCATCTTCCCGTCGAGTTAGAGCATCGTGCACATTGGGCCGTCAAAACATTCAATATGGATCATGATGCCGCAGGTTTACATAGGAAGCTTCAATTGTGTGAGCTTGATGAAATCCGGAATGAAGCTTATGAGAATGCCCGGATATACAAGGAGAAAACGAAGGCGTTCCATGACAAGATGATTCGTGCCAAGACATTCTCTATTGGGCAGAAAGTGTTGTTGTTCAATTCTCGCCTTCGGTTGTTCCCGGGTAAGTTGCGTTCCAAATGGGTTGGTCCTTTTATTGTCACTAATGTTTTCCCTCATGGTGCAGTGCAAATAAAAAGTTCAAGGACGCAGCAAGAGTTCAAAGTGAATGGGCATCGATTGAAGCCCTATTACGACGCGTTTGAGGAGCATGTCGTGGAGGAGGTACCCCTCCATGCCGTAGGCCCTAATCAAGCTTAAACGGAGGTACCGTCCGGCTGGAAGACGTTAAAGCAAGCGCTTCTTGGGAGGCAACCCATGTGTTGAAACAAGCGAAGAAGGCACTTTTACTCCGAACCCAGATTTGCGTTCCTAACCCTTCTCTTTATTGCTTATACTTTGCCATTTGTGTTATGTTTGCTAGTTGTGTTATTTGGTTGTTTTTGTGTTAATCTATGTTTGAAACATTGAGGACAATGTTTGATTTAAGTGTGGGGGGGTAACCAAAGTGTTTTGATGCAAATTCGTAGGGTTTATCACTCATAACTTCTAAATGTTGTTCCTTGCTGTTTTTAAGTGTTTTTAAGCGTTTTTAAGCTGTTTTAGTGTGTTTTGATTCAAAAATCCGAAAATCCAATAAAAATTTGAAAAATTGTTCTAAAAACCTAAAAAGAGTTGTTTTTGTGTGTTTGATTGTGTCTTAGAGTACCTTCCAACACAATGATGAGGATTCGGTTTGTAATTGCATGACTGTTAAAGAGAGTTGTAAACATGGATGCAAGTTTGATTTACTCTTTGGTTTATGCTTGGTTGTGTGATCGGAGCATATTTATACATATTTTTACATCAAATTCACTCGTCTTTTCTTAGTTAGTTCGTTATTTTTTAAGCTATTTACGTTATTTTTATGTTTTATATATTTATCTAGAAAAGAAAATAAAAATAGAATAAATGAAGTGTTAAGTAATATTTTCGTTTAAACTTTCTTGTCTGTTGAATTATACTTATTATTTGGAAAATAATATATTTATATATTTATAATATATTTATATATTTATATATTAATGTTTGTGTTGTGTGCATGTAGTCGGTGGAGGGAATAATAGAAAAGCAAATGGGGGTTATGATGGGGAATAAATGGAAGGCAGTAGGGAAGCACTCGTGACCATGGGGAGGAATATGCTTTCGGTGGGAAAGCAGAAACAGAGAAACATATTAAAAGAAAAGGGCTGCGCCATGAGGAAGTTTCACGGACTAGAGGACTGAAGGGCAGTCTAGAAAAATTTATAAAAAAAGGCAGCGGGCAGCCTGCCAAAGAGGATAAATAGGGAGGATATACAACACCAGAGGAGGGGGAGAAATAATAAGGCAGCAAACCAGCTGCCAGTTAAAAGAGACATCTGAGGGAGAGCGGCCTGCTGCCAATTGGCAGCTCAAGAAAGAAAAACGCACAAGCAAGCGGTGAGGGCAGTCGAGCTCCTCGGGGCAGCTGGCGCCAGGAGCTGAGGGGTGAAAACGTAAGCTGCCAGGTGCAGCTGCTAAATGCAGGCGTGAAAAATCAGAGGTCTGGGGCTTTGAGGCATCACAGAGAAAAGCAGAAACGAGGAACCAGAGGGCGACAGTTGGCAGCGAAGGAGAAGCCCATCAGCGAGAGCAAGGGGTAGCGACGCAAGCTGATTGGCCGAGCCTGAGCTGCTGGGTGATGCAGCGCCCAGATTACTAACTGCGAGAGGACGCACGGGAACCAAAGGCAGCGCTGAGGAACCTCTACACTCTCTTTATTTGGTGTTATTCTTTCTCAAACTTTTATTTTAATTTCTGTTTTTAAATTTATAATCATGTGTAGTTAAATTTGTTTGGCTAGAGGATAATTCGAAACCATGGATATATTTGTAATTTGAATTGGTAAATTCAGTTGTGATTTCTGAGTTGTGATTTAATTTGCTTAACTGTTTGATTAATAACTTATTTATGTTTGTCGATTAAGAATGCATACTTAATTTACATGCATGAATTTGATGCTAGAATATAAGTGAATTTCACCTAATCGTTATAAACTTATATTCATGAGTAGTGAAGGTTGCTAGTCACAATCGCGTTAAGTGAATTCTTGGCATAAGTTTCATGCAATTCATAGTAATAAGTGCCTCGTCAATGCTTATGGTTTTCATAGAACTTAATGATTCTCGCTTGTATCTCTATTATGCAATTCATGTAGGGAACTTGTGGGGAATGTTTTGGGTTGTCGTATGCAATCATCCAATCCATTAACTTAAGGAAAATCTGAGAATTAATTTAAGCGTACCTAATTAATTTGGGGTGTTGAAATTCACAACTTATTGAAAGAACAACTGAAAATCAATTTAGGTTGCATTTGTGTCATGTGTGGAGAAGAACCCTCTAGCCAATCCGTCGTCTATCCGTTCACCTTTATTTTATGTTTTTGTCAATTTTGTAATTTATTTAAGTTTAATTTACGTTTCTTCAAAAATCAATCCCCCCATTATTAAAATATTATTATTTAGTTAATTTTTATTAGTTTTTATCTTTTAATTTAATTTCCGTCTAATTAATTTCCTAGTTTTTATTTTAAATTGTTTTCATTATTTTGAGTCATTTTTAGTGTGTTTTGAGTTTTTAGCTTAGTTTGTATTTTCTAGAATCTTGAGTTGTTTGAGTCTTTTAATTTGTTTTAGTTTATTTGTTAGTTTTATTTTGAGTTATTCTAGTTAAGTGTTTTGATTTTAGTTTAGTGTTTTAAACTTTGTTTTTACGTTTTTAAATTATTTTAGAGGTTTTAGCAATCCCTCCTAATCCCCGGCCTAGAACGATACCCTACTTACACCTATACTACATCTACCAAAAAGAGGGTTTAATTTGTGTCGAGTTAATTCTCGCATCAAATTTTGGCGCCGTTGCCGGGGATTAGTAACTTTGCTAATCCCTTTATTTTTGTTTGTGTTTATTTTTTATATTTGTGTTTTTGTTGTGTTTTAGTTTATATTTGTGTTTATGTATTTTACTTTTGGTATTTGATTTATTTCTCTTTCTTTAATTTTAGGTACTAGAGAAGTAAGACATGGATTTTGCTAGTATTCAAGCTCAATTGGCAAATCTTACTTCTCAATTGTCGCATAATGCCGAACGGACCACAATGCCAAGTGTCCCTACACTTGATGTGCCATATGGGCAAGGATATCAGACTCATCAGTATCCTCAATTTTCTGCATATGAAGATGATTGGGGATATCAAGGCTATGATCAATCAAGGGGCAATATGTATTCCGACGCTTGCAATTCGGATTGGAGGGATTATTCAAATCAAATGTGGGATGAACCTCAACATTTTCAACAAAGTGGATATTGGCAGCAAGACGAGTTCTATTCCAGACCTATGCAGCCACCACAACATCCCCCACAACAATTCCAATCGAATTCAAGTATGCCCGTGGATTATAATCAAATTCTTAATGAATTAAACTCTTTGGTGCAGGGGTCACAAAATCAAGCTAAGGAGACTCACCAAGGAGAATATTGGCAGCCGTATAATGAGTTCTATACATCACCATCACAGCCACCACAACAATCTGCCCAATTCGATTCAGGTACATCTCTGGATAATGATACATTTAATAAGTTACTCACTTCTTTGAATCAGGGAGTGGAAAATCGAATCCAGGAGATGCAAGACCGGACCAACAAGGTGGATGAATTGGAAAGGCAAGTTGGGGAGATTATGGAGATCATGGCACAGATTCAAGATCAAAGTGAATTCTCCAACTCCACCATTGCAAATTCAAATGCAGAAGTTGAAAATGAAGAAGCCATCTTTTTGGAAGGTGACGAGGAGGATGAAGTTGTCCCAGAACCATCCAACCATAGCCCGAACGTGGATGACTTGCCGCTGCAAGAAGAAGATGAGGAGGACGACCTGGGCAGTTTAGACGAATTCTTGTCTCAAACCCCTCAAGTCCCTATGTCGTCCAACTATGGTGAGGTTGTTCCAAGTTCAATTCATTCTGATATTTTTCCACCAAATGTTCTTTTTCCTTGCAGAATTTTAATTCCAAATTTCGAAGATAGTGAAAAAGATATTGTGGACGCTCTTCCAATGGTTCAAGATATCGAAGTGGTTGGGCAACATCAAGAATACATCAATGAGGCTGTGCAGGAAACAAAGGCCCAAGAAATTGAGTTTGATGATACGGGACAGGCCACAACCATAGTCAACCTGGCCCAGTTCAAAATCCCGGAAATATCCAAAGGCGTAGTTTTTATAATTGAGTTTGTGTCGGAGAAATACAATAAGTCATTTTCTCCAATTTTAATTTTCATTTTATTTTATACTAACATGTCTCTAATTTTGATGATTCAGGCACCCAACTTAGAATTCAGACCATTGCCGAATCATTTCAAATATCACCTCCCGTTAAAAGATAAATTTCATGCTTTGGAGCCGAGGGGAGGATAAGGAAAGATTCGTCCGGCTAAAGACGTTAAAGCAAGCGCTTCTTGGGAGGCAACCCAAGCAACCAGATTTGCTTTTCTTAACCCTTCTTTTTATTGCCTTTACTTTCATTTTTGTTTTGTTTCGTTAGTTGTTTTATTTGGTTGATTTTTATTTAGTTTGTGTTTAAATAAATTTATGGCTATGTTTATTTTAAGTGCGGATAAACAAAGTCTTTTTACATTAATTTTCATTTTTTTAATTTACATATTTTATATTGCTTAAAATAAACCTAAAAAAAAAATAATAATAATAATAATAATATTAGTAACATATATATATATATATATATATAGTTAAATAAACATTAAAAGCATAAAAAAATTACAATAATACGAAAAACTAATAGCAATCATTGGTTTTGGTTAGGTGGCGCCTCAGAGGTTGACGGAGCTCCGGGAAGACGAAGAGCCAGAGTTGGAATCTCCGGAGCCGGAACGCTTGGTGCTGCTCCAGAGGACGAAGGCAACATAAACCGCGGGAGTAACGCCATGAACCGCTCATGATCACTCTGGATTCGACCGTCCGACTCCTGCAGCTGGTCCAGCTTCCTCTTCATGCTGGTCGAGTAGCTAGTTGCGAGCATGTGCAACTCCTTGTTCTCGTGCCTGAGTCCTCTGACTTCTTGCCGAAGACTGACCACCTCCGCCATTAGCGACTCCACCTGACGAGATCTTGCAAGCAGGCGCTGACCCATGTTTGAAACTGAGCCTGCACACTGGACACTGAGAGCCAGTGAGTCCTGAACAGCCAGCTCGTCTGACCGCATAGACAGCAACCTAGTGTCTCTGGGAGTAAGAAGGTTTCTTGCAACCACCGTTGCGGTTATATCGTTCCTCATCATTGTGTCCCCGACTGTAAGAGGACCATTGGGGGATATGAAGGATGGATTCCAAATGTTGTTCGGAGAAGACGAGTCATCGTCTTCCCCGACATTCAAGTTTAGGCGACGGTCGGAAGGGCAAGACATTTTTAGAGGGGGTTGAGGAAGAAAAAAGTTTGGAAAAATTAAGATTGCTGAAGCGGAAGAAGAGAGCGGAAGGAGTAAGATTAAGAAGTGCAAAAGAGAGTGTTTACAGAGGAGAGTGTTTGAGGAAGGGAGTTCAAGTGTGTGGTGGAGCAGAATTAGCGCCTCTATAAAAAGAAGCAAATCAAAGAGAGGCGCTCCTCGGAGGTTGAAGACGCGTCCTCACGCAAATCGGAAAAGCTGGACGCTCCTTTCTCAAATGCCGGAGTCCTGTCTCAAAAGAGCCGTTTCCTTTCTCAAAAGCTGGGCTTGACTCAGCAATCACGTGGCATCACGAGGGCTCAGTTTTTCCAGTTTGTCGTGACTCATCACGTGCAGCGTGGAGCGTTGCGAAAACCACGAGCCGCACCCGGTTTTGAACCCCGGTTTTCAAAAGATCATCATTCCTGTTTGTCGTCACTCGTCGCATGCGTCGACAGCCTTCGCGGAAATTACGGACGGTTTGTCAGAAAGCGCGTAACGGGCACTGTTCATCCATCCACCGGCTGCCGACAAATAGTGAGGGAATAGTTCCGGTTGAGGAAGAAAAAAAATTTCTATAAGTCTCGACATTCGCCTTCCACATCAAGGGCACACCTTCACACCCTCTCAACCTCTAAACCTCTCCACCTCTTAACCTCTCTTCATCTCCGATAATGTCTTCCCAAAGAAAGCTTTCGAGTTATTCAGTGTTCTTCATCCCTTGGATCACCCCAGAAAACAAACCTTCCAGAGCAAAAGTATTTCATATTAAAAAGGTTAAAAGCAAAAGTATCTCATATTATGCTTTCTCCTCACTTTCATCTGAAGAACATGGAGAAAGTGAGATCCTGATTGCTTACCTAGTCTTGCTCTCGAGTACTCATCTCAGACCCCTCCCAACCCACTTCAAAAATAAACCTGTGTTGAGGTACTTCTTCAAAAACAAAAGTACCTCACAGACGAAGCAGGAGGAGTCTGAGGTGCACCCAGGAGCAGATGAGTCTGGGTTGATCCAAGAGTTCAAGAAGATGCCACACCTGCGTGGAGACCGGACTACTTGAAGCATGTGGAGACACGTGCTGATTCATCCTCAACTAAGCTGAGGAGCACTTGCAAGAAGGAGGCCCATCCTGTTCAAGAAGAAAGCTGTGGAAAATCAACAAAGACGACCAATGATCGCCTATTAGTTCTTTTCATTATCTTTTATTTTCATTTTCAATTTTTCGTTTGCATTTTTCTATATTTTGCTTGCGTGCTTAACTGATTTATTTCTTTTCTTTGCAGGAACGTTTGGTTATTTCCTCCCTTGAAGTTGATTGCAAAATTTACGCTTGGGGGTCATCGCTTGGTTTTCTGCAAATTAGAGAAGTTTTCAGTCCTTTACTTTATTTTGTTTCGTATTATTTATTTATCTTATTTTTATTTGCTTATTAATGTTTTCTGACATTGGGGACAATGTCTAGTTTAAGTGTGGGGGTATCAAGATAAAAAATGACCAAATTGAAAATTTTTGTACCTTCGACTTTGAACTGGTTTCATTTGTTTCCATGTTGTTGTTTTTGTTTTCTTAATTAGTTTTGTTTTATTTAATTTTTTCGAAAAAATTTAAAAAATCCAAAAATATTGTTTATTTTCTTTATTGTTTTAAATTAGATTTTTATTAGTTTCCCGACCCAATGATATAACTGGATGAATTTGAACCATGATTATCAAGAACTTAGTTAACATGTGTTTTATGAAATTCCTTGTTCTCTTGTTAGTATTGTACATGTTTGATCATCTTTGAAAAACCAAATGCACATAGCCTTGTTGATGTGAAACTAAAGCATGATTTAAAGCTTCATATGTGAATTTAGTGACCATATACATCCTATGTGAGGTTTTGAGCCTATTGAAAGTGTGTGCATTTTTCATACACTCCCATTCTTTTATGTGTGATGAACTTATGTGAGATGCATCTCTAGAACTTGCGTAACGATCTTTTGAAATATGTGTCATTGATTGCATGAACTTGAAAATGATAGAGGCATTAGGTTCACCACCATGGCCCAAATAACCATATTTCCCAAAGAAAAAAAAAAAAATGATATCACTAGATTGCCAATTTGAGCCGTTATGTTGAGCCTTTTATTTCTTATCACCAGATATGTCTACCCTTATACCTCAAAACATGTTTCCTTATCCTTTCCAAGCGAGCAATTTGAGACTGTCTTTTGAGAAATGTTTGTGAAGTACTTGGAATGAGTTTGGCAAAAGAATAAGTGTGGGGGTATTGCATGTTTGTATTTATTATTATTTATTTAAAAAAAAAAAAAAGAGAATAGAGAAGAAAAAGAAAGAAAAAAAAAAAAAAAAAAAGATTGTATACGAAGAAAATAAAAATAAAAAGTTTCTAAAGTTTCAGTTTAAGGGTGTGATGGGAGGTGTTAGAAGAATCGTTGGAAAGTTTGAGTTCTTATAAATCTCAATAAAAAGAATTGCTTGCAATGTAACTTGGAACTTGTGCTTTCCTATTCTTTCGTTTCAATAGCCATATCCCTAAGCCTCATTACATTCAATAAAACTCCTCTTGATTTAAGTTTTGCAATTATGATTGTGGAGAAGTGATTTTTATGCAAGCGTATGGTAGATCTTTCACATTTGTTTCTTTGAGCGAAACACATTAAAACTAAACACATGTGTGATTGAGTGCATATCCCGTGAGAAGGTTGCTAGTTTGCATATGATGATTTTAAAAATAAAAACTTGAAATTGCATTAGCATGGCTATCTCACACACTACACTTCAAGGATGATTAAAGATTACTGCTAATATTTGAATAAGGAAGATGAGCTTGAATTAGCTTGTTTGGTGCTAGCTATGGTTCTTGCTGATTTATATTCTCGAATGAAATTCTATGAGGGTCAAATAGGGGGAAGTTAATGTTTTTCATGTTATTACTTTTTCTGTTTTATTTGTTTTGCTCGAGGACTAGCAAAAGCTAAGTGTGGGGGTATTTGATCGGAGCATATTTATACATATTTTTACATCAAATTCACTCGTCTTTTCTTAGTTAGTTCGTTATTTTTTAAGCTATTTACGTTATTTTTATGTTTTATATATTTATCTAGAAAAGAAAATAAAAATAGAATAAATGAAGTGTTAAGTAATATTTTCGTTTAAACTTTCTTGTCTGTTGAATTATACTTATTATTTGGAAAATAATATATTTATATATTTATAATATATTTATATATTTATATATTAATGTTTGTGTTGTGTGCATGTAGTCGGTGGAGGGAATAATAGAAAAGCAAATGGGGGTTATGATGGGGAATAAATGGAAGGCAGTAGGGAAGCACTCGTGACCATGGGGAGGAATATGCTTTCGGTGGGAAAGCAGAAACAGAGAAACATATTAAAAGAAAAGGGCTGCGCCATGAGGAAGTTTCACGGACTAGAGGACTGAAGGGCAGTCTAGAAAAATTTATAAAAAAAGGCAGCGGGCAGCCTGCCAAAGAGGATAAATAGGGAGGATATACAACACCAGAGGAGGGGGAGAAATAATAAGGCAGCAAACCAGCTGCCAGTTAAAAGAGACATCTGAGGGAGAGCGGCCTGCTGCCAATTGGCAGCTCAAGAAAGAAAAACGCACAAGCAAGCGGTGAGGGCAGTCGAGCTCCTCGGGGCAGCTGGCGCCAGGAGCTGAGGGGTGAAAACGTAAGCTGCCAGGTGCAGCTGCTAAATGCAGGCGTGAAAAATCAGAGGTCTGGGGCTTTGAGGCATCACAGAGAAAAGCAGAAACGAGGAACCAGAGGGCGACAGTTGGCAGCGAAGGAGAAGCCCATCAGCGAGAGCAAGGGGTAGCGACGCAAGCTGATTGGCCGAGCCTGAGCTGCTGGGTGATGCAGCGCCCAGATTACTAACTGCGAGAGGACGCACGGGAACCAAAGGCAGCGCTGAGGAACCTCTACACTCTCTTTATTTGGTGTTATTCTTTCTCAAACTTTTATTTTAATTTCTGTTTTTAAATTTATAATCATGTGTAGTTAAATTTGTTTGGCTAGAGGATAATTCGAAACCATGGATATATTTGTAATTTGAATTGGTAAATTCAGTTGTGATTTCTGAGTTGTGATTTAATTTGCTTAACTGTTTGATTAATAACTTATTTATGTTTGTCGATTAAGAATGCATACTTAATTTACATGCATGAATTTGATGCTAGAATATAAGTGAATTTCACCTAATCGTTATAAACTTATATTCATGAGTAGTGAAGGTTGCTAGTCACAATCGCGTTAAGTGAATTCTTGGCATAAGTTTCATGCAATTCATAGTAATAAGTGCCTCGTCAATGCTTATGGTTTTCATAGAACTTAATGATTCTCGCTTGTATCTCTATTATGCAATTCATGTAGGGAACTTGTGGGGAATGTTTTGGGTTGTCGTATGCAATCATCCAATCCATTAACTTAAGGAAAATCTGAGAATTAATTTAAGCGTACCTAATTAATTTGGGGTGTTGAAATTCACAACTTATTGAAAGAACAACTGAAAATCAATTTAGGTTGCATTTGTGTCATGTGTGGAGAAGAACCCTCTAGCCAATCCGTCGTCTATCCGTTCACCTTTATTTTATGTTTTTGTCAATTTTGTAATTTATTTAAGTTTAATTTACGTTTCTTCAAAAATCAATCCCCCCATTATTAAAATATTATTATTTAGTTAATTTTTATTAGTTTTTATCTTTTAATTTAATTTCCGTCTAATTAATTTCCTAGTTTTTATTTTAAATTGTTTTCATTATTTTGAGTCATTTTTAGTGTGTTTTGAGTTTTTAGCTTAGTTTGTATTTTCTAGAATCTTGAGTTGTTTGAGTCTTTTAATTTGTTTTAGTTTATTTGTTAGTTTTATTTTGAGTTATTCTAGTTAAGTGTTTTGATTTTAGTTTAGTGTTTTAAACTTTGTTTTTACGTTTTTAAATTATTTTAGAGGTTTTAGCAATCCCTCCTAATCCCCGGCCTAGAACGATACCCTACTTACACCTATACTACATCTACCAAAAAGAGGGTTTAATTTGTGTCGAGTTAATTCTCGCATCATTGTGGTTATAACTTATGAATTCACATGTAATCATAAAGGAAAAATCAGTTTTTGTAACATGCTTGAAGGAAGGAACTCAAACTAACGCTACAACCTTGAGAGACTTGAGCCTAAACGTTTAGTTGGAGAGTTAATAATCTGTGCATTTTTGTTTTCTAAAGTCGTTGCATGATCTCATCATTCTTTGCTCGGTTGCTACTTAGAAAGCGTTTCATCATTTAGTTCCAAACACTAGAACTCATACTTAATTCATTCAAAGCATGTTATTGATGAGCATAACACATATTCAAGATAAAAGTTGTGTAGTGACCACCATAGCCAAATGGCCATATCTCCCTATGTCATTGTGTTTTGTAGGTTTTAACCCCGTTGAGCCTTGTTTAGCCAATGTTCTTTGTTAACCCACATTATCCTCACCTAGCCTAGATTAGGACCATCCATGCCTTTGTTCTTGAAGCATAGTAAAGCATGACTAAAGTTGAATTCCTTTTGGGCATTGTGGGCAGAAAACAAGTGTGGGGGAAGTGAGTTTTGTGTGAGTGTGCCAAAGTCTTGAATAAGGCACGAAATAGAAAAGTAGAAAAGAAACAAAAGAAAAAAAGAAAAGTTGTGAAAAGGATGAAAAAGAAGTTGAAAAGATATGAAAAAAAAAAGTTCTTAAGTATTGGTTGTTGAAGGAAGGGTCCAAAACATTGAAATTCGGCCCTAAGTGTTGCTCGAATCTTCCCTTTGTCTTTAAAAGTTGATTTTTGGATGCTAATTGGAATTCTAAGTCTATTTCATTACTTTGCTTGCTATTGCTTAAAGAACGTTTGTTTTCCCTATCCTTTCATTGTTAGCCAACTCCCCAAGCCCCGTTACAACCCTTGACTTTAATCTTGAGTGTTGTGTGTTTCAATTTGTGGAGTTTGAATTGGGTATGAGCATATAGGTGTCACCGGTTCTCGCATCTAAGTAGTAGCATTCCATTCATGAGATCATATCTAAACATGTTATTTACTCCAGAAAAGGCTTTTCTTGTTATACATATATGTGAGCATTCGTTTTCATATTTACATCAATCTGCTCACATATAACTAGTGTAGGGTGTGTAGTTAGAAAATCTGAGTGAAGATTGAGTGCTTATCTAGTAAGGAATTGAGGGAATTCTCTAAGGCATGTTACTACACTCAAAACATCGTTTTAATTGGTTAATTGTGAACTAGTAAGTAGTGACTATAATTAAGTATGTGCTTAAGCGTAAAGATGGCCAAAATCTGTGGGAATGATGATTTTTAACATGTCATGTGAATTGGAAATCCCTGAGGCGATTGTTGGAAGGTTTAGGTTGTGTTCAGTTGTGTGTTTTGTGTTGTTTACTTTGTTTCGTTTCGTTTTGCTCGAGGACTAGCAAAAGCTAAGTGTGGGGGAATTTGATAGGAGCATATTTATGCGCCTTAGTTTAGCTTGTTCTTGTGCATTTATATTGTTTTCCTTAGCTAAAGTAGTCTTTTGAGCTAGTTTTATGTATTTTCAGGTTTTAAGGGCAAAGTATGCAAAAGGAGGCATTTTGGAGCCTTTTGGAGCAAATTAGAGCTTGGAATGGATATCGTATGCTTGGAGCCATGAGGATGGACGAAATTGAAGACTTGAAGATGATGAGTCCTACTTGAGCTAGGTTTCCTAGTTGGAGTAGGAAAATCCCAAATGAAGATGGAATCCTAGCTAAATTGGGTTTCCTAGTTGAATTAGGAATCCTAGTGGAAGTTGGTTTCCTAGTTGAATTGGGAAACCTAGAAGAATGAAGTTTCCTACTCAAAACAAGGTTTCCTACTTGAAGTAGGAAAGTTAAACCCCAAATGGCCTCAAGTTACAGCAACAATGAAGTTTCCTAGTTCTAGAAGGAAAAAGAATTCCAAGATGAAGAAGGATTAGTTTTCCTAATCCTAGTGCACAAAGGTTCCCTAAACATTGTTGGAAACAATTAGAAGATTCTAGAGCTTTCCCTTGCTTTGGCTGTAAGTTCACCTAGTTTCTAAGGGATTAGGCTTTCTAGAAGGCCTATCCTAATCCCTACAAAGGTGCCGCACCCTTCCCTTCTAGAAGTCCCATTCTCCCTTGCCTTGCAAGGCTTTCTAGAAGCCTTATCAGCCTATCCCTAGCTGCCGCACCCTAGGTCCTAATTCCCCTTGGATTTCAGATTTATTTAGCCCAATCCCTTGTGAATTTGGGTTAATTGGGCCATAAACCCCTCTCCTTATTGGATTTACAATTTCTGCTACACTTAGGAGGCCTAATCCATCAATTAAATTAAATCCAAGCCCTAATCTGATTTATCTAGGGTTAGGGTGCCTATATATACATGTGCTTATGTGTGCCGCACCTATCATTCATTCCTCCATTCAGAAATTAAACAAAGTGCCGCACAATTCCCCTCTCCCATCCATTGATCCGCACCATTCACAACCACCAAACTCTTGCCGCAAGCTTCCATACACACTACCCATCACCACCGTGCCTACCACCACTCCACCATCACCACCGTACCCTGTCCACCACCAACCTACCTTGTGCGCCACCTTTGGAGGCTAGGAGAAGAGTGCACCGTGCAGTCCAAGGGGGAGAAGAAGGCTTATGCAAGAATCTGCCACCATTGGAGTGTTTGGAGTTCTTTCTTTCCTTGTTTCTGTTTTCATGTTTAATTTAATTCGTTGTTCAATTATGTTAAACATGTGGAACTAATTTCTTTATAGTTAGAGGCGAATTTGAAGCCATGGACATATGTTGGTTATGATTTGATTTACTCCAGATTATGAATTCATGAACTTTGGATGTGGTTTACTTTTCTGTTTTGATTAAGAACTTGTTTATGTATGTGGGTTGAGGGTCGACACTTAATTTGCATGCTTAAACTTGATGCTAGGATATAAGGGAATTTCACCTAATCGTTATTAACTTATATTCATGAGTAGTAAAGATCGCTAGTCACGATTATGTTTAGTAAACCCTAGGTTGGATTAACATGCGTATTCCATAGTTATGAATGCCTAGTCGTTGTTTATGATTTCCATTGAATTTAATGATTCTGGTTGAATGTCTCTATCATGCGTATTCCATAGTTAGGGACTTTGATGAGGAATAATTTGGTTGCAATGCGTATTCCATTCAATTCAATGAAATTAGGGAAATCTGAGAATTAATTAGTTCAATACAATTAATTTGGGGCATCGTCATTCATAAGTTCATTGAAATCATAACTGGGAATCAAGTTGTATACATATGTTCATGTGTGGATAAGGAACCCTCTAACTAGTTTCTCAATCCATTCAATTCACCAAAATCTGTTTAGAATCTGTTTTGTTTCTAAGTTTCTGTTTTAATTCCAAATTCGTCAAAACCAATCCCCCATTTATTTTAAAGTGTTAGATTAGCTAGAAATACATTTAGATTGTGTTTATAGGAGTTTTGAGTCAAGTTAGAACCAATTTTCGTCAAAAATTGTGTTTGTGCTCAAAACTGCCCAGAAAGTGATTTTGAGGCAGTTTTGAGTGTTTCTGGGCTGTTTTGAGTCTTTTGCTTTGTTTTAGTGTTTTAAACTCTAGTTTTGCATTCTTTGAGTCTAGTTTAGTGTCTTATATTGTGTTTTTACGTTTTTGAGTCAGTTTCACATTGATTAGCATCCCTAGTTAATCCCCGGTCTAGAACGATCCCTATTTGCTCATATACTACAATTGTCATCCATAGGGTTTAATTTGAGTGTCAATCTAATTTTCACATCATCGTTTTGACCCACGAATGCTTAAAACAGTGCAAATAGACTCCTAATTAAAAAATAGAGAAGTTTTGTGACCAAATAAGCATTTTTTTCTTTTGAGGACACATTTTCAGCATCTTAGTAGCGTATTATAAGCGTGTCAGACTCACTCTCTTTATCCCATGAATGCTTAAAACTTTGCAAATAGACTCCTAATTGAAAAATAGAGAAGTTTTCAGACCAAATAAGCGTTTGATCTTTTATGGACGCATTTTGAGAATCTTAGTAGCGTATTATAAGCGTTCTAGAAAGGTTTGGGGCGTCACTTTTGTAGGACAAGGGATGGGGCCTTCTAGAAAGGTTGTTTTGTGGCTGATTCCTAGAAAAACAAGGGATAAGGTGTGGCAACTTTGTAGGAGAGGATAAGGGCTTCTAGAAACCTAATTTAAATGTACTCCATTCAGAAAATAAACCCTCATTGTCCCAGGCATTAAGTTTAGACAAGAATAGGATAAGATAAGGTTAGTTAAGATAGGATAAAGATTGGATAAGATAAGATAAGATAAGGTTGTTTGGATAATGTTTTGGATAATTCTCCTTGTTTTGAGCTGATTCCTTATCTTCTTTGACTTGAATTTATTTCTCCAACCTTGAAACATATTCCTAGCTCCATTTGGACTTCAAATTCGTCCATCTTCTTGCCCAAAGCTTGTGCAATCCATTCTAAGCCCAGATTTGCTCCAAAATGCATCTTTTTGCCAACTTTGCTCCTTGGACCTAAAAACACACGAAAATGACTTTAAGCACTATAATAAGCAATAAATAGCTAAGGAAATACACAAAAACATACTAACTAAGTAACATAAATATGCTCCTATCAAATTCCCCCACACTTAGCTTTTGCTAGTCCTCGAGCAAAACAAAACGAAACAAACAACTAAAACACAACCTAATCCTTCCAACAATTGCCTCAGGGATTTCCAATGCACATGACATGTTAAAAATCATCATTCCCACAGATTTTGGCCATCATTACGCTTAAGCACATACTTAATCATAGTCACTACTTACTAGTTCACAATTAACCAATTAAAACGATGTTTTGAATGTAGTAACATGCCTTAGAGAATTCCCTCAATTCCTTACAAGATATGCACTCAATCTTCACTCAGATTTTCTAACTACACACCCTACACTAGTTATATGTGAGAAGATCGATGTAAATATAAAACGAATGCTCACACATATGGATAACAAAGAACGCAATTTCCGGAGTTAATAACATGTTTAGATATGATCTCATGAATGGAACGCTACTACTTAGATGCGAGAACCAGTGACACCATATGCTCAAACCAAATTCAAACTCCACAAATTGAAACACACAACACTCAAGATTAAAGTCAAGGGTTGTAACGGGGCTTGGGGTGTTGGCTAACAATAAAAGGATAGGAAAAACAAACGTTCTTAAAGCAATAGTAAGCAAAATAATGAAATCGAACTTAGAATTCCCCTTAGAATGCAGAAATCAACTTTTAAACACAAAGGGAAGATTCAAGCAACAATTAAGGCCGAATTCAATATTTTGGACCCTTCCTTCAACAAACAACACTTAAGAACTCTTTTTTCACATCTTTTCAACTCCTTTTTCATTCTTTTCACAACTTTTTTTCTTTTTTTTTTTTCTATTTTCCACGAATTTTTTTTTCTTTTTCTTTCTCTACCCGTGCCTTATTCAAGACTTTGGCACACCCACATATCAAGAATCCTTCCCCCACACTTGTTTTTTGCAATGCAATGATCAAAAGGGATTCATCTTGAGTTATGCTTTACTATGCTTCAAGAACAAAGGTATGGATGGTCCTAATCTAGGCTAGGTGAGGATAATGTGGGTTACAAAGAACATAGGCTAAACAAGGCTCAACGGGGTTAAAATATACAAAACACAATGAAATAGGGGGATATGGCAATCTGGCTATGGTGGTCACTACACAACTTCATCTTGAATATGTGTTATGCAAATCAATAACATGCTTTGAATGAATTAGGCATAAGTTCTAGTGTTTGGAACTAAATGATGAAACGCCTTCTAAGTAGCAACCAAGCAACGAATAATGAGATCATGCAACGACTTTTAGAAAACAACAATGCACAGATTATTAACTCTCCAAATAAACGTTTAGGCTCAAGTCTCACAAGGTTGTAGCGTTATTTTGAGTTCCTTCCTTCAAGCATGTTACAAAAACTGATTTTTCTTTTATGATTGCATGTGAATTCATAAGTTATAACCACAACCAAGCAAAAACCAAAGAGTAAATCAAACTTTCATCCATGTTTACAACTCTCTTTAACAGTCATGCAAGTACAAACCGAATCCTCATCATTGTGTTGGAAGGTACCCTAAGACACAAACAAACACACAAAAACAACTCTTTTTAGGTTTTTTAAAACAATTTTTCAATTTTTTATGGGATTTTCGGATTTCTGAGTCAAAACACACTACAACAGCTTAGAAACACTTAAAAACAGCAAGGAACAACATTAGAAGTAATGAGTGATAAAACCCTACGAATTTGCATCAAAACACTTTGGTTACCCCCCCCCCCCCACACTTAAATCAAACATTGTCCTCAATGTTTCAAGCATATACTCACACAAATAACAAACAAGCAAACAAAACACCAACTAACAACCTAACATGGCAGAAACGAAATAGCAATAAAGGGAAGGGTTTAGGAACGCAAATCTGGAATTTGAGTGCTCTTTAGGTCTTCCTTTGTTGCATGCATGGGTTGCCTCCCAAGTAACGCTTGCTTTAACGTCTTGCAGCCAGACGATGCTTCTCTTTAAGATCCCCTAGGTCCCATAACATGGAATTGATCCGTGAATGGAAGATGATACTTGAAATGATCCGGCAGTGGTCTAAATTCTAGTGTAGGTGCCTGAATCATCAAAATCAGCAAGTTAGTATAAAATGTAATGGAAATTGGAGAAGATGACTTACTGATAGGAGCATATTTATGCTACTTAGATAGCTTGTTTTCTTGCACTTACGTAGTTAGTTATTGGTTATTTTAGTGATTTAAGCTATTTTCGTGTATTTATAGGTTCAAATGGCAAGTGAAGCAAGAAAGTGTGTTTTGGTGCGTTTTAGAGCTAAATCGAGCTTAAATGGAGTACATGCATATGAAGCACCATGGATGGACGAATTTGAAGTGCAAATGAGCTAAGGAGTAATGAAGATGTGAAGAATGGAATTCAAGGCAAATGACGAATGAAGAGTCAAAAGTGGAAACCAAAGTTTCTAAGTTTGGAAGTTTCTAATTCCAAAGGTTTCCATTCTTGAAGAGTTTCTATTCTTGAAATGGAGATGTCCTAATCTTTTCTAGAAGGCCATCCTTGGGCCTTATCATCTCAGCCACATCTAAACCCTCCTAGCCCACATTGCCGCACCCTAAACCCTAGCCCATCACTTGTGCCGCACCTAATCCTTCTAGAACCTCCTTTTGCCTTGCCTTGCAAGGCATTTTCCTACCCTAGGCCTTAATTTCTGCTAAGCCCATGGAATAATCTGATTTGCTAGGGTTTTGAGATGCCTATATATATATTCCTTATGTGTGCCGCACCATTCATCACCCCTCCCCCCCATTCAGAAATTCGCCACAATTCTTTCACACCCCTTTGCCGCAACCTACAACCACCATTCTCCATATTTTCCATCTTTGCCGCAATCCACCATCCATACCACCATTCATCCACCTTTGCCGCACCTTACAGCCACCATACCCACCTTGTGCGCCATCTTTGGAGGATAGGAAGAGTGCTCCATGCAATCCAAAAGGGAGGAGAAGGCTCACGCATGCAATCTGCCATCATTGGGGAGTTTCAGAGTTCTTTCTTCCTTCGTTTCGTTTCTATGTTTAATTTAATTTGTTTCTCAATTATGTTAAACATGTGGAACTAATTTCTTTTTAGTTAGAGGCGAATTTGAAGCCATGGACATATGTTGGTTATGATTTGATTTACTCCAGTTATGAATTCATGAACTTTGGATGTGGTTTACTTCTCTGTTTCGATTAAGAACTTGTTTATGTATGTGGATTGAGAGTGCACGCTTAATTTGCATGTTTAAACTTGATGCTAGGATATAAGGGAATTTCACCTAATCGTTATTAACTTATATTCATGAGTAGTAAAGATCGCTAGTCACGATTGTGTTTAGTAAACCCTAGGTTGGATTAACATGCGTATTCCATAGTTATGAATGCCTAGTCGATGTTTATGATTTCCATTGAACTTAATGATCTTTGATATGTCTCTCTATCATGCGTATTCCATAGTTAGGGAACTTGATAAGAATAATTTGGTTGTGATGCGTATTCCATTCAATTCAATGAATCTAGGGAAATCTGAAAGTTAATTTAAGCGAACCTAATTAACTTGGAGCATTGTCATTCATTCGTTTGTTGAAATCATAACTGGGAATCAAGTTATATGCATATGTTCATGTGTGGATAAGGAACTTTCTAACTAGTTTCTCCATCCATTCAATTCATCAAAATCTGTTTAGAATCTGTTTTGTTTACAAAGTTTTGTTTTAAATTCAATTTCGTCAAAACCAATCCCCCATTTATTTTAAAGTGTTAGATTAGTTAGAAATACATTTAGTTTGTGTTTTTAAGAGTCTTGAGTCAAGTTACAACTTAATTTCGTCCAAAATTGTGTTTGTGCTCAAAACTGCCCAGAAAGTGATTCTAAGGCAGTTTTGAGTGTTTTTGTGCTGTTTTGAGTCTTTAGGTTGGTTTAGGTGTTTTAAACTCTAGTTTTGCATTCTTTGAGTCTAGTTTAGTGTTTTACATTGTGTTTTTATGTTTTTGAGTCAATTTCACATTGATTAGCATCTCTAGTTAATCCCAGGTTAGAACGATCCCTATTTGCTCTTATACTACAATTGTCATCCATAGGGTTTAATTTGTGTGTCAATCTAATTTTCACATCACTTACTTGCTTTGTCCGACAAGAACTCAATGACAAACACCACTCCTTTTAAAGTTTCAGGGATATTGGACTTGGCCAGATTGAATGTGATGGTTGGGACTTGTCCCGTGTCATAAAATTCCACTTCTTTGATCTTTGTGGTGTAAAATATGTCCTCTTTGATGTAATCTACATCTTCTCCAGCCACTACTTTCTCTTGAATCATTCGTCTTGGTGTACAAAGTCCTTTGAATAATTCAACACAATCTAGAACTTGCTTTGGTGCACCAAGAATTGGAGTATCATTTTGCACCTTGGGAAGAGCTTCGACAATGTCTTTTTCACTATCCTCTTGCTTGGGAATCAAAAACCTGTGAGAAAAAAGGACATTGGGTGGAGTAGGGTTAGAAAGAATTGAATTTGGAACAACATTACCTGAATTGCATGGCATGGAAGCTTTAAGGGCCTGCGGCAAGGGTTGTTCTTCCCTTGCCGTGGGCTTCACTTCCTCTTCTTCTTCTTGCAGCAGCAGTACATCCATCTTCTGGCTGTGTTTGGAACTTTTTAAGTCAGCTCCAACCTCCATAGCACTTCCCAAAGTGATGGCTTCAGTAATTTCAAAATCTTCCATTGAATTTACAATGTTTGTGTTGGAGAATTCACTTCGTTCTTGAATTTGTGCCATGAACTCCACAATCTGCCCAACTTGCTCTTCTAATTCATCCATCTTTTTGGCTTGATTTTGCATCCTCTTGGTTTGATTTTCTACTTCCTGTGTCAAAGAGGTGAGTAATTGAACAATTTGGTCATTATCCATTGACGTACCTGAATTTGTTTGGGAAGATTGTGGTGGAGGCTGTGATGGTGCATATGGCCATTGATAGAACTCCTCATATGGATGTGAGTATTCTTCTTGTTGTGAGCCCTGCGTCAAAGAGGTTAGTACATCAAGAATTTTATCATAACTCATAGGCATACTTGAATTTGATTGGAATTGTTGTAGGGGGAGGCGGTGGTGGCTGCATAGGTGTTGTATAGAACTCCTCATACGGCTGCCAATATTCTCCTTGGTG
Organism: Crataegus laevigata; assembly: GCA_963580275.1. Lineage (NCBI taxonomy): Eukaryota > Viridiplantae > Streptophyta > Magnoliopsida > Rosales > Rosaceae > Crataegus > Crataegus laevigata. The sequence goes on from OY756952.1 coordinate 20,115,355, forward strand.
AGTCTCCTTAGCTTGATTTTGTGACCCCTGCACCAAAGAGTTTAATTCATTAAGGATTTGATTATAATCTATGGACGAACCTGAGTTTGATTGAGCATATTGCATATGAGGTTGTGGTGGCTGCATAGGTCTTGAATAGAACTCCTCGTATGGCTGCCAATATGCTTTATGTTGAAATAGTTGAGCTTCCCACCACATAGAGTTTGAATGATCACTCCAATCTCTTTGTGGACATTGATTGGTTTGAAATCCTTGCCTATACGATGCACCAAATGTAGGGACACTTCGCAGTGTGGTCCTTTCAGCATATTGCGACAATTGAGAAGTAAGATTTGCCAATTGAGCTTGAATACTAGCAAAATCCATGTCTTACTTCTCTAGTACCTTAAATCAAAGAAAAAGAACTAAATCAAATATCAAAAGTAACACAAAACATAGAAAACAAAACTAAGTCAGAAACTAAAACAAAAACAAACTAAACAAAAAGAAAAGAACCAAGGGATTAGCAAAGTTGCTAATCCCCGGCAACGGCGCCAAAATTTGATGTGAGAATTATACGCACACAAATTAAACCCTCTTTTGACAATTGTAGTATATGTATAAGTAGGGATCGTTCTGGACCGGGGATTAGGAGGGATTGCTAATCTAAACTAAACTGACATAGAAACACAAAAATAAACTTAAAAACACTTAACAAGACTCACAAGACTCAAAACAAACTTAAAAGACTCAAAACAGCACAAAACAACTAAATAGACTCAAACTAGACACTAGGGATGACTTTGGACGAAAATTGGTTTTAACTTGACTCAAAATACTCAAAGAACTAAAAGAAAACAGATTTTGACTCTATAAACAAGATTTAAAAGCAAAGGGGATTGATTTGACGAAATTTGAAACTTAAACAAAAACTTTGTAATTAAAATAGATTGTAAAACGAATTTGGGTGAATTAAATGGATGGAAGGCTAGCTAGGGGGTTCTTCTCCACACATGTCATATTTGCATACAAAACGATTTCCAATTGCTTTTCAATAAACCATGAATTCTCAACGCCCCAAGTTAATTAGGTTCGCTTAAATTAACCTTCAGATTTTCCTAAAGTTATTGAATTGGATGATTGCATATGACAACCCAAAGCATTCCCCACAAGTCCCCTACATGATTGCATAATAGAGATACAAGCAAGAATCATTAAGTTCTATGAAAACCATAAGCATTGATGAAGCACTCATTACTATGATTGCATGAAACTTATGCCAAGAATTTACTTAACTCGATTGAGATCATCAACCTTCACTACTTGTAAATATAAGTTTGTAACGATTAGGTGAAACTCCCTTATATTCTAGCATCAAATTCATGCATGCAAACTAAGTGTCGACCCTCAATCAACATACACAAATCAGTTTTTATACGAACGGATAAGTAAATTGAATTCACAACTTATGAAACGCAATTAGAGGTAATCAAATCATATAGCAAGCATGGACATGGTTTCGAATTACCCCCTTAGCTAAGGGGGGATTTAGTTTCTCATGATAGCAATTAAACAAAGAAAACTAAATTGAAACATTAAAAACAAGGATAGACAACACCTAGAAAAGCTCCAGCGATTCAATGCTTTGAATGGCATTCACGACTCCAAATGGCACCTTCTCCTTCCTTCCTTGAATAATTGCAGCACAAGAGGGATTTTTGTGTGGATTTGTCGTGGTGGATGGATGTAGGTGAATTACGGTAGAGGGTGGTGTAGGGGGTGGTGTCCAAATGGTGCAGCAAAGGATGGTATTTATAGGCTGAAATTCGCAGCCCCTATGTAGCAAAGGAAAAGGATTTAAAGGCCTAATTTGTATAGGATAATAACACACAATCCTTGAAGGAAAAGGCTAAGGCTTTTAGAAACCAAGGGGGAAAGGAATAATCAGGTTTCTAGAAGTTCTAGAAAGGTTTGGGGCGTCACTTTTGTAGGACAAGGGATAAGGCCTTCTAGAAAGGTTGTTTTGTGGCTGATTCCTAGAAAAACAAGGGATAAGGTGTGGCAACTTTGTAGGAGAGGATAAGGGCTTCTAGAAACCTAATTTAAATGTACTCCATTCAGAAAATAAACCCTCATTGTTCCAGGAATTAAGTTTAGACAAGAATAGGATAAGATAAGGTTAGTTAAGATAGGATAAAGATTGGATAAGATAAGATAAGATTGTTTGGATAATGTTTTGGATAATTCTCCTTCTTTTGAGCTGATTCTTTATCTTCTTTGACTTGAATTTATTTCTCCAACCTTGAAACATATTCCTAGCTCCATTTGGACTTCAAATTCGTCCATCTTCTTGCCCAAAGCTTGTGCAATCCATTCTAAGCCCAGATTTGCTCCAAAATGCATCTTTTTGCCAACTTTGCTCCTTGGACCTAAAAACACACGAAAATGACTTTAAACACTATAATAAGCAATAAATAGCTAAGGAAATACACGAAAACATACTAACTAAGTAGCATAAATATGCTCCTATCAGCATCTTAGTAGCATATTATAAGCGTTCATTTGCTTAAATTCCAAAGCGTGCCAAACTCACGCTCGTTTTAACCCACGAATGCTTAAAACAGTGCAAATAGACTCCTAATTAAAAAATAGAGAAGTTTTGTGACCAACTAAGCATTTTATGTTTTGGGGACACATTTTGAGCATCTTAGTAGCGTATTATAAGCGTTCATTTGCCTAAATTCCAAGGCGTGTCAAACTCACGCTCGTTTTATCCCACGAATGCTTAAAACTTTCCAAATAGACTCCTAATTCAAAAAAAGAGAAGTTTTGAGACCAAATAAGCATTTGATCTTGTGAGGACACATTTTGAGCATCTTAGAAGCATATTATAAGCGTTCATTTGCTTAAATTCGAAAGCGTGTCAGACTCACTCTCGTTTTATCCCATGAATGCTTAAAACTTTGCAAATAGACTCCGAATTGAAAAATAGAGAAGTTTTGAGACCAAATAAGCATTTGATCTTTTGAGGACTCATTTTGAGCATCTTAGTAGCGTATTATAAGCGTTCATTTGCCTAAATTCCAAAGCGTGTAAAACTCACGCTCGTTTTATCCCACGAATGCTTAAAACTTTGCAAATAGACTCCTAATTGAAAAATAGAGAAGTTTTGAGACCAAATAAGCATTTTATCTTTTGAGGACACATTTTGAGCATCTTAGTAGCGTATTATAAGCCTTCATTTGCCTAAATTCCAAAGCGTGTCAAACTCACGCTCGTTTTATCCCACGAATGCTTAAGAATTTGCAAATAGACTCCTAATTGAAAAATAGAGAAGTTTTGAGACCAAATAAGCATTTTATGTTTTGAGGACCCATTTTGAGCATCTTAGTAGCGTATTATAAGCGTTCATTTTCTTAAATTCCAAAGCGTGCCAAACTCACGCTCGTTTTAACCCACGAATGCTTAAAACAGTGCAAATAGACTCCCAATTAAAAAATAGAGAACTTTTGAGACCAAATAAGCATTTGATCTTTTGAGGACACATTTTGAGCATCTTAGTAGCATATTATAAGCGTTCATTTTGGTTGCTTTGTGTTCAAAACTGCCCAGAAAGTGTTTTTAAGGCAGTTTTGAGTCTTTTGGTTGCTGTTTTGAGTTTTTGGTTTGTGTTAGTGTTTTAAATTCTAGTTTTGCATTCTTTGAGTCTAGTTTAGTGTTTTAAACTTTGTTTTACGTTTTTAAGTCAGTTTCCAAGTGTTTAGCAATCCCTCCTAATCCCCGGTCCAGAACGATCCCTACTTATATATCTTTACTACAATTTGACAAAAGAGGGTTTAATTTGAGTGCTAGTTAATATCATATCAAATTTTTGTTTGATTTTCGGATTTTTACTTCAAAACACACTAAAACACACCAAAACTGCCCAAAAACACTTAAAAACAGCAAAGAACAAGTCTATAAGTTAAGGGTGATAAAATCCCACGAATTTGCAATTAAAACACTTAGTTACCCCCCCCCACACTTAAATCAAACATTGTCCTCAATGTTTCAAGCATAAAAACACACTAAACAAAAAGAAACACACAAACAGCAAGTAAATAGCAAACTGGGCAGATTAGAAACAAGCAACAAAGTGAAGGGTTTTAGGAACGCAAATCTGGAATTGGAGTGAGTCCTAGGGCTTCCTTTGTTGATTTGCATGGGTTGCCTCCCAAGTAGCGCTTTCTTTAACGTCTTGCAGCCGGACGAAGAACATGATCATGCTCCATTGGAGCCCACAGCATCAAGGGAGATGTCATCCACGGTTTGCTCCACAAAGTTCTCAAAATAAGGCTTCAATCGATGTCCGTTCACTTGGAATTCATGACCTGTTTTGATACTTTGAATCTGAATTGCACCATAAGAAGAGATGTTAGTAATAACAAATGGTCCAATCCACTTAGAACGCAACTTACCGGGAAATAGACGAAGACGGGAGTTAAATAGCAACACTTTCTGCCCAATGGAGAACGTTTTGCCTCTAATCATCTTGTCATGAAACGCCTTGGTCCTCTCCTTGTAAATGCTTGCATTCTCGTATGCCTCTTGTCTTATCTCATCAAGTTCGTTTAATTGGAACTTCCGATGGCAACCTGCGGCATCCATGTCCAAATTGAATTTCTTCACGGCCCAATGAGCTTTGTCCTCCAATTCCACAGGGAGGTGGCACGGCTTGCCATAGACAAGCCGAAAGGGGGACATTCCTATTGGTGTTTTGTACGCCGTACGATACGCCCAAAGTGCATCATCCAACCTTAAGCTCCAATCCTTCCTTGTAGGCCTAACGGTCTTTTCTAGGATTTGCTTGATCTCTCGGTTGGAAACCTCGGCTTGGCCATTTGTTTGAGGGTGGTAAGGTGTGGAAACCTTATGATTGACATTGTACTTCCTCAACAAGGCCTCAATGGTCCGGTTGCAAAAGGGAGACCCTCCATCACAAATGATCACACGTGGCATGCCAAATCTTGCAAAGATGTTAGTTCTAATAAAATCTGAAACCACTTTAGAATCGTTAGTCCGGGTGGCTTTTGCTTCCACCCACTTTGACACATAATCAACCGCAAGCAAGATATACATGAAACCAAATGAAGAAGGAAAGGGACCCATAAAGTCAATACCCCAAACATCAAATATTTCCACATTAAGAACAGAAACTTGCGGCGTTTGGTCTTTTGCACTTATATTTCCGGTTCTTTGGCATTTATCACATGTTAAACAAAATGTTCTAGCATCCTTAAAGATATTAGGCCAATAGAATCCACATTGCAATACTTTAAGGGCTGTTCTTTATGTGCTAAAGTGTCCACCACATGCATATGTATGACAAAAGCTTAGAATGGAATGAAATTCAGAATTAGACACACATCTACGTACAATCTGATCAGGGCAGAATTTCCAAAGATAAGGATCATCCCATACATAAAACCGTGCATCATATCTAAGCTTTTCACGTTGGTGCTTTGTGTAAGTGCTTGGAATTCGTTTTGACACCAAGAAATTGACCAAATCGGCATACCAAGGGGTACTTACCTCAATGGACAGAAGTTGTTCATCCGAAAATGTCTCAGAAATGGGGAGGGACTCTTCTTCACGCACCAATCTGCTCAAGTGGTCAGCCACCACGTTTTCACAACCTTTCTTGTCCCTAATTTCAATATCGAACTCTTGAAGTAGGAGCATCCAACGAATGAGCCTTGGTTTAGCCTCCTTTTTGGTGAAAAGATACTTCAAGGCTGCATGGTCAGTGAAAACAATGACTTTAGTACCAATTAGATATGATCTAAATTTATCTAAAGCAAATACAACCACCAAAAGTTCTTTTTCGGTTGTAGAATAATTCAATTGAGCATCATTTAAAGTGCGTGAAGCATAGTAAATAACATGGGAATGTTTATTTTTCTTTTGACCCAAAACAGCCCCTAGGGCATAATCCGAGGCATCACACATCAATTCAAATGGAAAGGACCAATCCGGGGGAGTGATGATGGGTGCTGTGGTAAGTGACTCCTTGAGTTGCTTGAATGCCTTCTCACATGCCTCATTGAACTCAAAGGACACATCCTTTTGGAGGAGGCGGCATAGAGGTTGTGCAATTTTGGAAAAGTCCTTGATAAATCTTCTATAGAATCCTGCATGACCAAGAAACGAACGAACCTCTCTAACCGAAGTAGGAGAGGGTAAGTAACGTACAAGATCTACTTTAGACTTATAAACTTCGATTCCTTTTTCAGAGATTATATGACCTAACACAATACCTTGTTTAACCATAAAGTGACATTTTTCCCAATTCAACACAAGGTTTGTTTCAACACAACGTTTTAACATTAAAGTGAGATTATCCAAGCATTTATCAAAGGAATCACCAAACACACTAAAATCATCCATGAATATCTCAATAATCTTCTCAACATAATCAGAAAATATGCTTACCATACACCTTTGAAACGTGGCAGGAGCATTGCACAAACCAAATGGCATGTGTCGATATGCAAACGTTCCAAAGGGACAAGTAAAAGTGGTCTTCTCTTGATCATCCGGAGCAATAACAATTTGGTTATAACCTGAATATCCATCAAGAAAACAATAAAAAGAATGACCGGCTAACCTTTCCAACATTTGGTCTAGAAACGGCAAAGGAAAGTGATCCTTCCTTGTGGTGGCGTTTATCTTCCTATAATCAATGCATACACGCCAATCGGTTTGAATTCTCATGGGTACAAGTTCATTCTCAGCATTTTCCACAACTGTCACTCCGGATTTCTTAGGCACACATTGGATAGGGGATACCCAACGACTATCGGAGATGGGATAAATCACCCCACAATCTAGAAGTTTAATTATCTCCCTTTTCACAACTTCCATCATTGGAGGGTTAAGACGGCGTTGAGCCTCTCTAGTTGGTTTGGCCCCTTCCTCAAGAAATATGTGATGCATACAAGTTGTAGGGCTTATACCTTTAATATCGGCCAATGTCCACCCTAGGGCAGATTTGAACTCCTTCAAAACTCGAAGCAACTTTTCTTCCTCATGTGCCGTGAGTGTGGAAGAGATGATGGCAGGTAATGTGTTGTTCTCCCCCAAGAAAATGTACTTCAAATGGCTTGGCAAAGGCTTGAGTTCAAGGATAGGTGCCTGAATTATAGATGGAAGCAATTTGTTAGTTGAAATGGGAATGGACTCACGGTTAGTACACTTACCATCAAGCTTAGGTGAGGACTCAAGGGCAGTAACCACTTCAATTACATCCTCACTAGGGGGCACGGTATGAAGTGTTTCATGCATGCCGTGGCCTAACATGCAATCTGCCCCTTTGTCATTGCATTCCATGCCTTGTGTAATGACTTTTTCAAGCACATCCTCGTTCAAATCTTCAAGATATCCCTGCGCCAAAGAGTCAACGACATCAATAGAGAAACATGAGTGATCTTCACAAGGATACTTAATAGAATCAGAAAGATTGAAGTTAACAACTTCCCCATCAAATTCCATGGACAAAGTTCCATGAAACACATCAATTTTAGTCCGGGCTGTCTTCATGAATGGTGTCATTTGACGTTCTAAAGGTAGGAGGCCCTCGTAGAAGTATTGCAACAACAACTCCTCCTTCATCTGATGCTGTGGACAAGAAGCAACAAGTGATTTAAACCGTTCATAATATGTAGGGAAAGACTCACCTTCTTCTTGCTGAATTCCGCTTATCTTTTTGCGTAGGAGGATGATGCGAGAAGTTGGAAAAAACTTCTCCAAGAACGCCCTCTTCATACTCTCCCAAGATGTTACAGTGCCGGGAGCTAACTCATATAACCAATCCTTGGCTTTATCCATCAAAGAGAATGGAAAAGCCTTCATCTTCAAAATATTCCCGTCAACATTGACGGGAGTCATGCTAGAGCAAACTACTTCAAATTCCTTCAAATGTTTGTTAGGATCTTCCATGGACAAGCCATGGTATTTAGGAATATGATGAAGCAAACTTGATTTTAATTCAAACTCTTCCGTCTTACCTTGGGCAGCCATGGGATATTGGATGCACAAGGGTGTGGCATTATCCAATCCCGAGGCCGAGAGCTCTTTGAGTGTACGGTTGTCTACCGCCATTCCTTGCTCTTCTTCCTCCTCTTGTGCCGTGGGCACCTCTTCCTCTTCCTCTTCTAGCACGTCTTCTTCAAGGACAGGTTCGGGGATGGGCTCTTGTTGGTTTCTAGTTCTTCTCAAATTCCTCTCAAAATCGTCGTCAAAGTCCAAGATGTTCTCACGAACCGTTTGAGAACTTCTAGTCATAAACTAGTACCTAGAACACAAGAAACAAAATAGGTCAGAAACTAAACAAAAATCTGAAGCAAAATAAAATAAAAGAAACAAAAACAATCCAAGGGATTAGCAAAATTGCTAATCCCCGGCAACGGCGCCAAAATTTGATATGATATTAACTAGCACTCAAATTAAACCCTCTTTTGTCAAATTGTAGTAAAGATATATAAGTAGGGATCGTTCTGGACCGGGGATTAGGAGGGATTGCTAAACACTTGGAAACTGACTTAAAAACGTAAAACAAAGTTTAAAACACTAAACTAGACTCAAAGAATGCAAAACTAGAATTTAAAACACTAACACAAACCAAAAACTCAAAACAGCAACCAAAAGACTCAAAACTACCTTAAAAACACTTTCTGGGCAGTTTTGAACACAAAGCACCAAATTGGACGAATTTGGGTTTCAACTTGACTCCAACTACTTAAAAACACAAACAAAACAAGTTTAGAATAAATTGAAACAAGAAAGTAAATGGGAGGATTGATTTGGACGAATTTAAACTAATCAAAACAGAAACTTTGTAAAAACACTCAAAACTGCTTAAAAACACAACTTAGGCAGTTTCTGACCTAAACACAAATTAAGACGAAAATAAGGTTTTGGGTTGATTCAAAACCTTCTTAAACACAAAGAAAACAGATTCTAGACACTTTAGAACAAGAAAGAACAAGGGGAATTTTGGTTTGACGAAAATTGAAATCAAAATAGAAACTTTAAAACAAAACAGATTGTAAAACGTTTTTGGATGAAAAGGATGGATAAAAGGCTAGTTAGGAGGCTCTTCTCCACACATGTCACACTTGCAAACAAAAGGATTTTCAGTTGTTCTTCCAATGAGTTACAAATCCTCAATACCCCAAATTAACCATGAATTGCATAGATTAATTTTCAGATTTTCCTTAAGTTAATGGATTGGATGATTGCATACGACAACCCAAAGCATTCCCCACAAGTTCCCTCAATGAATTGCATACAAGAGATACAAGCAAGAATCATTAAGTTCTAAGAAAACCATAAGCATTGACGAGGCACTTGTTACTATGAATTGCATGAAACTTATGCCAAGAATTCATTCAACGCGATCGTTGAGAAACGACCTTCACTACTTGTGATTATAAGATTGTAACTATTAGGTGAAACTCCCTCATAATCTAGCATCATATTCATGCATGAAAACCAAGTGTGCACTCTCAATCAACATACACAAATAAGTTATCAATCAAGTAGATGAACGAATTGAATCCACAACTTCTGAAATAACGACTGAATGTAATCAAATCATATTGCAAGCATGTACATGGTTTCGAATCACCCCCCAACTAAGGGGGTTTAGTTCCTCATACTCACAACACAAAGTTTATTGAATTGAAACATTGAAAACATAAGAAAGATTACACCTAAAAGTTCTAGCAATCTGCAAGAGACTAGCAAGCACATTCAAGGGCACTCCTTCTTCCTTCTTGTTGCGGTACAAGGTATGGAGATGGTTTGGGATGTGTTTGAATGATGTAGAATGGAGGAAAAATGTCTAGGATGGGTGTATGGTGCGGCTAGGGGGGTTTGGGATCAGAAAGTATGGAGGATGTAAGGGAGGCTGCGGCAAGGGTGTGGAATGTGTTTAGGGTGTGTAAAAAACTTCCTTGTGGTGGATGAATGGACTTATATATATAGGGCACGGTTTAGGGTTCAGGAAATATGCCAAAACTTAGCTAATATGGCTCCCCAATTGAATAGGGAAGAAAAGAAATCAGAAAATCCAAATAGAATAGGTAAGAAAAGGTTTGACACAAAATAGGAAATGTTTTAAGTCAGAAATCCAAGGAAATAAAGGGATAGGTGCAGCAAGCCTTTAATTTAAAAGGGAATGGGATTTGAAGGCAGGAAATAGGAAGGAATTTGAGTGTCTTGGGCGGCAAGGATGTGCAAGGAAAAGGGAAGTGCCAAGAGTTCCAAAAAATAGGAGAAAAGGAAAACAAGGTGCGGCACTTAACCTTAGGGTGTAAAGGGAAGGATTTAGCACACAAAATAGGTAAACAATCCTCCCCCTTGCACGGCAAGGACTAGGAAGAGAAAAGGTAAGTATTTGTGCACAGAAATTAGGCAAGTACACACCCCTTGTGCGGCAAGGAAGTTTAAATTCCAAGGAAGGTGCGGCATGGGCTTCTAGGGTAAGTTTGGGGTTCTAGAACCACTAATTGAATGTCTTCACACATTTAGGAACCCTTTTTTGGCTGAAACTTTGGTGAAGAAGGATTGGGAAACTTCCATTCCAAGAATAGAAACTCTTCAAGAATGGAAACCATCGAAAATAGAAACTTCCAAACTTAGAAACTTCGGTTTCCAATTTTGACTCTTCATTCTTCATTCGCTCTTTAGCTCATTTGCACTTCAATTTCATCCTTCCAATTGGCTCCAAGTGATAGTTCACATTTTGTATGCATTTATAGCATCCATATTTTGTGTATTTGTGATATGTTCGATTTAAACTAGTTGCATTTTACATTGTTTTGTGTTAGTACGCAGCTATGTGTTTGTTAGGAGCAATTGGAAGGCAAATGAAGCAAAAACACCACTTTTGGTGTCCGAGCGTTACTCCAAGCATGGAGAGGAGTTTGATGTGTTAATTTGAAGTCCAAGTGAAGAATTGAGGACAAGTTGGTTGCTAGAATTTCAGGAATTGACAAGGGGTGCAATTCGGCCAGTTTGGGTGATTTTATGCATGGCACATGCATTGGATTCAGATTTGGTGGTTTCACACACCTTGCCATGCATTAATTCACATCTCCACCCTTACCATTAGTTAAACCATTCAGCCATACATTTTCACAAACAATTTCACCCCATGCCGTGAGTATTTTACACTTGGACAGCCTGTCATTGCAGAATGCACATGCTCTTCCATTCAAATGACCACATGCTTGCCCATTCAATCCCATGCCATGCACTATCCATTTCAGAAATTGAATTACCCATCATTACACTCACTTGCATCTCATATTCTACATTTGTTGAGATCCAATCTTGGATCTAAATCTGAAAAGCTACTCCATCCATTCCCTTTAAGTGTAGTCTTCAAGAAATCTGAAAACATTCCTGATTCTATCTTCATTTTAGACACACACTCTACATTCTACATTTTCATTCCATTCGAAACCTACATTCCATACTACTCCCATTGCATCTCTCACACACCTAAACACTCCATTTTCTGTCCATTCTCTACCATTTTCACTCAGACCATTCAACCTTAGCCGTGCCACAACCATCCATAACACACTTGGAGGAGCCACACCATACTTGGAGGAGCTTGCACCGAAGGTCACTCTCAAGGGATCTTCAACACGGTTTTGCTTCAAGGGGTTCTTCTTCTTAATTCTATGTACACTCATGTTATATTTCTATGTCAAATCTTTGTAAACATGAAGTGTAACTAATCTCCTTCTAGGGATTCGATGTAGCCTAGCAAGACTGCCATGTAACTCATTTGGAATGCTTAGTTTTATCTTTCTATTTCTTGTGTCATTCTCTGATTTAATTGTAACCTTATGTGTTGATTTTAATGTTTGATCACCATTCGAATTAACCATAAGTTGTATAGCCAATCTTATAGCACACATCATGCATAACCTTGGCAGAAATGGGAATGATTAAAGGGGATGTTTTGCAAACATCATGCCGAGTGTTCCCTTGGTTTTGTGAAAGTTTCTTGTGCATAACACATTCTTGATTAGGAATCCAAGTTGCATATCACAACTAGGTTCATGTTTAAGAATATTTAATCAAATCCACACATCATATGGTTGATTATATCTAAGTGAAACAAACTCAAGAAATTGATAGATTGCTAAGCATAAATCTGAGTTAACAAACATGGAATTAGTTTAGCTATGGCGAAACCGAATCCCTAGATTCATCTCCCTTAGTTTCACCTCCCTAGCTCCTTCTCTCTATTGTTACAAGCCCTAGCCTCAACTCCCTTGGTTCTATCTCATTTTATTACTTGTTATTTCATATACTTGTTCCATTGCCGTGTGTTTCAACTTACAACCTCAAATCTGTCTAAATTACTTAGTTCTAGTTTCTATTCGAGTTCTTGCAAAACAAGTGATTATATAGGTCTAATTAGTCCCTGTGGATTCGACACCCTTACTCGTGCTATTATACTCAACATGTTTTTAGTACTAGGAAGGAAATATCTCAACACCAAGCATGTCCTATCCATCTTAGGCCCAAAATTTCTCCAAAACGCTCCAAAATGCACCTTTTTGCATACTTTGACCTTAGAACCTGAAATTGCACGAAAATGGCTTAAAGTACTAAAATAACTAGGTTCTAACAACGTAAATGCAAGGAAATAAACTAGTTAAGTCGCATAAATATGCTCCTATCACCCACAAATGCTTAAAACAGTGCAAATAGACTCCTCATTAAAAAATAGAGAAGTTTTGTGACCAACTAAGCATTTTATGTTTTGGGGACACATTTTGAGCATCTTAGTAGCGTATTATAAGCGTTCATTTGCCTAAATTCCTAGGCGTGTCAAACTCACGCTCGTTTTATCCCACGAATGCTTAAAACTTTCCAAATAGACTCCTAATTCAAAAAAAGAGAAGTTTTGAGACCAAATAAGCATTTGATCTTGTGAGGACACATTTTGAGCATCTTAGAAGCATATTATAAGCGTTCATTTGCTTAAATTCGAAAGCGTGTCAGACTCACTCTCGTTTTATCCCATGAATGCTTAAAACTTTGCAAATAGACTCCGAATTGAAAAATAGAGAAGTTTTGAGACCAAATAAGCATTTGATCTTTTGAGGACTCATTTTGAGCATCTTAGTAGCGTATTATAAGCGTTCATTTGCCTAAATTCTAAAGCGTGTAAAACTCACGCTCGTTTTATCCCACGAATGCTTAAAACTTTGCAAATAGACTCCTAATTGAAAAATAGAGAAGTTTTGAGACCAAATAAGCATTTTATCTTTTGAGGACACATTTTGAGCATCTTAGTAGCGTATTATAAGCGTTCATTTTCTTAAATTCCAAAGCGTGCCAAACTCACGGTCGTTTTAACCCACGAATGCTTAAAACAGTGCAAATAGACTCCTAATTAAAAAATAGACAAGTTTTGTGACCAAATAAGCATTTTATCTTTTAAGGACACATTTTCAGCATCTTTGTAGCGTATTATAAGCGTTCATTTGCCTAAATTCCAAAGCGTGTCAGACTCACTCTCTTTATCCCATGAATGCTTAAAACTTTGCAAATAGACTCCTAATTGAAAAATAGAGAAGTTTTCAGGCCAGATAAGCATTTGATCTTTTAAGGACGCATTTTGAGAATCTTAGTAGCGTATTATAAGCGTTCATTTGCTTAAATTCCAAAGCATGGCAAACTCACGCTCGTTTTATCCCACGAATGCTTAAAACAGTGCAAATAGACTCCGAATTGAAAAATAGAGAAGTTTTGAGACCAAATAAGCATTTGATCTTTTGAGGACTCATTTTGAGCATCTTAGTAGCGTATTATAAGCGTTCATTTGCCTAAATTCTAAAGCGTGTAAAACTCACGCTCGTTTTATCCCACGAATGCTTAAAACTTTGCAAATAGACTCCAAATTAAAAAATGGAGATGTTTTGAGACCAAATAAGCATTTTATCTTTTCAGGACACATTTCGAGCATCTTAGTAGCACATTATAAGCGTTCATTTTCCAAAATTCCAAAGCGTGTAAAACTCACGCTCGTTTTATCCCACGAATGCTTAAAACTTTGCAAATAGACTCCTAATTGAAAAATAGAGAAGTTTTGAGACCAAATAAGCATTTTATCTTTTGAGGACACATTTTGAGCATCTTAGTAGCGTATTATAAGCCTTCATTTGCCTAAATTCCAAAGCGTGTCAAACTCACGCTCGTTTTATCCCACGAATGCTTAAGAATTTGCAAATAGACTCCTAATTGAAAAATAGAGAAGTTTTGAGACCAAATAAGCATTTGATCTTTTGAGGACTCATTTTGAGCATCCTAGTAGCATATTATAAGCGTTCATTTGCTTAAATTCCAAAGCGTGCCAAACTCACGCTCATTATAACCCACGAATGCTTAAAACAGTGGAAATAGACTCCTAATTCAAAAATAGAGAAGTTTTGTGACCAAATAAGCATTTTATGTTTTGAGGACAGATTTTGAGCATCTTAGTAGCGTATTATAAGCGTTCATTTGCCTAAATTCCAAAGCGTGTCAGACTCACTCTCTTTATCCCATGAATGCTTAAAACTTTGCAAATAGACTCCTAATTGAAAAATAGAGAAGTTTTCAGGCCAGATAAGCATTTGATCTTTTAAGGACGCATTTTGAGAATCTTAGTAGCGTATTATAAGCGTTCATTTGCCTAAATTCCAAGGCGTGTCAAACTCACACTCGTTTTAAACCACGAATGCTTAAAACTTTCCAAATAGACTCCTAATTGAAAAATAGAGAAGTTTTGAGACCAAATAAGCATTTGATCTTGTGAGGATACATTTTGAGCATCTTAGACGCATATTATAAGCGTTCATTTGCTTAAATTCCAAAGCGTGCCAAACTCACGCTCGTTTTAATCCACGAATGCTTAAAACAGTGCAAATAGACTCCTAATTAAAAAGTAGAGAAGTTTTGTGACCAAATAAGCATTTTATGTTTTGAGGACACATTTTGGGCATCTTAGTAGCGTATTATAAGCGTTCATTTGCTTAAATTCCAAGGCGTGTCAAACTCACGCTCGTTTTATCCCACGAATGCTTAAAACTTTGCAAATAGACTCCTAATTGAAAAATAGAGAAGTTTCGAGACCAAATAAGCATTTGATCTTTTGAGCACTCAGTTTGAGCATCTTAGTAGCGTATTATAACCGTTCATTTGCCTAAATTCCAAAGCGTGTCAAACTCACGCTCGTTTTAACCCACGAATGCCTAAAACAGTGCAAATAGACTCCCAATTAAAAAATAGAGAAGTTTTGTGACCAAATAAGCATTTTATCTTTTGAGGACACATTTTGAGCATCTTAGTAGCATATTATAAGCGTTCATTTGCCTAAATTCCAAAGTGTGTCAGACTCACTCTCGTTTTATCCCATGAATGCTTAAAACTTTGCAAATAGACTCCTAATTGAAAAATAGAGATGTTATGAGACCAAATAAGCATTTGATCTTTTAAGGATGCATTTTGAGAATCTTAGTAGCGTATTACAAGCGTTCATTTGCTTAAATTCCAAAGCGTGTCAAACTCACGCTCGTTTTATCCCACGAATGCTTAAAACTTTGCAAATAGACTCCTAATTGAAAAATAGAGATGTTTTTTAGCCAAATAAGCATTTTATCTTTTGAGCACTCATTTTGAGCATCTTAGTAGCGTATTATAAGCGTTCATTTTCTAAAATTCCAAAGCGTGGCAAACTCACGCTCGTTTTATCCCACGAATGCTTAAAACTTTGTAAATAGACTCCAAATTAAAAAATAGAGATGTTTTGAGACCAAATAAGCATTTTATCTTTTGAGGACTCATTTTGAGCATCTTAGTAGCGTATTATAAGCGTTCATTTGCCTAGATTCCAAACCGTGTAAAACTCACGCTCGTTTTATCCCACGAATGCTTAAAACTTTGCAAATAGACTCCTAATTAAAAAATAGAGAAGTTTTGAGACCAAATAAGCATTTGATCTTTTGAGCATCTTAGTAGCGTATTACAAGCGTTCGTTTGCCTAAATTCCAAAGCGTGTCAAACTCACGCTCGTTTTATCCCACGAATGCTTAAAACTTTGCAAATAGAATCCTAATTGAAAAATAGAGAAGTTTTGAACAAAATAAGCATTTGATCTTTTGAGCACTCATTTTGAGTATCTTTGTAGCGTATTATAACCGTTCATTTGCCTAAATTCCGAAGCATGTCAAACTCACGCTCGTTTTATCCCACGAATGCTTAAAACTTTGCAAATAGACTCCTAATTGAAAAATAGAGAAGTTTGGAGACCAAATAAGCATTTGATCTTTTGAGCACTCAGTTTGAGCATCTTAGTAGCGTATTATAAGCGTTCATTTGCCTAAATTCCAAAGCGTGTCAAACTCACGCTCGTTTTAACCCACGAATGCTTAAAACAGTGCAAATAGACTCCTAATTAAAAAATAGGGAAGTTTTGTGACCAAATAAGCATTTTATCTTTTGAGGACACATTTTGAGCATCTTAGTAGTGTATTATAAGCGTTCATTTGCCTAAATTCCAAAGCGTGTCAGACACACTCTCGTTTTATCCCAAGAATGCTTAAAACTTGGCAAATAGACTCGTAATTGGAAAATAGAGAAGTTTTGAGACCAAATAAGCATTTGATCTTTTGAGGACTCATTTTGAGCATCTTAGTAGCGTATTATAAGGATTCATTTGCTTAAATTCCAAAGCGTGCCAAACTCACTCTCATTTTAACCCACGAATGCTTAAAACACGGCAAATAGACTCCTAATTGAAAAATAGAGAAGTTTGGAGACCAAATAAGCATTTGATCTTTTAAGGACGCATTTTGAGAATCTTAGTAGCGCATTATAAGCGTTCATTTGCTTAAATTCCAAAGCGTGTCAAACTCACGCTCGTTTTATCCCCCGAATGCTTAAAACTTTCCAAATAGACTCCTAATTGAAAAATAGAGAAGTTTTGAGACCAAATAAGCATTTGATATTTTGAGGACTCATTTTGAGCATCTTAGTAGCGTATTATAAGCATTCATTTGCTTAAATTCCAAATCGTGCCAAACTCACGCTCATTTTAACCCACGAATGCTTAAAACAGTGCAAATAGACTCCTAATTAAATAATAGAGATGTTTTGTGACCAAATAAGCATTTTATCTTTTGAGCACTCATTTTGAGCATCTTAGTAGGGTATTATAAGTGTTCATTTTCTTAAATTCCAAAGCGTGGCAAACTCACGCTCGTTTTATCCCACGAATGCTTAAAACTTTGGAAATAGACTCCAAATTAAAAAATAGAGATGCTTTGAGACCAAAGAAGCATTTTATCTTTTGAGGACACATTTCGAGCATATTAGTAGCATATTATAAGCGTTCATTTGCCTAGATTCCAAAGCGTGTCAAACTCAGGCTCGTTTTATCCCACGAATGCTTAAAACTTTGCAAATAGACTCCTAATTGAAAAACAGAGAAGTTTTGAGACCAAATAACCATTTGATCTTTTGAGCACTCATTTTGATCATCTTAGTAGCGTATTATAAGCGTTCGTTTGCCTAAATTCCAAAGCGTGTCAAACTCACACTCGTTTTATCCCACGAATGCTTAGAACTTTGCAAATAGACTCCGAATTAAAAAATAGAGAAGTTTTGAGACCAAATAAGCATTTCATCTTTTGAGGACACATATGAGCATCTTAGTAGCGTATTATAAGCATTCATTTGCTTAAATTCCAAAGCGTGCCAAACTCACGGTCGTGTTAACCCACGAATGCTTAAAACAGTGCAAATAGACTCCTAAGTAAAACATAGAGAAGTTTTGTGACCAAATAAGCATTTTATGTCTTGAGGAGACATTTTGAGCATCTTAGTAGCGTAGTATAAGCGTTCATTTGCCTAAATTCCAAGGTGTGTCAAACTCACGCTCGTTTTATCCCACGAGTGCTTAAAACTTTGTAAATAGACTCCAAATTAAAAAATAGAGATGTTTTGAGACCAAATAAGCGTTTTATCTTTTGAGGACATATTTTGAGCATTTTAGTAGGGTATTATAAGCGTTCATTTTCCTAAATTCCAAAGTGTGTCAAACTCACACTCGTTTTATCCCACGAATGCTTAAAACTTTGCAAATAGACTCCTAATTGAAAAATAGAGAAGTTTTGAGACCAAATAAGAATTTGATCTTTTGAGCACTCATTGTGAGCATCTTAGTAGCATATTATACTGTTCATTTGCTTGAATTCCAAAGCGTGTCAAACTCACGCTCGTTTTATCCCATGAATGCTTAAAACTTTTCAAATAGACTCCAAATAAAAAAATAGAGATGTTTTTAGTCCAAATAAGCATTTTATCTTTTGAGGACACATTTTCGGGATCTTAGTATGGTATTATAAGTGTTCATTTTCCTAAATTCCAAAGCGTGTCAAACTCACGCTTGTTTATCCCATGGATGCTTAAGACTTCGCAAATAGACTCCTAATTGAAAAATAGAGATTTTTTTAGACCAAATAAGCATTTCATCTTTTGAGCACTCATTTTGAGCATCTTTGTAGCGTATTATAACCGTTCATTTGCTTGAATTCCAAAGCGTGTTAAACTGACGCTCGTTTTATCCCATGATTACTTAAATCTTTGCAAATAGACTCCAAATTAAAAAATAGAGATGTTTTGAGACCAAATAAGCATTTTATCTTTTGAGGACACATTTTGAGCATCTTAGTAGGGTATTATAAGCGTTCATTTTCCTCAATTCCAAAGCGTGTCAAACTCACGCTCGTTTTATCCCATGAATGCTTAAAACTTTGCAAATAGACTCCAAATTAAAAAATAGAGATGTTTTGAGACCTAATTAGCATTTGATCTTTTGGAGACTCCTTTTTAACATCTGAGTAGGGTATTATATGCGTTCATTTGCTTAAATACAATAACTTGTCAAAGTCACGCTCGTTTTAAGCCACGAATGATTAAAACAGTTCAAATAGACTCTTAATTGAAAAATAAAGATGTTTTGAGACCAAATAAGCATTTGATCTTTTGAAGACACATTTTGAGCATCTTAGTAGCGTATTATAAGCGTTCATTTGCCTAAATTCCAAGGCGTGTCAAACTCACGCTCGTTTTATCCCACGAATGCTTAAAACTTTGTAAATAGACTCCAAATTAAAAAATAGAGATGTTTTGAGACCAAATAAGCATTTTATCGTTTGAGGGCACATTTTGAGCATCTTAGTAGCGTATTATAAGCGTTCATTTTCCTAACTTCCAAACCGTGTCAAACTCACGCTCGTTTTATCCCACGAATGCTTAAAACTTTGCAAATAGACTCCTAATTGAAAAATAGAGAATTTTTGATACCAAATAAGCATTTCATCTTTTGACCACTCATTTTGAGCATCTTAGTAGCGTATTATAACCGTTCATTTGCTTGAATTCCAAAGCGTGTCAAACTGACGCTCGTTTTATCCCACGATTACTTAAAACTTTGCAAATAGACTCCAAATTAAAAAATAGAGATGTTTTGAGACCAAATAAGCATTTTATCTTTGGAGGACACATTTTGAGCATCTTAGTAGGGTATTATAAGCGTTCATTTTCCTAACTTCCAAACCGTGTCAAACTCACGCTCGTTTTATCCCACGAATGCTTAAAATTTTGCAAATAGACTCCTAATTGAAAAATAGAGAATTTTTGAGACCAAATAAGCATTTCATCTTTTGAGCACTCATTTTGAGCATCTTAGTAGCGCATTATAACCGTTCATTTGCTTGAATTCCAAAGCGTGTCAAACTCACGCTCGTTTTATCCCATGAATGCTTAAAACCTTGCAAATAGACTCCAAATTAAAAAATAGAGATGTTTTGAGACCAAATAAGCATTTTATCTTTTGAGGACACATTTTGAGCATCTTAGTAGCGTATTATAAGTATTCATTTGCTTAAATTCCAAAGCGTGCCAAACTCACGCTCTTTTTAACCCACGAATGCATAAATAGTGCAAATAGACTCCTAATTGAAAAATTGAGAAGTTTTGTGACCAAATAACCATTTTATGTCTTGACGACACATTTTGAGCATCTTAGTAGCGTATTATAAGCATTCATTTGCCTAAATTCCAAGGCGTCTCAAACTCTCGCTCGTTTTATGCCACGAATTCTTAAAACTTTGTAAATGGACTCCAAATAAAAAAAATAGAGATGTTTTGAGACCAAATAAGCATTTTATCTTTTGAGGACACATTTTGAGCATCTTAGTAGGGTATTATATGCGTTCATTTACTCAAATACAATAACTTGTCAAAGTCACGCTCGTTTTAAGCCACGAATGCTTAAAACAGTGCAAATAGACTCCTAATTGAAAAATAAAGATGTTTTGAGAGCAAATAAGCATATGATCTTTTGAGGACACATTTTGAGCATCTTAGTAGCGTATTATAAGCGTTCATTCGCCTAAATTCCAAGGCGTGTCAAACTCACGCTCGTTTTATCCCACGAATGCTTAAAACTTTGTAAATAGACTCCAAATTAAAAAATAGAGATGTTTTGAGACCAAATAAGCATTTTATAATTTGAGGGCACATTTTGAGCATCTTAGTAGGGTATTATACGCGTTCATTTTCCTAAATTCCAAAGCGTGTCAAACTCACACTCGTTTTATCCCACGAATGCTTAAAACTTTGCAAATAGACTCCTAATTGAAAAATAGAGAAGTTTTGAGACCAAATACGAATTTGATCTTTTGAGCACTCATTTTGAGCATCTTAGTAGCGTATTATAACCGTTCATTTGCTTGAATTCCAAAGCGTGTCAAACTCACGCTCGTTTTATCCCACGAATGCTTAAAACTTTGCAAATAGACTCCAAATTAAAAAATAGAGATGTTTTAAGACCAAATAAGCATTTTATCTTTTGAGGACACATTTTGAGCATCTTAGTAGGGTATTATAAGCGTTCATTTTCCTCAATTCGAAAGCGTGTCAAACTCACGCTCGTTTTATCCCATGAATGCTTAAAACTTTGCAAATAGACTCCAAATTAAAAAATAGAGATGTTTTGAGACCAAATAAGCATTTTATCTTTTGAGGACACATTTTGAGCATCTTAGTAGCGTATTATGAGCATTCATTTGCTTAAATTGCAAAGCGTGCCAAACTCACGGTCGTTTTAACCCACGAATGCTTAAAACAGTGCAAATAGACTCCTAATTCAAAATAGTGAAGTTTTGAGACCAAATAAGCATTTGATCTTTTGAGGACACATTTTGAGCATCTTAGTAGCGTATTATAAGCGTTCATTTGCCTAAATTCCAAGGCGTGTCAAACTCACGCTCGTTTTATCCCACGAATGCTTAAAACTTTGTAAATAGACTCCAAATTAAAAAATAGAGATGGTTTGAGACCAAATAAGCATTTTATCTTTTGAGGACACATTTTGAGCATCTTAGTAGCGTATTATAAGCGTTCATTCGCCTAAATTCCAAGGCGTGTCAAACTCACGCTCGTTTTATCCCACGAATGCTTAAAACTTTGTAAATAGACTCCAAATTAAAAAATAGAGATGTTTTGAGACCAAATAAGCATTTTATAATTTGAGGGCACATTTTGAGCATCTTAGTAGGGTATTATATGCGTTCATTTTCCTAAATGCCAAAGCGTGTCAAACTCACACTCGTTTTATCCCACGAATGCTTAAAACTTTGCAAATAGACTCCTAATTGAAAAATAGAGAAGTTTTGAGACCAAATAAGAATTTGATCTTTTGAGCACTCATTTTGAGCATCTTAGTAGCGTATTATAACCGTTCATTTGCTTGAATTCCAAAGCGTGTCAAACTCACGCTCGTTTTATCCCATGAATGCTTAAAACTTTGCAAATAGACTCCAAATTAAAAAATAGAGATGTTTTTAGACCAAATAAGCATTTTATCTTTTGAGGACACATTTTGAGCATCTTAGTAGGGTATGATAAGCGGTCATTTTCCTCAATTCAAAAGCGTGTCAAACTCACGCTCGTTTTATCCCATGAATGCTTAAAACTTTGCAAATAGACTCCAAATTAAAAAATAGAGATGTTTTGAGACCAAATAAGCATTTTATCTTTTGAGGACACATTTTGAGAATCTTAGTAGCGTATTATAAGCATTCATTTGCTTAAATTCCAAAGCGTGCCAAACTCACGGTCGTTTTAACCCACGAATGCTTAAAACAGTGCAAATAGACTCCTAATTCAAAATAGTGAAGTTTTGAGACCAAATAAGCATTTGATCTTTTGAGGACACATTTTGAGCATCTTAGTAGCGTATTATAAGCGTTCATTTGCCTAAATTCCAAGGCGTGTCAAACTCACGCTCGTTTTATCCCACGAATGCTTAAAACTTTGTAAATAGACTCCAAATTAAAAAATAGAGATGTTTTGAGACCAAATAAGCATTTTATCTTTTGAGGGCACATTTTGAGCATCTTAGTAGGGTATTATAAGCGTTCATTTTCCTAAATTCAAAAGCGTGTCAAACTCACGCTCGTTTTATCCCACGAATGCTTAAAACATTGCAAATAGACTCCTAATTGAAAAATAGAGAAGTTTTGAGACAAAATAAGCATTTTATCTTTTGAGGACACATTTTGAGCATCTTAGTAGGGTATTATAAGCGTTCATTTTCCTCAATTCCAAAGCTTGTCAAACTCACGCTCGTTTTATCCCACGAATGCTCAAAACTTTGCTAATAGACTCCTAATTGAAAAATAGAGAAGTTTTGAGACAAAATAACCATTTGATCTTTTGAGGACACATTTTGAGCATCTTAGTAGCGTATGATAAGCGTTCATTTGCCTAAATTCCAAAGCGTGTCAAACTCACGCTCGTTTGATCCCACGAATGCTTAAAACTTTGTAAATAGACTCCAAATTAAAAAATAGAGATGTTTTGAGACCAAATAAGCATTTTATCTTTAAGGGCACATTTTGAGCATCTTAGTAGGGTATTATAAGCGTTCATTTTCCTAAATTCCAAAGCGTGTCAAACTCACGCTCGTTTTATCCCACGAATGCTTAAAACTTTGCAAATAGACTCCTAATTGAAAAACAGAGAAGTTTTGAGACCAAATAGGAATTTGATCTTTTGAGCACTCATTTTGAGCATCTTAGTAGCATATTGAAACCGTTCATTTGCCTAGATTCCCAAACGTGTCAAACTCACGCTCGTTTTATCCCACGAATGCGTAAAACTACTTTCTTGTAAGAGCTGGGTGAAGCTTATACTTTGCAAATAGACCCCTGATTGAAAAATAGAGAAGTTTTGAGACCAAATAAGCATTTGATCTTTTGAGGACACATATGAGCATCTTAGTAGCGTATGATAAGCATTCATTTGCTTATATTCCAAAGCGTGCCAAACTCACGCTCTTGTTAACCCACTAATGCTTAAAACAGTGCAAATAGACTCCTAGTTAAAAAATAGAGAAGTTTTGTGACCAAATAAGCATTTTACGTCTTGAGGACACATTTTGAGCATCTTAGTAGCGTATTATAAGCGTTCATTTGCCTAAATTCCAAGGCGTGTCAAACTCACGCTCGTTTTATCCCACGAGTGCTTAAAACTTTGTAAATAGACTCCAAATTAAAAAATAGAGATGTTTTTGATAGGAGCATATTTATGCTACTTAGTTAGCTTGTTTTCTTGCACTTACATAGTTAGTTATCGTTTATTATAGTGATTTAAGATATTTTCGTGTATTTGTAGGTTCAAATGGCAAGTGAAGCAAGAAAGTGCGTTTTGGTGCATTTTAGAGCTAAATTGAGCTTAAATGGAGTACATGCATATGGAGCACCATGGATGGACGAGTTTGGAGCTAAATTGAGCTAAGGAGTGAATGAAGATGTGAAGAATGGAATTAAAGGCGAATGACGAATAAAGAGTCAAAAGTGGAAATCGAAGTTTCTAAGTTTGGAAGTTTCTAATTCCGAAGGTTTCCATTTTTGAAGAGTTTCTATTCTTGGAATGGAGATGTCCTAATCTTGTCTAGAAGGCCATTTTTGGGCCTATGTCAATGCCGCACCATCTAAGCCTTATCCATCTTGGATTTCAGATTTGAGTGGCCTTGTTTTGGGTTAATTGGGCCAAAGCTATTTTTCCTTGTGGACTTCCACTTTGTGCCGCACCTAGGGCTTTCTAGAACTAATTTTGCCTTGCCTTGCAAGGCCTTTCCTTGGCCCTAACAAATCAGCCGCACCTAAACCCTAGCCCACCCCCTTTGTGCCGCACATAATTCTTTCTAGAAACCCTAGCCCTTTAAACCAAATCAGCCGCACCCTAGGGCCCAATTCCCTTTAGTTTCTGATTGTTTTAACCTAATTTCTGATGGATTTGGCCTTCTAGAAGCCTTAAACCTGATTCACCTAGGGTTAGAAGTCTATATATTTGTGTTTAAGGGTTGGCCGCACGAATCATGATTCCCCACTCAGAAACTAAAGTGCCGCACCCTTCCACTCATACATTCCGCAACCATTCATCCCCTTTCTCCCTTATTTGCAACCCTTGCCGCAACTCCATAGCCACCACCACTCAGCCACCATCACATCCACCCTTGCCGCACCTTCCCACCATCATCACCACCGTGTGCAGCCACTTTGGGAGGAGCTAGAAGCCTTGCCGTGCAGTCCAAAGGGGGGGGAGAACCTTGCGCATGCAATCTGCCACCATTGGAGTGTTTGGAGTTCTTTCTCTTCTTGTTTCTGTTTTCATGTTTAATTTAATTTGTTTTTCAATTATGTTAAACATGTGGAACTAATTTCTTTTTAGTTAGAGGCGAATTTGAAGCCATGGACATATGTTGGTTATGATTTGATTTACTCCAGTTATGAATTCATGAATTGTGGATGTGGTTTACTTTTCTGTTTTGATGAAGAACTTGTTTATGTATGTGGGTTGAGGGTCGACACTTAATTTGCATGCTTAAACTTGATGCTAGGATATAAGGAAATTTCACCTAATCGTTATTAACTTATATTCATGAGTAGTAAAGATCGCTAGTCACGATTATGTTTAGTAAACCCTAGGTTGGATTAACATGCGTATTCCATAGTTATGAATGCCTAGTCGTTGTTTATGATTTCCATTGAGCGTAATGATTCTTGTTGAATGTCTCTATCATGCGTATTCCATAGTTAGGGACTTTGATGAGGAATAATTTGGTTGCGATGCGTATTCCATTCAATTCAATGAATTTAGGGAAATCTGAGAATTAATTAGTTCAATACAATTAATTTGGGGCATCGTCATTCATAAGTTCATTGAAATCATAACTGGGAATCAAGTTGTATGCATATGTTCATGTGTGGATAAGGAACCCTCTAACTAGTTTGTCTCATCATTCAATTCATTAGAAATCTGTTTTAGAATCTGTTTTATTTTCAAGTTTCTGTTTTAATTCTAAATTCGTCAAAACCAATCCCCCATTTATTTTAAAGTGTTAGATTAGTTAGAAATACATTTAGATTGTGTTTCTAGGAGTTTTGAGTCAAGTTAGAACCAATTTTCGTCAAAAATTGTGTTTGTGCTCAAAACTGCCCAGAAAGTGATTTTGAGGCAGTTTTGAGTGTTTCTGGGCTGTTTTGAGTCTTTGGCTTTGTTTAAGTGTTTTAAACTCTAGTTTTGCATTCTTTGAGTCTAGTTTAGTGTTTTACATTGTGTTTTTACGTTTTTGAGTCAGTTTCACATTGATTAGCATCCCTAGTTAATCCCCGGTCTAGAACGATCCCTATTTGCTCATATACTACAATTGTCATCCATAGGGTTTAATTTGAGTGTCAATCTAATTTTCACATCAAATTTTGGCGCCGTTGCCGGGGATTAGCAAACTTGCTAATCCCTTGTGTTTCTGCCATGTGTTTTTAGTTAATTTATCTTGTTTTCTTATTTTGTTTTGTTTTCTTGGTTTAGGTACTAGTGCATGACGCGGAGTTCTCAAACTGTGCATGCACGTATCTTCGACTTTAACGACGATTTTGAACGTGATTTGAGAAGAAAGAGGAGGCATCCCGAACCTAGTGAGCCTAGTTCAAGTTCAGAGGCCGAATCTGAGTTTGAAGACGTGGAAGAAGAAGTTATGGCAGCGGACAATCGGACCATTAAGGAGCTTTCGGCTTCGGGGTTGGCTAATGCCGCACCATTATGCATTCAATACCCCGCGGCTGCCCTAGGGAAGACCGCTGAGTTCGAGTTGAAGTCAAGCTTGTTGCACCACATTCCAAAATACCATGGGTTGTCCATGGAAGATCCCAACAAGCATCTCAAGGAGTTCGAGGTGGTTTGTTCGAGCATGACACCCGTCAATGTCGATGGGAACATTCTGATGATGAAGTCATTTCCATTCTCACTTTTGGAAAAGGCGAAGGATTGGCTTTACGAGTTAGCACCCGGAACGGTTACATCTTGGGATAGTATGAAGAGAGCTTTCTTGGAGAAGTTTTTCCCAACTTCAAGAGTCATTCTCTTGAGGAAACGGATTAGTGGCATCCAACAAAATCAAGGTGAATCGTTTCCTTCTTATTATGAACGTTTTAAATCACTTGTTGCTTCTTGTCCACAGCATCAAATGAAGGAGGAGCTGCTCATTCAATACTTCTACGAAGGACTCCTTCCCATGGAACGCCAAATGCTTGATGCTTCGGCGGGAGGTGCGTTGGTGGATAAAACTCCGGCGGCTGCAAAAGTTCTAATTGCCAACCGAGCGCATAATGCACAACAATACGAAGGAGTTGGACAAAGAGACCCCCCACAGCCACAAGTGAATGAGGTAAGTTCTACACCCGATATTCAATCCCAATTAGCTAACCTTACTTCTATTGTTTCTCAGTTGGCCGAGGGAATGAAGATTCATGGACCAAGCGTTTGTGGCGTGTGCTCCATGCAAGGACATGCCAACGATCAATGCCCTCAATTAATTGAGAATGGGGGGTGGGAATCTGCCAATGCCGTGGGTTTTGGGAGCACTTATCAACCACGCCATGATCCGTATTCAAACACCTACAATCCGGGGTGGAGAGACCATCCAAATTTCAAATGGCGTGCTCCTCAACAACCCCAACAACAAGGAGGATTTAGGCAGCAACCACCGGGTTTCTATACAAAGCCATTCATCCCAAATCAAAACCAAGTGCAATCCGCCCCAACGAGTTCAGGTATGTCTTTGGATAATGATCAAGTTGTTAAGTTACTTACTACGTTGACGCAGGAAGTACAAACTCAAAACAAAGAGAGACAAATCCAAGACAAACGAGTGGACAATTTGGAGAAGCAAATGGGTCAAATTGCCGAGTTTATGGGGCAGATTAGAGAACAAGGCAAATTGCCTAGTTCAACCGTGATGAATCCGAAGAGAGGATTTGAGTCCGCTAAGGCCATCACGTTGAGGAGTGGTAAACAGGTTGGAACGGACTCAAATACATCCAAATCAAGTCAAGACGAGGAGGATAAGTTGCTGCAAGAGGAAGCACAGGGACCAAAGCCCACGGCCAAGGATGATCCAACTTTGCCGAGTTCATCTAGCCCTCTTAAACCGTCCCAAACCACCAAGGTAAGTTCCAATTCGACTTTTTCTAGTTCTATTCCACTAAATGTGCCCTTTCCTGGTAGGTTTAGGCAATCAAAGAAGGAAGAAGCCGAGAAGGACATTCTAGAGACCTTTCGGAAAGTTCAAGTCAATATCCCGCTCCTTGATGCAATTAAGCAAGTTCCGAGGTATGCTAAGTTTTTAAAAGAACTTTGTACAACAAGGAGAAGGATTTCGAACAAGGAGGTGGTTCAGGTAAGTGAAAATGTGTCTGCTGTGTTGCAAAGGAAATTACCCCCTAAATGCAAAGATCCGGGTAGTTTTACAATTCCCTGCGTTATTGGTAATACTAAGTTTGAACAATGCATGTTAGACTTAGGGGCTTCAATTAATGTTATGCCATACTCTGTTTATGCATCTATGAACTTAGGTGAGCTTAAAAATGACGGTGTGATTATTCAATTAGCCGATCGTTCTAATGCATATCCAAAGGGTGTTTTGGAAGATGTTTTGGTGCAGGTTGGTAAATTGATATTTCCAGCGGATTTCTACGTTCTTGACATGGAGGATGCACCCCATTCTACCCCATTGCCGATTCTATTAGGGAGACCCTTCATGAAAACACCCCGCACCAAGATAGATGTGTTTAAAGGAACTTTAACGATGGAATTTGATGGGGAAGTCATTGATTTCAATCTTTCTGAAAGTATTAAATTTCCTAAGGATGATCATTCTTGTTTTTCTATTGATATAATTGATGATTTGGCGCAGGATTTCCTTGATTCCTTGGAGAGGGATACACTTGAAACAACCATTGCACAAGGAATTGGGCAAAAATCTGGTTTTGCCGTGGCTAGAAGTGAAGAGGAGGCTGAGATAGTGGCTGCCCTTGAGTCACTACCTCAACACTATGGTAAGCCTTCTAACATAAATTCAATTCCCGTTTCCACTAATAAGTTGTTACCCTCAGTGATTCAGGCACCCGTACTTGAACTTAAACCGTTGCCCGATCATTTAAAGTACGTCTTTTTGGGAGACAACGAGACGTTGCCCGTTATTGTCTCCTCCTCACTCACGGCATTAGAGGATGAGAAGTTGATCCGTGTGTTGCAAGATCACAAAACGGCCATTGGGTGGACTTTGGCCGACATTAGGGGAATTAGCCCTACTACGTGCATGCATCGCATACTTCTAGAGGAGGGGGCTAAACCCACTCGAGAGGCTCAACGCCGTCTCAACCCTCCAATGATGGAAGTTGTGAAGAAAGAGATCATCAAACTTCTTGATTGTGGAGTGATTTATCCGATCTCTGATAGCCGTTGGGTGTCACCGGTGCAATGTGTTCCGAAGAAATCCGGAGTGACAGTGGTGAAGAATGCCGAGAGTGAGCTAGTGCCAACTCGGATCCAAACAGGTTGGCGAGTTTGCATCGATTATAGGAAGCTCAACGCCACCACAAGGAAAGACCACTTCCCTTTGCCGTTCATCCATCAAATGCTTGAAAGGTTAGCCGGTCATTCTTTCTATTGTTTCCTTGATGGTTATTCTGGATATAATCAGATTGTCATAGCTCCGGACGACCAAGAAAAGACAACTTTCACGTGCCCCTTTGGTACCTTTGCTTATCGTCGCATGCCTTTTGGGTTATGCAATGCTCCGGCCACGTTTCAAAGGTGTATGGTAAGTATCTTTTCAGATTTTGTGGAAAAGATAATTGAGGTATTTATGGATGATTTCAGTGTATTTGGTGATTCATTTGATGGTTGTTTGGAAAATCTCACAATAATCTTGAAACGATGTGTAGAAACTAACCTTGTGCTTAATTGGGAAAAATGTCATTTTATGGTTAGACAAGGCATAGTTTTAGGGCATATTGTTTCAGAAAGAGGAATTGAAGTGGATAAATCGAAAATAGATCTTGTACGCTACTTACCCTCTCCTACTTCGGTTCGAGAGATTCGTTCGTTTCTTGGTCATGCAGGATTTTATAGACGATTTATCAAGGACTTCTCCAAGATCTCCAATCCTCTTTGCCGCCTTCTCCAAAAGGATGTGGCGTTTGACTTTAACGAAGAGTGTGAGAAGGCGTTCAAACACCTCAAGGAAATGCTAACTTCGGCCCCTATCATAATGCCACCGGATTGGAGCCTTCCTTTTGAACTTATGTGTGATGCATCCGATTATGCATTAGGAGCTGTTTTGGGGCAGAGGAAGGACAAGAAGCCGCATGTTATCTATTATGCATCCCGGACTTTGAACGATGCACAATTGAATTATTCTACCACTGAAAAAGAACTTCTTGCTGTTGTATTTGCTTTAGATAAATTCCGTTCTTATTTGCTTGGTACTAAAGTGATTATTTATACTGACCATGCAGCGTTGAAGTACTTGTTCACCAAGAAGGAAGCCAAACCACGACTCATTCGGTGGATGCTTCTTCTACAAGAGTTCGATATCGAAATTCGGGATAAGAAAGGAAGTGAGAACGTGGTGGCTGATCACTTGAGCCGTATGGTGCATGAGGAGGATGTCGTGCCTATCATAGAGACATTCCCAGATGAGCAATTGATGTCCATCAAGGTAAGTGAACCATGGTATGCTGATGTGGTGAATTATTTGGTGTCTAAACATGTTCCTAGTGAATTACTTAAACACCAATGTGATAAATTGAAGAAAGAGGCACGGTTTTATGTGTGGGATGACCCGTATTTATGGAAATATTGCCCTGATCAAGTTATACGTAGGTGTGTGCACGATTCTGAGTTTCATGCTATTTTAACGTTTTGTCACACTTATGCTTGTGGGGGACACTTTGGCACACAAAGAACAGCACTTAAGGTGTTAGAATGTGGTTTCTATTGGCCTACCATTTTTAGGGATGCTAGAACGTTTTGCATGTCTTGTGATAGATGCCAAAGAACGGGCAATATTGGTCCTAAACAACAAATGCCGCAAACCCCAATATTTAGTGTTGAAATCTTTGATGTTTGGGGTATTGATTTTATGGGTCCCTTTCCTTCATCACATGGTTTTCTTTATATTTTGCTTGCTGTGGATTATGTGTCGAAGTGGGTGGAAGCAAAAGCCACCCGAACTAATGATTCTCGAGTGGTTGCAGATTTTGTGAAAACTAACATTTTTGCAAGGTTTGGAATGCCAAGAGTGCTAATTAGTGATGGAGGTTCCCATTTTTGTAATCGAACCATCGAGGCGTTGCTTAAGAAGTACAATGTCACATATAAGGTGGCCACACCTTATCATCCTCAAACAAGTGGGCAAGCTGAGGTTTCAAATAGGGAGATCAAGCAGATTCTTGAGAAGACCGTTGGGCCTACAAGGAAGGATTGGAGTTTGCGCCTAAACGATGCATTGTGGGCGTATCGCACTGCCTACAAAACCCCAATTGGGATGTCACCTTTTCGGATCATCTATGAGAAACCATGCCATCTTCCCGTCGAGCTAGAGCATCGTGCACATTAGGCCGTGAAAACATTCAACATGGACATTGATGCCGCAGGTTTACATAGAAAGCTTCAATTGTGTGAGCTTGATGAAATCCGGAATGAAGCGTATGAGAATGCCCAGATATACAAGGAGAAAACGAAGGCGTTCCATGACAAGATGATTCGTGCCAAGACATTCTTTATTGGGCAGAAAGTGTTGTTGTTCAATTCTCGCCTTCGGTTGTTTCCGGGTAAGTTGCGTTCCAAATGGGTTGGTCCTTTTATTGTCACTAATGTTTTCCCTCATGGTGCAGTGCACATAAGAAGTTTAAGGACGCAGCAAGAGTTCAAAGTGAATGGGCATCGTTTGAAGCCTTATTACGACGCGTTTGAGGAGCATGTCGTGGAGGAGGTACCCCTCCATGCCGTTGGCCCTAGTCAAGCTTAAACGGAGGTACCGTCCGGCTGGAAGACGTTAAAGCAAGCGCTTCTTGGGAGGCAACCCATGTGTTGAAACAAGGAAACGAAGGAACTTTCACTCCAAACCCAGATTTGCGTTCCTCACCCTTCTCTTTCTTGCTTATACTTTGCCATGTGTGTTAAGTTTGCTAGTTGTGTTATTTGGTTGTTTTTCTGAGTCTATGCTTGAAACATTGAGGACAATGTTTGATTTAAGTGTGGGGGGGTAACCAAAGTGTTTTGATGCAAATTCGTAGGGTTTTATCACTCATAACTTCTAATGTTGTTCATTGCTGTTTTTAAGTGTTTTTAAGCTGTTTTAGTGCGTTTTGATTCAAAAATCCGAAAATCCCATAAAAATTTGAAAAATTGTTTTAAAAACCCAAAAAGAGTTGTTTTTGAGTCGTTTTTGTGTCTTAGGGTACCTTCCAACACAATGATGAGGATTTGGTTTTTAATTGCATAATTGTTGAAGAAAGTTACAAACATGGATGAAAGTTTGATATGCTCTTTGGTTTATGCTTAGTTGTAATTATAGTTCATGAATTCACATGTAATCAAAAGAAAAATTAGTTTTTGTAACATGCTTGAAGGAAGAAACTCAAACTAACGCTACAACCCTGAGAGACTCGAGCTTTTAACGTTCTTTGGAGAGTTAATAATCTGTGCATTTGTTGTCCTCTAACGTCGTTGCATGATCTCATTATTCTTTGCTTGGTTACTACTTAGAAGGCGTGTCATCATTTAGTTCCAAATACTAGAACTCATACCCGTTTCATTCAAAGCATAAAATTGATTAGCATAACACATAACAAGATGAAGTTGTTTAGTGAACCAAGAGCCAAATAGCCTTACCCCATGTTCATTTATATTGTAGGTTTAAACCCCGTTGTGCCTTGTTTAGCCTATGTTCTTTGTTAACCCACGTTATCCTTACCTAGCCTAGAATAGGACCATCCATGCCCTAGTTCTTGAAGCATAGTGAACATGACTTAGAATGAATTCCTTTTGATTGTACTCTTGCAGAAAAACAAGTGTGGGGGAAGGAACTTATGTGTGTGATTTTGTGCCAAAAACATGAATTGGGCACAAGAAAAGAAAAAGAAAAGAAAAATGTGAAAAGAATGAAAAAGAGTTCAAAATAAGTGAGAAAGAACTCACAAGTGTTGGTTGTTGAAGAAAGGGTCCAAAAAGATGAATTAGACCCTAAGTATTGTGTATTTCACCCCCTTGTGTGTCTAAGTGATTTTCTGCACTCAATAGCGAATTCTAAGTGTCAATTTCATTATTTCGTTTACTATCGCTTTAAGAACCTTTGTTTATCCGTCTTAACCTTTCTTTGTTAGCCAATACCCCTTAGCCTCGTTACAACCCTTAACTTCTATCTTGAGTGTTATGTATTTCAATATGTGGAGTTTGGGATTGGTATGAGCATATGGTGTCCCTGGTTCTCGCATCTAAGTAGTAGCATTCCGTTCATGAGATTATATCTAAACATGCTTAATAATTGCAGAAAAGTGCTTCCTTTGTTATAACATATGTGAGTGTTCGTTTTCATGATTACATCACTCTTCTCACATATACTTAGTGTAGGGAGTGTAGTTAGAAAATCTGTGTGAAAATAAGAGTGTATCCGGTAAGGAATTGAGTGGATTCTCTAAGGCATGTTACTACGTCCATAATGTTGTTTTAAACGATTAAATGTGAGCTAGTGAATGGTAATTATGATTAAGTATATGCTCAAGAGTACGGATGACTAAAATCTGTGGGAATAATGATCTTTGACATGTTATGTACCATTGGAAATCCCTGAGGCGAACGTTGGAAGGTTAGGTTATGTTTTGTTTCTTTGTTTTGCTCGAGGACTAGCAAAAGCTAAGTGTGGGGGAATTTGATAGGAGCATATTTATGCTACTTAGTTAGCTTGTTTTCTTGCACTTACATAGTTAGTTATCGTTTATTATAGTGATTTAAGATATTTTCGTGTATTTGTAGGTTCAAATGGCAAGTGAAGCAAGAAAGTGCGTTTTGGTGCATTTTAGAGCTAAATTGAGCTTAAATGGAGTACATGCATATGGAGCACCATGGATGGACGAGTTTGGAGCTAAATTGAGCTAAGGAGTGAATGAAGATGTGAAGAATGGAATTAAAGGCGAATGACGAATAAAGAGTCAAAAGTGGAAACCGAAGTTTCTAAGTTTGGAAGTTTCTAATTCCGAAGGTTTCCATTTTTGAAGAGTTTCTATTCTTGGAATGGAGATGTCCTAATCTTGTCTAGAAGGCCATTTTTGGGCCTATGTCAATGCCGCACCATCTAAGCCTTATCCATCTTGGATTTCAGATTTGAGTGGCCTTGTTTTGGGTTAATTGGGCCAAAGCTATTTTTCCTTGTGGACTTCCACTTTGTGCCGCACCTAGGGCTTTCTAGAACTAATTTTGCCTTGCCTTGCAAGGCCTTTCCTTGGCCCTAACAAATCAGCCACACCTAAACCCTAGCCCTTTAAACCAAATCAGCCGCACCCTAGGGCCCAATTCCCTTTAGTTTCTGATTGTTTTAACCTAATTTCTGATGGATTTGGCCTTCTAGAAGCCTTAAACCTGATTCACCTAGGGTTAGAAGTCTATATATTTGTGTCTAAGGGTTGGGCGCACGAATCATGATTCCCCACTTAGAAACTAAAGTGCCGCACCCTTCCTCTCATCCATTCCGCAACCATTCATCCCCTTTCTCCCTTATTTGCAACCCTTGCCGCAACTCCATAGCCACCACCACTCAGCCACCATCACATCCACCCTTGCCGCACCTTCCCACCATCATCACCACCGTGTGCAGCCACTTTGAGAGGAGCTAGAAGCCTTGCCGTGCAGTCCAAAGGGGGGGGAGAACCTTGCGCATGCAATCTGCCACCATTGGAGTGTTTGGAGTTCTTTCTCTTCTTGTTTCTGTTTTCATGTTTAATTTAATTTGTTTTTCAATTATGTTAAACATGTGGAACTAATTTCTTTTTAGTTAGAGGCGAATTTGAAGCCATGGACATATGTTGGTTATGATTTGATTTACTCCAGTTATGAATTCATGAATTGTGGATGTGGTTTACTTTTCTGTTTTGATGAAGAACTTGTTTATGTATGTGGGTTGAGGGTCGATACTTAATTTGCATGCTTAAACTTGATGCTAGGATATAAGGGAATTTCACCTAATCGTTATTAACTTATATTCATGAGTAGTAAAGATCGCTAGTCACGATTATGTTTAGTAAACCCTAGGTTGGATTAACATGCGTATTCCATAGTTATGAATGCCTAGTCGTTGTTTATGATTTCCATTGAGCGTAATGATTCTTGTTGAATGTCTCTATCATGCGTATTCCATAGTTAGGGACTTTGATGAGGAATAATTTGGTTGCGATGCGTATTCCATTCAATTCAATGAATTTAGGGAAATCTGAGAATTAATTAGTTCAATACAATTAATTTGGGGCATCGTCATTCATAAGTTCATTGAAATCATAACTGGGAATCAAGTTGTATGCATATGTTCATGTGTGGATAAGGAACCCTCTAACTAGTTTGTCTCATCATTCAATTCATTAGAAATCTGTTTTAGAATCTGTTTTAGTTTCAAGTTTCTGTTTTAATTCTAAATTCGTCAAAACCAATCCCCCATTTATTTTAAAGTGTTAGATTAGTTAGAAATACATTTAGATTGTGTTTCTAGGAGTTTTGAGTCAAGTTAGAACCAATTTTCGTCAAAAATTGTGTTTGTGCTCAAAACTGCCCAGAAAGTGATTTTGAGGCAGTTTTGAGTGTTTCTGGGCTGTTTTGAGTCTTTGGCTTTGTTTAAGTGTTTTAAACTCTAGTTTTGCATTCTTTGAGTCTAGTTTAGTGTTTTACATTGTGTTTTTACGTTTTTGAGTCAGTTTCACATTGATTAGCATCCCTAGTTAATCCCCGGTCTAGAACGATCCCTATTTGCTCATATACTACAATTGTCATCCATAGGGTTTAATTTGAGTGTCAATCTAATTTTCACATCAGTTTTGAGACCAAATAAGCGTTTTATCTTTTGAGGACATATTTTGAGCATCTTAGTAGGGTATTATAAGCGTTCATTTTCCTAAATTCCAAAGTGTGTCAAACTCACGTTCGTTTTATCCCACGAATGCTTAAAACTTTGCAAATAGACTCCTAATTGAAAAATAGAGAAGTTTTGAGACCAAATAAGAATTTGATCTTTTGAGCACTCATTTTGAGCATCTTAGTAGCATATTATAACTGTTCATTTGCTTGAATTCTAAAGCGTGTCAAACTCACGCTCGTTTTATCCCATGAATGCTTAAAACTTTGCAAATAGACTCCAAATAAAAAAATAGAGATGTTTTGAGACCAAATAAGCATTTTATCTTTTGAGGACTCATTTTGAGCATCTTAGCAGCGTATTATAAGCGTTCATTTGCCTAGATTCCAAACCGTGTAAAACTCACGCTTGTTTTATCCCACGAATGCTTAAAACTTTGCAAATAGACTCCTAATTAAAAAATAGAGAAGTTTTGAGACCAAATAAGCATTTGATCTTTTGAGGACACATTTTGAGCATCTTAGTAGCGTATTATAAGCATTCATTTGCCTAAATTCCAAGGCGTCTCAAACTCTCGCTCGTTTTATGGCACGAATGCTTAATACTTTGTAAATGGACTCCAAATAAAAAAATAGAGATGTTTTGAGACCAAATAAGCATTTTATCTTTTGAGGACACATTTTGAGCATCTTAGTAGGGTATTATAAGCGTTCATTTTCCTCAATTCGAAAGCGTGTCAAACTCACGCTCGTTTTATCCCATGAATGCTTAAAACTTTGCAAATAGACTCCAAATTAAAAAATAGAGAAGTTTTGAGACCAAATAAGCATTTTATCTTTTGAGGACACATTTTGAGCATCTTAGTAGCGTATTATAAGCATTCATTTGCTTAAATTCCAAAGCGTGCCAAACTCACGGTCGTTTTAACCCACGAATGCTTAAAACAGTGCAAATAGACTCCTAATTCAAAAATAGTGAAGTTTTGAGACCAAATAAGCATTTGATCTTTTGAGGACACATTTTGAGCATCTTAGTAGCGTATTATAAGCGTTCATTTGCCTAAATTCCAAGGCGTGTCAAACTCACGCTCGTTTTATCCCATGAATGCTTAAAACTTTGTAAATAGACTCCAAATTAAAAAATAGAGATGTTTTGAGACCAAATAAGCATTTTATCTTTTGAGGGCACATTTTGAGCATCTTAGTAGGGTATTATAAGCGTTCATTTTCCTAAATTCCAAAGCGTGTCAAACTCACGCTCGTTTTATCCCACGAATGCTTAAAACTTTGTAAATAGACTTCTAATTGAAAAATAGAGAAGTTTTGAGACAAAATAAGCATTTTATCTTTTGAGGACACATTTTGAGCATCTTAGTAGGGTATTATAAGTGTTCATTTTCCTCAATTCCAAAGCTTGTCAAACTCACGCTCGTTTTATCCCACGAATGCTAGAAACTTTGCTAATAGACTCCTAATTGAAAAATAGAGAAGTTTTGAGACAAAATAAGCATTTGATCTTTTGAGGACACATTTTGAGCATCTTAGTAGCGTATTATAAGCGTTCATTTGCCTAAATTCCAAGGCGTGTCAAACTCACGCTCGTTTTATCCCACGAATGCTTAAAACTTTGTAAATAGACTCCAAATTAAAAAATAGAGATGTTTTGAGACCAAATAAGCATTTTATCTTTTGAGGGCACATTTTGAGCATCTTAGTAGGGTATTATAAGCGTTCATTTTCCTAAATTCCAAAGCGTGTCAAACTCACGCTCGTTTTATCCCACGAATGCTTAAAACTTTCCAAATAGACTCCTAATTGAAAAACAGAGAAGTTTTGAGACCAAATAAGAATTTGATCTTTTGAGCAGTCATTTTGAGCATCTTAGTAGCATATTGAAACCATTCATTTGCCTAGATTCCCAAACGTGTCAAACTCACGCTCGTTTTATCCCACGAATGCTTAAAACTTTGCAAATAGACCCCTGATTGAAAAATAGAGAAGTTTTGAGACCAAATAAGCATTTGATCTTTTGAGGACACATATGACCATCTTAGTAGCGTATCATAAGCATTCATTTGCTTATATTCCAAAGCGTGCCAAACTCACGCTCTTGTTAACCCACTAATGCTTAAAACAGTGCAAATAGACTCCTAGTTAAAAAATAGAGAAGTTTTGTGACCAAATAAGCATTTCACGTCTTGAGGACACATTTTGAGCATCTTAGTAGCGTATTATAAGCGTTCATTTGCCTAAATTCCAAGGCGTGTCAAACTCACCCTCGTTTTATCCCACGAGTGCTTAAAACTTTGTAAATAGACTCCAAATTAAAAAATAGAGATGTTTTGAGACCAAATAAGCGTTTTAACTTTTGAGGACATATTTTGAGCATCTTAGTAGGGAATTATAAGCGTTCATTTTCCTAAATTCCAAAGTCTGTCAAACTCACACTCGTTTTATCCCACGAATGTTTAAAACTTTGCAAATAGACTCCTAATTGAAAAATAGAGAAGTTTTGAGACCAAATAAGAATTTGATCTTTTGAGCACTCATTTTGAGCATCTTAGTAGCATATTATAACTGTTCATTTGCTTGAATTCCAAAGCGTGTCAAACTCACGCTCGTTTTATCCCATGAATGCTTAAAACTTTGCAAATAGAATCCAAATAAAAAAATAGAGATGTTTTGAGACGAAGCAAGCATTTTATCTTTTGAGGACACATTTTGGGGATCTTAGTAGGGTATTATAAGTGTTCATTTTCCTAAATTCCAAAGCGTGTCAAACTCACGCTCGTTTATCCCACGGATGCTTAAAACTTCGCAAATAGACTCCTAATTGAAAAATAGAGAATTTTTGAGACCAAATAAGCATTTCATCTTTTGAGCACTCATTTTGAGCATCTTAGTAGCGTATTATAACCGTTCATTTGCTTGAATTCCAAAGCGTGTCAAACTGACGCTCGTTTTATCCCATGATTACTTAAAACTTTGCAAATAAACTCCAAATTAAAAAATAGAGATGTTTTGAGACCAAATAAGCATTTTACCTTTTGAGGACACATTTTGAGAATCTTAGTAGGGTATTATAAGCGTTCATTTTCCTAACTTCCAAACCGTGTCAAACTCACGCTCGTTTTATCCCACGAATGCTCAAAACTTTGCACATAGACTCTTAATTGAAAAATAGAGAATTTTTGAGACCAAATAAGCATTTCATCTTTTGAGCACTCATTTTGAGCATCTTAGTAGCGTATTATAACCGTTCATTTGCTTGAATTCCAAAGCGTGTCAAACTCACGCTCGTTTTATACCATGAATGCTTAAAACCTTGCAAATAGACTCCAAATTAAAAAATAGAGATGTTTTGAGACCAAATAAGCATTTTATCTTTTGAGGACACATTTTGAGCATCTTAGTAGCGTATTATAAGCGTTCATTTGCTTAAATTCCAAAGCGTGCCAAACTCACGCTCGTTTTAACCCACGAATGCATAAAACAGTGCAAATAGACTCCTAATTGAAAAATTGAGAAGTTTTGTGACCGAATAAGCATTTTATGTCTTGACGACACATTTTGAGCATCTTAGTAGCATATTATAAGCATTCATTTGCCTAAATTCCAAGGCGTCTCAAACTCACGCTCGTTTTATGCCACGAATGCTTAAAACTTTGTAAATAGACTCCAAATAAAAAAATAGAGATGTTTTGAGACCAAATAAGCATTTTATCTTTTGAGGACACATTTTGAGCATCTTAGTAGGGTATTATATGCGTTCATTTACTTAAATACAATAACTTGTCAAAGTCACGCTCGTTTTAAGCCACGAATGCTTAAAACAGTGCAAATAGACTCCTAATTGAAAAATAAAGATGTTTTGAGACCAAATAAGCATTTGATCTTTTGAGGACACATTTTGAGCATCTTAGTAGCGTATTATAAGCGTTCATTCGCCTAAATTCCAAGGCGTGTCAAACTCACGCTCGTTTTATCCCACGAATGCTTAAAACTTTGTAAATAGACTCCAAATTAAAAAATAGAGATGTTTTGAGACCAAATAAGCATTTTATCTTTTGAGGGCACATTTTGAGCATCTTAGTAGGGTATTATAAGCATTCATTTTCCTAAATTCCAAAGAGTGTCAAACTCACACTCGTTTTATCCCACGAATGCTTAAAACTTTGCAAATAGACTCCTAATTGAAAAATAGAGAAGTTTTGAGACCAAATAAGAATTTGATCTTTTGAGCACTCATTTTGAGCATCTTAGTAGCGTATTATAACCGTTCATTTGCTTGAATTCCAAAGCGTGTCAAACTCACGCTCGTTTTATCCCATGAATGCTTAAAACTTTGCAAATAGACTCGAAATTAAAAAATAGAGATGTTTTAAGACCAAATAGGCATTTTATCTTTTGAGGACACATTTTGAGCATCTTAGTAGGGTATTATAAGCGTTCATTTTCCTCATATCCAAAGCGTGTCAAACTCACGCTCGTTTTATCCCATGAATGCTTAAAACTTTGCAAATAGACTCGAAATTAAAAAATAGAGATGTTTTAAGACCAAATAAGCATTTTATCTTTTGAGGACACATTTTTAGCATCTTAGTAGGGTATTATAAGCGTTCATTTTCCTCAATTCCAAAGCGTGTCAAACTCACGCTCGTTTTATCCCATGAATGCTTAAAACTTTGCAAATAGACTCCAAATTAAAAAATAGAGATGTTTTGAGACCTAATAAGCATTTGATCGTTAGGAGACTCCTTTTTTTAACATCTTAGTAGGGTATTATATGCGTTCATTTGCTTAAATACAATAACTTGTCAATGTCACGCTCGTTTTAAGCCACGAATGCTTAAAACAGTGCAAATAGACTCCTAATTGAAAAATAAAGATGTTTTGAGACCAAATAAGCATTTGATCTTTTGAGGACACATTTTGAGCATCTTAGTAGCGTATTATAAGCGTTCATTTGCCTAAATTCCAAGGCGTGTCAAACTCACGCTCGTTTTATCCCACGAATGCTTAAAACTTTGTAAATACACTCCAAATTAAAAAATAGAGATGTTTTGAGACCAAATAAGCATTTTATCTTTTGAGGGCACATTTTGAGCATCTTAGTAGGGTATTATAAGCATTCATTTTCCTAAATTCCAAAGAGTGCCAAACTCACACTCGTTTTATCCCACGAATGCTTAAAACTTTGCAAATAGACTCCTAATTGAAAAATAGAGAAGTTTTGAGACCAAATAAGCAATTTATCTTTTGAGGGCACATTTTGAGCATCTTAGTAGGGTATTATAAGCATTCATTTTCCTAAATTCCAAAGAGTGTCAAACTCACACTCGTTTTATCCCACGAATGCTTAGAACTTTGCAAATAGACTCCTAATTGAAAAATAGAGAAGTTTTGAGACCAAATAAGAATTTGATCTTTTGAGCACTCATTTTGAGCATCTTAGTAGCGTATTATAACCGTTCATTTTCTTGAATTCCAAAGCGTGTCAAACTCACGCTCGTTTTATCCAATGAATGCTTAAAACTTTGCAAATAGACTCCAAATTAAAAAATAGAGATGTTTTAAGACCAAATAAGCATTTTATCTTTTGAGGACACATTTTGAGCATCTTAGTAGGGTATTATAAGCGTTCATTTTCCTCAATTCGAAAGCGTGTCAAACTCACGCTCGTTTTATCCCAAGAATGCTTAAAACTTTGCAAATAGACTCCTAATTGAAAAATAGAGAAGTTTTGAGACCAAATAAGAATTTGATCTTTTGAGCACTGATTTTGAGCATCTTAGTAGCATATTGAAACCGTTCATTTGCCTAGATTCCCAAACGTGTCACACTCACGCTCGTTTTATCCCACGAATGCTTAAAACAGTGCAAATAGACTCCTAATTGAAAAATAAAGATGTTTTGAGACCAAATAAGCATTTGATCTTTTGAGGACACATTTTGAGCATCTTAGTAGCGTATTATAAGCGTTCATTCGCCTAAATTCCAAGGCGTGTCAAACTCACGCTCGTTTTATCCCACGAATGCTTAAAACTTTGTAAATACACTCCAAATTAAAAAATAGAGATGTTTTGAGACCAAATAAGCATTTTATCTTTTGAGGGCACATTTTGAGCATCTTAGTAGGGTATTATAAGCGTTCATTTTCCTAAATTCCAAAGCGTGTCAAACTCACGCTCGTTTTATCCCACGAATGCTTAAAACTTTGCAAATAGACTCCTAATTGAAAAATAGAGAAGTTTTGAGACCAAATAAGAATTTGATCTTTTGAGCAGTCATTTTGAGCATCTTAGTAGCATATTGAAACCGTTCATTTGCCTAGATTCCCAAACGTGTCAAACTCACGCTCGTTTTATCCCACGAATGCTTAAAACTTTGCAAATAGACCCCTGATTGAAAAATAGAGAAGTTTTGAGACCAAATAAGCATTTCATCTTTTGAGGACACATATGAGCATCTTAGTAGCGTATCATAAGCATTCATTTGCTTATATTCCAAAGCGTGCCAAACTCACGCTCTTGTTAACCCACTAATGCTTAAAACAGTGCAAATAGACTCCTAGTTAAAAAATAGAGAAATTTTATGACCAAATAAGCATTTTACGTCTTGAGGACACATTTTGAGCATCTTAGTAGCGTATTATAAGCGTTCATTTGCCTAAATTCCAAGGCGTGTCAAACTCACGCTCGTTTTATCCCACGAATGCTTAAAACTTTGTAAATAGACTCCAAATTAAAAAATAGAGATGTTTTGAGACCAAATAAGCATTTTATCTTTTGAGGACACATTTTGAGCATCTTAGTAGG
The DNA here is from genome assembly GCA_963580275.1 of Crataegus laevigata. Taxonomy (NCBI): domain Eukaryota; kingdom Viridiplantae; phylum Streptophyta; class Magnoliopsida; order Rosales; family Rosaceae; genus Crataegus; species Crataegus laevigata. Next base: position 20,157,735 of record OY756952.1, read on the forward strand.
GTATTATAAGCGTTCATTTTCCTAAATTTTAAAGCGTGTCAAACTCACGCTCGTTTTATCCCACGAATGCTTAAAACTTTGCGAATAAACTCCTAATTGAAAAATAGAGAAGTTTTGAGACCAAATAAGCATTTGATATTTTGAGCACTCATTTTCAGCATCTTAGTAGCGTATTATAACCGTTCATTTGCTTGAATTCCAAAGCGTGTCAAACTCACGCTCGTTTTATCCCATGAATGCTTAAAACTTTGCAAATAGACTCCAAATTAAAAAATAGAGATGTTTTGAGACCAAATAAGCATTTTATCTTTTGAGGACACATTTTGAGCATCTTAGTAGGGTATTATAAGCGTTCATTTTCCTCAATTCCAAAGCGTGTCAAACAAACGTTCGTTTTATCCCACGAATGCTTAAAACTTTGCAAATAGACTCCTAATTGAAAAATAGAGAATTTTTTAGACCAAATAAGCATTTCATCTTTTGAGCACTCATTTTGAGCATCTTAGTAGCGTATAATAACCGTTCATTTGCTTGAATTCCAAAGCGTGTCAAAGTCACGCTCGTTTTATCCCATGAATGCTTAAAACTTTGCAAATAGACTCCAAAATAAAAAATAGAGATGTTTTGAGACCAAATAAGCATTTGATCTTTTGAGGACACATTTTGAGCATCTTAGTAGCATGTTAGAAGCGTTCATTTGCTTAAATTCCAAAGCGTGCCAAACTCACGTTCGTTTTTACCCACGAATGCTCAAAACAGTGCAAATAGACTCCTAATTGAAAAATAGAGAAGTTTTGAGACCAAATAAGCATTTGATCTTTTGAGGACACATTTTGAACATCTTAGTAGCGTATTATATGCGTTTATTTGCTTTGATTCCAAAATTTGTCAAACTCACGCTCGTTTTATCCCACGAATGCTTAAAACTTTGCAAATAGACTCCTAATTGAAAAATAGAGAAGTTTTGAGACCAAATAAGAATTTGATCTTTTGAGCACTCATTTTGAGCATCTTAGTAGCATATTATAACCGTTCATTTGCTTGAATTCCAAAGCGTGTCAAACTCACGCTCGTTTTATCCCATGAATGCTTAAAACTTTGCAAATAGACTCCAAATTAAAAAATAGAGATGTTTTGAGACCAAATAAGCATTTTATCTTTTGAGGACACATTTTGAGCATCTTAGTAGGGTATTATAAGTGTTCATTTTCCCCAATTCCAAAGCGTGTCAAACTCACGGTCGTTTTATCCCACGAATGCTTAAAACTTTGCAAATAGACTCCTAATTGAAAAATAGAGAATTTTTGAGACCAAATAAGCATTTCATCTGTTGGGCACTCATTTTGAGCATCTTAGTAGTGTATTATAACCGTTCATTTGCTTGAATTCCAAAGCGTGTCAAACTAACGCTCGTTTTATCCCATGAATGCTTAAAACTTTGCAAATAAACCCCTGATTGAAAAATATAGAAGTTTTGAGACCAAATAAGCAATTGATCTTTTGAGGACACATTTTGAGCATCTTAGTAGGGTATTATAGGAGTTCATTTTCCTAAATTCCAAAGCGTGTCCAACTCACGCTCGTTTTATCCCACGAATGCTTAAAACGTTGCAAATAGACACCTAATTGAAAAATAGAGAAGTTTTGAGACCAAATAAGAATTTGATCTTTTGAGCACTCATTTTGAGCATCTTAGTAGCATATTATAACCGTTCATTTGCTTGAATTCCAAAGCGTGTCAAACTCACGCTCGTTTTATCCCATGAATGCTTAAAACTTTGCAAATAGACTCCAAATTAAAAAATAGAGATGTTTTGAGACCAAATAAGCATTTTATCTTTTGAGGACACATTTTGAGCATCTTAGTAGGGTATTATAAGTGTTCATTTTCCCCAATTCCAAAGCGTGTCAAACTCACGGTCGTTTTATCCCACGAATGCTTAAAACTTTGCAAATAGACTCCTAATTGAAAAATAGAGAATTTTTGAGACCAAATAAGCATTTCATCTGTTGGGCACTCATTTTGAGCATCTTAGTAGTGTATTATAACCGTTCATTTGCTTGAATTCCAAAGCGTGTCAAACTAACGCTCGTTTTATCCCATGAATGCTTAAAACTTTGCAAATAAACCCCTGATTGAAAAATATAGAAGTTTTGAGACCAAATAAGCAATTGATCTTTTGAGGACACATTTTGAGCATCTTAGTAGGGTATTATAGGAGTTCATTTTCCTAAATTCCAAAGCGTGTCCAACTCACGCTCGTTTTATCCCACGAATGCTTAAAACGTTGCAAATAGACACCTAATTGAAAAATAGAGAAGTTTTGAGACCAAATAAGAATTTGATCTTTTGAGCACTCGTTTTGAGCATTTTAGTATCATATTATAACCGTTCATTTGCTTGAATTCCAAAGCGTGTCAAACTCACGTTCGTGTTATCCCATGAATGCTTAAAACTTTGCAAATAGACTCCAAATTAAAAAATAGAGATGTTTTGAGACCAAATAAGCATTTTATCTTTTGAGGACACATTTTGAGCATCTTAGTAGCGTATTATAAGCGTTCATTTGCTTAAATTCCAAAGCGTGCCAAACTCACGGTCGTTTTAACCCACGAATGCTTAAAACAATGCAAATAGACTCCTAATTGAAAAATAGAGAAGTTTTGAGACCAAATAAGCATTTGATCTTTTGAGGACACATTTTGAACATCTTAGTAGCGTATTATATGCGTTAATTTGCTTTGATTCCAAAATTTGTCAAACTCACGCTCGTTTTATCCCACGAATGCTTAAAACTATGCAAATAGACTCCAAATTAGAAAATAGAGAACTTTTGAGACCTAATAAGCATTTGATCTTTTGAGGACACATTTTGAGCATCTTAGTAGTGTATTATATGCGTTCATTTGCTTAAATACAATAACTTGTCAAAGTCATGCTCCTTTTAACCCACGAATGCTTAAAACAGTGCAAATAGACTCCTAATTAAAAAATAGAGATGTTTTGAGACCAAATAAGCATTTGATCTTTTCAGGACACATTTTGAACATCTTAGTAGCGTATTATATGCGTTTATTTGCTTTGATTCCAAAATTTGTCAAACTCACGCTCGTTTTATCCCACGAATGCTTAAAACTTTCCAAATAGACTCCTAATTGAAAAATAGAGAAGTTTTGAGACCAAATAAGAATTTGATCTTTTGAGCACTCATTTTGAGCATCTTAGTAGCATATTATTACCGTTCATTTGCTTGAATTCCAAAGCGTGTCAAACTCACGCTCGTTTTATCCCATGAATGCTTAAAACTTTGCAAATAGACTCCAAATAAAAAAATAGAGATGTTTTGAGACCAAATAAGCATTTTATCTTTTGAGGACGCATTTTGAGCATCTTAGTAGGGTATTATAAGTGTTCATTTTCCTCAATTCCAAAGCGTGTCAAACTCACGCTCGTTTTATCCCACGAATGCTTAAAACTTTGCAAATAGACTCCTAATTGAAAAATAGAGAATTTTTGAGACCAAATAAGCATTTCATCTTTTGAGCACTCGTTTTGAGCATCTTAGTAGCGTATAATAACCGTTCATTTGCTTGAATTCCAAAGCGTGTCAAAGTCACGCTCGTTTTATACCATGAATGCTTAAAACTTTGCAAATAGACTCCAAAATAAAAAATAGAGATGTTTTGAGACCAAATAAGCATTTGATCTTTTGAGGACACATTTTGAGCATCTTAGTATCATGTTAGAAGCGTTCATTTGCTTAAATTCCAAAGCGTGCCAAACTCACGTTCGTTTTTACCCACGAATGCTCAAAACAGTGCAAATAGACTCCTAATTGAAAAATAGAGAAGTTTTGAGACCAAATAAGCATTTGATCTTTTGAGGACACATTTTGAACATCTTAGTAGCGTATTATATGCGTTTATTTGCTTTGATTCCAAAATTTGTCAAACTCACGCTCGTTTTATCCCACGAATGCTTAAAACTTTGCAAATAGACTCCTAATTGAAAAATAGAGAAGTTTTGAGACCAAATAAGAATTTGATCTTTTGAGCACTCATTTTGAGCATCTTAGTAGCATATTATAACCGTTCATTTGCTTGAATTCCAAAGCGTGTCAAACTCACGCTCGTTTTATCCCATGAATGCTTAAAACTTTGCAAATAGACTCCAAATTAAAAAATAGAGATGTTTTGAGACCAAATAAGCATTTTATCTTTTGAGGACACATTTTGAGCATCTTAGTAGGGTATTATAAGTGTTCATTTTCCTCAATTCCAAAGCGTGTCAAACTCACGCTCGTTTTATCCCACGAATGCTTAAAACTTTGCAAATAGACTCCTAATTGAAAAATAGAGAATTTTTGAGACCAAATAAGCATTTCATCTGTTGAGCACTCATTTTGATCATCTTAGTAGCGTATTATAACCGTTCATTTGCTTGAATTCCAAAGCGTGTCAAACTAACGCTCGTTTTATCCCATGAATGCTTAAAACTTTGCAAATAGACCCCTGATTGAAAAATATAGAAGTTTTGAGACCAAATAAGTAATTGATCTTTTGAGGACACATTTTGAGTATCTTAGTAGGGTATTATAGGCGTTCATTTGCTTAAATTCCAAAGCGTGCCAAACTCACGTTCGTTTTTACCCACGAATGCTCAAAACAGGGCAAATAGACTCCTAATTGAAAAATAGAGAAGTTTTGAGACCAAATAAGCATTTGATCTTTTGAGGACACATTTTGAACATCTTAGTAGCGTATTATATGCGTTTATTTGCTTTGATTCCAAAATTTGTCAAACTCACGCTCGTTTTATCCCACGAATGCTTAAAACTTTGCAAATAGACTCCTAATTGAAAAATAGAGAAGTTTTGAGACCAAATAAGAATTTGATCTTTTGAGCACTCATTTTGAGCATCTTAGTAGCATATTATAACCGTTCATTTGCTTGAATTCCAAAGCGTGTCAAACTCACGCTCGTTTTATCCCATGAATGCTTAAGACTTTGCAAATAGACTCCAAATTAAAAAATAGAGATGTTTTGAGACCAAATAAGCATTTTATCTTTTGAGGACACATTTTGAGCATCTTAGTAGGGTATTATAAGTGTTCATTTTCCTCAATTCCAAAGCGTGTCAAACTCACGCTCGTTTTATCCCACGAATGCTTAAAACTTTGCAAATAGACTCCTAATTGAAAAATAGAGAATTTTTGAGACCAAATAAGCATTTCATCTGTTGAGCACTCATTTTGAGCATCTTAGTAGCGTATTATAACCGTTCATTTGCTTGAATTCCAAAGCGTGTCAAACTAACGCTCGTTTTATCCCATGAATGCTTAAAACTTTGCAAATAGACCCCTGATTGAAAAATATAGAAGTTTTGAGACCAAATAAGCAATTGATCTTTTGAGGACACATTTTGAGCATCTTAGTAGGGTATTATAGGCGTTCATTTTCCTAAATTCCAAAGCGTGTCCAACTCACGCTCGTTTTATTCCACGAATGCTTAAAACTTTGCAAATAGACTCCTAATTGAAAAATAGAGATGTTTTGAGACCAAATAAGAATTTGATCTTTTGAGCACTCATTTTGAGCATCTTAGTAGCATATTATAACCGTTCATTTGCTTGAATTCCAAAGCGTGTCAAACTCACGCTCGTTTTATCCCATGAATGCTTAAGACTTTGCAAATAGACTCCAAATTAAAAAATAGAGATGTTTTGAGACCAAATAAGCATTTTATCTTTTGAGGACACATTTTGAGCATCTTAGTAGGGTATTATAAGTGTTCATTTTCCTCAATTCCAAAGCGTGTCAAACTCACGCTCGTTTTATCCCACGAATGCTTAAAACTTTGCAAATAGACTCCTAATTGAAAAATAGAGAATTTTTGAGACCAAATAAGCATTTCATCTGTTGAGCACTCATTTTGAGCATCTTAGTAGCGTATTATAACCGTTCATTTGCTTGAATTCCAAAGCGTGTCAAACTAACGCTCGTTTTATCCCATGAATGCTTAAAACTTTGCAAATAGACCCCTGATTGAAAAATATAGAAGTTTTGAGACCAAATAAGCAATTGATCTTTTGAGGACACATTTTGAGCATCTTAGTAGGGTATTATAGGCGTTCATTTTCCTAAATTCCAAAGCGTGTCCAACTCACGCTCGTTTTATCCCACGAATGCTTAAAACGTTGCAAATAGACACCAAATTGAAAAATAGAGAAGTTTTGAGATCAAATAAGAATTTGATCTTTTGTGCACTCGTTTTGAGCATCTTAGTATCATATTATAACCGTTCATTTGCTTGAATTCCAAAGCGTGTCAAACTCACGTTCGTGTTATCCCATGAATGCTTAAAACTTTGCAAATAGACTCCAAATTAAAAAATAGAGATGTTTTGAGACCAAATAAGCATTTTATCTTTTGAGGACACATTTTGAGCATCTTAGTAGCGTATTATAAGCGTTCATTTGCTTAAATTCCAAAGCGTGCCAAACTCACGGTCGTTTTAACCCACGAATGCTTAAAACAATGCAAATAGACTCCTAATTGAAAAATAGAGAAGTTTTGAGACCAAATAAGCATTTGATCTTTTGAGGACACATTTTGAACATCTTAGTAGCGTATTATATGCGTTAATTTGCTTTGATTCCAAAATTTGTCAAACTCATGCTCGTTTTATCCCACGAATGCTTAAAACTATGCAAATAGACTCCAAATTAGAAAATAGAGAACTTTTGAGACCTAATAAGCATTTGATCTTTTGAGGACACATTTTGAGCATCTTAGTAGTGTATTATATGCGTTCATTTGCTTAAATACAATAACTTGTCAAAGTCATGCTCCTTTTAACCCACGAATGCTTAAAACAGTGCAAATAGACTCCTAATTAAAAAATAGAGATGTTTTGAGACCAAATAAGCATTTGATCTTTTGAGGACACATTTTGAGCATCTTAGTAGCTTACTATAAGCGTTCATTTGCTTAAATTCCAAAGCGTGTCAAACTCACGCTTGTTTTAACCCACGAATGCTTAAAACAGTACAAATGACTCCTAATTAAAAAATAGAGAGGTTTTGAGACCAAATAAGCATTTGATCTTTTGGGGACACATTTTGAGGATCTTAGTAGCGTATTATTAAGCGTTTATTTGCCTAAATTCCAAAGCGTGTCAAACTCACGCTCGTTTTATCCCACGAATGCTTAAAACTTTGCAAATAGACTCCTAATTGAAAAATAGAGAAGTTCTGAGACCAAATAAGCATTTGATCTTATGAGGACACATTTTGAGCATCTTAGTAGCGTTTTATGAGCGTTCATTTGCTTAAATTCCAAAGCGTGTCAAACTCATGCTCGTTTTATCCCATGAATGTTTAAAACTTTGCAAATAGACTCCAAATAAAAAATAGAGAAGTTTTGAGACCAAATAAGCATATGATCTTTTGAGGTCTCATTTTTAGCATCTTAGTAGCGTATTATATGCGTTCATTTGCTTAAATTCCAAATCTTGTCAAACTCACTCTCGTGCTATCCCACGAATGCTTACAACTTTGCAAATAGACTCGAAATAAAAAATAGAGAACTTTTGAGACCAAATAAGGATTTGATCTTTTGAGGACTCATTTTGAGCATCTTAGTAGCGTATTATAAGTGTTCATTTGCTTAAATTCCAAAACGTGTCAAACTCACGCTCGTGTTATCCCACGAATGCTTACAACTTTGCAAATAGACTCGAAATAAAAAATAGAGAACTTGTGAGACTAAATAAGGATTTGATCTTTTGAGGACTCATTTTTAGCATCTTAGTAGCGTATTATAAGCGTTCATTTGTTTAAATTCCAAAACTTGTCAAACTCACGCTCGTTTTATCCCACGAATGCTTAAAACTTTTCAAACAAACTCCAAATTAAAAAATAGAAAACTTTTGAGACCAAATAAGCATTTGATCTTTTGAGGTCTCATTTTTAGCATCTTAGTAGCGTATTATATGCGTTCATTTGCTTAAATTTTGATGTGAGAATTAACTTGACACTCAAATTAAACCCTATGGATGACAATTGTAGTATGTACGCAAGTAGAGATCGTTCTAGACTGGGGATTAAACTAGGGATGCTAATCAATGTGAAAATGACTCAAAAATACTAAACTAGACTTTATAGACTCAAAACTTACTTTAAGCACTCAGAACAGTAAGAAACAATAAAAAAGGCTCAATTCTAGACCTAACAAGTGAATTAGACGAAAATCAACTTAATGGACTCAAAAGACTCACAGAAAACAGATTTAGACTCTACAAACACAATTTAATAACAAGGGGGTTTGTTTTCACGAAATTGAATTTAAAACAGAAACCTGTAAACAAACTTCAAAGAAAACAAATTATGATGAAATTGAATGATGAGAAAGTAGTTAGAGAGGTCCTTATCCACACATGAACATATGCATACAACTTGATTCCCAGTTATTCTTCCAACAAACTATGAATGACAATGCTCCAAATTAATTGTATTGAACCAATGAATTCTCAGATTTCCCTAGATTCATTGAATTGAATGGGATACGCATCACAACCAATTATTCTTCATCAAACTCCCTAACTATGGAATACGCATGATAGAGACATTCAACAAAGATCATTAATTTCAATGGAAATCATAAACATTGACTAGGCATTCATAACTATGGAATACGCATGTTAATCCAACCTAGGGTTTACTAAACACAATCGTGACTAGCGATCTTTACTACTCATGAATATAAGTTCATAACAATTAGGTGAAATTTCCTTATATCCTAGCATCAAATCTATGCATGGAAATTAAGTGTCGACCCTCAACCCACATACATAAACAAGTTCTTAATCAACACAGAAAAGTAAACCACATTCTTAGTTCATGAATTCATAACTGGAGTAAATCAAATAATAACCAACATATGTCCATGGTTTCCAATTCTCCTCTAACTAAACAAAAATTAGCTCCACATGTTTAACATAATTGAAACACAAATTAAATTAAACATGAAAACAGAAACAAGGGAAGAAAGAACTCTAAACACTCTCATGGTTGCAGATGGCATGCGCAAGGTTTCTTCCTTCCTTTAGGTGGCGGCACAAGGTCTTCTCTTCTCCAAAGGGTGGCGGCACAAGGTGTATGGGTGTGTGGACGATGGCTGAATGGTGGTGGAGTGGTGACTTGCAGCTGAATTGAATGGTGGTTGCGGCAAGGATTAATACATATATATATAGGCACCACAAACCCTAGGTCAATCAGATTAGAGCTTGGACTTAGCATAAGTGAGGGATTAGGGCCTCTAGGTGCTGCAGGAATTGTAAGTCCACAAAGGAAAAGGTTTATGGCGCAATTAACCCAAATCCACAAGGAAAAGGGCCTAATTAAATCAGAAATCCAAAGGGGAAGAGGGAATAGGTGCGGCAACAATTGGAGGGAAAGGGAGATGGATTGCAAGGCAAGGCAAAGGCCTTCTAGAAGGGTTCTAGGCGCCACTTTTGTAAGAAATCTGTTTTAGGCTTCTAGAAATAACATTTTAGCATGTTTTTAGGAAAGACAAGACATGAAACACAAGGCATGTCTTTAGGAATCGATAAGGCCTTCTAGAAGGGACAAGACATGGAACATGACATGAGACATGTACCATATTTTATGGAACATGTTTGGATAATGTTGGATAAGATAAGGATATGGATAATGTTCCACCTTTCTTGCACTTTCCTTATCTTCTTTGTCTTAAACTTGTTTCTTGATCTTTAAAACTGATTCTTAGCTCATTTGACCTCCAAATTCATCCATCCATGGTGCTCCATATGCATGTACTCCATTTAAGCTCAATTTAGCTCTAAAATGCACCAAAACGCACTTTTTTGCTTCACTTGCCATTTGGACCTACAAACACACGAAAATAGCTTAAATGACTATAATAAACGATAACTAACTATGTAAGTGCAAGAAAACAAGCTAAGTAGCATAAATATGCTCCTATCAAATTCCCCCACACTTAGTTTTTGCTAGTCCTCGAGCAAAACAAAGAAACAAAACATAACCTAAACCTTCCAACGTTCGCCTCAGGGATTTCCAATGGTACATAACATGCCAAAGATCATTATTCCCACAGATTTTAGTCATTCCTACTCTTGAGCATATACTTAATCATAGTTACCATTCACTAGCTCACATTTAATCGTTTAAAACAACATTATGAACGTAGTAACATGCCTTAGAGAATCCACTCAATTCCTTACCGGATACACTCTTATTTTCACACAGATTTTCTAACTACACTCCCTACACTAGGTATATGTGAGAAGATTGATGTAATCATGAAAACGAACACTTACATATGTTATAACAAAGGAAGCACTTTTCTGCAATTATTAAGCATGTATAGATATGATCTCATGAACGGAATGCTACTACTTAGATGCAAGAACCAGGGACACCATATGCTTAAACCAATCCCAAACTTCACATATTGAAACACATAACACTCAAGATAGAAGTTAAGGGTTGTAACGAGGCTAAGGGGTATTGGTTAACAAAGAAAGGTTAAGGATAAACAAAAGTTCTTAAAGCAATAGCAAACAAAGTAATGAAATTGACACTTAGAATTCACTTTTGAGTGCAGAAAATCACTTAGACACACCAGGGAATGAAATACACAATACTTAGGGTCAAATTTAACTTTTTGGACCCTTTCTTCAACAATCAACACTTGTGAGTTCTTTCTCACTTATTTTGAACTCTTTTTCATTCTTTTCACTTTTTTTTCTTTTTCTTTTGTCGTGCCCCTATTCCTGTTTTTGGCACATAATCACACACATAAATCCCTTCCCCTACACTTGTTTTTCTGCAAGAGAACAATCAAAAGGAATTCATTCTAAGTCATGTTCACTATGCTTTAAGAACAAGGGAATGGATGGTCCTATTCTAGGCTAGGTAGGGATAAAGTGGGTTAACAAAGAACATAGGCTCAACAAGGCTCAACGGGGCTTAAACCTACAGTGCAATATGCAAAGGTTTAGGCCTTTTGGCTCTGGGTTTAACTAAATAACTTCATCTTGTTATGTGTTATGCATTCAATTTTATGCCTTGAATGAAACGGGCATGAGTTCTAGTATTTGGAACTCAATGATGAAATGCCTTCTAAGCAGTAACCAAGCAAAGAATAATGAGATCATGCAACGACTTTAGAAAACAACAATTGCACAGATTATTAACTCTCCAAAGAACGTTAAAAGCTCAAGTCTCTCAAGGTTGTAGCGTTAGTTTGAGTTTCTTCCTTCAAGCATGTTACAACAACTAATTTTTTTCTTTAGATTACATGTGAATTCATGAACTATAATTACAACGAAGCATAAACCAAAGAGCATATCAAACTTTCATCCATGTTTGTAACTTACTTTAACAGTTATGCAATTAAAAACCAAATCCTCATCATTGTGTTGGAAGGTACCCTAAGACACAAAAACAACTCAAAAACGACTCTTTTGGGTATTTTTCAAACTTTTTTCGAATTTTTCTTGGGTTTTCTGTTATATGACACTAAAACACTCTAAAAACACTTAAAACAGTGAGAAACAACATTAGAAGTGATAGGTGATAAAATTCCACGAATTTCATACAAAAACAGCTTTTACCCCCCCCACACACACACTTAAACCAAACATTGTCCTCAATGTTTCAAACATAGATTCACACAAACACAATCAAATAACACAACTAGCAAACACAACACAACTGGCAGAGTATAAGCAATACAGAGAAAGGTTAGGGACGCAAATCTGGGTTTGGAGTGAGAATTCCTTCGTTCTCTTGTTTCAACACATGGGTTGCCTTCCAAGAAGCGTTTGCTTTAACGTCTTCCAGCCGGACGGTACCTCCGTTTAAGCTTGACTAGGCCCCATGGCATAGACGGGTACATCTTCCAAGACATGCTCCTCAAATGTCTCGTGCATTGGGTCTATGTATGGCAGTGGATAGTGATGCTCCCAGATTGTGGCATTGAGCCTCCCAACGTCAAAGTAAGCACTCCCACTATCACGGATTCGATTTGGTACCTGCACCAATGAAGGCAATAACTTATTAGTCGAAATAGGAATTGGAATTAGAGGAGGAGGCTTACCAATGCATTTAGATGAAGACTCAAAAGGGGCAGCAAAGGTGGTGCTCTCGGCCTGTTTCTTATGTTCCACGCCAATCCCTTCTTCGACGATGCTTCTAGGTACATCCTTGTTGAGTGGTGCGGATGAATGTTCCTGCCCTAAATTTTTAATCACATCTATGGCAAAACAAGAACGAACATCATTAGGATTCTTAACATATTCAGGAACTTTGAATTTAATCAAATCACCACCAAACTCCATTTTTAACTCTCCCTTAGCCACATCAATCTTGGTTTGTGCTGTCTTCATGAAGGGCCTCCCTAATAGGATCGGAAATGGGGTAGAATAGGGTGAATCCTCCATGTCAAGCACGTAAAAGTCCGCTGGAAAAATCAAATTGCCCACGTGCACCAAAACATCTTCCAAAACACCATTTGGATATGCATTAGAAGGATCGGCTAATTGAATACTCACACCATCGTTTTTAAGCTCACCTAAGTTCATAGATGCATAAATAGAGTATGGCATAACATTAATTGAAGCCCCTAAGTCTAACATGCATTGTTCAAACTTAGTATTGCCAATAACGCACGGAATTGTAAAACTACCTGGATCTTTGCATTTAGGGGGTAATTTCCTTTGTAATATGGTAGAAACATTCTCACTTACTTGAACGACCTCTTTCTTCGAAATCCTTCTCCTTGTTGTACAAAGTCCTTTTAAAAACTTAGCATACCTCGGGACTTGCTTGATTGCATCAAGGAGCAGGATATTGACTTGAACTTTTCAGAAGGTCTCTAGAATGTCCATCTCGGCTTCTTCCTTCTTTGATTGCCTAAACCTGCCAGGAAAGGGCACATTCAATGGAATAGAACTTGAAAAATTCAAATTTGGACTTACCTTGTTGGTTTGGGACGGCTTAAAAGTGCTAGATGGCTACAGCAAAGGTGAATCCTTCAATGCCGTGGGTTGTGCTCCCTGGGCTTCTTCTTGCAGCAACTTGTCCTCCTTTTCTTCACTTGATTTGGATGGGTTTGGATCGGTTCCAACCTGTTTACTACTTCGCAACATGATTGCATTGACGGTTTCAAAGCCTCCTTTAGGATTCACAACGGTTGAACTAGGCAATTTGCCTTGTTCTCTAATCTGCCCCATGAACTCCGCTATTTGACCCATTTGCTTTTCCAAGTTATCCACCCTTTTGTCTTGGATTTACCTCTCTTTGTTTTGATTTTGTACTTCCTGCGTCAAAGTAGTAAGTAACTTAACAATTTGATCATTATCCAAAGACATACCTGAGCTTGTTGGGGCAGATTGCAATTGGGTTTGATTGGGGATGAATGGCTTTGTATAAAAGCCCGGTGGTTACTGCCTAAATCCTCCTTGTTGTTGGGGTTGTTGAGGATCCTTCCACTTGAAATTTGGATGGTCCCTCCACCCCAGATTGTAGGTGTTTGAGTATGGATCGTGACGTGGTTGATTTTGGCTCCCAAACTCCACGACATTTGCAGATTCCCACCCTCCATTCTCAATCAATTGAGGGCATTGATCATTGGCATGTCTTTGCATAGAACACACGCCACAAACACTTGGTCCATGTATCTTCATTCCCTCGGCCAACTGAGAAACAATAGAAGTAAAGTTAGCTAATCGGGATTGAATGTCGGACGTAGAACGGACCTCATTCACTTATGGCCGTGGGGGGTCTCTTTGTCCAACACCTTCATATTGTTGTGCATTGTGTGCTCAGTTTGCAATTAGAATTTTGGCAGCCACCAAAGTCTTGTCCACCAATGCACCTCCCGCCGAGGCATCTAGCATTTGGCGTTCCATGAGAAGGAGTCCTTCGTAGAAATATGATGTGAGAATTAGATTGACACACAAATTAAACCCTATGGATGACAATTGTAGTATAAGAGCAAATAGGGATCGTTCTAACCGGGGATTAACTAGGGATGCTAATCAATGTGAAATTGACTCAAAAACGTAAAAACAAAGTTTAAAACACTAAACTAGACTCAAAGAATGCAAAACTAGAGTTTAAAACACTTAAACAAAGCAAAAGACTCAAAACAGCCCAGAAACACTCAAAACTGCCTCAAAATCACTTTCTGGGCAGTTTTGAGCACAAACACAATTTTTGACGAAAATTTGTTCTAACTTGACTCAAAACTCCTAGAAACACAATCTAAATGTATTTCTAACTAATTTAACACTTTAAAATAAATGGGGGATTGGTTTTGACGAATTTAGAATTAAAACAGAAACTTGCAAACAAAACAGATTCTAAACAGATTTTGGTGAATTGAATGGATTGAGAACTAGTTAGAGGGTTCCTTATCCACACATGAACATATGCATATAACTTTGATTCCCAGTTATGATTTCAACAAACTTATGAATGACGGTGTCCCAAATTAATTGTATTGAACGAATTAATTCTCAGATTTCCCTAGATTCATTGAATTGAATGGAATACGCATCACAACCAAATTATTCCTCATCAAAGTCCCTAACTATGGAATACGCATGAGAGAGACATTCAACAAGAATCATTAAGTTCAATGGAAATCATAAACAACGACTAGGCATTCATAACTATGGAATACGCATGTTAATCCAACCTAGGGTTTACTAAGCACAATCGTGACTAGCGATCTTTACTACTCATGAATATAAGTTAATAACGATTAGGTGAAATTCCCTTATATCCTAGCATCAAGTTTAAGCATGCAAATTAAGTGTCGACCCTCGACCCACATACATAAACAAGTTCTTCATCAAAACAGAAAAGTAAACCACATCCACAATTCATGAATTCATAACTGTACTAAATCAAATCATAACCAACATATGTCCATGGCTTCATTGGCATGTCTTTGCATAGAACACACGCCACAAACACTTGGTCCATGTATCTTCATTCCCTCGGCCAACTGAGAAACAATAGAAGTAAAGTTAGCTAATCGGGATTGAATGTCGGACGTAGAACGGACCTCATTCACTTATGGCCGTGGGGGGTCTCTTTGTCCAACACCTTCATATTGTTGTGCATTGTGTGCTCAGTTTGCAATTAGAATTTTGGCAGCCACCAAAGTCTTGTCCACCAATGCACCTCCCGCCGAGGCATCTAGCATTTGGCGTTCCATGAGAAGGAGTCCTTCGTAGAAATATGATGTGAGAATTAGATTGACACACAAATTAAACCCTATGGATGACAATTGTAGTATAAGAGCAAATAGGGATCGTTCTAACCGGGGATTAACTAGGGATGCTAATCAATGTGAAATTGACTCAAAAACGTAAAAACAAAGTTTAAAACACTAAACTAGACTCAAAGAATGCAAAACTAGAGTTTAAAACACTTAAACAAAGCAAAAGACTCAAAACAGCCCAGAAACACTCAAAACTGCCTCAAAATCACTTTCTGGGCAGTTTTGAGCACAAACCCAATTTTGGACGAAAATAGGTTCTAACTTGACTCAAGACTCTTAAAAACACAATCTAAATGTATTTCTAACTAATCTAACACTTTAAAATAAATGGGGGATTGGTTTTGACGAATTTAGAATTAAAACAGAAACTTGAAAACAAAACAGATTCTAAACAGATTTTGGTGAATTGAATGGATGGAGAAACTAGTTAGAGGGTTCCTTATCCACACATGAACATATGCATATAATTTGATTCCCAGTTATGATTCCAACAAACTTATGAATGACGATGCCCCAAATTAATTGTATTGAACTAATTAATTCTCAGATTTCCCTAGATTCATTGAATTGGATGGAATACGCATCACAACCAAATTATTCCTCATCAAAGTCCCTAACTATGGAATACGCATGATAGAGACACTCAACAAAGATCATTAAGTTCAATGGACATCATAAACATCGACTAGGCATTCATAACTATGGAATACGCATGTTAATCCAACCTAGGGTTTACTAAACACAATCGTGACTAGCAATCTTTACTACTCATGAATATAAGTTAATAACGATTAGGTGAAATTCCCTTATATCCTAGCATCAAGTTTAAGCATGCAAATTAAGCGTGCACTCTCAATCAACATACATAAACAAGTTCTTAATCAAAACAGAGAAGTAAACCACATCCAAAGTTCATGAATTCATAACTGGAGTAAATCAAATCATAACCAACATATGTTCATGGCTTCAAATTCGCCTCTAACTAAAAAGAAATTAGTTCCACATGTTTAACATAATTGAGAAACAAATTAAATTAAACATAGAAACGAAACGAAGGAAGAAAGAACTCTGAAACTCCCCAATGGTGGCAGATTGCATGCGTGAGCCTTCTCCTCCCTTTTGGATTGCACCGAGCACTCTTCCTATCCTCCAAAGATGGCGCACAAGGTGGGTATGGTGGCTGCAAGGTGCGGCAAAGGTGGATGAATGGTGATATGGATGGTGGGTTGCGGCAAGGATGGAAAATATGGAGAATGGTGGTTGTAGGTTGCGGAAAAGGGGTGTGAAGGAATTCTGGCGAATTTCTAAATGGGGGGTGATGAATGGGTGCGGCACACATAAGGAATATATATATAGGCACCCTAAACCCTAGGTTAATCAGGTTTAGGGTTTCTAGAAGGCCAAATCCACCAAGAATTGGGTTAAAACAATCAGAAGTTGAATGGGATTGGGCCCTAGGTGCGGCAGATTTGGTTTAGAGGGCTAGGGTTTCTAGAATGCCTTGCAAGGCAAGGAAAACATGTTTCTAGAAGGGAATAGGTGCGGCCCAATGTGATGGGCTAGGGTTTAGGGTGCGGCAATGTGGGCTAGGAGGGTTTAGATGTGGCTGAGATGATAAGGCCCAAGGATGGCCTTCTAGAAAGGATTAGGACATCTCCATTTCAAGAATAGAAACTCTTCAAGAATGGAAACCTTCGGAATTAGAAACTTCCAAACTTAGAAACTTCGGTTTTCACTTTTGACTCTTCATTCGTCCTTCGCTTTGAATTCCATTCTTCACATCCTCATTCACTCCTTAGCTCATTTTAGCTCCAAAATCGTCCATCCATGGTGCCCCCTGTGTATGTACTCCATTTAAGCTCAATTTAGCTCTAAAACGCACCAAAACGCACTTTCTTGCTTCACTTGCCATTTGAACCTACAAATACACGAAAATAGCTTAAATCACTATAATAAACAATAACTAACTACGTAAGTGCAAGAAAACAAGCTAACTAAGTAGCATAAATATGCTCCTATCAAAATATTGAATGAGTAGCTCCTCCTTCATTTGATGCTGTGGACATGAAGCAACAAGAGATTTAAAACGTTCATAATAAGGTGGAAACGATTCACCTTGGTTTTGTTGGATACCACTAATCCGTTTCCTCAAGAGAATGACTCTTGAAGTTGGGAAAAACTTCTCCAAGAATACTCTTTTCGTACTGTCCCAAGATGTAACCGTTCCGGGTGCTAACTCATAGAGCCAATCTTTGGCCTTTTCCAAAAGAGAGAATGGAAAAGCCTTCATCATCAGAATGTTCCCATCGACATTGATGGGTGTCATGCTCAAACAAACAACCTGGAACTCCTTAAGATGCTTGTTGGGATCTTCCATGGACAGCCCATGGTATTTAGGAATGTGGTGCAACAAGCTTGACTTCAACTCAAACTCATCGGTCTTGCCTTGGGCAGCCCCGGGGTATTGAATGCATAAAGGTGCGGCCTTGGCCAACCCCGAGGCCGAGAGCTCCTTAATTGTACGATTGTTCGCTGCCATAACTTCTTCTACTTCTTCAAATTCAGATTCGGCCTCTGAACTTGAACTAGGTTCACTAGGTTCGGGATGCCTCCTATTTCTTCTCAAATCACGTTCAAAATCATCGTTAAAGTCCAAGATATGTGCATGCACGGTTTGAGAACTCCGCGTCATGCACTAGTAGCTAAACCAAGAAAACAAAACAAAATAAAAAAACTAGATAAAAACAACCAAAACACACGGCAAACACAAGGGATTAGCAATTTTGCTAATCCCCGGCAACGGCGCCAAAATTTGATGTGAGAATTAACTTGACACTCAAATTAAACCCTATGGATGACAATTGTAGTATGTACGCAAGTAGGGATCGTTCTAGACCAGGGATTAACTAGGGATGCTAATCAATGTGAATAAGACTCAAAAACACTAAACTAGACTCAATTCTAGACCTAACAAGTGAATTAGACGAAAATCAACTTAATGGACTCAAAAGACTGATGTGAGAATTATATGCACACAAATTAAACCCTCTTTTTATCAATTGTAGTAAAGAATGTAAGTAGGGATCGTTCTGGACCGGGGATTAGGAGTGATATGATATTAATTAGCACTCAAATTAAACCCTCTTTTGACAATTGTAGTAAAGTATGTAAGTAGGGATCGTTCTGGACCGGGGATTAGGAGGGATTGCTAAACACTTGGAAACTGACTTAAAAACTTAAAAACAAAGTTTAAAACACTAAACTAGACTCAAAGAATGCAAAATTAAAAGTTAAAACGCCAAAACAAAGCAAAGACTCAAAACAGCAACCTAATGACTCAAAACTGCCTAAAAACCACTTTCTGGACAGTTTTGAGAATCTAACAAGAACTTGGACGAATTTGGGTGAAAACTTGAATCAAAATACTTAGAAACACAACTCAAAACACTTTCTAGGTACTCTAAGACTTCAGAACACGTTCAAAAGACTAAAACGGATTAAAAACACTCAAAACTGCCTAAAAACACAAACTAGGCAGTTTCTAGCAAAAACACAACTTTAGACGAAAATAAGGTTTTGGGTTGATTCAAAACCTTCTAAAACATAAATAAAACAGATTCTAAACACTTTAGAACAATAAAGTAAAGGGGGATTTGGTTTGGACGTAAATTGAAATCAACACAGATCCTTTAAAGCAAACAGATTGTAAAACGTTTTTGGATGAAAAGGATGGATAAAAGGCTAGTTAGGAGGCTCTTCTCCACACATGTCACACTTGCAAACAAAACGATTTTCAGTTGTTCTTCCAGTGAGTTACAAATCCTCAATGCCCCAAATTAACCATGAATTGCATAGATTAATTTTCAGATTTTCCTTAAGTTAATGGATTGGATGATTGCATACGACAACCCAAAGCATTCCCCACAAGTTCCCTCAATGAATTGCATACAAGAGATACAAGCAGAAATCATTAAGTTCTAAGAAAACCATAAGCATTGACGAGGCACTTGTTACTATGAATTGCATGAAACTTATGCCCAGAATTCATTCAACGCGATCGTTGAGAAACAACCTTCACTACTTGTGATTATAAGATTGTAACTATTAGGTGAAACTCCCTCATAATCTAGCATCATATTCATGCATGAAAACTAAGTGTGCACTCTCAATCAACATACACAAATAAGTTATCAATCAAATAGATGAACGAATTGAATCCACAACTTATGAAATAACAACTGAATGTAATCAAATCATATTGCAAGCATGTACATGGTTTCGAATCACCCCCCAACTAAGGGGGTTTAGTTCCTCATACTCACAACATAAAGTTTATTGAATTGAAACATTGAAAACATAAGAAAGATTACACCTAAAAGTTCCAGCAATCTGCAAGAGACTAGCAAGCACATTCAAGGGCACTCCTTCTTCCTTCTTGCTGCGGCACAAAGTATGGAGATGGTTTGGGATGTGTTTGAATGATGTAGAATGGAGGAAAAGTGTCTAGGATGGGTGTATGGTGCGGCTAGGGGGGTTTGGGATCAGAAAATATGGGTTTGGATGAAGGTTGGGCACGGCAAAGGTAGGGGATGGATTTCTGGCGTGAATGAATGATCATGGGTGCGGCACACATAAGAGAAATATAAATAGGCACCCTAAACCCTAGGTCAATTCAGGTTAGGGCTTGGATTTCATTTAATTAATGGATTAGGCCTCCTAAGTCTAGCAGAAATTGTAAATCCAATAAGGAAAAGGGTTTATGGCCCAATTAACCCAAATCCACAAGGTGCGGCAGCTAGGGATAAGGTGATAAGGCTTCTAGAAGGCCTTGCAAGGCAAGGGATTAGGCCATCTAGAAGGCTAGGGTGCGGCATGGATCAAGGGAGTAGGATAGGGCTTCTAGAAAGCCCCAAAACTGCTAGAAACTTCATGAAACTCACAGCAAGGAGTAGGAATGATCTAGAACTTCCAATTTGTTTCCAACAATGCTTAGGGAACCTTTGTGCACTAGGATTAGGAAAACTAATCCTACTTCATCTTGGAATTCCTTTTCCTTCTAGGACTAGGAAAACTTCATTGTTGTGACAATTTGAGGCCTTTGGGATTCCACTTTTCCTACTTCAAGTAGGAAACCTTGTTTGAGTAGGAAACTTTGTTCTTTTAGGAATCCTAATTCAACTAGGAAACCAATTTCAACTAGGAATCCTAATTTAACTAGGAAACCTTCTCCATTAGGGATTTTCCTACTCCAACTAGGAAACCTTGCTCAAGTAGGATTCCAAGCTCTAATTTGCTCCAAAAGGCTCCATTTTGCTTCTTTTCGCACACTTTGGCCCTAGAACCTGAAAACACACAAAAGTGACTTTAAACACTAAAATAACTAAGTAAACACACTTTAAATGCACGAGAACAAGCCAAATAAGTAGCATAAATATGCTCCTATCAAATTCCCCCACACTTAGATTTTGCTAGTCCTCGAGCAAAACAAACAAAAGGAAGGAAACAAAACGAAACAACTAACCAAAACAAAAACCTAAACCTTCCAACGTTTGCCTCAGGGATTTCCAATGCACATGACATGTTAAAGATTGTTATCCCCACAGATTTGAATTATCTTTACACGAGCACATACTTAATTAAAGCCACTACTTACTAGTTCATACGTAATCAATTAAACCAATGCTTTGAATGTAGTAACATGCCTTAGAGAATTCCCTCAATTCCTTACAAGATATGCACTCTATTTTCACTCAGATTTTCTAACTCCACACCCTACACTAGACATATGTGAGAAGATTGATGTAGATAAGAAAACGAATGCTCACATATATGTATCACAACGAACGCAATTTCTAGAGTTAAAGAGCATGTTTAGATATGATCTCATGATTGGAATGCTACTACTTAAATGCGAGAACCAGTGACACCATATGCTCATACCAAATTCAAACTCCACAAATTGAAACACATAACACTCAAGATAGAAGTTAAGGGTTGTAATGGGGCTTGGGGTGTTTGGTTAACAAGGAAAGGATAAGGAAAACAAACGTTCTTTAAGCAATAGTAAGCGAAGCAATGAAATTGAGACTTAGAATTCCTTAGATTGTAGAAACTAACTTTAAAACACACTGGGAAGACTTAAACAACTCCTTAGGGCCGAATTCATTGTTTTGGACCCTTACTTCAACAAACATCACTTTGGTACTCTTTTTCACAACTTTTCAACTCTTTTTCATATTTTTCACATACTTTTCTTCATTTTTTTTTTCTTTTCTTTCTACCCGTGCCTATGGCACACAAATACACATGAGAACACTTCCCCCACACTTGCTTTCTGCCAACATTAGTCAAAAGGAATTCAATTTGAATCATGCTTTCCTATGCTTTAAGAACAAGGGTGTGGAAAGTCCTAATCTAGGCTAGGTGAGGATGATGTGGTTTAACAAGGAATGAAGGCTAACAAGGCTCAACGGGGTTAACTTAAACACAAAATGATGTAGGGCACACGGCATTTGGCTAAGGTGGTGGTAACTACACAACTTCATCTTGACAATGTGTTATGCAAATCAATTAACATGCTTTGAATGAAAGGGGCATGAGTTCTAGCATTTGGAACTATATGATGAAACGCCTTCTAAGTAGCAACCAAGCAAGGAATAATGAGATCATGCAACGACTTAGAAAACAAAGAATGCACAGATTTTAACTCTCCAAATAAACGTTTAGGCTCAAGTCTCACAAGGTTGTAGCGTTAGTTTGAGTTCGTTCCTTCAAGCATGTTACAAAAACTGATTTTTCCTTTATGATTGCATGTGAATTCATAAGTTATAACCACAACTAAGCATAAACAAAGAGTAAATCAAACTTTCATCCATGTTAATCACTCTCTTTAACAGCCATGCAATTACAAACCGAATCCTCATCATTGTGTTGGAAGGTACCCTAAGACACAAACAAACACACAAAAACAACTCAAAAATAACTCTTTTTGGGTTTTTAAAACAAATTTTTCAAATTTTTGTTTGATTTTCGGATTTTTACTTCAAAACACACTAAAACACACCAAAACTGCCCAAAAACACTTAAAAACAGCAAAGAACTAGTCTATAAGTTAAGGGTGATAAAATCCCACGAATTTGCAATTAAAACACTTAGTTACCCCCCCACACTTAAATCAAACATTGTCCTCAATGTTTCAAGCATAAAAACACACTAAACAAAAAGAAACACACAAACAGCAAGTACATAGCAAACTGGGCAGATTAGAAACAAGCAACAAAGTGAAGGGTTTTAGGAACGCAAATCTGGAATTGGAGTGATTCCTAGGGCTTCCTTTGTTGATTTGCATGGGTTGCCTCCCAAGTAGCGCTTTCTTTAACGTCTTGCAGCCGGACGAAGAACATGATCATGCCCCATTGGAGCCCACGGCATCAAGGGAGATGTCATCCACGGTTTGCTCCACAAAGTTCTCAAAATAAGGCTTCAATCGATGTCCGTTCACTTGGAATTCATGACCTGTTTTGATACTTTGAATCTGAATGGCACCATAAGAAGAGATGTTAGTAATAACAAATGGCCCAATCCACTTAGAACGCAGCTTACCGGGAAATAGACGAAGACGGGAGTTAAATAGCAACACTTTTTGCCCAATAGAGAATGTTTTGCCTCTAATCATCTTGTCATGAAACGCCTTGGTCTTCGCCTTGTAAATGCTAGCATTCTCGTATGCCTCTTGTCTTATCTCATCAAGTTCGTTTAATTGGAGCTTCCTATGGCAACCTGCGGCATCCATGTCCAGATTGAATTTCTTCACGGCCCAATGAGCTTTGTGCTCCAATTCCACAGGGAGGTGGCACGGCTTGCCATAGACAAGCCGAAATGGGGACATTCCTATTGGTGTTTTGTACGCCGTACGATACGCCCATAGTGCATCATCCAACCTTAAGCTCCAATCCTTCCTTGTAGGCCCAACGGTCTTTTCTAGGATTTGCTTGATCTCTCGGTTGGAAACCTCGGCTTGGCCATTTGTTTGAGGGTGGTAAGGTGTGGAAACCTTATGATTGACATTGTACTTCCTCAACAAGGCCTCAATGGTCCGGTTGCAAAAGTGAGACCCTCCATCACTAATGATCACACGTGGCATGCCAAATCTTGCAAAGATGTTAGTTCTAATAAAATCTGAGACCACTTTAGAATCGTTAGTCCGGGTGGCTTTTGCTTCCACCCACTTTGACACATAATCAACCGCAAGCAAGATATACATGAAACCAAATGAAGAAGGAAAGGGACCCATAAAGTCAATACCCCAAACATCAAATATTTCCACATTAAGAACAGAAACTTGCGGCATTTGGTCTTTTGCACTTATATTTCCGGTTCTTTGGCATTTATCACATGTTAAACAAAATGTTCTAGCATCCTTAAAGATATTAGGCCAATAGAATCCACATTGTAATACTTTAAGGGCTGTTCTTTGTGTGCCAAAGTGTCCACCACATGCATATGTATGACAAAAGCTTAGAATGGAATGAAATTCAGAATTAGACACACATCTACGTACAATCTGATCAGGGCAGAATTTCCAAAGATAAGGATCATCCCATACATAAAATCGTGCATCATATCTAAGCTTTTCACGTTGGTGCTTTGTGTAAGTGCTTGGAATTCGTTTTGACACCAAGAAATTGACCAAATCGGCATACCAAGGGGTACTTACCTCAATGGACAGAAGTTGTTCATCCGGAAATGTCTCAGAAATGGGGAGGGACTCTTCTTCACGCACCAATCTGCTCAAGTGGTCAGCCACCACGTTTTCACAACCTTTCTTGTCCCGAATCTCAATATCGAACTCTTGAAGTAGGAGCATCCAACGAATGAGCCTTGGTTTAGCCTCCTTTTTGGTGAAAAGATACTTCAAGGCTGCATGGTCAGTGAAAACAATGACTTTAGTACCAATTAGATATGATCTAAATTTATCTAAAGCAAATACAACCGCCAAAAGTTCTTTTTCGGTTGTAGAATAATTTAATTGAGCATCATTTAAAGTGCGTGAAGCATAATAAATAACATGGGAATGTTTATTTTTCTTTTGACCCAAAACAGCCCCTAGGGCATAATCCGAGGCATCACACATCAATTCAAATGGAATGGACCAATCCGGGGGAGTGATGATGGGTGCCGTGGTAAGTGACTCCTTGAGTTGCTTGAATGCCTTCTCACATGCCTCATTGAACTCAAAGGACACATCCTTTTGGAGGAGGCGGCATAGAGGTTGTGCAATTTTGGAAAAGTCCTTGATAAATCTTCTATAGAATCCTGCATGACCAAGAAACGAACGAACCTCTCTAACCGAAGTAGGAGAGGGTAAGTAACGTACAAGATCCACTTTAGACTTATCAACTTCAATTCCTTTTTCAGAGATTATATGACCTAAAACAATACCTTGTTTAACCATAAAGTGACATTTTTCCCAATTCAACACAAGGTTTGTTTCAACACAACGTTTCAAGATTAAAGTGAGATTATCCAAGCATTTATCAAAGGAATCACCAAACACACTAAAATCATCCATGAATATCTCAATAATCTTCTCAACATAATCAGAAAATATGCTTACCATACACCTTTGAAACGTGGCAGGAGCATTGCACAAACCAAATGGCATGCGTCGATATGCAAACGTTCCAAAGGGACAAGTAAAAGTGGTCTTTTCTTGATCATCCGGAGCAATAACAATTTGGTTATAACCTGAGTATCCATCAAGAAAACAATAAAAAGAATGACCGGCTAACCTTTCCAACATTTGGTCTAGAAACGGCAAAGGAAAGTGATCCTTCCTTGTGGTGGCGTTTATCTTCCTATAATCAATGCATACACGCCAACCGGTTTGAATTCTCATGGGTACAAGTTCATTCTCGGCATTTTCCACAACTGTCACTCCGGATTTCTTAGGCACACATTGGATAGGGGACACCCAACGACTATCGGAGATGGGATAAATCACCCCACAATCTAGAAGTTTAATTATCTCCTTTTTCACAACTTCCATCATTGGAGGGTTAAGACGGCGTTGAGCCTCTCTAGTTGGTTTGGCCCCCTCCTCAAGAAATATGTGATGCATACAAGTCGTAGGGCTTATACCTTTGATATCGGCCAATGTCCACCCTAGGGCAGATTTGAACTCCTTCAAAACTCGAAGCAATTTGTCTTCCTCATGTGCCGTGAGTGTGGAAGAGATGATGGCAGGTAATGTGTTGTTCTCCCCCAAGAAAATGTACTTCAAATGGCTTGGCAAAGGCTTGAGTTCAAGGGTAGGTGCCTGAATTATAGATGGAAGCAATTTGTTAGTCGAAATGGGAATGGACTCACGGTTAGTACACTTACCATCAAGCTTAGGTGAGGACTCAAGGGCAGCAACCACTTCAATTACATCCTCACTAGGGGGCACGGCATGA
Source organism: Crataegus laevigata (assembly GCA_963580275.1). Taxonomy (NCBI): domain Eukaryota; kingdom Viridiplantae; phylum Streptophyta; class Magnoliopsida; order Rosales; family Rosaceae; genus Crataegus; species Crataegus laevigata. The sequence goes on from OY756952.1 coordinate 20,183,529, forward strand.
AGTGTTTCATTCATGCCGTGACCTAGCATGCAATCTGCCCCTTTGTCATTGCATTCCATGCCTTGTGTAATGACTTTTTCAAGCACATCCTCGTTCAAATCTTCAAGATGTCCCTGCGCCAAAGAGTCAATGACATCAATAGAGAAACATGAGTGATCTTCACAAGGATACTTAATAGAATCAGAAAGATTGAAGTTAACAACTTCCCCATCAAATTCCATGGACAAAGTTCCATGAAACACATCAATTTTAGTCCGGGCTGTCTTCATGAATGGCCTTCCAAGTAGAATGGGCAGCGAGGGTGCATGATCCGATTCATCCATCTCAAGGACATAGAAATCCGCCGGAAAGATCAAATGGTTAACCTGCACCAAAACGTCTTCCAAAACTCCCTTTGGATAGGCATTAGATCTATCGGCCAATTGTATGATAACACCATCATTTTTTAACACGCCTAAGTTCATAGATGCATAAATGGAATATGGCATAACATTTATAGAAGCACCTAAGTCAAGCATGGCAGATTCAAATCTAGTGTTACCAATGACACAAGGAATGGTAAAACTACCCGGATCCTTACATTTGGGAGGTAATTTGCGTTGCAAGATAGCGGACACATTCTCACCTACCTTTACCACTTCTTTGGTCGAAAACCTCTTCCTAGTGGTGCACAATTCTTTCAAGAACTTAGCATACCTCGGGACTTGCTTGATTGCATCTAACAAAGGTATGTTAACTTGAACTTTCCTAAAGGTTTCAAGGATATCCTTTTCTGCTTCTTCCTTCTTTGTTTGCATAAACCTACTAGGAAAAGGCACATTTGAAGGGAAAACATTAGTATGAACTGAATTGGACACATTCTTACCCTTAGTGGCCGAATTGGACAGATTGGAGGCTTTGGGGACTTGCGGCAAAGGTGGAACCACTTTTGCCGTGGGCATGGTTGATTCCTCCTCCTCAATTTGGACGTTCATATCACCTTTAGGGCCTGTTTGTGATGGTCTAGGATCTGCCCCAATTTCTTTTCCACTTCTCAAGATTATGGCCTTTGCACTTTCAAATCCTCCCTTCGGATTTTGAATGGTGTTACTAGGGAGTTGTCCGGGCTCTCTAAACTTACCTACAAACTCGGCAATCTGCCCAATTTGTTTCTCAAGTTGATCCACCCTTTTATCTTGGTTTTGCATGGCCTTAGCTTGATCTTCCTGCCCATTAGACAACTTAGTTAGTATCTTAAGTAATGCATCATTGTCAAGAGACGTACCTGAGGAACTTGGGCTGGATTGGGCTTGATTCTGAGGTTGGCCGTAAGTTTTGGAAAAGAACCCCGGGGGTTGTTGCCTAAATCCTCCTTGGTTTTGAGGTTGTTGGGGCTCCCTCCACTTGAAATTGGGGTGGTCTCTCCAACCGGGGTTATAGGTGTTTGAATATGGATCGTTCCTTGGTTGGTTTTGACCTTGAAAACCAATTGCATGGGCGCTTTCCCATCCACCATTTTCAATCAATTGTGGACATTTTTCAGAGGCATGTCCTTGGATGGAACATACGCCACATACAATTGGTCCTTGCATCTTCATGCCCTCGGCCATCTGAGACACAAGAGAAGTGAGATTAGCCAATTGTGAATGAAGGTCGGAACTTGTACTTACCTCATGCACATGTTGCCGTGGGGGTCCCCTTTGGCCTACTCCCTCGTATTGTTGAGCGTTCAACGCTCGATTAGAGATCAAGATCTTGGCAGCCATGGGTGTTTTGTCCACCAATGCTCCCCCCGCCGATGCATCAAGCATTTGACGTTCTAAAGGTAGGAGGCCCTCGTAGAAGTATTGCAACAACAACTCCTCCTTCATCTGATGCTGTGGACAAGAAGCAACAAGTGATTTAAACCGTTCATAATATGTAGGGAAAGACTCACCTTCTTCTTGCTGAATTCCGCTTATCTTTTTGCGTAGGAGGATGATGCGAGAAGTTGGAAAAAACTTCTCCAAGAACGCCCTCTTCATACTCTCCCAAGATGTTACAGTGCCGGGAGCTAACTCATATAACCAATCCTTGGCTTTATCCATCAAAGAGAATGGAAAAGCCTTCATCTTCAAAATATTCCCGTCAACATTGACGGGAGTCATGCTAGAGCAAACTACTTCAAATTCCTTCAAATGTTTGTTAGGATCTTCCATGGACAAGCCATGGTATTTAGGAATATGATGAAGCAAACTTGATTTTAATTCAAACTCGTCCGTCTTACCTTGGGCAGCCGTGGGATATTGGATGCACAAGGGTGCGGCATTATCCAATCCCGAGGCCGAGAGCTCTTTGAGTGTACGGTTGTCTACCGCCATTCCTTGCTCTTCTTCCTCCTCTTGTGCCGTGGGCACCTCTTCCTCTTCCTCTTCTAGCACGTCTTCTTCAAGGACAGGTTCGGGGATGGGCTCTTGTTGGTTTCTAGTTCTTCTCAAATTCCTCTCAAAATCGTCGTCAAAGTCCAAGATGTTCTCACGAACCTTTTGAGAACTTCTAGTCATAAACTAGTACCTAGAACACAAGAAACAAAATAGGTCAGAAACTAAACAAAAATCTGAAGCAAAATAAAATAAAAGAAACAAAAACAATCCAAGGGATTAGCAAAATTGCTAATCCCCGGCAACGGCGCCAAAATTTGATATGATATTAATTAGCACTCAAATTAAACCCTCTTTTGACAATTGTAGTAAAGTATGTAAGTAGGGATCGTTCTGGACCGGGGATTAGGAGGGATTGCTAAACACTTGGAAACTGACTTAAAAACTTAAAAACAAAGTTTAAAACACTAAACTAGACTCAAAGAATGCAAAATTAAAAGTTAAAACGCCAAAACAAAGCAAAGACTCAAAACAGCAACCTAATGACTCAAAACTGCCTAAAAACCACTTTCTGGACAGTTTTGAGAATCTAACAAGAACTTGGACGAATTTGGGTGAAAACTTGAATCAAAATACTTAGAAACACAACTCAAAACACTTTCTAGGTACTCTAAGACTTCAGAACACGTTCAAAAGACTAAAACGGATTAAAAACACTCAAAACTGCCTAAAAACACAAACTAGGCAGTTTCTAGCAAAAACACAACTTTAGACGAAAATAAGGTTTTGGGTTGATTCAAAACCTTCTAAAACATAAATAAAACAGATTCTAAACACTTTAGAACAATAAAGTAAAGGGGGATTTGGTTTGGACGTAAATTGAAATCAACACAGATCCTTTAAAGCAAACAGATTGTAAAACGTTTTTGGATGAAAAGGATGGATAAAAGGCTAGTTAGGAGGCTCTTCTCCACACATGTCACACTTGCAAACAAAACGATTTTCAGTTGTTCTTCCAGTGAGTTACAAATCCTCAATGCCCCAAATTAACCATGAATTGCATAGATTAATTTTCAGATTTTCCTTAAGTTAATGGATTGGATGATTGCATACGACAACCCAAAGCATTCCCCACAAGTTCCCTCAATGAATTGCATACAAGAGATACAAGCAGAAATCATTAAGTTCTAAGAAAACCATAAGCATTGACGAGGCACTTGTTACTATGAATTGCATGAAACTTATGCCCAGAATTCATTCAACGCGATCGTTGAGAAACAACCTTCACTACTTGTGATTATAAGATTGTAACTATTAGGTGAAACTCCCTCATAATCTAGCATCATATTCATGCATGAAAACTAAGTGTGCACTCTCAATCAACATACACAAATAAGTTATCAATCAAATAGATGAACGAATTGAATCCACAACTTATGAAATAACAACTGAATGTAATCAAATCATATTGCAAGCATGTACATGGTTTCGAATCACCCCCCAACTAAGGGGGTTTAGTTCCTCATACTCACAACATAAAGTTTATTGAATTGAAACATTGAAAACATAAGAAAGATTACACCTAAAAGTTCCAGCAATCTGCAAGAGACTAGCAAGCACATTCAAGGGCACTCCTTCTTCCTTCTTGCTGCGGCACAAAGTATGGAGATGGTTTGGGATGTGTTTGAATGATGTAGAATGGAGGAAAAGTGTCTAGGATGGGTGTATGGTGCGGCTAGGGGGGTTTGGGATCAGAAAATATGGGTTTGGATGAAGGTTGGGCACGGCAAAGGTAGGGGATGGATTTCTGGCGTGAATGAATGATCATGGGTGCGGCACACATAAGAGAAATATAAATAGGCACCCTAAACCCTAGGTCAATTCAGGTTAGGGCTTGGATTTCATTTAATTAATGGATTAGGCCTCCTAAGTCTAGCAGAAATTGTAAATCCAATAAGGAAAAGGGTTTATGGCCCAATTAACCCAAATCCACAAGGAATAGGGCTAATTAAATCTGAAATCCAAGGGAAAATAGGGCAAAAGGTGCGGCAGCTAGGGATAAGGTGATAAGGCTTCTAGAAGGCCTTGCAAGGCAAGGGATTAGGCCATCTAGAAGGCTAGGGTGCGGCATGGATCAAGGGAGTAGGATAGGGCTTCTAGAAAGCCCCAAAACTGCTAGAAACTTCATGAAACTCACAGCAAGGAGTAGGAATGATCTAGAACTTCCAATTTGTTTCCAACAATGCTTAGGGAACCTTTGTGCACTAGGATTAGGAAAACTAATCCTACTTCATCTTGGAATTCCTTTTCCTTCTAGGACTAGGAAAACTTCATTGTTGTGACAATTTGAGGCCTTTGGGATTCCACTTTTCCTACTTCAAGTAGGAAACCTTGTTTGAGTAGGAAACTTTGTTCTTTTAGGAATCCTAATTCAACTAGGAAACCAATTTCAACTAGGAATCCTAATTTAACTAGGAAACCTTCTCCATTAGGGATTTTCCTACTCCAACTAGGAAACCTTGCTCAAGTAGGATTCCAAGCTCTAATTTGCTCCAAAAGGCTCCATTTTGCTTCTTTTCGCACACTTTGGCCCTAGAACCTGAAAACACACAAAAGTGACTTTAAACACTAAAATAACTAAGTAAACACACTTTAAATGCACGAGAACAAGCCAAATAAGTAGCATAAATATGCTCCTATCAAGGAGGGATTGCTAAATCACTTGAAATTGACTCAAAAAGGTAAAAACAAAGTGTAAAACACTAAACTAGACTCAAAGAATGCAAAACTAAAGTTTAAAACACTAAAACAAACCAAAAGACTCAAAACAGCACAAAAACACTCAAAACTGCCTTAAAACCACTTTCTGGGCAGTTTTGAACACAAACACCAATTTGGACGAAAATAGGTTATAACTTGACTCAAGATTCTTGAAAACACAAACTAATTGATTTCTAACTAATCTAACACTTCAAAATAAATTGGGGGATTAGTTTGGACGAATTTGAAAACAAAACAAAACTTTGTAAACTAAAACAGATTCTGAAACGAATTTGGATGAATTGAATGGATAGAAGGCTAGCTAGGAGGTTCTTCTCCACACATGTCATACCTACATATAAAACGATTTCTAATTGCTTTTCAATAAACCATGAAGTCTCAACACTCCAAGTTAATTAGGTCCGCTTAAATTAACTTTCAGATTTCCCTTAAGTTAATGAATTGGATGGAAAAAGCACATCACAATCAAATTATTCCTCAAAAGTTCCCTACATGAAAGCGCATAATAGAGATACAATCAAAGATCATTACGTTCAATGAAAACCATAAGTATTGACGAGGCACTCGTAACTATGAAAGCACATGAAACTTATGCCAAGAATTTACTTAACACAATTGTGATCAACAACCTGTACTACTTATGAATATAAGTTCATAACGATTAGGTGAAATTCCCTTATATCTTAGCATTAGATTTATGCATGAAAATTAAGCGTGCACTCTCAACCAACATACACAAATCAGTTTTAATTCAAATAGATAAGTAAATTGAATTCACAACTTATGAAATGCAATCAGAAGTAATCAAATCATATAGCAAGCATAATCATGGTTTCGAATCCCCCCTAGCCAATGGGGGTTTAGTTCCTCATACTTACAGAACAAAGAGCATTGAATTTAAACATTGAAATCAAAGCAAAGAAAACACCTAAAATGTCCAGCAATCCTATCTTGAATGGCATGCATGTCCAAGCTTCTCATCCTCCTCTTTGTTGCGGCACAAGGTCTAAGGTCAGGTTCTAGGGGTTATTTGTATGGATGAATGGGTAGGAGATGGTATGGTAGTGTTTAGGGGGAATAGGGTTGTGGCAAAGGATGTGTGTGAATGAATGGTGCTTGCGGCAAGGATGTATGAAGGGTGATGGCTGCGGCAACTTGGGATTTCTGGGTGAATAAGCATAAAATCCCTGCGGCACACCTTAAAACATATATATATATAGGCACCACAAACCCTAGGTCAATCAGATTAGGGCTTAGACTTAGCACAAGTGAAGGAATTGGGCTCCTAGGTGCGGCAGGTTTAGTAAGTCCACAAGGGAAAAGGTTTATGGCCCAATTAACCCAAGTCCACAAGGAAAAGGGCCAATTAAATCAGAAATCCAAGGGGGAAAGGGACTAGAGGGTGTGGCAGGTTTTATGGAAAAGGGATAGGGCTTCTAAAAAGCCTTGCAAAGCAAGGAATTAGGGTCTTCTAGAAGGGAAAGGTGCGGCAGGTATATATGTGAAAGAATAGGGCTTCTAGAAGCCTTCCAAGACAAGGAAAAGTGCACGGCCTGCCCTTAGGATTAGGATAAGGTATCCTAAAGTGTTTAGGACTCCTCTTTGTAGCTGAAACCTTGTGCATTAGGATTAGGAAAGCTTGCCTTGATCAATCCTTGTTCATCTTGGAATCCTTTTCCTTCTTTGACTTGGATCTCTTCTCTATTGCTGAAACTTGAGGCCATTGGGTTTTAACTCTCCTACTTCAAGTACGAAACCTTGTTCAAGTAGGAATCCTCATTCTTCTAGGAATCCTTCTTCAATTAGGAATCCTTCATTAACTAGGACTCCTTCATCAACTAGGACTCCTTCATCAACTAGTACTCCTAGCATTTTCGAGTCTTCAATTTCGTCCATTCCCTTGGCTCCAAGTATATGACATCCATTCCAAGCTCCATTTTGATCCAAAAGGCTCCAAAATGCATCCTTTTGTATACTTTGCCCTTAAAACCTGAAAACACATTAAAATAGCTTAAAAGACTAATTTACTAAGGAAAAACAACGTAAATGTACAAGAACTAGCTAACTAAGGCGCATAAATATGCTCCTATCAAATTCCCCCATACTTAGCTTTTGCTAGTCCTCGAGCAAAACAAAAGAACTAAAACACAATCTAACCTTCCAACAATACCTCAGGGATTTCCAATGCACATAACACATTAAAGATCATCACTTACATAGATTTTGGTCGTCCATACACTTAAGCACACACTTAACCACGGTCACTATTCACTAGATCACATTTAACCAATTAAAACAATGTTTTGAATGTAGTAACATGCCTTAGAGAATTCCCTCAAATCCTCACTAGATATGCACTCAATTTTCATTCAATTTTCTAACTACACTCCCTACACTAAGTATATGTGAGAAGATTGATGTTAACATGAAAACTAATACTCACATAAGTTTTAACAAAGAAAGCACTTTTCTGGAGTTATAAGTGAATGTATGAATATGATCTCAAGAAAGGAATGCCACCACTCAGATGCTAGAACCATTGACGCCATATGCTCATACCTATCCCAAACTCCACATTATTGAACACATAACGATCAAGATAGAAGTGTAATGGTTATAACAGGGCTAAAGGTGTGTGGCTAACAAAGAAAGGATACGGAAAACAAAGGTCCTTAAAGAAATAGTAAGCAAAGCTATGGAATCAACTTAGAATTCACTTTTGAATGCAAACTCGACTTTTTAACAAAAAGGGGAGAATTCACTCACTTTAGGGCCATATTTGATGTTTTGGACCCTTCCTTCAACAATCAACACTCATTTTTTTTTCTTTTCAAGCTCTTTTTCCTTTCTTTCTTTCTTTTATGTTCTAATTTTCTTCTCATACGTTTTTCAACTTTTTCTTTTCTTTTAAACCCCAAAAACATACAATGAGCTCAAAAAATAAACATTCCCTCCCCCACATTCATTTTCTTGCATAATGTAACTTAAAAGGAATTCATTCTAAGTCATGCTCACTATCTTTTTAAGAACAATGGTATGGATGGTCCTATTCTAGGCTAGGTAGGGATAATGTGGTTTAACAAAGAATAAAGGCTAAACGAGGCTCAATGTGGTTAAAACCTACAAAACAAATGAACAAGGGATACGTCTATTTGGCTTTAGTGGCAACTACACAAGTTCATCTTGATATGTGCTATGCTGAATACGCACACAAATTAAACCCTCTTTTTATCAATTGTAGTAAAGAATGTAAGTAGGGATCGTTCTGAACCGGGGATTAGGAGGGATTGCTAAATCACTTAAATCTGACTCAAAAACTTAAAACAAAGTTTAAAACACTAAATTAGACTCAAAGAATGCAAAACTATATTTCAAAACACTAAAACAAACCAAAAGACTCAAAACAGCAAACAAACACTCAAAACTATCTTAAAACCATTTTCTGGGCAGTTTTGAGCATTAAGGAAGAATTTGTACAAAAATATGTTATAACTTGACTCAAGACTCTTGAAAACACAACTAAAGAGATTCTAAACACTTTAAAACAAGAAAGTAAAAGGGGGGTTTTGGTTTTGACGAATTTGAAAACAAAACGAAACTTGTAACTTAAAACATATTTAAAAACGAATTTGGTTTAATTGAATGGATGGAAGGCTAGCTAAGGGGTTCTTCTCCACACATGTTATACTTGCATACAAAACGATTTCTAATTGCTTTTCAATAAACCATGAATCCTCAATGCCCCAAGTTAATTAGGTCCCCTTAAATTAACTTTCAGATTTCCCTTAGGTCAATGAATTGGACGGAAACTGCGCATCACAATCAAATTATTCTTCACGAGTTCTCTATATGAAAGCGCATACTAGAGATACAATCAAAGATCATTATGTTCAATGGATATCATAAGCATTGACGAAGCACTTGTAACTATGAAAGCACATGATACTTATGCCAAGAATTTACTTAACACAATTGAGATCATCAACCTTTACTACTTGTGAATATAAGTTTGTAACGATTAGGTGAAACTAAGCGTGCACTCTCAACCAACACTCTCAACCAACACACACAAATCAGCGTGCACTCTCAACCAACACACACAAATCAGTTTAATTCAAACAGATAAGTAAATTGAATTCACAACTTATGAAACGCAATTAGAGGTAATCAAGTCATATAGCAAGCATAAACATGGTTTCGAATCCCCCTTAGCCAAGGGGGGGTTTAGTTCCTCATACGTACAAAACAAAGAGTATTAAAATTAAACATTGAAATCAAAGGAGAGGAAACACCTAAAACTTCCAGCGACTCGAACTTGAATAGCATGAACGTCAAAGCCTTCTTCTCCTCATCTTTGCTGCGGCAAGGGGTCTAGGGACAGGTTTTGGGTGGTATTTGTTTAGAGGAATGGATGTGGGATGGTGTGATGGTGTTTAGGGTGAATGGATAGTGCGGCAAGGTCAGAGAATATGGGGTATGAATTTCTGGCGTGAATGATGAATATGAGAGAGTGGTCTCTGCGGCAATGGCTTAAAACAACTATATATAGGCCCTTAAAACCCTAGGTAATCAGATTAGGGCTTCTAGAAAGCCAAATCCATCAGGAAATAGGTTTAAAAATCAGAATTCTAAAGGGATAAGGTGAAAGGGGTGCGCCAGGTTTGGGAATTGGGTGATACGGCTTCTAGAAAGCTTTGCAAGGCAAGGACTAGGGTCATCTAGAAGGCTAGGGTGCGGCAGGTTTGTAGGGCTAAGGATAGGGCTTCAAGAAGCCCAAATCCCTTGGCAATTAGGTGAAACTCATGGCCAAGGCAAGGGAAAGCTCTAGAACCTTCCATGTGTGTCCCACAATGTTTAGGAGACTTTTATGCACTAGGATTAGGAAAACTAATCCTTCTTCATCTTGGAATTCTTTTCCTTCTCGGACTTGGAAAACTTCTTTGTTGCTACAACTTGAGGCCATTTGGGGTTTAACTTTCCTACTTCAAGTAGGAAACCTTGTTTGAGTAGGAAACTTCAATCTTCTAGGAATCCTAATTCAACTAGGAAACCTAAATCCACTAGGAATCCTAATTCAACTAGGACTCCTATCTTCCATTAGGGACTTTCCTACTTCAACTAAGAAACCTTGCTCAAGTAGGAATCATCATCTTCAAGTCTTCAATTTCGTCCATCCTCTTAGCTCCAAGCATATGATATCCATTCCAAGCTCTAATTTTCTCCAAAAGGCTCCAAAATGCATCCTTTTGCATACTTTGCCCTTAAAACCTGAAAATACATAAAACTAGCTTAAAAGACTACTTTACTAAGGAAAAACACTATAAATGCACAAGAACAAGCTAAACTAAGGTGCATAAATATGCCCCTATCAAATTCCCCCACACTTAGCTTTTGCTAGTCCTCGAGCAAAACAAAACGAAAACAAACAAACAAAACGAAACCAAACAAGTAAAACACAACCTAAACCTTCCAACAATCGTCTCAGAGATTTCCAATGCACATGACATGTTAAAAATCATCATTCCCACATATTTTGGCCATCTTTACACTTAAGCACATACTTAATCACAGTCACTACTTACTGGTTCACAATTGACCAATTAAAATGATGTTTTGAATGTAGTAACACGCCTTAAAGACTTCCCTCAATTCCTTAAAAGATATGCACTCAATCTTCACTCAGATTTTCTAACTACACACCCTACACTAGTTATATGTGAGAAGATTGATGTAAATATAAAAACGAATGCTCACATATATGTATACAAAGAACGCAATTTCCGGAGTTAATAACATGTTTAGATATGATCTCATGAATGGAGCGCTACTACTTAGATGCGAGAACCAGTGACACCATATGCTCAAACCAAATTCAAACTCCACAAATTGAAACACACAACATTCAAGATTAAAGTCAAGGGTTGTAACGGGGCTTGGGGTGTTGGCTAACAACGAAAGGATAGGAAAAACAAACGTTCTTAAAGCCTAGATTAGGACTATCCATACCCTTGTTTTTAAAGCATAGTAAGCATGACTACAATTGAATTCCTTTTGATTAATGAATGGCAGAAAACAAGTGTGGGGGAATTATTTTTTATGTGAGTTTGTGTGCAAAGGCACGGGTGGAAAAGAAAAAGAAAAGGAAATTCGTGGAAATAGAAAGAAGAAAAAAGAAAAGTTGTGAACAAAGTGCAAAATAGTTGAAAAATGTTGAAAAAGAGTTCTAAAGTGTAGTTCGTTGAAGAAAGGGTCCAAAACAATGCATTCGGCCCTAAGAGTTGTTTAGATTTTTCCCTTGTGTTTTAAAGTTGATTTCTGTATTCTACGTGAATTCTAAGTCTCAATTTCACTACTTTGCTTACTATCGCTTTAAGAACGTTTGTTATCCCTATCCTTCATTTGTTAGCCAATACCCTAAGCCTCATTACACCTTTGACTTCTATCTTGAGTGTTATGTGTTTCAATTTATGGAGTTTGAATTTGGTATGAGCATATGGTGTCACTGGTTCTCGCATCTAAGTAGTAGCATTCCATTCATGAGATCATATCTAAACATGCTTATTAACTTCAGAAATTGCTTTCTTCATGATACATATATGTGAGCATTCGTTTTCATATCTTCATCAATCTTCTCACATATAACTAGTATAGGGTGTGTAGTTAGACAATCTGAGTGAAAATTGAGTGCATATCTTGTAAGGAATTGAGCAAATTCTCTAAGGCATGTTACTACATTGAAACATCGTTTTAAATTGGTTAAGTGTGAACTAGTAGGTAGTGACTTTGATTAAGTATGTGCTTAAGTGTAAAGATGGCCAAAATCTGTGGGAATGATTGTTTTTAACATGTCATGTGCATTGGAAATCCCTGAGGCGAACGTTGGAAGGTTTAGGTTTTGTTGTTTTGTTTCGTTTTGTTTTCTTTCTTTTTGTTTGTTTTGCTCGAGGACTAGCAAAAGCTAAGTGTGGGGGAATTTGATAGGGGCATATTTATGCACCTTAGTTTAGCTTGTTCTTGTGCATTTATAGTGTTTTTCCTTAGTAAAGTAGTCTTTTAAGCTAGTTTTATGCGTTTTCAGGTTTTAAGGGCAAAGAATACAAAAAGATGCATTTTGGAGCCTTTTAAAGCAATTTGGAGCTTTTGGAGCAAAAGGAAGATTCCTAATTGAAGAAGGATTCCTAATCACATGAGGATTCCTAATTAAAGGAGGATTCCTAATTGAAGAAGGATTCCTAATCACATGAGGATTCCTAGAAGAATGGGGATTCCTACTCCAACATGGATTCCTACTTGAAGTAGGAAAGTTAAGCCAAGGTTTCCTATTTTGGTTGAACTTTCCTAAACCTAAAAATCCTTAAGTTCCAGCCGCTTTGAAGAGTTCTTATGCACCTTGGGACACAAAACAAAGGCCCTTGAGTACCCTTGAACCTTTGCCGCACCATCCCCCTTCCTTTTCCTAGTTTCCTATTTTCCTAATCCCTTTTCCTTTTAGGTTTAGGTCACAAAACCTTCCCTAATCATCTCAGCCGCACCTCCTTTAACCTTTCCTCTTCCTTGCCGTGCAAAGGAGAGGGATTCTTTCCTAATTCCTGAAATAAAACACATTCCTTTTGTGTTTTAAAACCCTAGCCGCACCTTTGTGACAATCCCTTTTAATTCCTGTTTTGATTTCCTATTTCTAGAAGCTTTTGACTTAATTTCTGAATACCTAAATAACCTAGGGTTTTAATTCCTGATTTTCTTTAAATAAACCTCATTGTTGCAGCCACAAGGCATCCATTCATCATCAAAATTCGTCCATTCTATTCCAGCCGCATCCATTGATCCCAAAACACCATTCTTCAACCTAGATACACAATCAGCCATTCCACCACTTCCCAACCATCAAACACTCATCCACAACCATCCTACTTCCCTTGCCGTGTCTCTAAACATCCCACAACCCGTTCTACACCATCAAAACGTCCCAGAATTCATCCCCATCCAATCTGCCGCAAGCAAGAGGAAGGAGACAGATGCGCAACATTGTTTGACTCTTCATTCTGAGTTGTTGAACGATTTTAGGTGTATTCTCTCTTATATTTCAATGTCTAATTCATGTAATCTTTGTTTTGCTTTGAGTATGATTGGCTAAATTCGTTTTGGCTAAGGGTGTATTCGAAACCATGGATATATATGTGAAATAAGTTGATTACTCCAGTTATCGTTGCATAAGTCATGAATACAATCTGCTTAACTATGTGATTTAGAACTTATTCTTGTATGTTGATTGAGAGTGCACACTTAATTTGCATGCTTGAATCTGGTGCTAGGATATGAATTTGTTTCACCTAATCGTTATGAGTTTATATCCACAAGTAGTGAAGGTCACTAGTCATGATCGTGTTAAGTAGATTCCTGGCGAAAGTATCATGCTTTTCATAGTTACAATTGCCTTGTCGATGCTTATGATTTCCAATGAACGTAATGATTCTAACTTGTATCTTTATCATGCTGTTCATATAGAGAACTTGTTAGAAATAATTTGGTTGCAATGCATATTCATTCAATTCAATGATCTTAGGGAAATCTGAAGGTTAATTTAAGCGGACTTAATTAACTTGGAGTGTCGAGGTTCATAACTTGTCGAATTGATAATTGGAAGTTGATTTAAGTTGCATATATTTCATGTGTGGAGAAGAATCCCTTAGCCATTCCATCATCCATTGGTTTACATCAATTTGCTTTACAATCTGTTTTCTTTACAATCTGTCCATTTAATTGAATTTCGTCCAAACACAAATCCCCCCATATTTTGTTAAGTCTTAGGCTTAGAATCTGTCTTATCTTGTGTTTTGAAACATTTTGAGTCATAAGAAAGTTCAATTTCGTCCAAATCTGCCTAGTTTAGTTTCTCTTTGTTTTTAGTCTAAATTCGTCCAAACCAAAACCCCTCTTTTACTTTCTTGTCTTAGAGTGTTTTAAATCTGTTTAGTTTGTGTATTTAAGTGTTTTGAGTCAAGCCCAAACCTAATTTTCGTCCAAAGTTGAGTTTAGTGTCAAAACTGCCCAGTTTGTGTTTTTGGGCAGTTTTGAGAGTTTTTAGCTTGTTTTGAGTCTTGTGAATCTGTTTTGAGTCCCTTGAGTCTTTTCAAACGTTTTTAAGTTGATTTTTGTGTTTCTAAGTCAGTTTAGAGGTTTTAGCACCCCTAGTTAATCCCCGGTTAGAACGATCCCTACTTACTTCATTACTACAATTGTCACAAATAGGGTTTAATTTGTGTGTCAAGTAATTTTCACATCATGCATCTTTGAAATGTGGCAGGTGCATTACATAAACCAAAAGGCATGCGACGATATGCAAAAGTACCAAAAGGGCATGTGAAAGTAGTTTTTTCTTGATCCTCGGGTGCTATGACAATTTGATTATAACCAGAATAACCATCAAGAAAACAATAGAAAGCATAACCCGCTAACCTCTCAAGCATTTGGTCAATGAACGGCAATGGGAACTGATCATTCCTTGTGGTGGTGTTTAGCTTCCTATAGTCGATGCACACCCTCCAACCAGTTTGAATGCGCGTAGGAACAAGCTCATTCTCGGCATTTGCAACCACAGTCACTCCAGATTTCTTTGGCACACATTGAACGGGTGAAACCCACCTACTATCCGAGATTGGATAGATCACTCCACAATCCAAAAGCTTTATTATCTCCTTTTTCACGACTTCCATCATTGGATGGTTAAGACGGCGTTGAGCCTCTCGAGATGTTTTGGACCCCTCCTCTAGAAGTATGCGATGCATGCACGTAGTTGGGCTAATTCCCAAATTCCATCCAATTGCCGTTTTGTAGTCTTTTAGTACCCTCACCAATTTGTTTTCCTCTTGTGCCGTGAGTGGGGATGAGATGATGACGGGCAATGTCTCATCCTCGCCCAAGAAAACATACTTCAAGTGACTAGGCAATGACTTAAGTTCAAGCGTAGGTTGTTGCACAACTGAGGGAAGCATTTTATTAGCCAAAACTGAACTTAAAATAGGGTCCAAAAACTTACCAGATTGTGATGGCAATGACTCTAGGGCAGCCACTGATAGGGGCATATTTATGCACCTTAGTTCAGCTTGTTCTTGTGCATTTATAGTGTTTTTCCTTAGTAAAGTAGTCTTTTACCCTAGTTTTATGTATTTTCAGGTTTTAAGGGCAAAGTATGCAAAAGGATGCATTTTGGAGCCTTTTCGTGCAAATTAGAGCTTGGAATGGATATCATATGCTTGGAGCCAAGAGGATGGACGAAATTGAAGACTTGAAGATGATGATTCCTACTTGAGCAAGGTTTCCTAGTTGAAGTAGGAAAATCCCTAATGGAAGATGGAATCCTAGTTGAATTAGGATTCCTAGTTAAAATGGGTTTCCTAGTTGAATTAGGATTCCTAGTGGATTGAGGTTTCCTAGTTGAATTAGGATTCCTAAAAGATTGAAGTTTCCTACTCAAACAAGGTTTCCTACTTGAAGTAGGAAAGGTAAATCCCAATGGCCTCAAGTTGCAGCAACAAAGAAGTTTTCCAAGTCCAAGAAGGAGAAGAATTCCAAGATGAAGAAGGATTAGTTTTCCTAATCCTATTGCATGAAGGTCTCCTAAACATTGTTGGACAAAAAAGGAAGGATCTAGAACATTCCCTTGCACCCTAACCCTATCCAGCCATGCCGCACCTAGCATTCTAGAAGACCCTAGTTCCTTGCCTTCACTCACCATACACCAAATTCTGTGACCTTGCCGCACCATCCACCACCTCTAAACACTACCACACCATCCCACATCCATTCCTCGATATAAATACCACCCAAAACCTGTTCCTAGACCTTGTGCCGCAACAAACAGGAGGAGAAGAAAGCTTGGACGTTCATGACATTCAAGTTCGAGTCGCTGGAAGTTTTAGGTGTTTCCTTTCCTTTGATTTCAATGTTTATATTTAATTCTCTTTCTCTTGTATGTATGAGGAACTAAACCCCCCCTTGGCTAGGGGGGGATTCGAAACCATGATTATGCTTGCTATATGATTTGATTACTTCTGGTTGTGTTTCATAAATTGTGGATTCAATTTACTTATCTACTTGAATTAAACTGATTTGTGTATGTTGGTTGAGAGTGCACGCTTAATTTTCATGCATAAATTGAATGCTAGGATATAAGGAAGTTTCACCTAATCTTTACGAAATTATATTCGCAAGTAGTAAAGGTTGATGTTCTCAATTGTGTTAAGTAAATTCTTGGCATAAATATCATGCGCTTTCATAGTTACAAGTGCCTCGTCAATGCTTATGATTTCCATTGAACCTAATGATCTTTGATTGTATCTCTAGTATGCGCTTTCATATAGAGAACTCTTGAAGAATAATCTAATTGTGATGCGCGTTTTCCGTCCAATTCATTGACATAAGGGAAATCTGAAAGTTAATTTAAGTGGACCTAATTAATTTGGGGCGTTGAGAATCCATGGTTTATTGAAAAGCAACTAGAAATCGTTTTGTATGCAAGTATGACATGTGTGGAGAAAAACCCCTTAGCTATCCTTCCATCCATTGATTTAAACCAATTTCGTTTTAAAATCTGTTTTGTTTTTGTTTTCAAATTCGTAAAAACCAAAACCCCCCTTTACTTTCTTGTTTAAAAGTGCTTAGAATCTGTTTAGTTTGTGTTTTTAAAGTGTCTTGAGTCAAGATATAACTATTTTCGTCCAAATTCTTCTTTAGTGTTCAAAACTGCCCAGAAAGTGGTTTTAAGGCAGTTTTGAGTGTTTTCTTGCTGTTTTGAGTCTTTTGGTTTGTTTTGTGTTTTAAAGTTTGATTTTGTATTCTTTGAGTCTAGTTTAGTAGTTTATAATTTGTTTTTACGTTTTTGAGTCAAATTCAAGTGATTTAGCAATCCCTCCTAATCCCCGGTCCAGAACGATCCCTACTTACATTCTTCACTACAATATATAAAAAGAGGGTTTAATTTGCGTGCGTGTAATTCTCACATCAGCCACCATCTCAATGACATCCTCACTAGGGGGCACGGCAAAGGATGCTTCATGCATGCCGTGAGTTTCCTTGGTGGCTGTTTCAATGTTTTGCATGTTCCTTCCTTGTGCAATGGCCAATTCAAGTGCATCGTCCTTCAAATTGTCCAAATGGTCCTGCGCCAAAGCGTCAATTATATCAATAGAAAAACATGAATGATTCTCGCTAGGGTACTTCATAGAATCAGAAAGATTGAAATTAATAACTTCCCCATCAAATTCCATCGTCAAAGTGCCATTAAACACATCAATCTTCGTACGAGCAGTTTTCATGAATGGCCTTCCAAGGAGGATGGGCAATGAAGGGGCATGGTCCGATTCATCCATCTCAAGTACGTAGAAATCCGCCGGAAAGATCAAATCATTAACCTGCACTAAAACATCTTCCAAAACTCCCTTTGGATAGGCATTAGATCTATCAGCCAATTGTATGATAACACCATCGTTTTTCAACGCTCCTAGGTTCATAGATGCATAAATTGAATATGGCATGACATTTATAGATGCACCTAAGTCTAACATGGCAGATTCGAACCTAGAATTACCAATAACACACAGAATTGTAAAACTACCCGGATCTTTGCATTTAGGGGGCAGTTTGCGTTGCAAGATGGCTGAGACGTTTTCTCCCACTTTTACAAAAGATTTCTCTTCATCACTGATAGAAGCATATTTATGCTACTTAGTTAGCTTGTTTTCTTGCACTTACATAGTTAGTTATCGTTTATTATAGTGATTTAAGCTATTTTCGTGTATTTGTAGGTTCAAATGGCAAGTGAAGCAAGAAAGTGCGTTTTGGTGCATTTTAGAGCTAAATTGAGCTTAAATGGAGTACATGCATATGGAGCACCATGGATGGACGATTTTGGAGCTAAATTGAGCTAAGGAGTGAATGAAGATGTGAAGAATGGAATTCAAAGCGAAGGACGAATGAAGAGTCAAAAGTGGAAACCGAAGTTTATGAGTTTGGAAGTTTCTAATTCCGAAGGTTTCCATTCTTGAAGAGTTTCTATTCTTGAAATGGAGATGTCCTAATCTTTTCTAGAAGGCCATCCTTGGGCCTTATCATCTCAGCCACATCTAAGCCCTCCTAGCCACATTGCCGCACCTTAAACCCTAGCCCATCACATTGGGCCGAACCTAATCATTCTAGAAGCCTAATCTCCCTAAACCCTAGCTGCCGCACCTATTGCCTATTTTCCCTTGGATTTCAGATTTAATTAGCCCTAATCCTTGTGGATTTGGGTTAATTGGGCCATAAACCTTTTTTTTTCTTATTGGATTTACAATTTCTGCTAGACTTAGGGGGCCTAATCCATCAATTAATTGAAATCCAAACCCTAATCTGATT
Organism: Crataegus laevigata; assembly: GCA_963580275.1. NCBI lineage: Eukaryota > Viridiplantae > Streptophyta > Magnoliopsida > Rosales > Rosaceae > Crataegus > Crataegus laevigata. The sequence goes on from OY756952.1 coordinate 20,202,041, forward strand.
TAACCTAGGGTTTAGGGTGCCTATATATATCTTACTTATGTGTGCCGCACCCTTGATCATTCCTTACTCAGAAATTAAAAGTGCCGCACCCTTCCTCTCATCCATTCCGCAACCATTCATCCAAAATCCAGAAATTCACCCTTGGCCGCAATCTTCCATACACACAACTAGCCATCACCGTGCCTACCACCTATCACACAACCATCTCCGCACCCTACCACCACCACAACCACCTTGTGCGCCACTCTTGGGAGAAGAAGGGACTGTGCCGTGCACCACAAAGGAGGGAGAAAGCCTTGCGCAAGCAATCTGCCACCATTGGAGTGTTTGGAGTTCTTTCTCTTTTTGTTTCTGTTTTCATGTTTAATTTAATTCATTGATCAATTATGTTAAACATGTGGAACTAATTTCTTTTTAGTTAGAGGCGAATTTGAAGCCATGGACATATGTTGGTTATGATTTGATTTACTCCAGTTATGAATTCATGAACTTTGGATGTGGTTTACTTTTCTGTTTTGATGAAGAACTTGTTTATGTATGTGGGTTGAGGGTCGACACTTAATTTGCATGTTTAAACTTGATGCTAGGATATAAGGGAATTTCACCTAATCGTTATTAACTTATATTCATGAGTAGTAAAGATCGCTAGTCACGATTATGTTTAGTAAACCCTAGGTTGGATTAACATGCGTATTCCATAGTTATGAATGCCTAGTCGTTGTTTATGATTTCCATTGAGCGTAATGATTCTTGTTGAATGTCTCTATCATGCGTATTCCATAGTTAGGGACTTTGATGAGGAATAATTTGGTTGCGATGCGTATTCCATTCAATTCAATGAATTTAGGGAAATCTGAGAATTAATTAGTTCAATACAATTAATTTGGGGCATCGTCATTCATAAGTTCATTGAAATCATAACTGGGAATCAAGTTGTATGCATATGTCCATGTGTGGATAAGGAACCCTCTAACTAGTTTGTCTCATCATTCAATTCATTAGAATCTGTTTTATTTCTAAGTTTCTGTTTTAATCCTAAATTCGTCAAAACCAATCCCCCATTTATTTTAAAGTGATAGATTAGTAGAAATACATTTAGTTTGTGTTTTTAAGAGTTTTGAGTCAAGTTAGAACTTAATTTCGTCCAAATTTGTGTTTGTGCTCAAAACTGCCCAAAAAGTGATTTTGAGGCAGTTTTGAGTGTTTTTGGGCTGTTTTGAGTCTTTTGCTTTGTTTAAGTGTTTTAAACTCTAGTTTTGCATTCTTTGAGTCTAGTTTAGTGTTTTAAACTTTGTTTTTATGTTTTTGAGTCAGTTTCACATTGATTAGCATCCCTAGTTAATCCCCGGTCTAGAACGATCCCTATTTGCTCATATACTACAATTGTCATCCATAGGGTTTAATTTGATTGTCAATCTAATTTTCACATCAATCACGAGACCGATCGGATCCGCTCCATTTGGTCAAAACGACAGACATTTATTTCCATTGATTCTCTCAAGAAGTTACCACCTTTCTTTCCGCCCCTCTCCCTTTTTATCAACTTTTGTTCCTTGGTCGAAATCCTCCTCTTATTAGTGCAAAGTTCTTTCAAGAACTTGGCATACCTTGAGACTTGCTTGATTGCATCCAAAAGAGGGATATTGACTTGAACTTTCCGAAACATCTCAAGAATGTCTTTTTCAGCTTCCTCTTTCTTTGTTTGCTTAAACCTATTAGGAAAAGGAACATTCGAAGGAAAAGCATTAGTAGGAACTGAATTTGACACGTTTTTACCTTTATTGGACAAATTGGACGGTTTAGGATCATATAAGGCTTGCGCCAAAGGTGTTTCCACCTTGGCCGTGAGTGGGCTTTGTTCCTCTTCTTCAATTCTCAACTCGTCCTCCTCGTTGGAACATGATTTGGATGGTTTAGGGTCAGATCCGACTTGCTTTCCACTTCGCAAACTCATGGCTTTTGCAGATTCGAATCCACCTTTCGGATTAACCACGGTCAACTTGGCAACCTACCTTGCTCTCGAAATTGTCCCATGAACTCGGCAATCTGCCCTACTTGCTTCTCTAACTCATCCACCTTCTTGTCCCTAGTTTGCATACCCTGCGCCATAGAAGTTAGTAATTGAAAAATCTTATCATTATCAATTGAAGAACCTGAATTGTTTTGGGCAGGTTGTGCTTATGCTTGTGTTGGTGCCAACAGCTTTTGATAGAAACCCGGGGGTTGTTGCCTAAATTCGCTTTGTTGTTGGCCTTGTTGGGGTTCTCGCCATTTGAAATTTGGATGATCAGGCCAACCGGGATTGTAAGTATTGGAAAAGGGGTCACCACGGTTTTGGTATTGATTCCCAAATCCCACGGCATTGAGTGTCTCCCACCCTCCATTATCTATCAATTGTGGGCACTTATCCGTGGGATGTCCTTGCATGGAGCACACGCCACAAGAAACCACGGTTTGAACTTTTGGACCTTCCACTACCTGAGAAAGCAAAGTAGTAAGGTTAGCCATTTGATTTTGAAGTTCGTTATAGCACTTACCTCATTCACTTGCTGTTGCCGTGGGATGCTCCTTTGTCCAACGCCTTCGTATTGTTGAGCGTTCAACGCTCGATTAGCAATCAAGGTCTTTGCAGCCGTGGGGGTCTTGTCCACCAAGGCTCCTCCTGCTGAGGCAACTAGCATTTGACGTTCGATTGGTAGAAGTCCCTCGTAGAAGTATTGTAGGAGAAGTTCCTCCTTCATCTGATGCTGTGGACATGAAGCAACAAGAGATTTAAAACGTTCATAATAAGTAGGAAAAGATTCACCTTCATCTTGTTGAATTCCACTTATCCTTTTTCGTAGGAGGATTACTCGAGAAGTTGGGAAAAACTTCTCCAAGAAGGCCTGTTTCATGCTCTCCCAAGATGTGACAGTTCCGGGAGCCAATTCATACAACCAATCTTTAGCTTTCTCCATTAGAGAGAATGGAAAAGCTTTCATCTTCAAGATGCTACCATCGACATTCACCGGGGTCATGCTCGAACAAACTACTTCAAACTCCTTCAAGTGTTTGTTTGGATCCTCCATGGACAGCCCATGGTACTTCGGAATGTGATGTAACAAACTTGACTTTAATTCAAACTCGGCAGTCTTATCTGGAGCCGCCTCAGGATATTGAATACATAGGGGTGCGGCATTGTCCAATCCCGAAGCGGAAAGCTCCTTCATTGTTCGGTTGTCCGCTGTCATGTCTTGAACTACTTCACCCACTCTTGCCGTGGGTCCCTCCTCTTCAAATTCAAAAACGGATTCTAAACTTGCACTTGATTCACTAGGTTCTGGACTCTTCCTCTTTCGTCTCAACTCTCGCTCGAAATCGTCGTCAAAGTCAAAAATATGTTCACGAACCGGATGAGAACTCCGAGTCATAAACTAATACCTAAAACAAGAAACAAATCAAAATTTGAATCTGGAATGAAATAAACAAACGAAAATAAAACAATCCAAGGGATTAGCAAAGTTGCTAATCCCCGGCAACGGCGCCAAAATTTGATGTGAGAATTATACGCACACAAATTAAACCCTCTTTTTATCAATTGTAGTAAAGAATGTAAGTAGGGATTGTTCTGGACCGGGGATTATGAGGGATTGCTAAATCACTTGAATCTGACTCAAAAACTTAAAACAAAGTTTAAAACACTACAGTAGACTCAAAGAATGCAAAACTATATTTCAAAACAATAAAACAAACCAAAATACTCAAAACAGCAAACAAACACTCAAAACTGCCTTAAAACCATTTTCTGGGCAGTTTTGAGCACTAAGGAAGAATTTGTACGAAAATATGTTATAACTTGACTCAAGACTCTTGAAAACACAATTAAACAGATTCTAAACACTTTAAAACAAGAAAGTAAAATGGGGGTTTTGGTTTTGACAAATTTGAAAACAAAACGAATTTGGTTTAATTGAATGGATGGAAGGCTAGCTAAAGGGTTCTTCTCCACACATGTTATACTTGCATACAAAACAATTTATAATTGCTTTTCAATAAACCATGAATCCTCAACGCCCCAAGTTAATTAGGTTTGCTTAAATTAACTTTCAGATTTCCCTTAGGTCAATGAGTTGGACGGAAACTGCGCATCACAATCAAATTATTCTTCACGAGTTCCCTATATGAAAGCGCATACTAGAGATACAATCAAAGATCATTACGTTCAATGGAAATCATAAGCATTGACGAAGCACTTGTAACTATGAAAGCGCATGATACTTATGCCAAGAATTTACTTAACACAATTGAGATCATCAACCTTTACTACTTGTGAATATAAGTTTGTAACGATTAGGTGAAACTTTCTTATATCCTAGCATTAGATTTATGCATGACAATTAAGCGTGCACTCTCAACCAACACACACAAATCAGTTTAATTCAAACAGATAAGTAAATTGAATTCAGAACTTGTGAAACACAATTAGAGGTAATCAAGTCATATAGCAAGCATAAACATGGTTTCGAATCCCCCCCTAGCCAAGGGGGGTTTAGTTCCTCATACCTACAAAACAAAAAGTGTGAAAATTAAACATTGAAATCAAAGGAGAGGAAATACCTAAAACTTCCAGCGACTCGAACTTGAATTGCATGAACGTCCAAGCCCTCTTTTCCTCCTCTTTGTTGCGGCAAGGGGTCTAGGGATAGGTTTTGGGTGGTATTTGTATGGAGGAATGGATGTGGGATGGTGTGATGGTGTTTAGGGTGAATGGATGGTGCGGCAAGGTCAGAGAATATGGGGTATGAATTTCTGGCGTGAATGATGAATATGAGAGAGTGGTCTCTGCGACAATGGCTTAAAACAACTATATATAGGCCCCTAAAACCCTACGTAATCAGATTAGGGCTTCTAGAAAGCCAAATCTGATAGGGGCATATTTATGCACCTTAGTTCAGCTTGTTCTTGTGCATTTATAGTGTTTTTCCTTAGTAAAGTAGTCTTTTAAGCTAGTTTTATGTATTTTCAGGTTTTAAGGGCAAAGTATGCAAAAGGATGCATTTTGGAGCCTTTTGGAGCAAATTAGAGCTTGGAATGGATATCATATGCTTGGAGCCAAGAGGATGGACGAAATTGAAGACTTGAAGATGATGATTCCTACTTGAGCAAGGTTTCCTAGTTGAAGTAAGAAAATCCCTAATGGAAGATGGAATCCTAGATGAATTAGGATTCCTAGTTAAAATGGGTTTCCTAGTTGAATTAGGATTCCTAGTGGATTGACGTTTCCTAGTTGAATTAGGATTCCTAAAAGATTGAAGTTTCCTACTCAAACAAGGTTTCCTACTTGAAGTAGGAAAGGTAAATCCCAATGGCCTCAAGTTGCAGCAACAAAGAAGTTTTCCAAGTCCAAGAAGGAGAAGAATTCCAAGATGAAGAAGGATTAGTTTTCCTAATCCTATTGCATGAAGGTCTCCTAAACATTGTTGGACACAAAAGGAAGGATCTAGAACATTCCCTTGCACCCTATCCCTTCTAGAGGCCTTATCCCCTCAATGCCGTGCACTTTCCCTTGTTTTGAAGGGTTTCTAGAAACCCTATCCAGCCATGCCGCACCTAGCCTTCTAGAAGACTCTAGTTCCTTGCCTTGCAAGGCTTTCTAGATGCCTTATCCAACCTATTCCTTTTCTGCCGCACCCTTTGCACCTTATACCTTGTTAATTCTGATTCCTAACCCTATTTCCTAGTGGATTTGGCTTTCTAGAAGCCCTAATCTGATTACCTAGGGTTTTAGGAGCCTATATATATGTGATTTAAGGCCTTGCCGCAGGGACCATCTCCATAATTCACAATTCACATTCAGAAATTCCATGCCACAATTCCTTTACAACCTTGCCGCAGCCTTCACTCACCATACACCAAATTCTCTGACCTTGCCACACCATCCACCACCTCTAAACACTACCACACCGTCCCACATCCATTCCTCCATATAAATACCACCCAAAACCTGTCCCTAGACCTTGTGCCGCAACAAAGAGGAGGAGAAGAAGGCTTGGACGTTCATGACATTCAAGTTCGAGTCACTGGAAGTTTTAGGTGTTTCCTTTCCTTTGATTTCAATGTTTATATTTAATTCTCTTTGTCTTGTACGTATGAGGAACTAAACCCCCCCTTGGCTAGGGGGGGATTCGAAACCATGATTATGCTTGCTATATGATTTGATTACTTCTGGTTGTGTTTCATAAATTGTGGATTCAATTTACTTATCTACTTGAATTAAACAAATTTGTGTATGTTGGTTGAGAGTGCACGCTTAATTTTCATGCATAAATTGAATGCTAGGATATAAGGAAGTTTCACCTAATCGTTACGAAATTATATTCGCAAGTAGGTTGATGATCTCAATTGTGTTAAGTAAATTCTTGGCATAAGTATCATGCGCTTTCATAGTTACAAGTGCCTCGTCAATGCTTATGATTTCCATTGAACGTAATGATCTTTGATTGTATCTCTAGTATGCGCTTTCATATAGAGAACTCTTGAAGAATAATCTAATTGTGATGCGCGTTTTCCGTCCAATTCATTGACATAAGGGAAATCTGAAAGTTAATTTAAGCGGACCTAATTAATTTGGGGCGTTGAGAATCCATGGTTTATTGAAAAGCAACTAGAAATCGTTTTGTATGCAAGTATGACATGTGTGTTGAAAAACCCCTTAGCTATCCTTCCATCCATTGATTTAAACCAATTTCGTTTTAAAATCTGTTTTGTTTTACAAAGTTTTGTTTTTGTTATCAAATTCGTAAAAACCAAAACCCCCCTTTACTTTCTTGTTTAAAAGTGCTTAGAATCTGTTTAGTTTGTGTTTTTAAAGTGTCTTGAGTCAAGATATAACTATTTTCGTCTAAATTCTTCTTTAGTGTTCAAAACTGCCCAGAAAGTGGTTTTAAGGCAGTTTTGAGTGTTTTCTTGCTGTTTTGAGTCTTTTGGTTTGTTTTAGTGTTTTAAAGTTTGATTTTGCTTTCTTTGAGTCTAGTTTAGTGGTTTATACTTTGTTTTTACGTTTTTGAGTCAAATTCAAGTGATTTAGCTATCCCTCCTAATCCCCGGTCCAGAACGATCCCTACTTACATTCTTCACTACAATTGATAAAAAAAGGGTTTAATTTGCGTGCGTGTAATTGTCACATCAAAATCCATTAGGAAATAGGTTTAAAAATCAGAATTCTAAAGGGATAAGGTGAAAGGGGTGCGGCAGGTTTGGGAATTGGGTGATAAGGCTTCTAGAAAGCCTTGCAAGGCAAGGACTAGGGTCATCTAGAAGGCTAGGGTGCGGCAGGTTTGTAGGGCTAAGGATAGGGCTTCTAGAAGCCCAAATCCCTTGGGAATTAGGTGAAACTCACGGCCAAGGCAAGGGAAAACTCTAGAACCTTCCATTTGTGTCCCACAATGTTTAGGAGACCTTTATGCACTAGGATTAGGAAAACTAATCCTTCTTCATCTTGGAATTCTTTTCCTTCTTGGACTTGGAAAACTTCTTTGTTGTTGCAACTTGAGGCCATTTGGGGTTTAACTTTCCTACTTCAAGTAGGAAACCTTGTTTGAGTAGGAAACTTCAATCTTCTAGGAATCATAATTCAACTAGGAAACCTAAATCCACTAGGAATCCTAATTCAACTAGGAATCCTATCTTCCATTAGGGACTTTCCTACTTCAACTAGGAAACCTTGCTCAAGTAGGAATCATCATCTTCAAGTCTTCAATTTCGTCCATCCTCTTGGCTCCAAGCATATGATATCCATTCCAAGCTCTAATTTGCTCCAAAAGGCTCCAAAATGCATCCTTTTGCATACTTTGCCCTTAAAACCTGAAAATACATAAAACTAGCTTAAAAGACTACTTTACTAAGGAAAAACACTATAAATGCACAAGAACAAGCTAAACTAAAGTGCATAAATATGCCCCTATCAAATTCCCTCACACTTAGCTTTTGCTAGTCCTCGAGCAAAACAAAACGAAAACAAACAAACAAAACAAAACCAAACAAGTAAAACACAACCTAAACCTTCCTACAATCGTCTCAGAGATTCCCAATGCACATGACATGTTAAAAATCATCATTCCCACATATTTTGGCCATCTTTACGCTTAAGCACACACTTAATCACAGTCACTACTTACTAGTTCACAATTAACCAATTAAAATGATGTTTTGAATGTAGTAACACGCCTTAGAGACTTCCCTCAATTCCTTAAAAGATATGCACTCAATCTTCACTCAGATTTTCTAACTACACACCCTACACTAGTTATATGTGAGAAGATTGATGTAAATATAAAAACAAATGCTCACATATATGTATACAAAGAACGCAATTTCCGGAGTGAATAACATGTTTAGATATGATCTCATGAATGGAGCGCTACTACTTAGATGCGAGAACCAGTGACACCATATGCTCAAACCAAATTCAAACTCCACAGATTGAAACACACAACACTCAAGATTAAAGTCAAGGGTTGTAACGGGGCTTAGGGTGTTGGCTAATAACGAAAGGATAGGAAAAACAAACGTTCTTAAAGCAATAGTAAGCAAAATAATGTAATCGAACTTAGAATTCCCCTTAGAATGCAGAAATCAACTTTTAAACACAAAGGAAAGATTTAATCAACAATTAGGGCCGAATTCAATGTTTTGGACCCTTCCTTCAACAAACAACACTTAAGAACTCTTTTTCACATCTTTTCAACTCCTTTTTCATTCTTTTCACAACTTTTTTTTTTTCCACGAAATTTTTTTTTCTTCTTCTTCTTTTTTCTTTTCTTTTCCGTGCCTGATTCAAGACTTTGGCACACCCACAACAAAACTCACTTCCCCCACACTTGTTTTCTGCCAACAATGATCAAGAGGAATTTATATTGAGTCATGCGTTACTATGCTTCCAGAACAAAGGTATGGATGGTCCTAATCTAGGCTAGGTGAGGATAACATGGGTTAACAAAGAAAATAGGCTACACAAGGCTCAACGGGGTTAAAACCTACAAACACAATGAAATAGGGAGATATGGCCATTTGGCTATGGTGGTCACTACACAACTTTATCTTGAATATGTGTTATGCAAATCAATAACATGCTTTGAATGAATCGGGAATGAGTTCTAGTGTTTGGAACTAAATGATAAGACGTCTTCTAAGTAGCAACCAAGCAAAGAATAATGAGATCATGCAACGACTTTAGAAAACAACAATGCACATATTAGTACTCTCCAAATAAACGTTTTAGGCTCAAGTCTCACAAGGTTGTAGCGTTATTTCGAGTTCCTTCCTTCAAGCATGTTACAAAAACTGATTTTTCTTTTATGATTGCATGTGAATTCATAAGTTATAACCATAACCAAGCATAAACCAAAGAGTAAATCAACTTTTATCCATGTTTACAACTCTCTTTAACAGTCATGCAATTACAAATCGAATCCTCATCATTGTGTTGGAAGGTACCCTAAGACACAAACACACAAAAACAACTCTTTTTAGGTTTTTTAAAACAATTTTTTTTTTCAAATTTTTATGGGATTTTCGGATTTTTGAGTCAAAACAACTTAAAAACAGCAAGGAACAACATTAAAAGTTATGAGTGATAAAACCCTACGAATTTGCATCAAAACACTTTGGTTACCCCCCCCCCCACACTTAAATCAAACATTGTCCTCAATGTTTCAAGCATAGACTCACACAAATAACAAACAAGCAAACAAAACAACAACTAAACAACGTAACATGGCAGAAACGAAATAGCACAAAGAGAAGAGTTTAGGAACGCAAATCTGGAATTGGAGTGCTCTCTAGGTCTTCCTTTGTTGAATGCATGGGTTGCCTCCCAATTAGCGCTTGCTTTAATGTCATACAGCCGGACGAAACGCCCATTCACTCCAGATTGGAGCCCACGGCATCCAAGGGGATGTCATCCACGGTTTGCTCCACAATGTGCTCATGATATGGCTTCAATCAGTGCCCATTCACTTTGAATTCATGTCCACTTTTCAAGCTTTTGATTTGCACTGCACCATGAACAAAAACATTAGTAACAACAAATAGGCCAACCCACTTGGAACGTAACTTACCAGGAAACAACCGAAGACGGGAATTGAATAGCAACACTTTCTGCCCAATTGAGAATGATTTGCCACAAATCATCTTGTCATGAAAGTCCTTGGTTTTCTCTTTGTAGATTTGGGCATTCACATACGCGTCGTTCCTGATTTCCTCAAGTTCATTCAATTGGAGATTCCTATGCATGCCAGCCGCATCTAACTCCAAATTGAATGTTTTCACGGCCCAATGCGCCTTGTGCTCTAATTCCACAGGTAAGTGACATGGTTTGCCATATATTAGCCGAAATGGGGACATGCCAAGGGGTGTTTTGTAAGTCGTGCGATAGGCCCACAATGCATCGTTCAAGCGCAAGCTCCAATCCTTCCTTGTAGGCCCCACGGTTTTCTCTATGATTTGTTTGATCTCTCGGTTAGAAACCTCAGCTTGGCCATTCGTTTGAGGATGGTAAGGTGTAGAAACCTTATGATTGACATTGTACTTCCTCAACAACGCCTCAATTGTTCGATTACAGAAGTGCGACCCTCCATCACTAATGATCACCCGTGGCATGCCAAACCTTGCAAAAATGTTAGTTCTAATAAAATTTGCAACCACTTTAGAATCATTAGTTCGGGTGGCCTTTGCTTCCACCCATTTTGAGACATAATCCACAGCAAGTAATATGTAAAGGAAACCATGCGATGAAGGAAATGGGCCCATGAAATCAATGCCCTAAACATCAAAAATTTCAACAGGAAGTATGATGTTTTGCGGCATTTGGTCCTTAGCACCTATGTTACCCATTCTTTGGCAACGATCACAAGACATACAAAAGGTTCTAGCATCTTTAAATAAAGTCGGCCAATAAAAACCACATTCTAAAACCTTAAGGGCAGTGCGTTGTGTCCCAAAGTGCCCCCCACATGCATAAGTGTGACAAAAAGTTAAAATTGACTTAAACTCTAGATCATGCACACATCGACGTATAACTTGATCCGAACAATATTTCCATAAGTATGGATCATCCCACACATAAAACCGTGCATCATGTCTAAGTTTATCACGTTGGTGCCTAGTGAAATCGCTTGGAATTCGTTTTGACACCAAAAAGTTAACCAAATCGGCAAACCAAGGCTCACTAACCTTTATGGACAGCAATTGTTCATCGGGAAATGTCTCGGCAATGGGTAGGGACTCCTCATTATGCACCATTCGGCTTAGGTGGTCAGCTACCACGTTTTCACTTCCCTTCTTGTCACGAATCTCAATGTCGAACTCTTGAAGTAGCAACATCCAACGAATTAGCCGTGGCTTGGCCTCCTTTTTGGTGAACAAGTACTTCAATGCTGCATGGTCAGTGAAAACAATTACTTTAGTACCAATTAGATATGATCTAAACTTATCTAGAGCAAAAACAACGGCAAAAAGTTCTTTTTCCGTAGTGGAATAGTTCAACTGGGCATCATTCAACGTCCGTGAGGCATAGTAGATGACATGCGGCCTATTGTCCTTTCTTTGTCCCAAAACAACCCCTAAAGTGTAATCGGATGCGTCACACATAAGCTCGAAAGGTAGGCTCTAATCCGGTGTAACAATAATGGGTGCCGTGGTCAACAACTCCTTGAGTAGGTTGAATGATGCCGTGCACTCCTTGGTGAATTCAAACGCCACTTCTTTTTGTAGGAGACGGCAAAGAGGTTGTGCAACCTTTGAGAAATCTTTGATAAACCTACGATAGAAACCTGCATGGCCAAGAAAAGAACGAACCTCTCTAACCGAAGTCGGAGAGAGTAAGTGACGTACAAGATCTATCTTTGACTTATCAACCTCAATGCCATTTTCAGAGATGATATGACCTAAAACTATGCCTTGTTTAACCATGAAATGACATTTTTCTTAATTAAGAACAAGGTTAGTTTCAAAGCAACGTTTTAGAATCAAACTAAGATTATGCAAGCAACTATCAAAGGAGTCACCAAAAACGCTAAAATCATCCATGAAAACTTCAATTATTTTCTCAACATAATCAGAAAATATGCTCATCATGCATCTTTGAAATGTGGCAGGTGCATTACATAAACCAAAAGGCATGCGACGATATGCAAAAGTACCAAAGGGGCATGTGAAAGTAGTTTTTTCTTGATCCTCGGGTGCTATGACAATTTGATTATAACCAGAATAACCATCAAGAAAACAATAGAAAGCATAACCCGCTAACCTCTCAAGCATTTGGTCAATGAACGGCAATGGGAAGTGATCCTTCGTTGTGGTGGTGTTTAGCTTCCTATAGTCGATGCACACCCTTCAACCGGTTTGAATGCGCGTAGGAACAAGCTCATTCTCGGCATTTGCAACCACAGTCACTCCAGATTTCTTTGGCACACATTGAACAGGTGAAACCCACCTACTATCTGAGATTGGATAGATCACTCCACAATCCAAAAGCTTTATTATCTCCTTTTTCACAACTTCCATCATTGGATGGTTGAGACGACGTTGAGCCTCTCGAGATGTTTTGGACCCCTCCTCTAGAAGTATGCGATGCATGCACGTTGTAGGGCTAATTCCCTTTATGTTGGCCAAAGTCCATCCAATTGCCGTTTTGTACTCTTTTAGCACCCTCACCAATCTTGTTTTCCTCACCAACATAGGCCCAAAATTGCTCCAAAACGCACCAAAATGCACTTCTTTGCTCCAATTGCCCAATGGTCCTATAAACACACGAAAAATGACTTAAAGTACTAAAATAAGTAAGTTCTAACAACGTAAATGCAAGGAAACAAGCTAGTAAAGTCGCATAAAGGCATGCCGTGCTCTTTTCCTGACCCTAAGAGTATGCCGTGCACTTTTTCTTGTCTTGGAGGGCTTCTAAAAGCCCTATTCCTTCACCTATATACCTGCCGCGCCTTTCCCTTCTAGAAAACCCTAATTCCTTGCCTTGCAAGCCTTTCTAGTAACCATATCCTTTCCATAAAACCTGCCACACCCTCTAAGCCCTTTCCCTCTTGGATTTCTGAGGTAATTGGCCCTTTTGCTTGTGGATTTGGGTTAATTGGGCCATAAACTTTTTACCTTGTGGACTTACTAAACCTGCCGCACCTAGGAGCCCAATTCCTTCACTTATGCTAAGTCCAAGCCCTAATCTGATTTACCTAGGGTTTATGGTGCCTATATATATATATATATATATATATATATATATATATATATGTTTTAAGGTGTGCCGCAGGGATTCATGCTTCATTCACCCAGAAATCACAAGTTGCCGCAGCCACCAACCTTTATACATTCTTTGCTGCACCATCCATTCCCCCTAAACACTAATATACCATCTCCTACCTATTCATCCATACAAATAACCCCTAGAACCTAACCTTAGACCTTGTGCCGCAGCAAAGAGGAGGGGGATAAGCTTGGACGTGCATACCATTCAAGATAGGATTGCTGGACGTTTTGGGTGTTTTCTCTCCTTTGATTTCAATGTTTAAATTCAATGCTCTTTGTTCTGTAAGTATGAGGAACTAAACCCCCCCTTCGTTAAGGGAGGATTCGAACCATGATTATGCTTGTTATATGATTTAATTACTTCTAATTGCGTTTCATAAGTTGTGAGTTCAATTTACTTATCTATTTGAATTAAAACTGATTTGTGTATGTTGGTTAAGAGTGCACGCTTAATTTTCATGCATAAATCGAATGCTAGGATAAGGGAATTTCACCTAATCGTTATGAACTTATATTCATAACTAGTAAAGGTTGTTGATCACAATTGTGTTAAGTAAATTCTTGGCATAAGTTTCATGCGCTTTCATAGTTACGAGTGCCTCGTCAATACTTATGGTTTTCATTGAACGTAATGATCTTTGATTGTATCTCTATTATGCGCTTTTATGTAGGGAACTTTTGAGGAATAATTTGATTGTGATGCGCTTTTTCCATCCAATTCATTGACTTAAGGGAAATCTGAAAGTTAATTTAAGCAGACCTTATTAACTTGGAGTGTTCAGAATTCATGGTTTATTGAAAAGCAATCAGAAATCGTTTTGTATGCAAGTATGACATGTATGGAGAAGAACCTCCTAGCTAGCCTTCCATCCATTCAATTCATCCAATTTCGTTTTAAAATCTATTTTTAGTTTACAAAGTTTTGTTTTGTTTTCAAATTCGTCAAAACCAATCCCCCATTTATTTTGAAGTGTTAGATTAGTTAGAAATCAATTTAGTTTATGTTTTTAAGAGTCTTGAGTCAAGTTAAAACCTGTTTTCGTCCAATTTGGTGTTTTGTGTTCAAAACTGCCCAGAGAGTGGTTTTAAGGCAGTTTTGAGTGTTTTTGTGCTGTCTTGAGTCTTTTGGTTTGTTTTAGTGTTTTAAACTTTAGTTTTGCATTCTTTGAATCTAGTTTAGTGTTTTATACTTTGTTTTTACGTTTTTGAGTCAAATTCAAGTGATTTAGCAATCCTGATGCAAAATATATTAAGCACGCAAATTAAACCCTCTTTTGACAATTGTAGCAAAGTATGTAAGTAGGGATCGTTCTAGACCGGGGATTAGGAGGGATTGCTAAACACTTGAAAACTGACCTAAAAACATAAAAACAAAGTTTAAAACACTAATTTGGACTCAAAGAATGCAAAACTAAGGTTTAAAACACTAAAACAAACCAAAAACTCAAAACAGCAACCAAAAGACTCAAAACTGCCTAAAAACCACTTTCTGGGCAGTTTTGAGTACCTAACACTAACTTGGACGAAATTGATTAAAACTTGTTTCAAAACACTTAAAAACATAAACCAAAAGACTTTCTAACTAATTTGACACTTCAAAATAAATGGGGATTTGATTTGGACGAAATTTAAAATTAACAAAACAGATTGCAAAGTAAAACAGATTTTGAAAACGATTTTGAGGTTTTAAAGGGATGATGGACTAGTTAGAGGCTCTTTCTCTACACATGACAAGTATGCAAACGACTCGATTTCCAGTTATTCCTTCATTGAACTATGAATGATAATGCCACAAATTAACCGTGACATCACTAGTTAATTCTCAAGTTTTCCTTGTGTTATTGGATTGGATGACATCATTCGACAACCCAAAGCATTCTTCAAAAGTTCCCTACATGACATCATAATAAAGATACAGTCAAAGATCATTACGTTCAATGAAAACTATAAGCATTGACAAAGCACTTGTGACTATGACATCATGACACTTATGCTAGGAATTGGACTTAACGCGATCGTGACTAGCGACCTTCACTACATATGAATATAAGTGTGTGACGATTATGTGAAACAACCTTATATTCTAGCATCATATTCATGCAAGCCGATTAAGTGTCGACCCCTAATTAACAAACACAAATAAGTTATTACTTGCACAGTTAAGCCAATTGCATTCACGATTCAAGAACTCATAACTGGAATTAATCAAATTAAACTGCACACATAGTCATGGCTTCGAAATCACCCCTAACCAATAGGGGTTTAGCCACTCATGTTCATGGCAAAACGAAAGGAAAAGAAATTGAACATTGAAATCATAAAACGAATTACACCTAGAATGCACCAACGATGAAGCTTGAGCATCCAAGAGTCCTTCCTTCTTTCTCCTTGCTACGGCACAAAGGTGGGTGAAGTGTTTGGGATGGGTTCTGAGGTCAGGAATGTGTTTAAGGTTGAAGGGATTTGCGGCAAGGGTGTAAAGATGGCTGGAGGTTTGTGAAGTTGTGTAAGGTTGTGTGAATTGGTGAATGGTAACCCTAAGGCTGCTGCAAGGCTTGGTATTTATAGAACAAGGCTCCAAAATAATTTAGGTGAATTATACTAAAACTTAAAGGAAATAGGAAATTAGAACCAAAAACCTAAGGGAAAAGGGTTAAAGGGTGCGGCAATAGGTAAAAGAGCAAGGGAAAGTGATTTGAAGTTCAGAAATTAGGAAAGAATGCTCTCCCTTGCACGGCAAGGAAGAGTAAGGGTCAGGGATCCCTAATAAAGTGCGGCAAAGGGTGTAGGAAAGAGGTATGTGTCCTAAAACTAAAGGGAAAAGGTAAACTTGTGCGGCAAGGAAATGTGGGAGGTGGGAAAGGCACGGCAGGATCCTAGGAACTAAGGGAAAGGGTTTTGGGTTGTCCCAGAGGGAAAAGGAAAGGTTTTTACATGGTTTAAGGATAGGGAAACATATCAAGGGGAATTGTTGCAACTAGGGAGACAAGGAGGGAACACAAATGGGACAAGGCGCCACCTTTGTAGGAATGCTTCAATTTGTGTTTTTCTTTGTCTTCCAAGCTTCCAAACTGATTTCTTATGTCTTCTAACACCTTCCTAGCCTCATTTGATCTTCCATTTCGTCCATCCTTCATGCTCCATGCATATGCAATCCATTCCAAGCCCAATTTTGCTCCTAAAAGCTCCAAAATGCACCTTTTTGCATACTTTGACCATAAAACCTGAAATTGCACGAAAATGACTTTAAACACTAAACTAACTAAGGAAAATCAACATAAATGCATGAGAACAAGCCAATTAAGTCGCATAAAAATGCTCCTATCAAATTCCCCCACACTTAGCTTTTGCTAGTCCTCGAGCAAAACAAAGAAATAAAACGAAACAAAACAAACAAAACACAACCTAAACCTTCCAACGTTTGCCTCAGGGATTTCCAATGCACATGATATGTTAAAAATCATCATTCCCATAGATTTAAGTCAATTTAACACTTAAGCACATACTTAATCATAGTCACCACTTACTAGTTCACAATTCACCAATTAAAACGATGTTTTGAATGTAGTAACATGCCTTAGAGAATTCCCTCAATTCCTTACAAGATATGCACTCTATTTTCACTCAGATTTTCTAACTACACACTCTACACTAGTTATATGTGAGAAGATTGACGTAGACAAAAAAACGAAAGCTCACATATATGTATCACAAAGAAAGCAATTTCCGGAGTTAATAAGAATGTTTAGATATGATCTCATGAATGGAATGCTACTACTTAGATGCGAGAACCAGTGACACCATATGCTCATACCAAATTCAAACTCCACAAATTGAAACACATAACACTCAAGATAGAAGTCAAGGGTTGTAACGGGGCTTAGGTATTGGTTAACAAAGAAAGGATAGGGAAAATAAACGTTCTTCAAGCGTTAGTAAGCAAAGTAATGAAATTGAGATTTAGAATTCACTTAGATTGCAGAAATTAACTTTAAAACACAAGGGGAAGACTTAGACAACTCCTTAGGGCCGAATTCATTGTTTTGGACCCTTACTTCAACAAACAATACTTTGGAACAACTTTTGCACACTTTTTCATACTTTTCACATTTTTTTTTCTTTTTCCACGCATTTTTTTTTCTTTTCTTTCCTTTCTACCCGTGCCTATGGCACACAAATTCTCATGAAAAACACTTCCCCCACACTTGTTTTTTGCCACAAAGGAATTCAATTTGAATCATGCTTTACTATGCTTTAAGAACGAGGGTATGGATAGTCCTAATCTAGGCTAGGTGAGGGTAATGTGGGTTAACAAAGAAAAGGCTAAATAAGGCTCAATGGGGTTAAAACCTACAAAACATAATGACATAGGGGATTCACGGCTTTTGGCTAAGGTGGTGGTCACTACACAACTTTATCTTGAATATGTGTTATGCAAATCAATGACATGCTTTGAATGAAATGGGCATGAGTTCTAGCATTTGGAACTAAATGATGAAACGCCTTCTAAGTAGCAACCAAGCAAAGAATAATGAGATCATGCAACAACTTTAGAAAACAAAGATGCATAGATTTTAACTCTCCAAATAAACGTTTAGGCTCAAGTCTCACAAGGTTGTAGTGTTAATTTGAGTTCCTTCCTTCAAGCATGTTACAAAAACTGATTTTTCCTTTATGATTGTATGTGAATTCATAAATTATAACCATAACCAAGCATGAACAAAGAGTAAATCAAACTTTCATCCATGTTTATAACTCTCCTTAACAGTCATGTATTAAAAACCAAATCCTCATCATTGTGTTGGAAGGTACCCTAAGACACAAACAAACACACAAAAACAACTTGAAAACAACTCTTTTTGGGTTTTTAAAACAAATTTTTCAAATTTTTATGTGATTTTCGGATTTTTACTTCAAAACACACCAAAACTACTTAAAAACAGCAAAGAACAAGTTTATAAGTAAAGGGTGATAAAATCCCACGAATTTGCATCAAAAACACTTAGTTACCCCCCCTCCCCCACACTTAAATCAAACATTGTCCTCAATGTTTCAAGCATAAAATCACACAAAACACAAATAAACACACAAACAGCAAGTAAAACAACTAAATAGGCAGATTCGAAATAAACAACAAAGGGAAGGGTTTAGGAATGCAAATCTGGAATTGGAGTGCTTCCTAGGGCTTCCTTTGTTGAATTGCATGGGTTGCCTCCCAAGTAGCGCTTTCTTTAACGTCTTGAAGTCGAACGAAAACACGTTCATGCTCCTTTGGAGCCCACGGCATGGAGTGGGATCTCCTCCACAACCTGCCCTACGGCACTTTCATAATATGGCTTCAATCTATGTCCGTTGACCTTGAATTCCACCCCATTCCTTAAGCTTTGGACTTGAACTGCACCATGTGGAAAAACATTAATAACAACAAAAGGTCCAATCCACTTAGAACGTAATTTACCGGGAAATAAGCGTAAACGAGAATTAAAAAGTAAAACTTTCTGCCCAATGGTGAAGGTTTTGCCCCTAATCATCTTGTCATGAAACGCCTTCGTTTTCTCCTTGTAAATTCGGGAATTCTCATAGGCTTCATTCCTTAGCTCTTCAAGCTCATTCAATTGGAGCTTTCGATGCATTCCAGCAGCATCTAAGTCCAAATTGAATGTTTTCACAGCCCAATGTGCCTTGTGTTCAAGTTCCACGGGTAAGTGACAAGGTTTGCCATAAACTAGCCGAAATGGAGACATCCCTAAGGGTGTTTTGTAGGCAGTGCGGTATGCTGATAAGCTCATATTTATATATATTTTACATCAAATTCTCTCATCTTTTCTTAGTTAGTTCCTTATATTTTTGAGCTATTTACATTGATTTTGTGTTTTATATGATTTGTCAAGCAAATAAAAGAAAAATAGCACAAGTGAGGTTTTATGTAACAAATTTGTCAAAACTGCCTGTGCAGATCAGCCCACTTTGGAAGCAATTTGCGAACGGCCCAAAATGAACTAGAGAATGGGCCTTATATGCTTGGAAAGCTACAGACGTCTATTTTCTGGAGCATTTTGCGGATTGTTAAGATCATTTTTCTAGAAGAAGTTATGGGCATTTTAGTAAGGGAAGGTCAGGAGAGCACATGGCATGGATGACCCACGGGTTGGATGGATGATTATGTTTTGCAAGTGTGCTAGCTTGTTTAATCATGAAATACATGTGTGCTAGCTGTTTTTCAAGTGTTCTAGCTGATTCATCATGAGAAGACCAAGGGGAATCTAAGGCATGGACCAAGGAGGATGAATGCAAGTCATTGCACATGAAATTTCTGCAATGAAGCATGTGTTGCTAGCTGTTTTTGATGAATAATTCTTGCTTTTTATTTGTTTATTAAAATCACTTGAGTGGTTCCTCACCTTTGTACACCTATAAATAAGCCTTCTTGCAAGGCTTAGACTCACCAATTCACACAACAATTCCATCTTCACACACCCTAAACTATCCTAGCCAAAACCCTTTCTTTCCTCCACAAAATCTGCCCATAAACTATCCTAGCCGTGCCACCCCCCCTAAACCATCCTAAACGCCACCATACATCCTCCTATCCACTCCTCCATACAACCAAACCTTCAAACCACATCCACCCCTTGTGCCATATCAAAGGAAGGGAAGGAAAGTGCTTAAACGTGCTTGTCACTCAACATGGATCGTTGGAACGTTTAGGTGTTTTCTTTCTTTTATTTTCAATGTATAATTCTATTTATCTTTGTTTTGTGAACATGAGGAACTAAACCCCCCTTGGCTAGGGGGGGATTCGAAACATATGATTATGCTTGCTATATAATTTGATTACTTCCAATTGCGTTTCGTAAGTTATGAATTCAATTTACTTATCGGTTTGAATTACATTGATTTGTGTGTGTTGGTTGAGAGTGCACGCTTAATTATCATGCATAAATTGAATGCTAGGATATAAGGAAATTTCACCTAATCGTTATGGACTTATATTCACAAGTAGTAAAGGTTGATGATCTCAATCGAGTTAAGTAAATTCTTGGCATAAGTTTCATGCAATCATAGTAACAAGTGCTTCGTCAATGCTTATGGTTTTCATAGAACTTAATGATTCTTGCTTGTATCTCTATTATGCAATCATGTAGGGGACTTGTGGGGAATGTTTTGGGTTGTCGTATGCAATCATCCAATTCAATAACATTAGGAAAATCTGAAGGTTAATTTAAGCGTACCTAATTAACTAGGGGCATTGAGAATTCATGGTTATTGAAAAGCAATTGGAAATCGTTTTGTATGCAAGTATAATATGTGTGGAGATGAACCCCTTAGCTAGCCTTCCATCCATCTATTTTAAACTCAATTTCGTTTTAAAATCTGTTTAGTTTACAAGTTTAAGTTTTGTTTTCAACTTCACCAAACCTAAATCCCCCTTTTACTTTCTTGTTTTTAAAGTCTTTTATTTACATTTTTAACTTTGTTTTTATGTTTTTGAATTAATTTAGAGGTTTTAGCAAGCCCTCCTAATCCCCGGTTTAGAACGATCCCTACTTACATCTTTACTACAATTTGACAAAAAGAGGGTTTAATTTGAGTGTTAGTTAATTCTCGCATCAAATTTTGGCGCCGTTGCCGGGGATTAGCAACTTTGCTAATTCCCCATTGTTTCTTTTTATTTTATTTTTTTTCGTGTGTTTTAATTTTAGTTTTTAATTTTATTTGATTTTGTTTATTTCAGGTACTAGTTTATGACTCGTAGTTCTCAACCAGTTCATGCACATATATCGGAGTTTGACGGCAATTTTGAACGAACTTTGAGAAGGAAAAGGAAAGAACCGGAACCTAATCCACCTAGTTCTAGTTCTGAATCCGAATTTGAAGAAAAGGAGGAGGCAGAAGAAGACATGGAGGTGGACAATCGAACAATCAAAGAACTTTCAGCCTCGGGATTGGACAATGCCACGCCTCTATGCATCCAATACCCCGCAGCAGCCCGAGGTAAGACGGAAGAATTTGAACTTAAGTCAAGCTTATTACATCATATTCCTAAATTCCATGGGTTATCCATGGAAGATCCTAACAAACATCTTAAGGAATTTGAAGTTGTTTGCTCGAGTATGACACCCATCAATGTGGATGGGAGTATTTTAAAGATGAAGGCTTTTCCGTTTTCTCTAGTAGACAAGGCCAAAGATTGGTTGTTTGAATTGGCACCTGGAACCGTCCATTCTTGGGAAAGTATGAAGCGTGCATTCTTAGAGAAGTTCTTTCCCACCGCAAAGATCATTCTTTTGAGGAAACGAATTAGTGGCATCCAACAAAATCAAGGTGAGTCGTTTCCATCATATTATGAACGTTTTAAAGCACTTGTTGCTTCATGTCCACAGCACCAAATGAAGGAGGAGCTGCTCATTCAATACTTCTACGAGGGACTCCTTCCCATAGAACGCCAAATGCTAGATGCCTCGGCAGGTGGTGCATTGGTGGACAAGACTCCGGTGGCTGCCAAAACTCTCATTGCCAACCGCGCACACAATCCACAACAATATGAGGGTGTTGGACAAAGAGAGGGGCTACGGCAACAAAGTGTGAATGAGGTAAGTGCAATTTCTGATATTCAATCCCAATTGGCTAATCTTACTACTCTTGTGTCTCAGGTTGTCATAGGTTCAAAACCACAAGAAAATCAAGTGTGTGGCGTGTGTTCAATGCAAGGGCATCCATCCGATACATGCCCTCAGTTGATTGAGAATGGAGGATGGGAATCTGCCAATGCTATTGGTTTCCAAGGCCAAAACCAAACCAAATACGATCCATACTCCAACACCTACAACCCCGGATGGAGAGATCACCCAAATTTCAAGTGGAGAGAGCCACAACAATCTGCACCACAAAGGGGATTTCAACAAAACCCCCCTGGGTTCACACGGCCATACCAACCAAATCAGCCACAAACGTCCCAAAACAACTCAGGTTCGTCTTTTGATAATTCTCAAGTTATTCAATTACTAACTACGTTGGCGCAGGGGCAAGAAAAGCAAACCAAGGACATGCACAATTACGCCAACGAAGTGAAAAATCAAGCTCAAGAGGTGAGTGAATTAAAAAGACAAGTGGGACAAATGGCTGAATTCATGGGGAAATTTGGTAGAGAACAAGGTGCGTTACCAAGCTCAACGCATGTGAATCCAAAGGGAGGCTTCGAATCTGCCAAAGCCATCCTTTTGCGAAGTGGAAGAGAGGTAAGATCTGACCATAACCCATCTAAATCCAAGGATGAAAGTGTGCAATCTAAGGAGAAGGAGCAATCCTTGCCAAAGCAATCCACATCTTCCAATTCGGCCACCAAAGGTAAGATAGGTTCAAATTCTGTTATTTCTAACCACATTCCACTTGATGCACCCTTTCCTAGCAGATTTTTTCAATCCAAGAAGGAAGAGAATGACAAGGACATACTTGACACATTCCGGAAGGTGCAAGTCAACATTCCCCTTTTGGACGCAATTAAACAAGTTCCTAAGTATGCCAAGTTCTTGAAGGAGTTATGTACTACAAGAAAGAGGGCTGCGAACAAAGAAGTAGTACGGGTAAGTGAGAATGTCTCGGCCATGTTACAAAGAAAATTGCCTCCTAAGTGTAAGGATCCCGGAAGTTTTACAATTCCTTGTGTAATAGGTAATACTCGCTTTGAATCTGCCATGTTAGATCTAGGTGCATCAATAAATGTCATGCCTTATTCAATTTATGCATCTATGAATTTGGGTGAATTGAAAAACGATGGCGTCATTATTCAATTAGCCGATAGATCTAACGCATATCCGAGAGGTGTGTTGGAAGATGTCTTAGTGCAGGTAAATCACCTAATTTTTCCGGCGGATTTTTATGTGCTTGAGATGGAAGACTCGGACCATGCCCCCGCACTACCCATCTTACTTGGCCGCCCATTCATGAAGACTGCTCGTACCAAGATTGATGTCTTCAAAGGAACATTGACCATGGAGTTCGATGGGGAAGTGATTGATTTTAAAGTTTCTGATGCTATGAAATATCCTCATGATGATCACTCTTGTTTTTCTATTGATGTAATTGACTCTTTGGCGCAGGAATTCCTTGATGATTTGAATGAAGATGCACTCGAAAAGACCCTAACACAAGGCATTGGACTCAAAAACGAAGGATTGGGGCCTAAGGGTGCACACGGCCACAACAAGCCATCCTTTGCCGTGCCTAATCATGAGGGTGTGATGGAGATGGTTGCTGCCCTCGAGGCAATTCCAGAACATACGGGTAAGTCTCCTAACCTAGTTCAAGTTCCCGTTTCGACTAACAAGTTACTTCCATCTATAGTGCAGCCACCATCTTTAGAACTTAAACCGTTGCCTAGCAATTTGAAATATGTGTGTTTGGGGGAAGAAGAGACGTTGCCAGTCATCATCTCTTCTTCACTCACGGCACATGAGGAGGACAAGTTGGTGAGGGTGCTTCGAGAATACAAAACTGCCATTGGGTGGACATTGGCCGATATCAAGGGAATTAGCCCTACCACTTGCATGCATCGCATTCTCTTGGAGGAGGGAGCCAAACCATCTAGGGAAGCACAACGCCGCCTCAATCCACCCATGCTAGATGTTGTGAAGAAGGAAATCATCAAATTACTGGATTGTGGGGTGATTTACCCAATTTCTGATAGCCGTTGGGTTTCTCCGGTTCAAGTTGTTCCAAAGAAGTCCGGAGTCACCGTGGTAAGAAATGATGAGAATGAGCTTGTGCCCACACGAATTCAAACCGGGTGGCGTGTTTGTATTGATTATAGGAAGCTCAACGCCACAACAAGAAAAGATCACTTTCCGTTGCCCTTTATTGATCAAATGCTTGAAAGGTTAGCCGGTCATGCTTTTTATTGTTTTCTTGATGGTTATTCCGGTTATAACCAGATTGTGATAGCTCCCGATGACCAAGAGAAGACTACTTTCACGTGCCCCTTTGGTACCTTTGCCTATCGACGCATGCCATTTGGCCTATGCAATGCACCTGCCACTTTCCAAAGGTGTATGGTAAGTATATTCTCTGATTATGTTGAAAAGATCATTGAGGTGTTTATGGATGATTTTAGTGTATTTGGGGATTCTTTTGATAAATGCTTGGATAATCTGACCTTAATCTTGAAACGATGTGTTGAAACTAATCTTGTTTTGAATTGGGAAAAATGTCATTTTATGGTAAAACAAGGTATAGTTTTAGGTCATATTGTTTCAGAAAAAGGAATTGAAGTAGATAAGTCTAAAATAGACCTTGTGCGTCACTTACCCTCTCCAACTTCGGTTAGAGAGGTTCGATCTTTTCTTGGCCATGCAGGGTTTTATCGTAGGTTTATCAAAGATTTCTCAAAGGTTGCACAACCTCTTTGCCGTCTCCTACAAAAAGAAGTGGCGTTTGAATTCACCAAGGAGTGCACGGCATCATTCAATCAACTCAAGGAGTTGTTGACCACGGCACCCATCATTGTTCCACCGGATTGGAGCCTACCTTTCGAGCTTATGTGCGATGCGTCAGACTACGCTTTAGGGGCTGTTTTGGGACAAAGGAAGGACAAAAAGCCACACGTCATCTACTATGCCTCACGGACGTTGAATGATGCACAATTGAACTATTCCACTACAGAAAAAGAACTTCTTGCCGTTGTTTTTGCTTTGGATAAGTTTAGATCACATCTAATTGGTACTAAAGTAATTGTTTTCACTGACCATGCAGCACTGAAGTACTTGCTCACCAAAAAGGAGGCCAAGCCACGGCTAATTCGGTGGATGTTGCTACTTCAAGAGTTCGACATAGAGATTCGTGACAAGAAGGGAAGTGAGAATGTAGTGGCTGACCACCTGAGCCGAATGGTGCATAATGAGGAGGCTCTGCCAATTTTGGAGACATTCCCCGATGAACAATTGCTGTCCATAAAGGTTAGTGAGCCTTGGTATGCTGATTTGGTGAACTTTTTGGTGACAAAACGAATTCCAAGCACTTACACTAGGCACCAACGTGATAAACTTAGGTATGATGCACGATTTTATGTGTGGGATGATCCATATTTGTGGAAATTTTGCCCGGATCAAATTGTTCGTCGTTGTGTGCATGATTCTGAATTTCGTTCAATTTTAAGTTTTTGTCACACATATGCATGTGGTGGGCACTTTGGCACACAAAGAACTGCCCTTAAGGTATTACAATGTGGATTTTATTGGCCTAGTATTTTTAAGGATGCTAGAACGTTTTGCTTAACATGTGATAAATGCCAACGAATGGGTAACATTGGTGCTAGGGACCAAATGCCGCAGGTTTCTATCCTAAATATTGAAATTTTCGATGTTTGGGGTATTGATTTTATGGGTCCCTTTCCTTCTTCGTATGGTTGTATATATATTTTGCTTGCGGTTGATTATGTGTCAAAGTGGGTGGAAGCAAAAGCCACCCGGACTAATGATTCTAAAGTGGTTGCAGATTTTATTAGAATTAACATTTTTGCAAGGTTTGGCATGCCACGAGTGATCATTAGTGATGGAGGGTCACACTTTTGCAACCGGACCATTGAGGCATTATTGAGGAAATACAATGTCAATCATAAGGTTTCTACACCTTATCATCCTCAAACTAATGGCCAAGCCGAGGTTTCCAACCGTGAGATCAAGCAAATCCTAGAGAAGACAGTTGGGCCAACGAGGAAGGATTGGAGTTTACGGTTAGATGATGCACTTTGGGCGTATCGTACGGCGTACAAGACACCCATTGGAATGTCCCCTTTTCGGCTTGTCTATGGCAAACCGTGCCATCTCCCTGTTGAGTTGGAGCACAAAGCTCATTGGGCCGTCAAGAAGTTTAACATGAACCTCGATGAAGCGGGAAGTCACCGGAAGCTCCAATTGAATGAGCTTGATGAGATACGGCACGAGGCATATGAGAACGCAAGCATTTACAAGGAAAAGACCAAGGCGTTCCATGATAAGATGATTAGAAGCAAAACGTTCGCAATTGGGCAGAAAGTGCTATTATTCAATTCCCGTTTACGTTTGTTTCCCGGTAAGTTACGTTCCAAGTGGATTGGACCTTTTGTTATTACTAATGTTTTTGTGCATGGTGCAGTCCAAATCCAAAGCTTGAAAACGGGACACGAATTCAAGGTAAACGGGCATCGTTTGAAGCCATACTATGAGAACTTTGAGGAGCATGCCGTGGATGACATTCCCCTGCATGCCGTGGACTCCATTGAGGAGTGAATGGGCTCTTCGTCCAGCTGTACGACGTTAAAGCAAGCGCTACTTGGGAGGCAACCCATGCATACAACAAAGGAGGATCTAGGAACCACTCCAATTCCAGATTTGCGTTCCTCACTCTTTCTCTTTGTTGTTTCTATTCTACTATGTTTAGTTTGTTTGATTTTGTTTGAGTTGATGTTAAAAACATTGAGGACAATGTTTGTTTCAAGTGTGGGGGGGGTAAACAATCTGTTTTGAATGAATTTCGTGGGTTTTATTCACCTATCACTCCAATGTTGTTTCTCACTGTTTTTAAGTGTTTTTAGTGTGTTTTAAAGCATTTTAGGGTGTTTTGTCATGAAAATCCGAAAATCAGATAAAAATTTGAAAAATTTTGTTGAAAATACCAAAAAGAGTTGTTTTTGAGTCGTTTTGGTGTGTTTGTATCCTAGGTACCTTCCAACACAATGATGAGATTCGGTTTCTAATTACATAACTGTTAAAGAAAGTTACAAGCATAGATTGAAGTTTGATGTATTCTTGGCGTATGCTTAGTTGTAGTTGATGTTTATGAACTCACATTTGATTATAAAGTGGTTAAAATCAGTAACATGCTTGAAGGAAATAACTCAACTAACGCTACATCCTTGTGAGACTTGAGCCATTACCTTCTTTTGGAGAGTTATAATCTGTGATTCTTGGTTTTCTAAAGTTGTTGCATGATCTCATTATTCCTTGCTTGGTTGCTACTTAGAATGCATGCGTATCATGATAGAACTACATGCTAGAACTTATATCCGTTTCATTCAAAGCATGATATTGAATTGCATAACACACGATCAAGATGAAGTTGTGTAGTGAACCACCATAGCCAAACAGCCGCACCACCACTTTGTTCATGTGTTTTGTAGGACTTAACCCCGTTGAGCCTTGTTTAGCCTTTATTCTTTGTTAAACCACATTATCCCTACCTAGCCTAGTTTAGGACCATCCACACCCTTGTTCTTAAAAGATAGTGAGCATGACTTCATTGAATTCCTTTTGAGTGCATTATGCAAGAAAATGAGTGTGGGGGAAGGAATGTTTGTCCTTAAGTTCATATGTATGTTTTGGGTTTCAAAAGAAAAGAAAAAGTTGTGAAAAACGTATGAAAAGAAAAGAATGCGCAAAAAAGAAAGAAAAGAAAAGAGAAAGAGTTTGAAAAAGAAAAAAAAAAGTGTTTTAATGTTGATTGTTGAAGGAAGGGTCCAAAACATCAAATATGGCCCTAAAGTGAGTGAATTCTCCCCTTTTTGTTAAAAAGTTCAGTTTTCATTCAAAAGTGAATTCTAAGTTGATTTCAATGCTTTGCTCACTATTTCTTTAAGAACCTTTGTTTTCCATATCCTTTCTTTGTTAACCAAACACCCTTAGCCCCGTTACAACCCTTACACTTCTATCTTGGGTGTTATGTATTCAATATGTGGAGTTTGGGATTGGTATAAGCATATGGTGTCAATGGTTCTTGCATCTAAGTAGTAGCATTCCTTTCATGAGATCATATTCATATGTTTCACTTATAACTCCAGAAAAGTGCTTTCTTTGTTAAAACATATGTGAGTCTTGGGTTTCATATTTACATCAATCTTCTCACATATACTTAGTGTAGGGTGTGTAGTTAGAAAATCTGAGTGAAAATTGAGTGAATATCTAGTAAGGATTTGAGGGAATTCTCTAAGGCATGTTACTACATTCAAAATGTTGTTTTCATTGATTAAATGTGAACTAATGAATAGTGACTGTGATTAAGTATGCGCTTAAGTATATGGACGACCAAAATCTATGTAAGTGATGATCTTAAATGTGTTATGTGCATTGGAAATCCCTGAGATAATGTTGGAAGGTTTAGATTGTGTTTTGTTTCTTTTTGTTTTCTTTGTTTTGCTCGAGGACTAGCAAAAGCTAAGTGTGGGGGTATTTGATAAGCTCATATTTATATATATTTTACATCAAATTCTCTCATCTTTTCTTAGTTAGTTCCTTATATTTTTGAGCTATTTACATTGATTTTGTGTTTTATATGATTTGTCAAGCAAATAAAAGAAAAATAGCACAAGTGAGGTTTTATGTAACAAATTTGTCAAAACTGCCTGTGCAGATCAGCCCACTTTGGAAGCAATTTGCGAACGGCCCAAAATGAACTAGAGAATGGGCCTTATATGCTTGGAAAGCTACAGACGTCTATTTTCTGGAGCATTTTGCGGATTGTTAAGATCATTTTTCTAGAAGAAGTTATGGGCATTTTAGTAAGGGAAGGTCAGGAGAGCACATGGCATGGATGACCCACGGGTTGGATGGATGATTATGTTTTGCAAGTGTGCTAGCTTGTTTAATCATGAAATACATGTGTGCTAGCTGTTTTTCAAGTGTTCTAGCTGATTCATCATGAGAAGACCAAGGGGAATCTAAGGCATGGACCAAGGAGGATGAATGCAAGTCATTGCACATGAAATTTCTGCAATGAAGCATGTGTTGCTAGCTGTTTTTGATGAATAATTCTTGCTTTTTATTTGTTTATTAAAATCACTTGAGTGGTTCCTCACCTTTGTACACCTATAAATAAGCCTTCTTGCAAGGCTTAGACTCACCAATTCACACAACAATTCCATCTTCACACACCCTAAACTATCCTAGCCAAAACCCTTTCTTTCCTCCACAAAATCTGCCCATAAACTATCCTAGCCGTGCCACCCCCCCTAAACCATCCTAAACGCCACCATACATCCTCCTATCCACTCCTCCATACAACCAAACCTTCAAACCACATCCACCCCTTGTGCCATATCAAAGGAAGGGAAGGAAAGTGCTTAAACGTGCTTGTCACTCAACATGGATCGTTGGAACGTTTAGGTGTTTTCTTTCTTTTATTTTCAATGTATAATTCTATTTATCTTTGTTTTGTGAACATGAGGAACTAAACCCCCCTTGGCTAGGGGGGGATTCGAAACATATGATTATGCTTGCTATATAATTTGATTACTTCCAATTGCGTTTCGTAAGTTATGAATTCAATTTACTTATCGGTTTGAATTACATTGATTTGTGTGTGTTGGTTGAGAGTGCACGCTTAATTATCATGCATAAATTGAATGCTAGGATATAAGGAAATTTCACCTAATCGTTATGGACTTATATTCACAAGTAGTAAAGGTTGATGATCTCAATCGAGTTAAGTAAATTCTTGGCATAAGTTTCATGCAATCATAGTAACAAGTGCTTCGTCAATGCTTATGGTTTTCATAGAACTTAATGATTCTTGCTTGTATCTCTATTATGCAATCATGTAGGGGACTTGTGGGGAATGTTTTGGGTTGTCGTATGCAATCATCCAATTCAATAACATTAGGAAAATCTGAAGGTTAATTTAAGCGTACCTAATTAACTAGGGGCATTGAGAATTCATGGTTATTGAAAAGCAATTGGAAATCGTTTTGTATGCAAGTATAATATGTGTGGAGATGAACCCCTTAGCTAGCCTTCCATCCATCTATTTTAAACTCAATTTCGTTTTAAAATCTGTTTAGTTTACAAGTTTAAGTTTTGTTTTCAACTTCACCAAACCTAAATCCCCCTTTTACTTTCTTGTTTTTAAAGTCTTTTATTTACATTTTTAACTTTGTTTTTATGTTTTTGAATTAATTTAGAGGTTTTAGCAAGCCCTCCTAATCCCCGGTTTAGAACGATCCCTACTTACATCTTTACTACAATTTGACAAAAAGAGGGTTTAATTTGAGTGTTAGTTAATTCTCGCATCATATGCCCACAATGCATCATCCAAACGCACGCTCCAATCTTTCCGGTTAGGCCCCACGGTCTTCTCCAAGATTTGCTTGATTTCTCTATTTGATACTTCGGCTTGGCCATTTGTTTGTGGGTGATAAGGTGTGGAAACCTTATGCTTGACATTGTATTTCTTGAAGAGTGCTTCAATGGTCCTATTGCAGAAATGTGAGCCTCCATCACTTATAAACACCCGCGACATCCCAAATCTAGAGAAAATGTTAGTCTTGATAAAATCTGAAACCACTCTAGAATCATTAGTAAGGGTAGCTTTTGCTTCTACCCATTTGGAAACATAATCTACCGCAAGTAAAATATAAGTGAAACCAAATGAAGAAGGAAAAGGACCCATAAAGTCAATACCCCAAACATCAAAAATTTCAACATTGAAGATGGGTGCTTGCGGCATTTGGTCTTTAGCACCAATAAAACCTGTTCTTTGACATCTATCACATGTTAAGCAAAACATTCTAGCATCTTTGAACAATGTTGGCCAATAAAAACCAGATTCTAACACTTTGAGGGCTGTTCTTTGGGTACCAAAATGGCCTCCACATGCATAAGAATGACAAAATGCTAGAATTGAGTTAAAATCAGAATTTGGCACACATCTTCTAACAATCTGATCCTGGCAATATTTCCATAGATATGGATCATCCCACACATAAAATCTTGCATCATGTTTCAATTTATCATGTTGAACCTTGCTTAGAGTGTTAGCAACTTGCTTAGACACCAAGAAATTAACCAAATCGGCATACCAAGGGGTACTTACCTCAATGGACAGAAGTTGTTCATCTGGAAACATCTCAGAAATGGGGAGACACTCTTCTTCACGCACCAATCTGCTTAGGTGGTCAGCCACCACGTTTTCACAACCTCTCTTGTCCCTAATTTCAATATCGAACTCTTGAAGTATGAGCATCCAACGAATGAGTCTTGGTTTGGCCTCCTTTTTGGTGAAAAGATACTTCAAGGCTGCATGGTCAGTGAAAACAATTACTTTAGTACCAATTAGATATGATCTAAATTTATCTAAAGCAAATACAACCGCCAAAAGTTCTTTTTCGGTTGTAGAATAATTCAATTAAGCATCATTTAAAGTGCGTGAAGCATAATAAATAACATGTGGCTGTTTGTTTTTCCTTTGACCCAAAACAGCTCCAAGGGCATAATCCGATGCATCACACGTCAATTCAAAGGGAATGGACCAATCCGGGGGAGTTATGATGGGTGTCGTGGTGAGTAAGTCCTTTAGATGCTTGAATGCCTTCTCGCACGCCTCGTTGAACTCAAAAGACACATCCTTTTGGAGGAGGCGGCATAGGGGTTGGGCAATCTTGGTAAAGTCCTTGATAAATTGTCTATAAAATCCTGCATGACCAAGAAACGAACGAATCTCTCTAATCGAAGTAGGAAAGGGTAAGTAGCGTACAAGATCTACTTTAGACTTATCAACTTCAATTCCTTTTTCAGAGATTATATGGCCCAAAACAATACCTTGTTTAACCATAAAGTGGCATTTTTCCCAATGTAAAACAAGATTTGTTTCAACACAACGTTTCAAGAAGTGAGATTATCCAAGCAATTATCAAATGAATCACCAAAAACACTAAAGTCATCCATGAATATCTCAATAATTCTTTCAACATAATCAGAAAATATGCTTACCATACACCTTTGAAACGTGGTAGGAGCATTACACAAGCCAAATGGGATGCGTCGATATGCAAACGTTCCAAAGGGACAAGTAAAAGTGGTCTTTTCTTGATCATCCGGGGCAATGACAATTTGGTTATAACCGGAATAACCATCAAGAAAACAATGAAATGAATGACCTGCTAACCTTTCCAACATTTGGTCTAGGAACGGCAATAGGAAGTGGTCCTTCCTTGTGGTGGCGTTTATCTTCCTATAATCAATGCATACACGCCAACCGGTTTGAATTCTCATAGGTACAAGCTCATTCTCGGCATTCTCCACAACCGTTACCCCAGATTTCTTAGGCACACATTGGATAGGTGAAACCCAACGACTATCGAAGATAGGATAAATAACTCCACAATCTAGAAGTTTAATTATCTCATTTTTCACAACTTCCATCATCGGAGGGTTAAGACGGCGTTGAACCTCTCTAGTTGGTTTGGTCCCCTCCTCAAGAAATATGTGATGCATACAAGTTGTAGGGCTTATACCTTTAATATCGGCCAATGTCCAACCTAGAGCAGATTTGTACTCCTTCAACACATGAACTAGTTTCTCCTCTTCTTGTGCCGTGAGGGAGAAAGAGATGATGGCAGGTAGTGTCTCGTTTTCCCCCAAGAAAATGTACTTCAAATGACTTGGTAAAGGTTTGAGTTCAAGGATAGGTGCCTAAATTATGGATGGAAGCAATTTATTAGTCGAAATGGGAATGGACTCACGGTTAGGAAACTTACCTTCATGTGTAGGCAATGACTCAAGGGCAGCAACTACTTAAAGGAATTCCTCACTAGGAGGCACGGCATAAGATGATTCATTGATGTCGTGGGTTATCATGTGGCTTGCCTCCTTGGTTTTGTGTTCTATGCCTCTTGTAATGACTTTTTCAAGCGTATCGTCATTCAAATCTTCAAGATATCCCTGCGCCAAAGAGTCAACAATATCAATAGAGAAACATGAATGATCTTCACTAGGGTATTTAATAGAATCAGAAAGATTAAAATTAACAACTTCCCCATCAAATTCCATGGACAAAGTTCCATTAAACACGTCAATCTTAGTCCGGGCCGTCTTCATGAAGGGCCTTCCAAGTAGAATGGGCAGCGAGGGTGCATGATCCGATTCATCCATCTCAAGAACATAGAAATCCGCCGGAAAGATCAAATGATTAACCTGCACTAAAACATCTTCCAAAACTCATTTTGGATAAGCATTAGATTTATCGGCCAATTGTATGATAACACCATCATTTTTCAATACTCCTAGGTTCATAGATGCATAAATGGAATATGGCATAACATTTATAGAAGCACCTAGATCAAGCATGGCAGATTCAAATCTAGTGTTACCAATGACACAAGGAATGGTAAAACTACCCGGATCTTTGCATTTGGGAGGTAGTTTGCGTTGCAAGATGGCGGACACATTCTCACCTACCTTTACCACTTCCTTGGTCAAAATCCTCTTCCTAGTGGTGCACAACTCCTTCAAAAACTTGGCGTATCTCGGGACTTGCTTGATTGCATCCAACAAAGGTATGTTAACTTGAACTTTCCTAAAGGTGTCAAGGATATCCTTTTCAGCCTCTTCTTTCTTCGATTGCATGAACCTACTAGAAAAAGGCACATTTAAAGGAAAAACATTAGTAGAAACCGAATTGGACACATTTTTACCTTTGTTGGCCGATTTGGACAGATTTCGGGAACTAAGGACTTGCGGCAAAGGTGTCTACCTTTGCCATAGGTATGCTTGATTCTTACTCTTCAATTTGCAAGTTTTCATCATTTTTGGGACCTGATTGTGATGGTTTAGGACCTGCCCCAACTTCTTTTCCACTTCTCAAGAGTATGGCCTTTGCATTTTCAAAACCTCCCTTCGGATTTGGAATGGTGGAACTAGGAAGTTGTCCTGGATGTCGAAACTTACCTACAAACTCGACAATCTGCCCAATTTGTTTCTCCAATTGATCCACCATTTTGTCTTGGTTTTGCATAGCCTTAGCTTGATCTTCCTGCCCATTGGACAATTTAGTTAGTAACTTAAGAAGTGTATCATTGTCAAGAGACGTACCTGAAGCATTTGGGGCAGATTGGGGTTGAATTTGAGGTGGTGCGTATGGCTTGTTGAAAAAGCCCGGAGGTTGTTGCATAAAGCCTCCTTGGTTTTGAGGTTGTTGGGGCTCCCTCCATTTGAAATTTGGGTGGTCTCTCTAACCGGGATTATATGTGTTTGAATATGGATCAATCCTTGGTTGGTTTTGGCCTTGAAACCCAATTGCATTGGCGCTTTCCCATCCACTATTTTCAATCAACTGTGGACACTTTTCAGAGGCATGTCCATGCATAGAACATACGCCACATACAATTGGTCCTTGCATCTTCATGCCCTCGGCCAACTGAGACACAATAGAAGTAAGATTAGCCAATTGTGAATTAATGTCGGAAGTAGCACTTACCTCATGGACATGTTGCCGTGGGGGTCCCTTTTGGCCTACTCCTTCATATTGTTGAGCGTTCAATGCTCGATTAGCAATCAAGATCTTAGCAGCCATAGGTGTTTTGTCCACCAATGCTCCACCTGCCGAGGCATCGAGCATTTGACGTTCTAGTGGTAAGAGGCCCTCGTAGAAGTATTGCAAAAGCAACTCCTCCTTCATCTGATGTTGTGGACAAGAAGCAACAAGTGATTTAAATCGTTCATAATATGTAGGAAAAGACTCACCTTCCTCTTGTTGAATGCCACTTATTTTTTTGCGAAGAAGAATGATACGAGAAGTTGGAAAGAACTTCTCCAAGAACGCCCTCTTCATACTCTCCCAAGATGTGACAGTGCCGGGAGCTAACTCATATAACCAATCCTTGGCTTTATCCATCAAAGAGAATGGAAAAGCCTTCATCTTCAAAATACTTCCGTCAACATTGACGGGAGTCATGCTTAAACACACCACTTCAAATTCTTTCAAATGTTTATTCGGATCTTCCATGGACAAACCATGGTATTTTGGAATGTGGTGGAGCAAACTTGACTTTAACTCGAACTCTTTAGTTTTTCCTTGGGCAGCCGTGGGGTATTGGATGCACTAGGGTGTGGCATTATCCAATCCCAAGGCGGAAAGCTCCTTGAGTGTACGGTTGTCCACAGCCATGCATTGGACTTCTTCACCCCCCCAAAACTGTGGGTTTTTCCTCCTCTTGTGGAACGTCTTCTTCAAGGTCAGGTTCGGGAATGGGTTCTTACTGATTTCTAGCTCTTCTCAAATTCCTCTTAAAGTCGTCGTCAAAGTCCAAGATGTTCTCATGAACCATTTGAGAACTTCTAGTCATAAACTAGTACCTAAAAAAACAAGAAACAAAATAGGTCAGAAACTTAAACAAAAACAGAAACAAAGTGAAATAAATGAAACAAAAAAAAAAACAATCCAAGGGATTAGCAAAACTGCCCAGAGAGTGGTTTTAAGGCAGTTTTGAGTGTTTTTGTGCTGTCTTGAGTCTTTTGGTTTGTTTTAGTGTTTTAAACTTTAGTTTTGCATTCTTTGAGTCTAGTTTAGTGTTTTATACTTTGTTTTTACGTTTTTGAGTCAAATTCAAGTGATTTAGCAATCCTGATGCAAAATATATTAAGCACGCAAATTAAACCCTCTTTTGACAATTGTAGCAAAGTATGTAAGTAGGGATCGTTCTAGACCGGGGATTAGGAGGGATTGCTAAACACTTGAAAACTGACCTAAAAACATAAAAACAAAGTTTAAAACACTAATTTGGACTCAAAGAATGCAAAACTAAGGTTTAAAACACTAAAACAAACCAAAAACTCAAAACAGCAACCAAAAGACTCAAAACTACCTAAAAACCACTTTCTGGGCAGTTTTGAGTACCTAACACTAACTTGGACGAAATTGATTAAAACTTGTTTCAAAACACTTAAAAACATAAACCAAAAGACTTTCTAACTAATTTGACACTTCAAAATAAATGGGGATTTGATTTGGACGAAATTTAAAATTAACAAAACAGATTGCAAAGTAAAACAGATTTTGAAAACGATTTTGAGGTTTTAAAGGGATGATGGACTAGTTAGAGGCTCTTTCTCTACACATGACAAGTATGCAAACGACTCGATTTCCAGTTATTCCTTCATTGAACTATGAATGATAATGCCACAAATTAACCGTGACATCACTAGTTAATTCTCAAGTTTTCCTTGTGTTATTGGATTGGATGACATCATTCGACAACCCAAAGCATTCTTCAAAAGTTCCCTACATGACATCATAATAAAGATACAGTCAAAGATCATTACGTTCAATGAAAACTATAAGCATTGACAAAGCACTTGTGACTATGACATCATGACACTTATGCTAGGAATTGGACTTAACGCGATCGTGACTAGCGACCTTCACTACATATGAATATAAGTGTGTGACGATTATGTGAAACAACTGATGCGAGAATTAACTAACACTCAAATTAAACCCTCTTTTTTGTCAAATTGTAGTAAAGATGTAAGTAGGGATCGTTCTAAACCGGGGATTAGGAGGGCTTGCTAAAACCTCTAAACTAATTCAAACACATAAAAACAAAGTTAAAAATGTAAATAAAAGACTTTAAAAACAAGAAAGTAAAAGGGGGATTTAGGTTTGGTGAAGTTGAAAACAAAACTTAAACTTGTAAACTAAACAGATTTTAAAACGAAATTGAGTTTAAAATAGATGGATGGAAGGCTAGCTAAGGGGTTCATCTCCACACATATTATACTTGCATACAAAACGATTTCCAATTGCTTTTCAATAACCATGAATTCTCAATGCCCCAAGTTAATTAGGTACGCTTAAATTAACCTTCAGATTTTCCTAATGTTATTGAATTGGATGATTGCATACGACAACCCAAAACATTCCCCACAAGTCCCCTACATGATTGCATAATAGAGATACAAGCAAGAATCATTAAGTTCTATGAAAACCATAAGCATTGACGAAGCACTTGTTACTATGATTGCATGAAACTTATGCCAAGAATTTACTTAACTCGATTGAGATCATCAACCTTTACTACTTGTGAATATAAGTCCATAACGATTAGATGAAATTTCCTTATATCCTAGCATTCAATTTATGCATGATAATTAAGCGTGCACTCTCAACCAACACACACAAATCAATGTAATTCAAACCGATAAGTAAATTGAATTCATAACTTACGAAACGCAATTGGAAGTAATCAAATTATATAGCAAGCATAATCATATGTTTCGAATCCCCCCCTAGCCAAGGGGGGTTTAGTTCCTCATGTTCACAAAACAAAGATAAATAGAATTATACATTGAAAATAAAAGAAAGAAAACACCTAAACGTTCCAACGATCCATGTTGAGTGACAAGGACGTTTAAGCACTTTCCTTCCCTTCCTTTGATATGGCACAAGGGGTGGATGTGGTTTGAAGGTTTGGTTGTATGGAGGAGTGGATAGGAGGATGTATGGTGGCGTTTAGGATGGTTTAGGGGGGGTGGCACGGCTAGGATAGTTTATGGGCAGATTTTGTGGAGGAAAGAAAGGGTTTTGGCTAGGATAGTTTAGGGTGTGTGAAGATGGAATTGTTGTGTGAATTGGTGAGTCTAAGCCTTGCAAGAAGGCTTATTTATAGGTGTACAAAGGTGAGGAACCACTCAAGTGATTTTAATAAACAAATAAAAAGCAAGAATTATTCATCAAAAACAGCTAGCAACACATGCTTCATTGCAGAAATTTCATGTGCAATGACTTGCATTCATCCTCCTTGGTCCATGCCTTAGATTCCCCTTGGTCTTCTCATGATGAATCAGCTAGAACACTTGCAAAACAGCTAGCACACATGTATTTCATGATTAAACAAGCTAGCACACTTGCAAAACATAATCATCCATCCAACCCGTGGGTCATCCATGTCATGTGCTCTCCTGACCTTCCCTTACTAAAATGCCCATAACTTCTTCTAGAAAAATGATCTTAACAATCCGCAAAATGCTCCAGAAAATAGACATCTGTAGCTTTCCAAGAATATAAGGCCCATTCTCTAGTTCATTTTGGGCCGTTCGCAAATTGCTTCCAAAGTGGGCTGATCTGCACAGGCAGTTTTGACAAATTTGTTACATAAAACCTCACTTGTGCTATTTTTCTTTTATTTGCTTGACAAATCATATAAAACACAAAATCAATGTAAATAGCTCAAAAATATAAGGAACTAACTAAGAAAAGATGAGAGAATTTGATGTAAAATATATATAAATATGAGCTTATCAAATACCCCCACACTTAGCTTTTGCTAGTCCTCGAGCAAAACAAAGAAAACAAAAAGAAACAAAACACAATCTAAACCTTCCAACATTATCTCAGGGATTTCCAATGCACATAACACATTTAAGATCATCACTTACATAGATTTTGGTCGTCCATATACTTAAGCGCATACTTAATCACAATCACTATTCATTAGACATTTAATCAATGAAAACAACATTTTGATTGTAGTAACATGCCTTAGAGAATTCCCTCAAATCCTTACTAGATATTCACTCAATTTTCACTCAGATTTTCTAACTACACACCCTACACTAAGTATATGTGAGAAGATTGATGTAAATATGAAACCCAAGACTCACATATGTTTTAACAAAGAAAGCACTTTTCTGGAGTTATAAGTGAAACATATGAATATGATCTCATGAAAGGAATGCTACTACTTAGATGCAAGAACCATTGACACCATATGCTTATACCAATCCCAAACTCCACATATTGAATACATAACACCCAAGATAGAAGTGTAAGGGTTGTAACGGGGCTAAGGGTGTTTGGTTAACAAAGAAAAGATATGGAAAACAAAGGTTCTTAAAGAAATAGTGAGCAAAGCATTGAAATCAACTTAGAATTCACTTTTGAATGAAAACTGAACTTTTTAACAAAAAGGGGAAAATTCACTCACTTTAGGGCCATATTTGATGTTTTGGACCCTTCCTTCAACAATCAACATTAAAACACTTATTTTTTTTCTTTTTCAAACTCTTTCTCTTTTCTTTTCTTTCTTTTTTGCTCATTCTTTTCTTTTCATACGTTTTTCACAACTTTTTCTTTTCTTTTGAAACCCAAAACATACATATGAACTTAAGGACAAACATTCCTTCCCCCACACTCATTTTCTTGCATAATGCACTCAAAAGAAATTCAATGAAGTCATGCTCACTATCTTTTAAGAACAAGGGTGTGGATGGTCCTAAACTAGGCTAGGTAGGGATAATGTGGTTTAACAAAGAATAAAGGCTAAACAAGGCTCAACGGGGTTAAGTCCTACAAAACACATGAACAAAGTGGTGGTGCGGCTGTTTGGCTATGGTGGTTCACTACACAACTTCATCTTGATCGTGTGTTATGCAATTCAATATCATGCTTTGAATGAAACGGATATAAGTTCTAGCATGTAGTTCTATCATGATACGCATGCATTCTAAGTAGCAACCAAGCAAGGAATAATGAGATCATGCAACAACTTTAGAAAACCAAGAATCACAGATTATAACTCTCCAAAAGAAGGTAATGGCTCAAGTCTCACAAGGATGTAGCGTTAGTTGAGTTATTTCCTTCAAGC
This sequence comes from Crataegus laevigata, assembly GCA_963580275.1. Taxonomy (NCBI): domain Eukaryota; kingdom Viridiplantae; phylum Streptophyta; class Magnoliopsida; order Rosales; family Rosaceae; genus Crataegus; species Crataegus laevigata. The sequence goes on from OY756952.1 coordinate 20,241,717, forward strand.
ATGTTACAAAAACTGATTTTAACCACTTTATAATCAAATGTGAGTTCATAAACATCAACTACAACTAAGCATACGCCAAGAATACATCAAACTTCAATCTATGCTTGTAACTTTCTTTAACAGTTATGTAATTAGAAACCGAATCTCATCATTGTGTTGGAAGGTACCTAGGACACAAACACACCAAAACGACTCAAAAACAACTCTTTTTGGTATTTTCAACAAAATTTTTCAAATTTTTATCTGATTTTCGGATTTTCAAGACAAAACACCCTAAAATGCTTTAAAACACACTAAAAACACTTAAAAACAGTGAGAAACAACATTGGAGTGATAGGTGAATAAAACCCACGAAATTCATTCAAAACAGATTGTTTACCCCCCCACACTTGAAACAAACATTGTCCTCAATGTTTTTAACATAAACTCAAACAAAATCAAACAAACTAAACATAGTAGAATAGAAACAACAAAGAGAAAGAGTGAGGAACGCAAATCTGGAATTGGAGTGGTTCCTAGATCCTCCTTTGTTGTATGCATGGGTTGTCTCCCAAGTAGCGCTTGCTTTAACGTCGTACAGCTGGACGAAGAGCCCATTCACTCCTCAATGGAGTCCACGGCATGCAGGGGAATGTCATCCACGGCATGCTCCTCAAAGTTCTCATAGTATGGCTTCAAACGATGCCCGTTTACCTTGAATTCGTGTCCCGTTTTTAAGCTTTAGATTTGGACTGCACCATGCACAAAAACATTAGTAATAACAAAAGGTCCAATCCACTTGGAACGTAACTTACCGGGAAACAAACGTAAACGGGAATTGAATAATAGCACTTTCTGCCCAATTGCGAACGTTTTGCTTCTAATCATCTTATCATGGAACGCCTTGGTCTTTTCCTTGTAAATGCTTGCGTTCTCATATGCCTCGTGCCGTATCTCATCAAGCTCATTCAATTGGAGCTTCCGGTGACTTCCCGCTTCATCGAGGTTCATGTTAAACTTCTTGACGGCCCAATGAGCTTTGTGCTCCAACTCAACAGGGAGATGGCACGGTTTGCCATAGACAAGCCGAAAAGGGGACATTCCAATGGGTGTCTTGTACGCCGTACGATACGCCCAAAGTGCATCATCTAACCGTAAACTCCAATCCTTCCTCGTTGGCCCAACTGTCTTCTCTAGGATTTGCTTGATCTCACGGTTGGAAACCTCGGCTTGGCCATTAGTTTGAGGATGATAAGGTGTAGAAACCTTATGATTGACATTGTATTTCCTCAATAATGCCTCAATGGTCCGGTTGCAAAAGTGTGACCCTCCATCACTAATGATCACTCGTGGCATGCCAAACCTTGCAAAAATGTTAATTCTAATAAAATCTGCAACCACTTTAGAATCATTAGTCCGGGTGGCTTTTGCTTCCACCCACTTTGACACATAATCAACCGCAAGCAAAATATATATACAACCATACGAAGAAGGAAAGGGACCCATAAAATCAATACCCCAAACATCGAAAATTTCAATATTTAGGATAGAAACCTGCGGCATTTGGTCCCTAGCACCAATGTTACCCATTCGTTGGCATTTATCACATGTTAAGCAAAACGTTCTAGCATCCTTAAAAATACTAGGCCAATAAAATCCACATTGTAATACCTTAAGGGCAGTTCTTTGTGTGCCAAAGTGCCCACCACATGCATATGTGTGACAAAAACTTAAAATTGAACGAAATTCAGAATCATGCACACAACGACGAACAATTTGATCCGGGCAAAATTTCCACAAATATGGATCATCCCACACATAAAATCGTGCATCATACCTAAGTTTATCACGTTGGTGCCTAGTGTAAGTGCTTGGAATTCGTTTTGTCACCAAAAAGTTCACCAAATCAGCATACCAAGGCTCACTAACCTTTATGGACAGCAATTGTTCATCGGGGAATGTCTCCAAAATTGGCAGAGCCTCCTCATTATGCACCATTCGGCTCAGGTGGTCAGCCACTACATTCTCACTTCCCTTCTTGTCACGAATCTCTATGTCGAACTCTTGAAGTAGCAACATCCACCGAATTAGCCGTGGCTTGGCCTCCTTTTTGGTGAGCAAGTACTTCAGTGCTGCATGGTCAGTGAAAACAATTACTTTAGTACCAATTAAATGTGATCTAAACTTATCCAAAGCAAAAACAACGGCAAGAAGTTCTTTTTCTGTAGTGGAATAGTTCAATTGTGCATCATTCAACGTTCGTGAGGCATAGTAGATGACGTGTGGCTTTTTGTCCTTCCTTTGTCCCAAAACAGCCCCTAAAGCGTAGTCTGATGCATCGCACATAAGCTCGAAAGGTAGGCTCCAATCCGGTGGAACAATGATGGGTGCCGTGGTCAACAACTCCTTGAGTTGATTGAATGATGCCGTGCACTCCTTGGTGAATTCAAACGCCACTTCTTTTTGTAGGAGACGGCAAAGAGGTTGTGCAACCTTTGAGAAATCTTTGATAAACCTACGATAAAACCCTGCATGGCCAAGAAAAGATCGAACCTCTCTAACCGAAGTTGGAGAGGGTAAGTGACGCACAAGGTCTATTTTAGACTTATCTACTTCAATTCCTTTTTCTGAAACAATATGACCTAAAACTATACCTTGTTTTACCATAAAATGACATTTTTCCCAATTCAAAACAAGATTAGTTTCAACACATCGTTTCAAGATTAAGGTCAGATTATCCAAGCATTTATCAAAAGAATCCCCAAATACACTAAAATCATCCATAAACACCTCAATGATCTTTTCAACATAATCAGAGAATATACTTACCATACACCTTTGGAAAGTGGCAGGTGCATTGCATAGGCCAAATGGCATGCGTCGATAGGCAAAGGTACCAAAGGGGCACGTGAAAGTAGTCTTCTCTTGGTCATCGGGAGCTATCACAATCTGGTTATAACCGGAATAACCATCAAGAAAACAATAAAAAGCATGACCGGCTAACCTTTCAAGCATTTGATCAATAAAGGGCAACGGAAAGTGATCTTTTCTTGTTGTGGCGTTGAGCTTCCTATAATCAATACAAACACGCCACCCGGTTTGAATTCGTGTGGGCACAAGCTCATTCTCATCATTTCTTACCACGGTGACTCCGGACTTCTTTGGAACAACTTGAACCGGAGAAACCCAACGGCTATCAGAAATTGGGTAAATCACCCCACAATCCAGTAATTTGATGATTTCCTTCTTCACAACATCTAGCATGGGTGGATTGAGGCGGCGTTGTGCTTCCTTAGATGGTTTGGCTCCCTCCTCCAAGAGAATGCGATGCATGCAAGTGGTAGGGCTAATTCCCTTGATATCGGCCAATGTCCACCCAATGGCAGTTTTGTATTCTCGAAGCACCCTCACCAACTTGTCCTCCTCATGTGCCGTGAGTGAAGAAGAGATGATGACTGGCAACGTCTCTTCTTCCCCCAAACACACATATTTCAAATTGCTAGGCAACGGTTTAAGTTCTAAAGATGGTGGCTGCACTATAGATGGAAGTAACTTGTCAGTCGAAACGGGAACTTGAACTAGGTTAGGAGACTTACCCGTATGTTCTGGAATTGCCTCGAGGGCAGCAACCATCTCCATCACACCCTCATGATTAGGCACGGCAAAGGATGGCTTGTTGTGGTCGTGTGCACCCTTAGGCCCCAATCCTTCGTTTTTGAGTCCAATGCCTTGTGTTAGGGTCTTTTCGAGTGCATCTTCATTCAAATCATCAAGGAATTCCTGCGCCAAAGAGTCAATTACATCAATAGAAAAACAAGAGTGATCATCATGAGGATATTTCATAGCATCAGAAACTTTAAAATCAATCACTTCCCCATCGAACTCCATGGTCAATGTTCCTTTGAAGACATCAATCTTGGTACGAGCAGTCTTCATGAATGGGCGGCCAAGTAAGATGGGTAGTGCGGGGGCATGGTCCGAGTCTTCCATCTCAAGCACATAAAAATCCGCCGGAAAAATTAGGTGATTTACCTGCACTAAGACATCTTCCAACACACCTCTCGGATATGCGTTAGATCTATCGGCTAATTGAATAATGACGCCATCATTTTTCAATTCACCCAAATTCATAGATGCATAAATTGAATAAGGCATGACATTTATTGATGCACCTAGATCTAACATGGCAGATTCAAAGCGAGTATTACCTATTACACAAGGAATTGTAAAACCTTACACTTAGGAGGCAATTTTCTTTGTAACATGGCCGAGACATTCTCACTTACCCGTACTACTTCTTTGTTCGCAGCCCTCTTTCTTGTAGTGCATAACTCCTTCAAGAATTTGGCATACTTAGGAACTTGTTTAATTGCGTCCAAAAGGGGAATGTTGACTTGCACCTTCCGGAATGTGTCAAGTATGTCCTTGTCATTCTCTTCCTTCTTGGATTGAACAAATCTGCTAGGAAATGGTGCATCAAGTGGAATGTGGTTAGAAATAACGGAATTTGAACCTATCTTACCTTTGGTGGCCGAATTGGAAGATGTGGATTGCTTTGGCAAGGATTGCTCAATCCTTGCCGTGGGCTCCTCTTGCTCCTTCTCCTTAGATTGCACACTTTCATCCTTGGATTTAGATGGGTTATGGTCAGATCTTACCTCTCTTCCACTTCGCAAAAGGATGGCTTTGGCAGATTCGAAGCCTCCCTTTGGATTCACATGCGTTGAGCTTGGTAACGCACCTTGTTCTCTACCAAATTTCCCCATGAATTCAGCCATTTGTCCCACTTGTCTTTTTAATTCACTCACCTCTTGAGCTTGATTTTTCACTTCGTTGGCATAATTGTGCATGTCCTTGGTTTGCTTTTCTTGCCCCTGCGCCAACGTAGTTAGTAATTGAATAACTTGAGAATTATCAAAAGACGAACCTGAGTTGTTTTGGGACGTTTGTGGCTGATTTGGTTGGTATGGCCGTGTGAACCCAGGGGGGTTTTGTTGAAATCCCCTTTGTGGTGCAGATTGTTGTGACTCTCTCCACTTGAAATTTGGGTGATCTCTCCATCCGGGGTTATAGGTGTTGGAGTATGGATCGTATTTGGTTTGGTTTTGGCCTTGGAAACCAATAGCATTGGCAGATTCCCATCCTCCATTCTCAATCAACTGAGGGCATGTATCGGATGGATGCCCTTGCATTGAACACACGCCACACACTTGATTTTCTTGTGGTTTTGAACCTATGACAACCTGAGACACAAGAGTAGTAAGATTAGCCAATTGGGATTGAATATCAGAAATTGCACTTACCTCATTCACACTTTGTTGCCGTGGCCCCTCTCTTTGTCCAACACCCTCATATTGTTGTGCATTGTGTGCGCGGTTGGCAATGAGAGTTTTGGCAGTCACCGGAGTCTTGTCCACCAATGCACCACCTGCCGAGGCATCTAGCATTTGGCGTTCTATGGGAAGGAGTCCCTCGTAGAAGTATTGAATGAGCAGCTCCTCCTTCATTTGGTGCTGTGGACATGAAGCAACAAGTGCTTTAAAACGTTCATAATATGATGGAAACGACTCACCTTGATTTTGTTGGATGCCACTAATTCGTTTCCTCAAAAGAATGATCTTTGCGGTGGGAAAGAACTTCTCTAAGAATGCACGCTTCATACTTTCCCAAGAATGGACGGTTCCAGGTGCCAGTTCAAACAACCAATCTTTGGCCTTGTCTACTAGAGAAAACGGAAAAGCCTTCATCTTTAAAATACTCTCATCCACATTGATGGGTGTCATACTCGAGCAAACAACTTCAAATTCCTTAAGATGTTTGTTAGGATCTTCCATGGATAACCCATGGAATTTAGGAATATGATGTAATAAACTTGACTTAAGTTCAAATTCTTCCGTCTTACCTCGGGCTGCTGCGGGGTATTGGATGCATAGAGGCGTGGCATTGTCCAATCCCGAGGCTGAAAGTTCTTTGATTGTTCGATTGTCCACCTCCATGTCTTCTTCTGCCTCCTCCTTTTCTTCAAATTCGGATTCAGAACTAGAACTAGGTGGATTAGGTTCCGGTTCTTTCCTTTTCCTTCTCAAAGTTCGTTCAAAATTGCCGTCAAACTCCGATATATGTGCATGAACTGGTTGAGAACTACGAGTCATAAACTAGTACCTGAAATAAACAAAATCAAATAAAATTAAAAACTAAAATTAAAACACACGAAAAAAAATAAAATAAAAAGAAACAATGGGGAATTAGCAAAGTTGCTAATCCCCGGCAACGGCGCCAAAATTTGATGCGAGAATTAACTAACACTCAAATTAAACCCTCTTTTTTGTCAAATTGTAGTAAAGATGTAAGTAGGGATCGTTCTAAACCGGGGATTAGGAGGGCTTGCTAAAACCTCTAAACTAATTCAAACACATAAAAACAAAGTTAAAAATGTAAATAAAAGACTTTAAAAACAAGAAAGTAAAAGGGGGATTTAGGTTTGGTGAAGTTGAAAACAAAACTTAAACTTGTAAACTAAACAGATTTTAAAACGAAATTGAGTTTAAAATAGATGGATGGAAGGCTAGCTAAGGGGTTCATATCCACACATATTATACTTGCATACAAAACGATTTCCAATTGCTTTTCAATAACCATGAATTCTCAATGCCCCAAGTTAATTAGGTACGCTTAAATTAACCTTCAGATTTTCCTAATGTTATTGAATTGGATGATTGCATACGACAACCCAAAACATTCCCCACAAGTCCCCTACATGATTGCATAATAGAGATACAAGCAAGAATCATTAAGTTCTATGAAAACCATAAGCATTGACGAAGCACTTGTTACTATGATTGCATGAAACTTATGCCAAGAATTTACTTAACTCGATTGAGATCATCAACCTTTACTACTTGTGAATATAAGTCCATAACGATTAGGTGAAATTTCCTTATATCCTAGCATTCAATTTATGCATGATAATTAAGCGTGCACTCTCAACCAACACACACAAATCAATGTAATTCAAACCGATAAGTAAATTGAATTCATAACTTACGAAACGCAATTGGAAGTAATCAAATTATATAGCAAGCATAATCATATGTTTCGAATCCCCCCCTAGCCAAGGGGGGTTTAGTTCCTCATGTTCATAAAACAAAGATAAATAGAATTATACATTGAAAATAAAAGAAAGAAAACACCTAAACGTTCCAACGATCCATGTTGAGTGACAAGCACGTTTAAGCACTTTCCTTCCCTTCCTTTGATATGGCACAAGGGGTGGATGTGGTTTGAAGGTTTGGTTGTATGGAGGAGTGGATAGGAGGATGTATGGTGGCGTTTAGGATGGTTTAGGGGGGGTGGCACGGCTAGGATAGTTTATGGGCAGATTTTGTGGAGGAAAGAAAGGGTTTTGGCTAGGATAGTTTAGGGTGTGTGAAGATGGAATTGTTGTGTGAATTGGTGAGTCTAAGCCTTGCAAGAAGGCTTATTTATAGGTGTACAAAGGTGAGGAACCACTCAAGTGATTTTAATAAACAAATAAAAAGCAAGAATTATTCATCAAAAACAGCTAGCAACACATGCTTCATTGCAGAAATTTCATGTGCAATGACTTGCATTCATCCTCCTTGGTCCATGCCTTAGATTCCCCTTGGTCTTCTCATGATGAATCAGCTAGAACACTTGCAAAACAGCTAGCACACATGTATTTCATGATTAAACAAGCTAGCACACTTGCAAAACATAATCATCCATCCAACCCGTGGGTCATCCATGCCATGTGCTCTCCTGACCTTCCCTTACTAAAATGCCCATAACTTCTTCTAGAAAAATGATCTTAACAATCCGCAAAATGCTCCAGAAAATAGACATCTGTAGCTTTCCAAGCAGATAAGGCCCATTCTCTAGTTCATTTTGGGCCGTTCGCAAATTGCTTCCAAAGTGGGCTGATCTGCACAGGCAGTTTTGACAAATTTGTTACATAAAACCTCACTTGTGCTATTTTTCTTTTATTTGCTTGACAAATCATATAAAACACAAAATCAATGTAAATAGCTCAAAAATATAAGGAACTAACTAAGAAAAGATGAGAGAATTTGATGTAAAATATATATAAATATGAGCTTATCAACAACCTTATATTCTAGCATCATATTCATGCAAGCCGATTAAGTGTCGACCCCTAATTAACAAACACAAATAAGTTATTACTTGCACAGTTAAGCCAATTGCATTCACGATTCAAGAACTCATAACTGGAATTAATCAAATCAAACTGCACACATAGTCATGGCTTCGAAATCACCCCTAACCAATAGGGGTTTAGCCATTCATGTTCATGGCAAAACGAAAGGAAAAGAAATTGAACATTGAAATCATAAAACGAATTACACCTAGAATGCACCAACGATGAAGCTTGAGCATCCAAGAGTCCTTCCTTCTTTCTCCTGGCTACGGCACAAAGGTGGGTGAAGTGTTTGGGATGGGTTCTGAGGTCAGGAATGTGTTTAAGGTTGAAGGGATTTGCGGCAAGGGTGTAAAGATGGCTGGAAGTTTGTGAAGTTGTGTAAGGTTGTGTGAATTGGTGAATGGTAACCCTAAGGCTGCTGCAAGGCTTGGTATTTATAGAACAAGGCTCCAAAATAATTTAGGTGAATTATACTAAAACTTAAAGGAAATAGGAAATTAGAACCAAAAACCTAAGGGAAAAGGGTTAAAGGGTGCGGCAATAGGTAAAAGAGCAAGGGAAAGTGATTTGAAGTTCAGAAATTAGGAAAGAATGCTCTCCCTTGCACGGCAAGGAAGAGTAAGGGTCAGGGATCCCTAATAAAGTGCGGCAAAGGGTGTAGGAAAGAGGTATGTGTCCTAAAACTAAAGGGAAAAGGTAAACTTGTGCGGCAAGGAAATGTGGGAGGTGGGAAAGGCACGGCAGGATCCTAGGAACTAAGGGAAAGGGTTTTGGGTTGTCCCAGAGGGAAAATGAAAGGTTTTTACATGGTTTAAGGATAGGGAAACATATCAAGGGGAATTGTTGCAACAAGGGAGACAAGGAGGGAACACAAAGGGGACAAGGCGCCACCTTTGTAGGAATGCTTCAATTTGTGTTTTTCTTTGTCTTCCAAGCTTCCAAACTGATTTCTTATGTCTTCTAACACCTTCCTAGCCTCATTTGATCTTCCATTTCGTCCATCCTTCATGCTCCATGCATATGCAATCCATTCCAAGCCCAATTTTGCTCCTAAAAGCTCCAAAATGCACCTTTTTGCATACTTTGACCATAAAACCTGAAATTGCACGAAAATGACTTTAAACACTAAACTAACTAAGGAAAATCAACATAAATGCATGAGAACAAGCCAATTAAGTCGCATAAAAATGCTCCTATCAAATTCCCCCACACTTAGCTTTTGCTAGTCCTCGAGCAAAACAAAGAAATAAAACGAAACAAAACAAACAAAACACAACCTAAACCTTCCAACGTTTGCCTCAGGGATTTCCAATGCACATGATATGTTAAAAATCATCATTCCCACAGATTTGAGTCAATTTAACACTTAAGCACATACTTAATCATAGTCACCACTTACTAGTTCACAATTCACCAATTAAAACGATGTTTTGAATGTAGTAACATGCCTTAGAGAATTCCCTCAATTCCTTACAAGATATGCACTCTAAGCACAAGCACAACCTGCCTAGCACAACCTGCCTAAAACAAATCAGGTTCTTCTATTGATAATGATCAAATTTTTCAATTACTAACCTCTGTGGCGCAGAGTATGCAAACTAGGGACAAGAGAGTGGACGAGTTGGAGAAGCAAGTAGGGCAAATAGCGGAATTCATGGGGCAGATTAGAGAATAAGGCAAATTGCCTAGTTCAACCGTTGTGAATCCTAAAGGAGGCTTTGAAACCGTCAATGCAATCATGTTGAGAAGTGGTAAATAGGTTGGAACCAATCCAAACTCATCCAAATCAAGTCAAGAGGAAGAGGACAAGTTGTTGCAAAAAGAAGCCCAAAAAGCACAACCCACGGCATTGAAGGATTCAACCTTGCCGCAGCAATCTAGCACTTCTAAGCCATCCCAAACCACCAAGGTAAGTCCAAATTCGAATTTTTCTAGTTCTATTCCATTGAATGTGCCCTTTCCTGGCAGGTTTAGGCAATCAAAGCAAGAAGAAGCCGAGAAGGACATTTTAGAGACATTCCAGAAAGTTCAAGTCAATATCCCTCTCCTTCATGCCAGAAAGCAAGTCCCGAGGTATGCTAAGTTTTTAAAAGAACTTTGTACAACAAGGAGAAGGATGTCAAACAAAGAGGTGGTTCAAGTAAGTGAGAATGTTTCTGCCATGTTACAAAGGAAATTACCCCCTAAATGAAAAGATCCGGGTAGTTTTACAATTATGTGCGTTATTGGAAATACTAAGTTTGAACAATGCATGTTAGACTTAGGGGCTTTGATGCCATACTCTGTTTATGCATCTATCAACTTAGGTGAGCTTAAAAACGATGATGTGATTATTCAATTAGCCGATCGTTCTAATGCATATCCAAAGGGTGTTTTGGAAGATGTATTGGTGCAGGTGGGCAATTTGATTTTTCCAGCGGACTTCTGTGTGCTTGACATGGAGGATTCACCCTATTCTACCCCATTGCCGATCCTATTAGGGAGGCCCTTCATGAAGACAACCCAAACCAAGATTGATGTGGCTAAGGGAGAGTTAACAATGGAGTTGAGTGATGAATTGATTAAATTCAAAGTTCCTGAATCTATTAAGAATCCTAATGATGTTCGTTCTTGTTTTGCCATAGATGTGATTAAAAATGTGGGGCAGGAACCTGAAGGAAATTATGAGGTTCATTAGGGATTTCATTTGACTAGCATGCATATACAAATCATTAAATATATACGAAATTAGCGGAAGCATGTTAACTATTAAAATTAATACTCTAGTCATTTAAATCCCCTTCAAGATGCATAGGTTTATGTAAGATGCATCACAAATTATTTTATTGAAGAACAAAGTTTATGAGTAGATTTGTACCTCTTGATCTACTCTTGAGACCAAGGATGGACCACCTCCAAGATCTTTGCTCCTCAAAGTCCTTGAGCCTATCCTTCCTCCTTGCCTCCTCCACTTTGATAGTTTGAGTGCTCCAAGGTTCTCTTAGAGTTTTCAAGAAGAAAACCTCTAAAGATCTTCACCCACTAGTGTAGTGAGAAAGGATGAAGGAATAACCTAAAGGGGAGATTAAATGATTAGCTAAAATTCCCCAAAAGGTGGCCGGCCCTTGTTAGTGTTCTTAGAGAGATATTTTCTTTTTCTCTAAATTGTTTTGAACACACAAAAACCCCAGTGAGATATTTGTCTATAATGTTGTATTTATAGACAAAAGGAAACAAGTCAACATTTGACTTCCCCACCTCCTCAAAGTGGCCGGCCCTTAGTGTGATATTTTGGGCTTTGGGCTTTTATTATTTCAAGTCATCCAATGCTTAAATAAAAGCCCAATTGGTTTAGGCCCAGTAGGCCCAATTAAACCCGAACGTTTCTTTAAGCCCAAAACGATCTTTTATCGCTTTTATGATTTCTTTAGACTTTCTAAATTAATCGCCACACCTAATTAATCCAATTAATTATTTCCATCATCCATTGATTACTCACTACAAGAGTGTATTGGTGAACAATCTTTTAGGTTCTAATTAGCAAGGCAGTGAGATGATTGGCATCGATTCAATTGATTTAATCCAATCACTTGTTGAATTAAAACTTGCTTTTAATTCACGTTCTTCTTTGACGATTACATTTAGTCATCTAGAAGAACTCACAAGCCATGAGTGACATCTAAACATATGTCATGGCTACCCAAGCTAATGTAGAAGTTATTCAGAGAACTTATTCAGTTGGAATTACAATGTAATTCGATCCTTCTCTAATACAATACTCTTAATCACATCACTAGGGTATGGATGTAATATGTCAAACCCCTAATGTGATTATACGTTCTTATATGATTCACTTGAGACGTATAGGAACGCTTTCCTTTGCTACGCTCGATACTTCGGCCGAAGATTTCCGAATCATATCTTAGAGTATTCATCCTCCTCTAACGAGGATTACAGATCCCTTGTTGACCATTCACATGCCTACATGTTTAGATAGCTTGATCCCAAGAATGCCGTGGACTCTCCAAATGGAATGCCATTTGACATGGTCAAAGATCAAGGACCTAACCATTAGACATCTATGATGTCTCAGGTCAAAGGATTAGTTACATTATTCCAACTATTAGAGTTACTTGCTTGACATGTGAGTAGACCTCCATTCAAGTACTCTCGTTCGATTGTGTTCAGTGAACTCATTCGCTCAATGAGCACCTACATACTTGTCTTAGTGTCTCAACACGAATGGGATGAGACTTTCCATCCTTCCATTTGAAGGGGACATAGTATGTACTGATCTATGCATTGTCAGTATCCCTCCGACAATCCTATGACCAGGAACTTTCTGGACATGATGGTTATGTGAAGAAGGTCTCTGTAGTCTAACATTATTAGATTACTTCTTCAATCGATCCATTGTCCATGGATTCACTATTTAGGACATATTTCGTTTAGTGAGATAGTCCTAGTTAGTATCTTTGCCTTCCGATGTATAAGAGTCATATGTATACATCAATGCAATGTCCTGAAAGGTTTCTTCCAAAGATTGACTTTCAGGGCATATTTCCAACAGAACCTTCATCCGCACCAATTATGAAGGATGTACCTAGAAGCATCATCGAAGAGGGGATTGGAGTGGAGCATAAGAAACATGTCGTTACTCCCCAAACATCCAATTTGGCCGAGAGCACCACCTTTACTACCCCTTTTGAGTCTTCATTGAAATGCATTGGTAAGCCTCCTCCTCTAATTCCAATTCCTATTTCGAGTAATAGGTTGTTGTCTTCTGTGGTGCAGGCACCAAATCGAATCCATGATAGTGGGATTGCTTACTTTGACGTTGGGAACCTCAATGCCACAATTTGGGAGCATCACTATCCACTGCCATACATAGACCCAATGCACGAGACATTTGAGGAGCATGTCGTGGAAGATGTACCCCTCCATGCCGTGGGGCCTATTCAAGCTTAAATAGAGGCACCGTCCGGCTGGAAGACGTTAAAGCAAGCGCTACTTGGGAGGCAACCCATGCATTCAACAAAGGAAGACCTAGGAATCACTCCAATTCCAGATTTGCGTTCCTAAAACCCTTCTCTTTGTTGTTATTTCGTTTCTGCCTTGTTTAATGTGTTTAGTTGCTGTTTGGTTGTTGGTTTGTTATTTGTGTTAGTTTATGCTTGAAACATTGAGGACAACGTTTGATTTAAGTGTGGGGGGGGGGGGGTAAACATTCTATTTTGCATGATTTTCGTGGGATTTATTCACCTACACTTCCAATGTTGTTTCTCACTGTTTTTAAGTGTTTTTAGTGTGTTTTGAAGCATTTTAGTGTGTTGTGACATAAAAATCCGAAAAACTCATAAAAATTTGAAAAAATGTTGTCAAAAATCCAAAAAGAGTTGTTTTTGTGTGTTTGTTTGTCTTAGGGTACCTTCCAACACAATGATGAGGATTTGGTTTTTAATTGCATAACTATTAAAGGAAGTTACGAGCATGGATTAAAGTTTGATATATTCTTGGCTTATGCTTAGTTGTAGTTGATGTTTATGAACTCACATTTGATCACAAAAGGATAAAATCAGTTTTTGTAGCATGCTTAAAGGAAGGAACTCAAAATAAAGCTACATCCCTGTGAGACTCGAGCCATTACCTTCTTTAGAGAGTTATAATCTGTGATTCTTTGTTTTCTAAAGTTGTTGCATGATCTCATTATTCCTTGCTTAGTTGCTACTTAGAATGCATTCGTATCATGATAGAACTAAATGATAGAACTTGTATCCATTTCATTCAAAGCATGACATTGAATTGCATAACATATATCAAGATGAAGTTGTGTAGTTGCCACTAAAGCCAAATAGCCGTATCCCTTGTTCATTTGTTTTGTAGGTTTTAACCCCATTGAGCCTCGTTTAGCCATTATTCTTTGTTAAACCACATTATCCCTACCTAGCCTAGAATAGGACCATCCATACCCTTGTTCTTAGAAAGATAGTGAGCATGACTTAAATTGAATTCCTTTTGAGTTACATTATGCAAGAAATGAGTGTGGGGGAGGGAATGTTTGTTCTTGAGCTCAATGTATGTTTTTGGGGTTTAAAAGAAAAGAAAAAGTTGAAAAACGTATGAGGGGGAAAATAGAATAAAAAAGAAAGAAAGAAAGGAAAAGAGCTTGAAAAGAAAAAAATGAGTGTTTGAATGTTGATTGTTGAAGAAGGGGTCCAAAACATCAAATATGGCCCTAAAGTGAGTGAATTCTCCCCTTTTTGTTAAAAAGTTGAGTTTGCATTCAAAAGTGAATTCTAAGTTGATTCCATAGCTTTGCTCACTATTTCTTTAAGGACCTTTGTTTTCCGTATCCTTTCATTGTTAGCCACACAACTTTAGCCCCATTATAACCCTTACACTTCTATCTTGATCGTTATGTGTTCAACAATGTGGAGTTTGGGATAGGTATGAGCATATGGTGTCAATGGTTCTTGCATCTGAGTGGTGGCATTCCTTTCATGAGATCATATTCATACAGTCACTTATAACTCCAGCAAAGTGCTTTCTTTGTTAAAACATATGTGAGTATTAGTTTTCATGTTTACATCAATCCTTTCACATATACTTAGTGTAGGGAGTGTAGTTAGAAAATCTAAGTGAAAATTGAGTGCATATCTAGTGAGGATTTGGGGGAATTCTCTAAGGCATGTTACTACATTCAAAACATTGTTTTAATTGGTTAAAAGTGATCTAGTGAATAATGACTCTGGTTAAGTGTGTATTTAAGTATATGGACGACCAAAATCTATGTAAGTGATGATCTTTAATGTGTTATGTGCATTGGAAATCCCTGAGGTATTGTTGGAAGGTTAGTTTTTTTTTGTTTTGTTTTGCTCGAGGACTAGCAAAAGCTAAGTGTGGGGGAATTTGATAGGAGCATATTTATGCGCCTTAGTTAGCTAGTTCTTGTGCATTTACATTGTTTTCCTTAGTTAAAGTAGTCTTTTAAGCTATTTCCATGTGCTTTTAGGTTTTAAGGGCAAAGTATATAAAAGGATGCATTTTGGAGCCTTTTGGAGCAAAATGGAGCTTGGAATGGATGTCATATACTTGGAGCCAAGGGAATGGACGAAATTGAAGACTTGAAGATGCTAGAAGTCCTTGTTAAAGAAGGATTCCTAATTAATCAAGGATTCCTAGTTGAAGAAGGATTCCTAGTTAATCAAGGATTCCTAGTTGAAGATGGATTCCTAGAAGAATGAGGATTCCTAATTGAACAAGGTTTCCTACATGAAGTAAGAGAGTTAAAACCCATTGGCCTCAAGTTTCAGCAATAGAGAAGTTTCCAAGTCAAATAAGGAAAAGGATTCCAAGATGAAGAAGGATTGATTAAGACAAGCTTTCCTAATCCTAATGCACAAGGTTTCAGCTACAAAAATGAGTCCTAAACACTTTAGGACACCTTATCCTAACCCCTAAGGGCTTGCCGTGCACTTTTCCTTGTCTTGGAGGGCTTCTAGAAGCCATATTCCTTCACCTATATACCTGCCGCACCTTTCCCTTTGATCGGATCATATTTATATATATTTTACATCAAATTCTCTCGTCTTTTCCTAGTTAGTTCCTTATATTTTTGAGCTATTTATGTTGTTTTTGTGTTTTTAGGATTTGTTATGAAAAGAAAATAAAAATAGAATAATTGAAATTTTAAGTGCCAAATTCGTCAAATCTACCTTACTCACTTATTTTCTTTATTTATGTTTTCAATTCGAATTTTAATGTGCAAGGCAGTGGGCAACTTACAGAAAAAGAAAACAGAATAAAAATAAATAAAGAAGAAAAGGGAGTTGGTGGAGGCCATTTCAGAAATAATTAAAGGCAGCACCGAGAGGAATGAGAGGTGCAAGGCCTCGGGGGAAATCTTCAAAAGGAGTGGCTGCCTTTCAAGGCAGCTGAGGATAAGAAAAAGAAGAAAATAATAAAATGGAAAAGCAAATAATTAAAGGCACATGTCTCGGTGGAGATTGAAAAATAATGGAAATGCATTGAGTGCAAGGCTGCCTTGCAACTGGCAGCACAAACCAAAGGGAATGAAAGACTAGAAGAAAGCTTAATATATATATTTTCACATAGAGGGAGCTCACAGGGGGGGGTACAGAGGACAGCATAACTGCCTCTGTGTAGCGGGCCAATTGGGAAGATACAAAGCTGCCTTTAGGCAGCGAGAAAATAAAATAAAAAGAATAAGAGGAACTACCTTAGCGCCAGGAAGGCAGGGCTCATTACCGAGAGAAGAGGCAGCTTCTCAAGCTGCCAAGCAGCGCAGGCACAGAGATAAGAAGCTGCGCAAGCAGCGGCTTAAGTGGACAGCGTGCAAGGCAGGAGCAGCTGCACGGACAGGTGTAGCACAGGTCTCGGAGGGGTATAAGCTGCCAGAGGAGAGCTGTCAGGTGCAGCTCACGGTTTGCACAGAGAAGGCCTAAGCCTCGGGGAGATCCAGCGTGCAAGCTTGGTGGCTGCACAGAATTGCACAGTGCACAGATCCTTGCACATCCTCAATTCGGTTTAATCCTCCAAACTCAGATTTTACTTTTGTTTTAATTTAAGAATAATGTGTAATTAATTTGTTTTGGCTAGAGGTTAATTCAAAGCCATGGATATATTTGTAATATGAATTGATTACCTTCAGTTGTGATTTCTGAGTTGTGATTTAATTTGCTTAACTGCTTGATTAATAACTTATTTGTGTATGTCGATTAAGAATGAATACTTAATTTACATGCATGAATTTGATGCTAGAATATAAGTGAATTTCACCTAATCGTTATGAACTTATATTCATGAGTAGTGAAGGTTGCTAGTCACAATCGCGTTAAGTAAATTCCTGGCAAACATATCATGCTGTTCATAGTTACGAATGCCTTGTCAACACTTATGATTTTCATAGAACATAATGATCTTTAATCGTATCTCTATTGTGCTTTTCACGTAGGGAACTTTTGGGGAATAATTTGAGTTGTTGTATGCTGTTCATCCAATTCAATAACATAAGGAAAATCTGAAGGTTAATTTAAGCGTACCTAATTAATTTGGGGTGTTGAGATTCACAACTTATTGAAAGAACAACTGAAAATCAATTTAGATTGCATATGTGTCATGTGTGGAGAATGACCCTCTAGCCAGTCCGTCGCCTATCCATTCACCTTAATTTTATGTTTTTGTCAATTCTATAATTTATTTAGGTTTAAATCACTTATCGTCAAAACCAAACCCCCCTTTATTAAATTATATTATTTAGTTAATTTTCATTGTTTTGAATCATTTTAAGTGTGTTTCGAGTTATTAGAGTTTTTAGCCTAGTTTTGTGTCTTTGAGTCTTGTTTAATTTTTTTAAATTAATTTAGAGTAGATTAGCAATCCCTCCTAATCCCCGGCTTAGAACGATACCCTACTTACATCTATACTACAATTGTCAAAAAGAGGGTTAAATTTGTGTGTGGTTTTACAACCCATCACCCTTCTAGAAAACCCTAATTCCTTGCCTTTCAAGGCTTTCTAGTAACCCTATCCTTTTGTTGGAAGTATGCCCACAAAGCCACTCATTTGATGTAATAGCTTTTTGGAATGCTTATTGTATTAAACTTATATATGTTTAATAGAGGGCAAAACTTATTGTTAATCACTGTTTATTGTATCTTGTGTTTAATCAATAAGGGAATCCAAGGAATGTATTTGATCTAAGAGATAAGTGATCTAAGTAAGTTAGATTTACGAGACCTTTCTCTTATGCTCATTCCTAAAACGTTCCTAGCCATAGGGTTGCCAATTGGGCATTGACAATCCGCTGAGGTTAGTATGTGTTATGTCGACTCAAGCGTGGATATGACAAGTCTCAAGTCATTTAGTGTTGGACACTAAGATAAACACATAGGTGCTTGAAAGAGTAATCGAGTACACTGAACTACGATAAAAAAGAGAGTTCAAACATACATGTCATGTAAGAACTCAAGGTTACAATATGCAAAGCAGTCCTTTGACCTGAGGCATCATTGATGTCTAATGGTTAGGTCCTTGATCTTTGATCGTGTCAAATGGCGTTCCTTTGGAGTGTCCACGGCATGGTTGGGGTCAAGCTATCTAGTCATGTAGACATATGAATGTACAACAAGGGATCTCTAACCTTATGGAAGGATAATACTCTAAGATATGATTCGAGAGTCTTTGGCCAAAGCATATGAATATGACTAAGGAAGTTTGTTCCAAATCTTATTCAAGCGAATCATATAGAGAAGTATCACATTGGATAGTAGACATGAAACAAACTATCACTTAAACGATGTGATTAAGAGTATTGTATTAGAGAAGGACCGTATTGCATTGTAATTGTAACTGGATAGGTTCTCCAACCACTTCTACTTAGCTTGGGTAACCATGACATGCTGCTAGGTGTCACTCATGGTTTGTGGTAGCCCTAAAGATTGGCAAACACTGATCGTTAGGGAGAATTGAAATGTGATTTCAATTCACAATCGATAGTTAAGAGTAACATCGCCCACTGCCTCGCTAATTGGAACCTAATGGATCGTACACCGAGTAAAGATGAAAGTGAAGTAATTAAATGAAATGGATATGCAATTAAATAGTTAATTGAAGAATGGTCAAAGTTAATTAATTAGTTAATTAATTATACGAAACGTTCGTATTGGGCTTCTAAGTTGGTTTTGGGTTTCAGGGCCCAAAAGTGTTTTGGTCCACAAGGCCCATTATGTTTAAGTTGTATGACAACTAAAACAAATTGGGCAATTAGCCCAAAGACTAAAGGGAGGCCGGCCACAACATGAAGGGTAGCAAACTTGTGTTATTTACAAGTTTGCCACTCACAAGAAATGAAGTATAAATTAAACTTTATAGCTTTATTTCTTTTGGGGTTTTTCTTTAAGAAATTTGGGTGAAACTTTTCTCTCTAAATTTCCAAAGGGGGCCGGCCACTTAGGGAGGAAATCTAGCAATTTCTTCACCCCTAAGTCATCCATTTTATCTTCACAATTTGTCTTTGGTGTAGAGACTTGGAGACATCACATCTTTGGTGTTTTGGAGAACAAATCCTCAAAGAAGCAAGGAGGTGACTTGAAGGCCCTCCACTTGGGTGAATCCCTTGTGTAATCAAGGATGAGCTTCAAGGGTAAGATTCTCTAAATCCTTAATCTCTTTAATGTTGTTAAAGAGTCATGGTTCACCATCTACTAGGCTTTGAAAGTCATGGGTTTTATGAATTGATTTTGGATGCATGTTTAATTTAATTTGTTAATATTATGCATATGTATTCAAATGTTCTTTAATGTTCTTCACTAGGACATAAATTTTCCTTCAAGTGGTATCAGAGCCTAGGCCTAGTTTATGGTGAATCCTTTTGGGTTTTGTGATTTTTCATAACTTTTGATTTATGTGTTGTAAATGTTACAAGCTTTGTTCTTGCTTTGAATATAAATTTTGCTTGAAAATTTAGCATCTCAAATGTTGTAGATGTAGTTCATAAAAGCATGAATATTGGAACTAAAAATGGTGCCAAAAATATTTTTGGTATTTTCGGCCAAATTAAAAGGGTGACTTTTTGGGTTCAAATTAGTCTTGTTAAAATGGTTTTAATGTGTTCTTTGGAACCCCTAAGTACCCTAGAATATTAACCCTCTTTTGAGTTGTGAAAAAATTGAGTTTTGGTAAGTGAAAACATTCATGGAGCTATTATGAGTTTTCATGAGTGTTCTTCAATGTTCTTGAAGTTCTTGCCAAGAACAAAAAAGTTTTGAAGTTTTGATTCAAAAATTTTATGTTTTACATAAAGTTTTGTTTTTCAAATGATGGGTGATGGTTATTGGTGAGAAGTGATTAAATGGATTTAATGTTTGTCATAGACTTTAAAGTTTTACAAAACTTTTTCTTACAAACCATCACCCTCACCTTTAATCTCACCCACCAAAATCAACTCACATAAATTTTTTGAAATTTTTTTCAACCTTTGACCAAAGAGGCCGGCCACCCCCAAGTGGGGTATTTTGGGGACTTTTGTGCAATTACATAAAGTTTTGATACTTTTGTGTATTTGCACTTTGGCCCAAAAGTTTTCGTATTTTTACGAAAAGGTCCAAAATCATTAAAGGACAAATTGTTTTGTTCCTTTAAGGAAGTTTTAGAAATTGTTAAAAATTTTGGGTTCTAGTTGTAATTACATGAAGTTGTGGACTTTTGTGTTTTTACAAAGTGACCCCAAAAGTTTTTTGTTTTTTGCATTATGGCCCAAATAGTTGTGGTCATTGTTTTTGGCCCAAAACAAAATGAGAACAAAAATGGTTTTGTCTCTTTAAATGAGAATTTGATTTTCATTTTATTTAGTTCCATTTAAATCAATTTTATGGATCCAAAAACCAATTGTTTAAAGATGCTTTCTTAGTTAATTTTGATTAATTAAGAAAAGGGGTGATTATGAACCAAGCCACGATAATTGAGCTATGTGATTGGCCGCTTAGCATTATGAATGTTTGGGTTTAATAAAGTAGATATGAATGTAATTTGATTAATTCAAGTTTGTTGTAAAGGACATAAGTCCTCCAATATGTTGTAAAAGGGCATAAGCCCTTCTTTATTATTTCATGTATTCCTATTTGTTTAATTGTATGCAAATTGGAATAGTTGGGTCCAACGCCCAATAGGAAATAACGGTTTAATTAGATTAAACGCGTAATTAAAATCAACAAACCATCTACCTAAAACCCAAGGTCCAACACAAGGCTCGTGTTGGATCAAATCAATCGGTTCATAATCATCCTAAAACCTAAAACAACTATATAGTCCATATGAGGATGCAATGCATTCGTTAGTAGTTCCATATAGTCTCGCTTGTTTCAACAAAACAGTGGGAGTATTATATGCTACTAATTCATATAAACTTGGACCAATAGTTGTGATAGGCCCTTGTTCTTTTAATATGATTAAAATGTTTTGATGTAGCCCAAAACTACTCCCTCAAAATAAATTTTAAGTTGATAAGCGAGAGATGCTTTGAATGTCTCTTCGTAGGCCTTCCACCGTGGTGGACTCCATCGTTTGTGACTCCTATACCGGCTTCACCCTATCATGGGGAAATTCAAAGTATGTGCTTACATTCAGGAAGAGTCCATATATACATACATGATGTGGTGAGGTAGGCAACAAGGATAGCCAACATCGTATCATCGTGAGGTTATTCTTGAACCCCTACACGAACTAAGCATGGTGGGAATAACTTAACTAAGTGCAATGTGCCAACATCGTATCATCGTGAGGCAACATTCTCTAGAGGCCAAACAAGATGGGTAATTACAAAACGTTGTAAATGAATAATGCGTTATTCTCTCATCATTATTTTTGCTAACCAACATCGTATCATCGTGAGGTGAGCTTGGTAATGATGAGTCTCCCATAACCCACTAAGAGTTCTATATAACTCTCGGATTCTATTGAGGGATGTGGAATTTGCCAAAAATAGTGGGTGGTACTATTTGATTCAAGACCCAATCAAGTAGTTAATCAACAATCTAATGCGATTTATGTTATGTTATGTAGTGAACGACATGCCTAAAATTATACCCACCATTATACTTGACAAAAGGGGCCTTAGTGGCCAACATTTCCTTGCTTGGTATCGCCATATTGAGAATGTCTCAAAGGTGAGAGACATATTGTATGTGCTTAAGCAATCCCCACCTCATGTGCCTCCTAAGAAACTAGCTTCAAAGGAGGAGTGTCATGATTATGCTAGACACTATGAGGATGACTTACAAGTCAAATGCTTAATTCTCACTCCACTTAGTGAGGAACTTATGAAGTTACATAAGCACATGGACACTTCACGTGCCATGGTTGAAAGTTTGCATAAAATGCATGACATAGAGACTAGTAATGTACGATTCTCAAATGTTTGTAGTCTATTAGATGCCAAAATGGCAAAGGGGGCATCGGTCCATAAACATGGACAAAGGATGGAAAAGATCTTTCAAGATCTTGAAAGTTTAGGAACTTCCATCGATGGGAAAATGGCCCAAGATTTTTTCCTTGCATCTCTCTCGGATGACTTCACTAAGTTTATTGTAAACTACAAAGTGAATAGATTCAATCATACTTTTGAAGAAATGATTGACATGTGCTGTGAATTTGAAAAAGGTTTCAAAAGAGACAGTGGGAGTGAGAACGCAAATAGGAAAAGATTGCAGAAGAAGAAGGCAATAAAATCCAAAGGAACATGCTTTCATTGTGGAAAGGATGAACGATGGAAGAAGAAATACAGGGTGCGCATTGCGAGCCTTATGACACGAACTTTTGAAGAGACTATTTCTGTCATAGAGAGTGCTTTTACAGTAAGCTCCAGTTCCTGGATATTTGATTCAGGTGCTAGTCAACATATCTGTAATACGATGCAAGGACTAGTAGGGAACAAGAAACTGCGCAATGGGGAGATGGTTGTGCGTGTTGGAAACGGCGCTAAAATCTCTGCAAAAGCAATAGGCACCTACATGCTTAACCTACCCTCTGGGGAAGTCCTGGAACTTAAAAATTGTTTATATTTTCCTTCATGTATAAAGAATTTAATTTCTATCTCTAAGCTTTTACGAGATGGGCACTCAGTATTGTTTGACAAAATGAGTTGCACTTTATACTTGAACGGTCGTATTATCTCTTATGGTAATATGATAGAGGGACTTTTTCACCTAGAGACGAATAGTGGGGTGCACTGTATTGAAAGCGGGAATACCTCAAAACCCAAAAGGGCTAGAGAAGAAGTTAACCAAGAAAAGATGTGGCATCTTAAACTTGGACATGTGAACCTTGAAAAGATTCGCAAGATGTCAAAGGACGGATACGTCCGCCCATTAGGTAATGACCAGATGGGTACTTGTGAATGCTGTTTGAAAGGGAAGATGACCAAATCTCCATTCACTGGGAAAGGAGAGCGTGCCACTGAAATTCTAGGGTTAATCCACACTGACGTATGTGGACCTATGTCTACTACGTCAAGAGGAGGTTTCTCCTACTATATCACATTCACCGACGATCACTCTCGGTTTGGCTATGTGTATCTTATGAAGTACAAGTCAGAATCCTTTGAAAGGTTCAAAGAATTCAAGAATGAAGTTGAGAAGCAAACTGGGAAACAGATAAAGATCCTAAGATCAGATCGAGGGGGTGAGTATCTGAGTAATGAATTCCTAGATTATCTCAAAGAGTGTGGAATAATATCACAATGGACTCCACCGGGAACTCCACAACTCAATGGAGTTTCTGAAAGGAGAAATCGAACCTTGATGAACATGGTTCGTTCTATGATGAGTTCCGCTGATCTACCAGTAACATTCTGGGGATACGCTCTATATACAGCAGCTTACTTGCTTAATAGAGTACCTTCCAAATCAGTTTCACAAACGCCCTATGAGATATGGCATGGAAGAAAGCCAAGTCTTAATCACATTAAGATTTGGGGTTATGAAGCATATGTCAAGAAGCTTGAAGCTACCAAGCTTGAAGCGAGATCAGTAAGGTGCTATTTTGTGGGATATCCTCGAGAAACTATGGGATATGAGTTCTACCATCCTGACGACCAGAAAGTCTTTGTCGCCAGAACTGCTAAGTTTCTAGAGGACGAATTCGTTCTCAAAAGAACTATAAGTAAAGAGATGGAAATTAATGAGATTAATGATGAACCACAAACAAGCACACGACATATTGACAACCCAGTTCCTGAACCCCTAGCTCCACGTAGATCTGAAAGGGTTAGTAAGCCACCTTGGAGGTATGGCTTAGACAATGACTTTGCAGAATTGTACCTTTTAGGTGACAATGACACAAAGGAGGACCCTAGGGACTACAAAGAAGCAATGTCCGACATTGATTCAAAGAAATGGCAAGAGGCCATGAAATCCGAAATGGATTCCATGTATCAAAATCAGGTCTGGACTTTTGTAGACCCTCCAGAAGGTATCGTACCTGTTGGAAACAAATGGGTCTTCAAGAGGAAGATAGGCGTTGATGGGAACGTGGAGACTTATAAGGCTAGACTTGTAGCCAAGGGTTACAGGCAACGAGAAGGGATTGACTATGAAGAAACTTTCTCTCCTGTAGCCATGATTAAGTCCATTCGAATTTTGCTTGCTATAGCTGCGTACCATGATTATGAAATCTAGCAAATAGACGTGAAGACGGCCTTTCTGAATGGCTACCTAGAGGAAGAACTTTATATGGCTCAACCCGAAGGTTTCGTGTCCAAGTCTGAAAAGACTAAAGTATGCAAGCTTTTGAGGTCCATTTATGGACTTAAGCAAGCCTCCAGGAGCTGGAACATCCGTTTTGATACAGAAATCAAAACGTTTGATTTTACTCAAAACGAAGACGACAATTGTGTTTATCAAAAGGTCGTAGGGGATGCAGTAGTATTCCTGGTGTTATATGTAGATGACATATTAATGTTCGGGAATGACATTGCAGTACTTTCTTCTGTGAAAGTGTGGTTGTCCAAAACCTTCCACATGAAAGATTTAGGAGATGCATCTTATGTACTTGGGATAAAGCTCTATCGTGATAGAACCAGAAGACTGATTGCATTATCCCAATCAATGTACATTGATAAGGTGCTAAGTAGGTTCCAAATGGAACAATCTAAGAAAGGTTTTCTTCCTGTGAGACATGAAATTCACCTTTCTAAGTCCATGGGACCTAAGACTCCTGAAGAGATACGGCAAATGAATACTATTCCTTATGCTTCCGCCATAGGAAGTCTCATGTATGCCATGACATGTACAAGGCCTGATACCGCATATGCTGTGAGCATTACTAGTCGATATCAATCTAACCCAGGATCAGAACACTGGACAGCTGTCAAGACAGTCCTTAAGTACTTAAGACGAACTAAGGACATGTTCCTCGTTTATGGAGGAGCAACAGAGTTGCGAGTGGAAGGCTATACAGACGCAGATTTCCAATCTGACGTCAATGATAGAAGTTCCAACTCCGGATATGTATTCACTCTGAATGGTGGGGCTGTCAGCTGGAAAAGCAAGAAGCAAAGTGTAATTGCTGATTCCACGACAGAGGCTGAATATGTCGCTACAGCTGAAGCCGGCAAAGAAGCGTTCTGGATGAAGAAGTTCATCACTGAACTTGGAGTGGTTCCAACCATTACATCACCAGTAACTTTGTACTGTGATAATAGTGGGGCGATAGCTCAAGCCAAGGAGCCCAGGGCACATCAAAAGAACAAGCATTTTGACAGGCGCTTTAATATCATTAGAAGATATGCTGCCGAGGGGAAAGTCAACATTCTCAAAGTTGCTTCAGCCGATAACGTAGCAGATCCACTGACGAAGCCAATGTCTCAAGTCCAACTGGACCGTCATATGGAAAAGATGGGTATTAGATACATGGGAGGATGGCTTTGAGTGCAAGTGGGAGATTGTTGGAAGTATGCCCACAAAGCCACTCATTTGATGTAATAGCTTTTTGGAATGCTTATTGTATTAAACTTATATATGTTTAATAGAGGGCAAAGCTTATTGTTAATCACTGTTTATTGTATCTTGTGTTTAATCAATAAGGGAATCCAAGGAATGTATTTGATCTAAGAGATAAGTGATCTAAGTAAGTTAGATTTACGAGACCTTTCTCTTATGCTCATTCCTAAAACGTTCCTAGCCATAAGGTTGCCAATTGGGCATTGACAATCCGCTGAGGTTAGTATGTGTTATGTCGACTCAAGTGTGGATATGACAAGTCTCAAGTCATTTAGTGTTGGACACTAAGATAAACACATAGGTGCTTGAAAGAGTAATCGAGTACACTGAACTACGATAAAAAAGAGAGTTCAAACATACATGTCATGTAAGAACTCAAGGTTACAATATGCAAAGTAGTCCTTTGACCTGAGGCATCATTGATGTCTAATGGTTAGGTCCTTGATCTTTGATCGTGTCAAATGGCGTTCCTTTGGAGTGTCCACGGCATGGTTGGGGTCAAGCTATCTAGTCATGTAGACATATGAATGTACAACAAGGGATCTCTAACCTTATGGAAGGATAATACTCTAAGATATGATTCGAGAGTCTTTGGCCAAAGCATATGAATATGACTAAGGAAGTTTGTTCCAAATCTTATTCAAGCGAATCATATAGAGAAGTATCACATTGGATAGTAGACATGAAACAAACTATCACTTAAACGATGTGATTAAGAGTATTGTATTAGAGAAGGACCGTATTGCATTGTAATTGTAACTGGATAGGTTCTCCAACCACTTCTACTTAGCTTGGGTAACCATGACATGCTGCTAGGTGTCACTCATGGTTTGTGGTAGCCCTAAAGATTGGCAAACACTGATCGTTAGGGAGAATTGAAATGTGATTTCAATTCACAATCGATAGTTAAGAGTAACATCGCCCACTGCCTCGCTAATTGGAACCTAATGGATCGTACACCGAGTAAAGATGAAAGTGAAGTAATTAAATGAAATGGATATGCAATTAAATAGTTAATTGAAGAATGGTCAAAGTTAATTAATTAGTTAATTAATTATACGAAACGTTCGTATTGGGCTTCTAAGTTGGTTTTGGGTTTCGGGGCCCAAAAGTGTTTTGGTCCACAAGGCCTATTATGTTTAAGTTGTATGACAACTAAAACAAATTGGGCAATTAGCCCAAAGACTAAAAGGAGGCCGGCCACAACATGAAGGGTAGCAAACTTGTGTTATTTACAAGTTTGCCACTCATAAGAAATGAAGTATAAATTAAACTTTATAGCTTTATTTCTTTTAGGGTTTTTCTTTAAGAAATTTGGGTGAAACTTTTCTCTCTAAATTTCCAAAGGGGGCCGGCCACTTAGGGAGGAAATCTAGCAATTTCTTCACCCCTAAGTCATCCATTTTATCTTCACAATTTGTCTTTGGTGTAGAGACTTGGAGACATCACATCTTTGGTGTTTTGGAGAACAAATCCTCAAAGAAGCAAGGAGGTGACTTGAAGGCCCTCCACTTGGGTGAATCCCTTGTGTAATCAAGGATGAGCTTCAAGGGTAAGATTCTCTAAATCCTTAATCTCTTTAATGTTGTTAAAGAGTCATGGTTCACCATCTACTAGGCTTTGAAAGTCATGGGTTTTATGAATTGATTTTGGATGCATGTTTAATTTAATTTGTTAATATTATGCATATGTATTCAAATGTTCTTTAATGTTCTTCACTAGGACATAAATTTTCCTTCACCTTTCCATAAAACCTGCCGCACCCTCTAAGCCCTTTCCCCCTTGGATTTCTAAGTTAATTAGCCCATTTCCTTGTGGATTTGGGTTAATGAGGTCATAAACCTTTTCCTTTGTGGACTTACTAAACCTGCCGCACCTAGGAGCCCAATTCCTTCACTTATGCTAAGTCCAAGCCCTAATCTGATTTACCTAGGGTTTGTGGTGCCTATATATATATGTTTTAAGGTGTGCCGCAGGGATTCATGCGTCATTCACCCAGATATCACAAGTTGCTGCAGCCACCAACCTTCATACATTCTTTGCCGCACCATCCATTCCCCCTAAACACTACCATACCAACTCCTACCCATTCATCCATTCAAATAACCCCTAGAACCTGACCTTAGACCTTGTGCCGCAGCAAAGAGGAGGAGGAAAAGCTTGGACGTGCATGCCATTCAAGATAGGATTACTGGACGTTTTAGGTGTTTTCTCTCCTTTGATTTCAATGTTTAAATTCAATGCTCTTTGTTCTGTAAGTATGAGAAACTAAATCCCCCCCTTGGCTAGGGCGGATTTGAAACCATGATTATGTTTGCTATATGATTTGATTACTTCTGATTGCGTTTCATAAGTTGTGAGTTCAATTTACTTATCTATTTGAATTAAAACTGATTTGTGTATGTTTGTTGAGAGTGCACGCTTAATTTCCATGCATAAATCGAATGCTAGGATATAAGGGAATTTCACCTAATCGTTATGAACTTATATTCATAAGTAGTAAAGGTTGTTGATCACAATTGTGTTAAGTAAATTCTTGGCATAAGTTTCATGCACTTTCATAGTTACGAGTGCCTCGTCAATACTTATGGTTTTTATTGAACGTAATGATCTTTGATTGTATCTCTATTATGCGCTTTCATGTAGGGAACTTTTGAGGAATAATTTGATTGTGATGCGCTTTTTCCATCCAATTCATTGACTTAAGGGAAATCTGAAAGTTAATTTAAGCGGACCTAATTAATTTGGAGTGTTAAGAATTCTTGGTTTATTGAAAAGCAATCAGAAATCGTTTTGTATGCAAGTATGACATGTGTGGAAAAGAACCTCCTAGCTAGCCTTCCATTCATTCAATTCATCCAATTTCGTTTTAAAATCTGTTTTTAGTTTACAAAGTTTTGTTTTGTTTTCAAATTCGTGAAAACCAATCCCCCATTTATTTTGAAGTGTTAGATTAGTTAGAAATCAATTTAGTTTGTGTTTTTAAGAATCTTGAGTCAAGTTAAAACCTGTTTTCGTCCAATTTGGTGTTTTGTGTTCAAAACTGCCAAGAAAGTGGTTTTAAGGCAGTTTTGAGTGTTTTTGTGCTGTCTTGAGTCTTTTGGTTTGTTTTAGTGTTTTAAACTTTAGTTTTTCAATCTTTGAGTCTAGTTTAGTGTTTTGTACTTTGTTTTTACGTTTTTGAGTCAGATTCAAGTGATTTAGCAATCCCTCCTAATCCCCGGTCCAGAACGATCCCTACTTACATTCTTTACTACAATTGATAAAAAGAGGGTTTAATTTGTGTGCTTGTATTTCTCACATCAAATTTTGGCTCCGTTGCCGGGGATTAGCAAAATTGCTAATCCCTTGTGTTTGCCGTCTGTTTTAGTTCAGTTGTCTCATTTTATCCCACGAATGCTTAAAACTGTGCAAATGGACTCCAAATTAAAAAATAGAGAACTTTTTAAACCAAAAGAGCATTTAATCTTTTGAGGACTCATTTTTAGCATCTTAGTTGCGTATTATATGTGTTCATTTGCTTAAATTCCAAAACTTGTCGAACTCACGCTCGTTTTATCGCACGAATGCTTAAAACGGTGCAAATAGACTCCTAATTAAAAGATAGAGAGGTTTTGAGTCCAAATAAGTATTTGATCTTTTGAGGACACATTTTGAGCATCTTAGTAGCGTATTATAAGCGTTTATTTGCTTAAATTCCAAAGCGTGTCAAACTCACGCTCGTTTTATCCCACGAATGCTTAAAACTGTGCAAAGAGACTCCAAATTAAAAAATAGAGAACTTTTGAGACCAAATAAGTATTTGATCTTTTGAGGACTCATAATTAGCATCTTAGTAGCGTATTATAAGCGTTCATTTGCTTAAATTCCAAAACTTGTCAAACTCACGCTCGTTTATCCCACGAATGCTTAAAATTGTGCAAATACACTCCTAATTAACAAATAGAGAGGTTTTGAGTCCAAATAAGAATTTGACCTTTTGAGGAGACATTTTGAGCATCTTAGTAGCATATTATAAGCGTTTATTTGCTTAAATTCCAAAACTTGTCAAACTCACGCTCGTTTTATCCCACGAATGCTTAAAACATTGCAAATAGACTCCAAATTAAAAAATAGAGAACTTTTGAGACCAAATAAGCATTTAATCGTTTGAGGACACATTTTTAGCATCTTAGTAGCGTATTATAAGTGTTCATGTGCTTAAATTCCAAAGCGTGTCAAATTCACGCTCGTTTTATCCCACGAATGCTTAAAGCTTTGCAAATAGACTCCTAATTGAAAAATAGAGAAGTTTTGAGACCAAATAAGCGTTTGATATTTTGAGGACTCGTTTTTAGCATCTTATTAACATATTATATGTGTTCACTTGCTTAGATTCCAAAAATTTTCAAACTCACGCTCTTTTTATCCCATGAATGCTTAAAACTGTGCAAATAGACTCCAAATTAAAAAATAGAGAACTTTTGAGACCAAATAAGCATTTGATCTTTTGAAGACTCATTTTTAGTATCTTAGTAGCATATTAGATGCGTTTATTTGCTTAAATTTCAAAGCGTGTCAAACTCACGCTCGTTTTATCCCACGAATGCTTAAAACTTTGTAAATAGACTCCAAATAAAAAATAGAGAACTTTTGAGACCAAATAAGCATTTGATCTTTTGAGGACTCATTTTTAGCATCTTAATAGCGTATTATATGCTTTCATTTTCTTAGATCAAAAAACTTGTCAAACTCACGCTCGTTTTATCCCACGAATGCTTAAAACTGTGCAAATACACTCCTAATTAACAAATAGAGAGGTTTTGAGTCCAAATAAGCATTTGATCTTTTGAGAACACATTTTGAGCATCTTAGTAGCATATTATAAGTGTTTATTTGCTTAAATTCCAAAACTTGTCAAACTCACGCTCGTTTTATCCCACAAATGCTTAAAACAATGCAAATAGACTCCAAATTAAAAAATAGAGAACTTTTGAGACCAAATAAGCATTTAATCTTTTGAGGACTCATTTTTAGCATCTTAGTAGCGTATTATAAGCGTTCATGTGCTTAAATTCCAAAGCGTGTCAAATTCATGCTCGTTTTATCCCACGAATGCTTAAAGCTTTGCAAATAGACTCCTAATTGAAAAATAGAGAAGTTTTGAGACCAAATAAGTGTTTGATATTTTGAGGACTCGTTTTTAGCATCTTAATAGCATATTATATGTGTTCACTTGCTTAGATTCCAAAAATTTTCAAACTCACGCTCTTTTTATCCCATGAATGCTTAAAATTGTACAAATAGACTCCAAATTAAAACATAGAGAACTTTTGAGACCAAATAAGCATTTCATCTTTTGAAGACTCATTTTTAGCATCTTAGTAGCATATTAGATGCGTTCATTTGCTTAAATTCTAAAGCGTGTCAAACTCACGCTCGTTTTATCCCACGAATGCTTAAAACTTTGTAAATAGACTCCAAATAAAAGATAGAGAACTTTTGAGACCAAATAAGCATTTGATCTTTTGAGGACTCATTTTTAGCATCTTAATAGCGTATTATATGCGTTGATTTGCTTAGATCCAAAACTTGTCAAACTCACGCTCGTTTTATCCCACGAATGCTTAAAACTGTGTAAATAGACTCCAAATAAAAAATAGAGAACTTTTGAGGCCAAATAAGGGTTTGATATTTTGAGCACTCATTTTTAGCATCTTAGTAGCGTATTATATGCATTCAATTGCATAAATACAATAACTTGTCAAACTCACGCTCGTTTTAACCCACGAATACTTAAAATAGTGCAAATAGACTCCAAATAAAAAGTAGAGAACTTTTGAGACCAAATAAGCATTTGATCTTTTGAGGACTCATTTTTAGCATCTTAGTAGCGTATTATATGGGTTCACTTACTTAGATTCCAAAGCGTGTCAAACTCACGCTCGTTTTATCCCAGGATTGCTTAAAACTTTGTAAATAGACTCCAAATAAAAAATAGATAACTTTTGAGACCAAATAAGCATTTGATCTTTTGAGGACTCATTTTGAGCATCTTAGTAGCGTATTATAAGCATTCATTTGCTTAAATTCCAAAACCTATCAAACTCACGCTCGTTTTATCCCACGAATGCGTACAACATTGCAAATAGACTCCAAATAAAAAATAGAGAACTTTTGAGACCAAATAAGCGTTTGATATTTTGAGGACTCGTTTTTAGCATCTTATTAGCATATTATATGCGTTCACTTGCTTAGATTCCAAAATTTTTCAAACTCACGCTCGTTTTATCCCATGAATGCTTAAAACTGTGCAAATAGACTCCAAATTAAAAAATAGGGAACTTTTGAGACCAAATAAGCATTTGATATTTTGAGGACTCATTTTTTGCATCTTAGTAGCGTATTATATGCGTTCATTTGCTCAAACTCACGCTAGTGTCTAGTTCGAGTCAAGTTGACTGTTTTGAGTTGTTTTGAGTCATTCTAGTGTGTTTTGAGTTATTAGAGTTTTTAGCCTAGTTTTGTGTCCTTGAGTCTTGTTTAATATTTTTAAATCAATTTAGAGTAGATTAGCAATCCCTCCTAATCCCCGGCCTAGAACGATACCCTACTTACATCTTTACTACAACTGTCAAAAAGAGGGTTAAATTTGTGTGTTGTTTTACAACCGACCAAATTTTTGGCGCCGTTGTCGGGGATTAGCAACTTTGCTAATCCCTTTATTTTTGTTTGTGTTTATGTTTATATTTGTGTTTATGTCTTTTACTTTTGATATTTGATTTAGTTTTCTTTCTTTGATTTTAGGGAAAAATGGAGCAAGACATGGCACTTGCGACCATTCAAGCTCAATTGGCGCATCTCGCGGCTCAATTTACTAATAATACCGAAAGGACCACAATGCCAAGTGTCCCTACACTTGATGTGCCCTATGGGCAAGGATATCAAACTCATCAATGTCCTCAATTTTCTGCATATGAAGATGTTTGGGGATATCAAGGCCACAGCCAATCAAGGGGCAACATGTTTTCCAACGCTTGTAATTCGGATTGGAGAGGTAATTCAGACTATATGTGGGATGAATCTCAGCAATTTCAACAAGGTGGATATTGGCAGCAAGATGAGTTCTATTCAAGGCCTATGCAGCCACCACAGCATCCCCCACAACAATTCCAATCGAATCAAAGTATGCCCGTGAATTATAATGAAATTCTTAAAGGACTAATCTCTTTGACGCAGGGTTCACAAAAAGAAGAACAATTGCCGCGATCGGAACAGTTCTATCAGTGGCCATATGAACCATCACAGCCACCACAACAATCTGCCAAATTCAATTCAGGTACATCTTTGGATAATGATACATTTAATAAGTTACTCACCTCTTTGAATCAGGGAGTAGAAAATAAAAACCAGGAGATGCTAGACCGAGTCAAAAGAGTGGACGAATTGGATATGAAAGTTGGGGAGATTGTGGAATTCATGGCACAGATTCAAGAACAAAGTGAACTTTCCAACTCAAACATTGCAAATTCAAAGGCAGAAGTTGAAATCGATGAAGCCATCACTTTAGAAGGTGATATGGAGGATGAAGCTGTCCCAGAACCATCCAAACATAGCCCAAACATGGATGAATTGCTGCTGCAAGAAGAAGAAGAGGAGGAGGACGACCTGGGCAGTTTAGAAGAATTCTTGTCGTAAACCCCTCAAGTCCCTATGTTGTCCAACTCAGGTAATGTCGTTCCAAATTCATTTCATTCTAACATTATTCCACCAAATGTCCCTTTTCCTTGCAGATTTTTTTATTCCAAATATCGAAGAGAGTGAAAAAGACATTGTGGAAGCTCTTCCAGAGGTGCAAAGAGATATCCCAATTCTTGGTGCACCAAAACAAGTTCCCGATGGTGTTGAAACATTCAAAGAACCTTGCACACCAAGAAGCGGGATTCAAGAGAATGAAGTGGCTGGAGACTATCAAGAATACATCAAAGAGGCTGTGCATGAGACAATCAAACCCAGAGAAGTTGAATTTTATGACACGGGACAGGCCACAACCATCATAGTCAACCTGGCCAAGTTCAAAGTCCCTGAAACGTTCAAGGACGTGGTGTTTGTAATTGAGTTTGTGTCGGAGAAATACAGTAAGCCATCTTCTCCAATTTTAATTTTAATTTATACTAACACGCTGATTTTAATGATTTAGGCACCCACCCGAGAATTTAAACCATTGCCAAATCATTTCAAGTATCATCTCCCATTGAAAGATAAATTCCATGCTGTGGAGCCGAGGGGAGGTTAATGGAAAGTTTCGTCCGGCTAAAGACGTTAAATCAAGCGCTTCTTGGGAGGCAACCCAAGCATTCAACGAAGGGAGACTTTGGAATTGCTAACCAAATCAGATTTGCATTCTTACACCCTTCTTTTCACTACTTTCATTTTGTTTTGTTTAGTTAGTTATGTTATTTGGTTGATTTTTCTTTAGTTTGTGTTTAAAGCATTGAGGGCAATAATTTGATTTTCGTGGACGTTTTTACATTGATTTTGTTTGGAAATGATAAACTGCTTGAAAAAAAAAATACAAATAAAAGCATAAATATTTTACAATGATGTGAACTAATAGCATTTATTGGTCATTGGTCATTGGTCAGGTGGTGCCTCAGAACTCGACGGAGCTCCGGAAAGACGAAGCGCTAGAGTTGTATTCTCCGGAGCCAGAACACTTGGTGCAACTCCAGATGACGAAGGCAACATAAACCTCGGGAGTAACGCCATAAACCTTTCATGATCACTCTGAATCCGAACGTCCGACTCCTGCAGCTGGTCCAGCTTCCTCTTCATGCTTGTCGAGTAACTAGTTGCGAGCATGTGCAACTCCTTATTCTCGTGCCTGAGTCCTCTGACCTCTTGCCGAAGACTAGCCACCTCAGCCATCAGTGACTCAACCTGACGAAATCGGGCAAGAAGGTGTTGGCCCATGTTTGAAACTGAGCCTGCACACTAGACGCTGAGAGTAAGAGAGTCCTGAACAGCCAACTCGTCTGACCGCCTGGATAGCATCCTAGTGTCTCTTGGAGTAAGAAGATTTCGAGCAACCACCGTAGCGGTTATATCGTTTCTCATCATTGAGTCCCCAACTGTGAGAGGACCATTGGGGGATATGAAGGACGGATGCCAAATGTTGTTCGGAGAAGATAAGTCATCGTCTTCCCCGACATTCAAGTTAAAGTGACGGTCTGAAGGGCAAGACATTTTCAGAAGGTGTTGAAGAAGAGAGTGTTTACAGGAAGGAACTCAAGTGTGCTGTGGAATAAAATTAGTGCCTCTATAAAAAGAAGAGATCGACGAGGCACTACCTAGAGATCGAAGAGGCGCTACCCAGAGATCGAAGAGGCGTCCTCTCGCAAATCGAAGAGCCGGACTCCTTTCTCAAAAGAGACGCTCCTTTCTCAAAAGCAGAATTATTTTCTCAAAAGAGGCGTTTCCTTTCTCAAAAGCTGGGCTTGCTCAGAAACCACGAGCCGATCATCGATTTTTCCATCAGTGTCGTCACTCGTCACATGCAACTTGCAGCTTTGCGAAAATTACGGGCAGCTTTGTCAGAACGCGCGTAACTTGTACTGTTCATCCATCCACCGGCTGCCGACATGAGTGAGAGAATAGTTCCGATTGTGAAGAAATTCCTATAAGTATCTACCTTCGCCTTCCACAGCAAAGGCACACCCTCTCAACACATCTTCATCTCCGAGAATGTATTCTCAAAGAAACCTCACGAGTTACTCAGTGTTCTTCATCCCTTGGAGCACCTCAGAAAACAATTCATCCAGAGCAAAAGTATTTCATATCATGAAGGTTAAAAGAAAAAGTATCTCATATCATGCTTTCTCCTCACCTTCATCTGAAGAACATGGAGAAAGAGAGATCCTGATTGTTTACCTAGTCTTGCTCTCGAGTACTCATCTCAGACCCCTCCCAACCCACTTCAAAAATAAACTTGTGTTGAGGTACTTCTTCAAAAGCAAAAGTATCTCACAGACGAAGCAGGAGGAGTCTGAGTTGCATCCAGATGAAGGCGGAGTCTGAGATGATCCAAGAACTAAAGAAGATGCACATCTGCATGGAGACCTGAGTACTTGAAGCATGTGGAGACAACGTGCTGATTCATCCTCAACTAAGCTGAGGATCACTTGCAAGAAAAAGTCTCATCCAGTTCAAGATGAAAGCTATGGAAAGTCAACAAGCACGACCAATGATCACCTATTAGTTCTATTCATTGTCTTTTATTGTCATTTTAAATTTTTCGTTTGCATTTTTCTACATTTTCTTGCGTGCTTTACTGAATTATTTCTTTTCTTTGCAGGAATTTTTGGTTATTTCCACCCTTGAAGTTGATTGCAGAATTTAAGCAGGGGGTCATCACTTGATTTTACTGCAAATTAGGGAAGTTTTCAGTCCTAATGCTTTATTTTGTTTCTTATTATTTATTCATTTTTATTTTTATTTGCATTTTATTGTTTTCTGACATTGGGGACAATGTCCAGTTTAAGTGTGGGGGTATGGGTAAAGAGTATAAAAAAAATGACCAAATTGAAAATTTTTGTACCTTCGACTACGAACTGGTTTCATTTGTTTCCGTGTTGTTGCTTTTTATTTTCTTAATTAGTTTTGTTTTTTTTAAATAAATTAAATCTAATGTTTTTCGGAAAATTTAAAAATCCAAAAATATTGTCTTGTTTTCCTTATTGTTTTGAATTAGATTTTGGTTAGTTTCCCGACCCAATGATATAATTGGATGAAATTTGAACCATGATGATCAAGAACTTAGTTAACATGTGTTGTGTGAAATTCCTAATTCTCTTGTTAGTATTGTACATGTTTGATCATTCTTGAAAGACCAAATTCACATAGCCTTGTTTGATGTGAAACTAAAGCATGACTTAAAAGCTTCATATGTGAATTTAGTGACCATATACATCCTATGTGAGTTTTTGAGCCTACTGAAAGTGTGTGCATTTTTCATACACTCCTATTCTTTCATGTGTGATGAACTTATGTGAGATACATCTCTAGAACTTGCGTAACGATCTTTCGAAATATTTGTCATTGATTGCATGAACTTGAAAATGATAGAGGCATTAGGTTTACCACCATGGCCCAAATAAACCTATTTCCCAAAGAAAAATGATATCATTAGATTGCCAATTTGAGCCGTATATGTTGAACCTTTTATTTCTTATCACCAGATATGTCTACCCTTATACCTCAAACATTTTTCCT
This sequence comes from Crataegus laevigata, assembly GCA_963580275.1. NCBI lineage: Eukaryota > Viridiplantae > Streptophyta > Magnoliopsida > Rosales > Rosaceae > Crataegus > Crataegus laevigata. The sequence goes on from OY756952.1 coordinate 20,278,620, forward strand.
TACCCTTTCCAAGCGAGCTACTGAGCAATGTGAGATTGTCTTATGAGAAATGTTTGTGAAGTACTTGGAAGGAGTTTGGCAAAAGAATAAGTGTGGGGGTATTTCATGTTTGTATTTAGTTATGTGCTATATAAAATAAAAAATAAAAAAATAAAAAAGAAAAGAAAAGAAAAGAAAAAGAAAAAGAAAGATTGTATACAAAGCAAATAAAAAGTTTTCAAAGTTTCAGTTTAAGGGTGTGGTTGGAGGTGTTAAAAGAATTGCTAGAGAGCTTGAGTTCTTATAAATCTCAACAAAAGAATTGCTTGCAATGTAGCTTGGAACTTGTGCTTACCTATTCTTTCGTTTCAATAACCCTCTCCCTAAACCTCATTACATCCAATAAAAGTCCTCTTGATTTAAGTTTTGCAATTATGATTATGGAGATGAGATCTTTATGCAAGCTTATGGTAGAACTTTCACATTTGATTCTTTGAGCAAAACACATTAAAAATATACACATGTGTAATTGAGTGTATGTCTCATGAGAAGGTCGCTAGTTTGCATATGATGATTTTAAAAATATAAACTTGAAATTGCATTAGCGTGGCTATCTCACACACTACACTTCAAGGATGATTTAAAGATTACTGCTAATATTTGAATAAGGAAGATGAACTTGGATTAGCTTGTTTGGTGCTAGCTATGGTTCTTGATGATTTGTGTTCTCGAATGAAATTCTATGAGGGTCACATAGGGGGAAGCTAATGTTTTTCATGTTATTACTTGTTCTTGTTTTCTTTGTTTTGCTCGAGGACTAGCAAAAGCTAAGTGTGGGGGTATTTGATAAGTTCATATTTATATATATTTTACATCAAATTCTCTCGTCTTTTCTTAGTTAGTTCCTTACATTTTTGAGCTATTTACTTTGTTTTTGTGTTTTATAAGATTTATCATGCAAAGAAAATAAAAATAGAATAAGTGAAATTTTAAGTGTCAAATTCGTAAAAACTACCTTACTCACTTATTTTCTTTGTTTATATTTTCGATTCAAATTGGACTAGTGGAAGGTTGGGAAGAAATGATAAAAGGCAGAAGCATCTGAGGAGCTGGGATGGTTTGATAAGAAAAGAAAAAGGCAGTAGGAAAAAATAAAATAAGAGGAAGTGCAAAACAGTGGGGCCTCGGTGCAAAAAAAGAAGGGGGAGTGGAAACGTGAGCTGCATTTGGCAGCGTTTAAAAGGAATGAAGGGCGGAAATCAGAAAGGAGGTCACGGTGCTGCCTTTGGCAGCGTGAGGGAAATCAAAAAAAAAAAGAAAGAACAGAGGCGTGAGCCTCTGGACAGAGAGGGGCGTGAAACGAGAGAAGCTGCGGAGACAGCTGCCAATAAGGCAGCTACCAGCATGCAAAGACAGAAGGGGAGCAGGCAGCTCTGGCAGATCCTAAGAGGCACGGAAATCATTGGCAGCGTGATAGGCAGAGGGAGGTAGCAGCACAGTTGCCCTTTGGCAGAAAACGAAGTCAGTAGTGCCAAGGCAGTCAGCGGTGAAATCAAGACAGGATTTGGCAGCGCCAACCAGTCAAGGAATCAGAGGCTGTGGGAAAGAAACAGGCGCATGAAAAATTGCACAGAGAGCTCATGATGCAAATCTTTGCACTCTCATTTCGGTTATATTTTTCCAAACTCATATTTTACTTTTATTTAATTTATGAATAATGTGTAACTAAATTTGTTTTGGCTAGAGGTTAATTCAAAGCCATGAATATATTTGTAATATGAATTGATTACCTTCAGTTGTGATTTCTGAGTTGTGAATTTAATTTGCTTAACTGCTTGATTAATAACTTATTTGTGTATGTCGATTAAGAATGCATACTTAATTTACATGCATGAATTTGATGCTAGAATATAAGTGAATTTCACCTAATCGTTATGAACTTATATTCATGAGTAGTGAAGGTTGCTATCCACAATCGTGTTAAGTGAATTCTTGGCAAGAGTATCATGCTTTTCATAGTTACGAATGCCTCGTCAATGCTTATAGTTTTCATAAAGTTTAATGATCTTTGATTGTATCTCTATTGTGCTTTTCACGTAGGGGACTTTTGAGGAATGTTTTGAATTGTTGTATGCGTTTTTCCGTCCAATTCAATAACTTAAGGAAAACTTGAAGATTAAAAAAGTGCTGTTCACGGTTAATCTGGAGTGTTGAGATTTACAATTTATTGAAAGAACAACTGAAAATCAATTTAGGTTGCATATGTGTCATGTGTGGAGAAGAACCCTCTAGCCAATCCGTCGCCTATCCGCTCACCCAAATTTCATGTTTTTGTCAAATCTATAATTTATTTAAGTTTAGTTTTAATTCTCGTCAAAACCAAACCCCCCCCCCCCATTATTAAATTGTATTATTTAATTAGATTTCATTGTTTTTAACCTTTTAATTCAAATTCCGTCCAAATCAGTCGCTAGTGTCTAGTTCAAGTCAAGTTGACTGTTTTGAGTTGTTTTGAGTAATTTTAGTATGTTTTGAGTTATTAGAGTTTTTAACCTAGTTTTGTGTCCTTGAGTCTTGTTTAATATTTTTAAATCAATTTAGAGTAGATTAGCAATCCCTCTTAATCCCCGGCCTAGAACGATACCCTATTTACATCTTTACTACAACTATCAAAAAGAGGGTTAAATTTCTGTGTTGTTTTACAACGCATCAATTATATGCGTTAATTTGCTTAAATTCCAAAACTTGTCAAACTCTGGCTCGATTTATCCCACGAATGCTTAAAATAGTGCAAATAGACTCCTAATTAAAAAATAGAGAGGTTTTGTGGCCAAATAAGCATTTGCTTTTTTCGGGACTCGTTTTTAGCATATTATATCCGTTCATTTGCTTAGATTTGAAAATTTGTCAAACTCACGCTTGTTTTATCCCACAAATGCTTAAAACTGTGCAAATGGACTCCAAATTAAAAAATAGAGCACTTTTGAGACCAAATAAGAGTTTGACCTTTTGAGGACTCCTTTTTAGCATCTTAGTAGCGTATTATATGCATTCATTTCCTTAAATTCCAAAACTTGTCAAACTCACGCTCGTTTTATCCGACGAATGCTTAAAACTTTGGAAATAGACTCCAAATAAAAAATAGAGAACTTTTGAGACCAAATAAGAATTTGATCTTTTGAGGACTGATTTTTAGCATCTTAGTAGCGTATTATATGCGTTCATTTGCTTAAATTCCAAAACTTGTCAAACTCATGCTTGTTTTATCCCACGAATGCTTAAAACTTTGTAAATAGACTCCAAATAAAAAATAGAGAACTTTTGAGACCAAATAAGCATTTGATCTTTTGAGGACTCATTTTTAGCATCTTAGTAGCGTATTATATGTGTTAATTTCCTTAAATTCCAAAACTTGTCAAACTCAGGCTCGTTTTATCCCACGAATGCTTAAAACAGTGCAAATAGACTACTCATTAAAAAAATAGAGAGGTTTTGAGACCAAATAAGCATTTGCTTTTTTGAGGACACATTTTGAGCATCTTAGTAGCGTATTATAAGCGTTCATTTGCTTAAATTCCAAAGCGTGTCAAACTCACGCTCATTTTATCCGACGAATGCTTAAAACAATGCGAATAGATTCCTCATTAAAAAATAGAGAGGTTTTTAAACCAAAGGAGCATTTGGTTTTTTCAGGATTTGTTTTTAGCATCTTAGTAGTGTATTATACGCATTCATTTGCTTGAATTCCAAAACTTGTCAAACTCGCGCTCGTTTTATCCCACGAATGTTTAAAACAGTGTAAATAGACTCCTAATTAAAAAATAGAGAGGTTTTGGGACCAAATAAGCATTTGATCTTTTGAGGACAGATTTTGAGCATCTTAGTAGTGTAATATAAGCGTTCATTTGCTTAAATTCCAAAGCGTGTCAAACTCACGCTTGTTTTATCCCACGAATGCTTAAAACTCTGTAAATAGACTCCAAATGAAAAATAGAGAACTTTTGAGACCAAATAAGGATTTGAACTTTTGAGGACTCATTTTTAGGATCTTAGTAACGTATTATATGCATTCACTTGCTTAAATTCCAAAACTTGTCAAACTCACGCTCATTTTATCCCACGAATGCGTAAAACTTTGCAAATAGACTCCGAATAAAAAATAGAGAACTTTCGAACCAAATAATCATTTGATCTTTTGAGGACTCATTTTTAGCATCCTAGCAGCATATGATATGCGTTAATTTGCTTAAATTCCAAAACTTGTCAAACTCAGGCTCGTTTTATCCCACGAATGCTTAAAACAGTGCAAACAGACTCCTCATTAAAAAAATAGAGAGGTTTTGAGATCAAATAAGCATTTGCGTTTTTAAGGACACATTTTGAGCATCTTAGTAGCGTATTATAAGCGTTCATTTGCTTAAATTGCAAAGCGTGTCAAACTCAGGCTCGTTTTATCCCACGAATGCTTAAAACAGTGCAAATAGACTCCTCATTAAAAAATAGAGAGGTTTTTGGACCAAATAAGCATTTGCGTTTATGAGGACACATTTTCAGAATCTTAGTAGCGTATTATAAGCGTTCATTTGCTTAAATTCCAAAGCGTGTCAAACTCACGCTCGTTTTATGCCACGAATGCTTAAAACTTTGCAAAATGGACTCCGAATAAAAAATAGAGAAATTTTGAGACCAAATAAACATTTGATGTTTTGAGGACTCATTTGTAGCATCTTAGTAGCGTATGATATGCGTTCATTTGTTTAAATTCCAAAAGTTGTCAAACTCACGCTCGTTTTATCCCACAAATGCTTAAAACAGTGCGAATAGACTCCTAATTAAAAAATAGCGAGGTTTTGAGACCAAATAAGCATTTGGTTTTTTCAGGACTCGTTTTTAGCATCTTAGTAGTATATTATATGCGTTCATTTGCTTAGATTCCAAAATTTGTCAAACTGACACTCGTTTTATCCCACGAATGCATAAAACTTTGCAAATAGACTCCAAATTAAAAAATAGAGAACTTTTTAAACCAAAGGAGCATTAGATCTTTTGAGGACTCACTTTTAGGATATTACTAGTGTATTATACATGTTTATTTGCTTAAATTCCAAAACTTGTCAAACTCGCGCTCGTTTTATCCCACGAATGCTTAAAACAGTGTAAATAGACTCTTAATTAAAAAATAGAGAGGTTTTGGGACCAATTAAGCATTTGATCTTTTGAGGACACATTTTGAGCATCTTAGTAGCGTATTATTAGCGTTCATTTGCTTAAATTCGAAAGTGTGTCAAACTCACGCTTGTTTTATCCCACGGATGCTTAAAACTTTGTAAATCGACTCCAAATAAAAAATAGAGAACTTTTGATACCAAATAAGAATTTGATCTTTTGAGAACTCATTTTTAGCATCTTAGTAGCGTATTATATGCATTCATTTGCTTAAATTCTAAAACTTGTCAAACTCAGGCCCGTTTTATCCCACGAATGCTTAAAACTTTGTAAATAGACTCCAAATAAAAAATAGAGAACTTTTGAGACCAAATAAGCATTTGATCTTTTGATGACACATTTTGAGCATCTTAGTAGCGTATTATAAGCGTTCATTTGCTTAAATTCCAAAGCGTGTCAAAATTGCGCTTGTTTTATCCCACGAATGCTTAAAACTTTGTAAATAGAGTCCAAATAAAAAATAGAGAACTTTTGAGACCAAATAAGCATTTGATCTTTTGAGGACTCATTTTTAGCATCTTAGTAGCGTATTATGCGTGTTAATTTGCTTAAATTCCAAAACTTGTCAAACTCAGGCTCGTTTTATCCCACGAATGCTTAAAAAATTGCAAATAGACTCCTCATTAAAAAAATAGAGAGGTTTTGAGACCAAATAAGCATTTGCTTTTTTGAGGACACATTTTGAGCATCTTAGTAGCGTATTATAAGGGTTCATTTGCTTAAATTTCAATGCGTGTCAAACTCAGGCTCGTTTTATCCCACGAATGCTTAAAACAGTGCAAATAGACTCCTTATTAAAAAATAGAGAGGTTTTGAGACCAAATAAGCATTTGCTTTTTTGAGAACACATTTTGAGCATTTTAGTAGCGTATTATAAGCGTTCGTTTGCTTAAATTCCAAAGCGTGTCAAACTCACGCTCGTTTTATCCCACGAATGCTTAAAACTGTGCAAATATACTCCAAATTAAAAAATAGAGAACTTTTCAGACCAAATAAGCATTGGATCTTTTGAGGACTCATTTTTAGCATCTTAGTAGCGTATTATATGTAGTAATTTGAGTAAATTCCAAAACTTGTCAAACTCAGGCTCGTTTTATCCCACGAATGCTTAAAAAAGTGCAAATAGACTCCTCATTAAAAATAAAGAGGTTTTGAGACCAAATAAGCATTTGCTTTTTTGAGGACACATTTTGAGCATCTTAGTAGCGTATTATAAGTGTTCTTTGCTTAAATTCCAAAGCGTGTCAAACTCAGGCTCGTTTTATCCCACGAATGCTTAAAACAGTGCAAATAGACTCCTCATTAAAAAATAGAGAGGTTTTGAGACCACATAAGCATTTGCTTTTTGGAGGACACATTTTGAGCATCCTAGTAGCGTATTATAAGCGTTCCTTTGCTTAAATTTCAAAGCGTGTCAAACTCACGCTCGTTTTATCCCACGAATGCTTAAAACTGTGCAAATAGACTCCAAATTAAAAAATAGAGAACTTTTGAGACCAAATAAGCATTAGATCTTTTGAGGACTCATTTTTAGCATCTTAGTAGCGTATTATACGTGTTAATTTGCTTGAATTCCAAAACTTGTCAAACTCAGGCTCGTTTTATCCCACAAATGCTTAAAAAAGTGCAAATAGACTCCTCATTAAAAAAATAGAGAGGTTTTGAGACCAAATAAGCATTTGCTTTTTTGAGGACACATTTTGAGCATCTTAGTAGCGTATTATAAGTGTTCATTTTCTTAAATTCCAAAGCGTGTCAAACGCAGGCTCGTTTTATCCCACGAATGCTTAAAAAAGTGCAAATAGACTCCACATTAAAAAAATAGACAGGTTTTGAGACCAAATAAGCATTTTCTTTTTTGAGGACACATTTTGAGCATCTTAGTAGCGTATTATAAGCGTTAATTTTCTTAAATTCCAAAGCGTGTCAAACTCAGGCTCGTTTTATCCCACGAATGCTTAAAACAGTGCAAATAGACTCCTAATTAAACAATAGAGAGGTTTTGAGGCCAAATAAGCATTTGCTTCTTTCGGGACTCGTTTTTAGCATCTTAGTAGCATATTATATCCGTTCATTTGCTTAGATTTGAAAATTTGTCAAACTCACGCTCGTTTTATCCCACGAATGCTTAAAACTGTGCAAATACACTCCAAATTAAAAAATAGAGAACTTTTGAGACCAAATAAGAGTTTGATCTTTTCAGGACTCATTTTGCCATCTTAGTAGCATATTATATGCGCTCATTTTCTTAAATTCCAAAACTTGTCAAACTCACGCTCGTTTTATCCGACGAATGCTTAAAACTTTGTAAATAGACTCCAAATAAAAAATAGAGAACTATTGAGACCAAATAAGCATTTGATCTTATGACGACTCATTTTTAGCATCTTAGTAGCGTATTATATGTGTTAATTTGCTTAAATTCCAAAACTTGTCAAACTCAAGCTCGTTTTATCCCACGAATGCTTAAAACAGTGCAAATAGACTACTCATTAAAAATATAGAGAGGTTTTGAGACCAAATAAGCATTTGCTTTTTTGAGGACACATTTTGAGCATCTTAGTAGCGTATTATAAGCCTTCATTTGCTTAAATTCCAAAGCGTGTCAAACTCACGCTCGTTTTATCCCACGAATGCTTAAAACAGTGCGAATATACTCCTAATTAAAAAATAGAGAACTTTTGAGACTAAATAAGCATGTGGTTTTTTTAGCACTTGTTTTTAGCATCTTAGTAGCATTTTATATGCGTTCATTTGCTTAGATTCCAAAATTTGTCAAACTCACGCTCGTTTTATCCCACGAATGCATAAAACTGTGCAAATAGACTCCAAATTAAAAAATAGAGAACTTTTTAAACCAAAGGAGCATTTGGTTTTTTTAGGACTTGTTTTTAGCATCTTAGTAGTGTATTATACACGTTCATTTGCTTAAATTCCAAAACTTGTCAAACTCACGCTCGTTTTATCCCACGAATGCTTAAAAGAGTGTAAATAGACTCCTAATTAAAAAATAGAGAGGTTTTGGGACCAAATAAGCATTTGATCTTTTGAGGACACATTTTGAGCATCTTAGTAGCGTAATATAAGCGTTCACTTGCTTAAATTCCAAAGCGTGTCAAACTCACGCTTGTTTTATCCCACGAATGCCTAAAACTTTGTAAATAGACTCCAAATAAAAAATAGAGAACTTTTGAGACCAAATAAGCATTTGATCTTTTGAGGACTCATTTTTAGGATCTTAGTAGCGTATTATATGCTTTCACTTGCTTAAATTCCAAAACTTGTCAAACTCACGCTCGTTTTATCCCACGAATGCGTAAAACTTTGCAAATAGACTCAGAATAAAAAATAGAGAACTTTCGACCGAAATAATCATTTGATCTTTTGAGGACTCATTTTTAGGATCCTAGCAGCGTATGATATGCGTTAATTTGCTTAAATTCCAAAACTTGTCAAACTCAGGCTCGTTTTATCCCACGAATGCTTAAAACAGTGCAAATAGACTCCTCATTAAAAAAATAGAGAGGTTTTGAGACCAAATAAGCATTTGCTTTTTTGAGGACACATTTTGAGCATCTTAGTAGCGTATTATAAGCGTTCATTTGCTTACATTCCAAAGCGTGTCAAACTCACGCTCGTTTTATCCCACGAATGCTTAAAACAGTGCGAATATACTCCTAATTAAAAAATAGAGAACTTTTGAGACTAAATAAGCGTGTGGTTTTTTCAGCGCTTGTTTTTAGCATCTTAGTAGCATTTTATATGCGTTCATTTGCTTAGATTCCAAAATTTGTCAAACTCACGCCCGTTTTATCCCACGAATGCATAAAACTGTGCAAATAGACTCCAAATTAAAAAATAGAGAACTTTTTAAACCAAAGGAGCATTTGGTTTTTTTAGGACTTGTTTTTAGCATCTTAGTAGTGTATTATACACGTTCATTTGCTTAAATTCCAAAACTTGTCAAACTCACGCTCGTTTTATCCCACGAATGCTTAAAAGAGTGTAAATAGACTCCTAATTAAAAAATAGAGAGGTTTTGGGACCAAATAAGCATTTGATCTTTTGAGGACACATTTTGAGCATCTTAGTAGCGTAATATAAGCGTTCACTTGCTTAAATTCCAAAGCGTGTCAAACTCACGCATGTTTTATCCCACGAATGCCTAAAACTTTGCAAATAGACTCCAAATAACAAATAGAGAACTTTTGAGACCAAATAAGCATTTGATCTTTTGAGGACTCATTTTTAGGATCTTAGTAGCGTATTATATGCTTTCACTTGCTTAAATTCCAAAACTTGTCAAACTCACGCTCGTTTTATCCCACGAATGCGTAAAACTTTGCAAATAGACTCCGAATAAAAAATAGAGAACTTTCGACCGAAATAATCATTTGATCTTTTGAGGACTCATTTTTAGGATCCTAGCAGCGTATGATATGCGTTAATTTGCTTAAATTCCAAAACTTGTCAAACTCAGGCTCGTTTTATCCCACGAATGCTTAAAACAGTGCAAATAGACTCCTCATTAAAAAAATAGAGAGGTTTTGAGACCAAATAAGCATTTGCTTTTTTGAGGACACATTTTGAGCATCTTAGTAGCGTATTATAAGCGTTCATTTGCTTACATTCCAAAGCGTGTCAAACTCACGCTCGTTTTATCCCACGAATGCTTAAAACAGTGCGAATATACTCCTAATTAAAAAATAGAGAACTTTTGAGACTAAATAAGCGTGTGGTTTTTTCAGCGCTTGTTTTTAGCATCTTAGTAGCATTTTATATGCGTTCATTTGCTTAGATTCCAAAATTTGTCAAACTCACGCCCGTTTTATCCCACGAATGCATAAAACTGTGCAAATAGACTCCAAATTAAAAAATAGAGAACTTTTTAAACCAAAGGAGCATTTGGTTTTTTCAGGACTTGTTTTTAGCATCTTAGTAGTGTATTATACACGTTCATTTGCTTAAATTCCAAAACTTGTCAAACTCACGCTCGTTTTATCCCACGAATGCTTAAAAGAGTGTAAATAGACTCCTAATTAAAAAATAGAGAGGTTTTGGGACCAAATAAGCATTTGATCTTTTGAGGACACATTTTGAGCATCTTAGTAGCGTAATATAAGCGTTCACTTGCTTAAATTCCAAAGCGTGTCAAACTCACGCATGTTTTATCCCACGAATGCCTAAAACTTTGCAAATAGACTCCAAATAACAAATAGAGAACTTTTGAGACCAAATAAGCATTTGATCTTTTGAGGACTCATTTTTAGGATCTTAGTAGCGTATTATATGCTTTCACTTGCCTAAATTCCAAAACTTGTCAAACTCACGCTCGTTTTATCCCACGAATGCGTAAAACTTTGCAAATAGACTCCGAATAAAAAATAGAGAACTTTCGACCGAAATAATCATTTGATCTTTTGAGGACTCATTTTTAGGATCCTAGCAGCGTATGATATGCGTTAATTTGCTTAAATTCCAAAACTTGTCAAACTCAGGCTCGTTTTATCCCACGAATGCTTAAAACAGTGCAAATAGACTCCTCATTAAAAAAATAGAGAGGTTTTATGCGACTTAGCTTGCTTGTTTTCTTGCATTTTGGTAATTATTTAGTATTTATTATAGTGTTTAAAGTTAAATTCGTGTGTTTGTAGGTTTTATGGGCTAAGGGTGCATTATGAGCCAATTTGGAGTAGTTTGGAGTGTTTTTGGGCCCAAGATGGATTGCTTATGATCCAAGCTAGATGGATGGACGAATTTGGAGATTAATTGGGTTGAAATCTACTATGAAGATGGATAAGTGAAGCCCAAGTTCTTCACACATGACAAAAGAGCAAGAAACAAGGAACTTTCCTTTCCTTCCCACTTCACCTACAACATCCAACACCTTCGCCTACAACATCCACCACCTTCACCTACAACATCCACCTACTTCACCTACAACATCCACCTTCACCTACAACATCCACCTACTTCACCTACAACATCCACCTTCACTTACAACATCCACCACTTTCACCTACTACCTTCACCTACTACCTCACCTACAACCCTTTCCACATTCCCTATAAATACCACCCTATGCCACAACATTCTTGATGATTCTCCAAGCCTTCCCTTGCCTCTCCCTACATATCTAAACTCCTCCCATCCATTCCTCCATATAACCAACCTTTCAAACATCATTCCAACCTTGTAAGGCGGCAAAGAAGAAGAGGAAAGTGCTTGGACGTGCTTGCTATCCAACAAGGATCGTTGGAACGTTTAGGTGTTTTCTTTCTTTTGTTTTCAATGTCTAAATTTGTTTATCTTTGTTTTATGCTTATGAGGAACTAAACCCCCCCTTAGCTAGGGGGGGATTCGAAACCATGTCCTTGCTTGCTATATGATTTGATTACTAGAACTTAATGATTCTCGCTTGTATCTCTATTATGCAATTCATGTAGGGAACTTGTGGGGAATGTTTTGGGTTGTCGTATGCAATCATCCAATCCATTAACTTAAGGAAAATCTGAGAATTAATCTATGCAATTCATGGTTAATTTGGGGCGTTGAGAATTCATAAGTTATTTGAAATACAATTAGAAATCATTTTGTATGCAAGCAAGACATGTGTGGAGAAGAACCCCTTAGCTAGCCTTCCATCCATTCATTCAAACCAATTCATTTTAAAATCCGTTTTGTTTTACAAGTTTAATTGTTCAATTTCACCAATCCCAAATCCCCCTTTTACTTTCTTGTTTTAAAGTCTTTTGTTTACATTTTTAACTTTGTTTTTATATTTTTTTAGAGGTTTTAGCAAGCCCTCCTAATCCCTGGTTTAGAACGATACCCTACTTACATCTATACTACAATTGTCAAAAAGAGGGTTTAATTTCCGTGTTAACTAATTTTAGCGCATCATTGAGACCAAATAAGCATTTGCTTTTTTGAGGACACATTTTGAGCATCTTAGTAGCGTATTAGAAGCGTTCATTTGCTTAAATTCCAAAGCGTGTCAAACTCACGCTCGTTTTATCTCACGAATGCTTAAAACAGTGCAAATAGACTCCTCATTAAAAAATAGAGAGGTTTTTAGATCAAATAAGCATTTGCTTTTCTGAGGACACATTTTGAGCATCTTAGTAGCGTATTATAAGCGTTTGTTTGCTTAAATTCCAAAGCGTGTCAAACTCACGCTCGTTTTATGCCACGAATGCTTAAAACTTTGCAAATGGACTCCGAATAAAAAATAGAGAAATTTTGAGACCAAATAAGCATTTGATGTTTTGAGGACTCATTTGTAGCATCTTAGTAGCATATGATATGCGTTCATTTATTTAAATTCCAAAAGTTGTCAAACTCACTCTCGTTTTATCCCATAAATGCGTAAAACAGTGCGAATTGACTCCTAATTAAAAAATAGAGAGGTTTTCAGACCAAATAAGCATTTGGTTTTTTCAGGACTCGTTTTTAGCATCTTAGTAGCATATTATATGCGTTCATTTGCTTAGATTCCAAAATTTGTCATACTCACGCTCGTTTTATCCCACGAATGCATAAATCTTTGCAAATAGACTCCAAATTAAAAAATTGAGAACTTTTTAAACCAAAGGAGCATTTGAACTTTTGAGGACTCATTTTTAGCATATTAGGAGTGTATTATACGCGTTCATTTGCTTAAATTCCAAAACTTGTTAAACTCGCGCTCGTTTTATCCCACGAATGCTTAAAACAGTGTAAATAGACTCCTAATTAAAAAATAGAGAGGTTTTGGGACCAAATAAGCATTTGATCTATTGAGGACACATTTTGAGCATCGTAGTAGCGTATTACAAGTGTTCATTTGCTGAAATTCCAAAGCGTGTCAAACACACGCTTGTTTTATCCCACGAATGCTTAAAACAGTGCAAATGGACTCCTAAATAAAAAATAGAGAGGTTTTGAGACCAAATAAGCATTTGCTTTTTTGAGGACTCATTTTTAGCATCTTAGCAGCATATTATATGCGCTCATTTGCTTAGATTCCAAAATTTGTCAAACTCACGCTCGTTTTATCCCACGAATGCATAAAACTGTGCAAATAGACTCCAAATTAAAAAATAGAGAACTTTTGAGACCAAATAACCATTTGATGTTTTGAGGACTGATCTTAGTAGAGTATGATATGCGTTCATTTGTTTAAATTCCAAAAGCTATCAAACCCACGCTCGTTCTATCCCACGAATGCTTAAAACAGTGCGAATAGACTCCTAATTAAAAAATAGAGAGGTTTTGAGACCAAATAAGCATTTGGGTTTTTCAGGACTCATTTTTAGAATCTTAGTAGCATATTATATGCATTCATTTGCTTAGATTCCAAAATTTGTCAAACTCACGCTCGTTTTATCCCACGAATGCTTAAAACGGTGCAACTAGACTCCTCATTAAAAAATAGAGAGGTTTTGAGACCAAATAAGCATTTGGTTTTTTCAGGACTCGTTTTTAGGATCTTAGTAGCATATTATATGCGTTCATTTGCTTAGATTCCAAAATTTGTCATACTCACGCTCGTTTTATCCCATGAATGCATAAATCTTTGCAAATAGACTCCAAATTAAAAAATAGAGAACTTTTTAGACCAAAGGAGCATTTGAACTCTTGAGGACTCATTTTTAGCATATTAGGAGTGTATTATACGCGTTCATTTGCTTAAATTCCAAAACTTGTTAAACTCGCGCTCGTTTTATCCCACGAATGCTTAAAACAGTGTAAATAGACTCCTAATTAAAAAATAGAGAGGTTTTGGGACCAAATAAGCATTTGATCTATTGAGGACACATTTTGAGCATCGTAGTAGCGTGTTACAAGCATTCATTTGCTGAAATTCCAAAGCGTGTCAAACTCACGCTTGTTTTATCCCACGAATGCTTAAAACAGTGCAAATGGACTCCTAAATAAAAAATACAGAGGTTTTGAGACCAAATATGCATTTGTTTTTTTGAGGACTCATTTTTAGCATCTTAGCAGCATATTATATGCGTTCATTTGCTTAGATTCCAAAATTTGTCAAACTCACGCTCGTTTTATCCCACGAATGCATAAAATTGTGCAAATAGACTCCAAATTAAAAAAAAAAGAACCTTTTAAACCAAAGGAGCATTTGATCATTTGACGACTCATTTTTAGCATATTAGTAGTCTATTATACGCGTTCATTTGCTTAAATTCCAAAACTTGTTAAACTCGCGCTCGTTTTATCCCACGAATGCTTAAAACAGTGTAAATAGACTCCTAATTAAAAAATAGAGAGGTTTTGGGACCAAATAAGCATTTGATCTATTGAGGACACATTTTGAGCATCGTAGTAGCGTATTACAAGTGTTCATTTGCTGAAATTCCAAAGCGTGTCAAACACACGCTTGTTTTATCCCACGAATGCTTTAAACAGTGCAAATGGACTCCTAAATAAAAAATAGAGAGGTTTTGAGACCAAATAAGCATTTGCTTTTTTGAGGACTCATTTTTAGCATCTTAGCAGCATATTATATGCGCTCATTTGCTTAGATTCCAAAATTTGTCAAACTCACGCTCGTTTTATCCCACGAATGCATAAAACTGTGCAAATAGACTCCAAATTAAAAAATAGAGAACTTTTGAGACCAAATAACCATTTGATGTTTTGAGGACTGATCTTAGTAGAGTATGATATGCGTTCATTTGTTTAAATTCCAAAAGCTATCAAACTCACGCTCGTTCTATCCCACGAATGCTTAAAACAGTGCGAATAGACTCCTAATTAAAAAATAGAGAGGTTTTGAGACCAAATAAGCATTTGGGTTTTTCAGGACTCATTTTTAGAATCTTAGTAGCATATTATATGCATTCATTTGCTTAGATTCCAAAATTTGTCAAACTCACGCTCGTTTTATCCCACGAATGCTTAAAACGGTGCAACTAGACTCCTCATTAAAAAATAGAGAGGTTTTGAGACCAAATAAGCATTTGGTTTTTTCAGGACTCGTTTTTAGGATCTTAGTAGCATATTATATGCGTTCATTTGCTTAGATTCCAAAATTTGTCATACTCACGCTCGTTTTATCCCATGAATGCATAAATCTTTGCAAATAGACTCCAAATTAAAAAATAGAGAACTTTTTAGACCAAAGGAGCATTTGAACTCTTGAGGACTCATTTTTAGCATATTAGGAGTGTATTATACGCGTTCATTTGCTTAAATTCCAAAACTTGTTAAACTCGCGCTCGTTTTATCCCACGAATGCTTAAAACAGTGTAAATAGACTCCTAATTAAAAAATAGAGAGGTTTTGGGACCAAATAAGCATTTGATCTATTGAGGACACATTTTGAGCATCGTAGTAGCGTGTTACAAGCATTCATTTGCTGAAATTCCAAAGCGTGTCAAACTCACGCTTGTTTTATCCCACGAATGCTTAAAACAGTGCAAATGGACTCCTAAATAAAAAATACAGAGGTTTTGAGACCAAATATGCATTTGTTTTTTTGAGACCAAAATTTGTCAAACTCACGCTCGTTTTATCCCACGAATGCATAAAATTGTGCAAATAGACTCCAAATTAAAAAAAAAAGAACCTTTTAAACCAAAGGAGCATTTGATCATTTGACGACTCATTTTTAGCATATTAGTAGTCTATTATACGCGTTCATTTGCTTAAATTCCAAAACTTGTTAAACTCGCGCTCGTTTTATCCCACGAATGCTTAAAACAGTGTAAATAGACTCCTAATTAAAAAATAGAGAGGTTTTGGGACCAAATAAGCATTTGATCTTTTGAGGACACATTTTGAGCATCTTAGTAGCGTATTATAAGCGGTCATTTGCTTAAATTCCAAAGCGTGTCAAACTCACGCTTGTTTTATCCCACGAATGCTTAAAACAGTGCAAACTCCTCATTAAAAAATAGAGAGGTTTTGAGACCAAATAATCATTTTCTTTTTTGAGGACACATTGGGAGCATCTTAGTACCGTATCATAAGCGTTCATTTGCTTAAATTCCAAAGCACGTCAAAATCACGCTCGTTTTATCCCACGAATGCTTAAAACAGTGCAAATGGACTCCTAATTAAAAAATAGAGAGGTTTTGAGACCAAATAAGAATTTGATCTTTTGAGGACTCATTTTTAGCATCTTAGTAGCGTATTATATGCGTTCATTTGCTTAAATTCTAAAACTTGTCAAACTCACGCTCGTTTAATCCCACGAATGCTTAAAACTTTGTAAATAGACTCCAAATAAAAAATAGAGAACTTTTGAGACCAAATAAGCATTTGATCTTTTGAGGACACATTTTGAGCATCTTAGTAGCGTATTATAAGCGTTCATTTGCTTAAATTCTAAAGCGTGTCAAACTCACGCTTGTTTTATCCCACGAATGCTTAAAACTTTATAAATAGACTCCAAATAGAAAATAGAGAACTTTTGAGACCAAATAAACATTTGATCTTTTGAGGACTCATTTTTAGCATCTTAGTAGCGTATTATACGCCTTCACGTTCTTAAAATCCAAAACTTGTCAAACTCACGCTCGTTTTATCCCACGAATGCGTAAACCTTTGCAAATAGACTCCAAATAAAAAATAGAGAACTTTCGAGACCAAATAATCAGTTGATCTTTTGAGGACTCATTTTTAGCATCTTAGTAGGGTATTATAAGCAGTCATTTGCTTAAATTCCAAAGCGTGTCAAACTCACGCTTGTTTTATCCCACGAATGCTTAAAACTTTGTAAATTGACTCCAAACAAAAAATAGAGAACTTTTGAGACCAAATAAGCATTTGATATTTTGAGGACTCATTTTTAGCATCTTAGTAGCGTATTATATGCACTCACTTGTTTAAATTCCAAAACTTGTCAAACTCACGCTCCTTTTATCCCACGAATGCTTAAAACAGTGCAAATTGACTCGTCATTAAAAATAGAGAGGTTTTGAGACCAAATAATCATTTTCTTTTTTGAGGACACATTGGGAGCATCTTAGTACCGTATTATAAGCGTTCATTTGCTTAAATTCCAAAGCATGTCAAAATCACGCTCGTTTTATCCCACGAATGCTTAAAACAGTGCAAATGGACTCCTAATTAAAAAATAGAGAGGTTTTGAGACCAAATAAGAATTTGATCTTTTGAGGACTCATTTTTAGCATCTTAGTAGCGTATTATATGCGTTCATTTGCTTAAATTCTAAAACTTGTCAAACTCACGCTCGTTTAATCCCACGAATGCTTAAAACTTTGTAAATAGACTCCAAATAAAAAATAGAGAACTTTTGAGACCAAATAAGCATTTGATCTTTTGAGGACACATTTTGAGCATCTTAGTAGCGTATTATAAGCGTTCATTTGCTTAAATTCTAAAGCGTGTCAAACTCACGCTTGTTTTATCCCACGAATGCTTAAAACTTTATAAATACACTCCAAATAGAAAATAGAGAACTTTTGAGACCAAATAAACATTTGATCTTTTGAGGACTCATTTTTAGCATCTTAGTAGCGTATTTTACGCCTTCACGTTCTTAAAATCCAAAACTTGTCAAACTCACGCTCGTTTTATCCCAGGAATGCGTAAACCTTTACAAATAGACTCCAAATAAAAAATAGAGAACTTTCGAGACCAAATAATCCGTTGATCTTTTGAGGACTCATTTTTAGCATCTTAGTAGCGTATTATAAGTGGTCATTTGCTTAAATTACAAAGCGTGTCAAACTCACGCTTGTTTTATCCCACGAATGCTTAAAACTTTGTAAATTGACTCCAAACAAAAAATAGAGAACTTTTGAAACCAAATAAGCATTTGATATTTTGAGGACTCATTTTTAGCATCTTAGTAGCGTATTATATGCACTCACTTGTTTAAATTCCAAAACTTGTCAAACTCACGCTCGTTTTACCCAACGAATGCGTAAAACTTTGCAAATAGACTCCAAATAAAAAATAGAGAACTTTCGAGACCAAATAGGCATTTGATCTTTTGATGACTCTTTTTTAGCATCTTAGTAGCGTATTATATGCGTTCATTTGCTTAGATTCTAAAATTTGTCAAACTCACGCTTGTTTTCCCCGACGAATGCTTAAAACAGTGCAACTAGACCCCTCATTAAAAAATAGAGAGGTTTTGAAACCAAATAAGCATTTGCTTTTTTGAGGACACATTTTGAGCATCTTAGTAGCGTATGATAAGCGTTCATTTGCTTAAATTCCAAAGTGTGTCAAACTCAACTTGTTTTATCCCACGAATGCTTAAAACAGTTCAAATAGACTCCTCATTAAAAAATAGAGAGGTTTTAAGACCAAATAAGCATTTGCTTATTTGAGGACACATTTTGAGCATCTTAGTAGCGTATTATAGGCATTCATTTGCTTAAATTCCAAAGCATGTCAAACTCACGCTTGTTTTATCCCACGAATGCTTAAAACAGTGCGAATAGACTCCTAATTAAAAAATAGAGAGGTTTTGTGACCACATAGGCATTTGGTTTTTCTAGGACTCGTTTTTAGCATCTTAGTAGCATGTTATAAGCGTTCATTTGCATAGATTACAAAATTTGTCAAACTCACGCTCGTTTTATCCCACGAATGCATAAAACTGTGCAAATAGACTCCAAATTAAAAAATAGAGAACTTTTGAGACCAAATAACCATTTGATGTTTTGAGGACTGATCTTAGTAGAGTATGATATGCGTTCATTTGTTTAAATTCCAAAAGCTATCAAACTCACGCTCGTTCTATCCCACGAATGCTTAAAACAGTGCGAATAGACTCCTAATTAAAAAATAGAGAGGTTTTGAGACCAAATAAGCATTTGGGTTTTTCAGGACTCATTTTTAGAATCTTAGTAGCATATTATATGCATTCATTTGCTTAGATTCCAAAATTTGTCAAACTCACGCTCGTTTTATCCCACGAATGCTTAAAACGGTGCAACTAGACTCCTCATTAAAAAATAGAGAGGTTTTGAGACCAAATAAGCATTTGGTTTTTTCAGGACTCGTTTTTAGGATCTTAGTAGCATATTATATGCGTTCATTTGCTTAGATTCCAAAATTTGTCATACTCACGCTCGTTTTATCCCATGAATGCATAAATCTTTGCAAATAGACTCCAAATTAAAAAATAGAGAACTTTTTAGACCAAAGGAGCATTTGAACTCTTGAGGACTCATTTTTAGCATATTAGGAGTGTATTATACGCGTTCATTTGCTTAAATTCCAAAACTTGTTAAACTCGCGCTCGTTTTATCCCGCGAATGCTTAAAACAGTGTAAATAGACTCCTAATTAAAAAATAGAGAGGTTTTGGGACCAAATAAGCATTTGATCTATTGAGGACACATTTTGAGCATCGTAGTAGCGTGTTACAAGCATTCATTTGCTGAAATTCCAAAGCGTGTCAAACGCACGCTTGTTTTATCCCACGAATGCTTAAAACAGTGCAAATGGACTCCTAAATAAAAAATACAGAGGTTTTGAGACCAAATATGCATTTGCTTTTTTGAGGACTCATTTTTAGCATCTTAGCAGCATATTATATGCGTTCATTTGCTTAGAAACAGTGTAAATAGACTCCCAATTAAAAAATAGACAGGTTTTGGGACCAAATAAGCATTTGATCTTTTGAGGACATATTTTGAGCATCTTAGTAGCGTATTATAAGTGTTCATTTGCTTAAATTCCAAAGCGTGTCAAACTCACGCTTGTTTTATCCCACGAATGCTTAAAACTTTGTAAATAGACTCCAAAAAAAAATTGAGAACTATTGAGACCAAATAAGCATTTGATATTTTGAGGACTCATTTTTAGCATCTTTGTAGCGTATTATATGCATTCACTTGCTTAAATTCCAAAACTTGTCAAACTCACGCTCGTTTTATCCCACGAATGCGTAAAACTTTGCAAATAGACTCCAAATAAAAAATAGACAACTTTCGAAACCAAATAATCATTTGATCTGTTGAGGACTCATTTTTAGCATCTTAGCAACGTATTATATGCGCTAATTTGACTAAATTCCAAAACTTGTCAAACTCAGGCTCGTTTTATCCCACGACTGCTTAAAACAGTGCAAATAGACTCCTCATTAAAAAATAGAGAGGTTTTGAGACCAAATAAGCATTTTCTTTTTTGAGGATTGGAGCATCTTAGTAGCGTATTATAAGCGTTCATTTGCTTAAATTCCAAAGCATCTCAAACTCACGCTCGTTTTATCCCACGAATGCTTAAAACAGTGCAAATGGACTCCTAATTAAAAAATAGAGAGGTTTTGAGACCAAATAAGCATTTGCTTTTTTGAGGACTCATTTTTAGCATCTTAGTAGCATATTATATGCATTCATTTGCTTAGATTCCAAAATTTGTCAAACTCACGCTCGTTTTATCCCACGAATGCTTAAAACAGTGCAACTAGACTCCTCATTAAAAAATAGAGAGGTTTTGAGACCAAATAAGCATTTGGTTTTTTCAGGACTCGTTTTTAGGATCTTAGTAGCATATTATATGCGTTCATTTGCTTAGATTAAAAAATTTGTCAAACTCACGCTCGTTTTATCCCACAAATGCTTGAAACAGTGTAAATAGACTCCCAATTAAAAAATAGACAGGTTTTGGGACCAAATAAGCATTTGATCTTTTGAGGACATATTTTGAGCATCTTAGTAGCGTATTATAAGTTTTCATTTGCTTAAATTCCAAAGTGTGTCAAACTCACGCTTGTTTTATCCCACGAATGCTTAAAACTTTGTAAATAGACTCCAAAAAAAAATTGAGAACTATTGAGACCAAATAAGCATTTGATATTTTGAGGACTCATTTTTAGCATCTTTGTAGCGTATTATATGCATTCACTTGCTTAAATTCCAAAACTTGTCAAACTCACGCTCGTTTTATCCCACGAATGCGTAAAACTTTGCAAATAGACTCCAAATAAAAAATAGACAACTTTCGAAACCAAATAATCATTTGATCTTTTGAGGACTCATTTTTAGCATCTTAGCAACGTATTATATGCGCTAATTTGACTAAATTCCAAAACTTGTCAAACTCAGGCTCGTTTTATCCCACGACTGCTTAAAACAGTGCAAATAGACTCCTCATTAAAAAATAGAGAGGTTTTGAGACCAAATAAGCATTTTCTTTTTTGAGGACACATTTGGAGCATCTTAGTAGCGTATTATGAGCGTTCATTTGCTTAAATTCCAAAGCATCTCAAACTCACTCTCGTTTTATCCCACGAATGCTTAAAACAGTGCAAATGGACTCCTAATTAAAAAATAGAGAGGTTTTGAGACCAAATAAGCATTTGCTTTTTTGAGGACTCATTTTTAGCATCTTATCAGCATATTATATGCATTCATTTGCTTAGATTCCAAAATTTGTCAAACTCACGCTCGTTTTATCCCACGAATGTATAAAACTGGGCAAATAGACTCCAAATTAAAAAATAGAGAACTTTTTAAACCAAAAGAGCATTTGATCTTTTGAGGACTCATTTTTAGCATCTTAGTAGCGTATTATATGCATTCATTTGCTTAAATTCCGAAGCGTGTCAAACTCACGCTCGTTTTATCCCACGAATGCTTAAAACAGTGCAAATACACTCCTAATTAAAAAATAGAGATGTTTTGAGACCACATAAGCATTTTCTTTTCTGAGGACTCATTTTTAGCTTCTTCGTAGCATATTATATGCGTTCATTTGCTTGGATTCCAAAATTTGTCAAACTCACACTCGTTTTATCCCACGAATGCATAAAACTGCGCAAACAGACTCCAAATTAAAAAATAGAGAACTTTTTAAGCCAAAAGAGCATTTGATCTTTTGAGAACTCATTTTTAACATCTTAGTAGCGTATTATATGCATTCATTTGCTTAAATTCCGAAGCGTGTCAAACTCACGCTCGTTTTATCCCACGAATGCTTAAAACAGTGCAAATAGACTCCTAATTAAAAAATAGAGAGGTTTTGAGACAAAATAAGCATTTTCTTTTCTGTGGACTCGTTTTTAGCTTCTTAGTAGCAGATTATATGCGTTCATTTCCTTGGATTCCAAAATTTGTCACACTCACGCTCGTTTTATCCCACGAATACGTAAAATTGCGCAAACAGACTCCAAATTAAAAAGTAGAGAACTTTTTAAGCCAAAAGAGCATTTGATCTTTTGAGGACTCATTTTTAGCATCTTAGTAGCGTATTATATGCGTTAATTTGCTTAAATTCCAAAACTTGTCAAAGTCACGCTCGTTTTATCCCACGAATGCGTAAAACTTTGCAAATAGACTCCAAATAAAAAATAGAGAACTTTCGAGACCAAATAGGCATTTGATCTTTTGAGGACTCTTTTTTAGGATCTTAGTAGCGTATTATATGCGTTCATTTGCTTAGATTCTAAAATTTGTGATGTGAAAATTAACTTAACACACAAATAAAACCCTCTTGTTATCAAATTGTAGTAAAGGTGCAAGTAGGGATCGTTAGGGACCGGGGATTAGGAGGGCTTGCTAAAACCTCTAAACTGACTCAAAAACATAAAAACAAAGTTAAAAACGTTCAAAAAGACTCAAAGACTTCAAAAACAAGTTCAAAAGACTCAAAACGAACTAAAAAGACTCAAAACTGCCTAAAAACACTAAATAGGCAGTTTCTAGCTCTAAACACAACTTTGGACGAAAATAAGGTTTTGGGTTGATTCAAAACCTTCTAAAACATAAACAAAACAGATTTTAAACACTTTAAAACAAGAAAGTAAAGAGGGGGTTTGATTTGGACGAATTCAAATTAACAAAACAGATTCTAAAACTAAACAGATTGCAAAACGAATTTGGGAATTAAGATGAATGATAGGCAAGCTAGAGGCTCTTTCTCTACACATGATATGCATGCAAACGAATTGATTTCCAGTTACTTCTTATTGAACCATGAACGACAATGCCCCAAATTAACCGTGACATCACTAGTTAATTCTCAGATTTTCCTTAAGTTATTAGATTGGATGACATCATTCGACAACCTAAAGCATTCTCCAAAAGTCCTCTACATGACATCATAATAGAGATACATTCAGAAATCATTACGTTCAATGAAAATCATAAGCATTGACAAAGCACTTATAACTATGACATCATGTTACTCATGCTAGGAATTGAACTTAACGCGATCGTGACCAACGACCTTCACTACATATGAATATAAGCTTGTAACGATTATGTGAAACTCACTTATACTCTAGCATCATATTTATGCAAGATAATTAAGTGTCGACCCTCAATCAACAAGCACAAATAAGTTATCAATCCAACGGTTAAGCCAATTGCATTCAAAACTCAATAATCCATAACTGAAATTTATCAATTCAAATTACACACATAATCATGGCTTTGAAATCACCCCTAGCCAAGAGGGGTTTAGCCACTCATGTTCACAGCAAGGCAAAGTAAACAGAAATTAAACATAAGAGACATGAAACGAATTACACCTAAAACGCTCCAAACCGCAAACTTTGAAACGTCCAAGGCTCCTTCTTCTCCTCCTTGCTGCGGTACAAGTCCTAAAGGGTGTGGTTGATGTGTATGGATGAAGGGGATGTGTTTAGGATAGAGGGGTGGTGCGGCAAGGGAGAAGGATGGTCAGAAACTGTGAAGGAATTAGAGGGGAGTTGCGGCAAAGGTGTAGAAGGGTGTCTAAGGTGTGTAAAAACTGAATGCTTGTGAATGAATGGATTTAAATATATAGGGCACGACTAAGGATCAGAAAAGGCCTTTTAAAACTTAGCTAAAATGGTTCCCTAATTGAATAAGGAAGAAAAGAAATCAGAAAATAAAATAGGAATGTGAAATTCGGCAGAATTGTGTAGGAGGAAAAAGGAATGTGTTTAATGGTCAGAAAATAGGAAAGAGAGGGTCCTCCTTGTGTGGCAAGGCTAGGTACTAAAGGGGAATGTGTTTTATGACAGAAAATAGGCAACTAAGGTGCAGGAATTAAAGAGAATAGGAAAGGAAATTCGGAGGAATTTATGGGACAGATTTAGGAATGTGGTTTGAGGCACAAAATAGGTAAGAACAAGGTATATTTGTGTAGCAAGGCATAGAACACAAAGGGAATGTATTTTGTGACAGAAATTAGGCATGGGAATGTCCCCTTGGGCGGCAAGGATGTGTAGGGAAAAGGAAAGTGGTTTAGGTGCAGATTTGGTCAAGAAAAGGGAAAGATATTTAGGAGGTGTGGCATGGACATTTAGGGAAGTTTAGGCTTCTAGAACTCTCAATTGAATGTCCTCACACATTTAGGAACCCTTTTGTGGCTGAAACTTTGGTGAAGAAGGATTGGGAAACTTCCAGTCCAAGAATAGAAACTCTTCAAGAATGGAAACCTTCGAAAATAGAAACTTCCAAACTTAGAAACTTCGGTTTCCAATTTTGACTCTTCATTCTTCATTTGCCTTGAATTCCATTCTTCACATCTTCATTCGCTCCTTAGCTCATTTGCACTTCAATTTCATCCTTCCGTTTAGCTCCAAACATGTCCTATCCATCTTAGGCCCAAAATTGCTCCAAAATGCACCTTTTTGCATACTTTGACCTTAGAACCTGAAATTGCACGAAAATGGCTTAAAGTACTAAAATCACTAGGTTCTAACAACGTAAATGCAAGGAAATAAGCTAGTTAAGTCGCATAAATATGCTCCTATCAATTTGTCAAACTCACGCTCGTTTTATCTCACGAATGCTTAAAACAGTGTAAATAGACTCCTAATTAAAAAATAGAGATGTTTTGGGACAAAATAAGCGTTTGATGTTTTGAGGACATATTTTGAGCATCTTAGTAGCATATTATAAGCATTCATTTTGCTTAAATTCCAAAGCGTGTCAAACTCACGCTTGTTTTATCCCACGAATGCTTAAAACTTTGTAAATAGACTCCAAATAAAAAATAGAGAACTTTTGAGACCAAATAAGGATTTGATATTTTGGGGACTCATTTTTAGCATCTTAGTAGCGTATTATATGCACTCACTTGCTTAAATTCCAAAATTTGGTTTTATCCCACGAATGCGTAAAACTTTGCAAATAGACTCCAAATAAAAAATAGAGAACTTTTGAGACCAAATAGGCATTTGATCTTTTGAGGACTCTTTTTTAGCATCTTAGTAGAGTATTATATGTGTTCATTTGCTTAGATTCTAAAATTTGTCAAACTCACGCTCGTTTTATCCCACGAATACTTAAAACAGTGCAACTAGACTCGTCATTAAAAAATAGAGAGGTTTTGAGACCAAATAAGCATTTGCATTTTTGAGGACACATTTTGAGCATTTTAGTAGCGTATTATAAGCGTTCATTTTGCTTAAATTCCAAAGCGTGTCAAACGCAGGCTCGTTTTATCCCACGAATGCTTAAAACAGTGCAAATTAATTCCTCATTAAAAAATAGGGAGGTTTTGAGACAAAATAAGCATTTGCTTTTTTTTAGGACACATTTTGAGCATCTTAGTAGCGTATTATAAGCGTTCATTTGCTTAAAATCCAAAGCGTGTCAAACTCACGCTCGTTTTATCCCACGAATGCTTAAAACTGTGCAAATAGACTCCTAATTAAAAAATATAGAACTTTTGAGACCAAATAAGCATTTGATGTTTTGAGGACTCAATTTTAGGATCTTAGTAGCGTATGATATGCGTTCATTTGTTTAAATTCCAAAAGTTGTGAAACTCACGCTCGTTTTATCCCACGAATGCGTAAAACTTTGCAAATAGACTCTAAATAAAAAATAGAGAACTTTCGAGACGAAATAAGCATTTGATCTTTTGAGGACTCATTTTTAGCATCTTAGTAGCGTATTACATGTGGTCACTTGCTTAGATTCCAAAATTTGTCAAACTCTTGCTCGTTTTATCCCACGAATGCTTAAAACAGTGTAAATAGACTCCTAATTAAAAATTAGAGAGGTTTTGGGACCAAATAAGCATTTGATCTTTTGAGGAAACATTTTGAGCATCGTAGTACCGTATTACAAGCGTTCATTTGCTGAAATTCCAAAGCGTGTCAAACTCACGCTAGTTTTATCCCACGAATGCTGAAAACTTTGTAAATAGACTCCAAATAAAAAATAGAGAACATTTGAGACCAAATAAGCATTTGATCTTTTGAGGACTCATTTTTAGCATCTTAGCAGCGTATTATATGCATTCATTTGCTTAAATTCAAAAATTTGTTAAACTCACGCTCGTTTTATCCCACGAATTCTTAAAACTGTGCTAATAGACTCCAAATTAAAAAATAGAGAACTTTTGAGACCAAATTAGCATTTGATCTTTTGAGGACTCATTTTTAGCATCTTAGTAACGTATTATATGCGTTCATTTGCTTAAATTCCAAAATTTGTCAAACTCAAGCTCGTTTTATCCCACGAATTCTTAAAACTGTGCAAATAGACTCCAAATTCAAAAATAGAGAACTTTTGAGACCAAATAAGCATTTGCTTTTTTGAGGAGTCGTTTTTAGCATCTTAGAAGCATATTATATGCATTCATTTGCATAGATTCCAAAATTTGTCAAACTCACGCTCGTTTTATCCCACGAATGCATAAAACTGTGCAAATAGACTCCAAATTAAAAAATAGACAACTTTTTAAACCAAAAGAGCATTTGATCTTTTGAGGACACATTTTGGGCATCGTAGTAGCGTATTACAAGCGTTCATTTGCTGAAATTCCAAAGCGTGTCAAACTCACGCTAGTTTTATCCCACGAATGCTTCAAACTTTGCAAATAGACTCCAAATAAAAAATAGAGAACTTTTGAGACCAAATGAGCATTTGATATTTTGAGGACTCGTTTTTAGCATCTTAGTAGCATATTATATGCGTTCATTTGCTTAGATTCCACAATTTGTCAAACTCACGGTCGTTTTATCCCACGAATGCTTAAAACTGTGCAAATAGACTCCAAATTAAAAAATAGAGAAATTTTGAGACCAAATAAGCATTTGATGTTTCGAGGACTCAATTTTAGGATCTTAGTAGCGTATGATATGCGGTCATTTGTTTAAATCCAAAATTTGTCAAACTCACGCTCGTTTTATCCCACGAATGCTTAAACTTGTGCAAATAAGCATTTGACCTTTTGAGGACTCATTTTTAGCATCTTAGTAGCATATTATATGTGTTCATTTGCTTAAATTCCAAAAGTTGTCAAACTCACGCTCGTTTTATCCGACGAATGCTTAAAACTTTGGAAATAGACTCCAAATAAAAAATAGAGAACTTTTGAGACCAAATAAGCATTTGATCTTTTGAGGACTCATTTTTAGTATCTTAGTAGCGTATTATATGGGTTCATTTGCTTAGATTCCAAAATTTGTCAAACTCACGCTCGTTTTATCCCGCGAATGCTTAAAACTGTGCAAATAGACTCCAAATTAAAAAATAGAGAACTTTTGAGACCAAATAAGCATTTGATGTTTCGAGGACTCAATTTTAGGATCTTAGTAGCGTATGATATGCGGTCATTTGTTTAAATTCCAAAAGTTGTCAAACTCACACTCGTTTTATCCCACGAATGCGTAAAACTTTGCAAATAGACTCCAAATAAAAAATAGAGAACTTTCGAGACCAAATAAGCATTTGATCTTTTGAGGACTCATTTTTAGCATCTTAGTAGCGTATTATTTGGGGTCACTTGCTTAGATTCCAAAATTTGTCAAACTCACGCTCGTTTTATCCCACGAATGCTTAAAACAGTGTAAATAGACTCCTAATTAAAAAATAGAGAGGTTTTGGGACCAAATAAGGATTTGACCTTTTGAGGACACATTTTGAGCATCGTAGTAGCGTATTAAAAGCGTTCATTTGCTGAAATTCCAAAGCGTGTCAAACTCACGCTAGTTTTATCCCACGAATGCTTAAAACTTTGTAAATAGACTCCAAATAAAAAATAGAGAACTTTTGAGACCAAATAAGCATTTGATCTTTTGAGGACTCATTTTTAGCATCTTAGTAGCGTATTATATGCGTTCATTTGCTTACATTCCAAAATTTGTCAAACTCACGCTCATTTTATCCCACGAATTCTTAAAACTGTACAAATAGACTCCAAATTAAAAAATAGAGAACTTTTGAGACCAAATAGGCATTTGAACTTTTGAGGACTCATTTTTAGCATCTTTGTAGCGTATTATATGCATTGACTTGCTTAAATTCCAAAACTTGTCAAACTCACGCTCGTTTTATCCCACGAATGTGTAAAACAGTGCAAATAGACTCCAAATTAAAAAAACAGAGAACTTTTGAGACCAAAAGAGCATTTGATCTTTTGAGGACACGTTTTTAGCATCTTTGTCGCGTATTATATGCGATCATTTGCTTAAATTCCAAAGCGTGTCAAACTCACGCTCGTTTTATCCCAGTAATGCTTAAAACAGTGCAAATAAACTCCTAATTAAAAAATAGAGAGGTTTTGAGAGGATATAAGCATTTGCTTTTCTGAGGACTTTTTTTTAGCATCTTAGTAGCATATTATATGCGTTCATTTGCTTAGATTCCAAAATTTGTCAAACTCACGCTCGTTTTATCCCACGAATGCTTAAAACTGTGCAAATAGACTCCAAATTAAAAAATAGAGAACTTTTGAGGCCAAATAAGCATTTGCTTTTTTGAGGAGTCGTTTTTAGCATCTTAGAAGCATATTATATGCGTTCATTTGCATAGATTGCAAAATTTGTCAAACTCAAGCTCGTTTTATCCCACGAATGCATAAAACTGTGCAAATAGACTCCAAATTAAAAAATAGACAACCTTTTAAACCAAAAGAGCATTTAATCTTTTGAGGACTCATTGTTAGCATCTTAGTAGCATATTATATGCGTTCGTTTGCTTACATTCCAAAATTTGTCAAACACACGCTCGATTTATCCCACGAATGCGTAAAACTGTGCAAATAGACTCCAAATTAAAAAATAGAGAACTCTTGAGACCAAATAAGCATCTGATCTTTTGAGGACTCATTTTTAGCATCTTAGTAGCGTATTATATGCATTCATTTGCTTAAATTCCAAAACTTGTCAAACTCATGCTCCTTTTATCCGACAAATGCTTAAAACTGTGAAAATAGAGAACTTTTGAGACCAAATAAGCATTTGATCTTTTGAGGACTCATTTTTAACATCTTCGTAGAGTATTATATGCATTCACTTGCTTAAATTCCAAAACTTGTCAAACTCACGCTCGTTTTATCCCACGAATGCGTAAAACGTTGCAAATAGACTCCAAATAAAAAATAGAGAACTTTCGAGACTAAATAAGCATTTGATCTTTTGAGGGCTTATTTTTAGCATCTTAGTAGCGTATTATATGCGTTATTTGCTTAGATTCCAAAATTTGTCAAATTCACGCTCGTTTTATCCCAAGAATGTATAAAACTGTGAAAAATAGACTCCAAATTAAAAAATAGAGAACTTTTGAAACGAAAAGATAATTATTTTTGTAGGACTCATTTTTAGTATCTTAGTAGCGTATTATATGCATTAATTTGCTTAAATTCCAAAACTTGTCAAACTCAGGCTCGTTTTATCCCACAAATGCTTAAAACAGTGCAAATAGACTCCTAATTAAAAAATAGAGAGGTTTTGAGACCAAATAAGCATTTGCTTTTTTCAGGACTCGTTTTTAGCATCTTAGTGGCATATTATATGCGTTCATTTGCTTAGATTCTAAAATTTGTCAAACTCACGCTCGTTTTATTCCACGAATGCTTAAACTTGTGCAAATAAGCATTTGACCTTTTGAGGACTCATTTTTAGCATCTTAGTAGCATATTATATGTGTTCATTTGCTTAAATGCCAAAAGTTGTCAAACTCACGCTCGTTTTATCCGACGAATGCTTAAAACTTTGGAAATAGACTCCAAATAAAAAATAGAGAACTTTTGAGACCAAATAAGCATTTGATCTTTTGAGGACTCATTTTTAGTATCTTAGTAGCGTATTATATGGGTTCATTTGCTTAGATTCCAAAATTTGTCAAACTCACGCTCGTTTTATCCCGCGAATGCTTAAAACTGTGCAAATAGACTCCAAATTAAAAAATAGAGAACTTTTGAGACCAAATAAGCATTTGATGTTTCGAGGACTCAATTTTAGGATCTTAGTAGCGTATTATATGCATTGATTTGCTTAGATTCCAAAATTTGTCAAACTCACGCTCGTTTTATGCCAAGATTACATAAAACTGTGCAAATAGACTCTAAATTAAAAAATAGTGAACTTTTGAAACCAGAAGAGCTTTTGATCTTTTGAAGACTCATTTTTAGCATCTTAGTAGCGTATTATATGTGTTGAAGGTTTGGAAGTTTCTAGTTTTGAAGGTTTCTATTCTTGAAGATTTTCTATTCTTGAAATGGAAGTTTCCCAATCCTTCTTCACCTAAGTTTCAGCCACAAAAGGGTTCCTAGATGTGTGAGGACATTCAATTGTGATTTTTAGAAGCCTAAACTCACCTAAAACATCCTTGCCGCACCTTCTTTGTTTCTCCTTGTTCCTTGCAGCACAAGGACCCCCTTGTTTCCTATTTTTTGGACCTTAACGCATTCCTCTTTCTCTTCTCTTCCTTGCCGTGCAAGGGGGAGGGTTTCTTCCTTGTTTTGTGTCCAAATTACTTCCCTTTTCTCTCATAAATCTGCCACACAAATCTTTCCTAGTTCCTTTGATTTCTGATTCCAAAACATTCCTAGTGTGTCATTCCCTATCCTTGCCACCCAAGCCAATCTTTCTTTCCCTATTTTCTGACTTCATGCATATTTCCCTTTGATTCCCTTTTAATGCCGCACAAAACCTTCGATCCTTTGATTTCTGAACCACAATCCCTTCCTATTTTGTGTCAAACCTTTTCTTACCTATTTTATTTTGATTTTCTGATTTCTTTTCTTCCCTATTCAATTAGGGAACCATTTTAGCTAAGTCTTAAACACCTTTCCTAAACCCTAGCCGTGCCCTATATATATTTAAACTCATTCATTCACCACCATTCAGATTTTACACACAATAGACACAATTCCATTCCTTGCCGCAACCTCTCTCATAATCCTTCACAATTTCTGACCTTCCACACCCTTTGCCGCACCACCTCCTCTATCCTAAACCATCCCCTTCATCCATACACATCAACCACATCCTTTAGCACTTGTGCCGCAACAAGGGGGAGAAGACACAGCCTTGGACGTTTCAATATTGAAGTTTGGAGTGTTTTAGGTGTAATTTGTTTCATGTCTATTATGTTTAATTTCTGTTTACTTTGCTTTGCTGTGAACATGAGGGGCTAAACCCCTAGTTAGTTAGGGGGAAGTTTGAAGTCATGAACATGTTTGATATATGAATTGATTACTTCCAATTGTGATTTGTAAGTTGTGATTGCAATTCAATTATCTGTTTTATTCATGACTAATTCATGCATGTTTATTGAGGATGCATACTTGGTTTTCATTCATGAATTAGATGCTAGTTTATAAATGAGTTTCACCTAATCGTTACAAGTTTATATTCATGAGTAGTGAAGGTTGCTAGTCACAACCGCGTTAATTGAATTCTGGACAAGAGTATCATGCATTCATAGTTACAATTGCCTCGTCAACACTTATGATTTTCATGGAACGTAATGATCTCTGATTGTACTCCTATTATGCATTCATGTAGGGGACTTTTTAGAGAATGATTTGGGTTGTCGCATGTATTTCATCCAATTCAATGAGTAAAGGAAAATCTGATGGTTAATTAGTGCAATCACGGTTAACTTGGGGTGTTGAGCATCATAGTTTAATGAAAAGCAATTGGAAGATCGATTCATGTACAAATATGTCATGTGTGGAGAATGGACCTCTAACTAATCCATCCATCATCTTGTTTCCCAAATTTGTTTTACAATCTGCTTAGTTTTATAAATTGTTTTGTTACTTCAATTTTCGTCAAATCAAAATCCCCCCTTTACTTTCTTGTTCTAAAGTCTTTAGAATCTGTTTTGTTTATGTTTTAGAATGTTTTGAATCAATCCAAAATCATATTTTCGTCCAAAATTGTGTATAGAGTCAGAAACTGCCTAGTTAGTGTTTTTAGGCAGTTTTGATTGTTTTTAGCTTGTTTTGAGTCTTTTGAACTTGTTTTGAGTCCTTTGAGTCTTTTTGAACGTTTTTAACTTTGTTTTTATGTTTTTGAGTCAGTTTAGAGGTTTTAGCAAGCCCTCCTAATCCCTGGTCCAGAACGATCCCTACTTGCATCCTTACTACAATTTGACAACAAGAGGGTTTTAATTTGTGTGCTTATATATTTCGCATCAAATTTTGGCGCCGTTGCCGGGGATTAGCAATTTTGCTAATCCCTCGTTGTTCTTTTTCTTTATTTTTCATCTATTTTCGTTTTAGTTACTGACCTTATTTTTGTTCTTGTTTTTAGGTACTAGTTTATGACTAGAAGTTCAAAACCTGTTCGTGAGCACATCTTTGACTTTGACGACGATTTTGAACGGACTTTGAGGAAGAAAAAGAATCAACAAGACCCTGACCCACCGTCTTCTAGCTCTACATTCGAGTTTGACGAAGTAGGTGAAGAAGGAGAGCCCACGGCACAGTTTGTGGAGGAAGCACAAACCATGGCAGCCGACTATCGAACCATCAAAGAGCTCTCGGCCTCAGGTATGGATAATGCCGTGCCTTTATGCATCCAATACCCCGCAGTGGCTTAAGGTAAGACGGAAGAATTTGAACTTAAGTCTAGTTTATTACATCATATTCCTAAATTCCATGGGCTGTCCATGGAAGATCCTAACAAACATCTTAAGGAATTTGAAGTTGTTTGCTCAAGTATGACACCCATCAACGTGGATGGGAGTATTTTAAAGATGAAGGCCTTTCCATTCTCCCCTAATAGACAAGGCCAAAGATTTGTTGTATGAATTGGCTCCCGGAACCGTCAATTTTTGGGAAAGTATGAAGCGTGCATTCTTAGAGAAGTTCTTTCCCACTGCAAAGATCATTCTCTTGAGGAAACGAATTAGTGGCATCCAACAAAATCAAGGTGAGTCGTTTCCATCATATTATGAACATTTTAAATCACTTGTTACTTCATGTCCACAGCACCAAATGAAGGAGGAGCTGTTCATTCAATATTTCTACGAGGGACTCCTTCCCATGGAACGCCAAATGCTAGATGCCTCGGCGGGTGGTGCATTGGTGGACAAGACTCCGGTGGCTGCCAAAACTCTAATTGCAAACCGAGCACACAATGCACAACAATATGAGGGTGTTGGACAAAGAGAGGGACCACGGCAACAAAGTGTGAATGAGGTAAGTGCAATTTCTGATATTCAATCACAATTGGCTAATCTTACTACTCTTGTGTCTCAGGTTG
Organism: Crataegus laevigata; assembly: GCA_963580275.1. Lineage (NCBI taxonomy): Eukaryota > Viridiplantae > Streptophyta > Magnoliopsida > Rosales > Rosaceae > Crataegus > Crataegus laevigata. The sequence continues at coordinate 20,312,196 of OY756952.1, forward strand.
TCAAGGGATCAAAACCACAAGAAAACCAAGTGTGTGGCGTGTGTTCAATGCAAGGGCATCTATCCAAGACATGCCCTCAGTTAATAGAGAATGGAGGATGGGAATCTGCAAATGCTATTGGTTTCCAAGTCCAAAACCAAACCAAATACGATCCGTACTCCAACACCTACAACCCCGGATTGAGAGATCACCCTAACTTCAAGTGGAGAGAACCCCAACAATCTGCACAACAAAGGGGATTTCAACAAAACCCCCTGGGTTCCCACGGCCATACCAATCCAACCAGCCACAATCATCCCAAAACAACTCAGGTTCGTCTTTTGATAATTCTCAAGTTATTCAATTGCTAACTACATTGGCGCAGGGGCAAGAAAAACAAACCAATGACATGCACAATTACACCAACGAAGTGCAAAATCAAGCTCGAGAGGGGAGTGAATTGAAAAGACAAGTGGGACAAATGGCTGAATTCATGGGACAATTTGGTAGAGAACAAGGTAAGTTACCAAGTTCTACGAATGTGAATCCCAAGGGGGGATTCGAATCTGCCAAAGCCATCCTTTTGCGAAGTGGAAAAGAGGTAGGATCTGACCCTAACCCATCTAAATCCAACCAAAAGAAGGATGAAAGTATGCAATTTGAGGAGAAGGATCAAGAGGAGCCCACGGCAAGGATTGAGCAATCCTTGCCGAAGCAATCCACATCTTCCAATTCGGCCACCACGGGTAAGTTGGGTTCAAATTCTGTAATTTCTAACTCTATTCCACCCAATGCACCCTTTCCTCGCAAATTTGTGCAATCAAAGAAGGAAGAGAATGACAAAGACATACTTGACACATTCCGGAAGGTGCAAGTCAACATTCCCCTTTTGGATGCAATTAAGCAAGTTCCTAAGTATGCCAAGTTCTTGAAGGAGCTGTGCACTACAAGAAAGAGGGCTTCGAACAAAGAGGTAGTACGGGTAAGTGAGAATGTCTTGGCCATGTTGCAAAGAAAATTGCCTCCTAAGTATAAGGATCCCGGAAGTTTTACAATTCCCCGTGTAATAGGCAATACTCGCTTTGAATCTGCCGTGTTAGATCTAGGTGCATCAATAAATGTCATGCCTTATTCAATTTATGCATCTATGAACTTGGGTGAATTGAAAAATGATGGAGTGATTATTCAATTGGCCGATAGATCTAACGCATATCCGATAGGTGTTTTGGAAGATGTCTTAGTGCAGGTGAATCACTTAATTTTTTCGGCGGATTTTTATGTGCTTGAGATGGAAGACTCGGACCATGCCCTTACATTACCCATCTTACTTGGCCGCCCATTCATGAAGACTGCTCATACCAAGATTGATGTCTTCAAAGGAACATTAACCATGGAATTTGATGGGGAAGTGATTGATTTCAAAGTTTCTGATGCTATGAGATATCCTCATGATGATCACTCTTGTTTTTCTATTGATGTAATTGACTCTTTGGCGCAGGAATTCCTTGATGATTTGAATGAGGATGCACATGAAAAGACCCTAACACAAGGCATTGGACTCAAAAACGAAGGATTGGCACTTAGGGGTGTTCACGGCCACAACAAGCAATTCCTTGCCGTGCCTAGTCAAGAAGATTTGGTGGAGATGGTTGCTGCCCTAGAGTCAATTCCAGAGCATATGGGTAAGTCTCCTAACCTAGTTCCAATTCCTGTTTCGACTAACAAGTTACTTCCTTCTATAGTGCAGCCACCGTCTTTAGAGCTTAAACTGTTGCCTAGCAATTTGAAATATGTGTTTTTAGGGGAAGAAGAGACGTTTCCCGTCATCATCTCTTCTTCACTCACGGCACAAGAGGAGGACAAGTTGGTGAGGGTGCTTCGAGACTACAAAACTGCCATTGGGTGGACATTGGCCGATATTAAGGGAATTAGCCCTACCACTTGCATGCATCGCATACTCTTGGAGGAATGAGCCAAACCATCTAGGGAAGCACAACGCCGCCTCAATCCACCCATGCTAGACGTTGTCAATAAGGAAATCATCAAGTTACTTGATTGTGGGGTGATTTACCCAATTTCTGATAGCCGTTGGGTATCCCCGGTTCAAGTTGTTCCAAAGAAGTCCGGAGTCACCGTGGTAAGAAATGATGAGAATGAGCTTGTGCCCACACGAATTCAAACTGGATGGCGAGTTTGTATTGACTATAGGAAGCTCAACACCACAACAAGGAAAGATCATTTTCCTTTGCCATTCATCGACTAAATGCTTGAAAGGTTAGCCGGTCATGTTTTTTATTGTTTCCTTGATGGATATTCTGGATATAACCAAATTGTGATAGCTCCGGATGACCAAGAGAAGACCACATTCACGTGTCCCTTTGGAACCTTTGCTTATCGATGCATGCCATTTGGGTTATGCAACGCACCTGCCACTTTCCAAAGGTGTATGGTAAGTATATTTTCCGACTAAGTTGAAAAGATCATTGAGGTGTTTATGGATGATTTTAGTGTGTTTGGGGATTCTTTTGATAAATGCTTGGATAATCTGACTTGAACTTGAAACGGTGTGTTGAAACTAATCTTGTTTTAAATTGGGAAAAATGTCATTTTATGGTCAAACAAGGTATAGTTTTAGGTCATATTGTTTCAGAAAAAGGAATTGAAGTAGATAAGTCCAAAATAGACCTTGTGCGTCACTTACCCTCTCCAACTTCGGTTAGAGAGGTCCGCTCTTTTCTTGGCCATACAAGGTTCTATAGGCGTTTCATAAAGGATTTTTCCAAGATTTCCAACCCCCTTTGCCGATTGCTTCAAAAAGATGTGCCCTTCAAGTTTGATGAGGAGTGTAAATTGGCATTCAAGCAACTCAAAGAAAAGCTCACTTCGGCCCCTATCATTGTTCCTCCCGATTGGAGCCTTTCGTTTGAGTTAATGTGTGATGCATCCGACTATGCCATTGGCGCTGTTTTAGGCCAAAGGAGGAACAAACAGCCCATGTTATTTATTATGCTTCTCGTACCCTAAATGATGCTCAATTAAATTACTCTACCACTGAGAAAGAACTTCTTGCCGTTGTTTTCGCTTTAGATAAATTTCGATCATACTTACTTGGTACTAAAGTGATTATATTTTCTGACCATGCAGCTTTAAGGTACCTTTTCACCAAGAAGGAAGCCAAACCAAGGCTAATTCGTTGGATGCTCCTACTTCAAGAGTTCGATGTGGAAATTAGAGACAAAAAAGGGAGTGAAAACGTGGTGGCTGACCACTTTAGCCGTTTGGTGCATGTTGAGGACTCCTTACCCATTCAAGATACATTGCCTGATGAGCAATTGATGTCCTTAGAGGTAAGTGAGCCTTGGTTCGCTGATTTGGTGAATTATTTGGTCACAAAACAAGTTCCTAGCACTCTAGATAAATTCAAACGTGATAAGATTAGAAAAGATGCACGATTTTATGTGTGGGATGATCCATATTTGTGGAAATATTGCCCAGATCAGATTGTTAAACGATGTGTGCACAATTCTGAGTTTAATTCAATTCTAGCCTTTTGTCACTCTTATGCATGTGGGGGTCATTTTGGCACCCAAAGAACAGCCCTTAAGGTGTTAGAGTGTGGATTTTATTGGCCTACATTGTTTAAGGATGCTAGAATGTTTTGCTTAACTTGTGATAAATGCCAAAGAACAGGTACCATATGTGTTAAGGACCAAATGCCACAAACTTGATAGGAGCATATTTTTGCGACTTAACTAGCTTGTTTCCTTGCATTTATGTTGTTAGAACTTAGTTATTTTAGTACTTTAAGCCATTTTCGTGTGTTTATAGGTCTATTGTGCTATTGAAGCAAAGAAGTGCATTTTGGTGCGTTTTGGAGCGATTTTGGGCCTATGATGGATTGGACATCCTTGTTCCTTTCGTTTTGCTATGAACATGAGTGGCTAAACCCCTATTGGTTAGGGTGATTTCGAAGCCATGACTATGTGTGCAATTTGATTTGATAAATTCCAGTTATGAATTCTTGATTTTTGAATGCAATTGGCTTAATTGTTCGAGTAATAACGTATTTGTGTTTGTTAATTAGGGGTCGACACTTAATTGGCATGCATAAGTATGATGCTAGAATATAAGGATGTTTCACATAATCGTCACAAACTTATATTCCTATGTAGTGAAGGTTGCTAGTCACAATCGCATTAAGTTCAATTCCTAGCATAAGTGACATGATGCCATAGTTACAAGTGCTTTGTCGTTGCTTATGATTTTCATTGAGCGTCATGATCTTTGATCGTATCTCTATTATGATGTCATGTAGGGGACCTTTGAAGAATGCTTTGGGTTGTCGAATGATGCCATCCAATCCAATAACACAAGGAAAATCTGAGAATTAGCTAGTGATGTCACAGTTAATTTGGGGCAATGTCGTTCATAATTCTATGAAAGAATAACTGGAAATCGAGTCGTTTGCATACTTGTCATGTGTGGAGAAAGAGCCTCTAACTAATCTATCATCCATTCAAATTCCCAAATCGGTTTACAATCTGTTTTTACAAAGTTTCTGTTTTGTTAGTTTAAATTCGTCCAAAACAATCCCCCCATTTACTTTCTTGTTTCAAATTATTCTAAACTTGTTTTGTTTGAGTTTTTAAGTAGTTGGAGTCAAGTTACAACCCAAATTCGTCCAATTTGGTGTTTTGTGTCCAAAACTGCCCAGAAAGTGTTTTTAAGGCAGTTTTGAGTCTTTTGGTTGCTGTTTTGAGTTTTTGGTTTGTTTTAGTGTTTTAAATTCTAGTTTTGCATTCCTTGAGTCTAGTTTAGTGTTTTAAACTTTGTTTTTACGTTTTTAAGTCAGTTTCCAAGAGTTTAGCAATCCCTCCTAATCCCCGGTTTAGAACGATCCCTACTTACATACTTTACTACAATTGATAAAAAGAGGGTTTTATTTGTGCGTTTAATATTCTTCGCATCACATTATTTCTTTGGGAGTCAAAGGGTACATTCCCTTTGAGAAAAGCAACTTACTAGTCTCACTAGAGTCGTCCTTCTAATTGAAGTTTATCATCAAATGACAAATTGAGGACTCATTTTAAGCATCTTAGTAGCGTATTCTATGCATTCATTTGCTTAAATTCCAAAACTTGTCATAATCACGCTCGTTTTATCCCACGAATGCTTAAAACTTTGGAAATAGACTCCAAATAAAAAATAGAGAATTTTTCAGACCAAATAAGCATTTGATCTTTTGAGGACTCATTTTTAGCATCTTAGTAGCGTATTACATGAGTTCACTTTGTTAGATTCCAAAATTTGTCAAACTCACGCTCGTTTTATCCCACGAATGCTTAAAACTGTGCAAATAGACTCCAAATTAAAAAATAGAGAACTTTTGAGACCAAATAAGCATTTGATCTTTTGAGGACTCATTTTTAGCATCTTTGTAGCGTATTCTATGCGTTCATTTGCTTAAATTCCAAAACTTGTCATAATCACGCTCGTTTTATCCCACGAATGCTTAAAACTTTGGAAATAGACTCCAAACAAAAAATAGACAACTTTTGAGACCAAATAAGCATTTGATCTTTTGAGGACTCATTTTTATCCTCTTAGTAGCGTATTATATGCTATCATTTGCTTAGATTCCAACATTTGTGAAACTCACGCTCGTTTTATCCCAAGAATGCATAAAACTGTGCAAATAGAATCCAAATTAAAAAATAGAGAACTTTTGAGACCAAGTAAGCATTTGATCTTTTGAGGACTCATTTTTTTCATCGTAGTAGCGTATTATATGCGTTCATTTACTTGGATTCCAACATTTGTCAAACTCACGCTCCTTTTATCCCAAGAATGCATAAAACTGTGCAAATAGACCCCAAGTGAAAAAATAGAGAACTTTTGGAACCAAAAGAGCATTTGATCTTTTGAGGACTCATTTGTAGCATCTTAGTAGCGTATTATATGCGTTAATTTCCTTTAATTCCAAAACTTGTCAAACTCAGGCTCGTTTTATCCCATGAATGCTTAAAACAGTGCAAATACACTCCAAATTAAAAAATAGAGAACTTTTGAGACCAAATAAGCATTTGATCTTTTGAGGACTCATTTTTAGCATCTTAGTAGCGTATTCTACGTGTTCATTTGCTTAAATTCTAAAACTTGTCATAATCACGCTTGTTTTATCCCACGAATGCTTAAAACTTTGGAAATAGACTCCAAATAAAAAATAGACAACTTTTGAGACCAAATAAGCATTTGATCTTTTGAGGACTCAATTTTAGCATCTTAGTAGCGTATTATATGCTATCATTTGCTTAGATGCCAACATTTGTGAAACTCACGCTCGTTTTATCCCAAGAATGCATAAACCTGTGCAAATAGACTCCAAATTAAAAAATAGAGAACTTTTGAGACCAAATAAGCATTTGATCTTTTGAGGACTCATTTTTTTCATCGTAGTAGCGTATTATATGCATTGATTTGCTTAGATTCCAACATTTGTCAAACTCACGCTCGTTTTATCCCAAGAATGTGATAAGCTCATATTTATATATATTTTACATCAAATTCTCTTGTCTTTTCTTAGTTAGTTCCTTATATTTTTGAGCTATTTACTTTGATTTTGTGTTTTATATGATTTGTCAAGCAAATAAAAGAAAAATAGCACAAGTGAGATTTTATGTAACAAATTCGTCAAAACTGCCTGTGCAGATCAGCCCATTTTGGAAGCAATTTGCGAACGACCCAAAATGAACTAGAGAATGAGCCTTATATGCTTGGAAAGCTACAGATGTCTATTTTCTGGAGAATTTTGCGGATTGTTAAGATCATTTTTCTAGAAGAAGTTATGAGCATTTTAGTAAGGGAAGGTCAAGAGAGCACATGGGTCAAAACTGCCTGTGCAGATCAGCCCATTTTGGAAGCAATTTGCGAGCGGCCCAAAATGAACTAGAGAATGAGCCTTATATGCTTGGAAAGCTACAGATGTCTATTTTCTGGAGCATTTTGCGGATTGTTAAGATCATTTTTCTAGAAGAAGTTATGGGCATTTTAGTAAGGGAAGGTCAAGAGAGCACATGGGTCAAAACTGCCTGTGCAGATCAGCCCATTTTGGAAGCAATTTGCGAGCGGCCCAAAATGAACTAGAGAATGAGCCTTATATGCTTGGAAAGCTACAGATGTCTATTTTCTGGAGCATTTTGCGGATTGTTAAGATCATTTTTCTAGAAGAAGTTATGGGCATTTTAGTAAGGGAAGGTCAAGAGAGCACATGGGGAAGGAATAGGCGGACAGCTGCAAGGATGACCCATGGCATGGATGAATGATTATGTTTTGCAAGTGTGCTAGCTTGTTTAATCATGAAATACAAGTGTGCTAGCTGTTTTGCAAGTGTTCTAGCTGATTCATCATGAGAAGACCAAGAGGAATCCAAGGCATGGACCAAGGAGGATGAATGCAAGTTGTTTCATCATGAAATTTCTGCAATGAAGCATGTGTGCTAGCTGTTTTTGATGATTAATTCTTGCTTTGTATTTGTTTATTAGAATCACTTGAGTGGCTCCTTACCTTTGTGCACCTATAAATAAAGCCTTCTTGCAAGGCTTAGACTCACCAATTCACACAACAATCCCATTTCACACACCCTAAACTATCCTAGCTGTAACCCCCCTTCTTTCCTCCACAAAATCTGCCCATAAACCTATCCTAGCCATCATAAACACCACCATACATCCCCCTATCCACTCCTCTATACAACCAAACCTTCAAACCACATCCACTCCTTGTGCCATAGCAAAGGAAGGGAGGGAAAGTGCTTGGACGTGCATACCACTCAACGAGGACCGTTGGAGCGTTTAGGTGTTTTCTTTCTTTCATTTTCAATGTATAAATCTATTTACCTTTATTTTATGATTATGAGGAACTAAACCCCCTTTTTTGCTAGGGGGGATTCAAAGCCATGATTACATTTGCATTATGAATTAATTACTTTTGGTTGTGATTTAATAATTTGTGATTTCAATTCGCTTAACTATTTGATTGATAACTTATTTATGTACGTTGATTAAGAGTGCACGCTTAGTTTTCATGCATAAGTTTGATGCTAGAATATAAGGGAATTTCACCTAATCGTTATGAACTTATATTCAAGAGTAGTGAAGGTTGCTATCCACAATCGTGTTAAGTGAATTCCTGGCAGGAGTATCATGCTTTTCATAGTTACAAATGCCTTGTCGATGCTTATGATTTCCAACAAACGTAATGATTCTAACTTGTGTCTTTATCATGCTGTTCATATAAAGAACTTGTTAGGAATGATTTGGTTGCGATGCATATTCATCCAATTCAATGATTCTAGGGAAATCTGAAGGTTAATTTAAGCGGACCTAATTAACTTGGAGTGTTGAGTTTCATAAGTTATCGAAAGAACAACTAAAAATTGGTTTATATACAAGTGTATCATGTGTGGAGGAAACCCCTCTAGCTAATCCATCATCCATTCAAACAACCATATTTTGTGCTTAAATCTATCTAGTTTTCAATTTGTTTATTTTCAAGTTATTCTCATCAAGATCAAATCCCCCTTTTTCAATTTTTGTTTTTTGACTTGAATTTACCTTATTTGATTTCTTTTGAGTTCTTTGAGTAATTTAGTTTAGAGTTGGTTAATTCTCATAGCTTGAATCTTTTAAATTCATCCGTGATTTTGTTTTAGTTTATTTATTAATTTTATTTTAAGTTATTCTAGTTTATTTGGAATCATTTGAATCTAGTTAAATGTTTTGATTTTAGATTTGTGTTTTTAAAAGTTTTATTTAGTGGTTCTATATTCATTTTATATAGATTAGCAATCCCTCCTAATCCCCGGTTTAAGAATGATCCCTACTTGCATATATACTACAATTGTCAAAAAGAGGGTTTAATTTGTGTGTTAGTTTATTTATCGCATCAGAATGCATAAAACTGTGCAAATAGACTCCAAGTGAAAAAAATAGAGAACTTTTGGAACCAAAAGAGCATTTGATCTTTTGAGGACTCATTTGTAGCATCTTAGTAGCGTATTAGATGCGTTAATTTGCTTAAATTCGAAAACTTGTCAAACTCAGGCTCGTTTTATCCCATGAATGCTTAAAACAGTGCAAATACATTCCAAATTAAAAAATAGAGAACTTTTGAGACCAAATAAGCATTTGATCTTTTGAGGACTCATTTTTAGCATCTTAGTAGCGTATTCGATGCGTTCATTTGCTTAAATTCCAAAACTTGTCATAACCACGCTCGTTTTATCCCACGAATGCTTAAAACTTTGGAAATAGACTCCAAATAAAAAATAGAGAACTTTTGAGACCAAATAAGCATTTGATCTTTTGAGGACTCATTTTTAGCATCTTAGTAGCGTATTATATGCGTTCATTTGCTTAAATTCCAAAGCGTGTCAAACTCACGCTCGTTTTATCCCAAGAATGCATAAAACTGTGCAAATAGACTCCAAGTGAAAAAATAGAGAACTTTTGGGAACCAAAAGAGCATTTGATCTTTTGAGGACTCATTTGTAGCATCTTAGTAGCGTATTATATGGGTTCACTTTGTTAGATTCCAAAATTTGTCAAACTCACGCTCGTTTTATCCCACGAATGCTTAAAACTGTGCAAATAGACTCCAAATTAAAAAATAGAGAACTTTTGAGACCAAATAAGCATTTGATCTTTTGAGGACTCATTTTTAGCATCTTAGTAGCGTATTCTATGCGTTCATTTGCTTAAATTCCAAAACTTGTCATAATCACGCTCGTTTTATCCCACGCATGCTTAAAACTTTGGAAATAGACTCCAAATAAAAAATAGACAGCTTTTGAGACCAAATAAGCATTTGATCTTTTGAGGACTCATTTTTAGCATCTTAGTAGCGTATTCTATGCGTTCATTTGCTTAAATTCCAAAACTTGTCATAACCACGCTCGTTTTATCCCACGAATGCTTAAAACTTTGGAAATAGACTCCAAATAAAAAATAGAGAACTTTTGAGACCAAATAAGCATTTGATCTTTTGAGGACTCATTTTTAGCATCTTAGTAGCATATTATATGCTATCATTTGCTTAGATTCCAACATGTGTGAAACTCACGCTCGTTTTATCCCAAGAATGCATAAAACTGTGCAAATAGACTCCAAATTAAAAAATAGAGAACTTTTGAGACCAAATAAGCATTTGATCTTTTGAGGACTCATTTTTTTCATCATAGTAGCGTATTATGTGCGTTCATTTGCTTGGATTCCAACATTTGTCAAACTCACGCTCCTTTTATCCTAAGAATGTATAAAACTGTGCAAATAGACCCCAAGTGAAAAAATAGAGAACTTTTTGAACCAAAAGAGCATTTGATCTTTTGAGGACTCATTTGTAGCATCTTAGTAGCGTATTATATGCGTTAATTTCCTTAAATTCCAAACCCTGTCAAACACAGGCTCGTTTTATCCCATGAATGCTTAAAACAGTGCAAATACACTCCAAATTAAAAAATTGAGAACTTTTGAGACTAAATAAGCATTTGATCTTTTGAGGACTCATTTTCAGCATCTTAGTAGCATATTCTACGTGTTCATTTGCTTAAATTCCAAAACTTGTCATAATCACGCTCGTTTTATCCCACGAATGCTTAAAACTTTGGAAATAGACTCCAAACAAAAAATAGACAACTTTTGAGACCAAATAAGCATTTGATCTTTTGAGGACTCATTTTTAGCATCTTAGTAGCGTATTATATGCGTTCATTTGCTTAGATGCCAACATTTGTGAAACTCACGCTCGTTTTATCCCAAGAATGCATAAAACTGTGCAAATAGACTCCAAATTAAAAAATAGAGAACTTTTGAGACCAAATAAGCATTTGATCTTTTGAGGACTCATTTTTTTCATTGTAGTAGCGTATTATATGCGTTCATTTGCTTAGATTCCAACATTTTTCAAACTCACGCTCGTTTTATCCTAAGAATGCATAAAACTGTGCAAATAGACCCCAAGTGAAAAAATAGAGAACTTTTTGAACCAAAAGAGCATTTCATATTTTGGAGACTCATTTGTAGCATCTTCGTAGCGTATTATATGCGTTAATTTGCTTAAATTCCAACCCTTGTCCAACTCAGGCTCGTTTTATCCCATGAATGCTTAAAACAGTGCAAATACACTCCAAATTAAAAAATAGAGAACTTTTGAGACCAAATAAGCATTTGATCTTTTGAGGACTCATTTTTAGCATCTTAGTTGTGTATTATATGCTTTCATTTGCTTATATTCCAAAATTTGTCAAACTCACGAGCTTTTTATCCCACGAATGCTTAAAACTGTGCAAATAGACTCCAAATTAAAAAATAGAGAACTTTTGAGACCAAATAAGCATTTGATCTTTTGAGGACTCATTTTTTTCATCGTAGTAGGGTATTATATGCGTTCATTTGCTTAGATTCCAACATTTGTCAAACTCACGCTCGTTTTATCCCAAGAATGCATAAAACTGTGCAAATAGACCCCAAGTGAAAAAATAGAGAACTTTTTAGACCAAATAAACATTTGATCTTTTGAGGACTCATTTTAAGCACCTTAGTAGCGTATTCTATGCGTTCATTTGCTTAAATTCCAAAACTTGTCATAATCACGCTCGTTTTATCCCACGAATGCTTAAAACTTTGCAAATAGACTCCAAATAAAAAATAGACAACTTTTGAGACCAAATAAGTATTTGATCTTTTGAGGACTCATTTTTAGCATCTTAGTAGCGTATTATATGGGTTAACTTTGTTAGATTCCAAAATTTGTCAAACTCACGCTCGTTTTATCCGACGAATGCTTAAAACTGTGCAAATAGACTCCAAATTAAAAAATAGAGAATTTTTGAGACCAAATAAGCATTTGATGTTTTGAGGACTCATTTTTAGCATTTTTTTAGTGTATTATAAGCGTTCATTTACTTAAATTCAAACACTTGTCAAACTCACGCTCGTTTTATCCCACGAATGTTTAAAACTTTGGAAATAGACTCCAAGTATAAAGTAGAGAACTTTTGATATCGAATAAGCATTTGATCTTTTAAGGACTCACTTTTAGCATCTTACTAGCGTATTTTATGCGTACACTTGCTTAGATTCCAAAATTTGTCAAACTCAGGCTCGTTTTATCCCACAAATGCTTTAAACAGTGCAAATAGACTCCCAATTAAAAAATAGAGAGGTTTTGAGACCAAATAAGCATTTGATCTTTTGAGGACTCATTTTTAGCATCTTAGTAGCGTATTATACGCGTTAAGTTGCTTAAATTCCAAAACTTGTCAAACTCAGGCTCGTTTTATCCCACGAATGCTTAAAACAGTGCAAATGGACTCCCAATTAAAAAATAGAGAGGTTTTGAGACCAAATAGGCATTTTGCTTTTTTTAGGACACATTTTGAGCATCTTAGTAGCATTTTATAAGCATTCACTTGCTTAAATTCCAAAACTTCTCAAACTCATGCTCGTTTTATCCCACGAATGCTTAAAACTTTGCAAATAGACTCCACATAAAAAATAGAGAACTTTTGAGACCAAATAAGCATTTCATATTTTGAGGACTCGTTTTTGGCATCTTAGCAGCATATTTTATGCATTCATTTGCTTAGATCCAAAATTTGTCAAACTCACGCCCGTTTTACCGCATGAATGCTTAAAACTGTGCAAATAGACTGCAAATTAAAAAATAGAGAACTTTTGAGACCAAATAAGCATTTGATCTTTCGAGGACTCATTTTTAGCATCTTAGTAGCGTATTGTATGCGTTAATTAGCTTAAATTCCAAAACTTGTCAAACCCCACGAATGCTTAAAACAGTGCAAATAGACTCCCAATTAAAAAATTGAGAGGTTTTGAGACCGAATAAGCATTTGATCTTTTGAGGACTCATTTTTAGCATCTTAGTAGCGTATTATACGCGTTAATTTGCTTAAATTCCAAAACTTGTCAAACTCAGGCTCGTTTTATCCCACGAATGCTTAAAACAGTGCAAATAGACTCCCAATTAATAAAAAATAGAGAGGTTTTGAGACCAAATAAGCATTTGCTTTTTTGAGGACACATTTTGAGCATCTTAGTAGCATTTTATATGCATTCACTTGCTTAAATTCCAAAACTTGTCAAACTCATGCTCGTTTTATCCTAGGAATGCTTAAAACTTTGCAAATAGACTCCACATAAAAAGTAGAGAACTTTTGATATCGAATAAGCATTTGATCTTTTGGGGACTCATTTTTAGCATCTTAGTAGCGTAGTATATGCGCTCATTTTGCTTAGATTCCAAAATTTGTCAAACTCACGCCCGTTTTATCCCAAGATTGCATAAAACTGTGCAAATAGACTCCAAATTAAAAAATAGAGAACTTTTGAGACCAAATAAGCATTTGATGTTTTGAGGACTCATTTTTAGCATCTTTGTAGCGTATTATAAGCGTTCATTTGCTGAAATTCCAAAACTTGTCAAACGCACGCTTGTTTTGTCTCACGAATGCTTAAAACTTTGGAAATAGACTCCAAATAAAAAGTAGAGAACTGTTGATATCGAATAAGCGTTTGATCTTTTGGGGACTCATTTTTAGCATCTTAGTAGCGTATTATATGCGTTCATTTTGCTAAGATTCCAAAATTTGTCAGACTCACGCCTGTTTTATCCCAAGAATGCATAAAACTGTGCAAATATACTCTAAGTGAAAAGATAGAGAACTTTTGGAACGAAAAGAGCATTTGATTTTTTGAGGACTCATTTTTAGCATCTTAGTAGAATGTTATATGCGTTAATTAGCTTAAATTCCAAAACTTATCAAACCCCACGAATGCTTAAAACAGTGCAAATAGACTCCCAATTAAAAAATAGGGAGGTTTTCAGACCAAATAAGCATTTGATCTTTTGAGGACTCATTTTTAGCATCTTAGTAGCGTATTATACGCGTTAATTTGCTTAAATTCCAAAACTTGTCAAACTCAGGCTCGTTTTATCCCAAGATTGCATAAAACTGTGCAAATAGACTCCAAATTAAAAAATAGAGAACTTTTGAGACCAAATAAGCATTTGATGTTTTGAGGACTCATTTTTAGCATCTTTGTAGCGTATTATAAGCGTTCATTTGCTGAAATTCCAAAACTTGTCAAACGCACGCTCGTTTTGTCCCACGAATGCTTAAAACTTTGGAAATAGACTCCAAATAAAAAGTAGAGAACTGTTGATATCGAATAAGCATTTGATCTTTTGAGGACTAATTTTTAGTATCTTAGTAGCATATTTTATGCGTTCATTTGCTTAGATTCCAAAATTTGTCAAACTCACGCCTGTTTTATCCCAAGAATGCATAAAACTGTGCAAATAGACTCCAAGTGAAAAAATAGAGAACTTTTGGAACGAAAAGAGCATTTGATCTTTTGAGGACTCATTTTTAGCATCTTAGTAGCATGTTATATGCGTTAATTAGCTTAAATTCCAAAACTTGTCAAACCCCACGAATGCTTAAAACAGTGGAAATAGACTCCCAATTAAAAAATAGGGAGGTTTTCAGACCAAATAAGCATTTGATCTTTTGAGGACTCATTTTTAACATCTTAGTAGCGTATTATACGCGTTAATTTGCTTAAATTCCAAAACTTGTCAAACTCAGGCTCGTTTTATCCCACGAATGCTTAAAACAGTGCAAATAGACTCCCAATTAAAAAATAGAGAGGTTTTGAGACCAAATAAGCATTTGCTTTTTTGAGGACACATTTTGAGCATCAGAGTAGCATTTTATATGCATTCACTTGCTTAAATTCCAAAACTTGTCAAACTCATGCTCGTTTTATCCCACGAATGCTTAAAACTTTGCAAATAGACTCCATATAAAAAATAGAGAACTTTTGAGACCAAATAAGCATTTGATATTTTGAGGACTCGTTTTTGGCATCTTAGTAGCATATATATGCGTTCATTTGCTTAGATCCAAAATTTGTCAAACTCACGCTCGTTTTACCCCATTAATGCTTAAAACTGTGCAAATAGACTCCAAATTAAAAAATAGAGAACTTTTGAGACCAAACAAGCATTTGATCTTTCGAGGACTCATTTTTAGCATCTTAGTAGCATATTGTATGTGTTCCTTTGCTTAAATTCCAAAACTTGTCATAATCACGCTCGTTTTATCCCACGAATGCTTAAAACTTTGGAAATAGACTCCAAATAAAAAATAGAGAACTTTTGAGACCAAATAAGCATTTGATCTTTTGAGGACTCATTTTTAGCATCTTAGTAGCGTATTATATGGGTTCACTTTCATTGATTCCAAAATTCGTTAAACTCACGCTCATTTTATCCCACAAATGCTTAAAACAGTGCAAATAGACTCCCAATTAAAAAATAGAGAGGTTTTGAGACCAAAGAAGCATTTGATGTTTTGAGGACTCATTTTTAGCATCTTTGAAGCGTATTATAAGCGTTCATTTGCTTAAATTCCAAAACTTGTCAAACTCACGCTCGTTTTATCCCACGAATGCTTAAAACTTTGGAAATAGACTCCAAATAAAAAATAGAGAACTATTAAGGACTCATTTTGAGTATCTTAGTAGCGTATTATAAGCATTCATTTGCTTAAATTCCAAACCGTGTCAAACTCGAGTTCGTTTTATCCCACGAATGCTTAAAACTTCGGAAATAGACTCCAAATAAAAAATAGAGAACTTTTGATATCGAATAACCATTTGATCTTTGAATGACTCATTTTTAGCATCTTACTAGCGTATTATAAGCGTTCACTTGCTTAGATTCCAAAATTTGTCAAGCTCACGCTCGTTTTATCCCACGAATGCATAAAACTGTGCAAATACACTCCAAATTAAAAAATAGAGAACTTTTGAAAACAAATAAGCATTTGATCTTTTGAGGACTAATTTTTAGTATCTTAGTAGCATATTTTATGCGTTCATTTGCTTAGATTCCAAAATTTGTCAAACTCACGCCTGTTTTATCCCAAGAATGCATAAAACTGTGCAAATAGACTCCAAGTGAAAAAATAGAGAACTTTTGGAACGAAAAGAGCATTTGATCTTTTGAGGACTCATTTTTAGCATCTTAGTAGCATGTTATATGCGTTAATTAGCTTAAATTCCAAAACTTGTCAAACCCCACGAATGCTTAAAACAGTGCAAATAGACTCCAAATTAAAAAATAGAGAACTTTTGAGACCAAACAAGCATTTGATCTTTCGAGGACTCATTTTTAGCATCTTAGTAGCGTATTGTATGCGTTCCTTTCCTTAAATTCCAAAACTTGTCATAATCACGCTCGTTTTATCCCACGAATGCTTAAAACTTTGGAAATAGACTCCAAACAAAAAATAGACAACTTTTGAGACCAAATAAGCATTTGATCTTTTGAGGACTCATTTTTAGCATCTTAGTAGCGTATTATATGCGTTCATTTGCTTAGATGCCAACATTTGTGAAACTCACGCTCGTTTTATCCCAAGAATGCATAAAACTGTGCAAATAGACTCCAAATTAAAAAATAGAGAACTTTTGAGACCAAATAAGCATTTGATCTTTTGAGGACTCATTTTTTTCATTGTAGTAGCGTATTATATGCGTTCATTTGCTTAGATTCCAACATTTTTCAAACTCACGCTCGTTTTATCCTAAGAATGCATAAAACTGTGCAAATCGACCCCAAGTGAAAAAATAGAGAACTTTTTGAACCAAAAGAGCATTTCATCTTTTGGAGACTCATTTGTAGCATCTTAGTAGCGTATTATATGCGTTAATTTGCTTAAATTCCAAAATTTGTCAAACTCACGAGCTTTTTATCCCACGAATGCTTAAAACTGTGCAAATAGACTCCAAATTAAAAAATAGAGAACTTTTGAGACCAAATAAGCATTTGAACTTTTGAGGACTCATTTTTTTCATCGTAGTAGGGTATTATATGCGTTCATTTGCTTAGATTCCAACATTTGTCAAACTCACGCTCGTTTTATCCCAAGAATGCATAAAACTGTGCAAATAGACCCCAAGTGAAAAAATAGAGAACTTTTGAGACCAAATAAACATTTGATCTTTTGAGGACTCATTTTAAGCACCTTAGTAGCGTATTCTATGCGTTCATTTGCTTAAATTCCAAAACTTGTCATAATCACGCTCGTTTTATCCCACGAATGCTTAAAACTTTGCAAATAGACTCCAAATAAAAAATAGACAACTTTTGAGACCAAATAAGTATTTGATCTTTTGAGGACTCATTTTTAGCATCTTAGTAGCGTATTATATGGGTTAACTTTGTTAGATTCCAAAATTTGTCAAACTCACGCTCGTTTTATCCGACGAATGCTTAAAACTGTGCAAATAGACTCCAAATTAAAAAATAGAGAACTTTTGAGACCAAA
This sequence comes from Crataegus laevigata, assembly GCA_963580275.1. Lineage (NCBI taxonomy): Eukaryota > Viridiplantae > Streptophyta > Magnoliopsida > Rosales > Rosaceae > Crataegus > Crataegus laevigata. The sequence goes on from OY756952.1 coordinate 20,329,585, forward strand.
TAAGCATTTGATGTTTTGAGGACTCATTTTTAGCATTTTTTTAGTGTATTATAAGCGTTCATTTACTTAAATTCAAAAACTTGTCAAACTCACGCTCGTTTTATCCCACGAATGTTTAAAACTTTGGAAATAGACTCCAAGTATAAAGTAGAGAACTTTTGATATCGAATAAGCATTTGATCTTTTAAGGACTCACTTTAAGCATCTTACTAGCGTATTTTATGCGTACACTTGCTTAGATTCCAAAATTTGTCAAACTCAGGCTCGTTTTATCCCACAAATGCTTTAAACAGTGCAAATAGACTCCCAATTAAAAAATAGAGAGGTTTTGAGACCAAATAAGCATTTGATCTTTTGAGGACTCATTTTTAGCATCTTAGTACCGTATTATACGCGTTAAGTTGCTTAAATTCCAAAACTTGTCAAACTCAGGCTCGTTTTATCCCACGAATGCTTAAAACAGTGCAAATGGACTCCCAATTAAAAAATAGAGAGGTTTTGAGACCAAATAGGCATTTCCTTTTTTTAGGACACATTTTGAGCATCTTAGTAGCATTTTATAAGCATTCACTTGCTTAAATTCCAAAACTTCTCAAACTCATGCTCGTTTTATCCCACGAATGCTTAAAACTTTGCAAATAGACTCCACATAAAAAATAGAGAACTTTTGAGACCAAATAAGCATTTCATATTTTGAGGACTCGTTTTTGGCATCTTAGCAACATATTTTATGCATTCATTTGCTTAGATCCAAAATTTGTCAAACTCACGCCCGTTTTACCGCATGAATGCTTAAAACTGTGCAAATAGACTCCAAATTAAAAAATAGAGAACTTTTGAGACCAAATAAGCATTTGATCTTTCGAGGACTCATTTTTAGCATCTTAGTAGCGTATTGTATGCGTTAATTAGCTTAAATTCCAAAACTTGTCAAACCCCACGAATGCTTAAAACAGTGCAAATAGACTCCCAATTAAAAAATTGAGAGGTTTTGAGACCGAATAAGTATTTGATCTTTTGAGGACTCATTTTTAGCATCTTAGTAGCGTATTATAAGCGTTAATTTGCTTAAATTCCAAAACTTGTCAAACTCAGGCTCGTTTTATCCCACGAATGCTTAAAACAGTGCAAATAGACTCCCAATTAAAAAGTAGAGAGGTTTTGAGACCAAATAAGCATTTGCTTTTTTGAGGACACATTTTGAGCATCTTAGTAGCATTTTATATGCATTCACTTGCTTAAATTCCAAAACTTGTCAAACTCATGCTCGTTTTATCCTAGGAATGCTTAAAACTTTGCAAATAGACTCCACATAAAAAGTAGAGAACTTTTGATATCGAATAAGCATTTGATCTTTTAGGGACTCATTTTTAGCATCTTAGTAGCGTAGTATATGCGCTCATTTTGCTTAGATTCCAAAATTTGTCAAACTCACGCCCGTTTTATCCCAAGATTGCATAAAACTGTGCAAATAGACTCCAAATTAAAAAATAGAGAACTTTTGAGACCAAATAAGCATTTGATGTTTTGAGGACTCATTTTTAGCATCTTTGTAGCGTATTATAAGCGTTCATTTGCTGAAATTCCAAAACTTGTCAAACGCACGCTCGTTTTGTCCCACGAATGCTTAAAACTTTGGAAATAGACTCCAAATAAAAAGTAGAGAACTGTTGATATCGAATAAGCGTTTGATCTTTTGGGGACTCATTTTTAGCATCTTAGTAGCGTATTATATGCGTTCATTTTGCTAAGATTCCAAAATTTGTCAGACTCACGCCTGTTTTATCCCAAGAATGCATAAAACTGTGCAAATAGACTCTAAGTGAAAAAATAGAGAACTTTTGGAACAAAAAGAGCATTTGATTTTTTGAGGACTCATTTTTAGCATCTTAGTAGAATGTTATATGCGTTAATTAGCTTAAATTCCAAAACTTGTCAAACCCCACGAATGCTTAAAACAGTGCAAATAGACTCCCAATTAAAAAATAGGGAGGTTTTCAGACCAAATAAGCATTTGATCTTTTGAGGACTCATTTTTAGCATCTTAGTAGCGTATTATACGCGTTAATTTGCATAAATTCCAAAACTTGTCAAACTCAGGCTCGTTTTATCCCACGAATGCTTAAAACAGTGCAAATAGACTCCCAATTAAAAAATAGAGAGGTTTTGAGACCAAATAAGCATTTGCTTTTTTGAGGACACATTTTGAGCATCAGAGTAGCATTTTATATGCATTCACTTGCTTAAATTCCAAAACTTGTCAAACTCATGCTCGTTTTATCCAACGAATGCTTAAAACTTTGCAAATAGACTCCATATAAAAAATAGAGAACTTTTGAGACCAAATAAGCATTTGATATTTTGAGGACTCGTTTTTGGCATCTTAGTAGCATATATATGCATTCATTTTCTTAGATCCAAAATTTGTCAAACTCACGCTCGTTTTACCCCATGAATGCTTAAAACTGTGCAAATAGACTCCAAATTAAAAAATAGAGAACTTTTGAGACCAAACAAGCATTTGATCTTTCGAGGACTCATTTTTAGCATCTTAGTAGCGTATTGTATGCGTTCCTTTGCTTAAATTCCAAAACTTGTCATAATCACGCTCGTTTTATCCCACGAATGCTTAAAACTTTGGAAATAGACTCCAAATAAAAAATAGAGAACTTTTGAGACCAAATAAGCATTTGATCTTTTGAGGACTCATTTTTAGCATCTTAGTAGCGTATTATATGGGTTCACTTTCATTGATTCCAATATTCGTTAAACTCACGCTCATTTTATCCCACAAATGCTTAAAACAGTGCAAATAGACTCCCAATTAAAAAATAGAGAGGTTTTGAGACCAAAGAAGCATTTGATGTTTTGAGGACTCATTTTTAGCATCTTTGAAGCGTATTATAAGCGTTCATTTGCTTAAATTCCAAAACTTGTCAAACTCACGCTCGTTTTATCCCACGAATGCTTAAAACTTTGGAAATAGACTCCAAATAAAAAATAGAGAACTATTAAGGACTCATTTTGAGCATCTTAGTAGCGTATTATAAGCATTCATTTGCTTAAATTCCAAACCCTGTCAAACTCGAGTTCGTTTTATCCCACGAATGCTTAAAACTTCGGAAATAGACTCCAAATAAAAAATAGAGAACTTTTGATATCGAATAAGCATTTGATCTTTGAAGGACTCATTTTTAGCATCTTACTAGCGTATTATAAGCGTTCACTTGCTTAGATTCCAAAATTTGTCAAGCTCACGCTCGTTTTATCCCACGAATGCATAAAACTGTGCAAATACACTCCAAATTAAAAAATAGAGAACTTTTGAAAACAAATAAGCATTTGATCTTTTGAGGACTCATTTTTAGTATCTTAGTAGCATATTTTATGCGTTCATTTGCTTAGATTCCAGAATTTGTCAAACTCACACTCGTTTTATCCCACGAATGCTGAAAATAGTGCAAATAGACTCCTAATTAAAAAATAGAGAACTTTTGAGACCAAATAAGCATTTGATCTTTTGAGGACTCATTTTGAGCATCTTAGTAGCGTATTATAAGCATTCATTTGCTTAAATTCCAAACCCTGTCAAACTCGAGTTCGTTTTATCCCACGAATGCTTAAAACTTCGGAAATAGACTCCAAATAAAAAATAGAGAACTTTTGATATCGAATAAGCATTTGATCTTTGAAGGACTCATTTTTAGCATCTTACTAGCGTATTATAAGCGTTCACTTGCTTAGATTCCAAAATTTGTCAAGCTCACGCTCGTTTTATCCCACGAATGCATAAAACTGTGCAAATACACTCCAAATTAAAAAATAGAGAACTTTTGAAAACAAATAAGCATTTGATCTTTTGAGGACTCATTTTTAGTATCTTAGTAGCATATTTTATGCGTTCATTTGCTTAGATTCCAGAATTTGTCAAACTCACACTCGTTTTATCCCACGAATGCTGAAAATAGTGCAAATAGACTCCTAATTAAAAAATAGAGAACTTTTGAGACCAAATAAGCATTTGATCTTTTGAGGACACATTTTGAGCATCTTAGTAGCATATTATAAGCATTCATTTGCTTAAATTCCAAAGCGTGTCAAACTCTAGCTCGTTTTATGCGACGAATGCTTAAAACTATGCAAATAGAATCCAAATTAAAAAATAAAGAACTTTTGAGACCAAATTAAGCATTTGATCTTTTGAGGACTCATAATTAGCATCTTAGTAGCGTATTATAGGCATTCATTTGCTTAAAATGCAAAACTTGTCAAACTCACGCTCGTTTTATCCCACGAATGCTTAATACATTGGAAATAGACTCCAAATAAAAAATAGAGAACTTTTGAGATCAAACAGCATTCAGTCTTTTGAGGACTCATTTTAAGCATCTCACTAGCGTGTTATATGCGTTCACTTGCTTAGATTCCAAAATTTGTCAAACTCACCCTCGTTTTATCCCACGAACGCATAAAACTGTGCAAATAGACTCCAAGTTATCAAATAGAGAACTTTTGAGACCAAATAAGCATTTGATCTTTTGAGGACTCATTTTTAGTATCTTAGTAGCGTATTTTATGCATCCATTTGCTTCGATTCCATTATTTGTCAAACTCAAGCTCGTTTTATCCCATGAATGCTTAAAACAGTGCAAATAGACTCCTAATTAAAAAATAGAGAACTTTTGAGACCAAATAAGCATTTGATCTTTTGAGGACACATTTTGAGCATCTTAGTACCGTATTATAAGCGTTCATTTGGTTAAATTCCAAAGCGTGTCAAACTCAAGCTCGTTTTAACCCACGAATATTTAAAATAGTGCAAATAGACTCCAAATTAAAAAATAGAGAACTTTTGAGACCAAATAGGCATTTAATCTTTTGAGCACTCATTTTTAGCATCTTAGTAACATATTACATGCGTTCATTTGCTTATATTTCAAAATTTGTCAATCTCATGCCAGTTTTATCCCAAGAATGCTTAAAACTATGCAAATAGACTCCAAATTAAAAAGTAGAGAAGTTTTGAGACCAAATAAGCATTTGATCTTTTGAGGACTCATTTCTAGCATCTGAGTAGGGCATTATATGCGTTCACTTGCTTAGATTCCAAAGTTTGTCAAACTCACACTCGTTTTATCCCACGAATGCTTAGAACTTTGGGAATAGACTCCAAGTAAAAAATAGCGAACTTTTGAGACCAAATATGCATTTGATCTTTTGAGGACTCATTTTTAGCATCTTAGTAGTGTATTATATGTGTTAACTTGCTTAGATTCCAAAATTTGTCAAACTCACGCTCCTTTTATCCCACGAATGCTTAAAACCGTACAAATAGACTCTAAATTAAAATATAGAGAACTTTTGAGACCAAATAAGCATTTGATGCTGTGAGGACTCATTTTTAGCATCTTAGTAGCATATTATATGCGTTCATTTTCTTAGATTCCAAAATTTGTCAACCTCACGCTCGTTTTATCCCACGAATGCTTGAAACTGTGCAAATGCACTCCAAATAAAAAAATAGAGAACTTTTGAGACCAAATCAGCATTTGATATTTTGAGGACGCATTTTTAGCATCTTAGTAGTGTATTGTATGCGTTCATTTGCTTAAATACAAAAACTTGTCAAAGTCACGCTCGTTTTAACCCACGAATGCTTAAAACAGTGCAAATAGACTCCTAATTAAAAAATAGAGAAGTTTTGAGACCAAATATGCATTTGATCTCCTGAGGACACATTTTGAGCATCTTAGTAGTGTAGTATACGCGTTCATTTGCTAAAATTTCAAAGCGTGTCAAACTCACGCTCGTTTTATCCCACGAATGCTTAAAACTTTGCAAATAGACCCCTAAATGAAAAATTGAGAAGTTTTGAGACCAAATAAGCATTTGATATTTTGAGGACTGATTTTGAGCATCTTAGTAGCGTATTATAAGCTTTCATTTGCTTAAATTCCAAAGCGTGTCAAACTCACGCTCGTTTTAACCCACGAATGCTTAAAACAGTGCAAATAGAGTCGTAAGTAAAAATTAGAGAAGTTTTGAGACGAAATAATCATTTGATCTTTTGAGGACACATTTTGAGCATCTTAGTAGCGTATTATAAGCATTCATTTGCCTAACTTTCAAAGCGTGTCAAACTCACGCCCATTTTATCCCACGAATGCTTAAAACTTTGCAAATAGACTCCTAATTGAAAAATAGAGAAGTTTTGAGACCAAATAAGCATTTGATCTTGTGAGGACACATTTTGAGCATCTTTGTAGCGTCTTATAAGCGTTCATTTGCTTAAATTCCAAAGCGTGTCAAACTCACGCTCGTTTTAACCCACGAATGCTTAAAACAATGCAGATAGACTCGTAAGTAAAAATTAGAGAAGTTTTGAGACCAAATAAGCATTTGATCTTTTGAGGACACATTTTGAGCATCTTAGTAGCGTATTATAAGCGTTCATTTGCCTAAATTCGAAATCGTGTCAAACTCAAGCTCGTTTTACCCCACGAATGCTTAAAACAGTGTAAATAGACTCCTAATTAAAAAATAATGAGGTTTTGAGACCAAATAAGCATTTGATCTTTTGAGGACACATTTTCAGAATCTTAGTGGCATATTATAAGTGTTCATTTGCTTAAATTCCAAAGCGTGTCAAACTCACGCTCGTTTTATCCAACGAATGCTTAAAATTTGCAAACAGACTCCTAATTGAAAAATAGAGAAGTTTTGAGACCAAATCACCATTTGATCTTTTGAGGACTCATTTTTAGAATCTTAGTAGCATATTATAAGCGTTCATTTGCTTAAATTCCAAAGCGTGTCAAACTCAAGCTCGTTTTATCCCACGAATGCTTAAAACTTTGCGAATAGACTCCAAATAAAAAATAGAGAACTTTTGAGACCAAATAAGCATTTTATCATTTGAGGACTCATTTTTAGCATCTTAGCAGCGTACTATATGTGTTCATTTGCTTAAATACAATAACTTGTCAAACTCACGATCGTTTTAACCCACGAATGCTTTAAACAGTGGAAATAGACTCAAAATTAAAAAATAGAGAACTTTTGAAACCAAATAAGCATTTAATCTTTTGGGGACTCATTTTTAGCATCTTAGTAGGGTATTATATGCGTTCATTTGCTTAGATTCAAAAAACTTGTCAAACTCACGCTCGTTTTATCCCACGAATGCTTAAAACTGTGCAAATAGACTCCAAATGAAAAAAATAGAGAACTTTGTTGACCAAATAAGCATTTGATCTTTTGAGGACTCATTTTTAGCATCTTAGTAGCGTATTATAATCGTTCATTGGCTTCAATTCCAAAGCTTGTCAAACTCACGCTCATTTTATCCCACGAATGCTTACACTTTTGAAATAGAGTCCAAATTAAAAAATAGAGAACTTTTGAGACCAACTAAGCATTTGATCTTTTGAGGACTCAATTTTAACATCTTAGTAGCGTATTATATGCGTTCATTTGCTTAAATTCCAAAACTTGTCAAACTCACGCTCGTATTATCCAACGAATGCTTAAAACTGTGCAAATAGACTCCAAATTAAAAATAGAGAACCGTTGAGACCAATTAAGCGTTTGATCTTTTGAGGACACATTTTGAGCATCTTAGTAGCATATTATAAGCGTTCATTTGCTTAAATTCCAAAGCGTGTCAAACTCACGCTCGTTTTAACCCACGAATGCTTAAAACAGTGCAAATAGACTCCTAATTAAAAAATAGAGAAGTTTTGAGACTAAATAAGCATTTGAACTTTTGCGAACACATTTTGAGCATCTTAGTAGCGTATTATAAGCGTTCATTTGCCTAAATTCCAAAGCGTGTCAAACTCACCCTCGTTTTATCCCACGAATGCTTAAAACTTTGCAAATAGACTCCTAATTGAAAAATAGAGACGTTTTGAGACCAAATAAGCATTTGATCTTTTGAGGACTCATTTTTACCATCTTAGCAGCATAATGAAGGAAAATTTATGTCCTAGTGAAGAACATTAAAGAACATTTGAATACAAATGCATAATATTAACAAATTAAATTAAACATGCATCCAAAATCAATTCATAAAACCCATGACTTTCAAAGCCTAGTAGATGGTGAACCATGACTCTTTAACAACATTAAAGAGATTAAGGATTTAGAGAATCATTACCCTTGAAGCTCATCCTTGATTACACAAGGGATTCACCCAAGTGGAGGGCCTTCAAGTCACCTCCTTGCTTCCTTGAGGATTGGTTCTCCAAAACACCAAAGATTTGATGTCTCCAAGTCTCTACACCAAAGATAAATTGTGAAGATAAAATGGATGACTTAGGGAAGAAGAAATTGCTAGATAACTCTCCCTAAGTGGCCGGCCTCCTTGTAGAAAATAGAGAGAAAAATTTCACCCAAATTTCTTAAGGAAAACCCTAAATGAAATAAAGCTATAAAGTTTAATTTATACTTCATTTCTTGTGAGTGGCAAACTTGTAAATAACACAAGTTTGCTACCCTTACTCATGTGGCCGGCCTCCCCTTTTGTTATTGGGCTAATTGCCCAATTTGTTTTAGTTGTCATACAACTTAAACATAATGGGCCTTGTGGACCAAAACACGTTTGGGCCCCGAAACCCAAAACCAACTTAGAAGCCCAATACGAACGTTTCGTATAATTAATTAACTAATTAATTAACTTTGACCATTCTTCAATTAACTATTTAATTGCTTATCAATTTCATTTAATTACTTCACTTTCATCTTTACTCGGTGTACGATCCATTAGGTTCCAATTAGCGAGGCAGTGGGCGATGTTACTCTTAACTATCGATTGTGAATTGAAATCACATTTCAATTCTCCCTTAAGATTAGTGTTTGCCAATCTTTAGGGCTACCACAAACCATGAGTGACACCTAGTAGCATGTCATGGTTACCCAAGCTAAGTAGAAGTGGTTGGAGAACCTATCCAGTTACAATTACAATGCAATACGGTCCTTCTCTAATACAATACTCTTAATCACATCGTTTAGGTGATAGTTTGTTTCATGTCTACTATCCAATGTGATACTTCTCTATATGATTCGCTTGAATAGGATTTGGAACAAACTTCCTTATTCATATTCATATGCTTTGGCCAAAGACTCTCGAATCATATCTTAGAGTATTCTCCTTCCATAAGGTTAGAGATCCCTTGTTGTGCATTCATATGTCTACATGACTAGATGGCTTGACCCCAACCATGCCGTGGACACTCCAAAGGAATGCCTTTTGACACGATCAAAGATCAAGGACCTAACCATTAGACATCAATGATGCCTCAGGTCAAAGGACTACTTTGCATATTGTAACCATCGAGTTCTTACATGACATGTATGTTTGAACTCTGTTTTGATCGTAGTTCAGTGTACTCGATTACTCTTTCAAGCACCTATGTGTTTGTCTTAGTGTCCAACACTAAATGACTTGAGACTTGTCATATCCACGCTTGAGTCGACATAACACATACTAACCTTAGCAGATTGTCAATGCCCAATTGGCAACCCTATGGCTAGGAACGTTTTAGGAATGAGCATAAGAGAAAGGTCTCGTAAATCTAACTTACTTAGATCACTTATCTCTTAGATCAAATACATTCCTTGGATTCCCTTATTGATTAAACACAAGATACAATAAACAGTGATTAACAATAAGCTTTGCCCTCTATTAAACATTTATAAGTTTAATACAATAAGTATTCCAAAAAGCTATTACATCAAATGAGTGGCTTTGTGGGCATACTTCCAACACATACTATATCCGTTCATTTGCTTAAATACAACAACTTGTCAAACTCACGATCGTTTTAACCAACGAATGCTTCAAACTTCGCAAATAGACTCAATATTAAAAAATAGAGAACTTTTGAAACCAAATAAGCATTTAATCTTTTGAGGACTCATTTTTAGCATCTTAGTAGCGTATTATATGCGTTCATTTGCTTAGATTCAAAAAACTTGTCAAACTCACGCTCGCTTTATCCCACGAATGCTTAAAATTGTGCAAATAGACTCGAAATGAAAAAATAGAGAACTTTTGAGACCAAATAAGCATTTGATCTTTTCAGGACTCATTTTTAGCATCTTAGTAGCGTATTATAAGCGTTCATTTGCTTAAATTCCAAAGCTTGTCAAACTCACGCTCATTTTATCCCACGAATGCTTAAAACTTTTCAAATAGACTCCAAATTAAAAAATAGAGAACTTTTGAGACCAAATAAGCGTTTGATCTTCTGAGGACTCATTTTTAACTTCTTAGTAGCGTATTATATGCGTTCATTTGCTTAGATTCCAAAATTTGTCAAACTCACGCTCGTTTTATCCCACGAATGTTTAAAACTGTGCAAATAGACTCCAAATTAAAAAATAGAGAACTTTTTAAACCAAAAGAGCATTTGATCTTTTGAGGACTCATTTTTAGCATCTTAGTAGCGTATTATATGGGTTAATTTGCCTAAATTCCTAAATTTGTCAAACTCACGCTCGTTTTATCCCACGAATGCTTAAAACAGTGCAAATAGACTCCTAATTAAAAAATAGGGAGGTTTTGGGACCAAATAAGCATTTGATCTTTTGAGGACTCATTTTGAGCATCTTAGTAGGGTATTATAAGCGTTCATTTGCTTAAATTCCAAAGCGTGTCAAACTCACGCTCGTTTTATCCCACGAATGCTTCAAACTTTGCAAATATACTCCAAATAAAAAATAGAGAACTTTTGAGATCAAATCAGCATTTGATATTTTGAGGACTTATTTTTAGCATCTTAGTAGCATATTATATGCGTTCATTTGGTTAAATACAATAACTTGTCAAACTCACGCTCGTTTTAACCCACGAATACTTAAAATAGTGCAAATAGACTCCAAATTAAAAAATAGAGAACTTTTGAGACCAAATAAGCATTTAATCTTTTGCGGACTCAGTTTTAGTATCTTAGTAGCGTATTATATGCGTTCATTTGTTTAGATTCCAAAACTTGTCAAACTCACGTTCGTTTTGTCCCACGAATGCTTGATGGGAAATATATAAGCACACAAATTAAACCCTCTTTTTATCAATTGTAGCAAGTATGTAAGTAGGGATCGTTCTAGGCCGGGGATTAGGAGGGATTGCTAAATCACTTGAAAACTGACTCAAAAACGTAAAAACAAAGTTAAAACACTAAACTAGACTCAAAGAATGCAAAACTATAGTTTAAAACGCTCAAACAAACCAAAAGACTCAAAATAGCAAACAAACACTCAAAACTGCCATAAAACCACTTTCTAGGCAGTTTTGAGCACAAAGGAAGAATTTGGACGAAAATAGTTATAACTTGACTCAAGACACTTAAAAACACAAACTAAATTGATTTCTAACTAATTTGACACTCAAAATAAAGGGGGAATTGGTTTTGACGAATTTGAAAACAAAACATAAACTTCTTAAAACAAAACATATTTTAAAACGAATTTGGTTTAAATGAATGGATGGGAAGCTAGCTAAGGGGTTCTTCTCCACACATGTCATACTTGCATACAAAATGATTTCTAGTTGCTTTTCAATAAACCATGGATTCTCAACGCCCCAGATTAACCGTGAATTGCACTAATTAACCCTCAGATTTTCCTAACGTTATTGAATTGGATGATTGCATACGACAACCCAGAACATTCCCCACAAGTTCCCTACATGAATTGCATAATAGAGATACAAGCAAGAATCATTAAGTTCTATGAAAACCATAAGCATTGACGAAGCATTCATTACTATGAATTGCATGAAACTTATACCAAGAATTTACTTAACACGATTGTGATCAACAACCTTTACTACTTGCGAATATAAGTTCATAACGATTAGGTGAAATTCCCTTATATCCTAGCATTCAATTTATGCATGCAAACTAAGCGGGCCCTCTTAACCAACATACACAAATCAGTTTTAGTTCAAACGGATAAGTAAATTGAAATCACAATTTATGAATCACAACTAGAGGTAATCAAATCATATAGCAAGCATGGACATGGTTTCGAATTACCCCCCTAGCTAAGGGGGAATTAGTTCCTCATGATAGCAAATAAACAAAGAAAACTAAATTAAAACATTAAAAACCAAGATAGACAAGACCTAGAATTGCTTCATCGATTCAATGCTTTGAATGGCATTCACGACTCCAAATGGCACCTTTTCCTTCCTTCCTTGAATAATTGCGACACAAGAGGGATTTTTTGTGTGGATTTGTGGTGGTGGATGGATGTAGGGGAATTATGGTAGAGGGTGGTGGTTTGTTTGCTGCACAAAGGATGGTATTTATAGGCTGAAATTCGAAGCCCCTATGTAGCAAAGGAAAAGGATTTAAAGGCCTAATTTGTATAGGATAATAACACACAATCCTCGAAGGAAAAGGCTAAGGCTTTTAGAAACCAAGGGGGAAAGGAATAATCAGGTTTCTAGAAGTTCTAGAAAGGTTTGGGGCGTCACTTTTGTAGGACAAGGGATAAGGCCTTCTAGAAAGGTTGTTTTGTGGCTGATTCCTAGAAAAACAAGGGATAAGGTGTGGCACCTTTGTAGGAAGGGATATGGCTTTTAGAAATCAGTTTTTAAGTCTCCAAATAGGAAAAGAAATCCCTTTTATAGCTGAAATCTTTATGCATTAGGATTAGGAATGCTTGTCTTGGTCAATCCTTCTTCTTCTTGGATTCCTTTTCCTTCTTGGACTTGGAAAACTTCTTTGTTACTGAAACTTTAGGCCAATGAGGTTTAACTCTCCTACTTCAAGTAGGAAACCTTGTTTGAGTAGGAAACTTCAATCTTCTAGGAATCCCAATTCAACTAGGAAACCTATTTCAACTAGTAATCCTAATTTAACTAGGAATCCTAATTCAACTAGGAATCCTAATTCAACTAGGATTCCATCTTCCATTAGGGACTTTCCTACTTCAACTAGGAAACCTTGCTCAAGTAGGAATCATCATCTTCAAGTCTTCAATTTCGTCCATCCTCTTGGCTCCAAGCATATGATATCCATTCCAAGCTCTAATTTGCTCCAAAAGGCTCCAAAATGCATCCTTTTGCATACTTTGCCTTTAAAACCTGAAAATACATAAAACTAGCTTAAAAGACTACTTTACTAAGGAAAGACACTATAAATGCACCAGAACAAGCTAAACTAAGGTGCATAAATATGCCCTTATCAATGCTTAAAACTGTGCAAATAGATTCCAAATTAAAAAACAGAGAACTTTTGAGACCAAATAAGCATTTGATCTTTTGAGGACTCATAACTAGCATCTTAGTAGCATATTATAAGCGTTCATTTGGTTAAATTCCAAAGCATGTCAAACTCACGCTCGTTTTATCCCACGAATGCTTAAAACTTCGCAAATAAACTCCAAATAAAAAATAGAGAACTTTTGAGACCAAATAAGAATTTGAACTTTTGAGGACTCATTTTTAGCATCTTAGTAGCATATTATATGCGTTCATTTGCTTAGATTCCAAAATTTGTCAAACTCATGCTCATTTTATCCCACGAATGCTTAAAACATTGCAACTAGACACCAAATAAAAAATGGAGAACTTTTGAAACCAAATAAGCATTTGAACTTTTGAGGACTCATTTTTCGCATCTTAGTAGCGTATTATATGCGTTCATTTGCTTAGATTCCAAAATTTGTCAAACTCACGCCCGTTTTATCCCAAGAATGCTTAAAACTGTGCAAATAGACTCCAAATTAAAAAATAGAGAAGTTTTGAGACCAAATAAGCATTAGATCTTTTGAGGACTCATTTTTAGCATCTCAGTAGGGTATTATATGCATTCACTTGCTTAGATTCCAAAATTTGTCAAACTCACGCTCGTTTTATCCCACGAATGCTTAGAACTTTGGGAATAGACTCCAAATAAAAAATAGCGAACTTTTGAGACCAAATAAGCATTGGATCTTTTGAGGACTCATTTTTAGAGTCTTACTAGCGTATTATATGTGTTCATTTGGTTAGATTCCAAATTTAGTCAAACTCACGCTTGTTTTATCCCGCGAATGCTTAAAACTGTGCAAATAGACTCCAAATTAAAAAATAGAGAACTTTTGAAACCAAATAAGCATTTCATCTTTGGAGGACTCATTTTGAGCATCTTAGTTGCGTATTATATGCGTTCATTTGCTTAGCTTCCAAAATTCCTGAAACTCACGCTCGTTTTATCCCACGAATGCTTAAACCTTTGGAAATAACCTCCAAATAAAAAATAGAGAACTTTTGTGACAAAATAAGCATTTGATCTTTTGAGGACTCATTTTTAGTGTCTTAGTAGCGTATTATACGCATTCATTCGCTTAGCTTCCAAAATTTGTCAAACTGACGCTCGTTTTATCCCACGAATGCATAAAACTGTGCAAATAGACTCCAAATTAAAAAATAGAGAACTTTTGAGACCAAATAAGCATTTCATCTTTGGAGGACTCATTTTTAGTATCTTAGCAGTGTATTATATGCGTTCATTTGGTTAGATACCAAATTTAGTCAAACTCACGCTTGTTTTATCCCGCGAATGCTTAACACTGTGCAAATAGACTCCTAATTAAAAAATAAAGACGTTTTGAGACCAAATAAGCATTTGATCTTTTGAGGACGCAATTTTAGCATCTTAGTAGCGTATTATACGCGTTTATTTGCTTAGATTCCAAAATTTGTCAAACTCACGCTCGTTTTATCCTACGAATGCTTAAAATTGTGCAAATAGAGTTCAAATTAAAAAATAAAGAACATTTGAAACCAAAAGAGCATTCAATCTTTTGAGGACTCATTTTTAGCATCTTAGTAACGTATTATATGTGTTCATTTGTTTAGATTCCAAAATTTGTCAAACTCACGATCTTTTTATCTTACGAATGCTTAAAACTTTGCAACTAGACTCCAAATTAAAAAATAGAGAACTTTTGAGAGTAAATATGCGTTCGATCTTTTAAGGACTCAATTTGGGCATCGTTGTAGCATATTATATGCATTCATTTGATTAAATACTAAAACTTGTCAAACTCACGCTTGTTTTAACCCACGAATGCTTAAAACAGTGCAAATACACTCGTCATTAAAAAATAGAGAAGTTTTGAGACCAAATAAGCATTTGATCTTTTGAGGACACATTTTGAGCATCTTAGTAGCGTATTATAAGCGTTCGTTTGCTTAAATTCCAAAGCGTGTCAAACTCACGCTCGTTTTATCCCACGAATGCTTAAAAATTTGCAAATAGACTCGAAATAAAAAATAGAGAACTTTTGTGACCAAATAAGCATTTGATCTTTTGAGGACTCATTTTTAGTGTCTTAGTAGCCTATTATATGTGTTCAGTTGCTTAGATTCCCAAATTGGTCAAACTGACGCTCGTTTTATTCCACGAATGCTTAAAACTGTGCAAATAGACTCCAAATTAAAAAATAGAGAACTTTTGAGACCAAATCAGCATTTGATCTTTTGAGGACTCATTTTTAGCATCTTAGTAGTGTATTTTATGCGTTCAATTGCTTAGATTCCAAAATTTGTCAAACTCACGATCGTTTTATCCCACGAATGCTTAAAACATTGCAACTAGACTCCAAATTGCAAAATAGAGAACTTTTGCGACCAAATAAGAATTTGATCTTTTGAGGACTCATTTTTAGCATCTTAGTAGCGTATTATATGCGTTCATTTTCTTAGATTCCAAACTTTGTCAAATTCACGCTCGTTTATCCCACGAATGCTTAAAACTGTGCAAATAGACTCCAAATTAAAAAATAGAGAACTTTTGAGACCAAATAAGCATTTGATCTTTTGAGGACTCATTTTTAGAGTCTTAGTAGCGTATTATATGCGTTCATTTTCTTAGATTCCAAAATTTGTCAAATTCACGCTCGTTTTATCCCACGAATGCTTAAAACTGTGCAAATTGATTCCAAATTAAAAATAGAGAACTTTTGAGACCTAATAAGCATTTGATCTTTTGAGGACTCATTTTTAGCATCTTAGTAGCGTATTATATGCATTCATTTGCTTAGATTCCAAAATTTTTCAAACTCACGATCTTTTTATCTTACGAATGCTTAAAACTTTGCAACTAGACTCCAAATTAAAAAATAGAGAACTTTTGAGAGCAAATAAGCATTTGATCTTTTAAGGACTCATTTTGAGCATCTTAGTAGCGTATTATATGCGTTCATTTGATTAAATACTAAAACTTGTCAAACTCACGCTCGTTTTAACTCACGAATGCTTAAAACAGTGCAAATACACTCGTAATTAAAAAATAGAGAAGTTTTGAGACCAAATAAGCATTTGATCTGTTGAGGACACATTTTGAGCATCTTAGTAGCGTATTATAAGCGTTCATTTGCTTAAATTCCAAAGCGTGTCAAACTCACGCTCGTTTTATCCCACGAATCCTTAAAAGTTTGCAAATAGACTCGAAATAAAAAATAGAGAACTTTTGAGACCAAATAAGCATTTGATCTTTTTAGGACTCATTTTTAGCATCTTAGTAGCGTATTATATGCGTTAATTTGCTTAAATTCCAAAGCTTGTCAAACTCACACTCGTTTTATCCCACGAAAGCTTAAAACATTGCAAATAGACTCCTAATTAAAAAATACAGAGGCTTTGAGACCAAATAAGCATTTGCTATTTTGAGGACACATTTTGAGCATCTTAGTAGCGTATTATAAGTGTTCATTTGCTTAAATTCCAAAGCGTGTCAAACTCACGGTCGTTTTATCCCACGAATGGTGATAGGAGCATATTTATGCTACTTAGTTAGCTTGTTTTCTTACACTTACGTAGTTAGTTATTGTTTATTATAGTGATTGAAGCTATTTTTGTGTGTTTGTAGGTCCAAATGGCCAGTGAAGCAATAAAGTGTGTTTTGGTGCATTTTAGAGCTAAATTGAGCTTAAATGGAGTACATGCATATGGAGCACCATGGATGGACGAATTTGGAGCTAAAAGGAGCTAGGAATCTGTTTTAATGATGAAGAAACAAGTTTGAGACAAAGAAGATAAGGAAAGTGCAAGAAAGGTGGAACATTATCCAAAACATTATCCATATCCTTATCTTATCCAACATTATCCAAACATGTTCCATAAAACATGCTACATGTCTCATGTCATGTTTTATGTCATGTTCCATGTCTTGTCTCTTCTAGAAGGCCTTATCCATTCCAAAAGACATGCCTTGTGTTTCATGCCTTGTTCTTGCCTAAAAACATGCTGAAATGTCTTTCTAGAAGCCTAAAACAGAATTCCTACAAAAGTGGCGCCTAGAACCTTTCTAGAAGGCCTTTGCCTTGCCTTGCAAGCCATCCCCCTTTCCCTCCAATTTGTGCCGCACCTTTTCCCCTTTGGATTTCTAATTTAATTGGCCCTTTTCGTTGTGGATTTGGGTTAATTGGGCCATAAACCTTTTCCCTTGTGGACTTACAATTCCTGCTGCACCTAGGGGCCCTAATCCCTCACTTATGCTAAGTCCAAGCCCTAATCTAATTGACCTACGGTTTGTGGTGCCTATATATATATATATATATATGTATATATATATATTTTTTTTACATTGTGACCCTTATGCCCATTCACCCAGAAACCACAAAGTGCCACAGCCACCATCATTCATTTGTTCAAACCATCCATTCAATTCTGCCACAGCAACCACCACACAACCATCCCTTCACCATGAGCAACCACCTTGTGCAGCCACCATTGGAGGAGAGAGGGATTAGTGCCGTGCAGTCCAAGGGAAGGAAGAAACTTTGCACATGCCATCTGCCACCATGGGAGTGTCTAGATTTCTTTCTTCTCTTGTTTTTCTTTTCATGTTTAATTTAATTTGCTTTTCAATTATGTTAAACATGTGGAACTAATTTCTTTTTAGTTAGAGGCGAATTTGAAGCCATGGACATATGTTGGTTATGATTTGATTTACTCCAGTTATGAATTCATGAATTATGCATGTGGTTTACTTTTCTGTGTTGATTAAGAACTTGTTTATGTATGTGGGTTGAGGGTCGACACTTAATTTGCATGCATGGATTTGATGCTAGGATATAAGGGAATTTCACCTAATCGTTATGAACTTATATTCATGAGTAGTAAAGATCGCTAGTCACAATTGCGTTTAGTAAACCCTAGGTTGGATTAACATGCATATTACAAGTTATGAATGCCTAGTCGATGTTTATGATTTCCATTGAACTTAATGATCTTTATTGCATGTCTCTATCATGCGTATTCCATAGTTAGAGAGTTTGATGAAGAATAATTTGGTTGTGATGCGTATCCAATCCAATTCAATGAATCTAGGGAAATCTGAAAGTTAATTTAAGTGGGCCAAATTAACTTGGAGCATTGTCATTCATAGTTTGTTGAAATCATAATTGGGAATCAAGTTATATGCATATGTTCATGTGTGGATAAGGACCCCTCTAACTAGTGTCTCATCATTCAATTTCATCACAATTTGTTTTCTTTGAAGTTTGTTTATAAGTTTCTGTTTTAAATTCAATTTCGCCAAAACAAACCCCCTTGTTCTTAAATTGTGTTTCTAGTGTCTAAATCAGTTTTCTTTTAATCTTTTGAGTCCATTAAGTTGATTTTCGTCCAATTCACTTGTTAGGCCTAGAATTGAGTCTTTTTGGTTGTTTCTTGCTGTTTTGAGTGTTTGAAGTCACTTTTGAGTCTATAGAGTCTAGTTAAGTATTTTTGAGTCTTTTTCACATTTATTAGCATCCCTAGTTAATCCACGGTCAAGAACGATCCCTACTTGCTCATTTTGAGACCAAATAAGCATTTGCTCATTTGAGGACACATTTTGAGCATCTTAGTAGCATATTATAAGCGTTCATTTGCTTAAATTCCAAAGCATGTCAAACTCACGCTCGTTTTATCCCACGAATGGTTAAAACTTTGGAAATAGACTCCAAATAAAAAATAGAGAACTTTTGAGACCAAACAAGCATTTGATCTTTTGACGACTCATTTTTAGCATCTTAGTAGCGTATTATATGCGTTCATTTGCTTAGATTCTAAAATTTGTCAAACTCACGCTCGTTTTATCCCACGAATGATTAAAACTTTGCAAATAAACTCCAAATAAAAAATAGAGAACTTTTGAGACCAAATAAGCATTTGATCTTTTGAGGACTCATATTTAGCATCTTAGTAGTGTATGATATGTGTTCACTTGCTTAGATTCCAAAATTTGTCAAACTCACGCTCGTTTTATCCCACGAATGCTTAAAACTGCGCAAATAGACTCCAAATTAAAACATAGAGAACTTTTGAGACCAAATAGGCATTCGATCTTTTGAGGACTCAGTTTTAGCATCTTAGTAGCATATTATATGAGTTCATTTGCTTAGATTCCAAAATTTGTCAAAATCACGCTCGTTTTATCCCACGAATGCTTAAAACATTGCAAATAGAATCCAAATTAAAAAAACAGAGAACATTTGAGATCAAATAAGCCTATGATCTTTATGGGAGTCATTTTTAGCATCTTAGTAGCGTATTATATGGGTTCATTTGCTTAGATTCCAAAATATGTCAAACTCACGATCTTGTTATCCCACGAATGCTAAAAACTTTGCAAACAGACTCCAAATTAAAAAATAGAAAACTTTTGACACAAAATAAGCATTCGATCTGTTGAGGACTCATTTTTAGCATCTTAGTAGCGTATTATATGCGGTCATTTGCTTAGATTCCAAAATTTGTCAAACTCACGCTCGTTTTATCCCACGAATGCTTGAAACTTTGCAAATAGACTTCAAATTAAAAAATAGAGAATTTTGAGACCAAATAAGCATTTGATCATTTGAAGACTCATTTTAAGCATCTTACTAGCATATTATATGCGTTCATTTGATTAAATACTAAAACTTGTCAAACTCACGCCCGTTTTAACCCACGAATACTTAAAACAAGGCAAATACACTCGTAATTTAAAAATAGTGAAGTTTTCAGACCAAATAAGCATTTGATCTATTGAGGACACATTTTGAGCATTTTAGTAGCATATTGTAAGCATTCATTTGCTTAAATTCCAAAGCGTGTCAAACTCACGCTCGTTTGCAAATAGACTCCAAATAAAAAATAGAGAACTTTCAAGACCAAATAAGCATTTGATCTTTTCAGGACTCATTTTTAGCATCTTAATAGCGTGTTATATGCGTTCATTTGCTTACATTCCAAAACTTGTCAAACTCACGCTCGTTTTATCCCACGAATGCTTAAAACTTTGGAAATAGACTCCAAACAAAAAATAGAAAACTTTTGGGACAAAATAAGCAATCCATCTGTTGAGGACTCATTTTTAGCATCTTAGTAGCATATTATATGCTGTCATTTGCTTAGATTCCAAAATTTGTCAAACTCACGCTCGTTTTATCCCACGAATGCAAAAAACTTTAAAAATAGACTCCAAATAAAAAAATAGAGAACCTTTGAGACAAAATAAGCATTCGATCTGTTGAGGACTCATTTTTAGCATCTTAGTAGCGTATTATATGCGTTCATTTGTTTGGATTCTAAAATTTGTCAAACTCTTGCTCGTTTTATCCCAGGAATGATTAAAACTTTGCAAATAAACTCCAAATAAAAAATAGAGAACTTTTGAAACCAAATAAGCATTTAATCTTTTTACGACTCATTTTTAGCATCTTAGTAACGTATTATATGCGTTCATTTGATTAAATACTAAAACTTGTCAAACACACGCTCGTTTTATCCCACAAATGCTTAAAACTTTGCAAATAGACTCCAAATTAAAAAAACAGAGAACTTTTGAGGCCAAATAAGCATTTGATCTTTTTAGGAGTCATTTTTAGCATCTTAGTAGCGTATTATATGTGTTCATTAGCTTAGATTCCAAAATTCAAAGCCACGCTCGTTTTATCCCACGAATGCTTAAAACTTTGCAAATAGACTCCAAATTAAAAAATAGAGAACTTTTGAGACCAAATAAGCATTTGATCTTTTGAGGACTCATTTTTAGCATCTTAGTAGTGTATGAAATGTGTTCACTTGCTTAGATTCTAAAATTTGTCAAACTCACGCCCGTTTTATCCTACGAATGCTTAAAACTGCACAAATAGACTCCAAATTAAAAAATAGAGAACTTTTGGGGCCAAATAGGCATTCGAACTTTTGAGGACTTAGTTTTAGCATCTTAGTAGCGTATTATATGCGTTCATTTCCTTAGATTCCAAAATTTGTCAAACACATGCTTGTTTTATCCCACGAATGCTTAAAACTTCGCAAATAGACTCCAAATAAAAAATAGAGAACTTTTGAGACCAAATAAGCATTTGATCTTTTGAGGACTCATTTTTCGCATCTTAGTAGCGTATTATATGCGTTAATTTGCTTAGATTCAAAAATTTATCAAAGTCACGATCTTTTTATTTCACGAATGCTTATAACTTTGCAAATAGACTACAAATTAAAAAATAGAGAACTTTTGAGACCAAATATGTTGGAAATGTGCCCTAAAACCAATCATATGATGATACTTTACGGACATTTCACATGATTAAACTAATCTAGTTTAATATCAAGGGCAAAGATTATTGTTTGAGCGGTCTCATATAAATGTTATATGCTTAAACGATAAAGTCCAAGGAATATGTGATTGGGAGAATGCGATCTAAATAGTTAGATTCATGAGACCATTCTTTCGTAGACACATCCTAAACGTTCCTGATCATAGGATTGCCAATTGGGCATTGACAGTCCGTTAAGATCAGTACGTGTTATGTCTTCTCTCAGGGAGAGTGACTAGTCTCGAGTCATTGGTGTGAGTGACACCAAGACAAGTACGTAGGTGCTCAATAGAGAATGAGTTCACTGAACACGATCAACGACGAGTTCTCATATTCATGTCACGTGAGAACTCATGGTTAGGATAATGCAAATTAGTCCTTTGACCTGAGGCATCATAGTTGTCTTGTGGTTAGGTCCTTGATCTTTGATCGTGTCAAAAGGCATTCCTTTGGAGTGTCCACGGCATGGTTGGGGTCAAGCTATCTAGTCATGGAGACAAGTGAATGCGCAACAAGGGATCTCTAACCTTCAAACCGTTGAGGGAGAATACTCTATGATATGATTTAGAATCTCTGGCCAGAGTATGAATGAGATGTTGGAATGCGTTCCAGATCACATTCAAGGTAATCATATAAGCACGAGATTCACATTGGATAGTAGACATGAATAAACTATCAAGCCAAACAATGTGGTCAAGAGTATTGGATTAGAGAAGGACCGTATTGCATTTGTAATCCTAAACTGAATAGGTTCTCCACCTCTTCTGATTAGCTTGGGTAACCATGATATGCTGCTAGGTGTCACTCATGGTTTGTGGAAGCCCTAAACGTGTGTAAACACTAAAGGGAGAATTGAAAGTTAGTTTCAAATTCACAATCGATTTGAAAGAGTTTGAATCGCCCACTGCCTCGCTAAAAGGAACCTAATGGATCGTACACCGTGTAAGGTAGAGATTGAAGATTCAACGGAAATGAGTAAGAATAATTAAATAGTTTAATTATTTATGGCAAGGATTAATTAATATGATTATTAATCAAACGAATAAGTTCGTTAAAGACCTCGGGATGGTTTTGGACCTTAAGGCCCAATGGGCTTCGAACGTCAAGTCCATTGACTTAAGTTGTATGACAACTTAATAAATAATGATTTAACAAAGGCCCAAAATACTCCAAAATATCCCTAAGGCCGGCCAACTAGTGAAGGGTAGCAAACTTGGACTTATTTACAAGTTTGCCACTCAAATGAATTAAGGTATAAATATGATTTTATAGCCAAAATTCATTAAGGGTTTGTTTTGGGAAATTGGAGAGAAGAAAAGCTCTCCCTTCTCTCTAAAATGGCCGGCCACTTTGAGGAAATAATCTAGCAATTCAACTTCCTCAAAGTCACTCATTTCTTCTTCATCTAACCTTGGTGTGGAGACTTAGAGGTTCCCAATTTTGGGAACTTGGAGAAACCATTTCATCCAACCAAATCCATAGATCTTAGATGCAAGGAATGAAGGCCCTCTCTTTGGGTGATTAGCCTTTGCTTATGCAAAGAGGAATCTACAAAGGTATTAATCTCAACTCACTTGTTTTGAGTTGTTTAAAGGTTCACCAATCTACTAGGCTTTGAACATTCATGGTTAATGTTTTGTTTTTAAGTATATGCAAGCATGATTCCGCCTTTAATTTGTTAATTGCATGCTAATGATATTGCTTAAATGAACATGATCTTCCAAAATAATCCTTCAAGTGGTATCAGAGCCTAGGTCTAGTAGTTGGTGAATCCTTTTGGGTTTTGTAGTTCATAATATGTGATTTAAAAGTTGTAAAATGTTACAAGCTTTATTCTTGTTTTATGAATGTAAATTTTGTTGGAAAATTTGGCATCTCAAATGTTGTAGATGTAGTTCATATGAGCATGAATATTGAAGCTAAAATTTGGTGCCAAGAATTTTGGGATTT
Source organism: Crataegus laevigata (assembly GCA_963580275.1). Lineage (NCBI taxonomy): Eukaryota > Viridiplantae > Streptophyta > Magnoliopsida > Rosales > Rosaceae > Crataegus > Crataegus laevigata. The sequence goes on from OY756952.1 coordinate 20,353,102, forward strand.
TCGGCCAAATTAAAAGGGTGATTTTTTGGGTTCTTGTTTGTCTTGTTAAAGTGTTTTTCAAGTGACTTTTGGAACCCCTAAGTACCCTAGTTTGGTTATATGTTATTTCCCTTAAGTTTAAGTGATTTTGAAATGTTTTTGGATGAAAAATGTTCATGGAACTTTTATGGGTTTCTCATGAATGTTCTTCATGTTCTTGATGTTCTTGCCAAGAACAATAAAGCTTGTGGTTTTGATTCAAAGTTTTGAATTATTTCATAAAGTTTTGTTATAAGATATTTTCATATATTTATTAATGATTAACATTTTTAATGTTAGTCAAAAACTTTGTAAATATCTTAGATATTTGAATATAAAAGATGAAAGTATTTTTGGTGGTGTGAAAGGATTAATTTCCTTTCACACACACACCTTGCATGGTTTTATGAAACCAAAACCACCTCACAAAAACTTTGAAATTTTTTTTTAAAATCTTGTCAAAACCGGCCACCCTATAGATTAGGGTTATTTTGGGCCTTTTGTGCAATTACATAAAGTTTTGATACTTTTGTGTATTTGCATTTTGGCCCAAAAGTTTACGTTTTTACGTAAAGGTCCAAAATCACTAAAAGGACAAATTGTTTTGATCCTTTAATGAAGTTTTAACTTTTGATGAAATTTTTGGGTTCTAGTTGTAATTACATAAAGTAGTGAACTTTTGTGTTTTTACAAAGTGACCCCAAAAGTTTAAGTATTTGCAAAATAGCCCAAAAGTTGAGGTTAATTGCACTATGGCCCAAATAAGTTGAGGTCTTTGCACTTTGGCCCAAATGTTGAGGTTAATTGCATTATAGCCCAAATAAGTTGTGGTTATTAATATTGGCCCAAATTAGGTAGAGAACAAAAATTGTTTTGTCTCTTTAAATGAGAATTGGATTTTCATTTTAGTTAGCTCCATTTAAATCAAATTTTATGGATACAAAAACCAAATGAAAAATGTTGCATTCAATTTAATTAGTTAAAGTGTTAATTAATTAAAGGGTGATTATGAACCTAAGCCTACGATAATTGAGCTATGTGAAAGGCCGTTTCAAATTTGTTTGAACCATGGGAATGTGTAGATTAGATTTTGGTTGTAATTTGATTAGATCAAATGTTGTAAAAGAGCATAAGCTCTTCTTTAATTTAAAGTAATTTGATTTGATCAATTGTTGTAAAAGAGCATAAGCTCTTCTTTACTTTGAAGTACTTCTTTCTTGCTTTATTTGATATGCATGAAAATGAAGTAGTTGGGTCCAACGCCCCTAAGACAACACGCCTTAATGTGATTAAACGCGTAACTAAAATCAATCACCATCCCTAGTCCGAGATTCAACACAAGGCTCGTGTTGGATCTAATAAAAAGGTTCATAGTCATCCTAAGGCCCTAAGGCAACTATATAGTCCATCAATGAATGCAAACCTTATGTTAGTAGTATCATGTACTCTTGCTTTAAAAACCGTTTTAAAAGCTTAGTGGGAGTATCATATACAACTAAATAAATCATATGGACCAATAGTTGTGATAGGACCAAAAATGTTTTAATTGGATTAAAATGTATATTTATATGTGATGAGACCTAAAAACCCTCAACCAAACGAATATTAAGTTGATAAGCGAGAGATGCTTAGAATGTCTCTTCATGGCCTTCCACCATGATAGGTTCAATCGTGTGTGACTCATACACCGTATTCGTCCAGTTCTGGGGTTGCAAAGTATGTGCTTACATTCAGGAGAAGCCTATAAACATATGATGAGGTGAAAGTAGGCAACGAGTATGGCCAATAAGATATTCTTCTGAGGCCATTCTTGAACCCCTACTTGAACTAGCATGGTGGGAATGACTTAACTAAGTGCAATGATGCCAATAAGATATTCTTCTGAGGCATCATTCTCTAGAGGCCAAATTAGATGGGTTCTTACATTAGATGTAAATGAGTAAGCGTACTCTCTCATTATTATTATTGCTTGCCAATAAGATATTCTTCTGAGGTGGGCTTGGTAATAGTGAGTCTCCCATACCCTACTAAGAGTTTCCTCCAAAACTCTCGAATTCCGATGAGGGATATGGAATTTGCCAAAAATAGTGGGTGATGCTATTTTGATTTAAAGACCCGGATCAAATAGCTTAAAATCAATCAATTTATATTCGTTATGTATTTGTTTACCAATATATTTGCAAACGCTATCCAATACTTGACAAAGAAAAACCGAACGCTTTAGTTTCCGAACTTGGTACCACAATCCCATAGATTGTCTTGAATGGATTGTACAAGTGCCTAAGTAGTCTCATCCTCACAATCTTCCTATTGATAAATGTATCATTGGAAGAACATGTTAGATAAGTCTATGAAGAAAAGGACAACAATTTTATTGTCATAATTCTTCAAATACAAATTGTTGTATGAAGAAATAAGAGTTGCTTTGAACAACCCTTAATCAACGCAAACATTAAGTGCTTGTCTCTTTGTTACATGAACAAGGAACTTGAGAAGAAAGCACAAGGGCATGGACACTTTATGTGCCATGATTCTTCACTTACAAATCGTTGTATGAAGAAATGAGAGTTGCCTTGCACAACTCTTGAATGTTTGTAAATATGTTTAGAACATAATGGTTGGTTGACAAAAATAGTCCATCAACATGGACTTATGATGATTTTGAATCATTGAGTGTTGAAGTGTTAAACCACTTAACGAGACGGAAACTAGTCAAGGACTTCACTTTTGTGTCCCTATCCTAATCGTTCACTGAGTTTATTGTAAACTATATAGTGAACAATAACCACACGCTCTCCAAATCGTTTGATGTGTAAAACACAATTGAAATAAGTTTCAAGAGAGATAGTGGGAGTTTAGGGACCATGACTATTGTAGTCAAAGGAGAAGTCAAATGAAGAAGATAAAATTTAACTCCAAGGGAACAAACTTTCTTTATGAAAGGATGGACATTGGAAGGGGTATTTGCAAGAAATGTCTTGCAAGTGTCAAGAACACACCTTTTTCAAGGTGTTGTAAAATGTTCTTGAAAAGTTCAAAACAGTTGGTTCTTCTACTTGAATGCTTGATTCAGTATTAGTAACTATGTTTTACAAATCGTTGTAAAAGTGTGGCTAATAAGAAGTAGAAGATTAATGAGAGAAGAGAAAGTACTTCACATTCGGAAAGTGAATAAAATATAGATCTCTGCGAAAGCGGATTGTACTTACTTCCTCATATGAACTACCAAATAAAGAATGATTAGATTATTGTAATCTAATTAATTGTCTCTATAGTAGAGATGATGTGGTAGTGTTAACTGTTTAGAATATAACGATGCTTAAAACCCAAAAGGTTGCAAGGTAGTGACTAATCCCAACTAAGTTGTGATACCTCTAAAACATAAATTACAAGTTGGTTATGGATGGATGCTTTGGATCGTTAGATCCGGATCCAATGCCTTCTTGTTAAAATTGTATAGAGGCGAAATGTTCGAATCTTTATTCTTTTGGAAAGAAGAAAGAATCACAAAGTTGTTGAGGTTAATTCACTTAGATGTTAGTGGCACTAGTCCACAACATAATACTACTCATGTTATATGACATTCACCGAAGATCATTCTCGGTTGGACTATAGTTTACTTTGAATAAACATAAGTCCGAATACTTTGCAAAAGGTTTCAAAGAATTCAAGAAATGTAAGTTGATGAGTAAGACGTCTAAAGTATTTACCTCCTTAGATTTGATCCAAGGAAAGATAACACTTTAGATGAGTTTCCTTGAAAGATATCAAGGAAAGTAGCATCATAAGATAATAAATTTCTCCATTAGAAGAAGAACGTAATCAAATATGATTTAGTTCGTTGGTTATTATCTACTACCCATATATAGGATATATAAACTTCTAAAAACAATGTGATTGTCAATTAGAAGAGCTTCCAAAATTTTTCATAACTTCATAAGATGTAGTTAGAAAGAAAGACAAATCTTAAGCATGTTAAGATTTGGGGTTGTGTGCTAATAAGCAATATTTGATTGATAATAATCTTGTGGGATATCCTTAAATTAGCTTTTGGATATCGCTTCTATAAACCAACTAACAAATGATGTTTTGTTGGGTAGTTCATTGTAATCCTACAATATGATTTGCCTAAAACGCAAATGAACGAGACATAGAACTCAAAGAATGGGTTCTTTGAGAGACAAGAAAGTGATCAACAAATATAACAACCTAGTTCCTATACCACAAGCTCCAAGGTAGTCAAGAAGGATTTATAAACCGTCTTAGTTGAAATGGTTTGAACTTTATGACTATGTCATAGAGTTGTACCTCTTAAATCGAAAGAAATAAGAATGAAAAATCCTTATGACTACATTGAGTGTATATATGATATATACTCAAGGAAATGGTAAAATACCATTTGACTCGAAATAATGAAACCTTAATAGCTAATTGGTAGCCTAAGGTGACTACACTCAAAGAGTATGGTTGACTTTGAAGAAACCATCTTTGATATAGTCTAAGCTTCAATTAATTCGAGGATCACTAGCTACAATTAAATGGTGATTCAATGTTTGGACATAATATGGGTTTCCTTAACCATTATTAAGATAGTCTTGATAATATATGTCTAAAACTATGAATCACAAGACATGTAAGTTGTAGAGATCCATCCATCATGGATCTTACCAAGCTAGTGAGAGCTATAAGCGTCTTATGAAGAAAGATCAAATCGTTTGATTTCTCATAAAGATGTAAATGAATCTTTTGTTTACTAGGTTTACAAAAGATTAGTGGGAGTTAATCATATTCCTAAATTTAAATATATATGATATATTAATTTTTGGAAATGAAAAGAATTCTTCTTCGTTAAAGTTATGACTTTAAACATTATATAAACGATAGAATAAATATGGGAGATATAGTCTATAATAGACAAGAGATGCTAGGAAGTTTCTCATATGATGATAAACTTCAATTTGAAGGACAACTCTAGTGAGACTAAGTAGTTGCTCTTCTCAAAAGGGAATGTACCCTTTGACTCCCAAAGAAATAATGCGTAAAAAGAATCCTTTATGCATACGCAGAAAGGTGGTTTATGTATTTCATATTGTATGAAAAACATTGATATAAGTTGTACCTAGAACGGTACAAGACGATATCAGTGCAAACCCAGGATCAGAACCATGGCAGCTGTCAAGTGAGTCCTTAAGTATTTAAGAAATACTAAAGGATAGATTTCTCAATAATTGAGGAAGAATCAAAGTAACGTAATGGAAGCGTAAATGTATTAGATTATGAATCTAATCCATCATTGGATGTTTCTTCATTATGAATGAAGAGATAAACAGATATCTCTTTATTATGACTAAAGAGATATTTGGATGGAAACATTCAAAGTAATGACTTTAATGTGTTCCATTATGAATGCAAAATATATTGCCATATAGAAGCTTACAACAATGTTGTTTGGATGGGAAAGTTCATTTATGAACTATCTATTCGGTTCCAACCAGAAAGTGTACGACACTAATGGGGCGATAGCTCAAGCCAGGGAATCAAGGTCTCATCAAGGTCCGAACTCATATGAGAGACTAAACCACATGATTGGGAATCATGTATAATGGTGACGTCGTTATTCTCAAGGTTGCTTCTATGGATAACATATAGATATCCATTGTCTAGGCCTACTACTCAGCCATTTTTGAAATGACTACAGAGGAGGTATCATCACTGATGACCAAGCTGATTGGCTCTAGTGCAAGTGGGAGATTGTTGGAAATGTGCCCTAAAACCAATCATATGATGATACTTTACGGACATTTCACATGATTAAACTAATCTAGTTTAATATCAAGGGCAAAGATTATTGTTTGAGCGGTCTCATATAAATGTTATATGCTTAAACGATAAAGTCCAAGGAATATGTGATTGGGAGAATGCGATCTAAATAGTTAGATTCATGAGACCATTCTTTCGTAGACACATCCTAAACGTTCCTGATCATAGGATTGCCAATTGGGCATTGACAGTCCGTTAAGATCAGTACGTGTTATGTCTTCTCTCAGGGAGAGTGACTAGTCTCGAGTCATTGGTGTGAGTGACACCAAGACAAGTACGTAGGTGCTCAATAGAGAATGAGTTCACTGAACACGATCAACGACGAGTTCTCATATTCATGTCACGTGAGAACTCATGGTTAGGATAATGCAAATTAGTCCTTTGACCTGAGGCATCATAGTTGTCTTGTGGTTAGGTCCTTGATCTTTGATCGTGTCAAAAGGCATTCCTTTGGAGTGTCCACGGCATGGTTGGGGTCAAGCTATCTAGTCATGGAGACAAGTGAATGCGCAACAAGGGATCTCTAACCTTCAAACCGTTGAGGGAGAATACTCTATGATATGATTTAGAATCTCTGGCCAGAGTATGAATGAGATGTTGGAATGCGTTCCAGATCACATTCAAGGTAATCATATAAGCACGAGATTCACATTGGATAGTAGACATGAATAAACTATCAAGCCAAACAATGTGGTCAAGAGTATTGGATTAGAGAAGGACCGTATTGCATTTGTAATCCTAAACTGAATAGGTTCTCCACCTCTTCTGATTAGCTTGGGTAACCATGATATGCTGCTAGGTGTCACTCATGGTTTGTGGAAGCCCTAAACGTGTGTAAACACTAAAGGGAGAATTGAAAGTTAGTTTCAAATTCACAATCGATTTGAAAGAGTTTGAATCGCCCACTGCCTCGCTAAAAGGAACCTAATGGATCGTACACCGTGTAAGGTAGAGATTGAAGATTCAACGGAAATGAGTAAGAATAATTAAATAGTTTAATTATTTATGGCAAGGATTAATTAATATGATTATTAATCAAACGAATAAGTTCGTTAAAGACCTCGGGATGGTTTTGGACCTTAAGGCCCAATGGGCTTCGAACGTCAAGTCCATTGACTTAAGTTGTATGACAACTTAATAAATAATGATTTAACAAAGGCCCAAAATACTCCAAAATATCCCTAAGGCCGGCCAACTAGTGAAGGGTAGCAAACTTGGACTTATTTACAAGTTTGCCACTCAAATGAATTAAGGTATAAATATGATTTTATAGCCAAAATTCATTAAGGGTTTGTTTTGGGAAATTGGAGAGAAGAAAAGCTCTCCCTTCTCTCTAAAATGGCCGGCCACTTTGAGGAAATAATCTAGCAATTCAACTTCCTCAAAGTCACTCATTTCTTCTTCATCTAACCTTGGTGTGGAGACTTAGAGGTTCCCAATTTTGGGAACTTGGAGAAACCATTTCATCCAACCAAATCCATAGATCTTAGATGCAAGGAATGAAGGCCCTCTCTTTGGGTGATTAGCCTTTGCTTATGCAAAGAGGAATCTACAAAGGTATTAATCTCAACTCACTTGTTTTGAGTTGTTTAAAGGTTCACCAATCTACTAGGCTTTGAACATTCATGGTTAATGTTTTGTTTTTAAGTATATGCAAGCATGATTCCGCCTTTAATTTGTTAATTGCATGCTAATGATATTGCTTAAATGAACATGATCTTCCAAAATAATCCTTCAAGTGGTATCAGAGCCTAGGTCTAGTAGTTGGTGAATCCTTTTGGGTTTTGTAGTTCATAATATGTGATTTAAAAGTTGTAAAATGTTACAAGCTTTATTCTTGTTTTATGAATGTAAATTTTGTTGGAAAATTTGGCATCTCAAATGTTGTAGATGTAGTTCATATGAGCATGAATATTGAAGCTAAAATTTGGTGCCAAGAATTTTGGGATTTTCGGCCAAATTAAAAGGGTGATTTTTTGGGTTCTTGTTTGTCTTGTTAAAGTGTTTTTCAAGTGACTTTTGGAACCCCTAAGTACCCTAGTTTGGTTATATGTTATTTCCCTTAAGTTTAAGTGATTTTGAAATGTTTTTGGATGAAAAATGTTCATGGAACTTTTATGGGTTTCTCATGAATGTTCTTCATGTTCTTGATGTTCTTGCCAAGAACAATAAAGCTTGTGGTTTTGATTCAAAGTTTTGAATTATTTCATAAAGTTTTGTTATAAGATATTTTCATATATTTATTAATGATTAACATTTTTAATGTTAGTCAAAAACTTTGTAAATATCTTAGATATTTGAATATAAAAGATGAAAGTATTTTTGGTGGTGTGAAAGGATTAATTTCCTTTCACACACACACCTTGCGTATTATATGAGACCAAAAGAGCATTTGATATTTTGAGGACTCATTTTTAACATCTTAGTAGCGTATTATATGCTTTAATTTGCTTAGATTCGAAAATTTGTCAAACTCACGATCTTTTTGTTCCACGAATGCTTAAAACTTTGTAAATAGACTCCGAATTAAAAAATAGGGAACATTTAAAACGAAATAGACATTTGATCTTTTGAGGACTCATTTTTAGCATCTTAGTAGCGTATTACATGCATTCATTTGCTTAGATTCCAAAATTTGCCAAACTCACGCTCGTTTTATCCCACGAATGCTTAAAACTTTGCAAATAGACTCCAAATTAAAAAATAAAGAACATTTGAGACCAAATAAGAATTTGAACTTTTTAGGACTCATTTTTAGCATCTTAGTAGCATATGATATGTGTTCACTTGCTTAGATTCAGAAATTTGTCAAACACGCTCGACGAATGCTTAAAACTGTGCAAATAGACTTCAAATTAAAAAATAGAGAACTTTTGAGACCAAATAAGCATTTGATATTTTGAGGACTCAATTTTAGCATCTTAGTATTATATGCATCCATTTTCTTAGATTCCAAAATTTGTCAAAGTCACGCTCGTTTTATCCCACAAATGCTTAAAACTTTGCAAATAGACTCCAAATAAAAAAATAGAGAACTTTTGAGACCAAATAAGCATTTGATCTTTTTAGGAGTCATTTTTAGCATCTTAGTTGCATATTATATGCGTTCATTTCCTTAGATGCCAAAATTTGTAAAACTCACGCTCGTTTTATCCCACGAATGCTTAAAACTTTGCAAATAGACTCCTACTTAAAAAATATAGAACTTTTGAGACCAAATCAGCATTTGATCTTTTGAGGACTCATTTTTAGCATCTTAGTAACGTATTATATGCGTTCATTTGCTTAGATTCCAAAATTTATCAAACTCACGCTGGTTTTATCCCACGAATGCTTAAAACTTTGCAAATAGACATCAAATTAAAAAATAGAGAACTTTTGTGACCAAAAGAGCATTTGATATTTTGAGGACTCATTTTTAACATCTTTGTAGCGTATTATATGCGTTAATTTGCTTAGATTCGAAAATTTGTCAAACTCACGATCTTTTTGTTCCACGAATGCTTAAAACTTTGCAAATAGACTCCAAATTAAAAAATAGAGAACATTTAAAACCAAATAGGCATTTGATCTTTTGAGGACTCATTTTTAGCATCTTAGTAGCGTATGATATGTGTTCACTTGCTTAGAATCAGAAATTTGTCAACCACGCTCGTTTTAACCAACGAATGCTTAAAACTGTGCAAATAGACTCCAAATTAAAAAATACAGAACTTTTGAGACCAAATAAGCATTTGATCTTTTAAGGACTCAGTTTTAGCATCTTAGTACTGTATTATATGCATTCATTTTCTTAGATTCCAAAATTTGTCAAAGTCACGCTCGTTTTATCCCACGAATGCTTCAAACTTTGCAAATAGACTCCAAATTAAAAAATAGAGAACTTTTGAGACCAAATAAGCATTTGATCTTTTTAGGAGTCATTTTTAGCATCTTAGTTGCGTATTATATGCGTTCATTTGCTTAGATGCCAAAATTTGTAAAACTCACGATCTTTTTATCCCACGAATGCTTAAAACTTTACAAATAGACTCCAAATTAAAAAATAGAGGACTTTTGAGACCTAATAAGCATTTAATCTGTTGAGGACTCATTTTTAGCAACTTAGTAGCATATTATATGTGTTCATTTGCTTAGATTCCAAAATTTGTCAAACTCACGCTCGTTGTAGCCCACGAATGCTTAAAACTTTGCAAATAGACACCAAATTAAAAAATAGAGAACTTTTGAGACCAATTAAGCATTTGATCTTTTGAGGACTCATTTTTAGCATCTTAGTAGCGTATTATATGCGTTCATTTGCTTATATTCCAAAATTTGTCAAACTCACGCTCGTTTTATCCCACGAATTCTTAAAACTTTGTAAATAGACTCAAAATTAAAAAATAGAGAACTTTTGAGAGCAAATCAGCATTTGATCTTTTGAGGACTCATTTTCAGCATCTGAGTAGCGTATTATATGCGTTCATTTGATTAAATTCTAAAACTTGTCAAACTCACGCTCGTTTTAACCCACGAATGCTTAAAACAGTGCAAATAGACTCGTAATTAAACAAATAGAGAAGTTTTGAGACCAAATAAGCATTTGATCATTTGAGGACACATTTTGAGAATCTTAGTAGTGTATTAGAAGCGTTCATTTGCTTAATTTCCAAACCGTGTCAAACTCACGCTCGTTTTATCCCACGAATGCTTAAAACTTTGCAAATAGACTCCAAATAAAACATAGAGAACTTTTGAGTTCAAATAAGCATTTGATCTTTTGTGGACTCATTTTTAGCATCTTAGTAGCGTATTATATGCGTTCATTTTCTTAGATTCCAAAATTTGTCAAACTCACACTCGTTTTATCCCACAAATGCTTAAAACTTTGCAAATAGACTCCAAATTAAAAAATAGAGAACTTTTGAGACGAAATAAGCATTTGATATTTTGTGGACTCATTTTTAGCATCTTAGTAGAGTATGATATGTGTTCACTTGCTTAGATTCAGAAATTTGTCAAACACGCTCGTTTTAACCAACGAATGCTTAAAACTGTGCAAATAGAATCCAAATTAAAAAATAGAGAACTTTTGAGACCAAATAAGCATTTGATCTTTTGAGGACTCAGTTTTATCATCTTAGTACTGTATTATATGCATTCATTTTCTTAGATTTCAAAATTTGTTAGAGTCACGCTCGTTTTATCCCACAAATGCTTAAAACTTTGCTAATAGACTCCAAATTAAAAAATAGAGAACTTTTGAGACCAAATAAGCATTTGATCTTTTTAGGAGTCATTTTTAGCATCTTAGTTGCATATTATATGCGTTCATTTGCTTAGATTCCAAAATTTGTAAAACTCACTATCTTTTTATCCCGCGAAAGCTTAAAACTTTGCAAATAGACTCCAAATTAAAAAATAGAGAACATTTAAAACCAAATAGGCATTTGATCTTTTGAGGACTCATTTTTAACATCTTAGTAGCATATTATATGCGTTAATTTTCTTAGATTCGGAAATTTGTCAAACTCACGATCTTTTTGTTCCACGAATGCTTAAAACTTTGCAAATACACTCCAAATTAAAAAATAGAGAACATTTAAAACCAAATAAGCATTTGATCTTTTGAGGACTCATTTTTAGCATCTTAGTAGCGTATTATATGCGTTCATTTGCTTAGATTCCAAAATTTGTCAAACTCACACTCGTTTTAACCCACGAATGCTTAAAAGTTTGCAAATACACTCCAAATTAAAAAATAGAGAACTTTTGAGACCAATTAAGCATTTGATCTTTTGAGGACTCATTTTTAGCATCTTAGTAGCGTATTATATGCGTTCATTTGCTTATATTCCAAAATTTGTCAAACTCACGCTCGTTTTATCCCACGAATTCTTAAAACTTTGTAAATAGACTCAAAATTAAAAAGTAGAGAACTTTTGAGAGCAAATCAGCATTTGATCTTTTGAGGACTCATTTTCAGAATCTGAGTAGCGTATTATATGCCATCATTTGATTAAATACTAAAACTTGTCAAACTCATGCTCGTTTTAACCCACGAATGCTTAAAACAGTGCAAATAGACTCGTAATTAAAAAAATAGAGAAGTTTTGAGACCAAATAAGCATTTGATCATTTGAGGACACATTTTGAGAATCTTAGTAGTGTATTATAAGCGTTCATTTTCTTAAATTCCAAAGCGTGTCAAACTCACACTCGTTTTATCCCACGAATGCTTAAAACTTTGCAAATAGACTCCAAATAAAACATAGAGAACTTTTGAGACCAAATAAGCATTTGATCTTTTGAGGACTCATTTTTAGCATCTTAGTAGCGTATTATATGCGTTCATTTTCTTAGATTCCAAAATATGTCAAACTGACTCTCGTTTTATCCCACGAATGCTTAAAACTTTGCAAATAGACTCCAAATTAAAAAATAGAGAACTTTTGAGACCAAAAGAGCATTTGATCTTTTGAGGACTCATTTTTAACATCTTAGTAGTGTATTATTGATAGGAGTATATTTATGCGACTTAGTTTGCTTGTTTTTGTGCATTTATGTTATGAATTCTTAGTTATTTTAGTTCTTTAAGCTTATTTTGTGTGTTTTCAGGTTCACAAGACGTATTTGCCGAATGGATGCATTTTGGAGCCTTTTGGAGCAATTTTGGGCCTATGTTGGATTGGATATGCTTGGAGCAAAATGGAAGGATGAAATTGAAGTGCAAATGAGCTAAGGGGCGAATGAAGAATGAAGAGTCAAAATTGGAAACCGAAGTTTCTAAGTTTGGAAGTTTCTATTTTCGAAGGTTTCCATTCTTGAAAAGTTTCTATTCTTGGAATGGAAGTTTCCCAATCCTTCTTCACCAAAGTTTCAGCCACATAAGGGGTCCGAAATGTGTGAGGGTAGTCAATTGGTGGTTCTAGAAGCCTAAACATTCCTAAACAAACCTTGTCGCACCCCCTTGCACCCCCTTGTTCCTTGCCGCATAAGCATCCCCATTGTTTCCTATTTTCTGGACCTAAACACATTCCTATTTCAATTCTCTTCCTTGCTATGCAAGGGGGAGAGTTCTAACTTGTTTTGTGTCCAAAAATCTTCCCTTTTTGTATCCATAAAACCAGCCACATATCACATTCCCTTTTGACTCTATTTTCTGGAACTTAGGACACTTCCCTTTTCTCTTAGTTTTCCTTGCCGCACAAACCACCCTTTTCTTCCCTCTTTTATGTCCTAAATAACATACCTTTTCCATTCATATCAATGCCGCACCATTCCCTTGTGTTTCCTGAGTTCAATTTCTTATTTCCTAGTTTAATTCACTTTCCTAGTTCTAAAACTTTCCCTAAAGTCCTAATTTCTGATTTCTTGCAAGGAATTGACTTTTCCTTCATTCTTTTGCACCAATTTCGTACCTTACCTTAAGTTCCCTTTCCTTGCTGTGCAAGAGGTTTAATTTCTGACTCCTTGCAAGGCAAGGACATTCCTTAATTGTTTTAAATTCGTGCATTCCCCTTTTCTGATTTTATTTGGACTTTATTCACTTACCTTTTCTATTTAGACTAGGAAATCTGAATCATAACTCAATTAGGTATGTTATGAACTTCCCAAAACACTTATAATCAGCCCTTGGCCGAACCCTAGAGGGGGATTCACCACCAAAACTCATCCATTCACTCCCACACACATCCATTCATCCCAAAACACCATTCTGTAACCCAGAAACACAACCAGCCATTCCACCTTCTTCCACCATCATTGCTGAGTCCTCCACCACCTTTCAACCATCAAACACTCATCCACACTCAACCTACATCCCTTGCCGTGCCTCTAAACACCCCAAAATCCGTTCTACATCATCAAAACAACCCAAAAACCATCATCACCCAATCTGCTGCAAGCAAGGGAAAGGAGACAGATTCACTCAATTGTTTGGCTCTTCATTCTGAGTTGTTGAACAATTTTAAGGTGTATTCTATCTTATATTTCAATGTCTAATTCATGTAATCTTTGTTTTGTTTTGAGTATGATTGGCTAAATTCGTTTTGGCTAAGGGTGTATTCGAAACTATGATTATATATGTGAAATAAGTTTATTACTTCCAGTTATCGTTGCATAAGTCGTGAATACAATTTGCTTAACCGTTTGATTTAGAACTTATTCTTGTATGTTGATTGAGAGTGCACGCTTAATTTGCATGCTTGAATCTGGTGCTAGGGTATAAGTTTGTTTCACCTAATCGTTATGAATTTATATTCGCAAGTAGTGAAAGTCGCTAGTCACGTTCGTGTTAAGTAGACTCCTGGCAGGAGTATCATGCTTTTCATAGTTACAAATGCCTTGTCGATGCTTATGATTTCCATCGAACGTAATGATTCTAACTTGTGTCTTTATCATGCTGTTCATATAGAGAACTTGTTAGGAATAATTTGGTTGCGATGCATATTCATCCAATTCAATGATTCTAGGGAAATCTGAAAGTTAATTTAAGCGGACGTAATTAACTTGGAGTGTCGAGGTTCATAACTTATTGAATTGATAACTGGAAATTGATTTACGTTGCATATATTTCATGTGTGGAGAAGAACCCCTTAGCTATTCCATCATCCATTGGTTCATCACAAATTGCCTTACAATCTGTTTTCTTTTACAATCTGTCCATTAAATTAAATTTCGTCCAAACACAATCCCCCCGTATTTTGTTAGGTCTTAGTCTTTATAATCTGTCTTATTTTGTGTTTTAAGTATTTTGAGTCACAAGAACTTTCAATTTCGTCCAAATCAAGTTTTAGTTTCTGTTTGAGTCAATTTGATTGTTTTAGGCAGTTTTGAGTGTTTCAAATCTGTTTTGAGTCATAGTAGTCTAGTTAGAGTCTTTATGTTTAGTTTTTGTGTTTTTAAGTCAATTTATATTAGATTATCACCCCTAGTTAATCCCCGGTTAGAACGATCCCTACTTACATCATTACTACAATTGTCACAAATAGGGTTTAATTTGTGTGTCACATTCGTAACGCATCAAATTTTTGGCGCCGTTGCCGAGGATTAGCGAAATTGCTAATCCCTTGTCTTGAGTCTTGTTTAAATTTTTTAGTTTCTGTTTTGTTTGAAATTTTGCACCGTGTGTGTGTGTTTTGTTTTTGTGCCGTGTATAGGGCATCATATTTTCTTACTTGTGCCGAGTCTATTAAGTTGGTTACTTACCTTCTTTGCTCTTATGTGCAGGTACTAGTTTATGACCCGTAGCTCGCAACCTGTTCGTGAGCATATCTTCGACTTTGACGGCGATTTCGAAAGGACTTTGAGAACAGAAAGGAAACTACAAAAGTCTAATCCTCCTAGTCCAGAACCTGAATTAGAAGAGCAAGAAGTTGAGGTTGAAGAGGAGCCCACGACAAGGTTTGAAGAGGAAGTACCAACCATGGCAACGGACAATCGAACCATCAAGGAGCTTTCGGCCTCGGGTTTGGACAATGCAGCCCCTCTTTGCATCCAATACCCTAGGGCAACCCCTGAGAAGACCGATGAATTTGAGTTGAAGTCCAGTTTGCTACATCATATACCCAAGTTCCATGGGTTATCAATGGAGGACCCTAATAAGCATTTAAAGGAGTTCGAAGTAGTATGCTCGAGTATGACACCGGTGAACGTGGACAGCAACATATTGAAGATGAAGGCTTTTCCTTTTGCTTTGTTGGAAAAGGCCAAGGATTGGTTGTATAAGTTGGCTACCGGAACTGTCACATCATGGGAGAGTATGAAGCGAGCCTTCTTAGAGAAGTTCTTTCCGACATCACGAGTCATTCTTCTTCGCAAGAAGATTAGTGGAGTTCAGCAAAGCCAAGGTGAATCTTTTCCAACTTATTATGAACGTTTTAAAACTCTTGTTGCTTCATGTCCACAACACCAATTGAAGGATGAGCTTATTCTTCAATATTTCTATGAAGGTCTCTTACCAATTGAACGTCAAATGTTGGATGCATCCGCGAGAGGAGCTCTAGTGGATAAGACACCTATGGATGCCAAAACTCTCATTGCTAATCGAGCACTCAACGCACAACAATATGAAGGTGTTGGGCAGAGAGACACCCCACGGCTACATTATGTAAACGAGGTAAGTTCTATTTCTGAGTTACAATCCCAAATGGCTAACCTTACGTCCATGTTATCGCAGTTTATTGAAGGCCCCAAAACGCAAGGAACTACAATCTGTGGTGTATGCTCCATTCAAGGACACCAATCTGATCAATGCCGTCAATTAATTGAAAATTGAGGGTGGGAATCTGCCAATGCCGTGGGTTATGGGAGTCAAAACCAACCAAGGGGTGATCCTTTCTCTAATACATACAATCAAGGATGGCGTGACCACCCCAATTTCAGATGGAGAGATGCACCACAACCTGCCCAACAAAGTGGATTCCGACAACCCCTAGGTTTCTTTCCAAAACCAATGGCAGCACAACCACCTCCTCAAGCACAATCATCCCAAACCAACTCAGGTACGTCTATGAATGATGATAAAACATATCAGTTATTAACCACAATGGCACAGGGAATACAGAACCAAGCAAAGGAGGTTAATGAGCTAAAGAAGCAAATGGGCCAAATGGCAGAATTTTTGGGACAATTTCGTGAAAATGGTAAGTTACCAAGCACTACGGTGGTCAATCCCAAGGGTGGTTTCGAATCTGCAAAAGCTATCATACTAAGAAGTGGAAAAGAAGTGGGAAGCAAAGCACATGAACATGCCCTAAAACAAGGAAGATGAGAAGATACAAATTGAAGAAGAAGAGCAATCCTACCCCACAACAAGGGTAACACCACCCATGCCGCAGCCATCTAAGCATTCCCATCCGTCCACCTCAGGTAATGTTGTCCCAAATATTGTGATTTCGAACACTAATCTGCCCAATGTTCCTTTCCCTCGCAGATTTGCACAATCGAAAAAGGAAGAAAGCGACAAGGACATTTTGGATACCTTTCGAAAAGTCCAAGTAAACATTCCTTTACTTGATGCTATTAAGAAAGTGCCCAGGTATGCAAAGTTTTTGAAAGAGTTATGCACAACTAGGCAAAGAATTTCAAACAAAGAAGTTGTGAAAGTAAGTGAAAATGTATCCGCGGTTTTGCAACGAAAGTTACCTCCAAAGTGTAAGGATCCAGGGAGTTTTACTATCCCATGCTTAATTGGAAACACTAGATTTGAACAATGCATGTTAGATTTAGGTGCTTCTATTAATGTCCTGCCATATTCCATTTATGCATCTATGAACCTTGGTGAGTTAAAACAAGATGGCGTTATAATTCAATTGGTGATAGGGCCATATTTATGCACCTTAGTTTAGCTTGTTCTTGTGCATTTACATTTTTTTCCTTAGTAAAGTAGTCTTTTAAGCTAGTTTTATGTATTTTCAGGTTTTAAGGGCAAAGTATGCAAAAGGATGCATTTTGGAGCCTTTTGGAGAAAATTAGAGCTTGGAATGGATATCGTATACTTGGAGCCAAAAGGACGAACGAAATTGAAGACTTGAAGATGATGAGTCCTACTTGAGCAAGGTTTCCTAGTTGGAGTAGGAAAATTCCTAATGGAAATGGAATCATAGTTGAATTAGGATTCCTAGTTGAAATTGGTTTCGTAGTTGAATTAGGATTCCTAAAAGAATAAAGTTTCCCACTCAAACAAGGTTTCCTACTTGAAGTAGGAAAAGTGGAATCCCAAAGGCCTCAAGTTGTCACAACAATGAAGTTTTCCTAGTCCTAGAAGGAAAAGGAATTCAAAGATGAAGTAGGATTAGTTTTCCTAATCCTAGTGCACAAAGGTTTCTAAGACATTGTTGGAAACAATTGGAAGATTCTAGAGCTTTCCCTTGCCTTGGCTGTAAGTTCACCTATTTTCCATGGGATTAGGCATTCTAGAAGGCCTATCCTAAACCCTACAAAGGTGCCGCACCCTTCCCTTCTAGAAGTCCCTTTTTACCTTGCCTTGCAAGGCTTTCTAGAAGCCTTATCCTCCCAAACCCTATCTGCCGCACCCTATACCCTATTTCCCCTTGGATTTCAGATTTAATTAGCCCTATTCCTTGTGGATTTGGGTTAATTGGGCCATAAACCCTTTTCCTTATTGGACTTACAATTCCTGCTAGACTTAGGGGGCCTAATCCATCAATTAAATGAAATCCAAGCCCTAATCTGAATTGACCTAGGGTTTAGGGTGCCTATATATATTCCCCTAAGTGTGCCGCACCCTTTTTATCATTCATTCACTCAGAAATTGCAAAGGTGCCGCACCATCCTCTCTTCCATACATCCATCCATCCATTCTCCAGAAATTCAACCATTGCCGCAAACTTCTCTACACTCCACCATTCACCATCGTGCCTACCACCACTCAACCATCCATCACCATACCTTGCTACCACCACACCTCCGTGCGCGCCACCTTTGGAGGCTAGGAGAAGAGTGCACCGTTCAGTCCAAGGGGGAGAAGAAGGCTTATGCAAGAATCTGCCACCATTGGAGTGTTTGGAGTTCTTTCTTTCCTTGTTTCTGTTTTCATGTTTAATTTGATTCGTTGTTCAATTATGTTAAACATGTGGAACTAATTTCTTTTTAGTTAGAGGCGAATTTGAAGCCATGGATATATGTTGGTTATGATTTGATTTACTCCAGTTATGAGTTCATGAACTTTGGATGTGGTTTACTTTTCTGTTTTGATTAAGAACTTGTTTATGTATGTGGGTTGAGGGTCGACACTTAATTTGCATGCTTAAACTTGATGCTAGGATATAAGGGAATTTCACCTAATCGTTATTAACTTATATACATGAGTATTAAAGATCGCTAGTCACGATTGTGTTTAGTAAACCCTAGGTTGGATTAACATGCGTATTCCATAGTTATGAATGCCTAGTCGTTGTTTATGATTTCCATTGAATTTAATGATTCTTGTTGAATGTCTCTATCATGCGTATTCCATAGTTAGGGACTTTGATGAGGAATAATTTGGTTGCGATGCGTATTCCATTCAATTCAATGAATCTAGGGAAATCTGAGAATTAATTAGTTCAATACAATTAATTTGGGACATCGTCATTCATAAGTTTGTTGAAATCATAACTGGGAATCAAAGTTGTATGCATATGTTCATGTGTGGATAAGGAACCCTCTAACTAGTGTCTCATCCATTCAATTCACCAAAATCGGTTTTAGAATCTGTTTTGTTTCTATGTTTCTGTTTTAATTCTAAATTCGTCAAAACCAATCCTCCCTTTATTTTAAAGTGCTAGATTAGTTAGAAATACATTTAGGTTGTGTTTTAAAGAGTCTTGAGTCAAGTTACAACTTAATTTCGTCAAAAAGTGTGTTTGTGCTCAAAACTGCCCAGAAAGTGATTTTGAGGCAGTTTTGATTGTTTCTGGGCTGTTTTGAGTCTTTTGCTTTGTTTAAGTGTTTTAAACTCTAGTTTTGCATTCTTTGAGTCTAGTTTAGTGTTTTACATTGTGTTTTTACGTTTTTGAGTCAGTTGCACATTGATTAGCATCCCTAGTTAATCCCCGGTCTAGAACGATCCCTATTTGCTCATATATTACAATTGTCATCCACAGGGTTTAATTTGAGTGTCAATCTAATTTTCACATGAAATTTTGGCGCCGTTGCCGGGGATTAGCAAAATTGCTAATCCCTTGTGTTTTTGCAGTGTGTTTTTAGTTAATTGACCTTGTTTTCTTATTTTGTTTTGTTTTCTTGGTTTAGGTACTAGTGCATGATGCGGAGTTCTCAAACTGTGCGTGCACATATCTTGGACTTTAACAACGATTTTGAACGTGATTTGAGAAGAAAGAGGAGGCATCCCGAACCTAGTGAACCTAGTTCAAGTTCAGAGGCCGAATCTGAGTTTGAGGACGTGGAAGAAGACATTATGGCAGCGGACAATTTGACCATTAAAGAACTATCGGCCTCGGGGTTGATTAATGCCGCACCATTATGCATTCAATACCCCCCGGCTGCCCTAGGCAAGACCGCTGAGTTCGAGTTGAAATCAAACTTGTTGCACCACATTCCGAAATTCCATGGGCTGTCCATGAAAGATCCCAACAAGCATCTCAAGGAGTTCGAGGTGGTTTGTTTGAGCATGACACCCGTCAATGTCGATGGGAACATTCTGATGATGAAGTCTTTTCCATTCTCACTTTTGGAAAAGGCTAAGGATTGGCTTTTCGAGTTGGCACCCGGAACGGTTACATCTTAGGATAGTATGAAAAGAGCTTTCTTGGAGAAATTTTTCCCAACTTCAAGAGTCATTCTCTTGAGGAAACGGATTAGTGGCATCCAACAAAATCAAGGTGAATCGTTTCCTTCTTATTATGAACGTTTTAAATCACTTGTTGCTTCATGTCCACAGCATCAAATGAAGGAGGAGTTGCTCATTCAATACTTCTACGAAGGACTCCTTCCCATGGAACGCCAAATGCTTGATGCATCGGCGGGAGGTGCGTTGGTGGATAAGACTCCGGGGGCTGCAAAAGTTCTAATTGCCAACCGAGCGCATAATGCACAACAATACGAAGGTGTTGGACAAAGAGACCCCCCACGGCCACAAGTGAATGAGGTAGGTTCTACAATCGATATTCAATCCCAATTAGCTAACCTTACTTCTATTGTTTCTCAGTTGGCCGAGGGGATGAAGATTCATGGACCAAGTGTTTGTGGCGTGTGCTCCATGCAAGGACATGCCAACGATCAATGCCCTCAATTGCTTGAGAGTGGGGGATGGGAATCTGCCAATGCCGTGGGTTTTGGGAGCCAAAATCAACCACGCCATGATCCATACTCAAACACCTACAATCCGGGGTGGAGGGACCATCCAAATTTCAAATGGCGGGATCCTTAACAACCCCGACAACAAGGAGGATTTAGGCAGCAACCACCGGGCTTCTATACAAAGCCATTCGTCCCAAATCAAAATCAAGTGCAATCCGCCCCAACAAGCTCAGGTATGTCTTTAGATAATGATCAAGTTGTTAAGTTACTTACTACTTTGACGCAGGAAGTACAAACTCAAAACAAGGAGAGACAAATCCAAGACAAACGAGTGGACAATTTGGAGAAACAAATGGGCCAAATTGCCGAGTTTATGGGGCAGATTAGAGAACAAGGCAAATTGCGTAGTTCAACCGTGATGAATCCTAAGGGTGGATTTGAAACCGCCAAGGCAATCTTGTTAAGAAGTGGTAAGCAGGTTGGAAACGACTCAAATCCATCCAAATCTAGTCAAGATGAGGAGGACAAGTTGCTGCAAGAGGAAGCACAGGGACCAAAGCCCACGGCCAAGGATGATCCAACCTTGCCGAGTTCATCTAGCCCTCTTAAATCGTCCCACACCACCAAGGTAAGTTCCAATTCGACTTTATCTAGTTCTATTCCACTAAATGTGCCCTTTCCTGGCAGGTTTAGGCAATCAAAGAAGGAAGAAGCCGAGAAGGACATTCTAGAGACCTTTCGGAAAGTTCAAGTCAATATCCCGCTCCTTGATGCAATTAAGCAAGTCCCGAGGTATGCTAAGTTTTTAAAAGAACTTTGTACAACAAGGAGAATGATTTCGAACAAAGAGGTGGTTCAGGTAAGTGAGAATGTTTCTGCTGTGTTGCAAAGGAAATTATCCCCTAAATGCAAAGATCCGGGTAGTTTTACAATTCCGTGCGTTATTGGTAATACTAAGTTTGAACAATGCATGTTAGACTTAGGGGCTTCAATTAATGTTATGCCATACTCTGTTTATGCATCTATGAACTTAGGTGAGCTTAAAAACGATGGTGTGATTATTCAATTAGCCGATCGTTCTAATGCATATCCAAAGGGTGTTTTGGAAGATGTTTTGGTGCAGGTTGGTAATTTGATATTTCCAGCGGATTTCTACGTACTTGACATGGAGGATGCACCCCATTCTACCCCATTGCCGATTTTGTTAGGGAGACCCTTCATGAAAACAGCCCGCACCAAGATAGATGTGTTTAAAGGAACTTTAACGATGGAATTTGATGGGGAAGTCATTGATTTCAATCTTTCTGAAAGTATTAAATTTCCTAAGGATGATCATTCTTGTTTTTCTATTGATATAATTGATGATTTGGCGCAGGATTTCCTTGATTCCTTGGAGAGGGATACACTTGAAACAACCATTGCACAAGGAATTGGGCAAAAATCTAGTTTTGACGTGCCTAGAAGTGAAGAGGAGGCCGAGATAGTGGCTGCCCTTGAGTCACTACCTCAACACTATAGTAAGCCTTCTAACATAAATTCAATTCCCGTTTCCACTAATAAGTTGTTACCCTCAGTGATTCAGGCACCCGTACTTGAACTTAAACCGTTGCCCGATCATTTAAAGTACGTCTTTTTGGGAGACAACGAGACGTTGCCCGTTATTGTCTCCTCCTCACTCACGACATTAGAGGAGGAGAAGTTGATCTGTGTGTTGAAAGAGCACAAAACGGCCATTGGGTGGACTTTGGCCGACATTAGGGGAATTAGCCCTACGACGTGCATGCATCGCATACTTCTAGAGGAGGGGGCTAAACCAACTCGAGAGGCTCAGCGCCGTCTCAACCCTCCAATGATGGAAGTTGTGAAGAAAGAGATCATCAAACTTCTTGATTGTGGAGTGATTTATCCGATCTCTGATAGCCGTTGGGTGTCACCGGTGCAATGTGTTCCAAAGAAATCCGGAGTGACAGTGGTGAAGAATGCCGAGAATGAGCTTGTGCCAACCCGGATCCAAACAGGTTGGCGCGTATGCATTGATTATAGGAAGCTAAACGCCACCACAAGGAATGACCACTTCCCTTTGCCGTTCATCGATCAAATGCTTGAAAGGTTAGCCGGTCATTCTTTCTATTGTTTCCTTGATGGTTATTCTGGATATAATCAGATTGTCATAGCTCCAGATGACCAAGAAAAGACTACTTTCATGTGCCCCTTTGGTACCTTTGCTTATCGTCGCATGCCTTTTGGGTTATGCAATGCTCCGGCCACATTTCAAAGGTGTATGGTAAGTACCTTTTCAGATTTTGTGGAAAAGATAATTGAGGTTTTTATGGATGATTTCAGTGTATTTGGTGATTCATTTGATGGTTGTTTGGAAAATCTCACAATAATCTTGAAACGATGTGTAGACACTAACCTTGTGCTTAATTGGGAAAAATGTCATTTTATGGTTAGACAAGGCATAGTTTTAGGGCATATTGTTTCAGAAAGAGGAATTGAAGTGGATAAATCGAAAATAGATCTTGTACGCTACTTACCCTCTCCTACTTCGGTTCGAGAGATTCGTTCGTTTCTTGGTCATGCAGGATTTTATAGGTGATTTATCAAGGACTTCTCCAAGATCTCAAATCTTCTTTGCCGTCTCCTCCAAAAAGATGTGGCGTTTGACTTTAACGAGGAGTGTGAGAAGGCGTTCAAACACCTCAAGGAAATGCTAACTTCGGCCCCTATCATAATGCCACCGGATTAGAGCCTTCCTTTTGAACTTATGTGTGATGCATATGAGCTGTTTTGGGGCAAAGGAAGGACAAGAGGCCGCATGTTATCTATTACGCATCCCGGACTTTGAACGATGCACAATTGAATTATTCTACCACTGAAAAAGAACTTCTTGCTGTTGTATTTGCTTTAGATAAATTCCGTTATTATTTGCTTGGTACTAAAGTGATTATTTATACTGACCATGCAGCATTGAAGTACTTGTTCACCAAGAAGGAGGCCAAACCACGACTCATTCGGTGGATGCTTCTTCTCCAAGAGTTCGATATCGAAATCCGGGATAAGAAAGGAAGTGAGACCATGGTGGCTGACCACTTAAGTCGCATGGTGCATGAGGAGGATGCCGTGCCTATCATAGAGACATTCCCAGATGAGCAATTGATGTCCATCAAGGTAAGTGAACCATGGTATGCTGATTTGGTGAATTATTTGGTGTCTAAACATGTTCCTAGTGAATTACTTAAACACCAATGTGATAAATTGAAGAAAGAGGCACGGTTTTATGTGTGGGATGACCCGTATTTATGGAAATATTGCCCTGATCAAGTTATACGTAGGTGTGTGCACGATTCTGAGTTTCATGCTATTTTAACTTTTTGTCACACTTATGCTTGTGGGGGACACTTTGGCACACAAAGAACAGCACTTAAGGTGTTAGAATGTGGTTTCTATTGGCCTACCATCTTTAGGGATGCTAGAACGTTTTGCATATCTTGTGATAGATGCCAAAGAACGGGCAATATTGGTCCTAAACAACAAATGCCGCAAACCCCAACTTTTAGTGTTGAAATCTTTGATGTTTGGGGTATTGATTTTATGGGTCCCTTTCCTTCGTCACATGGTTTTCTGTATATTTTGCTTGCTGTGGATTATGTGTCGAAATGGGTGGAAGCAAAAGCCACCCGGACTAATGATTCTCGAGTGGTGGCAGATTTTGTGAAAACTAACATTTTTGCAAGGTTTGGAATGCCAAGAGTGCTCATCAGTGATAGAGGTTCCCATTTTTGTAATCGAACCATCGAGGCGTTGCTTAAGAAGTACAATGTCACGCATAAGGTGGCCACACCTTATCATCCACAAACAAGTGGGCAAGCCGAGGTTTCGAATAGGGAAATCAAGCAAATTCTTGAGAAGACCGTGGGGCCTACAAGGAAGGATTGGAGTTTGCGCTTGAACGATGCATTGTGGGCGTATCGCACTGCCTACAAAACCCCAATTGGGATGTCACCTTTTCGGCTCATCTATGGGAAGCCATGCCATCTTCCCGTCGAGCTAGAGCATCGTGCACATTGGGCCGTGAAAACATTCAACATGGACATTGATGCCGCAGGTTTACATAGAAAGCTTCAATTGTGTGAGCTTGATGAAATCCGGAATGAAGCATATGAGAATGCCCGGATATACAAGGAGAAAACGAAGGCGTTCCATGACAAGATGATTCGTGCCAAGACATTCTTTATTGGGCAGAAAGTGTTGTTGTTCAATTCTCGCCTTCGGTTGTTTCCGGGTAAGTTGCGCTCCAAATGGGTTGGTCCTTTTATTGTCACTAATGTTTTCCCTCATGGTGCAGTGCAAATAAAAAGTTCAAGGACGCAGCAAGAGTTCAAAGTGAATGGGCATCGATTGAAGCCTTATTACGACGCGTTTGAGGAGCATTTCGTGGAGGAGGTACCCCTCCATGCCGTTGATCGGATCATATTTATACATATTTTTATATCAAATTCACTCGTCTTTTCTTAGTTAGTTCGTTATATTTTGAGCTATTTACGTTATTTTTATGTTTTATAAGATTTTCAAGAAAAGAAAATAAAAATAGAATAAGTGAAGTGTTAAGTAATAAATTCGTCTAAACTTCTTGATTGTTGAATAGAACTTATCTTTTGAAAAATAATATATATATATATATATATATATATATATATTATTTTATATATATATATTTATATATTTTTATATATATTTTTACTTTTATTTTTATTTATATATATTGTGTGTGTGATTTTCAGCTGTCAAGCAAGAGGATTGCATCTCTCAGTGGAAGGCAGGCGCGGGGCGTGAGAAAAAGCAGAAAATAAAAATCATAAAAAGCACAGCAAGAGGTGGACGACAGGTGCTGCCATAATTGGCAGGGAGAATAATTTGGTGGAGCAAGCTGTAAAACAAACAGAAACCAATTGTGAGGACCAATCAAAGAAAGATATATATAGAACAAAGAAGGCTGAAAGGGGGAGGAAGAAGAGGGCTGCCTCTGGCAGCGTGAAAAGGGAGAGAAGAAAATAAAAAAAAAAAAGAAACGTTAAGGGGAGTTTTGACACGGCTCCTCGGTGAGGGGAAACTAAGAAAACAGAAAATAAGAAAGAGGCAGGGCCTCGGGCCTGGAAGATATATAGAAAATCAGAAGAGGCCTTCAACGCCTGGCAGGCAGGAGCTCATTGGCCAATTGGGCAGCGTGAGGGAATAAAGCACCGAAGGCTGCCATTGATTGAGGCGCAGCGAATCAGCTCACGAGGAGAGAAACCAAAGGAATCAGTCGGCGCGGGAGAACAAATTAGAGGAGCTCTGCCATTTGGAGATCACGGGTCAAGCTCCTCGGGACTTGGGCTGCGAAATAGCCAATCCAGGAAGCACTGTGCAGTGCACAGTGGCAGCTTGCACACGGAAATCAGACCCGGGTTCGATCCACCTTCACCGCACCAAGAAACAGAATTGCACGGAAACCCTCTATCCCCATTTCGGTTTAATCTCTCCAACTAGGAGCCGTGTCAAAACTCCCCTTAACGTTTCTTTTTTTTTTTAATTTTCTTCTCTCCCTTTTCACGCTGCCAGAGGCAGCCCTCTTCTTCCTCCCCCTTTCAGCCTTCTTTGTTCTATATATATCTTTCTTTGATTGGTCCTCACAATTGGTTTCTGTTTGTTTTACAGCTTGCTCCACCAAATTATTCTCCCTGCCAATTATGGCAGCACCTGTCGTCCACCTCTTGCTGTGCTTTTTATGATTTTTATTTTCTGCTTTTTCTCACGCCCCGCGCCTGCCTTCCACTGAGAGCTGCAATCCTCTTGCTTGACAGCTGAAAATCACACACACAATATATATATAAATAAAAATAAAAGTAAAAATATATATAAAAATATATAAATATATATATATAAAATAATATATATATATATATATATTATTTTTCAAAAGATAAGTTCTATTCAACAATCAAGAAGTTTAGACGAATTTATTACTTAACACTTCACTTATTCTATTTTTATTTTCTTTTCTTGAAAATCTTATAAAACATAAAAATAACGTAAATAGCTCAAAATATAACGAACTAACTAAGAAAAGACGAGTGAATTTGATATAAAAATATGTATAAATATGATCCGATCAAATACCCCCACACTTAGCTTTTTGCTAGTCCTCGAGCAAAATGAAGAAAACAGAAAAAGTAATAACATGAAAAATATTAGCTTCCCCCTATGTGACCCTCATAGAATTTCATTCGAAAACGAAAATCATCAAGAACCATAGCTAGCACCAAAAAAAAACTAATTCAAGCTCATCTTCCTTACTCAAATATTAGCAGTAATCTTTAAATCATCCTTGAAGTGTAGTGTGTGAGATAGCCATGCTAATGCAATTTCTGTAGACAATGAAATTTCAGTAAATAAATGTTGACCAATGGTCAAAATTTTAACACTCGTGTATTACATAAATTGTACACATATTGTGTGATTCGACGAAAATTCGAAAAGAGTCCGAAAAGCTGTCAAAAAGGACACGTGTCAACACCTGGCAGAGACGACTTATTTCATCTGGAATATTATATTCAAAATTAGGCCTTAGAAAATTCTATAAATAGAAGACAAATCCATTCATTTCAACCACCAATTCACAAATACATTTCTCTACTCCCAAATTGGAAGAGAATTCTCTGAAGTTCGTTCTTCGTTCTTCGTTCATCGTTCTTCGTTCATCGTTCATCGTTCTTCAAGATCAAGCTCCAACGGCCCTTGAAGAAACGCTCATCCATCCTAAGATCAAGCCCCAACGGCCCCTTGGATTAGCACAATTGTTCTTCAAAGATCAAGTCCAGAAGCCCTTGAAGATCCATCCACCATTCATCATTCATCCGTTCATCCGTTTCTTCAAGAACTAAGCCCAAAAGCCCCTTGAAGTTCATCCATCGTTCATCGTTCATCGTTCATCGTTCATCTTTCATCCATATTCTTCAAGATCAAGCCCGACGGCCCTTGAAACAACATTCATCCACCTTCCAAGATCAAGCCCCGACGGCCTTTGGAATCAATACATTCATCCTTCAAGAATCAAGCTCGAAGCCCTTGAAGCTCATCCATTGTTCATCGTTCATCGTTCTACATTCATCATCAAACATCTGAAGATCATCACTGTTCATCCTAAGAATCAAAGTGCCAAACAGCCTCTTCGGATCAACACAAACAAATCCACATCACTGTTCATCCAAGGATCAAGCCCAACAGCCCTTTGGATCAACAGCCCGTCAACAAATCCATACCTTACGAAGATAGAATCAGAGGAACAAATAGAGATTGTAACCCCAAAATTCATCAAATAACAAATATATTTTGTACACGTGTTCTTGTTCCTTCAGGAAATTTTCGTGTTTACAAATTTGGCACGCCTAGTGGGACATTCTCTACCTCTCATCTCTATCTTCAAATCCGAAAAGAAAGGCACAGATGGCATCAAAGAAGGCTCAAACCGTTCCCGCACCCAATGTGAAGAACAAGACCGTCCTCGCTGCAGGTAGGAGCATTTCAGAGGTTGTAACTCGAAGCAGGGCAAGAGCTTTCTTGGCCGCATCTTCCACCCCCACTTTGCTGGAGAAACAAGGACACCCAAGGCACGAACCTGTGATCACCCTAGCCTCGCTGAAGGCGCCAAGGGAGGAAAGCCTGGGGAAGTACTCCGAGTCCCTGCTCTCTGACGCCGACTCAAGCAGCAGCACGGCCATGCAAGTCATGACCACTGGAGCGACTTCAATCGAGGAGCAGCTGGCTCAAATGAATGAGGCAATTGCCAAACTCACACAGACAGTGGAGGAAAAAGACTTACAAATCGCCGCGCTTGTCAACCGATTGGAAAAAGAGAACGACAGAAAAGAAGGAGGCGGTGAGGATGAAGAACCTCCGATACAAGAATTCGAGGAGAAGCCAGTCCAGGCAACGGAGCTCATGGGATCTCTGTCTATCCAACAACTGCAACAAATGATTGCTAACACCATCAAAGCACAGTACGAAGGGAGCTCACATGCCTCCATGTCGTATTCCAAGCCTTACTCTAAAAAGATTGATGCCCTGAAGATGCCAAGGGGATATCAACCACCCAAATTCATGCAGTTCGATGGAAAGGGGAACCCGAAACAGCACATCGCCCACTTCGTTGAAACTTGCAACAATGCGGGCACTGAAGGGGACTACCTTGCCAAGCAGTTTGTGCGCTCACTGAAAAGTAACGCCTTCGATTGGTACACCGATCTTGAGCCCGAATCCATCAACAGCTGGGAGCAACTGGAGCGTGAATTCCTCAACCGCTTCTACAGCACCCGCCGTACAGTCAGCATGCTAGAGCTGACAAGCACAAAACAGTGGAGGGACGAGCCAGTCGTTGACTACATCAACCGATGGCGCACTCTGAGCCTCGACTGTAAGGACAGACTCTCAGAAATCTCTTCAATCGAGATGTGCGTGCAAGGAATGCAATGGGGATTGCAATACATCCTTCAAGGCATCAAACCACGAACGTTCGAAGAGTTAGCCACCCGCGCTCACGACATGGAGCTGAGCATCGCTCATCATGGAAAAAAGGAGCCGATCACTGACTTCAAGAAGGATAAGGTGTTTACTCCAAAGGTGGACAATCGTGGAAAGAAGCCCACTAAGGAAGTTTTTGCCGTTGACGCCATCCCCACTAAAACTTCAGCTGCACCCGTCAAAATCTCCTCTAAATTCAAAGCAAAGGAGATAAAAAGAGGTGAGCCCTCCCGTACCCAAGAAAGGTACAAAAACACCTTAAGGGAATTGGAGCAGAAAACATACCCATTCCCAGACTCTGACATGGCCCCGATGCTAGACGACCTGTTGGAGAAGAAAGTAATTGAGCTTCCTGAATGCAAGCGCCCAGAAGAGATGAATCGCGTTGACGATCCCAAGTACTGCAAATACCATCGCATCGTGAGCCATCCCGTCGGCAAATGCTTTGTCCTCAAGGAGCTCATCATGAAGTTGGCGCAACAGGGACGAATTGAACTCGACTTGGAAGATACAGTCGCAACACACACCACGACGATCGTGTTTGGGTCCTTTGACCCTGTGCCTCTTCAAGTAATGCACGACCATCGTCACACAGCCCCTTCTGCACTACTACCATCGGGGGCAAACAACCAAGATGCACCGATTGAGGATAGTGAAGAATGGACCTTAGTGACCCGCAGAAAATCAAAGAAACCCAAGCCACAGGCCGCAAAGCCAAAGGTAGAATATGGGAGAAGACACCGTCGTCGCAACAATAGGAAACCCAAAAGAAGCGTTAGAGCTGCTAAGCCAACATACGCTGGGGAGCCTATGGAGCAAGAGCCACGCATTCCCGTCTCCTTGCATGAGTACTTCCCAAAAGACTTCTTCCAAAGGTACACGGTCACTACATGTCACGTAATAGAGGTAGAGGAGCTATCAAGGGGAGAAGTGATCACCGCTGAAGAAGTAAAAACCTTCATGACTAAAGAAGGTCTGCCGACTCACGTAAGCATCAAGGAGGCATTGCGATTACCCGAAGAGATGCGGAAAGCACTGATAGTGGCCCTAGCAAGTCCCAATGACCATGGGGTACAAGGAAACAAGGACGAATGCTCAAAACTTCAGTCAGATGAGTATGCCGCATGTTGCGCCGCCCAAGACGCAATCAACTTCACTGACGAAGACTTATTGCTGGGATCAAAACCGCACAACCGTCCTCTCTTCGTCTCAGGATACATAAGGGAGAGCAAAGTCAAACGCATGCTTGTGGATGGCGGATCGGCCATAAACATCATGCCAAAGTCAACGATGGCCGCAATTGGCATCAAAATAGACGAACTATCTCTAAGCCGTCTGCTAATCCAAGGTTTCGACCAAGGAGGACAAAGAGCGATAGGCATGATCCGAGTGGAGATGACCATCAGTGAACTCAAAACAAGCACAATATTTCATGTGATCGATGCAAGAACTTCATACGGCCTGCTATTAGGAAGGCCTTGGATCCATGAGAATGGAGTAGTGCCGTCTACCCTTCACCAATGTTTAAAATTCTACCGGGAAGGAGTGAAGGTGATTCGAGGCGATACAAGGCCATTTACCGAGGCCGAATCACACTTTGCGGACGCCAAGTTCTACATGGAGGAGGACATGATACCTGAAGCTCTCCCGAGAGAAGTAAAGTCCACAGGCAAAGCAACGCCTAAAAAACAAGAATGGCAATCCGTTCCCAGAAAGCAAGGAGGGGAAACCACACCATCTTCAAGCAACGACGAACTTGTGACAGCAAAGGGGGGTAAGACGCCTGCAAAAGAACCAAATACGCCCGTCTTCCGATACATCCCAATGTCGAAAAGAAAGAAGGGTCAAACACCATTCGAAACTGGGACAAGCAAAGCCGACATGCAACAGTGCAAGGATGATGTGGAACTACTCAAGGCAAATGCAATTCTACCTCTAACACAGCTAGGCGGAACCAAGGTTGCAGGACCACCACAAGGTTTCATAAAAGCTCTGCCAAAGGGAGTAGAATCAAGTTTTCTCCCAACCAAGAGAACCGAAGAAGGTTTTGATCCAAACGCCTACAAACTCATGTCAAAGGCTGGGTACGACTTCATTCCCTCTTCAAAACCTGGAAAGAAGGTTTCAGATGCTGTCGACAAAGAACGTGACCTCACCGAGACTCAAAAAAGGCTGAGAAAGCATGGTTACGGAGTTGACAACGGTAAAGCAGGAATCGGCTTCGCACCAAGTGCACCTGTGAAGATTTCGAGCAAGGCGAAAAATGCTAGCACTCAGCACATCAGCGTGAGCGTTATACAAAAACAAGAAGAGCCTAAAACCGTCCCTCAGATACCGGTCGTCAATAGGATGAATCACCCAAGACCCAGAATATCGGCATTGCATCGCATTGGTGGTCAAAGCCGAACCTCCGTCTTCAAGAGGCTTAACACGCCAACATCCCAAAAATCCGTTTTTGAAAGGCTGTCAAAACCCAAGAAACAAGGCAACACGGCTAACTCGCCTTTGCAACAGTCAGTTTCCGAAAGACTGGAAGACAACAAAAAGCCTTCTAGAAGAAAGGAGACAGCGCCAAAAGAAGAAAAGCCCGACATGCTAGCAGAAAAAGGCGATATACGGAGTTCAATTCCTTCAAGGATGAAGCGTCAAGCAATCTTGGAGATTGACACAAAAGGACCACTAAAAGTAAGAAGGCGCACCATCATCCATACCGGACAAACCTCATGCCAGCAAGTCCAAGAGGACGGCACTGAAGAGGAAGTCCAAGACGTCTTCCACATCACAGTCCGAGAAGACGAAGAAGACGAGATCCTTGAGGAAGATGTCACTGCTGCACCACCACAGCTCGAGGACGGGGGGCAAGCCACGGTAGATGATCTCAAAGAAATCAACTTAGGCACAAGCGAGGAACCAAAGCCTATCTTCGTAAGCGCACTGCTAAGTGCAGACGAGGCAGAGGAGTATTACCAACTGCTGTTAGAGTATAAAGACGTCTTCGCTTGGACATACAAAGAAATGCCTGGCCTTGACCCTACCATCGCTGTACATCACCTTGCAGTCAAGCCTGGATCGCGACCGATAAAGCAAACTCAAAGGCGCTATCGATCCGAGCTCATCCCACAGATTGAGGCTGAGATTGACAAGCTAATTGAAGCAGGCTTCATTCGAGAGGTGCAATACCCAAAGTGGATCTCTAATGTCGTTATCGTCCTCAAGAAATCAGGACAGATACGTGTTTGCGTGGACTTCCGAGACCTCAACGATGCATGCCCGAAGGACGATTTTCCTTTGCCAATCATCGAAATCATGGTGGATGCAACCACTGGCCACGAGGCACTATCATTCATGGATGGCTCATCCGGATACAATCAAATTCGCATGGCTCCCGAGGATGAGGAACTAACAGCCTTTCGCACTCCAAAGGGTATATACTGCTACAAAGTAATGCCATTCGGTCTAAAGAATGCTGGAGCTACATATCAGCGTGCAATGCAAAAAATCTTCGATGACATGCTACACAAAAATGTAGAATGTTACGTGGATGATGTGGTGGTCAAAACAAAAAGAAAATCAGACCACTTGAAGGATTTGCGAATAGTGTTCAAAAGACTGCAAAAGTACAATCTCAAGATGAACCCGTTGAAATGTGCATTTGGCGTCACATCTGGAAAGTTCCTGGGCTTCATTGTCAAACACCGTGGCATCGAAGTGGACCAATCAAAAATCAAAGCCATTCAAAGCATGCCCGAGCCAAGAAATTTGCACGAACTGAAAAGTCTGCAAGGACGACTCGCCTTCATCAGGCGTTTCATCTCCAACCTCGCAGGGCGCTGTCAACCATTCAGCCGACTCATGAAGAAAGATGTTCCGTTTGTATGGGACAAAACATGCCACAATGCCTTTGAGAGCATAAAAAAGTATTTGTCAAGTCCACCTGTCTTAAAGGCACCCGTGCCCGGAAAGCCGCTCATATTGTATATTGCCGCTCAAGAAAGATCAGTAGGGGCACTCTTGGCACAAGAAAATGAATCCCAGAAAGAAGGAGCGCTCTACTACCTCAGTCGAACTCTCACCGGTGCCGAGTTAAACTATTCTCCGATAGAAAAGATGTGCCTCGCTTTGGTGTTCGCCATCCAGAAGCTCAGGCATTACATGCAGGCTTACACCATCCACTTGGTTGCTAGAGCTGACCCGGTTAAATACGTCATGACCAAACTAGTTCTGACAGGGCGACTAGCTAAATGGGCGTTGCTTCTCAATCAACACGAGATCATCTACGTTCCAGCTAAAGCCGTTAAAGGACAAGCACTGGCAGACTTCCTCGCCGATCACCCGATCCCAGCCGATTGGGAAATCTCAGACGACTTGCCTGACGAGGAGGTGTTTTACATCGACGTTTTCCCAACATGGACGATGTTCTTCGACGGATCCGCCCGAACAGATGGAGCGGGGGCAGGAGTGATATTCATGTCACCACAAAGGCAAATACTGCCTTATTCCTTCCAACTGAGCGAATTATGCTCTAACAATGTCGCTGAGTACCAAGCACTGATCCTCGGCCTCCAAATGGCAACTTGCATAGGAATCACAGCCCTTGAGGTATACGGCGACTCCAAACTCATAATCAACCAACTCTTGACCGAGTACGAGGTAAAGAAAGATGATCTCGTCCCTTACTTCCGACTGGCAACTCAGCTGCTGCAAAAGTTCGAGATGGTGACGCTAGAACATGTGCCAAGAAAAGAAAATCAAATGGCAGATGCTCTCGCCAACCTAGCCTCTAGCATGACGCTAGGAGAAGGAGAAGTCGCAAATGTGCCAGTTTGCCAAAGATGGGTGATTCCGCTTGCCGCCGAGATACTGCTAAATGACACAAACGTCATCTCAGTACTCCTGATTGACACTGAAGAATGGAGACAGCCGTTGATCGACTACTTAGAACAAGGAAAGCTTCCAGACGATCCCAGGCACCGCTCTGAAGTACGTCGACGAGCACATCGCTTCCTCTACTACAAAGGAACACTTTACCGACGCTCTTTTGAAGGAGTACTTTTGAGATGCTTAAGTGAAGAAGAAGCCAGTCAAGCCATGGAGGAAGCACATTCAGGTATATGTGGAGCACATCAGTCGGGGCCAAAGCTACATTTCCAACTTAAAAGAATGGGCTACTATTGGCCAAGCATGGTGAGGGATTGTATGGAATACGCCAAAAGGTGCCAAGCCTGCCAGTTCCATGCCAACTTCATACATCAACCGCCTGAACCATTGCACCCTACAGTTGCTTCATGGCCGTTCGATGCATGGGGGTTGGACGTCGTGGAACCGATCGCACCAAAGTCATCGGCGGGAGAAGCTTACATCTTAGCTGCAACAGATTACTTCTCCAAGTGGGCTGAAGCCATACCCCTGAGGGAAGTCAAGAAAGAAACTGTCGTCCGTTTTATCAAGGAGCATATCATCCACCGATACGGTGTGCCTCGCTACATCATTACAGACAATGGAAAGCAATTCTCCAACCGACTCATGGACGAACTCTGTGAGAAATACAAATTCAAACAGCATAAGTCTTCCATGTATCACGCCCCAGCTAATGGTCTCGCGGAAGCATTCAACAAAACTCTATGCAACCTTTTGAGAAAGATCGTTGGTAGGAGCAAGAAAGACTGGCACGAAAGGATGAGCGAAGCACTTTGGGCATACAGGACGACACACCGCACGCCTACTCAGGCTACACCATATTCGCTCGTGTATGGCGTAGAGGCAGTTTTGCCGCTAGAAAGCCAAATTCCCTCATTGAGAATGGCTATACAAGAAGGACTGACCAACGAAGAGAACGCAAAGTTACGTCTTCAAGAGTTGGAAGCACTAGACGATAAGAGGCTCGAAGCTCAGCAGCACTTGGAGTGTTATCAAGCACGGTTGTCCAAGGCCTTCAACAAGAAAGTTCGCCCGAGGTCATTTCAAGAAGGAGACCTCGTCCTTGCATTACGTAGGCCTATCATCATGACGCACAAGACAAAAAGCAAATTCACCTCGAAGTGGGATGGGCCTTACGTAGTACAAGAAGTCTACACAAACGGTGCTTACATGATCGTGGAAGAAGATGGCTTGAGGATTGGCCCCATAAATGGCAAGTTCTTGAAGCGTTACTACGCATGAGAAGGAGCCACGCTCCTGGCCCGCAAGAGCATAAACTGTGTACGGCAAAATCATCATCAAAATCATCATCAAAATCATCATCAAAAAAAAAAAAAAAAAAATACATCATTCATTTGAACTACGTGATGACTTGATCCCTCCTTAAACCGAGGGTACGTAGGCAACTTGAAACTTCAAAACTTCAAGTACAGTCACATCATCAACAAAAACACAAACACTTTGCAGAATGAAGAGCAAATTCAAAATATGAATACTTTATTTCTTTAAAGGAACAATTTGGTTACAAAGCCGTATTATGAAGGTGAACATCACGCCAACGTCACCACCAAGGAAAGTTGTGACCAAAAGACATTACACAGCATAAACTCACTGCAATCTGTTTTGCACAACCCCACGTGGCAAAAAGTGACGCACTGCAATAAGCTTCAAGCAGCAACGGTAAAAAACCCACGGCAAGCAGCGAGGTCGATGTGCACAGCAACGTCGCCTCCGAGGAAAGTTGTGACCAAGAAGAACTACACAGCAAGGTCCCAGTGTAACCTCTTGCACAATACCACACGGCAGCGCACTGCCGAGGGAAAATGTGATCAAAAGGTACTACACAACAGGACCCCGGTATAGTCTTTCGCACAAGCTCCAAACAGCAACGGCGGCGGGCAGTATATGGCGTACGGTAAATAATGCAGCGACGACAGGGCAGCAAGCACGGTAAAAAGGGGCGGCTACAAGACAGTCCTTCAAGGCACGTTGCGGTAGCAAAGAAACCAAAATGCCACGCAGTCACACTACGGAACCCCGCAGCGACTACGCAAGCGGTTTCTTGCACCGCACGGCAACACCACCACCGAGGGAAAATTGCGACCAAAAGACAATACGCAACGAAGCCCCAGTGCAGCCTCTTGTACAGCCCCACACGGCAGCGCACCAACCGAGGGAAAACTGTGATCAAAAGGCACTACACGGCGGAACTCCGGCGCAGTATCTCGCGCAAGCACTCGGCAGCAAAGAACACAAAGTATACCGTCGTTCACTCCACTTCCAGAAGCTTCATGGGGTCCCAACATCATGTCATGCCTCCACAAAATTGTTTACGTAATCCCTGACATCACAACAAAGAAGTCCATCAGTGGGGGGTACACACATTATGTTATACATGCATGTATGTATGCGGTTAAAAAAAAAATTTATATGTGTATGTGTCTCGGCCGAAGCCCAAAAGTCCCAAAGGGCAGCACTCCCGGTTTAAAGAAAACTTTGGTCTAAAAGTAGATATCCAGTCCGCAAATCAGGGCCCATCCTCTGCATTTATTTTTAGCCATCTACATGAGAAACTTGATGAGATCACAAAGCCCAAATGGGCATGTGGTTCCTGCCAAAAGCGTTGCTAGCTTTTTCGGGGGAGCAAAGAGAGCTCTCCACTCATTGCTCTTGGGCGGTGTCTTTTGTCTGGATAAGACCCGCATTGTATGCAGTCACATGGAATCCAAAGCAGATCACTCCCAGTATCAAATGTAACCCAGAAAATGCCCCCAAATCTCTGCACTCTTCGCCCCCGTGCCGGTGAAATAGGTCCTGCTACCGCCATGTCTGAATTTTCCATCTCCGACGGTGTTCTGTGTAGGTCAAAAAAAAAAAAAAAAAAAAGAAAAGAAAAAAAAAAGAAAAGAAAACAGACTCAGAAGCAACATGTCGAGGGACAGGTCATCGTTGATCTACCCAGCAAATGGATAGAACCCAGTCAAGGTCCCTGACAAAGATGCCGCAGCACATATTGCCTTTTCATGATTATAGGCATCGTCTTCATGGTTATCATCATAAACCACCAAAAAATATGACTTTAACAACTTTGAAAATTTTATTTATTCTTTAAATAATTATGGCATGGTGGGTATGCATGGAAGTCAGAGGATAATTCGGTAGACCCAGAGAGAATTGTACCCCGTGGACAAAGTTTCCTGCTATGTGTCTGAAGATGGTGCTGCCATGCTTACTTTTGAATCTTTCGCCGAGATATCTGAATTTACAGGAAAGTGGGTACCATTATACAAGAATTTTTTTTATCAAACCACATGCAAATATTTGGCCTGAGCACGAAGGAGTCGACTGGTGCATATATATATATACATATGATAAAAAAAAAGGGGACTATTACCTGCTGCACGAAAGAGTTCATCGGCGACTGACTCCCTCTTTCTCTGTCTCCCAAATGCATACCAATCTTCAGAGCAACCCTTGGCTCTATCAAATGAAGAACCTAAAGCCACAAAATAAAGCTGCGTGTCCCGTAAAGAAAGGAAAGCCAAAGAACAGCTGCTGTGCAGCTCCAAGACAAAGGGGCAGCTTCTCTTAAAAATATGGAGGAATTGTCTAAAGTTACTGGAAGAAGCCGTGCAGAAAGAACGAAACACATGCATTGATAAATAAGTTGTTTTGTTTTGGAGATGAATAAACAATTGAAAGAAAAGATGCTAGCTGTCTGAAGTGATGGGCAGGTTATTATGAAGCCTCTGCTCCATCTTCGGCCTGTCAAGGCTGTAAAGCAGAAAAGAGAAAAAATAATGTCAGATGCAAATGATGATCCATTGTTTTTGTGGGGAAGGCAATAGGAATTTGCTTTTATAAAATCAAAAGCAGAAGAGATGGAGAAAAGATGGATCCACTCACAACTTAAATAAAAAAAAAATAAAAAAAAAAAAAAAAATAAAAATAAAAATAAAAAAAAAATAAAAAAAAAAAAAAAAAAAAGAATGGGAGTGATGCACCGAAAGCATTAACAAAAGAAAAAATATATATATATATATATATATAATTATTATTATTATTATTATATAATAAAAGAGTAATGATGAAAGCTGGTGGGATGATGCATCCACTAGCTAAAGCTTGTAGAATGATGATGGTCAGCCGAATATATATATAAAAAGAGAGAAGAAGTTATGAAAATACATGTGTATGCATATGACGTACATACATATTGTATATGTGTAAAAAAAAAAAAAAAAAAAAAAAAGAAAAGAGAAGAGCGATAAAAGTTCATTGTTTATTTATTTCTCTGGAAAATTACACAAATTGGCACTCTACATGCCATTAAAAAAAAAAAAAAAAAAAAAAAAAAAAAAAAAAAAAAAAAAAAAAAAGAAAAGAAAAGCAGGAAATATTCAAGGACGATCAGGTGGTGCCTCAGAAGTCGACGGAACTCCTGGAAGACGAAGAGCCAGAGTTGGAATCTCCGGAGCCGGGACGCTCGGTGCAGCTCCAGAGGACGAAGGCAACATGAACCTCGGGAGTAACGCCATGAACCTTTCATGATCACTCTGGATCCGACCGTCTGACTCCTGCAGCTGGTCCAGCTTCCTCTTCATGCTGGTCGAGTAACTAGTTGCAAGCAGGTGCAACTCCTTGTTCTCGTGCCTGAGTCCTCTGACCTCCTGCCGAAGACTAGTCACTTCAGCCATTAGAGCCTCGACCTGACGAGATCGAGCAAGAAGACGTTGGCCCATGTTTGAAACTGAGCCTGCACACTGGACACTGAGAGCCAGAGAGTCCTGAACAGCCAGCTCGTCTGACCGCATGGACAGCAACCTGTTGTCTCTGGGAGTAAGGAGATTTCGAGCAACCACCGTAGCGGTTATTTCGTTTCTCATCAATGAGTCCCCAACTGTAAGAGGACCGTTGGGGGATATGAAGGACGGACGCCAAATGTTGTCTGGAGAAGACAAGTCATCATCTTCTCCGACGTTCAAATTAAGGCGACGGTCGGAAGGGCAAGACATTTTCAGAATG
This sequence comes from Crataegus laevigata, assembly GCA_963580275.1. NCBI lineage: Eukaryota > Viridiplantae > Streptophyta > Magnoliopsida > Rosales > Rosaceae > Crataegus > Crataegus laevigata. The sequence goes on from OY756952.1 coordinate 20,392,192, forward strand.
TGTTAAGAAAGAAGAGATCAAGAAGAAGTAAGATTACAGAAGTGTAAGAAGAGTGTTTACAGGAGGGAGTTCAAAGTGTGAGGTGAAACAAAAAATTTGCGCCTCTATAAAAAGAAGAAAATGAAGAAGCACTCCTCAGAGATCGAAGAAGCGCTCCTCTCGCAAATCAAAGAGCGACGCTCTTTTTCTCGAAGGCCGGAGCCCTGTCTCAAAAGAGCCGTTCCTCTATCAAAAGCTGGGCTTGACTCAGAAATCATGTGGCATCAGCTTTTCCGGTTTGTCATCACCTGCGTCACATGCCGCTTGGAGTGTTGCGAAAACCACGAGCCGCACCCGGATTTGAACCCCGGTTTTCAAAAGATCATCATTCCAGTTTGTCGTCACTCGTCGCATGCGCAGTCAGCTTCGCGGAAATTACGGACGCGTTGTCAGAAAGCGCGTAACGGGCACTGTTCATCCATCCACCGGCTGCCGACAAATAGTGAGGGAACAGTTCCGGTTATGAAGGAAAATTTCTATAAAGTCGACCTTCGCCTTTCACAGCAAAGGCACACCTTCACACCCTCTCAACCTCTCAACCTCTCAACCTCTCTTCATCTCCGATAATGTCTTCCCAAAGAAACCTTTCGAGTCACTCAGTGTTCTTCATTCCTTGGAACACCCCAGAAAACAAATCGTCCAAAGCAAAAGTATTTCATATTAAAAAGGTTAAAAGCAAAAGTATCTCATATTACGCTTTCTCCTCACTTTCATCTGAAGAACATGGAGAAAGTGAGATCCTGATTGCTTACCTAGTCTTGCTCTCGAGTACTCATCTCAGACCCCTCCCAACCCACTTCAAAAATAAACCTGTGTAGAGGTGCTTCTTCAAAAGCAAAAGTACCTCACAGACGAAGCAGGAGGAGTCTGAGTTGCATCCAGATGAAGGCAGAGTCTGAGATGATCCAAGAGTTCAAGAAGATGCCACACCTGCGCAGAGACCGGACTACTTGAAGCATGTGGAGACAACGTGCTGAATCAACCTTCAAGACCAAGCCGCGACGGCCCCTTGAAGAAAACACAAGTCCAATTCAAGATTAGAAAATCTAGCTGAAGATAAATGGGTAGGCTCAGACCGGAGTACTTAAGGCATGTGGAGACAACGTGCTGGAACCCTTCCCTGATTGCTTACCTAGCATTACTCTCGAACAGTCATCTTCAACTAAAGACGGAAGCTGAAAAACATGATGAGTCGCTGAGAAGTGATGTTCTGATGCTTTCATGGGAATTTTTGCAGCATAGCTAATCTCCACATCGAATGTTTTGGAGCGACATCTCCAATTGCTTTCATGGGAATTTTTGCATTAGAGAAAAATACTGCAAAAGAAGATGCCAGACCTGCACGAAGATCCGATTACTTGAAACATGTGGAGACAACGTGCTGAATCAACCTTCAAGATCAAGCCGCAACGGCCCTTGGAGAAATCAAGACCCGATTCAAGATCAAGTGTCCAACACCCTTGAATCAACCTTCAAGATCAAGCCTCAACGGCCCTTGGAGAAATCAAAAAGCCCGATTCAAGATCAGGTGTTCATCACCCTTGAATCAAAACCAGTTCAAGATGAAAGCTGTGGAAAAATCACGAAACCCGATCCAAGATCAAGCCTCGACGGCCCTTGGATCAAACGTCTACATTAAGGGACTTCAAAGACGCATCTTCTACACGTGACAAGCACATGTATACGACACGCTTTGAAGTGGGGGCATTTGTAGACAATGAAATTTCAGTAAATAAATGTTGACCAATGGTCAAAATTTTAACACTCGTGTATTACATAAATTGTACACATATTGTGTGATTCGACGAAAATTCGAAAAGAGTCCGAAAAGCTGTCAAAAAGGACACGTGTCAACACCTGGCAGAGACGACTTATTTCATCTGGAATATTATATTCAAAATTAGGCCTTAGAAAATTCTATAAATAGAAGACAAATCCATTCATTTCAACCACCAATTCACAAATACATTTCTCTACTCCCAAATTGGAAGAGAATTCTCTGAAGTTCGTTCTTCGTTCTTCGTTCATCGTTCTTCGTTCATCGTTCATCGTTCTTCAAGATCAAGCTCCAACGGCCCTTGAAGAAACGCTCATCCATCCTAAGATCAAGCCCCAACGGCCCCTTGGATTAGCACAATTGTTCTTCAAAGATCAAGTCCAGAAGCCCTTGAAGATCCATCCACCATTCATCATTCATCCGTTCATCCGTTTCTTCAAGAACTAAGCCCAAAAGCCCCTTGAAGTTCATCCATCGTTCATCGTTCATCGTTCATCGTTCATCTTTCATCCATATTCTTCAAGATCAAGCCCGACGGCCCTTGAAACAACATTCATCCACCTTCCAAGATCAAGCCCCGACGGCCTTTGGAATCAATACATTCATCCTTCAAGAATCAAGCTCGAAGCCCTTGAAGCTCATCCATTGTTCATCGTTCATCGTTCTACATTCATCATCAAACATCTGAAGATCATCACTGTTCATCCTAAGAATCAAAGTGCCAAACAGCCTCTTCGGATCAACACAAACAAATCCACATCACTGTTCATCCAAGGATCAAGCCCAACAGCCCTTTGGATCAACAGCCCGTCAACAAATCCATACCTTACGAAGATAGAATCAGAGGAACAAATAGAGATTGTAACCCCAAAATTCATCAAATAACAAATATATTTTGTACACGTGTTCTTGTTCCTTCAGGAAATTTTCGTGTTTACAATTTCAAGTTTTTATTTTTAAAATCATCATATGCAAACTAGCAACCTTCTCACGGGATATGCACTCAACCACACATGTGTTTAGTTTTAATGTGTTTCGCTCAAAGAAACAAATGTGAAAGTTCTACCATAAGCTTGCATAAAAATCACTTCTCCACAATCATAATTACAAAACTTAAATCAAGAGGACTTTTATTGGATGTAATGAGGCTTAGGGATAGGGCTATTGAAACAAAAGAATAGGAAAACACAAGTTCCAAGCTACATCGCAAGCGATTCTTTTAGTTGAGATTTATAAGAACTCAAATTCTCCAGCTATTCTTCTAACACCTCCAATCACATCATTAAATTGAAACTTTAAACTTTTTATTTTCTTTTCTTTGAATACAACCTTTCTTTTTTTTTTTTTCTTTTCTTCTCTTTTCTCAATTTTTTTTTTTTTTTAATACAAACATGAAAAACCCCCACACTTATTCTTTTGCCAAACTCATTCCAAGTACTTCATAAACATTTCTCAAAAGATAGTCTCAAATTGCTAGCTTGGAAAGGGTAAGGAAACATGTTTTGAGGTATAAGGGTAGACATATCTGGTGATAAGAAATAAAAGGCTCAACATAAACGGCTCAAATAGGCAATCTAATGATATAATTTTTTTTTTTTTTTTCTTTGGGAAATATGGTTATTTGGGCCATGGTGGTGAACCTAATGCCTCTATCATTTTCAAGTTCATGCAATCAATGACAAATATTTCGAAAGATCGTTACGCAAGTTCTAGAGATGCATCTCACATAAGTTCATCACACATGAAAGAATAGGAGTGTATGAAAAATGCACACACTTTCAATAGGCTCAAAAACTCACATGGGATGTATATGGTCACTAAATTCACATATGAAGCTTTAATTCATGCTTTAGTTTCACATCAACAAGGCTATGTGCATTTGGTTTTTCAAGAATGATCAAACATGTACAAACTAACAAGAGAATTAGGAATTTCACATAACACATGTTAACTAAGTTCTTGATAATCATGGTTCAAATTTCATCCAGTTATATCATTGGGTCGGGAAACTAATAAAAATCTAATTCAAAACAATAAGGAAAATAAAACAATATTTTTGGATTTTTAAAATTTTTTCGAAAAAATTAAATAAAACAAAACTAATTAAGAAAACAAAAACAACAACATGGAAACAAATGAAACCAGTTCAAAGTCGAAGGTACAAAAAATTTTCAATTTGGTCATTTTTTATCTTGATACCCCCACACTTAAACTAGACATTGTCCCCAATGTCAGAAAACAATAAAATGCAAATAAAAATAAAATAAAATAAAATAATACGAAACAAAATAAAGCAAAGGGACTGAAAACTTCTCTAATTTGCAGAAAACCAAGCGAGGACCCCCAAGCGTAAATTTTGCAATCAACTTCAAGGGAGAAAATAACCAAACGTTCCTGCAAAGAAAAGAAATAAATCAGTTAAGCACGCAAGAAAATATAGAAAAATGCAAACGAAAAATAAAAATTGAAAATAAAAGATAATGAAAAGAACTAATAGGCGATCATTGGTCATGATTGTTGATTTTCCACAGCTTTCATCTTGAACTGGATGGGCCTCCTTCTGGCAAGTGCTCCTCAGCTTAGTTGAGGATGAATCAGCACGTTGTCTCCACATGCTTCAAGTAGTCCGGTCTCCACGCAGGTGTGGCATCTTCTTGAACTCTTGGATCATCTCAGACTCTGCCTTCATCTGGATGCACCTCAGACTCCTCCTGCTTCGTCTGTGAGGTACTTTTGTTTTTGAAGAAGTACCTCAACACAGATTTATTTTTGAAGTGGGTTGGGAGGGGTCTGAGATGAGTACTCGAGAGCAAGACTAGGTAAGCAATCAGGATCTCACTTTCTCCACGTTCCTCAGATGAAGGAGAGGAGAAAGCATAATATGAGATACTTTTGCTTTTAACCTTTTTAATATGAAATACTTTTGCTCTGGAAGGTTTGTTTTCTGGGGTGATCCAAGGGATGAAGAACACTGAATAACTCGAAAGCTTTCTTTGGGAAGACATTATCGGAGATGAAGAGAGGTTGAGAGGTTGAGAGGGTGTGAAGGTGTGCCTTTGCTGTGAAAGGCTAAGGTCGAACTTATAGAAATTTGGCTTCACAACCGGAACTATTCCTTCACTATTTGTCGGCAGCCGGTGATGGATGAACAGTGCCCGTTACGCGCTTTCTGACAAAGCGTCCGTAATTTCCGCGAGGCTGACGATGCAAAGACGAGTGACGACAAAACCGGAATGATGATCTTTTGAAAACCGGGGTTCAAAACCGGGTGCGGCTCATGGTTTTCGCAACGCTCCACGCTGCACGTCATGAGTCACGACAAAATTGGAAAAACTGAACCACGTGATTGCTGAGTCAAGCCCAGCTTTTGAGAACGGAAACGGCTCTTTTGAGAAAGGAGCGTCCAGCTTTTCCGAATTGCGTGAGGACGCGTCTTCAACCTCAGAGGAGCGCCTCTCTTTGATTTGCTTCTTTTTATAGAGGCGCTAATTCTGCTCCACCTCACACTTGAACTCCCTCAAACACTTCCTTCTGAAAAACTCTCTTCTGTAAACACTCATAATCCTTCCGAACTATTTTCTTCCTCAACCCCCTCTAAAAATGTCTTGCCCTTCCGACCGTCGCCTAAACTTGAATGTCGGGGAAGACGATGACTCGTCTTCTCCGAACAACATTTGGAATCCATCCTTCATATCCCCCAATGGTCCTCTTACAGTCGGGGACACAATGATGAGGAATGAAATCACCGCTACGGTGATTGCCAGAAATCTGCTCACTCCAAGGGACAATAGGATGCTATCTAGGCTGTCGGACGAGCTGGCCGTTCAGGAATCCCTTGCCCTCAGCGTCCAAAGTGCAGGCTCAGTTTCAAACATGGGCCAGCGCCTGCTTGCCCGGTCTCGTCAGGTGGAGTCGCTGATGGCAGAGGTGGCCAGTCTTCGGCAAGAGGTCAGAGGACTCAGGCACGAGAACAAGGAGTTGCAGCCGTTGGCCCTAGTCAAGCTTAAACGGAGGTACCGTCCGGCTGGAAGACGTTAAAGCAAGCGCTTCTTGGGAGGCAACCCATGTGTTGAAACAAGAGAACGAAGGAACTTTCACTCCAAACCCAGATTTGCGTCCCTAACCTTTCTCGTTCTTCCTTATACTTTGCCAATTGTGTTCTGTTTGTTAGCTATGTTATTTGGTTATTTTTGTGAGTCTATGCTTGAAACATTGAGGACAATGTTTGATTTAAGTGTGGGGGGGGGGGGGGGTAACCAAAGTGCTTTGATGCAAATTCGTAGGGTTTTATCACTCATAACTTCTAATGTTGTTCCTTGCTGTTTTTAAGTGTTTTTAAGCGTTTTTAAGCTGTTTTAGTGTGTTTTGATTCAAAAATCCGAAAATCCAATAAAAATTTGAAAAATTGTTTTAAAACCCCAAAAAGAGTTGTTTTTGTGTGTTTGTTTGTGTCTTAGGGTACCTTCCAACACAATGATGAGGATTCGGTTTGTAATTGCATGACTGTTAAAAAGAGTTGTAAACATGGATGAAAGTTTGATTTACGCTGTGGTTTATGCTTGGTTGTGGTTATAACTTATGAATTCACATGCAATCATAAAAGAAAAATTAGTTTTTGTAACATGCTTGAAGGAAGGAACTCAAACTAACGCTACAACCTTGTGAGACTTGAGCCTAAACGTTTATTTGGAGAGTTAATAATCTGTGCATTGTTGTTTTCTAAAAGTCGTTGCATGATCTCATTATTCGTTGCTTGGTTGCTACTTAGAAGGCGTTTCATCATTTAGTTCCAAACACTAGAACTTATGCTTAATTCATTCAAAGCATGTCATTGATTTGCATAACACATATTCAAGATGAAGTTGTGTAGTGACCACCATAGCCAAATTGCCAAATCTCCCTATTTCATTGTGTTTTGTAGGTTTTAACCCCGTTGAGCCTTGTTTAGCCTATGTTCTTTGTAACCCACATTATCCTCACCTAGCCTAGAATAGGATTATCCATACCCTTGTTTTTAAAGCATGGTGAAGCATGACTACAATTGAATTCCTTTTTATTAATGAATGGCAGAAAACAAGTGTGGGGGAAGTATTTTTCATGTGAGTTTGTGTGCAAAGGCACGGGTAGAAAAGAAAAAAAAATTCGTGGAAAATAGAAAGAAAAGAAAAAAAAAAGTTGAAAAAGTTTGAAAAAAAGTTCTAAAGTGTAGTTTGTTGAAGAAAGGGACCAAAATAATGCATTCGGCCCTATGAGTTGCTTAAATCTTCCCTTTGTGTTTTAATGTTGATTTCTGTATTCTAAAGTGAATTCTAAGTCTCAATCTCACTACTTTGCTTACTATCGCTTTAAAACGTTTGTTATCCCTATCCTTCATTTGTTAGCCAATAACCCAAGCCCCATTACAACCCTTGACTTTGATCTTGAGTGTTATGTGTTTCAATTTGTGGAGTTTGAATTTGGTATGAGCATATGGTGTCACTGGTTCTCGCATCTAAGTAGTAGCATTCCATTCATGAGATCATATCTAAACATGCTTATTAACTCCAGAAATTGCTTTCTTTGTGATACATATATGTGAGCATTCGTTTTATAATTACATCAATCTCCTCACATATAACTAGTGTAGGGTGTGTAGTTAGAAAATCTAAGTGAAGATTGAGTGCATATCTTGTAAGGAATTGAGGGAATTCTCTAAGGCGTGTTACTACATTCAAAACATCGTTTTAATTGGTTAATTGTGAACTAGTAAGTAGTGACTATGATTAAGTATGTGCTTAAGCGTAAAGATGGCCAAAATCTGTGGGAATGATGATTTCTAACATGTCATGTGAAGTGGAAATCCCTGAGGCAATTGTTGGAAGGATTAGGTTGTGTTTTAGTTGTGTGTTTTGTGTTGTTTACTTTGTTTCGTTTCGTTTTGCTCGAGGACTAGCAAAAGCTAAGTGTGGGGGAATTTGATAGGGGCATATTTATGCACCTTAGTTTAGCTTGTTCTTGTGCATTTACATTGTTTTCCTTAGTAAAGTAGTCTTTTAAGCTAGTTTTATGTATTTTCAGGTTTTAAGGGCAAAGTATGCAAAAGGATGCATTTTGGAGCCTTTTGGAGCAAATTAGAGCTTGGAATGGATATCGTATGCTTGGAGCCAAAAGGACGAACGAAATTGAAGACTTGAAGATGATGAGTCCTACTTGAGCAAGGTTTCCTAGTTGGAGTAGGAAAATCCCTAATGGAAATGGAATCCTAGTTGAATTAGGATTCCTAGTTGAAATTGGTTTCCTAGTTGAATTAGGATTCCTAAAAGAATAAAGTTTCCCACTCAAACAAGGTTTCCTACTTGAAGTAGGAAAAGTGGAATCCCAAAGGCCTCAAGTTGTCACAACAATGAAGTTTTCCTAGTCCTAGAAGGAAAAGGAATTCCAAGATGAAGTAGGATTAGTTTTCCTAATCCTAGTGCACAAATGTTTCTAAGACATTGTTGGAAACAATTGGAAGATTCTAGAGCTTTCCCTTGCCTTGGCTGTAAGTTCACCTATTTTCCATGGGATTAGGCATTCTAGAAGGCCTATCCTAAACCCTACAAAGGTGCCGCACCCTTCCCTTCTAGAAGTCCACTTTTACCTTGCCTTGCAAGGCTTTCTAGAAGCCTTATCCTCCCAAACCCTATCTGCCGCACCCTATACCCTATTTCCCCTTGGATTTCAGATTTAATTAGCCCTATTCCTTGTGGATTTGGGTTAATTGGGCCATAAACCCTTTTCCTTATTGGACTTACAATTCCTGCTAGACTTAGGGGGCCTAATCCATCAATTAAATGAAATCCAAGCCCTAATCTGAATTGACCTAGGGTTTAGGGTGCCTATATATATTCCCCTTAAGTGTGCCGCACCCTTTTTATCATTCATTCACTCAGAAATTGCAAAGGTGCCGCACCATCCTCTCTTCCATACATCCATCCATCCATTCTCCAAAAATTCAACCATTGCCGCAAGCTTCTCTACACTCCACCATTCACCACCGTGCCTACCACCACTCAACCATCCATCACCGTACCTTGCTACCACCACACCCCCGTGCGTGCCACCTTTGGAGGCTAGGAGAAGAGTGCACCGTGCAGTCCAAGGGGGAGAAGAAGGCTTATGCAAGAATCTGCCACCATTGGAGTGTTTGGAGTTCTTTCTTTCCTTGTTTCTGTTTTCATGTTTAATTTGATTCGTTGTTCAATTATGTTAAACATGTGGAACTAATTTCTTTTTAGTTAGAGGCGAATTTGAAGCCATGGATATATGTTGGTTATGATTTGATTTACTCCAGTTATGAGTTCATGAACTTTGGATGTGGTTTACTTTTCTGTTTTGATTAAGAACTTGTTTATGTATGTGGGTTGAGGGTCGACACTTAATTTGCATGCTTAAACTTGATGCTAGGATATAAGGGAATTTCACCTAATCGTTATTAACTTATATTCATGAGTAGTAAAGATCGCTAGTCACGATTGTGTTTAGTAAACCCTAGGTTGGATTAACATGCGTATTCCATAGTTATGAATGCCTAGTCGTTGTTTATGATTTCCATTGAATTTAATGATTCTTGTTGAATGTCTCTATCATGCGCATTCCATAGTTAGGGACTTTGATGAGGAATAATTTGGTTGCGATGCGTATTCCATTCTATTCAATGAATCTAGGGAAATCTGAGAATTAATTAGTTCAATACAATTAATTTGGGACATCGTCATTCATAAGTTTGTTGAAATCATAATTGGGAATCAAAGTTGTATGCATATGTTCATGTGTGGATAAGGAACCCTCTAACTAGTGTCTCATCCATTCAATTCACCAAAATCGGTTTTATAATCTGTTTTGTTTCTAAGTTTCTGTTTTAATTCTAAATTCATCAAAACCAATCCCCCCTTTATTTTAAAGTGCTAGATTAGTTAGAAATACATTTAGGTTGTGTTTTAAAGAGTCTTGAGTCAAGTTACAACTTAATTTCGTCAAAAAGTGTGTTTGTGCTCAAAACTGCCCAGAAAGTGATTTTGAGGCAGTTTTGAGTGTTTCTGGGCTGTTTTGAGTCTTTTGCTTTGTTTAAGTGTTTTAAACTCTAGTTTTGCATTCTTTGAGTCTAGTTTAGTGTTTTACATTGTTTTTTTACGTTTTTGAGTCAGTTGCACATTGATTAGCATCCCTAGTTAATCCCCGGTGTAGAACGATCCCTATTTGCTCATATATTACAATTGTCATCCATAGGGTTTAATTTGAGTGTCAATCTAATTTTCACATCAATTGGCCGATCGTTCTAACGATTATCCCAAGGGAGTCCTTAAGGATGTTTTAGTGCAGGTTGATGCGAAACGAATGTGACACACAAATTAAACCCTATTTGTGACAATTGTAGTAATGATGTAAGTAGGGATCGTTCTAACCGGGGATTAACTAGGGGTGCTAATCTAATATAAATTGACTTAAAAACACAAAAACTAAACTTAAAGACTCTAACTAGACTACTATGACTCAAAACTAAATTGAAACACTCAAAACTGCCTAAAACAATCAAATTGACTCAAACAGGAACTAAAACTTGATTTGGACGAATTTGAAATTTCTTGTGACTCAAAATACTTAAAAACACAAAATAAGACAGATTATGAAGATTAAGACTGAACAAAATATGGGGGGATTGTGTTTGGACGAAATTTAATTCAATGGACAGATTAGAAGAAAACAGATTGTAAGGCAAATTGTGATAAACCAATGGATGATGGAATGGCTAAGGCGTTCTTCTCCACACATGAAATATATGCAACGTAAATCAATGTCCAGTTATCAATTCAATAAGTTATGAACCTTGACACTCCAAGTTAATTAGGTCCGCTTAAATTAACCTTCAGATTTCCCTAGAATCATTGAATTGGATGAATATGCATCGCAACCAAATTATTCCTAACAAGTTCTCTATATGAACAGCATGATAAAGACACAAGTTAGAATCATTATGTTTGTTGGAAATCATAAGCATCGACAAGGCATTTGTAACTATGAAAAACATGATACTCTTGCCAGGAATTTACTTAACACGATCGTGACTAGCGACCTTCACTACTTGTGAATATAAATTCATAACGATTAGGTGAAAAAATTTATATCCTAGCACCATATTCAAGCATGCAAATTAAGCGTGCACTCTCAATCAACATACAAGAATAAGTTCTAAATCAAACGGTTAAGCAAATTGTATTCACGACTTATGCAACGATAACTGGAAGTAATCAACTTATTTCACATATATAATCATGGTTTCGAATACACCCTTAGCCAAAACGAAATTAGCCAATCATACTCAAAACAAAACAAAGGTTACATTAATTAGACATTGAAATATGAGATAGAATACACCTAAAATTGTTCAACAACTCAGAATGAAGAGCCAAACAATTGAGTGAATCTGTCTCCTTTCCTTTGCTTGCGGCAGATTGGGGGATGATGGTTTCTGGGTTGTTTTGATGATGTAGAATGGATTTTGGGATCAATGGATGTGTGTGGGAGTGGATGGACTTGTGTTTAGGATGGATGTATGGTGCAGCAAGGGATGTTTGGGGTCAGAAACTTTGGTGTTTTGTGAAGGAATGGTGCGGCAAAAGTGGGTGTTGATAGGAGCATATTTATGCGCCTTAGTTTAGCTTGTTCTTGTGCATTTATAGTGTTTTCCTTAGTAAAGTAGTCTATTAAGCTAGTTTTATGTGTTTTCAGGTTTTAAAGGCAAAGTATGCAAAAGGAGACATTTTGGAGCCTTTTGGAGCAAATTAGAGCTTGGAAGGAATGTCATATGCTTGAAGCCATGAAGATGGACGAATTTGAAGACTTGAAGATGAAGATTCCTACTTGAGCAAGGTTTCCTAGTTGGAGTAGGAAACTCCCAAATGAAGATGGAATCCTAGATAAATTGGGTTTCCTAGTTGAATTAGGAATCCTAGTTGAAATTGATTTCCTAGTTGAATTGGGAAACCTAGAAGATTGGAAGTCCTACTTGAACAAGGTTTCCTACTTGGAGTAGGAAACTTAAACTCCAAATGGTATCAAGTTGCAGCTACAAGAAAGATTTCCAAATCCCAAAAGGAAAAGGTTTACAAGATGGAGAAGGAGAAGAATTCCAAGTCAAGGAAGGATGGAAACATGTTTTCCTAATGCTAGAAGGACTCCTAATCATTGGTGGACACAAGTTGGAAGTTTCTAGATGATTCCTTTTCTTGCCGTGGGTTTGAGTTAATTCCCACCAGATTTGGGCTTCTAGAAGCCCTATCCCTAAGTCCTTAAGGTATGCCGCACCCTAGCTTCTAGATGGCCTTGAATTCCTTGCCTTGCAAGGCATTCTAGAAACCCTAGCTTTCAAATACAAACCTGCCGCACCCTAGGTCCTAATTCCCCTTGGATTTCAGATTTAATTAGCCCAATTCCTTGTGAATTTGGGTTAATTGGGCCATAAACCCTTCTCCTTATTGGATTTACAATTTCTGCTACACTTAGGAGGCCTAATCCATCAATTAAATTAAATCCAAGCCCTAATCTGATTTATCTAGGGTTTAGGGTGCCTATATATATATGTGCTTATGTGTGCCGCACCCCTCATTCATTCCTCCATCCAGAAATTACAAAGTGCCGCACACTCCCTTCTTCCATCCATTGATCCGCAAGCTTTCATACACACCACCCAACACCACCGTGCCCTTGCTACCACCACACCACCGTGCGCACCACCTTTGGAGGCTAGGAGAAGAGTGCACCGTGCAGTCCAAGGGGGAGAAGAAGGCTTATGCAAGAATCTGCCACCATTGGAGTGTTTGGAGTTCTTTCTTTCCTTGTTTCTGTTTTCATGTTTAATTTAATTCGTTGTTCAATTATGTTAAACATGTGGAACTAATTTCTTTATAGTTAGAGGCGAATTTGAAGCCATGGACATATGTTGGTTATTATTTGATTTACTCCAGTTATGAATTCATGAACTTCGGATGTGGTTTACTTCTCTGTTTTGATTAAGAACTTGTTTATGTATGTTGATTGAGAGTGCACGCTTAATTTGCATGCTTAAACTTGATGCTAGGATATAAGGGAATTTCACCTAATAGTTATGAACTTATATTCATGAGTAGTAAAGATCGCTAGTCACGATTGTGTTTAGTAAACCCTAGGTTGGATTAACATGCGTATTCCATAGTTATGAATGCCTAGTCGTTGTTTATGATTTCCATTGAACTTAATGATTCTTGTTGAATGTCTCTATCATGCGTATTCCATAGTTAGGGACTTTGATGAGGAATAATTTGGTTGCGATGCGTATTCCATTCAATTCAATGAATCTAGGGAAATCTGAGAATTAATTAGTTCAATACAATTAATTTGGGACATCGTCATTCATAAGTTTGTTGAAATCATAACTGGGAATCAAGTTATATGCATATGTTCATGTGTGGATAAGGAACCCTCTAACTAGTTTCTCAATCCATTTAATTCACCAAAATCTGTTTAGAATCTGTTTTGTTTTCAAGTTTCTGTTTTAATTCTAAATTCGTCAAAACCAATCCCCCATTTATTTTAAAGTGTTAGATTAGCTAGAAATACATTTAGATTGTGTTTCTAGGAGTTTGGAGTCAAGTTAAAACCAATTTTCGTCAAAAATTGTGTTTGTGCTCAAAACTGCCCAGAAAGTGATTTTGAGGCAGTTTTGAGTGTTTCTGGGCTGTTTTGAGTCTTTTGCTTTGTTTTAGTGTTTTAAACTCTAGGTTTGCATTCTTTGAGTCTAGTTTAGTGTCTTATATTGTGTTTTTACGTTTTTGAGTCAGTTTCACATTGATTAGCATCCCTAGTTAATCCCTGGTCTAGAACGATCCCTATTTGCTCATATACTACAATTGTCATCCATAGGGTTTAATTTGAGTGTCAATCTAATTTTCACATCAAATTTTGGCGCCGTTGCCGGGGATTAGCAAACTTGCTAATCCCTTGTGTTTCTGCCGTGTGTTTTATTGTGATTATCTAGTTTTCTTATTTTGTTTTGTTTTCTTGGTTTAGGTACTAGTGCATGACGCGGAGTTCTCAAACTGTGCATGCACGCATCTTTGACTTTAACGACGATTTTGAACGTGATTTGAGAAGAAAGAGGAGGCATCCCGAACCTAGTGAACCTAGTTCAAGTTCAGAGGCCGAATCTGAGTTTGAGGAGGAAGAAGAAGTTATGGCAGTGGACAATCGGACCATTAAAGAGCTCTCAGCCTCGGGGTTGACCAATGCCGCACCATTATGCATTCAATACCCCCCGGCTGCCCTAGGCAAGATCGCTGAGTTCGAATTGAAGTCGAACTTGTTGCACCACATTCCAAAGTACCATGGGCTGTCCATGGAGGATCCCAACAAGCATCTCAAGGAGTTCGAGGTGGTTTGTTCGAGCATGACACCCTTAAATGTTGATGGGAACATTCTGATGATGAAGTCTTTTTCATTCTCACTTTTGGAAAAGGCTAAGGATTGGCTTTTCGAGTTAGCACCCGGAACGGTTACATCTTGGGATAGTATGAAAGGAGCTTTCTTGGAGAAGTTTTTCCCAACTTCGAGAGTCATTCTCTTGAGGAAACGGATTAGTGGCATCCAACAAAATCAAGGTGAGTCGTTTCCTTCGTATTATGAACGTTTTAAATCACTCGTTGCTTCTTGTCCACAGCATCAAATGAAGGAGGAGCTGCTCATTCAATATTTCTACGAAGGACTCCTTCCCATGGAACGCCAAATGCTTGATGCCTCGGCGGGAGGTGCGTTGGTGGATAAAACTCCGGGGGCTGCAAAAGTTCTAATTGCCAACCGAGCGCATAATGCACAACAATACGAAGGTGTTGGACAAAGAGACCCCCCACGGCCACAAGTGAATGAGGTAAGTTCTACGTCCGATATTCAATCTCAATTAGCTAACCTCACTTCTATTGTTTCTCAGTTGGCCGAGGGAATGAAGATTCGTGCACCAAGTGTTTGTGGTGTGTGCTCGATGCAAGGACATGCCAATGATCAATGCCCTCAATTGATTGAGAATGGAGGGTGGGAATCTGCCAATGCCGTGGGTTTTGGGAGCCAAAATCAGCCACGCTATGATCCATATTCAAACACCTACAATCCGGGGTGGAGGGACCATCCAAATTTCAAGTGGCGTGATCCTCAACAACCCCAACAACAAGGAGGATTTAGGCAGCAACCACCGGGTTTTTATACAAAGCCATTCGACCCCAATCAAACCCAACTGCAATCTGCCCCAACAAGCTCAGGTATGTCTTTGAATAATGATCAAGTTGTTAAGTTACTTACTACTTTGACGCAGGAGGTACAAAATCAAAACAAAGAAAGGCAAATCCAAGACAAAAGGGTGGATAACTTGGAAAAGCAAATGGGGCAAATAGCAGAATTCGTGGGGCAGATTAGAGAACAAGGCAAATTGCCTAGTTCAACTGTTGTTAACCCTAAAGGAGGCTTTGAAACTGTCAATGCAATCATGTTGAGAAGTGGTAAACAGGTTGGAGTCGATCTAAAATCATCCAAATCAATTCAAGAAGAGGATGAAATGTTGCTGCAAGAAGAGAAACAGGGAGCAAAGCCCACGGCCAAGGATGAACCAACCTTGCCGAGTACATCTAATGCTTCTAAACCGTCCCACACCACCAAGGTAAGTCCCAATCCGACTTTTTCTAGTTCTATTCCACTAAATGTGCCCTTTCCTGGCAGGTTTAGGCAATCAAAGAAGGAAGAAGCCGAGAAGGACATTCTAGAGACCTTTCGGAAAGTTCAAGTTAATATTCCGCTCCTTGATGCGATTAAGCAAGTCCCGAGGTATGCCAAGTTTTTAAAAGAACTTTGTACAACAAGGAGAAGGATTTCGAACAAAGAGGTGGTTCAAGTAAGTGAGAATGTTTCTGCCATGTTACAAAGGAAATTACCCCCTAAATGCAAAGATCCGGGTAGTTTTACAATTCCTTGCGTAATTGGAAATACTAAGTTTGAAAATGCCATGTTAGACTTAGGGGCTTCAATTAACGTTATGCCATACTCTATTTATGCATCTATGAACTTAGGCGAGCTTAAAAACGATGGTGTGATTATTCAATTAGCCGATCGTTCTAATGCATATCCAAAAGGTGTTTTGGAAGATGTTTTGGTGCAGGTTGGGAATTTGATTTTTCCCGCGGACTTCTACGTGCTTGACATGGAGGATTCACCCTATTCCACCCCATTGCCAATCCTCTTAGGGAGGCCCTTCATGAAGACAGCCCAAACTAAGATTGATGTGGCTAAGGGAGAGTTAACAATGGAGTTTGGTGGTGATTTGATTAAATTCAAAGTTCCTGAATATGCTAAAAATTCTAACGATGTTCGTTCGTGTTTTGCCATAGATGTGCTTAAAAATTTAGGGCAGGAACATTCATCCGTACCAATCAAGAAGGATGTACCTAGAAGCCTCGTCGAAGAGGGGATTGGAGTGGAGCATAAGAAATTGGCCGAAAAAACCACCTTTGCTGCCCCTTTTGAGTCTTCATTTACATGCATTGGTAAGCCTCCTCCTCTAATTCCAATTCCTATTTCGACTAATAGGTTATTGCCTTCGGTGGTGCAGGTACCAAATCGAATGCGTGAGAGTGGGAGTGCTTACATTGACTTTGGGAGGCTCAACAACACAATCTGGGACCATCATTATCCATTGCCATACATAGACCCAATGCATGAGTATTTCAAGGAGCATGTCGTGGAGGAGGTACCCCTTCATGCCGTTGGCCCTAGTGAAGTTTAAACGGAGGTACCGTCCGGCTGGAAGACGTTAAAGCAAGCGCTTCTTGGGAGGCAACCCATGTGTGAAACAAGAGAACGAGGGAACTTTCACTCCAAACCCAGATTTGCGTCCCTAACCTTTCTCTTTATTCCTTATACTTTGCCAATTGTGTTCTGTTTGTTAGTTGTGTTATTTGGTTGTTTTTGTGAGTCTATGCTTGAAACATTGAGGACAATGTTTGATTTAAGTGTGGGGGGGTAACCAAAGTGTTTTGATGCAAATTCGTAGGGTTTATCACTCATAATTTCTAAATGTTGTTCCTTGCTGTTTTTAAGTGTTTTTAAGCTGTTTTAAGCTATTTTAATGTGTTTTGATTCAAAAATCCGAAAATCCCATAAAAAAAAAATTGAAAAATTGTTTTAAAAAACCCAAAAAGAGTTGTTTTTGTGTGTTTGTTTGTGTCTTAGGGTACCTTCCAACACAATGATGAGGATTCGGTTTGTAATTGCATGACTGTTAAAGAGAGTTGTAAACATGGATGGAAGTTTGATTTACTCTTTGGTTTATGCTTGGTTGTGGTTATAACTTATGAATGCACATGTAATCATAAAGGAAAAATCAGTTTTTGTAACATGCTTGAAGGAATGAACTCAAACTAACGCTACAACCTTGAGAGACTTGAGCCTAAAACGTTTATTTGGAGAGTTAATAATCTGTGCATTGTTGTTTTCTAAAGTCATTGCATGATCTCATTATTCGTTGCTTGGTTGCTACTTAGAAGGCGTTTGACGGGATTTTAAACCGCACAAATTTAACCCTCTTTTTGACAGATGTAGTATAGATGTAAGTAGGGTATCGTTCTAGGCCGGGGATTAGGAGGGCTTGCTAAAACCTCTAAAATAATTTAAAAACGTAAAAACAAAGTTTAAAACACTAAACTAAAATAAAAACACTTAACTAAAATAACTCAAAATAAAACTAACAAATAAACTAAAATAAATCAAAAGACTCAAAAATACAAAACTAGGTTAAAAACTCGAAACACACTTAAAATGATTCAAAATAATAAAAACAATCAAATTAACTCAATCTAGACACCAGGAAATTAATTGGACGAAATTTAAATTAAAAGATTAAAAATAATGAAAAACTAACTAAATAATATAATTTAATAATGGGGGGTTGATTTGGTTTTGACGAAGTAAATTAAATTTAAATAAAATACAAATTGACAAAAACATAAAATTAAAAGTGAACAGATAGACGATGGATTGGCTAGAGGGTTTTTCTCCACACAAGACACATATGCAATCTAAATTGACCTTCAGTTGTTCTTTCAATAAGTTGTAAATTTCAATACTCCAGATTAATTAGGTACGCTTAAATTAACCTTCAGATTTTCCTTATGTTATTGAATTGGATGAACAGCATACAACAACTCAAATTATTCCCCAAAAGTTCCCTACGTGAAAAGCACAATAGAGATACGATTAAAGATCATTATGTTCTATGAAAATCATAAGTGTTGACAAGGCATTCGTAACTATGAAAAGCATGATACTCCTGCCAAGAATTTACTTAACGCGATTGTGACTAGCAACCTTCACTACTCATGAATATAAGTTCATAACGATTAGGTGAAATTCACTTATATTCTAGCATCAAATTCATGCATGTAAATTAAGTTTGCATTCTTAATCGACAAACATAAATAAGTTATTAATCAAACAGTTAAGCAAATTAAATCACAACTCAGAAATCACAACTGAAGTTATCAATTCAAATTACAAATATAATCATGGTTTTGAATTAACCTCTAGCCAATATAAATTAATTACACATTATTTATAAATTAAAAACATAAATAAAACAGAGTTTGGAGGAGATAAACCGAATTAAGAGTGCAAAGGTTTGTGCTAATTGGCTCGGTGCTCTGCCTTCTGTTTTCAACCGTGAGTTTTGCACACTGCCGCTGTGCACTTAGTCTTCAAAACAGCCTCCCGCAGCCTTTGGTTGGCTGCCTTCGTTGGAGATCCGTCAGCGAGAAGTTGTGCGCTGCCCTTCCTTCAAGTCTGTGCATCTCCCCCTCACCGCTCGCTCCAAGTGGCTCCTCCAAGGCAGCCTTGCGCTGCCAAATGCTTCAGCTCCCTCTCGCACTGCCCAGTTTTAATGGCAGCGGTTTTTCACCCCCCAAATTCCCGAGGCTTGTCAATTGGCAGCCCTCGCTGCCTCGTTTTCTTCTTCCTCTCTGCTGCCAAAATGGCAGCTTCTTCCCTTTTCTTCTCACTTGGCAGCCCCGAGACTGCTTGATCCACCGAGCCTTCCTCCTTATTTCTCCGTTTTCTTTCCCCGCCGAGTCTTGCGCTCCTCCCTTACAAGGCAGCTTAGCTGCCTTTTATTTCCCCCCCGTGAGGCTCTCTCCCCTCAATCTGCGCAGCTGCCTTCATGATTGTGTTTCCCAGCTTTTGTTCCGAGTGCTTTCCAGTCCTCCCATGTGCCCACCGAAAGCTCCCTTATGCTTCCAACCTGTTATCACACAAACCCACCATCACAATATATTATAATATATATATATATATATATATATATATAAATATATATATATATATTATTTTCCAAATGATAAGTAAAATTCAACAGACAAGATAGTTTAGATGAATTTATTACTTAACACTTCATTTATTCTATTTTTATTTTCTTAGCGAGATAAATTTATAAAACATAAAATCAACGTAAATAGCTCAAAATATAACGAACTAACTAAGAAAAGACGAGTGAATTTGATATAAAAATATGTATAAATATGATCCGATCAGCGTTTCATCATTTAGTTCCAAACGCTAGAACTCATGCCCATTTCATTCAAAGCGTGTTAATTGATTTGCATAACACATATTCAAGATGAAGTTGTGTAGTTACCACCACCTTAGCCAAATGCCGTGTGCCCTACATCATTTTGTGTTTAAGTTAACCCCGTTGAGCCTTGTTAGCCTTCATTCTTTGTTAAACCACATCATCCGCACCTAGCCTAGTTTAGGACTTTCCACACCCTTGTTCTTAAAGCATAGTAAAGCATGATTCAAATTGAATTCCTTTTGACTAATGTTTGGCAGAAAGCAAGTGTGGGGGAAGTGTTCTCATGTGTATTTGTGTGCCATAGGCACGGGTAGAAAGAAAAGAAAAAAAAAAAAAAAAAAATTTCGTGGAAAAAGAAAAAAATGAAGAAAAGTGTGTGAAAAAGAGTACCAAAGTGATGTTTGTTGAAGTAAGGGTCCAAAACAATGAATTCGGCCCTAAGAAGTTGTTTACGTCTCCCCCTTGTGTTTGAAAGTTAATTTCTGCAATCTAAGGAATTCTAAGTCTCAATTTCATTGCTTTGCTTACTATTGCTTAAAGAACGTTTGTTTTCCTTATCCTTTCCTTGATTAACCAAACACCCCAAGCCCCATTAAAGCCCTTAACTTCTATCTTGAGTGTTATGTGTTTCAATTTGTGGAGTTTGAATTTGGTATGAGCATATGGTGTCACTGGTTCTCGTATCTAAGTAGTAGCATTCCATTCATGAGATCATATCTAAACATGCTTCTTAACTCTAGAAATTGCGTTCTTTGTGATACATTTATGTGAGCATTCGTTTTCTTGTCTACATCAATCCTCTCACATATGACTAGTGTAGGGTGTGGAGTTAGAAAATCTGAGTGAAAATAGAGTGCATATCTTGTAAGGAATTGAGGGAATTCTCTAAGGCATGTTACTACATTCAAAGCATTGTTTTAATTGATTACTTATGAACTAGTAAGTAGTGGCTTCAATTAAGTATGTGCTCGTGTAAAGATGACTAAAATCTGTGGGGATAACAATCTTTAACATGTCATGTGCATTGGAAATCCCTGAGATGAACGTTGGAAGGTTTAGGTTATGTTTTATTTCTTTGTTTTGCTTGAGGACTAGCAAAAGCTAAGTGTGGGGGAATTTGATAGGAGCATATTTATGCGCCTTAGTTTAGCTTGTTCTTGTGCATTTATAGTGTTTTCCTTAGTAAAGTAGTCTATTAAGCTAGTTTTATGTGTTTTCAGGTTTTAAAGGCAAAGTATGCAAAAGGAGACATTTTGGAGCCTTTTGGAGCAAATTAGAGCTTGGAAGGAATGTCATATGCTTGAAGCCATGAAGATGGACGAATTTGAAGACTTGAAGATGAAGATTCCTACTTGAGCAAGGTTTCCTAGTTGGAGTAGGAAACTCCCAAATGAAGATGGAATCCTAGATAAATTGGGTTTCCTAGTTGAATTAGGAATCCTAGTTGAAATTGATTTCCTAGTTGAATTGGGAAACCTAGAAGATTGGAAGTCCTACTTGAACAAGGTTTCCTACTTGGAGTAGGAAACTTAAACTCCAAATGGTATCAAGTTGCAGCTACAAGAAAGATTTCCAAATCCCAAAAGGAAAAGGTTTACAAGATGGAGAAGGAGAAGAATTCCAAGTCAAGGAAGGATGGAAACATGTTTTCCTAATGCTAGAAGGACTCCTAATCATTGGTGGACACAAGTTGGAAGTTTCTAGATGATTCCTTTTCTTGCCGTGGGTTTGAGTTAATTCCCACCAGATTTGGGCTTCTAGAAGCCCTATCCCTAAGTCCTTAAGGTATGCCGCACCCTAGCTTCTAGATGGCCTTGAATTCCTTGCCTTGCAAGGTATTCTAGAAACCCTAGCTTTCAAATACAAACCTGCCGCACCCTAGGTCCTAATTCCCCTTGGATTTCAGATTTAATTAGCCCAATTCCTTGTGAATTTGGGTTAATTGGGCCATAAACCCTTCTCCTTATTGGATTTACAATTTCTGCTACACTTAGGAGGCCTAATCCATCAATTAAATTAAATCCAAGCCCTAATCTGATTTATCTAGGGTTTAGGGTGCCTATATATATATGTGCTTATGTGTGCCGCACCCCTCATTCATTCCTCCATCCAGAAATTACAAAGTGCCGCACACTCCCTTCTTCCATCCATTGATCCGCAAGCTTTCATACACACCACCCAACACCACCGTGCCCTTGCTACCACCACACCACCGTGCGCACCACCTTTGGAGGCTAGGAGAAGAGTGCACCGTGCAGTCCAAGGGGGAGAAGAAGGCTTATGCAAGAATCTGCCACCATTGGAGTGTTTGGAGTTCTTTCTTTCCTTGTTTCTGTTTTCATGTTTAATTTAATTCGTTGTTCAATTATGTTAAACATGTGGAACTAATTTCTTTATAGTTAGAGGCGAATTTGAAGCCATGGACATATGTTGGTTATGATTTGATTTACTCCAGTTATGAATTCATGAACTTCGGATGTGGTTTACTTCTCTGTTTTGATTAAGAACTTGTTTATGTATGTTGATTGAGAGTGCACGCTTAATTTGCATGCTTAAACTTGATGCTAGGATATAAGGGAATTTCACCTAATAGTTATGAACTTATATTCATGAGTAGTAAAGATCGCTAGTCACGATTGTGTTTAGTAAACCCTAGGTTGGATTAACATGCGTATTCCATAGTTATGAATGCCTAGTCGTTGTTTATGATTTCCATTGAACTTAATGATTCTTGTTGAATGTCTCTATCATGCGTATTCCATAGTTAGGGACTTTGATGAGGAATAATTTGGTTGCGATGCGTATTCCATTCAATTCAATGAATCTAGGGAAATCTGAGAATTAATTAGTTCAATACAATTAATTTGGGACATCGTCATTCATAAGTTTGTTGAAATCATAACTGGGAATCAAGTTATATGCATATGTTCATGTGTGGATAAGGAACCCTCTAACTAGTTTCTCAATCCATTTAATTCACCAAAATCTGTTTAGAATCTGTTTTGTTTTCAAGTTTCTGTTTTAATTCTAAATTCGTCAAAACCAATCCCCCATTTATTTTAAAGTGTTAGATTAGCTAGAAATACATTTAGATTGTGTTTCTAGGAGTTTGGAGTCAAGTTAAAACCAATTTTCGTCAAAAATTGTGTTTGTGCTCAAAACTGCCCAGAAAGTGATTTTGAGGCAGTTTTGAGTGTTTCTGGGCTGTTTTGAGTCTTTTGCTTTGTTTTAGTGTTTTAAACTCTAGGTTTGCATTCTTTGAGTCTAGTTTAGTGTCTTATATTGTGTTTTTACGTTTTTGAGTCAGTTTCACATTGATTAGCATCCCTAGTTAATCCCTGGTCTAGAACGATCCCTATTTGCTCATATACTACAATTGTCATCCATAGGGTTTAATTTGAGTGTCAATCTAATTTTCACATCAGGTGTATTGTTTTAGGCGTGAATGGTGAATGAATGGTTTTTTTGTGGTTGAAACAAGAGAGTTTATTTATAGGGATGGGAAAGTCCTAATACCTAATTAATTTAGAATGACATAATTTCAGCCCAAATCCAAAAGGTGTGGCAGATTTTAGGGAAAAGTTGTGCCAGATTTTAGGGAAAAGGTGTAACCAAAAGATGTGGCAGATTTGAATTAATTTTTCTTCCTCTCTTTGGCTGATTCCTACCATGTTTTGGTTTTCAATTTCGTCCATCTATATTGCTCCAAGCTTATGCTATCCATTTCATGCCCAAAACTGCTCCAAAAGGCTCCAAAATGCATCTTCTTGCATACTTTGGCCTTAGAACCTGAAAACACACAAAAGTGACTTTAAACACTAAAATAACTAAGGAAACACAACGTAAATGCACGAGAACAAGCCAATTAAGTAGCATAAATATGCTTCTATCACAGGTCAATCATCTTATCTTTCCTGTAGATTTTTATGTCTTAGAAATGGAGGATTCGAGCCATGCTCCATCATTGCCAATCTTGCTAGGCCGTCCATTCATGAAAACAGTAAGAACAAAGATAGACGTGTTTACGGGAACATTAACCATGGAGTTTGATGGGGACATTATTAATTTTAATCTTTCTGAAACCATTAAATATCCAATTGAGGACCATTCTTGTTTTGCTATTGACATTGTTGATTCTTTGGCATAGGTGCATTTGGATCAAATGAACGAAGATGCACTTGAGGTAGCCTTAGTGCACGACATAGGACCAAGAAATGAGGGTGGGGGAATCCTTGCAACCCTGGGCATGAAATCTGACCATATTGCCATGCCCTCTTGTGGTGAAGTGATTGAAATGGTCGCAGCCCTCGAGTCATTGCCCTCACAATCTGGTAAGTCTCCACTCTCAATTTTAGATTCAGTTTTGACAAACAAGTTACTTCCATCAATTGTGTACCCACCTACACTTGAGTGAAAGCCATTACCTAGTCACTTGAAGTATGTTTTCTTGGGAGAAGATCAGACACTACCCGTCATCATATCCAGCTCACTCACCGCCCAAGAAGAAGACAAGTTGATAAGGGTGTTAAAGGAGCACAAATCTGCCATTGGATGGACCTTGGCGGATATCAAAGGCATTAGTCCCACCACGTGCATACATCGCATCCTTTTGGAGGAGGGAGCCAAGCCATCTCGTGAAGCTCAGCGTTGCCTTAATCCACCCATGTTAGAAGTAGTGAAAAAGGAGGTTATAAAATTGCTTGATTGTGGTGTTATATATCCTATTTCTGATAGTCGTTGGGTGTCACCCATGCAGGTTGTTCCAAAGAAGTCCGGAGTCACGGTGGTGAAGAATGAAGAACAAGAGCTTGTACCCACTCGTGTTGTGACCGGTTGGCGTGTTTGTATTGATTACAGGAAGTTAAATTCCATGACAAGGAAGGATCACTTTCCATTGCCATTCCTCGACCAAATGTTAGAAAGGTTATCTAATAAACATATATCCATGGTTTCAAATTCACCTCTAACTAAAAAGAAATTAGTTCCACATGTTTAACATAATTGAACAACAATTTAAATTAAACATTGAAAAACAAAAGCAAAAGAAAGAAAACACCTAAACTTTCCAACGATCCAAGTGCCTCCAAGGACTTTCCTCTTCTTCTCTTTGTTGCGGCACAAGGCTTTGAATGATGTTGAAGAGTTGGTTTTATGGAGGAATGGATGGGGGAAGTTTAGATATGTAGGGAGAGGCAAGGAAAGGCTTGTAGAATGGTTTATTCTTGGATGATTTGAATGAGGTTGCTACCATGGGTATTTATAGGAGAATGATGGACTTGTTTAATGCTTGTTTAATGCAAATTTCTGGTGGGAATCAAAGAAAAGCCACGGCAAGAATGGAAAATTGTTGGTGGTGGTAGGTTTTGAGTCATCCACTTCACATGTCATGGTGAACTAAGCATTGCATCCTCCACTCAAATGTCATGGTGATCTAAGCATTGCATCATCCACTCAAATGTCATGATGAGCTAAGCATTACATCATATTTTTAGGCCCATTGCAAACAGATTTTTGGGCCTCTTTGCATCAAATTCTTGGGCTTCTTTGCATCAAATTCTTGGGCTTCTTTGCATCAAATTCGTCCATCCTCATGCCTCCATGCTTGTACTATCCAATCTTGGCCCAAAAATGCTCTAGAATGCTCCAAATTGCTTCTTATTGCATACTTTGACATATAAACCTATAAACACACGAAAATGACTTTAAACACTATAATAAATACTAAATAATAACCAAAATGCAAGAAAACAAGCAAGCTAAGTCGCATAAATATGCTCCTATCAAATTCCCCCACACTTAGCTTTTGCTAGTCCTCGAGCAAAACAAAGAAATAAAACAAAACAAATAAACAAATATAACCTAAACCTTCCAACGTTTGCCTCAGGGATTTCCAATGCATATGACATGTTAAAGAATCATTATTCCCACAGATTTTAGTCATCCATACTCTTGAGCATATACTTAATCATAGTTACCATTCACTAGCTCACATTTAATCGTTTAATATAACATTATGGATGTAGTAACATGCCTTAGAGAATCCACTCATTTCCTTACTGGATACACTATTATTTTCACACAGATTTTCTAACTACACACCCTATACTAGTTATATGTGAGCGAATTGATGTGAATATAAAAACGAATGCTCACATATTTGTATCTCAAAGAATGCAATTTCCGGAGTTAATAAGCATGTTTAGATATGATCTCATGAATGGAATGCTACTACTTAGATGCGAGAACCAATGACACCATATGCTCATACCAAATTCAAACTCCACAAATTGAAACACATAACACTTAAGATAGAAGTTAAGGGTTGTAACGGGGCTTGGGGTAATGGCTAACAAAGAAAGGTTAAGGATAAACAAAAGTTCTTAAAGCGATAGCAAACAAGTAATGAACTTGACACTTTTAGAATTCACTTTTGCGTGCAGAAAATCACTTAGATAGAAGGGAATGAAATACACAATACTTAGGGTCTAATTTAACTTATTGGACCCTTTTCTTCAACAACCAACACTTGTGAGTTCTTTCTTGACCCTTTTTTTTTTTTTTTTTTTTTTTTTTCAAACTCACATGATAAATACTTCCCCCACACTTATTTTCTGCCCACATTAATCAAAAGGAATTCAATTTGATTTATGCTTACTATACTTTAAGAACGAGGGTATGGATAGTCCTAATCTAGGCTAGGTGAGGATGATGTGGTTTAACAAAGAAAATAGTTTAAACAAGGCTCAACGGGGCTTAAACCTACAAAACAAATGAACATGGGGTACGGCTATTTGGTTCTTGGTTTACTAACAACTTCATCTTGTTATGTGTTATGCAAATCAATTTTATGCTTTGAATGAAACGGGCATGAGTTCTAGTATTTGGAACTAAATGATGAAACGCCTTCTAAGTAGTAACCAAGCAAAGAATAATGAGATCATGCAACGACTTTAGAAGACAACAAATGCACAAATTATTAACTCTCCAAAGAACGTTAAAAGCTCAAGTCTCTCAGGGTTGTAGCATTAGTTTGAGTTTCTTCCTTCAAGCATGTTACAAAAACTAATTTTTCTTTTGATTACATGTGAATTCATGAACTATAATTACAACTAAGCATAAACCAAAGAGCATATCAAACTTTCATCTATGTTTGTAACTTACTTCAACAGTTATGCAATTAAAAACCAAATCCCCATCATTTTGTTGGAAGGTACCTTAAAACACAAAAATGACTCAAAAACGACTCTTTTTTTTTTTTTTTTTTTTTTTTTTTTTTTCAAATTTTTATGGGATTTTCTGTTATATAACACTAAAACACACTAAAAACATTTTAAAAACAGTGAGAAACAACATGTGAAGTGATAGGTGATAAAATCCCATGAATTTCATGCAAAAATAGCTTGTTTACCCCCCCCACACTTAAACCAAACATTGTCCTCAATGTTTCAAACATAAATTAACACAAAAACAATCAACTAACACAACTCGCAAACATAACACAAATGGCAAAGTAATAGCAATAAAGAGACAGGTTAGGGACGCAAATCTGGATTTGGAGTGAAAGTTCCTTCCTCTCGTGTTTCAACACATGGGTTGCCTCCCAAGAAGCGCTTGCTTTAATGTCTTCCAGCCGGACGGTACCTCCGTTTAAGCTTGACTAGGTTCCACGGCATGGAGGGGTACCTCCTCCACGACATGCTCCTTGAAATACTCATGCATTGGGTCTATGTATGGCATTGGATAATGATGGTCCCAGATTGTGCCGTAGAGCCTCCCAAAGTCAATGTAAGCACTCCCACTCTCATGCATTCGATTTGGTACCTGCACCACAGAAGGCAACAACCTATCAATCGAAATAGGAATTGGAATTAGAGGAGGAGGCTTACTACTGCATGATGACTCAAAATGGGTAGCACAGGTGATGTTCTCGGCATGTTTCTTATGCTCTAAGCCAATCCCCTCTTCGATGATGCTTCTAGGTACATCCTTCTTGATTGGTGTGCATGAATATTCCTGCTCCACATTTTTAATCATATCTGTAGCAAAACAAGAATGAACATCATTAGGCTTCTTAACGGATTCAGGAACTTTGAATTTAATCATATCACCACCAAACTCCATTGTTAATGCTCCCTTAGCCACATCAATCTTGGTTTGGGCTGTCTTCATGAAAGGTCTCCCTAAAAGGATCGGCAATGGGGTAGAATAGGGTGAATCCTCCATGTCAAGCACATAAAAGTCCGCTGGAAAAATCAAATGACCGACCTGCACCAAGACATCTTCCAAAACACCCTTTGGATATGCATTAGAACGATCGGCTAATTGAATAATCACACCATCATTTTTAAGTTCACCTAAATTCATAGATGCATAAACAGAGTATGGCATAACATTAATCGAAGCCCCTAAGTCTAACATGCATTGTTCAAACTTAGTTTTTCCAATAACGCACGGAATTGTAAAACTACCCGGATCTTTGCATTTAGGGGGTAATTTCCTTTGTAAAACAGCTGAAACATTCTCACTTACCTGGACCACTTCTTTGTCCCGAATTCGCTTCCTTGATGTACAAAGCTTCTTCAAAAATTTCGCATACTTTGGAATTTGCTTTATTGCGGCAATGAGTGGGATATTGACTTGGACTTTCTTAAAAGTCTCGAGAATGTCACTGTCCTCTTCCTCCTTCTTTGATTGCCTAAACCTACCAGGAAAGGGCACATTGGGTGGAATAATATTAGAATTAACCAAACTTGGACTCATCTTACCTAGGGGGGATGAATTGGAAGGCTTAGGAGCCATGGATGCTTGCGGCAAAGGTTGCTCCACCTTTGCCGTGGGTGGACTTGGTGTCTCCTCTTCAGATTTCAACTTTTCCTCCTCTTTAGGTCCGAATGTTGGTGGTGTAGGATCTGCCCTTACTTCTTTTCCACTCCTTAGCATGATTGCATTTGCGGTTTCGAAACCACCCTTTGGATTCACTACGGTATTGCTTGGTAACTTGCCTTGCTCACGAAACTGCCCCATAAACTCGGCAATTTGCCCAATTTGTTTCTCCAAATGGTCCACTCTTTTGTCTCGGTTTTGCATAGCCTTAGCTTGATCTTCCTGCCCAAGAGACAATTTAGTTAGTAACTTAAGGAGTGTATCATTGTCAAGAGACGTACTTGAAGAGTTTGAGGTAGATTGGGGTTGGTTTTGAGGTTGGCCGTATGGCTTGGTAAAGAACCCCGGGGGTTGTTGCCTAAAGCCTCCTTGGTTTTGAGGTTGTTGGGGCTCCCTCCACTTGAAATTTGGGTGGTCTCTCCAACCGGGATTATATGTGTTTGAATATGGATCATTCCTCGGTTGGTTTTGATTTTGGAATCCAATGGAATTAGCGCTCTCCCATCCACCATTTTCAATCAATTGAGGACACTTTTCAGAAGGGTGTCCTTGGATGGAACAAACGCCACAAACACTAGGTCCATGAATCTTCATTCCTTCGGCCAACTGAGAAACAATAGAAGTGAGGTTAGTTAATTGGGATTGAATGTCGGACGAAGAACTTACCTCATTCACTTGTGGCCGTGGGGGGTCTCTTTTGATGTGAAAATTACTTGACACACAAATTAAACCCTATTTGTGACAATTGTAGTAATGAAGTAAGTAGGGATCGTTCTATCCGGGGATTAACTAGGGGTGCTAAAACCTCTAGACTGACTTAGAAACACAAAAATAAACTTAAAAACGTTTGAAAAGGCTCAAGGAACTCAAAACAGATTCACAATACTCAAAACAAGCTAAAAACTCTCAAAACTGCCTAAAAACACAAACTGAGCAGTTTTGACACTAAACTCAACTTTGGACGAAAATTAGGGTTGGGCTTGACTCAAAACACTTAAAAACACAAACTAAACAGAATTAAGACACTCTAAGACAAGGAAGTAAAAGAGGGGTTTTGGTTTGGACGAATTTAGACTAAAAACAAACAGGAACTAAACTAGGCAGATTTGGACGAAATTGGACTTTCTTATGACTCAAAATGGTTCAAAACACAAAATAAGACAGATTCTAAGCCTAAGATTTAACAAAATATGGGGGGATTTGTGTTTGGACGAAAATCAACTAAATGGACAGATTGTAAAGAAAACAGATTGTAAAGCAAATTGATGTAAACCAATGGGTGATGGAATGGCTAAGGGATTCTTCTCCACACATGAATTATATGCAACTTAAATCAACTTCCAGTTATCAATTCGACAAGTTATGAACCTCGACACTCCAAGTTAATTAGGTCCGCTTAAATTAACCTTCAGATTACCCTAAGATCATTGAATTGAATGAATATGCATTGCAACCAATTTATTCCTAACAAGTTCTCTATATGAACAGCATGATAAAGATACAAGTTAGAATCATTACGTTCATTGGAAATCATAAGCATCGACAAGGCAATTGTAACTATGAAAAGCATGATACTTTCGCCAGGAATCTACTCAACACGATCATGACTAGTGACCTTCACTACTTGTGGATATAAACTCATAACTATTAGGTGAAACAAATTCATATCCTAGCACCAGATTCAAGCATGCAAATTAAGTGTGCACTCTCAATCAACATACAAGAATAAGTTCTAAATCACATAGTTAAGCAGATTGTATTCATGACTTATGCAACGATAACTGGAGTAATCAACTTATTTCACATATATATCCATGGTTTCGAATACACCCTTAGCCAAAACGAATTTAGCCAATCATACTCAGAGCAAAACAAAGATTACATGAATTAGACATTGAAATATAAGAGAGAATACACCTAAAATCGTTCAACAACTCAGAATGAAGAGCCAAACAATTTTGCGCATCTGTCTCCTTCCTCTTGCTTGCGGCAGATTGGATGGGGATGATTTCTGGGATGTTTTGGTGATGTAGAATGGTTTGTGGGATGTTTAGAGACACGGAAAGGGATGTAGGATGGTTGTGGATGAGTGTTTGATGGTTGGGAAGTGGTGGAATGGCTGATTGTGTTTTTGATGTAATGTAGTGTAGTGTGTTCTTCCCTTCACTCCCAATTTATAGAAGTTCCAAAGTAAAGACACACTCAAGTGGCTTAAATAAACAATACAAACAAAGACCAAAATGATGCAAAAACGGCTAGTTGACATGCTCTTTTATCATTGTGTCTTGCCTTTAACAAAAGGCAATCATTTCTCTTTTGACAATTCAACTCCTTTGTAGCTGTCCATGTGCCTTCATTCTTCAATTTCTGATGCATTTGCCTTGTATTCCATCCCTTTCCACATGTACTAGCTGTTAGACAACTTTCACACACATGTTTTGCATCATTTCATCTTGCAAACATCAACTTTCGGCCACTTTACACCTCTACAAACATGCTATGCATCATTTCAGCTTGCAATTGTGTTTGTAGTTGCTGAAAATGTGAATACAACTTGTAAAGCAATCCAACAAATGGCATCTTTCACTTCTTTTCATTTCAAATTGTTCCTTAAGTGTATGTATCTGTACACTTCCACACTTCAACATTATTATTCAGATTTTTGCATGTGTTGAAACCCTTTTTAAAACACCAAAAACGTCCATCCCACATGCTCCATATGCATGCAATCCATTTTGGCCCAAAATTGCTCCAAAATGCACCAAAATGCACTTTCTTGCCAATTTTGTTATTAGGACCTACAAACACACGAAAATAGCTTAAAACACTCTTATAAGCAATAACTAACTAAGTAAATGCAAGAAAACATGTTGACTAAGTCGCATAAATATGCTCCTATCAAATTCCCCCACACTTAGCTTTTGCTAGTCCTCGAGCAAAACAAAACAACAAAAGGAAATAAAACGAAACAAAGCAAACAAAACACAACCTAAACCTTCCAACGTTTGCCTCAGGGATTTCCAATGCACATGACATGTTAAAAATCATCATTCCCACAGATTTTGGCCATCTTTACACTTAAGCATATACTTAATCAAAGTCACTACCTACTAGTTCACACTTAACCAATTTAAAACGATGTTTGAATGTAGTAACATGCCTTAGAGAAATTGCTCAATTCCTTACAAGATATGCACTCAATTTTTACTCAGATTTTCTAACTACACAACCTATACTAATTATATGTGAGAAGATTGATGTAGATATGAAAACGAACGCTCACATATATGTATCACAAAGAAAGCAATTTCTGGAGTTAATAAGCATGTTTAGATATGATCTCATGAATGGAATGCTACTACTTAGATGCGAGAACCAGTGACACCATATGCTCATACCAAATTCAAACTCCACAAATTGAAACACATAACACTCAAGATTGAAGTCAAGGGTTGTAACGGGGCTTGGAGCATTGGTTAACAAAGAAAGGATAGGAAAAACAAACGTTCTTCAAGCGTTAGTAAGCAAAGTAATGGAATGGAGACTTAGAATTTGCTGAGATTGCAGAAATTAACTTTAAAACACAAGGGGAAGACTTAGACAACTCCTTAGGGCCGAATTCATTGTTTTGGACCCTTACTTCAACAACAATACCTTGGAATCTACCCGTGCCTATGGCACACAAATTCTCATGAAAAACACTTCCCCCACACTTGTTTTCTGCCATGCATTGATTAAAAGGAATTCAATTTGAATCATGCTTTACTATGCTTTAAGAACGAGGGTATGGATAGTCCTAATCTAGGCTAGGTGAGGGTAATGTGGTTTAACAAAGAAAAGGCTAAACAAGGCTCAACAGGGTTAACTTAAACATAAAATGGAGTAGGGCACACGGCTGTTTGGCTTAGGTGGTGGTCACTACACAACTTCATCTTGATTATGTGGTATGCAAATCAATAGCATGCTTTGAATGAAATGGGCATGAGTTCTAGCATTTGGAACTAAATGATGAAACGCCTTCTAAGTAGTAACCAAGCAAAGAATAATGAGATCATGCAACAACTTAGAAAACAAAGATGCACAGATTATAACTCTCCAAATAAACGTTTAGGCTCAAGTCTCACAAGGTTGTAGTGTTAATTTGAGTTCCTTCCTTCAAGCATGTTACAAAAACTGATTTTTCCTTTATGATTGCATATGAATTCATAAGTTATAACCACAACGAAGCATAAACAAAGAGTAAATCAAACTTTCATCCATGTTTACAACTCTTTTTAACAGTCATGCAATTACAAACTAAATCCTCATCATTGTGTTGGAAGGTACCCTAAGACACAAACAAACACACAAAAACAACTCAAAACAACTCTTTTTGGGTTTTTCAAAACAATTTTTCAAATTTTTATGTGATTTTCGGATTTTTAAGACAAAACACACTAAAAAGCACCAAAACTACTTAAAAACAGCAAAGAACAAGTTTATAAGTAAAGGGTGATAAAATCCCACGAATTTCCATCAAAAACATTTAGTTACCCCCCCCACACTTAAATCAAACATTGTCCTCAATGTTTCAAGCATAAAATCACACAAAACACAAATAAACACACAAACAGCAAGTAAAACAACTAAATAGGCAGATTCGAAATAAACAACAAAGGGAAGGGTTTAGGAACGCAAATCTGGAATTTGAGTGATTCCGAGGGCTTCCTTTGTTGAATTGCATGGGTTGCCTCCCAAGTAGCGCTTTCTTTTACGTCTTGCAGCCGGACGATGCACAGTGATCAACCTTCATGGAAACCCACGGCATAGTGGGTTGTCTCCTCAACATCATGTTCAACAAAGCCCTCGTAGTAAGGCTTCAATCTGTGCCCATTCACTTTGAACTCTTGACCTGTTTTTAAGCTACGAACTTGGACTGCACCATGAGGAAAAACGTTAGTAATAACAAAGGGTCCAATCCAACGTGAACGTAACTTACCCGGAAATAGACGAAGACGAGAATTAAACAACAGCACTTTCTGTCCAACAGAAAAGGACTTGGTGCGAATCATCTTATCATGAAAGGCCTTCGTCTTTTCTTTGTAAATGCGAGCATTCTCGTAAGCTTCATTCCGTATCTCCTCAAGTTCATTCAATTGAAGCTTACGATGAAGTCCCGCGGCATTGATGTCCATGTTGAACTTCTTCACGGCCCAATGAGCCTTGTGCTCCAACTCCACAGGTAAGTGACATGGCTTGCCATAAACAAGCCGGAATGGGGACATTCCTATGGGTGTTTTGTAGGCGGTCCTATAAGCCCATAATGCATCTTCGAGCCTTAAGCTCCAATCTTTTCTTGTTGGACCCACCGTCTTCTCAAGAATCTGTTTTATCTCCCGATTCGACACCTCGGCTTGCCCGCTTGTTTGAGGATGATAGGGTGTAGAAACCCTATGTGTAACGTTGTACTTCTTGAGCAAGGCCTCGATTGTACGATTACAGAAATGTGAACCTCCATCACTTATAAGAACTCGAGGCATCCCGAACCTAGCAAAAATGTTAGACTTCACAAAATCTGCAACTACCTTGGAATCGTTAGTACGGGTGGCTTTTGCTTCCACCCATTTGGAAACATAATCCACCGCCAACAAGATATAGAGAAAACCATGTGATGAAGGAAAAGGACCCATAAAATCAATGCCCCACACATCAAATATTTCAACAGAAAGTATAGGGGTTTGTGGCATTTGATCCTTAGCACTTATGTTACCCATTCTTTGACACCGATCACATGTAAGGCAAAACGTCCTAGCATCCCTAAAGATGGTTGGCCAATAAAACCCACATTCTAAGACTTTCAGGGCAGTGCGTTGGGTGCCAAAATGTCCCCCACATGCATATGAATGACAAAATGTTAAAATAGATTGAAATTCAGATTCATTCACACAACGTCGTACAATCTGATCGGGACAAAATTTCCAAAGGTATGGGTCATCCCAAACATAAAACCTAGCATCCTTTCTAAGCTTATCACATTGATTCCTATTAAGTGTGCTAGGGGTATGTTTAGATACCAAAAAGTTCACCAAATCTGCATACCAAGGCTCACTTACCTGAATAGACATTAATTGTTCATCGGGGAAGGTTTCTGAAATTGGCATTGCTTCCTCATGCACCATTCGGCTTAGGTGGTCAGCCACCACATTCTCCACACCCTTCTTATCCCGAATCTCAATGTCAAACTCTTGTAGAAGCAACATCCATCGAATCAATCTAGGCTTGGCCTCCTTTTTCGTGAGCAAATATTTAAGAGCTGCATGATCAGTAAAAATAACAACTTTAGTACCAAGTAAGTAAGATCGGAACTTATCTAATGCAAAAACCACAGCAAGTAATTCTTTCTCAGTGGTTGAATAATTTAATTGAGCATCATTTAGTGTCCTAGAAGCATAATAGATAACGTGGGGTTGCTTGTTCTTTCGCTGCCCCAAAACAGCACCAATGGCATAGTCCGACGCATCACACATCAACTCGAATGGAAGACTCCAATCTGGAGGTGTGATAATAGGAGCCGAAGTGAGAGCCTCCTTCAAGTGCTTGAATGCCGTGGAGCATGCTTCATCAAACTGGAAAACCACTTCTTTTTGGAGCAATCGGCATAGTGGTTGTGCAATCTTGGAGAAATCCTTGATGAAACGCCGATAAAAACCTGCGTGGCCAAGAAACGAACGAACCTCTCTAACCGAAGTTGGAGAGGGTAAGTGGCGAACAAGGTCTACCTTAGATTTATCCACTTCAATGCCTTTTTCAGAAATAATATGGCCTAGAACAATACCTTGCTTAACCATGAAGTGACATTTTTCCCAATTAAGCACAAGATTCGTTTCAACACAACGTTTCAAGATTAAAGTCAGATTATTCAAACAATGATCAAAAGAATTGCCAAACACGCTAAAATCATCCATGAATATCTCAATAATCTTCTCCACATAATCAGAGAATATACTCACCATGCATCGTTGAAACGTCGCCGGAGCATTGCACAAGCCAAATGGCATGCGCCTATATGCAAAAGTGCCAAAGGGGCACGTGAATGTGGTTTTCTCTTGGTCCTCTGGAGCTATCACAATCTGGTTATATCCGGAATATCCATCAAGAAAGCAATAAAATTCATAACCGGCTAACCTTTCCAACATTTGGTCGAGGAATGGTAATGGAAAGTGATCCTTCCTTGTCATGGCATTTAATTTCCTGTAATCAATACAAACACGCCAACCGGTCACAACACGAGTGGGAACAAGCTCTTGTTCTTCATTCTTCACCACTGTGACGCCAGACTTCTTTGGAACAACCTGCACAGGTGACACCCACCGACTATCAGAAATAGGATATATAACACCACAATCAAGTAATTTTATAACCTCCTTTTTCAGTACTTCCAACATAGGTGGATTAAGGCGACGTTGAGCTTCACGAGATGGCTTTGCGTCCTCCTCCAAAAGGATGCGATGCATGCACGTGGTGGGACTAATGCCTTTGATATCCGCCAAAGTCCATCCAATGGCAGATTTGTGCTCTTTTAACACCCTTATCAACTTGTCTTCTTCTTGAGCCGTGAGTAAGCTTGAAATGATGACGGGTAGCGTTTGATCTTTGCCCAAGAACACATACTTCAAGTGACTAGGTAATGGCTTTAACTCAAGTGTAGGTGGCTGCACAGTTGATGGAAGTAACTTGTTAGTCAAAACCGAATCTAAAAGTGAGATTGGAGACTTACCAGAGTGGGATGGCAATGACTCGAGGGCAGCGACCATTTCAAGTACTTCTTCACAAGGGGGCACGGCAATATGGTCAAATTGCATGCCGTGGGTTGCCAAGACTCCCTCACACTTATTTCTTGTTCCTATGCCGTGCACTAAGGCGACCTCAAGTGCATCTTCGTTCATGTGATCCAAATGCACCTGTGCCAAAGAATCAACAATGTCAATAGCAAAACAAGAATGGTCATCAAGTGGATGTTTAATGGTCTCAGAAAGATTAAAATGAATAATGTCCCCATCAAACTCCATGGTCAATGTTCCCGTATACACATCAATCTTTGTTCTTGCTGTTTTCATGAAGGGACGGCCTAGCAAGATTGGCAATGATGGAGCATGGCTTGAATCCTCCATGTCTAAAACATAGAAATCTGCGGGGAAAATGAGGTGATTGACCTGCACTAAAACATCCTCAAGGACTCCCTTGGGATAAGCGTTAGAACGATCGGCCAATTGAATTATAACGCCATCTTGTTTTAACTCACCAAGGTTCATTGATGCATAAATGGAATATGGCATTACATTGATGGATGCACCTAAATCTAACATGCATTGTTCAAATCTAGTGTTTCCAATTACGCATGGGATAGTAAAACTCCCTGGATCCTTACACTTTGGAGGTAACTTGCGTTGCAAGACCGCGGACACATTTTCACTTACTTTCACAACTTCTTTGTTTGAAATTCTTTTCCTAGTTGTGCATAATTCTTTTAAAAACTTTGCATACCTGGGCACTTGCTTAATAGCATCAAGTAAAGGAATGTTTACTTGAACTTTTCGAAAGGTCTCCAAAATGTCCTTTTCGCCTTCTTCCTTCTTTGATTGTGCAAATCTGCGAGGAAAAGGAACATTGGGCAAATTAGTGTTTGAAATCACAACATTTGGAACAACATTACCTGAGGTGGACGTTTTGGAAGGGTTAAATGGCTGCGGCATGGTTGGTGCCATCTTTGCCGTGGGGAGGGATTGCTCCTCTTCTTCCATTTGTAACTTCTCATCTTCCTTGTTTGGGGCAGATGCATGGGCTTTGCTTCCTACTTCTTTTCCACTTCTTAAAATGATGGCTTTTGCAGATTCAAAACCACCCTTTGGATTGATCTCCGTAGTGCTTGGTAACTTACCACTCTCACGGAATTGTCCCAAAAATTCGGCCATTTGGCCCATTTGCTTCTTGAGCTCATTCACCTCCTTTGCTTGATTCTGCATTCCCTGCGCCAAAATTTGATGTGAAAATTACTTGACACACAAATTAAACCCTATTTGTGACAATTGTAGTAATGAAGTAAGTAGGGATCGTTCTATCCGGGGATTAACTAGGGGTGCTAAAACCTCTAGACTGACTTAGAAACACAAAAATAAACTTAAAAACGTTTGAAAAGGCTCAAGGAACTCAAAACAGATTCACAATACTCAAAACAAGCTAAAAACTCTCAAAACTGCCTAAAAACACAAACTGAGCAGTTTTGACACTAAACTCAACTTTGGACGAAAATTAGGGTTGGGCTTGACTCAAAACACTTAAAAACACAAACTAAACAGAATTAAGACACTCTAAGACAAGGAAGTAAAAGAGGGGTTTTGGTTTGGACGAATTTAGACTAAAAACAAACAGGAACTAAACTAGGCAGATTTGGACGAAATTGGACTTTCTTATGACTCAAAATGGTTCAAAACACAAAATAAGACAGATTCTAAGCCTAAGATTTAACAAAATATGGGGGGATTTGTGTTTGGACGAAAATCAACTAAATGGACAGATTGTAAAGAAAACAGATTGTAAAGCAAATTGATGTAAACCAATGGGTGATGGAATGGCTAAGGGATTCTTCTCCACACATGAATTATATGCAACTTAAATCAACTTCCAGTTATCAATTCGACAAGTTATGAACCTCGACACTCCAAGTTAATTAGGTCCGCTTAAATTAACCTTCAGATTACCCTAAGATCATTGAATTGAATGAATATGCATTGCAACCAATTTATTCCTAACAAGTTCTCTATATGAACAGCATGATAAAGATACAAGTTAGAATCATTACGTTCATTGGAAATCATAAGCATCGACAAGGCAATTGTAACTATGAAAAGCATGATACTTTCGCCAGGAATCTACTCAACACGATCATGACTAGTGACCTTCACTACTTGTGGATATAAACTCATAACTATTAGGTGAAACAAATTCATATCCTAGCACCAGATTCAAGCATGCAAATTAAGTGTGCACTCTCAATCAACATACAAGAATAAGTTCTAAATCACATAGTTAAGCAGATTGTATTCATGACTTATGCAATGATAACTGGAGTAATCAACTTATTTCACATATATATCCATGGTTTCGAATACACCCTTAGCCAAAACGAATTTAGCCAATCATACTCAGAGCAAAACAAAGATTACATGAATTAGACATTGAAATATAAGAGAGAATACACCTAAAATCGTTCAACAACTCAGAATGAAGAGCCAAACAATTTTGCGCATCTGTCTCCTTCCTCTTGCTTGCGGCAGATTGGATGGGGATGATTTCTGGGATGTTTTGGTGATGTAGAATGGTTTGTGGGATGTTTAGAGACACGGAAAGGGATGTAGGATGGTTGTGGATGAGTGTTTGATGGTTGGGAAGTGGTGGAATGGCTGATTGTGTTTTTGATGTAATGTAGTGTAGTGTGTTCTTCCCTTCACTCCCAATTTATAGAAGTTCCAAAGTAAAGACACACTCAAGTGGCTTAAATAAACAATACAAACAAAGACCAAAATGATGCAAAAACGGCTAGTTGACATGCTCTTTTATCATTGTGTCTTGCCTTTAACAAAAGGCAATCATTTCTCTTTTGACAATTCAACTCCTTTGTAGCTGTCCATGTGCCTTCATTCTTCAATTTCTGATGCATTTGCCTTGTATTCCATCCCTTTCCACATGTACTAGCTGTTAGACAACTTTCACACACATGTTTTGCATCATTTCATCTTGCAAACATCAACTTTCGGCCACTTTACACCTCTACAAACATGCTATGCATCATTTCAGCTTGCAATTGTGTTTGTAGTTGCTGAAAATGTGAATACAACTTGTAAAGCAATCCAACAAATGGCATCTTTCACTTCTTTTCATTTCAAATTGTTCCTTAAGTGTATGTATC
Source organism: Crataegus laevigata (assembly GCA_963580275.1). NCBI lineage: Eukaryota > Viridiplantae > Streptophyta > Magnoliopsida > Rosales > Rosaceae > Crataegus > Crataegus laevigata. Next base: position 20,431,486 of record OY756952.1, read on the forward strand.
TGTACACTTCCACACTTCAACATTATTATTCAGATTTTTGCATGTGTTGAAACCCTTTTTAAAACACCAAAAACGTCCATCCCACATGCTCCATATGCATGCAATCCATTTTGGCCCAAAATTGCTCCAAAATGCACCAAAATGCACTTTCTTGCCAATTTTGTTATTAGGACCTACAAACACACGAAAATAGCTTAAAACACTCTTATAAGCAATAACTAACTAAGTAAATGCAAGAAAACATGTTGACTAAGTCGCATAAATATGCTCCTATCATCTTTGCCCAACACCTTCGTATTGTTGTGCATTATGAGCTCGGTTGGCAATTAGAACTTTTGCAGCCCCCGGAGTTTTATCCACCAATGCACCTCCCGCCGAGGCATCAAGCATTTGACGTTCCATTGGGAGGAGTCCTTCGTAGAAGTATTGAATGAGTAGCTCCTCCTTCATTTGATGCTGTGGACAAGAAGCAACAAGTGATTTAAAACGTTCATAATAAGAAGGAAACGATTCACCTTGATTTTGTTGGATGCCACTAATCCGTTTCCTCAAGAGGATGACTCTTGAAGTTGGGAAAAACTTCTCCAAGAAAGCTCTTTTCATACTATCCCAAGATGTAACCGTTCCGGGTGCTAACTCGTAAAGCCAATCCTTCGCCTTTTCCAAAAGTGAGAATGGAAAAGCCTTCATCATCAAAATGTTCCCGTCAATATTTATGGGTGTCATGCTTGAACAAACAACCTCGAATTCCTTGAGATGCTTGTTGGGCTCTTCCACGGAAAGTCCATGGTATTTAGGAATGTGGTGCAACAAGCTTGACTTCAACTCGAATTCATCGGTCTTGCCCTGGGCGGCTGATAAGCTCATATTTATATATATTTTACATCAAATTCTCTCGTCTTTTCTTAGTTAGTTCCTTATATTTTTGAGCTATTTACTTTGATTTTGTGTTTTATATGAATTGTCAAGCAAATAAAAGAAAAATAGCACATGGGTCAAAACTGCCTGTGCGGATCAGCCCATTTTGGAAGCAATTTGCGAACGGCCCAAAATGAACTAGAGAATGAGCCTTATATGCTTGGAAAGCTACAGATGTCTATTTTCTGGAGCATTTTGCGGATTGTTAAGATCATTTTTCTAGAAGAAGTTATGGGCATTTTAGTAAGGAAAGGTCAAGAGAGCACATGGCATGGATGACCCACGGCTTGGAAGAATGATTATGTTTTGCAAGTGTGCTAGCTTGTTTAATCATGAAATACAAGTGTGCTAGCTGTTTGCAAGTGTTCTAGCTGATTCATCATGAGAAGACCAAGGGGAATCCAAGGCATGGACCAAGGAGGATGAATGCAAGTTGTTTCCACATGAAATTTCTGCAATGAAGCATGTGTTGCTAGCTGTTTTTGATGAATAATTCTTGCTTTTTATTTGTTTATTAAAATCACTTGAGTGGCTCCTTACCTTTGTGCACCTATAAATAAGCCTTCTAGCAAGGCTTAGACTCACCAATTCACACAACAATTCCATTTTCACACACCCTAAACTATCCTAGCCAAAACCCTTTCTTTCCTCCACAAAATCTGCCCATAAACTATCCTAGCCGTGCCACCCCCCCTTAACCATCCTAAACACCACCATACATCCCCCTATCCACTCCTCCATACAACCAAACCTTCAAACCACATCCACTCCTTGTGCCATATCAAAGGAAGGAACGGAAAGTGCTTGGACGTGCTTGTCACTCAACGAGGATCGTTGGAGCGTTTAGGTGCTTTCTTTCTTTTATGTTCAATGTATAAATCTATTTACCTTTGTTTTATGATTATGAGGAACTAAACCCCCCCCCTCTTTGCTAGGGGGGGATTCAAAGCCATGATTACATTTGCATTATGAATTAATTACTTTTGGTTGTGATTTAATAATTTGTGATTTCAATTCGCTTAACTATTTGATTGATAACTTATTTATGTATGTTGATTAAGAGTGCACGCTTAGTTTTCATGCATAAGTTTGATGCTAGAATATAAGGGAATTTCACCTAATCGTTATGAACTTATATTCAAGAGTAGTGAAGGTTGCTATCCACAATCGTGTTAAGTGAATTCCTGGCAGGAGTATCATGCTTTTCATAGTTACAAATGCCTTGTCGATGCTTATGATTTCCAACAAACGTAATGATTCTAACTTGTGTCTTTATCATGCTGTTCATATAAAGAACTTGTTAGGAATGATTTGGTTGCGATGCATATTCATCCAATTCAATGATTCTAGGGAAATCTGAAGGTTAATTTAAGCGGACCTAATTAACTTGGAGTGTTGAGTTTCATAAGTTATCGAAAGAACAACTAAAAATTGGTTTATATACAAGTGTATCATGTGTGGAGGAAACCCCTCTAGCTAATCCATCATCCATTCACACAACCATATTTTGTGCTTAATTCTATCTAGTTTTCAATTTGTTTATTTTCAAGTTATTCTCATCAAGATCACATCCCCCTTTTTCAATTTTTGTCTTTTGATTTGAATCTACCTTATTTGATTTCTTTTGAGTTCTTTGAGTTAATTTAGTTTAGAGTTGGTTAATTTTCATAGCTTGAATCTTTTAAATTCATTCGTGATTTTGTTTTAGTTTATTTATTAATTTTATTTTAAGTTATTCTAGTTTATTTGGAATCATTTGAATCTAGTTAAATGTTTTGATTTTAGATTTGTGTTTTTAAAGTTTTATTTAGTGTTTTCTAAGTTCATTTTATATAGATTAGCAATCCCTCCTAATCCCCGGTTTAGAACGATCCCTACTTGCATATATACTACAATTGACAACAAGAGGGTTTAATTTGTGTGTTAGTTTATTTTCGCACCAAATTTTGGCGCCGTTGCCGGGGATTAGCAACTTTGCTAATCCCTTATTTCTTTTTTATTTTTTTTATTTTTTATGTTTTAATTTAGATAGTAACTTTGCTTTATTCTTCTTGCTTCTTAGGTACTAGTGTATGACTCGAAGTTCTCATCCGGTTCAAAAGCATATCTCTGACTTTGACAATGACTTTGAGCGAACTTTGAGAAGGACAAAGAAACAACAAGAAGCTCAACCATCCAATCTTGAACCTGAGCTCGAGGAAAACAAAGTAGAAGAGGAAAAGGAGCCCAAGGCTCAAGGAGTTGAGCAACCACAAGTCATGGCGGCGGATAACCGAACAATCAAGGAGCTCTCAGCTTCGGGATTGGACAACACCGCACCCCTATGCATCCAATACCCTAGGGCAGCCCCTGAGAAGACCGATGAATTTGAGTTGAAGTCCAGTTTGCTACATCACATACCCAAGTTCCATGGGTTATCAATGGAGGACCCCAATAAGCATTTGAAGGAGTTTGAAGTAGTATGCTCAAGTATGACACCGGTGAACGTGGATAGCAACATATTGAAGATGAAGGCTTTTCCTTTTTCTTTGTTGGAAAAGGCCAAGGATTGGTTGTACGAGTTGGCTCCCGGAACTGTCACATCATGGGAGAGTATGAAGCGAGCTTTCTTAGAGAAGTTCTTTCCAACATCACGAGTCATTCTTCTTCGCAAGAAAATTAGTGGAATTCAGCAAAACCAAGGTGAATCTTTTCCAACTTATTATGAACGTTTTAAAACCCTTGTTGCTTCATGTCCACAACACCAATTGAAGGAGGAGCTTCTTCTTCAATATTTCTACGAAGGGCTCTTACCAATTGAACGGCAAATGTTGGATGCATCCGCGGGAGGAGCTTTAGTGGATAAGACACCCATGGATGCCAAAATTCTCATTGCTAATCGAGCACTCAACGCACAACAATATGAAGGTGTTGGGCAGAGAGAGACCCCACGGCCACATCATGTCAATGAGGTAAGTTCTATTTCTGAGTTACAATCCCAAATGGCTAACCTTACGTCCATGTTGTCACAGTTTGTTGAAGGCCCCAAACCGCAAGGAACTACAATCTGTGGTGTATGCTCCATTCAAGGACACCAATCTGATCAATGCCCTCAATTAATTGAAAATGGAGGATGGGAATCTGCCCATGCCGTGGGTTATGGGAATCCAAACCAACCAAGGGGTGATCCTTTCTCTAATACATACAACCCGGGATGGCGTGATCACCCCAATTTCAGATGGAGAGATGCACAACAACCTGCCCAACAAGGTGGATTCCGACAACCCCCGGGTTTCTTTCCAAGGCCAATGGCACCACAACCACCTCCTCAAGCACAATCATCCCAAACCAACTCAGGTATGTCTATGAATGATGATAAAACATATCAGTTACTAACCACAATGGCACAGGGAATGCAGAATCAAGCAAAGGAGGTTAATGAGCTTAAGAAGCAAATGGGCCAAATGGCCGAATTTTTGGGACAATTTCGTGAGAATGGTAAGTTACCAAGCAATACGGTGATTAATCCAAAGGGTGGTTTTGAATCTGCAAAAGCCATCATTTTAAGAAGTGGAAAAGAAGTGGGAAGCAAAGCACATGAACATGCCCTAAACAAGGAAGAAGAAGAGCAATTCAACCCCACGGCAAGGATGGAACCAACCATGCCGCAGCCATCTAAGCATTCCAATCCGTCCACCTCAGGTAATGTTGTCCCAAATGTTGTGATTTCAAACACTAATCTGCCCAATGTTCCTTTTCCTCGCAGATTTGCACAATCAAAGAAGGAAGAAAGCGACAAGGACATTTTGGATACCTTTCGAAAAGTCCAAGTAAACATTCCTTTACTTGATGCCATTAAGCAAGTGCCCAGGTATGCAAAGTTTTTAAAAGAGTTATGCACAACTAGGAAGAGAATTTCAAAGAAAGAAGTTGTGAAAGTAAGTGAAAATGTATCCGCGGTCTTGCAACGAAAGTTACCTCCAAAGTGTAAGGATCCAGGGAGTTTTACTATCCCATGCATAATTGGAAACACTAGATTTGAACAATGCATGTTAGATTTAGGTGCTTCTATCAATGTAATGCCATATTCCATTTATGCTTCAATGAATCTTGGTGAGCTAAAACAAGATGGCGTTATAATTCAATTGGCCGATCGTTCTAACGCTTATCCCAAGGGAGTCCTTGAGGATGTTTTAGTGCAGGTCAATCACCTTATCTTCCCTGCAGATTTCTATGTTTTAGACATGGAGGATTCAAGCCATGCTCCATCATTGCCAATCTTGCTAGGCCGTCCATTCATGAAAACAGCAAGAACAAAGATTGATGTGTTCACAGGAACATTAACCATGGAGTTTGATGGGGACATTATTCATTTTAATCTTTCTGAAACCATTAAATATCCACTTGAGGACCATTCTTGTTTTGCTATTGACATTGTTGATTCTTTGGCACAGGTGCAATTGGATCAAATGAACGAAGATGCACTTGAGGTAGCTCTAGTGCACGGCATAGGAGCAAGAATTAGGTGTGGGGGAGCCTTTGAAACCCACGGCATGCAATCTGACCATATTGCCGTGCCCCTTTGTGATGAAGTACTTGAAATGGTCGCTGCCCTCGAGTCATTGCCCTCCTACTCTGGTAAGTCTCCACTCTCACTTTTAGATTCGGTTTTGACTAACAAGTCACTTCCATCAATTGTGCAGCCACCTACACTTGAGTTAAAGCCATTACCTAGTCACTTGAAGTATGTTTTCTTGGGACAAGATCAGACGCTACCCGTCATCATCTCCAACTTACTCAAGGCCCAAGAAGAAGACAAGTTGATAAGGGTGTTAAAAGAGCACAAATCTGCCATTGGATGGACATTGGCGGATATCAAAGGCATTAGTCCCACCACGTGCATGCATCGTATCCTTTTGGAGGAGGAAGCCAAACCATCTCGTGAAGCTCAACGTCGCCTTAATCCACCCATGTTGGAAGTAGTAAAAAAAGAGGTTATAAAATTGCTTGATTGTGGTGTTATATATCCTATTTCTGATAGTCGTTGGGTGTCACCTGTGCAGGTTGTTCCAAAGAAGTCTGGAGTCACAGTGGTAAAGAATGAAGAACAAGAGCTTGTACCCACTCGTGTTGTTACTGGTTGGCGTGTTTGTATTGATTACAGGAAGTTAAATGCCATGACAAGGAAGGATCACTTTCCATTACCATTCCTCGACCAAATGTTGGAAAGGTTAGCCGGTTATGAATTTTATTGCTTTCTTGATGGATATTCCGGATATAACCAAATTGTGATAGCTCCGGAGGACCAAGAGAAGACAACATTTACGTGCCCCTTTGGCACTTTTGCATATAGACGCATGCCATTTGGTTTGTGCAATGCTCCGGGGACGTTTCAACGATGCATGGTGAGTATATTTTCTGATTATGTGGAAAAGATTATTGAGATATTCATGGATGATTTTAGTGTTTTTGGTAATTCATTTGATCATTGCTTGAATAATCTGACCTTAATCTTGAAACGTTGTGTTGAAACGAATCTTGTGCTTAATTGGGAAAAATGTCACTTCATGGTTAAGCAAGGTATTGTTCTAGGACATATTATTTCTGAAAAAGGCATTGAAGTGGATAAATCTAAGGTAGACCTTGTTCGCCATTTACCCTCTCCAACTTCGGTTAGAGAGGTTCGTTCGTTTCTTGGTCACGCAGGTTTTTATAGGCGTTTCATTAAGGATTTCTCCAAGATTGCACAGCCACTATGCCGATTGCTTCAAAAAGAGGTGGTTTTCGAGTTTGATGAAGCATGTTCCACGGCATTCAAGCACTTAAAGGAGGCCCTCACTTCGGCTCCTATTATCACACCTCCAGATTGGAGCCTTCCATTCGAGTTGATGTGTGATGCTTCGGACTATGCCATTGGTGCTGTTTTGCGGCAGCGAAAGAACAAGCAACCCCACGTTATCTATTATGCTTCTAGGACATTAAATGATGCTCAATTAAATTATTCAACCACTGAGAAAGAATTACTTGCTGTGGTTTTTGCATTAGATAAGTTTCGATCTTACTTACTGGGTACTAAAGTTCTTATTTTTACTGATCATGCAGCTCTCAAATATTTGCTCACAAAAAAGGAGGCCAAGCCTAGACTAATTCGATGGATGTTGCTTCTACAAGAGTTTGACATTGAGATTCGGGATAAGAAGGGCGTGGAGAATGTAGTGGCTGACCACCTAAGCCGAATGGTGCATGAGGAAGCAATGCCCATTTCTGAAACCTTCCCCGATGAACAATTAATGTCTATCCAGGTAAGTGAGCCTTGGTACGCAGATTTGGTGAACTTTTTGGTGTCTAAACATACCCCTAGCACACTTAATAGGAATCAACGTGATAAGCTTATAAAGGATGCTAGGTTTTATGTTTGGGATGACCCATACCTTTGGAAATTTTGTCCCGATCAGATTGTCCGACGTTGTGTGAATGAATCTGAGTTTCAATCTATTTTAACATTTTGTCATTCATATGCCTGTGGGGGACATTTTGGCACCCAACGTACTGCCCTTAAAGTCTTAGAATGTGGGTTTTATTGGCCAACCATCTTTAGGGATGCTAGGACGTTTTGCCTTACATGTGATCGTTGTCAACGAATGGGTAATATAAGTGCTAAGGATCAAATGCCACAAAACCCTATACTTGCTGTTGAAATATTTGATGTGTGGGGCATTGATTTTATGGGTCCTTTTCCTTCATCACATGGTTTTCTCTATATCTTGTTGGCAGTGGATTATGTTTCCAAATGGGTGGAAGCAAAAGCCACCCGTACTAACGATTCCAAGGTAGTTGCAGATTTTGTGAAGTCTAACATTTTTGCTAGGTTCGGGATGCCTCGAGTCCTTATAAGTGATGGAGGTTCACATTTCTGTAATCGTACAATTGAGGCTTTGCTCAAGAAGTACAACGTTACACATAGGGTTTCCACACCCTATCATCCTCAAACAAGCGGGCAAGCCGAGGTGTCGAATCGGGAGATAAAACAGATTCTTGAGAAGACGGTGGGTCCAACAAGAAAAGATTGGAGCTTAAGGCTAGAAGATGCATTGTGGGCTTATAGGACCGCCTACAAAACACCCATAGGAATGTCCCCCTTTCGGCTTGTTTTTGGCAAGCCATGTCACTTACCTGTGGAGTTGGAGCACAAGGCTCATTGGGCCGTGAGGAAGTTCAACATGGATGTGGATGCCGCGGGACTTCATCATAAGCTTCAATTGAATGAACTTGAGGAGATACGGAATGAAGCTTACGAGAATGCTCGCATTTACAAAGAAAAGACGAAGGCCTTTCATGATAAGATGATTCGCACCAAGTCCTTCTCTGTTGGACAGAAAGTGTTGTTGTTTGATTCTCGTCTTCGTCTATTTTCGGGTAAGTTACGTTCACGTTGGATTGGGCCCTTTGTTATTACTAACATTTTTCCTCATGGTGCAGTCCAAGTTCGTAGCTTCAAAACAGGTAAAGAGTTCAAAGTGAATGGGCACAGATTGAAGCCTTACTACGAGGGCTTTGTAGAACATGATGTTGAGGAGACAACCCACTATGCCGTGGGTTTCCATGAAGGTTGATCACTGTGGCATCGTCCGGCTGCAAGACGTTAAAGCAAGCGCTTCGTGGGAGGCAACCCATGCATTCAACAAAGGAAGACCTAGGAATCACTCCAATTCCAGATTTGCGTTCCTAACTCTTTCTCTTTGTTGTTTCTATTCTTCTATGTTTAGTTTGTTTAATTTGGTTTGAGTTTCTATTTAAAACATTGAGGACAATGTTTGATTCAAGTGTGGGGGGGGGGGGGTAAACAATCTGTTTTGCATGATTTTCGTGGGTTTTATTCACCTATCACTTCCAATGTTGTTTCTCACTGTTTTTAAGTGTTTTTAGTGTGTTTTGAAGCATTTTAGTGTGTTGTGGCATAAAAATCCGAAAAACTCATAAAAATTTGAAAATAAGTTTGGAAAATACCAAAAAGAGTTGTTTTTGAGTTGTTTTGGTGTGTTTGTGTCGTAGGTACCTTCCAACACAATGATGAGGATTTGGTTTTGAATTGCATAACTATTAAAGAAAGTTACAAGCATGGATTGAAGTTTGATATGTTCTTGGCTTATGCTTAGTTGTAGTTGATGTTTATGAACTCACATTTGATTATAAAGTGGTTAAAATCAGTTTTTGTAACATGCTTGAAGGAAAAAACTCAACTAACGCTACATCCTTGTGAGACTTGAGCCTTTACTTCTTTTGGAGAGTTATAATCTGTGATTTCTTGTGTTCTTAAGTCGTTGCATGATCTCATTATTCTTTGCTTGGTTGCTACTTAGAATGCATGCGTATCATGATAGAACTAAATGCTAGAACTTATATCCGTTTCATTCAAAGCATGATATTGAATTGCATAACACACGATCAAGATGAAGTTGTGTAGTTGCCACCATAGCCAAATAGCCTTACTTCCCTTATGGCTTATGTTTTGTTGTTAACTACATTAACCTCACCTATCCTAGTTTAGGACAGTCCACCCCTTGTTCTTAAAATATAGTGAGCATAACTTAAAATTAATTCCTTTTGAGTTACATTATGCAAGAAAATAAGTGTGGGGGAGGGAATGGTTATTTTTGAGCTCATTTGTACGTTTAAAAAAAAAAAAAAAAAAAAAAAAAAAAAAAAAAAAAAAGAAAAGAAGAAAGAATGAGTTTGAAAGTGTAGATTGTTGAAGAAAAGGGTCCAAAAGTTTGAATTTGACCCTAAGTGTTGCATGAATCCCCCCTTGTGTTAAAATTTGAGTTTGCATTCAAAAGTGAATTCTAAGTTGATTTCATTGCTATTGCTCACTATGTTTTTAAGAACCCTTGTTTTCCATATCTGTTCGTTGTAACCTATCACCCTTAGCCCCGTTACAACCCTTACACTTCTATCTTGAGTGTTATGTGTTCAATATGTGGAGTTTGGGATTGGTATGAGCATATGGTGTCACTAGTTCTTGCATCTAAGTAGTAGCATTCCTTTCATGAGATCATATTCATATATTCACTTATAACTCCAGAAAAGAGCTTTCTTTGTTAAAATATGTGAGTTTTAGTTTTCATGTGTATATCAATCTTCTCACATATACCTAGTGTAGGGAATGTAGTTTGAAAATCTGAGTGAAAAATGAGTGCATATCTAGTAAGGAATTGAGGGAATTCTCTAAAGCATGTTATTACATTCAAAATGATGTTTTAAATGATTAAAAGAGAACTAGTAAATGGTGACTGTGGTTAAGTGTATGTTTAAGGATATTGATGACCAAAATCTGTGCAAGTAATGATTTTTAACATGTGCATTAGAAATCCCTGAGGTAACGTTGGAAGGTTTAGATTGTGTTTTGTTTCTTTTTGTTCTCTTTGTTTTGCTCGAGGACTAGCAAAAGCTAAGTGTGGGGGTATTTGATAAGCTCATATTTATATATATTTTACATCAAATTCTCTCGTCTTTTCTTAGTTAGTTCCTTATATTTTTGAGCTATTTACTTTGATTTTGTGTTTTATATGAATTGTCAAGCAAATAAAAGAAAAATAGCACATGGGTCAAAACTGCCTGTGCGGATCAGCCCATTTTGGAAGCAATTTGCGAACGGCCCAAAATGAACTAGAGAATGAGCCTTATATGCTTGGAAAGCTACAGATGTCTATTTTCTGGAGCATTTTGCGGATTGTTAAGATCATTTTTCTAGAAGAAGTTATGGGCATTTTAGTAAGGAAAGGTCAAGAGAGCACATGGCATGGATGACCCACGGCTTGGAAGAATGATTATGTTTTGCAAGTGTGCTAGCTTGTTTAATCATGAAATACAAGTGTGCTAGCTGTTTGCAAGTGTTCTAGCTGATTCATCATGAGAAGACCAAGGGGAATCCAAGGCATGGACCAAGGAGGATGAATGCAAGTTGTTTCCACATGAAATTTCTGCAATGAAGCATGTGTTGCTAGCTGTTTTTGATGAATAATTCTTGCTTTTTATTTGTTTATTAAAATCACTTGAGTGGCTCCTTACCTTTGTGCACCTATAAATAAGCCTTCTAGCAAGGCTTAGACTCACCAATTCACACAACAATTCCATTTTCACACACCCTAAACTATCCTAGCCAAAACCCTTTCTTTCCTCCACAAAATCTGCCCATAAACTATCCTAGCCGTGCCACCCCCCCTTAACCATCCTAAACACCACCATACATCCCCCTATCCACTCCTCCATACAACCAAACCTTCAAACCACATCCACTCCTTGTGCCATATCAAAGGAAGGAACGGAAAGTGCTTGGACGTGCTTGTCACTCAACGAGGATCGTTGGAGCGTTTAGGTGCTTTCTTTCTTTTATGTTCAATGTATAAATCTATTTACCTTTGTTTTATGATTATGAGGAACTAAACCCCCCCCTCTTTGCTAGGGGGGGATTCAAAGCCATGATTACATTTGCATTATGAATTAATTACTTTTGGTTGTGATTTAATAATTTGTGATTTCAATTCGCTTAACTATTTGATTGATAACTTATTTATGTATGTTGATTAAGAGTGCACGCTTAGTTTTCATGCATAAGTTTGATGCTAGAATATAAGGGAATTTCACCTAATCGTTATGAACTTATATTCAAGAGTAGTGAAGGTTGCTATCCACAATCGTGTTAAGTGAATTCCTGGCAGGAGTATCATGCTTTTCATAGTTACAAATGCCTTGTCGATGCTTATGATTTCCAACAAACGTAATGATTCTAACTTGTGTCTTTATCATGCTGTTCATATAAAGAACTTGTTAGGAATGATTTGGTTGCGATGCATATTCATCCAATTCAATGATTCTAGGGAAATCTGAAGGTTAATTTAAGCGGACCTAATTAACTTGGAGTGTTGAGTTTCATAAGTTATCGAAAGAACAACTAAAAATTGGTTTATATACAAGTGTATCATGTGTGGAGGAAACCCCTCTAGCTAATCCATCATCCATTCACACAACCATATTTTGTGCTTAATTCTATCTAGTTTTCAATTTGTTTATTTTCAAGTTATTCTCATCAAGATCACATCCCCCTTTTTCAATTTTTGTCTTTTGATTTGAATCTACCTTATTTGATTTCTTTTGAGTTCTTTGAGTTAATTTAGTTTAGAGTTGGTTAATTTTCATAGCTTGAATCTTTTAAATTCATTCGTGATTTTGTTTTAGTTTATTTATTAATTTTATTTTAAGTTATTCTAGTTTATTTGGAATCATTTGAATCTAGTTAAATGTTTTGATTTTAGATTTGTGTTTTTAAAGTTTTATTTAGTGTTTTCTAAGTTCATTTTATATAGATTAGCAATCCCTCCTAATCCCCGGTTTAGAACGATCCCTACTTGCATATATACTACAATTGACAACAAGAGGGTTTAATTTGTGTGTTAGTTTATTTTCGCACCAGCGGCCGCGGGGTATTGAATGCATAATGGTGCGGCATTGGTCAACCCCGAGGCCGAAAGCTCTTTAATGGTCCGATTGTCCGCTGCCATAACTTCTTCTTTTACTTCTTCAAACTCAGATTCGTCCTCTGAACTTGAACTAGGTTCACTAGGTTCGCTAGGTTCGGGATGCCTCCTCTTTCTTCTCAAATCACGTTCAAAATCGGTGTTAAAGTCCAAGATATGCACAGTTTGAGAACTCCGCGTCATGCATTAGTACCTAAACCAAGAAAACAAAACAAAATAAGAAAACTAGGTAAATTACACTAAAAACACACGGCAAAAACACAAGGGATTAGCAATTTCGCTAATCCCCGGCAACGGCGCCAAAATTTGATGCGAGAATGTTGGATGTGGTTTACTTTTCTGTTTTGATTAAGAACTTGTTTATGTATGTGGGTTAAGGGTCGACACTTAATTTGCATGCCTAAACTTGATGCTAGGATATAAGGGAATTTCACCTAATCGTTATGAACTTATATTCATGAGTAGTAAAGATCGCTAGTCACGATTGTGTTAAGTAAATCCTTGGCATAAGTTTCATGCAATTCATAGTAACAAGTGCCTCGTCAATGCTTATGGTTTTCATAGAACTTAATGATTCTTGCTTGTATCTCTATTATGCAATTCATGTAGGGAACTTGTGGGGAATGTTTTGGGTTGTCGTATGCAATCATCCAATCTAATGACTTTAGGAAAATCTGAAAGTTAATTTAAGCGAACCTAATTAACTTGGAGCATTGTCATTCATTCGTTTGTTGAATTCATAACTGGGAATCAAATTATAATAAACATATATCCATGGTTTCAAATTCACCTCTAACTAAAAAGAAATTAGTTCCACATGTTTAACATAATTGAACAACAATTTAAATTAAACATTGAAAAACAAAAGCAAAAGAAAGAAAACACCTAAACTTTCCAACGATCCAAGTGCCTCCAAGGACTTTCCTCTTCTTCTCTTTGTTGCGGCACAAGGCTTTGAATGATGTTGAAGAGTTGGTTTTATGGAGGAATGGATGGGGGAAGTTTAGATATGTAGGGAGAGGCAAGGAAAGGCTTGTAGAATGGTTTATTCTTGGATGATTTGAATGAGGTTGCTACCATGGGTATTTATAGGAGAATGATGGACTTGTTTAATGCTTGTTTAATGCAAATTTCTGGTGGGAATCAAAGAAAAGCCACGGCAAGAATGGAAAATTGTTGGTGGTGGTAGGTTTTGAGTCATCCACTTCACATGTCATGGTGAACTAAGCATTGCATCATCCACTCAAATGTCATGGTGATCTAAGCATTGCATCATCCACTCAAATGTCATGATGAGCTAAGCATTACATCATATTTTTAGGCCCATTGCAAACAGATTTTTGGGCCTCTTTGCATCAAATTCTTGGGCTTCTTTGCATCAAATTCGTCCATCCTCATGCCTCCATGCTTGTACTATCCAATCTTGGCCCAAAAATGCTCTAGAATGCTCCAAATTGCTTCTTATTGCATACTTTGACATATAAACCTATAAACACACGAAAATGACTTTAAACACTATAATAAATACTAAATAATAACCAAAATGCAAGAAAACAAGCAAGCTAAGTCGCATAAATATGCTCCTATCATTAGCCGGTTATAAATTTTATTGCTTTCTTGATGGATATTCCGGATATAACCAAATTGTGATAGCTTCGGAGGACCAAGAGAAGACAACCTTCACGTGCCCCTTTGGCACCTTTGCATATAGGTGCATGCCATTTGGTTTGTGAAATGCCCTTGCGACATTTCAACGATGCATGGTGAATATATTTTCTGATTATGTGGAAAAGATTATTGAGATATTCATGGATGACTTTAGCGTGTTTGGTAATTCATTCGATCATTGCTTGAATAATCTGACCTTAATTTTGAAACGTTGTGTTGAAACGAATCTTGTGCTTAATTGGGAAAAATGTCACTTCATGGTTAAGCAAGGTATTGTTCTAGGACATATTATTTCTGAAAAAGGCATTGAAGTGGATAAATCTAAGGTAGACCTTGTTCGTCACTTACCCTCTCCAACTTCGGTTAGAGAGGTTCGTTCGTTTCTTGGCCACGTAGGTTTTTATAGGCGTTTCATAAAGGATTTCTCCAAGATTGCACAGCCACTATGCCGATTGCTTCAAAAAGAGGTGGCTTTAGAGTTTGATGATGCATGCTCCACGACATTCAAACACTTAAAGGATGCTCTCACTTCAGCTCCCATTATCACACCTCCAGATTGGAGCCTTCCATTCGAGTTGATGTGTGATGCTTCGGACTATGCAATTGGTGCTGTTTTGGGGCAGCGAAAGAACAAACAACCTCATGTTATTTATTATGCATCTAGGACACTAAATGATGCTCAATTAAATTACTCAACCACTGAAAAAGAATTACTTGCTGTGGTATTTGCATTAGATAAGTTTCGATCATACTTACTTGGTACTAAAGTTATTATTTTTACTGATCATGCAGCTCTCAAGTATTTGCTCACGAAAAAGGAGGCCAAGCCTAGACTAATTCGATGGATGTTGCTTCTACAAGAGTTTGACATTGAGATTCGGGATAAGAAGGGCGTGGAGAATGTGGTGGCTGACCACCTAAGTCGAATGGTGCATAAGGAAGCATTGCGAATTTCTGAAACCTTCCCCGATGAACAATTAATGTCTATCTAGGTAAGTGAGCCTTGGTATGCAGATTTGGTGAACTTTTTGGTGTCTAAACATACCCCTAGCACACTTAATAGGAATCAACGTGATAAGCTTAAAAAGGATGCTAGGTTTTATGTTTGGGATAACCCATACCTCTGGAAATTTTGTCCCGATCAAATTGTACGACGTTGTGTGAATGAATCTGAGTTTCAATCTATTTTAACATTCTGTCATTCATATACATGTGGGGGACATTTTGGCACCCAACGCACTGCCCTTAAAGTCTTAGAATGTGGGTTTTATTGGCCAACCATTTTTAGGGATGCTAGGATATTTTGCCTTACATGTGATCGTTGTCAACGAATGGGTAATATAAGTGTTAAGGATCAAATGCCACAAAACCCTATACTTTCTGTTGAAATATTTGATGTGTGGGGAATTGATTTTATGGGTCCTTTTCCTTCATCACATGGTTTTCTCTATATCTTGTTGGCGGTGGATTATGTTTCCAAATGGGTGGAAGCAAAAGCCACCCGTACTAACGATTCCAAAGTGGTTGCAGATTTTGTGAAGTCTAACATTTTTGCTAGGTTCGGAATGCCTCGAGTCCTTATAGGTGATGGAGGTTCACATTTTTGTAATCGCACAATCGAGGCACTGCTCAAGAAGTACAACGTTACACATAGGGTTTCAACACCCTATCATCCTTAAACAAGCGGGCAAGCCGAGGTGTCGAATCGGGAGATAAAACAGATTCTTGAGAAGACGGTTGGGCCAACAAGAAAAGATTGGAGCTTAAGGCTAGAGGATGCATTGTGGGCTTATAGGACCGCCTACAAAACACCAGTATGAATGTCCCCCTTTCGGCTTGTTTATGGCAAACCATGTCACTTACCTGTGGAGTTGGAGCACAAGGCTCATTGGGCTGTGAGGAAGTTCAACATGGATGTGGATGAGGCGGGAATTCATCGTAAGCTTCAATTGAATGAACTTGAGGAGATACGGAATGAAGCTTATGAGAATGCTCGCATTTACAAGGAAAAGACAAAGGCCTTTCATGACAAGATGATTCACACCAAGTCCTTCTCTGTTGGACAGAAAGTGTTGTTGTTTAATTCTCATCTTCGTCTATTTCTGGGTAAGTTACGTTCACGTTGGATTGGACCCTTTTTTATTATTAATGTTTTTCCTCATGGTGCAGTCTAAGTTCGTAGTTTCAAAACAGGTCAAGAGTTCAAGGTGAATGGGCATCGATTGAAGCCTTACTACGAGAGCTTTTTAGAATATGATGTGGAGGAGACCACCCACAATGCCGTGGGTTCCCATAAAGGTTGATCAATGTGGCATCGTCCGGCTGCAAGACGTAAAAGAAAGCGCTACTTGGGAGGCAACCCATGCAATCAACAAATGAAGAACTTAGGAATTGCTCCAAACTCATATTTGCGTCCCTAAAACGTTTCCTTTGTTGCTTACTTTATGTTATGTGTGATGTGTTTATTTGTGTGTTCCTTTGCTGTTAGTTTAGTCTAAAACATTGAGGACAATGTTTAGTTTAAGTGTGGGGGGTAACATTCTGTTTTGAGCTATTTTTGCATGAAATTCGTAGGATGTTACCACCTAACATGTCTAAACTTGTTTCCCATTGTTTTAAGTGTTTTTAACATGTTTTGAAGTCTTTTTATGTGTTACTTTGAAAAAATCCGAAAAACAGTTTGAAATAACTAAAACGAGTCAGTTTGAGTCAGTTTTGTGTTTGTTTTTGTGTGTTTGTGTCTTAGGATACCTTCCAACACAATGATGAGGATTTGATTTTTATGTGCATGGCTGTGAAAGAGAGTTATAAACATGGATGGAAGTTTGATATATTCTTGGTTTATACTTGGTTATAGTTGTTGTTTATGCATTCATGTTTAATCACAAAGAAAAAAAATAAAAAAATAAGTTTTTGTAATATGCTTGAAGGAATGAACTTAGAATAACATTACAACCCTGAGAGACTTGAGCTTTAAACATTCTTTGGAGAGTATTAATCTGTGATTCTTGTTTTCAAACTCGTTGCATGATCTCATTATTCTTGCTTGGTTGCTAATTAGAAGGCATTTCATCACTTAGTTCCAAATGCTAGAACTTGCATCCATTCCATTCAAAGCATGATATTGATTGCATAATATATATCAAGATGAAGTGTGTAGTGAAGCCATCAACCAAACAGCCAACCCATGCACTATCTATTGTAGGTCATAACCCCCATTGAGCCATTGTTAGCCTTTGTTCTTTGTTTACCCATATCATCCCTACCTAGCCTAGATTAAGACCACCCATACCCTTGTTCTTGAAGCATAGTAAGCATGACTTAGAGAGAATCTTTTCGATTATGCAAAACAACAAGTGTGGGGGAATTTGTGTGTGTGTGTTGATATGCCACGAAAAGAAATAAGACATGAGTGAAAATAAAAAGAATAAAAAGAAAAAAAAATTCGTGGAAAAAGAAAAAAGAAAGAAAAAGAGTATGAAATAAGTGAAAATAAGCTCACATGTTTGTGGTAGTTGAAGAAAGGGTCCAAAACGTTGAATATGGCCCTAAGAGTTGTATGAATTTTCCCCTTGTGTGTCTAAGTGAGTTTCTGCAATCATAAGTGATTCTAAGTGTCAAAATTCATTACTTTGCTTGCTATTGCTTAAAGAACGTTTGTTATCCTTACCTTTCATTGTTAGCCAATCACCCTTAACCCGTTACAACCTTTATGCTTCAATCTTGATCATTATGTTTTCAATAATGTGGAGTTGGGAATTGATGTAAGCATATGGTGTCTCTGGTTCTCGCATCTAATTAGTAGCATTCCTTTCATGAGATCATATTCATATACATTCCAGAAAAGTGCTTTCTTTGTTATAAACATATGTGAGTGTTTAGTTTCATCTTTACATCAATCTTCTCACATATACTTAGTGTAGGGTGTGTAATCAGAAATTCTGTGTGAAAATAAGAGAGTATCTTGTAAGGAATTAAGTGAATTCTCTAAGGCATGTTACTACATTCAAATGTTGTTTTAAATTGATTAAATAAGAACTAGTCAGTAGTGATTATGATTACATATGTGCCTAAGCTTAAGGATGACTAAAATCTATGTGAGTAATGATCTTGAACATGTCATGTGCACTAAGAATCCCTGAGACCATTGTTGGAAGGTTTAGGTTTTGTTTTGTTTTTCCGTTTTGCTCGAGGACTAGCAAAAGCTAAGTGTGGGGGAATTTGATAGGAGCATATTTATGCGACTTAGTTTGCTTGTTTTCGTGCATTTATGTTATTAATTCTTAGTTATTTTAGTTCTTTAAGCTTCTTTTGTGTGTTTTCAGGTTCATAAGACGTATTTGGTGAAAGGATGCATTTTGGAGCCTTTTGGAGCAATTTTGGGCCTATGTTGGATTGCATATGCTTGGAGCTAAATGGAAGGATGAAATTGAAGTGCAAATGAGCTAAGGGGCGAATGAAGAATGAAGAGTCAAAATTGGAAACCGAAGTTTCTAAGTTTGGAAGTTTCTATTTTCGAAGGTTTCCATTCTTTAAAAGTTTCTGTTCTTGGAATGGAAGTTTTCCAATCCTTCTTCACCAAAGTTTCAGCCACATAAGGGGTCCTAAATGTGTGAAGGTAGTCAATTGGTGGTTCTAGAAGCCTAAACATTCCTAAACAAACCTTGCCGCACCCCTTTGCACTCCTTTGTTCCATGCCGCACAAGCATCCCCATTGTTTCCTATTTTCTGGACCTAAACACATTCCTATTTCAATTCTCTTCCTTGCCGTACAAGGGGGAGAGTTCTTACTTGTTTTGTGTCCAAAAATCTTCCCTTTTTGTATCCATAAAACCAGCCACATATCACATTCCCTTTTGACTCTATTTTCTGGAACTTAGGACACTTCCCTTTTCTCTTAATTTTCCTTGCCGCCCAAACCACCATTTTCTTCCCTCTTTTGTGTCCTAAATAACATACCTTTTCCATTCATATCAATGCCGCACCATTCCCTTGTGTTTCCTGATTTCAATTTCTTATTTCCTAGTTTAATTCACTTTCCTAGTTCTAAAACTTTCCCTAAAGTCCAAATTTCTGATTTCTTGGAAGGAATTGACTTTTCCTTCCTTCTTTTGCACCAATTTCGTACCTTACCTTAAATTCCCTTTCCTTGCTGTGCAAGAGGTTTAATTTCTGACTCCTTGCAAGGCAAGGACATTCCTTAATTGTTTTAAATTCGTGCATTCCCCTTTTCTGATTTTATTTGGACTTTATTCACTTACCTTTTCTATTTAGACTAGGAAATCTAAATCATAACTCAATTAGGTATGTTATTAACTTCCCAAAACACTTATAATCAGCCCTTGGCCGAACCGTAGAGGGGGATTCACCACCAAACCTCGTCCATTCACTCCCACACACATCCATTCATCCCAAAATACCATTCTGCAACCCAGAAACACAACTAGCCATTCCACCTTCTTCCACCATCATTGTTGAGTCCTCCACCACCTTCCAACCATCAAACACTCATCCACACTCAACCTATATCCCTTGCCGTGCCTCAAAATCCATTCTACATCATTAAAACAACCCAGAAACCATCATCACCCAATCTGCTGCAAGCAAGGGAAAGGAGACAGATTCACTCAATTGTTTGGCTCTTCATTCTGAGTTGTTGAACAATTTTAGGTGTATTCTATCTTATATTTCAATGTCTAATTCATGTAATCTTTGTTTTGTTTTGAGTATGATTGGCTCAATTCGTTTTGGCTAAGGGTGTATTCGAAACTATGATTATATATGTGAAATAAGTTGATTACTTCTAGTTATCGTTGCATAAGTTGTGAATACAATTTGCTTAACCGTTTGATTTAGAACTTATTCTTGTATGTTGATTGAGAGTGCACGCTTAATTTGCATGCTTGAATATGGTGCTAGGGTATAAGTTTGTTTCACTTAATTGTTATGAATTTATATTCGCAAGTAGTGAAGGTCGCTAGTCACGATCGTGTTAAATAGATTCTTGGCAGGAGTATCATGCTTTTCATAGTTACAAATGCCTTGTCGATGCTTATGATTTCCATCGAACGTAATGATTCTAACTTGTGTCTTTATCATGCTGTTCATATAGAGAACTTGTTAGGCATAATTTGGTTGCGATGCATATTCATCCAATTCAATGATTCTAGGGAAATCTGAAGGTTAATTTAAGCGGACCTAATTAACTTGGAGTGTCGAGGTTCATAACTTATTGAATTGATAACTGGAAATTGATTTACGTTGCATATATTTCATGTGTGGAGAAGAACCCCTTAGCTATTCCATCATCCATTTGTTCATCACAAATTGCCTTACAATCTGTTTTCTTTTACAATCTGTCCATTAAATTAAATTTCGTCCAAACACAATCCCCCATATTTTGTTAGGTCTTAGTGTGTATAATCTGTCTTATTTTGTGTTTTAAGTATTTTAAGTCACAAGAACTTTCAAATTCGTCAAAATCAAGTTTTACTCTCTGTTTGAGTCAATTTGATTGTTTTAGGCAGTTTTGAGTGTTTCAACTCTGCTTTGAGTCATAGTAGTCTAGTTAGAGTCTTTAGGTTTAGTTTTTGTGTTTTTAAGTCAAACTTTGGAGGACTCATTTTTAGACTCTTTGGAGGACTAATTTTTAGATCTGTTTTCATCTTTGGAGGACTCATTTTTAGACTCTTAGTAGCGTATTATATGCGTTCATTTGCTTAGATTCCAAAATTTGTCAAACTCACGCTCGTTTTATCCCACGAATGCTTAAAACATTGCAAATAGACTCCAAATTAAAAAATAGAGAACTTTTGAGAGCAAATAAACATTTGGTCTTGTGAGGACTCATTTTTAGCGTCTTAGTAGCATATTATAAGCGTTCATTTCTCAAATTCCACAGCGTGTCAAACTCACGCTCGTTTAATGCCACAAATGCTTTAAACTTTGCAAATAGACTCCGAATAAAAAATAGAGAACTTTTGAGACCAAATAAGCATTGGCTCTTTTGAGGACACATTTTGAGCATCTTAGTAGCGTATTGTAAGCATTCATTTGCATAAATTCCAAAGTGTGTCAAATTCACGCTCGTTTTATGCCACGAATGCTTAAAACTTTGCAAATAGACACCGAATAAAAAATAGAGAACTTTTGAGACCAAATAAGCATTTGATCGTTTGAGGACACATTTTGAGCATCTTAGTAGCGTATTATAAGCGTTCATTAGCTTAAATTCCAAAGCGTGTCAAACTCACGCTCGTTTTATCCCACGAATGCTTAAAACTTTGCAAATGGACTCCAAATAAAAAATTGAGAACTTTTGAGACCAAATAAGCATTTGATCTTTTCAGGACTCATTTTTTGCATCTTAGTAGCGTATTATATACGTTCATTTGCTTAGATTCTAAAATTTGTCAAACTCACGCTCGTTTTATCCCACGCATGCTTAAAACTTTGCAAATAGACTCCAAATTAAAAAATAAAGAACTTTTGAGACCAAATAAGCATTTGATCTTTTGAGGACTCAGTTTTAGAGTGTTAGTAGCGTATAATATGCGTTCATTTGCTTAGATTCCAAAATTTGTCAAACTCACGCTCGTTTTATCCCAGGAATGCTTTGAACTTTGCAAATAGACTCCAAATTAAAAAATAGAGAACTATTGAGACCAAATAAGCATTTGATCTTTTAGGACTCATTTTTAGCATCTTAGTAGCGTATTATATGCGTTCATTTGCTTAGATTCCAAAATTTGTCAAACTCACGATCTTTTTATCCCACGAAAGCTTAAAACTTTGCAAATAGACTCCAAATTAAAAAATAGAGAACTTTTGAGACCAAATAAGCATTTGATCTTTTGAGTACTCGTTTTTAGTATCTTAGTTGCGTATTATATGCGTTAATTTGCTTAGATTCTAAAATTTGTCAAACTCACGATCTTTTTATGCCACGAATGTTTAAAACTTTGCAAATAGACTCCAAATTAAAAAAATAGAAAACTTTTGAGACAATAAGCATTTGATCTTTTGTGGACTCATTTTTAGCATCTTAGTAGCGAATTATATGTGTTCATTTACTTAGCTTCCAAAATTTGTTAAACTCACGCTCGTTTTATCCCACGAATGCTTAAAACTTTGCAATTAGACTCCAAATTAAAAAATAGAGAACTTTTGAGACCAAAAGAGCATTTGATCTTTTGAGGACTCATTTTTAGCATATTAGTAGCGTATTATATGCGTTCATTTTCTTAGATTCCAAAATTTGTCAAACTCACGCTCGTTTTATCCTACGAATGCTTAAAACTGTGCAAATAGACTCCAAATTAAAAAATAGAGAACTTTTGAGACCAAATAAACATTTGTTCTTTGGAGGACTCATTTTTAGACTCTTAGTAGCGTATTATATGCGTTCATTTGCTTAGATTCCAAAATTTGTCAAACTCACGCTCGTTTTATCCCACGAATGCTTAAAACTTTGCAATTAGACTCCAAATTAAAAAATAGAGAACTTTTGAGACCAAAAGAGCATTTGATCTTTTGAGGACTCATTTTTAGCATATTAGTAGCGTATTATATGCGTTCATTTTCTTAGATTCCAAAATTTGTCAAACTCACGCTCGTTTTATCCTACGAATGCTTAAAACTGTGCAAATAGACTCCAAATTAAAAAATAGAGAACTTTTGAGAGAAAATAAGCATTTGGTCTTGTGAGGACTCATTTTTAGCATCTTAGTAGCATATTATAAGCCTTCATTTGCTTAAATTCCAAAGCGTGTCAAACTCACGCTCGTTTTATGCCACGAATGCTTAAAACTTTGCAAATACACTACGAATAAAAAATAGAGAACTTTTGAGACCAAATAAGCATTGGCTCTTTCGAGGACACATTTTGAGCGTCTTAGTAGCGTATGGTAGGCATTCATTTGCATAAATTCCAAAGCGTGTCAAATTCACGCTCGTTTTATGCCACGAATAATTAAAACTTTGCAAATAGACACCGAATAAAAAATAGAGACTTTTGAGACCAAATAAGCATTTGATCGTTTGAGGACACATTTTGAGCACCTTAGTAGCGTATTATAAGCGTTCATTTGCTTAAATACCAAAGCGTGTCAAACTCACGCTCGTTTTATCCCACGAATGTTTAAAACTGTGCAAATAGACTCCAAATTAAAAAATAGAGAACTTTGGAGACCAAATAAGCATTTGATCTTTTGAGGACTCATTTTTAGAGTCTTAGTAGGGTATAATATGCTTTCATTTGCTTAGATTCCAAAATTTGTCAAACTCACGCTTGTTTATCCCACGAATGCTTAAAACTTTGCAAATAGACTCAAAATTAAAAAATAGAGAACTTTTGAGACCAAATAAGCAATTAATCTTTTGAGGACTCATTTTTAGTATCTTAGTAGCGTATTATACTCGTTCATTTACTTAGCGTATTATAAGCGTTCATTTGCTTAAATTCCAAAGCGTATCAAACTCACGCTCGTTTTATGCCACGAATGCTTAAACCTTTGCAAATAGACTCCGAACAAGAAATAGAGAACTTTTGAGAGCAATAAGCATTTGAGCTTTTGAGGACTCATTTTTAGCATCTGAGTAGCGTATTATATGCGTTCATCTGCTTAGATTCCAAAATTTGTCAAACTCACAATCGTTTTATCCCACGAATGCTTAAAACTCTGCAAATAGACTCCAAATTAAAAAATAGAGAACTTTTGAGAGCAAATAAGAATTTGATCTTTTGAGGACTCATGTTTAGCATCTTAGTAGCGTATTATAAGCGTTCATTTGCTTAAATTTGAAAGCGTGTCATACTCACGCTCGTTTTATGCCACAAATGCTTAAAACTTTGCAAATAGACTCCGAATAAAAAATAGGGAAGTTTTGAGACCAAATAAGCATTTGATCTTTTGAGGATTCATTTTTAACATTTTAGTAGCGTATTATATGCGTTAATTTGCTTAGATTCCAAAATTTGTGAAACTGACGATCTTTTTATTCCACTGACGGGATTTTAAACCGCACAAATTTAACCCTCTTTTTGACAGATGTAGTATAGATGTAAGTAGGGTATCGTTCTAGGCCGGGGATTAGGAGGGATTGCTAATCTACTCTAAATTAATTTAAAAACGTAAAAACAAAATTTAAAATACTAAACTAAAATAAAAACACTTAACTAGAAAAACTTAAAATAAAACTAACAAATAAACTAAAATAAATCAAAAGACTCAAAAATACAAAACTAGGCTAAAACTCGAAACACACTTAAAATGACTCAAAATAATAAAAACAATTTAAAATAAAAACTAGGAAAATAATTAGACGGAAATTAAATTAAAAGATTAAAAATAATAAAAAGTAACTAAATAATAATATTATAATAATGGGGGGATTGATTTTTTGATGAAATTGAAATTAAACTTAAATAAATTACAGAATTGACAAAAACATAAAATTAAAAGTGAACGGATAGACGACGGATTGGCTAGAGGATTTTTCTCCACACATGACACAATTGCAACCTAAATTGATTCCCAGTTATGAATTCAACAAACGAATGAATGACAATGTTCCAAATTAATTAGGTCCGCTTAAATTAACTTTCAGATTTCCCTAGATTCATTGAATTGGACGGAATACGCATCACAACCAAATTATTCTTATCAAGTTCCCTAACTATGGAATACGCATGATAGAGAGACATATCAAAGATCATTAAATTCAATGGAAATCATAAACATCGACTAGGCTTTCATAACTATGGAATACGCATGTTAATCCAACCTAGGGTTTACTAAACACAATCGTGACTAGCGATTTTTACTACTCATGAATATAAGTTCATAACGATTAGGTGAAATTCACTTATATTCTAGCATCAAGTCTAAGCATGCAAATTAAGTATCGACCCTTAACCCACATACATAGACAAGTTTTTAATCAACACAGAAAAGTAAACCACATCCAAACATTTATACATTCATAACTGGAGTAAATCAAATTAACTTACAAATATAATCATGGTTTCGAATTAACCTCTAGCCAATATAAATTTAATTACACATTATTTATAACAGAAATTAAAACAGAAATTAAAAATAAAAGTTGGAGGGATTAAACCGAATTAAGGATAAAGGGTTTCTGTGCAATTCTTCCTCTGTGCACTGTGCACTGTGCGTTTGCACCGTGTGGCAGGTGCTGAATTCCTGGCTGATTGACAAGGCAGCTTTGCTGCTCTTCAAGAAACCCCCTGGCGCTGCCTTCTGTTTCTCTCGCACTCCCAGGCCTTCCACCGAGAGCCCTTCACGCCAGCTGCCAATGCAGCTTTGACCTCTCCGCTGCCTTCAGACCGAGAACCCTCCCAGCTGTCTGTTTGTTCAAGCTGCTTGCGCAGCCTTGATTGGCTGCTGCTCTGCTGTTTTCTGCCTTGCTCGCTGCCAAGGCAGCACTCCCCCCCCATTGCGTCCGTATTGACTCTCTCCTCCCTTTTATTCCTCTCCCGCTGCCTATTTTAATGGCAGCACCCCCTCTTTATTATATTTCTTCCTTTCTTTCAGATGCCATCCCCACCGAAAGCTCTCCACTTCTCTTTTTTTTATATTTGTTTTTCCACCGACAGCCAAGGCATCTTCCACTCTTCTTTTATCATTTCCTGCTTTTCCAAATTATTATTCACACAACAAATTATATTTAAATATATAAATATATATAAATATATATATATATATATATTTATTTTCCATATGATAAGTTCTATTTAACAGGCAAGAAAGTTTAGACAAATTTAGCACTTCAAATTTCATTTATTCTATTTTTATTTTCTTAACTTGATAAATTCTTATAAAACACAAAATCAACGTAAATAGCTCAAAATATAACGAACTAACTAAGAAAAGACGAGTGAATTTGATATAAAAATATATATAAATATGATCCGATCAAATACCCCCACACTTAGCTTTTGCTAGTCCTCGAGCAAAACAACGAAAACAGAAAAAGTAATAACATGAAAAACATTAGCTTCCCCCTATTTGACCCTCATAGAATTTCATTTGAGAACACAAATCATCAAGAACCATAGCTAGCACAAAACAAACTAATCCCGATTCATCTTCCTTATTCAAATATTAGCAGTAATCTTTAAATCATCCTTGAAGTGTAGTGTGTGAGATAGCCATGCCAATGCAATTTCAATTTTTTATTTTCAAAATCATCATATGCAAACTAGCAACATTCTCACGGGATATGCACTTTATCACACATGTGTTTAGTTTTAATGTGTTTCGCTCAAAGAAACAAATGTGAGAGTTCTACCATAAGCTTGCATAAAAATCACTTCTTCACAATCATAATTGCAAAACTTAAATCAAGAGGACTTTTATTGGATGTAATGAGGCTTAGGGATAGGGCTATTGAAACGAAAGAATAGGAAAACACAAGTTCCAAGCTACATCGCAAGCGATTCTTTTAGTTGAGATTTATAAGAACTCAAGTTCTCCAGCGATTATTCTAGCACTTCCAACCACATTCTTAAACTGAAACTTTAGAAACTGTTTATTTATTTTCTTTGAATACAATCTTTCTTTTCTTTTTTTTTTCTTTTCTCTTTTCTCTTTTCTCTTTTTTTTTTTTTTTTTTAAGAATAAATACAAACATGAAATACCCCCACACTTATTCTTTTGCCAAACTCATTCCAAGTACTTCACAAACATTTCTCATAAGACAGTCTCAAATTGCTTGCTTGGAAAGGGTAAGGAAACATGGTTCGAGGTATAAGGGTAGACATATCTGGTGATAAGAAATAAAAGGCTCAACAAATACGGCTCAAATTGGCAATCTAATGATATCATTTTTCTTTGGGAAATAAGGTTATTTGGGCCATGGTGGTGAACCTAATGCCTCTATCATTTTCAAGTTCATACAATCAATGACAAATATTTCAAAAGATCGTTACGCAAGTTCTAGAGATGCATCTCACATAAGTTCATCACACATAAAAGAATGGGAGTGTATGAAAAATGCACACACTTTCAATAGGCTCAAAACCTCACATAGGATGTATACGGTCACTAAATTCACATATGAAGCTTTAAATCATGCTTTAGTTTCACATCAACAAGGCTATGTGCATTTGGTTTTTCAAAGATGATCAAACATGTACAATACTAACAAGAGAACAAGGAATTTCATAAAACACATGTTAACTAAGTTCTTGATAATCATGGTTCAAATTTCATCCAGTTATATCATTGGGTCGGGAAACTAATAAAAATCTAATTTAAAACCATAAGGAAAACAAGACAATATTTTTGGATTTTTTTTTAAATTTTTCGAGAAAAATTAAATAAAACACAAAACTCCGAAAAAAATTAAGTAAAACACAAAGCTAATTAAGAAAACAAAAAGCAATAACATGGAAACAAATGAAACCAGTTCAAAGTCGAAGGTACAAAAATTTTCAATTTGGTCATTTTTTTATACTTGATACCCCCACACTTAAACTAGACATTGTCCCCAATGTCAGAAAACAATAAAATGCAAATAAAAATAAAAATGAATAAATAATACGAAACAAAATAAAGCAAAGGGACTGAAAACTTCTCTAATTTGCAGAAAACCAAGCGATGACCCTCAAGCGTAAATTTTGCAATCAACTTCAAGGGAGAAAATAACCAAACGTTCCTGCAAAGAACAGAAATAAACAGTTAAGCACGCAAGAAAAATATAGAAAAATGCAAACGAAAAATAAAAATTGAAAATAAAAGATAATGAAAAGAACTAATAGGCGATCATTGGTCATGATTGTTGATTTTCCACAGCTTTCATCTTGAACTGGATGGGCCTCCTTTCTTGCAAGTGCTCCTCGGCTTAGTTGAGGATGAGTCAGCACGTTGTCTCCACATGCTTCAAGTAGTCCGGTCTCCACGCAGGTGTGGCATCTTCTTGAACTCTTGGACTAACCCAGACTCATCTGCTCTTGGGTGCACCTCAGACTCCTCCTGCTTCGTCTGTGAGGTACTTTTGTTTTTGAAGAAGTACCTCAACACAGGTTTATTTTTGAAGTGGGCTGGGAGGGGTCTGAGATGAGTACTCGAGAGCAAGACTAGGTAAGCAATCAGGATCTCACTTTCTCCATGTTCTTCAGATGAAAGTGAGGAGAAAGCGTAATATGAGATACTTTTGCTTTTAACCTTTTTAATATGAAATACTTTTGCTCTGGAAGGTTTGTTTTCTGGGGTGATCCAAGGGATGAAGAACACTGAATAACTCGAAAGCTTTCTTTGGGAAGACATTATCGGAGATGAAGAGAGGTTGAGAGGTTGAGAGGATGTGAGGGTGTGAAGGTGTGCCTTTGCTGTGAAAGGCGAAGGTCGAACTTATAGAAATTTGGCTTCACAACCGGAACTATTCCTTCACTATTTGTCGGCAGCCGGTGAATGGATGAACAGTGCCCGTTACGCGCTTTCTGACAAAGCATCCGTAAATTCCGCAAGGCTGACGGTGCAGGCGACGAGTGACGACAAATTGGAATGATGATCTTTTGAAAATCGGGGTTCAAAACCGGGTGCGGCTCATGGTTTTCGCAACGCTCCACGCTGCACGTGATGAGTCACGACAAACTGGAAAAACTGAGCCCTCGTGATGCCACGTGATTGCTGAGTCAATCCCAGCTTTTGAGAAAGGAAACGGCTCTTTTGAGAAAGGAGCGTCCAACTTTTCCGAATTGCGTGAGGACGCGTCTTCAACCTCCGAGGAGCGCCTCTCTTTGATTTGCTTCTTTTTATAGAGGCGCTAATTCTGCTTCACATCACACTTGAACTCCCTTCCTCAAACACTCTCCTCTGTAAACACTCTCTTCTGCACTTCTTAATCTTACTCCTTCAGCTCTCTTCTTCCGCTTCAGCAATCTTAATCTTTCCGAACTCTTTTCTTCCTCAACACCTTCTAAAAATGTCTTGCCCTTCCGACCGTCGCCTAAACTTGAATGTCGGAGAAGACGATGACTCGTCTTCTCCGAACAACATTTGGAATCCATCCTTCATATCCCCCAATGGTCCTCTTACAGTCGGGGACACAATGATGAGGAACGATATAACCGCAACGGTGGTTGCAAGAAACCTTCTTACTCCCAGAGACACTAGGTTGCTGTCTATGCGGTCAGACGAGCTGGCTGTTCAGGACTCACTGGCTCTCAGTGTCCAGTGTGCAGGCTCAGTTTCAAACATGGGTCAGCGCCTGCTTGCAAGATCTCGTCAGGTGGAGTCGTTAATGGCGGAGGTGGTCAGTCTTCGGCAGGAGGTCAGAGGACTCAGGCACGAGAACAAGGAGTTGCACATGCTTGCAACTAGTTACTCGACCAGCATGAAGAGGAAGCTGGACCAGCTGCAGGAGTCGGACGGTCGGATTCAGAGCGATCATGAAAGGTTCATGGCGCTACTCCCGCGGTTTATGTTGCCTTCGTCCTCTGGAGCAGCACCAAGCGTTCCGGCTCCGGAAATTCCAACTCTGGCTCTTCGTCTTCCCGGAGCTCCGTCAACCTCTGAGGCGCCACCTAACCAAAACCAATGATTGCTATTAGTTTTTCGAATTATTGTAAATTTTTTTTTTTTTTAAGTTTATTTAAATATTTATATATATATAAATATTATTATTATTATAATTTTTTTTTTTTTTTTTTTTTTTTTTTTTTTTAGGTTTATTTTAAGCAAGGTAAAATATGTAATGTAAAATAAGTAAATTAATGCAAAAAGACTTTATTTACTCGCACTTAAAATAAACAAGGCCCTAAATTTATTTAAACTCAAACTTAAATAAAAATCAACCAAATAACACAACTAACTAAGCGAAACAAAATGAAAGTAAAAGCAATAAAGAAGAAGGTTAAGAAATGCAAATCTGGTTGCTTGGGTTGCCTCCCAAGAAGCGCTTGCTTTAACGTCTTTAGCTGGACGATTCTTTCCTTATCCTCCCCTCGGCTCCAAAGCATGAAATTTATCTTTTAATGGGAGGTGATACTTGAAATGATTCAGCAATGGTCTGAATTCTCGGGTGGGTGCCTGAATCATTAAAATTAGCATGTTAGTAGAAAATAAAATTAAAATTGGAGAAGATGGCTTACTATCTTTCTCCGACTCAAAATTAATAACAAAAACCACATTTTTGGATATTTCTGGGATTTTGCACTGGGCCAGGTTGACCATGATGGTTGTGGCCTGTCCCGTGTCATCAAACTCAATTGCGTGGGCCTTTGTTGTCTGTACAGCCTCTTTGATGTATTCTTGAAAGTCTCCAGCCATTTCGATATCTTGAATCCCTTTTCTTGGTGTGCAAGGTTCGGGAACTTGTTTTGGTGCACCAAGAATTTGGATATCATTTTGGACCATTGGAAGAGCGTCCACAATGTCCTTTTCACTTTCTTCGTTATTTGGAAAAAATCTACAAGGAAAAGAGACATTCGGTGGAAAAATGTTAGAATGAATTGAACTTGGAACAACCTCACCATAGTTGGACGACATAGAGACTTGAGGGGTTTGAGACAAGAATTTGTCTAAACTGCCCAAGTCGTCCTCCTCATCTTTTTCTTGCAGCGGCGATTCGTCCAAGTTTGGGCTGTGTCTGGATGGTTCTGGAACAGCCTCATCCTCCATCTCACCTTCCAAAGTGGTGGCTTCATCGATTTCCACTTCTTTTGAATTTTTAATAGGTGAGTTGGAGAGTTCATTTTGATCTTGAATTTGTGCCATGATCTCCATAATCTCCCCAACTTGCCTCTCCAATTCATCCACCTTGTTGGTCCGGTCTTGCATCTCTTGGATTCGATTTTCCACTCCCTGATTCAAAGAGGAAAGTAACTTATTAAACGTATCATTATCCAGAGATGTACCTGAATCGAATTGGGCATATTCTTGTGGTGGCTGTGACGGTTGACATGGCCATTGATAGAACTCTTCCGATGACGGCAATTGTTCTTCTTTTTGTGAGCCCTGCGTCAAAGAAATTAGTCCTTCAAGTATTTCATTATAATTTACGGCCATACTTGAATTCGATTGGAATTGTTGTGGGTGATGCTGTGGTGGCTGCATGGGTCTGGAATAGAACTCTTCTTGCTGCCAATATCCACTTTGTTGAAATTGCTGAGGTTCATCCCACATCTGATTTGAATAACCTCTCCAATCCGAATTGCAAGCGTTGGAATACATGTTGCCCCTTGATTGATCATAGCCTTGATATCCCCAATCATCTTCATATGCAGAAAATTGAGGATATTGCTGAGTTTGATATCCTTGCCCATAGGGCACATCAAGTGTAGGGACACTTGGCATTGAGGTTCGTTCGGCATTATTAGTCAATTGAGCAGTAAGTTGCGCCAATTGAGCTTGAATGCTATCCATGTCTTCATCCATTTTTACCTAAAATTAAAGAACAAAAACTAAATCAAATATCAAAAATAAAATACACAAACACAAATATAAACATAAACACAAACAAACAAAACAAAATAAAATAAAATAAAATAAAATAAAATAAAATAAAATAAAATAAACACAAACAAAAATAAAGGATTAGCAAAGTTGCTAATCCCCGGCAACGGCGCCAAAAATTTGACGGGATTTTAAACCGCACAAATTTAACCCTCTTTTTGACAGATGTAGTATAGATGTAAGTAGGGTATCGTTCTAGGCCGGGGATTAGGAGGGATTGCTAATCTACTCTAAATTAATTTAAAAACGTAAAAACAAAATTTAAAATACTAAACTAAAATAAAAACACTTAACTAGAAAAACTTAAAATAAAACTAACAAATAAACTAAAATAAATCAAAAGACTCAAAAATACAAAACTAGGCTAAAACTCGAAACACACTTAAAATGACTCAAAATAATAAAAACAATTTAAAATAGAAACTAGGAAAATAATTAGACGGAAATTAAATTAAAAGATTAAAAATAATAAAAAGTAACTAAATAATAATATTATAATAATGGGGGGATTGATTTTTTGATGAAATTGAAATTAAACTTAAATAAATTACAGAATTGACAAAAACATAAAATTAAAAGTGAACGGATAGACGACGGATTGGCTAGAGGATTTTTCTCCACACATGACACAATTGCAACCTAAATTGATTCCCAGTTATGAATTCAACAAACGAATGAATGACAATGTTCCAAATTAATTAGGTCCGCTTAAATTAACTTTCAGATTTCCCTAGATTCATTGAATTGGACGGAATACGCATCACAACCAAATTATTCTTATCAAGTTCCCTAACTATGGAATACGCATGATAGAGAGACATATCAAAGATCATTAAATTCAATGGAAATCATAAACATCGACTAGGCTTTCATAACTATGGAATACGCATGTTAATCCAACCTAGGGTTTACTAAACACAATCGTGACTAGCGATTTTTACTACTCATGAATATAAGTTCATAACGATTAGGTGAAATTCACTTATATTCTAGCATCAAGTCTAAGCATGCAAATTAAGTATCGACCCTTAACCCACATACATAGACAAGTTTTTAATCAACACAGAAAAGTAAACCACATCCAAACATTTATACATTCATAACTGGAGTAAATCAAATTAACTTACAAATATAATCATGGTTTCGAATTAACCTCTAGCCAATATAAATTTAATTACACATTATTTATAACAGAAATTAAAACAGAAATTAAAAATAAAAGTTGGAGGTATTATATGCGTTGATTTCATTAAATACTAAAAGTTGTCAAACTCACGCTCGTTTGAACCCAAGAATGCTAAAAACAATGCAAATAGACTCATAATTAAAAAATAGAGAAGTTTTGAGACCAAATAAACATTTGATCGTTTCAGGACACATTTTGAGCGTCTTAGTAGCGTATTATAAGCGTTCATTTGCTTAAATTCCAAAGCGTGTCAAACTCACACTCTTTTTATCCCACGAATGCTTAAAACTTTGCAAATAGACTCCAAATAAAAAATAGATAATTTTGGAGACCAAATAAGCATTTGATCTTTTGAGGACTCATTATTAGCATCTTAGTAGCGTATTATATGCGTTCATTTGCTTAGTTTCCAAAATTTGTCAAACTCATGCTCGTTTTATCCCAGGAATGCTTAAAACTTTGCAAATAGACTCCAAATTGAAAAATACACCACTTTTGAGACCAAATAAGCATTTTATCTTTTCAGGACTCATTTTTAGCATCTTAGTAGCATAATATATGCGTGTATTTTCTTAGATTCCAAAATTTGTCAAACTCATGCTCGTTTTATCCCAGGAATGCTTAAAACTTTGCAAATAGACTCCAAGTTAAAAAATAGACCACTTTTGAGACCAAATAAGCATTTGATCTTTTTAGGACACATTTTTAGCATCTGAGTAGCGTATTATATGCGTTCATTTTCTTAGATTTCAAAATTTGTCAAACTCATGCTCATTTTATCCCAGGAATGCTTAAAACTTTGGAAATAGACTCCAAATTAAAAAATAGAACACTTTTGAGACCAAATAAGCATTTGATCTTTTTAGGACACATTTTTAGCATCTTAGTAGCGTATTATATGCATTCATTTTCTTAGATTTCAAAATTTGTCAAACTCATGCTCGTTTTATCCTGGGAATGCTTAAAACTTCGCAAATAGACTGCAAATTAAAAAAGAAGGAACTTTTGAGACCAAATAAGCATTTGATCTTTTTAGGACTCATTTTTAGCATCTTAGTTGCGTATTATATACATTCATTTTCTTAGATTGCAAAATTTGTTAAACTCACGATCTTTTTATCCCACGAATGCTTAAAACAGTGCAAATAGACTCGTAATTAAAAAATAGAGAACTTTTGAGACCAAATAAGCATTTGATCTTTTCATTTCTCATTTTTAGCATCTTAGTAGCTTATTATATGCGTTCATTTGATTAAATACTAAAACTTCTCAAACTCACGCTCGTTTTAACTCACGAATGCTTAAAACAGTGCAAATAGACTCGTAATTAAAAAATAGAGAAGTTTTGAGGCCAAATAAGCATTTGATCTTTTGAGGACTCATTTTTAGCATCTTAGTAGCATATTATATGCGTTCATTTGATTAAATACTAAAACTTGTCAAACTCACGCTCGTATTAACCCTCGAATGCTTAAAACAGTGGAAATAGACTCGTAAGTGAAAAATAGAGAAGTTTTCAGGCCAATTAAGCATTTGATCGTTTCAGGACACATTTTGAGCATCTTAGTAGCGTATTATAAGTGTTCATTTGCTTAAATTCCGAAGTGTGTCAAATTCACGCTCCTTTTATCCCACGATTGCTTAAAACTTTGCAAATAGACTCCAAATAAAAAATAGAGAACTTTTGAGACCAAATAAGCATTTGATCTTTTCAGAACACATTTTTAGCATCTTAGTAGCGTATTATATGCGTTCATTTTCTTAGGTTTCAAAATTTGTCACACTCATGCTCGTTTTATCCCAGGAATGCTTAAAACTTTGCAAATAGACTCCAAATTAAAAAATAAAGAACTTTTGAGACCAAATAAGCATTTGATCTTTTTAGGACTCATTTTGAGGATCTTAGTTGCGTATTATATGCATTCATTTGCTTAGATTCCAACATTTGTCAAACTCACGCTTGTTTTATCCCACAAATGCTTAAAACTTTGCAAATAGACTCCAAATAAAAAATAGAGAAATTTTGAGAGCAACTAAACATTTGATCTGTTGAGGACTCATTATTAGCATCTTAGTACCGTATTATATGCGTTGATTTGCTTAGTTTCCAAAATTTGTCAAACTCATGCTCATTTTATCCCAGGAATGCTTAAAACTTTGCAAAATAGACTCCAAATTAAAAAATAGACCAGTTTTGAGACCAAATAAGCATTTGATCTTTTCAGGACTCATTTTTAGCATATTAGTAACGTATTATATGCGTTAATTTCCTTAGATTCCCAAATTTGTCAAATTCATGCCCGTTTTATCCCAGGAATGCTTAAAACTTTGCAAATAGACTCCAAATTAAAAAATAGACCACTTTTTAGACCAAATAAGCATTTGATCTTTTTAGGACACATTTTTAGCATCTTGGTAGCGTATTATATGCATTCATTTTCTTAGATTTCAAAATTTGTCAAACTCATGCTCGTATTATATGCGTTCATTGTCTTAGATTCCAAAATTTGTTAAACTCACGATCTTTTTATCCCACGATTGCTTAAAACTTTTCAAATAGACTCGAAATAAAAAATGGAGAACTTTTGAGACCAAATAAGCATTTGATCTTTTGAGGACTCCTTTTTAGCATCTTAGTTGTGTATTATATGCATTCACTTGCTTAAATTCCAAAACTTGTCAAACTCACCCTCGTTTTATCCCACGAATGCTTAAAACTTTGCAAATAGACTCCAAATAAAAAATAGAGAACTTTTGAGACCAAATAAGCATTTTCTCCCTTGAGGACTCATTTTTAGCATCTTAGTAGCATATTATATGCGTTCATTTGCTTGAATTCCAAAATTTGTCAAACTCAGGCTTGTTTTATCCCACAAATGCTTAAAACTTTGCAAATAGACTCCAAATAAAAAATAGAGAAATTTTGAGAGCAACTAAGCATTTGACCTTTTGAGGACTCATTTTTAGCATCTTAGTAGCGTATTATATCCGTTCACTTGCTGAGATTCCAAAATTTGTCAAACTCACGCTTGTTTTATCCCACAAATGCTTAAAACTTTGCGAATAGACTCCAAATAAAAAATAGAGAAATTTTGAGAGCAACTAAGCATTTGATCTTTTGAGGACTCATTTTTTAGCATGTTAGTAGTGTATTATATCCATTCATTTGCTTAGATTCCAAAACTTGTCAAACTCACCGTCGTTTTATCCCACAAATGCTTAAAACTTTGCAAATAGACTCCAAATTAACAAATAGAGAACTTTTGAGACCAAATAAGCATTTGATCTTTTTAGGACTCATTTTTAGCATCTTAGTAGCGTATTATATGCATTCATTTGCTTAGATTCCAAAATATGTCAAACTCACGCTCGTTTTATCCCACGAATGCTTAAAACTTTGCAAATAGACTCCATATTAAAAAATAGAGAACTTTTGAGACCAAATAAGCATTTGATCTTCTGAGGACTCATTTTTAGCATCTTAGTAGTGTATTATATGCATTCACTTGCTTAAATTCCAAAACTTGTCAAACTCACCCTCGTTTTATCCCACGAATGCTTAAAACTTTGCAAATAGACTCCAAATAAAAAATAGAGAAATTTTGAGAGCAACTAAGCATTTGATCTTTTGAGGACTCATTTTTAGCATCTTAGTAGTGTATTATATCCGTTCACTTGCTGAGATTCCAAAATTTGTCAAACTCACGCTTGTTTTATCCCACAAATGCTTAAAACTTTGCGAATAGACTCCAAATAAAAAATAGAGAAATTTTGAGAGCAAATAAGCATTTTCTCCCTTGAGGACTCATTTTTAGCATCTTATTATCGTATTATATGGGTTCATTTGCTTAGATTCCAAAATTTGTCAAACTCACGCTCGTTTTAGCCCACGAATGCTTAAAACTTTGCAAATAGACTCCAAATAAAAAATAGAGAATTTTTTGGACCAAATAAGCATTTGATCTTTTGAGGACAAATTTTGAGCATCTTAGTAGCGTATTATAAGCGTTCATTTGCTTAAATTCCAAAGCGTGTTAAACTCATGCTCATTTTATGCCACGAATGCTTTAAACTTTGCAAATAGACTCCAAATAAAAAATAGAGAACTTTTGACACCAAATAAGCATTTGCTCTTTTGAGGACTTATTTTTAGCATCTTAGTAGTGTATTATATGCGTTCATTTGCTTAGATTCCAAAATTTGTCAAACTGACACTCGTTTTATTTTATCCCAGGAATTGTTAAAACTTTGCAAATAGACTCCAAATAAAAAATAGAGAATTTTTCAGACAAAATAAGCATTTGATCTTTGGAGGACTCATTTTTGGCATCTTAGTAGCATATTATATGCGTTCACTTGCTTAAATTCCAAAACTTGTGAAACTCACCCTCGTTTTATCCCACGAATGCTTAAAACTTTGCAAATAGACTCCAAATAAAAAATAGAGAACTTTTGAGACCAAATAAGCATTTGCTCTGTTGAGGACTTATTTTTAGCATCTTAGTAGTGTATTATATGGGTTCACTTGCTTAAATTCTAAAACTTGTCAAACTCACGCTCGTTTAATCCCACGATTGCTTAAAACAGTGCAAATAGACTCGTAATTAAAAAATAGAGAAGTTTTGAGACCAAATAAGCATTTGATCTTGTGAGGACAAATTTTGAGCATCTTAGTAGCTTATTATAAGCGTTCATTTGCTTAAATTCGAAAGCGTGTCAAACTCACGCTCGTTTTATCCCACGAATGCTTAAAACTTTGCAAATAGACTCCAAATAAAAAATAGACAATTTTTGAGACCAAATAAGCATTTGATCTTTTGAGGACTCATTTTTGGCATCTTAGTAGCATATTATATGCGTTCACTTGCTTAAATTCCAAAACTTGTGAAACTCACCGTTGTTTTGTCCCACGAATGCTTAAAACTTTGCAAATAGACTCCAAATAAAAAATAGAGAGCTTTTGATACCAAATAACCATTTTCTCTTTTGAGGACTCATTTTTAGCATCTTAGTAGCGTGTTATATGGGTTCACTTGCTTAGATTACAAAATTTGTCAAACTCACACTCGTTTTAGCCCACGAATGCTTAAAACTTTGCAAATAGACTCCAAATAAAAAATAGAGAATTTTTTAGACCAAATAAGCATTTGATCTTTTGAGGACAAATTTTGAGCATCTTAGTAGCGTATTATAAGCGTTCATTTGCTTAAATTCCAAAGCGTGTTAAACTTACGCTCGTTTTATCCCACGAATGCTTAAAACTTTGCAAATAGACTCCAAATAAAAAATAGAGAAATTTTGACCCCAAATAAGCATTTGATCTTTTGAGGACTCTTTTTTAGCATCTTAGTAGCGTATTATATGCGTTCATTTGCTTAGATTCCCAAATTTTTGAAACTCACAGACTTTTTATCCCACGATTGCTTAAAACTTGGCAAATAGACTCCAAATAAAAAATAGATAACTTTTGAGACCAAATTAGCATTTGCTCTTTTGAGGACTCATTTTTAGCATCTTAGTAGCATATTGTATGGGTTCACTTGCTTAAATTCCAAAACTCGTTAAACTCACCCACGTTTTATCCCACGAATGCTTAAAATAGGGCAAATAGACTCGAAATAAAAAATAGAGAACTTTTGACACCAAATAAGTATTTGCTCTTTTGAGGACGTATTTTTAGCATCTTAGTAGTGTATTATATGCGTTCATTTGCTTAGATTCCAAAATTTGTCAAACTGACGCTCGTTTTATCCCAGGAATGCTTCAAACATTGCAAATGGACTCCAAATATAAAATAGGGAATTTTTCAGACAAAATCAGCATTTGATTTTTTGAGGACTCATTTTTGGCATCTTAGTAGCATATTATATGCGTTCACTTGCTTAAATTCCAAAACTTGTGAAACTCACCCTCCTTTTATCCCACGAATGCTTAAAACTTTGCAAATAGAGTCCAAATAAAAAATAGAGAACTTTCGAGACCAAATAAGCATTTACACTATTGAGGACTCATTTTTAGCATCTTAGTAGTGTATTATATGGGTTCACTTGCTTAAATTCCAAAACTCGTCAAACTCACACTCGTTTTATCCCACAAATGCTTAAAATAATGCCAATAGACTCGAAATAAAAAATAGAGAACTTTTGAGACCAAATAAACATTTAATATTTTGAGGACTCATTTTTAGCATCTTAGTAGCGTATTATATGTGTTCATTTACTTAGATTCCAAAATTTGTCAAACTCACGCTCGTTTTATCCCACGAATGCGTAAAACTTTGCAAATAGACTCCAAATTAAAAAATAGAGAACTTTTGCGACCAAATAAGCATTTGTTCTTTTGAGGACTCATTTTTAGCATCTTAGTACTGTATTATATGCGTTCATTTGCTTAGATTCCAAAATTTGTCAAACTCACGCTCGTTTTATCCCACGAATGCTTAAAGCTTTGCAAATAGACTCCAAATAAAAAATAGAGAATTTTTCAGCCAAAATAAGCATTTGATCTTTTGAGGACTCATTTTTGGCATCTTAGTAGCATATTATATGCGTTCACTTGCTTAAATTCTAAAACTTGTCAAACTCAAGCTCGTTTTATCCCACGATTGCTTAAAACAGTGCAAATAGACTCGTAATTACAAAACAGAGAAGTTTTGAGACCAAATAAGCATTTGATCTCTTGAGGACTCATTTTGAGCATCTTAGTAGCATATTATAAGCGTTCATTTGCTTAAATTCCAAAGCGTGTCAAACTCACGCTCGTTTTATCCCACGAATGCTTAAAACTTTGCAAATAGACTCCGAATAAAAAATAGAGAACTTTTGACACCAAATAAGCATTTGATCTTTTGAGGACTCATTTTTAGCATCTTAGTAGCGTATAACATGCATTCATTTGCTTAGATTCCAAAATTTGTCAAATTGACGCTTGTTTTATCCCACGATTGCTTAAAACTTTGCAAATAGACTCCAAATAAAAAATAGAGAACTTTTGAGACCAAATAACCATTTGCTCTTGTGAGGACTCATTTTTAGCATCTTAGTAGCGTATTATATGGGTTCACTTGCTTAAATTCCAAAACTTGTCAAACTCACGCTCGTTTTATCCCACGATTGCTTAAAATAGTGCAAATAGACTCGTAATTAAAAAATAGAGAAGTTTTGAGACCAAGTAAGCATTTGATCTTTTGAGGACAAATTTTGAGCATCTTAGTAGCGTATTATAAGCGTTCATTTGCTTAAATTCCAAAGCGTGTCAAACTCACGCTCGTTTTATCCCACGAATGCTTAAAACTTTGCAAACAGACTCCAAATAAAAAATAGAGAACTTTCGACACCAAATAAGCAATTGATCTTTTGAGGACTCATTTTTAGCATCTTAGTAGCGTATTATATGCGTTCATTTGCTTAGATTCTCAAATTTTTCAAACTCACAGTCTTTTTATCCCACGATTGCTTAAAACTTTGCAAATAGACTCCAAATAAAAAATAGAGAACTTTTGAGACCAAATAAGCATTTGCCCTTTTGAGGACTCATTTTTAGCAACT
This sequence comes from Crataegus laevigata, assembly GCA_963580275.1. NCBI lineage: Eukaryota > Viridiplantae > Streptophyta > Magnoliopsida > Rosales > Rosaceae > Crataegus > Crataegus laevigata. Next base: position 20,471,801 of record OY756952.1, read on the forward strand.
TAGTAGCGTATTATATGGGTTCACTTGCTGAAATTCCAAAACTCGTTGAACTCACGCTCGTTTTATCCCACGAATGCTTAAAATAGTGCAAATAGACTCGAAATAAAAAATAGAGAACTTTTGACACCAAATAAGCATTTGCTCTTTTGACGACTTATTTTTAGCATCTTAGTAGCGTATTATATGCGTTCATTTGCTTAAATTCCAAAACTTGTGAAACTCACCCTCGGTTTTAGCATCTTAGTAGCGTATTATATGCGTTCATTTGCTTAGGTTCTCAAATTTTTCGAACTCATAGTCTTTTTATCCCACGATTGCTTAAAACTTTGCAAATAGACTCCAAATAAAAAATAGAGAACTTTTGAGACCAAATAAGCATTTGATCTTTTGAGGACTCATTTTTGGCATCTTAGTAGCATATTATATGCGTTCACTTGCTTAAATTCCAAAACTTGTGAAACTCACCCTCGTTTTTAGCATCTTAGTAGCGTATTATATGCGTTCATTTGCTTAGATTCTCAAATTTTTCAAACTCACAGTCTTTTTATCCCACGATTGCTTAAAACTTTGCAAATAGACTCCAAATTAAAAAATAGAGAACTTTTGAGACCAAATAAACATTTGGTCTTTTGAGGAATCATTTTTAGAGTCTGAGTAGCATATCATATGTGTTCATTTGCTTAGATTCCAAAAGTTGTCAAACTCACGCTCGTTTTATCCTACGAATGCTTAAAACTTTCCAAATAGAATCGAAATAAAAAAATAGAGAACTTTTGAGACCAAATAAGCATTTGATCTTTTGAGGTCTCATTTTTAGCATCTTATTAGCGTATTATATGCGTTCATTTGCTTAGATTTCAAAATATGTCAAACTCACGCTCGTTTTATCCCACGAATGTTTAAAACTTTGCAAATAGACTCCAAATAAAAAAATAGAGAACTTTTGAGACCAAATAAGAGTTTGATCTTTTGAGGACTCATTTTTTGCATCTTAGTAGCATATTATATGCGCTCATTTTCTTAAATTCCAAAACTTGTCAAACTCACGCTCGTTTTAACCCACGAATGTGTAAAACTTTGCAAATAGACTCCAAATAAAAAAATAGAGAACTTCTGAGACCAAATAAGCATTTGATCTTTTGAGGACTCATTTTTAGCATCTTAGTAGCGTATTATATGCGTTCACTTGCTTAGATTCCAAAATTTGTGAAACTCACGCTCGTTTTATCCCACGAAAGCCTTAAACTGTGCAAATAGACCCCAAATTAAAACATAGAGAACTTTTGAGACCAAATAAGCATTTGATCTTTTGAGGACTCATTTTTTGAGTCTTAGTAGCGTATTTTATGTGTTCATTTGCTAGATTCCAAAATTTTTCAAACCCACGCTCATTTTATTTCACGAATATTTAAAACTTTGCAAATAGACTCCAAATTAAAAAATAGAGAAGTTTCGAGACCAAATAAGCGTTTGCTCTTTTGAGGACTCATTTTTAGCATCTTAGTAGCGTATTATATGCGTTCACTTGCTTAAATTCCAAAACATGTCTAACCCACGCTCATTTTATCCCACGAATGCTTAAAACTGTGCAAATAGACTCCAAATAAAGAATAGAGAACTTTTGAGACCAAATAAGCATTTGCTCTTTTGAGGACTCATTTTTATCATCTTAGTTTCATATTATAAGCATTCATTTGCTTAAATTCCAAAACTTGTCAAACTCACGCTCGTTTTATCCCACGAATGCTTAAAAATGTGCAAATGGACTCCAAATTAAAAAATAGAGAACTTTTCAAACCAAATGAGCATTTGATCTTTTGAGGACTCATTTTTAGCATCTTTGTAGCATATTATATGTGTTTATTTTCTTAAATACAATAACTTGTCAAACTCACGCTCGTTTTAACCTAGTAATGCTTAAAACAGTGCAAATAGACTTCTAATTAAAAAATAGAGAAGTTTTGAGACAAATAAGCATTTGATCTTTTGAGGACTCATTTTGAGCATCTTAGTAGCGTATTATAAGCGTTCATTTGCTTAAATTCCAAAGCGTGTCAAACTCACGCTCATTTTATCCCACGAATGCTTAAAACTTTGCAAATAGACTCCAAATTAAAAAATAGAGAACCTTTGAGACCAAATAAGCATTTGATCTTTTGAGGACTCATTTTTAGCATCTTAGTAGCGTATTATATGCGTGCACTTGCTTAGATTCCAAAGCGTGTCAAACTCACGCTCATTTTATCCCACGAATGCTTAAAACTTTGCAAATAGACTCCAAATTAAAAAATAGAGAACTTTTGAGACCAAATAAGCATTTGATCTTTTGATGACTCATTTTTAGCATCTTAGTAACGTATTATATGCGTGCACTTGCTTAGATTCCAAAATTTGTCCAACTCACCCTCATTTTATCCCACGAATGCCTAAAACTGCGCAAATAGACTCCAAATTAAAAAATAGAGAACTTTTGAGACCAAATAAGCATTTGATCTTTTGAGGACTCATTTTTTGAGTCTTATTAGCGTATTATATGTGTTCATTTGCTTAGATTCCAAAATTTGTCAAACTCAAGCTCGTTTTATCCCACAAATGCTTAAAACTGTGCAAATGGACTTCAAATTAAAAAATAGAGAACTTTTGAAACCAAATGAGCATTTGATCTTTTGAGGACTCATTTTTAGCATCTTAGTAGCATATTATATGTGTTTATTCTCTTAAATACAATAACTTGTCAAACTCGCGCTCATTTTAACCCAGTAATGCTTAAAACAGTGCAAATAGACTCCTAATTAAAAAATAGAGAGGTTTTGAGACCAAATAAGCATTTGATCTTTTGAGGACTAATTTTGAGCATCTTAGTAGCATATTATAAGCGTTTATTTGCTTAAATTCCAAAGCGTGTCAAACTCACGCTCGTTTTATCCCACGAATGCTTAAAACTTTGCATATAGACTCCAAATTAAAAAATAGAGAACTTTTGAGACCAAATAAGCATTTGATCTTTTGAGTACTCATTTTTAGCATCTTAGTAGCATATTATATTCGTTCATTTGCTTAAATTCCAAAACTTGTCAAACTCACGCTCGTTTTATCCAACGAATGCTTAAAACTTTGCAAATAGACTCCAAATAAAAAATAGAGAACTTTTGAGACCAAATGAGCATTTGATCTTTTGAGGACTCATTTTTAGCATCTTAGTAGCATATTATTTGTGTTTATTTTCTTAAATACAATAACTTGTCAAACTCACGCTCATTTTAACCCAGTAATGCTTAAAACGGTGCAAATAGACTCCTAATTAAAAAATAGAGAAGTTTTGAGACCAAATAAGCATTTGATCTTTTGAGGACTCATTTTGGGCATCTTAGTAGCGTATTATAAGCATTCATTTGCTTAAATTCCAAAGCGTGTCAAACTCACGCTAATTTTATCGCACAAATGCTTAAAACTATGCAAATAGACTCCAATTAAAAAGTAGAGAACTTTTGAGACCAAGTAAGCATTTGATCTTTTGAGGACTCATTTTTAACATCTTAGTAGCGTATTATATGCGTTCACTTGCTTAAATTCCAAAACTTGTCAACTCACACTCGTTTTATCCCACGAATGCTTAAAACTTTGCAAATAGACTCCAAATAAAGAATAGAGAACTTTTGAGACCAAATTTGCTCTTTTGAGGACTCATTTTTAACATCTTAGTAGCGTATTATATGCGTTCACTTTAAATTCAAAAACTTGTCAAACTCACGCTCGTTTTATCCCACAAATGCTTAAAACTTTGCAAATAGACTCCAAATAAAAAATAGAGAACTTTTGAGACCAAATAAGCATTTGATCTTTTGAGGACCCATTTTTAGCATCTTAGTAGCGTATTATATGCGTTCACTTGCTTAGATTCCAAAACTTGTCAAACTCACGCTCGTTTTATCCCACGAATGCTTAAAACTGTGCAAATAGACTCCAAATTAAAAAATAGAGAACTCTTGAGACGAAATAAGCATTTTCTCTTTTGAGGACTCATTTTTAGAGTCTTAGTAGCATCTTATATGCGTTCATTTGTGTAGATTCCAAAAGTTGTCAAACTAACGCTCGTTTTATCCCACGAATGCTTAAAACTTTCCAAATAGAATACAAATAAAAAATAGAGAACTTTTGAGACCAAATAAGCATTTGATCTTTTGAGGACTCATTTGTAGCATTTTAGTAGCGTATTATATGCGTTCATTTGCTTAAATTTCAAAACTTGTCAAACTCACGCTCGTTCTATTCCAGGAATGCTTAAAACTTTGCAAATAGACTCCAAATAAAAAATAGAGAACTTCTGAGACCAAATAAGCATTTGATATTTTGAGGACTCATTTTTAGCATCTTAGTAGTGTATTATATGTGTTCACTTGCTTAGATTCCAAAATTTGTTAAACTCACGCTCGTTTTATCCCACGAATGATTAAAACTTTGCATATAGACTCCAAATTAAAAAATAGAGAACTTTTGAGACCAAATAAGCATTTGATCTTTTGAGGACTCATTTTTAGCATCTTAGTAGCATATTATATTCGTTCATTTGCTTAAATTCCAAAACTTGTCAAACTCACGCTCGTTTTATCCAACGAATGCTTAAAACTTTGCAAATAGACTCCAAATAAAAAATAGAGAACTTTTGAGACCAAATGAGCATTTGATCTTTTGAGGACTCATTTTTAGCATCTTAGTAGTGTATTATATGTGTTCACTTGCTTAGATTCCAAAATTTGTTAAACTCACGCTCGTTTTATCCCACGAATGATTAAAACTTTGCATATAGACTCCAAATTAAAAAATAGAGAACTTTTGAGACCAAATAAGCATTTGATCTTTTGAGGACTCATTTTTAGCATCTTAGTAGCATATTATATTCGTTCATTTGCTTAAATTCCAAAACTTGTCAAACTCACGCTCGTTTTATCCAACGAATGCTTAAAACTTTGCAAATAGACTCCAAATAAAAAATAGAGAACTTTTGAGACCAAATGAGCATTTGATCTTTTGAGGACTCATTTTTAGCATCTTAGTAGCATATTATTTGTGTTTATTTTCTTAAATACAATAACTTGTCAAACTCACGCTCATTTTAACCCAGTAATGCTTAAAACGGTGCAAATAGACTCCTAATTAAAAAATAGAGAAGTTTTGAGACCAAATAAGCATTTGATCTTTTGAGGACTCATTTTGAGCATCTTAGTAGCGTATTATAAGCATTCATTTGCTTAAATTCCAAAGCGTGTCAAACTCACGCTCATTTTATCCCACGAATGCTTAAAACTATGCAAATAGACTCCAATTAAAAAGTAGAGAACTTTTGAGACCAAATAAGCATTTGATCTTTTGAGGACTCATTTTTAACATCTTAGTAGCGTATTATATGCGTTCATTTGCTTAAATTCCAAAACTTGTCAACTCACACTCGTTTTATCCCACGAATGCTTAAAACTTTGCAAATAGACTCCAAATAAAGAATAGAGAACTTTTGAGACCAAATAAGGATTTGCTCTTTTGAGGACTCATTTGTAGCATTTTAGTAGCGTATTATAAGCGTTCATTTGCTTAAATTTCAAAACTTGTCAAACTCACGCTCGTTCTATTCCAGGAATGCTTAAAACTTTGCAAATAGACTCCAAATAAAAAATAGAGAACTTCTGAGACCAAATAAGCATTTGATATTTTGAGGACTCATTTTTAGCATCTTAGTAGTGTATTATATGTGTTCACTTGCTTAGATTCCAAAATTTGTTAAACTCACGCTCGTTTTATCCCACGAATGCCTAAAACTGTGCAAATAGACTCCAAATTAAAACATAGAGAACTTTTGAGAACAAATAAGCATTTGATCTTTTGAGGACTCATTTTTAGCATCTTAGTAGCGTATTATATGCGTTCACTTGCTTAGATTCCAAAATTTGTCAAACTCACGCTCGTTTTATCCCAGGAATGCTTAAAACTTTGCAAATAGACTCCAAATTAAAAAATAGAGAAATTTTGAGACCAAATAAGCATTTGATCTTTTGAGGACTCATTTTTAGCATCTTAGTAGCATATTATATTCGTTCATTTGCTTAAATTCCAAAACTTGTCAAACTCACGCTCGTTTTATCCAACGAATGCTTAAAACTTTGCAAATAGACTCCAAATAAAAAATAGAGAACTTTTGAGACCAAATGAGCATTTGATCTTTTGAGGACTCATTTTTAGCATCTTAGTAGCATATTATTTGTGTTTATTTTCTTAAATACAATAACTTGTCAAACTCACGCTCATTTTAACCCAGTAATGCTTAAAACGGTGCAAATAGACTCCTAATTAAAAAATAGAGAAGTTTTGAGACCAAATAAGCATTTGATCTTTTGAGGACTCATTTTGAGCATCTTAGTAGCGTATTATAAGCATTCATTTGCTTAAATTCCAAAGCGTGTCAAACTCACGCTCATTTTATCCCACGAATGCTTAAAACTATGCTAATAGACTCCAATTAAAAAGTAGAGAACTTTTGAGACCAAATAAGCATTTGATCTTTTGAGGACTCATTTTTAACATCTTAGTAGCGTATTATATGCGTTCACTTGCTTAAATTCCAAAACTTGTCAACTCACACTCGTTTTATCCCACGAATGCTTAAAACTTTGCAAATAGACTCCAAATAAAGAATAGAGAACTTTTGAGACCAAATAAGGATTTGCTCTTTTGAGGACTCATTTGTAGCATTTTAGTAGCGTATTATATGCGTTCATTTGCTTAAATTTCAAAACTTGTCAAACTCACGCTCGTTCTATTCCAGGAATGCTTAAAACTTTGCAAATAGACTCCAAATAAAAAATAGAGAACTTCTGAGACCAAATAAGCATTTGATATTTTGAGGACTCATTTTTAGCATCTTAGTAGTGTATTATATGTGTTCACTTGCTTAGATTCCAAAATTTGTTAAACTCACGCTCGTTTTATCCCACGAATGCCTAAAACTGTGCAAATAGACTCCAAATTAAAACATAGAGAACTTTTGAGAACAAATAAGCATTTGATCGTTTGAGGACTCATTTTTAGCATCTTAGTAGCGTATTATATGCGTTCACTTACTTAGATTCCAAAATTTGTCAAACTCACACTCGTTTTATCCCAGGAATGCTTAAAACTTTGCAAATAGACTCCAAATTAAAAAATAGAGAAATTTTGAGACCAAATAAGCATTTGATCTTTTGAGGACTCATTTTTAGCATCTTAGTAGCATATTATATTCGTTCATTTGCTTAAATTCCAAAACTTGTCAAACTCACGCTTGTTTTATCCCACGAATGCTTAAAACTTTGCAAATATACTCCAAATAAAAAATAGAGAACTTTTGAAACCAAATAAGCGTTTGATCTTTTGAAGGCTAATTCTTAGTATCTTAGTAGCGTATTATATGCGTTCACTTGCTTAGATTCCAAAATTTGTCAAACTCACGCTTGTTTTATCCCACGAATGCTTAAAACTTTGCAAATAGACTCCAAATTAAAAAATAGAGAACTTTTGAGACCAAATAAGCATTTGATCTTTTGAGGACTCATTTTTAGCATCTTAGTAGCATATTATATTCGTTCATTTGCTTAAATTCCAAAACTTGTCAAACTCACGCTTGTTTTATCCCACGAATGCTTAAAACTTTGCAAATAAACTCTAAATTAAAAAATAGAGAACTTTTGAGACCAAATAAGAATTTGATCTTTTGAGGACTCACTTTTAGTATCTTAGTAGCGTATTATATGCGTTCATTTGCTTATATTCCAAAATTTGTCAAACTCACACTCGTTTTATCCGACGAATGCTTGAAACTTTACAAATAGAATATGCATTTGGAAAATCTAACCTTCAAGGTTTCGTGTGTATTTCATAAGTAATTGGTAAAATTACATACGATTATTAAAGTGACGCGGAACCATAGTGTTTTCTCAATTTGATTGCTAAAAATTGTTTGTTTCTCTCTCTTTAATATTGCAAAATTTTATACTGTTTAAAATTAAATTTGTTTTTATTTAATTAGGTCATAAAATGAATCTTCCCAAAATTTTGCTTACAAAGAATTAATTGAGATTTGATTTAATACAAATTATTTAATACCACAATATCCTTGTTTCTCTTGTAAGTATTATAGGTGTTCTTAACCCTTTTGCGTGTGTGGTAAAAATCTTATCAATGGGAACCAAAATCAGCAAGTGAATAGTAAACTTTAATCATCTTTCAAAATCTTCAATTATACTGCTTCTTCATTGGGCATTCACACTGCTTTTATAACAGTTTAGACATTTGTTAGAATTTTGTGTTAAGAGAGAGACTTTATGGAATTTATTAGGCAACGAATACCATGTGGCTACTTGGATAATAAGGTCAGCAATCTTATTATAGTCTTGTTCAGAAATATATGATTGGGTTAGGTGTTATTGTAAAAATAAAATAAATAAAGAGAAAAAAGAAAATAATTGTGAGAAATTGAAGAATTCAGTTGGATGCGGTAACTTGGGGTTTTGTATAGAAATAACAAACATGATTGATAATCCAAAACTTCACTTTTCCTGTATACGATTGGATACAAATACAAATGCTACAAGTCCCATACATACACCTCTCTCTCTCTCTCTCTCTCTCTCTCTCTCTCTCTCTCTCAACCCCAGAGAAAGAGAGAGAATTAGATTATCAGAACACTTTGGATTCTGATACAGTTTTACAGGGGCTGCTTCTGCTCTCTGTAATTTAGTGAAAATATGTACGTACTCTCGTCGTGTTGATGAAATGTCGTATGAACTTACTTAATTTCAACAGTTTTCTTGCTAATCAAGAAATGAGGAGAGAATTACTTATTTTCAAGTTTCAAGTGGCCGTTTCTTCTGCAAAAACTTTGTAAATGAAATCACGAAAGCGCCTCGAATATTGCCTCGGATCAACAGCGGATATAGAAGTTGGATCATACTGGATCGACTTGTATGCATGCTCAAGCTTCTTGCTTATGTCGTAGTCTTGAAGAATGTCTATGATTCCAAAGAACATTATAACATCATAATACTCTCCTGTTGGATCTCCCACAAGCTGAAATTCGTCACTTTTTCTCTCAGTCTTTTCGACTCTTGCTGGCATGTTCAACCCCAATTTAATACTAGCCCACCTGCATCTCAAAGCCAAATCGCCATTTAAAATTTTCCTACTAGTTTTCGGTTTTAAGCAGATCAAGTCGGTTTTATGTTTCCATAATATCTCTTGTGCTTTTTCTGTAAATACTGAGATCGATATTACTTGTTTCAAGCACCAAGCATGAATGGTTTATGTAGAGAGAGATTTGACCTGGATGGATCTAAAAGAAGCTGATCCATGTCTGCTCGAGAAAGACGTGGAGCTCCGTCGCTGTCATGGTCACCTGAGGGAAAGAAAACATAGCAGCCTCTTGCACGGTGAGCAAGTTGTTAATGCGAACTGAAGAAAAATATAGGACATTATATATAAATAAAAAAAGTAATTAATAACCAGTAGGAGTGTGTGCTCCAGAAGGAATGAGATCCCCAGCAGCTGATGTATTTCTGAAATGCAGTCCAACCAACAGACTATAATCCATTATTCTCTCCTGTTCAAGAAACTCACAATCCCTGTCGATTTGCCTGCAAAAACACGAAACACGTTCATTTAAGTATGTACATTTAATAGTTGTTGTCATGATAAACATTTCAGCCTAGCATGGCTACCACCAACATCACCGGTAATTTCACCAACTTAACCACTTATTACTAAGTGTGAAATTTTGTTCCAAGAGGCCTTACTCATTGCGGTAGTGAACCTCCCATGGTCCCACCACATATATTATATTGTTATATTTCTAACGTGGGACTACATTTTCCAACATGTTGCTTCAGTATGTTGGCAAAACAATGTAAACTAAGAAAACAGTTCACCTGCAAAAATCTTGAAACCATGTCTTCTGGAGTCGAAATATAAAGTTAAGATCAAGATCTTTAAGAATGGTCATTTCATCAATCTCTGTCTCGGGCTTATCTGTTGTTCGACCGAGGGAAGATCCCTTCAGGTCGAAACGTCTGTGAATGGTATATTCGGAACATACCTGGATCATAAGAAAATCGTGAATGGTTACTCAAAACTAACAGTATAAAATAGTTCTATATAGGTCTATCAATACTTGGAAAGTACCTTCTTTTGAATAGGTTGGCCCATGAGCTTTACACAATGTAGACCATAAAATTTAGTGACCAGAGTGTTTTCGTAAGCTCGAACATGGTTATAGTAGGCTGAAAGCATTCTTATAAGTACCTAATTCGCCGTGAAACAGAAATTAACCAATTACTCACTTAAGACGAGTGTTGATTTGAAAGAAAAATATATGAGGGAAGTGCTAATAAAACCTACTTTTACTTCTGCCTTCTTCATTGTTTTAATCATGTAGCGGTCGTCATTGGTCAAGTAAAAGAAGCTGCCACTTTTACCAGGAGAGGAGAGTTCCCGAAGTGCATCGTTCCCGCAGATGGATAACATGTAGTCGGCTGGATCGACCTTAAACAACTTCCTAAGAGTCCTGAACAGAAAAAGTATATGTAACGGCAATAATTGTTCGACATTCTTCTTAGGAACAAAGACTGCAATGGAGTTATTAAGAACTCCCTAACAACTAATTGTTTTGAGCCTTAGGAGTTCGGTGTACATCTAGCGAAATCAAGTAACATTTTTCCTTCTTTGTGGAGATAAAGCAACAGCAACATACAAGTATATTTTTTATGTACAAGGTCAGACCTGAAGACTAATGGACAGTAATCCTTCCATTTAAATTCACAGGACTGGTGCGGCGGAGTGTACTTGGAGCCCTCTGAAGGAAATCTTGTCCAATATTTTTCCCTAGGGTCAAAAGCCGAAGGCTTCAGATCAAAGGATCCAGATGGACCTGGTCTTCCAACAGAATGCCTGTGCATGAAATCATTCCACATACATCAAATGACTGGCATAACACTACAGTGTGTATGATATATTAGCAGTTGAACCAAAAAGATAAGATCGAAACAAGAAGGTGCAAACAAAATCGTACGAAGTTAATTAATAATGAATTAAAACCTGATTCCTAGCTGCAAATTGAGCATGAGTTCATAATTTTTATGGCCCCTGCTGATTGTTTCCCCCTGTCTCCTTGCAGTCTTATGTAACTTCATTGGGAGTCCCCTTTGATTCCCATCTTCAACATGCAAACCCATCATATCTTCATCCAGTTCTCCCCCAACAGTAGGTGCCCTATGATCACCGGCATTACAAGGTGATTCACCGCCATGGGCACTACCATCCCACATTTGCATCCTATCAAATGGTTTATCCAGCCCGATACTTACCCTTCCATCCACCGACATTCTTCTTGGCTTGACACTCTCACCCTTTGCTGATCTCCATACCGCAAGCTTCTTCTGCGATGGCAAAATTGAAACCTTCTCCCCTGGACAAATTATACAATTCTTCAAATCAACATTGTACACATCTTGAGGATTCCATTCAAGATGGGCGTCTGTCGATGATTGGGATGGATAATAAGTCCCGTTTTGCTCACTCAGATCCTTACTCCAATTCCCTACGTAAAGACTCCCATCAGGCCATCGGAAAGTCCCATTCCCTTTAGGTACACAATCTTCCCAATTTCCATCATACCTATTCCCATTACTCCAAACAAATGTCCCTTTCCCACAAATCACTCCATTTTCCCATTCCCCTATGTAATGATTCCCATCCTTCCATTGATACCTCCCTTCACCTTCCTGCAACCCGCGTCGCCATTCCCCCTCGTACCAATCCCCATTCGAATAATTCTTAGTACCATGTCCATGTTTCAAATTCATAACCCATTGTCCCTTGTAAGTGTCACCGTTAGTCCCTGTGTATGTACCATTCCCATCCATGTATCCACTTTTAAATTCGCCCTCATATGTAGCCCCCGAAGGCCAGCTGAACCTACCTTTCCCCATGGTTTTGCCTTTAAACCACTCTCCAACGTACATACACCCATCCGTCCACAAGTACTTGCCTTGGCCATGAGGGAAATTTTCGCACCAATGACCGGTGTAGTAGTCTCCATTGGGAAGGATCCTATCTGCATTATATATCATATCTTCAGGGCCACAATCACTTTCATCGCTACTATGGTCATGATCATCATCGTCTGGATGATCCACTGAAATTCCGAAAATGCTGTTAGCACGCTTCCTGGCAGCCTGTGTTTTGCGCACTGTGGCCTCCCATGCCTTGTACACACTGCTACCGCTTTCTTTGCTCATTTCTGCACCAACTCTTTATAACTTCACGTCTCCATGAATATATACACTCTTTCACAATGAAATTTTGCAAAGTAAACAAGAACGGCAATCAAGTAACTTTTGCACAACAGAAATCATGAAAGAATTAATCCAAATAACAATGCAGCTTCATGTAATGATAAAAAAAAATTATGAATCATCCATTCGAAGAAAAAAAATATTTTGGTACAATATTCTTTGTTTTTGTGAGAAAAGCGAAAAGAGCGATTGAACCAGATGAAGAAGTGTGTCGAAATTCTGACATGTGGATGAACTTATTTCTCTGACATTAACATTAAAAACGGGCATAGTTGTCGCAAGAGAATTAAGTAATTAAGGCAACATGCCACTAAATGCATGTTTAAGGACGTAGTTAGTTTGTTAATTTGTGAAAAAATGGTCATTATTTTATCAGATTATATTATTATTTCAAATACGAAGAGAAGAAAGGGAGTTTGATCATCTGGTTGTAGGTGGTGGTTGCATGGGAATTTCATGCAACGATAGGTGAGAGTGCAGTGCAACTCCTTTTCCTATGTTTGTGTTTTGCTTTGTGGCTGAGAGGAAGTGTCGTTCGTTTCCTACAACCTCTGAGAACCATAAAACATTGGGAACCATTCTAGTAGTCTCGGAGTTTTCCTTGGCTTTCATATCCTTCCATTAATTCTCAGTGTAGTCCTAAAGAGAAGGGGTAGAGAGAGAGAGAGAGAGAGAGTGTGTGTGTGTGTGTGTTACGTATTTGATGTACGTTATATTAGTAACTTGAACCGACTTCTTTTGATTGGATTAAGTAGTCTATTTTATACAAACAATATTCCACATTAAGCTAATTTAAATGACAGCAAAGGAGATTTGAACTTTATTTCGTAGGAGGGAGAATCAAAACTAGAAGTGCGATTCGTTTCTCCCATAACCAGTGTTTGGAGTACACAATAAACCAGAAGCTCCTGTTCCGGAAAAGTTACTTCATTTTGGTAATTTATCCTACAGAAAACAGATGCAATGATCAAATCAGATACAACGATTAAGGTGCAAGTCTTCAAGTTAAGTTAGAGGTATTCCTCTTCACTTGTAAGTTAGAGGTATTAGATTCAATTCTCGCTAAAGATGAAGTCGAACCACATTATTATAACAAATCTATTGGAAGACTTAGCCCCCCCACAAAAAAAAAAACTCCCTTAGTGTAGATATTATCAGAGCAACTCCACGTCAAACACCCTCCCCCCCCCAAGTCAACAGTCAATTCAATCTCCGAAATAAATAGTAATTGATTGCAATGAATAGTAACTCCCAAAATGCATCTCCATGCCTAAATTGAATAGCCTAGTCAATTCGTCTTAAAATATTACTATTTATAAAATAATTAAAAAATGTTTTATTTTGCATTTCAAATAGGATTTTTAAACAATCTTATCACTCCACGTGTTATTATCCGAAAGTACAGTTTATGTGGAAGATGGTTAGGTATTTATTTAAAAAATAATAATTCGTTTTATTTTTTCTATATTTTTAAACAATTTTATTTTTAATTTCGGATACGATTTTTAAACAGTCTTGTCACTCTACGTGTCATTATCCAAAAGTACAATTTATGTAGAAGATTGTTAGGTATTTATATAATAAAAAATAATAATTCATTTTGTTTTTTCTGTATTTTTTAAACAATTTTTATAACTTTTTTTTATAAATTTTTATTAAGTTAATTAATTTGGACTGTTAGATTTCAAAAAGTTTGAAATCCAACGATCCAAAAGTGGACACATGGCTGGCAGGAAAACAAGAAATACGGGCGGTCGTGAGAGGTTGCTCGTGGTAGAAAGGGGGAGAAAATTGCAACGTCGAAGTTGGCAAATACCATAAGATAAACTTGTTGCAGGTAACTTCTACCCAATTCGGCTAATTTACGGGTTAATGTGTTTGCTAATTAGTTTGATAATTTGGGGATTGATAATCTGGGGGTTTGATAATTTCTTTCTATCAATTTCGCCTTCTCACTACTATTTCTCACAGTAAATTTTTCGAATTCTTTTTGCTGTTTAGGTCTTTATTTCTGGCTTTTGATTTGTTTATCTACAATCTTTGAGGTTGTTTTATAGCCCTTGATTTGTTTTGCTGGTTTTTTAAATCTAATTTCAAGTTCTAGGGTTAGGTTTTTCAAAAATTTGGGGCTTTTCTTGGCTTTATTAAATTAGGTTAGGGAAAAGTCTGTTTGTTTTGTTCAAGCTCGGTTTTCCACTCTAGATGCATCCTTTTTTAATTCTTGAAGAACTTCTGAGGTAAACTGAGTTCTTTTGTTAATTCCGTTGGTTTTGAGAGCTCAAAATTATTGATCAATGAAGTGCATGGTATGGAATTGTAGGGGTCTTGGGAGACCTGATTTTAGTAGTAATTTTAATTTCCTGTGTACTTTGATTAAGCTGAATCTTTTTTTCTTGTTTGAAACTAAGATGTTCCTAGACAAGGTCCAAAGCAATTTCTATAGTAGGCACTTTGATTAGGTTTTTTTTACTGCAATCTCACTGGGAGAGCTAGTGGAGTTTGTTTATTTTGGAACTCATCTTCCAATAATATTACTGTATTAAGCTCTTCACCTCGTTTTATCCACTGTGTAGTTAAAGATTTGCATAATGATAAGGTGTAATTCATTACCTTTGTTAATGCTTATTGTCAGAAACATTTACAAGCTAATCTCCGGGATCAAATTTTAGCTCATACACCAACAAACCATCCTTGGTGTTTAATTGGAGACTTCTACAATATTGTGGACTTCACTGCAAAGCTTGGGGGATGCTCTAATACTACTACCTAAATGAATAACTTCATTTATTTTCTAAATAGGGGTGACTTGATTTCCCTAACTGCCTCTGGTGTTCCTTATACTTGGACTAATGGTCATAGTGACAACACTAGAATTTATGAGAGACTTGATCGTGGTGTTCCTAATCCTTTATGGTTGAGCGAGTTTCATGACTTTTCTTTACATAATTTTCCTATCATTAGATCGGATCATAGTCCCATCTTACTTACTAATAATGTAAATCCTGTTAGAAAAGGCTCTTATTCCTTCAAGTTTGAAGCTATGTGGTTACGTCATCCTAATTATAGGAATTTTGTCAAGACTGCTTGGACTTGTACAAATACTTCAAGGCCATAAGAAAAGTTTGTTTCTTGTGCAGGGACATTTGATAGGAGCATATTTATGCGACTTAGTTAGTTTGTTTTCTTGCATTTATTTAGTTTGTTATTGCTTATTAGAGTGTTTTAAGTCATTTTCATGTGTTTGTAGGTCCAAGAAGCATAGTTGGCAAAAAGATGCAATTTGGAGCATTTTAGAGCAATTCTGGGCTTGGAATGGATATTACAAGCAATGGGCAAGTGGATGGACGAATTTGAAGATCAAATGAGGCTAGGAGTGTGCTAAATATCTGGAGAGATTAATTCAAGTCATTGGAGATAAAGAATCAGGTCAAAAGAAGGAGAATTATCCAAACATTATTCAAACTGCCTTATCGTGTCCTTATCTTATCTAAACCTTGTCTTATATCTTAACTAACCTTATCCTATCCTAATCCTATTTCAACTAAGTTCCAGCTGTAAGGGGGAGTTCTTTTTAGGTTAAGACACCTAAAACCCCCTTTCTAGAAGCCCTAATCCTCTCCTAAATTGGTGTTGCACCCTATCTTTCTAGAACCTTAAAATCTGGGGCCTGGACCTTTTCTAGAAGCACCTGCTGCACCCCTTATCCCTTTTCCCCTTTGGTTTCTGCCTTTCTATATGGCCATTTCCTCCTAGGATTTTGTTATTCTTCTCCTATGCAAATTATATCTTGCAATCCTTTCCCTTCAACACTTAGGCCGTGAGTTTTAGACTATATATACCACAACCTGTCGCATATTTTCTCTACCATCCCTTATCATCAGACCACCTATACCATCCACCATTCCATCCACACCATACACACCTCTTGTGCTGCAAGTTTTGCAAGGAAGGAAGAAGAAGGAGCTGATCGGAGCATATTTATATATATTTTTAGATCAAATTCACTCGTCTTTTCTTAGTTAGTTCGTTATATTTTGAGCTATTTACGTTATTTTTATGTTTTATTAGAATTTATCTAGCTAAGAAAATAAAAAGAGTACAAGTAAGATTTTAAGTGACAAATTCGTCAAAACTGTCTTGCCCATTTTTTTTGGTTAATAAAAATAAGATAGTATTATAAATATATTTATATATTTATATATTTATATATATATATATATATATATATATATATATATATATATATATATATATATATAAATGATGATGAATGATGATGGCGCCTAGCAGCATGAGGGAGAATAGAAAAAGAAAATATAAAAAATAGAAAAGCAAGGAGAATGATGGCAAGCTGCCAGCAACAATAAAAAGAAAAGTAAAGTGGAAAGGAAGGCACGGGAAGAATATGGAAAGGAAAATAATTAGGAGGGCCACGCTGCCTTAAGGAAGACAGCAAGGCAACAAGCAGAAAAAGAATTAAGGGCACCGAGTGGAAGTCTGAAAAGAGAAGGACAAAAATATAAATATAAGAAAAGAAGAAAACAGAGGAGGAGAGGAGATTGAACGCTGCCTTTGAAGGCAGCTGTCCAGAAAACCGAGAGGGAGAAAAGGTGGGTGCTGAGCTTGGGTGCTGTGCTTGGGTGCTGTGCTCGCGGGAGAGGAAACAAGTGGAGCTGAAGACGGGGCAGGCGCAGGATAAGCGGAGGAAGTCAGAGAAGAAAGCTGCGAAGGCAGCGTTGCCATTTGGGCAGCGCCAGGAGGCCAATCAAACTGCACAGTGCGGACAGACAAGCACAGTGGCACCGAGCAAATCCTTAAATCCCCGTTTTGGTTTAATTCTCCAACTCATGTTTTATTCTTGTTTTAAGTTATAAATATGTGTAATTAATTTATTTTGGCTAGGGGATAATTCAAAACCATGAACATATTTGTAATATGAATTGATTATCTTCAGTTGTGATTTAATTTGCTTAACTGCTTGATTGATAACTTATTTGTGTATGTTAATTAAGAATGCATACTTAATTTACATGCATGAATTTGATGCTAGAATATAAGTAAATTTCACCTAATCGTTATGAACTTATATTCATGAGTAGTGAAGGTTGTTATCCACAATCGCGTTAAGTAAATTCTTGGCAGGAGTATCATGCTTTTCATAGTTACGAATGTCTCGTCAGTATTTATAGTTTTCACAAAGTTTAATGATCTTTGATTGTATCTCTATTGTGCTTTTCACGTAGGGGACTTTTAGAGAATGTGTTGAATTGTTGTATGCTGTTCATCCAATTCAATAACTTAAGGAAAACTTGAAGATTAAAAAAGTGCTGTTCACGGTTAATCTGGAATATTGAAATTCACAATTTATTGAAAGAACAACTGAAAATCAATTTAGGTTGCTTATGTGTCATGTGTGGAGAAAAACCCTCTAGCCAATCCGTCGTCTATCTGTTCATTTTTAATTTTATGTTTTTGTCAAGCTGTAATTTATTTAAGTTTAATTTACGTTTCATCCAAACCAAACCCCCCCATTATTATATTATATTATTTAGTTAATTTTTATTATTTTTTTATCTTTTAATTTAAATTCCATCTAATTAATTTCCTAGTTTTTATTTTAAATTGTTTTCATTATTTTGAGTCATTTTTAGTGTGTTTCGAGTTTTTAGCTTAGTTTGTATTTTCTAGAGTTTTGAGTTGTTTTGAGTCTTTTGATTTGTTTTAGTTTATTTGTTAGTTTTATTTTGAGTTATTTTAGTTAAGTGTTTTTATTTTAGTTTAGTGTTTTAAACTTTGTTTTTACGTTTTTAAATTATTTTAGAGGTTTTAGCAAGCCCTCCTAATCCCCGGCAACGGCGCCAAAAATTTGACGGGTTTTTAGCTTAGTTTGTATTTTCTAGAGTTTTGAGTTGTTTTGAGTCTTTTGATTTGTTTTAGTTTATTTGTTAGTTTTATTTTGAGTTATTTTAGTTAAGTGTTTTTATTTTAGTTTAGTGTTTTAAACTTTGTTTTTACGTTTTTAAATTATTTTAGAGGTTTTAGCAAGCCCTCCTAATCCCCGGCCTAGAACGATACCCTACTTACACCTATACTACAACTGTCAAAAAGAGGGTTAAATTTGTGCGGTTTAAATACCCGTCAAATTTTTGGCGCCGTTGCCGGGGATTAGTAATTTTGCTAATCCCTTTATTTTTGTTTGTGTTTATTTTTATATTTGTATTTTTGTTTATATTTGCGTTTGTGTATTTTACTTTTGGTATTTGATTTATTTTTCTTTCTTTGATTTTAGGTACTAGAGAAGTAAGTCATGGATTTTGCTAGCATTCACGCTCAATTGGCAAATCTTACTTCTCAATTGTCTCAGAATGCCGGAAGGTCTACAATGCAAAGTGTCCCTACATATGGTGGGCAAGATCATTCCAATTCTATGTGGTGGGAAGCTCAACAAGTTCAACATGAAGCAAATTGGCAGCCATATGAGGAGTTCTGTCAATGGCCATATGAACCACCACAGCCTCCCCCTCAACCTTCACATCCAAATTCAGGTATATCAAATTATTATAAGGAAGTTATTCAGCAACTAAATTCTTTGGAGCAGGGCAGGGAAGCTCAACCATTTCAACAAGACGCATTTTGGCAACCAATTGAGGATTTCTATCAAGCAAAGGAGTTGGCTGAGTGGAACAATCAATTTGGGCAGAATGCAGAATGCATGGAACAAATTCAAGAACAAATGGTTGAAGATGAGCCTATGGATGAATTGCTACTGCTCGAAGAGGAGGAGGATGCACAAGGCACGGCAAGGGAAGAACAACCCTTGCCGCAACTTCTAAACGAGGAAAAAGTGGTTGAGGAGCATCTTGAATTCATCAAGGAGGAAATTGGAGTGGATCACACGGCCACAATCATCACTTGCAATTTGGCCAAAATCAAAGTCCCTGAGACTTTTGAAAATGTGGTTTTTGTTATTGATTTTGAGTCGGAGAAAGATAGTAACCCATCTTCTCCAATTTTAATTTTTATTTCATTTTATACTAACATGTTTCTAATTTTGATGATTCAGGCATCCACCTTAGAATTCAGACCACTGCCGAATCATTTCAAGTATCACCTCCCATTAAAAGATAAATTCCATGCTATGGAGCCGAGGGGAGGATAATGGAAAGATTCGTCCGGCTAAAGACGTTAAAGCAAGCGCTTCTTGGGAGGCAACCCAAGCAACCAGATTTGCATTTCTTAACCTTCTTCTTTATTGCTTTTACTTTCATTTTTGTTTTGTTTAGTTAGTTGTGTTATTTGGTTGAATTTTGTTTAGTTTGTGTTTAAATAAATTAAGGGCAATGTTTATTTTAAGTGCGGATAAACAAAGTCTTTTTACATTAATTTACTTATTTTACTTTACATATTTTAATTTGCTTAAAATAACCCTGGAAAAAAAAAATTTAAAATTAAAATTTACATTAATTTACATATTTTGATTTACATTTATTTTATTTTGCTTTAAATAAACTTAAAAGAAAAAAAAAATTTACAATAATACGAAAAACTAATAGCATTCACTGATCATTGGTTAGGTGGCGCCTCAGAAGTCGAAGGAGCCCCGGGAAGTCGAAGAGCCAGAGTTGGAATCTCCGGAGCCGGAACGCTTGGTGCTGCTCCAGATGACGAAGGCAACATAAACCTCGGAAGTAGCGCCATGAACCTTTCATGATCGCTCTGGATCCGACCGTCCGACTCCTGCAGCTGGTCCAGCTTCCTCTTCATGCTGGTCGAGTAACTAGTTGCAAGCATGTGCAACTCCTTGTTCTCGTGCCTGAGTCCTCTGACTTCTTGCCGAAGACTGGCCACCTCTGCCATCAGCGACTCCACTTGACGAGACCGGGCAAGCAGGCGCTGACCCATGTTTGAAACTGAGCCTGCACTTTGGACGCTGAGGGCTAGAGATTCCTGAACGGCCAGCTCGTCCGACCGCCTAGATAGCATCCTATTGTCCCTTGGAGTGAGCAGATTTCTCGCAATCACCGTAGCGGTGATTTCATTCCTCATCATTGTGTCCCCGACTGTAAGAGGACCATTGGGGGATATGAAGGATGGATTCCAAATGTTGTTCGGAGAAGACGAGTCATCGTCTTCCCCGAGATTTAAGTTTAGGCGACGGTCGGAAGGGCAAGACATTTTTAGAGGGGGTTGAGGAAGAAAAGAGTTCGGAAAAATTAAGATTGCTGAAGCGGAAGAAGAGATCGGAAAGATTAAAAGATTAAGAAGTGCAAGAAGAGAGCGGAAGGAGTATGAGTGCAGAAGTGTTTGAGGAAGGGAGTTCAAGTGTGATGTGAAGCAGAATTAGCGCCTCTATAAAAAGAAGCAAATCAAAGAGAGGCGCTCCTCTGAAGTTGAAGACGCGTCCTCGCGCAAATCGAAATAGCCACACCTTTCTCAAATGCCGGAATCCTTTATCAAAAGCTGGGCGTGACTCAGGCATCACGAGGCGCTCAGTTTTTCGAGTTTGTCGTCACCTGCGTCACATGCGGCTTGGAGCGTTGCGAAAACCACGGGCCGCACCCGGATTTGAACCCCGGTTTTCAAAAGATCATCATTCCAATTTGTCGTCACTCGTTGCATGCGCAGTCAGCTTCGCGGAAATTACGGACGCGTTGTCAGAAAGCGCGTAACGGGCACTGTTCATCCATCCACCGGCTGCCGACAAATAGTGCGGGAATAGTTCTGGTTGAGGAAGAAAAATTTCTATAAGTTCGACCTTCGCCTTCCACATCAAAGGCACACCTTCACACCCTCTCAACCTCTCAACCTCTCAACCTCTCAACCTCTCTTCATCTCCGATAATGTCTTCCCAAAGAAAGCTTTCGAGTCACTCAGTGTTCTTCATCCCTTGGATCACCCCAGAAAACAAACCTTCCAGAGCAAAAGTATTTCATATCAAAAAGGTTAAAAGCAAAAGTATCTCATATTATGCTTTCTCCTCACCTTCATCTGAGGAACGTGGAGAAAGTGAGATCCTGATTGCTTACCTAGTCTTGCTCTCGAGTACTCATCTCAGACCCCTCCCAACACACTTCAAAAATAAACCTGTGTTGAGGTACTTCTTCAAAAACAAAAGTACCTCACAGACGAAGCAGGAGGAGTCTGAGGTGCACCCAAGAGCAGATGAGTCTGGGTTGATCCAAGAGTTCAAGAAGATGCCACACCTGCGTAGAGACCGGACTACTTGAAGCATGTGGAGACAACGTGCTGATTCATCCTCTACTAAGCTGAGGAGCACTTGCAAGAAAGGAGGCCCATCCTGTTCAAGAAGAAAGCTGTGGAAAATCAACAAGGACGACCAATGATCGCCTATTAGTTCTTTTCATTATCTTTTATTTTCATTTTCAATTTTTTCGTTTGAATTTGCTATATTTTGCTTGCGTGCTTAACTGATTTATTTCTTTTCTTTGCAGGAACGTTTGGTTAATTCCTCCTTTGAAGTTGATTGCAAAATTTACGCTTGGGGGTCATCGCTTGGTTTTCTGCAAATTAGAGAAGTTTTCAGTTCCTTTGCTTTATTTTGTTTCGTATTATTATTTTATTTTATTTTTATTTGCTTATTAATGTTTTATGACATTGGGGACAATGTCTAGTTTAAGTGTGGGGGTATCAAGTATAAAAAATGACCAAATTGAAAATTTTTGTACCTTCGACTTTGAACTGGTTTCATTTGTTTCCATGTTGTTGCTTTTTGTTTTCTTAGTGTTTTATGCTGTTTTGGTGTGTTTTATTGTGTTTTGAGGAAATCTTACGAAAATGACATAAAAATTTGAAAAATATTTTGAAAAACCCAAAAAGAATTTTTTTTAGTTGTTTTTGTGTGTTTGTGTCTTAGGTACCTTCCAACACAATGATGAGGATTTGGTTTTTAATTGCATGACTGTTAAAGAAAATTATAAACATGGATGGAAGTTTGATATGCTCTTGGTTTATGCTTAGTTGTAGTTGTTGTTTATGAATTTAAATTTGATCACAAAAGGATAAAATTAGTTTTTGTAACATGCTTGAAGGAAGGAACTCAAACTAATGCTACATCCCTGCGAGACTTGAGCTTATACCTTGTTTGGAGAGTTATTAATCTTGATGTTTTTGTTTTCTAAAGTCGTTGCATGATCTCATTATTCTTTGCTTGGTTGCTACTTAGAAGGCGTTTTATCATCTTAGTTCCAGATACTAGAACTCATATCCGTTTCATTCAAAGCATGACATTGAATTGCATAACACATATCAAGATGAAGTTGTTTAGTAAACCACCTTAACCAAAAAGCCTTACCCTCCATCTTTCTTATGTTTTGTAGGCTTAACCCATCTCGAGCCTTGTTTAGCCTATTTTTGTTGTTAACCTCATTAAACCGCACCAAACCTACTGTAGGACTGTCTGCACCCGTGTTCTTAAAGAATAGTGAGCATGACTTAAAAAGAATTCATTTTATTCTACACCATGCAGAAAAACAAGTGTGGGGGTATTTGATTGGTTGTTTCGAGCTCAATTGTACGTTTTGTTCTTTAAAAAAAAAAAAAAAAAAAAAAAAAAAAAAGAGAAAAACGCGTGAAAAGAAAAGAAAGAAGAAAAAGAGTTTGAAATTTGGCCATAAAATGTGTGAATCATCCCCTCGGGTTTAGAGTTGAATTTTCATTCAAATGTGAATTCTATGCGTTAACCTTATTACTTTACTATTTCTTTAAGAACATTTGTTTTTCCATAGCCTTCCTTTGTTAAGCCTATATCCTTAGCCCCGTTACAACCCTTTGACTTCTATCTTGATTGTTGTGTGTTCAATATGTGGAGTTTGGGATTGGTATGAGCATATAGTGTCCCTGGTTCTCGCATCTAAGTAGTAGCATTCCGTTCATGAGATCATATTCATATGCACATTAATAACTCCAGAAAATGCTTTCTTTGCTATAACATATGTGAGTGATCGTTTCCTTGCTTACATCATTCTTCTCACATATACCTAGTGTAGGGAGTGTAGTCAGAAAATCTGAGCGAAAAATTGAGTGCATATCTAGTAAGGAATAGAGTAAATTCTCTAAGGCATGTTACTACATTCAAAATGTTGTTTTAATTGATTAAATGCGAACTAATAAATGGTGACTGTGATTAAGTATGTGCTTAAGGGTATGGATTGCCAAAATCTGTGTAAGTGATGATTTTTAATTTGTCATGTCCATTGGAAATCCCTGAGATAAATGTTGGAAGGTTTAGATTGAGTCTTGTTCTTGTTTTCTTTGTTTTGCTCGAGGACTAGCAAAAGCTAAGTGTGGGGGTATTTGATCGGAGCATATTTATATATATTTTTAGATCAAATTCACTCGTCTTTTCTTAGTTAGTTCGTTATATTTTGAGCTATTTACGTTATTTTTATGTTTTATTAGAATTTATCTAGCTAAGAAAATAAAAAGAGTACAAGTAAGATTTTAAGTGACAAATTCGTCAAAACTGTCTTGCCCATTTTTTTTGGTTAATAAAAATAAGATAGTATTATAAATATATTTATATATTTATATATTTATATATATATATATATATATATATATATATATATATATATATATATATATATATAAATGATGATGAATGATGATGGCGCCTAGCAGCATGAGGGAGAATAGAAAAAGAAAATATAAAAAATAGAAAAGCAAGGAGAATGATGGCAAGCTGCCAGCAACAATAAAAAGAAAAGTAAAGTGGAAAGGAAGGCACGGGAAGAATATGGAAAGGAAAATAATTAGGAGGGCCACGCTGCCTTAAGGAAGACAGCAAGGCAACAAGCAGAAAAAGAATTAAGGGCACCGAGTGGAAGTCTGAAAAGAGAAGGACAAAAATATAAATATAAGAAAAGAAGAAAACAGAGGAGGAGAGGAGATTGAACGCTGCCTTTGAAGGCAGCTGTCCAGAAAACCGAGAGGGAGAAAAGGTGGGTGCTGAGCTTGGGTGCTGTGCTTGGGTGCTGTGCTCGCGGGAGAGGAAACAAGTGGAGCTGAAGACGGGGCAGGCGCAGGATAAGCGGAGGAAGTCAGAGAAGAAAGCTGCGAAGGCAGCGTTGCCATTTGGGCAGCGCCAGGAGGCCAATCAAACTGCACAGTGCGGACAGACAAGCACAGTGGCACCGAGCAAATCCTTAAATCCCCGTTTTGGTTTAATTCTCCAACTCATGTTTTATTCTTGTTTTAAGTTATAAATATGTGTAATTAATTTATTTTGGCTAGGGGATAATTCAAAACCATGAACATATTTGTAATATGAATTGATTACCTTCAGTTGTGATTTTATGAGTTGTGATTTAATTTGCTTAACTGCTTGATTGATAACTTATTTGTGTATGTTAATTAAGAATGCATACTTAATTTACATGCATGAATTTGATGCTAGAATATAAGTAAATTTCACCTAATCGTTATGAACTTATATTCATGAGTAGTGAAGGTTGTTATCCACAATCGCGTTAAGTAAATTCTTGGCAGGAGTATCATGCTTTTCATAGTTACGAATGTCTCGTCAGTATTTATAGTTTTCACAAAGTTTAATGATCTTTGATTGTATCTCTATTGTGCTTTTCACGTAGGGGACTTTTAGAGAATGTGTTGAATTGTTGTATGCTGTTCATCCAATTCAATAACTTAAGGAAAACTTGAAGATTAAAAAAGTGCTGTTCACGGTTAATCTGGAATATTGAAATTCACAATTTATTGAAAGAACAACTGAAAATCAATTTAGGTTGCTTATGTGTCATGTGTGGAGAAAAACCCTCTAGCCAATCCGTCGTCTATCTGTTCATTTTTAATTTTATGTTTTTGTCAAGCTGTAATTTATTTAAGTTTAATTTACGTTTCATCCAAACCAAACCCCCCCATTATTATATTATATTATTTAGTTAATTTTTATTATTTTTTTATCTTTTAATTTAAATTCCATCTAATTAATTTCCTAGTTTTTATTTTAAATTGTTTTCATTATTTTGAGTCATTTTTAGTGTGTTTCGAGTTTTTAGCTTAGTTTGTATTTTCTAGAGTTTTGAGTTGTTTTGAGTCTTTTGATTTGTTTTAGTTTATTTGTTAGTTTTATTTTGAGTTATTTTAGTTAAGTGTTTTTATTTTAGTTTAGTGTTTTAAACTTTGTTTTTACGTTTTTAAATTATTTTAGAGGTTTTAGCAAGCCCTCCTAATCCCCGGCCTAGAACGATACCCTACTTACACCTATACTACAACTGTCAAAAAGAGGGTTAAATTTGTGCGGTTTAAATACCCGTCAGGAGCCATGTAGAGCCGTGCTTGCCATTCAAGACATTGGATTTTTGGAGCGATTCTAGGTGTATTCTATCTTTGTTTTTAATGTTTAAACTTAGTTTTCTTTGTTTATTTGCAATCATGAGGAACTAAACTCGTTTTTAGTTAGGGGAGAATTCAAAGCCATGAACATATATGTGGCATGAGTTGATTACATCCAGTTGTGATTTCATAAATCGTGAATGCAATTTGCTTAACTGTTTGATTAAATCTTATTCTTGTATGTTGATCAAGGAGGCCTACTTAGTTTGCATGCTAGGATTTGATGCTAAAATATAAGGGAGTTTCACCTAATCGTTACAAACTTATATCTACAAGTAGTGGAGGTTTCTAGTCACGATCGCGTTAAGTAAATTCTTGGCAGGAGTGTCATACTATCATAGTCACGAATGTCATGTCAATGCATATGATTTTCACAAAGCTTAATGATCTTTGATTGTATCTCTAGTATGCTATCATATAGGGAACTTGATAGGAATAATTTGGTTGCGGCACTACGTCCAATTCAATGAATTTAGGAAAATCTGAAGGTTAATGTGTGCAGTCACGGTTAATTTAGGGCATTGTCATTCATGGTTTATAGAAAGAACAACTGGAAATCGATCTATGTTTCATATGTGTCATGTGTGGAGAAGGACCATCTAGCTAGCCTTTCACCCATTTAAATCATCCAATTTTGTGTCTTTTTAAGTCTACTTTACAATTCTGTTTGTTTAGGTTTAATTTCGTCTTCGTCTAAAACCAACCCTTTGCTGTTTAATTGTGTTAGTTTAGTCTAAATTCATCAAAACAAGTCCCATTTAGTCTTTTGAGTCAAATTAAGTTCAATTTTCGTTTAACCCAGTCCTTAGTGTTAGTTTGCAGTCTTAGTAACCTATTTTGTGTGTTTTAGGTCTTATTAGTTTGTTTTTGAGTTATTTGAGTCCAGTTTGTGTTTTTAAGTCTAGTTTGTGTAGATTAGCATCCCTTTTAATCCCCGGCCTAGAATGATCCCTACTTACACATACTACATTGATAGGGTTTTAAGTTTGAGTGCAATCTAATTTCACATCAACATTCAAGTATTTGGCAAGAAAGTGGAACAAAGAGACCTTTGGTAATGTCAAAGATCGTAAAGATAAGCTTTTAACCTCTCTCTGTGATATTCAAAATAAAATTATGAGGGATCAAGATAACTCTATAAGCATGGATGACGAGGTTAAAATTAGAAGTGAGCTTAACAGAGTTTTACAAGAAGAGGAAATTATGTGGGCTCAAAAAGCTAAGGTTAAGTGGCTTCAATTGCGAGATACAAATAGTAAATATTTTCAAACGGTGGCTTATATCCTTTGGAAAAGAAATGAAATAAAATCGGTTAATGACAGTAATGGTTTCTAATGGAATTATGAGGAAGGTCTAGAACAAGTTTTTGTGATAGTTCCCCTTCTCATGAGACATTGGCTACAATGGTTGATATCATAACTTCTTGCATTGATCATATGCATAATGTGCAACTACTTGAATGTATTTTAGATGAGGAAATTGAAGGAAAAATTATGTCCTAGTGAAGAACATTAAAGAACATTTGAATACATATGCAAAATATTAACAAATTAAATTAGACATGCATTCAAAAACAATTCATAAAACCCATGACTTTCAAAGCCTAGTATATGGTGAACCATGACTCTTTAACAACATTAAAGAGAATAAGGATTTAGAGAATCATTACCCTTGAAGCTCATCCTTGATTACACAAGGGATTCACCCAAGTGGAGGGCCTTCAAATCACCTCCTTGCTTCCTTGAGGATTTGTTCTCCAAAACACCAAAAATTTGATGTCTCCAAGTCTCTACACCAAAGATAAATTGTGAAGATAAAATGGATGACTTAGGGAAGAAGAAATTGCTAGATTTCCTTCCCTAAGGTGGCCGGCCTCTTTTAGAAAAGGAGAGAAGATGTTTTTCCCCAAATTTCTATTAGAAAACCCTAAATGAAATAAAGCTATAACTTTGAATTTATACTTTATTTCTTGTGAGTGGCAAACTTGTAATTAACACAAGTTTGCTACCCCTCACATTGTTGGCCGGCCTTAGCTTTGTCTTTGGGCTAATTGCCCATTTTGTTTTAGTTGTCATACAACTTAAACATGATGGGCCTTGTGGACCAAAACACTTTTGGGCCCCGAAACCCAAAACTAACTTAGAAGCCCAATACGAACGCTTCGTATAATTAATTAACTAATTAATTAATTTTGACCATTCTTCAATTAACTATTTAATTGCTTATCCATTTCATTTAATTACTTCACTTTCATCTTTACTCGGTGTACGATCCATTAGGTTCCATTTAGCGAGGCAGTGGGCGATGTTACTCTTAACTATCGATTGTGAATTGAAACCACATTTCAATTCCCCCCTTAAGATTAGTGTTTGCCAATCTTTAGGGCTTCCACAAACCATGAGTGACACCTGGCAGCATGTCATGGTTACCCAAGCTAAGTAGAAGTGGTTGGAGAACCTATCCAGTTACAACTACAATGCAATACGGTCCTTCTCTAATACAATACTCTTAATCACATTGTTTAAGTGATAGTTTGTTTCATGTCTACTATCCAATGTGATACTTCTTTATATGATTCGCTTGAATAAGATTTGGAACAAATTTCCTTAGTCATATTCATATGCTTTGGCCAAAGACTCTCGAATCATATCTTAGAGTATTCTCCTTCCATGAGGTTAGAGATCCCTTGTTGTGCATTCATATGTCTACATGACTAGATAGCTTGACCCCAACCATGCCATGGACACTCCAAAGGAATGCCATTTGACACGATCAAAGATCAAGGACCTAACCATTAGACATCAATGATGCCTCGGGTCAAAGGACTACTTTGCATATTGTAACCATGAGTTCTTACGTGACATGTACGTTTGAACTCTCTTTTGATCGTCTTTTAGTGTACTCGATTACTCTTTCAAGCACCTATGTGTTTGTCTTAGTGTCCAACACTAAATGACTTGAGACTTGTCATATCCACGCTTGAGTCGACATAACACATACTAACCTTAGCGGATTGTCAATGCCCAATTGGCAACCCTATGGCTAGGAACGTTTTAGGAATGAGCATAAGAGAAAGGTCTCGAAAATCTAACTTACTTAGATCACTTATCTTTTAGATCAAATACATTCCTTGGATTCCCTTATTGTTTAAACACAAGATACAATAAACAGTGATTAACAATAAGCTTTGCCCTCCATTAAACATTTAAAAGTTTAATACAATAAGTTTTCCAAAAAGCTATTACATCAAATGAGTGGCTTTGTGGGCATACTTCCAACAGAAATTTGGGAAGCGGTGAATAGCATTGGTGCGTTAAAATTACTCAGACCTAAGGTCTTTGTGCTGCTTTTTACCAAGGTTGTTGGGAAAAGGTTAAAGATACTATTATTCCTATAATTAAAATTTTCTTTCAAAATAATTCAAGCCTAAGGTTTATTAATCACACAAATATTGCCTTAATCCCAAAAGTGGATAATCCTGAAACTGTGTCCAATTATAGACCCATTGGCCTTTGTAATGTTAGTTATAAAATTATAACAAAAATTATTATTAAAAGGCTTAAGCCTTTGCTTGACCCATGCATTTCTGCTAATCAAGGTGCCTTTACTCCAAGGCATTCCATTCATGATAATATCTTAATTACCCATGAGTTATTTTCCATCTTCAAGGTAAAGAAAGGCAAGACGAGGACCATGGGTGTTAAATTGGACTTGGAAAAGGCCTATGACCTCTTAAATTGGGATTACATAAGGTATGTTCTAATTCGCTTTGGTTTTAATGAGAAATGGATCAACTTAATAATGGAATGCATTACATCAACTTCTTTCTCCATGTTAATTAATGGGTCTTTGCATGGTTATTTCTATCATATATATGGCATACAACAGGGTGACTCCTTATCACCATACATTTTCATTTTATGTATGGAACCGCTTATTAGACATTTTAATCGTTTGGCTTCTACTCCTAAATCCCATGTGGGAATCCTATCATCCCCTGGGTCATTTCAGAATTTCAAACCTAGTTTTTGCAGATAGTTGTCTACGTTTTGCCCGAGCTATCCCTAAAGGGGCTAGAAATGTCCTTCAAACCCTTAAGATGTTTGTAACGGCTGCAGGTCAACAGGTAAATTTTCATAAATCTTCTATTTTTTTTTAATAATATATCAACCAGGATAGGAATAATATTGTGAATATCTTAAGCATTCAACATAAAACCACTATTGGGAAGTACTTAGGGATCCATAATATAGTTTTCTGGAATGATCCGATTAATGAGATATAATTAATTAAACGAGTGAAGCAAAAACTTGCTGGTTGGAAAGGGCAAGGTCGGGAGACTAACTCTTATTAATTCTAATCTCACTAGGATGCCGAGTCATGTAATGTCTTGTTTTAAGTGCCCCAATAGGGTAACAACTAAAATTGATAAAGAATGTAGAGATTTCTTTTGGGGGAGGAATTCTAAACTCAGACCAATGACCTGGAAGAAGGTTTGTGATGCAATGTAAAACAGCACTCAAACTTAAACCCTATTTTTGACAATTGTAGTAAATATGTAAGTAGGGATCATTCTAGGTGGGGGGATTAGTTAGGGATGCTAATCAATGCAAATTAAACTTTAAAACACAAAACTAGACTCTATAACAAAAAACAACTAGACTCTAATAACTCAAAACAAACTAGAATGACTCAAAACAACACAAAACAAGCAAATTGACTCAAAACAGAAACTAAAGAATGATTTGGACGAAAATTGATTCTAACTTGACTCAAAACAATGAAAAGAAACCAAGTAGGACAAATTTTAACTAAAAGACACTAAATGTAAAGGAAGGGGGGGGATTGGTTTTGGATGAATTTAAAACTTAAACTAAACAAATTTTGTAAAAACAGTTTAAAAGGCACTATTTGGGTGATTCAAAGGGTGAATGGATAGCTAGAGGATTCTTCTCCACACATGACACATATGCAACATTTAATTGATTTCCAGTTATGATTTTGATAAATCATGAATGACAATGCCCCAAGTTAACCGTGAACTGCACAAATTAATTATCAGATTTCCCTAAATTCATTAAATTGGAGACACAACGCATCAACAACCAAATTATTCCTCAATAGTCCCCTACATGAATTGCATAATAGAGATACTTATCAAACATCATTAAGTTCTATGGAAATCATAAGCATTGACATGACATTCATAACTATGAACTGCATGATACTCCTGCCATGAATTTACTTAACGCGATTGTGACTAGCAACCTTCACTACTTGTGAATATAAGTTCATAACGATTAGGTGAAACTCTCTTATATTCTAGCATTAGATTCGTGCATGCAAACTAAGTGTGCACCCTTAATCAACATACAATAATAAGTTATAAATCAAATAGTTAAGTAAATTGCATTCACAATTCATGAAACAATAACTGGAGGAAATCAATTCATATCACATATATGTTCATGGCTTTGAATCCACCTTTAGCTACAACAAAATTAGTTCCACATATTTGCAATTAAACAGAGACAGTCGAATTTAAACATTGTAAACAAAAGTAGAAGACACCTAGAACGCTCCGGCAATCCAAGACTTGAATGGCTAGGCACGACTCAAAGTACTCCTTTCCTTTCTCCTTGCAAGGCTGCGGCACCAAGGGTTGTGTGGTGTATGGATGGTGGAAGTATGTCTAGAATGAAGGGGTTGAATGGTGTGTATGGAGTGTCTAAGGCTATAGAATGGTGTGGCAAGGGTGTTTATATAGGGTAAAGAACTCCGCAAGGATGCAGGAAAGGGTTTAAAGACAACTATTTTGTCCCACAATTAAAAAGGTAAGTAAGGGTCAGAAATTAAAGAGAAATAGGTAAGAGAGGTGCGGCACAATATAGGAAAGATAGTGAATGTCAGAAATCAAGAGGAAAAGGGGAAGTAGTGTGCGCCAAGGCTAAGAAAGAAAAGGGAATGTGATTTGGTGCAGAAAATAGGAAAGGGAAGGTCTCCCTTGTGCGGCAAGGAAGAGGGAACACCTAGGGTGGTGCGGCAACCTCCTTTGACTGAGACAAAGCTTCAAGAACCATGTAATTAGGTAACCTAAAATGTTTAGGACACCCATTTGTAGCTGGAACTTAGGTGAATTAAGATTAGGAAAGGTTTAGGACCAAATAAGGAAACTTGATTAACACTCCTTCTTTCTTTTATGAGTTCCTTGTTCTTCTTTTGTCTTGAATTTATTTCTTCATCTCTTTACTCATTCCTAGCCTCCTTTGGTCTTCAATTTTGTTCATCCACCTTGCTCCATGCATGTGCCATCCATTTCAAGCCCAAAATTGCTCCAAAATCTCCAAATTGCACTTTCTTGCCTACTTTGTCATTTGGACCTACAAACACATGAAAATAGCTTAAAACACTGTAATATACAGAACTAACTACGTAAATGCAAGGAAACAAGCTAAGTAAGTCGCATAAATATGCTCTTATCAGTTTGTTCTCCGAAGAATCAGGGTGGTTTAGGAATAAAATGGATTGATCATTTTAACAATGCTTGTTTAGCCAAATTAGGTTGAAAAGTTTTAACCTACAAAGAAAATTGGTGGCCTGAAATAGTCAAAAGTAAATACTTACATAAGTCTGATTATTTTAATTCGAAGATTAAACAAAACTACTTGCTTGGAAAGGCATTCTTTCTAATAGAAACGTCATCCATGAAAGAATGAGATGGATTGTAGGTAATGGTGAAGACATACTCTATAATATCCTGAAAATCTAAATATATATGAATTAGTTACTAATATGTGGAGAAAATAAAAAATAAATCGATTTATGGTTGTGAAAAATTGAATTGAGAACTTTTAAAGTTTTGTTTCCGGAAATTATTTTAATTTACATATTTGTAGTATTAAGATTTTATATTATTTTTTGAGAATTCATATTAATTTATTTGAGTTTAGTTTTAAATTAATCTAGTTACAAAGTTTGAAGGTTGGAAATTAATTATCTAAAATCTGTAGACGTTTCGAGGTCACAATTTATATTGTTGAAAAGAGCTTGATCTCACAAACGTGTACGGGCAAACCATTCATGAAATAGAGTTATAACTGATAAGCTCATATTTATATATATTTTACATCAAACTCACTTATCTTTTCTTAGTTAGTTCCTTATATTTTTGAGCTATTTACTTTGTTTTTGTGTTTTATAGAAGTTGTCAAGCAAAGAAAAGAAAAATAGAACAAGTAAGATTTTAAGTAATAAATTCGTCAAAACTGCCTGTGCAGATCAGCTGACTTTGAAAGTAATTTGTGAACTGCTCAAAATGAATAAGTGAATGAGCTTTATATGCTTGGAATGCTACGGATGTCTATTTTCTGGAGCATTTTGCGGATTATTAAGATCATTTTTCTAGAAGAAGTTATGGGCATTTTAACACTGAAAGGTTCCAAAGCGGCTGAGCAGTTTGTAACTGCAATTAGCAAAGCACATGCATGCAGCAAAAGGATGGACGTTTTGGTGCATAAAAGGGCTTCAAACACATGCTAAAATCTGATCAAAATGAAGAAGACACCTTGCAAAGACCAAGCATGTGTGTTGCTAGCTGTTTTAATCATGAAAACATAAGTGTGCAAGTTGTTTTTGCAAGGAAACCCCACAACATGGATGGATAATCATGTTTTGCAAGTGTGCTAGCTTATTTAATCATGAAATACAAGTGTGCTAGCTTTTTTGCAAGTGTACTAGGTGATTCATCATGAGAAGACCAAGAAGGACCAAAGGCATGGACCAAGGAGGATGAATGCAAGTTGTTTCATCATGAAATTTCTGCAAAGATGCATGTGTGCTAGCTGTTTTTGATGATTAATTCTTGCTTTGTATTGTTTATTAAAACAACTTGTGTGGTTCTTTACTTTTGAGCACTTATAAATAGGCCTTCTTGCAAGGCTTAAAACTCACTAATTCATACAACAACTTCCTTCTACACATCCATTCATTCTCTCCAAAAACAGCCCCACTTATTCCCTAAAACCCTCCACAAAAATCTGCCCATAAACACCATTGCCACACCCCCCCCAACCATTATAAATACCACCATACATTCTCCTATCCATTCCTCCATACAACCAAACCTTCAACCCACAACCACCCATTGTGCTGTAGCAAAGGAAGGGAAGGAAAGTGCTTGGACGTGCTTACCACTCAACGAGGATCGTTGGAGCGTTTAGGTGTTTTCTTTCTTTTATTTTCAATGTATAAATCTATTTACCTTTGTTTTACAATTATGAGGAACTAAACCCCCTTTTGCTAAGGGGGGGGATTCAAAGCCATGATTACATTTGCATTATGAATTAATTACTTTTGGTTGTGCTTTAATAATTTGTGATTTCAATTCGCTTAACTATTTGATTGATAACTTATTTGTGTATGTTATTTAAGAGTGCACGCTTAGTTTTCATGCATAAGTTTGATGCTAGACTATAACGAAATTTTACCTAATCGTTATGAACTTATATTCATGAGTAGTGAAGGTTGCTATCCACAATCGTGTTAAGTGAATTCTTGGCAAGAGTATCATGCTTTTCATAGTTACGAATGCCTCGTCAATACTTATAGTTCTCATGAATCTTAATGATCTTTGATTGTATCTCTATTGTGCTTTTCACGTATGAAACTTTTGAAGAATGTTTTGAATTGTTATATGCGCTTTCCCATTCAATTCATTAAATTAAGGAGAACTTGAAGGTTAAAAAAGTGCTATCACGGTTAACCCGGAGTATTGAGTTTCATAAGTTATCGAAGGAACAACTAAAAATTGGTTTATGTACAAGTATATCATGTGTGGAGGAGAACCCTCTAGCTAATCCATCATCCATTCAAACAACCATATTTTGTGTCTAAATTTGTCTAGTTTATAATTTGTTTATTTTCAAGTTATTCTCATCAAAACCCAATCCCCCTTTTTACAATTTATGTCCTTTGATTTGAATCTACTTTATTTGATTTCTTTTGAGTTCTTTGAGTTATTCTAGTTTAGTTGGAATCATTTGAATCTAGTGAAGTGTTTTGATTTTAGATTTGTGTTTTTAAAGTTTTATTTAGTGTTTCTAAGTTTATTTTATATAGATTAGTGATCGGATCATATTTATATACATTTTTACATCAAATTCACTCGTCTTTTCTTAGTTAGTTCGTTACATTTTGAGCTATTTACTTTGTTTTTGTGTTTTAATAGAATTTATCTAGCTAAGAAAATAAAAATAGAATAAGTGAAGTTTTAAGTGCTAAATTCGTCTAAACTATCTTGCTTGTTGAATAAAACTTATTATTTGGAAAATAATATATATATATTTATATATATATATTTATATATTTAAATATACATGCAGTCGGTGGATTTCAGAAAAGTAAAAGCAGAAAAATCATGAAGCAGCATGTGAAGGGGGGCTACCCTTTTCTGTTTTGCAAGAGGAGCACAGCTGGCAGCGCATCCAAAGAAGAGCTCCTCGGGGGAACCAGGAAAAGAAAGCTGCGAGGCAGCTGGGAGAAGAAAATATAAAGAAAAACAAAGCTGTCTCGGTGGGATTTGGCGAGAAGGCAGAGGATAATAAGGCTGCCAGCCTTAGGCAGCGATATAGGAGAGGGACGCGGTACAGGCGCACTGAGAGGAGAAGGGAGACCAGCCTTCATTGGAGAAAAAAATAAACAAGACTTCCACTCTGGGGCAGCGTGCGAGCTGAGAAACCGAGGAGCGACCTAGAGGGGAAGCTGCCTTCTGGCAGCGTGAGGTGCAGGCACAGACGGAATAAAGAAAGAAACGGATAGGGCAGCGCGCGGACTGTGAGATCGAAGCAGTAAGGCTGCCATTGAGCAGCCAGAAAAAGCGTGCATGGAATTCAGGGCAGCCAAGCTGCCGGGCGAATCAGAAAGCAGAAGCAACACACGGGAGAGCTGGTCCATTCAGACAACACCCTGGGTCGGGCGCACAGAATTGCACAGAAAATCCTTGCATCCCCAATTCGGTTTAATCCTTCCAAACTCAGTTTTAATTTCTGTTTTAAGTTATAAATAATGTGTAATTAATTTGTGTTGGCTAGAGGTTAATTCAAAGCCATGGATATATTTGTAATTTGAATTGATACCTTCAGTTGTGATTTCTGAGTTGTGATTTAATTTGCTTAACTGCTTGATTAATAACTTATTTGTGTATGTCGATTAAGAATGCATACTTAATTTACATGCATGAATTTGATGCTAGAATATAAGTGAATTTCACCTAATCGTTATGAACTTATATTCATGAGTAGTGAAGGTTGCTAGTCACAATCGCGTTAAGTAAATTCCTGGCAAACGTATCATGCTGTTCATAGTTACGAATGCCTTGTCAACACTTATGATTTTCATAGAACATAATGATCTTTAATCGTATCTCTATTGTGCTTTTCACGTAGGGAACTTTTGGGGAATAATTTGAGTTGTCGTATGCTGTTCATCCAATTCAATAACATAAGGAAAATCTGAAGGTTAATTTAAGCGTACCTAATTAATTTGGGGTGTTGAGATTCACAACTTATTGAAAGAACAACTGAATGTCAATTTAGATTGAATATGTGTCTTGTGTGGAGAAAAACCCTCTATCCAGTCCGTCGCCTATCCGTTCACCTTAATTTCATGTTTTTGTCAATTCTATAATTTATTTAAGTTTAATTACTTCTCGTCCAAACCAAACCCCCCCATTATTAAATTATATTATTTAGTTAGTTTTTATTATTTTTAATCTTTTAATTCGATTTCCGTCCATTTTAGTTCCTAGTGTTTATTTAATTTGTTTTCTTTGTTTTGAGTCATTTTAGTGTGTTTTGAATTATTAGAGTTTTTAGCCTAATTTTGTGTCCTTGAGTCCTGTTTAATATTTTTAAATTAATTTAGAGTAGATTAGCAATCCCTCCTAATCCCCGGCCTAGAACGATACCCTACTTACATCTATACTACAATTGTCAAAAAGAGGGTTTAATTTGTGTGTTGTTTTACAACGCATCAAATTTTTGGCGCCGTTGCCGGGGATTAGCAACTTTGCTAATCCCTTTATTTTTGTTTGCCTTTATTTTTGTTTGTGTTTATTTTTATTTTTTATATTTGTGTTTTTGTTGTGTTTTTGTTTATATTTGCGTTTATGTATTTTACTTTTGATATTTGATTTAGTTTTCGTTCTTTAATTTTAGGTACTAGAGAAGTAAGACATGGATTTTGTTAGTATTCAAGCTCAATTGGCAAATCTTACTTCTCAATTGTCGCAGTATGCCGAAAGGACCTCAATGCCAAATGTCCCGACATTTGATGTGCCCTATGGGCAAGGATATCAGACTCATCAGTCTCCTCAATTTTCTGCATATGAAGATGAATGGGGATATCAAGGCCACAGTCAATCAAGGGGCAACATGTTTTCCAACGCTTGCAATTCGGATTGGAGAGGTTATTCAGATCAGATGTGGGATGAACC
Organism: Crataegus laevigata; assembly: GCA_963580275.1. Classification (NCBI taxonomy): domain Eukaryota; kingdom Viridiplantae; phylum Streptophyta; class Magnoliopsida; order Rosales; family Rosaceae; genus Crataegus; species Crataegus laevigata. The sequence continues at coordinate 20,509,034 of OY756952.1, forward strand.
TCAGCAATTTCAACAAAGTGGATATTGGCAGCAAGACGAGTTCTATTCCAGACCTATGCAGCCACCACAGCATCCCCCACAACAATTCCAATCGAATTCAAGTATGCTCGTGAATTATAATGAAATTCTTGAAGGACTAATTTCTTTAACGCAGGGCTCACAAAAAGAAGAACAGTTGCAGCCTTCGGAAGAGTCCTATCAGTGGCCATATGAACCATTACAGCCACCACAAGAATCTGCCCAATTCAATTCAGGTACATCTGTGAATAATGATAATATTATTCAATTACTCATCTCTTTGAACCAGGAAGTAGAAAATCAAACCAAGGAGATGGGAGAATTGAATAATCAAATGGGGCAGATTGTGGAAATCAAGGCACAAATTCAAGAGCAACGTGAACTCTCCAACTCACCTATTGAAAATTCAAAGGAAGATTGTGAAGTTAATGAAGCCATCACTTTGGAAGGTGATATGGAGGATGAAGCTGTTCCAGAACCTTGTGCACTAAGAAAAATGGTTGAAGATATCGAAGTGGCTGGAGACTATCAAGAATACATTCAAGAGACTGTGCAGACAATCAAGGCCCAAGAAATTGAGATTGATGACACGGAACAGGCCACAACCATCATAGTAAACCTGGCCCAGTTCAAAATCCCTGAAATATCCAAAGGCGTAGTTTTTATAATTGAGTTTGTGTCGGAGAAATACAATAAGCCATTTTCTCCAATTTTAATTTTAATTTTAATTTATACTAACACACTGATTTTAATGATTCAGGCACCCGCTCTTGAATTCAGACCACTGCCGAATCATTTCAAGTATCACCTCCCATTGAAAGATAAATTCCATGCTATGGAGCCGAGGGGAGGTTAATGGAAAGAATCGTCCGGCTAAAGACGTTAAATCAAGCGCTTCTTGGGAGGCAACCCAAGCAACCAGATTTGCATTTCTTAACCTTTACTTTGCAATTTTTGTTTTGTTTAGTTAGTTGTGTTATTTGGTTGATTTTTGTTTAGTTTGTGTTTAAATAAATTAAGGGCCTTGTTTATTTTAAGTGCGGATAAACAAAGTCTTTTTACATTAATTTGCATATTTTACATTACATATTTTAATTTGCTTAAAATAAACCAAAAATAAATAAATAAATAAATAAATAAAATAATAATAATAATAATAATAATAATAATAATATTAGTAATATATATATATATATATATATATATATATTTAAATAAACATAAAAGCAAAAAAATTTTACAATAATGCGAAAAACTAATAGCAATCATTGGTCATTGGTTAGGTGGCGCCTCAGAGGTCGACGGAGCTCCGGGAAGACGAAGAGCCAGAGTTGGAATCTCCAGAGCCGGAACACTTGGTGCTACTCTAGAGGACGAAGGCAACATAAACCTCGGGAGTAGCGCCATGAACCTTTCATGATCACTCTGGATCCGACCGTCCGACTCTTGCAGCTTGTCCAGCTTCCTCTTCATGCTGGTCGAGTAACTAGTTGCAAGCATGTGCAACTCCTTGTTCTCGTGCCTGAGTCCTCTGACCTCTTGCCGAAGACTTGCCACCTCCGCCATCAGCGACTCCACCTGACGAGTTCTGGCAAGCAGGCGCTGGCCCATGTTTGAAACTGAGCCTGCACTTTGGACGCTAAGAGCTAGAGATTCCTGAACGGCCAGCTCGTCCGACCGCCTAGATAGCATCCTATTGTCCCTTGGAGTGAGCAGATTTCTGGCAATCACCGTAGCGGTGATTTCATTCCTCATCATTGTGTCCCCGACTGTAAGAGGACCATTGGGGGATATGAAGGACGGATTCCAAATGTTGTTTGGAGAAGACGAGTCATCATCTTCTCCGACATTCAAGTTTAGGCGACGGTCGGAAGGGCAAGACATTTTTAGAGGGTGTTGAGGAGGAAGAGTTCGGAAAGATTAAGAGTGTAGAAGTGCAAGAAGGAGCTGAAAGATTAAGAGTGCAGAAGTGCAAGAAGAGAGCGGAAGGAGTATGAGTGCAGAAGTGTTTGAGGAAGGGAGTTCAAGTGTGATGTGAAGCAGAATTAGCGCCTCTATAAAAAGAAGCAAATCAAAAAGAGGCGTTCCTCTGAGGTTGAAGACGCGTCCTCGCGCAAATCAAAAGAGCCGTTTCCTTTCTCAAAAGCTGGGCTTGACTCAGCAATCATGTGGCTTCAGCTTTTCCAGTTTTGTCATCGCTCTCACATGCAGCTTGGAGCGTTGCGAAAACCACGAGCCGAACCCGGATTTGAACCCCGGTTTTCAAAAGATCATCATTCCAGTTTGTCGTCACTCGTCGCATGCGCAGTCAGCTTCGCGGAAATTACGGATGCTTTGTCAGAAAGCGCGTAACAGGTACTGTTCATCCATCCACCGGCTGCCGACAAATAGTGAGGGAATAGTTCCGGTTGAGGAAGAAAAATTTCTATAAGTCTCGACCTTCGCCTTCCACATCAAAGGCACACCTTCACACCCTCTCCACCTCTCAACCTCTCTTCATCTCCGATAATGTCTTCCCAAAGCAAAAGTATTTCATATCAAAAAGGTTAAAAGCAAAAGTATCTCATATCATGCTTTCTCCTCACCTTCATCTGAGGAACGTGGAGAAAGTGAGATCCTGATTGCTTACCTAGTCTTGCTCTCGAGTACTCATCTCAGACCCCTCCCAGCCCACTTCAAAAATAAACCTGTGTAGAGGTGCTTCTTCAAAAGCAAAAGTACCTCACAGACGAAGCAGGAGGAGTCTGAGTTGCTTCGAAGAGCAGATGAGTCTGGGTTGATCCAAGAGTTCAAGAAGATGCCACACCTGCGTGGAGACCGGACTACTTGAAGCATGTGGAGACAACGTGCTGATTCATCCTCAACTAAGCTGAGGAGCACTTGCAAGAAGGAGGCCCATCCAGTTCAAGATGAAAGCTGTGGAAAATCAACAGGCGACCAATGATCGCCTATTAGTTCTTTTCATTGTCTTTTATTTTCATTTTCTATTTTTCGTTTGCATTTTTCTATATTTTCTTGCGTGCTTAACTGATTTATTTCTTTTCTTTGCAGGAACTTTCGGTTATTTCCACCCTTGAAGTTGATTACAGAATTTAAGCTTGGGGGTCATCGCTTGAGTTTTCTGCAAATTAGGGAAGTTTTCAGCCCTTTTGCTTTATTTTGTTTCTTTTCATTTAGTAATTTTATTTTATTTTTATTTTTATATTTTTATTTGCTTATTATTGTTTTCTGACATTGGGGACAATGTCTAGTTTAAGTGTGGGGGTATCGAGTATTAAAAAAATGACCAAATTGAAAATTTTTGTACCTTCGACTTTGAACTGGTTTCATTTGTTTCCATGTTATTGCTTTTTGTTTTCTTAATTAGTTTTGTTTTATTTAATTTTTGTTGGAAAATTTAAAAAAATCCAAAAATATTGTCTTGTTTTCCTTATTGTTTTGAATTAAATTTTTATTAGTTTCCCGACCCAATGATATAACTGGATGAAATTTGAACCATGATTATCAAGAACTTAGTTAACATGTGTTGTATGAAATTCCTTATTCTCTTGTTAGTATTGTACATGTTTGATTATTCTTGAAAAACCAAATGCACATAGCCTTGTTGATGTGAAACTAAAGCATGACTTAAAGCTTCATATGTGAATTTAGTGACCATACACATCCTATGTGAGTTTTTGAGCCTATTGAAAGTGTGTGCATTTTTCATACACTCCTATTCTTTCATGTGTGATGAACTTATGTGAGATACATCTCTAGAACTTGCGTAACGATCTTTCGAAATATTTGTCATTGATTGCATGAACTTGAAAATGATAGAGGCATTAGGTTCACCACCATGGCCCAAATAACCATATTTCCCAAAGAAAAAAAAAATGATATCATTAGATTGCCTATTTGAGCCGTTTTGTTGAGCCGTTTATTTCTTATCACCATATATGTCTACCCTCATACCTCAAAACATGTTCCTTATCCTTTCCAAGCGAGCAATTTGAGACTGTCTTTTGAGAAATGTTTGTGAAGTACTTGGAAGGAGTTTGGCAAAAGAATAAGTGTAGGGGTATTTCATGTTTGTTTTTTTTTTAAAAAAGAAAAAGAAAAAAATGAGAAAAGAGAAGAAAAGAAAAAGAAAAAGAAAGATTGTATATGAAGAAAATAAAAAAAATAAAAAATAAAAAAGTTTTTAAAGTTTCAGTTTAAGGATGTGGTTGGAAGTGTTAGAAGAATCGTTGGAGAACTTGAGTTCTTATAAATCTCAACAAAAGAATTGCTTGCAATATAGCTTGGAACTTGTGTTTTCCTATTCTTTCGTTTCAATAGCCCTATCCCTAAGCCTCATTACATCCAATAAAAGTCCTCTTGATTTAAGTTTTGCAATTATGATTGTGGAGAAGTGATCTTTATGCAAGCTTATGGTAGAACTTTCACATTTGTTTCTTTGAGCGAAATACATTAAAACTAAACACATGTGTGATTGAGTGCATATAGTGTGAGAAGGTTGCTGGTTTGCATATGGTGATTTTAAAAATAAAAACTTGAAATTGCATTAGCATGGCTATCTCACACACTACACTTCAAGGATGATTTAAAGATTACTGCTAATATTTGAATAAGGAAGATGGACTTGGATTAGCTTGTTGGTGTTAGCTATGGTTCTTGCTGAATTATGTTCTTGAATTAAATCCTATGAGGGTCAAATAGGGGGAAGCTAATGTTTTTCATGTCATTACTTTTTCTGTTTTCTTTGTTTTGCTCGAGGACTAGCAAAAGGTAAGTGTGGGGGTATTTGATCGGATCATATTTATATACATTTTTACATCAAATTCACTCGTCTTTTCTTAGTTAGTTCGTTATATTTTGAGCTATTTACTTTGTTTTTGTGTTTTAATAGAATTTATCTAGCTAAGAAAATAAAAATAGAATAAGTGAAGTTTTAAGTGCTAAATTCGTCTAAACTATCTTGCTTGTTGAATAAAACTTATTATTTGGAAAATAATATTTATATATTTAAATATACATGCAGTCGGTGGATTTCAGAAAAGTAAAAGCAGAAAAATCATGAAGCAGCATGTGAAGGGGGGCTACCCTTTTCTGTTTTGCAAGAGGAGCACAGCTGGCAGCGCATCCAAAGAAGAGCTCCTCGGGGGAACCAGGAAAAGAAAGCTGCGAGGCAGCTGGGAGAAGAAAATATAAAGAAAAACAAAGCTGTCTCGGTGGGATTTGGCGAGAAGGCAGAGGATAATAAGGCTGCCAGCCTTAGGCAGCTGATGCGATAAATAAACTAACACACAAATTAAACCCTCTTGTTGTCAGATGTAGTATATATGCAAGTAGGGATCGTTCTAAACCGGGGATTAGGAGGGATTGCTAATCTATATAAAATGAACTTAGAAAACACTAAATAAAACTTAAAAAACACAAATCTAAAATCAAAACATTTAACTAGATTCAAATGATTCCAAATAAACTAGAATAACTTAAAATAAAATTAATAAATAAACTAAAACAAAATCACGAATGAATTTAAAAGATTCAAGCTATGAAAATTAACCAACTCTATACTAAATTAACTCAAAGAACTCAAAAGAAATCAAATAAGGTAGATTCAAATCAAAAGACAAAAATTGAAAAAGGGGGATGTGATCTTGATGAGAATAACTTGAAAATAAACAAATTGAAAACTAGATAGAATTAAGCACAAAATATGGTTGTGTGAATGGATGATGGATTAGCTAGAGGGGTTTCCTCCACACATGATACACTTGTATATAAACCAATTTTTAGTTGTTCTTTCGATAACTTATGAAACTCAACACTCCAAGTTAATTAGGTCCGCTTAAATTAACCTTCAGATTTCCCTAGAATCATTGAATTGGATGAATATGCATCGCAACCAAATCATTCCTAACAAGTTCTTTATATGAACAGCATGATAAAGACACAAGTTAGAATCATTACGTTTGTTGGAAATCATAAGCATCGACAAGGCATTTGTAACTATGAAAAGCATGATACTCCTGCCAGGAATTCACTTAACACGATTGTGGATAGCAACCTTCACTACTCTTGAATATAAGTTCATAACGATTAGGTGAAATTCCCTTATATTCTAGCATCAAACTTATGCATGAAAACTAAGCGTGCACTCTTAATCAACATACATAAATAAGTTATCAATCAAATAGTTAAGCGAATTGAAATCACAAATTATTAAATCACAACCAAAAGTAATTAATTCATAATGCAAATGTAATCATGGCTTTGAATCCCCCCTAGCAAAGAGGGGGGGTTTAGTTCCTCATAATCATAAAACAAAGGTAAATAGATTTATACATTGAACATAAAAGAAAGAAAGCACCTAAACGCTCCAACGATCCTCGTTGAGTGACAAGCACGTCCAAGCACTTTCCTTTCCTTCCTTTGATATGGCACAAGGAGTGGATGTGGTTTGAAGGTTTGGTTGTATGGAGGAGTGGATAGGGGGATGTATGGTGGTGTTTAGGATGGTTAAGGGGGGGTGGCACGGCTAGGATAGTTTATGGGCAGATTTTGTGGAGGAAAGAAAGGGTTTTGGCTAGGATAGTTTAGGGTGTGTGAAGATGGAATTGTTGTGTGAATTGGTGAGTCTAAGCCTTGCTAGAAGGCTTATTTATAGGTGCACAAAGGTAAGGAGCCACTCAAGTGATTTTAATAAACAAATAAAAAGCAAGAATTATTCATCAAAAACAACTAGCAACACATGCTTCATTGCAGAAATTTCATGTGGAAACAACTTGCATTCATCCTCCTTGGTCCATGCCTTGGATTCCCCTTGGTCTTCTCATGATGAATCAGCTAGAACACTTGCAAAACAGCTAGCACACTTGTATTTCATGATTAAACAAGCTAGCACACTTGCAAAACATAATCATTCTTCCAAGCCGTGGGTCATCCATGCCATGTGCTCTCTTGACCTTCCCTTACTAAAATGCCCATAACTTCTTCTAGAAAAATGATCTTAACAATCCGCGAAATGCTCCAGAAAATAGACATCTGTAGCTTTCCAAGCATATAAGGCTCATTCTCTAGTTCACTTTGGGCCGTTCGCAAATTGCTTCCAAAATGGGCTGATCCTGACAGGCAGTTTTGACCCATGTGCTCTCTTGACCTTCCCTTACTAACATGCTCATAACTTCTTCTAGAAAAATGATCTTAACAATCCGCGAAATGCTCCAGAAAATAGACATCTGTAGCTTTCCAAGCATATATGGCTCATTCTCTAGTTCATTTTGGGCCGTTCGCAAATTGCTTCCAAAATGGGCTGATCTGCACAGACAGTTTTGACGAATTTGTTACATAAAATCTCACTTGTGCTATTTTTCTTTTATTTGCTTGACAAATCACATAAAACACAAAATCAAAGTAAATAGCTCAAAAATATAAGGAACTAACTAAGAAAAGACGAGAGAATTTGATGTAAAATATATATAAATATGAGCTTATCAAATACCCCCACACTTAGCTTTTGCTAGTCCTCGAGCAAAACAAAGAAAACAAAAAGAAACAAAACACAATCTAAACCTTCCAACGTTACCTCAGGGATTTCTAATGCACATGTTAAAAATCATTACTTGCACAGATTTTGGTCATCAATATCCTTAAGCATACACTTAACCACAGTCACCATTTACTAGTTCTCTTTTAATCATTTAAAACATCATTTTGAATGTAATAACATGCTTTAGAGAATTCCCTCAATTCCTTACTAGATATGCACTCATTTTTCACTCAGATTTTCAAACTACATTCCCTACACTAGGTATATGTGAGAAGATTGATATACACATGAAAACTAAAACTCACATATTTTAACAAAGAAAGCTCTTTTCTGGAGTTATAAGTGAATATATGAATATGATCTCATGAAAGGAAAGCTACTACTTGGATGCAAGAACTAGTGACACCATATGCTCATACCAATCCCAAACTCCACATATTGAACACATAACACTCAAGATAGAAGTGTAAGGGTTGTAACGGAGCTAAGGGTGATAGGTTACAGCGAACAGATATGGAAAACAAGGGTTCTTAAAAACATAGTGAGCAATAGCAATGAAATCAACTTAGAATTCACTTTTGAATGCAAACTCAAATTTGAACACAAGGGGGGATTCATGCAACACTTAGGGTCAAATTCAAACTTTTGGACCCTTTTCTTCAACAATCAACACTTTCAAACTCATTCTTTCTTCTTTTCTTTTCTTTTCTTTTCTTTTTTTTTTTTTTTTTTTTTTTTTAAACGTACAAATGAGCTCAAAAATAACCATTCCCTCCCCCACACTTATTTTCTTGCATAATGTAACTCAAAAGGAATTAATTTTAAGTTATGCTCACTATATTTTAAGAACAAGGGGTGGACTGTCCTAAACTAGGATAGGTGAGGTTAATGTAGTTAACAACAAAACATAAGCCATAAGGGAAGTAAGGTTATTTGGCTATGGTGGCAACTACACAACTTCATCTTGATCGTGTGTTATGCAATTCAATATCATGCTTTGAATGAAACGGATATAAGTTCTAGCATTTAGTTCTATCATGATACGCATGCATTCTAAGTAGCAACCAAGCAAAGAATAATGAGATCATGCAACGACTTAAGAACACAAGAAATCACAGATTATAACTCTCCAAAAGAAGTAAAGGCTCAAGTCTCACAAGGATGTAGCGTTAGTTGAGTTTTTTTCCTTCAAGCATGTTACAAAAACTGATTTTAACCACTTTATAATCAAATGTGAGTTCATAAACATCAACTATAACTAAGCATAAGCCAAGAACATATCAAACTTCAATCCATGCTTGTAACTTTCTTTAATAGTTATGCAATTCAAAACCAAATCCTCATCATTGTGTTGGAAGGTACCTACGACACAAACACACCAAAACAACTCAAAAACAACTCTTTTTGGTATTTTCCAAACTTATTTTCAAATTTTTATGAGTTTTTCGGATTTTTATGCCACAACACACTAAAATGCTTCAAAACACACTAAAAACACTTAAAAACAGTGAGAAACAACATTGGAAGTGATAGGTGAATAAAACCCACGAAAATCATGCAAAAAAGATTGTTTACCCCCCCACACTTGAATCAAACATTGTCCTCAATGTTTTAAATAGAAACTCAAACCAAATAAAACAAACTAAACATAGAAGAATAGAAACAACAAAGAGAAAGAGTTAGGAACGCAAATCTGGAATTGGAGTGATTCCTAGATCTTCCTTTGTTGAATGCATGGGTTGCCTCCCACGAAGCGCTTTCTTTTACGTCTTGCAGCCGGACGACGAACGTCAATTACTCCCCATTGGAGCCCACGGGTTGGAGAGGAATGTCCTCCACAACCTGCCCCTCGAACTTCTCATGTGTTGGGTCAATGTATGGCAATGGATAATGATGCTCCCAAATTGGAGCATTGAACTTCCCAAAGTTAATAAAAACACTCCCACTATCACGGGTTTGATTTGGTACCTGCACCAAAGGAAGTAGCAACCTATCAATTGAATTAGAAATTGAATTAAGAGGAGGAAACTTACCCATATGTTGCAATGGAGACTCAAAAATCGTTGCTTGCTCAACAACTCCAGAAATGGTGCTTTCGGCCAGATTGGGTGCTTGGAGTGTAATGGCTTGCTCTTTGTGCTCCACCCCAATTCCTTCTTCAATGGTGGGTCTAGATGTATGTTCCTGCCTTATATTCTCATTCACATGAATAGCAAAACAAGAACGAACCTCATTAGAACACTTAACAAGTTCAGAAACTTTAAAATGAATCACATCACCATCAAATTCCATAGTTAATGCTCCCTTTGCCACATCAATCTTGGTGGATGCTGTTTTCATGAATGGTCGCCCAAGTAGGATTGGCAATGGGGATGAATGAGGTGATTCTTCCATGTCAAGCACATAAAAATCCGCGGGGAAAATCAAGTGATCTACCTGCACTAAAACATTCTCCAAAACACCTTTCGGATATGCATTAGATCGATCAGCTAATTCAATAATCACACCATCATTTTTCAATTCCCCCAAGTTCATAGATGCATAAACGGAATAAGGCATGACATTTATTGATGCACCTAGATCTAACATGGCATATTTAAAGCGAGTATTTCCAATTACACAAGGAATCGTAAAACTGCCCGGATCTTTGCATTTAGGGGGCATTTTACGTTGCAAGATTGCGGAGACATTTTCACTTACCATAACCACTTCTTTCTCTTGAATTTTCTTCTTTGTTGTACACAACTTCTTCAAAAACTTGGCACACTTCGGAATTTGCTTGATTGCATCAAGGAGTGGAATGTTCACTTGCACTTTCCGAAATATTTCTAGAATGTCTTTTTCATCCTCCTCCCTCTTTTGTTGCATGAATCTGCCAGGGAATGGGACATTTGGAGGAATAATATTAGTATGAACTGAATTGGACATGTTCTTACCTTTGTTGGACATATTAGGAGCCTCTTCAATCAACAACTTTTCATGCTCTTCGGAACTTGATTTGGATGGTTTTGGGTCTGATCCAACCTCCTTGCCACTTCTTAATGTGATTGCTTTGACAGTCTCAAAGCCACCTTTGGGATTGATCACCGTGGTGCTTGGTAACTTACCATTCTCACGGATTTGTCCCAAAAACTCGGCCATTTGGCCCATTTGCCTCTTGAGCTCATTAACCTCCTTCGCTTGATTCTGCATTCCCTGTGCCATTGTGGTTAATAATTGATATGCTTTATCATCATTCATAGACATACCTGAGTTGGTTTGGGATGATTGTGCTTGAGGAGGTGGTTGAGGTGCCATTGGCCTTGGAAAGAAACCCGGAGGTTGTCGGAATCCACTTTGTTGGGCAAGTTGTTGTGCGTCTCTCCATCTGAAATTGGGGTGATCACGCCATCCTGGATTGTATGTATTAGAGAAAGGATCACCCCTTGGTTGGTTTTGATTCCCATAACCCACGACATGGGCAGATTCCCATCCTCCATTTTCAATTAATTGAGGGCATTGATCAGATTGGTGTCCTTGAATGGAGCATACACCACAGATTGTAGTTCCTTGCGGTTTGGGGCCTTCAACAAACTGTGACAACATGGACGTAAGGTTAGCCATTTGGGATTGTAACTCAGAAATAGAACTTACCTCATTGACATGATGTGGCCGTGGGGTCTCTCTCTGCCCAACACCTTCATATTGTTGTGCGTTGAGTGCTCGATTAGCAATGAGAATTTTGGCATCCATGGGTGTCTTATCCACCAAAGCTCCTCCCGCGGATGCATCCAACATTTGCCGTTCAATTGGTAAGAGCCCTTCGTAGAAATATTGAAGAAGAAGCTCATCCTTCAATTGGTGCTGTGGACATGAAGCAACAAGGGTTTTAAAACGTTCATAATAAGTTGGAAAAGATTCACCTTGGTTTTGCTGAATTCCACTAATTTTCTTGCGAAGAAGAATGACTCGTGATGTTGGAAAGAACTTCTCTAAGAAAGCTCGCTTCATACTCTCCCATGATGTGACAGTTCCGGGAGCCAACTCGTACAACCAATCCTTGGCCTTTTCCAACAAAGAAAAAGGAAAAGCCTTCATCTTCAATATGTTGCTATCCACGTTCACCGGTGTCATACTTGAGCATACTACTTCAAACTCCTTCAAATGCTTATTGGGGTCCTCCATTGATAACCCATGGAACTTGGGTATGTGATGTAGCAAACTGGACTTCAACTCAAATTCATCGGTCTTCTCAGGGGCTGCCCTAGGGTATTGGATGCATAGGGGTGCGGTGTTGTCCAATCCCGAAGCTGAGAGCTCCTTGATTGTTCGGTTATCCGCCGCCATGACTTGTGGTTGCTCAACTCCTTGAGCCTTGGGCTCCTTTTCCTCTTCTACTTTGTTTTCCTCAAGCTCAGGTTCAAGATTGGATGGTTGAGCTTCTTGTTGTTTCTTTGTCCTTCTCAAAGTTCGCTCAAAGTCATTGTCAAAGTCAGAGATATGCTTTTGAACCGGATGAGAACTTCGAGTCATACACTAGTACCTAAGAAGCAAGAAGAATAAAGCAAAGTTACTATCTAAATTAAAACATAAAAAATAAAAAAAATAAAAAAGAAATAAGGGATTAGCAAAGTTGCTAATCCCCGGCAACGGCGCCAAAATTTGATGCGATAAATAAACTAACACACAAATTAAACCCTCTTGTTGTCAGATGTAGTATATATGCAAGTAGGGATCGTTCTAAACCGGGGATTAGGAGGGATTGCTAATCTATATAAAATGAACTTAGAAAACACTAAATAAAACTTTAAAAACACAAATCTAAAATCAAAACATTTAACTAGATTCAAATGATTCCAAATAAACTAGAATAACTTAAAATAAAATTAATAAATAAACTAAAACAAAATCACGAATGAATTTAAAAGATTCAAGCTATGAAAATTAACCAACTCTATACTAAATTAACTCAAAGAACTCAAAAGAAATCAAATAAGGTAGATTCAAATCAAAAGACAAAAATTGAAAAAGGGGGATGTGATCTTGATGAGAATAACTTGAAAATAAACAAATTGAAAACTAGATAGAATTAAGCACAAAATATGGTTGTGTGAATGGATGATGGATTAGCTAGAGGGGTTTCCTCCACACATGATACACTTGTATATAAACCAATTTTTAGTTGTTCTTTCGATAACTTATGAAACTCAACACTCCAAGTTAATTAGGTCCGCTTAAATTAACCTTCAGATTTCCCTAGAATCATTGAATTGGATGAATATGCATCGCAACCAAATCATTCCTAACAAGTTCTTTATATGAACAGCATGATAAAGACACAAGTTAGAATCATTACGTTTGTTGGAAATCATAAGCATCGACAAGGCATTTGTAACTATGAAAAGCATGATACTCCTGCCAGGAATTCACTTAACACGATTGTGGATAGCAACCTTCACTACTCTTGAATATAAGTTCATAACGATTAGGTGAAATTCCCTTATATTCTAGCATCAAACTTATGCATGAAAACTAAGCGTGCACTCTTAATCAACATACATAAATAAGTTATCAATCAAATAGTTAAGCGAATTGAAATCACAAATTATTAAATCACAACCAAAAGTAATTAATTCATAATGCAAATGTAATCATGGCTTTGAATCCCCCCCTAGCAAAGAGGGGGGGTTTAGTTCCTCATAATCATAAAACAAAGGTAAATAGATTTATACATTGAACATAAAAGAAAGAAAGCACCTAAACGCTCCAACGATCCTCGTTGAGTGACAAGCACGTCCAAGCACTTTCCTTTCCTTCCTTTGATATGGCACAAGGAGTGGATGTGGTTTGAAGGTTTGGTTGTATGGAGGAGTGGATAGGGGGATGTATGGTGGTGTTTAGGATGGTTAAGGGGGGGTGGCACGGCTAGGATAGTTTATGGGCAGATTTTGTGGAGGAAAGAAAGGGTTTTGGCTAGGATAGTTTAGGGTGTGTGAAGATGGAATTGTTGTGTGAATTGGTGAGTCTAAGCCTTGCTAGAAGGCTTATTTATAGGTGCACAAAGGTAAGGAGCCACTCAAGTGATTTTAATAAACAAATAAAAAGCAAGAATTATTCATCAAAAACAACTAGCAACACATGCTTCATTGCAGAAATTTCATGTGGAAACAACTTGCATTCATCCTCCTTGGTCCATGCCTTGGATTCCCCTTGGTCTTCTCATGATGAATCAGCTAGAACACTTGCAAAACAGCTAGCACACTTGTATTTCATGATTAAACAAGCTAGCACACTTGCAAAACATAATCATTCTTCCAAGCCGTGGGTCATCCATGCCATGTGCTCTCTTGACCTTCCCTTACTAAAATGCCCATAACTTCTTCTAGCAAAATGATCTTAACAATCCGCGAAATGCTCCAGAAAATAGACATCTGTAGCTTTCCAAGCATATAAGGCTCATTCTCTAGTTCACTTTGGGCCGTTCGCAAATTGCTTCCAAAATGGGCTGATCCGCACAGGCAGTTTTGACCCATGTGCTCTCTTGACCTTCCCTTACTAAAATGCTCATAACTTCTTCTAGAAAAATGATCTTAACAATCCGCGAAATGCTCCAGAAAATAGACATCTGTAGCTTTCCAAGCATATAAGGCTCATTCTCTAGTTCATTTTGGGCCGTTCGCAAATTGCTTCCAAAATGGGCTGATCTGCACAGACAGTTTTGACGAATTTGTTACATAAAATCTCACTTGTGCTATTTTTCTTTTATTTGCTTGACAAATCATATAAAACACAAAATCAAAGTAAATAGCTCAAAAATATAAGGAACTAACTAAGAAAAGACGAGAGAATTTGATGTAAAATATATATAAATATGAGCTTATCAGCAGCGATATAGGAGAGGGACGCGGTACAGGCGCACCGAGAGGAGAAGGGAGACCAGCCTTCATTGGAGAAAAAAATAAACAAGACTGCCACTCTGGGGCAGCGTGCGAGCTGAGAAACCGAGGAGCGAGCTAGAGGGGAAGCTGCCTTCTGGAAGCGTGAGGTGCAGGCACAGACGGAATAAAGAAAGAAACGGAGAGGGCAGCGCGCGGACTGTGAGATCGAAGCAGCAAGGCTGCCATTGAGCAGCCTGAAAAAGCGTGCATGGAATTCAGGGCAGCCAAGCTGCCAGGCGAATCAGAAAGCAGAAGCAACACACGGGAAAGCTGGTCCATTCAGACAACACCCTGGGTCAGGCGCACAGAATTGCACAGAAAATCCTTGCATCCCCAATTCGGTTTAATCCTTCCAAACTCAGTTTTAATTTCTGTTTTAAGTTATAAATAATGTGTAATTAATTTGTGTTGGCTAGAGGTTAATTCAAAGCCATGGATATATTTGTAATTTGAATTGATACCTTCAGTTGTGATTTCTGAGTTGTGATTTAATTTGCTTAACTGCTTGATTAATAACTTATTTGTGTATGTCGATTAAGAATGCATACTTAATTTACATGCATGAATTTGATGCTAGAATATAAGTGAATTTCACCTAATCGTTATGAACTTATATTCATGAGTAGTGAAGGTTGCTAGTCACAATCGCGTTAAGTAAATTCCTGGCAAACGTATCATGCTGTTCATAGTTACGAATGCCTTGTCAACACTTATGATTTTCATAGAACATAATGATCTTTAATCGTATCTCTATTGTGTTTTTCACGTAGGGAACTTTTGGGGAATAATTTGAGTTGTCGTATGCTGTTCATCCAATTCAATAACATAAGGAAAATCTGAAGGTTAATTTAAGCGTACCTAATTAATTTGGGGTGTTGAGATTCACAACTTATTGAAAGAACAACTGAAGGTCAATTTAGATTGAATATGTGTCTTGTGTGGAGAAAAACCCTCTATCCAGTCCGTCGCCTATCCGTTCACCTTAATTTCATGTTTTTGTCAATTCTATAATTTATTTAAGTTTAATTACTTCTCGTCCAAACCAAACCCCCCCATTATTAAATTATATTATTTAGTTAGTTTTTATTATTTTTAATCTTTTAATTCGATTTCCGTCCATTTTAGTTCCTAGTGTTTATTTAATTTGTTTTCTTTGTTTTGAGTCATTTTAGTGTGTTTTGAATTATTAGAGTTTTTAGCCTAATTTTGTGTCCTTGAGTCCTGTTTAATATTTTTAAATTAATTTAGAGTAGATTAGCAATCCCTCCTAATCCCCGGCCTAGAACGATACCCTACTTACATCTATACTACAATTGTCAAAAAGAGGGTTAAATTTGTGCGGTTTAAAATCCCGCCAATTAGCAATCCCTCCTAATCCCCGGTTTAGAACGATCCCTACTTGCATATATACTACAATTGTCAACAAGAGGGTTTAATTTGTGTGTTTGCTTATTCATCGCATCAATAACAAAAAAGTTATTAGCGTTTAAAGTCAAGGATATTTTGGTAATTTAACTTCATTTTAGAAGGCTCCAAAAAATCTTCAACAATGAGTAGTGCCACGTGTTCCTGGGATGAAAAAAAAAATGAGAGATGGATAGCAGTGATTGAAAGAAAAAGAGAGAAATGATGGGGGAGCTGACCAATCAGGGGAGGAAGGAAGAAAGGGAACGAATGGGAAGAGAGGAAAAAAGAGAAATGAGAGAGAGAAGAAGACATGTAACCCATTCCCTCATTCGACCTGCGACCTGACCCAGCAGGAATCCATGATTTCTGTCATATTTCACGGTGATTTTCCAGTGAATTGCAGCTATTCACCCCTTGGAATCGACCAAGCATCTTATCCTCTTCCATTTCCAATCAAAAACCAACAAAATTTGGGCTCAATTTTGTGAAACCCACACAGTGATTCACCCAAATCTGAAGCTCACTCTGTTAATAACCACCACCAATAGACTCCCCTCAACCCCAGGAGCAAAGGCCAAGCAATGGTTTAGGCGTTAGAGCTTTTTTGGAGTCGAATCAAGAACACCTATTTCAATGGTTTCTAGCAGATCGATCTGGATTTCAGGTGTTTTCCAGCCGAATTGGACTTTAGCTCCTTAATGAAAGTTTTTCCTTTCATTGAACTCTACTTGCCTGTAAAATTTGGTAATTTTTAGAGTTAGTTGAAAAATCGAGTTTCTGTTTGCTAGAAACCGCCACCTATGACGGCGCATGGCTAGTGAGCCAACACTGCTTTTTCATGCAAATTTTGATATTTTGAATCCTTAATTGTACCCATTTGATGTGATTTGATTGTGAAAGCTAAATGTTGAATAATTTCGGTAATAGAATATTTTTTGAAATGGATAAAAAAAATGGTTGGTGAACTATGAAAGGCTTGATCCCGTTCAAGTGTACGTAGGAAGTCTAATTGGGTTAGATGCAACCTTAAATAATTGAGTTTTGACCTCTTGTTGGGAATTAGAATGAAGAGAAGGAATTGGTGTTAAAATCAAAATATAAACCTATGTTTTTGCTAAGTAAATTTGGTGGTAGACTTTTGTGAGTAATTAAGGAATTTTAATTAATGAATAATGTGATGGTAGTAAATTAAACAAGAGTTTGAATTCGGCCTATCATTGGAATTATTTCCCGAAAATAAATATTTCGGGGGCGGGGCATTACAAATGGTGTTAGAGCAATTGATCCCACTTTATAATATGCGATATTATTGAGTTGTGGATGTAAATTATGAATTGCATTAATATTACATTATTTTTTAAGTTCTATGAGTATGAAGGAATATATGTTGAATGCATATATTGTGAATCATTATGCATTGAATTGAATGAGAGTACGAAAATTTTAAAATATCGTATTTATGTTATAGCTTTGAAGATGAGCACTTGATTAAAGTCTTGGATTAATCTTGAATGGAGTTGATATTATGCTATGCATTATGAAAATTTGAACGTTAAGATGATTGTGAAATTGTGACAAGTAAATAAAAAGTCGTATTATACCTTTGCTATTAAGAAATGTTGAATTGGGCAGAAAAGAGCCTGTGGATGTTGAATTGGGCGGAAAAGAGCCTATGGATGTTGTATTAGGCAGAAAAGACCCGTGGATGTCGATTTGGGTATGATAGCCCATGGAACGGGAGGAATGTTTGGTTGGGAAAAAAAGAGCCCATGGATATTGTTGGGCAAAAAGGCCCAGGATGTGTGATTGGGCAAAGTGGCCCAGGATGTGTGATTGGGCAAAAAGGCCCAGGATGTGTGGGGAAATAGCCCCGTTAAATGTGAAGGAATGGATGCGTGGGCACAAAGGCCCAATGTTTTCGGGATGGAACTTTATGTGTGGGTTGTGAGAATAAACTATTAAAGTTATATAAAATGTGTGATGTGTATTGGCTAGGTATATTACGATCTTTTACAGTCTACCAGTCACTGGTTGGGATAAAAAAATGAAAATAAATAAATAAATATGAATGATGAAATCATTGTTTTGTCAATGATAGTTATGGCTAGAAATTTTAAAATCTTATAGCCAATGGTAATTGTGGTTAGAAATTTTAATATTTATGAAACTCTTGATGGTCTATGGAATGGGAATGAAACTATAAAATCGAGGTTATGGTTTGTCCAATATAATTGGAATGGTGAAAGGAACATGAAGATTTTTATTCATTTAATATTGGTGGACATGAATAAAATTATGGAATGAGATTTTGAGTTCGTTTAATAGAAACGTTTTCCCAGTTGAGTTTTTACGTCTAATGAAATGAATTGATGGGGAAAGTTTATAATTACAAATTGATTGGTTTGGTTGTCACAGTTATGAGTTATCATTGTTGAATTTGTTATTGCAAACCAAACTGATGATGAGCACGTATTCTTGTGGCTATGTGATTACTAAGGTTTAGTTTTGTTGGTCAATAGAGTTGTAATATACTTAAATTTTTCTTCCTTGGTTGATGAAATGTGAATGGTACTCTGGAAGTGCAAGTCACTCATTTATTCGATATGTGGCTACACTTTGAAGTAATTTAAAAGAGAACCAATTGAAAGAAAGAAAAAGATAAGGTTTTAAATTTACTATGAATAATTTAGTTAATTGCAGAAATGAAGGAAATCATATAATGAGATTTTGATTTCGTTCCATGGTAACGGTATTGCGGATCTTATTTCAATATATACTGGTGAGTAATTATGTTTGAAATTCCAATGATTTTTGTTGGAATTTTTGATATTTGGTTTGTCAATTCTAATGGTTTGGTTTGAAATTTTGATATTTACTTAGCCACTGATGATTATGGCTTGAAATTCTGATATTTAATTGGCTGAGATGGTTATGGCTAGAATTCATGATATTTATTCTGCCAATAAATGTGACTGGGAATATGAGTATATGGATGAGAGCCAAGATGATTTATTTGTGGATTTCCTTATTTTTAGTTTGAATAAACTCATAGGCTGAGGTTAAGATTTTATTCGCTATAAATGGAATGGTGGAATTAGCCTTCAATTTCTTTTCGTAACACAATGGTTGAAATCTCGAGGATGAGATTTAATTTAACCGCCGGGGGGGGGGGGGGGGGGTGGTGAATGTAATATCTTGAAAATCTAAATATATGAATTAGATATTTAGAATTACGAATATGTGGAGAAAATAAAAAATAAATTGATTTATGGTTGTGAAAATTTGAATTGAGATGTGACATCCCACATCGCCCAGGGGAGTGATCCTTAAATGTATATTCCCATCCCTACCTAGCACGAGGCCTTTTGGGAGCTCACTGGCTTTGGGTTCCGTAGGAACTCTGAAGTTAAGCGAGAAGGGTGCTAGAGCACTCCCATGATGGGTGACCCACTGGAAAGTTGCTCGTGAGTTTCCAAAAACAAAACCGTGAGGGCGTGGTCAGGGTCCAAAGCGGACAATATCGTGCTGCGGTGGTGGAGCGGACCCAGAGTGTGGTGGTGGCCCGGGCCAGGATGTGACAATTGAATTGAGAACTTTTAAAATTTGTTTCCATAAATTATTATAATTTACATATTTGTAGTATTGAGATTTTATATTATTTTTTGAGGTCACAATTTATATTTTTGAATAAAGCTCGATCTCACGACTGCTTAGGAGCAAACCGTTTGTGAAACAACGTTATAACGAAGAAGTTATTAATGTTTAAAGTCAGGGATATTTTGGTAATTTTACTTCATTTTAGAAGGTTCCAGAAAATCTAGAGCAATGAGTTGTGCCACTTGTATGGCTAGGATGAAAGAAAAATGAGAGATGCACGGCTGTGATGGAAAGAATATGAGAGAAAGGATGGGGGAGCTGACCAATCAGGGGATGAGGGAAGAAAGGGAACGACTGGGAAGAGAGGAAAAAGAGAGAAGGGAGAGAGAAAAGAAGCCAGCCAACTTGTGTTCCCTCCCTCGACCCGCGACCCGACCCAGTGGGAATCCATGATTTCTGTTGCATTTCCCGGCGATTTTCCAGTGAATTGAAACCATTCACCCCTTGGAATCGACCAAGCATCCTATCTTCTTCCATTTCCACTCAAAACACAACGAAATTTGGCCTTGATTTGGTGAAACCCGCACGGTGGGTAAGATGAGTCTTGGCGGCGATTCACCTAAATCTGAAGCTAACTCCATCAATAACCACCACCAATAAACTCCCCTTAACCCCAGGAACAAAGCCCAAGCAGTGGTTGAGGTGTCGGAGTTTGTTTGGAGTCGAATCAAGAACACCCATTTCGAGGGTTTCCCGCGATCAAGGTGATTTTCAGGTGTTTCCCGGCTGAATTGGAATTCGACCCAGGTATGAAAGTTGTTCCTCTCATTGAACTTTACTTGCTTGTAAAATTTGGTTAGTTTTAGAGTTAGTCGGAAAATCAAGTTTTCGTTCGCCAAAAACTACCACCCAAGGTGGTGCGTGGCCAGTAGGCTGACGCTGCATTTTCATGCAAATTTTGATATTTTGAATCCTTAATTGGTACCCATTTGATGTGATTCGATTGTGAAAGCTTAACGTTGAATAATTCTGTTAATAGAATATTTTTGGAAATGGATAAAAAATGGTTGGTGAACAACGAAAGGCTTGATCCTGCTCAAGGGTACGTAGGCAATCTAACAGGGTTAGATGCAGCCTTAAAAAATCAAGTTTTGACCGCTTGTTGGGAATTAGAACGATGAGAAGGAATTAGTGTTAAATTAAAAATATAAACGTATGTTTTGCTAAGTAAATTTGGTGGTAGACTTTTGTGAGTAATTAAGGAATTTTAATTAAAGAATAATGTGTAATGGTAGTAAATTAAATAAGAGTTTAAATTGGGCCTATCATTGTAATTATTTCCCAAAAATAAATATTTCGGGGGCGGGGCGTTACATACTATTCTAGACCCATCAATGGATTTTTGCTTTCCTCCTTTTTCATTTAATTCTAGTGAATGATAGAAATAATATTGGTTGGAATCTTAAAGTAAGCAACTTTGTAGTTCATAATAGTTGGGATAACATTAAATTAACTACTGTAGTTGATGGTGACATCATTAGAAAAATTTGTCACATCCCCCTTCCTCTACAAGAGTCGAAGGACAATCACTCTAGTAATCACCTTACATTGTTGAAGAAAATGTGGAAGCTAACTATTCATCCTAAGGTTAAAATGTTTGCTTGGCTTATGATTCAGGAAAGATTGCAAACCAGAAAACGCTTAAGTCGTTTTGTTAAAAATATTGATAAGTTATGTTTACTATGTAATATAGCTGAAGAAGATCAATGTCATCTCTTGTAATCGTGTTTTTGCTACTAAAGTTTGGAGCTCAACTTTTGGTATTTTTAATATTGGTATTAGTACTAATGATAATTTTTTTGATTGGTTAGAATCCTTAAGTTCTAATAACAAAGACGACCTTTCTGATCTTCGTAAAGTAATTCTAAACTACTGGCAAATCTGGATGGAAATAAATAACTTAGTGTTCAGAATGTGCCCTCAGTCCCGGCGAGTTGTGCTTTTATCGCAGATAGTGTTGGTTCGTCTTTTCTTAAGGCTAATGGAAATTGTGACCCCAATGAGGCTTTACCTATATCTTCCTTTATTAAATGGCATCCTCCTGACCAGCATGATGCGATTAAACTCAATTTTGATGGTTCAGTTTCGAACAACCACGTTGTTGCTGCCATTGTGCTTCGTAATAGTAATTCACAAGTGATTGGGGCGGGGGCTCTTAATCTTGATGGTGCTACTATTTCAATAGCAGAAGCAATGGGTTTACGAGAAGAGCTCTAGTGTGCTAGGCACAAGGGTTTCACAAAAGTGATGGTGGAGGGGAACTCTAAACTCATCATTGAAGTTGTGCAAGGTCATTGGGGGATTCTTTGGAGAGTCTGATAGGAGCATATTTATGCTACTTAGTTAGCTTGTTTTCTTGCACTTACGTAGTTAGTTATCGTTTATTATAGTGATTTAAGCTATTTTCGTGTGTTTGTAGGTCCAAATGGCAAGTGAAGCAAGAAAGTGCGTTTTGGTGCATTTTAGAGCTAAATTGAGCTTAAATGGAGTACATGCATGTGGAGCACCATGGATGGACGAATTTGGAGCTAAAAGGAGCTAGGAATCAGTTTTGAAGATGAGGAAACAAGTTTGAGACAAAGAAGATAAGGAAAGTGCAAGAAAGGTGGAACATTATCCAAAACATTATCCATATCCTTATCTTATCCAACATTATCCAAACATGTTCCATAAAACATGGTACATGTTTTATGTCATGTTTTGTGTCATGTTCCATGTCTTGTCTCTTCTAAAGACATGCCTTATGTTTTATGCCTTATTCTTGCCTAAAAACATGCTGAAATGTCATTCTAGAAGCTTAAAACAGATTCCCTACAAAAGTGGCGCCTAAAACCTTTCTAGAAGGCCTTTGCCTTGCCTTGCAATCCATCCTCCTTTCCCTCCAAAACATGCCGCACCCTATTCTCTTGTCTCCCTTGGTTTTCTAACTTCTAGAAGGATTATCTTGGGCCTATGAAGCTGCCGCAACTTTCTTCCCTTTTCCCTTTGGATTTCTGAGTTAATTGGCCCTTTTCCTTGTGGATTTGGGTTAATTGGGCCATAAGCCTTGTCCCTTGTGAATTAATAAAACCTGCCGCACCTAGGAGCCCAATTCCTTCACTTATGCTAAGTCCAAGCCCTAATCTGATTGACCTAGGGTTTGTGGTGCCTATATATATATGTTTTAAAGTGTGCCGCAGGTTTCACCACCCATTCTCTCTGAAATTCACTCAGCCGCACCATCCTCTCATCAATTATTCACTCATTCATCCATTGTCCCAGAAACAAACCCTTGCCGCAAGCACCACACCACCATCTCAATTTGCCGCAACCACCATCCTTCACCGTGCATAACCCTTCAACCACCATAGTCACGCCACCTTCCCACCACCATAGCCACCTTGTGCCACCACCTTTGGAGGAGTTAGAACCTGTGCCGTGCAGTCCAAGGCAGGGAGAAGGCTTGCGCAAGCAATCTGCCACCATTGGAGTGTTTGGAGTTCTTTCTTTTCGTGTTTATGTTTTCATGTTTAATTTAACTTGTTGTTCAATTATGTTAAACATGTGGAACTAATTTCTTTTTAGTTAGAGGCGAATTTGAAGCCATGGACATATGTTGGTTATGATTTGATTTACTCCAGTTATGAATTCATGAACTATGGATGTGGTTTACTTCTCTGTGTTGATTAAGAACTTGTTTATGTATGTGGGTTGAGGGTCGACACTTAATTTGCATGCCTAAACTTGATGCTAGGATATAAGGGAATTTCACCTAATCGTTATGAACTTATATTCATGAGTAGTAACGATCGCTAGTCACGATTGTGTTTAGTAAACCCTAGGTTGAATTAACATGCGTATTCCATAGTTAGGGAGTTTGATGAAGAATAATTTGGTTGTGATGCGTATTCCATCCAATTCAATGAATTTAGGGAAATCTGAGAATTGATTAGTTCAATACAATTAATTTGGAGCATCGTCATTCATTGTTTGTTGAAATCATAACTGGGAATCAAATTATATGCATATGTTCATGTGTGGATAAGGACCCCTCTAACTAGTGTCTCATCATACTATTTCACCACAATCTGTTTTCTTTGAAGTTTGTTTACAAGTTTCTGTTTTAATTTCAAATTCGTCAAAACAATCCCCCATTTATTTTGAAGTGT
This sequence comes from Crataegus laevigata, assembly GCA_963580275.1. Taxonomy (NCBI): domain Eukaryota; kingdom Viridiplantae; phylum Streptophyta; class Magnoliopsida; order Rosales; family Rosaceae; genus Crataegus; species Crataegus laevigata. The sequence continues at coordinate 20,532,718 of OY756952.1, forward strand.
TAGATTAGTTAGAAATCAATTTAGTTTATGTTTTTAAGAGTCTTGAGTCTAGTTATAACCTGATTTCGTCTAATTTAGTGTTTGTGTTCAAAACTGCCCAGAAAGTGGTTTTAAGGCAGTTTTGAGTGTTTCTGTGCTGTTTTGAGTCTTTTGGTTTGTTTTAGTGTTTTAAACTCTAGTTTTGCATTCTTTGAGTCTAGTTTAGTGTTTTACACCTTGTTTTTACGTTTTTGAGTCAGTTTCACATTGGTTAGCATCCCTAGTTAATCCCCGGTCCAGAACGATCCCTACTTGCGTACATACTACAATTGTCATCCATAGGGTTTAATTTGAGTGTCAAGTTAAATTTCACATCAGAGTCAGCTCTATAATTAATGATATTTGTACCCTAGCTCAGTCTTTTAGTCATGTTGACTGGAAGCACGGAGACTTAAACTCACATTGGTCTCTCATTCTCGAATTCTCATTATTGGGATTTTTGTTTGCCTGATGTTGCTCTTCTTGCCTTTAATTTTGATTGTATTGGAAACGGTTGTAATAGAGGTTTTAGGTTTTAATGAATTTCTTTACATTAAAAAAAATAAAAAAGTGGACACATGGCCAATGGTAAGATTTCTGACAATTTTTTTTAGTCGGGAATGCGCGCCCACGCAAGAGTGTTTCCTATGTGCCAGCCGCAAAAAAAATTAATTCACATGGCTGACGTCAGCCTAATGTCAAGGAGGCCGGGTATTGGGTCAGTCAATTATGCGATTGGCATGATGCTTGCCTCCACTGAAGCCCTGCTGATTGGATGAGATGGAGTGGGTTTTTTTTGGGGGGTGGCTATGGGGAAAATGGACTGTTGCTCAGTTAATTAAGGGAGGGGTGAAGTTGCTCACATTTGTTAAAAGAAAGAAAAAAACCTTGCATGCCGAAAACATACGTATGCAAGCAATGTAAATGAAGACGTCTCTCAAAACAAATAACCAAGCCACTCAAAATTGTTCTAGCGTTGAAATATGTATGCTTAAAAGACCAAATACAGACACCACTTACGCCACAAAGTCACATATAGCGCAAAAAGGGACAAAGTATTTACTATGTAAGCAGTTTTTAAAATACCAGCATCGGTATTTAACATGGATATACAAATTTGTGGAAATATCGACAAATATATCGAATATCGATAACCACAATCACCATTACTTCTGTTGCTTCCACTCTTACCTTTAAATCCCAACCATCACACCTACTATTGGTACCGCCACAATACCCCCACAATTGTCGATGTCATCATCACCACTATCGCTGCGACCATTGTCTTCGCCATCACCCCACTAACATAACATGTCCATTTATGTCATTATATTCAAATATATCACTTATTTTAATTTTTGTCAAAATGCTGTTACCTTATTTTTCATACTCTCAACACTTTTAAAATATGCTCAACTGCTTTATTTTACAGTTGATTGTTCTTGAAGCACATCAGAAGTAATTTTTTTTTTCAAGTACAACAATCCCAAACTAGCCCTTTGTTAGGATGAGCTTAAAAAGCTCCATACTAACTTATTCTTTCACATCACTTAGTAATATAATTTAGTGGTATTCCTCTTCACTTGTAAGTTAGAGTTCTTAGGTTCGATTCTCGCCAAAGGTGAAGTTGAACCACATTATTAAGGCAAACTCATTCTAAGGTTTAACTCATTCCACACCCCCTTAGTGTAGATACTATCGTTTATTTAAAAAAAAAACCTATATAATTGACAAAATTTGATTATCAATGAAGTAATTAAAAATATCAATTTGTCTTCAACATAATGGGCTCCTAAGTTGTATGAGAAATGAATAGTAAGGGTCGAATAGAGAAAATCTATTTTCATTTACTTTCTAACTAAATGGATATAAAGCCGGACTTGTAGTCCGAACTATGGAAGACTGCGCTAAAAACACATTTGAAATGGTATGTAAGAATGCAATACGAAACACCTCCATTTCCATTAATCTGTATAATTGAACACACAAACCTCGCATTTTCCATTTTGTGGTTATACCACTTGGTTCTGAATGCTCAACTATACAAACCAACCATCTTCCCAAAATATCCCGAAACTCCCCTTTTGTTAGTCGTATTGCCTAACTTTGTCACCGATCACAAATTACCCAATAAGAATCAACAGCTTACAAAAGATTCTAACAATTCTAACGATTGCCATAGTTTATCAGGGCCAGAGTAAGAAATATCAAAATACGCGTATCTTAGAGGTCCAATCAAGAAATCAACAGCTTCGATCAGATTGAGTTACTCAAACGGTTTAGCGATGCCACCGCATTTTGTTGTGCTTCAAAAAATTAGATGAAGTCTGGCGACTTGGTTTAGATTGATCATTTATATTCTGCAAGACACAAAAACCTAATCCAAATGGAGATCAGACGAATTTCCTATAACCTTGGAGATTTGTACAGTCTAAAAATTGGCGTGCGTTCAAGTAATCATAACTTATCAGATGACACAATACTCGATCCTAGTTCAGATTCTCCAAGGGACCCATTTCCGTTCCCTCACCCGTCTCCGTAATCGCCCCCCCCCCACCCCCCCCCCCCCCCCCCTCTCTCCTTCAATCGACATAAGTACAATCAGTAGCCGCGGATGTGTTGGTTGACGGCGGCCCCTGAAAGAGTCAAGTTGAGAGCAACCACATCTCACACTCACAACATTCGTCTCAGATTCATACGTTGCCATACATACACATTCCCACACTCCTCGTACACTCGTAGCCATACATACACAAAAAAACAAGCACCAAAACCCACCAACAATCTGTGTTTTTGAGGGTGCTAAAGCCAATGTCCGACTTGGTGGCCCGCACCGGCCACCAGCAGCAGCGCTATGAGGTCGGTCACCGCCTCATCGCTGGGTATGTATCTCCTCTTTCTATCTCCCGACATTTTTGTCAATTTTGTGAACATGGTTGCTATTACATGCCTCTCATTTATGTTTTTATTGACTTGTATGTTGTATAATTTGTTAGCTGCATATGCATTCTAGCCTTGGAAATAAGTTAAATTTGCTAAGTCTCCCTACTTTTTGTCAAATTTGATACCTATCAAACCAAATTTCGCAACAGTGATATGGGTGTTGCATGTGTTTGTTATTTACGTGTTTTACGAAATTTCTAAAACTGGATTTGAAAGGCGTTGAACTGATTTGCTACTTCAGTGATCGCTTATGTATTGCCACTTAAGGCTTTGAATTTCTTTCAAAGCAAGATTTCATATAAAACTAGCTAGCTGTGATGTATTACCACTTTGATGTAAATTTAACTGCTTTTCGTAAAAATTATTGAAAGCTCTTGAATTAACTTCTGACATACACTTCGAGTCCTTTGAAGGAACATCTGACTTGCAATGTCTATCTGTTATACACATTCCAAATTATACCTATCCTAAGGAATATCAAGCCTGCAATCTTACTTTAATAAATCATAGGGTGGGTGGAAAAATGAAGAAACCGTTGAGGAAGCAGCAATACGTGAAGCTGTAGAAGAAGGTGGACTACGAAGGGATATAATGGTGAGAATTAACTGCTTGTTTGTCGTATATGCTTGGTAAAATTCCTCCATGTGGATATTTGTTTGTTGGATGGTGTATCGTCTTTGGATACGTTAACCCTAGTATTGGCAGTGAAGTCATCCTGTTAGACTGGAGAAGTATGTATGAATACACACACAGAGAAGAAAAATGGAAATGGATGCTTCTCTTTCTATAAGTCACGAGGAGCTATGGAAATCTCTTAGATTGCTTCTCTCACCCTCTCACACACAAGTTGTGCAAGAGGAATATTAGGGTTAGAGAGTGTTGGATCCTTTCTCTCTCTTTTCTTAAATCACAGCCACTCATCTAACTAATAACAAGGATCAAAGTTCACATGGCACTCAAGGCCTTTACAAATCAGAAATTTACACTTGGCATTCTTTGCACAAGTGGATACACCATTTAACACAAAAACTTATTCTAATAATATCAGCTCACTACTTATATAATTCAACACTCCTATTTAAGTTTTGAGCTGATTTCACTCCAAGTTTGTCTCTGAGGTAGCTGAAACGATCCTTAGACAGTGCCTTTGTAAAGATATCTGCAATCTGCTTATTTGTAGGACAGTAAACCAGATCAATGATCCATTCTTGTAGAGCATCTTTGATGAAGTGATATCTTCGATCAATATGCTTAGTTTTCTGGTGAAACACAAGGTTCTTTGTGATGGCAATTGTAGCAGTATTGTCATACTGAAGTGGAGTGGCCTTAGCTTGAAATTCACCAAAGTCTTCCAATACAAACTTGAGCTAAATTCCTTGTGCAGTTGCCTCTAATGCACTAATGCACTTTCCTTCAACAGCGGAGAATGCTACACAATTCTGTTTGATTGAAGCCCAAGAAAAAATCCCACTACCAAAGGAGAAAGCATACCATGTGGTGCTTTTACTGTCATCAACTTAACCACCCCCAGTCACTGTCACAGTAGCCCATTAGAATTGCATTTCTTCCTTTCACATATTCCAAGCCATAATCAAGAGTTCATTTGATGTATTTGAAAACTCTTTTTGCAGTTTCATAGTGTTTATTAGGGGGCAGTGCTGCAAGTAAACTAGCTGCATACTTCACATCAGGTCTTGTGGCTGTAAGATACAGTAAACTTCCAACAATTTTCCTATATTGCTCTTTATTTGCTGGACCACTGCCATCATCTTTGCTAAGCTTCTCAGTTGTAACCAAAGGAGTAGCAACAGATGTACATTCAATCAAGCCAAATTTGTTCAACAAAGATGCAGCATACTTTCTTTGATGAATAAAAATACTAGAATGAGTTTGAATGACTCTATTCCCAGAAAGTGATGCAAGAGTCCCAAATCTGCCATTTCATACTTTGTCATCATATCTCTCTTAAACTCCTCCAGTATTAGTTGACTATTCCCTGTGTACATAATATCGTCTACATATATAGACAAAATCTGAATTTCTTCCTTTCCTCTAGTTTTGGTATAAAGAGTGGCCTCATTTTGACTTTTTTCAAATCCACATTGAGCAAATTGTTTATTTCACTGTACCAAGCCCTCGCTGCCTGTTTTAAACCGTACAAAGCTTTATAAAGCTAGTACACTTTGTCTTCACTCCCGTTGACTACAAAACCATCTGGTTTCTCTACATAAACCTCATCCTTTAATACTCCATTTAAGAAAGCAGACTTAACATGGAGTTAGTACAAATTTCCAACTCTTATGTGCCGCTAATGCAACCAGTGTTCGAATTGTATCCAGTCTAGCCACAGGTACAAAGGTCTCATTATAATCAATACCTGGTTTTTTAGCATAGCCTTTGGCTACCAGCCTTGCTTTATTCTTCTGCACTGATCCATCAAGATTAAGCTTGGTCTTAAACAGCCTAATTATTAGTTGGTCTGTTCACTAGCTCCTATGTTGCATTCTTTTCAATCATAGATAGTTCATCTTCCGTAGCCTTCATCCATGATGTTGGAAATGTGCCCTAAAACCAATCATATGATGATACTTTGCGGACATTTCACATGTTAAACTAATCTAGTTTAATATAAAGGGCAAAGGTTATTGTTTTAAGCTGTCTCATATAAATGTTATATGCTTAAACGATAAGTCCAAGGAATATGTGATTAGGAGAATGTAATCTAAAGAAGTTAGATTCATGAGACCATTCTCTTTTCTATACATATCCTAAACGTTCCTGATCATAGGATTGCCAATTGGGCATTGACAGTCCGTTAAGATCAGTATGTGCTATGTCTTCTCTTAGGGAGAGTGATTGGTCTCAAGTCATTGGTGTGACTGACACCAAGACAAGCACGTAGGTGCTCAATAGAGAATGAGTCCACTGAACACGATCAACGAGGAGTTCTCATACTCATATCACATGAGAACTCATGGTTGGGATAATGCAAAGTAGTCCTTTGACCTGAGGTATCATAGTTGTCTTGTGGTTAGGTCCTTGATCTTTGACTATGTCAATGTCACTCTATCAGAGGGTGTCCACGGCATAGTTGGTGTTAAGTCACTTAGCCATAGAGGCAAGTGAATGCGCAACAAAGGATCTCTAACCTTCAAACTGTTTGAGGGAGAATACTCTATGATATGATTTAGAATCTCTGGCCAGAGTACGAAAGAGATTTGAAAAGTCGTTCTGAATCACATTCAAAGTAATCATATAAGTAAATGAATCACATTGGATAGTAGACATGAATAAACTATCAAACCAAACAATGTGGTCAAGAGTGTTGAATTAGAGAAAGACCGTATTGCATTGTAATCCTAAACTAAATAGGTTCTCCACCTCTTCTGATTAGCTTGGGTAGCCATGACATACTGCTAGGTGTCACTCATGGTTTGTGGAAGCTCTAATAGTGAGTAATCACTAAAGGGCGAATTGAAAGTAAGTTTCAATTCACAATCGATTTGAAAGAGTTCTAAACGCCCACTGCCTCGCTAAAAGGAACCCAATGGATCGTACACTGAGTAAGGTAGAGATTGAAGAAACAACAGAGATGAGTAAGGATAATTAAATGGTTTAATTATTTATGGCTAGGATTAATTAATATGTTAATTAATCAAACGAATAAGTTCGTTATAGACCTCGGGTTAGTTTTGGGCCTCAAGGCCCAATGGTCTTCAAACGTTAAGCCCATTGACTTAAGTTGTATGACAACTTAATGACTAATAAAACATAAGGGCACAAACAGCCCAATAAACCCTTAAGGCCGGCCATGATGAATTGGAGTGGGTTTTTGGACTTATTCCAATGAAGGTAGGTATAAATATGACTTTATAGCCTTTTCTTCATTAGGATTTCTTTTGGAGAAAAGACGAGAACACTTCTCTCCCTTTTCTCTCTAAGTGGCCGGCCCCCTTGGAGGGGATTAACTAGCATCTAATCCTCCTCCAAGGTTACTCATCTCTTCTAAATGCTCTCCTTGGTGTGGAGACTTAGAGGTTCCCTTTCTTGGGAACTTGGAGAATCCATTCTACCATCCTCCACCAAGAAATCCATGGAGCTAAGAAGCAAGGAATGAAGGCCCTCTCCTTGGGTGATTAGCCTTTGCTTATGCAAAGAGGACTCAACAAAGGTATAAGAATTCTCAACTCACTTTGTTCTTGAGTTGAGTCTTGGTTCACCTATCTACTAGGCTTTGAATTTCATGGGTTAAGTTTTGTTTTTGAGTGCATATAAACATGATTCCGCCTTTAATTGTTAATTGCATGTTGTTGATGTTGCTCAAATGAATTTGTTTTTCACAAATGTTCCTTCACATGATTCATCTTTGGCTGCCTCATCAAAATTTTCAGGTTCCATAATACAAAGATTGCATTGAGCTAGAATATCATCCAAGTTCCTCCACCTCAATGGAGTATGATCAAATGCTTGAGACTTTTTCATGCTACTATTCACATCAGTTATTGATTCATGGGGAGATGACTGATGCGATGTAAACAACACACAAATTTAACCCTCTTTTTGATAGTTGTAGTAAAGATGTAAGTAGGGTATCGTTCTAGGCCAGGGATTAGGAGGGATTGCTAATCTACTCTAAATTGATTTAAAAATATTAAACAAGACTCAAGGACACAAAACTAGGCTAAAAACTCTAATAACTCAAAACACTCCAGAATGACTCAAAACAACTCAAAACAGCCAACTTGACTCGAACAAGACACTAGCGACTGATTTGGACGGAAATTTACTTAAAAGACTCAAAACAATGAAATCTAACTAAATAATACAATTTAACAATGGGGGGGGGCTTGGTTTTGACGAGAAGTAAACTAAACTTAAATAAGTTGCAAATTTGACAAAAGCATGAAATTAAGGTGAATGGATGGGTGATGGACTAGCTAGAGGGTTCTTCTTCACACATGACACATATGCAACGTAAATTAATTTTCAGTTGTTCTTTCGATAAATTGTAAATCTCAACACTCCAGATTAACCGTGAACAGCACTTTTTTAATCTTCAAGTTTTCCTTAAATTATTGAATTGGACGGAAAAACGCTTACAACAATTCAAAACATTCTTCAAAAGTCCCCTACGTGAAAAACACAATAGAGATACAATCAAAGATCATTAAGCTTTGTGAAAACTATAAGCATTGACGAGGCATTCGTAACTATGAAAAGCATGATACTCTTGCCAATAATTTACTTAACTCGATTGTGGATAGCAACCTTCACTACTCATGAATATAAGTTTATAACGATTAGGTGAAATTCCCTTATATTCTAGCATCAAATTCATGCATGCAAACTAAGTATGCATCCTTAATCAACATACAAGAATAAGTCATCAATCAAGCAGTTAAGCAAATTAAATTCACAACTCAGAAATCACAACTGAAGGTAATCAATTCATATTACAAATATATTCATGGCTTTGAATTAACCTCTAGCCAAAACGAATTTAGTTACACATTATTTTGAAATTAAAACAAAAATAAAACATAAGGTTGAGAAGATAAAACCAAATGAGGAGTTTCTTCTTCTCTGCTCTGCACCGAGCTTTGCCATTGCCTCTGTTGTTGCGCCTTTGTGATTCACGCTGCTAAAGCAGCTGTGTAGTGCCGCTGCTTTCTGATTGGCGTGTGCCTTCCTGCCGCAGAATTTCCGTATGGCTTGCTTATCTGTTTCACCAATTGGGCGCTGCCCCTTGGCAGCTATTTCTCTCCTCCAAAACTAAAAGCTGGTCCATCTGTGTCGTGCCCTTTAAATCAAAGGTTGGCCTCAGTATTGCTGCCTTCTGTCTACGCTGCACAGGCAGCTTCCTCGTGCACTGCCCCGTGCACTGCCTTCCTGATTGGCACGCTGCCCAGAGGCAGCTTCTCTCCTCCTGCGCCTGTTCTGTCTGTGCCTCTGTGCACTGCACAGACTGATTGGCTCTCCCCGCTGCCTCTTGGCAGCCTCATTGGGCTACGTGCTACCTGTGGCAGCTTGTTCTCCTTTTCCGTGTAGCTGCCAAGGTAGCTTTGCCTTCCTCTTTTTTTTTTTTTTTTTTCTGGCTGCCAAGGCAGCCTTTTATCTTAGTCTCCGTGTAGCTGCCCTCCACTCTCTCGTCCGTAGCACCCTGTATTCTTTTATTCCCCACCTTACACGCTGCCTTCCCATAATGAATGCACTCCTCCTGATAGCTTCTTGTGCCCACTTTGTGTCCCAGCCTTCTTTTTTGCACTCCTTCTTATTGCATATCTGCCTGTCTTCCTTTTTATTTTATTTTTTTATATTTTCTTTTTCTTTTCTTCCATGCTGCCTTCTGATTTTTCTAATGCTACAACATCAAATAAGTGGGATTAAAAATCCCATTGTCCATTGAGTGATGACGAGAAAGCAAAGCACAATACTTTCTTATTTTTATTAACCAAATAGAGTGGGGAAGGCAATTTTGACGAATTTATTATTTAAAACTTTACTTGTTCTATTTTTATTTTCTTTGCTTACAAATTCTATAAAACACAAAAATAAAGTAAATAGCTCAAAAATATAAAGAACTAACTAAGAAAAGGCAAGTGAATTTGATGTAAAATATATATAAATATGAGCTTATCAAATACCCCCACACTTAGCTTTTGCTAGTCCTCGAGCAAAATAAAGAAAACATGAACAAGTAGTAACATGAAAAACATTAGCTTCCCCCTATGTGACCCTCATAGAATTTCATTCGAGAACATAAATCATCAAGAACCATAGCTAGCACCAAACAAGCTAATCCAAGTCCATCTTCCTTATTCAAATATTAGCAGTAACCTTTTAATCATCCTTGAAGTGTAGTGTGTGAGATAGCCATACTAATGCAATTTCAAGTTTTTATTTTTAAAATCATCATATGCAAACTAGCGACCTTCTCACGAGACATACACTCAATCACACATGTGTTTAGTTTTAATGTGTTTCGCTCAAAGAATCAAATGTGAAAGTTCTACCATAAGCTTGCATAAAGATCACTTCTCCACAATCATAATTGCAAAACTTAAATCAAGAGGACTTTTATTGGATGTAATGAGGCTTAGGGAGAGGGGTATTGAAATGAAAGAATAGGTAAACACAAGTTCCAAGCTACATTGCAAGCAATTCTTTTGTTGAGATTTATAAGAACTCAAGCTCTCCAACGATTCTTCTAGCACCTCCAACCACACCCTTAAACTGAAACTTTAAAAACTTTTTATTTGCTTTGTATACAATCTTTCTTTTTCTTTTTCTTCTCTTCTTTTTTTTTTTTTTTTTTTTTTTTTTTTTTTTACTAAATACAAACATGAAATACCCCCACACTTATTCTTTTGCCAAACACCTTCAAAGTACTTCACAAACATTTCTCATAAGATAATCTCACATTGCTCACTAGCTCGCTTGGAAAGGGTAAGGAAAAATGTTTGAGGTATAAGAGTAGACATATTTGGTGATAAGAAATAAAAGGCTCACATATACGGCTCAAATTGGCAATCTAATGATAATAATTTTTCTTTGGGAAACATGGTTATTTGGGCCATGGTGGTAAACCTAATGCCTCTATCATTTTTAAGTTCCTGCAATCAATGACAAATATTTCGAAAGATCGTTACGCAAGTTCTAGAGATGTATCTCACATAAGTTCATCACACATGAAGGAATAGGAGTGTATAAAAAATGCACACACTTTCAATAGGCTCAAAAACTCACATAGGATGTATATGGTCACTAAATTCACATATGAAGCTTTAAGTCATGCTTTAGTTTCACATCAACAAGGCTATGTGCATTTGGTTTTTCAAGAATGATCAAACATGTACAAACTAACAAGAGAATTAGGAATTTCACACAACACATGTTAACTAAGTTCTTGATCACCATGGTTCAAATTTCATCCAATTATATCATTGGGTCGGGAAACTAACCAAAATCTAATTCAAAACAATAAGGAAAACAAGATAATATTTTTGGATTTTAAAATTTTCCGAAAAAAATTAATATATAAAAAAAACAAAACTAATTAAGAAAACAAAAAGCAACAACACGGAAACAAATGAAACCAGTTCGTAGTCGAAGGTACAAAAAATTTCAATTTGGTCATTTTTTATACTCTTTACCCCCACACTTAAACTGGACATTGTCCTCAATGTCATAAAACATTATAATGCAAAATAAAATGATTAAATGAAAAGAAACAAAATAAATCAATAGGACTGAAAACTTCCCTAATTTGCAGAAAAATCAAGCGATGACCCCCAAGCTTAAATTCTGCAATCAACTTCAAGGGTGGAAATAACCAAAAATTCCTGCAAAGAAAAGAAATAAATCAGTTAAGCACGGAAGAAAAGTAGAAAATGCAAACGAAAAAAATTGAAAATGATAATAAAAGACAATGAATAGAACTAATAGGTGATCATTGGTCGTGCTTGTTGATTTTCCATAGCTTTCATCTTGAACTGGATGGGACCTTTTTTTCTTGCAAGTGATCCTCAGCTTAGTTGAGGATGAATCAGCACGTTGTCTCCACATGCTTCAAGTAATCAGGTCTCCATGCAGGTGTGCATCTTCTTGAGTTCTTGGATCAACTCAGACTCATCATGCTCTTCGATGCAACTCAGACTCCTCCTGCTTCGTCTGTGAGATACTTTTGCTTTTGAAGAAGTACCTCTACACAGGTTTATTTTTTAAGTGGGCTGGGAGGGGTCTGAGATGAGTACTCGAGAGCAAGACTAGGTAAGCAATCAGGATCTCTCTTTCTCCGTGTTCTTCAGATGAAGGTAAGGAGAAAGCATGATATGAGATACTTTTGCTTTTAACCTTCATGAGGTGCTCCAAAGGATGAAGAAAACTGAGTAACTCGAGAGGTTTCTTTGGGAATACATTCTCAGAGATGAAGATGTGTTGAGAGGGTGTGCCTTTGCTATGGAAGGCGAAGGTAGGTACTTATAGGAGTTTCTTCACAATCAGAACTATTCTCTTACTCTGTAGGCAGCCGATGGATGGATGAATAGTAAAAATTACGCGCTTTCTGACAAAGCTGCCCATAATTTCCGCAAAGGTGAAAGTTGCATGTGACGAGTCACGACACGTCTGGAAAGTCGTGGATCGGCTCGTGGTTTCTAAGCAAGCCCGACTTTTGATAAAGGAGTCCGGCATTTGAGAAATGAACGCCTCTTTTGAGAAAGGAGTCCGGCTTTTGAGAAAGGAGCGTCTCTTCGATTTGCGAGCGGACGCCTCTTCGATCTCTGAGTACCGCCTCTTCGATCTCTGGGTAGTGCCTCATCAATTTCTTCTTTTTATAGAGGCATTAATTTTGCTCCATAGCACACTTGAACTACTTCCTGTAAACACTCCCTTCTTGCACTTCTGCAATCTTAATCTTTCCGATCTTTTCTTTCTCAACACCTTTCGAAAATGTCTTGCCCCTCTGACCGTCGCCTTAACTTGAATGTCGAGGAAGACGATGACTTGTCTTCTCTGAACAACATTTGGCATCCGTCCTTCATATCCCCCAATGGTCCTCTTACAGTTGGGGACTCAATGATGAGAAACGATATAACCGCTACTGTGGTTGCTAGAAATCTTCTCACTCCAAGGGACAATAGGATGCTATCCAAGCGGTCAGACGAGCTGCCTGTTCAGGACTCTCTGGCTCTCAGCGTCCAGTGTGCAGGCTCAGTTTCAAACATGGGCCAACGCCTCCTTGCACGATCTAGTCAGGTTGAGTCACTGATGGCTGAAGTGGCTAGTCTTCGGCAGGAGGTCAAGGGACTCAGGAACGAGAATAAGGAGTTGCACATGCTCGAAACTAGTTACTCAACCAGGTATGAAGAGGAAGCTGGACCAGCTGCAGGAGTCGGACGTTCGGATTCAGAGTGATCATCAAAGGTTTATGGCGTTACTCTCGAGGTTTATGTTGCCTTCGTCATCTGGAGTTGCACCAAGTGTTGAGGCTCCGGAGAATCCAACTCTGGCGCTTCATTTTTCCGGAGCTCCATCGACTTCTGAGGCACCACCTGACCAATGACCAATGAATGCTATTAGTTTACACATCATTGTAAAATATTTCTGCTTTTATTTGTATATATATATATATATTTTTTTTTTCAAGCCGTTATCATTTCCAAAAAAAATCAATGTAAAAACGTCCATGAAAATCAAAATCTTATTTATCCTCCCCTACACTTAAAATAAACCTTGCCCTCAATGCTTTAAACACAAACTAAACAAAAATCAACCAAATAACATAACTAACTAAACAAAACAAAATGAAAGTAGTGAAAAGAAGGGTGTAAGAATGCAAATCTGATTTGGTTAGCAATTCCAAAGTCTCCCTTCGTAGAATGCATGGGTTGCCTCCCAAGAAGCGCTTGCTTTTACGTCTTGCAGCCGGACGAAACTTTCCACTAAACTCCCCTCGGCTCCACCGCATGGAATTTATCTTTCAATGGGAGGTGATACTTGAAATGATCCGGCAATGGTTTAAATTCTAGGGTGGGTGCCTGAATCATCAACAACATGTAAGTATAAAATAAAATTGAAATTGGAGAAGATGGCTCACTTTCTTTCTCTGACACAAACTCAATGACAAACACTACGTCCTTGAATGTTTCAGGGACTTTAAACTTGGCCAGATTTACTATGATGGTTGTGGCTTGTCCCGTGTCATCAAACTCAACTTCTTTGGCATTGGTTGTCTCAACTACATCCTCTTTGATGCATTCAACATATTCTCCGGCCACTTCCTTATCTTGAATCCTTCTTCTTGGTGTACAACTCTCTTCAAGCAATTCGACACAATCTGGAACTTGATTTGGTACACCAAGAATTGGGATCTTACTTTGCACCTCTGGAAGAGCTTCCACAATGTTTTTTTCACTCTCTTTGATATTTGGAATCAAAAACCTGGGAGGAAAAGGGACATTTGGTGGAATGGGGTTAGAATGAATTGAATTTAGAACTTCCTCACCTGAGTTGGACGGCATAGGGACTTGAGGGGTTTGTGACAAGAATTCTTCTAAACTGCCCATGTTATCTTCCTCATCTTCTTCTTGCAGTAGCAATTCATCCAAGTTTGGGCTATGTTTGAATGGTTCTGGGACAGCTTCAACCTCTATATCACTTCCCAAAGTGATGGCTTCATCGATTTCAACATCTCCTATTGAATTTGCAATGTTGGACTTGGAGAGTTCACATTGATCTTGAATCTGCGCCATGAATTCCACAATCTGCCCAACTTGCATATCCAATTCGTCCACTCTTTTGACTCGATCTTGCATCTCCTTGTTTTGATTTTCTACTCCCTGATTCAAAGAGATGAGTAAGTTATTAAACGTATTATTATCCAAAGACGTACCTGAATTGAATTGGGCAGATTGTTGTGGTGGCTGTGATGGTTCATATGACCATTGATAGAACTCCTCAGATAGCTGCAATTGTTCTTCTTTTTGTGAACCCTGTGTCAAAGAGATTAGTCCTTCAAGAATTTCATTATAATTCATGGGCATACTTTGATTCGATTGGAATTGTTGTGGGGGATGCTGTGGTGGCTGCATAGGTCTTAAATAGAACGCTTCATCTTGCTGCCAATATCCACTTTGTTGAACTTGTCGCGATTCTCCCCACATATAATCTGAATGATCTCTCCAATCCGAATTGTAAGCGTTGGAAAACATGTTGCCCCTTGATTGGCTATGACCTTGATATCCCCAAACATCTTCATTTGCAGAAAATTGAGGACACTGATGAGTTTGATATCCTTGCCTATAGGGCACATCAAATGTAAGGACACTTGGCACTGTGGTCCTTTCGGCATTATGAGTCAATTGAGAAGTGAGATGCACCAATTGAGCTTTAATGCTCGCAAGTGCCATGTCTTGCTACATTTGTACCTAAAATCAAAGAAACAAAACTAAATCAAATATCAAAAGTAAAAAAAAACACAAACATAAACAAAAACAAAAACACAAATAGAAATAGAGGGATTAGCAAAGTTACTAATCCCCGGCAACGGCGCCAAAAATTTGATGCGATGTAAACAACACACAAATTTAACCCTCTTTTTGATAGTTGTAGTAAAGATGTAAGTAGGGTATCGTTCTAGGTGGGGGATTAGGAGGGATTGCTAATCTACTCTAAATTGATTTAAAAATATTAAACAATGAAATCTAACTAAATAATACAATTTAACAATGGGGGGGGGGGGCTTGGTTTTGACGAGAAGTAAACTAAACTTAAATAAGTTGCAAATTTGACAAAAGCATGAAATTGAGGTGAATGGATGGGTGATGGACTAGCTACAGGGTTCTTCTCCACACATGACACATATGCAACGTAAATTAATTTTTAGTTGTTCTTTCGATAAATTGTAAATCTCAACACTCCAGATTAACCGTGAACAGCACTTTTTTAATCTTCAAGTTTTCCTTAAATTATTGAATTGGACGGAAAAACGCATACAACAATTCAAAACATTCTCCAAAAGTCCCCTACGTGAAAAGCACAATAGAGATACAATCAAAGATCATTAAGCTTTGTGAAAACTATAAGCATTGACGAGGCATTCGTAACTATGAAAAGCATGATACTCTTGCCAAGAATTTACTTAACTCGATTGTGGATAGCAACCTTCACTACTCATGAATATAAGTTTATAACGATTAGGTGAAATTCCCTTATATTCTAGCATCAAATTCATGCATGCAAACTAAGTATGCATCCTTAATCGACAGACAAGAATAAGTCATCAATCAAGCAGTTAAGCAAATTAAATTCACAACTCAGAAATCACAACTGAAGGTAATCAATTCATATTACAAATATATTCATGGCTTTGAATTAACCTCTAGCCAAAACGAATTTAGTTACACATTATTTTCAAATTAAAACAAAAATAAAACATAAGGTTGAGAAGATAAAACCAAATAAGAAGTTTCTTCCTCTCTACTCTGCACCGAGCTTTGCCACTGCCTCTGTTGCTGCGCCTTTGTGATTCACGCTGCTAAGGCAGCTGTGTAGTGCCGCTGCTTTCTGATTGGCGTGTGCCTTCCTGCCCAGAATTTCCGTATGGCTTGCTCCTCTGTTTCACCAATTGGGCGCTGCCCCTTGGCAGCTATTTCTCTCCTCCAAAACTAAAAGCTGGTCTCTCTGTGCCGTGCCTTTTAAATCAAAGGCTGGCCTCAGTATTGCTGCCTTCTGTCTGCGCTACACAGGCAGCTTCCTCGTGCACTGCCCCGTGCACTGCCTTCCTGATTGGCACACTGCCCAGTGGCAGCTTCTCTCCTCATGCGCCTGTTCTGTCCGTGCCTCTGTGCACTGTACAGACTAATTGGCTCTCTCCGCTGCCTCTTGGCAGCCTCCTTGCGTTGCGCGCTGCCTGTGGCAGCTTGTTCTCCCTTTCCGTGTAGCTGCCAAGGCAACTTTGCCTTCCACTTTTTTTTTTTTTTTTCTGGCTGCCAAGGCAGCCTTTTATCTTAGTCTCCGTGTAGCTGCCCTCCACTCTCTCGTCCGTAGCACCCTTTATTCTTTTATTCCCCACCTTGCACGTTGCCTTCCCATAATGAACGCACTCCTTCTGACAGCTTCTTGTGCCCACTTTGTGTCCCAGCCTTCTTTTCCGCACTCCTTCTTATTGCATATCTGCCTGTCTTCCTTTTTATTTTATTTTTTTATATTTTCTTTTTCTTTTCTTCCATGCTGCCTTCTGATTTTTCTAATGCTACAACATCAAATAAGTGGGATTAAAAATCCCATTGTCTGTTGAGTGATGACGAGAAAGCAAAGCACAATACTTTCTTATTTTTATTAACCAAATAGAGTGGGTAAGGCAATTTTGATGAATTTATTATTTAAAACTTTACTTGTTCTATTTTTATTTTCTTTGCTTGACAAATTCTATAAAACACAAAAATAAAGTAAATAGCTCAAAAATATAAAGAACTAACTAAGAAAAGGCAAGTGAATTTGATGTAAAATATATATAAATATGAGCTTATCAATGACAAACTTGGAGACTGAGCACAGTCATGACTTCTAAGAATTGTCTTTGGTGGTGTAGTTTTAGGTAGCTCAGATAGCTCATCATGATTGATCACAGTTGCATAATTCTCAAAGACCTACTTCCAATTCCTAGTTGCATTTTCATCAAACACAACATCCCTTAAGAGTATAAGCTTATTAGTGGTACCCTTTTTCACAAGTTGCATAACCTACAAATGTGCCCTTGATACTCTTTACATCTAGCTTCTATCTTAGCTCACTTGATATGTGCACACAACACAAACAACCAAAGACTTTAAGAAGTGCAATTCCTAGTTTTCTTCCACTGAATGCTTCAAATGGAGTTATATCTCTAAGAGCTCTTGTAGGGCACCTATTTAGAATGTAGATTGATGTATGTACAGCCTCAGCCCACAAATAATAGTGTAGACCCTTATCATGCAATATGGCTTTTACCATTTTAACCACTGTTTTGTACTTTCTCTCTACTACTCTATTTTGCTGTGGAGTGTAGGCCATAGAGAGTTGCCTTTGAATTCCTTCTTCTTCACATAATCTATTAAACTCATAAGATGTGAACTCACCACCTCTATCACTTCTCATGCACTTCACTTTAAAACCACTCTGTAATTCCACCATTGACTTGAATTTCTTAAAACAGTTTAGTGCTTCTGACTCGTATCTGAGGAAATACACCCACACCATTCTTGTACAGTCATCAACCAGGAGCATAAAATATTTATTACCAACTAGAGAATCATTTTGCATCAGTCCACAAAGATCTACATGTACTAGCTCAAGAAGATTTCTTGCTCTCCATACCTATTCTTTTGGAAACCACTCTCTATGTTGCTTTCCAAACTGACAGCCTTCACAGATTTCATCAACTTTTTCCAATTGTGGGAGACCATGGACCATATTGTTATCCTTGAGTTGTTGAAGACCTCTGAAATGTGATCGGACCATATTTATACATATTTTTATATCAAATTCACTCGTCTTTTCTTAGTTAGTTCGTTATATTTTGAGCTATTTACGTTATTTTTATGTTTTTTTAAGATTTTCAAGTTAAGAAAATAAAAATAAAATAAGTGAAGTGTTAAGTAATTAATTTCATCTAAACTAATTCATCTATTGAATTATACTTATCATTTGGAAAATAATATATATATATATATATATTTATATATATATATATATATATTTATATATTTATATTAATATTTTGTGTGTGTGTGATAACAGGATGGCAAGCAATTGGGTCGGTGGGAAGTCATGATGGAAAGCACCGAGATTGAAGGAGTGCCCATTTGTAAATCGAGGAGGGCTGCCTCATAAGGCAGCACGGGAGATAAGCACAGGAGGCATTATAATAAAATAAAGAAAAGCTTCATGAGGAGTAATGATTAAAAAGAAGGTGGAAGGCAGTCAACAAAGGAGGGCCTGAAGCTTAACAGGAACATGCACTCGGAGGAGCTGTGGAGGAATAAAAAGTGCCTCGGGGCCTTGAGCAAGGGGGGCTTCGGCAGAGAAGCTGCTTCTGGCAGCGAGAGAGAAACCAGAGAAAAATAAAATAAAAAATAAAAAAAAAGATAAGAAGAGGCGCAGAAGAATAAGGAAGGGAGAGCTGCCATTTGGCAGCGTGCTGAAAAGGAGGAGGGGAGCACGCCTGAGGGCGACTTGAAAGAAGGAAAGGTGCCTCGGTGAGGCCTGGAGGAATTGGGAGCTGCGCTAAGGAAGCTGGCAGCTTCCGCTGATCAGTGGAGATTAGTAAGCAGCTGCGGAAGAGACAGAAGCATAAGCTTCCTCGAGGCTACCAGTGAGGGCAGCGCTAGGCGCTGGAGAAAAAAAAGAGAGAAGGGCTGCTCTGGACAGCTGACGAGGGGAGCTCCAGAGGAACATCAAAGCTGCAGTTTGGCAGCAATACCACGGGACAGAAAACAAGCTGCCAGAGGGCACAGTGCAAACCAAAATTGCACAGAAAACCTTTTCACCCTAATTTGGTTTATTCCTCCAAACTTTATTTTTATTTATGTTTTTAATTTCTGTTTTAAATTTATTAAACATGTGTAATTAATTTTTATATTAGCTAGAGGTTAATTCGAAACCATGATTATATTTGTAATTTGAATTGGTAACTTCAGTTGTGATTTCTGAGTTGTGATTTAATTTGCTTAACTGCTTGATTAATAACTTATTTATGTTTGTCGATTAAGAATGCAAACTTAATTTACATGCATGAATTTGATGCTAGAATATAAGTGAATTTCACCTAATCGTTATAAACTTATATTCATGAGTAGTGAAGGTTGCTAGTCACAATCGCGTTAAGTAAATTCCTGGCAAACGTATCATGCTGTTCATAGTTACGAATGCCTTGTCAACACTTATGATTTTCATAGAACTTAATGATCTTTAATCGTATCTCTATTGTGCTTTTCACGTAGGGGACTTTTAGAGAATGTGTTGAATTGTTGTATGCTGTTCATCCAATTCAATAACATAAGGAAAATCTGAAGGTTAATTTAAGCGTACCTAATTAATTTGGGGTGTTGAAATTTACAATTTATTGAAAGAACAACTGAAAATCAATTTAGGTTGCATATGTGTCATGTGTGGAGAAAAACCCTCTAGCCAATCCATCGTCCATCCGTTCATCATTTATTTTATGTTTTTGTCAATTTTATAATTTAGTTAAGTTTAATTTACGTTTCATCCAAACCAAACCCCCCCCCATTATTAAAATATTATTATTAGTTAATTTTTATTATTTTTAATCTTTTAATTTAATTTCCGTCCAATTAATTTCCTAGTTTTTATTTTAAATTGTTTTTATTATTTTGAGTCATTTTTAGTGTGTTTCGAGTTTTTAGCTTAGTTTGTATTTTCTAGAGTCTTGAGTTGTTTTGAGTCTTTTGATTTGTTTTAGTTTATTTGTTAGTCTTATTTTGAGTTATTTTAGTTAAGTGTTTTTATTTTAGTTTAGTGTTTTAAACTTTGTTTTTACGTTTTTAAATTATTTTAGAGGTTTTAGCAAGCCCTCCTAATCCCCGGCCTAGAACGATACCCTACTTACACCTATACTACAACTGTCAAAAAGAGGGTTAAATTTGTGCGGTTTAAAATACCCGTCAAATTTTTGGCGCCGTTGCCGGGGATTAGCAACTTTGCTAATCCTTTTATTTTTGTTTGTGTTTATTTTATTTTTGTTGTTTTGTCTTTTACTTTTGATATTTGATTTAGTTTTCTTTATTTGATTTTAGGTACAAATGGAGCGAGACATGGCACTTGCATCCATTCAAGCTCAATTGGCGAATCTCACGTCTCAATTGACTCAGAATGCCGAAAGGGCCACAATGCCAAGTGTCCCTACATTTGGTGCATCGTATGGGCAAGGATATCAAAATCATCAATGTCCCCAATTTTCTGCAAATGAAGATGTTTGGGGATATCAAGGCCACAATCAATCAAGGGGCAACATGTTTTCTAACACTTGCAATTCGAATTGGCGAGGTTATTCAGATTATATGTGGGGAGAACCTCAACAGGTTCAACAAAGTGGATATTGGCAGCAAAATGAAGCGTTCTATTCAAGATCTATGCAGCCACCACAACCTCCCCCACAACAATTCCAATCGAATTCAAATATGCCCATGAATTATAATGAAATTCTTGATGGACTCATTTCTTTGACGCAGGGCTCACAAAAAGAAGAACAACTACAGCCGTCAGAGGAGTTCTATCAATGGCCATGTGCTCCACCACAACCTCCCCCTCAACCTTCACATCCAAATTCAGGTATATCAAATTATTATAAGGAAGTTAGTCAGCAACTAAATTCTTTGGAGCAGGGCAGGGAAGCTCAACCATTTCAACAAGACACATTTTGGCAACCAATTGAGGATTTCTATCGAGCAAAGGAGTTGGCTGAGTGGAACAATCAATTTGGGCAGAATGCAGAATGCATGGAACAAATTCAAGAACAAATGGTTGAAGATGAGCCCATGGATGAATTGCTACTACTCGAAGAGGAGGCGGATGCACAAGGCACGGCAAGGTTCATGCAATCCACGAAAGATGAGGGGAAGAAAGGCATCTTGGACACCTTTCCAAAAATTCCAGAAAAGGAAGTGGCCGGAGAATATGTTGAACATATCAAAGAGGTTGTGCATGAGGCAACAAAAGGCCATGAAATTGAGTTTGATGAAACGGGACAGGCCACAACCACCATCGTCAACCTGGCCAAGTGCAAAGTCCCGGAAATGTCCAAAAACGTAGTCTTTGTAATTGAGTTTGTTTCGGAGAAAGACAGTAAGCCATCTTCTCCAATTTTAATTTTTATTTTATTTCATACTAACATATTTCTAATTTTAATGATTCAGGCACCCACCCGAGAATTCAAACCATTGCCGAATCATTTCAAGTATCACCTCCCATTGAAAGATAAATTCCATGCCTTGGAGATGAGGGGAGGTTAATGGAAAGATTCGTCCGGCTAAAGACGTTAAATCAAGCGCTTCTTGGGAGGCAACCCAAGCAATCAGATTTGCATTTCTAATCCTTTTCTTTTCCTTTACTTTGCATTTTTTTTTTGTTTTGTTTTGTTAGTTGTTTTATTTGGTTAATTTTTGTTTAGTTTGTGTTTAAATAAATTAAGGGCCTTGTTTATTTTAAGTGCGGGTAAATAAAGCCTTTTTACATTAATTTACATATTTTAATTTGCTTAAAATAACCCTGAAAAAAAAAATTAATAATAATAATAATAATAATATTAGTAATATATATATATATATATATATATATATATTTAGTTAAATAAACATTAAAAGCATAAAAAAAATTACAATAATACGAAAAACTAATAGCAATCATTGGTTTTGGTTAGGTGGCGCCTCAGAGGTTGACGGAGCTCCGGGAAGACGAAGAGCCAGAGTTGGAATCTCCGGAGCCGGAACGCTTGGTGCTGCTCCAGAGGACGAAGGCAACATAAACCGCGGGAGTAACGCCATGAACCGCTCATGATCACTCTGGATTCGACCGTCCGACTCCTGCAGCTGGTCCAGCTTCCTCTTCATGCTGGTCGAGTAGCTAGTTGCGAGCATGTGCAACTCCTTGTTCTCGTGCCTGAGTCCTCTGACTTCTTGCCGAAGACTGACCACCTCCGCCATTAGCGACTCCACCTGACGAGATCTTGCAAGCAGGCGCTGACCCATGTTTGAAACTGAGCCTGCACACTGGACACTGAGAGCCAGTGAGTCCTGAACAGCCAGCTCGTCTGACCGCATAGACAGCAACCTAGTGTCTCTGGGAGTAAGAAGGTTTCTTGCAACCACCGTTGCGGTTATATCGTTCCTCATCATTGTGTCCCCGACTGTAAGAGGACCATTGGGGGATATGAAGGATGGATTCCAAATGTTGTTCGGAGAAGACGAGTCATCGTCTTCCCCGACATTCAAGTTTAGGCGACGGTCGGAAGGGCAAGACATTTTTAGAGGGGGTTGAGGAAGAAAAGAGTTCGAAAAAATTAAGATTGCTGAAGCGGAAGAAGAGATCGGAAAGATTAAGAAGTGCAGAAGAGAGGGTTTACAGAGGAGAGTATTTGAGGAAGGGAGTTCAAGTGTGATGTGAAGCAGAATTAGTGCCTCTATAAAAAGAAGCAAATCAAAGAGAGGCGCTCCTCTGAGGTTGAAGACGCGTCCTCACGCAATTCGGAAAAGCTCGACGCTCCTTTCTCAAAAGAGCCGTTTCATTTCTCAAAAGCTGGGCTTGACTCAGCAATCACGTGGGTCGGTTTGTCCGGATGTGTCGTCACTCATGACGTGCAGCGTGGAGCGTTGCGAAAACCACGAGCCGCACCCGGTTTTGAACCCCGGTTTTCAAAAGATCATCATTCCAATTTGTCGTCACTCGTCGTATGCGCAGTCAGCTTCGCGGAAATTACGGACGCGTTGTCAGAAAGCGCGTAACGGGCACAATTCATCCATCCACCGGCTGCCGACAAATAGTGAAGGAATAGTTCCGGTTGTGAAGCCAAATTTCTATAAGTTCGACCTTAGCCTTTGACAGCAAAGGCACACCTTCACACCCTCTCAACCTCTCAACCTCTCAACCTCTCAACCTCTCTTCATCTCCGATAATGTCTTCCCAAAGAAAGCTTTCGAGTTATTCAGTGTTCTTCATCCCTTGGATCACCCCAGAAAACAAACCTTCCAGAGCAAAAGTATTTCATATTAAAAAGGTTAAAAGCAAAAGTATCTCATATTATGCTTTCTCCTCTCCTTCATCTGAGGAACGTGGAGAAAGTGAGATCCTGATTGCTTACCTAGTCTTGCTCTCGAGTACTCATCTCAGACCCCTCCCAGCCCACTTCAAAAATAAACCTGTGTTGAGGTACTTCTTCAAAAACAAAAGTACCTCACAGACGAAGCAGGAGGAGTCTGAGGTGCACCCAAGAGCAGATGAGTCTGGGTTGATCCAAGAGTTCAAGAAGATGCCACACCTGCGTGGAGACCGGACTACTTGAAGCATGTGGAGACAACGTGCTGATTCATCCTCAACTAAGCCGAGGATCACTTGCAAGAAAGGAGGCCCATCCAGTTCAAGTTGAAAGCTGTGGAAAATCAACAATCATGACCAATGATCGCCTATTAGTTCTTTTCGTTGTCTTTATTTTTATTTTCAATTTTTCGTTTGCTTTTTTCTATATTTTGCTTGCGTGCTTAACTGATTTATTTCTTTTCTTTGCAGGAACGTTTGGTTATTTCCTTCCTTGAAGTTGATTGCAAAATTTACGCTTGGGGGTCATCGCTTGAGTTTTCTGCAAATTAGGGAAGTTTTCAGTCCCTTTTCTTTATTTTATTTTGTTTCGTATTTTTTTTATTCATTTTTATTTTTATTTGCTTATTATTGTTTTCTGACATTGGGGACAATGTCTAGCTTAAGTGTGGGGGTATCAAGTATAAAAAATGACCAAATTGAAAAATTTTGTACCTTCGACTTTGAACTGGTTTCATTTGTTTCCATGTTATTGCTTTTTGTTTTCTTAATTAGTTTTATTTTATTTAATTTTTCGAAAAAATTTAAAAAATCCAAAAATATTGTCTTGTTTTCCTTATTGTTTTGAATTAGATTTTTATTAGTTTCCCGACCCAATGATATAACTGGATGAAATTTGAACCATGATTATCAAGAACTTAGTTAACATGTGTTATGTGAAATTCCTTATTCTCTTGTTAGTATTGTACATGTTTGATCATCTTTGAAAAACCAAATGCACATAGCCTTGTTGATGTGAAACTAAAGCATGAATTAAAGCTTCATATGTGAATTTAGTGACCGTATACATCCTATGTGAAGTTTTGAGCCTATTGAAAGTGTGTGCATTTTTCATACACTCCTATTTTTTTCATGTGTGATGAACTTATGTGAGATGCATCTCTAGAACTTGCGTAACGATCTTTTGAAATATTTGTCATTGATTGCATGAACTTGAAAATGATAGAGGCAGTAGGTTCACCACCATGGCCCAAATAACCCGATTTCCCAAAGAAAAATGATATCATTAGATTGCCAATTTGAGCCGTATATGTTGAGCCTTTTATTTCTTATCACCAGATATGTCTACCCTTATACCTCAAGCATGTTTCCTTACCCTTTCCAAGCGAGCAATTTGAGATTGTCTTATGAGAAATGTTTGTGAAGTACTTGGAATGAGTTTGGCAAAAGAATAAGTGTGGGGGTATTTCATGTTTGTTTTTTTTTAAAAAAAAAAAAATGAGAAAAGAGAAGAAAAGAAAAAGAAAGAAAGATTGTATTCGAAGAAAAAAAAAAGAGTTTCTAAAGTTTCAGTTTAAAGGTGTGATGGGAGGTGTTAAAAGAATCGTTAGAGAACTTGAGTTCTTATAAATCTCAACAAAAGAATCGCTTGCGATGTAGCTTGGAACTTGTGTTTTCCTATTCTTTCGTTTCAATAAGCCTTATCCCTAAGTCTCATTACATCCAATAAAAGTCCTCTTGATTTAAGTTTTGCAATTATGATTGTGAAGAAATGATTTTTATGCAAGCTTATGGTAGATCTTTCACATTTGTTTCTTTGAGCGAAACACATTAAAACTAAACACATGTGTGATTGAGTGCATATCCCGTGAGAAGGTTGCTAGTTTGCATATGATGATTTTAAAAATAAAAACTTGAAATTGCATTAGCATGGCTATCTCACACACTACACTTCAAGGATGATTTAAAGATTACTGCTAATTTTTGAATAAGGAAGATGAGCTTGAATTAGCTTGTTTGGTGCTAGCTATGGTTCTTGCTGATTTATGTTCTCGAATGAAATTCTTTGAGGGTCAAATAGGTGGAAGCTAAAGTTTTTCATGTTATTTCTTGTTCTTGTTTTCTTTGTTTTGCTCGAGGACTAGCAAAAGCTAAGTGTGGGGGTATTTGATCGGACCATATTTATACATATTTTTATATCAAATTCACTCGTCTTTTCTTAGTTAGTTCGTTATATTTTGAGCTATTTACGTTATTTTTATGTTTTTTTAAGATTTTCAAGTTAAGAAAATAAAAATAAAATAAGTGAAGTGTTAAGTAATTAATTTCATCTAAACTAATTCATCTATTGAATTATACTTATCATTTGGAAAATAATATATATATATATATATATATTTATATATATATATATATATATTTATATATTTATATTAATATTTTGTGTGTGTGTGATAACAGGATGGCAAGCAATTGGGTCGGTGGGAAGTCATGATGGAAAGCACCGAGATTGAAGGAGTGCCCATTTGTAAATCGAGGAGGGCTGCCTCATAAGGCAGCACGAGAGATAAGCACAGGAGGCATTATAATAAAATAAAGAAAAGCTTCATGAGGAGTAATGATTAAAAAGAAGGTGGAAGGCAGTCAACAAAGGAGGGCCTGAAGCTTAACAGGAACATGCACTCGGAGGAGCTGTGGAGGAATAAAAAGTGCCTCGGGGCCTTGAGCAAGGGGGGCTTCGGCAGAGAAGCTGCTTCTGGCAGCGAGAGAGAAACCAGAGAAAAATAAAATAAAAAATAAAAAAAAAGATAAGAAGAGGCGCAGAAGAATAAGGAAGGGAGAGCTGCCATTTGGCAGCGTGCTGAAAAGGAGGAGGGGAGCACGCCTGAGGGCGACTTGAAAGAAGGAAAGGTGCCTCGGTGAGGCCTGGAGGAATTGGGAGCTGCGCTAAGGAAGCTGGCAGCTCCCGCTGATCAGTGGAGATTAGTAAGCAGCTGCGGAAGAGACAGAAGCATAAGCTTCCTCGAGGCTACCAGTGAGGGCAGCGCTAGGCGCTGGAGAAAAAAAGGAGAGAAGGGCTGCTCTGGACAGCTGACGAGGGGAGCTCCAGAGGAACATCAAAGCTGCAGTTTGGCAGCAATACCACGGGACAGAAAACAAGCTGCCAGAGGGCACAGTGCAAACCAAAATTGCACAGAAAACCTTTTCACCCTAATTTGGTTTATTCCTCCAAACTTTATTTTTATTTATGTTTTTAATTTCTGTTTTAAATTTATTAAACATGTGTAATTAATTTTTATATTAGCTAGAGGTTAATTCGAAACCATGATTATATTTGTAATTTGAATTGGTAACTTCAGTTGTGATTTCTGAGTTGTGATTTAATTTGCTTAACTGCTTGATTAATAACTTATTTATGTTTGTCGATTAAGAATGCAAACTTAATTTACATGCATGAATTTGATGCTAGAATATAAGTGAATTTCACCTAATCGTTATAAACTTATATTCATGAGTAGTGAAGGTTGCTAGTCACAATCGCGTTAAGTAAATTCCTGGCAAACGTATCATGCTGTTCATAGTTACGAATGCCTTGTCAACACTTATGATTTTCATAGAACTTAATGATCTTTAATCGTATCTCTATTGTGCTTTTCACGTAGGGGACTTTTAGAGAATGTGTTGAATTGTTGTATGCTGTTCATCCAATTCAATAACATAAGGAAAATCTGAAGGTTAATTTAAGCGTACCTAATTAATTTGGGGTGTTGAAATTTACAATTTATTGAAAGAACAACTGAAAATCAATTTAGGTTGCATATGTGTCATGTGTGGAGAAAAACCCTCTAGCCAATCCATCGTCCATCCGTTCATCATTTATTTTATGTTTTTGTCAATTTTATAATTTAGTTAAGTTTAATTTACGTTTCATCCAAACCAAACCCCCCCCCCATTATTAAAATATTATTATTAGTTAATTTTTATTATTTTTAATCTTTTAATTTAATTTCCGTCCAATTAATTTCCTAGTTTTTATTTTAAATTGTTTTTATTATTTTGAGTCATTTTTAGTGTGTTTCGAGTTTTTAGCTTAGTTTGTATTTTCTAGAGTCTTGAGTTGTTTTGAGTCTTTTGATTTGTTTTAGTTTATTTGTTAGTCTTATTTTGAGTTATTTTAGTTAAGTGTTTTTATTTTAGTTTAGTGTTTTAAACTTTGTTTTTACGTTTTTAAATTATTTTAGAGGTTTTAGCAAGCCCTCCTAATCCCCGGCCTAGAACGATACCCTACTTACACCTATACTACAACTGTCAAAAAGAGGGTTAAATTTGTGCGGTTTAAAATACCCGTCAAAATGCAAGTGGCCTAGTCTCTTATGCCATATCCAAGTAGACTTAGAAATGCTTGATTTCAATACAACCTGATCATTTGAAATCAGTGCCAAAGGATAACACTTGTTCTTCTTCATTTCAACTTTAAGTACAAGACAATCCAGTGATGGGCCATAACAAATACTGCAAATTTTTCCTCTAAATAGTAGGTAGTAACCATGTTCATCCATATGTCCCACACTCAACATATTCTCATTCAATCCAGGTAGATACATTACTTCCTTGACATATTTTCTACCTTTGCTAGTATCAATTACTACATTACCCATTCTAGCTACATTCATAAGCTCACCAATTGGCATTTGTACTTTGCCCACCAAATTTGTTCTTATATTAACCAACAACTTCTCATTTCCAGTCATGTGGTTGCTGCAACCACTGCCAATATACCATTCACCATTGACAACCAAATTATTCTTATCAAGTTCCCTATATGAACAACATGATAGAGATACATATCAAAGATCATTAAGTTCTATGAAAATCATAAGCATTGACATGACATTTGTGACTATGAACAACATGACACTCTTGCCAGGAATATACTTAATGCGATCGTGACTAGCAACCTCCACTACTTGTAAATATAAGTTTTTAACTATTAGGTGAAACTCCCTTATATTCTAGCATCAAATTCATGCATGCAAACTGAGTGGGCCCCCTTAATCAACATACAAGAATAAGTTTTCAATCAAATAGTTAAGCAAATTGCATTCACGATTTATGAAACAATAACTAGATGTAATCAATTCATGTCACATATATGTTCATGGCTATGAATTCTCCCCTAGCTAAAACGAGTTTAGTTCCTCATGTTCGCAATTAAACAAAGACAAATAAATTTAAACATTATAAACAAAGATAGAATACACCTAGAAACGCTCCAACAAGCCATCGTCTTGAATGGCAAGCAGGGCTCAAGCTAGTTCCTTCTTCTCCTTCCTTGCGAAGCTACGGCACAATGGGAATTTTTTGAGTTAAGGCTCTTAGGTATGTGGTGGTGTGATGGTAGAGGGTGGTTGGTGAATGGTATGAAATTATGCGGTAGAAAGGGTTTATTTATGGGGCTTAGATGTGGCACATAATGGTTGTCTTGGAGAAGGATTTAGCAATAAAATTCCACAAGGAAAAGGCCATCTAGAAGGCAGAAAACAGGGAAAACCCAAGGAGGGTGCGGCAGATTGTTGTTTCTAGAGGATAGGGTGCGGCACCATTTTAGGCTTCTAGAAGGGCTTTTAAATATCCTAGTCTGAAAATAATTTCCCCTTTGTAGCTAGAATTTAGTTAGGATAAGATTAGGATAGGATAAGGTAAGATACGGTTAGTTAAGAGGGTAAGATTTGGATAAGATAAGGATAAGATAAGGCAGTTTGGAAAATGTTTCCTTCTTTTGAGTTGATTCCTTATCTTCCTAGTCTTGAATTAATTTCTTCCACTCTTTAACAAATTCCTAGCCTCTCTTGAACTTCAAATTCGTCCATCCACCTTACTCCATGCATGTGATATCCATTCCAAGCCCAAATCTGCTCTAAAATGCTCCAAATTGCACTTTCTTGCCAACTTTGCCATTTGAACCTACAAATACACGAAAATGGCTTAAAACACTCTAATAAGCAATAAATAACTAAATAAATGCAAAGAAACAAGCTAAGTAAGTTGCATAAAGATGCTTCTACCACCAACTCCACTTCAAATAAAGAATGCATACCCAGAAGTACTTTTACTGTCATCAATTGATCCACCCCAGTCACTATTACAAAAACCAATTGGGACTGCATTCTTACCTTCACATACTCCAAGCCATAGTCTAGTGTACCTTGATATATCAAAGTACCATTTTGGGAGTTCCATATTGCATATTTGTACGGCAGTGCATGAACCTAGCAAGTAAGCTAGAGACATACTAAAACCAGGTCTAGTAGTTGTGAGATACAATAGACTACCTACTATTTTTCTATATTGTTCTTCACTTGCTGATCCACTTCCATCATCTTTACTCAATTTCTTAGTTGATGCGATGAATAAGCAAACACACAAATTAAACCCTCTTGTTGACAATTATAATATATATGCAAGTAGGGATCGTTCTAAACCGGGGATTAGGAGGGATTGCTAATCTATATAAAATAAACTTAGAAACACTAAATAAAACTTTAAAAACACAAATCTAAAATCAAAACACTTCACTAGATTCAAATGATTCCAACTAACAAATAAACTAAAACATATTCTAGGGTTGTTTTAGGACGTGAATTGAATTTAAAAGATTCAAATTATGAAAATTAACCAACTCTAAACTAAATTAACTCAAAGAACTCAAAAGAAATCAAATAAAGTAGATTCAAATCAAAGGACATAAATTGTAAAAAGGGGGATTGGGTTTTGATGAGAATAACTTGAAAATAAACAAATTATAAACTAGACAAATTTAGACACAAAATATGGTTGTTTGAATGGATGATGGATTAGCTAGAGGGTTCTCCTCCACACATGATACACTTGTACATAATACAATTTTTAGTTGTTCTTTTGATAACTTATGAAACTCAATACTCCGAGTTAACCATGATAGCACTTTTTTAACCTTCAAGGTCTCCTTAAGTTAATGAGTTGAATGGGAAAGCGCATTGATCGGACCATATTTATATACATTTTTTATATCAAATTCACTCGTCTTTTCTTAGTTAGTTCGTTATATTTTGAGCTAATTACGTTATTTTTATGTTTTTATAAGATCTATCTAGTTAAGAAAAATATATATATATTATATATATATATATTTATATTATATATTTATTTATATGTTTATTTATATTTATATATATTTATTTAATTATATTATGCATGCACATGTGCTTTCGGTGGAGAAATGATGGCAAGCACTCGGAGGAAGGCCATTAATAAAAGAACAGTGGCAGAATTGGCAAAGTGGAGACCCCATTTGACTGGACTGTGCGGAAAAGAATAAAAGGAGCGTGAAGCTGCCTTTGGGGGAAAGAAATAAAAAAGAGGAAGGAAGCAGCTCTCCGGGAGAGCTGCCTCAGAGCAGCGAGAAAAATAAAAAAATAATAATAAGTTGCCTTTCAAGGCAGCTGGGAAAGCTCGGACGGAAAAGGAACAAAAGCTGCGAAAGCAGCAGAAGAGGAAAGCTTGCGGGGCTGTTTGCAGAAGCGGTTCCTGAAGGGAGCTAGAAGGCAGGTTCAGTCCACTGGATTGACGCGGGAGGGGCTGACGGTGCAGAGTCCAAAACAGGGATGAACTGCCCTTTTCCAGGGCTTCTCACATGCGGGAATAAAGGCAGAGACGCTGCCAAAACGAAAGAAGGAAGTCAGCCATCCCTTTGGTTTTGCGAAAAGCACAGAAACATTGCACAGACAGATTCTTGCACTCTCTCTTTCGGTTTAATCCTCCAACTCATGTTTTATTTTTACTTGTTTTAATTTATAAATAATGTGTAATTAATTTATTTTGGCTAGAGGTTAATTCAAAACCATGATTATATTTGTAATTTGAATTGGTAACTTCAGTTGTGATTTCTGAGTTGTGATTTAATTTACTTAACTGCTTGATTGATAACTTATTTGTGTATGTTGATTAAGAATGCATACTTAATTTACATGCATGAATTTGATGCTAGAATATAAGTGAATTTCACCTAATTGTTATGAACTTATATTCATGAGTAGTGAAGGTTGTTATCCACAATCGCGTTAAGTAAATTCTTGGCAGGAGTATCATGCTTTTCATAGTTACGAATGCCTCGTCAATATTTATAGTTTTCACAAAGTTTAATGATCTTTGATTGTATCTCTATTGTGCTTTTCACGTAGGGGACTTTTAGAGAATGTGTTAAATTGTTGTATGCTGTTCATCCAATTTAATAACATAAGGAAAACTTGAAGATTAAAAAAGTGCTGTTCACGGTTAATCTGGAGTATTGAAATTTACAATTTATTGAAAGAACAACTGAAAATCAATTTAAGTTGCTTATGTGTCATGTGTGGAGAAGAAACCCTCTAGCCAATCCGTCGTCCATCCTTTCACCTTTATTTTATGTTTTTATCAATTTTGTAATTTATTTAAGTTTAATTTACGTTTCATCAAAATCAAACCCCCCATTATTATATTATATTATTTAGTTAATTTTTATTAGTTTTTATCTTTTAATTTAATTTCCGTCTAATTAATTTCCTAGTTTTTATTTTAAATTGTTTTCATTATTTTGAGTCATTTTTAGTGTGTTTCGAGTTTTTAGCTTAGTTTGTATTTTCTAGAGTCTTGAGTTGTTTTGAGTCTTTTGATTTGTTTTAGTTTATTTGTTAGTTTTATTTTGAGTTATTTTAGTTAAGTGTTTTTATTTTAGTTTAGTGTTTTAAACTTTGTTTTTACGTTTTTAAATTATTTTAGAGGTTTTAGCAAGCCCTCCTAATCCCCGGCCTAGAACGATACCCTACTTACATCTTTACTACAACTGTCAAAAAGAGGGTTTAATTTGTGTCGAGTTAATTCTCGCATCAAATTTTGGCGCCGTTGCCGGGGATTAGCAACTTTGCTAATCCCTTTATTTTTGTTTTTGTTTGTGTTTATTTTTATGTTTGTGTTTATTTGTGTGTGTGTATTTTAATTTTGATATTTGATTTATTTTTCTTTCTTTAATTTTAGGTACTAATGGATCAAGATATGGCAACCATTCAAGCTCAATTGGCGCAGCTCACTGCTCAATTGACTCATAATGTCGAACGGACCACAATGCCAAGTGTCCCTACACTTGATGTGCCCTATGGGCAAGGATATCAAACTCAGCAATATCCTCAATTTTCTGCATATGAAGATGATTGGGGATATCAAGGCCACAACCAATCAAGGGGAAACATGTTTTCCAACGCTTGTAATTCGGATTGGAGGGGTTATTCAGATCAGATGTGGGATGAACCTCAACATTTTCAACAAAGTGGATATTGGCAGCAAGACGAGTTCTATTCCAGACCTATGCAGCCACCACAGCATCCCCCACAACAACTCCAATCGAATTCAAGTATGCCCGTGGATTATAATCAAATTCTTAACGAATTAAACTCTTTGGTGCAGGGGTCACAAAATCAAGCTGAAGAGACTTACCAAGGAGAATATTGGCAGCCGTATGATGAGTTCTATACAACACCACCACAGCCTCCATCACAATCTGCCCAATTCAATTCAGGTACATCTGTGGATAATGATAATATTTTTCAATTACTCATCTCTTTGAACCAGGAAGTAGAAAATCAAACCAAGGAGATGGGAGAATTGAATAATCAAATGGGGCAGATTGTGGAAATCAAGGCACAGATTCAAGAGCAACGTGAATTCTCCAACTCCACATTTGCAAATTCAATGGAGGAAGTTGAAGTTGCTGAAGCCATCACTTTGGAAGAAGAAGATGAGGAGGACGACCTGGGCAGTTTAGACGAATTCTTGTCTCAAACCCCTGAAGTCCCTATGTTGTCCAACTTCGGTAATGATGTTCCAAATGAAATTTATTCTAACATTATTCCACTAAATGTTCCTTTTCCTTGCAGGTTTTTAATTCCAAATAACGAAGAAAGTGAAAAAGACATGGTGGACGCTCTTCCAATGGTCCAAAGTGATATCCCAATTCTTGGTGCACCAAAACAAGTTCCCGAACCTTGCACACCAAGAACAGGGATTCAAGAAATCGAAGTGGGTGAAGAATCTGTAAATTACATCAAAGAGGCTGTGCAGACAACAAAGGCCCAAGCAATTGAGTTTGATGACACGGGACAGGCCACAACCATAGTCAACCTGGCCCAGTTCAAAGTCCCGGAAATATCCAA
The DNA here is from genome assembly GCA_963580275.1 of Crataegus laevigata. Lineage (NCBI taxonomy): Eukaryota > Viridiplantae > Streptophyta > Magnoliopsida > Rosales > Rosaceae > Crataegus > Crataegus laevigata. The sequence continues at coordinate 20,566,212 of OY756952.1, forward strand.
AGACGTGATTTTTGTTATTGAGTTTGTGTCGGAGAATGAAAGTAAGCCATCTTCTCCATTTTTAATTTTGTTTTTTACTAACAATCTGATTTTTATGATTCAGGCACCCACTCGTGAATTCAGACCATTGCCGGATCATTTCAAGTACCACTGTCCGTTCAAGGATAAAGCCATGCACTTGAATAAAGAAGGGAAGCCTAGGAATCACCCACAATCAGATTTGCATTCCTAAACCTTTCTTTTTACTGCTTTCATTTTTGTTTTGTTATTTTGTTTTTTTTGGTTGATTTTTATTTAGTTTGAGTTTAAATAAATTAAGGGCAATGTTTATTTTTAGTGCGGATAAACAAAGTCTTGTTACTTCAATTTACGTATTTTACTTTACTTATTTTAATTTGCTTAAAATACCCTAAAAAAAAAAAAGTTTATTTAAATTATAATAATAATATTTATACATATATATTTATATATATATATATAAATATTTACATAAGCTTTAAAAAAAAAAAAAAAAATTTACAATAATACGAAAAACTAATAGCAATCATTGGTTTTGGTTAGGTGGCGCCTCAGATGGTTGACGGAGCTCCGGGAAGACGAAGAGCCAGAGTTGGAATCTCCGGAGGCGGAACGCTTGGTGCAACTCCCGAGGACGAAGGCAACATAAACCTCGGGAGTAGCGCCATGAACCTATCATGATCGCTCTGAATCCGACCGTCCGACTCCTGCAGCTGGTCCAGCTTCCTCTTCATGCTGGTCGAGTAACTAGTTGCAAGCATGTGCAACTCCTTGTTCTCGTGCCTGAGTCCTCTGACTTCTTGCCGAAGACTGGCCACCTCCGCCATCAGCGACTCCACCTGACGAGTTCGGGCAAGCAGGCGCTGGCCCATGTTCGAAACTGAGCCTGCGCTCTGGACGCTGAGGGCAAGGGATTCCTGAACGGCCAGCTCGTCCGACCGCCTAGATAGCATCCTATTGTCCCTTGGAGTGAGCAGATTTCTGGCAATCACCGTAGCGGTGATTTCATTCCTCATCATTGTGTCCCCGACTGTAAGAGGACCATTGGGGGATATAAAGGACGGATTCCAAATGTTGTTCGGAGAAGACGAGTCATCGTCTTCCCCGACATTCAAGTTTAGGCGACGGTCGGAAGGGCAAGACATTTTTAGAGGGGGTTGAGGAAGAAAAGAGTTCGGAAAGATTAAGATTGCTGAAGCGGAAGAAGAGAGCGGAAAGATTAAGAGTGCAGAAGTGCAAGAAGAGTTCGGAAGGATTATGAGTGTTTACAGAAGGGAGTATTTTCAGAAGGAAGTGTTTGAGGGAGTTTAAGTGTGTGGTGGAGCAGAATTAGCGCCTCTATAAAAAGAAGCAAATCAAAGAGGCGCCCGCTCCTCTGAGGTTGAAGACGCGTCCTCACGCAATTCGGAAAAGCTGGACGCTCCTTTCTCAAAAGAGCCGTTTCCGTTCTCAAAAGCTGGGCTTGACTCAGCAATCACGTGGTTCAGTTTTTCCAATTTTGTCGTGACTCATCACGTGCAGCGTGGAGCGTTGCGAAAACCACGAGCCGCACCTGGTTTTGAACCCCGGTTTTCAAACGATCATCATTCCAGTTTGTCGTCACTCGCCGCATGCGCAGTCAGCTTCGCGGAAATTACGGACGCGTTGTCAGAAAGCGCGTAACGGGCACTGTTCATCCATCCACCGGCTGCCGACAAATAGTGAGGGAACAGTTCCGGTTGCGAAGGAAAATTTCTATAAAGTCGACCTTCGCCTTCCACATCAAAGGCATACCTTCACACCCTCTCCACCTCTAAACCTCTCAACCTCTCTTCATCTCCGATAATGTCTTCCCAAAGAAAGCTTTCGAGTTATTCAGTGTTCTTCATCCCTTGGATCACCCTAGAAAACAAACCTTCCAGAGCAAAAGTATTTCATATTAAAAAGGTTAAAAGCAAAAGTATCTCATATTATGCTTTCTCCTCTCCTTCATCTGAGGAACGTGGAGAAAGTGAGATCCTGATTGCTTACCTAGTCTTGCTCTCGAGTACTCATCTCAGACCCCTCCCAACACACTTCAAAAATAAACCTGTGTTGAGGTACTTCTTCAAAAACAAAAGTACCTCACAGACGAAGCAGGAGGAGTCTGAGGTGCACCCAAGAGCAGATGAGTCTGGGTTGATCCAAGAGTTCAAGAAGATGCCACACCTGCGTGGAGACCGGACTACTTGAAGCATGTGGAGACAACGTGCTGATTCATCCTCAACTAAGCTGAGGAGCACTTGCCAGAAGGAGGCCCATCCAGTTCAAGTTGAAAGCTGTGGAAAATCAACAAGCGACCAATGATCGCATATTAGTTCTTTTCGTTGTCGTTTATTTTCATTTTCAATTTTTCGTTTGAATTTTCTATATTTTCTTGCGTGCTTAACTGATTTATTTCCTTTCTTTGCAGGAACGTTTGGCTATTTCCTCCCTTGAAGTTGATTGCAAAATTTACGCTTGGGGGTCATCGCTTGGTTTTCTGCAAATTAGAGAAGTTTTCAGTCCTTTACTTTATTTTGTTTCGTATTATTTATTTATTTATTTTTATTTGCTTATTATTGTTTTCTGACATTGGGGACAATGTCTAGTTTAAGTGTGGGGGTATCAAGATAAAAAAATGACCAAATTGAAAATTTTTGTACCTTCGACTTTGAACTGGTTTCATTTGTTTCCATGTTGTAGCTTTTTGTTTTCTTAGTGTTTTATGCTGTTTTGGTGTGTTTTATTGTGTTTTGAGGAAATCTTATGAAAATGACATAAAAATTTGAAAAATATTTTGAAAAACCCAAAAAGAATTTTTTTTGTGTGTTTGTGTCTTAGGTACCTTCCAACACAATGATGAGGATTTGGTTTTTAATTGCATGACTGTTAAAGAAAATTATAAACATGGATGGAAGTTTGATATGCTCTTGGTTTATGCTTAGTTGTAGTTGTTGTTTATGAATTTAAATTTGATCACAAAAGGATAAAATTAGTTTTTGTAACATGCTTGAAGGAAGGAACTCAAACTAATGCTACATCCCTGTGAGACTTGAGCTTATACCTTGTTTGGAGAGTTATTAATCTTGATGTTTTTGTTTTCTAAAGTCGTTGCATGATCTCATTATTCTTTGCTTGGTTGCTACTTAGAAGGCGTTTTATCATCTTAGTTCCAAATACTAGAACTCATATCCGTTTCATTCAAAGCATGACATTGAATTGCATAACACATATCAAGATGAAGTTGTTTAGTAAACCACCTTAACCAAAAAGCCTTACCCTCCATCTTTCTTATGTTTTGTAGGCTTAACCCATCTCGAGCCTTGTTTAGCCTATTTTTGTTGTTAACCTCATTAAACCGCACCAAACCTACTGTAGGACTGTATGCACCCTTGTTCTTAAAGAATAGTGAGCATGACTTAAAAAGAATTCATTTTATTCTACACTATGCAGAAAAACAAGTGTGGGGGGGAGGATTGGTTGTTTCGAGCTCAATTGTACGTTTTGTTCTTTAAAAAAAAAAAAAGAAAAAAAAAAAGAAGAGAAAAACGCGTGAAAAGAAAAGAAAGAAGAAAAAGAGTTTGAAATTTGGCCATAAAATGTGTGAATCCTCCCCTCGGGTTTAGAGTTGAATTTTCATTCAAAAGTGAATTCTATGCGTTAACCTTATTACTTTGCTTACTATTTCTTTAATAACATTTGTTTTTCCATAGCCTTCCTTTGTTAAGCCTATATCCTTAGCCCCGTTACAACCCTTTGACTTCTATCTTGGTTGTTGTGTGTTCAATATGTGGAGTTTGGGATTGGTATGAGCATATAGTGTCCCTGGTTCTCGCATCTAAGTAGTAGCATTTCGTTCATGAGATCATATTCATATGCACATTAATAACTCCAGAAAATGCTTTATTTGCTATAACATATGTGAGTGATCGTTTCCTTGCTTACATCATTCTTCTCACATATACCTAGTGTAGGGAGTGTAGTCAGAAAATCTGAGCGAAAAATTGAGTGCATATCTAGTAAGGAATAGAGTAAATTCTCTAAGGCATGTTACTACATTCAAAATGTTGTTTTAATTGATTAAATGCGAACTAATAAATGGTGACTGTGATTAAGTATGTGCTTAAGGGTATGGATTGCCAAAATCTGTGTAAGTGATGATTTTTAATTTGTCATGTCCATTGGAAATCCCTGAGATAAATGTTGGAAGGTTTAGATTGAGTTTTGTTTTTGTTTCTTTGTTTTGCTCGAGGACTAGCAAAAGCTACGTGTGGGGGTATTTGATCGGACCATATTTATATACATTTTTTATATCAAATTCACTCGTCTTTTCTTAGTTAGTTCGTTATATTTTGAGCTAATTACGTTATTTTTATGTTTTTATAAGATCTATCTAGTTAAGAAAAATATATATATATTATATATATATATATTTATATTATATATTTATTTATATGTTTATTTATATTTATATATATTTATTTAATTATATTATGCATGCACATGTGCTTTCGGTGGAGAAATGATGGCAAGCACTCGGAGGAAGGCCATTAATAAAAGAACAGTGGCAGAATTGGCAAAGTGGAGACCCCATTTGACTGGACTGTGCGGAAAAGAATAAAAGGAGCGTGAAGCTGCCTTTGGGGGAAAGAAATAAAAAAGAGGAAGGAAGCAGCTCTCCGGGAGAGCTGCCTGAGAGCAGCGAGAAAAATAAAAAAATAATAATAAGTTGCCTTTCAAGGCAGCTGGGAAAGCTCGGACGGAAAAGGAACAAAAGCTGCGAAAGCAGCAGAAGAGGAAAGCTTGCGGGGCTGTTTGCAGAAGCGGTTCCTGAAGGGAGCTAGAAGGCAGGTTCAGTCCACTGGATTGACGCGGGAGGGGCTGACGGTGCAGAGTCCAAAACAGGGATGAACTGCCCTTTTCCAGGGCTTCTCACATGCGGGAATAAAGGCAGAGACGCTGCCAAAACGAAAGAAGGAAGTCAGCCATCCCTTTGGTTTTGCGAAAAGCACAGAAACATTGCACAGACAGATTCTTGCACTCTCTCTTTCGGTTTAATCCTCCAACTCATGTTTTATTTTTACTTGTTTTAATTTATAAATAATGTGTAATTAATTTATTTTGGCTAGAGGTTAATTCAAAACCATGATTATATTTGTAATTTGAATTGGTAACTTCAGTTGTGATTTCTGAGTTGTGATTTAATTTACTTAACTGCTTGATTGATAACTTATTTGTGTATGTTGATTAAGAATGCATACTTAATTTACATGCATGAATTTGATGCTAGAATATAAGTGAATTTCACCTAATTGTTATGAACTTATATTCATGAGTAGTGAAGGTTGTTATCCACAATCGCGTTAAGTAAATTCTTGGCAGGAGTATCATGCTTTTCATAGTTACGAATGCCTCGTCAATATTTATAGTTTTCACAAAGTTTAATGATCTTTGATTGTATCTCTATTGTGCTTTTCACGTAGGGGACTTTTAGAGAATGTGTTAAATTGTTGTATGCTGTTCATCCAATTTAATAACATAAGGAAAACTTGAAGATTAAAAAAGTGTTGTTCACGGTTAATCTGGAGTATTGAAATTTACAATTTATTGAAAGAACAACTGAAAATCAATTTAAGTTGCTTATGTGTCATGTGTGGAGAAGAAACCCTCTAGCCAATCCGTCGTCCATCCTTTCACCTTTATTTTATGTTTTTATCAATTTTGTAATTTATTTAAGTTTAATTTACGTTTCATCAAAATCAAACCCCCCATTATTATATTATATTATTTAGTTAATTTTTATTAGTTTTTATCTTTTAATTTAATTTCCGTCTAATTAATTTCCTAGTTTTTATTTTAAATTGTTTTCATTATTTTGAGTCATTTTTAGTGTGTTTCGAGTTTTTAGCTTAGTTTGTATTTTCTAGAGTCTTGAGTTGTTTTGAGTCTTTTGATTTGTTTTAGTTTATTTGTTAGTTTTATTTTGAGTTATTTTAGTTAAGTGTTTTTATTTTAGTTTAGTGTTTTAAACTTTGTTTTTACGTTTTTAAATTATTTTAGAGGTTTTAGCAAGCCCTCCTAATCCCCGGCCTAGAACGATACCCTACTTACATCTTTACTACAACTGTCAAAAAGAGGGTTTAATTTGTGTCGAGTTAATTCTCGCATCACGCATATAACAATTCAAAACATTCTTCAAAAGTTCCATGCGCGAAAAGCACAATAGATATACTATCAAAGATCATTAAGATTCATGAGAACTATAAGTATTGACGAGGCATTCGTAACTATGAAAAGCATGATACTCTTGCCAAGAATTCACTTAACACGATTGTGGATAGAAACCTTCACTACTCATGAATATAAGTTCATAACGATTAGGTGAAATTTCCTTATATTCTAGCATCAAACTTATGCATGAAAACTAAGCGTGCACTCTTAATTAACATACACAAATCAGTTATCAATCAAATAGTTAAGCGAATTGAAATCACAAATTATTAAAGCACAACCAAAAGTAATTAATTCACAATGCAAATGTAATCATGGCTTTGAATCCCCCTAGCAAAAGGGGGGGGGGGGGTTAGTTCCTCATAATTGTAAAACAAAGATAAATAGATTTATACATTGAAAATAAAAGAAAGAAAACACCTAAACGCTCCAACGATCCTCGTTGAGTGGCAAGCACGTCCAAGCACTTTCCTTCCCTTTCTTTGCTACGGCACAAAAGGTGGTTGTGGGTTGAAGGTTTGGTTGTATGGAGGAATGGATAGGGGGATGTATGGTGGTGTTTAGGATGGGTAGGTAGGGGTAAGGCTAGGATAGGTTAGAACCAGATTTTTTTGGAAGAAAGAAGAGAGGGGTTGCGGCTATGATAGTTTAGGGAGTGTAGAATGGAAGTATATTATTGAATTGGATGACATCATTCGACAACTCAAAACATTCTTCAAAAGTTCCCTACATGACATCATAATAAAGATACAATCAAAGATCATTACGTTCAATGAAAATCATAAGCATTGACAAAGCACTTGCAACTATGACATCATATTACTCATGCTAGGAATTGAACTTAACGCGATCATGACCAATGACCTTCACTACATATGAATGTAAGCTTATAACGATTATGTGAAATTCCCTTACACTCTAGCATCAGATTTATGCATGCCAATTAAGTGTCGACCCTCAATCAACAAACACAAATAAGTTCTCAATCAAATAGTTAAGCCAATTGCATTCACGATTAAAGAATTCATAACTGGAATTTATCAATTCATATTGCACACATAATCATGGCTTCAAAATCACCTTTAGCCAAAAGGGGTTTAGCCACTCATGTTTACAGCAAAGCGAAAGAGACAGAAATTAGACATTGTAAGAATAGAACGAAGTACACCTAAAACGCTCCAATCGTCAAGCTTGAAACGTCCAAGGCCCTTCTTCTTCTCCTCTTGTTGTGGTACAAGTGACTATGGATGGGTTTTGATGTGTTTGGATGAAGGGATGGGGGTTTGGTGAGGAAGGAGGCTACGGCAAATGAGTGGTTGTGTGGCTGAATGTGTCTAGGGTGTGTAAAGACTGAATGGTGGTGAATGAATGTGTTTAAATATATATAGGGCACGGCTAATGGTTCAGGAAAAGCCTTTAAAACTTAGCTAAAATGGTTCCCTAATTGAATAGGGAAGAAAAGAAATCAGAAAATAAAATAGAATAGGAAACAAAAAGGTTTGACACAATATAGGAAAGGTTTTGGGGTCAGAAATCAAAGGAAATAAAGGGATAGATGCGGCAAGGCTTTGAATTTAAAAGGGAATGGAATTTGAAGGCAGGAAATAGGAAAGGATTGAGTGTCTTGGGCGGAAAGCATATGTAAGGGAGAGGAAGGTGAGTTATGTCACAAAAAATAGGCAAGAAGAATGTCCTTTGTGCGGCAGATTAAGGGAATGCAAAAAGGAATGTTTTTGGGACACAAAACAGGTATGAATCTCTTCCCCTTGCATGGAAAGGTTTGGGACAAAACAAGTATGTGTTTTAAGTCTAGAAAATAGGAAAGAAGGAGGTCCTTGTGCGGCAAGGAACAAGGGAGTTTAAGGGAGGTACATCAAGGGTTCATTAGGGAAGTTTAGGCTTCTAGAAGTCTCAATTGAATGCCCTCACACATTTTAGAACCCTTGTGTGGCTGAGATTTAGGTGAAGAAAGATTAGGAAACTTCCATTCCAAGAATAGAAACTCTTCAAGAATGGAAACCTTCAAAAATAGAAATTTCCAAACTTAGAAACTTCGGCTTCCAATTTTGACTCTTCATTCTTCATTCGTCTAAGATTCCGTTCTTCACATCTTCATTCACTCCTTAGCTCATTTGCATGATAGGAGCATATTTATACTACTTAGTGAGCTTGTTTTCTTGCAGGTACGTAGTTAGTTATAGTTTATTATAGTGATTTAAGCTATTTTCGTGTGTTTGTAGGTCCAAATGGCAAGTGAAGCAAGAAAGTGCATTTTGGTGCATTTTAAAGCTAAATTGAGCTTAAATGGAGTACATGAATATGGAGCACCATGGATGGACGAATTTGGAGCTAAAAGGAGCTAGGAATCAGTTTTAAAGATGATGAAACAAGTTTGAGACAAATAAGATAAGGAAAGTGCAAGAAAGGTTGAACATTATCCAAAACATTATCCATATCCTTATCTTATCCAACATTATCCAAACATGTTCCATAAAACATGCTACATGTTTTATGTCATGTTTTGTGTCATGTTCCATGTCTTGTCTCTTCTAGAAGGCCTTATCCATTCCTAAAGACATGCCTTGTGTTTCATGCCTTGTTCTTGCCTAAAAACGTGTTGAAATGTCTTTCTAGAAGCCTAAAACAAAATTCCTTCAAAAGTGGCGCCTAGAACCTTTCTAGAAGGCCTTTGCCTTGCCTTGCAAGCCATCCCCTTTTCCCTCCAATTTGTGCCGCACCTTTTCCCCTTTGGATTTGTGATTTAATTGGCCCTTTTCCTTGTGGATTTGGGTTAATTGGGCCATAAACCTTTTCCCTTGTGGACTTACAATTCCTGCTGCACCTAGGGGCCCTAATCCATCACTTATGCTAAGTCCGAGCCCTAATCTGATTGACCTAGGGTTTGTGGTGCCTATATATATATGTTTTAATTCTTGCCGCATGGATTAATCATTCATTCTCCCTCAAAACAATTCCAGCCGCACCCATTCCACTCCACCACCATTCAGCCACCGTCCACACATCCTTACACCTTGTGCCGCCACCCTTTGGAGAAGAGAGGCCTTGCGCATGCCATCTGCAACCATGGGAGTGTCTAGAATTCTTTCTTCTCTTGTTTCTGTTTGCATGTTTAATTTAAATTGCTTTTCAATTATGTTAAACATGTGGAACTAATTTCTTTTTCGTTAGAGGTGAATTTGAAGCCATGGACATATGTTGGTTATGATTTGATTTACTCCAGTTATGAATTCATGAACTATGGATGTGGTTTACTTTTCTGTTTTGATTAAGAACTTGTTTATGTATGTGGGTTGAGGGTCGACACTTAATTTGCATGCCTAAACTTGATGCTAGGATATAAGGGAATTTCACCTAATCGTTATGAACTTATATTCATGAGTAGTAAAGATCGCTAGTCACGATTGTGTTTAGTAAACCCTAGGTTGGATTAACATGCGTATTCCATAGTTATGAATGCCTAGTCGATGTTTATGATTTCCATTGAACTTAATGATCTTTGTTGAATGTCTCTATCATGCGTATACCATAGTTAGGGAGTTTGATGAAGAATAATTTGGTTGTGATGCGTATCCCGTCCAATTCAAAGAATCTAGGGAAATCTGAAAGTTAATTTAAGCGGGCCTAATTAACTTGGAGCATTGTCATTCATCGTTTGTTGAAGTCATAACTGGGAATCAAATTGTATGCATATGTTCATGTGTGGATAAGGACCCCTCTAACTAATGTCTCATGATTCTATTTCATCAATCTGTTTTCTTTGAAGTTTGTTTACAAATTTCTGTTTTAATTTCAAATTCGTCAAAACCAATCTCCCATTTATTTTGAAGTGTTAGATTAGTTAGAAATCAAGTTAGTTTGTGTTTTTAAGAGTCTTGAGTCTAGTTATAACCTAATTTCGTCCAATTTGGTGTTTGTGTTCAAAACTGCCCAGAAAGTGATTTTAAGGCAGTTTTGAGTGTTTTTGTGCTATTGAGTCTTTCGGTTTGTTTTAGTGTTTTAAACTCTAGTTTTGCATTCTTTGAGTCTAGTTTAGTGTTTTACATTGTGTTTTTACGTTTTTGAGTCAGTTTCACATTGATTAGCATCCCTAGTTACTCCCCGGTCTAGAACTATCCCTACTTGCTTATCTACTACAATTGTCATCAATAGGGTTTAATTTGAGTGTCAAGTTAATTTTCACAGGGTCTAGAACGATCCCTACTTGCGGATCATTCTAACGCCTATCCAAGGGTGTTTTGGAGGATGTTTTAGTGCAGGTTTACCATCTAATTTTTCCAGCGGATTTCTATGTCCTTGACATGGAAGATTCAAGCAATTCACCTCCATTGGTGATCTTCCTTGGAAAGCCATTCATGAAAACAGCACGTACAAAGATCGATGTGTTCACTGGAACTTTAACAATGGAATTCGATGGGGATGTTATTGATTTCAAAATTTCTGATGCTTGATAGGAGCATATTTATGCGACTTAGCTTGCTTGTTTTCTTGCATTTTGGTTATTATTTAGTATTTATTATAGTGTTTAAAGTCATTTTCATGTGTTTGTAGGTCTATATGTCAAAGTATGCAAAAAGAAGCAATTTGGAGCATTCTAGAGCATTTTTGGGCCAAGATTGGATAGTGCAAGCATGGAGGCATGAGGATGGACGAATTTGATGTAAAAAAGCCCAAGAATTTGATGTAAAGAAGCCCAAGAATTTGATGCAAAGAAGCCCAAGAATTTGATGCAAAGAAGCCCAAAAATCTGTTTGCAATGGGCCTAAAAATATGATGTAATGCCTATCTCACCATGACATTTGAGTGGATGATGCAATGCTTAGTTCACCATGACATGTGAGTAGATGATGCAATGCTTAGTTCACCATGACATGTGAAGTGGATGACTCAAAACCTAACCCACCAACAATTTTCCATTCTTGCCGTGGGTTTTGTGTCACTTCCACCAGAAATTTGCATTAAACAAGCATAAAACAAGTCCATCCTCTCCCTATAAATACCCATGGTAGCAACCTCATTCAAATCATCCAAGAATAAACCATTCTACAAGCCTTTCCTTGCCTCTCCCTACATATCTAAACTTCCCCCATCCATTCCTCCATAAAACCAGTCCTTCAACATCATTCAACATCATTCAAAGCCTTAATGCAAATTTCTGGTGGAAGTGACACAAAACCCACGGCAAGAATGGAAAATTGTTGGTGGGTTAGGTTTTGAGTCATCCACTTCACATGTCATGGTGAACTAAGCATTGCATCATCTACTCACATGTCATGGTGAACTAAGCATTGCATCATCCACTCAAATGTCATGGTGAGATAGGCATTACATCATATTTTTAGGCCCATTGCAAACAGATTTTTGGGCTTCTTTGCATCAAATTCTTGGGCTTCTTTGCATCAAATTCTTGGGCTTCTTTACATCAAATTCTTGGGCTTTTTTACATCAAATTCGTCCATCCTCATGCCTCCATGCTTGCACTATCCAATCTTGGCCCAAAAATGCTCTAGAATGCTCCAAATTGCTTCTTTTTGCATACTTTGACATATAGACCTACAAACACATGAAAATGACTTTAAACACTATAATAAATACTAAATAATAACCAAAATGCAAGAAAACAAGCAAGCTAAGTCGCATAAATATGCTCCTATCAATGCTATGAAGTTCCCTAGTGATGATCATTCATGTTTTTCTATTAATATCATTGATTCTTTGGCGCATGAATTTTTTTGATGATTTACAAGACGATGTGCTTGGAAAGACCATTTCTAGAAGCAAATGAGTCAAAATCGAGGAAATTAGAGAAGAACCAACCCACAACATGCATGACACACGCCTTGCCATGCATACACGTGAAGAAGAGGCAAAGATAGTTGCTCCCCTTGAGTCATTGCCGAAGCATGTGGGTAAGTCTTCTAACTTTGAGTCAATTCCCGTTTCGACTAATAAATTGCTTCCTGCAGTTATTCAAGCCCCTACCCTTGAACTCAAACCATTGCCAAGCCATTCGAAATACATTTTCTTGGGGGAACAAGAGACCTTGCCCGTCATTATCTCTTCCTCCCTCACAGCCCAAGAAGAAGAGAAGCTAGTGTGTATTTTGAAGGAGTTCAAATCTGCCATAGGTTGGACCTTGGCCGACATCAAAGAAATCAGCCCTACCACTTGCATACATCGCATACTTCTCGAGGAGGGGGCCAAACCAACTAGAGAGGCTCAATGCCGTCTCAACCCTCCTATGATGGAAGTTGTGAAAAATGAGATAATCAAGCTACTTGATTGTGGAGTGATCTATCCAATCTCCGATAACCGTTGGGTTTCACCTATCTAAGTCATCCCAAAGAAATCTGGAACCACAGTTGTGAAGAATGAGGAGGACGAACTTGTGCCCACCCGAATTGTAACTGGTTGGCGAGTTTGCATCGACTATAGGAAACTCAATTCCACAACAAGGAATGACCATTTCCCACTGTTCTTCATTGATCAAATGCGTGAGAGGTTAGCGGATCATTCATTTTATTGTTTTCTTGATGGATATTCGGGTTATAATCAAATTGTGATAGCCCCGACGATCAAGAAAAAACCACTTTCATTTGTCCCTTTGGAACGTTTGCTTATCGTCGCATGCCATTTGGTTTATGCAATGCTCCTGCCACATTCCAAAGGTGTATGGTAAGTATTTTCTCCGATTACGTTGAAAAGATCATTGAAGTGTTTATGGATGATTTTAGCGTTTTTGGTGATTCGTTTGATGATTGGTTGAATAATCTGACCTTAATCTTGAAAAGATGTGTTGAAGCTAACCTTGTCTTAAATTGGGAAAAATGTCATTTTATGGTTAAACAAGGTATAGTTTTGGGCCATATAATCTCTGAACGTGGAATTGAGGTTGATAAATCGAAAGTGGATCTTGTATGTCACTTACCCTCTCCAACTTCGGTTAGAGAGGTTTGTTCTTTTCTTGGCCACGCAGCTATCTATCGATGATTTATCAAGGACTTTTCGAAGATTGCACAACCCCTTTGCTGTCTACTACAAAAGGAGGTGCCATTTAAATTGAACGAGGCATGTGAGCAAACATTCAAACACCTTAAGACCTTGCTCACTTCGGTACCTATCATCACTCCACCAGATTGGAGCCTCTTTTTTGAGCTTATGTGTAATGCATCGGATTATGCAATTGGTGCTGTTTTAGGTCAAAGGAAGAACAAACAGCCACATGTCATCTATTATGCCTCCCGGACCTTAAACGATGCCCAATTGAACTATTCCACAACTGAAAAAGAACTCTTGGCTGTTGTATTTGCATTAGATAAGTTTCGATCTTATTTAATTGGAACTAAAGTGATTGTTTATTCTGACCATGCAGCCTTGAAGTATTTACTAACGAAGAAGGAAGCCAAGCCACGACTCATTCGTTGGATGCTCTTGCTTCAAGAGTTCGATATTGAAATTAGGGACAAGAAAAGGAGTGAAAACGTGGTGGCTGACCAACTAAGCCGATTGGTGCATGAAGAAGACTCCATTCCTATTTCGGAAACGTTTCCAGATGAGCAGCTACTGTCCATTGAGGTAAGTGAGCCTTAGTATGCCGATTTAGTTAATTACTTAGTATTTGAACAAGTTCCAAGTACCTTGAACAAGTCCCAATGTAATAAACTAAAAAGGGATGCACGTTTTTATGTGTGGGATGACCCATATTTGTGGAAGTATTGCTCTAATTAGATTATACGTAGGTGTGTGCATGAGTCTGAATTTCATTCAATTTTAACTTTCTGCCATTCCTGTGCATGTGGGGGTCATTTTGGCACTCAAAGGACAACTCTTAAGGTTCTTGAATGTGGTTTTTATTGGCCTACTTTGTTTAAAGATGCTAGAAATTTTTGCATAACATGTGATCGTTGCCAAAGGACAGGAAACATAGGCCAAAGAGAACAAATGCCGCACACTAAAACACTACAAAATTGCTTTAAAACACTCAAAAACACTGAGAAACAACCTTGAAAGTGATGGGTGATAAAATCCCACGAATTTTCATGAAAACCATTTTGTTTACCAGATTTATGCATGCAAAGTACGTGTGCACCCTCAATCAACATACACAAATAAACACTTTGTTTACCCCCCTCCACACTTAAATTAAACATTGTCTTCAACGTTTCAAACAAAAACTCACACTAAGCAAACAAACAAACAACTAACTAACCAAAGCAAAATGAATGCAGTAAAGAGAAGGGTTTAGGAATACAAATCTGGTTATGGGGCGATTTCTAGGTCTTCCTTCTTCGAATGCATGGGTTTATCCTTGAATGGACGATGATACTTGAAATGATCCAGCAATGGTTTAAGTTCTAATGTGGGTGCCTGAATTATCAAAATCAGCGAGGTAGTAGAAAACAAAATTGAAATTGGAGAAGATGGCTTACTTGCTTGCTTCGACACAAACTCAATGACAAACACCACTCCTTTGAAAGGTTCAGAAACTTTGCACTTGGCCAGATTTACTATGATGGTTGTGACTTGTCCCGTGTCATCAAATTCAACTTCTTTGGGCTTTGTTGTCTCAAATACATCCTCTTTGATGCATTCTTGATATTCTCCAGCCACTTCCTTCTCTTGAATCATTCTTCTTGGTGTAGAAGGTTCTTTGAACAGTTCAACATAATCTGGGACTTGTTGTGGTGTACCAAGAATTGGGATTTCACTTTGCACCTTGGGAACGGCTTCTACGATGTCTTTTCCACTCCCTTCTTTCTTGGGAATCAAAAACCTGCGAGGAAAATGGACATTTGGAGGAATAACATTAGAATGAATTGAATTTGGGATGTTCTTACTTGTGGTGGGTGGTTTAGAAGACTTAGGGGGCTGCGGTAAAGGTGGTTCTACCCTTATCGTGGGTATGTCTTCTTACTTCTCCTCAATCAGCAACTTCTCGTCCACTTCTAGGCTATGTTTGGACATTTTTAGATCAGCTCCAACCTCCATATCACTTCCCAAAATGATAGCTTCATGGATTTCAAAATCTTCCTTTGAATTTGCATTGTTTGAATTGGAGAGTTCACTTTGTTCTTGAATATGTGCCACAAATTCCGCTATCTGTCCAATTTGCTTTTCTAAGTGGTCCAGCCTTTTGTCTTGATTTTGCATCACTTTGGTTTGATTTTCTTGTCCCTGAGACAAATTGGTGAGTAACTTAACAAGCGTATCATTATCCAAAGACATACCTGAATTGGTTTGGGCAGATTGTTGTTGGGATTGTGTTGGTGCTTATGGCCTTGGATAAAACTCCTCTGATGGCTGCAATTGTTTTTCTTTTTATGAGCCCTGCATCAAATAAGTTAGTACATCAAGAATTTCATCATAAGTCATGGGCATACTTGAATTCGATTGGAATTGTTGTGAAGGAGGCTGGAGTGGCTGCATGGGTCTTCAATAGAACTTCTCTTGCTGCCAATATCTACCTTGTGGAATTTGTTGAGGTTCCTCCAACATATAATCTGAATAATCTCTCCAATCCGAATTGTAAGCGTTGGAAAACATGGTGTTGTTTGATTCATCATAGCCTTGATAACCCCAAGCACCTTCATTCTCAAATAATTGAGGACACTGGTTAGTGAAATGCCCTTGCATAGAGCACACACCACAAGTAGTCACACTTCGCATTCTGACCTTTTCGGTAAAACGTGATATAAGAGAAGTAAGAGTCTCAATTTGAGCTTGAAGATTAGCAAGTGCCATGTCTTACTTCTCTAGTTCCTGAAATCAAAGAATGAAAACTAAATCAAATATTAAAAGCAAAAGACACAAACAAAAACACAAACAGAAACAAAGGGATTAGCAATTAAAACAAAAGACACAAAAAAAAAACAAATGGGAATTAGCAAACTTGCTAATCCCCGGCAACGGTACCAAAAATTTGATGTGATGTAAAACAGCACACAAATTAAAGCCTCTTGCTAACAGTTGTAGTAAAGATGCAAGTAGGGATGGTTCCATTGGTGAGTCTCCTCCTATACTTCAACTTCCCATTTCAACTAATAGGGTGCTACCTTCGTTGATGCAGGTGCCCAATCAAGTCTATGCTAGTGGGAATATTTGTATTAACTTTAGGCAGCTCAATACCACAATTAGGAGAGACCACTATCCTGCTTCTTGGGAGGCAACCCATATGTTCAAATAAGGAAGCCTTAGGATCACTCCACAATCAGATTTGCCATCCTTAACCCTTCTCTTTACTACATTTATCTTGCCATGCTTAGTTCATTAATTGTTTGTTTGCTTAAGTGTGAACCTATGTTTAAAACATTGTGGGGGTATTGTTAGGGTAAACAAAGTTTTTTTTTTTTACATACAAAGTGTTTTTTTTTTACATTATTCAAAAACAAAAAAAACAAAAAAACAAAAAATAAATAAATAAATAAAAGCAAAAATATTTTACAATAATGTGTAAACTAATAGCCTTCATTGGTCAGGTGGTGCCTCAGCACTCAACGGAGCTCCAGAAAGACGAAGTGCCAGAGTTTGATTTTCCGGAGCCTCAACACTTGGTGAAACTCCAGATGACGAAGGCAGAAGATGCCTCTGGAGTAACGCCACAAACCTTTGGTGATCACTCTAATTCGAACTTCGAACTCCTGCAGCTGGTCAAGCTTCCTCTTCATACTTGTTGAGTAACTAGTTGCGAGCATGAGCAACTCTTTATTCTCGTACCTGAGCCCTCTGATCTATTGCTGAAGACTAGCCACCTCAGCCATCAAAGACTCAACCTGACGAGATCGTGCAAGAATGCGTTGGCCTATGTTGGAGACTGAACCTGCACACTGGACGCTGAGCGCCAGAGAGTCCTGAACAGCGAGCTCGTCGGACCGCATGGAAAGTAACCTATTGTCTCTTGGAGTGAGAAGATTTCTAGCAACCACCGTATCAGTTGTATCGTTCTTCATCATAGAGTCCCCAACTGTAAGAAAACCATTGGGGGATAAAAATGACGAATGCCAAATGTTGTTTAGAGAAGACAAGTCGATATCTTCCCTGATATTCAAGTCAAGATGGCAGTCAAATGGACAAGACATTTCCAAAGGTGTTGAAGAAAAAAAAGAGATCGGACAGATTAAGATTTCAGAAGGGCAAGAAGGGAGTTTTTACAGGTGGCAATTCAAGTGTGCTTTGGAACGAAACACGTACCTCTATAAAAAGCAGAAATCAAAAAGGTGTCTGCTCACAAATCGAAGAGGTGCTCATTTCTCAAAAGTCGGACCTGCTCAGAGACCACGAGCCAATCCCCGAGTTTCAAAAGATCGACTTTTCTAGACTTATCATCACCTTTCACACGCAACCTCGGCTTTGCGGAAATTACAGGCAACTTTTGTCAAAGTTTTCTGACAAAGTTGAAAGCACCTGAACCCTACTGTTCAATCACTCAACGGTTGCCGACAAGAGTAAAAGAATAGTACCTCTACCGGTTGTGGAGAAATTCCTATAAATATCAACCTTCGCCCTCCATAGCAAGGCAGACTTACTCAACCGTTCTTCATATCCAAGAATGTATTCCCAATGAAACCTCTCGAGTTACTTAGTGTTCCTCATCCCCTGGAGTACCTCTGCAAGCAAGTCATAAAGAGCAAAAGTATTTCATGTCATGAAGGTTGAAAGCAAGAGTATCTCATATCATGCTTTCTCCTCACCTTCATCTGAAGAACAAGGAGAAAGAAAGATCCTGATTGCTTACCTAGTCTTGCTCTCGAATACTCATCTTCAACTGTTGATGTAGTTCTAGAGAAAATGCCACACCTGCATGGAGACCTAATTACTTGAAGCATGTGGAGACAATGTGCTGATTCATTCTCAACTAAGCTGAGGATCACTTGCCAAATAAAAAGCTCCCCAGCCCAGTTCAAGAATAAACTTGTGGAAAGATACTTCTTCAAAAGCAAAAGTATCTCATGTCAGCAGGGTCGAAGGCAAAGATATCTCATGGCATGTTTTTCCTTTACCATTGCTCTTGCCTACGGGACAAAGAGAAATAGAGCGATCGGTCGGCACTTGGAAAGATTGAACAGAGAAGCAGACCAACACCTCTACCTCGTGCCTGCCTACCAAGGAACTCTCCTTTTTCCTTTCTTAGAACTGTCATCCAGTTCAAGATCAAAGCTGTGGAAAGTTAACAAGCACGACAAAATATGTGCCGAGTCATTCACTACCAAGACCAAAGATCATCTACCACATGAAGCTAAGTAGTTACTAACTGTTTCTAAATGTTTTTAAGCTATTTTGGAGTGTTTTAGTGTGTTTTGATGAAATCATACGAAAATGACATAAAAATTTGAAAAATGTTTTGAAAAACCCAAAAAAGAGTTGTTTTAGAATTGTTTTGGTGTGTTTGTGTTTTAGGTACCTTCCAACACAATGATGAGGATTCGGTTTTTGATTGCATAACTATTAAAGAAAGTTACAAGCTTGGATTGAAGTTTGACATGTTCTTGGCTTATGCTTAGTTGTAGTTGATGTTTATGAACTCACATTTGATTACAAAGTGGATAAAATCAGTTTTTATAACATGCTTGAAGGAAGGAACTCAACTAACGCTACATCCTTGTGAGACTTGAGCCTTTAACTTCTTTGGAGAGTTATAATCTGTGATTTCTTGTTTTCTAAAGTCGTTGCATGATCTCATCATTCCTTTGCTTGGTTGCTACTTAGAATGCATTCGTATCATGATAGAACTAAATGCTAGAACTTATATCCGTTTCATTCAACGCATGACATTGAATTGCATAACACATATCAAGATGAAGTTGTGCAGTAAACCACCATAGCCAAATCGTCGTGCCCACCATTTTCATATGTTTTGTAGGTTTAACCCCGTTTAAGCCTTGTTTAGCCTATGTTCTTTGTTAGCCCAAATAACGGTACCTAGCCTAGTTTAGGACAATCTACACCCTTGTTCTTAAAGGATAGTGAGCATAACTTTAAATGAATTCCTTTTGTTCTACATTATGCAAGAAATCAAGTGAGGGGGAGGGAATGATTGTTTTTTAGCTTAATTGAATGTTTTGGGCTTCAAAAGAAAAAAAAACAGAAAAGAAAAGAAAGAAAGAAAGAAAGAAAGAAAAAGAGAAAAAGAGTTTGAAAAGATGAAAGAATAAGTGTTGAAGTGTTGAAGTGTTGATTGTTGAAGGAAGGGTCCAAATCATCAAATATGGCCCTAAAATGAGTGAATTTTCCCCCTTTTGTTCAAAGTTGAGTTTGCATTCAAAAGTGAACTCTAAGTTGATTTCATTGCTTTGTTTACTATCTCTTTAAGAACCCTTTGTTTTCCATATCCTTTCTTTGCTAGCCAAACGCCCTTAGCCCGTTACAACCCTTACACTTCCATTTTGAGTGTTATGTGTTCAATATGTGGAGTTTGAAATTGGTATGAGCATATGGTGTCAATGGTTCTTGCATCTAAGTAGTAGCATTCCGTTCATGAGATCATATTCATACATTCACTTATAACTCTAGAAAAGTGCTTTCTTTGTTATAACGTATGTGAGTATTAGTTTTCATGTTTACATCATCTTCTCACATATAACTAGTGTAGGGAGTTAGTCAGAAAACCTAAGTGAAAATTGAGTGCATATCTACTAAGGATTTGAGGGAATTCTCTAAGGTATGTTACTACATTCAAAATGTTGTTTTAATCGATTAAATGTGAACTAGTGAATGGTGACTGTGGTGAAGTATGTGCTTAAGGGTATGAATGGCCAAAATCTGTGTAAGTGATGATCTTTAATGAGTTATGTGCATTGGAAATCACTGAAGTAATGTTCGAAGGTTTTGATTGAGTTTTGTTTCTTTTGTTGTTTTGTTTTGCTCGAGGACTAGCAAAAGCTAAGTGTGGGGGAATTTGATAGGAGCATATTTATGTGACTTTATTAGTTTGTTTCCTTGCATTTACTTAGTTAGTTTCATCTTAGTAGAATGTTTTAAGCTATTTTCGTGTGTTTGTAGGTCCTAATAACAAAGTTGGCAAAGAAGTGCATTTTGGTGCAATTTGGAGCAATTTTGGGGTGGAATGGATTGCATGCATGTGGAGCATAAAGGATGGACGTTTTGGTCTTTGAAAGGGCTTCAAACATATGCTAAAATCTGGACACAATGAAGAAGATACCCTATATATGCTAAAAACATATGCTAAGTTCTTATAGCCGAGTTCCCCTATATATATACACACCTAATCCGCACCATTCATTCTTTACACATCCTTCACACAACCTAAAAGCCCGTTTGACCTCTGCCGTATTCATTCCTCAAACCTCTCCATATTTTCTGAGCCTTAACACCCTTTGCCGCACCACCCTCCTATCCTAAACACCATCATACCTTCTCCTACATATTCCTCCATACAAACAACCCTTCAAACCACAACCCACACCTTGTGCCGCATTAAAGGAAAAGAAGGAGAGTGCTTGGACGTGCTTGCTGTTCAAGTTGGATCGCTGGAGCGTTTAGGTGTTTTCTTTCTTTTGTTTTTAATGTATAAATCTGTTTACCTTTGTTTTGCGATTATGAGGAATTAAGCTATTTTGGCTAGGGGCTATTCAATACCATGACTATACTTGCAATATGATTTGATTACCTTCAATTGTGATTTCATAAGTCATGAATTCAATTTGCTTAACTGTTTTATTCAAAACTTATTCTTGTGTGTTAATTGTGTTGGAAGTATGCCCTGAAAGTCAATCTTTGGAAGAAATCTTTCAGGACATTGCATTGATGTGTATATATGACTCTTACACATCGGAAGGCAAAGATACTAACTAAGAATATTTCAATAAACGAAATATGTCCTGAATAGTGAATCCATGGACAATGGATCGATGGAAGAAGTAATCTAATGATGTTAGACTACAGAGATCTTCTTCACATAACCATCATGTCCAGAAAGTTCCTGGTCATAGTATTGTCAGAGGGATAGTGACAATGCATAGATCAGTACATACTGTGTCCGTTTCAAATGGAAAGATGGAAAGTCTCATCCCATTCGTGTAGTGACACTAAGACAAGTATGTAGGTGCTCATTAAGGGAATGAGTTCACTGAACACAATCGAACGAGAGTACTTGCATGGAGGTCTACTCACATGTCAAGCAAGTAACTCTGATGGTTGGAATAATGTAAGTAATCCTTTGACCTGAGACATCATAGATGTCTAATGGTTAGGTCCTTGATCTTTGATCATGTCAAATGGCATTCCATTTGGAGAGTCCACGGCATTGTTGGGGTCAAGCTATCTAAACATGTAGGCATGTGAATGGTCAACAAAGGATCTCTAATCCTCGTTAAGAGAGGATGAATACTCTAAGATATGATTCGAGAATCTTCGGCCGAAGTATCGAGCGTAGTAAAGGAAAGCGTTCCTATACGACTCAATTGAATCATATAAAGACGTATAATCACATTAGGGGTTTGACATAGTACATCCATACCCTAGTGATGTGATTAAGAGTATTGTATTAGAGAATGATCAAATTACATTGTAATTCCAACTGAATAGGTTCTCTGAATAACTTCTACATTAGCTTGGGTAGCCATGACATATGTTTAGATGTCACTCATGGCTTGTGAGTTCTTCTAGATGATTAATTGTAATCGTCAAAGGAGAACGTGAGTTAAAAGTAAGTTTTAATTCTTCAAGTGATTGGATTAAATCAATTGGATTGATGCCAATCATCTCACTGCCTTGCTAATTAGAACCTAAAAGATTATTCACCAATACACTCATGTAGTGAGTAACCAATGGATGATGGAAATAATTAATTGGATTAATTAGGTGTGGCGATTAATTTAGAAAGTCTAAAGAAATCATAAAAGCGATAAAAGATCGTTTTGGGCTTAAAGAAACGTTCGGGTTTAATTGGGCCCATTGGGCCTAAACCCATTGGGCTTTTATTCAAGCATTGGATGACTTGAAATAATAAAAGCCCAAAGCCCAAATATCCACACTAAAGGCCGGCCACTTTGAGGAGGTGGGAAAGTCAATTGTTGACTTGTTTCCTTTTGTCTATAAAAGCAACATTATAGACAAATATCTCTTAGGGTTATTTGTGTGTTCAAAAACAATTTAGAGAAAAAGAAAATATCTCTCTAGAACACAAGAAGTGGCCGGCCACCTTAAGGGAGAAAAAGCTAATCATTTTTCCACCCTTTTGGTTATTCCTTAATCCTTCTCACTACACTAGTGGGTGAGGATCTTTAGAGGTTTTCTCTTTGAAAACTCTAAGAGAACCTTGGAGCACTCAAACATACAAAGTGGAGGAGTCAAGGAGGAAAGCTAGGCTCAAGGACTTTGAGGAGCAGAGGTCTTGGAGGTGGTCCATCCTTGGTCTTAAAAGTAGATCAAGAGGTACAAATCTACTCCTTAACTTTGTTCTTCAATAAAATAATTTGTGATGCATCTTACATAAACCTATGCATCTTGAAGGGGATTTAAATGACTAGAGTTTTAATATTAATTGTTAACATGCTTCCGTTGTTTTCGTATATAAATTTTGAATTGTATATGCATGCTAGTCACATGAAATCCCTAATGAATCTCATAAATTCCTTCAAATTGAGAGTGCACACTTAGTTTGCATGCTTGAATCTATTGCTAGAGTATAAGTGTGTTTCACCTAATCGTTACAAACTTGTATTCATGAGTACTAAAGGTTGCTAGTCACAATCATGTTAAGTAGATTCCTGGCGAAAGTATCATGCTCATCATAGTTACAATTGCCTTGTCAATATTTATAGTTTTCATAGAGCGTAATGATCTTTAATTGTATCTCTGTTATGCTTATCATGTAGGGAACATTTGGAGAATAATTTGGATTGTTGATGCGTTACCCATCCAATTCAATGATTTAAGGAAAACTTGAGGGTTAATTCATGTTGGTCATGATTAATCTGGGGTGTTGAGTTTCATAACTTATTGAAAGAACAATTGGAAATCGTTTTGTATGCAAGTGTGTCATGCGTGGAGAAGAATCCCCTAGCTAGTCCATTCATCCATTGATTTCCCTTAATTTTGTGTTATTGACTACTTTCTGCAAGTTTTTAAATTTTGTCAAAACAAAATCCCCCTTTTATAACTTGTGTTTCTTAGTTAGAATCTGCTCTACTTGGTGTCTTTTGAATCTTTTGAGTCAATTTAGGTTAGAATTGGTTTGTTTTCATAGTTTTAGTCTTTTCAGTTCAATTTTTGTCCAAAATCAACTCTAGTTTCGGTTTTGAGTCTTTTTAGTTGTTTTGTACTATTTTAATTCATTCTAGTCTATTTTAATTTATTTGATTCTAGATAGGTGTTTCCAATCTAGATTTGTGTTCTTGAGTCTTATTTTATGTTTCTGAGTCAGTTTTACATAGATTAGCAATCCCTCATAATCCCCGGTTGATAGGAGCATATTTATGCTACTTAGTTAGCTTGTTTTCTTGCACTTACATAGTTAGTTATTGTTTATTATAGTGATTTAAGCTATTTTCGTACATTTGTAGGTTCAAATGGCAAATGAAGCAAGAAAGTGCATTTTGGTGCATTTTAGAGCTAAATTGAGCTTAAATGGAGTACATGCATATGGAGCACCATGGAAGGACGAATTTGGAGCTAAAATGAGCTAGGGAGTGAATGAAGATGTGAAGAATGGAATTCAAAGCGAATGACGAATGAAGAGTCAAAAGTGGAAACCGAAGTTTCTAAGTTTGAAAGTTTCTAATTCCGAAGGTTTCCATTCTTGAAGAGTTTCTATTCTTGGAATGGAGATGTCCTAATCTTTTCTAGAAGGCCATTCCTTGGGCCTTATCATTTCAGCCACATCTAAACCCTAGCCCATCACTTGTGCCGCACCTATTCCTTCTAGAATCTCCTTTTGCCTTGCCTTGCAAGGCATTTTCCTACCCTAGGCCTTAATTTCTGCTAAAGCCCATGCCTAATCTGATTTAACCTAGGGTTTCCCATGCCTATATATATCCTTCTTAAGTGTGCCGCACCATTCATCACCCATTCATTCAGTGACGGGATTTTAAACCGCACAAATTTAACCCTCTTTTTGACAGATGTAGTATAGATGTAAGTAGGGTATCGTTCTAGGCCGGGGATTAGGAGGGCTTGCTAAAACCTCTAAATTAATTTAAAAACGTAAAAACAAAGTTTAAAACACTAAACTAAAATAAAAACACTTAACTAAAATAACTCAAAATAAAACTAACAAATAAACTAAAACAAATCAAAAGACTCAAAACAACTCAAGACTCTAGAAAATACAAACTAAGCTAAAAACTCGAAACACACTTAAAATGACTCAAAATAATAAAAACAATCAAATTAAACACTAGGAATTTAAAATGGACGGAAATTGAAATAAAAGATTAAAAACAATAAAAACTAATTAAATAAAATAATTTAATAATGGGGGGGGGGTTTGGTTTTGGCCAAACGTGAATTAAACTTAAATAAATTACAAAATTGACAAAAACATAAAATAAAAGTAAACGGATAGGCGACGGATTGGCTAGAGGGTTTTTCTCCACACAAGACACATATGCAATCTAAATTGACCTTCAGTTGTTCTTTCAAATAGTTGTGAATCTCAACACCCCAAATTAATTAGGTACGCTTAAATTAACCTTCAGATTTTCCTTATGTTATTGAATTGGATGAACAGCATACAACAATTCAAATTATTCCCCAAAAGTTCCCTACGTGAAAAGCACAATAGAGATACTATTAAAGATCATTAAGTTTTATGAAAATCATAAGTGTTGACAAAGCATTCGTAACTATGAACAGCATGATACGTTTGCCAGGAATTTACTTAACGCGATTGTGACTAGCAACCTTCACTACTCATGAATATAAGTTCATAACGATTAGGTGAAATTCACTTATATTCTAGCATCAAATTCATGCATGTAAATTAAGTATGCATTCTTAATCGACATACACAAATAAGTTATTAATCAAGCAGTTAAGCAAATTAAATCACAACTCAGAAATCACAACTGAAGGTATTAATTCAAATTACAAATATATCCATGGCTTTGAATTATCCTCTAGCCAAACAAATTTAACTACACATTATTTATAACTTAAAACATAAATAAAAATATGAGTTTGGAAGGATTAAACCAAATTGGGGATGAAAGGGTTTTCTGTGCACTGTGCTTGTCTCTGTGCGCCTTCACTTCTTCCCGAGGCCTTTGTTTCTCAGCTGCCAAATGTGCGCTGGCTGCTCAAGGCAGCTTCTCCACGTCCCCGAGGTGTTTTTAAGCTGCCAGTTGCAGCTCTTCCTTTGACGCCCTGGCGCTGCCAAGTAGCAGTGCTCCCCCAGTCCCGAGGCTCCCTTCAATGGGCGCTGTTCGATTTTTATGCTGCCAAGGCAGCGTTGATCCACTTGCACGCTGCCCTCCACTCAAATGGTTCCGTCTGTGCCTCTTCAAACCGTGTTCTCTCTCCCTTCTCTGCCTTCACGCACTGCCCAAAGGGCAGCCTTGATTTGCTTGCGCTGCCTTCTAAACTCTGCTGCCAAATGGCAGCTTATTTCCCTCCTCTGGTTCCTTAGCTCCTGCGCTGCCTTATAGGCAGCATCCGTTTCCGTCCTTCCCCTCTCGGATTCTCCTTAATTTCATTTTACTATTTTCTTTCCAGCTGCCCCATTGATGCCTTTGATAATAATTCTGTTTCTCTCCACCAAGGCTGGTCTCCAATGATTCCTCCGAGACCTCACTTTTATTATATTCCCCTCTTTTCTGCACAGTCCGTCCCCCCTCCATAATGCTGCCCACCGAATGGATGTGCCTTTTCTGATTATTCCCCCGTGGACCTCTTGGCTGCCAAACACACACAACATAATTATATATATATTATTTTATTAAATGATGAGATCTATTCAACAAGCAAAATAGTTTAGATGAAATTATTACTTAACACTTCACTTATTTTATTTTTATTTTCTTAACTTAATAAATCTTATAAAACATAAAAATAACGTAAATAGCTCAAAAATATAACGAACTAACTAAGAAAAGACGAGTGAATTTGATATAAAAATATGTATAAATATTATCCGATCATTCAGAAATCGCAGCAGCCACACATCCAAACCTTCATTCATACATTCATCCGTCCATTCCCCCTTCATTCAACCTTTGCCGCAAGCACCATCACACTACCATTCAGCCACCGCCACAACCACCACTCATACAACCCTAGCCGCACCTTCCACCACCATAACCACCGTGCACAGCCATCTTTGGAGGAGAAGAGGAGAGCATCGTGCATGCCAAGGGAGGAGAGAGCTCACGCAAGCAATCTGCCACCATTGGAGTGTTTGGAGTTTTTCTTCTCTTGTTTCTGTTTCTATGTTTAATTTAATTCGTTGTTCAATTATGTTAAACATGTGGAACTAATTTCTTTTTAGTTAGAGGCGAATTTGAAGCCATGGACATATGTTGGTTATGATTTGATTTACTCCAGTTATGAATTCATGAACTTTGGATGTGGTTTACTCTTCTGTTTTGATTAAGAACTTGTTTATGTATGTGGGTTGAGGGTCGACACTTAATTTGCATGCTTAAACTTGATGCTAGAATATAAGGGAATTTCACCTAATCGTTATTAACTTATATTCATGAGTAGTGAAGATCGTTAGTCACGATTGTGTGTAGTAAACCCTAGGTTGGATTAACATGCGTATTCCATAGTTATGAATGCCTAGTCGATGTTTATGATTTCCATTGAACTTAATGATTCTTGCTTGTATCTCTATTATGCAATTCATGTAGGGAACTTGTGGGGAATGCTTTGGGTTGTCGTATGCAATCATCCAACTCAATAACGTTAGGGAAATCTGAAAGTTAATTTAAGCGGACCTAATTAATTTGGGACATCGTCATTCATAAGTTCATTGAAATCATAACTGGGAATCAAGTTGTATGCATATGTTCATGTGTGGATAAGGAACCCTCTAACTAGTTTCTCCATCCATTTAATTCATCAAAATCTGTTTAGAATCTGTTTTGTTTCCAAGTTTCTGTTTTAATTCTAAATTCGTAAAAACCAATCCCCCCTTTATTTTAAAGTGTTAGATTAGTTAGAAATACATTTAGTTTGTGTTTTTAAGAGTCTTGAGTCAAGATAGAACCTATTTTCGTCCAAAATTGGGTTTGTGCTCAAAACTGCCCAGAAAGTGATTTTGAGGCAGTTTTGAGTGTTTCTGGGCTGTTTTGAGTCTTTTGCTTTGTTTAAGTGTTTTAAACTCTAGTTTTGCATTCTTTGAGTCTAGTTTAGTGTTTTACATTGAGTTTTTATGTTTTGAGTCAATTTCACATTGATTAGCATCCCTAGTTAATCCCCGGTCTAGAACGATCCCTATTTGCTCTTATACTACAATTGTCATCCATAGGGTTTAATTTGTGTGTCAATCTAATTTTCACATCACCGGTCTAGAACGATCCCTACTTGCATATTTACTACAATTGTCAACAAGAGGGTTAAATTGGAGTGTTTGTTTATTTCACATCAATTTCCAGTTGCTTTTTCAATAAACCATGAACCTCAACACCCCAGATTAACCGTGAACAGCACTAATTAACCCTCAGATTTTCCTTAAGTCATTGAATTGGATGGATAATGCATCGACAACCATATTATTCTTCAATAGTTCCCTACATGAACAGCATAATAGAGATACAAATAAAGATCATTAAGCTTTGTGAAAATCATAAGCATTGATAAGGCATTCGTAACTATGAACAGCATGATACTCTTGCGAGGAATTCACTTAACAAGATTGTGACTAGCAACCTCCACTACTGAAAGTAATCATTAAGCTTTGTGAAACTCCCTTATATTCTAGCATCAAATTCATGCATGCAAGCTAAGTAGGCCTCCTTAATCAACATACAAGAATAAGTTATCAATCAAACAGTTAAGCAAATTGTATTCATAATTTATGAAATCACAACTGAAAGTAACCAATTCATATTGCAAGTATGTTCATGGCTTTGAATTTCCCCTAGCTAAAATAGTTTAGCTCCTCATGTTCACAAAACAAATATAATTAAACTTACAAAACATTGAAAACAAAAGAAGGATTACATCTAAAAATGTTCCAGCAATCGAAACTTGAATGGCAAGCACGTTCAAGGGCCCTCCTCCTTCTTCTTTGCTACGACACAAGGTTTGGGTGAAGGTTTGAGTGATGATTTGTATGAAAGACTGGCTAAGAGTATGAATGGTAGTGAATGGCTAAGGTTTGGTGCGGCAGAGAATGGATGGTGTGTAAAATGTGTGTGGCACAAAGAGTTATGTATTTATAGGGCTAGAGCACGTCTCTAATTAATTTTTGATAAGCTCATATTTATATATATTTTACATCAAATTCTCTCGTCTTTTCTTAGTTAGTTCCTTATATTTTTGAGCTATTTACTTTGATTTTGTGTTTTATATGATTTGTCAAGCAAATAAAAGAAAAATAGCACAAGTGAGATTTTATGTAACAAATTCGTCAAAACTGCCTGTGCAGATCAGCCCATTTTGGAAGCAATTTGCGAACGGCCCAAAATGAACTAGAGAATGAGCCTTATATGCTTGGAAAGCTACAGATGTCTATTTTCTGGAGCATTTTGCGGATTGTTAAGATCATTTTTCTAGAAGAAGTTATGAGCATTTTAGTAAGGGAAGGTCAAGAGAGCACATGGGTCAAAACTGCCTGTGCGGATCAGCCCATTTTGGAAGCAATTTGCGAACGGCCCAAAATGAACTAGAGAATGAGCCTTATATGCTTGGAAAGCTACAGATGTCTATTTTCTGGAGCATTTTGCGGATTGTTAAGATCATTTTTCTAGAAGAAGTTATGAGCATTTTAGTAAGGGAAGGTCAAGAGAGCACATGGGGAAGGAATAGGCGGACAGCTGCAAGGATGACCCACGGCATGGATGAATGATTATGTTTTGCAAGTGTGCTAGCTTGTTTAATCATGAAATACAAGTGTGCTAGCTGTTTTGCAAGTGTTCTAGTTGATTCATCATGAGGAGACCAAGAGGAATCCAAGGCATGGACCAAGGAGGATGAATGCAAGTTGTTTCATCATGAAATTTCTGCAATGAAGCATGTGTGCTAGCTGTTTTTGATGATTAATTCTTGCTTTGTATTTGTTTATTAGAATCACTTGAGTGGCTCCTTACCTTTGTGCACCTATAAATAAGCCTTCTAGCAAGGCTTAGACTCACCAATTCACACAACAATTCCATTTTCACACACCCTAAACTATCCTAGTCAAAACCCTTTCTTTCCTCCACAAAATCTGCCCATAAACTATCCTAGCCGTGCCACCCCCCCTTAACCATCCTAAACACCACCATACATCCCCCTATCCACTCCTCCATACAACCAAACCTTCAAACCACATCCACTCCTTGTGCCATATCAAAGGAAGGAAAGGAAAGTGCTTGGATATGCTTGTCACTCAACAAGGATCGTTGGAGCGTTTAGGTGCTTTCTTTCTTTTATGTTCAATGTATAAATCTATTTACCTTTGTTTTATGATTATGAGGAACTAAACCCCCCCTCTTTGCTAGGGGGGGATTCAAAGCCATGATTACATTTGCATTATGAATTAATTACTTTTGGTTGTGATTTAATAATTTGTGATTTCAATTCGCTTAACTATTTGATTGATAACTTATTTATGTATGTTGATTAAGAGTGCACGCTTAGTTTTCATGCATAAGTTTGATGCTAGAATATAAGGGAATTTCACCTAATCGTTATGAACTTATATTCAAGAGTAGTGAAGGTTGCTATCCACAATCGTGTTAAGTGAATTCCTGGCAGGAGTATCATGCTTTTCATAGTTACAAATGCCTTGTCGATGCTTATGATTTCCAACAAACGTAATGATTCTAACTTGTGTCTTTATCATGCTGTTCATATAAAGAACTTGTTAGGAATGATTTGGTTGCGATGCATATTCATCCAATTCAATGATTCTAGGGAAATCTGAAGGTTAATTTAAGCGGACCTAATTAACTTGGAGTGTTGAGTTTCATAAGTTATCGAAAGAACAACTAAAAATTGGTTTATATACAAGTGTATCATGTGTGGAGGAAACCCCTCTAGCTAATCCATCATCCATTCACACAACCATATTTTGTGCTTAATTCTATCTAGTTTTCAATTTGTTTATTTTCAAGTTATTCTCATCAAGATCACATCCCCCTTTTTCAATTTTTGTCTTTTGATTTGAATCTACCTTATTTGATTTCTTTTGAGTTCTTTGAGTTAATTTAGTATAGAGTTGGTTAATTTTCATAGCTTGAATCTTTTAAATTCATTCGTGATTTTGTTTTAGTTTATTTATTAATTTTATTTTAAGTTATTCTAGTTTATTTGGAATCATTTGAATCTAGTTAAATGTTTTGATTTTAGATTTGTGTTTTTAAAGTTTTATTTAGTGTTTTCTAAGTTCATTTTATATAGATTAGCAATCCCTCCTAATCCCCGGTTTAGAACGATCCCTACTTGCATATATACTACATCTGACAACAAGAGGGTTTAATTTGTGTGTTAGTTTATTTATCGCATCAAATTTTGGCGCCGTTGCCGGGGATTAGCAACTTTGCTAATCCCTTATTTCTTTTTTTTTTCTTTTTTATGTTTTAATTTAGATAGTAACTTTGCTTTATTCTTCTTGCTTCTTAGGTACTAGTGTATGACTCGAAGTTCTCATCCGGTTCAAAAGCATATCTCTGACTTTGACAATGACTTTGAGCGAACTTTGAGAAGGACAAAGAAACAACAAGAAGCTCAACCATCCAATCTTGAACCTGAGCTTGAGGAAAACAAAGTAGAAGAGGAAAAGGAGCCCAAGGCTCAAGGAGTTGAGCAACCACAAGTCATGGCGGCGGATAACCGAACAATCAAGGAGCTCTCAGCTTCGGCATTGGACAACACCGCACCCCTATGCATCCAATACCCTAGGGCAGCCCCTGAGAAGACCGATGAATTTGAGTTGAAGTCCAGTTTGCTACATCACATACCCAAGTTCCATGGGTTATCAATGGAGGACCCCAATAAGCATTTGAAGGAGTTTGAAGTAGTATGCTCAAGTATGACACCGGTGAACGTGGATAGCAACATATTGAAGATGAAGGCTTTTCCTTTTTCTTTGTTGGAAAAGGCCAAGGATTGGTTGTACGAGTTGGCTCCCGGAACTGTCACATCATGGGAGAGTATGAAGCGAGCTTTCTTAGAGAAGTTCTTTCCAACATCACGAGTCATTCTTCTTCGCAAGAAAATTAGTGGAATTCAGCAAAACCAAGGTGAATCTTTTCCAACTTATTATGAACGTTTTAAAACCCTTGTTGCTTCATGTCCACAGCACCAATTGAAGGAGGAGCTTCTTCTTCAATATTTCTACGAAGGGCTCTTACCAATTGAACGGCAAATGTTGGATGCATCCGCGGGAGGAGCTTTAGTGGATAAGACACCCATGGATGCCAAAATTCTCATTGCTAATCGAGCACTCAACGCACAACAATATGAAGGTGTTGGGCAGAGAGAGACCCCACGGCCACATCATGTCAATGAGGTAAGTTCTATTTCTGAGTTACAATCCCAAATGGCTAACCTTACGTCTATGTTGTCACAGTTTGTTGAAGGCCCCAAACCGCAAGGAACTACAATCTGTGGTGTATGCTCCATTCAAGGACACCAATCTGATCAATGCCCTCAATTAATTGAAAATGGAGGATGGGAATCTGCCCATGTCGTGGGTTATGGGAATCCAAACCAACCAAGGGGTGATCCTTTCTCTAATACATACAATCCGGGATGGCGTGATCACCCCAATTTCAGATGGAGAGATGCACAACAACCGGCCCAACAAGGTGGATTCCGACAACCCCCGGGTTTCTTTCCAAGGCCAATGGCACCACAACCACCTCCTCAAGCACAATCATCCCAAACCAACTCAGGTATGTCTATGAATGATGATAAAACATATCAGTTACTAACCACAATGGCACAGGGAATGCAGAATCAAGCAAATGAGGTTAATGAGCTTAAGAAGCAAATGGGCCAAATGGCCGAATTTTTGGGACAATTTCGTGAGAATGGTAAGTTACCAAGCAATACGGTGATTAATCCAAAGGGTGGTTTTGAATCTGCAAAAGCCATCATTTTAAGAAGTGGAAAAGAAGTGGGAAGCAAAGCACATGAACATGCCCTAAACAAGGAAGAAGAAGAGCAATTCAACCCCACGGCAAGGATGGAACCAACCATGCCGCAGCCATCTAAGCATTCCAATCCGTCCACCTCAGGTAATGTTATCCCAAATGTTGTGATTTCAAACACTAATCTGCCCAATGTTCCTTTTCCTCGCAGATTTGCACAATCAAAGAAGGAAGAAAGCGACAAGGACATTTTGGATACCTTTCGAAAAGTCCAAGTAAACATTCCTTTACTTGATGCCATTAAGCAAGTGCCCAGGTATGCAAAGTTTTTAAAAGAGTTATGCACAACTAGGAAGAGAATTTCAAAGAAAGAAGTTGTGAAAGTAAGTGAAAATGTATCCGCGGTCTTGCAACGAAAGTTACCTCCAAAGTGTAAGGATCCAGGGAGTTTTACTATCCCATGCATAATTGGAAACACTAGATTTGAACAATGCATGTTAGATTTAGGTGCTTCTATCAATGTAATGCCATATTCCATTTATGCTTCAATGAATCTTGGTGAGCTAAAACAAGATGGCGTTATAATTCAATTGGCCGATCGTTCTAACGCTTATCCCAAGGGAGTCCTTGAGGATGTTTTAGTGCAGGTCAATCACCTTATCTTCCCTGCAGATTTCTATGTTTTAGACATGGAGGATTCAAGCCATGCTCCATCATTGCCAATCTTGCTAGGCCGTCCATTCATGAAAACAGCAAGAACAAAGATTGATGTGTTCACGGGAACATTAACCATGGAGTTTGATGGGGACATTATTCATTTTAATCTTTCTGAAACCATTAAATATCCACTTGAGGACCATTCTTGTTTTGCTATTGACATTGTTGATTCTTTGGCACAGGTGCAATTGGATCAAATGAACGAAGATGCACTTGAGGTAGCTCTAGTGCACGGCATAGGAGCAAGAATTAGGTGTGGGGGAGCCTTTGAAACCCACGGCATGCAATATGACCATATTGCCGTGCCCCCTTGTGATGAAGTACTTGAAATGGTCGCTGCCCTCGAGTCATTGCCCTCCTACTCTGGTAAGTCTCCACTCTCACTTTTAGATTCGGTTTTGACTAACAAGTTACTTCCATCAATTGTGCAGCCACCTACACTTGAGTTAAAGCCATTACCTAGTCACTTGAAGTATGTTTTCTTGGGACAAGATCAGACGCTACCCGTCATCATCTCCAACTTACTCAAGGCCCAAGAAGAAGACAAGTTGATAAGGGTGTTAAAAGAGCACAAATCTGCCATTGGATGGACATTGGCGGATATCAAAGGCATTAGTCCCACCACGTGCATGCATCGTATCCTTTTGGAGGAGGAAGCCAAACCATCTCGTGAAGCTCAACGTCGCCTTAATCCACCCATGTTGGAAGTAGTAAAAAAAGAGGTTATAAAATTGCTTGATTGTGGTGTTATATATCCTATTTCTGATAGTCGTTGGGTGTCACCTGTGCAGGTTGTTCCAAAGAAGTCCGGAGTCACAGTGGTAAAGAATGAAGAACAAGAGCTTGTACCCACTCGTGTTGTTACTGGTTGGCGTGTTTGTATTGATTACAGGAAGTTAAATGCCATGACAAGGAAGGATCACTTTCCATTACCATTCCTCGACCAAATGTTGGAAAGGTTAGCCGGTTATGAATTTTATTGCTTTCTTGATGGATATTCCGGATATAACCAAATTGTGATAGCTCCGGAGGACCAAGAGAAGACAACATTTACGTGCCCCTTTGGCACTTTTGCATATAGACGCATGCCATTTGGTTTGTGCAATGCTCCGGGGACGTTTCAACGATGCATGGTGAGTATATTTTCTGATTATGTGGAAAAGATTATTGAGATATTCATGCATGATTTTAGTGTTTTTGGTAATTCATTTGATCATTGCTTGAATAATCTGACCTTAATCTTGAAACGTTGTGTTGAAACGAATCTCGTGCTTAATTGGGAAAAATGTCACTTCATGGTTAAGCAAGGTATTGTTCTAGGACATATTATTTCTGAAAAAGGCATTGAAGTGGATAAATCTAAGGTAGACCTTGTTCGCCACTTACCCTCTCCAACTTCGGTTAGAGAGGTTCGTTCGTTTCTTGGTCACGCAGGTTTTTATAGGCGTTTCATTAAGGATTTCTCCAAGATTGCACAGCCACTATGCCGATTGCTTCAAAAAGAGGTGGTTTTCGAGTTTGATGAAGCATGTTCCACGGCATTCAAGCACTTAAAGGAGGCCCTCACTTCGGCTCCTATTATCACACCTCCAGATTGGAGCCTTCCATTCGAGTTAATGTGTGATGCTTCGGACTATGCCATTGGTGCTGTTTTGGGGCAGCGAAAGAACAAGCAACCCCACGTTATCTATTATGCTTCTAGGACATTGAATGATGCTCAATTAAATTATTCAACCACTGAGAAAGAATTACTTGCTGTGGTTTTTGCATTAGATAAGTTTCGATCTTACTTACTGGGTACTAAAGTTCTTATTTTTACTGATCATGCAGCTCTCAAATATTTGCTCACGAAAAAGGAGGCCAAGCCTAGACTAATTCGATGGATGTTGCTTCTACAAGAGTTTGACATTGAGATTCGGGATAAGAAGGGCGTGGAGAATGTGGTGGCTGACCACCTAAGCCGAATGGTGCATGAGGAAGCAATGCCCATTTCTGAAACCTTCCCCGATGAACAAATAATGTCTATCCAGGTAAGTGAGCCTTGGTAAGCAGATTTGGTGAACTTTTTGGTGTCTAAACATACCCCTAGCACACTTAATAGGAATCAACGTGATAAGCTTATAAAGGATGCTAGGTTTTATGTTTGGGATGACCCATACCTTTGGAAATTTTGTCCCGATCAGATTGTCCGACGTTGTGTGAATGAATCTGAGTTTCAATCTATTTTAACATTTTGTCATTCATATGCCTGTGGGGGACATTTTGGCACCCAACGCACTGCCCTTAAAGTCTTAGAATGTGGGTTTTATTGGCCAACCATCTTTAGGGATGCTAGGACGTTTTGCCTTACATGTGATCGTTGTCAACGAATGGGTAATATAAGTGCTAAGGATCAAATGCCACAAAACCCTATACTTGCTGTTGAAATATTTGATGTGTGGGGCATTGATTTTATGGGTCCTTTTCCTTCATCACATGGTTTTCTCTATATCTTGTTGGCAGTGGATTATGTTTACAAATGGGTGGAAGCAAAAGCCACCCGTACTAACGATTCCAAGGTAGTTGCAGATTTTGTGAAGTCTAACATTTTTGCTAGGTTCGGGATGCCTCGAGTCCTTATAAGTGATGGAGGTTCACATTTCTGTAATCGTACAATTGAGGCTTTGCTCAAGAAGTACAACGTTACACATAGGGTTTCCACACCCTATCATCCTCAAACAAGCGGGCAAGCCGAGGTGTCGAATCGGGAGATAAAACAGATTCTTGAGAAGACGGTGGGTCCAACAAGAAAAGATTGGAGCTTAAGGCTAGAAGATGCATTGTGGGCTTATAGGACCGCCTACAAAACACCCATAGGAATGTCCCCCTTTCGGCTTGTTTTTGGCAAGCCATGTCACTTACCTGTGGAGTTGGAGCACAAGGCTCATTGGGCCGTGAGGAAGTTCAACATGGATGTGGATGCCGCGGGACTTCATCGTAAGCTTCAATTGAATGAACTTGAGGAGATACGGAATGAAGCTTACGAGAATGCTCGCATTTACAAAGAAAAGACGAAGGCCTTTCATGATAAGATGATTCGCACCAAGTCCTTCTCTGTTGGACAGAAAGTGTTGTTGTTTGATTCTCGTCTTCGTCTATTTCCGGGTAAGTTACGTTCACGTTGGATTGGGCCCTTTGTTATTACTAACGTTTTTCCTCATGGTGCAGTTCAAGTTCGTAGCTTCAAAACAGGTAAAGAGTTCAAAGTGAATGGGCACAGATTGAAGCCTTACTACGAGGGCTTTGTAGAACATGATGTTGAGGAGACAACCCACTATGCCGTGGGTTTCCATGAAGGTTGATCACTGTGGCATCGTCCGGCTGCAAGACGTTAAAGCAAGCGCTTCGTGGGAGGCAACCCATGCATTCAACAAAGGCAGACCTAGGAATCACTCCAATTCCAGATTTGCGTTCCTAACTCTTTCTCTTTGTTGTTTCTATTCTTCTATGTTTAGTTTGTTTAATTTGGTTTGAGTTTCTATTTAAAACATTGAGGACAATGTTTGATTCAAGTGTGGGGGGGTAAACAATCTGTTTTGCATGATTTTCGTGGGTTTTATTCACCTATCACTTCCAATGTTGTTTCTCACTGTTTTTAAGTGTTTTTAGTGTGTTTTGAAGCATTTTAGTGTGTTGTGGCATAAAAATCCGAAAAACTCATAAAAATTTGAAAATAAGTTTGGAAAATACCAAAAAGAGTTGTTTTTGAGTTGTTTTGGTGTGTTTGTGTTGTAGGTACCTTCCAACACAATGATGAGGATTTGGTTGTGAATTGCATAACTATTAAAGAAAGTTACAAGCATGGATTGAAGTTTGATATGTTCTTGGCTTATGCTTAGTTGTAGTTGATGTTTATGAACTCACATTTGATTATAAAGTGGTTAAAATCAGTTTTTGTAACATGCTTGAAGGAAAAAAACTCAACTAACGCTACATCCTTGTGAGACTTGAGCCTTTACTTCTTTTGGAGAGTTATAATCTGTGATTTCTTGTGTTCTTAAGTCGTTGCATGATCTCATTATTCTTTGCTTGGTTGCTACTTAGAATGCATGCGTATCATGATAGAACTAAATGCTAGAACTTATATCCGTTTCATTCAAAGCATGATATTGAATTGCATAACACACGATCAAGATGAAGTTGTGTAGTTGCCACCATAGCCAAATAGCCTTACTTCCCTTATGGCTTATGTTTTGTTGTTAACTACATTAACCTCACCTATCCTAGTTTAGGACAGTCCACCCTTTGTTCTTAAAATATAGTGAGCATAACTTAAAATTAATTCCTTTTGAGTTACATTATGCAAGAAAATAAGTGTGGGGGAGGGAATGGTTATTTTTGAGCTCATTTGTACGTTTAAAAAAAAAAAAAAAAAAAAAAAAAAAGAAGAAAGAATGAGTTTGAAAGTGTTGATTGTTGAAGAAAAGGGTCCAAAAGTTTGAATTTGACCCTAAGTGTTGCATGAATCCCCCCTTGTGTTCAAATTTGAGTTTGCATTCAAAAGTGAATTCTAAGTTGATTTCATTGCTATTGCTCACTATGTTTTTAAGAACCCTTGTTTTCCATATCTGTTCGCTGTAACCTATCACCCTTAGCTCCGTTACAACCCTTACTGATCGGACCATATTTATACATATTTTTATATCAAATTCACTCGCCTTTTCTTAGTTAGTTCATTATA
The DNA here is from genome assembly GCA_963580275.1 of Crataegus laevigata. Classification (NCBI taxonomy): domain Eukaryota; kingdom Viridiplantae; phylum Streptophyta; class Magnoliopsida; order Rosales; family Rosaceae; genus Crataegus; species Crataegus laevigata. The sequence goes on from OY756952.1 coordinate 20,604,111, forward strand.
TTTTGAGCTATTTACGTTATTTTTATGTTTTATAAGTTTTTCAAGAAAAGAAAATAAAAATAGAATAAATGAAGTGTTAAGTAATTAATTTCTTCTAAACTATCTTGTCTGTTGAATTATACTTATCATTTGAATAATATATATATATATATATATATATATATTTATATATTTATATATATATTTATATTTTATAAATATAAATTGTGTGTGTGTGATAACAGGATGGCGCACTGGGGGAGTTATCATGATAGCCACAAATGACAGCCACAAGGCACATGCACATGAGGCCTCGGACTGAGCACAAACGAAAAAGAATAAAAAAATAAATAAAGAAGAAACTAAAGGCCTCACGGGGGCCTTGATAAAAGAGCAGTGCGCAGCACAGAGGCTGCCAGGGGGTCAGACAAGCAAGATAGCAGCGCTGCCTTGGCAGCGTGCAAGTAAAAGAGGAGCAGCGCACAGGCGCATGAGGAGAAGCTGCCTTGAAGGCAGCGTAAGAAGCAGCGGCAGTTGAGGCGCAAGGGCCTTAGCACAGTGACGGTGCAGGAAACACAAATCCTTGCACAGAAAATCCCCATTTCGGTTTAATCCTCCAATTCTGTTTTATTTCTGTTTTAATTTATAAATGATGTGTAATTAATTATTTTGGCTAGAGGTTAATTCGAAACCATGATTATATTTGTAATTTTAATTTGATTTACTCCAGTTATGAATTTATGAATGTTGGATGTGGTTTACTTTTCTGTTTTGATTAAGAACTTGTTTATGTATGTGGGTTAAGGGTCGACATTTAATTTGCATGCTTAGACTTGATGCTAGAATATAAGTGAATTTCACCTAATCGTTATGAACTTATATTCATGAGTAGTAAAAATCGCTAGTCACGATTGTGTTTAGTAAACCCTAGGTTGGATTAACATGCGTATTCCATAGTTATGAATGCCTAGTCGATGTTTATGATTTCCATTGAACTTAATGATCTTTGATATGTCTCTCTATCATGCGTATTCCATAGTCAGAGAACTTGATAAGAATAATTTGGTTGTGATGCGTATTCCGTCCAATTCAATGAATCTAGGGAAATCTGAAAGTTAATTTAAGCGGACCTAATTAATTTGGAGCATTGTCATTCATTCGTTTGTTGAATTCATAACTGGGAATCAATTTAGGTTACATTTGTGTCATGTGTGGAGAAAAACCCTCTAGCCAATCCGTCGTCTATCCGTTCACTTTTTAATTTTATGTTTTTGTCAATTTGTAATTTATTTAAGTTTAATTTACTTCATCAAAACCAAACCCCCCCCCCCCATTATTAAATTATATTATTTAGTTAGTTTTTATTATTTTTAATCTTTTAATTCATTGTCCGTCCATTTTAATTTCCTAGTGTCTATTTAAATTGTTTTTATTGTTTTGAATCATTTTAGTGTGTTTCGAGTTATTAGAGTTTTTAGCCTAGTTTTGTGTTTTTGAGTCTTGTTTAATATTTTTAAATTAATTTAGAGTAGATTAGCAATCCCTCCTAATCCCCGGCCTAGAACGATACCCTACTTACATCTTTACTACAACTGTCAAAAAGAGGGTTAAATTTGTGCGGTTTAAAATCCCGTCAAATTTTTGGCGCCGTTGCCGGGGATTAGTAACTTTGCTAATCCCTTTATTTTTGTTTGTGTTTATTTTTTTATATTTGTGTTTTAGTTTATATTTGTGTTTATGTATTTTACTTTTGGTATTTGATTTATTTCTCTTTCTTTAATTTTAGGTACTAGAGAAGTAAGACATGGATTTTGCTAGTATTCACGCTCAATTGGCAAATCTTACTTCTCAATTGTCTCAGAATGACGGAAGGTCTACAATGCAAAGTGTCCCTACATATGGTGGGCAAGATCATTCCAATTCTATGTGGTGGGAAGCTCAACAAGTTCAACATGAAGCAAATTGGCAGCCGTATGAGGAGTTCTGTCAATGGCCATATGAACCACCACAGCCTCCCCCTCAACCTTCACATCCAAATTCAGGTATATCAAATTATTATATGGAAGTTATTCAGCAACTAAATTCTTTGGAGCAGGGCAGGGAAGCTCAACCATTTCAACAAGACGCATTTTGGCAACCAATTGAGGATTTCTATCAAGCAAAGGAGTTGGCTGAGTGGAACAATCAATTTGGGCAGAATGCAGAATGCATGGAACAAATTCAAGAACAAATGGTTGAAGATGAGCCTATGGATGAATTGCTACTGCTCGAAGAGGAGGAGGATGCACAAGGCACGGCAAGGGAAGAACAACCCTTGCCGCAACTTCTAAACGAGGAAAAAGTGGTTGAGGAGCATCTTGAATTCATCAAGGAGGAAATTGGAGTGGATCACACGGCCACAATCATCACTTGCAATTTGGCCAAAATCAAAGTCCCTGAGACTTTTGAAAACGTGATTTTTGTTATTGAGTTTGAGTCGGAGAAGGAAAGTAAGCCATCTTCTCCAATTTTATTTTTATATTATACTAACATATTTCTAATTTTAATGATTCAGGCACCCACTAGAGAATTCAAACCATTGCCGAATCATTTCAAGTATCATCTCCCATTGAAAGATAAATTCAATGCTTCGGAGCTGAGGGGAGGTTAAAGGAAAGATTCGTCCGGCTAAAGACGTTAAACCAAGCGCTTCTTGGGAGGCAACCCAAGCAACCAGATTTGCATTTCTTAACCCTACTCTTTATTACCTTTACTTTGCAATTTTTGTTTTGTTTAGTTAGTTGTGTTATTTGGTTGATTTTTGTTTAGTTTGTGTTTAAATAAATTAAGGGCAATATTTATTTTAAGTGCGAGTAAATAAAGTCTTTTTACATTGATTTACATATTTTCATTTACATATTTTATATTGCTTAAAATAAACCTTAAAAAAAATATTAATAATAATAATATTAGTAATATTTATATATATATATATATATATATATATATTTATATATTTATATATTTATTTAAATAAACTTAAAAAAAAATTACAATAATACGAAAAACTAATAGTGTTCATTGGTTATTTGTCATTGGTTAGGTGGTGCCTGAGAAGTCGACGGAGCTCCAGGAAGACGAAGAGCCAGAGTTGGAATCTCCGGAGCTGGAACGCTTGGTGCTACTCCAGAGGACGAAGGCAACATAAACCTCGGGAGTAGCGCCATGAACCTTTCATGATCGCTCTGAATCCGACCGTCCGACTCCTGCAGCTGGTCCAGCTTCCTCTTCATGCTGGTCGAGTAGCTAGTTGCGAGCATGTGCAACTCCTTGTTTTCGTGCCTGAGTCCTCTGACTTCTTGCCGAAGACTGACCACCTCCGCCATTAGCGACTCCACCTGACGAGATCTTGCAAGCAGGCGCTGACCCATGTTTGAAACTGAGCCTGCACACTGGACACTGAGAGCCAGTGAGTCCTGAACAGCCAGCTCGTCTGACCGCATAGACAGCAACCTAGTGTCTCTGGGAGTAAGAAGGTTTCTTGCAACCACCGTTGCGGTTATATCGTTCCTCATCATTGTGTCCCCGACTGTAAGAGGACCATTGGGGGATATGAAGGATGGATTCCAAATGTTGTTCGGAGAAGACGAGTCATCGTCTTCCCCGACATTCAAGTTTAGGCGACGGTCGGAAGGGCAAGACATTTTTAGAGGGGGTTGAGGAAGAAAAGAGTTCGGAAAAATTAAGATTGCTGAAGCGGGAGAAGAGATCGGAAAGATTAAAAGTGCAGAAGTGCAAGAAGAGAGCGGAAGGATTTTGAGTGTTTACAGAAGGGAGTATTTTCAGAAGGAAGTGTTTGAGGGAGTTCAAGTGTGATGTGAAGCAGAATTAGCGCCTCTATAAAAAGAAGAAAATGAAGAAGCGCCCGCTCCTCAGAGGTGAAGACGCGTCCTCACGCAATTCGGAAAAGCTCGACGCTCATTTCTCAAAAGAGCCGTTTCCTTTCTCAAAAGCTGGGCTTGACTCAGCAATCACGTGGGTCGGTTTGTCCGGATGTGTCGTCACTCATGACGTGCAGCGTGGAGCGTTGCGAAAACCACGAGCCGCACCCGGTTTTGAACCCCGGTTTTCAAAAGATCATCATTCCAATTTGTCGTCACTCGTCGTATGCGCAGTCAGCTTCGCGGAAATTACGGACGCGTTGTCAGAAAGCGCGTAATGGGCACTGTTCATCCATCCACCGGCTGCCGACAAATAGTGAGGGAACAGTTCCGGTTGTGAGGGAAAATTTCTATAAAGTCGACCTTCGCCTTCCACATCAAAGGCACACCTTCACACCCTCTCAACCTCTCAACCTCTCAACCTCTCAACCTCTCTTCATCTCCGATAATGTCTTCCCAAAGAAAGCTTTCGAGTTTTTCAGTGTTCTTCATCCCTTGGATCACCCCAGAAAACAAACCTTCCAGAGCAAAAGTATTTCATATTAAAAAGGTTAAAAGCAAAAGTATCTCATATTATGCTTTCTCCTCTCCTTCATCTGAGGAACGTGGAGAAAGTGAGATCCTGATTGCTTACCTAGTCTTGCTCTCGAGTACTCATCTCAGACCCCTCCCAGCCCACTTCAAAAATAAACCTGTGTTGAGGTACTTCTTCAAAAACAAAAGTATCTCACAGACGAAGCAGGAGGAGTCTGAGGTGCACCCAAGAGCAGATGAGTCTGGGTTGATCCAAGAGTTCAAGAAGATGCCACACCTGCGTGGAGACCGGACTACTTGAAGCATGTGGAGACAACGTGCTGACTCATCCTCAACTAAGCTGAGGATCACTTGCAAGAAGAAGGCCCATCCAGTTCAAGAAGAAAGCTGTGGAAAATCAACAGTCATGACCAATGACCACCTATTAGTTCTTTTCGTTGTCTTTTATTTTCAATTTTTATTTTTCGTTTGCATTTTTCTATATTTTCTTGTGTGCTTAACTGATTTATTTCTTTTCTTTGCAGGAACGTTTGGTTATTTCCTCCCTTGAAGTTGATTGCAAAATTTACGCTCGGGGGTCATCGCTTGGTTTTCTGCAAATTAGAGAAGTTTTCAGTCCCTTTGCTTTATTTTGTTTCGTATTATTTTTTTTCATTTTATTTTTATTTGCATAATAATGTTTTATGACATTGGGGACAATGTCTAGTTTAAGTGTGGGGGTATCAAGTATAAAAAATTGACCAAATTGAAAATTTTTGTACCTTCGACTTTGAACTGGTTTCATTTGTTTCCATGTTATTGCTGTTTGTTTTCTTAATTAGTTTTGTTTTATTTAAATTTTTCGAAAAAAATTTAAAAATCCAAAAATATTATCTTGTTTTTCCTTATTGTTTTGATTTAGATTTTTGTTAGTTTCCCGACCCAATGATATAACTGGATGAAATTTGAACCATGATTATCAAGAACTTAGTTAACATGTGTTGTATGAAATTCCTTGTTCTCTTGTTAGTACTGTACATGTTTGATCATCTTTGAAAAACCAAATGCACATAGCCTTGTTGATGTGAAAATAAAGCATGACTTAAAGCTTCATATGTGAATTTAGTGACCATATACATCCTATGTGAGTTTTTGAGCCTATTGAAAGTGTGTGCATTTTTCATACACTCCTATTCTTTCATGTGTGATGAACTTATGTGAGATGCATCTCTAGAACTTGCGTAACGATCTTTCGAAATGTTTGTCATTGATTGCATGAACTTGAAAATGATAGAGGCATTAGGTTTACCACCATGGCCCAAATAAGCATGTTTTCCCAAAGAAAAATGATATCATTAGATTGCCAATTTGAGCCGTTTTGTTGAGCCGTTTATTTCTTATCACCAGATATGTCTACCCTTATACCTCAAAGCATGTTTCCTTACCCTTTCCAAGCGAGCAATTTGAGATTGTCTTATGAGAAATGTTTGTGAAGTACTTGGAATGAGTTTGGCAAAAGAATAAGTGTGGGGGTTTTTCATATTTGTATTTATATAAAAAAAAAAGGAAAAGAAAGATTGTATTAAAAGAAAATAAAATAAAAAGTTTAAAGTTTCAGTTTAAGGGTGTGATTGGAGGTATTAAAAGAATCGCTGGAAAGTTTGAGTTCTTATAAATCTCATCAAAAGAATTGCTTGCAATGTAGCTTGGAACTTGTGTTTTCCTATTCTTTCGTTTCAATAGCCCTATCCCTAAGCCTCATTACATCCAATAAAAGTCCTCTTGATTTAAGTTTTGCAATTATGATTGTGGAGAACTGATTTTTATGCAAGCTTATGGTAGATCTTTCACATTTGTTTCTTTGAGCGAAACACATTAAAACTAAACACATGTGTGATTGAGTGCATATCCCGTGAGAAGGTTGCTAGTTTGCATATGATGATTTTGAAAATAAAAACTTGAAATTGCATTAGCATGGCTATCTCACACACTACACTTTAAGGATGATTTAAAGATTACTGCTAATATTTGAATAAGGAAGATGAACTGGGATTAGTTTGTTTTGTGCTAGCTATGGTTCTTGATGAATTATGTTCTCGAATGAAATTCTATGAGGGTCACATAGGGGGAAACTAATGTTTTTCATGTTATTACTTTTTCTGTTTTCTTTGTTTTGCTCGAGGACTAGCAAAAGCTAAGTGTGGGGGTATTTGATCGGACCATATTTATACATATTTTTATATCAAATTCACTCGCCTTTTCTTAGTTAGTTCATTATATTTTGAGCTATTTACGTTATTTTTATGTTTTATAAGTTTTTCAAGAAAAGAAAATAAAAATAGAATAAATGAAGTGTTAAGTAATTAATTTCTTCTAAACTATCTTGTCTGTTGAATTATACTTATCATTTGAATAATATATATATATATATATATATATATATTTATATATTTATATATATATTTATATTTTATAAATATAAATTGTGTGTGTGTGATAACAGGATGGCGCACTGGGGGAGTTATCATGATAGCCACAAATGACAGCCACAAGGCACATGCACATGAGGCCTCGGACTGAGCACAAACGAAAAAGAATAAAAAAATAAATAAAGAAGAAACTAAAGGCCTCACGGGGGCCTTGATAAAAGAGCAGTGCGCAGCACAGAGGCTGCCAGGGGGTCAGACAAGCAAGATAGCAGCGCTGCCTTGGCAGCGTGCAAGTAAAAGAGGAGCAGCGCACAGGCGCATGAGGAGAAGCTGCCTTGAAGGCAGCGTAAGAAGCAGCGGCAGTTGAGGCGCAAGGGCCTTAGCACAGTGACGGTGCAGGAAACACAAATCCTTGCACAGAAAATCCCCATTTCGGTTTAATCCTCCAATTCTGTTTTATTTCTGTTTTAATTTATAAATGATGTGTAATTAATTATTTTGGCTAGAGGTTAATTCGAAACCATGATTATATTTGTAATTTTAATTTGATTTACTCCAGTTATGAATTTATGAATGTTGGATGTGGTTTACTTTTCTGTTTTGATTAAGAACTTGTTTATGTATGTGGGTTAAGGGTCGACATTTAATTTGCATGCTTAGACTTGATGCTAGAATATAAGTGAATTTCACCTAATCGTTATGAACTTATATTCATGAGTAGTAAAAATCGCTAGTCACGATTGTGTTTAGTAAACCCTAGGTTGGATTAACATGCGTATTCCATAGTTATGAATGCCTAGTCGATGTTTATGATTTCCATTGAACTTAATGATCTTTGATATGTCTCTCTATCATGCGTATTCCATAGTCAGAGAACTTGATAAGAATCATTTGGTTGTGATGCGTATTCCGTCCAATTCAATGAATCTAGGGAAATCTGAAAGTTAATTTAAGCGGACCTAATTAATTTGGAGCATTGTCATTCATTCGTTTGTTGAATTCATAACTGGGAATCAATTTAGGTTACATTTGTGTCATGTGTGGAGAAAAACCCTCTAGCCAATCCGTCGTCTATCCGTTCACTTTTTAATTTTATGTTTTTGTCAATTTGTAATTTATTTAAGTTTAATTTACTTCATCAAAACCAAACCCCCCCCCATTATTAAATTATATTATTTAGTTAGTTTTTATTATTTTTAATCTTTTAATTCATTGTCCGTCCATTTTAATTTCCTAGTGTCTATTTAAATTGTTTTTATTGTTTTGAATCATTTTAGTGTGTTTCGAGTTATTAGAGTTTTTAGCCTAGTTTTGTGTTTTTGAGTCTTGTTTAATATTTTTAAATTAATTTAGAGTAGATTAGCAATCCCTCCTAATCCCCGGCCTAGAACGATACCCTACTTACATCTTTACTACAACTGTCAAAAAGAGGGTTAAATTTGTGCGGTTTAAAATCCCGTCACTTACACTTCTATCTTGAGTGTTATGTGTTCAATATGTGGAGTTTGGGATTGGTATGAGCATATGGTGTCACTAGTTCTTGCATCTAAGTAGTAGCTTTCCTTTCATGAGATCATATTCATATATTCACTTATAACTCCAGAAAAGAGCTTTCTTTGTTAAAATATGTGAGTTTTAGTTTTCATGTGTATATCAATCTTCTCACATATACCTAGTGTAGGGAATGAGTTTGAAAATCTGAGTGAAAAATGAGTGCATATCTAGTAAGGAATTGAGGGAATTCTCTAAAGCATGTTATTACATTCAAAATGATGTTTTAAATGATTAAAAGAGAACTAGTAAATGGTGACTGTGGTTAAGTGTATGCTTAAGGATATTGATGACCAAAATCTGTGCAAGTAATGATTTTTAACATGTGCATTAGAAATCCCTGAGGTAACGTTGGAAGGTTTAGATTGTGTTTTGTTTCTTTTTGTTTTCTTTGTTTTGCTCGAGGACTAGCAAAAGCTAAGTGTGGGGGTATTTGATAAGCTCATATTTATATATATTTTACATCAAATTCTCTCGTCTTTTCTTAGTTAGTTCCTTATATTTTTGAGCTATTTACTTTGATTTTGTGTTTTATATGATTTGTCAAGCAAATAAAAGAAAAATAGCACAAGTGAGATTTTATGTAACAAATTCGTCAAAACTGCCTGTGCAGATCAGCCCATTTTGGAAGCAATTTGCGAACGGCCCAAAATGAACTAGAGAATGAGCCTTATATGCTTGGAAAGCTACAGATGTCTATTTTCTGGAGCATTTTGCGGATTGTTAAGATCATTTTTCTAGAAGAAGTTATGAGCATTTTAGTAAGGGAAGGTCAAGAGAGCACATGGGTCAAAACTGCCTGTGCGGATCAGCCCATTTTGGAAGCAATTTTCGAACGGCCCAAAATGAACTAGAGAATGAGCCTTATATGCTTGGAAAGCTACAGATGTCTATTTTCTGGAGCATTTTGCGGATTGTTAAGATCATTTTTCTAGAAGAAGTTATGAGCATTTTAGTAAGGGAAGGTCAAGAGAGCACATGGGGAAGGAATAGGCGGACAGCTGCAAGGATGACCCACGGCATGGATGAATGATTATGTTTTGCAAGTGTGCTAGCTTGTTTAATCATGAAATACAAGTGTGCTAGCTGTTTTGCAAGTGTTCTAGTTGATTCATCATGAGGAGACCAAGAGGAATCCAAGGCATGGACCAAGGAGGATGAATGCAAGTTGTTTCATCATGAAATTTCTGCAATGAAGCATGTGTGCTAGCTGTTTTTGATGATTAATTCTTGCTTTGTATTTGTTTATTAGAATCACTTGAGTGGCTCCTTACCTTTGTGCACCTATAAATAAGCCTTCTAGCAAGGCTTAGACTCACCAATTCACACAACAATTCCATTTTCACACACCCTAAACTATCCTAGTCAAAACCCTTTCTTTCCTCCACAAAATCTGCCCATAAACTATCCTAGCCGTGCCACCCCCCCTTAACCATCCTAAACACCACCATACATCCCCCTATCCACTCCTCCATACAACCAAACCTTCAAACCACATCCACTCCTTGTGCCATATCAAAGAAAGGAAAGGAAAGTGCTTGGATATGCTTGTCACTCAACAAGGATCGTTGGAGCGTTTAGGTGCTTTCTTTCTTTTATGTTCAATGTATAAATCTATTTACCTTTGTTTTATGATTATGAGGAACTAAACCCCCCCTCTTTGCTAGGGGGGGATTCAAAGCCATGATTACATTTGCATTATGAATTAATTACTTTTGGTTGTGATTTAATAATTTGTGATTTCAATTCGCTTAACTATTTGATTGATAACTTATTTATGTATGTTGATTAAGAGTGCACGCTTAGTTTTCATGCATAAGTTTGATGCTAGAATATAAGGGAATTTCACCTAATCGTTATGAACTTATATTCAAGAGTAGTGAAGGTTGCTATCCACAATCGTGTTAAGTGAATTCCTGGCAGGAGTATCATGCTTTTCATAGTTACAAATGCCTTGTCGATGCTTATGATTTCCAACAAACGTAATGATTCTAACTTGTGTCTTTATCATGCTGTTCATATAAAGAACTTGTTAGGAATGATTTGGTTGCGATGCATATTCATCCAATTCAATGATTCTAGGGAAATCTGAAGGTTAATTTAAGCGGACCTAATTAACTTGGAGTGTTGAGTTTCATAAGTTATCGAAAGAACAACTAAAAATTGGTTTATATACAAGTGTATCATGTGTGGAGGAAACCCCTCTAGCTAATCCATCATCCATTCACACAACCATATTTTGTGCTTAATTCTATCTAGTTTTCAATTTGTTTATTTTCAAGTTATTCTCATCAAGATCACATCCCCCTTTTTCAATTTTTGTCTTTTGATTTGAATCTACCTTATTTGATTTCTTTTGAGTTCTTTGAGTTAATTTAGTATAGAGTTGGTTAATTTTCATAGCTTGAATCTTTTAAATTCATTCGTGATTTTGTTTTAGTTTATTTATTAATTTTATTTTAAGTTATTCTAGTTTATTTGGAATCATTTGAATCTAGTTAAATGTTTTGATTTTAGATTTGTGTTTTTAAAGTTTTATTTAGTGTTTTCTAAGTTCATTTTATATAGATTAGCAATCCCTCCTAATCCCCGGTTTAGAACGATCCCTACTTGCATATATACTACATCTGACAACAAGAGGGTTTAATTTGTGTGTTAGTTTATTTATCGCATCAATTTTGGAGATAGATTTGTACACCAAACCCTCAAAGAAAAAGGGTAAGTATGTCAAAATCCACAAGGGAAAGAGAGAGGATATGCGGTAGATTCCCCAAGAAAAGGTAAGTGATTTGCGGCAGAAAATAGGAAAGGAAGTGTGCTCCCTTGTGCGGCAAGGAAGGGGAAAAGACTAGGGTGGTGTGGCACCCTTCTTTGACTGGGATAATCCTTCTAGAACCATGTAATTAAGTATCCTAATATGTTTAGGACACCCCTTTGCAGCTGGAACTTAGGTGAATTAGGATTAGGAAAGGTTTAGGACAAAATAAGGAAACTTGGTTTAGCATTCCTTCTTTCTTTTGCTGAGCTCTTTGTCTTCTTTTGTCTTGAATTTATTTCCTTCATCTCTTTACTCATTCCTAGCCTCCTTTGGTCTTCAATTTTGTCCAACCACCTTGCTCCATACATGTGTTATCCATCCAATGCCCAAAACTGCTCCAAAATGCACTTTCTTGCCACCTTAGCTCTTTGGACCTACAAACACACAAAAATAGCTTAAAATACTAAAATAACTAGGAACTAACAACATAAATGTAAGAGAACAAGCTAACTAAGTCTCATTAAAAATGCTTCTATCAAATTCCCCCACACTTAGCTTTTGCTAGTCCTCGACCAAAACAAAACAAACAAAAGAGACAAAACACAATCTAGACCTTCCAACATTTGCCTCATGGATTTTCAATGCAACATGACATACCAAAGATCACCACTCCCATAGATTTTAGTCATCCTTACCCTGGAGCAGAGCTTAATCACAGTCACCACTCGCTAGCTCGCATTTAATCAATTAAAACAACATTTTGAATGTAGTAACATGCCTTAGAGAATTCCCTCAATTCCTGACTAGATATACATTCTATTTTCACACAGATTTTCTGACTACCCTCCCTACACTAGGTATATGTGAGAAGATTGATGTAAACATGTAGACTAGAACTCACACATGTTATAACAAAGAAAGCACTTTCTGGAGTTATTAATGCATATATGAATATGATCTCATGAATGAAATACTACTACTTAGATGCGAGAACCAGGATACCATATGCTCATACCAATTCCAAACTCCACATATTGAACACATAACAATCAAGATAAAAGTCTAAGAGTTGTAACGAGGCTAAGGTATTGGCTAACAAAGAAAGGTAAGGGATAAACAAAAGTTCTTAAAGAAATAGTAAGCAAAGTAATGAAATCAACACTAAGACTTCACTTTTGAATGTAGCAACTAACTTTGAACAAAAAGGGAAGATTTACACATTTTAGGGCCAGATTCAAACTTTTGGACCCTTTCTTCAACAACCAATACTTCTGAATTCATTTTCACTTTTTTTCAAACTTTCTTTCTTTTCTTTTCTTTTCACCCGTTTTTTTTTTTCTTTTCTTTCTTTTCAAACACAAAATGTACAATCTCACCAATTTTCAATGAAAAACCTTCCCCTACACTTGTTTTTCTACATATTGTAGATCAAAAGGAATTCCCTTTAAGTTATGCTTCACTATCCTTTAAGAACAAGGGTATGGATAGTCCTATACTAGGCTAGGTAATGATAATGTGGCTAATAAAGAATATAGGCTAAATAAGGCTCAAAAGGGGTTAAACCTACAAAACATATGAAAAAGAGGGGTACGGTTATTTGGCTTTGGTTCACTAAACAACTTCATCTTGATATTTGTTATGCAATTCAATGTCATGCTTTGAATGAAACGGATATGAGTTCTAGTATTTGGATCTATAATGATGAAAACACATTCTAAGTAGCAACCAAGCAAAGAAATAATGAGATCATGCAATGACTTTGGAAAAGAAAAACATCACAGATTAATAACTCTCTAAAGAAGGTATAGGCTCAAGTCTCTCAGGGTTGTAGTGTTAGTTTGAGTTCCTTCCTTCAAGCATGTTACAAAAACTGATTTTTTTTCCTTTTGTGATTACATGTGAATTCGTAAACAACAACTACAACTAAGCATAAACCAAGAGCATATCAAACTTCCATCCATGTTTGTAACTTTCTTTAACAGTCATGCAATTACAAACCAAATCGTCATCATTGTGTTGGAAGGTACCTAAGACACAAACACACAACAACAACTCTAAAAAAAACTCTTTTTGGTATTTTTCAAAACTTTTTCGATTTTTTTTCAAATTTTCATAATTTTCATAATTTTCTATCAAAACATACTAAAATACTTCAAAACACACTAAAAACGCTTCAAAATAGTGAGTAACAACTTTAGAAGTGATGGGCGATAAAATCCCACGAATTTGCATAAAAAACACTTTGTTTACCCCCCCCCCCCCAACACTTAAATCAAACATTGTACTAAATGTTTCAAACATAAATTCACACATAAGCAAACAAACAAACAACGAACTAATCATGGCAAAATAAAAGTAGTAAAAAGAAGGGTTTAGGAACGCAAATTTGGTAGTGGAGCGATTCCTAGGTATTCCTTATTTGAATGCATGGGTTGCCTCCCAAGAAGTGCTTACTTAAAATGGTGTCCAATTATGCTTCACTAGAGCCCACGGCATTGAGGGGTATTTCCTCCACAACATGCTTCTCAAAATTCTCATAGTAAGGCTTCAAACGGTGTCCATTCACTTTGAATTCTTGTCCAGTCTTCAAGCTTTGAATTTGAACTGCACCATAAGGAAAAAATTAGTAATAACAAAAGGACCAACTCACATAGAACATAACTTACCAGGGAACAAACGAAGGTGGGAATTGAAAAGTAACAATTTCTGCCCTATTGAGAATGTTTTGCTCCGAATCATCTTGTCATGGAATGCCTTTGTCTTCTCTTTGTAAATTCGATCGTTTTCAAATCCTCGTGCCTAATTTCTTCAAGTTCATTATACTGAAGCTTCCTATGAATTCCAGCCATATCTATGTCCAAATTGAATGTCTTGGCTGCCCAATGCACCTTGTGCTCTAGTTCCACGGGAAGATGGTATGGTTTGCCATAGATGCGCCAAAATGGAGACATCCCAATTGGTGTTTTGTAGGCCGTACGATATGCCCACAATGCATCATCTAAATGCAAGCTCCAATCTTTCCTACTTGGCCCAACTGTCTTCTCCAAAATCTGCTTGATTTCTCTATTCAAAACCTCACCTTGGCCACTTGTTTGGTGATGATAAGGTGTCAAAACCTTATGCTTGATATTGTACTTCTTAAGCAGCACCTTGATGGTTCGATTGCAAAAATGGGAACCTCCATCACTTATAAGTACTAGCGGCATGCCAAACCTTCCAAATATGTTAGTTTTAACAAAATCTGCAACCACTTTAGAATCATTAGTTCAAGTGGCTTTTGCTTCCACCCATGTCGATACATAATCAACCGCAAGTAAAATATAAATGAAACCATGAGATGAAGGAAAATGACCCATAAAATCAATACCCCAAACATCAAAGATTTCAACCGCAAATATAGGGGCTTGTGGCATTTGGTCTCTTTGACCTATGTTTCCTATTCTTTGGCAACAATCACATGTTATGCAAAAAGTTCTAGCATCCTTAAATAGAGTAGGCTAATAAAATCCACATTCAAGAACCTTAAGTGTTGTCATTTGGGTGCAAAAATGACCCCCACATGCATAAGTGTGACAAAAAGTTAAAATTGAATGAAATTCGGACTCATGCACACACCTACGTAGAATCTGATCAGGGCAATATTTCCACAAGTATGGGCTATCCCAAACATAAAATCTTACATCCTTTTTAAGTTTATCACGTTGGAACTTGTTGAGGGTGCTTGGAACTTGTTTAGACACCAAATAATTCACTAAATCGGCATACCATGGCTCACTTACCTCAATGGACAGCAGATGTTCGTCTAGGAGTGCTTTTGGAATAAGTAGTGACTTCTCATTGTGCACCAAACGACTCAAATGGTCAGCCACCACATTTTCACTTCCTTTCTTGTCCCTGATTTCAATATCGAACTCTTAAAGAAGCAGCATCCAACGAATGAACCTTGGCTTGGCCTCCTTCTTCGTAAGCAAATACTTCAAGGCTGAGTGATCAGAATAAACAATGAATTTAGTGCCAAGTAAATAAGAATGAAACTTATCTAATGCAAACACAACAACAAGGAGTTTTTTTTTAGTGGTGGAATAGTTCAATTGAGTGTCATTCAAGGTCTGGGATGCATAATAGATGACATCCGGGTGTTTGTTCTTCCTTTGGCCTAAAACAGCTCCTATTGCATAATCTGAGGCATCGCATATGAGCTCAAAAGGAAGGCTCCAATCTGGTGGAACTATGATGGGGGCTGAAGTGAGCAACTCCTTTAGGTGATTGAAAGTCTTCTCACATTCTTCGTTGAATTCAAAGTGCACATCCTTTTGAAGGAGACGGCAGAGAGGTTGGGAAATCTTCGAAAAATCTTTGATGAATCGTCTATACAATCCTGCATGTCCAAGAAAAAAACGAACCTCTCTTACCGAAGTGAGAGATGGTAAGTAGCGGACAAGATCTACTTTCGATTTATCAACCTTAATTCCACATTCAGAGATTATGTGACCCAAAACTATGCCTTGTTTTACCATGAAATGACATTTTTTCCAATTTAAAACAAGGTTAGTTTCAATGCATCGCTTCAAGATTAAAGTAAGATTAGCTAAGCAATCATCAAACGAATCTCCAAAAACACTAAAATCATCCATGAAGAATTCAATGATCTTCTCAACATAATCTAAAAAGATACTTACCATGCATGTTTGAAACGTGGCTAGTGCATTGCATAAACCAAAGGGCATTCGACGATAAGCAAACGTACCAAATGGGCAAGTGAAAATGGTCTTTTCTTGATCGTCCGGAGCTATGACAATCTGATTATATCTAGAATATCCATCAAGAAAGCAATAAAATGAATGACCAGCTAACTTTTCAAGCATTTAATCAATGAATGGCAGTGGGAAGTGATCCTTCATTGTGGTGGCGTTGAGCTTCCTATAATAGATGCAAACTCTCCAATTCACCACAGTGACTCCAGATTTCTTTGGACCGACTTGAATTGGTAAAACCCAACAACTATCAGAGATTGGATAGATCACTCCACAATCAAGTAGCTTGATAATCTTCTTTTTCACAACTTCCATCATTGGAGGGTTGAGTCGGCGTTGAGCCTCTCGAGCTGGTTTAGCCCCCTCCTCTAGAAGTATGCGATGCATGTATGTGGTAGGGCTTATTCCCTTGATGTCGGCCAAGATCCATCCAATGGCTGTTTTGTACTCCTTCAACTCCCTCACCAACTTCTCTTCTTCTTGTGCCGTGAGCAAGGTATTAAATATCGATGATATCGGAAATATCGGTAGTCCAAAAACACGGAAATTTCAATGGAAATATCGGGATATTATCGATATCGATAAAAATTGAATAAAAACCACGGAAATTGTAAGAAAAACTTGGAAATTTTTATTGAAACTTTGCAGGATGTTTATTTAGTCAATTATCTATTAGTTTATCACAAAAAATTAGAAGGAAATGTATTGCATGATGAATTTAATTGATTTAAGTTGATTATATAGAGAGCTGGCAAACATTGTGAGTGTAGAAAATATGTAAATATTTTAGCATATTTTCACAAAAACATAAGTGATATGGTGGTCAAAGTGTTGAAGGAGTAAAATGGGAGGGGTTTGAACCCCATTGGTGTTTTTTTAAATATAGAAATTTAAAAAACACGGAAATTTCGATGGAAATATCGATGACATCGGAAATATCGGTAGTCCAAAAACACGGAAATTTCGATAGAAATATCGGGATATTATGGATATTTTATACCTTGGCCGTGAGGGAGAAAGACACTATGACCGGCAAAGTCTCTTGGTCTCCCAAAAAAACGTACTTCAAATGACTTGGTAGCAGTTTAAGCTCAAGGGAAGGTGCCTGAATTACTGAGGGTAACAACTTATTAGTAGAAACGGAACTTGAAATTGGGATTAAAATCATACAATATTGTTGTGGCGGCGATTCTAAGGCAGCCACCATCTCAACCACTTCTTTATTAGCATGCAGGGCAGTGATTTCTTCATGCATTTTGTGGGTTAGCATAGGCCTTGCCTCTTCATTTTTTGAGGCCCATTCCCTTCATAATGGTCGTTTCAAGGGCATCCTCATTCAAATCCTCAATATATTGTTGCGCCAAAGAATCAATTATATCAATAGAAAAACAAGAATTATCATCACTAGGATACCTCATTGCTTCAAAAATATTGAAATCAATGACTTCCCCATCAAATTCCATTGTCAACATCCCTTTAAACACGTCGATTTTGGTTCGGGCTATTTTCATGAATGGTCGCCCAAGCAAGATTGGCAATGGAGTACCATGAGCTAAATCCTCCATTTTGAGTATATAGAAATCTGTTGGGAATATCAAGTGATCAACCTGCACCAACACATCTTCCAAAACTCCTTTTGGATATGCATTAGAAAGATCGGCCAATTGAATAATAACACCATCATTTTTTAGCTCTTCTAAGTTCATAGATGCATAAATAGAATAGGGCAGGACATTAATGGATGCACCTAAATCTGACATGGCATGTTTAAACTTAGTATTTCCAATAACGCAAGGAATTGTAAAACTACCCAGATCTTTGCATTTAGGGGGTAGTTTTCGTTGCAAAACCGCTGAAACATTCTCACTTACCTGGACTACTTCTTTGTTCGAAACTCTCCTCCTTGTTGTGCAAAGCTCTTTCAAAAACTTGGCATACCTAGGAACTTGCTTAATTGCATCAAGGAGTGGAATATTGACTTGCACTTTCCTAAACGTTTCTAGAATGTCCTTTTTAGCCTCTTCTTTCTTTGATTGCATGATTCTGCGAGGGAAAGGTACATTGGGTGGAATAAGGCTAGAATGAATCGAATTTGAACCTAACTTACCTGTATTGGATGGCTTAGAAGCATTAAGGGCCTGCGACAAAGGTTGATCTACCCTTGCCGTGGGTGTGGCTTATTCCTCCTCCTCGAGCAGCAATTTGTTGTCCTCTTTTTGATTTGATTTGGATGGTTGTGGGTCAGTTCCAACCACCTTGCCACTTCTCAACGTGATTGCCTTGGAGGTTTCAAATCCCCCCCTTGGATTCACAACGGTTGAACTAGGCAGTTTGCCTTATTCTCTAAACTGACCCATGAGCTCCGCTACCTACCCCATTTGTTTCTTCAACTCATCCACCTCTTTAGCTTGATTTTGCATCTCTTTGGTTTGATTTTGTACTCCCTGTGTCAAAGATGTGAGTAACTTAATAACCGTATCATTATCCAAAGACATACCTGAATTTGTTTGGGTAGATTGTGTTTGAGGTTGAGTTGGTGCGAATGGCCTTTGATAAAAGCCCGGAGGTTGCTGTCTAAATGCACCTTGTTGTTGAGATTGTTGAGGCTCCCTCCACTTGAAGTTTGAATGATCTCTTCAGCCCAGATTGTAAGTGTTGGAGTATGGATCATTCCTTGGCTAATTTTGGGCTTGAAAGCCAATGGCATTGGCTCTTTCCCATCCCCTATTCTCTATCAATTGAGGGCATTTCTCAGAGAGGTGTCCTTGTATAAAGCACACGCCACAAGTGAGATTTCCTTGCACTTTTGATCCTTCAACAAACTGTGACAACATAATAGTGAGATTAGCCATTTGAGATTGCAATTCTGAAATTGAACTTACCTCATTCACTTGATGTTGTTGTCGTGGGGGATCCCTTTGTCCCACGTGTTGGAAATGTGCCCTAAAAGCCAATCATATGATGATACTTTACGGACATTTCACATACTAAGCTAATCTAGTTTAATATACATAAAGGGCAGAGATTATTGTTTAAAGCTGTCTCATATAAATGTTGTATGATTAAACGATAAGTCCAAGGAATATGTAATTAGGAGAATGTAATTTAAAGAAGTTAGGTTCATGAGACCATTCTCTTTCGTATACATATCCTAAATGTTCCTGATCATAGGATTGCCAATTGGGCATTAACAATCCGTTAAGATCAGTACGTGCTATGTCTTCTCTCAGGGAGAGTGACTGGTCTCCAAGTCATTGGTGTGACTGACACCAAGACAAGCATGTAGGTGCTCAATAGAGAATGAGTTCACTGAATACGATCAACGAGGAGTTCTCATACTCATTCACATGAGAACTCATGGTTGAGATAATGCAAAGTAGTCATTTGACCTGAGGCATCATAGTTGTCTTATGGTTAGGTCCTTGATCTTTGACTATATCAAAGTCACTCCATCAGAGGGTGTCCATGACATAGTTGGGGTTAAGCCACTTAGCCATGAAGGCAAGTGAATGCGCAACAAGGGATCTCTAACCTTCAAACCGTTTGAGGGAGAATACTCTATGATATGATTAAGAATCTCTGGCCAGAGTATGAATGAGATTTGGAAAGACGTTCCAAATCACATTCAAAGTAATCATATAACTAAATGAATCACATTGGATAGTAGACATGAATAAACTATCAAACCAAACAATGTGGTCAAGAGTATTGTATTAGAGAAAGACCGTATTGCATTGTAATCCTAAACTGAATAGGTTTTCCACCTCTTCTGATTAACTTGGATAGCCATGATATACTGCTAGGTGTCACTCATGGTTTGTGGAAGCCCTAAAAGTGTATAATCACTAAAGGGAGAATTGAAAGTATGTTTCAATTCACAATCGATTTGAAAGAGTTCTAATCGCCCACTGCCTCGCTAAAAAGAACCTAATGGATCGTACACCGAGTAAGGTAGAGAATGAATAAATAATGGAGATGAGTAAGGATAATTAAATGGTTTAATTATTTATGGCTAGGATTAATTAATATGTTCATTAATCAAATGAATAAGTTCGTTATAGACCTCGGGTTAGTTTTGGGCCTCAAGGACCAATGGGATTTGAATGTCAAGCCCAATAACTCAAGTTGTATGACAACTTGAATAACAAAGGGCCTCAAAGCCCAAAGAACCCAATATGGCCGGCCATATAGAGAAGGGTAGTGAACTTGGCTTAATTGCAAGTTTGCCACTCCATTGTGAAGTGGTATAAAGGCAACTTTATAGCCATTTCATCCTTAGGGTTTTTCTTTTGGAGAAAAGATGAGAACACAAGCTCTCTTTTCTCTCTAAGAGGCCGGCCACCCTAGAGGAAGATTTGCTAGCAATCTCACTTCCTCTAGGTTACTCATCTCCTCTTCAAAGCTCTCATTGGTGTGGAAAAATTAGAGGTTCTCTATTTTGAGAACTTGGAGAATTCTTTCAATCATCATCCTCTAAGAAATCCATGGAGCTAAGAAGCAAGGAATGAAGGCCCTCTCCTTGGGTGATTAGCCTTTGCTTATGCAAAGAAGAATCAACAAAGGTATAAGATTTCTCAACTCACTTTGTTCTTGAGTTGAGTCTTGGTTCACCTATCTACTAGGCTTTGAATTTCATGGGTTAAGTTTTGTTTTTAAGTGCATATGACATGATTTCGCCTTTAATTGTTAATTGCATGTTGTTTGATGTTGCTCAAATAAACTTGTTTTTCACAAATTTTCCTTCACTACTCCTTCATATTGTTGGGCATTCAAGGCTCGATTTGCAATTAAGGTCTTAGCATCCACAGGTGTTTTGTCAACCAAAGCTCATCTTGCCGATGCATCTAACATTTGTCTCTCAATTGGAAGAAGTCCTTCGTAAAAATATTGAATGAGAAGTTCTTCTTTCATTTGATGTTGAGGGCATGATGCAACTAGAGTCTTGAAACGCTCATAATATGCTGGGGAGGATTCTCCTTGGTTTTATTGAATGCCACTAATCCTCTTCCTCAAAAGAATGACTCTAGACGTTGGAAATAACTTCTCTAAGAATGCTCTCTTCATGCTTTCCCAAGAAGTGACGGTTCCAGGTGCCAAATCGTACAACCAATCCTTAGCTTTCTCCAAAAGAGAGAATGGAAAGGCCTTCATCTTCATAATATTACCATCTACGTTGATTAGGGTCATACTCGAGCATACTACTTCAAATTCCTTCAAGTGCTTGTTTGGATCTTCCATGGACAGCCCATGGTATTTAGGAATGTGATGCAACAAGCTAGACTTCAATTCAAACTCATCGATCTTGTCTTGAGCCGCCCTAGGATATTGAATGCATAAAGGCACGACATTGTCCAATCCCAAGGCAGATAGCTTCTTACAGCTATGGCTTGTTCTTCATCTTCCTCTACTTCTTCTTCAACTTCAGATTATGAGCTAGAAGGGTTAGATTATGGCTGCTTCTTCTTTCTTCTCAATGTTCGTTCAAAATTGTCGTCAAACTCCAAGATGTGTTCACGAACAGGTTGAGAACTCCGAGTCATAAACTAGTACCTAAAACAAAGGAAACAAAACAAAATCAGAAATCAAAACACAAGACATGAACATAAACAAGGGATTAGCAATTTTGCTAATCCTCGACAATGGCGCCAAAAATTTGATGTGATATAAGCTAGCACACAAATTAAACCCTTTTATTGACAATTGTAGTAAAGATGTAAGTAGGGATCGTTCTGGGCCAGGGATTAGGAGGGATTGCTAATCTACTCAAAACTGACTTAAAAACACTAAACAAGACTCAAAAACACAAAACTAGGTTGAAAACACTTAACTAGACTCTAATAACTCAAAATTTGACTAGAATGACTCAAAACAGCACAAAACAATTAAATAGACTCAAACTAGACACTAGAGGTGATTCTGGACAAAAATTGAACTAAAAAGACTCAAAACAATATGTATGGATGAATTCTAATTTATGTTGACTCAATACACTAAAAAGAAACCAATTTGGACAGATTCTAACTAAAAGACACTAGATGTACAAGGGGGATTGGTTTTGACGAATTTAAAACCTAAACTTAACAAATTGCATAATTTAAACAAAGATTCGAAATTAGGGTGGATCAATGGATGAATGGCTAGCTAGAAGGTCATTCTCCACACATGACACACCTGTATACAAATTGATTTCCAGTTGATTTTTCAATAAACCATGAACCTCAACACCCTAGATTAACCATGAACAACACTAATTAACCCTCAAATTTTTCTTAAGTCATTAAATTAGATGGATAACGCATCGGCAACCAAATTATTCTTCAATAGTTCCCTACATGAACAGCATAATAGAGATACAATCAAAGATCATTAAGCTTTGTGAAAATCATAAGCATTGACAAGGCATTCGTAACTATGAATAACATGATACTCCACCTGGGAATTCACTTAACGCAATTGTGACTAGCAACCTCCACTACTTGTGAATATAAGTTCATAACAATTAGGTGAAACTCCCTTATATTCTAGCATCAAATTCGTGCATGAAGACTAAGTAGGCCTCCTTAATCAACATACAAGAATAAGTTATCAATCAAGCAGTTAAGCAAATTGTATTCATGATTTATGAAATCACAACTGAATGTAATCAATTCATATTGCAAGTATCTTCATGGCTTTGAATTTCCCCCTAGCTAAAAGGAGTTTAGCTCCTCATGTTCGCAAAACAAAGATAATTAAACTTACAAAACATTGAAAACAAAGGAGAGATTATACCTCAAAATGTTGCAGTAATCCAAACTTGAATGACAAGCACGTCTAAGGGTCCTCATTCTTCTTCTTTCTTGCGGCACAAGGTTTGGGTGAAGGTTTGAGTGATGATTTGTATGGAAGAATGGCTGAGAGTATGAATGGTAGTGAATGGCTAAGGTTTGATGCGGTAGAGAATGGATCGATTGTGTAGAATGTGTGTGGCACAAAGAGTTGTGTATTTATAGGGCTAGGGCACGGCTCTAATTAATTTTGGAGACAGATTTGTCCACCAAATCCTCAAAGAAAACGGGTAAGTAAATGTCAGAATTCACAAAGGAAAGAGAGAGGATATGCGGCAGATTCCCCAAGAAAAGGTAAGTGATTTACAGCAGAGAATAAAAAAGGAAGTGTGCTTCCTTGTACGGCAAATAAGGGGAAATGACTAGGGTGGTGTGGCACCCTTCTTTGACTAGGATAATCCTTCTAGAACCATGTAATTAAGTATCCTAATATGTTTAGGACACCCCTTTGCAGCTGGAACTTAGGTGAATTAGGATTAGGAAAGGTTGAGGACAAAATAAGGAAACTTGGTTTAGCATTCCTTCTTTCTTTTGTTGAGCTCCTTGTCTTCTTCTGTCTTGAATTTATTTCCTTCATCTCTTTACTCGTTCCTAACCTCCTTTGGTATTCAATTTCGTCCAACCACCTTACTCCATACATGTGCTATCCATCCAATGCCCAAAACTGCTCCAAAATGCACCAAAATGCACTTTCTTGCCACCTTAGCTCTTTGGACCTACAAACACATGAAAATAGCTTAAAATACTAAAATAACGAGGAACTAACAACATAATTGTAAGAGAACAAGCTAACTAAGTCGCATTAAAAATGCTCCTATCACTTTCGAGGTTTTTTCAGGCCATTTCCTATCCACTTTTGGACTTTTGAAAGGTACAATCTTGTTCTACTCTTCATAAGCTTCATTTCCATATAAATTTTGTGAAAAATGGTTGAGAAATGAAGAAAATATGAAGTTTTGAAATTTTTTCCAATTTTCAGCAAAACCAGACGGCAGCCAGTGACGGCGGCGGACGACGTAGACCAGTGTCAGGTAATGCCGTTAACTTCTGATTGTTAACTTAACGAAATGTTTCGTCAGTTTCGACGAAATGTTTCTAAAGGCAGTTAGGTTTTGGCCGCACGTGGTGGCACGTATGGCTGTGGCCTAGGCATTGCGTCTGGCCTCGAATTGGCCTTTTGTAAATTTGTGTAGGTTCATGACGTCGAGTAGATCATTTTCATATATTTAAACCCCTAGGTTTGAGCAAACTATGGGGATTTATTTAAGTTTCCGTATATGTGTTATTAACCTAATTAAATTAGTAATTTCGCATATAGGAGAGACTTATCCCGAGGATGTACGTAGACAAGCAAGACTAGGGGGCTATGATCCTTCGACATACCAGTGAGTGGGCATCTTGTTTTCGTATATTATGTATTGACGGGATTTTAAAACCGCACAAATTTAACCCTCTTTTTGACAGTTGTAGTATAGGTATAAGTAGGGTATCGTTCTAGGCCGGGGATTAGGAGGGATTGCTAATCTACTCTAAATTAATTTAAAAATATAAAAACAAAGTTTAAAACACTAAACTAGAATAACTCAAAATAAAACTAACAAATAAACTAAAACAAATCAAAAGACTCAAAACAACTCAAGACTCTAAAAAAAACACAAACTAAGCTAAAAACTCGAAACACACTTAAAATGACTCAAAATAATGAAAACAATTTAAATAAACACTAGGAACTAAAATGGACGGAAATCGAATTAAAAGATTGAAAATAATAAAAACTAACTAAATAATATAATTTAATAATGGGGGGTTTGGTTTTGACGAAACGTAAATTAAACTTAATTAAATTACAGAATTGACAAAAACATAAAATAAAGGTGAATGGATGAGCGACGGACTGGCTAGAGGGTTCTTCTCCACACATGACACAAATGCAACCTAAATTGATTTTCAGTTGTTCTTTCAATAAATTGTAAATCTCAATACTCCAGATTAACCGTGAACAGCACTTTTTTAATCTTCAAGTTTTCCTTAAGTTATTGAATTGGATGAACAGCATACAACAATTCAACACATTCTCTGAAAGTCCCCTACGTGAAAAGCACAATAGAGATACAATCAAAGATCATTAAACTTTGTGAAAACTATAAATACTGACGAGGCATTCGTAACTATGAAAAGCATGATACTCCTGCCAAGAATTTACTTAACGCGATTGTGACTAGCAACCTTCACTACTCATGAATATAAGTTCATAACGATTAGGTGAAATTCACTTATATTCTAGCATCAAATTCATGCATGTAAATTAAGTATGCATTCTTAATCAACATACACAAATAAGTTATCAATCAAGCAGTTAAGCAAATTAAATCACAACTCAGAAATCACAACTGAAGGTACCAATTCAAATTACAAATATAATCATGGCTTTGAATTAACCTCTAGCCAACACAAAATTAGTTACACATTATTTATAAATTAAAACATAAATAAAATATGAGTTGGAAAGATTAAACCAAAATGGGGATCAAGGGTCTGTGCAAATTTGTTTCCACCGTGAGCCTCATGTGCTTGCTTACTTCGGTATTAAGGCAGCCACTCTCGGTATGCAACCTGGCGCCTTTTTCTGTTCTTCTCCCAGCTCCTGCTTTGCAGCTGTGACTTGCTGCTGCTCTGTTGACTTCGGTGCGGTGCCTGACTTGCTAGCGGCTTCTCACCGACGCCACTTGTTGGCAGCCTTGCTGCACTGTGCTTTCTCACGCTGCCTTGCACCTGTGGCTGCGCCTGGCAGCTTGGTTTTTATGCTTGCTGAGCTGTTGCCTGCTAAGGCAGCCTCCGTTTTTCTTTCCCCGCGAGCTGCCTTATTGGCAGCTGTTCTCTCCTCAAATCGTGGCTGCTAAAGGCAGCTTATTGTTGTCTTTTTTATTTTTTTCTTCTTCTCAGCTGCCAAGGCAGCTTCCCTATGCCCTGCTCTCCTCCCCCAAGGCCGTCCCTTATTTTTCCTGACAACCCCCTCTTATTTCTTAAAACTCTTTTCCCAAATGGGCGCTCTGCCCTCTTCTCCGACCTCAGCCCTCAGGCTGCCAGGCAGCTTCTGGAACCTTTCTTTTCTTTTTTATGTTTCTCTGGCTGCGTTTATTTATTTTCTTTTTCTGATTACAGCCCCGAGGAGCTTCCCTCCAGCTCTTCTTAATTCTTTTTTAATTAACATTATTTTTTCTTCTCTTGCTGCCAGCTGCAAGGCAGCATACTTTTAATTATTTTTCTGCTTAAGGCAGCTGCCCACCGAGGCCTTTCATCATTTGCACTGAGTCCTTCCACACTTGCACCGAGTGCTTCCAGCTATCACATGCACACACAAATATTTAAATAAATATATATATATATATATATATATATATTATTTTCCAAACGATAAGTATAATTCAACAAGCAAGATAATTTAGACGAAATTAATACTTAACATTTCACTTATTCTATTTTTATTTTCTTAACTTGATAAATTTATAAAATATAAAAATAACGTAAATAGCTCAAAATATAACGAACTAACTAAGAAAAGACGAGTGAATTTGATATAAAAATATGTATAAATATGGTCCGATCATGTATATACTTTATAGTTTCCAAAAATGAATTTAAATGGTTTTATGCATTATTATGCCATGAGTTATTATTTTAAAAGTGCTATATTATGGTTGATTTTATGTATCATCATGGCGTATTCTTATGCATTTTACCTGCTCATAAATGTTGTGTATGTTTGAAATGCTAAAGTATCACGGGACGCACACGTGCTAGTCTTGTCGTACATGTCACATTAGGTGACTCCAACTCGTAGGTGACCCGCGGATAGCGCTAGTCTTCACGTGGTCGTAGCACTAGAGTGATTATTATTACACCTAATCATGTTGTACATGTCACATTAGCTGACTTGGACTCGTGTGTTAGCATAGACTGATGAGCGATATGTGTAGTTGTTTAGGTCACATTAGGCTACTCTGACTGACATGCTAGCATAGATTACATCACATGATCATATCTATGTTATTGTTGAGCTATTCTGCTGCAGCACATTTCTGGACTTACAGTTAGCATGCATTTTGATTTCCATACTTATACGTAGTATGATATTTTGGAAACTATACATGTTTTTTTTTATAGCGAGGGGTTAGTATGTTCGAAAAAATAAATGGTTTTATAAATCTTTATTTTTGTGCCCACTCACCCTTCTATTTTTCGCCCCTCCAGGTCCTAGTTAGATAATCTTTTTTTGTGGCACACGAGGATCACCGGCATTTCTGAGATATTTCCACTTTAATGTAGGAACTGTTTCTAGTTGTGTATTAAGTATATTTGCTAGTTCGACAACACTATTTATTATTTATGCTTAGACATTGTATCATTTGGGTTTAACCACTTCCGCACTCTTTTTAATAATTTATTTATCTATTCACCTTTTTACTTCACTTGCACTTTGGTTATGTCACCTTGGGGTGACGACGACCATCATGCCTTGCCTCCGGTCGAGGTGTGTCAATTCTCTCCTTGTACGTTCTCTCTTTTTCCAACAGTTGCTTTTGATTCCTTTATAGTGTTACTCTCGGTAAATTTTAGGTTGCTTTGCACCAATTATATAGATTCACACTATTTCCATTAAGAAATAACTACAGGCAATCAAATAATTCATTTATGGGGAAATGTATACTTGACATATGATGGTATGGAGTAATTTGCAGTACCATGAAACAAAATAATAAGAACTACGAGAGAAGCATCATTTCAAACATTCTAGGCTTGAATCATAAGTTCCAGAGGAAAAAAAGTTGCAAAGATTGTTCTTCTTCCATTATACTGTGAGAGGGACTTCTTTTTCTTTTTTCTTTTTTTTTTTAACGAAAATGCAATTCTAACTAAAATTATGAAGTTATAAGATATTACAGGGCCAAGATTTTAGGAGACCAATAAGTCTATACCCTAGAAAGATTTAATTGAAGGAAAAATTTTGTCCTAGCTAAGAACATGTGAGAACATTTGAACACATATGCAAACTAATAACACTTTAAAGTAGGCATGCACTCAAAAACAATTCTAAAACCCATGACTTTCAAAAACAATTCTAAAACCCATTACCCTTGAAGCTCATCCTTGTTTACACAAGGGATTCACCAAAGTGGAGGGCCTTCAAGTCACCTCCTAGCTCCTTCGATCTTCCTTGTGATTTTCTTCTTTGTTGATGCTCCTTTTCTCCTTGAGGATGTGAGGAAAGGATCTCCAAGAACACCAAAGATTTGGTGTCTCTAAGTCTCCACACCAAGGATGTAGTGTGAAGAGAAGATGGATGACTTACAGAGTTTTTGATGCTAGTGAAAAACCCCCTAAGTGGCCGGCCTCTATGGAGAAAAAGAGAGAAAATGTTTCTCTTCTTTGCCTCAAGAAAACCCTAGTGAGAGAATGGCTATAAAGTTGCCTTTATACCACCTCACATGTGAGTGGCAAACTTGCAATTAACTCAAGTTTGCTACCACTCACCCTAGACCGGTTTTGGCTTTATTTTTGGGTTAATTTCCATTTAGTTTTTAGTTGTCACACAACCTAAACTCAATGGGCTTTGTGGACCAAAAACCCTTTTGGGCCCCGAAACCCAAAACCAACTTAAAAGCCCAATACGAACCTTTCGTATAATTAATTAATTAATTAATTAATCTTGACCATTCTCAATTAAACCATTTAATTGCTTATCTATCTCTTTTATATCTTCACATTCATCCTTACTCAGTGTATGATCCATTAGGTTCTATTTTAGCGAGGCAGTTGGCGATTGTTACTCTTAACGATCGATTATGAATTGAAACTACATTTCAATTCTCCCTTTGATGAAGATTAGTGTTTGCTAATCCTCAGGGCTTCCACAAACCATGAGTGACATCTAGCAGTATGTCATGGCTACCCAAGCTAAGTAGAAGTGGTTGGAGAACCTATCCAGTTACAACTACAACGCAATACGGTCCTTCTCTAATACAATACTCTTGATCACATTGTTTAAATGATAGTTAGTTTCATGTCTACTATCCAATGTGATACTTCTCTATATGATTCAATTGAATATGATTTGGAACAAACTTCCTAAGTCATATTCGTATGCTTTGGCGAAAGACTCTCGAATCATATCTCAGAGTATTCTCCTTCCACCATGGAAGGTTAGAGATCCCTTGTTGTGCATTCATATGCCTACATGACTAGATAGCTTGACCCCAACAATGTCGTGGACACTCTCGATGGAATGCCTTTGACATGATCAAAGATCAATGATTTAACCATTAGACATCTATGATGCCTCAGGTCAAAGGACTACTTTGCATATTGCAACTTACGAGTTCTCACATGACATGTATGTTCGAACTCTCTTTTGATCATAATTCAGTGTACCCAATTACCTTTTGAGCACTTATGTGTTTGTCTCAGTGTCCAACACTAAATGACTTGAGACTAGTCATACTCACGCTTGAGTTAACATAACACATACTAACCTTAGCAGATTGTCAATGCCCAATTGGCAATCCTATGGCTAGGAACGTTTCAGGAATGAACATAAGAGAAAGGTCTCGTTAATCCAACTCACTTAGATCACTTCTCTCTTAGATTAAATACATTCCTTGGATTCCCTTATTGCTTAAACACATAATACAATAAATAGTGATTAACAATAAGCTTTGCCCTCTATTAAACATATTATAGTTTAACACAATAAGTATTCCAAAAGCTATTACATCAAATGAGTGGCTTTGTGGGCATACTTCCAACATTAATGATATATACCTCAGCGGTGGAATTGATCCACTAAAGTTAAGCAAATTGATCCAAGAAGTTTAGTTATGAAATTATAAGATATTATGCAGGGCCAACATTTTAGGAGACCAAGAAGTCTATACTATAGAAAGATTTAATGATATATACCTCGGCGGTGGAATTGATCCACTAAAGTTAAGCAAATTGTATCTGCTTGAAATCAGAAAACTCAGAAGTCAACTAAATACATGAAAAGCAATTCGAAGGAAGATAGAAAATCTAATTGAGAGTGATGAACATAAACATAAAAACTATAATGCTTGTTCATTTGCATTGGATAATATTTTTGTGTAAGAGCCATGAACATAAACATAAAAACTATAATGCTAATCAATTTTTTAGTAACATGATTTGTATTGGGGTGCTGCCATTTTTTGTTAGGGTTTGATTAATGGGTGTGAGTTTATTGATAAATCTTATTTTTATTGTTAATTGTATCTTGTACTTGATGATAATTATGTAATAAAATAATATTGACATTTCATATTTAAAATTTAAGTTAAATGTAGAAAGATATTATATGAGTTCAAATAATTTTTTTTTTAAATTTTAATATCCCCTTTGCAGATGATTTAAAAGATACAGATTTTGACTTTTGTGCCCAAACGCAAAAGGGTACAGAAGTCATTGCACACTGTCAAGCAAGGTTCTCAGATCTTTTAAACGGGCGGCTCGGGAATTCAAGGCTGCTACACATGCTGCTTGAATTTTTTTTAATAACAATCAGATGTACTCCCAAAGTTACCCAAGACTACAAAAAGACCATCCCTTCCCATTTGCAGTATATTTCTCTGCATCCTGAACAGTGGCAGTCTCGTAATATAATGGACACAGAGGACTGTGCTCTACTTGGCACAGAGCTGAATATCTGGATGATTGGATCTGCATCGTACTACTGTACAAAAAAATTAAGGAAAATATTTTTATCTAAATCTCAGTAGTTCCCAAATATTTCAACCAAATTAGCGCTTTAGTCCCTAGAAGGCTATTCCTCTTGGCCCTCACTATCTTTACCTTATCTTGCAGAACAAAAGAAAGACGCTGTAGTTGACTTGCTTGCGGTAAGCGGTCATTATTTCACATTTACAATTTCAGCCCCTACACTACAACTATAAATTCTATAAAGAGTAAATTATAGCAATAGTATCTCAACTTTAACCCAATTAAAACAATATTCCCTTAACTAGAAATCCATTACCATTGGTTTCATAACTCATCAAAACGTGCAGCTTTGGTCATTTTCATCAACTTTGTTAGAACTTCTGTCAAAATAAGTCACGTGCCATGCATGTGACTAAATCAAGGGGAAAAATATGAAAAATTGTATTAATGGTCCATCAACTTTAATTCAATTAAAGAAATGGTCTCTTAACTTTAATCCAATTGGAGCAATTGTCCTTCAACTTTAACCTAATTGTTGCAATGATTCTTGCAACATAACTTATGTTAACAGAATTGTGATGGAGTTGACGAAAATAGTCATAGCTACACGTTTTGATGAGTTGAGGGACCAATGATAATGAATTTTTAGTTGAGGGACTATTGCTTTAATTTGATTAAAGTTGAGGGACCATTACTACAATTTACTTTTCTATAAAATTTAGTGAATAATTGATCTTAGAGTGCCAACAATTCCTATATATAAGGCTATATAAACTCAATCAGTTAAGAACATTTGCTCTTGCATATAACTATACATATTTGAATTTGAGAAATCTACCCTTTACTTCTAAGTGAGACTTCTATAGTTCAATTAGCATCATGACAATATCAAATTATTGTTGACTTATTGTGATATAACCCAACCCCATCCTAGTATCATTAGTAAAAAAGAAGAGTAATGCTAAGGAGACTAAAATTTTAACTAAATTTATAAACAAAATGATGTGTTGTCAATAAGAATTAAACATGTTAATTAATACTTAAGTAATAATTTAATCATCAACAATTTAATCATCAACAATTTAATCATTTGATTTACAAAATTAATTTAAAATTTTTAATATGACTAACATTATCCAAAGAGAAAAGAAGCTTTACTCCCTTCTTTTCCATTCGAAAAGAGCAGTGTATTTTATGGTTAAGAATGTGAAATTAAAGGAAATGGGGGCAGTATTATACTCATTAAAACAGAAAGGGAAAATTCTCATATTAACATAAAACAGGGGAAAAATCTTATAAATTAACATAAAATTGGGGAAAAGAAGAGCCTCCCAAAGCAGTAAAATAAAGACAAAAAAGGAAAGAAGGAAACTCATAAAATAAAAATGGAGGTGAGCTTTGAAAGGTGAGCTCAGGACGTCATCCTCCTTCTGCTCCCCCGCTCTCTCTCAACCTCTTGAAGAATAAACAAAGTTAAATTGCTCAAAATTCAAGGTGGGTCCTCTTGGTTGAAGTTTCCAGCCTTTTGATGGCATATATAAACAAAGAACAATAATATTATTATTAGGATCAAAAGGTCAAAGGGACTTGGTATTTATCCTCACAAAGCTTCACAGGGTTAGGGTTTTGTTTTAGCTCTGCTTCCAATTCCAGCTTCTGGGTTTTGCTTAATTTCTGGAAATTCACTACCCTTGAGCTCTGATTCTTTATCTTCTTTGCTGGACTTCAAACTTTAGGGTTTGTTTGTTTATACAGTTTTTACTATTGGTAAGTAAGCTATCTTTTGCTTCTGCTTCTGGTTTTTGTGAACTTTCATTTCTTCAGTCGGTAGGTGGCTTTTGATTGGATTTTGGTTTCTATTTTGTGTATATGTATTTAGAGCTAAAATATTTCTGGTAAATTGCGTAGCTAGGACTTTGAATTTTGAATTTTGGTTTGAAAAGTTTGTGTGTTTTGAATTTTAGGAGTTTCTGAATTTTGGGTTTTTGGTTATTTCAGTGGAGGGGTTGTTGAAGGTGGGTTTCTTTGGTTTTGGGATTGGTGGCGCCGCGGCGACAGTGATGATGATGTTGATCCATGGGCAGTAGAAGAGTGAAAGTTGGTGCAAATGATGGTAATAAAGTTGTGACCGACATGCCGAGCTTTGTTCCTCCAGTACCCACTCCCAATCCCACGTCAGTATTCGCTTACAGTTCTAATTTTTTACATATTTATTGTATTATATTGTTCTTATTTTTAAGTTTAATTGGCAGTAGTATAGCTCCTTGATTTTTTAATATGATTCCTTGGGCGTTCAGTTAGTTTAGAAGCTGTGGTCCGGCAGCGGCCCTGCTAGAACATGAATATAATTTTTACATGGTAGAATTGTTGGTGCCATATGCTGCTGATATTAAAATCTCATGCTTTGTCCGGTGGTTGGACAGTATCCGCAAAAGGAGCATAAATTAGAACTTAGAATCCTACAGTCTTAACAGGTGGAATGGAATAACCACCACTTAAAATGACTAGGTCCTTGTCTACTACTCTTTTATATTGTAACCCAAACAGCATATAAATGTTAGTATCTGAAGTTTATTCTTACCATATGTTTAAAGTTAAATAGAGTGCTAAGTTACAAGTAACCATTGGAAATTTATCAGATTGAGGCATCAACAGCTCAAGTTTGTGTAACAGTATGGGGATTTAATATGGCATAACGTCTTTCCATGGTATAAACAATGTTTGCCAATGATTTGAGGAAAGGGAGTTATAGCTGTGTTTTTTCAGTTTTTGTATGACTGAAATGATAACAAAAAATAGAGCCAACGAACATGACAAAAGAAAATTGGAACTGGATACTAATGTTCTGTTATGGAGGAATTGTTTTTCCTAATTTGATTTGAAATTATGCAACTGTTCATTGAAACAAACAGAGTAGCTGAATTATGATTTTTGATGGTACCTTTTTGGCCTTATCATTCTGGCCAATGTATATGAATTTAGTTCCTTTTTTGTTGATTGCATTTGTCATTTTGATAGTCATGATTCCGATGGTTTGTGCTCTCAGTGGCACAGAGGGGAGCTCCGTTCGTTCACCTCGAATTTCAGACTTTGTAACCCTTGAGCAAACTCTTGGATTTCGCATAGAGGATGCTGTTGACATCGGGAGAAGTATGTAACAAATATCTTGGTGTTTATCAGAAGCAATATTCAATACTAGCAATTTTCTTTTCTTGTTTCTTTAAGTTGTTATTGTGCCAGTTCTTTGAATTTTAACGTGGTTGAACATATAAATTGTCTTCTGATTTTCATACTCGGTAAATGAGCTTATGAATAAGGTTTTCTTAGTGTTCTAGTCAGCTTCCATGTTTAGTTTCCTAGTGCCTGGTTGTTGGTGTTTACTTGAATGACCTGTCAGCTGAGATATACTCCTACGTTCTTGGAAGTTACTGTTCTAGTCCTGTTGTTCAATTCTTACCTTAAAACAGATCCTATTCATCATTGGCTTTCTGAAGTGTGACTGCAGAAGCACAAATAATTTCTGGCAGTTTTGGAGAATGATGAAGAGAAAGTGATTCTGATTCTGTTTTTTTAAGTAAAAGGGGGCGTATGTAATATGTATATACGCACATACTGTCAGATAATATTTACTTTTGTTGTATTATGGTATCTCTTTGATTTTGACTTGTAATCACTTGATTATTGTTGATTATTTAGGTCCAATGTTTAGTCAAAACAAGTTAAATCGCCAGGCAGTGGGAAGTAGTGATGCCCAATTTGGTGCTTTAAACAAGGTAATTTTTTATCTTCTCCATTCCCCTCACAAAAGAACAAGAACAATGAAAAATGAAAATGAAAACAGGATAAAAAAGGTTGAACTTACAAGCATTCTGGAATTCGGTCACTTGCATCTTTGGAAATAAACCTTTTTGTTTTGTTTTTTTTTTTTGTGGGATCTCAGCTTATGCCACTGCAAAAAGAGCCACAGCCAAATTTGCTCTCTGTATCACGTAGTAATCACGAGAACTGGGGGGAGTCCAATATGGCAGATGGAAGCCCCAGGACTGATACTTCAACAGACGACACAGAATATAAAAATCAGAAGGTAACATCTCCTGCTTCCACTTTTGCTACTTATTTTTTCATTCCTGTACTTATTTTTTCATTCCTGTATCCAAGATTCAAAGTGACATATCCTTCATTTTGCCATACAAAATTATTTTGCAGCTGAGAATATTCATTCTTCATTTGATTTTGGCTGCTTTTTTATTATTTTTTTTTATGGTGAAATTAAATTCAGTGTTCTTGTGCAGATTGAAGGGAATCAAATGACTGCTCTTCTAGCTTCTGATTCCAGTGACAGGTCAAAAGAAAAATCTGGTGATCAAAAGGTTTGGTAACTTCAACTAAATATACTATTAAATTTTCATCTTGCATGATTATTGGATACCTTTTACCATGCAACCAATCCCTACAGACATTGCGAAGACTTGCTCAAAATCGTGAAGCTGCCAGGAAAAGCAGATTAAGGAAAAAAGTAGGTCACTATTCAAGTATTTGTTAGGAGTTTATTATTTTCCCCTTTATTCGTTGTTGGTGTTCCCTATCTAGTAAGAGTCATGCTTACTGTTCTGTGTGGGGAAGTAATATTATGTTATGTTTCTTCTCTCAGGCATATGTACAACAACTTGAGAGTAGTCGGCTGAAATTAACTCAGCTTGAGCAAGAGCTTCAGCGTGCCCGTCAGCAGGTTGGGTTTTGTTGTCTGTATATACTTGCATCTAATATGTCATATATTTTTCATTCCTGAAATGGAAGGGCATGGGTATCCCGTATCATATTAATGGCTTTATTTTTACAGGGAATATTCATTTCAAGCTCTGGAGATCAATCACATTCAATGAGTGGAAATGGTATTTGAACCTCTTAATCTCATGTTTTCACTGGTTAATTTTCCTGGACTTGAAATTTTGAAATTGATCAGAGGTGTATTTCAGCTTGCCTTAATATGCATATGTATGTTAAAGAAATTTAGTAAAGATGGGGTTAGGTCTTCTCTGCATTAACATTGTGATGTAGTAAGTGGAATATTTTGGGTGGATACTTCTATAGCTTCTTTGCTTTCGATGGTTCTATAATTTTGGTACCCAGTCTTTTGCAATTGGTTCCAAGCATGTCGTGAACATTTAAATTATGGGTTTGTTTTTCATGTTAATAACGGTGTAGTTGCTAGCACGTTGGATGATTTTGTTCTTATGTTGTGTGATCATATGGCAATATTCTATTCCTGGACAGTTTGGAGACATAAGATTTTTATGCTGTTAGATTATGATCTGGACCACACATTTAGGCAAGATTCACTCTTATCAGTGTTCCAGGTTGACAATCTGGCAAGATGGCATTATGTTGCTGAACTGTCTGGCATGAGAACATATGTTTTCCCACTTAACTGATATTTGATGGTAAAATATTGTTGGTTTATTTGTATTTGTATTTCATAGGTGCTTTGGCATTTGATGTGGAATATGCAAGGTGGCTAGATGAGCACAACAGGCAAATAAATGAGTTGAGGGCTGCTGTTAATTCACATGCGGGTGACACTGAACTTCGTACTGTTATTGACAACGTCATTGCGCACTACGATGACATTTTTAGACTAAAGGGAACTGCAGCAAAAGCTGATGTTTTCCACATCTTATCAGGAATGTGGAAAACACCAGCTGAAAGGTGTTTCATGTGGATTGGCGGCTTCCGCTCATCTGAGCTCCTTAAGGTGAAAATTTGTGGTCCCTACTCTGTTGATATTTGATATGGTGATAATCCCCCTATCAACATTTATCTTCGGAAGCTTACAAAATCTATATAAAAAAATTTAGACCATTTTAGTTTCTGCACAATTCCATCTCCTAGTGTATAATATGTTATTTTTTTAATTTTGTTCCCTTGTTTTCTCCCAATGTGTTAACTTATTGACATGAAACTATTGTTTATGACATTTTGAGTTGGGGCTATCAGCTTGACATCATGTTTTGATATGTCGGAAATGAGGCAATGTTGGATCTATGGCTTCAATTCTACACCTACTAGTTTATGAATCACCCATACCAAACATAGCCATGTCATATTTGCTCACAAAATCATGTACATGGAAACGAGTATTTCTATGGCACGATTGCTA
Organism: Crataegus laevigata; assembly: GCA_963580275.1. Lineage (NCBI taxonomy): Eukaryota > Viridiplantae > Streptophyta > Magnoliopsida > Rosales > Rosaceae > Crataegus > Crataegus laevigata. The sequence continues at coordinate 20,640,730 of OY756952.1, forward strand.
TTAATGGAAATTCTTAGTGCCCAACTTTGAAATTAATGAGTCAGCACAATTGATGTTTCTTTTGCTGTTAAGAAAGTAATTAATGAGATGTCAAAATTCATTTCATATGTACGTGGACATAATACATATACGTAGACATAATACATTTATTCTGTCGTATCTTCTCTAATTGATTTAGATCTCTGCGTCCCGTTAATCTGTTTTGATATTGGTGCAGCTTCTGGTGAGTCAATTGGAACCCTTAACGGAGCAGCAATTGGTAGGTATTTATAACCTGCAGCAATCATCCCAGCAGGCTGAAGATGCTCTGTCACAAGGGATGGAGGCATTGCAGCAATCCCTGTCTGAGACCTTGGCAAGTGGCTCACCTGCGCCATCAGGATCATCTGGGAATGTAGCAAACTATATGGGTCAAATGGCCATGGCCATGGGAAAGCTAGGAACTCTTGATGGGTTCCTCCGCCAGGTAAATTTCCTTAGTAGTTAATTCCAGTAGCTTGCTTTTCCAGCGTGACGACAATTAATTGCTTCAATTACAAATAGTTAAAAATAAAAACTGAATCACGAATAGGCTGGTATTGCTGAGTGACATATCTGGAGAAATGATATCGCTTTGGTGTTGGAATCTGTAGGTTGAATGGAACCACATTGCTTTTAGTATTGTACTAAAAAGATAAGCTGGTATTCTACATGTCTATTCTTCATTTTGTTTTGTTGGCCCTAAATTTCACCCATACAATATATAGTCCTTATTGATTGTTTTCACAAATACGAAATGAACTGTTGTCCCTTGAGACAGAAAAAAAACTCGGTTCTCCTTTTAAACGCAATTATACCATCTTTGTCTTACAAGAAGTTTGTTGCACGGAAGGCATGTTTAACAAGGTTCGTTCACAAACTTGGTGATTTGGCCTAAGATAGGTTGCAATGTCTGTCTCAAAGGACTTCTTTTATAGTCTTGCCTAAAACATCTGAAATGTTACTTGTTATTTTTGTTTCTTTATGTACATGCATCTAGGGGTCACCCGGGCTATATGATAAAATAACCTTGTCCTTCTATGAATGTAATCAATACCTTATTTTTTTAGTTTGTTCGTGGTCAGTATTTCTGCGCCTTATTTTTTTTCATTCTCATTTTGCCAATTCCCAGGCTGATAATCTTCGGCAACAAACATTGCAACAAATGCATCGTATACTGACGACTCGGCAATCAGCTCGTGCACTTCTTGCAATAAACGATTATTTTTCACGTCTTCGAGCCCTCAGTTCTCTATGGCTTGCCAGGCCTAGGGAGTGATAAGCATTAGACTCCTTTATCTGAAGTTCATCAGTAAGGTTGGCTAGTCTCGGAACTCGAATTAGCACCATGAACCGAGGGCCGTATGATTAGATGATAGATGGACTTCAGCCATCTGGGCATCGATATCCTTCACCAACCTGGTTAAGGTGCGCGGAATTCAAATTATTGTTCATAGTGTCCATCAAAGTTATCGGTGGTTGTCACATATGTTTGTGTAGATGTTGTATTCTGTCCAAACCTGTAGTATGAATAATCTGGAAGTGGTAGTTATGTAATAGAAGTGAGGGAATAGAATAGTGCTATTGTTGTAGGTTACAGGTTGTCAATTTGTATACAAAAATCCAGATGAAGTCAGAGTGAAAAGGGTTTGCATTTTCTTTAGCTTTCACATGTACATATGTTGTCTCTCAATATTATTGGCTATATTATTTCACTGGTCTGCCATTCTGGGTAACATTCACTGCGCGTGTGAATTTGTCCGAATTTACTAAACTATGTCCTTGGCGGTTGGCGATTTGTGATGTTTTGCACCTTAGGTAGCTGTTTTTCGTGTGTTTATAGGATGGAGTCGGAATCTTTGAACGAATTAGCTGCTGTGTTATGAAACTTGTTGGATTATGATGCCCTATGAATGGCAAGAATCGAGTGTTGAATTTCAAGAGTGATTTTTGCATACCCTCTTTCAACTTTTACACTGGCCTTAATTTAGCTGTAAAAAGAAGAGTATATGTCAATTCAATGGAGGAGAATGCTTTTGGGGCATAGCTGCTTATCGTATACTTGCGACACGGCAAAAGCAGCGATGGATGGTGGAAATGGTTGCTTTGTTATAGGCTCCGACGACAGTGCGCTCAGAAGCAGCGACGTGGAGTGGCGTTTGAAGATGTATTTCTTCTTTCTTGTAATAACATTTCCCTATATTCAGTTTTAGTAGAAGATCGACTAACAGTGTGTTGTGTTTTAGAACTCCATGAAATTGGATTGTGTCCAAGAAAGATGACATCCACATAGTGAGGATGATATCATCCACATAGAGTAACAACACAACAATAGATTTCCCATCATGTTTGATGAACAAAGAGGAATCTGCATAAGAAGACTTGAACCCCAAAGTGAATAAGAACTTAGTAAACCTGTCATTCCAAGCCCTAGGGACTTGTTTTAAACCATAAAGAGACTTTTGAAGTTTACCACAAACTCTGGATAAGCTTTATCAATGAATCCTTACGGTTGATTCATGTACACTTCTTCGTCCAAAAACCATGCAAAAATGCAGTTTTAACATCCAATTGTTTAAACTTCTAACCATGAGTAGCAGCCAAGGACAATACCGATCGAACTGTAGTAGGTTTGACAACTAGACTAAAGATTTCATAGTAATTCGAACCTGCAGCTTGATAGAACCTTTTTGCTACAAGTCTGGCCTTATACTTGGCCATAGAACCATCAAGATGTCTTTTTACCTTATAAATCCATTTGCAACCCACTAGATTTTTGTTTGGTAGAAGGGGAACAAGAGTCCAGGTTTGTTGTTGAATAAGGGCTACCATTTCTTCATTCATAGCTTGTTGCCATTCACTAGATTTAGAAGCAACACTAAAAGATTGAGGTTCCGTGATACTATCACTCTTAACTTGAGCCTTAAAAGCTATCTTTTTCTTAAAAATCTTAGACTTGGAACGTGTCTGCATAAGATGTGAAATATGAGATGCAATAGGCACAAGTTGTAGATCATTAGCTTGCGAAGTGACAGTAGATGGATGTAGTTCAATATCTATTGGAGACACGGAAGTTGGCCTTGAAGAAGCAGTTGTACCTGTGGAAGAAGGGACGAGGTCAGCATTGAGCAAGGACTGAGGAAGAGGGGATAGGTATAACTAGAGGAGTGAAAGTGTTGTGAGGAACTATAAAAGAAACAACAGGTGGCTGAGAGACACGATGGTTATTGTGAGGTTTGACACCAGGAAAATTGTCTTCATCAAATAAGACATGTCTGGATACTATCAACTTGTGACTATTAAGAGAATAGCAAATGTAACATTTGTATTGAGATGCATACCTCAAGAAAATGCATTCAGTTGTTTTTTATTCAAGTTTGTTAGACCTATAAGGTTTCATAGATGGGTAGCAGGCACACCCAAATACCTTCAAGTGGTATAACTTTGGTGGAGAGTTATATAAAGCCTCAAATGGTGATTGCATGCCTAAGACAGAAATGGGCATCCTATTGATTAAGTAGGTAGCAGTGGCACAATTGTGATACCAAAAAATAGAATGCAAAGAGGCTTGTTGAAGGAGGGTGAGAGCAATTCAACTATATGTCTGTTTTTCCTTTCAGCTAGGCCATTTTGAGCTAGTATATCTTTGATGGGTAATGCATTTGGTTGGAAGAAAATTCTGAAACAAATGACTAATGTACTCTCCACCACCATCACTTTGTAGAATTTTAATATGAACATTGAATTGATTCACAACAAAAGCATGAAACTGCACAAATACTCCAAACACATCAGCTTTATTCATTAATGGGAGAATTCAAGTATAACAAGTACTCTCATCAATGAAAGACACATAATACCTATACCATTCTATTTACATAGTAGGAAAGGGACCCCACACATAAGTATGTATGACTTCAAAAGGTATTACAGACTTTGAAGCATGAGAAGGAAAGGGTAGATGAGTAAACTTGCCTTGCAAGCAAGGTTTACACATGTGGAAAAATGAGTTACAACTGAAAGGAATGGATGACTTACTAATTGCTATTTGTACAATGGAATTAGTTGGATGACCCAACCTAGAATGCCACAAAGTAGATGTCACTTTTTGACCTATAAAAGTTGCTGGAGTATGCTGTGAAGATTTGAGCACACGAAGAGGGTACACAACATTATTACTCAGTCCTTGAAAGAGAGGTTTCTAGGTGACCTTGTCTTGTACATAAAGAGAAAACTGATCAATAATACATCTGCAATTATTATCTTAGCACCAGTGACTTTCTCTATAGAGGAATAAAGAGTAGCCATTTGAAGATCAGACAGATCTTATGTCATATGATTAGTAGCCCTAAAATCTAAGAGCCAAAACTCTTGTTATTGTGCTGGAGGTGATGTATAAGATCTCACATTCATAGCAAGATGTGACTGAGGCTGAGACACTCCACCACTTGAATATGGTACTTGAGATTGAAACTGCACATGAGAGTAATATTGGAGTGGAGAGCCAGAGTGACGTGCTGAGGGAGCCATTGAGGGTTGAAAACTGGGATAACCCTGTGAAGATGGAGAATAACCCTATGGTTGATGAAATGGAACAAGAGAAGAACCATTTCTATCAAAGTAGGTGGCAGTAGTGTGACCAACCCTATGGCATATCTGACATCCATTTTGAAAACTAAGTGCTAAATGCCCTTTCGTATCACAGATTTGACAAACTTGTAGAGGTTGAAAAGCCTGAGAAGAAGACCATTGTAACCAAGAAAAGTGAACACTAGGTTAAGAAAATTGTGCATATTGATTTGCACCATAAGAATTCTACGGAGAGAATTGAGATTGATTGCCAGAGAAAAACTTCTTGCCTTTACCTTTACCCTTAAAATTATTCCCCCTAAAGTTGTTGTAGGTTCCAAAGCCTTGTTGGGATGAGAAAGTAAATGGCCCTGGAGAAAACATCTATGGCATCTGAGATGGAAAAGGCATTGGTTGCAGTGGTGGAAATGACTGAACAGAAAAACCAGGTGCAAAATCTCCAAGATTGGATGTTGGAAGTATGCCCACAAAGCCACTCATTTGATGTAATAGCTTTTTGGAATACTAATTGTGTTAAACTATTATATGTTTAATAGAAGGCAAAGCTTATTGTTAATCACTATTTATTGTATTATGTGTTTAAGCAATAAGGGAATCCAAGGAATGTATTTAATCTAAGAGAGAAGTGATCTAAGTGAATTGGATTAACGAGACCTTTCTCTTCTATTCATTCCTAAAACGTTCTTAGCCATAGGATTGCCAATTGGGCATTGACAATCCGCTAAGGTTAGTATGTGTTATGTTAACTCAAGCGTGAGTATGACTAGTCTCAAGTCCTTTAGTGTTGGACACTGAGGCAAACACATAGGTGCTCAAAAGGTAATTGAGTAGACTGAACAACGATAAAAAAGAGTTTGAACATACATGTCATGTAAGAACTTGTAAGTTGCAATATGCAAAGTAGTCCTTTAACCTGAGGCATGATGTCTAATGGTTAGGTCCTTGATCTTTGATCATGTCAAAGGCATTCCATCAAGAGTGTTCACGACATTGTTGGGGTCAAGCTATCTAGTCATGTAGGCATATGAATGCACAACAAGGGATCTCTAACCTTCCATGCTGGAGGGAGAATACTCTAAGATATGATTCGGGAGTGTTTGGCCAAAGCATACGAATATGACTTAGGAAGTTTGTTCCAAATCATATTCAAATGAATCATATAGAGAAGTATCACATTAGATGGTAGACATGAAACAAACTATCACTTAAATAATGTGATCAAGAGTATTGTATTAGAGAAGGACTGTATTGCGTTGTAGTTGTAACTAGATAGGTTCTCCAACCAGTTCTACTTAGCTTGGGTAGCCATGACATACTGCTAGGTGTCACTCATGGGTTGTGGAAGCCCTGAGGATTAGCAAACACTAATCTTCAACAAAAGGAGAATTGAAATGTAGTTTCAATTCACAATCGATCGTTAAGAGTAACAATCGACCACTGCCTCGCTAAATGGAGCCTAATGGATAGTACACAGAGTAAGGATGAATGTGAAGATATAAAAGAGATGGATAAGCAATTAAATGGTTTAATTGAGAATGGTCAAGATTAATTAATTATACGAAAGGTTCGTATTGGGCTTTTAAGTTGGTTTTGGATTTTAGGTCCCAAAAGGGTTTTTGGTCCACAAGGCCCATTGAGTTTAGGTTGTGTGACAACTAAAACTAAATGGAAATTAACCCAAAAACAAAGCCAAAACCGGCCTAGGGTGAGTGGTAGCAAACTTGGGTTAATTGCAAGTTTGCCGCTCACATGTGAGGTGGTATAAAGGCAACTTTATAGCCATTCTCTCACTAGGGTTTTCTTGAGGCAAAAGAAGAGAAACATTTTCTTCCTTTTTTCTCTAAAAGAGGCCAGTCACTTCAGGAAGAAATAGCTAGCAATCTTTTCTTCTCTAATCATCCATTTCATCTTCACACCTTATCCTTGGTGTGGAGACTTAGAGACACCAAACCTTTGGTGTTCTTGGAGATCCTTTCCTCACATCCTCAAGGAGCAAAAGAGCATCAACAAAGAAGAAAATGACAAGGACGATCCAAGGAGCTAGGAGGTTGATAAGCTCATATTTATATATATTTTACATCAAATTCACTTATCTTTTCTTAGTTAGTTCCTTATATTTTTGAGCTATTTACTTTGTTTTTGTGTTTTATAGAAGTTGTCAAGCAAAGAAAAGAAAAGGGGTGTGATATCCACACACCCCTTTTTACTTCTCTCACACCTCTTTGGGTTTCGGCCGTCGGATTGGATGAATTGAAGAAGATCTAACGGACAGAAAGTAATAGGGGTGTGTGAGAAGTAAAAAGGGGTGTGTGGATAGCACACCCCAAAGAAAAATAGAACAAGTAAGATTTTAAGTAATATATTCGTCAAAATTGCCTGTGCAGATCAGCTGACTTTGAAAGAAATTTGCGAACTGCTCAAAATGAACTACTGAATGAGCCTTATATGTTTGGAATGCTACTGATGTCTATTTTCTGGAGCATTTTGCGGACTATTAAGATCATTTTTCTAGAAGAGGTTATGGGCATTTTAACACTGAAAGGTTCCAAAGCGGCTGAGCAGTTTGTAACTGCAATGAGCAAAGCACATGCATGCAGCAAAAGGATGGACGTTTTGGTGCATGAAAGGGCTTCAAACACATGCTAAAATCTGTTCAAAATGAAGAAGATACCTTGCAAAGACCAAGCATGTGTGTTGCTAGCTGTTTTAATGATGAAAACACAAGTGTGCAAGTTGTTTTTGCAAGGAAACCCCACAACATGGATGGATAATCATGTTTTGCAAGTGTGCTAGCTTATTTAATCATGAAATACAAGTGTGCTAGCTGTTTTGCAAGTGTACTAGCTGATTCATCATGAGAAGACCAAGAGGGACCAAAGGCATGGACCAAGGAGGATGAATGCAAGTTGTTTCATCATGAAATTTCTGCAAAGATGCATGTGTGCTAGCTGTTTTTTATGATTAATTCTTGCTTTGTATTGTTTATTAAAACAATTTGTGTGGTTCTTTACTTTTGAGCACCTATAAATAGGCCTTCTTGCAAGGCTTAAAACTCACCAATTCATACAACAACTTCCTTCTACACATCCATTCATTCTCTCCAAAAACAGCCGCACCTATTCCCTAAAACCCTCCACAAAAATCTGCCCATAAACACCATTGCCACACCCTCCCAACCATCCTAAATACCACCATACATCCTCCTATCCATTCCTCTATACAACCAAACCTTCAACCCACAACCACCCCTTGTGCCGTAGCAAAGGAAAGGAGGGAAAGTGTTTGGACGTGCTTGCCACTCAACGAGGATCGTTGGAGCGTTTAGGTGTTTCTTTCTTTTATTTTCAATGTATAAATCTATTGACCTTTGTTTTACAATTATGAGGAACTAAACCCCCCTTTTTCTAGGGGGGATTCAAAGCCATGATTACATTTTCATTATGAATTAATTACTTTTGGTTGTGCTTTAATAATTTGTAATTTCAATTCGCTTAACTATTTGATTGATAACTTATTTGTGTATGTTAATTAAGAGTGCACGCTTAGTTTTCATGCATAAGTTTGATGCTAGAATATAAGGAAATTTCACCTAATCGTTATGAACTTATATTCATGAGTAGTGAAGGTTGCTATCCACAATCGTGTTAAGTGAATTCTTGGCAAGAGTATCATGCTTTTCATAGTTACGAATGCCTAGTCAATACTTATAGTTCTCATGAATCTTAATGATCTTTGATTGTATTTCTATTGTGCTTTTCACGTATGGAACTTTTGAAGAATGTTTTGAATTGTTATATGCGCTTTCCCATTCAATTCATTAACTTAAGGAGAACTTGAAGGTTAAAAAAGTGCTATCACGGTTAACCCGGAGTATTGAGTTTCATAAGTTATCGAAAGAACAACTAAAAATTGGTTTATGTACAAGTGTATCCTGTGTGGAGGAGAACCCTCTAGCTAATCCATCATCCATTCAAACAACCATATTTTGTGTCTAAATTGTCTAGTTTATAAAAGGACATAAGTTGAAATCTTTTGAGTTCTTTGAATTAATTTAGTTTAGAGTTGGTTAATTTTCATAATTTGAATCTTTTAAATTCAATTCATGTCCTAAAGCATCCCCAGAATCTGTTTTAGTTTATTTGTTAGTTTTAATTTGAGTTATTCTAGTTTAGTTGAAATCATTTGAATCTAGTGAAGTGTTTTGATTTTAGATTTGTGTTTTTAAAGTTTTATTTAGTGTTTCTAAGTTTATTTTATATAGATTAGCAATCCCTCCTAATCCCCAGTTTAGAACGATCCCTACTTGCACATATACTACAATTGTCAACAAGAGGGTGATCGGATCATATTTATGTATATTTTTATATCAAATTCACTCGTCTTTTCTTAGTTAGTTCGTTATATTTTGAGCTATTTACGTTATTTTTGTGTTTTAATAGAATTTATCTAGCTAAGATAATAAAATTAGAATTAGTGAAGTGTTAAGTAATAATTTCGTTTAAACTATCTTGCTTGTTTAATTATACTTATCATTTAGATAATAATATATATATATATTTATATATATATATATATTTATATATATATATATATTTATATATTTATATTTATTTATATATATATTTATATATTTATATTTTTATATATATTTATATATTTATATTTTTATATATATTTATATATTTATATATGTGATGATTGTGTGTGTGTGATTATTAGGTGATAAAAAGAAAACTAAGAAGCATGTGGAGGGAGTCCACCGAAAGCAGAAAACAAATGATAAGGCCTTAGTGCTCCGCATCTTGCCAAGCAAAAATAATAAGGGGGGCTGCCTTTTGTTTAGTGGGAACCAAAGCCAAGGAGGCTGCCTCGGGCAGCTGGTGAGAAGGAAAAACAGAAAATAAAAATATAAAGAACAAAGGGCAGCGTTGCATTGAAAAAAAGAAGGAAGGCTCTGGCGTGGGAGCCCATGGGACTTGGTGGAAATAAAATAATGGGAGAGTAAGTCAGGGAAAAAAACAAAAGAAAGCAAGCTGCCCTTAAGGCAGCTTTGGGCAGCATTACAAGGAGCGGGACTAAAAGAAAAAGGAAGGATCCGAGGGAGCCTTTGGCAGCGCAGGCGCGGGGATTCAAGGAGAGCTCTCCCAGCCATTTTGGGCAACACAAAACTGGGCCGAGAAGGGCGCACGGGAGCTGCGCAATCAGCTTGGGCGAGGAACTTTGGAGAGCTGCCAACTGGCAGCTCAAAGCCACGGAGACGACAGAAGCTTGCAAAGGAGTGAGGCTGCCTCACGGATCAGAATTGCACAGAAGCAGATTAGGCAGTGGGGGAAATCAAGGCAACCAGTGAGCATGGTGCACAGCGGTGCACAGAAAACATAAATGCACAGAAAATCCTAATTCACCCCGTTTCGGTTTAATCCTCCAAACTCATATTTTAATTATGTTTTTAATTTCTGTTTTTAATTTATAAATAATGTGTAATTAATTTTGTTTGGCTAGAGGTTAAGTCAAAGCTATGGATATATTTGTAATTTAAATTGGTAACTTCAGTTGTGATTTCTGAGTTGTGATTTAATTTGCTTAACTGCTTGATTGATAACTTATTTGTGTATGTTGATTAAGAATGCATACTTAATTTACATGCATGAATTTGATGCTAGAATATAAGTGAATTTCACCTAATCGTTATGAACTTATATTCATGAGTAGTGAAGGTTGTTATCCACAATTGCGTTAAGTAAATTCTTGGCAGGAGTATCATGCTTTTCATAGTTACGAATGCCTCGTCAGTACTTATAGTTTTCACAAAGCTTAATGATCTTTAATTGTATCTCTATTGTGCTGTTCACGTAGGGAAGTTTTGGGGAATAATTTGAGTTGTTGTATGCTGTTCATCCAATTCAATAACTTAAGGAAAATCTGAAGGTTAATTTAAGCGTACCTAATTAATCTGGAGTATTGAGATTTACAACTTATTGAAAGAACAACTGAAGGTCAATTTAGATTGCATATGTGTCTTGTGTGGAGAAAAACCCTCTAGCCAATCCGTCGCCTATCCGTTCATTTTTAATTTTATGTTTTTGTTAATTTGTAATTTATTTAAGTTTAATTTACTTTGTCAAAACCAAATCAATCCCCCCATTATTAAAATATTATTATTTAGTTAATTTTTATTATTTTTAATCTTTTAATTTAAATTTCGTCCAATTAGTTTCCTAGTGTTTTATTTAATTTGTTTTCTTTGTTTTGAGTCATTTTTAGTGTGTTTCGAGTTTTTAGCTTAGTTTATGTTTTCTAGAGTCTTGAGTTGTTTTGAGTCTTTTGATTTGTTTTAGTTTATTTGTTAGTTTTATTTTGAGTTATTTTAGTTAAGTGTTTTTATTTTAGTTTAGTGTTTTAAACTTTGTTTTTACGTTTTTAAATTATTTTAGAGGTTTTAGCAAGCCCTCCTAATCCCCGGCCTAGAATGATACCCTACTTACACCTATACTACATCTGTCAAAAAGAGGGTTAAATTTGTGCGGTTTAAAATCCCGTCAAATTTTTGGCGCCGTTGCCGGGGATTAGCAAATTTGCTAATCCCTTGTTTATGTTTTTGTTTGTGTTTATTTATTTTTTTTCTTTTTATTATTTTTGTGTTTTACTTTTGATATTTGATTTAGTTCTCTTTCTTTGATTTTAGGTACTAGAGAAGTAAGTCATGGATTTTGCTAGCATTCACGCTCAATTGGCAAATCTTACTTCTCAATTGTCTCAGAATGCCGGAAGGTCTACAATGCAAAGTGTCCCTACATATGGTGGGCAAGATCATTCCAATTCTATGTGGTGGGAAGCTCAACAAGTTCAACATGAAGAATATTGGCAGCCGTATGAGGAGTTCTGTCAATGGCCATATGAACCACCACAGCCTCCCCCTCAACCTTCACATCCAAATTCAGGTATATCAAATTATTATAAGGAAGTTATTCCGCAACTAAATTCTTTGGAGCAGGGCAGGGAAGCTCAACCATTTCAACAAGACGCATTTTGGCAACCAATTGAGGATTTCTATCAAGCAAAGGAGTTGGCTGAGTGGAACAATCAATTTGGGCAGAATGCAGAATGCATGGAACAAATTCAAGAACAAATGGTTGAAGATGAGCCTATGGATGAATTGCTATTGCTCGAAGAGGAGGAGGATGCACAAGGCACGGCAAGGGAAGAACAACCCTTGCCGCAACTTCTAAACGAGGAAAAAGTGGTTGAGGAGCATCTTGAATTCATCAAGGAGGAAATTGGAGTGGATCACACGGCCACAATCATCACTTGCAATTTGGCCAAAATCAAAGTCCCTGAGACTTTTGAAAATGTGGTTTTTGTTATTGATTTTGAGTCGGAGAAAGATAGTAAGCCATCTTCTCCAATTTTAATTTTTATTTCATTTTATACTAACATGTTTCTAATTTTGATGATTCAGGCATCCACCCTAGAATTCAGACTATTGCCGAATCATTTCAAATATCACCTCCCATTAAAAGATAAATTCCGTGCTTTGGAGCTGAGGGGAGTTTAAAGGAAAGATTCGTCCGGCTAAAGACGTTAAATCAAGCGCTTCTTGGGAGGCAACCTGTTGAAGTATTTCCTTCCTAGTGCTAAGAACATGTTGAGTATAATAACACAAGTAAGGGTGTCGAATCCACAGGGACTAATTAGACCTATATAACCACTTATTTTGCAAGAACCTTACTAGAAACTAGAACTAATCAATTTAGGCAGATTTAGATGTTGTAACTTGATACACACGGAAATGAAAGGAATTACAAGTAGATTAGATAACAAGTAATAAAATGGGGTAGAACCAAGGGAGTTGAGGCTAGGGATTGTAACAATAGGGAGGAAGCTAGGGATTCGTTTTCACCTTTGCTAATTGATTCCATGTTTTTAAATCAAGCTATGCTCGGCCATCTATCTATTTCTTGAGTTTGTTTCACTTAGATATGATCAACCATATGATGTGTGGATTTGTTCAATTATTCCTAATCATGAACCTAATTGTGATGTACAACTTTGGCTCTTAATCAAGAATGTATTTATGCACTAGAAACTTTCATAAAACCAAAGAAACACTCGGCATGATGTTTGCCAAGCATTCCCTTCAATCATTCCCAAATCTGCCAATCTTATGCATGATGTGTACTATAAAATTGGCTATACAACTTATGGTTAATTGATGTGAGAATTATACGCACACAAATTAAACCCTCTTTTTGACAATTGTAGTATAGGTGTAAGTAGGGTATCGTTCTAGGCCGGGGATTAGGAGGGCTTGCTAAAACCTCTAAAATAATTTAAAAACGTTAAACGAGACTCAGAAACACAAAATTAGGCTAAAAACTAGAAACACACTAAAAATGACTCAAAATAATAAAAACAATCAAATTAACTCAATCTAGACACTAAGAATTAAAATGGACGAAATTAAAATTAAAAGATTAAAAATAATAAAAACAAACTAAATAATATAATATAATAATGGGGGGGGATTGATTTGGTTTTTACGAAGTAAATTAAACTTAAATAAATTACAAAATTGACAAAAACATAAATTAAAAATGAAATGATAGATAACGGATTGGCTAGAGGGTTTTTCTCCACACATGACACATAAGCAACCTAAATTGATTCCCAGTTATGAATTTAACAAACGCATGAATGACAATGCTCCAAGTTAATTAGGTCCGCTTAAATTAACTTTCAGATTTCCCTAGAGTCATTAGATTGGATGATTGCATACGACAACCCAAAACATTTCCCACAAGTTCCCTACATGAATTGCATAATAGAGATACAAGCAAGAATCATTAAGTTCAATGGAAATCATAAACATCGACTAGGCATTCATAACTATGGAATACGCATGTTAATCCAACCTAGGGTTTACTAAACACAATCGTGACTAGCGATTTTTACCACTTGTGAATATAAGTTCATAACGATTAGGTGAAATTCCCTTATATCCTAGCATCAAGTCTAAGCATGCAAATTAAGTATCGATCCTTAACCCACATACATAAACAAGTTATTAATCAACACAGAAAAGTAAACCACATCCAAACATTTATACATTCATAACTGGAGTAAATCAAATTAAATTACAATTATAATCATGGTTTCGAATTAACCTCTAGCCAATATAAAATTAATTACACATTATTCATAAATTAAAAACACAAATAAAACAGAGTTGGAGGATTAAACCAAAAGAGTGTGCAAGGATCTGTGCTAGGCTGTCTCTGCGGTAAATGGGCACTGCCCTCACAATTCCAAATCTGTCCGTGCGCCAGCTGCCTTGCTGGCAGCTTGGTTTGACTCCTCTCGCAGCTACCCACTTGAGCTGCCCTCTCCCGCAAAGCTGCCTTCCGTAAGCTTTCTCTGGCAGCCCACCGACTGCCTGCTTCTGCTGCCTTCAAGCCTCCTCTCGCAAACTTTCCGAGGAGATCCCCCGTCGCTGCCCTCGCAGCTCTGGGTGCTAATGGACTCGTCTCCCTGACTGGTGTCAGCTCCCTTAAATGCCGCAAGGCAGCCTTGCCTTTTTGGCTCGGCCTCCTTCTTTTATTTCTTCTGTTTTTTTCTCCTGTTTCCCGAGGCTCTCGCCTCTTCCCTCTTTTGCACCGACTATCCCCAGGAGCTTCCCAGCTCCCTGAGCTCCCTCCCTCTCACTGTTATGCCGAGGCCCCCCTTTTATGGCAGCTTTGATGCTGCTTTCTCTTTTATTATTTCTGAATGGCTTTCCTTTTCATCCTGCTCCCCACCGACTCCACTAGCACCGAATTATTAGGCCACTGCTTCCAGTTAACACACACACGAAATATTATATAAAAATATATAAATATATATATATATATATAAATAAATATAAATATATAAATAAATATAAATATATATATATTATTTTCTAAATGATAAGTATTAATTTAACAGACAAGATAGTTTAGATGAAATTAATACTTAACACTTCACTTATTCTAATTTTATTTTCTTAGCTAGATAAATTCTATTAAAACACAAAAATAACGTAAATAGCTCAAAATATAACGAACTAACTAAGAAAAGATGAGTGAATTTGATATAAAAATGTATATAAATATGGTCCGATCAAATACCCCCACACTTAGCTTTTGCTAGTCCTCGAGCAAAACAAAGAAACAAAAACAAAACTCAATCTAAACCTTCCAACATTTATCTCAGGGATTTCCAATGGACATGACAAATTAAAAATTATCACTTACACAGATTTTGGCAATCCATACCCTTAAGCACATACTTAATCACAGTCACCATTTATTAGTTCGCATTTAATCAATTAAAACAACATTTTGAATGTAGTAACATGCCTTAGAGAATTTACTCTATTCCTTACTAGATATGCACTCAATTTTTTCGCTCAGATTTTCTGACTACACTCCCTACACTAGGTATATGTGAGAAGAATGATGTAAGCAAGGAAACGATCACTCACATATGTTATAGCAAAGAAAGCATTTTCTGGAGTTATTAATGCGCATATGAATATGATCTCATGAACGGAATGCCACTACTTAGATGCGAGAACCAGGGACACTATATGCTCATACCAATTCCAAACTCCACATATTGAACACACAACAACCAAGATAGAAGTCAAAGGATGGTAACGGGGCTAAGGATACAGGCTTAACAAAGGAAGACTATGGAAAAACAAATGTTCTTAAAGAAATAGTAAGCAAAGTAATAAGGTTAACGCATAGAATTCACTTTTGAATGAAAATTCAACTCTAAACCCGAGGGGAGGATTCACACATTTTATGGCCAAATTTCAAACTCTTTTTCTTCTTTCTTTTCTTTTCATGCGTTTTTCTCTTCTTTTTTTTTTTACTTTTTTTTTTTTTTTTTTTTTTTTTTTAGAAACGCAAAACGTACAATTGAGCTCAAAACAACAAATTCCTCCCCCACACTTGTTTTTCTGTATAGTGTAGAATAAAATGAATTCTTTTTTTTAAGTCATGCTCACTATTCTTTAAGAACAAGGGTGCGGACGGTTAGGTGCGGTTTAATGTGGTTAACAACAAAAATAGGCTAAACCAGGCTCGAAAGGGGTTAAACCTACAAAACATAAGAAAGATGGAGGGTAAGGCTTTTTGGGATGTGGTGGTTCACTAAACAACTTCATCTTGATATGTGTTATGCAATTCAATGTCATGCTTTGAATGAAACGGATATGAGTTCTAGTATCTGGAACTAAGATGATAAAACGCCTTCTAAGTAGCAACCAAGCAAAGAATAATGAGATCATGCAACGACTTTAGAAAACAAAAACATCAAGATTAATAACTCTCCAAACAAGGTATAAGCTCAAGTCTCACAGGGGTGTAGCATTAGTTTGAGTTCCTTCCTTCAAGCATGTTACAAAAACTAATTTTATCCTTTTGTGATCAAATTTAAATTCATAAACAACAACTACAACTAAGCATAAACCAAGAGCATATCAAACTTCCATCCATGTTTATAACTTTCTTTAACAGTCATGCAATTAAAAACCAAATCCTCATCATTGTGTTGGAAGGTACCTAAGACACAAACACACAAAAACAACTAAAAAAATTCTTTTTGGGTTTTTCAAAATATTTTTCAAATTTTTATGTCATTTTCGTAAGATTTCCTCAAAACACAATAAAACACACAAAAACAGCATAAAACACTAAGAAAACAAAAAGCAATAACACGGAAACAAATGAAACCAGTTCGAAGTCGAAGGTACAAAATTTTTCAATTTGGTCATTTTTTATCTTGATACCCCCACACTTAAACTAGACATTGTCCCCAATGTCAGAAAACATTAATAATGCAAAAATAAATATAAAAATAAATATAAAAATAAAATTACTAAATGAAAAGAAACAAAATAAAGCAATAGGACTGAAAACTTCCCTAATTTGCAGAAAACCAAGCGAAGACCCCCAAGCGTAAATTTTGCAATCAACTTCAAGGGCAGAAATATTCAAAAAGTTCCTGCAAAGAAAAGAAATAAATCAGCTAAGCACGCAAGAAAATAAAGAAAAATGCAAACGAAAAATAAAAATTGAAAATAAAAGATAATGAAAAGAACTAATAGGTGGTCATTGGTCGTCCTTGTTGTTGATTTTCCACAGCTTTCATCTTGAACTGGATGGGCCTCCTTCTGGCAAGTGCTCCTCAGCTTAGTTGAGGATGAATCAGCACGTTGTCTCTACATGCTTCAAGTAGTCCGGTCTCCACGCAGGTGTGGCATCTTCTTGAACTCTTGGATCATCTCAGACTCTACCTTCATCTGGATGCACCTCAGACTCCTCCTGCTTCGTCTGTGAGGTACTTTTGTTTTTGAAGAAGTACCTCAACACAAGTTTATTTTTGAAGTGGGCTGGGAGGGGTCTGAGATGAGTACTCGAGAGCAAGACTAGGTAAGCAATCAGGATCTCACTTTCTCCACGTTCCTCAGATGAAGGAGAGGAGAAAGCATAATATGAGATACTTTTGCTTTTAACCTTTTTAATATGAAATACTTTTGCTCTGGAAGGTTTGTTTTCTGGGGTGATCCAAGGGATGAAGAACACTGAATGACTCGAAAGCTTTCTTTGGGAAGACATTATCGGAGATGAAGAGAGGTTGAGAGGTTGAGAGGTTGAGAGGTTGAGAGGGTGTGAAGGTGTGCCTTTGCTGTGAAAGGCGAAGGTCGAACTTATAGAAATTTGGCTTCACAACCGGAACTGTTCCCTCACTATTTGTCGGCAGCCGGTGATGGATGAACAGTGCCCGTTACGCGCTTTCTGACAAAGCGTCCGTAAATTCCGCAAGGCTGACGGTGCAGGCGACGAGTGACGACAAATTGGAATGATGATCTTTTGAAAACCGGGGTTCAAAACCGGGTGCGGCTCATGGTTTTCGCAACGCTCCACGCTGCACGTGATGAGTCACGACAAACTAGAAAAACTGAGCCCTCGTGATGCCACGTGATTGCTGAGTCAAGCCCAGCTTTTGAGAAAGGAAACGGCTCTTTTGAGAAAGGAGCGTCCAGCTTTTCCGAATTGCGTGATAACGCGTCTTCAACCTCAGAGGAGCGCCTCTCTTTGATTTGCTTCTTTTTATAGAGGCGCTAATTCTGCTTCACATCACACTTGAACTCCCTTCCTCAAACACTCTCCTCTGTAAACACTCTCTTCTGCACTTCTTAATCTTACTCCTTCTGCTCTCTTCTTCCTCAACCTTCTCTAAAAATGTCTTGCCCTTCCGACCGTCGCCTAAACTTGAATGTCGGGGAAGACGATGACTCGTCTTCTCCGAACAACATTTGGAATCCGTCCTTCATATCCCCCAATGGTCCTCTTACAGTCGGGGACACAATGATGAGGAACGATATAACCGCAACGGTGGTTGCAAGAAACCTTCTTACTCCCAGAGACACTAGGTTGCTGTCTATGCGGTCAGACGAGCTGGCTGTTCAGGACTCACTGGCTCTCAGTGTCCAGTGTGCAGGCTCAGTTTCAAACATGGGCCAACGTCTTTTAGCTCGATCTCGTCAGGTGGAGTCGCTAATGGCGGAGGTGGTCAGTCTTCGGCAAGAAGTCAGAGGACTCAGGCACGAGAACAAAGAGTTGCACATGCTCGCAACTAGCTACTCGACCAGCATGAAGAGGAAGCTGGACCAGCTGCAGGAGTCGGACGGTCGAATCCAGAGTGATCATGAGCGGTTCATGGCGCTACTCCCGCGGTTTATGTTGCCTTCGTCCTCTGGAGCAGCACCAAGCGTTCCGGCTCCGGAGATTCCAACTCTGGCTCTTCGTCTTCCCGGAGCTCCGTCAACCTCTGAGGCGCCACCTAACCAAAACCAATGATTTCTATTAGTTTTTCGAATTATTGTAAAAATTTTTTTTTTTATTTTTTTTTTTAATTTTATTTTATTTTTAAATTTTTTTTTATTTAGGTTTATATGAATGTTTATATTTTTTTTTAAGTTTATTTTAAGCAAAATAAAATAAATGTAAATCAAAATATGTAAATTAATGTAAATTTTAATTTTTTTTTTTTCAGGGTTTATTTTAAGCAAATTAAAATATGTAGTGCAAATTATGTAAATTAATGCAAACAGACTTTGTTTATCCGCACTTAAAATAAACAAAGCCATAAATTTATTTAAACACAAACTAAATAAAAATCAACCAAATAAAACAACTAACGAAACAAAACAAAAATGAAAGTAAAGGCAATAAAAAGAAGGGTTAAGAAAAGCAAATCTGGTTGCTTGGGTTGCCTCCCAAGAAGCGCTTGCTTTAACGTCTTTAGCCGGACGAATCTTTCCTTATCCTCCCCTCGGCTCTAAAGCATGGAATTTATCTTTTAATGGGAGGTGATACTTGAAATGATTCGGCAATGGCATTAATTCAAGAGTGGGCGCCTGAATCATTAAAATGAGAAAAATGTTAGTATAAAATAAAATAAAAATTAAAATTGGAGAAGATGGCTTACTGTCGTTCTCCGAAACAAACTCAATGACAAAAACCACGTTTTTGGACAATTCCGGGATTTTGAACTGGGCCAGGTTTACTATGATGGTTGTGGCCTGTCCCGTGTTATCAAACTCAATTTCTTGGGCCTTTGTAGTCTGCACAGCCTCTTTGATGTATTCTTGATGTTGCCCAACCACTTCGATATCTTGAACCATTGGAAGAGCGTCCACAATGTCTTTTTCACTATCTTCGAAATTTGGAATTAAAATTCTACAAGGAAAAAGAACATTTGGTGGAAAAATATCAGAATGAATTGAACTTGGAACAACCTCACCATAGTTGGACGACATAGGGACTTGAGGGATTTGAGACAAGAATTCGTCTAAACTGCCCAAGTCGTCCTCCTCATATTCTGCTTGCAGCGGCAATTCATCCAAGTTCAGGCTGTGACTGGATGGTTCTAGAACAGCTTCATCCTCCACATCACTTATGGCTTCATCGATTTCCACTTCTCCCTTTGAATTTGCAAATGTGGAGTTGGAAAGTTCACTTTGATCTTTAATCTGTGCCATGAATTCCATAATTTGCCCAACTTGTATATCCAATTCGTCCACTCTGTTGGTCCGGTCTTGCATCTCCTGGATTCGATTTTCCACTCCCTGATTCAAAGAGGAGAGTAACTTATTAAACGTATCATTATCCATAGATGTACCTGAATCGAATTGGGCATATTCTTGTGGTGGCTGTGACGGTTGACATGGCCATTGATAGGACTCTTCTGAAGGCTGCAATTGTTCTTCTCTTTGTGAGCCCTGCGTTAAAGAAATTAGTCCTTCAAGAATTTCATTATAATTAACGGGCATACTTGAATTTGATTGGAATTGTTGTGGGGGATACTGTGGTGGCTGCATAGGTCTGGAATAGAACTCGTCTTGCTGCCAATATCCACTTTGTTGAAATTGCTGAGGTTCATCCCACATTTGATTTGAATAATCCCTCCAATTCGAATTGCAAGCGTTGGAATACATATTGCCCCTTGATTGATCATAGCCTTGATATCCCCAATCATCTTCATATGCAGAAAATTGAGGATACTGATGAGTCTGATATCCTTGCCCATAGGGCACATCAAGTGTAGGGACACTTGGCATTGTGGTCCGTTCGGCATTATGCGACAATTGAGCAGTGAGCTGCGCCAATTGAGCTTGAATACTATCCATGTCTTGCTCCATTAATACCTAAAAATCAAAGAAACAAAAATAAATCAAATACCAAAAGTAAAACACACAAACACAATAAAAAACACAAACAAAAACACAAATATAAAAATAAACACAAACAAAAATAACGGGATTAGCAAATTTACTAATCCCCGGCAACGGCGCCAAAATTTGATGTGAGAATTATACGCACACAAATTAAACCCTCTTTTTGACAATTGTAGTATAGGTGTAAGTAGGGTATCGTTCTAGGCCGGGGATTAGGAGGGCTTGCTAAAACCTCTAAAATAATTTAAAAACGTTAAACGAGACTCAGAAACACAAAATTAGGCTAAAAACTAGAAACACACTAAAAATGACTCAAAATAATAAAAACAATCAAATTAACTCAATCTAGACACTAAGAATTAAAATGGACGAAATTAAAATTAAAAGATTAAAAATAATAAAAACAAACTAAATAATATAATATAATAATGGGGGGGGATTGATTTGGTTTTTACGAAGTAAATTAAACTTAAATAAATTACAAAATTGACAAAAACATAAATTAAAAATGAAATGATAGATAACGGATTGGCTAGAGGGTTTTTCTCCACACATGACACATAAGCAACCTAAATTGATTCCCAGTTATGAATTTAACAAACGCATGAATGACAATGCTCCAAGTTAATTAGGTCCGCTTAAATTAACTTTCAGATTTCCCTAGAGTCATTAGATTGGATGATTGCATACGACAACCCAAAACATTTCCCACAAGTTCCCTACATGAATTGCATAATAGAGATACAAGCAAGAATCATTAAGTTCAATGGAAATCATAAACATCGACTAGGCATTCATAACTATGGAATACGCATGTTAATCCAACCTAGGGTTTACTAAACACAATCGTGACTAGCGATTTTTACCACTTGTGAATATAAGTTCATAACGATTAGGTGAAATTCCCTTATATCCTAGCATCAAGTCTAAGCATGCAAATTAAGTATCGATCCTTAACCCACATACATAAACAAGTTATTAATCAACACAGAAAAGTAAACCACATCCAAACATTTATACATTCATAACTGGAGTAAATCAAATTAAATTACAATTATAATCATGGTTTCGAATTAACCTCTAGCCAATATAAAATTAATTACACATTATTCATAAATTAAAAACACAAATAAAACAGAGTTGGAGGATTAAACCAAAAGAGTGTGCAAGGATCTGTGCTAGGCTGTCTCTGCGGTAAATGGGCACTGCCCTCACAATTCCAAATCTGTCCGTGCGCCAGCTGCCTTGCTGGCAGCTTGGTTTGACTCCTCTCGCAGCTACCCACTTGAGCTGCCCTCTCCCGCAAAGCTGCCTTCCGTAAGCTTTCTCTGGCAGCCCACCGACTGCCTGCTTCTGCTGCCTTCAAGCCTCCTCTCGCAAACTTTCCGAGGAGATCCCCCGTCGCTGCCCTCGCAGCTCTGGGTGCTAATGGACTCGTCTCCCTGACTGGTGTCAGCTCCCTTAAATGCCGCAAGGCAGCCTTGCCTTTTTGGCTCGGCCTCCTTCTTTTATTTCTTCTGTTTTTTTCTCCTGTTTCCCGAGGCTCTCGCCTCTTCCCTCTTTTGCACCGACTATCCCCAGGAGCTTCCCAGCTCCCTGAGCTCCCTCCCTCTCACTGTTATGCCGAGGCCCCCCTTTTATGGCAGCTTTGATGCTGCTTTCTCTTTTATTATTTCTGAATGGCTTTCCTTTTCATCCTGCTCCCCACCGACTCCACTAGCACCGAATTATTAGGCCACTGCTTCCAGTTAACACACACACGAAATATTATATAAAAATATATAAATATATATATATATATATAAATAAATATAAATATATAAATAAATATAAATATATATATATTATTTTCTAAATGATAAGTATTAATTTAACAGACAAGATAGTTTAGATGAAATTAATACTTAACACTTCACTTATTCTAATTTTATTTTCTTAGCTAGATAAATTCTATTAAAACACAAAAATAACGTAAATAGCTCAAAATATAACGAACTAACTAAGAAAAGATGAGTGAATTTGATATAAAAATGTATATAAATATGGTCCGATCATTAATTCAAATGGTGATCAAGCATTAAAATCAACACACAAATTCACAATTAAATCAGAGAATGACACAAGAAATAGAATGATAAAACTGAGCATTTCCGAGTTAACTACATGGCAATCTTGCTAGGCTACATCGAATCCCTATGGAGGGATTAGTTACACTTCATGTTTACAAAGATTTGACATATAAACATAAACATGAGTGTACATAGAATTAAGAAGAAGAACCCCTTGAAGCAAAACTGTGTTGAAGATCCCTTGAGAGTGACCTTCGGTGCTAGTTCCCCAAGTGTGGTGTGGCTCCTCCAAGTGTGGTGTGGATGATGGTGGCACGGCTAAGGTTGAGTGGTGTTCGTGAAAATGGGAGAGAATGGACAGAGATGGAGTGGTTGTTGGTGTAGGAATGGGATGAATATTGTGTGTGGAAGAATTTTTGGTTATGGAATGGAGAGAGTTTCAGATTTCTTGAATACAACACTTAAAGGGAGAACAAGGAATAATTGTTTCAGATTTAGATCCAAGATTGGATCTCAACAATTGTAAAATATGGAATGCTAGTGTGTGTAATGATGGGGGAATTCATTTTCTGAAATGGTGAGTGCTTGGCACAATGGAGAAATGCATGCATGTGGTATTTGGAGATGCATGTGGAATGACTGCCAAGACAGCCTGGCAATGCATTAAACAACTCACGGCATGGGTGAATTTGTTGGTGAAAATGTGGCTGAATGGTTTAACTAATGGGGATGCATGGTCTTGGTGAACAAGGGGGGTAGAAATGTAACACAATGCATGGCTAGGTGTATGAATCCTCCTAATCTGAAACCAATGTTTTTGCCATGCATAGAATCATCCCAAACTGGCCGAATTGCACCATTATCATTTCCTGAAATTCTAGCAGCCCAAACTTGTCCTCAATTCTTCATTTGGATTTCAAATTAACTCACAAGATGTTCTCCATGCTTGAACTAGCTCTCGGCCACCAAATGTGGTGTTTTTGCTTCATTGCCCTCCAATTGATCCTAACACACACATAGCTGCACACTAACACAAAATGATGTAAAATGCAACTAGTTTAAATCAAACACACCACAAAGACACAAAATATGGATGCTAATAATGCATACGAAATGTGAACTATCAAATACCCCCAAACCTGGTTTTTGCTAGTCCACGAGCAAACTTAAAATTAAAACACACAAAACCCTAACATCTAACAAACACTAATCAACTAACTAAACCACTTTTGCTGGCCAAACGATTGCACTGAGCATGTGCAACAAGCCTTTGAACCCCTAGGTGTCCCTAGTTGGAGGAGTTGTGTCTCCTAAGTGTTTACAAAGATGACACCCTCAAACATCTACAAAATCTGCACACAATTTGGTTAAACATGCTTTACACAAACTAATCAAAACCAATGAAAACTTTGTTTTACACTTGAACTCAAAAGCCTTGTCATTCCAAAGAGTTGTATCAATTTAAATGTATAAAGATATTTCACCATGTTTTACAACTTCAAAGTCACCATACCCAAATGTTTAAGAAAGAATTCGCCTCAACTCTACTCCTCACGGCTTTCACTCAAGTTCTTACTCAGATCCTAAGGTTTAGTCTCTCCACTAACATATGTGAATGAAGTTATGTAAAAGAAATCAAAATTCTCACATATGAAACTTGAAATGAAAGCACAATTTTCTGAGTAGATCTCATGAAATGAATCAAATGCTAAGAATATAGATAACACACCCACTTACCATCACCCATAAATACATCCTCAATGATCAGCTAGGTCTTTCTCAAGATTGTAATGTAAGGCTTAGGTTATAGGTTATGAAAGAAGTGATATGGAATACTAAAGCTTGGGGCATACCAAAGTGTCCTTGAGGTTCATGCTCTTCACTTGCATTTGTTTTCTTTCTTCTTTGTTTTTGGCGTCCAGGACCTATGTCATGTAATGAGGAGATTTGGAACTTGTTTTCACTTGATTCTCTTCTTTTATTTAACTCTTTTTTTTAGAAACACATTTCAACATAGGTGCCTTCGGTACACGCCACAATCTTGCTCTATCACTCAATTTGTTTTTAGACTTCATCACATTGGTATTCCCCAAGTTATAAGGTACGGCTTGTATTGAGCTAGAATGGGGTAGAGTATGGTGTGGGTGATGAAAGAATTAGGCAAAAGTGTTTGGCTGCAAACGGGGTGAATGGAGCACACATAGGGATAGGATTTCAGCCATTTAGTAGTTCAAACATGCATAGCCTAACATCATCTCATTGAGTTCATTCATGAATGGTACTAAACACATGGTATCTGCAAAGGAGAGTAATTCTTAGTATTCAAACAAAATAGAAGTAATGAGATCATTTTTAGAGTGAAATTGAAAGAAAAAGATAGGAGTAGAAACACTTAAAACCCTCTCAAAGAA
Organism: Crataegus laevigata; assembly: GCA_963580275.1. Lineage (NCBI taxonomy): Eukaryota > Viridiplantae > Streptophyta > Magnoliopsida > Rosales > Rosaceae > Crataegus > Crataegus laevigata. The sequence continues at coordinate 20,665,587 of OY756952.1, forward strand.
GCAATTTAGGCTCAAAATAACTCACTAGGGTAGTCTCCACTATTCTTCTTTGTGAATTCGAGTATGGTACCTCTATCATCATATCTTCAAGTGTTACAACTTTATAAATGACCACAAGATACAAAACTTTTTCATAGTGACCCCAAAGTTTGTTTGCAAACATAGTCCTCATATACATTCGTATTAGTAAGCAAAAACAAATTTAACCAAAACAACACAAACGAACACTAAAACATGCTTTTCAACACTAAAACAGAAACACTTATCCAACACAACATATTCCATCCCTAATACCCCCAAACCTAACTTAAACATTGTCCTCAATGTTTACATTTGAATGTAGTGCAAGTAGGCAAAGAATATGGCATGGAAACAACATAGTCACAATCATAAGGAAAGAACACAAACCACCCTAGGTTGCCTCCTAGCAAGCGCTTTATTTAATGTCTAGGCAAGACATGGAAGCTTGTTTATGGCGTTGTAAACTCAAGGTAATCCACCACTTGATACATTAGCTCATCCTCCACATTGTCCAAATATGGCTTCAATCTCTGCCCATTGACTTTAAAAGAGGTGCCATTCTTCATGTTCTCAATCTCCACAGCTCCGTGGGGGAATGTTTGCACCACCTTGAATGGTCCAACCCACCTAGACTTCAATTTCCCTGGAAAAAGTCTCAAACGTGAGTCATACAAAAGTACTTTCATACCTTGGTGAAACTCTTTCCTTAGGATGGCCTTGTCATGATAGAGCTTAGTCCTTTCCTTGTAGATTTTGGCATTCTCATATGCCTCATTTCTAAGCTCTTCCAACTCATTAAGTTGGAGCTTTCTTGCTACTCCCGCATCCTTGTAATCGAAATTGAACTTCTTGATTGCCCAATATGCTCGGTGTTCAAGCTCCATTGGCAAATGACAAGCTTTCCCAAACACAAGTCGATATGGACTCATGCCAATGGGAGTCTTGTATGCTGTCCTATATGCCCATAGTGCATCATTCAACCTCAATGACCAATCCTTCCTTGTAGGGCTCACGGTCTTCATCAAAATGTTCTTGATCTCCCTATTGCTAATCTCCACTTGTCCCGAGGTTTGAGGATGGTACGGGGTAGACACTTTGTGGTTGATGTTGTACTTCTTCATCAAGGATTCAAATGGTTTGTTGCAGAAATGGGTACCACCATCACTAATAATAGCTCTTGGTGTTCCAAACCTACAAAAAATATCATTTTTAAGAAAGTTCAACACAACCTTATGATCATTAGTTCTTGTAGCAATGGCCTCCACCCATTTGGATACATAATCTACGGCCACTAAAATGTACAAGTAACCAAAAGAGGATGGGAATGGTCCCATGAAGTCGATTCCCCAAACATCAAAGAGTTCTACCACCAAAATGTTGTTCAAGGGCATCTCATTCCTTCGGCTTATGTTCCCCATTTTCTGGCACCTATCACACTTAGAACAAAAATCAAAAGCATCTTTGAATAGAGTAGGCCAAAAGAAACCAGATTGTAAAACCTTTAGGGATGTCTTTTTGGCACCAAAATGTCCTCCACATGCCAATGTGTGGCTGAATGTTAAAATGCTTTGTTGCTCACTCTCAGGGACACATCTCCTAATGATTTGGTCAGGGCAATACTTAAACAAGTATGGTTCATCCCAAATGTAATGCTTTACCATGGCAAGGAACTTTTTTCTTTCCTGAAAAGAAATGTCATCTCTCAATACACCACAAGCAAGGTAATTGACAAAATCAGCATACCATGGTTCTTTTTCTTGAACAACAAAGAGTTGTTCATCTGGAAATGATTCATTTAGAGGCAAGGGTGGTCCAACTCCATGGTTCTCATCAAGCCGAGACAAATGGTCAGCCACAACATTGTCACTTCCCTTCTTATCTCGAATTTCCAAATCAAACTCTTGTAATAAGAGTATCCATCTAATGAGGCGCGGTTTAGCATCCTTCTTTGTCATCAAATACCTAAGGGCTGCATGATCAGAAAACACAATGACTTTAGATCCCACAAGATATGACCTAAACTTCTCTAAGGCAAAAACAATAGCAAGCAACTCCTTTTCAGTTGTGGAGTAGTTGAGTTGAGCATCATTTAGAGTCCGGCTTGCATAGTAGATCACATGTGGGAGCTTGTTCACCCTTTGTCCTAAAACTGCACCAATAGCATAGTCAGAGGCATCACACATTAATTCAAAAGGTAGAGACCAATCTGGTGCCATAATGATAGGAGCCGAGGTTAATTCATGTTTCAAAGATTTGAATGCATCCATACAAGCTTTATCAAAATGAAACACAACATCTTTAGCTAACAAATTGCATAATGGACGAGTTATCATTGAAAAGTTCTTAATGAAACGTCGATAAAATCCTGCATGCCCTAAGAAACTTCTCACTCCCTTCACGGTTGTGGGAGCTGCCATATTGTTGATAATGTCAATTTTGGCTTTGTCTACCTCCATTCCTTTGCTAGAGATCACATGTCCCAAAACAATGCCTTGTTTCACCATGAATTGGCATTTTTCCCAATTGAGAACCAAATTTGTTTCCTGACATCTTTGAAGTACTAAAGAGAGATGGTTAAGACATTCATCAAAAGAAGATCCAAACACTGAAAAATCATCCATGAATACCTCAATGAACCTTTCCACCATGTCAGAAAAGATTGCCAACATACATCTTTGGAATGTGGCCGGGGCATTGCAAAGTCCAAAGAGCATTCTTCTATATGCAAATGTGCCAAATGGACATGTGAATGTTGTTTTCTCTTGATCCTCCGGGGCAATTGCAATTTGATTGTAACCTGAGTAACCATCAAGAAAACAATAGTGTGAGTAACCTGCCAATCTCTCAAGCATTTGATCTATGAAAGGCATGGGAAAGTAATCTTTTCTAGTGTTAGAATTCAACTTCCTGTAATCGGTGCAAACTCTCCAACTAGCCGTGGGTCTTGTGGGCACAAGTTCTTGGTTTTCATTTCTCATTACTGAGATTCCCACCTTCTTAGGTACCACTTGAATGGCACTCACCCATTTGCTATCAGAAATGGGATATATAATCCCCACATCTAACAACTTCAATACTTCATCCCTCACAACTTCTTTCATGTGTGGATTGAGTCTTCTTTGTGGGTCACGGGTTGTCTTTGCTCCATCTTCCAAAAGAATCCTATGCATGCACCTAGTAGGGTTTATTCCCTTGATATCTGCAATAGACCAACCAATAGCTGATTTGGACTCTTTTAACACTCTAAGTAGTTTATCTTCTTCATTAGGAGTGAGGTCAGATGCTATGATAACTGGAAGAGTTTCAAATTCAGCTAGATATGCATATTTTAGATGTGGTGGAAGTGGTTTAAGTTCAAGTTTAGGTGCCTTAACAATGGAAGGAATTAAATGTGACCTTGATGGTTCTAATGACTCTAAAAGAGGTGAAACATTTAAAGGATACGGTGCTAATGCTTCCAAGGCAGCTACCACTTCCATGAGTGCATCTTCATCATCAAACTCATCTTGAGATTGAGTCAAAACAGTTTGTAATGGTTCATTAGATTGTGCCTGCAAGAACTTAGAGAAAACAAGTGAATCAAGCACATCAATGGCATAGCAATCAAGAGATGAAGAAGGATGAGAAAGAGACTCAAACACTTTGAATTGGACGGTCTCTCCTAGCACGGACATAGTGAGTAATCCATTTTGCACATCAATGATGGTCTTGGCCGTGGCCATGAATGGTCTTCCAAGCAAAATAGGCAACTCTCTATCATGTATAGGTGCTTCTTCCATGTCCAACACTACAAAATCCGCAGGCAAGATTAGTTTATCAATTTGAACTAGAATGTCCTCTACTATACCTCTTGGATATTTCACGGATCTGTCCGCAAGTTGTAGTGAAATGGTGGTGGCTTTCAATTCCCCCAAACCTAGTTGGAGGTACACGGAGTAAGGCATTAAGTTGATGCTAGCACCCAAATCGAGCATGGCCTTCTCTACTTTCTTGTCCCCTATGGTGATGTTGATAGAGAAACTCCCCGGGTCTTTGAGCTTTGGTGGAAGTTTCCTTTGCAACACCGCACTTACATTCTCCGACACCACTACCTTCTCATGTGGTCCATACTTCCTTTTGTAATTGTTTAACTCCTTGAAGAACTTCCCATAAGCCGGCATGTTCCTAATGACATCAAGCAAAGGTAAGTTAACATTCACCTTACTTAGAATATCAAAAATCTCTTTAAATGACTTATCCTGCTTGCCCTTGGCAAGTCTTCCAGGGAATGGTATTGGTGGGGTGTAAGGTGTTGATGTTTTTCCTTCCTAATGCTAAAGACATGTTGAGTATAATAACACAAGTAAGGGTGTCGAATCCACAGGGACTAATTAGACCTATGTAACCACTTGTTTTGCAAGAACTTTACTAGAAACTAAAACTAATCAATTTAGGCAGATTTGATGTTGTAACTTGAAACACAAAGAAATGAAATGAATGCAAGTAAATGAAATAACAAGTAAGATAAGGAGGTAGAACCAAGGGAGTTGAGACTAGGGACTTGTATCAATAGAGAGAAGGTTAGGGATTCGGTTTCACCATAGCTAATTGATTCCATGTTTGTTAATTCAAGTTATGCTCACCCATCTATCTATTTCTTGAGTTTGTTTCACTTTAGTTATGATCATCCATATGATGTGTGGTTTTGATCAAGTATTCCTAGTTATGGACCTAATTGTGATGTGCAACTTCGGTTCTTAATCAAGAATGTGTTAAGCATAAGAAACTTTCATAAAACCAAAGGAAACACTTGGCAGGATGTATGCCAAACATTCCCTTCATTCATTCCCATATCTGCCAAGGTTATGCATGATGTGTGCTATAAGATTGGCTAAACAACTTATGGTTATTTCAAATGGTGATCAAGCATTAAATTCAACACACTAAGTCACAATTAAAATCATAGAATGAAACAAGAAATAGAATGATAAACTGAGCATTTCCGAGTTAACTACATGGCAATCTTGCTAGGCTACATCGAATCCCTATAGAGAGATTAGTTACACTTCATGTTTACAAAGATTTGACATAGAAATATAACATGAGTGTACATAGAATTAAGAAGAAGAACCCCTTGAAGCAAAACTGTGTTGAAGATCACTTGGGAATGGCCTTCGGTGCAAGCTCTCCAAGTGTGGCGTAGTCCTCCAAGAATGGTGTAGATGAATGTGGCACGGTGATGATGAAATGGTTTCTGTGAAATGGGAGAGAATGGACAGAAATGGCGTGGTGTTTGGTGTTTTGGGAGTAAGGATGAATGTAGTAGTGTAGGGTTGTGGAATGTAAAACCCCCAGATTTCTTGAATACTACCCTTAAAAAGGGAATGGATGGAGTAGCAATTCAGATTTTTAGATCCAAGATTGGATCTAAACAATTGTAAAATATGAGAGGCTTGTGTGTGTAATGATGATGGAATTGGATCCCTGAAATGGTGAGTGCTCGGCACAAGGGTAATAGGCATGCATGTGGTAATTTTAAATGAAGAAGCATGTGGAATGACTGCAAGGGCAGGTTTGAATGAATATAAAACTGACGGCATGGGTGAATTTGTGGTGTAATTGTGGCTGAATGGTGTAACTAATGGGGAGTGAATGTTGTTGGAAATGTGCCCTAAAACCAATCATATGATGATACTTTACGGACATTTCACATGATTAAACTAATCTAGTTTAATATCAAGGGCAAAGATTATTGTTTGAGCGGTCTCATATAAATGTTATATGCTTAAACGATAAAGTCCAAGGAATATGTGATTGGGAGAATGCGATCTAAAGAAGTTAGATACATGAGACCATTCTTTCGTAGACACATCCTAAACGTTCCTGATCATAGGATTGCCAATTGGGCATTGACAGTCCGTTAAGATCAGTACGTGCTATGTCTTCTCTCGGGGAGAGTGACAAGTCTCGAGTCATTGATGTGAGTGACACCAAGACAAGTACGTAGGTGCTCAATAGAGAATGAGTTCACTGAACACGATCAACGACGAGTTCTCATATTCATGTCACGTGAGAACTCATGGTTAGGATAATGCAAATTAGTCATTTGACCTGAGGCATCATAGTTGTCTTGTGGTTAGGTCCTTGATCTTTGATCGTGTCAAATGGCATTCCTTTGGAGTGTCCACGGCATGGTTGGGGTCAAGCTATCTAGTCATGGAGACAAGTGAATGCGCAACAAGGGATCTCTAACCTTCAAACCGTTGAGGGAGAATACTCTATGATATGATTTAGAATCTCTGGCCAGAGTATGAATGAGATGTTGGAATGCGTTCCAGATCACATTCAAGGTAATCATATAAGCACGAGATTCACATTGGATAGTAGACATGAATAAACTATCAAGCCAAACAATGTGGTCAAGAGTATTGGATTAGAGAAGGACCGTATTGCATTTGTAATCCTAAACTGAATAGGTTCTCTACCTCTTCTGATTAGCTTGGGTAACCATGATATGCTGCTAGGTGTCACTCATGGTTTGTGGAAGCCCTAAACGTGTGTAAACACTAAAGGGAGAATTGAAAGTTAGTTTCAAATTCACAATCGATTTGAAAGAGTTTGAATCGCCCACTGCCTCGCTAAAAGGAACCTAATGGATCGTACACCGTGTAAGGTAAAGATTGAAGATTCAACGGAAATGAGTAAGAATAATTAAATGGTTTAATTATTTATGGCAAGGATTAATTAATATGATTATTAATCAAACGAATAAGTTCGTTAAAGACCTCGGGATAGTTTTGGACCTTAAGGCCCAATGGGCTTCGAACGTCGAGTCCATTAACTTAAGTTGTATGACAACTTAATGAATAATGATTCACAAAGACCAAATTGCCCAAATTAATCCCTAAGGCCGGCCATATTGTGAAGGGTAGTGAACTTGGACTTATTTACAAGTTTGCCACTCAAATGAATTAAGGTATAAATTTGACTTTATAGCCAAAATTCATTAAGGGTTGTTTTTGGGGAAATTGGAGAGATGAAATGCTCTCCCTTCTCTCTAGATATGGCCGGCCCCCTTGGAGGGTTTTAGCTAGCACTCTAGCTCCTCCAAGGTCACTCATTTCTTCTTAATCAAAACCTTGGTGTAGAAACTTAGAGGTTCTCAATTTTGAGAACTTAGAGAACCTATCCTTTCTATATAAATCCATAGTTTTAAGATGCAAGGAATGAAGGCCCTCTCTTTGGGTGATTAGCCTTTGCTTATGCAAAGAGGAATCTACAAAGGTATTAATTTCAACTCACTTGTTTTGAGTTGTTTAAAGGTTCACCAATCTACTAGGCTTTGAACATTCATGGTTGATGTTTTGTTTTTAAGTATATGTAAGCATGATTCCGCCTTTAATTTGTTAATTGCATGCTAATGATATTGCTTAAATGAACATGTTTCTCCAAAATATTCCTTCAAGTGGTATCAGAGCCTAGGTCTAGTAGTTGGTGAATCCTTTTGAGTTTTGTAGTTCATAATATGTGATTTAAAAGTTGTAAAATGTTACAAGCTTTATTCTTGTTTTATGAATGTAAATTTTGTTGGAAAATTTGGCATCTCAAATGTTGTAGATGTAGTTCATATGAGCATGAATATTGAAGCTAAAATTTGGTGCCAAGAATTTTGGGATTTTCGGCCAAATTAAAAGGGTGATTTTTGGGTTCTTGTTTGTCTTGTTAAAATGTTTTTCAAGTGACTTTTGGAACCCCTAAGTACCCTAGTTTGGTTATATGTTATTTCCCTTAAGTTTAAGTGATTTTGAAATGTTTTGGGATGAAAAATGTTCATGGAACTTTTATGGGTTTCTCATGAATGTTCTTCATGTTCTTGATGTTCTTGCCAAGAACATTAAAGCTTGTGGTTTTGATTCAAAGTTTTGAATAATTTCATAAAGTTTTGTTATAAGATATTTTCATATATTTAAAGAATATATAACTTAGGAAATATCTTGGATATTTGTTTTAAATGTGATGGAAATGGTGATGGGTGTGTAAGGATTAATTCCCTTTCACACACACACCACATGCATGCATTAATGTCACCAAAAACCACTTCACAAAACTTTGAAATTTTTTTTTAGTTTTGCTTCAAAACCGGCCACCCTATTAGTAAGGGTATGTTTGGGCCTTTTGTGCAATTACATAAAGTTTTGATACTTTTGTGTATTTGCATTTTGGCCCAAAAGTTTACGTTTTTACGTAAAGGTCCAAAATCACTAAAAGGACAAATTGTTTTGATCCTTTAATGAAGTTTTATCTTTTGTGGAAATTTTTGGGTTCTAGTTGTAATTACATAAAGTAGTGAACTTTTGTGTTTTTACAAAGTGACCCCAAAAGTTTATGTATTTGCAAAATAGCCCAAAAGTTGTGGTTAATTGCACTATGGCCCAAAAGTTGTGGCTAATTGCAAAATAGCCCAAATGTTGAGGTTAATTGCATAATGGCCCAAATAAGTTGAGGTCATTACATTTAGGCCCAAATTAAATAGAGAACAAAAATTGTTTTGTCTCTTTAAATGAGAATTGGATTTTCATTTAGTTAGCTCCATTTAAAATCAAATTTTATGGATACAAAAACCAAATGAAAAATGTTGCATTCAATTTAATTAGTTAAAGTGTTAATTAATTAAAGGGTGATTATGAACCTAAGCCTACGATAATTGAGCTATGTGAAAGGCCGTTTCAAATTTGTTTGAACCATGGGAATGTGTAGATTAGATTTTGGTTGTAATTTGATTAGATCAAATGTTGTAAAAGAGCATAAGCTCTTCTTTAATTTAAAGTAATTTGATTTGATCAATTGTTGTAAAAGAGCATAAGCTCTTCTTTATTTTGAAGTACTTCTTTCTTGCTTTATTTGATATGCATGAAAATGAAGTAGTTGGGTCCAACGCCCCTAAGACAACACGCCTTAATGTGATTAAATGCGTAACTAAAATCAATCACCATCCCTAGTCCGAGATTCAACACAAGGCTCGTGTTGGATCTAAACAAAAGGTTCATAGTCATCCTAAGGCCCTAAGGCAACTATATAGTCCATCAATGAATGCAAACCTTATGTTAGTAGTATCATGTACTCTTGCTTTAAAAACCGTTTTAAAAGCTTAGTGGGAGTATTATATACAACTAAATAAATCATATGGACCAATAGTTGTGATAGGACCAAAAATGTTTTAATTGGATTAAAATGTATGTTTATATGTGATGAGACCTAAAAACCCTCAACCTAACCAATATTAAGTTGATAAGCGTGAGAGTGCTTTTGAACACTCTTTCGTGGCCTTCCACCGTGGTAGGTCCAAACGTTTGTGACGTGCACACCGGCTTCACCCTATCATGGGGGAGTACAAAGTGCATGCTTACACTCGGGGAGGATTCTATACGCATACATGATGTTGTGAAAGGTAGGCAACAAGAATAGCCAACATCGTATCATCGTGAGGTTGTTCTTGAAACCATAACTTGAACTCGCATGGTGGGAATGACTTAACTAAGTGCAATGGAGCCAACATCATATCATTGTGAGGCATCATTCTCTAGAGGCCAAATTAGATGGGTTCTTACATAAAGATGTAAATGAGTAAGCGTACTCTCTCATTAATATTAATGCTAGCCAACATCGTATCATCGTGAGGTGGGCTTGGTAATAGTGAGTCTCCCATAACCTACTAAGAGTTTCTTCCAAAACTCTCGAATTCCGATGAGGGATATGGAATTTGCCAAAAATAGTGGGTGGTGCTATTATGATTTAAAGACCCGAATCAAATAGCTTAAAATCAATCAATTTATATTCGTTATGTATTTGTTTACCAATATATTTGCAAACGCTATCCAATACTTGACAAAGAAAAGCCGATTACTTTAGTTTCCGAACTTGGTACTATAATCCCATAGATTGTCTTGAATGGATTATACAAGTGCCTAAGTAGTCTCATCCTCACAATCTTCCTATTGATAAATGTATCATTGGAAGAACATGTTAGATAAGTCTATCATAAAGAGGACAACAATTTTAATGTCATAATTCTTCAAATACAAATTGTTGTATGAAGAAATAAGAGTTGCTTTGAACAACCCTTAAAATCAACGCAAACATAAGTGCTTGTCTCTTTGTTACATGAACAAGGAACTTGAGAAGAAAGCACAAGGGCATGGACACTTTATGTGCCATGATTCTTCACTTACAAATCGTTGTATGAAGAAATGAGAGTTGCCTTGAACAACTCTTGAATGTTTGTAATTATGTTTAGAACATAATGGTTGGTTGACAAAAATAGTCCATCAACTTGGACTTATGATGATTTTGAATCATTGAAGGTTGAAGTGTTAAAACACTTAACGAGACGGAAACTAGATAAGGACTTCACCTTTGTGTCCCTATCCTAATCGTTCACTAAGTTTATTGTAAACTATATAGTGAACAATAACCACACTCTCTCCAAATCGTTTGATGTGTAAAACACAATTGAAATAAGTTTCAAGAGAGATAGTGGGAGTTTAGGGACCATGACTATTGTAGTCAAAGGAGAAGTTAAATAAAGAAGACAAAATAACTCCAAGGGAACAAACTTTCTTTATGAAAGGATGGACATTGGAAGGGGTATTTGCAAGAAATGTCTTGCAAGTGTCAAGAACACACCTTTTTCAAGGTGTTGTAAAATGTTCTTGAATTGTTCAAAACAGTTGGTTCTTCTACTTGAATGCTTGATTCTGTATTAGTAACTATGTTTTACAAATCGTTGTAAAAGTGTGCTAATAAGAAGTAGAAGATTAATGAGAGAAGAGAAAGTACTTCACATTCGGAAAGTGAATAAAATAAAGATCTCTGCGAAAGCGGATTGTACTTACTTCCTCATATGAACTACCAAATAAAGAATGATTAGATTATTGTAATCTAATTAATTGTCTCTATAGTAGAGATGATGTGGTAGTGTTAACTGTTTAGAATACAACGATGCTTAAAACCCAAAAGGTTGCAAGGTAGTGACTAATCCCAACTAAGTTGTGATACCTCTAAAACATAAATTACGAGTTGGTTATGGATGGATGCTTTGGATCGGTAGATCCGGATCCAATGCCTTCTTGTTAAAATTGTATAGAGGCGAAATGTTCGAATCTTTATTCTTTTGGAAAGAAGAAAGAATCACAAAGTTGTTGAGGTTAATTCACTTAGATGTTAGTGGCACTAGTCCACAACATAATACTACTCATGTTATATGACATTCACCGAAGATCACTCTCGGTTGGACTATAGTTTACTTTGAATAAACACAAGTCCAAATACTTTGCAAAAGGTTTCAAAGAATTCAAGAAATGTAAGTTGATGAGTAAGACGTCTAAAGTATTTAACTCCTTAGATTTGATCCAAGGAAAGATAACACTTTAGATGAGTTTCCTTGAAAGATATCAAGGAAAGTAGCATCACAAGATAATGAATTTCTCCATTAGGAGAAGAACGAACTTGAATAAAGACTTAGTTCGTTGGTTATTATCTATTACCAATATATAGGATATATACTTCTAAAAACAATATGATTGTCAATTAGAAGAGCTTCCAAAATTTTCATGACTCCATAAGATGTAGTTGGAAAGAAAGACAAATCTTAAGCATGTTAAGATTTGGGGTTGTGTGCTAATAAGCAATATTTGTTTGAGAACAATCTTGTGAGATATCCTTAAATTAACCTTTGGATATCACTTCTATAAACCAACTAACAAATGTTGTTTTGTTGGGTAGTTCATTGTAATCTTACAATGTGATTTGCATAAGAGCAAATGAACGAGAGATAGAACTCAAAGAATGGGTTCTTTGAGAGACAAGATAGTAATCAACAAATATAACAACCTAGTTCCTATACCACAAGCTCCAAGGTAGTCAAGAAGGATTTATAAACCGTCTCAGTTGAATGGTTTGAACTTTATGACTATGTCATAGAGTTACACCTCTTAATTCGAAAGAAATAAGAATGAAAATCCTTATGACTACATTAGGGTGTATATACGATATATACTCAAGGAAATGGTAAAATACCATTTGACTCGAAATAATGAAACCTTAATAGCTAATTGGTAGCTTAAGGTGACTATACTCAAAGAGAATGGTTGACTTTGAAGAAACCATCTTTGACATAGTCTTAGTTTCAATTAATTCGAGGATTGCTAGCTACAACTAAATGGTGATTTAATGTTTGGACATAATATGGGTTTCCATAACCATTATTAAGATAGTCTTGATAATGTATGTCTAAAACTATAAATCACAAGACATGTAAGTTGTAGAGATCCATCCATCATGGATCTTAGCAAGCTAGTGGGAGCTAAAACCGTCTTATGAAAGATCAAATCGTTTGATTTCTCATAAAGATGTAAATGAATCTTTTGTTTACTAGGTTTACAAAAGATTAGTGGGAGTTAATCATATTCCTAAATTTAAATATATATATGATATATTAATTTTTGGAAATGAAATGAATACTTCTTCGTTAAAGTTATGACTTTAAACATTCTATAAACGATAGAATATATATGGGAGACATAGTCTATGTATATGGGATTGAAATCTATAATGATATATTTCAAGATATAATTGGATTATATCAATCCCTAAAATAAACAAGAGATGCTAGGAAGTTTCTCATATGATGATAAACTTCAATTTGAATGACAATTCTAGTGAGACTAGGAAATTGTTCTTCTCAAAGGGAATGTTCCCTTTGACTCCCAAAGTAATAATGCGTAAATAGAATCCTTTATGCATACGCACAAAGGTGATTTATGTATTTCATATTGTATGAAAACATTGATATGAGTTGTACCTAGAACGGTACAAAACGATATCAGTGCAAGCCCAGGATCAGAACCATGGCAACTGTCAAGTGAGTCCTTAAGTATTTAAGAAATACTAAAGGATAGATTCCTCAAAGAATGAGGAATAATCAAAGTAACGTAATGGAAGCGTAAATGTATTAGATTATGAATCTAATCCATCATTGGATGTTTCTTCATTATGAATGAAGAGATAAACAGATATCTCTTTATTATGACTAAAGAGATATTTGGATGGAAACATTAAAGTAATGACTTTAGTGTGTTCCATTATGAATGCAAAATATATTGCCATATAGAAGCTTACAACAATGTTGTTTGGATGGGAAAGTTCATTTATGAACTCTCTATTCGGTTCCAACCAGAAAGTGTGTGACACTAATGGGGCGATAGCTCAAGCCAGGGAATCAAGGTCTCATCAAGGTCCGAACTCATATGAGAGACTAAACCACATGATTGGGAATCATGTATAATGGTGACGTCGTTATTCTCAAGGTTGCTTCTATGGATAACATATAGATATCCATTGTCTAGGCCTACTATTAAGCCATTTTTTGAAATGACTACAGAAGAGGTATCATCACTGATGACCAAGCTGATTGGCTCTAGTGCAAGTGGGAGATTGTTGGAAATGTGCCCTAAAACCAATCATATGATGATACTTTACGGACATTTCACATGATTAAACTAATCTAGTTTAATATCAAGGGCAAAGATTATTGTTTGAGCGGTCTCATATAAATGTTATATGCTTAAACGATAAAGTCCAAGGAATATGTGATTGGGAGAATGCGATCTAAAGAAGTTAGATACATGAGACCATTCTTTCGTAGACACATCCTAAACGTTCCTGATCATAGGATTGCCAATTGGGCATTGACAGTTCGTTAAGATCAGTACGTGCTATGTCTTCTCTCGGGGAGAGTGACAAGTCTCGAGTCATTGATGTGAGTGACACCAAGACAAGTACGTAGGTGCTCAATAGAGAATGAGTTCACTGAACACGATCAACGACGAGTTCTCATATTCATGTCACGTGAGAACTCATGGTTAGGATAATGCAAATTAGTCCTTTGACCTGAGGCATCATAGTTGTCTTGTGGTTAGGTCCTTGATCTTTGATCGTGTCAAATGGCATTCCTTTGGAGTGTCCACGGCATGGTTGGGGTCAAGCTATCTAGTCATGGAGACAAGTGAATGCGCAACAAGGGATCTCTAACCTTCAAACCGTTGAGGGAGAATACTCTATGATATGATTTAGAATCTCTGGCCAGAGTATGAATGAGATGTTGGAATGCGTTCCAGATCACATTCAAGGTAATCATATAAGCACGAGATTCACATTGGATAGTAGACATGAATAAACTATCAAGCCAAACAATGTGGTCAAGAGTATTGGATTAGAGAAGGACCGTATTGCATTTGTAATCCTAAACTGAATAGGTTCTCTACCTCTTCTGATTAGCTTGGGTAACCATGATATGCTGCTAGGTGTCACTCATGGTTTGTGGAAGCCCTAAACGTGTGTAAACACTAAAGGGAGAATTGAAAGTTAGTTTCAAATTCACAATCGATTTGAAAGAGTTTGAATCGCCCACTGCCTCGCTAAAAGGAACCTAATGGATCGTACACCGTGTAAGGTAAAGATTGAAGATTCAACGGAAATGAGTAAGAATAATTAAATGGTTTAATTATTTATGGCAAGGATTAATTAATATGATTATTAATCAAACGAATAAGTTCGTTAAAGACCTCGGGATAGTTTTGGACCTTAAGGCCCAATGGGCTTCGAACGTCGAGTCCATTAACTTAAGTTGTATGACAACTTAATGAATAATGATTCACAAAGACCAAATTGCCCAAATTAATCCCTAAGGCCGGCCATATTGTGAAGGGTAGTGAACTTGGACTTATTTACAAGTTTGCCACTCAAATGAATTAAGGTATAAATTTGACTTTATAGCCAAAATTCATTAAGGGTTGTTTTTGGGGAAATTGGAGAGATGAAATGCTCTCCCTTCTCTCTAGATATGGCCGGCCCCCTTGGAGGGTTTTAGCTAGCACTCTAGCTCCTCCAAGGTCACTCATTTCTTCTTAATCAAAACCTTGGTGTAGAAACTTAGAGGTTCTCAATTTTGAGAACTTAGAGAACCTATCATTTCTATATAAATCCATAGTTTTAAGATGCAAGGAATGAAGGCCCTCTCTTTGGGTGATTAGCCTTTGCTTATGCAAAGAGGAATCTACAAAGGTATTAATTTCAACTCACTTGTTTTGAGTTGTTTAAAGGTTCACCAATCTACTAGGCTTTGAACATTCATGGTTGATGTTTTGTTTTTAAGTATATGTAAGCATGATTCCGCCTTTAATTTGTTAATTGCATGCTAATGATCACTCATGAATACATCCTCAATGATCACTCATGAATATCACTCATGAATACATCCTCAATAATCAACTAGGTCTTTCTCAATGATCAACTAGGTCTTTCTCAAGATTGTAATGTAAGGCTTAGGTTAGGGATTTATGAAAGAAGTGATATGAAATACTAGAACTTGGGGCATACCAAAGTGTCTTTGAGGTCCATGCTTTTCACAAGCATTTTTCTTTTTTCTTCATTTTTGGCGTCCAAGACCTATGTCTTATAATGAGGAGATTTGGGACTTGATTTCACTTGATTCTCTTCTTTGTTAACTTCTTTTTTTTTTTTTTTAGAATCACACTTCACATAGGTCTTCGGTACACGCCACAATCTTGTTCTATTATTCAAGCTACCTTTAGAGTTCATCACCATGGTATTCCCCAAGCTATAAGGTACGGCTTGCATTGAGCTAAAATGGGGTAGAGTATGGTGTGTGGGTGATGAAAGAATTAGGCAAAAGTGTTTGGCTGCAAAGGGGTGAATGGAACACACAAAGGGATAGGATTTTAGCCATTTAGTAGTTAAAACATGCATAGCCTAACATCATCTCATTGAGTTCCTTCATGAATGGTACTAAACACATGGTATCTACAAAGGAGAGTAATTCTTAGCATTCAAACAAAATATAAGCAATGAGATCATTTAAAGTGAAATTTTGAAAAACAAGATAGGAGTAGAAACACTTTAAACACTCTCAACGAAGCAATTTAGGCTCAAAATACTCACTAGGGTAGTCTCCACTATTCTTCTTTGTGAATTTGAGTATGGTACCTCTATCCTCATATCTTCAAGTGTAACAACTTTATACATGACAACAAGATACAAAACTTTTTTATAGTGACCCCAAAGTTTGTTTGCAAACATAGCTCTCATATACATTCATATTAGTAAGTAAAAAACATATTTAACCAAGACCAACATAAATAAACACAAAAACAAACCTTTCAACACTCAAACAAACAACTTAACCAAAACATAACATAAAACTTTCCATCCATAATACCCCCAAACCTAGTTTAAGCATTGTCCTCAATGTTTACATTTGAATGTAGTGCAAGTAGGCAAACAATATGGAATGGAAACAACATAAACACAACATAAGGAAAGAACACAAACCACACTAGATTGCCTCCTAGCAAGCGCTTTATTTAATGTCTAGGCAAGACATGGAAGCTTGTTCATGGTGTTGTAAATTCAAGGTAATCCACAACTTGATACATTAGCTCATCCTCCACATTGTCCAAATATGGTTTCAATCTCTGCCCATTGACTTTAAAAGAGGTGCCATTCTTCATGCTCTCAATCTGCACAGCTCCGTGGGGAAATGTTTGCACCACTTTGAATGGTCCAACCCACCTAGACTTCAATTTTCCTGGAAAAAGTCTCAAACGTGAGTCATACAAAAGTACTTTCATACCTTGGTGAAACTCCTTCCTTAGGATGGCCTTGTCATGATAGAGCTTAGTCCTTTCCTTGTAGATTTTGGCATTCTCATATGCCTCATTTCTAAGCTCTTCCAACTCATTAAGTTGGAGCTTTCTTGCTATTCCCGCATCTTTGTAATCAAAGTTGAACTTCTTGATGGCCCAATATGCACGGTGTTCAAGCTCCATTGGCAAATGACAAGCTTTCCCAAACACAAGTCGATATGGACTCATGCCAATGGGGGTCTTGTATGCTGTCCTATATGCCCAAAGTGCATCATTCAACCTCAATGACCAATCCTTCCTTGTAGGGCTCACGGTCTTCATCAAAATGTTCTTGATCTCCCTATTGCTAATCTCCACTTGTCCCGAGGTTTGAGGATGGTACGGGGTAGATACTTTGTGGTTGATGTTGTACTTCTTCATCAAGGATTCAAAGGATTTGTTGCAGAAATGGGTACCACCATCACTAATAATAGCTCTTGGTGTTCCAAACCTACAAAAAATCACATCTTTAAGAAAATTCAAAACAACCTTATGATCATTAGTTCTTGTAGCAATGGCTTCAACCCATTTAGATACATAATCTACGGCTACTAAGATGTACAAGTAACCAAAAGAAGATGGGAATGGTCCCATGAAATCGATTCCCCAAACATCAAAGAGTTCTACCACCAAAATGTTGTTCAAAGGCATCTCATTCCTTCGGCTTATGTTCCCCATTTTCTGGCACCTATCACACTTAGAACAAAAATCAAAAGCATCTTTGAATAAGGTAGGCCAAAAGAAACCAGATTGTAAAACCTTTAGGGATGCCTTTTTGGCACCAAAATGTCCTCCACATGCCAATGTATGGCTAAATGTTAGAATGCTTTGTTGCTCACTCTCCGGGACACATCTCCTAATGATTTGGTCAGGACAATACTTAAACAAGTATGGTTCATCCCAAATGTAATGCTTTACCATGGCAAGGAACTTCTTTCTTTCCTAAAAAGAAATGTCATTTCTAAATACACCACAAGCAAGGTAATTAACAAAATCAGCATACCATGGTTCCTTTTCTTGAACAACAAAGAGTTGTTCATCTGGAAATGATTCATTTAGAGGCAAGGGTTGTCCAACTCCATGGTTCTCATCAAGCCTAGACAAATGGTCAGCCACAACATTGTCACTTCCCTTCTTATCTCGAATTTCCAAATCAAACTCTTGTAGTAAGAGTATCCATCTAATTAGGCGCGGTTTAGCATCCTTCTTTGTCATCAAATACCTAAGGGCTGCATGATCAGAAAATACAATGACTTTAGATCCCACAAGATATGACCTAAACTTCTCTAAAGCAAAGACAATAGCAAGCAACTCCTTTTCTGTTGTGGAGTAGTTAAGTTGAGCATCATTTAGAGTCCGGCTTGCATAGTAGATCACATGTGGGAGCTTGTTCACCCTTTGTCCTAAAACTGCACCAATAGCATAGTCAGAGGCATCACACATCAATTCAAAAGGTAAAGACCAATCTGGTGCCATAATGATAGGAGCCGAGGTTAGTTCATGTTTCAAAGTATTGAATGCATCCATACAAGCTTTATCAAAGTGAAACACAACATCTTTAGCTAACAAATTGCATAATGGCCGAGTTATCATTGAAAAATTCTTAATGAAACGTCTATAAAAGCCTGCATGCCCTAAGAAACTTCTCACTCCCTTCACGGTTGTGGGAGCTGCCATAGTGTTGATAATGTCAATTTTGGCTTTGTCTACCTCCATTCCTTTGCTAGAGATTACATGTCCCAAAACAATGCCTTGTTTCACCATGAATTGACATTTTTCCCAATTGAGAACCAAATTTGTTTCTTGGCATCTTTGAAGCACCAAAGAGAGATGGTTAAGACATTCATCAAAAGAAGAACCAAACACTGAAAAATCATCCATGAATACCTCAATGAACCTTTCCACCATGTCAGAAAAGATTGCCAACATACATCTTTGGAATGTGGCCGGGGCATTGCAAAGTCCAAAGGGCATTCTCCTATATGCAAATGTGCCAAAGGGACATGTGAATGTAGTTTTCTCTTGATCCTCCGGGGCAATTGCATTTTGATTGTAACCTGAGTAACCATCAAGAAAACAATAGTGTGAGTAACCTGCCAATCTCTCAAGCATTTGATCTATGAAAGGCATGGGAAAGTAATCTTTTTTAGTGTTAGAATTCAACTTCCTGTAATCGGTGCAAACTCTCCAACTAGCCGTGGGTCTTGTGGGCACAAGTTCTTGGTTTTCATTTCTCATTACTGAGATTCCCACCTTCTTTGGTACCACTTGAATGGCACTCACCCATTTGCTATCAGAAATAGGATATATGATCCCCACATCTAACAACTTCAATACTTCATCCCTCACAACTTCTTTCATGTGTGGATTGAGCCTTCTTTGTGGCTCACGGGTTGTCTTTGCTCCATCCTCCAAAAGGATCCTATGCATGCACCTAGTAGGGCTTATTCCCTTGATATCTGCAATAGACCAACCAATAGCCGATTTGGACTCTTTTAACACCCTAAGTAGTTTATCTTCTTCATTAGGTGTTAGGTCCGAGGCTATGATAACTGGAAGAGTTTCAAATTCAGCTAGATATGCATATTTTAGATGTGGTGGAAGTGGTTTAAGTTCAAGTTTAGGTGCCTTAACAATGGAAGGGATTAAATGTGACATTGATGGTTCTAATGACTCTACAAGAGGTGAAACATTTAAAGGATATGGTGCTAATGCTTCCAAGGCAGCAACCACTTCCACGAGTGCATCTTCATCATCAAACTCATCTTGAGATTGAGTCAAAACAGTTTGTAATGGTTCATTAGATTGTGCCTGCAAGAACTTAGAGAAAACAAGTGAATCAAGCACATCAATGGCATAGCAATCAAGAGATGAAGAAGGATGAGCAAGAGACTCAAACACTTTGAATTGGACGGTCTCTCCTAGCACTGTCATAGTGAGGAGTCCATTTTGCACATCAATGATGGTCTTGGCCATGGCCATGAATGGTCTTCCAAGCAAAATAGGCAACTCTCTATCATGTATAGGTGCTTCTTCCATGTCCAACACTACAAAATCCACAGGCAAGATTAGTTTATCAATTTGAACTAGAATGTCCTCTACTATACCTCTTGGATACTTCACGGATCTGTCCGCAAGTTGTAGTGAAATGGTTGTGGCCTTCAATTCCCCCAAACCTAGTTGAAGGTACACGGAGTATGGCATTAAGTTGATGCTAGCACCCAAATCAAGCATGGCCTTCTCCACTTTCTTGTCCCCTATGGTGATGTTGATAGAAAAACTTCCCGGATCTTTGAGCTTTGGTGGAAGTTTCCTTTGTAACACCGCACTTACATTCTCCGACACTACTACCTTCTCATGTGGTCCATACTTCCTTTTGTAGTTGTTTAACTCCTTGAAGAACTTCCCATAAGCCGGCATGTTCCTAATGACATCAAGCAAAGGTAAGTTAACATTCACCTTACTTAGAATATCAAAAATCTCTTTAAATGACTTATCCTGCTTGCCCTTGGCAAGTCTTCCAGGGAATGGTATTGGTGGAGTGTAAGGCTTCTCGGCCTTGTGAAGGTTTGGTGCTTCATTTGAGGAAGAAGCTTGGCTTGGTTCCTCATTTGGTTTCTCATTTATACCTATATTCACATGATCAAATTCATTAGTAACTTCATTTCCAACTCTATTATCAATAACCTTACCATTTCTGAGTGTAGTGATTGCTTTGGCTTGCTCTTGGTTCCTTTGAAGTATCACGGGTTGGCTTGGAAACTTGCCAACCTCTCTTTGGTTCAAGGCATCTGCAATTTGTCCCAATTGTGTCTCCATTTTGGTTAGGGCAGCCGAATGTTGTTGGAAAGTGCTATTTGTGGCTTGTTGGAATTGCAATGTGTTTTGAGCTAACAACTTAACCGTATCCTCAAGTGTAGGGGCAGGTCTTGGTTGGAAGTTTTGGACTTGATTTTGGTTGGCATTGAGAGGTTTTGGTTGGAAATTTTGGTAGTTGTTGTTGTTCTTCCATGAAAAGTTGGGATGATCTCTCCACCCCGGATTATATGTGTTTGAAAATGCATCATTCCTTGGCCTTTGATTGTAAGAATTCATGAGGTTCACTTGTTCTTGAACAGACTCGGGATAGGCTTCCCTAGATGGACATTGGTGAGTAGGGTGGTTTGGTATGTTGCAAATGGCACACACTTCATTTGGTTTTGGCACCATGTTGAGCACGGATTCAAGCTTTCTTTCTAGGTTAGCTACCTGCAAAGAAAGATCATGGTTAGAACTTGTTTCATACACTCCAAGTTTCTTACCCCTTACATCTTTGTGTTGAGCATTAGATCCCAACATCTCATAAATGTTGTAAGACTCTTGAGCATTCTTTTTCTTCAAAGCACCACCTGCGGCATTATCAACAGTTGATTGACATGTTTGGGTTAATCCATCATAAAAAATTTGCATTTGTAAGTGAAGAGGTAACCCATGGTGTGGACATTGTAGCAAATGTCCTTTAAAACGCTCCCAACACTCATTGAAAGGTTCTCCATCATCTTGTTTGAAGTTGAAGATTTGTCCCCTTAATGTGGCTGTCTTTTGCGTGGAGAAAAACTTCTCCAAGAACTTCTTAGCCACGGCATCCCATGTGGTGAGTGAACCCGGAGCTAAGGTCATTAACCAACTCTTGGCCTTGTCTTTCAAAGTGTAAGGAAACACTCTCATCCTCAAGTTTGCTTCACTTACTCCCTGCAAAGGTAAACCACTCACAACATTGTAAAACTCTTTAACATGAGCTAAAGGATCTTCATTAGGTATGCCATAAAATGAGGGAAGCATATGAAAATGTGAAGACTTAAGATCATAGTTTCTAGCTTCGGTGGAGAGCAGAATGCATGAAGGAGAATTTGGTATGATTGGTTGTGCAAAGTCCTCCAAGGCTCTAAGTTCATCTTGGTTGGCAGCCATCTCGTCTCTTTCCCAATGATTGTGCTCAGAAGTTGCACTTGTGGAACTAGATGAAGTTCCCTCCTCTTCTTCTCGGACAAGGGATGAACTAGATGGCACAAAGTTGTCCAAAGTGTTGCCTTTCAAACGTTCAATTCTTTGGCCCAACTCAACAAGTCTATGTGACATATACTACCTAAAACAAAACAAAACAAACAAGATTAAACAGAAAGCAAAACTAAACTCTACTTAGAATGAAAATAACAAAGTTTAAATAGCAAAACAAGCAATTACAAGGGACTGAAATCAGTCCCCGGCAACGGCGCCATTTTTGTTGATGTTTTTCCTTCCTAATGCTAAAGACATGTTGAGTATAATAACACAAGTAAGGGTGTCGAATCCACAGGGACTAATTAGACCTATGTAACCACTTGTTTTGCAAGAACTTTACTAGAAACTAAAACTAATCAATTTAGGCAGATTTGATGTTGTAACTTGAAACACAAAGAAATGAAATGAATGCAAGTAAATGAAATAACAAGTAAGATAAGGAGGTAGAACCAAGGGAGTTGAGACTAGGGACTTGTATCAATAGAGAGAAGGTTAGGGATTCGGTTTCACCATAGCTAATTGATTCCATGTTTGTTAATTCAAGTTATGCTCACCCATCTATCTATTTCTTGAGTTTGTTTCACTTTAGTTATGATCATCCATATGATGTGTGGTTTTGATCAAGTATTCCTAGTTATGGACCTAATTGTGATGTGCAACTTCGGTTCTTAATCAAGAATGTGTTAAGCATAAGAAACTTTCATAAAACCAAAGGAAACACTTGGCAGGATGTATGCCAAACATTCCCTTCATTCATTCCCATATCTGCCAAGGTTATGCATGATGTGTGCTATAAGATTGGCTAAACAACTTATGGTTAATTCAAATGGTGATCAAGCATTAAAATCAACACACTAAGTCACAATTAAAATCATAGAATGAAACAAGAAATAGAATGATAAACTGAGCATTTCCGAGTTAACTACATGGCAATCTTGCTAGGCTACATCGAATCCCTATAGAGAGATTAGTTACACTTCATGTTTACAAAGATTTGACATAGAAATATAACATGAGTGTACATAGAATTAAGAAGAAGAACCCCTTGAAGCAAAACTGTGTTGAAGATCACTTGGGAATGGCCTTCGGTGCAAGCTCTCCAAGTGTGGCGTAGTCCTCCAAGAATGGTGTAGATGAATGTGGCACGGTGATGATGAAATGGTTTCTGTGAAATGGGAGAGAATGGACAGAAATGGCGTGGTGTTTGGTGTTTTGGGAGTAAGGATGAATGTAGTAGTGTAGGGTTGTGGAATGTAAAACCCCCAGATTTCTTGAATACTACCCTTAAAAAGGGAATGGATGGAGTAGCAATTCAGATTTTTAGATCCAAGATTGGATCTAAACAATTGTAAAATATGAGAGGCTTGTGTGTGTAATGATGATGGAATTGGATCCCTGAAATGGTGAGTGCTCGGCACAAGGGTAATAGGCATGCATGTGGTAATTTTAAATGAAGAAGCATGTGGAATGACTGCAAGGGCAGGTTTGAATGAATATAAAACTGACGGCATGGGTGAATTTGTGGTGTAATTGTGGCTGAATGGTGTAACTAATGGGGAGTGAATGTTCTAGGTGAAAAAGGGGGGTTGAAAGGGTAACAAAATGCATGGCAAGGTGTGTTAAACTTCTCTATCTGAATCCAATGCATGTGCCATGCATAAAATCTCCCAATATGGCCGAATTGCACCATTTTTCCCTCCACATTACTTCCTGAAATTCCAGCAACCAAACATGTCTTAGATACTTCATTTGGACTTCAAAAATCCATCTCCATGCTTGGAGTGATGCTCGGCTACCAAATGTGGTGTTTTTGCTTCATTATCCTTCCAATTGATCCCAACACACACATAGCTGCACACTAACACAAAATGATGTAAAATGCAACTAGTTTAAATCAAACACACCACAAAGACACAAAATATGGATGCTATAAATGCATATGAAATGTGTACTATCATAAGGCTTCTCGGCCTTGTGAAGATTTGGTGCTCCATTTGAGGAATTAGCATGACTTGGTTCCTCATTTGGTTTCTCATTTCCACCTACATTCACATGATCAAATTCATTAGTAACTTCATTTCCAACCCTATTATCAATAACTTTACCATTTCTGAGTGTAGTTATTGCTTTGGCTTGCTCTTTGTTCCTTTGGAGTATCACGGGTTGGCTTGGAAACTTTCCAACCTCTCTTTGGTTCAAGGCATCTGCAATTTGTCCCAATTGTGTCTCCATTTTGGTTAGGGCCGCAGAATGTTGTTGGAAGGTGCTATTTGTGGCTTGTTGGAATTGCAAAGTGTTTTGAGCCAACAACTTAACCGTATCTTCAAGTGTAGGGGCAGGTTTTGGTTGGAAGTTTTGGTAGTTGTTGTTGTTCTTCCATGAAAAGTTGGGATGATCTCTCCACCCCGGATTATATGTGTTTGAAAATGCATCATTCCTTGGCCTTTGATTGTAAGAATTCATGAGGTTCACTTGTTCTTGAACAAACTCGGGATAGGCCTCCCTAGATGGACATTGATGAGTAGGGTGGCTTGGTATGTTGCAAATGGCACACACTTCATTTGGTTTTGGCACCATGTTGAGCACGGATTCAAGCTTTCTTTCAAGGTTAGCTACCTGCAAAGAAAGATCATGATTAGAATTTGCTTCATATACTCCAAGTTTCTTACCCCTCACATCTTTGTGTTGAGCATTAGACCCCAACATCTCATAAATGTTGTATGACTCTTGAGCATTCTTTTTCTTAAAAGCTCCACCTGCGGCATTATCAACAGTTGATTGACATGTTTGGGTTAATCCATCATAAAAAATTTGCATTTGTAAATGAAGAGGTAACCCGTGGTGTGGACATTGTAGCAAATGTCCTTTAAAACGCTCCCAACACTCATTGAATGGCTCTCCATCATCTTGTTTGAAATTGAAGATTTGTCCCCTTAATGTGGCTGTCTTTTGAGTGGAAAAGAACTTCTCCAAGAACTTCTTAGCCACGGCATCCCATGTTGTGAGGGAACCCGGAGCTAGAGTCATCAACCAACTCTTGGCTTTGTCTTTCAAAGTGTAAGGAAACACTCTCATCCTCAAATTTGCCTCACTTACTCCCTGCAAAGGTAAACCACTCACAACATTGTAAAACTCTTTAACATGAGCTAAAGGATCTTCATTAGGTATGCCATAAAATGAGGGAAGCATATGAAAATGTGAAGACTTAAGATCATAGTTTCTAGCTTCGGTGGAAAGCAAGATGCATGAAGGAGAATTTGGTATGATTGGCTGTGCAAAGTCCTCCAAGGCTCGAAGTTCATCTTGGTTGCCAGCCATTTCTTCTTCTCTTTCCTTATGAATGTGCTCAGAAGCTTCACTTGTGGAACTAGATGAATTTGCTTCTTCTTCTCCTCGGACAAAGGATGAACTTGTTGGCACAAAGTTGTCCAAAGTGTTGCCTTTTAAACGTTCAATTCTTTGGCCCAACTCAACAAGTCTATGTGACATATACTACCTAAAACAAAACAAAACAAACAAGTTTGAATCAAAACTCTACTTAAAGTGAAAATAACAAGGTTTAAATAGCAAAACAAGCAATTACAAGGGACTGAAATCAGTCCCCGGCAACGGCGCCATTTTTGTTGAAGTATTTCCTTCCTAGTGCTAAGAACATGTTGAGTATAATAACACAAGTAAGGGTGTCGAATCCACAGGGACTAATTAGACCTATATAACCACTTATTTTGCAAGAACCTTACTAGAAACTAGAACTAATCAATTTAGGCAGATTTAGATGTTGTAACTTGATACACACGGAAATGAAAGGAATTACAAGTAGATTAGATAACAAGTAATAAAATGGGGTAGAACCAAGGGAGTTGAGGCTAGGGATTGTAACAATAGGGAGGAAGCTAGGGATTCGTTTTCACCTTTGCTAATTGATTCCATGTTTTTAAATCAAGCTATGCTCGGCCATCTATCTATTTCTTGAGTTTGTTTCACTTAGATATGATCAACCATATGATGTGTGGATTTGTTCAATTATTCCTAATCATGAACCTAATTGTGATGTACAACTTTGGCTCTTAATCAAGAATGTATTTATGCACTAGAAACTTTCATAAAACCAAAGAAACACTCGACATGATGTTTGCCAAGCATTCCCTTCAATCATTCCCAAATCTGCCAATCTTATGCATGATGTGTGCTATAAAATTGGCTATACAACTTATGGTTAATTCAAATGGTGATCAAGCATTAAAATCAACACACAAATTCACAATTAAATCAGAGAATGACACAAGAAATAGAATGATAAAACTGAGCATTTCCGAGTTAACTACATGGCAATCTTGCTAGGCTACATCGAATCCCTATGGAGGGATTAGTTACACTTCATGTTTACAAAGATTTGACATATAAACATAAACATGAGTGTACATAGAATTAAGAAGAAGAACCCCTTGAAGCAAAACTGTGTTGAAGATCCCTTGAGAGTGACCTTCGGTGCTAGTTCCCCAAGTGTGGTATGGCTCCTCCAAGTGTGGTGTGGATGATGGTGGCACGGCTAAGGTTGAGTGGTGTTCGTGAAAATGGGAGAGAATGGACAGAGATGGAGTGGTTGTTGGTGTAGGAATGGGATGAATATTGTGTGTGGAAGAATTTTTGGTTATGGAATGGAGAGAGTTTCAGATTTCTTGAATACAACACTTAAAGGGAGAACAAGGAATAATTGTTTCAGATTTAGATCCAAGATTGGATCTCAACAATTGTAAAATATGGAATGCTAGTGTGTGTAATGATGGGGGAATTCATTTTCTGAAATGGTGAGTGCTTGGCACAATGGAGAAATGCATGCATGTGGTATTTGGAGATGCATGTGGAATGACTGCCAAGACAGCCTGGCAATGCATTAAACAACTCACGACATGGGTGAATTTGTTGGTGAAAATGTGGCTGAATGGTTTAACTAATAGGGATGCATGTTCTTGGTGAACAAGGGGGGTAGAAATGTAACACAATGCATGGCTAGGTGTATGAATCCTCCTAATCTGAAACCAATGTTTTTGCCATGCATAGAATCATCCCAAACTGGCCGAATTGCACCATTATCATTTCCTGAAATTCTAGCAGCCCAAACTTGTCCTCAATTCTTCATTTGGATTTCAAATTAACTCACAAGATGTTCTCCATGCTTGAACTAGCTCTCGGCCACCAAATGTGGTGTTTTTGCTTCATTGCCCTCCAATTGATCCTAACACACACATAGCTGCACACTAACACAAAATGATGTAAAATGCAACTAGTTTAAATCAAACACACCACAAAGACACAAAATATGGATGCTAATAATGCATACGAAATGTGAACTATCACAACCCAAGCAATCAGATTTGCATTCTTACACCCTTCTTAAATTGCCTTTACTTTGAAATTTTTGATTTGTTTAGTTAGTTGTTTTATTTGGTTGATTTTTGTTTAGTTTGTGTTTAAATAAATTAAGGGCAATGTTTATTCTAAGTGCGGGTAAACATAGTCTTTTTGCATTAATTTACTTATTTTACTTTACATATTTTATATTGCTTAAAATAAACCTTAAAAAAAAAAATTAAAATTAAAATTTACATTAATTTACATATTTTGATTTACATTTATTTTATTTTGCTTAAAATAAACTAAAAAAAAAAAAAAAAAATATTTACAATAAAACGAAAAACTAATAGCATTCGCTGATCATTGGTTAGGTGGCGCCTCAGAAGTCGAAGGAGCCCCGGGAAGTCGAAGAGCCAGAGTTGGAATCTCCGGAGCCGGAACGCTTGGTGCTACTCCAGAGGACGAAGGCAACATAAACCTTGGGAGTAGCGCCATGAACCTTTCATGATCGCTCTGAATCCGACCGTCCGACTCCTGCAGCTGGTCCAGCTTCCTCTTCATGCTGGTCGAGTAACTAGTTGCAAGCATGTGCAACTCCTTGTTCTCGTGCCTGAGTCCTCTGACTTCTTGCCGAAGGCTGGCCACCTCCGCCATCAGCGACTCCACCTGACGAGATCTTGCAAGCAGGCGCTGGCCCATGTTTGAAACTGAGCCTGCACTTTGGACGCTGAGGGCCAGAGATTCCTGAACGGCCAGCTCGTCCGACCGCCTAGATAGCATCCTATTGTCCCTTGGAGTGAGCAGATTTCTGGCAATCACCGTAGCGGTGATTTCATTCCTCATCATTGTGTCCCCGACTGTAAGAGGACCATTGGGGGATATGAAGGATGGATTCCAAATGTTGTTCGGAGAAGACGAGTCATCGTCTTCCCCGACATTCAAGTTTAGGCGACGGTCGGAAGGGCAAGACATTTTTAGAGGGGGTTGGGGAAGAAAAGAGTTCGGAAAGATTAAGAGTGCAGGAAGAGTTCGGAAGGAATAAGAGTGCAGAAAAGAGTTCGGAAAGATTATGTGTGTTTACAGAAGGGAGTGTTTGAGGAAGGGAGTTCAAGTGTGATGTGAAGCAGAATTAGCGCCTCTATAAAAAGAAGCAAATCAAAGAGAGGCGCTCCTCTGAGGTTGAAGACGCGTCCTCGCGCAATTCGAAGGAGCCAGACACCTTTCTCAAATGCCGGAATCCTTTATCAAAAGCTGGGCGTGACTCAGACATCACGAGGGTTCAGTTTTTCCAATTTTGTCGTGACTCATCACGTGCAGCTTGGAGCGTTGCGAAAACCACGAGCCGCACCCGGATTTGAACCCCGGTTTTCAAAAGATCATCATTCCAGTTTGTCGTCACTCGTCGCATGCGCAGTCAGCTTCGTGGAAATTACGGACGCGTTGTCAGAAAGCGCGTAACGGGCACTGTTCATCCATCCACCGGCTGCCGACAAATAGTGAAGGAATAGTTCCGGTTGTGAAGCCAAATTTCTATAAGTTCGACCTTCGCCTTCCACAGCAAAGGCACACCTTCACACCCTCTCAACATCTCAACCTCTCTTCATCTCCGATAATGTCTTCCCAAAGAAAGCTTTCGAGTTACTCAGTGTTCTTCATCCCTTGGATCACCCCAGAAAACAAACCTTCCAGAGCAAAAGTATTTCATATCAAAAAGGTTAAAAGCAAAAGTATCTCATATCATGCTTTCTCCTCACCTTCATCTGAGGAACGTGGAGAAAGTGAGATCCTGATTGCTTACCTAGTCTTGCTCTCGAGTACTCATCTCAGACCCCTCCCAACACACTTCAAAAATAAACCTGTGTTGAGGTACTTCTTCAAAAACAAAAGTACCTCACAGACGAAGCAGGAGGAGTCTGAGGTGCACCCAAGAGCAGATGAGTCTGGGTTGATCCAAGAGTTCAAGAAGATGCCACACCTGCGTGGAGACCGGACTACTTGAAGCATGTGGAGACAACGTGCTGATTCATCCTCAACTAAGCTGAGGAGCACTTGCCAGAAGGAGGCCCATCCAGTTCAAGATGAAAGCTGTGGAAAATCAACAAGGACGACCAATGATCGCCTATTAGTTCTTTTCGTTATCTTTTATTATCATTTTCAATTTTCGTTTACTTTATTTTCTATTTTTTCTTGCGTGCTTAACTGTTTATTTCTGTTCTTTGCAGGAACGTTTGGTTATTTTCTCCCTTAAAGTTGATTGCAAAATTTACGCTTGGGGGTCATCGCTGGGTTTTCTGCAAATTAGGGAAGTTTTCAGCTCTTTTGCTTTATTTTGTTCTTTTCATTTAGTAATTTTATTTTTATTTTTATTTTTATTTTTATATTTA
Source organism: Crataegus laevigata (assembly GCA_963580275.1). Taxonomy (NCBI): domain Eukaryota; kingdom Viridiplantae; phylum Streptophyta; class Magnoliopsida; order Rosales; family Rosaceae; genus Crataegus; species Crataegus laevigata. Next base: position 20,695,126 of record OY756952.1, read on the forward strand.
TTTGCTTTATTAATGTTTTCTGACATTGGGGACAATGTCTAGTTTAAGTGTGGGGGTATCAAGAGTATAAAATATGACCAAATTAAAATTTTTTGTACCTTCGACTTTGAACTGGTTTCATTTGTTTCCATGTTGTTGTTTTTGTTTTCTTAATTATTTTTGTTTTACTTAATTTTTTCGAAAAATTTTAAAAATCCAAAAATATTGTCTTGTTTTCCTTATTGTTTTGAATTAGATTTTTTATTAGTTTCCCGACCCAATGATATAACTGGATTAAATTTGAACCATGATTATCAAGAACTTAGTTAACATGTGTTATGTGAAATTCCTCATTCTCATGTTAGTATTGTACATGTTTGATCATCTTTGAAAAAACCAAATGCACATAGCCTTGTTGATGTGAAACTAAAGCATGATTTAAAGCTTCATATGTGAATTTAGTGACCGTATACATCCTATGTGAGGTTTTGAGCCTATTGAAAGTGTGTGCATTTTTCATACACTTCCATTCTTTTATGTGTGATGAACTTATGTGAGATGCATCTCTAGAACTTGCGTAACGATCTTTTGAAATATTTGTCATTGATTGCATGAACTTGAAAATGATAGAGGCATTAGGTTCACCACCATGGCCCAAATAAACATATTTCCCAAAGTAAAAAAAATGATATCATTAGATTGCCTATTTGAGCCGTTATGTTGAGCCTTTTATTTCTTATCACCAGATATGTCTACCCTTATACCTCAAACATGTTTCCTTATCCTTTCCAAGTGAGCAATTTGAGATTGTCATTTGAGAAATGTTTGTGAAGTACTTGGAATGAGTTTGGCAAGAGAATAAGTGTGGGGGTATTTCATGTTTGTATTTATTATTATAAAAAAAAAAGGAGAAAAAAAGAAAAGAAAAAAAAAAGAAAGATTATATACAAAGAAAATAAAAAGTTTAAAGTTTCAGTTTAAGGGTGTGATGGGAGGTGTTAGAAGAATAGCTGGAGAATTTGAGTTCTTATAAATCTCAACTAAAAGAATTGCTTGAAATGTAGCTTGGAACTTGTGCTTTCCTATTCTTTCGTTTCAATAGCCCTATCCCTAGGCCTCATTACATCCAATAAAAGTCCTCTTGATTTAAGTTTTGCAATTATGATTGTGGAGAAGTGATTTTTATGCAAGCTTATGGTAGATCTTTCACATTTGTTTCTTTGAGCGAAACACATTAAAACTAAACACATGTGTGATTGAGTGCATATCCCGTGAGAAGGTTGCTGGTTTGCATATGATGATTTTAAAAAAAATAAAAACTTGAAATTGCATTAGCATGGCTATCTCACACACTACACTCAAGGATGATTTAAAGATTACTGCTAATATTTGAATAAGGAAGATGAACTTGGATTAGTTTGTTTGGTGCCTATGGTTCTTGCTAATTTATGTTCTCAAATGAAATTTTATGAGGGTCAAATAGGGTGAAGCTAATGTTTTTCTTGTTATTACTTTTTCTGTTTTCTTTGTTTTGCTCGAGGACTAGCAAAAGCTAAGTGTGGGGGTATTTGATCGGATCATATTTATGTATATTTTTATATCAAATTCACTCGTCTTTTCTTAGTTAGTTCGTTATATTTTGAGCTATTTACGTTATTTTTGTGTTTTAATAGAATTTATCTAGCTAAGATAATAAAATTAGAATTAGTGAAGTGTTAAGTAATAATTTCGTTTAAACTATCTTGCTTGTTTAATTATACTTATCATTTAGATAATATATATATATATATATATATATATATTTATATATATATAGATTTATATATTTATATTTATTTATATATATATATTTATATATTTATATTTTTATATATATTTATATATTTATATTTTTATATATATTTATATATTTATATATGTGATGATTGTGTGTGTGTGATTATTAGGTGATAAAAAGAAAACTAAGAAGCATGTGGAGGGAGTCCACCGAAAGCAGAAAAGAAATGATAAGGCCTTAGTGCTCCGCATCTTGCCAAGCAAAAATAATAAGGGGGGCTGCCTTTTGTTTAGTGGGAACCAAAGCCAAGGAGGCTGCCTCGGGCAGCTGGTGAGAAGGAAAAACAGAAAATAAAAATATAAAGAACAAAGGGCAGCGTTGCATTGAAAAAAAGAAGGAAGGCTCTGGCGTGGGAGCCCATGGGACTCGGTGGAAATAAAATAATGGGAGAGTAAGTCAGGGAAAAAAACAAAAGAAAGCAAGCTGCCCTTAAGGCAGCTTTGGGCAGCATTACAAGGAGCGGGACTAAAAGAAAAAGGAAGGATCCGAGGGAGCCTTTGGCAGCGCAGGCGCGGGGATTCAAGGAGAGCTCTCCCAGCTATTTTGGGCAACACAAAACTGGGCCGAGAAGGGCGCACGGGAGCTGCGCAATCAGCTTGGGCGAGGAACTTTGGAGAGCTGCCAACTGGCAGCTCAAAGCCACGGAGACGACAGAAGCTTGCAAAGGAGTGAGGCTGCCTCACGGATCAGAATTGCACAGAAGCAGATTAGGCAGTGGGGGAAATCAAGGCAACCAGTGAGCATGGTGCACAGCGGTGCACAGAAAACATAAATGCACAGAAAATCCTAATTCACCCCGTTTCGGTTTAATCCTCCAAACTCATATTTTAATTATGTTTTTAATTTCTGTTTTTAATTTATAAATAATGTGTAATTAATTTTGTTTGGCTAGAGGTTAAGTCAAAGCTATGGATATATTTGTAATTTAAATTGGTAACTTCAGTTGTGATTTCTGAGTTGTGATTTAATTTGCTTAACTGCTTGATTGATAACTTATTTGTGTATGTTGATTAAGAATGCATACTTAATTTACATGCATGAATTTGATGCTAGAATATAAGTGAATTTCACCTAATCGTTATGAACTTATATTCATGAGTAGTGAAGGTTGTTATCCACAATCGCGTTAAGTAAATTCTTGGCAGGAGTATCATGCTTTTCATAGTTACGAATGCCTCGTCAGTACTTATAGTTTTCACAAAGCTTAATGATCTTTAATTGTATCTCTATTGTGCTGTTCACGTAGGGAAGTTTTGGGGAATAATTTGAGTTGTTGTATGCTGTTCATCCAATTCAATAACTTAAGGAAAATCTGAAGGTTAATTTAAGCGTACCTAATTAATCTGGAGTATTGAGATTTACAACTTATTGAAAGAACAACTGAAGGTCAATTTAGATTGCATATGTGTCTTGTGTGGAGAAAAACCCTCTAGCCAATCCGTCGCCTATCCGTTCATTTTTAATTTTATGTTTTTGTTAATTTGTAATTTATTTAAGTTTAATTTACTTTGTCAAAACCAAATCAATCCCCCCATTATTAAAATATTATTATTTAGTTAATTTTTATTATTTTTAATCTTTTAATTTAAATTTCGTCCAATTAATTTCCTAGTGTTTTATTTAATTTGTTTTCTTTGTTTTGAGTCATTTTTAGTGTGTTTCGAGTTTTTAGCTTAGTTTATGTTTTCTAGAGTCTTGAGTTGTTTTGAGTCTTTTGATTTGTTTTAGTTTATTTGTTAGTTTTATTTTGAGTTATTTTAGTTAAGTGTTTTTATTTTAGTTTAGTGTTTTAAACTTTGTTTTTACGTTTTTAAATTATTTTAGAGGTTTTAGCAAGCCCTCCTAATCCCCGGCCTAGAACGATACCCTACTTACACCTATACTACATCTGTCAAAAAGAGGGTTAAATTTGTGCGGTTTAAAATCCCGTCAGAGGGTTTAATTTGTGTGTTTGCTTATTCATCGCACTAGAGGTGACTTGAAGGCCCTCCACTTGGTGAATCCCTTGTGTAAACAAGGATGAGCTTCAAGGGTAATGAATTTCAAATCCTTCCTTTTCTTTAATGTTGTTAACGAGTCTTATGGTTCATGATGCGATGAATAAGCAAACACACAAATTAAACCCTATTGTTGACAATTGTAGTATATATGCAAGTAGGGATCGTTCTAAACCGGAGATTAGGAGGGATTGCTAATCTATATAAAATAAACTTAGAAACACTAAATAAAATTTTAAAAACACAAATCTAAAATGAAAACACTTCAGTAGATTCAAAAGATTTCAACTAAACTAGAATAACTCAAATTAAAACTAACAAATAAACTAAATCAGATTCTAGGGATGCTTTAGGACGTGAATTGAATTTAAAAGATTCAAATTATGAAAATTAACCAACTCTAAACTAAATTAATTCAAAGAACTCAAAAGAAATCAAATAAAGTAGATTCAATTCAAAGGACATAAATTGTAAAAGGGGGATTGAGTTTTGATGAGAATAACTTGAAAATAAACAAATTATAAACTAGACAAATTTAGACACAAAATATGGTTATTTGAATGGATGATGGATTAGCTAGAGGGTTCTCCTCCACACATGATGCACTGACGGGATTTTAAAACCGCACAAATTTAACCCTCTTTTTGACAATTGTAGTATAGGTATAAGTAGGGTATCGTTCTAGGCCGGGGATTAGGAGGGATTGCTAATCTACTCTAAATTAATTTAAAAATATTAATAAGACTCAAGGACACAAAATTAGGCTAAAAACTCTAATAATTCAAAACACACTAAAATGACTCAAAACAAAGAAAACAAATTAAATAAACACTAGGAACTAAAATGGACGGAAATCGAATTAAAAGATTAAAAATAATAAAAACTAACTAAATAATATAATTTAATAATGGGGGGGGGGGTTTGGTTTTGACGAAACGTAATATAAACTTAAATAAATTGCAGAATTGACAAAAACATAAAATAAAAGTGAACGGATGGGCGACGGATTGGCTAGAGGGTTTTTCTCCACACAAGACACATATGCAATCTAAATTGACCTTCAGTTGTTCTTTCAATAAGTTGTAAATCTCAACACCCCAAATTAATTAGGTACGCTTAAATTAATCTTCAGATTTTCCTTATATTATTGAATTGGATGAACAGCATACAACAATTCAACATATTCTCTAAAAGTTCCCTACGTGAAAAGCACAATAGAGATACGATTAAAGATCATTATGTTCTATGAACATCATAAGTGTTGACAAGGCATTCGTAACTATGAACAGCATGATACGTTTGTCAGGAATTTACTTAACGCGATTGTGACTAGCAACCTTCACTACTCATGAATATAAGTTCATAACGATTAGGTGAAATTCACTTATATTCTAGCATCAAATTCATGCATGTAAATTAAGTATGCATTCTTAATCGACATACACAAATAAGTCATTAATCAAGCAGTTAAGCAAATTAAATCACAACTCAGAAATCACAACTGAAGGTACCAATTCATATTACAAATATATCATGGCTTTGAATTAACCTCTAGCCAAACTAAATTAATTACACATCATTTATAAATTAAAAACAGAAATAAAAACGAGTTTGGAGAGATTTAACCAAAAGAGAACTTTCTGTGCTCTGTGCAAGTTTGCACCGTGAGCTTGTGCTCTGCTCAATCCTGCACCTCCCGAGCTCTCCCTCAGCTGCCTTAATGGACTGCCGCTGCATTTGATTTTTCTCAGCCCAAATCCGAGGCTCCCTCGCGAGCTGCCCTCCACGTGGCCTGCGCCAAGACAGCCTTGTTCTGCCTCTGTTTTCTTATTGGTTCGCTCGCTGCCTTGGGCAGCTCCCAATCCCCCAGGCTGCCTCGGCTTCTGTTTGCGCTGATCCCTGCTTTGTCCGCAGCCTATGGTTCTCCTCTCCAGCTGCCAGGCAAGGCAGCTTATTATGTTTTCTTTTTCTGATTGGCGCGCTGCCACAAGGCAGCTCTCTCCCCCAACCCGAGACTTCTCCGTTTCTGCCCTCCTTCTTCAAGGCCCGAAGCCTTTTTATTTTGTTTTTGGTTTTTTTGTCAATGCTGCCCAATGGCAGCGAGAGCTCTTCGTTCTTGTTATCAAGAATTGATCCGTGTGTGGCCTTTCATCATTATGTCTTTCGGTGGAGGACTCCCCCCACATGCTGCCTTCCATCATTTTGTTTCCACCGAATCCTTTTCATCATTCACACACAACAAATTATATTTAAATATATATATATATATATATATATATTATTTTCCAAATGATAAGTATAATTCAACATACAAGATAGTTTAGATGAAATTATTACTTAACATTTTACTTATTCTATTTTTATTTTCTTTGCTTGATAAATTCTTATAAACATAAAAATAACGTAAATAGCTCAAAATATAACGAACTAACTAAGAAAAGACGAGTGAATTTGATATAAAAATATATATAAATATGATCCGATCATGCACTTGTACATAAACCAATTTTTAGTTGTTCTTTCGATAACTTATGAAACTCAATACTCCGGGTTAACCGTGATAGCACTTTTTTAACCTCAAGTTCTCCTTAAATTAATGAATTGAATGGGAAAGCACATATAACAATTCAAAACATTCTTCAAAATTTCCATACGTGAAAAGCACAATAGAGATACAATCAAAGATCATTAAGATTCATGAGAACTATAAGTATTGACGAGGCATTCGTAACTATGAAAAGCATGATACTCTTGCCAAGAATTCACTTAACACGATTGTGGATAGCAACCTTCACTACTCATGAATATAAGTTCATAACGATTAGGTGAAATTTCCTTATATTCTAGCATCAAACTTATGCACGAAAACTAAGCGTGCACTCTTAATTAACATACACAAATAAGTTATCAATCAAATAGTTGAGCGAATTGAAATCACAAATTATTAAAGCACAACCAAAAGTAATTAATTCATAATGCAAATGCAATCAAATAGTTTAGTTCCTCATAATTGTAAAACAAAGGTAAATAGATTTATACATTGAAAATAAAAGAAAGAAAACACCTAAACGCTCCAACGATCCTCGTTGAGTGGCAAGCACGTTCAAGCACTTTCCTTCCCTTCCTATGCTACGGCACAAGGGGTGGTTGTGGGTTGAAGGTTTGGTTGTATGGAGGAATGGATAGGAGGATGTATGGTGGTATTTAGGATGGTTGGGGGGGGGGTGTGGCAATGGTGTTTATGGGCAGATTTTTGTGGAGGGTTTTAGGGAAGAAGTGCGGCTGTTTTTGGAGAGAATGAATGGATGTGTAGAAGGAAGTTGTTGTATGAATTGGTGAGTTTTAAGCCTTGCAAGAAGGCCTATTTATAGGTGCTCAAAAGTAAAGAACCACACAAGTTGTTTTAATAAACAATACAAAGCAAGAATTAATCATAAAAAACAGCTAGCACACATGCATCTTTGCAGAAATTTCATGATGAAACAACTTGCATTCATCCTCCTTGGTCCATGCCTTTGGTCCCTCTTGGTCTTCTCATGATGAATCAGCTAGTACACTTGCAAAACAGCTAGCACACTTGTATTTCATGATTAAATAAGCTAGCACACTTGCAAAACATGATTATCCATCCATGTTGTGGGGTTTCTTTGCAAAAACAACTTGCACACTTGTGTTTTCATCATTAAAATAGCTAGCAACACACATGCTTGGTCTTTGCAAGGTATCTTCTTCATTTTGATCAGATTTTAGCATGTGTTTGAAGCCTTTTCATGCACCAAAACGTCCATCCTTTTGCTGCATGCATGTGCTTTGCTCATTGCAGTTACAAACTGCTCAGCCGCTTTGGAACCTTTCAGTGTTAAAATGCCCATAACTTCTTCTAGAAAAATGACCTTAATAATCCGTAAAATGCTCTAGAAAATAGACATCTGTAGCATTCCAAACATATAAGGCTCATTCACCAGTTCATTTTGAGCGGTTCGCAAATTGCTTTCAAAGTCAGCTGATCTGCATAGGCAGTTTTGACGAATTTATTACTTAAAATCTTACTTGTTCTATTTTTCTTTTCTTTGCTTGACAACTTCTATAAAACACAAAAACAAAGTAAATAGCTCAAAAATATAAGGAACTAACTAAGAAAAGATAAGTGAATTTGATGTAAAATATATATAAATAAGAGCTTATCAAATACCCCTACACTTAGCTTTTGCTAGTCCTCGAGCAAAACAAAGAAAACATGAAAAAGTAGTAACACGAAAAACATTAACTTCCCCCTAAGTGACCCTCATAGAATTTCATTCAGGAAAACAAATCATCAAGAACCATAGCTAGCACCAAACAAGCTAATCTAAGCTCATCTTCCTTATTCAAATATTAGCAGTAATCTTTTAATCATTCTTGAAGTGTAGTGTGTGAGATAGCCATGCTAATGCAATTTCAAGTTTTTTATTTTTTTATTTTATTGTATTTTTAAATCACCATATGCAAACTAGTGACCTTCTCACAGGACATACACTCAATCACTCATGTGTTTAGTTTTAATGTGTTTCGCTCAAGGAATCAAATGTGAAAGTTCTACCATAAGCTTGCATAAAGATCACTTCTCCACAATCATAATTGCAAAACTTAAATCAAGAGGACTTTTATTGGATGTAATGAGGCTTAGGGAGAGGGTTATTGAAATAAAAGAATAGGTAAACACAAGTTCCAAGCTACCTTGCAAGCAATTCTTTTGTTGATATTTATAAGAACTCAAGCTCTCCAACGATTCTTCTAATACTTCCAACCACACCCTTAAACTGAAACTTTAAAAACTTTTTATTTGCTTTGTATACAATCTTTCTTTTTCTTTTTCTTTTCTTCTTTTCTTTTTATTTTTATTTTTTAAGCACATAACTAAATACAAACATGAAATGCCCCCACACTTTCTTTTGCCAAACTCCTTCCAAGTACTTCACAAACATTTCTCATAAGACAATCTCACATTGCTCACTAGCTCGCTTGGAAAGGGTAAGGAAAAATGTTTGAGGTATAAGGGTAGACATATCTGGTGATAAGAAATAAAAGGCTCAACATATACGGCTCAAATTGGCAATCTAATGATATTATTTTTCTTTGGGAAACATGGTTATTTGGGCCATGGTGGTAAACCTAATGCCTCTATCATTTTCAAGTTCATGCAATCAATGACAAACATTTCGAAAGATCGTTACGCAAGTTCTAGAGATGTATCTCACATAAGTTCATCACACATGAAAGAATAGGAGTGTATGAAAAATGCACACACTTTCAGTAGTCTCAAAAACCCACATAGGATGTATATGGTGACTAAATTCACATATGAAGCTTTTAAGTCATGCTTTAGTTTCACATCAACAAGGCTACGTGCATTTGGTTTTTTCAAGAATGATCAAACATGTACAATACTAACAAGAGAATTAGGAATTTCACACAACACATGTTAACTAAGTTCTTGATCACCATGGTTCAAATTTGATCCAATTATATCATTGGGTCGGGAAACTAACAAAAAATCTAATTCAAAACAATAAGGAAAACAAGACAATATTGTTTGGATTTTTAAATCTTCCGATAATTTTAAATTATTTTTTTAAAACAAAACTAATTAAGAAAACAAAAAGCAACAACACGGAAACAAATGAAACCAGTTCATAGTCGAAGATACAAAAAAAATATTTCAATTTGGTCATTTTTATACTCTTTACCCCCAAACTTGTTGGAAATGTGCCCTAAAACCAATCATGTGATGATACTTTACGGACATTTCACATGTTAAACTAATGTAGTTTAATAGAAGGGCAAAGATTATTGTTTTAAGCCGTCTCATATAAATGTTATATGCTTGAACAATAAGTCCAAGGAATATGTGATTGGGAGAATGCGATATAAAGAAGTTTGATTCATGAGACCATTCTTTCGTAGACACATCCTAAATGTTCCTGATCATAGGATTGCCAATTGGGCATTGGCAGTCAGTTAAGATCAGTACGTGCTATGTCTTCTCTCAGGGAGAGTGACTAGTCTCGAGTCATTGGTTTGAGTGACACCAAGACAAGCATGTAGGTGCTCAATAGAGAATGAGTTCACTGAACACGATCAACGAGGAGTTCTCATACTCATGTCACATGAGAACTCATGGTTAGGATAATGCAAATTAGTCATTTGACCTGAGGCATCATAGTTGTCTTGTGGTTAGGTACTTAATCTTTGATTATGTCAAATGTCACTCCATCTGGTGGGTCCACGGCATCGTCGGGGTTAAGCCACCTAGCTATGGAGGCAAGTGAATGCGCAACAAGGGATCTCTAACCTTCAAACCGTTTGAGGGAGAATACTCTATGATATGATTAAAATCTCTGATCAGAGTATGAATGAGATTTTGGAATGCGTTCCAAATCACATTCAAGGGAATCATATAAGCACGAGATTCACATTGGATAGTAGACATGAATAAACTATCAAGCCAAACAATGTGGTCAAGAGTATTGTATTAGAGAAGGACCGTATTGCATTTGTAATCCTAAACTGAATAGGTTCTCCACCTCTTCTGATTAGCTTGGGTAACCATGATATGTTGCTAGGTGTCACTCATGGTTTGTGGAAGCCCTAAACGTGTGTAATCACTCAAGGGAGAATTGAAAGAAGTTTCAATTCACAATCGATTTAAAAGAGGTTGAATCGCCCACTGCCTCGCTAAAAGGAACCTAATGGATCGTACACCGTGTAAGGTAGAGATTGAAGATTCTACGGAGATGAGTAAGAATAATTAAATGGTTTAATTATTTATTGCAAGGATTAATTAATATGTTAATTAATCAAACAAATAAGTTCGTTAAAGACCTCGGGATAGTTTTGGACCTTAAGGTCCAATGGGCTTCGAACGTCAAGTCCATTAACTTAAGTTGTACGACAACTTAATGAATAATGATTCACAAAGGCCCAAATAGCCCAATTAATCCCTAAGGCCGGCCATGTTAGAGAGGGTAGCAAACTTGGACTTATTTACAAGTTTGCCACTCAAATGAATTAAGGTATAAATATGACTTTATAGCCAAAATTCATTAAGGGCTTTCTTTTGGGGAAATTGGAGAAAACACAAACTCCTTTCTCTCTAAAATTGGCCGGCCCCCTTAGAGGGATTATCTAGCAATCCTACTCCTCCAAGGTCACTCATTTCTTCTTAAATCTAACCTTGGTGTAGAAACTTAGAGGTTCTCAATTTTGGGAACTTAGATAACCTATTCTTCCATCCAAATCCATAGATTTAATATGCAAGGAATGAAGGCCCTCTCTTTGGGTGATTAGCCTTTGCTTATGCAAAGAGGAATCTACAAAGGTATAATTTCAACTCACTTTGTTTTGAGTTGTGTATTGGTTCACCAAACTACTAGGCTTTGAACATTCATGGGTAATGTTTTGTTTTAAGTGCATGAAAGCATGATTCCGCCTTTAATTTGTTAATTGCATGCTAATGATGTTACTTAAATGAACATGATTTCTCAAAATAATCCTTCAAAACTTAAACTGGACATTGTCCCCAATGTCATAAAACATTATAATGCAAAATAAATATAAAAATAAAATGACTAAATGAAAAGAAACAAAATAAAGCATTTGGACTGAAAACTTCCCTAATTTGCAGTAAAATCAAGCGATGACCCCCAAGCTTAAATTCTGCAATCAACTTCAAGGGTGGAAATAACCAAAAATTCCTGCAAAGAAAAGAAATAAATCAGTTAAGCACGCAAGAAAATGTAGAAAATGCAAACGAAAAATTGAAAATGACAATAAAAGACAATGAATAAAACTAATAGGTGATCATTGGTCGTGCTTGTTGACTTTCCACAGCTTTCATCTTGAACTGAATGGGACTTCTGAGAAAGGAACAAGGAGAGTTCCTTGGTGGGCAGACAAGAGCAAGGGTAAAGGAAAAACATGCCATAAGATAGCTTTGCCTTCGACCGTACTGATATGAGATACTTTTGCTTTTGAAGAAGTATCTAATGGCATCTCCTCGAGTTCTTGGATCAACGCAGACTCCTTCTGCTTTTCGATGCAACTCAGACTCCTCTTGCATATTTTGTGAGATACTTTTGCTTTTGAAGAAGTATCTCTCCACAGGTTTAATTTTGAACTGGGCTGGGAGGGCTCAAAGATGAGTACTCGAGAGCAAGACTAGGTAAGCAATCAGGATCTCTCTTTCTCCATGTTCTTCAGATGAAGGTGAGGAGAAAGCATGATATGAGATACTTTTTCTTTTAACCTTCATGATATGAAATACTTTTGCTCTTGAAGACTTGATTGCAGAGGTACTCCAGAGGATGAAGAATACTGAGTAACTCGAGAGGTTTCTTTGGGAATACATTCTTAGAGATGAAGAAATGTTGAGTAAGTCTGCCTTTGCTATGGAGGGCGAAGGTAGACACTTATAGGAATTTCTTCACAACCGGAACTATTCTCTTACTCTTGTCGGCAGCCGGTGGATGAATGAACAGTAAAAATTACGCGCTTTCTGACAAAGCTACCCATAATTTCCTCAAAGTTGAAGGTTGCGTGTGAACGATGCTGACACGTCTGGAAAAGTCGATCTCTTGAAATTCGGGGATCGGCTCGTGGTCTCTGAGCAGGTCCGGCTTTTGAGAAAGGAGTCCGGTTTTTTAGAAAGGACCGTCTCTTTGATTTGCGAGCGGACGCCTCTTCGATCTCTGAGTAGCGCCTCTTCGATTTTGGAGTAGTGCCTCTTCGATTTTTGAGTAGTGCCTCTTCGATTTCTTCTTTTTATAGAGGCACTAATTTTGTTCCACAGCACACTTGAATTGCCTCCTGTAAAAACTCCTTTCTTGCACTTCTTTAATCTTGATCAGTTCGATCTCTTCATTTTCAACACCTTCAGAAAATGTCTTGCCCCTCTGACCGTCGCCTTAACTTGAATGTCGGGAAAGATGATGACTTGTTTTCTCCAAACAACATTTGGCATCCGTCCTTCATATCCCCCAATGGTCCTCTTACAGTTGGGGACTCAATGATGAAGAACGATACAACTGCTACGGTGGTTGCTAGGAACCTTCCCACTCCAAGAGACAATAGGTTGCTTTCCAAGCGGTCCGGCAAGCTCGCTGTTCAGGACTCTCTGGCGCTTACCGTCCAGTGTGCAGGCTCAGTCTCAAACATGGGCCAGCGCCTTCTTGCACGATCTCGTCAGGTTGAGTCTCTGATGGCTGAGGTGGCTAGTTTTCGGCAAGAGGTCAGAGGACTCAGGCACGAGAATAAGGAGTTGCACATGCTCGCAACTAGTTACTCAACAAGTATGAAGAGGAAGCTTGACCAGCTGCAGGAGTCCGAAGTTCGGATTCAGAATGATCATCAAAGGTTTGTGGCGTTACTCCAGAGGCATCTGTTGCCTTCGTCATCTGGAGTTGCACCAAGTATTGAGGCTCCGGAAGATCAAACTTTGGGGCTTCGTCTTTCTGGAGCTCCGTCGACTGCTGAGGCACCACCTGACCAATGAATGCTATTAGTTTATGTTGGAAATGTGCCCTAAAACCAATCATATGATGATACTTTACGGACATTTCACATGTTAAACTAAATCTAGTTTAATATCAAGGGCAAAGATTATTGTTTGAGCGGTCTCATATAAATGTTATATGCTTAAACGATAAAGTCCAAGGAATATGTGATTGGGAGAATGCAATCTAAAAGAAGTTAGATTCATGAGACCATTCTTTCGTAGACACATCCTAAACGTTCCTGATCATAGGATTGCCAATTGGGCATTGACAGTCCGTTAAGATCAGTACGTGTTATGCCTTCTCTCAGGGAGAGTGACTAGTCTCGAGTCATTGATGTGAGTGACACCAAGACAAGTACGTAGGTGCTCAATAGAGAATGAGTTCACTGAACACGATCAACGACGAGTTCTCATATTCATGTCACGTGAGAACTCATGGTGTGTCAAATTGCATTCCTTTGGAGTGTCCATGGCATGGTTGGGGTCAAGCTATCTAGTCATGGAGACAAGTGAATGCGCAACAAGGGATCTCTAACCTTCAAACCGTTGAGGGAGAATACTCTATGATATGATTTAGAATCTCTGGCCAGAGTATGAATGAGATGTTGGAATGCGTTCCAGATCACATTCAAGGTAATCATATAAGCACGAGATTCACATTGGATAGTAGACATGAATAAACTATCAAGCCAAACAATGTGGTCAAGAGTATTGTATTAGAGAAGGACCGTATTGCATTTGTAATCCTAAACTGAATAGGTTCTCCACCTCTTCTGATTAGCTTGGGTAACCATGATATGCTGCTAGGTGTCCCTCATGGTTTGTGGAAGCCCTAAACGTGTGTAAACACTAAAGGGAGAATTGAAAGTAAGTTTCAAATTCACAATCGATTTGAAAGAGTTTGAATCGCCCACTGCCTCGCTAAAAGGAACCTAATGGATCGTACACCGTGTAAGGTAGAGATTGAAGATTCAACGGAGATGAGTAAGAATAATTAAATGGTTTAATTATTTATGGCAAGGATTAATTAATATGATTATTAATCAAACGAATAAGTTCGTTAAAGACCTCGGGATGGTTTTGGACCTTAAGGCCCAATGGGCTTCGAACGTCAAGTCCATTGACTTAAGTTGTATGACAACTTAATAAATAATGATTTACAAAGGCCCAAATACTCCAAAAATATCCCTAAGGCCGGCCACTTAGTAAGGGTAGCAAACTTGGACTTATTTACAAGTTTGCCACTCAAATGAATTAAGGTATAAATTTGACTTTATAGCCAAAATTCATTTAGGGTTGTTTTTGGGGAAATTGGAGAGAAGAAATTCTCTCCCTTCTCTCTAGAAATGGCCGGCCCCTTGGAGGGTTTTAGCTAGCACTCTAGCTCCTCCAAGGTCACTCATTTCTTCTTAATCAAAACCTTGGTGTAGAAACTTAGAGGTTCTCAATTTTGAGAACTTAGAGAACCTATCCTTTCTATATAAATCCATAGTTTTAAGATGCAAGGAATGAAGGCCCTCTCTTTGGGTGATTAGCCTTTGCTTATGCAAAGAGGAATCTACAAAGGTATTAATTTCAACTCACTTGTTTTGAGTTGTTTAAAGGTTCACCAATCTACTAGGCTTTGAACATTCATGGTTGATGTTTTGTCTTTTAAGTATATGCAAGCATGATTCCGCCTTTAATTTGTTAATTGCATGCTAATGATATTGCTTAAATGAACATGTTTCTCCAAAATAATCCTTCAGTTTACACATTATTGTAAAATATTTTTGCTTTTATTTATTTTTTTATTTATATTTATATTTTGGTTTTTTTTTTGTTTTTTATTTTTATTTTAAGCAATGTAAAATATGTAAATCAATGTAAAAAGACTTTGTTTACCCTCCCCCGCACTTCAACTAAACATTGCCCTCAATGTTTTAAACATAGGTTCACACTTA
The DNA here is from genome assembly GCA_963580275.1 of Crataegus laevigata. Classification (NCBI taxonomy): domain Eukaryota; kingdom Viridiplantae; phylum Streptophyta; class Magnoliopsida; order Rosales; family Rosaceae; genus Crataegus; species Crataegus laevigata. The sequence goes on from OY756952.1 coordinate 20,710,414, forward strand.
AGCAAACAAACAATTAATGAACTAAGCAAGGCAAGATAAATGCAGTAAAGAGAAGGGTTTAGGAGTGCAAATTTGATTTGTTGAGCAATTCCAAAGTCTCCCTTTGTTGAATGCTTGGGTTGCCTCCCAAGAAGCACTTGCTTTAACGTCTTGCAGCCGGACGAGACCTCCAATTATGCTCCCCTAAGTTCCACGGCATGGAATTTATCTTTCAATGGGAGGTGATACTTGAAATGATTCGGCAATGGTCTAAATTCTAGGGTAGGTGCCTGAATCATCAACAACATGTAAGTATAAAACGAAATTGAAATTGGAGAAGATGGCTTACTTGCTTTCTCCGACACAAACTCAATGACAAACACCACGTCCTTGAACGTTTCAGGGACTTTGAATTTGGCCAGATTTACTATGATGGTTGTGGCTTGTCCCGTGTCATCAATCTTAACTTCTTTGGCATTGGTTGTCTCAACTACATCCTCTTTGATGCTTTCAACATATTCTCCGGCCACTTCCTTTTCTTGAATCATTCTTCTTGGTGTACAAGTCTCTTTAAACAATTCAACACAATCTGGATCTTGATTTGGTGCACCAAGAATTGGGGTATCACCTTGCACCTTTGGAAGAGCTTCCACAATGTCTTTTTCACTCTCTTCGTCATTGGGAATCAAAAACCTGCAAGGAAAATGGACATTTGGTGGAATGGGGTCAGAAATAATTGAATTGGGAACCACCTCTCTTAAGTTAAACGGCATAGGGACTTGAGTGGTTTGCGGCAAGAGTTCTTCTAAACTGCACATGTCGTCCTCTTCATCTTCTTCTTGCAGCAACAATTCATCCATGTTCGGGCTATGTTTGGATGGTTCTGGGACAACTTCATCCTCCACATCACTTTCCAAAGTGATGGCTTCATCGATTTCAACTTCTCCTTTTGAATTTGCCATGTTGGAATTGGAGAGTTCACGTTGCTCGTGAATCTGCGCCATGAATTCCACAATATGTCCAACTTGCTTCTCTAATTCGTCCACTCTTTTGACTCGGTCTTGCATCTCCTTGTTTTGATTTTCTACTCCCTGTGTCAAAGAGGTGATTAATTGAACAATATTATTATTATCCACCGACGAACCTGAAATTGGTTGGGAAGATTGTGATTGAGGCTGTGGTGGTGCATATGGCCATTGATAGAACTCATCCGATGGCTGCAATTGTTCTTTTTGTGAGACCTGCGTCAAAGAGATTAGTCCTTCAAGAATTTCATTATAACTCATGGGCATACTTAAATTCGATTGTAATTGTTGTGGGGAAGGTTGTGGTGGCTGCATAGATCTTGAATAGAACTCCTCTTCTTGCTGCCAATATCCACCTTGTTGAAATTGTTGAGGTTTATCCCACATATAATCTGAATAATCTCTCCAATATGAATTGTAAGCATTGGAAAACATGTTGTTGCTTGGTTGATCATGGCCTTGATAACCCCAAGCATCTCCGTTTGCAGCAAATTGAGGACATTGATGAGTTTGATATCCTTGCTCATAGGGCACATCAAATGTAGGGACACTTGGCATTGTGGTCCTTTCAGCATTATGAGTCAATTGAGAAGTGAGATGCACCAATTGAGCTTGAATGGTCGCAAGTGCCATGTGTTGCTCCATTTGTACCTAAAATCAAAGAAAGAAAACTAAATCAAATATCAAAAGTAAAAGACACAAACAAAAACATAAACATAAACATGATCGGATCATATTTATATACATTTTTACATCAAATTCACTCGTCTTTTCTAAGTTAGTTCGTTATATTTTGAGCTATTTACGTTGATTTTGTGTTTTATAAGAATTTATCAAGTTAAGAAAATAAAAATAGAATAAGTGAAGTGTTAAGTAATAATTTCGTCTAAACTATCTTGCTTGTTGAATAGAACTTATCATTTGGAAAATAATATATATATATATATATATATATATATATTTATATATAATGTGTTTTGTGTGTGTGATTACAGGTGAAAGAAGCAGAAAATAATAATAGAGAGCTACCCTTTGAGCTGGAATGCACACGACAGAAAGCAGTGCACATGCAGCTTGATGAAGTGGGGAATAAAGAAATAAAAAGAAAAGCCCTCGGTGGAGAACAGAGAAGAGAGAGTGGGCAGGAAACGAGTTGGCCTGGAGGCCATTAAAACTTGGGCAGCACCGAAAAACATAGAGAGCAGTGCATAGGAAGTCTCGGAGGTGCAGCGCCTATTAGGAGAGGGAATAAGAGAGCTGCCTCTTGGCAGCTTGAGGAGAAACGGTGCCAGACAGCGCAGAGGCGCCAGCCTCGAAGAAAGGAGAGGACGAAACTGCCTAAGGCAGCTTAAGAAAGCGCAAGCGAGCCAATTGAAAGCAGGCAGCTTGAGAGGGCAGTCTTTGCGCAGAGAGAAAGCTGCTTGGCAGCGTTGAAAAAAAGCACAGAAAACCGAAAAGAGGTCAACATTCAACCAGCGGTGGGCTGCCATTTGGCAGCGTGAAGCCAAAGGAAGACTCGGGAAGAAACAGCTGCCAATTGGCAGCTGAAAAGAGAGGAAGTGAATCGAGAGCTGCCTTGCAGCGTGTAGCCAATCAAAGAAGGCAGAGGCTGCCTTAGGAGCAGCCAATCCAGAGGCCTCGGGGAAGAGAGGGCAGCGAGAAAAGAGGGGGCTCGGAGAGCTGGTCCATTCAGAAAATAGAGGCATGAGCCTCGGGTCAGGAGCACAGAATTGCACAGAAGCACTCACCCCATTTCGGTTTAATCCTCCAAACTCATGTTTAATTTCTGTTTTAATTTATAAATAATGTGTAATTAATTTGTTTTGGCTAGAGGATAATTCAAAGGCATGGATATATTTGTAATTTGAATTGGTAACTTCAGTTGTGATTTCTGAGTTGTGATTTAATTTGCTTAACTGCTTGATTAATAACTTATTTATGTTTGTCGATTAAGAATGCATACTTAATTTACATGCATGAATTTGATGCTAGAATATAAGTGAATTTCACTTAATCGTTATCAACTTATATTCATGAGTAGTGAAGGTTGCTAGTCACAATCGCGTTAAGTAAATTCCTGGCAAACGTATCATGCTGTTCATAGTTACGAATGCTTTGTCAACACTCATAGAACATAATGATCTTTAATCGTATCTCTATTGTGCTTTTCACGTAGGGAACTTTTGGGGAATAATTTGAGTTGTTGTATGCTGTTCATCCAATTCAATAACATAAGGAAAATCTGAAGGTTAATTTAAGTGTACCTAATTAATTTGGGGTGTTGAGATTCACAACTTATTGAAAGAACAACTGAAGGTCAATTTAGATTGCATAGGTGTCTTGTGTGGAGAAAAACCCTCTAGCCAGTCCGTCGCCTATCCATTCACCTTTAATTTTATGTTTTTGTCAATTCTGTAATTTATTTAAGTTTAATTTACTTATCGTCAAAAACCAAACCCCCCCATTATTAAATTGTATTATTTTATTAGATTTCATTGTTTTTAGTCTTTTAATTCAATTTCCGTCCATTTCAATTCCTAGTGTTTAATTTGATTGTTTTCATTGTTTTGAGTCATTCTAAGTGTGTTTTGAATTATTAGAGTTTTTAGCCTAATTTTGTGTCTTTGAGTCTTGTTTAATATTTTTAAATTAATTTAGAGTAGATTAGCAATCCCTCCTAATCCCCGGCCTAGAACGATACCCTACTTACATCTATACTACATCTGTCAAAAAGAGGGTTAAATTTGTGCGGTTTTAAAATCCCGTCAAAACACAAACAGAAACAAAGGGATTAGCAAATTTGCTAATCCCCGGCAACGGCGCCAAAATTTGATGCGATGAATAAGCAAAAACACAAATTAAACCCTCTTGTTGACAATTGTAGTATATATGCAAGTAGGGATCGTTCTAAACCGGGGATTAGGAGGGATTGCTAATCTATATAAAATAAACTTAGAAACACTAAATAAAACTTTAAAAACACAAATCTAAAATGAAAACACTTCACTAGATTCAAAAGATTTCAACTAAACTAAAATAACTCAAATTAAAACTAACAAATAAACTAAATTAGATTCTAGGGATGCTTTAGGACGTGAATTGAATTTAAAAGATTCAAATTATGAAAATTAACCAACTCTAAACTAAATTAATTCAAAGAACTCAAAAGAAATCAAATAAAGTAGATTCAATTCAAAGGACATAAATTGTAAAAGGGGGATTGGGTTTTGATGAGAATAACTTGAAAATAAACAAATTATAAACTAGACAAATTTTGACACAAAATATGGTTATTTGAATGGATGATGGATTAGCTAGAGGGTTCTCCTCCACACATGATACAATTGTACATAAACCAACTTTTAGTTGTTCTTTCGATAACTTATGAAACTCAATACTCCGGGTTAACCGTGGTAGCACTTTTTTAACCTCAAGTTCTCCTTAAATTACTGAATTGAATGGGAAAGCGCATATAACAATTCAAAACATTCTTCAAAAGTTCCATACGTGAAAAGCACAATAGAGATACAATCAAAGATCATTAAGATTCATGAGAACTATAAGTATTGACGAGGCATTCGTAACTATGAAAAACATGATACTCTTGCCAAGAATTCACTTAACACGATTGTGGATAGCAACCTTCACTACTCATGAATATAAGTTCATAACGATTAGGTGAAATTTCCTTATATTCTAGCATCAAACTTATGCACGAAAACTAAGCGTGCACTCTTAATTAACATACACAAATAAGTTATCAATCAAATAGTTGAGCGAATTGAAATCACAAATTATTAAAGCACAACCAAAAGTAATTAATTCATAATGCAAATGTAATCATGGCTTTGAATCCCCCCTAGCAAAAGGGGGGGTTTAGTTCCTCATAATTGTAAAACAAAGGTAAATAGATTTATACATTGAAAATAAAAGAAAGAAAACACCTAAACGCTCCAACGATCCTCGTTGAGTGGCAAGCACATCCAAGCACTTTCCTTCCCTTCCTATGCGACGGCACAAGGGGTGGTTGTGGGTTGAAAGTTTGGTTGTATGGAGGAATGGATAGGAGACGGCAAACATAAGGGATTAGCAATTTTGCTAATCCCTGGCAACGGCGCCAAAATTTGATGTGAGAATTACTTGACACTCAAATTAAACCCTATTGATGACAATTGTAGTATATATGCAAGTAGGGATCGTTCTAGACCGGGGATTAACTAGGGATGCTAATCAATGTGAAAAAGACTCAAAAACACTAAACTAAACTCTATAGACTCTAAACTGACTTTAAACACTCAAAACAGTAAAAAACAATAAAAAAGACTCAATTCTAGACCTAACAAGTGAATTGGACGAAAATCAACTTAATTGACTCAAAAGACTAAAAGAAAACAGATTTAGACTCTAAAAACACAATTTAAGAGCAAGGGGGTTTGTTTTGACGAAATTGAATTTAAAACAGAAACTTGTAATAAAACTTTGAACAAAAACAGATTGTGATGAAATTGAATGATGAGAAACTAGTTAAAGGGGTCCTTATCCACACATGAACATATGCATACAATTTGATTCCCAGTTATGACTTCAACAAACGATGAATGACAATGCTCCAAATTAATTGTATTGAACTAATTAATTCTCAAATTTCCCATAGATTCATTGAATTGAATGGGATACGCATCGCAACCAAATTATTGTTCATCAAAGTCCTTAACTATGGAATACGCATGACAGAGACCTTCAATAAAGATCATTAAGTTCAATGGAAATCATAAGCATCGACTAGGCATTCATAACTGACGGGGTTTTAAACCCGCACAAATTTAACCCTCTTTTTGACAGTTGTAGTAAAGATGTAAGTAGGGTATCGTTCTAGGCCGGGGATTAGGAGGGATTGCTAATCTACTCTAAATTAATTTAAAAATATTAAATAAGACTCAAAAACACAAAACTAAAATCAAAACACTTAACTAAAATAACTCAAAATAAAACTAACAAATAAACTAAAACAAATCAAAAGACTCAAAACAACTCAAGACTCTAGAAAATACAAACTAAGCTAAAAATTCGAAACACACTAAAAATGACTCAAAATAATGAAAACAATTTAAAATAAAAACTAGAAAATTAATTAGACGGAATTTAAATTAAAAGATTAAAATAAATAAAAACTAACTAAATAAATAATTTAATAATGGGGGGGTTTGGTTTTGGTGAGATTGAATTTAAAACTTAAATAACTTATAAAATGACAAAAACATAAAATTAAAAATGAACAGATAGGCGACGGATTGGCTAGAGGGTTTTTCTCCACACAAGACACATATGCAATCTAAATTGACCTTCAGTTGTTCTTTCAATAAGTTGTAAATCTCAATACTCCAGATTAATTAGGTACGCTTAAATTAACCTTCAGATTTTCCTTAAGTTATTGAATTGGATGAACAGCATACAACAACTCAAATTATTCCCCAAAAGTTCCCTACGTGAACAGCACAATAGAGATACAATTAAAGATCATTATGTTCTATGAAAATCATAAGTGTTGACAAGGCATTCGTAACTATGAACAGCATGATACGTTTGCCAGGAATTTACTTAACGCGATTGTGTATAACAACCTTCACTACTCATGAATATAAGTTCATAACGATTAGGTGAAATTCACTTATATTCTAGCACCAAATTCATGCATGCAAACTAAGTATGCATCCTTAATCGACATACACAAATAAGTTATCAATCAAGCAGTTAAGCAAATTAAATCACAACTCAGAAATCACAACTGAAGGTAATCAATTCAAATTACAAATATAATCATGGCTTTGAATTAACCTCTAGCCAACACAAATTAATTACACATTATTTATAAATTAAAACAGAAATAAAAATAAAAGTTTGGAGGATTAAACCGAAACGGGGATAAAGGGTTTCTGTGCTTGCTGCCACTTGGCAGCTCCTCCAACTTTGTGCCGCTTGCTCCTGGCAGTGTAGCTGTGCGCCACTGTGCTTCTTTCCAAGTCTCTCGGTTTTTCTTCAGGATCCTGCGCCGCAAGCACAGCTGCCAAGGCAGCGTCCTTTTCTTTCTCACGCTGCTTGGCTCCGCCTGGCAGCTTCAAGCTGCCTCTTTCTCCGTGTCAGTCTCTCCCTCAAAACCGAAGAGCAGTCCCCTACAAGACTTCTGTTCAGGCCTCCAATCCGAGGCTTCCTTTTTATTCTTTTTTTTTTTATTTCTTATCTTCGCTCCCGAGGAGCTCGATGCTCCCTCCTCACTGCGACTTCTGTTTTTTCCCCCTTCTCTTTGATTTCTCCGCTTTTATTTTCTCTTTCCAACCCTTTGCCTTCAGCTCTGTGTACCCCAATTCCTTTTTTTTATTCCATCCACCGAATCAAGGCCCCGAGTGCTTTCCTCTCTGCTCTCCACCGAATTGCTTTCATCATTTTCCTTTTATTCCTTTGACTTGCTGCCAAACACACACAACATATTAAATTTATATAAAAATAAAAATAAAAATATAAAAATATATATATATATATATATTTTTCCAAAAGATAAGTTCAATTCAACAGGTAAGATAGTTTAGACGAATTTAGCACTTAAAATTTCACTTATTCTATTTTTATTTTCTAAGCTTGATAAATTCATAAAACATAAAAATAACGTAAATAGCTAAAAATATAACGAACTAACTAAGAAAAGATGAGTGAATTTGATATAAAAATATATATAAATATGATCCGATCAAATACCCCCACACTTAGCTTTTGCTAGTCCTCGAGCAAAACAAAAAAAACAAGAACAAGTAATAACATGAAAAACATTAGCTTCCCCCTATGTGACCCTCATAGAATTTCATTCGAGAACATAAATCAGCAAGAACCATAGCTAGCACCAAACAAGCTAATTCAAGCTCATCTTCCTTATTCAAATATTAGCAGTAATCTTTAAATCATCCTTGAGTGTAGTGTGTGAGATAGCCATGCTAATGCAATTTCAAGTTTTTATTTATTTATTTTTTTTTTAAATCATCATATGCAAACCAGCAACCTTCTCACGGGATATGCACTCAATCACACATGTGTTTAGTTTTAATGTGTTTCGCTCAAAGAAACAAATGTGAAAGATTTACCATAAGCTTGCATAAAAATCACTTCTCCACAATCATAATTGCAAAACTTAAATCAAGAGGACTTTTATTGGATGTAATGAGGCTTAGGGATAGGGCTATTGAAACGAAAGAATAGGAAAACACAAGTTCCAAGCTACATCGCAAGCGATTCTTTTGTTGAGATTTATAAGAACTCAAACTTTCCAACGATTCTTTTAACACCTCCAACCACACCCTTAAACTGAAACTTTAAACTTTTTATTTTCTTTTCTTTGAATACAATCTTTCTTTTCTTTTTCTTTTCTTCTCTTTTCTCAAATTTTTTTTTTTTTTTTTTTTAAAAACAAATATGAAATACCCCCACACTTATTCTTTTGCCAAACTCATTCCAAGTACTTCACAAACATTTCTCATAAGACAATCTCAAATTGCTCGCTTGGAAAGGGTAAGGAAACATGTTTTGAGGTATAAGGGTAGACATATCTGGTGATAAGAAATAAACGGCTCAACAAAATGGCTCAAATTGGCAATCTAATGATATCATTATTCTTTGGGAAAACATGCTTATTTGGGCCATGGTGGTAAACCTAATGCCTCTATCATTTTCAAGTTCATGCAATCAATGACAAATATTTCGAAAGATCGTTACGCAAGTTCTAGAGATGCATCTCACATAAGTTCATCACACATGAAAGAATAGGAGTGTATGAAAAATGCACACACTTTCAATAGGCTCAAAAACTCACATAGGATGTATATGGTCACTAAATTCACATATGAAGCTTTAAATCATGCTTTAGTTTCACATCAACAAGGCTATGTGCATTTGGTTTTTCAAAGATGATCAAACATGTACAATACTAACAAGAGAATAAGGAATTTCATACAACACATGTTAACTAAGTTCTTGATAATCATGGTTCAAATTTCATCCAGTTATATCATTGGGTCGGGAAACTAATAAAAATCTAATTTAAAACCATAAGGAAAACAAGACAATATTTTTGGATTTTTTAAATTTTTTCGAGAAAAATTAAATAAAACACAAAACTCCGGAAAAAAAAAAATTAAGTAAAACACAAAGCTAATTAAGAAAACAAAAAGCAATAACATGGAAACAAATGAAACCAGTTCAAAGTCGAAGGTACAAAAATGTTCAATTTGGTCATTATTTTATACTTGATACCCCCACACTTAAACTAGACATTGTCCCCAATGTCATAAAACAAAAATATGCAAATAAAAATAAAATGAATAAATAATACGAAACAAAATAAAGAAAAGGGACTGAAAACTTCCCTAATTTACAGAAAACCAAGCGATGACCCCCAAGCGTAAATTTTGAAATCAACTTCAAGGGTGGAAATAACCAAACGTTCCTGCAAAGAAAAGAAATAAATCAGTTAAGCACGCAAGCAAAATATAGAAAAATGCAAACGAAAATTGAAAATGAAAATAAAAGATAACGAAAAGAACTAATAGGTGGTCATTGGTCATGATTGTTGATTTTCCACAGCTTTCATCTTGAACTGGATGGGCCTTCTTCTTGCAAGTGCTCCTCAGCTTAGTTGAGGATGAATCAGCACGTTGTCTCCACATGCTTCAAGTAGTCCGGTTTCCACGCAGGTGTGGCATCTTCTTGAACTCTTGGATCAACCCAGACTCATCTGCTCTTGGGTGCACCTCAGACTCCTCCTGCTTCGTCTGTGAGGTACTTTTGTTTTTGAAGAAGTACCTCAACACAGGTTTATTTTTGAAGTGTGTTGGGAGGGGTCTGAGATGAGTACTCGAGAGCAAGACTAGGTAAGCAATCAGGATCTCACTTTCTCCACGTTCCTCAGATGAAGGAGAGGAGAAAGCATGATATGAGATACTTTTGCTTTTAACCTTTTTGATATGAAATACTTTTGCTCTGGATGATTTGTTTTCTGGGGTGATCCAAGGGATGAAGAACACTGAATAACTCGAAAGCTTTCTTTGGGAAGACATTATCGGAGATGAAGAGAGGAAGAGAGGTTGAGAGGGTGTGAAGGTGTGCCCTTGATGTGGAAGGCGAATGTCGAGACTTATAGAAATTTTTCTTCCTCAACCGGAACTATTCCCTCACTATTTGTTGCCAGCCGGTGGATGTATGAACAGTGCCCGTTACGCGCTTTCTGACAAAGCGTCCGTAAATTCCGCAAGGCTGACGGTGCAGGTGACGAGTGACGACAAATTGGAATGATGATCTTTTGAAAACCGGGGTTCAAATCCGGGTGCGGCTCGTGGTTTTCACAACGCTCCAAGCTGCACGTGAGAGCGACGACAAAACTGGAAAAGCTGAAGCCACGTGATTGCTGAGTCAAGCCCAGCTTTTGAGAAAGGAAACAGCTCTTTTGAGACAGGACTCCGGCATTTGAGAAAGGAGCGTCCAGCTTTTCCGATTTGCGTGAGGACGCGTCTTCACCTCTGAGGAGCGGGCACTCTTCATTTTCTTCTTTTTATAGAGGCGCTAATTCTGCTTCACCTCACACTTGAACTGCCATAAACACTCTCTCCTCTTGCACTTCTGCAACTTACTCCTTCCTTGCACTTCTGCAACTTACTCATTCCGCTTCAGCAATCTTAATCTTTCTGAACTCTTTTCTTCCTCAACCCCCTCTAAAAATGTCTTGCCCTTCCGACCGTCGCCTAAACTTGAATGTCGGGGAAGACGATGACTCGTCTTCTCCGAACAACATTTGGAATCCGTCCTTCATATCCCCCAATGGTCCTCTTACAGTCGGGGACACAATGATGAGGAATGAAATCACCGCTACGGTGATTGCCAGAAATCTGCTCACTCCAAGGGACAATAGGATGCTATCTAGGCGGTCGGACGAGCTGGCTGTTCAGGAATCTCTTGCCCTCAGCGTCCAAAGTGCAGGCTCAGTTTCAAACATGGGCCAGCGCTTGCTTGCCAGATCTCGTCAGGTGGAGTCGCTGATGGCGGAGGTGGCCAGTCTTCTGCAGGAAGTCAGAGGACTCAGGCACGAGAACAAGGAGTTGCATATGCTTGCAACTAGTTACTCGACCAGCATGAAGAGGAAGCTGGACCAGCTGCAGGAGTCAGACGGTCGGATCCAGAGTGATCATGAAAGGTTCATGGCGTTACTCCCGAGGTTTATGTTGCCTTCGTCCTCTGGAGTAGCACCAAGCGTTCCGGCTCCGGAGATTCCAACTCTGGCACTTCGTCTTCCCGGAGCTCCGTCGACTTCTCAGGCACCACCTGACCAATGACCAATGAACACAATTAGTTTTTCGTATTATTGTAAAATATTTAAGCTTTCAAGTTTATTTAATTATATAAGTATATATATATATATGTATTTTATTTTTTTTTCATATGAATGTTTTTTTTTTTTTAGAGCTTTTCTACGGCAATCAATGTAAATAAATATTTTTTTTTTTTTAGGTTTATATGAATGTTTATATTTTTTTTTAAGTTTAATCTACCACCACAAATATCACAACTAAATAAACAAAATAAAATGAAAGCAGTAAAGAGAAGGGTTTAGGAATGCAAATCTGGTTGTGGGTGATTCCTAGGCCTCCCTTCTTTATTCAACTGCATGGATTTATCCTTGAACGGACAGTGGTATTTGAAATGATCCGACAACGGTCTAAGTTCTAATGACGGTGCCTGAATCATCAAAATTAAATTGTTAGTATAAAACAAAATTAAAAATGGAGAAGATGGCTTACTTTCTTTTTCAAACTCAATCACAAACACAACGTCTCCAAAAGTCTCAGGGACTTTGAACTTAGCCAGATTGCATATGATGATTGTGGCTTGTCCCGTTTCCTCAATCTCAACTTCTAGGGCCTTTGTTGTCTCATGCACAGCCTCTTTGATATGTTCAACATATTCTCCGGCCACTTCCTTTTCTGGAATTTTTGGAAAGGTGTCCAAGATGCCTTTCTTCCCCTCATCTTTCGTGGATTGCATGAACCTTGCCGTGCCTTGTGCATCCGCCTCCTCTTCGAGCAGTAGCAATTCATCCATGGGCTCATCTTCAACCATTTGTTCTTGAATTTGTTCCATGCATTCTGCATTCTGCCCAAATTGATTGTTCCACTCAGCCAACTCCTTTGCTTGATAGAAATCCTCAATTGGTTGCCAAAATGCGTCTTGTTGAAATGGTTGAGCTTCCCTACCCTGCTCCAAAGAATTTAGTTGCTGAATAACTTCTTTATAATAATTTGATATACCTGAATTTGGATGTGAAGGTTGAGGGGGAGGTTGTGGTGGAGACTGTGGTGGTGCACATGGCCATTGATAGAACTCCTCTGACGGCTGTAGTTGTTCTTCTTTTTGTGAGCCCTGCGTCAAAGAAATGAGTCCATCAAGAATTTCATTATAATTCATGGGCATATTTGAATTCGATTGGAATTGCTGTGGGGGAGGTTGTGGTAGTTGCATAGGTTTTGAATAAAACTCCTCATATGGCTGCCAATTTGCTTCATGTTGAACTTGTTGAGCTTCCCACCACATAGAATTGGAATGATCTTGCCCACCATATGTAGGGACACTTTGCATTGTAGACCTTCCGGCATTCTGAGACAATTGAGAAGTAAGATTTGCCAATTGAGCGTGAATGCTAGCAAAATCCATGACTTACTTCTCTAGTACCTTAAATCAAAGAAAAAGAACTAAATCAAATATCAAAAGTAAAATACATAAACACAAATAAAAAAAATACAACAAAAACACAAATATATAAAAATAAACACAAACAAAAATAAAGGGATTAGCAAAGTTGCTAATCCCCGGCAACGGCGCCAAAAATTTGACGGGGTTTTAAACCCGCACAAATTTAACCCTCTTTTTGACAGTTGTAGTAAAGATGTAAGTAGGGTATCGTTCTAGGCCGGGGATTAGGAGGGATTGCTAATCTACTCTAAATTAATTTAAAAATATTAAATAAGACTCAAAAACACAAAACTAAAATCAAAACACTTAACTAAAATAACTTAAAATAAAACTAACAAATAAACTAAAACAAATCAAAAGACTCAAAACAACTCAAGACTCTAGAAAATACAAACTAAGCTAAAAATTCGAAACACACTAAAAATGACTCAAAATAATGAAAACAATTTAAAATAAAAACTAGAAAATTAATTAGACGGAATTTAAATTAAAAGATTAAAAATAATAAAAACTAACTAAATAAATAATTTAATAATGGGGGGGTTTGGTTTTGGTGAGATTGAATTTAAAACTTAAATAACTTATAAAATGACAAAAACATAAAATTAAAAATGAACAGATAGGCGACGGATTGGCTAGAGGGTTTTTCTCCACACAAGACACATATGCAATCTAAATTGACCTTCAGTTGTTCTTTCAATAAGTTGTAAATCTCAATACTCCAGATTAATTAGGTACGCTTAAATTAACCTTCAGATTTTCCTTAAGTTATTGAATTGGATGAACAGCATACAACAACTCAAATTATTCCCCAAAAGTTCCCTACGTGAACAGCACAATAGAGATACAATTAAAGATCATTATGTTCTATGAAAATCATAAGTGTTGACAAGGCATTCGTAACTATGAACAGCATGATACGTTTGCCAGGAATTTACTTAACGCGATTATGTATAACAACCTTCACTACTCATGAATATAAGTTCATAACGATTAGGTGAAATTCACTTATATTCTAGCACCAAATTCATGCATGCAAACTAAGTATGCATCCTTAATCGACATACACAAATAAGTTATCAATCAAGCAGTTAAGCAAATTAAATCACAACTCAGAAATCACAACTGAAGGTAATCAATTCAAATTACAAATATAATCATGGCTTTGAATTAACCTCTAGCCAACACAAATTAATTACACATTATTTATAAATTAAAACAGAAATAAAAATAAAAGTTTGGAGGATTAAACCGAAACGGGGATAAAGGGTTTCTGTGCTTGCTGCCACTTGGCAGCTCCTCCAACTTTGTGCCGCTGCTCCTGGCAGTGTAGCTGTGCGCCACTGTGCTTCTTTCCAAGTCTCTCGGTTTTTCTTCAGGATCCTGCGCCGCAAGCACAGCTGCCAAGGCAGCGTCCTTTTCTTTCTCACGCTGCTTGGCTCCGCCTGGCAGCTTCAAGCTGCCTCTTTCTCCGTGTCAGTCTCTCCCTCAAAACCGAAGAGCAGCCCCCTACAAGACTTCTGTTCAGGCCTCCAATCCGAGGCTTCCTTTTTATTCTTTTTTTTTATTTCTTATCTTCGCTCCCGAGGAGCTCGATGCTCCCTCCTCACTGCGACTTCTGTTTTTTCCCCCTTCTCTTTGATTTCTCCGCTTTTATTTTCTCTTTCCAACCCTTTGCCTTCAGCTCTGTGTACCCCAATTCCTTTTTTTTATTCCATCCACCGAATCAAGGCCCCGAGTGCTTTCCTCTCTGCTCTCCACCGAATTGCTTTCATCATTTTCCTTTTATTCCTTTGACTTGCTGCCAAACACACACACAACATATTAAATTTATATAAAAATAAAAATAAAAATATATAAATATATATATATATATATATTATTTTCCAAAAGATAAGTTCAATTCAACAGGTAAGATAGTTTAGACGAATTTAGCACTTAAAATTTCACTTATTCTATTTTTATTTTCTAAGCTTGATAAATTCATAAAACATAAAAATAACGTAAATAGCTAAAAATATAACGAACTAACTAAGAAAAGATGAGTGAATTTGATATAAAAATATATATAAATATGATCCGATCAATAACTATGGAATACGCATGTTAATCCAACCTAGGGTTTACTAAACATAATCGTGACTAGCGACCTTTACTACTCATGAATATAAGTTCATAACGATTAGGTGAAATTCTCTTATATCCTAGCATCAAGTTTAGGCATGCAAATTAAGTGTCAACCCTCAACCCACATACATAAACAAGTTCTTAATCAAAACAGAAAAGTAAACCACATCCATAGTTCATGAATTCATAACTGGAGTAAATCAAATCATAACCAACATATGTCCATGGCTTCAAATTCGCCTCTAACTAAAAAGAAATTAGTTTCACATGTTTAACATAATTGAACAGCAAGTTAAATTAATGATCGGATCATATTTATATACATTTTTATATCAAATTCACTCGTCTTTTCTTAGTTAGTTCGTTATATTTCGAGCTATTTACGTTATTTTTATGTTTTATAAGAATTTATCAAGCTAAGAAAATAAAAATAGAATAAGTGAAGTGTTAAGTAATAAATTCGTCTTAACTATCTTGCTTGTTGAATAGAACCTATTATTTGGAAAATAATATATATTTATATATATATATATATATATATATTTAAATATATATATATATATTGTGTGTGTGTGATTTCAAGCTGGCAAGCACATGGAATAAAAGAAAGCATGCGGACAGAAAACGGTGGAGGGAGCCAAATGATGGCCATTTTAGACCAGTCCAAGGGGCAGCAAGTCTGGGGACCATTGAGAAAAAGAAAAAAAATAAAATAAGGAGAAGGAGGGAGCTTCTTGGGAGGGCAGCGCATAAGCTGCCAGAATATATAGGAGACCGAGAAGAGGCGCACAGGTGCGAGGTGGAAGAAGAGGAAACGAAATTGGGAGCTGCCAATTGGCAGCTTGGAGAGGTGCTGAAAAACAGAAGAAGAGCCTCGGGAGTGACGGACGGAAATCAAGGTGTGAGAGGGGGCAGCGAGAAGCAAAAGGGAGGCACGGACAGGGCAGCAGACGGGAAAGAAAAAGCCAAGGCTGCCTTTGCAGCGCTGAGAGGAAAGGAGGCAGCGGAGCTGCCTTGGAAAACAGAAGCAAAGCTGCCTTTGCAGCTTGAGGGCAGCGCCCATTTCAGTGAGCAAAATAACAAGCAGCAGCGCATAAACTGCCTCTTGGCAGCTAGCTTAGGAAGACCGCTTGCGGAATAAAAACATGTCAGCAAGTCTTGCACAGGAACCAACGGTGCAAACTGCACAGAAGGCAGCCAATCAAAGAAACAAATCTGTGCTCTCCTCATTTCGGTTTAATCTCTCCAAACTTATTTTATTTTCTGTTTTAATTTATAAATAATGTGTAACTAATTTTGTTTTGGCTAGAGGTTAATTCAAAGCCATGGATATATTTGTAATATGAATTGATTACCTTCAGTTGTGATTTCTGAGTTGTGATTTAATTTGCTTAACTGCTTGATTGATAACTTATTTGTGTATGTTAATTAAGGATGCATACTTAATTTACATGCATGAATTTGATGCTAGAATATAGGTGAATTTCACCTAATCGTTATGAACTTATATTCATGAGTAGTGAAGGTTGCTATCCACAATCGTGTTAAGTGAATTCTTGGCAGGAGTATCATGCTTTTCATAGTTACGAATGCCTCGTCAGTACTTATAGTTTTCACAAAGCTTAATGATCTTTGATTGTATCTCTATTGTGCTTTTCACGTAGGGGACTTTTGGGGAATAATTTGAGTTGTTGTATGCTGTTCATCCAATTCAATAACATAAGGAAAACTTGAAGATTAAAAAAGTGCTGTTCACGGTTAATCTGGAGTATTGAGATTTACAATTTATTGAAAGAACAACTGAAAATCAATTTAGATTGCATATGTGTCATGTGTGGAGAAGAACCCTCTAGCCAGTCCGTCGCCCATCCGTTCACTTTTATTTTATGTTTTTGTCAATTCTGTAATTTATTTAAGTTTAAATTACTTCTCATCAAAACCAAACCCCCCCTCCCCATTATTAAATTATATTATTTAGTTGGTTTTCATTATTTTTAGTCTTTTAATTCGATTTCCGTCCATTATAGTTCCTAGTGTTTATTTAATTTGTTTTCTTTGTTTTGAGTCATTTTTGTGTGTTTTGAATTATTAGAGTTTTTAGCTTAATTTTGTATCCTTGAGTCTTGTTTAATATTTTTAAATTAATTTAGAGTAGATTAGCAATCCCTCCTAATCCCCGGCCTAGAACGATACCCTACTTACATCTATACTACAATTGTCAAAAAGAGGGTTAAATTTGTGCGGTTTTAAAATCCCGTCAATTAAACATGAAAACAGAAACAAGAGAAGAAAGAACTCTAGACACTCCCATGGTGGCAGATGGCATGCGCAAGGTTTCTTCATTCCTTTAGACTGCACGACACTACTCCTTCTCTCCTCCAACGGTGGCGGCACAAGGTGGTTGTCTGTGGTGGTGTGAAGGTGGTGCGGCAAGAGTGTGTATGGTTGTGGACGGTGGCTGAATGTGGTGTGGAATGGTGGCTTGCGGCAGAATTGAATTAGGGAGTATGAAGCATGAAAACCTGCGGCAAAGATTAATACATATATATATAGGCACCACAAACCCTAGGTCAATCAGATTAGGGCTTGGACTTAGCATAAGTGAGGGACTAGGGCCCCTAGGTGCTGCAGGAATTGTAAGTCCACAAAGGAAAAGGTTTATGGCCCAATTAACCCAAATCCACAAGGAAAAGGGCCAAATAAATCAGAAGGGTTCTAGGCGCCACTTTTGTAGGAAATCTGTTTTAGGCTTCTAGAAAGAACATTTCAGCATGTTTTTAGGAAAGACAAGACATGAAACACAAGGCATGTCTTTAGGAATGGATAAGGCCTTCTAGAAGAGACAAGACATGGAACATGACATAAAACATGACATGAAACATGTAGCATGTTTTATGGAACATGTTTGAATAATGTTGGATAAGATAAGGATATGGATAATGTTTTGGATAATGTTCCACCTTTCTTGCACTTTCCTTATCTTCTTTGTCTCAAACTTGTTTCATCATCTTTAAAACTGATTCTTAGCTCCTTTTAGCTCCAAATTCGTCCATCCATGGTGCTCCATATGCATGTACTCCATTTAAGCTCAATTTAGCTCTAAAATGCACCAAAACGCACTTTCTTGCTTCACTTGCCATTTGGACCTACAAACACACGAAAATAGCTTAAATCACTATAATAAACGATAACTAACTACGTAAGTGCAAGAAAACATGCTAACTAAGTAGCATAAATATGCTCCTATCAAATTCCCCCACACTTAGCTTTTTCTAGTCCTCGAGCAAAACAAAGAAACAAAAACATAACCTGAACCTTCCAACGTTCGCCTCAGGGATTTCCAATGGTACATAACATGCTAAAGATCATTACTCCCACAGATTTTTAGTCATCCCTACTCTTGAGCAAATACTTAATCATAGTTACCATTCACTAGCTCACATTTAACCGTTTAAAACAACATTATGAACATAGTAACTTGCCTTAGAGAATCAACTCAATTCCTCACCAGATACACTCTTATTTTCACACAGATTTTCTAACTACACTCCCTACACTAGGTATATGTGAGAAGATTGATGTAAACATGAAAACGAACACTCACATATGTTATAACAACGGAAGCACTTTTCTGCAATTATTAAGCATGTATAGATATGATCTCATGAACGAAATGCTACTACTTAGACGCGAGAACCAGGGACACCATATGCTCAAACCAATCCCAAACTCCACATACTGAAATACATGACACTCAAGATTGAAGTTAAGGGTTGTAATGGGGCTAAGGGGTATTGGTTAACAAAGAAAGGTTGAGGATAAACAAAAGTTCTTAAAGCGATAGCAAACAAGTAATGAAATTGGCAGAAAATCACTTAGACACACAAGGGGATGAAATACACAATTCTTAGGGTCTAATTCAACTTTTTGGACCCTTTCTTCAATAACCAACACTTGTGAGTTCTTTCTCACTTATTTTGAACTCTTTTTCATTCTTTTCACATTTTTTTTTCTTTTTCTTTTCTCGTGCCCAATTCATGTTTTTGGCACACAATCACACACATAAGTTCCTTCCCCCACACTTGTTTTTCTGCATAAGAACAATCAAAAGGAATTCATTCTAAGTCATGTTCACTATGCTTTAAGAACAAAGGCATGGATGGTCCTATTCTAGGCTAGGTAGGGATAACGTGGGTTAACAAAGAACATAGTCTAAAGAAGGCTCAACGGGGCTTAAACCTACAGTACAATATGCAAAGGTTTAGGCCTTTTGGCTCTGGGTTTAACTAAATAACTTCATCTTGTTACGTGTTATGCATTCAATTTTATGCTTTGAATGAAACGGGTATGAGTTCTAATATTTGGAACTAAATGATGAAACGTCTTCTAAGTAGTAACCAAGCAAAGAATAATGAGATCATGCAACGACTTTAGAAAACAACAAATGCACAGATTATTAACTCTCCAAAGAACGTTAAAGGCTCAAGTCTCTCAGGGTTGTAGCGTTAGTTTAAGTTTCTTCCTTCAAGCATGTTACAAAAACTAATTTTTTTTCTTTTGATTACATGTGATTTCATGAACTATAATTACAACTAAGCATAAACCAAAGAGTATATCAAACTTTCATCCATGTTTGTAACTTTCTTTAACCGTTATGCAAATAAAAACCAAATCCTAATCATTGTGTTGGAAGGTACCCTAAGACACAAAAACGACTCTTTTCGGTATTTTTCTAACTTTTTCGATTTTTCTTGTTTTTTCTGTTATATGACACTAAAATACATCAAAACACACTTAAAACACTTAAAACAGTGAGAAACAACATTAGAAGTGATAGGTGATAAAATCCGACGAATTTCATTCAAAAACAGCTTGTTTATCCCCCCACACTTAAACCAAACATTGTCCTTAATGTTTCAAACATAGATTCACACAAATACAATCAAATAACCCAACTAGTAAACATAACACAAATGGCAAAGTAAAAGCAATAAAGAGAAGGGTTAGGGAGGCAAATCTGGGTTTGGAGTGAAAATTCCTTCGTTATCTTGTTTCAACACATGGGTTGCCTCCCAAGAAGCGCTTGCTTTAACATCTTCCAGCCGGACGGTACCTCCGGTTAAGCTTGAATAGGCCCCACGGCATGGAGGGGTACATCCTCCACGACATGCTCCTCAAATGTCTCGTGCATTGGGTCTATGTATGGCAGTGGATAGTGATGCTCCCAGATTGTGGTATTGAGCTTCCCAACGTCAAAGTAAACACTCTCACTATCACGGATTCGATTTGGTACCCGCACCACAGAACACAATAACCTATTAGTTGAAATAGGAATTCGAATTAGAGGAGGAGGCTTACCAATGCATTTAGACGAAGACTCAAAAGGGGCAGCAAAGGTGGTGCTCTCGGCCTGTTTCTTATGTTCCACGCGATGATGCTTCTAGGTACATCTTTGTTGAGTGGTGTGGATGAATGTTCCTACCCTAAATTTTTAATCACATCTATGGCAAAATAAGAACGAACATCATTAGGATTTTTAATAGATTCAGGAACTTTGAATTTAATCAATTCACCACCAAACTCCATTGTTAACTCTCCCTTAGCCATATCAATCTTGGTTTGGGCTGTCTTCATGAAGGGTCTCCCTAATAAGATCGGCAATGGGGTAGAATAGAAAGAATCCTCCATGTCAAGAACGTAGAAGTCCGCTGGAAAAATCAAATTACCAACCTACACCAAAACATCTTCCAAAACACCCTTTGGATATGCATTAGAATGATCAACTAATTGGATAATCACACCATCGTTTTTAAGCTCACCTAAGTTCATAGATGCATAAATAGAGTATGGCATAACATTAATCGAAGCCCCTAAGTCTAACATGCATTGTTCAAACTTAGTATTGCTAATAACGCACGGAATTGTAAAACTACCCGGATCTTTGCATTTAGGGGGTAATTTCCTTTGTAACATGGTAGAAACATTCTCACTTACTTGAACCACCTCTTTGTTTGAAATCCTTCTCCTTGTTGTACAAATTTCTTTTAAAAACTTAGCACACCTCGGGACTTGCTTAATTGCATCAATGAGCGGGATATTGACTTGAACTTTCTAGAATGTCTCTAGAATATCCTTCTCGGCTTCTTCCTTCTTTGATTGCCTAAACCTGCCAGGAAAGGGCACATTCAATGGAATAGAACTTGAAAAATTTGAATTTGGACTTACCTTGGTGGTTTGGGACGGCTTAAAAGTGCTAGATGGTTGCGGCAAATGTGAATCCTTCAATGCCGTGGGTTGTGCTCCCTGGGCTTCTTCTTGCAACAACTTGTCCTCCTTTTCTTGACTTGATTTGGATGAGTTTGGATTGGTTCCAACCTGTTTACCACTTCTCAACATGATTGCATTGACGGTTTCAAAGCCTCCTTTAGGATTCACAACGGTTGAACTAGGCAATTTGCCTTGTTCTCTAATCTGCCCCATGAATTTCGCTATTTGCCCCATTTGCTTTTCCAAGTTATCCACCCTTTTGTCTTGGATTTACCTCTTTGTTTTGATTTTGTACTTCCTACGTCAAAGTAGTAAGTAACTTAACAATTTGATCATTATCCAAAGACATACCTGAGTTTGTTAGGGCAGATTGCAATTGGGTTTGATTGGGGACGAATGGCTTTGTATAAAAGCCCGGTGGTTGCTGCCTAAATCCTCCTTGTTGTTGGGGTTGTTGAGGCTCCCTCCACTTGAAATTTGGATGGTCCTTTCACCCCGGATTGTAGGTGTTTGAATATGGATCATGGCGTGGCTGATTTTGGCTCCCAAAACCCATAGCATTGGTAGATTCCCACCCTCCATTCTCAATCAATTGAGGGCATTGATCATTGGCATGTCCTTGCATAGAACACACACCACAAACACTTGGTCCATGTATCTTCATTCCGTCAGCCATCTGAGAAACAATAAAAGTAAGGTTAGCTAATTGGGATTGAATATCGGGCATAGAACTTACCTCATTCACTTGTGGCCGTGGGGCATCTCTCTGTCCAAGTCCTTCGTATTGTTGTGAATTCAACGCTCGGTTGTCAATTAAAGTCTTGGCAGCCATGGGTGTTTTGTCAACCAACGCACCCCCCGCTGCGGCATCTAGCATTTGTCGTTCAATTGGAAGAGGTCCTTCATAAAAGTATTGCAATAAAAGTTCTTCTTTCATTTGGTGTTGAGGACATGAAGCGACAAGAGCCTTGAAACGCTCATAGTAGGCCGGAAAAGACTCCCCTTGTTGTTGTTGAGTGCCACTGATTTTCTTCCTCAAGAGAATGACTCTCGAGGTGGGGAAGAACTTCTCCAAAAACGCCATCTTCATGCTTTCCCAAGAAGTGACCGTTCCGGGTGCTAATTCGTAGAGCCAATCCTTAGCCTTTTCCAAAAGTGAGAATGGAAAAGCCTTCATCATTAGAATGTTCCCATCGACATTGATGGGTGTCATGCTCAGACAAACCACCTCGAACTCCTTGAGATGCTTGTTGGGATCTTCCATGGACAGCCCCTGGTATTTTGGAATGTGGTGCAACAAGCTTGACTTCAACTCGAACTCAACGGTCTTGCCTTGGGCAGCCGCGGGGTATTGAATGCATAATGGTGCGGCATTGGCCAACCCCGAGGCCGAGAGCTCCTTAATTGTACGATTTTCCGCTGCCATAACTTCTTCTACTTCTTCAAATTCAGATTCGGCCTCTGAACTTGATGTGAAAATTAGATTGACACTCAAATTAAACCCTATGGATGACAATTGTAGTATATGAGCAAATAGGGATCGTTCTAGACCGGGGATTAACTAGGGATGCTAATCAATGTGAAACTGACTCAAAAACGTAAAAACACAATATAAGACACTAAACTAGACTCAAAGAATGCAAAACTAGAGTTTAAAACACTAAAACAAAGCAAAAGACTCAAAACAGCCCAGAAACACTCAAAACTGCCTCAAAATCACTTTCTGGGCAGTTTTGAGCACAAACACAATTTTTGACGAAAATTGGTTCTAACTGGACTCCAAACTCCTAGAAACACAATCTAAATGTATTTCTAGCTAATCTAACACTTTAAAATAAATGGGGGATTGGTTTTGACGAATTTAGAATTAAAACAGAAACTTGAAAATAAAACAGATTCTAAAACAGATTTCTAATGAATTGAATGGATTGAGAAACTAGTTAGAGGGTTCCTTTTCCACACATGAACATATGCATACAACTTGATTCCCAGTTATGATTTCAATGAACTTATGAATGACGATGCCCCAAATTAATTGTATTGAACTAATTAATTCTCAGATTTCCCTTAATTCATTGAATTGAATGGAATACGCATCGCAACCAAATTATTCCTCATCAAAGTCCCTAACTATGGAATACGCATGATAGAGACATTCAACAAGAATCATTACGCTCAATGGAAATCATAAACAACGACTAGGCATTCATAACTATGGAATACGCATGTTAATCCAACCTAGGGTTTACTAAACATAATCGTGACTAGCGATCTTTACTACTCTTGAATATAAGTTAATAACGATTAGGTGAAATCCCCTTATATCCTAGCATCAAGTTTAAGCATGCAAATTAAGTGTCGACCCTCAACCCACATACATAAACAAGTTCTTAATCAAAACAGAAAAGTAAACCACATCCAAAGTTCATGAATTCATAACTGGAGTAAATCAAATCATAACTAACATATGTCCATGGCTTCAAATTCGCCTCTAACTATAAAGAGATTAGTTCCACATGTTTAACATAATTGAAGAACAAATTAAATTAAACATGAAACAGAAACAAGAAAAGAAAAGAACTCCAAACACTCCAATGGTGGCAGATTGCTTGCGCAAAGCTTTCCCCCTCCTTTGTGGTGCACGGTGCAGGTTCCTTCTCCTCCCAAAGTGGCTGCACACGGTGGTGATGATGGTGGGAAGGTGCGGACAAGGTTGGTGAGTGGTGGTAGGCACGGTGGAAGAATGGTGGAGTGGTTGAATGCTTGCGGCAAGGATGAATTTCTGGGATTTTAATGAATGGGTGCGGAATGGATGAGAGGATGGTGCGGCTGATTTTAATTTCTGAGTGAGTGGGTGATCCTCGTGCGGCACACTTAGGTTAAGAATATATAGACACCCTAAACCCTAGGTTAAATCAGATTAGGGTTTGGATTTCACTTAATTGATGGATTAGGCCCCCTAAGTCTAGCAGAAATTGTAAATCCAATAAGGAGAAGGGTTTATGGCCCAATTAACCCAAATTCACAAGGAATTGGGCTAATTCAATCTGAAATCCAAGGGGAATTAGGACCTAGGGTGCGGCAGGTTTGTAATTGAAAGCTAGGGTTTCTAGAAGGCCTTGCAAGGCAAGGAAGTTGGGCCATCTAGAAGCTAGGGTGCGGCATGCCTTAGGGACTTAGGGATAGGGCTTCTAGAAGCCCAAATCTGGTAGGAATGAGCACAAACCCACGGCAAAGAGAAGAAAACTCTAGAACCTTCCAACTTGTGTCCTCCAATGATTAGGAATCCTTCTAGCACTAGGAAAACATGTTTTTCACCTTGCATGACTTGGAATTCTTCTCCTTCTTCATCTTGGAAACCTTTTCCTTCTTGGACTTGGAAATCTTCTTAGTAGCTGCAACTTGGTGCCATTTGGGGTTTAAGTTTCCTACTCCAAGTAGGAAACCTTGTTCAAGTAGGACTTTCAATATTCTAGGTTTCCCAATCCAACTAGGAAACCCATTTCAATTAGGATTCCCAATTTAGCTAGGATTCCATCTTTCTAAGTACTTTCCTACTTCAACTAGGAAACCTTGCCCAAGTAGGAAACATCATCTTCGAGTCTTCAATTTCGTCCATCCTCATGGCTCCAAGCATATGATCTTCATTCCAAGCTCTAATTTGCTCCAAAAGCTCCAAAATGCTTCCTTTTGCTTATTTTGCCCTTAAAACCTGAAAACACATAAAACTAGCTTAAAAGACTACTTTACTAAGGAAAAACACTATAAATGCACAAGAACAAGCTAAACTAAGGCGCATAAATATGCTCCTATCAAATTCCCCCACACTTAGCTTTTGCTAGTCCTCGAGCAAAACAAAACGAAACAAAGTAAACAAACGAAACAAAACGAGTAAAACACAATCTAAACCTTCCAACAATTGCCTCAGGGATTCCCAATGCACATGACATGTTAAAAATCATCATTCCCACAGATTTTAGCCATCTTTACACTTAAGCACATACTTAATCATAGTCACTACTCACTAGTCCACAAATAACCAATTAAAACGATGTTTTGAATGTAGTAACATGCCTTAGAGAATTTCCTCAATTCCTTACTAGATAAGCACTCAATCTTCACTCAGATTTTCTAACTACACACCCTACACTAGTTATATGTGAGCAGATTGATGTAAATATAAAAACGAATGCTCACATATCTGTATAACAAGAAAAGCATTTTCTGGAGTAAATAACATGTTTAGATATGATCTCATGAATGGAATGCTACTACTTAGATGCGAGAACCGGTGACACCTATATGCTCATACCCAATTCAAACTCCACAAATTGAAACACACAACACTCAAGATTAAAGTCAAGGGTTGTAACGGGGCTTGGGGAGTTGGCTAACAATGAAAGGATAGGGAAAACAAACGTTCTTTAAGCAATAGCAAGCAAAGTAATGAAATAGACTTAGAATTCCAATTAGCATCCAAAAATCAACTTTTAAAGACAAAGGGAAGATTCGAGCAACACTTAGGGCCGAATTTCAATGTTTTGGACCCTTCCTTCAACAACCAACACTTAAGAACTCTTTTTTTATATCTTCTCAACTTCTTTTTTTTTCTTTTCTTTCTCTTGTTTCTTTTCTACTTTTCTATTTCGTGCCTTATTCAAGACTTTGGCACACTCACACAAAACTCACTTCCCCCGCACTTGTTTTCTGCCCACAATGCCCAAAAGGAATTCAACTTTAGTCATGCTTTACTATGCTTCAAGAACAAAGGCATGGATGGTCCTAATCTAGGCTAGGTGAGGATAATGTGGGTTAACAAAGAACATCGGCTAAACAAGGCTCAACGGGGTTAAAACCTACAAAACACAATGACATAGGGAGATATGGCCATTTGGCTATGGTGGTCACTACACAACTTTTATCTTGAATATGTGTCATGCTAATCAATAACATGCTTTGAATGAATTAGGTATGAGTTCTAGTGTTTGGAACTAAATGATGAAACGCCTTCTAAGTAGCAACCAAGCAAAGAATGATGAGATCATGCAACGACTTTAGAAAACAAAAATGCACAGATTATTAACTCTCCAAATAAACGTTTAGGCTCAAGTCTCTCAAGGTTGTAGCGTTAGTTTGAGTGCCTTCCTTCAAGCATGTTACAAAAACTGATTTTTCCTTTATGATTACATGTGAATTCATAAGTTATAACCGCAACCAAGCATAAACCAAAGAGTAAATCAAACTTGCATCCATGTTTACAACTCTCTTTAACAGTCATGCAATTACAAACCGAATCCTCATCATTGTGTTGGAAGGTACCCTAAGACACAATCAAACACACAAAAAAAACTCTTTTTGGGTTTTTTAGAACAATTTTTCAAATTTTTATTGGATTTTCGGATTTTTGAATCAAAACACACTAAAACAGCTTAAAAACACCTAAAAACACTTAAAAACAGCAAGGAACAACATTAGAAGTTATGAGTGATAAAACCCTACGAATTTGCATCAAAACACTTTGGTTACCCCCCCACACTTAAATCAAACATTGTCCTCAATGTTTCAAGCATAGACTCACAAAAACAACCAAATAACACAACTAACAAACATAACGCAAATGGCAAAGTATAAGCAATAAAGAGAAGGGTGAGGAACGCAAATCTGGGTTTGGAGTGAAAGTTCCCTCGTTTCTTGTTTGAACACATGGGTTGCCTCCCAAGAAGCGCTTGCTTTAACGTCTTCCAGCCGGACGGTACCTCCATTTACTTAAATAAACTCCATGGCATGGAGGGGTACATCCTCCACGACATGCTCCTCAAACGTCACGTGCATTGGGTCTATGTATGGTGGTGGATAGTGATGCTCCCAGATTGTGGCATTGGGTTTCCCAAAGTCAAAGTATGCACTCCCACCATCATGGACTCCATTTGGTACCTGCACCACAGAAGGCAATAACCTATTAGTTGAAATAGGAATTGGAATTAGAGGAGGAGGCTTACCAATGCCTTTTAATGAAGATTCAAAATGGGCAGCAAAGGTGGTTTTTTCGGCCAATTTCTTATGCTCCACTCCAATCCCCTCTTCGACGAGGCTTCTAGATACATCCTTCTTGATTGGTACGGATGAATGTTCCTGCCCTAAATTTTTAAGCACATCTATGGCAAAACACGAACGAACATCGTTAGAATTTTTAGCATATTCAGGAACTTTGAATTTAATCAAATCACCACCAAACTCCATTGTTAACTCTCCCTTAGCCACATCAATCTTAGTTTGGGCTGTCTTCATGAAGGGCCTCCCTAAAAGGATTGGCAATGGGGTGGAATAGGGTGAATCCTCCATGTCAAGCACGTAGAAGTCCGCGGGAAAAATCAAATTCCCAACCTGCACCAAAACATCTTCCAAAACACCTTTTGGATATGCATTAGAACGATCGGCTAATTGAATAATCACACCATCGTTTTTAAGCTCGCCTAAGTTCATAGATGCATAAATAGAGTATGGCATAACGTTAATTGAAGCCCCTAAGTCTAACATGGCATTTTCAAACTTAGTATTTCCAATTACGCAAGGAATTGTAAAACTACCCGGATCTTTGCATTTAGGGGGTAATTTCCTTTGTAACATGGCAGAAACATTCTCACTTACTTGAACCACCTCTTTGTTCGAAATCCTTCTCCTTGTTGTACAAAGTTCTTTTAAAAACTTGGCATACCTCGGGACTTGCTTAATCGCATCAAGGAGCGGAATATTAACTTGAACTTTCCGAAAGGTCTCTAGAATGTCCTTCTCGGCTTCTTCCTTCTTTGATTGCCTAAACCTGCCAGGAAAGGGCACATTTAGTGGAATAGAACTAGAAAAAGTCGGATTGGGACTTACCTTGGTGGTGTGGGACGGTTTAGAAGCATTAGATGTACTCGGCAAGGTTGGTTCATCCTTGGCCGTGGGCTTTGCTCCCTGTTTCTCTTCTTGCAGCAACTTTTCATCCTCTTCTTGAATTGATTTGGATGATTTTAGATCGACTCCAACCTGTTTACCACTTCTCAACATGATTGCATTGACAGTTTCAAAGCCTCCTTTAGGGTTAACAACAGTTGAACTAGGCAATTTGCCTTGTTCTCTAATCTGCCCCATGAATTCCGCTATTTGCCCCATTTGCTTTTCCAAGTTATCCACCCTTTTGTCTTGGATTTGCCTCTCTTTGTTTTGATTTTGTACCTCCTGCGTCAAAGTAGTAAGTAACTTAACAACTTGATCATTATTCAAAGACATACCTGAGCTTGTTGGGGCAGATTGCAGTTGGGTTTGATTGGGGTCGAATGGCTTTGTATAAAAACCCGGTGGTTGCTGCCTAAATCCTCCTTGTTGTTGGGGTTGTTGAGGATCACGCCACTTGAAATTTGGATGGTCCCTCCACCCCGGATTGTAGGTGTTTGAATATGGATCATGGCGTGGCTGAGTTTGGCTCCCAAAACCCACGGCATTGGCAGATTCCCACCCTCCATTCTCAATCAATTGAGGGCATTGATCATTGACATGTCCTTGCATCGAGCACACACCACAAACACTTGGTGCACGAATCTTCATTCCCTCGGCCAACTGAGAAACAATAGAAGTGAGGTTAGCTAATTGAGATTGAATATCGGACGAAGAACTTACCTCATTCACTTGTGGCCGTGGGGGGTCTCTTTGTCCAACTCCTTCGTATTGTTGTGCATTATGCGCTCGGTTGGCAATTAGAACTTTTGCAGCCCCCGGAGTCTTATCCACCAACGCACCTCCCGCCGAGGCATCAAGCATTTGGCGTTCCATGGGAAGGAGTCCTTCGTAGAAATATTGAATGAGTAGCTCCTCCTTCATTTGATGCTGTGGACAAGAAGCAACGAGTGATTTAAAACGTTCATAATATGAAGGAAACGACTCACCTTGATTTTGTTGGATGCCACTAATCCGTTTCCTCAAGAGAATGACTCTCGAAGTTGGGAAAAACTTCTCCAAGAAAGCTCTTTTCATACTATCCCAAGATGTAACCGTTCCGGGTGCTAACTCGAAAAGCCAATCCTTAGCCTTTTCCAAAAGTGAGAATGGAAAAGACTTCATCATCAGAATGTTCCCATCGACATTTAAGGGTGTCATGCTCGAACAAACCACCTCGAACTCCTTGAGATGCTTGTTGGGATCCTCCATGGACAGCCCCTGGTACTTTGGAATGTGGTGCAACAAGTTCGACTTCAATTCGAACTCAGCGGTCTTGCCTAGGGCAGCCGGGGGGTATTGAATGCATAATGGTGCGGCATTGATCAACCCCGAGGCCGAGAGTTCTTTAATGGTCCGATTGTCCACTGCCATAACTTCTTCTTCCTCCTCAAACTCAGATTCGGCCTCTGAACTTGAACTAGGTTCACTAGGTTCGGGATGCCTCCTCTTTCTTCTCAAATCACGCTCAAAATCGTCGTTAAAGTCAAAGATTCGTGCATGTACAGTTTGAGAACTCCGCGTCATGCACTAGTACCTAAACCAAGAAAACAAAACAAAATAAGAAACTAGATAAATTAACTAAAACACACGGCAGAAACACAAGGGATTAGCAAGTTTGCTAATCCCCGGCAACGGCGCCAAAATTTGATGTGAAAATTAGATTGACACTCAAATTAAACCCTATGGATGACAATTGTAGTATATGAGCAAATAGGGATCGTTCTAGACCGGGGATTAACTAGGGATGCTAATCAATGTGAAACTGACTCAAAAACGTAAAAACACAATATAAGACACTAAACTAGACTCAAAGAATGCAAAACTAGAGTTTAAAACACTAAAACAAAGCAAAAGACTCAAAACAGCCCAGAAACACTCAAAACTGCCTCAAAATCACTTTCTGGGCAGTTTTGAGCACAAACACAATTTTTGACGAAAATTGGTTCTAACTGGACTCCAAACTCCTAGAAACACAATCTAAATGTATTTCTAGCTAATCTAACACTTTAAAATAAATGGGGGATTGGTTTTGACGAATTTAGAATTAAAACAGAAACTTGAAAATAAAACAGATTCTAAAACAGATTTCTAATGAATTGAATGGATTGAGAAACTAGTTAGAGGGTTCCTTATCCACACATGAACATATGCATACAACTTGATTCCCAGTTATGATTTCAATGAACTTATGAATGACGATGCCCCAAATTAATTGTATTGAACTAATTAATTCTCAGATTTCCCTTAATTCATTGAATTGAATGGAATACGCATCGCAACCAAATTATTCCTCATCAAAGTCCCTAACTATGGAATACGCATGATAGAGACATTCAACAAGAATCATTACGCTCAATGGAAATCATAAACAACGACTAGGCATTCATAACTATGGAATACGCATGTTAATCCAACCTAGGGTTTACTAAACATAATCGTGACTAGCGATCTTTACTACTCTTGAATATAAGTTAATAACGATTAGGTGAAATCCCCTTATATCCTAGCATCAAGTTTAAGCATGCAAATTAAGTGTCGACCCTCAACCCACATACATAAACAAGTTCTTAATCAAAACAGAAAAGTAAACCACATCCAAAGTTCATGAATTCATAACTGGAGTAAATCAAATCATAACTAACATATGTCCATGGCTTCAAATTCGCCTCTAACTATAAAGAGATTAGTTCCACATGTTTAACATAATTGAAGAACAAATTAAATTAAACATGAAACAGAAACAAGAAAAGAAAAGAACTCCAAACACTCCAATGGTGGCAGATTGCTTGCGCAAAGCTTTCCCCCTCCTTTGTGGTGCATGGTGCAGGTTCCTTCTCCTCCCAAAGTGGCTGCACACGGTGGTGATGATGGTGGGAAGGTGCGGACAAGGTTGGTGAGTGGTGGTAGGCACGGTGGAAGAATGGTGGAGTGGTTGAATGCTTGCGGCAAGGATGAATTTCTGGGATTTTAATGAATGGGTGCGGAATGGATGAGAGGATGGTGCGGCTGATTTTAATTTCTGAGTGAGTGGGTGATCCTCGTGCGGCACACTTAGGTTAAGAATATATAGACACCCTAAACCCTAGGTTAAATCAGATTAGGGTTTGGATTTCACTTAATTGATGGATTAGGCCCCCTAAGTCTAGCAGAAATTGTAAATCCAATAAGGAGAAGGGTTTATGGCCCAATTAACCCAAATTCACAAGGAATTGGGCTAATTCAATCTGAAATCCAAGGGGAATTAGGACCTAGGGTGCGGCAGGTTTGTAATTGAAAGCTAGGGTTTCTAGAAGGCCTTGCAAGGCAAGGAAGTTGGGCCATCTAGAAGCTAGGGTGCGGCATGCCTTAGGGACTTAGGGATAGGGCTTCTAGAAGCCCAAATCTGGTAGGAATGAGCACAAACCCACGGCAAAGAGAAGAAAACTCTAGAACCTTCCAACTTGTGTCCTCCAATGATTAGGAATCCTTCTAGCACTAGGAAAACATGTTTTTCACCTTGCATGACTTGGAATTCTTCTCCTTCTTCATCTTGGAAACCTTTTCCTTCTTGGACTTGGAAATCTTCTTAGTAGCTGCAACTTGGTGCCATTTGGGGTTTAAGTTTCCTACTCCAAGTAGGAAACCTTGTTCAAGTAGGACTTTCAATATTCTAGGTTTCCCAATCCAACTAGGAAACCCATTTCAATTAGGATTCCCAATTTAGCTAGGATTCCATCTTTCTAAGTACTTTCCTACTTCAACTAGGAAACCTTGCCCAAGTAGGAAACATCATCTTCGAGTCTTCAATTTCGTCCATCCTCATGGCTCCAAGCATATGATCTTCATTCCAAGCTCTAATTTGCTCCAAAAGCTCCAAAATGCTTCCTTTTGCTTATTTTGCCCTTAAAACCTGAAAACACATAAAACTAGCTTAAAAGACTACTTTACTAAGGAAAAACACTATAAATGCACAAGAACAAGCTAAACTAAGGCGCATAAATATGCTCCTATCAGAACTTGAACTAGGTTCACTAGGTTCGGGATGCCTCCTCTTTCTTCTCAAACCACATTCAAAATCGTCGTTAAAGTCCAAGATATGTGCATGCACGGTTTGAGAACTCCGCGTCATGCACTAGTTCCTAAACCAAGAAAACAAAACAAAATCAGAAAACTAGATAATTTAAACTAAAACACACGGCAAACACAAGGGATTAGCAATTTTCCTAATCCCCGGCAACGGCGCCAAAATTTGATGTGAGAATTACTTGACACTCAAATTAAACCCTATTGATGACAATTGTAGTATATATGCAAGTAGGGATCGTTCTAGACCGGGGATTAACTAGGGATGCTAATCAATGTGAAAAAGACTCAAAAACACTAAACTAAACTCTATAGACTCTAAACTGACTTTAAACACTCAAAACAGTAAGAAACAATAAAAAAGACTCAATTCTAGACCTAACAAGTGAATTGGACGAAAATCAACTTAATTGACTCAAAAGACTAAAAGAAAACAGATTTAGACTCTAAAAACACAATTTAAGAGCAAGGGGGTTTGTTTTGACGAAATTGAATTTAAAACAGAAACTTGTAATAAAACTTTGAACAAAAACAGATTGTGATCAAAATTGAATGATGAGAAACTAGTTAAAGGGGTCCTTATCCACACATGAACATATGCATACAATTTGATTCCCAGTTATGACTTCAACAAACGATGAATGACAATGCTCCAAATTAATTGTATTGAACTAATTAATTCTCAGATTTCCATAGATTCATTGAATTGAATGGGATACGCATCGCAACCAAATTATTCTTCATCAAAGTCCCTAACTATGGAATACGCATGATAGAGACCTTCAATAAAGATCATTAAGTTCAATGGAAATCATAAGCATCGACTAGGCATTCATAACTATGGAATACGCATGTTAATCCAACCTAGGGTTTACTAAACATAATCATGACTAGCGACCTTGACTACTCATGAATATAAGTTCATAACGATTAGGTGAAATTCAGTACGGCTACCTTGTTACGACTTCACTCCAGTCACTAGCCCTGCCTTCGGCATCCCCCCCCTTGCGGTTAACGTAACGACTTCGGGCATGGCCAGCTCCCATAGTGTGACGGGCGGTGTGTACAAGGCCCGGGAACAAATTCACTGCCGTATGGCTGACCGGCGATTACTCTTATATCCTAGCATCGAGTTTAGGCATGCAAATTAAGTGTCAACCCTCAACCCACATACATAAACAAGTTTTTAATCAAAACAGAAAAGTAAACCACATCTATAGTTCATGAATTCATAACTGGAGTAAATCAAATCATAACCAACATATGTCCATGGCTTCAAATTCGCCTCTAACTAAAAAGAAATTAGTTCCACATGTTTAACATAATTGAACAGCAAGTTAAATTAAACATGAAAACATAAACAAGAGAAGATAGAACTCTAGACACTCTCATGGTGGCAGATGGCATGCGCAAGGTTTCTGCCTTCCTTTGGACTGCACGGCACTACTCCTTCTCTCCACCAATGGTGGCGGCACAAGGTGGTTGTCTGTGGTGGTGTGAAGGTGGTGCGGCAAGGGTGTGTATGGTTGTGCACGGTGGCTGAATGTGGTGTGGAATGGTGGCTTGCGGCAGAATTGAATTAGGGAGTATAAAGCATGAAAACCTGCAGCAAGGATTAATACATATATATATAGGCACCACAAACCCTAGGTCAATCAGATTAGGGCTTTGACTTAGCATAAGTGAGGGATTAGGGCCCTTAGGTGAAAGAAAATTTGTGAAAAACAAGTTCATTTGAGCAACATCAACAACATGCAATTAACATTTAAAGGCGGAATCATGTTTATATGCACTCAAAAACAAAACTTAACCCATGAAATTCAAAGCCTAGTAGATAGGTGAACCAAGACTCAACTCAAAATAAAGTTAGTTAAGAAATCTTATACCTTTGTTGATTCCTCTTTGCATAAGCAAAGGCTAATCACCCAAGGAGAGGGCCTTCATTCCTTGCTTTTTGGCTCCACAGATTTCTTGGAGGAGGATGGTAGAATGGATTCTCCAAGTTCCCAAGAAAGGGAACCTCTAAGTCTCCACACCAAGGAGAGAATTTAGAAGAGATGAGTAACCTTGGAGGAGGATTAGATGCTAGTGATGTGAAAATTAGATTGACACACAAATTAAACCCTATGGATGACAATTGTAGTATAAGAGCAAATAGGGATCGTTCTAACCGGGGATTAACTAGGGATGCTAATCAATGTGAAACTGACTCAAAAACGTAAAAACACAATGTAAGACACTAAACTAGACTCAAAGAATGCAAAACTAGAGTTTAAAACACTTAAACAAAGCAAAAGACTCAAAACAGCCCAGAAACACTCAAAACTGCCTCAAAATCACTTTCTGGCCAGTTTTGAGCACAAACACAATTTTTGACGAAAATTGGTTCTATCTTGACTCAAGACTCTTTAAAACACAACCTAAATGTATTTCTAACTAATCTAGCACTTTAAAATAAAGGGGGGATTGGTTTTGACGAATTTAGAATTAAAACAGAAACTTAGAAACAAAACAGATTCTAAACAGATTTTGATGAATTGAATGATGAGACAAACTAGTTAGAGGGTTCCTTATCTACACATGAACATATGCATATAACTTGATTCCCAGTTATGATTTCAACAAACTTATGAATGACGATGTCCCAAATTAATTGTATTGAACTAATTAATTCTCAGATTTCCCTAAATTCATTGAATTGAATGGAATACGCATCACAACCAAATTATTCCTCATCAAAGTCCCTAACTATGGAATACGCATGATAGAGACATTCAACAAGAATCATTAAGTTCAATGGAAATCATAAACAACGACTAGGCATTCATAACTATGGAATACGCATGTTAATCCAACCTAGGGTTTACTAAACACAATCGTGACTAGCGATCTTTACTACTCATGAATATAAGTTAATAACGATTAGGTGAAATTCCCTTATATCCTAGCATCAAGTTTAAGCATGCAAATTAAGTGTCGACCCTCAACCCACATACATAAACAAGTTCTTAATCAAAACAGAAAAGTAAACCACATCCAAAGTTCATGAATTCATAACTGGAGTAAATCAAATCATAACCAACATATGTCCATGGCTTCAAATTCGCCTCTAACTAAAAAGAAATTAGTTCCACATGTTTAACATAATTGAACAACGAATTAAATTAAACATGAAAACAGAAACAAGGAAAGAAAGAACTCCAAACACTCCAATGGTGGCAGATTCTTGCATAAGCCTTCTTCTCCCCCTTGGACTGCACGGTGCACTCTTCTCCTAGCCTCCAGAGGTGGCGCGCACGGTGGTGTGGTGGTAGCAAGGTACGGTGATGGATGGTTGAGTGGTGGTAGGCACGGTGGTGAATGGTAGAATGTAGAGAACTTGCGACAAGGGTTGAATTTCTGGAGAATGGATGGATGGATGTATGGAAGAGAGGATGGTGCGGCACCTTTGCAATTTCTGAGTGAATGAATGATTAAAAGGGTGCGGCACACTTAAGGGAGATATATATAGGCACCCTAAACCCTAGGTCAATTCAGATTAGGGCTTGGATTTCATCTAATTGATGGATTAGGCCCCCTAAGTCTAGCAGGAATTGTAAGTCCAATAAGGAAAAGGGTTTATGACCCAATTAACCCAAATCCACAAGGAATAGGGCTAATTAAATCTGAAATCCAAGGAGAAATAGGGCAAAAGGTGCGGCAGCTAGGGATAAGGTGATAAGGCTTCTAGAAAGCCTTGCAAGGCAAGGGATTAGGCCATCTAGAAGGCTAGGGTGCGGCATGGATCAAGGGAGTAGGATAGGGCTTCTAGAAAGCCCCAAAACTGATAGAAACTTCATGAAACTCACGGCAAGGAGGAGGAATGATCTAGAACTTCCACTTTGTTTCCAACAATGTTTAGGGCCCCTTTGTGCACTAGGATTAGGAAAACTAATCCTTCTTCATCTTGGAATTCTTTTTCCTACTAGAACTAGGAAAACTTCTTTGTTGCTACAACTTGAGGCCATTTGGGTTTTAACTTTCCTACTTCAAGTAGGAAACCTTGTTTGAGTGGGAAACTTCAATCTTCTAGGAATCCTAATTCAACTAGGAAACCAATTTCAACTAGGAATCCTAATTCAACTAGGATTCCATCTCTTTATGGATTTTCCTACTCCAACTAGGAAACCTTGCTCAAGTAGGAATCATCATCTTCAAGTCTTCAATTTCGTCCATCCTCTTGGCTCCAAGCATACGATATACATTCCAAGCTCTAATTTGCTCAAAACGCTCCAAAATGCATCCATTTGCATACTTTGCTCTTAAAACCTGAAAATACATAAAACTAGCTTAAAAGACTACTTTAACTAAGGAAAACAATGTAAATGCACAAGAACAAGCTAAACTAAGGTGCATAAATCTGCCCCTATCAGCTAGTTAATCCTCTCCAAGAGGGCCGGCCACTTAGAGAGAAAAGGGAGAGAAGTGTTCTCATCTTTTCTCCAAAAGAAACCCTAATGAAGAAAAAGCTATAAAGTCATATTTATACCTACCTTCATTGGAGTGGCAAACTTGTAATAAGTCCAAAAACCCACTCCAATTCATCATGGCCGGCCTTAAGGGTTTATTGGGCTGCTTGTGCCCTTATGTTTTATTAGTCATTAAGTTGTCATACAACTTAAGTCAATGGGCTTGACGTTCAAAGCCCATTGGGCCTTGAGGCCCAAAACTAACCCGAGGTCTATAACGAACTTATTCGTTTGATTAATTAACATATTAATTAATCCTAGCCATAAATAATTAAACCATTTAATTATCCTTACTCATTTCTGTTGTTTGTTCAATCTCTACCTTACTCGGTGTACGATCCATTAGGTTCCTTTTAACGAGGCAGTGGGCGATTAGAACTCTTTCAAATCGATTGTGAATTGAAACTTACTTTCAATTCTCCCTTTAGTGATTACTCACTATTAGAGCTTCCACAAACCATGAGTGACACCTAGAAGTATGTCATGGCTACCCAAGCTAATCAGAAGCGGTGGAGAAACTATTCAGTTTAGGATTACAATGCAATACGGTCTTTCTCTAATACAACACTCTTGACCACATTGTTTGGTTTGATAGTTTATTCATGTCTACTATCCAATGTGATTCATTTACTTATATGATTACTTTGAATGTGATTCGGAACAACTTTCCAAATCTCATTCATACTCTGGCCAGAGATTCTAAATCATATCATAAAGTATTCTCCCTCAAACAATTTGAAGGTTAGAGATCCCTTGTTGCGCATTCACTTGCCTCCATGGCTAAGTGACTCAACCCCAACTACGCCGTGGACACCCTCTGATAGAGGGACATTGACATAGTCAAAGATCAAGGACCTAACCACAAGACAACTATGACGCCTCAGGTTAAAGGACTACTTTGCATTATCCCAACCATGAATTCCCATGTGACATGAGTATGAGAACTCCTCGTTGATCGTGTTCAGTGGACTTATTCTCTATTGAGCACCTACATGCTTGTCTTGGTGTCAGTCACACCAATGACTCGAGACCAATCACTCTCCCTAAGAGAAGACATAGCACATACTGATCTTAACGGATTGTCAATGCCCAATTGGCAATCCTATGATCAGGAACGTTTAGGATATGTATATGAAAAAGAATGGTGTCATGAATCTAACTTGTTTAGATTACATTCTCCTAATCACATATTCCTTGGACTTATCGTTTAAGCATATAACATTTATATGAGACAGCTTAAAACAATAACCTTTGCCCTTGATATTAAACTAGATTAGTTTAACATGTGAAATGTCCGCAAAGTATCATCATATGATTGGTTTTAGGGCACATTTCCAACAATCTCCCACTTGCACTAGAGCCAATCAGCTTGGTCATTAGTGATGATACCTCTTCTGTAGTCATTTCAAAAATGGCTGAGTAATAGGCCTAGGCAAAGGATATCTATATGTTATACGTAGAAGCAACCTTGAGAATAACGATGTCACCATTATACATGATTCTTTAATCATGTGGTTCAGTCTCTCATTTGAGTTCGAATCTTGATGAGACCTTGATTCCCTAGCTTGAGCTATCGCCCCATTAGTGTCATAGTGTCAACACACTAAAGACACTTTTTGGTTGGAACCGAATGGAGAGTTCATAAATGAACTTTCCCATCCAAACAACAATGTTGTAAGCTTCTATATGGCAATATATTTTGCATACATGATGGAATACATTAAAGTCATTACTTTTAATGTTTCCACCCAAATATCTCTTTAGTCATAATAGAGAGATATCCCATTATCACTTAATTCATAATGAAGGGACATTCAATGATGGATTAGATTCATAATCTAATACATTTACCCTTCCATTACGTTACTCTAATTCTTCCTCATTCTTGAGGAATCTATCCTTAGTATTTCTTAAATACTTAAGGATTCACTTGACAGTTGCCTTGGTTCTGATCCTGGGCTTGCATTGATATCGTCTTGTACTGATCTTAGTGCAACTCATATCAACGTTTTTCATACAATATGAAATACGTAAATTACCTTTCCACATATGCATAAAGGATTCCTTTTACGCATTATTTCTTTGGGAGTCAAAAGGGTACGTTCCCTTTGTGAAGAGCAACTTCCTAGTCTCAGTAGGATTGTCCCTTTTATTGAAGTTTACCATCACATGAGAAACTTCCTAGCATCTTCTGTCTATCACTAGGGATTGATATAATCCAATTACATCCTGAAATCTATCATTATAGATTTCCATCCCATGTATATAGACTATGTCTCCCATATACATTCTATCATTATAGAATGTTTAAAGTCATAACTTTAACGATGAAGAATTCCTTTCATTTCCAAAATTAATATA
Source organism: Crataegus laevigata (assembly GCA_963580275.1). Taxonomy (NCBI): domain Eukaryota; kingdom Viridiplantae; phylum Streptophyta; class Magnoliopsida; order Rosales; family Rosaceae; genus Crataegus; species Crataegus laevigata. The sequence continues at coordinate 20,749,502 of OY756952.1, forward strand.
TATATCATGTATATATGTTCAAATTTAGGAATATGATTGACTCCCACTAATCTTTTGTAAACCTAGTAAACAAAAGATTCATTTACATCTTTATGAGAAATCAAATGATTTGATCTTTTCTCATAAGATGCTTATAGCTCCCACTAGCTTGCTGAGATTCATGACGGATGGATCTCTACAACTTACATGTCTTGTGATTCCTAGTTTTAGACATATATTATCAAGACTATCTTGATAATAGTTTCGGAAACCCATAATATGTCCAAACATTGAATCACCCTATAGTTGTAGCAAGCAATCTTCGAATTAATAGAAACCAAGACTACATCAAAGATGGTTTCTTCCAAGTCAACCAATCTTGTTGATTGTAGTCACCTTAAGCTACCAATTAGCTTTGAAGGTTTCATTATCTCGAATCAAATGGTTTTATACCATTTTCTTGAGTATATGTCGTACATACACTCAATGTAGTCATAAGGATATCCATTCTTATTTCTTTCGAATTAAGAGATGTAACTCTATGACATAGCCATAAAGTTCAAACCATTCAATTGAGACGGTTTATGGATCCTTCCCGACTACCTTGGGGCTAGTGGTGTAGGAACTAGGTTGTTATATTTGTTGATTATCATCTTGTCTCTCAAAGAACCCATTCTTTGAGTTCTATCTCTCGTTCATTTGCTCTATTTTAGGCAAATCCTATTGTAGGATTATAATGAACGACCCAACAAACAACCTTTGTTAGTTGGTCCATAGATATGATATCCAAATATTAGTTTAAGGATATCCCACAAGATTATTCTCAAACAAATATTGCTTATTAGCACAAAACCCAAATCTTAACACAATTAAGATTTGTCTTTCTTTCCAACTACATCCTATGGAGTCATGAAAATTTTGGAAGATATTCTAATTGACAATCATATTGTCTTAGAAGTATATATATCGTATATATGGGTTATTTGATAACATCCAACAAACTAAATCTTGTTCTTGTTCGTTCTTCTCCCAATGGAGAAGCCTATTATCTTTTGATGCTACTTTCCTTGATATCTTTCAAGGAAACTCTTATAAAGTGTCCTTTTTCCTTGGATCAAATCTAAGGAGGTAAGTACTTTAGACGTCTTACTCATCAACTTACATTCTTGAATTCTTTGAAACCTTTTGCAAAGTATTCGGACTCGTGTTTATTCAAAATAAACGATGGTCCAACCGAGAGTGATCTTCGGTGAATGTCATACAACATGAGTAGTATTATGTTGTGGACAAGGGCCACTAACATCTAAGTGAATTATCCTCAACAACTTTGTGATTCTTTCTTCTTTCCAATAGAATAAAGATTCGAACATTTCGCCTCTATACAATTTTAACAAGAAGGCATTGGATCCGGATCTAACGATCCAAAGCATCTATCTATGACCAACTCCTAATTTATGTTTTAGAGGTGTCACAACTCAGTGGGATTAGTCACTACCTTTCAACCTTTTGGGTTTTAAGCATCGTTATATTCTAAACAGTTAACACTACCACATTATCTCTACTATAGAGACGATCAATTAGATTACAATAATGCAACCATTCATAAAGAACAATGTTTTGTCAAACAAAGCATTCATCCATTTCTCATAGTGATGGAATTAAGTTCGTTACATTAAATTGGAATGTAAAGATAATCTTTGTTTTTCCAATTTCATTGGTAGTTCATATGAGGAAGCAAGTACTATTTGCTTTCGCAAAGATCTATATCTTATTCACGTTCCGAATGTGAAGTACTTTTTCTTCTCTCATTTATCTTCTACTTCTTATTAGCCACACTTTTACAACGATTGTAAAACATAGTTGCTAATACAGAATCATGTATTCAAGTAGAAGAACCAACTATTTTGAATTATTCAAGAACAATTTACAACACCTTCGAAAGGTGCGTTCTTGACACTTGCAAGACATTTCTTGCAAATACCCCTTCCAATGTCCATCCTTTCATAAAGAAAGTTTGTTCCCTTGGAGTTATTTTACCTTCTTCATTTGACTTCTCCATTGACTACAATAGTCATGGTCCCTATACTCCCACTATCTCTCTTGAAACTTATTTCAATTGTGTTATACACATCAAACGATTTGGAGAGTGTGGGGTTATTGTTCACTATATAGTTTACAATAAACTTAGTGAACCATATGGATAGGGACTCGAATGTGAAGTCCTTGCCTAGTTTCCGTCTCTAGAAGTGGTTTAACACTTCTACACTCAATGATTCAAAATCATCATAAGTCCATGTTGATGGACTATTTTTGTCAACCAACCATTATGTTTTAAACATAATTACAAACTTTCAAGAGTTGTTCAAGGCAACTTTCATTTCTTCATACAACAATTTGTAAGTGAAGAATCATGGCACATAAAGTGTCCATGCCCTTGTGCTTTCTTCTCAAGTTCCTTGTTCGTGTAACAAAGAGACAAGCACTAGTGTTTGCGTTCTCCTCTTTATTATAGACTTATCTAACATGTTCTTCAATTGATACATTATCAATAGGAAGATTGTGAGGATAAGACTACTTAGGCACTTTTACAATCCATTTGTGGTACCAAGTTCGGAAAACTAAAGCGTTCAGCTTTTCTTTGTCAAGTTTTGGATAGCGTTTGCAAATATATTGGTAAACAAATACATAACGAATATAAATTGATTGATTTTAAGCTATTTGATCCGGGTCTTTAAATCAAATAGCACCACCCACTATTTTTAACAAATTCCATATCCCTCGTTGGAATTCGAGAGTTTAGAAGGAAACTCTTAGTAGGGTATGGGAGACTCACTATTACCAAGCCTACCTCACAATGATATGATGTTGGCTAGCAAAAAATAATAATGAGAGAGTACGCTTACTCATTTACATCTAATGTAAGAACCCATCTTATTTGGCCTCTAGAGAATGATGCCTTACAATGATATGATGTTGGCACCATTGCACTTAGTTAAGTCATTCCCACCATGCAAGTTCGGGTAGGAGTTCAAGAACAACCTCACAATGATATGATGTTGATCATTCTTGTTACCTACCTTCACAACATCATGTATGCATATAGAACTCCTCCTGAGTGTAAGCACATACTTTGTACTCCCCCATGATAGGGTGAAGTCAGTGTATGAGTCACAAACGATTGGAGACTACCACGGTGGAAGGCCACGAAAGAGTGTTCAAAGCACTCCCACGCTTGTCAACTTAATATTGGTTTTGTTGAGGGTTTTAGGTCTCATCACATATAAGCATGCTTTCAATCACATTAAAACATTTTGGTCCTATTACAACTACTGGTCTATGTGATTGATTTAGTAGTATATAATACTCCCACTGATAAGCTCATATTTATATATATTTTACATCAAATTCTCTCGTCTTTTCTTAGTTAGTTCCTTATATTTTTGAGCTATTTACTTTGATTTTGTGTTTTATACGATTTGTCAAGCAAATAAAAGAAAAATAGCACAAGTGAGATTTTATGTAACAAATTCGTCAAAACTGCCTGTGCAGATCAGCCCATTTTGGAAGCAATTTGCGAACGGCCCAAAATGAACTAGAGAATGAGCCTTATATGCTTGGAAAGCTACAGATGTCTATTTTCTGGAGCATTTTGCGGATTGTTAAGATCAGTTTTCTAGAAGAAGTTATGAGCATTTTAGTAAGGGAAGGTCAAGAGATCACATGGGTCAAAACTGCCTGTGCAGATCAGCCCATTTTGGAAGCAATTTGCGAGCAGCCCAAAATGAACTAGAGAATGAGCCTTATATGCTTGGAAAGCTACAGATGTCTATTTTCTGGAGCATTTTGCGGATTGTTAAGATCATTGTTAAGATCAACTACCCTCTGGGGAAGTCTTGGAACTTAAAAATTGTTTATATTTTCCTTCATGTATAAAGAATTTGATTTCCATCTCTATGCTTTTACAAGATGGGCACTTAGTATTGTTTGACAAATTGAGTTGCACTTTGTACTTGAATGGTCGTATTATCTCTCATGGTAATATGATAGAGAGACTTTTTCACCTAGAAACAAGTAGTGGGATACATTATATTGAAAGCGGGAATACCTCAAAACCCAAAAGGACTAGAGAAGAAGTTAACCAAGAAAAGATATGGCATCTTAAACTTGGACATGTGAACCTTGATAAGATTCACAAGATATCAAAAGACGGATATTTCCGCCCATTAGGTAATGACCAAATGGGTACTTGTGAATGTTGTTTGAAAGAGAAGATGACCAAATCTCCATTCACTAGGGAGGGAGAGCGTGCCACTGAGATTCTAGGGTTAATCCACATTGACGTATGTGGACCTATGTCTACTACGTCGAGATGAGGCTTCTCCTATTATATCACATTCACCGACGATCACTCTCGGTTTGGCTATGTGTATCTTATGAAGTATAAGTCAGAATCCTTTGAAAAGTTCAAAGAATTCAAGAATGAAGTTGAGAAGCAAACTGGGAAGCAGATAAAGATCCTAAAATCAGATTAAGAGGGAGAGTATCTAAGTAATGAGTTCCTAGATTATCTCAAATAGTGTGGAATAATATCACAGTGGACTCCACCCGGAACTCCACAACTTAATGGAGTTTCTGAAAGGAGAAACCAAACCTTGATGAACATTGTTCGTTCTATGATGAGTTCCACCGATCTACCAGTAACATTCTGGGGATACGCTCTATATACAGCAGCTTACTTGCTTAATAGAGTATCTTCCAAGTCAGTTTCACAAACACCCTATGAGATATGGCATGGGAGAAAGCCAAGTCTTAATCACATTAAGATTTGGGGTTGTGAAGCATATGCAAAAAGCTTGAAGCTACTAAGCTTGAAGCGAGATCAGTCAGATGCTATTTTGTGGCATATCCTAGAGAAACTATGGGATATGAGTTCTACCATCTCGACGACCAGAAAGTCTTTGTCACCAGAACTGCTAAGTTTCTAGAGGATGAATTTGTTCTCAAAGGAACTACAACTAAAATGATGGAGATTAATGAGATTAATGATGAACCACAAACAAGCACTCGACAAGTTGACAACCTTGTTCTTGAACCCCTAGCTCCACGTAGATCTGAACGGGTCAGCAAGCCACCAAAGAGGTATGGCTTGGATAATGACTTTGGGGAATTGCACCTTCTAGGTGACAATGACACAAAGGAAGACTCTAGAGAATACACTGAAGTAATGTCCGACATTGATTAAAAAAGATGGAAAGAGGCCATGAAATCTGAGATGGATTCCATGTATCAAAATCAGGTCTGGACTCTAGTAGACCCTCTAGAAGGTATAGTACCTGTTGAAAACAAATGGGTCTTTAAGAGAAAGATAGGCGCTGATGGAAACATGGAGACTTATAAGGCTAGACTAGTAGCCAAAGGTTACAGGCAACGAGAAGGGATTGACTATGAAGAAACCTTCTCTCCTGTAGCTATGATTAAGTCCTTTTGGATTCTGCTTGCTATAGCTGCATACCATGATTATGAGTTATGGCAAATGGACGTGAAGACGGCCTTTCTGAATGGCTACCTAAAGGAAGAGCTCTATATGACTCAACCCGAAGGTTTCGTGTCCAAGTTTGAAAAGACTAAGGTATGCAAGCTTCAGAGGTCCATTTATGGACTTAAGCAAGCCTCCAGGAGCTGGAATATTCATTTTGACTTCCTAAGGTCCATATTCTGCTTATAGAACGACATACCATATTCTCACTATGATCCAATGGTCAAATCTCTGCCAATTACTAGGATTAAGTGGCGGTCGACAATTTATTTTACAGACTTGAAAATCCAATTTGGAATGATCCGGATGTCAGATTACTGATCCTTTAGTTCTAGCTATCTTCAAATATTACGTTCTATAATGCATTAAAGTTTGGTGACGATCCAACGGTCGGATCGTCGATTCAATTTTTAATCAAGTAACGTATCGTAATGAAACTAAGTTCAAACAATCAAACCATGTCATACGGATATCAATTATGAAATCAGGGCATCTAATTTAAATTAGAAAGACATTGTCTGCCCACTGGCCACGCACCGCTGCAGGTGGCGGTCGGCCACCCCGACTTGCCGGAAAAATCAACTATTTCCAATAATTACCAAATTTTACAGAAATGTAGATCTCAATGAATTGAGCAAGTTTCATACATGTGACCAAGGCCTGATAGGAACATATTTATGTGACTTTATTAGTTTGTTTCCTTGCATTTACTTAATTAGTTTTATCTTATTAGAATGTTTTAAGCTATTTTCGTGTGTTTGTAGGTTCTAAATAACAAAGTTAGCAAAGAAGTGCATTTTGGTGCAATTTGGAGCTATTTTGGGGTGAAATGGATTGCATGCATGGGGAACATAACAAATGGATGGTTGTGATTCATTCTCACCAACAAAATGGATGGTAGTGATTCATTCTCACCAATAAAAATGGATGGTGGTGATTCATTCTCACCAACAAAAATGGATGGTAGTGATTCATTCTCAATGCCTATAAATAGGCTTCTCCATCAAGGCCAAAGACACCAATTCACACAACACTTTCATTCTACACTCCCTAAACTATCCTAGTCGTAACTCCCTCTTCTTTCTTCCAAAAATCTAGTTCTAATCTATCCTAGCCTTACCCCTACCTACCCATCTTAAACACCACCATACATCCCCCTATCCATTCCTCCATACAACCAAACCTTCAACCCACAACCACTCCTTGTGCTGTAGCAAAGGAAGGGAAGGAAAGTGCTTGGACGTGCTTGCCACTCAACGAGGATCGTTGGAGCGTTTAGGTGTTTTCTTTCTTTTATTTTCAATGTATAAATCTATTTACCTTTCTTTACGATTATGAGGAACTAAACCCCCTTTTTGGTAGGGGGGATTCAAAGTCATGATTACATTTGCATTATGAACTAATTACTTTTGGTTGTGATTTAATAATTTGTGATTTCAATTCGCTTAACTATTTGATTGATAACTTATTTGTGTATGTTGATTAAGAGTGCACGCTTAGTTTTCATGCATAAATTTGATGCTAGAATATAAGGGAATTTCACCTAATTGTTATGAACTTATATTCATAAGTAGTGAAGGTTGGTATCCACAATCATGTTAAGTGAATTCTTGGCAAGAGTATCATGCTTTTCATAGTTACGATTGCCTCGTCAATACTTATAGTTCTCATGAATCTTAATGATCTTTAATTGTATCTCTATTGTGCTTTTCACATAAGGAACCTTTGAAGAATGTTTTGAATTGTTATATGCGCTTTCCCATTCAGTTCATTAACTTAAGGAGAACTTGAAGGTTAAAAAAGTGCTATCACGGTTAACCCGGGGTATTGATCGGATCATATTTATACATATTTTTATATCAAATTCACTCGTCTTTTCTTAGTTAGTTCGTTATATTTTGAGCTATTTACGTTGATTTTGTGTTTTATTAGATTTTCAAGAAAAGAAAATAAAAATAGAATAAATGAAGTGTTAAGTAATTAATTCGTTTAAATTACCTTGCTTGTTGAATAGAACTTATTATTTAGAAAATAATATATATATATATATATATTTATTTATATATATATATATATATTTATATATTTTTATAAATTATTTTTGTGTGTGTGATAGCTAGGTGGAAAACAGAAGCATGTGGAGGGAGTCCACCGAAAGCAGAAAACAAATGATTAGAAAGGAAATGAGTGGAGTAAAGGCAAAGCATGCGGGAGGAATAATCAAGGGAGTGGCTGCCTAAAGGCAGCGCCTATTTTAAAAGAAAGGGAGCGCATGAATTGAGGGGGGTGGATAGTCGGTGCAAAAGAGGGAAGAGGCGAGAGCCTCGGAAAACAGGAGAGAACCAAGCTGCCACAAGGCAGCGACAGAAAGAAAATAAAACAAAAAAAAAATAATAAGTTAGTCGGGAGGAAGGAGGCCTGAGGGGGAGAACCGATCTGCACAGGCGAGGAGGTGCGCAGCTGGACAGAGGCGCAAGCCTCGGTAACGCACAGGCAGCTTGAGGTTGCCAGCGAGAAGAGGAAGGCAAGGCTGCCTTGCGGCATTTAAGGGAGCTGACACCAGTCAGGGAGAAGAGTCCATTAGCACCCAGAGCTGCGAGGGCAGCGACGGGGGATCTCCTCGGGGTGTTTTGAGAGAACTGCTCACAAGGCAGCACCAGCGAGGAAGGGCTGCTGAGAGCAGCTTACGGGAAATAGAGGAAAGACTGGCGCGAGAGCTGCTTGGCAGCGAGCAGCCAATCCAAAGCGAGAGAGCTCCACGAAGGGTGGAAACAGAAAGAGGACGGGTTACGAGAGGACTGAGAGCAGAAAAGCAAAGGCATAGCAGCCATTGCTGCACAGGGAAGACACGGGGCAGGAATTAAATGTGCGTTGGCAGCTTCAACAAACGAGGGTGGAAACAGAAAGAGGACGACAGAAGCTGAGGGAGGCGTCAGGAAGAAGGCGCAGGTACGGATTGAAGGCTGGCTGCCATTTGGCAGCACATCTATGGAGCAACTAGATTGGCAGCCAATTAACAGAAGCTCAAGCTCACGGTGCAAATCCTTGCACCTTCCCGTTTTGGTTTAATCCTCCAACTCATTTTATTTCTGTTTTTAATTTATAAATGATGTGTAATTAATTTGTGTTGGCTAGAGGTTAATTCGAAACCATGATTATATTTGTAATTTGAATTGGTAATTTCAGTTGTGATTTCTGAGTTGTGATTTAATTTGCTTAACTGCTTGATTAATAACGTATTTGTGTTTGTTAATTAAGGATGCATACTTAATTTACATGCATGAATTTGATGCTAGAATATAAGTGAATTTCACCTAATCGTTATGAACTTATATTCATGAGTAGTGAAGGTTGCTAGTCACAATCGCGTTAAGTAAGTTCCTGGCAAACGTATCATGCTGTTCATAGTTACGAATGCCTTGTCAACACTTATGATTTTCTTAGAACTTAATGATTCTCGCTTGTATCTCTATTATGCAATTCATGTAGGGAACTTGTGGGGAATGTTTTGGGTTGTCGTATGCAATCATCCAATCCATTAACATAAGGAAAATCTGAAGGTTAATTTAAGCGTACCTAATTAATTTGGGGTGTTGAAATTTACAATTTATTGAAAGAACAACTGAAGGTCAATTTAGATTGCATATGTGTCTTGTGTGGAGAAAAACCCTCTAGCCAGTCCGTCGCCCATCCATTCACTTTTATTTTATGTTTTTGTCAATTCTGTAATTTATTTTTAATTTACGTTTCTTCAAAACCAAACCCCCCCCATTAAATATTATTATTTAAGTTAATTTTTATTAGTTTTTAATCTTTTAATTTAAATTCCGTCTAATTAATTTCCTAGTTTTTATTTTAAATTGTTTTTATTATTTTGAGTCATTTTAAGTGTGTTTCGAATTTTTAGCCTAGTTTTGTATTTTTGAGTCTTTTGATTTATTTTAGTTTATTTGTTAGTTCTATTTTAAGTTTTATTTTAGTTAAGTGTTTTTATTTTAGTTTAGTGTTTTAAACTTTGTTTTTACGTTTTTAAATTAAAATAGAGGTTTTAGCAAGCCCTCCTAATCCCCGGCCTAGAACGATACCCTACTTACATCTATACTACATCTTTCAAAAAGAGGGTTTAATTTGTGTCGAGTTAATTCTCGCATCAAATTTTGGCGCCGTTGCCGGGGATTAGTAACTTTGCTAATCCCTTTATTTTTTGTTTGTGTTTAATTTTTGTTTGTTTGTTTGTTTGTGTATTTTACTTTTGATATTTGATTTATTTTTCTTTCTTTAATTTTAGGTACTAATGGAGCAAGATATGGCAACCATTCAAGCTCAATTGGCGCAGCTCACTGCTCAATTGACTCATAATGCCAAACGGACCTCAATGCCAAATGTCCCGACATTTGATGTGCCCTATGGGCAAGGATATCAAGCTCATCAGTATCCTCAATTTTCTGCATATGACGATAATTGGGGATATCAAAGCCACAGCCAATCAAGGGGCAATATGTATTCCAACGCTTGCAATTCGGATTGGAGAGGTTATTCAAATCAGACGTGGGATGAACCTCATCAATTTCAACAAAGTGGATATTGGCAGCAAGATGATTTCTATTCAAGACCTATGCAGCCACCACAACATCCCCCACAACAATTCCAATCGAATCAAAGTATGCCTGTGGATTATAATCAAATTCTTAATGAATTAAACTCTTTGGTGCAGGGGTCACAAAATCAAAGTAAGGAGACTCACCAAGGAGAATATTGGCAGCCGTATGATGAGTCCTATCAATGGCCATGTCAACTGTCACAGCCACCACAAGAATATGCCCAATTCGATTCAGGTACATCTATGGATAATGATACGTTTAATAAGTTACTCTCCTCTTTGAATCAGGGAGTGGAAAATCGAATCCAGGAGATGCAAGACCGGACCAATAAGGTGGATGAATTGGAAAGGCAAGTTGGGGAGATTATGGAGATCATGGCACAGATTCAAGATCAAAGTGAATGCTCCAACTCCACCATTGCAAATTCAAAGGCAGAAGTTGAAAATGAAGAAGCCATCACTTTGGAAGGTGATATGGAGGATGAGGCTGTTCTAGAACCATCCAGTCACAGCCCGAACTTGGATGAAGTGCCGCTGCAAGCAGAAGATGAGGAGGACGACTTGGGCAGTTTAGACGAATTCTTGTCTCAAACCCCTGAAGTCCCTATGTTGTCCAACTTCGGTAATGATGTTCCAAATGAAATTCATTCTAACATTATTCCACTAAATGTCCCTTTTCCTTGCAGGTTTTTAATTCCAGATAACGAAGAAAGTGAAAAAGACATGGTGGAAGCTCTTCCAAAGGTCCAAAGTGATATCGAAGTGGCTGGAAAATGTGTTGAAAATATCAAAGAGGCTGTCCAGACAATCAACGCCCAAGAAGTTGAATTTGATGACACGGGGCAGGCCACAACCATCATAGTCAATCTGGCCCAGTTCAAAATCCCGGAAATATCCAAAAATGTGGTCTTTGTAATTGAGTTTGTATCGGAGAAAGGCAGTAAGCAATCTTCTCCAATTTTAATTTTTATTTTATTTTTTACTAACATTTTTCTCATTTTAATGATTCAGGCGCCCACTCTTGAATTAATGCCATTGCCGAATCATTTCAAGTATCACCTCCCATTAAAAGATAAATTCCATGCTTTAGAGCCGAGGGGAGGATAAGGAAAGAATCGTCCGGCTAAAGACGTTAAAGCAAGCGCTTCTTGGGAGGCAACCCAAGCAATCAGATTTGCATTTCTTAACCTTCTTCTTTATTGCTTTTACTTTCATTTTGTTTTGCTTAGTTAATTGTGTTATTTGGTTGATTTTTATTTAGTTTGAGTTTAAATAAATTAAGGGCAATGTTTATTTTAAGTGCGGGTAAACAAAGTCTTTTTGCTTTAATTTACATTTATTTACTCTATTTATTTTAATTTGCTTAAAAAAAAAAAAAAAATTAATTAATTAATTAATAATAATAATAATAATATTAGTAACATATATATATATATATATATATATATATATTTAAATAAACTTTAAAAAAAAAAAATTACAATAATACGAAAAACTAATAGCAATCATTGGTTTTGGTTAGGTGGCGCCTCAGAGGTTGACGGAGCTCCGGGAAGACGAAGAGCCAGAGTTGGAATCTCCGGAGCCGGAACGCTTGGTGCTGCTCCAGAGGACGAAGGCAACATAAACCGCGGGAGTAACGCCATGAACCGCTCATGATCACTCTGGATTCGACCGTCCGACTCCTGCAGCTGATCCAGCTTCCTCTTCATGCTGGTCGAGTAGCTAGTTGCGAGCATGTGCAACTCCTTATTCTCGTGCCTGAGTCCTCTGACTTCTTGCCGAAGACTGACCACCTCCGCCATTAGCGACTCCACCTGACGAGATCTTGCAAGCAGGCGCTGACCCATGTTCGAAACTGAGCCTGCACACTGGACACTGAGAGCCAGTGAGTCCTGAACAGCCAGCTCGTCTGACCGCATAGACAGCAACCTAGTGTCTCTGGGAGTAAGAAGGTTTCTTGCAACCACCGTTGCGGTTATATCGTTCCTCATCATTGTGTCCCCGACTGTAAGAGGACCATTGGGGGATATGAAGGATGGATTCCAAATGTTGTTCGGAGAAGACGAGTCATCGTCTTCCCCGACATTCAAGTTTAGGCGACGGTCGGAAGGGCAAGACATTTTGAGAGGGGGTTGCGGAAGAAAAGAGTTCGGAAAGATTAAGAAGTGCAGAAGAGAGTGTTTACAAAGGAGAGTATTTGAGGAAGGGAGTTCAAGTGTGATGTGAAGCAGAATTAGCACCTCTATAAAAAGAAGCAAATCAAAGAGAGGCGCTCCTCTGAGGTTGAAGACGCGTCATCGCGCAAATCGAAGGCCGACGCTCCTTTCTCAAAAGAGCCGTTTCCTTTCTCAAAAGCTGGGCTTGACTCAGCAATCACGTGGCATCACGAGGGCTTGGTTTGTCCGGATGTGTCGTCACTCATGACGTGCAGCGTGGAGCGTTGCGAAAACCACGAGCCGCACCCGGTTTTGAACCCCGGTTTTCAAAAGATCATCATTCCAATTTGTCGTCACTCGTCGTATGCGCAGTCAGCTTCGCGGAAATTACGGACGCGTTGTCAGAAAGCGCGTAACGGGCACTGTTCATCCATCCACCGGCTGCCGACAAATAGTGAGGGAACAGTTCCGGTTGTGAAGCCAAATTTCTATAAGTTCGACCTTCGCATTCCACAGCAAAGGCACACCTTCACAACCTCTCAACCTCTCAACCTCTCAACCTCTCTTCATCTCCGATAATGTCTTCCCAAAGAAAGCTTTCGAGTTATTCAGTGTTCTTCATCCCTTGGATCACCCCAGAAAACAAACCTTCCAGAGCAAAAGTATTTCATATTAAAAAGGTTAAAAGCAAAAGTATCTCATATTATGCTTTCTCCTCTCCTTCATCTGAGGAACGTGGAGAAAGTGAGATCCTGATTGCTTACCTAGTCTTGCTCTCGAGTACTCATCTCAGACCCCTCCCAGCCCACTTCAAAAATAAACTTGTGTTGAGGTACTTCTTCAAAAACAAAAGTACCTCACAGACGAAGCAGGAGGAGTCTGAGGTGCATCCAGATGAAGGTAGAGTCTGAGATGATCCAAGAGTTCAAGAAGATGCCACACCTGCGTGGAGACCGGACTACTTGAAGCATGTGGAGACAACGTGCTGATTCATCCTCAACTAAGCCGAGAAGCACTTGCCAGAAGGAGGCCCATCCAGTTCAAGATGAAAGCTGTGGAAAATCAACAGTCATGACCAATGACCGCCTATTAGTTCTTTTCGTTGTCTTTTATTTTCAATTTTTATTTTTCGTTTGCATTTTTCTATATTTTCTTGCGTGCTTAACTGATTTATTTCTTTTCTTTGCAGGAACGTTTGGTTATTTCCTCCCTTGAAGTTCATTGCAAAATTTACGCTTGGGGGTCCTCGATTGAGTTTTCTGCAAATTAGGGAAGTTTTCAGTCCCTTTTCTTTATTTTGTTTCGTATTTTTTTTCATTTTATTTTTGTTTGCATTTTAATGTTTTCTGACATTGGGGACAATGTCTAGTTTAAGTGTGGGGGTATCAAGTATAAAAAATTGACCAAATTGAAAATTTTTGTACCTTCGACTTTGAACTGGTTTCATTTGTTTCCATGTTATTGCTTTTAGTTTTCTTAATTAGCTTTGTGTTTTACTTAATTTTTTTCGAAGTTTTGTGTTTTATTTATTTTTTCTCGAAAAATTTAAAAATCCAAAAATATTGTCTTGTTTTCCTTATGGTTTTAAATTAGATTTTTATTAGTTTCCCGACCCAATGATATAACTGAATGAAGTTTGATCCATGACTATCAAGAACTTAGCTAACATGTGTTGTATGAAATTCCTTGTTCTCTTGTTAGTATTGTACATGTTTGATCATCTTTGAAAATCCAAATGCACATAGCCGTGTTGATGTGAAACTAAAGCATGACTTAAAGCTTCATATGTGAATTTAGTGACCATATACATCATGTGAGTTTTTTTGAGCCTATTGAAAGTGTGTGCATTTTTCATACACTCCTATTCTTTCATGTGTGATGAACTTATGTGAGATGCATCTCTAGAACTTGCGTAACGATCTTTCGAAATATTTGTCATTGATTGCATGAACTTGAAAATGATAGAGGCATTAGGTTTACCACCATGGCCCAAATAACTATATTTCCCAGAGAAAAAAAAAATTATCATTAGATTGCCTATTTGAGCCGTTATGTTGAGCCTTTTATTTCTTATCACCAGATATGTCTACCCTTATACCTCAAAACATGTTTCCTTACCCTTTCCAAGCGAGCAATTTGAGATTATCTTGTAAGAAATGTTTATGAAGTACTTGGAATGAGTTTGGCAAAAGAATAAGTGTGGGGGTATTTCATATTTGTGTAAAAAAAAAAAAAAAAAATGAGAAAAGAGAAGAAAAGAAAAAGAAAAGAAAGATTGTATTCAAAGAAAATAAAATAAAAAGTTTAAAGTTTCAGTTTGAGGGTGTGATTGGAGGTGTTAAAAGAATCGCTGAGAATTTGAGTTCTTATAAATCTCAATAAAAGAATCGCTTGCGATGTAGCTTGGAACTTGTGTTTTCCTATTCTTTCGTTTCAATAGCCCTATCCCTAAGCCTCATTACATCCAATAAAAGTCCTCTTGATTTAAGTTTTGCAATTATGACTGTGGAGAAGTGATCTTTATGCAAGCTTATGGTAGATCTTTCACATTTGTTTCTTTGAGCGAAACACATTAAAACTAAACACATGTGTGATTGAGTGCATATCCCGTGAGAAGGTTGCTAGTTTGCATATGATGATTTTAAAAATAAAAACTTGAAATTGCATTAGCATGGCTATCTCACACACTACACTCAAGGATGATTTAAAGATTACTGCTAATATTTGAATAAGGAAGATGAACTGGAATTAGTTTGTTTTGTGCTAGCTATGGTTCTTGATGTTTTATGTCCTCGAATGAAATTCTATGAGGGTCAAATAAGGGGAAGCTAATGTTTTTCATGTTATTACTTTTTCTGTTTTCTTTGTTTTGCTCGAGGACTAGCAAAAGCTAAGTGTGGGGGTATTTGATCGGATCATATTTATACATATTTTTATATCAAATTCACTCGTCTTTTCTTAGTTAGTTCGTTATATTTTGAGCTATTTACGTTGATTTTGTGTTTTATTAGATTTTCAAGAAAAGAAAATAAAAATAGAATAAATGAAGTGTTAAGTAATTAATTCGTTTAAATTACCTTGCTTGTTGAATAGAACTTATTATTTAGAAAATAATATATATATATATATATATATTTATATATATATATATATTTATATATTTTTATAAATTATTTTTGTGTGTGTGATAGCTAGGTGGAAAACAGAAGCATGTGGAGGGAGTCCACCGAAAGCAGAAAACAAATGATTAGAAAGGAAATGAGTGGAGTAAAGGCAAAGCATGCGGGAGGAATAATCAAGGGAGTGGCTGCCTAAAGGCAGCGCCTATTTTAAAAGAAAGGGAGCGCATGAATTGAGGGGGGTGGATAGTCGGTGCAAAAGAGGGAAGAGGCGAGAGCCTCGGAAAACAGGAGAGAACCAAGCTGCCACAAGGCAGCGACAGAAAGAAAATAAAACAAAAAAAAAATAATAAGTTAGTCGGGAGGAAGGAGGCCTGAGGGGGAGAACCGATCTGCACAGGCGAGGAGGTGCGCAGCTGGACAGAGGCGCAAGCCTCGGTAACGCACAGGCAGCTTGAGGTTGCCAGCGAGAAGAGGAAGGCAAGGCTGCCTTGCGGCATTTAAGGGAGCTGACACCAGTCAGGGAGAAGAGTCCATTAGCACCCAGAGCTGCGAGGGCAGCGACGGGGGATCTCCTCGGGGTGTTTTGAGAGAACTGCTCACAAGGCAGCACCAGCGAGGAAGGGCTGCTGAGAGCAGCTTACGGGAAATAGAGGAAAGACTGGCGCGAGAGCTGCTTGGCAGCGAGCAGCCAATCCAAAGCGAGAGAGCTCCACGAAGGGTGGAAACAGAAAGAGGACGGGTTACGAGAGGACTGAGAGCAGAAAAGCAAAGGCATAGCAGCCATTGCTGCACAGGGAAGACACGGGGCAGGAATTAAATGTGCGTTGGCAGCTTCAACAAACGAGGGTGGAAACAGAAAGAGGACGACAGAAGCTGAGGGAGGCGTCAGGAAGAAGGCGCAGGTACGGATTGAAGGCTGGCTGCCATTTGGCAGCACATCTATGGAGCAACTAGATTGGCAGCCAATTAACAGAAGCTCAAGCTCACGGTGCAAATCCTTGCACCTTCCCGTTTTGGTTTAATCCTCCAACTCATTTTATTTCTGTTTTTAATTTATAAATGATGTGTAATTAATTTGTGTTGGCTAGAGGTTAATTCGAAACCATGATTATATTTGTAATTTGAATTGGTAATTTCAGTTGTGATTTCTGAGTTGTGATTTAATTTGCTTAACTGCTTGATTAATAACGTATTTGTGTTTGTTAATTAAGGATGCATACTTAATTTACATGCATGAATTTGATGCTAGAATATAAGTGAATTTCACCTAATCGTTATGAACTTATATTCATGAGTAGTGAAGGTTGCTAGTCACAATCGCGTTAAGTAAGTTCCTGGCAAACGTATCATGCTGTTCATAGTTACGAATGCCTTGTCAACACTTATGATTTTCTTAGAACTTAATGATTCTCGCTTGTATCTCTATTATGCAATTCATGTAGGGAACTTGTGGGGAATGTTTTGGGTTGTCGTATGCAATCATCCAATCCATTAACATAAGGAAAATCTGAAGGTTAATTTAAGCGTACCTAATTAATTTGGGGTGTTGAAATTTACAATTTATTGAAAGAACAACTGAAGGTCAATTTAGATTGCATATGTGTCTTGTGTGGAGAAAAACCCTCTAGCCAGTCCGTCGCCCATCCATTCACTTTTATTTTATGTTTTTGTCAATTCTGTAATTTATTTTTAATTTACGTTTCTTCAAAACCAAACCCCCCCCATTAAATATTATTATTTAAGTTAATTTTTATTAGTTTTTAATCTTTTAATTTAAATTCCGTCTAATTAATTTCCTAGTTTTTATTTTAAATTGTTTTTATTATTTTGAGTCATTTTAAGTGTGTTTCGAATTTTTAGCCTAGTTTTGTATTTTTGAGTCTTTTGATTTATTTTAGTTTATTTGTTAGTTCTATTTTAAGTTTTATTTTAGTTAAGTGTTTTTATTTTAGTTTAGTGTTTTAAACTTTGTTTTTACGTTTTTAAATTAAAATAGAGGTTTTAGCAAGCCCTCCTAATCCCCGGCCTAGAACGATACCCTACTTACATCTATACTACATCTTTCAAAAAGAGGGTTTAATTTGTGTCGAGTTAATTCTCGCATCAGGTATTGAGTTTTATAAGTTATCGAAAGAACAACTAAAAATTGGTTTATATACAGTGTATCATGTGTGGAGGAGACCCCTCTAGCTAATCCAGCATCCATTCAAACAACTATATTTTGTGCTTAAATCTGTCTAGTTTACAATTTGTTTGTTTTCAAGTTATTCTCATCAAGACCCAATCCCCCTTTTACAATTTGTGTCTTTTGATTTGAATTTACCTTATTTGATTTCTTTTGAGTTCTTTGAGTTAATTTAGTTTAGAGTTGGTTAATTTTCATAGCTTGAATCTTTTAAATTCATTCGCGAATCTATCTTAGTTTATTTGTTAGTTTTATTTTGAGTTATTCTAGTTTAGTTGGAATCATTTGAATCTAGTTAAGTGTTTTGATTTTAGATTTGTGTTTTTAAAGTTTTATTTAGTGTTTCTAAGTTTATTTTATATAGATTAGCAATCCCTCCTAATCCCCAGTTTAGAACGATCCCTACTTGCATATATACTATAATTGTCAACAAGAGGGTTTAATTTGTGTGTTAGCTTATTTTCGCATCAAGGCCAATTTGGCCTGAAAACCCCTTAATTTGCCACAAACCCACCAAAATCGTAGAAAGGGTGAGCTTCGATTCTTCTCCTCATTGTTTCATCACCCCAACAACTGATTGGGCTTTGTTCCATGTCTCACGGGAAGTCCAATGGTGGCGGAGATCAAATGAAATCGTTTCAAAAATGCCGGATTGAAGACAAAGAACCCCTGCACCCACAGGTGTGGGTTTCACCAAATTCAAACCAATTGTCAACAATTTTTGGGTGGAATGGATAAAGGTAAGTACTGGGTTCAAAGTATGGATCATTTTGGCATCGGTCCCGCCATTAACAGTGGCCAGAATAAGAAGATACGGCAAGGTCGGGTCGTAATTGTGGAACCAAGTTGAAGAGGGTCCAGGTTCCCTTTCTTCTCCCTTCCCTCCTTTCTTCCTTCCCCGATTGGTCCGAGTTTCTCCCTTTTCTCTCCTTTCTTTTCCATCACAACCACAAACATGGCACTCCCATTGTTCCAGATTTTCTGGAGCCTTCCAACTTAATGTCAAACTGACTATTTTGCCCTCAACTTCTATCGTTAATAACTTCTTCGTTATAACTCCATTTCACGAATGGAAGGTGTAAATTTCCGATAATTAATTTCCAAATTTCAAACTTCATAACTAGTTTAGTTTAAAACTAAAGTCAAATAAATTAATATAACTTCTTAAAAAAAAAATCTCAATGATACAATACGTAAATTATAATAATTTCTGGAAACAGAACTTTAAAAGTTCTCAATTCACTTGTTCATAACCATAAATTGATTTATTTTTTATTTTCTCCACATATTCATAATTATGAATATCTAATTCATATATTTAAATTTTCAGGGTATTACACTTTTAGCAAAGGTAAAAAAATGAATAGTTCAGATTGTTGATATAACGTTCCAATATTTACTGTTAACTGAATTATGAGTTTATGTTATATAGTTTCTAGAGACTTTATAAAATTCTAGCAATATTTTCACTAGTGGTAAAACTTTGAACCTAATATCAACAATGCTAACCTTTCATCTTCTTGCAATCTCAAAAATATCATGTTTTCAAAAGAAAGTCTGAAAAATAAAAATAAAACAAAATTTGGTAAGAAGAATGGAGTGTAAATGCAAACGGCAATCAACAATTAAATTTGAATCTATAGTTTATATGATTATAGTGGTGAATTTTAAAGTTGAGCCCTTCATGCATGAAAGTTGTAAAGCTTGTCATTACGAGTGTTTATATATATTTTTAAAATTTTTCTGAGGTCTGCATTAATTAATATTATGTGACACTTGAAAGACAAATGTGTTTTTATGTTTTGAAGTAGTATTTATGAGATAATGTGGTATGTATATACTAATTTAGTATTATGTCTTTAATTTGATTATTTATTGGTTTAAAATATATTTTCTTTAATGGGTAATGAATTGGGTCATATTGCCATTAGTATTAATTGGTCAAGTTCGGATCAAGTCATACTGGCAGCTTATTTTAACAAGTGTTACACAATACGACCTCTTTTTTGTATTGTACAACAAAAGTTGTAATTTAATCAAACTGTAATGATCCGAACCTTCTACCTTTAGGCTTTTACCTCAATGATCATGTCGAAAAAAAATCACCCAAATTTAAAACCAATGACAATTGGATAAGTGATTTAGGGTTACATATAGAAATTCGTCTATTTTCTTCATTGCAAATGAATGTCTTAATGGTTTTGGATTTGTTTAATTTTATGTAAGGATGATCTATGAGCAATTTTCTAAACGATATATAATTTGGATCGTTAAAATATATTACAGAATGAGCTTAATAAAAAGTATGTATCAAAAGTTGTGTGAAAAATAGTGTTACGGATCCGCCTGTGTGTGTGTGTGTGTGTGTGTGTATATATGTGTTGATAGATTAACTTGTATAAAGAGGCAGCGAGTAAAGTGATCGAAGTAGCAGCAACTAGAATATTATATGTACGGACATATGCTCCAGTTGTTTTCTTGGACTTGGCTCATTAGATAGATTAACTCGGTCGACCACCATTCGTATAATCGTATTGATTTTTAATTTGTATTTCTAATCGTTTCCAATTTCTTAAGACTTGTTCCTTCTCATGTGCACATCAAATCATATAAATAACATACTGCAAATTAATTTATTAAATTAAAAATAGAAAAAATTAGTATCTGATCCATAGTTTCTAATGTTCATTAATTAAAACCTTATTAATTTTTAAATTTTTATCAAAGTCTCTATCATTAATATATTAATGAATTACATGTAAGTTACATAATTTTTATAATAAAATTAGTAATTGAATAATCGAGTTTTAATATTCACACCCTTATTAAACTCCTAATTAATTTTCAATTCAAACATTTCCAAAATATAAAAAATAAAATTAGAATAAGTTTGTGCCCATTAAATTTTTATAAAAAATTGATATGTAACCATTCTTAAATATACTAATTTGTTATATGAAAAAAGAAATTATAATGGTTAATTTACAAGTGTGAAATAATTTTTTGTGAATAATTTTGATGAATGTAACCATAATTACTAATATCTTTTTTGTAATGATTGGCCTATGAGGAATGAGTTGTGGTAAAGATGATAGAGTTGGTTGTTGAGTCTGTAAAGATTGGGTAGAGGTAGGTGGATGAAGTGGTTGATGGGAAGGTATTGATGAATGTGGTAGTGAAGTAGAGGATAAAGATGGTTGTGGTTGAGGATTAACTGATATGAGCATATTTATGCGACTTTGTTATTTTATTTCTTTACATTTATTTAGTTAATTTTCATTTGGTGTTAAACTTGTGCTAAAATTTGGATGAATCAAAGTTGAAGCCTGAAAGATAAGGAATTAGTCAAGAAAGAGGAAACCTGGTTGGAGAGAAACACTATATTATCTTATCTTATCCAATATTATCGTATCTTATCTCCAACTGCAAGGAGGAATCCCAATCACATTCCAGCACCCTATACCTAATTCTTAGAGTTATAAAATAATTTAAAATGCCAAAACCCTTTCCTCCTTGGATTTAGCCGTTCCCCCTATATATATATATGAAATTCTTGCAACGATTTAAGTGTGCCATGCCTACCATTCATCCATTGAAGTTGTTGAAATTTTCAGAGTTTTTCTATCTTTGTTTTAAGTTTCAATGTTTATTTTAGATTGTTTTTTAGTTATGATGAACATGTTTTATATAAATTGATTACATCCAGTCATTGTTTCATAAAACATGAATGCGATTTACTTATCTGCTATATAGAGAACTTATTTTTGTATGTTTATTAAGGATGCATACTTAGTTTGCATGCAAAGATTTAATGCTAGAATATAAGGGAATTTCACCTAATTGTTATGAACTTATATTTGGAAGTAGTAAAAGTACCTAGTCATGATTGAGTTAAGTAAATTATTGGCAAGAGCATCATGCTTTTCATAGTTACGAATGCTTTGTCAATGCTTATGATTTTCACAGAACTTAATGATCTTCAAGATGTATCTCTATCATGCTTTTCATAGTTAGGGAACTTGAGAAGAATAATTTGGTTGCGTTGCTGAGTCCAATTCAATAAACTTAGAAAAATCTGAGAGTTAATTAGTGCTATTCACAGTTAATTTGGAGCATTATCATTCATAGTTTATAGGAAGAATAATTGGAAATCGATTTGTATGTATATTTTCATATGTGGAGAAGAATCCTTTAGCTATCATTTCATCCATATTTCATTCGCAATTTAATTTACTTGCTACCCTTTACTTTTGTTTTAATTAAATTCATCAAAAATTCTCCCAGTCACTGTTTTGTTGTTAGTTTAACTTAGTTTTCAGTTTTATAAATTTAATTTGTGTTGATTAGCATCCCTTCTAATCCCCGGAGTAGAACAATCCCTACTTACTCGTACTACGATTGCATACTTTATAGGGTTTAATTTGTGTGTTAGTTTCTACCACATCATTGATCGGATCATATTTATATACATTTTTACATCAAATTCACTCGTCTTTTCTTAGTTAGTTCGTTATATTTTGAGCTATTTACGTTATTTTTATGTTTTATAAGATTTATCAAGTTAAGAAAATAAAAATAGAATAAGTAAAATGTTAAGTAATAAATTCGTCTAAACTATCTGAACTTATCATTTGGAAAATAATATATATTTATATATATATATATAATGATTGTGTGTGTGATTACAAGCTGGCATGCACTCGGTGGGCTGCGGAAAAGAAAATAAAGGGGGGAGTCCTCCACCGAAATTAAAAGAATAGGAAATCATGAGTGGGAAGCTGGCGTGCAAATCAGAAAGCTAATGGAAAGAAGAAATACATAAAGGAAATAAAAAGAAGAGGCCTCGAAAGAGAGGCAGGAATTAGGGGCGCGAAAATCAGGAGCCTCGGGGCTGCCTCGAGAGGAATTGAAGACTAGCCAATTGGGCAGCGACCAACTGGAGCTCAGCGTCACCGAGAGGAAGTCTTGGCGCACGAAACTAAAGCTGCGCAAGCAGCTAGAAGAGAGGAGCCAATTACAAGACACAGAGGCAGGCGCCTCGGGGGAAACAGGTGAGCTGCCATTTGGCACCGCGCAGGGAGTGAGGCGCAGAGGGCAGTCAGCCCTTGAGAGCTGCTAACAGAAGCAGCGAGAGACTGAGAGGAGTGCCACAGAGCGCTGGGAGAGAATCGAAGGGTAGCGAGAAAGCTGCCATGCAGCTTGGGAAATCAGACAGTGCACAGAAGCACAGAAGCACAGAGGCAACCTCAAATCTGTGCACTCTCTTCGTTTCGGTTTAATGTCTCCAAACTCAGTTTTACTTTTATTTACATTATGAATAATGTGTATGTGTAATTAATTTGTTTTGGCTAGAGGTTAATTCAAAGCCATGGATATATTTGTGATTTGAATTGATTACCTTCAGTTGTGATTTCTGAGTTGTGATTTAATTTGCTTAACTGCTTGATTGATAACTTATTTGCGTATGTTAATTAAGGATGCATACTTAATTTACATGCATGAATTTGATGCTAGAATATAAGTGAATTTCACCTAATCGTTATGAACTTATATTCATGAGTAGTGAAGGTTGCTATCCACAATCGTGTTAAGTAAATTCTTGGCAGGAGTATCATGCTTTTCATAGTTACGAATGCCTCATCAGTATTTATAGTTTTCACAAAGTTTAATGATCTTTGATTGTATCTCTATTGTGCTTTTCACGTAGGGGACTTTTAGAGAATGTGTTGAATTGTTGTATGCTGTTCATCCAATTCAATAATTTAAGGAAAACTTGAAGATTAAAAAAGTGCTGTTCACGGTTAATCTGGAGTATTGAGATTTATAACTTATTGAAAGAACAACTGAAAATCGATTTAGATTGCATATGTGTCATGTGTGGAGAAGAACCCTCTAGCCAGTCCGTCGCCTATCCATTCACCTTTAATTTTATGTTTTTGTCAATTCTGTAATTTATTTAAGTTTAATTTACGTTTCATTAAAACCAAACCCCCCCATTGTTAAATTGTATTATTTTATTAGATTCCATTGTTTTTAGTCTTTTAATTTGATTTTCCGTCCATTTCAGTTCCTAGTGTCTATTTAAATTGTTTTCATTATTTTGAGTCATTTTAAGTGTGTTTCGAGTTATTAGAGTTTTTAGCCTAGTTTTGTGTTTTTGAGTCTTGTTTAATATTTTTAAATTAATTTAGAGTAGATTAGCAATCCCTCCTAATCCCCGGCCTAGAACGATACCCTACTTACATCTATACTACAATTGTCAAAAAGAGGGTTAAATTTGTGCGGTTTTAAAATCCCGTCAATCATTAACAAGAATGGAAGTGGAAAAGGAGAAGGTATCTTTGTAGTAGAACTGTGAGGGGGATTGCTAGTGATTGGTTAAGAAGAATGACAAGAAAAGTGTTCCTCGTTGAAGAAAACATGTCTTGATATGTAAATCATGTTGGATCGAGAGGTTAAGCATTTGTAACCCTTAATATGAAGACTACAACCAAGAAAATACACTATTTACTTTTCCCACCCATTTTGTTCTAGAGTGTGAGGGCAGCTACATTGATGTGATATATCATGAATGAGCAAAAAAGAATTGAATGGAGAGCTAGTAAATTCAAGCCTTGAATCAGTTTAGAAAATCCTTATTTTATTGCCAACCAAGTTTTCTACATACGTTTTGAAATTTACAAAGATGGAGAACATTTCAGACTTGCTTTTAGAGGAAACAACCAACTATACTTGTTGAATTCATCCACAAACAGTACATAAAACACTTGTATCCACTAATAGAAGGCACTGGAGCATGCCCCAAACATTACAGTGAGTTAGTTCCAAAGTGGTAGACACAGTGCTAGTGCTAGAGAAAAATGGCAATTTATGGTTTTTACCTGTAGCACAATCTGAACAAAAGAAACTAACTGACTTGCCATAACTATGAGCAAGCTTATTATTATGTAAAATGTTTTTGAAAATAGCAGTGGAGGAATGACCAAGCCTTTTATGCCCTAACTGTAGAGATGCTTTAAAACTGACAAAAGCTAAATGCGATGTTGGTTTGATAGGAAGTCCTTGAAAAGGATAAAACCATGTCTAACTGGCCCCCGAAAAAGAATCCTCCTAGTTGAACGATCCTTGATTTGAGATCCATTAGAATCAACGATAAAGTAGCAGTAACTGTCTTTTAAAAATTGTGAGGCAAAGAGAAGTTGAATTTCATCATGGGAACATGAAGTACATTATTCAATATAAAAGCAGCATGGAGTATTAGAACAAAAGAACCTGTATTATAATTGGCATACCTTGTCCATCACCAATATGCACTCTATCTTCACTAGAATAAGGAATAGAGGAGTTAATGGGCGAAATATCATTGGTAATGTGAGATGTTTCTCTTGAGTCCATTAGCCAAGTAGGTGAAGATCGTTTTAGACTACTGTGAGCACATATAAAAACCAATTTAGCAAGAGGAATTTTTCCATCAAAGGCATGATTTATTCGACCATAGCAATCAATGGCCGCATGTTTAAATACAGGGATTTAAACAGCATGTGTGTTTCCACCTATAGACCTATTATGCAATCAAGTGAGACTTCTGATCTGTCCTTTCATTTTCATTCATGGTTTACTGGCCCTACCTTTGCTGCTCTTCCCATCGTTCTTTCAGAACCTTCAATGCTATGTTGATGCTACACACTAGGCGATAATGCATGCTTTGAACAGATAGAGTAGTCAATTTACTAACCACATGCGGATGCACTGAACTCGGGGAGTTGTTTCATTGGGCTTGTTGATAAATTTGATGAGTTAGGAATAAATTTTTTAGCTATTAAGCTTGATTATGAAAGATATACACCAACTTGCTGTGCAGGAAATAACCTTCATTCATACCTCTAGCACTACAACAAATATGGGCATTGCACACTGATGTGAGAATTTCTTGACACACAAATTAAACCCTATTTGTGACAATTGTAGTAATGATGTAAGTAGGGATCGTTCTAGACCGGGGATTAACTAGGGATGCTAATCAATAAATATAAGACTCAAAAATATAAAAACAAAGTTAAAAATGTAAACAAAAGACTTTAAAACAAGAAAGTAAAAGGGGGATTTGGGATTGGTGAAATTGAACAATTAAAACTTAAACTTTGAAAACAAACTTAAAGCAAAATAGATTGTGATGAAATAGAATGATGAGAAACTAGTTAGAGGGTTCCTTATCCACACATGAACATATGCATATAATTTGATTCCCAGTTATGAATTCAACAAACGAATGAATGACAATGCTCCAAGTTAATTAGGTTCGCTTAAATTAACTTTCAGATTTTCCTAAAGTCATTAGATTGGATGATTGCATACGACAACCCAATGCATTCCCCACAAGTTCCCTCAATGAATTGCATATAAAAGAGATACAAGCAAGAATCATTAAGTTCTATGAAAACCATAAGCATTGACGAGGCACTTGTTACTATGAATTGCATGAAACTTATGCCAAGGATTTACTTAACACAATCGTGACTAGCGATCTTTACTACTCATGAATATAAGTTCATAACGATTAGGTGAAATTCCCTTATATCCTAGCATCAAGTTTAAGCATGCAAATTAAGTGTCGACCCTTAACCCACATACATAAACAAGTTCTTAATCAAAACAGAAAAGTAAACCACATCCAACATTCATAAATTCATAACTGGGGTAAATCAAATTATAATAAACATATATCCATGGTTTCAAATTCACCTCTAACTAAAAAGAAATTAGTTCCACATGTTTAACATAATTGAACAACAATTTAAATTAAACATTGAAAAACAAAAGCAAAAGAAAGAAAACACCTAAACTTTCCAACGATCCAAGCGCCTCCAAGGACTTTCCTCTTCTTCTCTTTGTTGCGGCACAAGGCTTTGAATGATGTTGAAGAGTTGGTTTTATGGAGGAATGGATGGGGGAAGTTTAGATATGTAGGGAGAGGCAAGGAAAGGCTTGTAGAATGGTTTATTCTTGGATGATTTGAATGAGGTTGCTACCATGGGTATTTATAGGGAGAGGATGGACTTGTTTAATTCAATTTTTTGGTGGGAATTAAAAGGAAAGTCATGGCAATAAGTGGGATTTATTGGTGGTGGTAGGTTTTGAGTCATCCACTTCACATGTCATGGTGAACTAAGCATTGCATCATCCACTCACATGTCATGGTGAGTTAAGCATTGCATCATCCACTCAAATGTCATGATGAGCTAAGCATTGCATCATCCACTCACATGTCATGGTGAGCTAAGCATTACATCATTTTTTTAGGCCCATTGCAATAGATTTTTGGGCTTCTTTGCATCAAATTATTGGGCTTCTTTGCATCAAATTCGTCCATCCTCAAGCCTCCATGTTTGCACTATCCAATCTTGGCCCAAAATTGCTCTAGAATGCTCCAAATTGCTTCTTTTTGCATACTTTGACATATAAACCTACAAACACACGAAAAATGACTTTAAACACTAAATTAAGTAAGAAACATAACATAAATGCATAAGAACTAGCTAACTAAGGTGCATAAATATGCTCCTATCAAATTCCCCCACACTTAGCTTTTGCTAGTCCTCGAGCAAAATAAAACAAAACATAACCTAACCTTCCAACATTTGCTACAGGGATTTCCAACGTTACATAACATGCCAAAGATCATTATTCCCACAGATTTTAGTCATCCATACTCTTGAGCATATACTTAATCATAGTTACCATTCACTAGCTCACATTTAATCGTTTAATATAACATTATGGACGTAGTAACATGCCTTAGAGAATCCACTCATTTCCTTACTGGATACACTCTTATTTTCACACAGATTTTCTAACTACACACCCTATACTAGTTATATGTGAGCGAATTGATGTGGATATAAAAACGAATGCTCACATATATGTATCTCAAAGAATGCAATTTCCGGAGTTAATAAGCATGTTTAGATATGATCTCATGAATGGAATGCTACTACTTAGATGCGAGAACCAATGACACCATATGCTCATACCAAATTCAAACTCCACAAATTGAAACACATAACACTTAAGATAGAAGTTAAGGGTTGTAACGGGGCTTGGGGTAATGGCTAACAAAGAAAGGTTAAGGATAAACAAAAGTTCTTAAAGCGATAGCAAACAAGTAATGAACTTGACACTTTTAGAATTCACTTTTGCGTGCAGAAAATCACTTAGATACAAGGGAATGAAATACACAATACTTAGGGTCTAATTTAACTTATTGGACCCTTTTCTTCAACAACCAACACTTGTGAGTTCTTTCTTGACCCTTTTTTTTTTTTTTTTTTTTTTTTTTTTTCAAACTCACATGATAAATACTTCCCCCACACTTATTTTCTGCCCACATTAATCAAAAGGAATTCAATTTGAATTATGCTTACTATACTTTAAGAACGAGGGTATGGATAGTCCTAATCTAGGCTAGGTGAGGATGATGTGGTTTAACAAAGAAAATAGTTTAAACAAGGCTCAACGGGGCTTAAACCTACAAAACAAATGAACATAGGGTACGGCTATTTGGTTCTTGGTTTACTAACAACTTCATCTTGTTATGTGTTATGCAAATCAATTTTATGCTTTGAATGAAACGGGCATGAGTTCTAGTATTTGGAACTAAATGATGAAACGCCTTCTAAGTAGTAACCAAGCAAAGAATAATGAGATCATGCAACGACTTTAGAAGACAACAAATGCACAAATTATTAACTCTCCAAAGAACGTTAAAAGCTCAAGTCTCTCAGGGTTGTAGCATTAGTTTGAGTTTCTTCCTTCAAGCATGTTACAAAAACTAATTTTTCTTTTGATTACATGTGAATTCATGAACTATAATTACAACTAAGCATAAACCAAAGAGCATATCAAACTTTCATCCATGTTTGTAACTTACTTCAACAGTTATGCAATTAAAAACCAAATCCCCATCATTTTGTTGGAAGGTACCCTAAAACACAAAAATGACTCAAAAACGACTCTTTTTTTTGGTATTTTTCAATTTTTTTTCAATTTTTTCTTGAGTTTTCTGTTATATGACACTAAAACACATCAAAACACACTAAAAACACTTTAAAACAGTAAGAAACAACATGTGAAGTGATAGGTGATAAAAATCCACAAATTTCATGCAAAAACAGCTTGTTTACCCCCCCACACTTAAACCAAACATTGTCCTCAATGTTTCAAACATATATAAACACAAAAACAATCAACTAACACAACTCGCAAACATAACACAAATGGCAAAGTAATAGCAAAAAAGAGACAGGTTAGGGACGCAAATCTGGGTTTGGAGTGAAAGTTCCTTCCTCTCGTGTTTCAACACATGGGTTGCCTCCCAAGAAGCGCTTTCTTTAACGTCTTGCAGCCGGACGATGCTTCTCTTTTAAGCTCCCCTAGGTCCCATAGCATGGAATTGATCCTTGAATGGGAGATGATACTTGAAATGATCCGACAATGGTTTAAATTCAAGATTGGGTGCCTGAATCATTAACAACATATTAGTATAAACCAATATTGAAATTTGGGGAGGTGGCTTACCTATGTGCTCTGACATGAACTTAATGACAAACACCACTTCTTTGAAAGTTTCAGGAATGTTGGACTTGGCCAGATTTATTATGATGGTTATGACTTGTCCTGAATTGCATGGCATGGAAGCTTTAAGGTCCTGCGGCAAGGGTTGTTCTTCTCTTGCCATGGGCTTCACTTCCTCTTCTTCTTCTTGCATCAGCAGTACATCCATCTTCTGGCTGTGTTTGGATGTTTTTAAGTCATCTCCAACCTCCATAGCACTTCCCAAAGTGATGGCTTCAGTAATTTCAAAATCTTCTATTGAATTTACAATGTTTGCGTTGGAGAATTCACTTCGTTCTTGAATTTGTGCCATGAACTCCACAATCTGCCCAACTTGCTCTTCTAATCCATCTATCTTTTTGGCTTGATTTTGCATCCTCTTGGTTTGATTTTCTGCTCCCTGTGTCAAAGAGGTGAGTAATTGAACAATTTGGTCATTATCCATTGACGTACCTGAATTTGTTTGGGAAGATTGTGGTGGAGGCTGTGATGGTGCATATGGCCATTGATAGAACTCCTCATTTGGCTGCCAATATGCTTCATGTTGAACTTGTTGAGCTTCCCACCACATAGAATTGGAATGATCTTGCCCACCATATGTAGGGACACTTTGCATTGTAGACCTTCCGGCATTCTGAGACAATTGAGAAGTAAGATTTGCCAATTGAGCGTGAATGCTAGCAAAATCCATGACTTACTTCTCTAGTACCTAAAATCAAAGAAAGAGAACTAAATCAAATATCAAAAGTAAAACACAAAAATAATAAAAAGAAAAAAAAATAAATAAATAAACACAAACAAAAACATAAAACATAAACAAAAACATAAACAAGGGATTAGCAAATTTGCTAATCCCCGGCAACGGCGCCAAAATTTGATGTGAGAATTTCTTGACACACAAATTAAACCCTATTTGTGACAATTGTAGTAATGATGTAAGTAGGGATCGTTCTAGACCGGGGATTAACTAGGGATGCTAATCAATAAATATAAGACTCAAAAATATAAAAACAAAGTTAAAAATGTAAACAAAAGACTTTAAAACAAGAAAGTAAAAGGGGGATTTGGGATTGGTGAAATTGAACAATTAAAACTTAAACTTTGAAAACAAACTTAAAGCAAAATAGATTGTGATGAAATAGAATGATGAGAAACTAGTTAGAGGGTTCCTTATCCACACATGAACATATGCATATAATTTGATTCCCAGTTATGAATTCAACAAACGAATGAATGACAATGCTCCAAGTTAATTAGGTTCGCTTAAATTAACTTTCAGATTTTCCTAAAGTCATTAGATTGGATGATTGCATACGACAACCCAATGCATTCCCCACAAGTTCCCTCAATGAATTGCATATAAAAGAGATACAAGCAAGAATCATTAAGTTCTATGAAAACCATAAGCATTGACGAGGCACTTGTTACTATGAATTGCATGAAACTTATGCCAAGGATTTACTTAACACAATCGTGACTAGCGATCTTTACTACTCATGAATATAAGTTCATAACGATTAGGTGAAATTCCCTTATATCCTAGCATCAAGTTTAAGCATGCAAATTAAGTGTCGACCCTTAACCCACATACATAAACAAGTTCTTAATCAAAACAGAAAAGTAAACCACATCCAACATTCATAAATTCATAACTGGGGTAAATCAAATTATAATAAACATATATCCATGGTTTCAAATTCACCTCTAACTAAAAAGAAATTAGTTCCACATGTTTAACATAATTGAACAACAATTTAAATTAAACATTGAAAAACAAAAGCAAAAGAAAGAAAACACCTAAACTTTCCAACGATCCAAGCGCCTCCAAGGACTTTCCTCTTCTTCTCTTTGTTGCGGCACAAGGCTTTGAATGATGTTGAAGAGTTGGTTTTATGGAGGAATGGATGGGGGAAGTTTAGATATGTAGGGAGAGGCAAGGAAAGGCTTGTAGAATGGTTTATTCTTGGATGATTTGAATGAGGTTGCTACCATGGGTATTTATAGGGAGAGGATGGACTTGTTTAATTCAACTTTTTGGTGGGAATTAAAAGGAAAGTCATGGCAATAAGTGGGATTTATTGGTGGTGGTAGGTTTTGAGTCATCCACTTCACATGTCATGGTGAACTAAGCATTGCATCATCCACTCACATGTCATGGTGAGTTAAGCATTGCATCATCCACTCAAATGTCATGATGAGCTAAGCATTGCATCATCCACTCACATGTCATGGTGAGCTAAGCATTACATCATTTTTTTAGGCCCATTGCAATAGATTTTTGGGCTTCTTTGCATCAAATTATTGGGCTTCTTTGCATCAAATTCGTCCATCCTCAAGCCTCCATGTTTGCACTATCCAATCTTGGCCCAAAATTGCTCTAGAATGCTCCAAATTGCTTCTTTTTGCATACTTTGACATATAAACCTACAAACACACGAAAAATGACTTTAAACACTAAATTAAGTAAGAAACATAACATAAATGCATAAGAACTAGCTAACTAAGGTGCATAAATATGCTCCTATCACACACTATAAATTATTTGTGCCCTTTGAGGAAAAAGGGCACCAACATATGTGCCCATAGACCAATGGCAACAGTGCAGCTACTATTATATTGTCTGTGCCCTCTATGGGCGTCACCATTGATGAAAGGGCACAATATGACTTTTTGTGCTGAAACAGTTAAGAACCAATCCGAGGTATTTGTGCCTCAATTCTGACACTTGTGTTAGATGACTTTTCCAAGCCATGTTTGCACAATTTTGTTATTGTGCCCAATAGGTTAAATATTAAAAAAAAACATAAATTCAAAATTTCGAAATCAAACCAAATAGTGATACCATCAGTAATAAATTATTCGGCTGGTTTTACATGCACATCCAAGATACCAATTAAACTAAGGGCAGAGCTAAAACATGCTTCTAAAATGTAAGCAACCAAATCCTTATAGTATCTCGCCTAGCAAGAAAATAAATAATTCACCAATTGTGAAAGATTCATGAATATTTACTTAAAAGGGATAAAAGAAAATAGCCCATGTTGAGGCCAAATTTGTTCTCAATAATTACAAATCAAGTGGTATAATATTTTTAGAGGCAAAATTTGATCCCAAGTGCAAACCAATCCACAACTATAATGCCAGTAAAGAAAAAGACCAACCTCTGCCTTCTCGATGACTATAGACTTCTTGAATGGCAGGAAAATATGTGGGAGCAAATACATATAGACCACAATTGATCAAATCACTCACCTGCATTTAGAAAATAGATAACCCTTACATAATGTGGCCTGGAACAAAGCACATAAAACAAAGAATTGAGATTATCAAGCACCAACTAAATGAACAATTTTGGGACAGTAATTGCATTGTGTACATACAAAAATCACTGGCTTCTAAGTATAAAGCAATAGTTCTTTGGTGGCAGAATCAACAACCAACTGCCAAAACTGGTTCAAAGATTCAGCAGAAACTTACAGATGAACCCAAAAACGAAGTATGGCATGACAAAAAAACAAGAGGAAAGAACATCAGAAATATGGGGAGAGTTGCAACATTATTCTAGTTCAAGCAGTCTGTCCACAAGCTAACCTTTTATTACTAACATTGTACCCATCACCTTATATCCTTTAGGAGCATTTGCAATGATGAACAAGAAGAAGCAATAAAAGGAATTAACTTTTCGAAATCTTATCTATAATTCCAAGCAATAATCACAAATAATTTTCATTAGATTCCAAAAATGAATTGTATAGTGGTACAACTAACAACTACTAATTGATCTTTTGACATGTCACAACAGGCCACACCGTAATCAAACTTTAGGTCCAGTGACATCAATGGCACTCTAGATTAGAATTTCTTTAACCTTCAATGTTTATCGTGTTTGAACTCCAATCCAAATCATTCGTGACTATGCGTTTGATATATGCAAATGGATTTAAGTGTGTAAAAAGGATTAAAGGCAACTGCAGAAGAAGATGGGATGGTGCTTAGATAACTACACGGGCTTAGAAACAGAGAGCTATTCTTCCTACTATCCAATCAACAAAATTTGAAACATCAATTTGTTGCTTTCCTAATTTTATAATGCCAATGCAAAATGCAATGCCAATTAATATGCAGTAAGCTGTGTTTAAAGTTCAACAATTCTTACCGAAGAAACATGCGAAACTCGCCAGTGCCTAGCTCGTCCCTTAATCATAGCAAAGATTAAGAAATAATTAGATGAAATTAAAACCCATAACCGCATGTATTCTACACACAAAAGTAATAGAAGAAAAAAGCGCAGCAGACATGCAGAGCTATAAACAATCAACCTAAACAAAATTAAGAACCAAACAGATGAGTGAATTGTTTCCGCATCTCAGAATCGCTTCGACTTTGTAAAATTTGTAGTCTGGGACATAACCTACGAGCAACCAACAATATGGAGTCAGAAGCCATGCCAAAATTTAAAATTTAAAATCCGAGACACCCAAACCATAATTTGAATAGAATATGCAATAACATTGAAAATCCATAAACCATTTTTCCAAAAAATGGGAAGAAGATGAACTAGAAGAACTCTGCGCTCATATGACCGGAATAATGGACGTATTTGTTGCGTGCTTGTTGAGGTGGTAATGGAGGTGCGGCTGACTCCGAATTCAAAGGCTTCCACGACAATGACTAAATATTGATGAGGACCACGACTCCTTACTCCCTCTCCAACTCACACCTGCCCTTCCCTCACCAACACCTCCTAGCCCGACTCATATCTCTCCCACGATCCTTCCCTATCGGACTCGGATCCCAACACGATTTTCGATTCAGGCTTTATATCCACCGATCTTCCCAAACCCAACCTACCCCCTCCCTTGATCCCTCCCTACCAGACCCCGATCTTCCCAAACCTTCCTCCATCGCGTGCATGGGGTTTCTGCTAGGGTATTCTGGCAATGATAGAGCTTAAGAGCCTCCACGATTTGTCTGGAAAAGGTAGAGAAAGAAAGAGAGGATGGAGAGAGAGAGACAAAGGTGATAGAAAGAATCTGAGGGAGGCAGAGTGGAAGAGGAAAGTAAAGGGAAAGAGATAGAAGGGACCCGAGATAGAATTACGGTAGAATTTAATTATTATTAAAAGATTTAGTGGGCACAATTATTATTATAACAATTATTTTTAATTATTATTATAAGAGTTAGTGTGCACAATTGTGTAATGCGGTGGTGGAAACCAAAGTTTTTGAATTTAGTGGTGGGAACCCAAACTTGCACCATAAAATAGAAGAAGACGCCCAATTTGGAGAAGGGAAACTGAATATAAATCCAATTTTATAACCTTGTCACTCCTCGATCCCAACATATGTCTCGGATCGACACGTGACTACATCAAGTATCTGTACGTCTCTCATACCCCGCCTCCGGATCGACATGACACGTGACATCATTAACTAATTGGTTCCTTCCCTTTGGCCTGAATGGCCTCTTTCCCACAAGGTGGGAGTTTATATTCCTTTAAATCAATAGTTTAGTGAAACGACTTCAAATGTCTATAACTATATCGTTATAATCTGGACTCGCAAAAGTTTTTGTCTATGCGTTCGTGGTCTTGAGATCTATTTGAAAACATTAATTGTGAACTCGAAAGGTCAACTAATTTTAAAGATTGATTACGAAAATTCAAACCCAATAGTTATTCGATTTAATTCCAAAAATCAACGGAATTAAAATTAACTAAAGAAAATAACGTAAACATGAAATGCGAATTTAAATAACGAGATATGTAATTAATAGTGAAATTCCGGGGACAGGATTTCACAAAGCCATTATTAGTTATAGTCAAATTTTGTTTTAATTTTGAAGTTCTATCGAGGTTATTTGTGTTTAGCATGATAAAAGGCTTGCATTGTTCGTTTTTTTTCTTTTTTTCTTTTTTCTTTTCGTTTTTCTTTTCTGTATGAATTGAACGGGAAACATAATTATAAACCAAAAAATATACATTGCTGGGAGTATCTATATCATGGGCCAATTAGAAAGAAAACATTATTATAGTGCAATATTACATAAGTTGATAAAAGGACCCAAGTGGAGTCCAGCATAGCATAAGATCTCAACGGTAATTGTCCTAGTCATCGCTGCTTAAAATCTCAACGGTAACATTCTGCATATTTCGTGAGCTCATCTGTGGGAGAAACAGGCCTCTAGGACGAAGTTGTACTTGATAAGTGTGTGGTTCTTCAATAATAATGACATAACTGGTAGACTCTTCAGTTGTTGTTTCAGCAGAAGCCAAATTGACAAGGTATTGTTCTGTCCTACCTGGGTTTGCCCATGTTCGCAATACACGTCCTTGAGGTGCAAGTTCGCATTCGTTATTGAAGGGTAATGCGTAGCCAAGGCGACCATCAACAATAATAGTAAGAATGTACTGATTATCAATAGAACAAGGTATGCGCCCGACATTAATAGGTTGTCGTAGACGTTGAGCTGGAGGATTCATTGTGGAATTTGCTATTGTAATGTTGGAAGCAATAGACGAATGTGATGCTGGAGATTCGGTTCCAATTCTAACTCCACGACATCGCATGTCCGCCATTCTCAATGATGTAGAACTTGATCATAATTCAAAAGAAACACAAGTGTATGAAGCAACCTTCTAAATTTTCATATACAAATTAGTAAGGGTGTGTGGACCTTTTATACTAGAATAAAGGCACAAATCCATAATTGTGCCAACATATTCTTTTGCTATAGAATGATTTATTATTTATTAATATTTACTGGACACAATTTCTAACAGTTGTGTCATAAAAAATATTTTATAATTACTAAGATATATTCTCTATTTGAAGACCTAATGAGAAGTAGAGTGATTTATTATTTATTAATATTTAGTGGATACAATTTCTATCATTAGTGTCATAAAAAGGAATCTACAATTATTAACTCATTTGTCTATCTGAAGACCAACTAACTTTTGCACAAAGACTGACCCTAAGGGCACAATTGTTGGTTATGTTTCACTGCAGGTAGGACTTTTAATAAAGTAAAAAAAAACATTTACTATAAAACCAAAAACCATGTCATCAAATATAAAAAAAAAAACGTACAAGCAGATAACAATCAAACAAGTAGTTCAAAAAGATACGAATCTAACAAACATTCATTGCACTTGAACATGATCCTTTGTAAATCTAAAACACGCCACTTAGTACTATGATGTAGTAGTATTATTCTTTACTTGTAAGTGAGCGATCTGAGGTTTGGCTCTCGCGAAAAACGAATTTGAACAACATTATTGGTAACTTATTTTGAGGCTAAAATATTGCACAGTAATAAATAGCTCCATACCATTATTTACCACAATTTTATAAATTTTAATTATTGGTGTGCTAGGCGAGGTAAAGACAAACGAGAGAGAACATATAGTGCATCTGACAAATAATTTTTATAGACACAAAGTGTTTTTTTGTGCCCATTTTTAGTAAAAAAGTTGTCATCTGACCCAACTCGGCACGGTTTTCGTGCCCATTACTATTTTGTGTCTGCTTATTTTAACATTGGGCATAATAGATGGTGCCCTCTATGTAATGGGAACTGTTTAAGCTTTTTGGTGGTCAAACTTACACAAAATTCTCAATTGTGCCCTTCGTTTTGTACCCAAAGCTCATTTTTCTTGTAGTGTAGGCTTTGTAATGGTTTTCACCGAAAAGAAAAAAAATGGCTTTGCAACGGTGTCGCTCACCACTTAGCTAAGTTTAGTCTTTCAGTTGATACGTCTTTAGTTTGGTTCGAGAAGTCTCTAATGTTATATGGAATTTCATCTTTCAACACTCGTTTTGTAATTGAAGTTTTTTCATCAACATAATACCATTTCTACTAATAAAAAATAAAAATAAAAATATTTCCAATGCATGTTAAAAGCTAAGGAAAATTAATGGTGATGATTTCCAGTGTAATGAATTTGTATCAGCAACATAGAATTATTGGAGTTCTTGTCAACTTAATTAGCAATGAATAAATGAATGATCTTTATTTACAGATCATTATGTGTCTCTGTGTGTAGTGATCCATCTGTACAAGTCTTTTGATGCCTAGATTTTAGTTGAATGCCATCACAAACAACTAGTTGGGTGTACAAGGCCAGAAGTCTTTCCAATTGCATTGCTACAATATGACTGAGCCACTTGCTTCTTGCAGGTCAAGCTCACGTTTTCGAGTTTTATCCCTGTGCAAGGATTTGCTGCACTGCAATCAAGATTTACCGCGATTGCTGTTGCCGATGTTCCTTGAATGTTTCGGAACAATACATCACTGACTTTCACACCCGATACCTATATATTGAAGCACGATAGATGGAAATGTTTAAAGAGACAGTAAGTAGAGAGGAATTAAGGACGTACATTATTAACCGCATGTATATATTAAATTAAGCTTATACCTGATCAGGGCAGTTGAGGTTGTGTGGGCAGTAATTTTGGTCTATGATAATAGGATTTTGGACATTGAGCATGACCACGTCAAGGAATTGGACACTTTGAACAAACCCGTGGCTCGGCCTTGCCCAAGACTTAATCCTCAAACCATTTTGGCCACCCTTGAAAATTGCATCCTTCACTGTCACATTTTGAACTCCTTCCTCTTCCAAGTCTTTGCCCAAACTCCCTATGCTGCAATTACCGCACCCTTGTAAGCATAACCCTAAACTACTACTAACTATTTAGGAGTAATTATTGGTGGTAATTAAATGAATGCAGCCACATGCTAAAACTAGTCCATGTGTTATAATACAAGTGAATATAAACTTATGTATAAATAAGCATGGCAAGCAAGCACTATAATCTTAACCTGATGCCGTGACTTGGTCCACACGATATGTGCTCAATCCACAAGTCCTTGGTGCCGGGGCCAATTGAGACGCAGTCATCTCCCGTTTTGATAGATGTGTCGAAGATTGCAACAGTTCTTGACAATTGAACATGGATGCCATCAGTGTTGGGGCTATTGCCGGCGGCAATGGTTTTGACCCCTTGAATGTGAACATCTTGGCACCCGTTTATAACAATGTGGTACATCTGGCTGTTTAACGACATTAGTCCGTCGATCCTAATGTTTTTGGAGTTTGCAAAACTCAAACTCTGCGATCCCCAGTCCGGAAACATTAATTTAGTTACATGTATTACATAATATACTTCTTGAAAATCTTGACAAGAAAAAGGAAATTACTAACCGTTGCTCCGCTGGGGCAATTAGTGCTTCCCGCTAACTTGCATGCCCACAAGGAGGTGCCTTTGGCGTCAAGTGCACCTCCAATAATGGAAACGCCGGTAACTGTTTCGAAGCTTAGCCAATTGTCAGCTTGGCCAAGAATTTGGTAGTCAGACGAAGCGACGAGTGTTCCATCAATCCAAAGAGTAATACCTGGGCTTTTGCAGTTGTCACCTTTAAAAACCATAGCATTCGGAAGCAAATACCTCCCTTTTGGTACCCTAATCGTACTGGAATCCGAAGAGGCACAAGCTGCACTCCATGCATCCATAAAAGCTTGGGTGGAATCAGTTACTCCATTGGGCTTAGCTCCGAAGCTCAGGATATTGAGAACTAATGTAGTACTCCCAGCAATAAATGATTGGTGTAAGATAAAGAGAATCACGATTGGTA
This sequence comes from Crataegus laevigata, assembly GCA_963580275.1. Taxonomy (NCBI): domain Eukaryota; kingdom Viridiplantae; phylum Streptophyta; class Magnoliopsida; order Rosales; family Rosaceae; genus Crataegus; species Crataegus laevigata. Next base: position 20,788,335 of record OY756952.1, read on the forward strand.
CTACGCTAGCTCTGGTAAAACAACTTGCAGCCTCATCCATTTCTTTTCCTTTCTTTTCTGCGTGAAAGGGAGCGATCAAGAGAGAAATTAAAGAAGAGATTAAACGAAAACAATTAGGATGTCAGAATGCAACGGAATGTAGTTGAATATTTTTGCTAGAAGGTGAAGGTAGCAGTAGGAATTGAGAGATTGATGGAGAATAACTGAAGTGTGTAGGGTATTTATAATCTTCACGGTGCATGCATATATGCAGAAACTAATTAGGCTAGCTAGTATAGGTTGTATATAAAATTACATAGATACAGGATGGTGTAGATTTCAGGTAAATTAAATTATTATACTAATTAGAAATGGATGCCTTTACATGGAAAGCATTTCTTAAGAAAGCTGCGCCGGAAATAATTAAGCCCACTATAATTTGGTAGCTAAGCTACTCTTTTGTGTTTTACTTGCTAATGAACTGCCTAATGGTTCATTTGATGCTCACGCTCTCCCCACAAATTAATTACTATATTTCTATACGCGCGTCTGCTAACCAGTTACCATCGATATACGTTATATTATATTAGATTAAGCTAAGATTCGGCTTCAATGCTACGCATTATTTCTTATTTTTTGTGTTTTAGCCGTTTGATTCAATTTTCAAAACTATTTAATTTTTTATTTTCAATTTTTGTCATTCATTTTCCTTATCATTCATAATTGCGTACCATTGAAGACTAAATTTTGTAAACTAAATAATGTGATTGTTCATGATTGAATTATTACTTAAGTGTTGATCAACTTGCTTATTTTCTATTAATCACACATCATTTAATTTGCAAATTTTGTTTAAAATTTTAGTCTTCCTAGAATTACCTTATAGTGCATCACTCTAATAACTTGGGAGATTATATTCACACACCCCAAATTACTTCTCCCACACCTTTTTAATTTTTTAATATTTTTCTATCAAGTGTTAGTGGTGTGTAAAAAATATTAAAAAATTAAAAAGGTGTGAGAGAAATAATTTGGGGTGTGTGAATATAATCTCTCTAATAACTTAATGAAAAAAAGTTTATAGCTTTAATATTAAGTTGGCCGTTGGCTTGTTAATAAATCAACTCATCCCAAGTGAAATGTATTTAATTTCCTTCATGGCCACCCATTCCTCAGTGAAGAACACCGAGGGATTATCCATAATTTATTATGCCTTATTCAAAACCCAAAACACATTGTATTAGAGTTCATTTTTTCTTCTTTAACAATATGTTTGGATGAATAAATTTAAGATTACTGATCGGATCATATTTATATACATTTTTACATCAAATTCACTCGTCTTTTCTTAGTTAGTTCGTTATATTTTGAGCTATTTACGTTGATTTTGTGTTTTATAAGAATTTATCAAGCAAAGAAAATAAAAATAGAATAAGTGAAGTGTTATGTAATAAATTCGTTTTAACTATTGAATAGAACTTATTATATGAAAAATAATATATATATATATTTATTTAAATATTTGTGTGTGCATGTGATAGCTGGAAGCACTCGGTGCAAGTGTGGAAGCACTCAGTGCAAGTGTGGGAAGCATCGGTGGGGTGTCCATCAGGTGCAAAAGCAGAAAAATAATTAAAAGTATGCTGCCTTGCAGCTGGCAGCAAGAGAAGAAAAAAATAATGTTAATTAAGAAAGCCTCGGGAGGCTTAAGAGGGGGAGCTCAGAAACGAAAAAAGGAAAACAAGAAGTCTGAGGAGGGAGTTCCTGGGGGAACTCCACGGAGCAGCCATACACGGGGGTAGAGAGGACGTTGCCTCCTAGCAGTTGGCAGCGCGAGGAGAGGGTCGCTGCTGCCTTGAGGGAGCAGCTAAAAATAGGAGCTACTAGGCAAGATTGAAGGCAGCGCCATTTGAAGAGCTCGCTGGGGGCGTGGAATAAGACAGAGGCGCCCAATCCTCGCGAGCTAAGGGAACCAGAGAGCAGCCAAACCAGTGCCATCGCGGGGGAAGGCCGAGAGAAGCAGTCCAGCGTGAGGAGAGATAGGCTTCGGGGAAAGCTAGGCAGCAAAGCTGCCTTTGAAATCAGAAGGTCAATCCGAGAGCAATTCTCGTGAGAGGATGCTGCCATAAGTCAACGTGCACAGAAGCACAAAAGCACAGTGCACAGAAAACCAATCCCTGCACACTCTATTTCGGTTTAATCCTCCAAACTTATGTTTTTTTTAATTTCTGTTTTTTTTAATTTATAAATAATGTGTAATTAATTTATTTTGGCTAGAGGTTAATTCAAAACCATGATTATATTTGTAATTTGAATTGATACCTTCAGTTGTGATTTCTGAGTTGTGATTTAATTTGCTTAACTGCTTGATTAATAACTTATTTGTGTTTGTCGATTAAGAATGCATACTTAATTTACATGCATGAATTTGGTGCTAGAATATAAGTGAATTTCACCTAATCGTTATGAACTTATATTCATGAGTAGTGAAGGTTGCTAGTCACAATCGCGTTAAGTGAATTCTTGGCAGGAGTATCATGCTTTTCATAGTTACGAATGCCTCGTCAGTATTTATAGTTTTCACAAAGTTTAATGATCTTTGATTGTATCTCTATTGTGCTTTTCACGTAGGGGACTTTTAGAGAATGTGTTGAATTGTTGTATGCTGTTCATCCAATTCAATAACTTAAGGAAAACTTGAAGATTAAAAAAGTGTTGTTCACGGTTAATCTGGAATATTGAAATTTACAATTTATTGGAAGAACAACTGAAGGTCAATTTAGATTGCATATGTGTCATGTGTGGAGAAAAACCCTCTAGCCAGTCCGTCGCCTATCCGTTCACCTTAATTTCATGTTTTGGTCAATTTTATAATTTATTTAAGTTTATTTAAGTTTCGTCAAAACCAAACCCCCCCATTATTAAATTGTATTATTTAGTTTGTTTTTATTATTTTTAATCTTTTAATTCGATTTCCGTCCATTTTAATTCCTAGTGTTTTATTTAATTTGTTTTCTTTGTTTTGAGTCATTTTGGTGTCTTTTGAATTATTAGAGTTTTTAGCTTATTTTTGTGTCTTTGAGTCTTGTTTAATATTTTTAATTAAATTTAGAGTAGATTAGCAATCCCTCCTAATCCCCGGCCTAGAACGATACCCTACTTACATCTATACTACAATTGTCAAAAAGAGGGTTAAATTTGTGCGGTTTAAAATCCCGTCAAATTTTTGGCGCCGTTGCCGGGGATTAGCAAATTTGCTAATCCCTTTATTTTTTTGTTTGTGTTTATTTTTTTTTGTTGTTTGTGTTTATGTTTATATTTGTGTTTGTGTGTTTTATTTTTGATATTTGATTTATTTTTCTTTCTTTAATTTTAGGTACTAATGAAGCAAGATATGGCAACCATTCAAGCTCAATTGGCGCAGCTCACTGCTCAATTGACTCATAATGCCGAACGGACCTCAATGCCAAATGTCCCGACATTTGATGTGCCTTATGGGCAAGGATATCAAACTCATCAGTATCCTCAATTTTCTGCATATGAAGATGATTGGGGATATCAAGGTCACAGCCAATCAAGGGGCAACATGTTTTCCAACGCTTGCAATTCGAATTGGAGAGATTATTCAGATCAGATGTGGGATGAACCTCAGCAATTTCAACAAAGTGGATATTGGCAGCAAGACGAGTTCTATTCCAGACCTATGCAGCCACCACAGCATCCCCCACAACAATTCCAATCGAATTCAAGTATGCCCGTAAATTATAATGAAATTCTTGAAGGACTAATTTCTTTGACGCAGGGCTTGCAAAAAGAAGAACAATTGCCGTCATCGGAAGAGTTCTATCAGTGGCCATATGAGCCACCACAGTCACCACAACAATCTGCCCAATTCAATTCAGGTACATCTGTGAATAATGATAATATTATTCAATTACTCATCTCTTTGAACCAGGAAATAGAAAATCAAACCAAAGAGATGGGAGAATTGAATAATCAAATGGGGCAGATTGTGGAAGTTCTTCCTGAGATCCAAGTTATATCCCGATTCTTGGTGCAATAAATCAAGTTCCAGATTTTGCTGAAACGTTCAAAGAACCTTGCACACCAAGAAGAAGGATTCAAGAGAATGAAGTGGCTGGAGACTTTCAAGAATACATCAAAGATGCTGTTCATGAGATAATCAAGCCCAAAGCAGTTGAATTTGGTGACACGGGACAAGCCACAACCACCATCGTCAATCTGGCCAAGTGCAAAGTCCCAGAAATGTCCAAAAATATGGTTTTTGTCATTGAGTTTGTTTCGGAGAAGGAAAGTAAGCAATCTTCTCCAATTTTAATTTTAATTTTATTTTATACTAACATATTTCTAATTTTAATGATTCAGGCACCCACCCGAGAATTTAAACCATTGCCGAATCATTTCAAGTATCACCTCCCATTGAAAGATAAATTCAATGCCTTGGAGCCGAGGGGAGGTTAATGGAAAGAATCGTCCGGCTAAAGACGTTAAATCAAGCGCTTCTTGGGAGGCAACCCAAGCAACCAGATTTGCATTTCTTAACTCTCCTCTTTATTGCCTTTACTTTGCAATTTTTGTTTTATTTAGTTAGTTGTTTTATATGGTTAATTTTTGTTTAGTTTGTGTTTAAATAAATTAAGGGCAATGTTTATTTTAAGTGCGGATAAACAAAGTCTTTTTACATTAATTTACTTATTTTACTTTACATATTTTAATTTGCTTAAAATAACCCTGAAAAAAAAATTTAAATAATAATAATAATAATATTTATATATATATATATATATATATATATATATATAAATATTTAAATAAACTTTAAAAAAAAATTACAATAATACGAAAAACTAATAGCATTCACTGATCATTGGTTAGGTGGCGCTTCAGAAGTCAAGGAGCCCCGGGAAGTCGAAGAGCCAGAGTTGGAATCTCCGGAGCCGGAACGCTTGGTGCTACTCCAGAGGACGAAGGCAACATAAACCTCGAGAGTAGCGCCATGAACCTTTCATGATCACTCTGGATCCGACCGTCCGACTCCTGCAGCTGGTCCAGCTTCCTCTTCATGCTGGTCGAGTAACTAGTTGCAAGCATGTGCAACTCCTTGTTCTCGTGCCTGAGTCCTCTGACCTTCTGCCGAAGACTTGCCACCTCCGCCATCAGCGACTCCACCTGACGAGATCTTGCAAGCAGGCGCTGGCCCATGTTTGAAACTGAGCCTGCACTCTGGACGCTAAGAGCAAGAGAGTCCTGAACAGCTAACTCGTCTGACTGCATGGATAGCATCCTATTGTCTCTAGGAGTAAGCAGATTCCTAGCAACCACCGTAGCGGTTATATCGTTCCTCATCATTGTGTCCCCGACTGTAAGAGGACCATTGGGGGATATAAAAGACAGATTCCAAATGTTGTTCGGAGCAGACGAGTCATCGTCTTCCCCGACATTCAAGTTTAAGCGACGGTCGGAAGGGCAAGACATTTTTAGAGGGGGTTGAGGAAGAAAAGAGTTCGGAAAAATTAAGGGCAGAAATGCAGGAAGAGAGCGGAAGGAGTAAGATTAAGAAGTGCAGGAAAAGAGTGTTTTCAGGAGGGAGTTCAAGTGTGAGGTGGAGCAGAATTAGCGCCTCTATAAAAAGAAGAAAATGAAGAGCGCCCGCTCCTCAGAGATCGAAGAGGCGTTCCTCACGCAAATCGGAAAAGCTGGACACTCATTTCTCGAAGGCCGTTTCCTTTCTCAAAAGCTGGGCTTGACTCAGCAATCACGTGGTTCAGTTTTTCCAATTTTGTCGTGACTCATCACGTGCAGCTTGGAGCGTTGCGAAAACCACGAGCCGAACCCGGATTTGAACCCCGGTTTTCAAAAGATCATCATTCCAGTTTGTCGTCACTCGTCGCATGCGCAGTCAGCTTCGCGGAAATTACGGACGCTTTGTCAGAAAGCGCGTAACGGGCACTGTTCATCCATCCACCGGCTGCCGACAAATAGTGAGGGAATAGTTCCGGTTGAGGAAGAAAAATTTCTATAAGTCTCGACCTTCGCCTTCCACATCAAAGGCACACCTTCTCCACCTCTCTTCCTTTCTTCATCTCCGACAATGTTTTCCCAAAGAAAGCTTTCGAGTTACTCAGTATTCTTCATCCCTTGGATCACCCCAGAAAACAAATCATCCAGAGCAAAAGTATTTCATATCAAAAAGGTTAAAAGCAAAAGTATCTCATATCATGCTTTCTCCTCACCTTCATCTGAGGAACGTGGAGAAAGTGAGATCCTGATTGCTTACCTAGTCTTGCTCTCGAGTACTCATCTCAGCCCCTCCCAGCCCACTTCAAAAATAAACCTGTGTTGAGGTACTTCTTCAAAAACAAAAGTACCTCACAGACGAAGCAGGAGGAGTCTGAGTTACTTCGAAGAGCAGATGAGTCTGGGTTGATCCAAGAGTTCAAGAAGACACACCTGCGTGGAGACCGGACTACTTGAAGCATGTGGAGACAACGTGCTGATTCATCCTCAACTAAGCTGAGGATCACTTGCAAGAAGAAGGCCCATCCAGTTCAAGATGAAAGCTGTGGAAAATCAACAAGCGACCAATGATCGCCTATTAGTTCTTTTCGTTATCTTTTATTATCATTTTCAATTTTCGTTTACTTTATTTTCTATTTTTTCTTGCGTGCTTAACTGTTTATTTCTGTTCTTTGCAGGAACGTTTGGTTATTTTCTCCCTTGAAGTTGATTGCAAAATTTACGCTTGGGGGTCATCGCTTGGTTTTCTGCAAATTAGAGAAGTTTTCAGTCCCTATTGCTTTATTTTTTTTTTATTATTTATTTATTTTATTTTTAATTGCTTATTAATGTTTTATGACATTGGGGACAATGTCTAGTTTAAGTGTGAGGGTATCAAGTATAAAAAAAATGACCAAATTGAAATTTTTTGTACCTTCGACTTTGAACTGGTTTCATTTGTTTCCATGTTATTGCTTTTTGTTTTCTTAATTAGCTTTGTGTTTTACTTAATTTTTTTCGGAGTTTTGTGTTTTATTTAATTTTTCTCGAAAAATTTAAAAAAATCCAAAAATATTGTCTTGTTTTCCTTATGGTTTTGAATTAGATTTTTTTTTTGTTAGTTTCCCGACCCAATGATATAACAGGATGAAATTTGAACCATGATTATCAAGAACTTAGTTAACATGTGTTTTATGAAATTCCTTGTTCTCTTGTTAGTATTGTACATGTTTGATCATCTTTGAAAAACCAAATGCACATAGCCTTGTTGATGTGAAACTAAAGCATGATTTAAAGCTTCATATGTGAATTTAGTGACCGTATACATCCTATGTGAGGTTTTGAGCCTATTGAAAGTGTGTGCATTTTTCATACACTCCCATTCTTTTATGTGTGATGAACTTATGTGAGATGCATCTCTAGAACTTGCGTAACGATCTTTTGAAATATTTGTCATTGATTGCATGAACTTGAAAATGATAGAGGCATTAGGTTCACCACCATGGCCCAAATAACCTTATTTCCCAAAGAAAAATGATATCATTAGATTGCCAATTTGAGCCGTTTTTGTGAGCCTTTTATTTCTTATCACCAGATATGTCTACCCTTATACCTCAAAACATGTTTCCTTACCCTTTCCAAGCGAGCAATTTGAGACTGTCTTTTGAGAAATGTTTGTGAAGTACTTGGAAGGAGTTTGGCAAAAGAATAAGTGTGGGGGTATTTCATGTTTGTATTTATTTTTAAAAAAAAATGAGAAAAGAGAAGAAAAGAAAAGAAAAAGAAAGATTGTATACAAAGAAAATAAAAAGTTTTTAAAGTTTCAGTTTAAGGATGTGGTTGGAAGTGCTAAAAGAATCGCTGGAAAGTTTAAGTTCTTATAAAACTCAACAAAAGAATTGCTTGCAATGTAACTTGGAACTTGTGTTTTCCTATTCTTTCGTTTCAATAGCCCTATCCCTAAGCCTCATTACATCCAATAAAAGTCCTCTTGATTTAAGTTTTGTAATTATGATTGTGGAGAAGTGATCTTTATGCAAGCTTATGGTAGAACTTTCACATTTGTTTCTTTGAGCGAAACACATTAAAACTAAACACATTTGTGATTGAGTGCATATCCCGTGAGAAGGTTGCTAGTTTGCATATGTTGATTTTAAAAATAAAAACTTGAAATTGCATTAGCATGGCTATCTCACACACTACACTTCAAGGATGATTTAAAGATTACTGCTAACATTTGAATAAGGAAGATGGACTTGGATTAGCTTGTTTGGTGTTAGCTATGGTTCTTGATGAATTGTGTTCTCGAATGAAATTCTATGAGGGTCAAATAGGGGGAAGCTAATGTTTTTCATGTTATTACTTTTTCTGTTTTATTTGTTTTGCTCGAGGACTAGCAAAAGCTAAGTGTGGGGGTATTTGATCGGATCATATTTATATACATTTTTACATCAAATTCACTCGTCTTTTCTTAGTTAGTTCGTTATATTTTGAGCTATTTACGTTGATTTTGTGTTTTATAAGAATTTATCAAGCAAAGAAAATAAAAATAGAATAAGTGAAGTGTTATGTAATAAATTCGTTTTAACTATTGAATAGAACTTATTATATGAAAAATAATATATATATATTTATTTAAATATTTGTGTGTGCATGTGATAGCTGGAAGCACTCGGTGCAAGTGTGGAAGCACTCAGTGCAAGTGTGGGAAGCATCGGTGGGGTGTCCATCAGGTGCAAAAGCAGAAAAATAATTAAAAGTATGCTGCCTTGCAGCTGGCAGCAAGAGAAGAAAAAAATAATGTTAATTAAGAAAGCCTCGGGAGGCTTAAGAGGGGGAGCTCAGAAACGAAAAAAGGAAAACAAGAAGTCTGAGGAGGGAGTTCCTGGGGGAACTCCACGGAGCAGCCATACATGGGGGTAGAGAGGACGTTGCCTCCTGGCAGTTGGCAGCGCGAGGAGAGGGTCGCTGCTGCCTTGAGGCAGCAGCTAAAAATAGGAGCTGCTAGGCAAGATTGAAGGCAGCGCCATTTGAAGAGCTCGCTGGGGGCGTGGAATAAGACAGAGGTGTTGGAAGTATGCCCACAAAGCCACTCATTTGATGTAATAGCTTTTTGGAATACTTATTGTATTAAACTTATATATGTTTAATAGAGGGCAAAGCTTATTGTTAATCACTGTTTATTGTATCTTGTGTTTAATCAATAAGGGAATCCAAGGAATGTATTTGATCTAAGAGATAAGTGATCTAAGTAAGTTAGATTTACGAGACCTTTCTCTTATGCTCATTCCTAAAACGTTCCTAGCCATAGGGTTGCCAATTGGGCATTGACAATCCGCTAAGGTTAGTATGTGTTATGTCGACTCAAGCGTGGATATGACAAGTCTCAAGTCATTTAGTGTTGGACACTAAGACAAACACATAGGTGCTTGAAAGAGTAATCGAGTACACTGAACTACGATCAAAAAGAGAGTTCAAACATACATGTCATGTAAGAACTCAAGGTTACAATATGCAAAGTAGTCCTTTGACCTGAGGCATCATTGATGTCTAATGGTTAGGTCCTTGATCTTTGATCGTGTCAAATGGCGTTCCTTTGGAGTGTCCACGACATGGTTGGGGTCAAGCTATCTAGTCATGTAGACATATGAATGCACAACAAGGGATCTCTAACCTTATGGAAGGAGAATACTCTAAGATATGATTCGAGAGTCTTTGGCCAAAGCATATGAATATGACTAAGGGAATTTGTTCCAAATCTTATTCAAGCGAATCATATAGAGAAGTATCACATTGGATAGTAGACATGAAACAAACTATCACTTAAACGATGTGATTGAGAGTATTGTATTAGAGAAGGACCGTATTGCATTGTAATTGTAATTGGATAGGTTCTCCAACCACTTCTACTTAGCTTGGGTAACCATGACATGCTGCTAGGTGTCACTCATGGTTTGTGGTAGCCCTAAAGATTGGCAAACACTAATCTTAAGGGAGAATTGAAATGTGGTTTCAATTCACAAACGATAGTTAAGAGTAACATCGCCCACTGCCTCGCTAATTGGAACCTAATGGATCGTACACCGAGTAAAGATGAAAGTGAAGTAATTAAATGAAATGGATAAGCAATTAAATAGTTAATTGAAGAATGGTCAAAATTAATTAATTAGTTAATTAATTATACGAAACGTTCGTATTGGGCTTCTAAGTTAGTTTTGGGTTTCGGGGCCCAAAAGTGTTTTGGTCCACAAGGCCCATTATGTTTAAGTTGTATGACAACTAAAACAAATTGGGCAATTAGCCCAAAGACAAAGCTAAGGCCGGCCATAAGGGTGAGGGGTAGCAAACTTGTGTTATTTACAAGTTTGCCACTCACTAGAAATGAAGTATAAATACAACTTTATAGCTTTATTTCATTTAGGGTTCTTTTGGATGAAATTGGGTGAAACACTTTCTCTCTAATTTCTCTAAAGGGGCCGGCCACATAGGGAGGGAAAAATCTAGCAATTTCTTCTTCCCTAAGTCATCCATTTTATCTTCACATTTTATCTTTGGTGTAGAGACTTGGAGACATCACATCTTTGGTGTTTTGGAGAACAAATCCTCAAAGGAGCAAGGAGGTGACTTGAAGGCCCTCCACTTGGGTGAATCCCTTGTGTAATCAAGGATGAGCTTCAAGGGTAATATTCTCTAAATCCTTAATCTCTTTAATGTTGTTAAAGAGTCATGGTTCACCATCTACTAGGCTTTGAAAGTCATGGGTTTTATGAATTGATTTTGGATGCATGTTTAATTTAATTTGTTAATATTATGCATATGTATTCAAATGTTCTTTAATGTTCTTCACTAGGACATAAATTTTCCTTCAAGAGGCGCCCAATCCTCGTGAGCTAAGGGAACCAGAGAGCAGCCAAACCAGTGCCATCGCGGGGGAAGGCCGAGAGAAGCAGTCCAGCGTGAGGAGAGATAGACTTCGGGGAAAGCTAGGCAGCAAAGCTGCCTTTGAAATCAGAAGGTCAATCCGAGAGCAATTCTCGCGAGAGGATGCTGCCAGAAGTCAACGTGCACAGAAGCACAAAAGCACAGTGCACAGAAAACCAATCCCTGCACACTCTATTTCGGTTTAATCCTCCAAACTTATGTTTTTTTTAATTTCTGTTTTTTTTAATTTATAAATAATGTGTAATTAATTTATTTTGGCTAGAGGTTAATTCAAAACCATGATTATATTTGTAATTTGAATTGATACCTTCAATTGTGATTTCTGAGTTGTGATTTAATTTGCTTAACTGCTTGATTAATAACTTATTTGTGTTTGTCGATTAAGAATGCATACTTAATTTACATGCATGAATTTGGTGCTAGAATATAAGTGAATTTCACCTAATCGTTATGAACTTATATTCATGAGTAGTGAAGGTTGCTAGTCACAATCGCGTTAAGTGAATTCTTGGCAGGAGTATCATGCTTTTCATAGTTACGAATGCCTCGTCAGTATTTATAGTTTTCACAAAGTTTAATGATCTTTGATTGTATCTCTATTGTGCTTTTCACGTAGGGGACTTTTAGAGAATGTGTTGAATTGTTGTATGCTGTTCATCCAATTCAATAACTTAAGGAAAACTTGAAGATTAAAAAAGTGTTGTTCACGGTTAATCTGGAATATTGAAATTTACAATTTATTGGAAGAACAACTGAAGGTCAATTTAGATTGCATATGTGTCATGTGTGGAGAAAAACCCTCTAGCCAGTCCGTCGCCTATCCGTTCACCTTAATTTCATGTTTTTGTCAATTTTATAATTTATTTAAGTTTATTTAAGTTTCGTCAAAACCAAACCCCCCCATTATTAAATTGTATTATTTAGTTTATTTTTATTATTTTTAATCTTTTAATTCGATTTCCGTCCATTTTAATTCCTAGTGTTTTATTTAATTTGTTTTCTTTGTTTTGAGTCATTTTGGTGTCTTTTGAATTATTAGAGTTTTTAGCTTATTTTTGTGTCTTTGAGTCTTGTTTAATATTTTTAATTAAATTTAGAGTAGATTAGCAATCCCTCCTAATCCCCGGCCTAGAACGATACCCTACTTACATCTATACTACAATTGTCAAAAAGAGGGTTAAATTTGTGCGGTTTAAAATCCCGTCAATTACTACAAAATTTTAAAATAACGGAAATTGAAACGACGAGATTTTATGTCCTAGAATTTGTGAATTTTCTTATTTGGTTAACCTAACAGAACAATGAAGTTGAATACGAAATTTGTTATTTTAAACTCTTAATCATAGAAATTGGGAAATGATACTTATTTACATGGAATTTAAACTTGGGAATTTGAGGTCCCAAATTTCAAGTTTTTTTTCCATGCGAAAATTCTAAATTTCTAAGTTTATGAATCCAAACAAAGGAATTGGTACATGTCAATTTATAAATTTTGACTTTAATCCAAATTCTAAATTTATTTCCCTCATCCAAACATAGTGTAACTCTATATTTCTCTGTTGTTATTTTATTTTATATAAGTGATTTTAAGGGTTGAGTGACTTAAACAACAAGAACAATGGGCTCTAATACATGGTAGTTTTTTTTTTAACTATTTAAGCTACAAATCACATAAAAATTCACTTTTTGATCTTTATTACTGTTTGCTCAAAAAAAAAAGCCAAACATATTAAAAAATTATAACTCAATTTACAAGTGAGAAAAAATGTGAAAAATTATGCAAACGCTCGTGCTCGCATTCTTTACGCTTTAAGATGGAGACATTGTCGTTTGAATTTTTAAAACCTTAGAAACCCTCGTTAATAGTATTTCTAAGGGAGTTCAAAATAAATAAAAATTCATAAAAATAGATGTACAATTGTGAAAAATCTGAAAGAATATATAAACATTCGTGATTGCATTCTCCACACGAATACCACGGTTACATCGTCGTTTATATTTTTAAAACCCTCCAAACCCTCATGAATAGTATTTTTTTTATTTGAGTGCAAAAATTAATAAAATTCATAATAATTATTGTAGAAGAGTGAAAAATGTAAAAAGAATATACAATCACTCTAATGACAAGTTTTAGAACTTTCTTCAAGGGGTAAACTCAAAACACATTCTTAGAATTCTTTTTTTCTTCTTTAACTCTGTACTTCTCTGTTTCTTATTTTTTATAGAAGTGATTTTTAAGGGATGAGTGACTTAAACACAAGACCAATGGGCTCTAATATATGGCAATTTTTTTTTTATAACTATTTGAGCGGCAAATCGCTTAAAATTTGTTTTGATCTTTATTATTGTGTCTTTCTTGTGTTTCAGTGATCAAAACTTTGGTTTAAGAATAACTAGTTAAAATGGCCTGTAAGTAAGGATGGCAACAATTCAATTTGGTGATGGATGTGTCATATTCATCCTCAAAAGTTATTTTATACCCACAACCAAAAGTTCACTATTGGATATTCTCCATAGCCATACACACCGAGTAATGAATTCCTCATCAGTTAACGACTTTATCCATTTCACCAATGTAATAAATAAATTATATGCTCGTAATTAATATTAAAAAAAAATATAATGGTAGTCTTTAAACTGAACCTTGATAGTGTAATGCAATCACATTTAAGTATAACAACCTACCTATGTAGTGCATTAGGACGCCCATTGCGTAAATTTGAGCATAGATTTTCGTTTTATAAATAACAATGTCATTTTGTGTAAGTTTAACATTATTATGTAGCACTGGAATGTAAATTTGAACAATTATGTAATTTTAAATAACTGTTGAAATTTACATTTCGAATCCCATTCATTCAATTAATTATTTGAGAAATAATATACATAAAGTAATTATTCAAAAATAAAAAATAAAAACACGCAGATATCCAATTACATAGAAAATTGTTCAAAAAACTTAAACAGAAAAAAAAAATTAAAGGGGATTCGGCCACTAGAGAAAGTCGGCCACACTTCGTTCTATGTCTAACAGTTCTAATCTTCAATTGCTACATATGCCTCTTGAAAATCAGAAATCACCAAAGTGGTATCTTTCGGATTGTCCACTTAAACAAAGTTTATCTCTATGGCTTTATGGCATGAATGATATTTAGCAACATGAGCGGGAGCTTAGTAAACTTGAGATGAATGGTCATTTGAACCTCACTGCTTCCATGGTGGTGGGAGCTTTGCCCTTATTCTTGAAGTTGGAAGCCTTGGGAACCAAGGAATCACACTTTGGGACCGAACCTCATCCTTTGGGTTGGCTTCTGCTCTGTCGATCCTGGGCTCGTGGTGGAGAGTTGGTACCCTTCTCGCGGCCATGATGCTCTGTGCATCCTTGTGGGCCTCGAGATGTGTTGGCGTGGGCTTTGGGCACAACACTCAAGTCAGTAGGTCTAACTTGATGATTCTTCATCAACAAAGGGTTTCACTTTTCACTAAGTAGTAAAATAGAGATCAAATCCAAAAACTTGTTAAACTTGCCCTATATTGTTGTTGCATGACAACATTGATGGCATGGAAGGTTGAATAGGCATTCTCTAGGAGATCCTGTTCATTCAAGTCCACTTACAAAACTTGGGAAGTGATCGAATTCGACAAACTTCATATCTGCATTCATTCATAGACTTAAAGTCTTGGAAGCGTAAATGCTGCCAGTTGTGTCTTGCTTCAGGCAAGAAGATATCTTTTTTATGATTAAATCGTTCATCTAGAGCGAGCCATAAGGTATAACATGCATATGTCTTGAACCCACTTTAGCTACTTTATCCTCCTTAGAAACGTACTTGGTCTGCATTGCATCATGCATATGTCTTCAGATGAAGATCATGGTAGTGGCTTTGTCAGCTTTGCTAACTGAGTTACCGTCTCAACTTCAATGGTAACTCTAAGACTCTTTGTAGTGAGGTAGAGCTTCACGTCTTGAACCCACTTTAGGTAGTTCCTTCCAGATACTACTAGAGCGATAAAGTCGAGTTTATTATGATTCAACATGTTGCTTCAAGGGAAGGAGAAAGAATGTGGTCAGTACTATAGGTAAAAAAAAGAAAAAAGTCCATTGTAAAAAGGTATAACATTTGAGGTGTAGAGACATGTTTGGTTTAAATTTAGCATGAAAACCTTTGACTTTCACAAATGTATGTTTTATGAAAACTTTATGTTTTTATGGTACTATATTTGAAACTCCGGGTTCATAATTCCTGCAAAGGAACACACATATACAAGGCAATATGTGTATAAAGCAAGTAAATTAATTAAATAAAATGGGTTAATAGAACACAGGCCCAAACATTGGGCTAAGAAAGAAAAAGTGAAAGCCAAGTCTTGATAAATAGGGTTTTGGGTTTCATATGGGCAAAGTAAATAAGCCTAGAAGAAAAAAAAAAAATTTCTTACGCTTAGTTTGGACTACAGGTTCAATAGGACAAAAACAAGTGGGCAAAAAACCAAAAACATCACAAAAAGCCAAACTGGGTGTCTGTAATTTATTTTTTTGCACAAATTTGGTTCCAATAAACAGAAGGTGTTAGAACCAAATTTGCTCACGCTGTAAGAGGTAAGGATGCTTAAACTCTTTTATTTGTAAATGAACACACAACCATGAGTAAGCCAAAGATCGGAGGGTGTGCAGATCAAAAGTTCTCTGACAGTCAAGTTAGTAAGCAATATTAAGACTCGACTAGTGGGCAAGAGAATAAGTGTGCAAAGATTGTGTTACCATAGATGAACCGCAAAAGGGTGTATTTATACAAGTCTAGGAAAAAAACCTTCAACATAGTAAAATCCTCATTAAACTAGGAAAATATATCTAGGAAGTAGATGTTGCATCCTCTTAGGAGTGTGATTACATGCAACGCACACCAATCCTTGATTCCCTGCTAGAGCAGGTTTCCGTATCTTGTAGAACAAGCATGGTCAATCTCAGCAAAGTCGTCAAGCCCACTGATTCTAGAACAGGATGATGCAAACATCACTGCTCCATTTAGTCAACTCCGTATCAAAGGTTGTTAAGTCCATGAACCGACTTCTGATCTACGTGTATTCTAATCCGCCTTACTTTGACTATGAAAAATCATGGTCCCACAAGTGCCCCTAACTATGTATTTGAAAAAACTTGTTCCCTTTGAGG
Organism: Crataegus laevigata; assembly: GCA_963580275.1. Classification (NCBI taxonomy): domain Eukaryota; kingdom Viridiplantae; phylum Streptophyta; class Magnoliopsida; order Rosales; family Rosaceae; genus Crataegus; species Crataegus laevigata. Next base: position 20,804,446 of record OY756952.1, read on the forward strand.
ATGGATCATTACCCAGAGACCATGCCTTTCCGAGTAAGTCAGAATATGTACCGTTTTATTTTTTTTAGACGTGTGGCACCTTGCCTTTGTTCCTTTTGAACTTTTGACACTTTGGATTCAGTTGTGTGGTCCGAATATCATGGAGAATGGGCATCAATGATGAAGGATATCATGTTGTTGATGCACATTTAACAAATGACAACTTTTTGTATCATTGAGCAACTTCGACCGTCGGGCACACAAATCTCTAGGCAAGACTCTTCGAAGTCAATAGTGAGATTAACTAGCAACCTATCTTTAAATACCCTAGCCTTGGCTTTTCTTTTCCAAATCCTCTCTTCTAAGACTCAAGCTTTGCCATGGACCTTTCATGCCTCAGTTCCCAAGCTCAATTTCCACTTTGAGCAGTCGATGATTAGGATTTGTAATAAAGTACCATATCCATATCTATCCTTATCAAGCAAAGTTAAGTGAAATATAGATAAGTCATAACCTTTCAATAGTCAACCTTGTTTCCTTTAATGCACCAATTCAAACTTCTACACATCCATTCACCTCCTTTGCTTCCTTGAGGATTTGAGGATATGTTCTCCAAAACACCAAAAGCTTGATGTCTCCAAGTCTCTACACCAAAGATAAATTGTGAAGATAAAATGGATGACTTAGGGAAGAAGAAATTGCTAGATTTCCCTCCCTAGGTGGCCGGCCTCTTTAGAGAAAATAGAGAGAAAGTGTTTCACCCAATTTCCTTTTTTTTGAGAACCCTAAATGAAAATAAAGCTATAAAGTTGAATTTATACTTCATTTCATGTGAGTGGCAAACTTGTAATTAATACAAGTTTGCTACCCTTCAGCCTTATGGCCGGCCATGACATTGTTATTGGGCTAATTGCCCATTTTGTTTTAGTTATCATACAACTTAAACATAATGGGCCTTGTGGTCCAAAACACTTTTGGGCCCCGAAACCCAAAACCAACTTAAAAGCCCAATACGAACATTTCGTATAATTAATTAACTAATTAATTAACTTTGACCATTCTTCAATTAAACCATTTAATTGCATATCCATTTCATTTAATTACTTCACTTTCATCCTTACTCGGTGTACGATCCATTAGGTTCCAATTAGCGAGGTAGTGGGCAATCGTTACTCTTAACGATCGATTGTGAATTGAAACCACATTTCAATTCTCCCTTAAAATTAGTGTTTGCTAATCTTTAGGGCTTCCACAAACCATGAGTGACACCTAGCAGCATGTCATGGTTACCCAAGCTAAGTAGAAGTGGTTGGAGAACCTATCCAGTTACAACTACAATGCAATACGGTCCTTCTCTGATACAATACTCTTAATCACATTGTTTAAGTGATAGTTTGTTTCATGTCTACTATCCAATGTGATACTCCCCTATATGATTCAATTGAATAAGATTTGGAACAAACTTCCTAAGTCATATTCATATGCTTTGGCCAAAGACTCTCGAATCATATCTTAGAGTATTCTCCTTCCACCATGGAAGGTTAGAGATCCCTTGTTGTGCATTCATATGCCTACATGACTAGATAGCTTGTGAAGGAAATTTATGAGATTAGCATGGGATTTCTAGTGACTAGCATGCATATACAATTCAAAATTTATATACGAAAACAACGGAAGCATGTTAACAATTAATATTAAAGCTCTAGTCATTTAAATCCCCTTCAAGATGCATAGGTTTATGTAAGATGCATCACAAATTATTTTATTGAAGAACAAAGTTAAGGAGTAGATTTGTACCTCTTGATCTACTCTTAAGACCAAGGATGGACCACCTCCAAGATCTTTGCTCCTCAAAGTCTTTGAGCCTAGCCACCCTCCTTGCCTCCTCCACTTTGAAAGTTTGAGTGCTCCAAGGTTCTCTTAGAGTTTTCAAAGAGAAAACCTCTAAAGATCCTCACCCACTAGTGTAGTGAGAAGGATGATGAAATAACCTAAGGGGTGATTAGATGATTAGCTAAAAACTCCCCAAAGGTGGCCGGCCTCTTTTTGTGTTCTAGAGAGATATTTCTTTTTTCTCTATTTTGTTTTGAACACTCAAAAACCCTAAGTGAGATATTTCCTATAATGTTGTATTTATAGACAAAAGGAAACAAGTCAACATTTGACTTCCTCACCTCCTCATTGTGGCCGGCTATTAGTGTGAATATTTGGGCTTTGGGCTTTTATTATTTCAAGTCATCCAATGCTTGAATAAAAGCCCAATGGGCCCAATTAAACCCGAACGTTTCTTTAAGCCCAAAACGATCTTTTATCGCTTTTATGATTTCTTTAGACTTTCTAAATTAATCGCCACACCTAATTAATCTAATTAATTATTTCCATCATCCATTGGTTACTCACTACAAGAGTGTATTGGTGAACAATCTTTTAGGTTCTAATTAGCAAGGCAGTGAGATGATTGGCATCAATCCAATTGATTTAATCCAATCACTTGAAGAATTAAAACTTACTTTTAATTCACGTTCTCCTTCGACAATTACAACTAATCATCTAGAAGAACCCACAAGCCATGAGTGACATCTAAACATATGTCATGGCTACCCAAGCTAATGTAGAAGTTATTCAGAGAACCTATTCAGTTGGAATTACAATGTAATTCGATCCTTCTCTAATACAATACTCTTAATCACATCACTAGGGTATGGATGTACTATGTCAAACCCCTAATGTGATTATATGTCTTTATATGATTCAATTGAGTCGTATAGGAACGCTTTCCTTTACTACGCTCGATACTTCGGCCGAAGATTCCCGAATCATATCTTAGAGTATACATCCTCTCTTAACGAGGATTAAAGATCCCTTGTTGACCATTCACATGCCTACATGTTTAGATAGCTTGACCCCAACAATACCGTGGACTCTCCAAATGGAATGCCATTTGACATGGTCAAAGATCAAGGACCTAACCATTAGACATCTATGATGTCTCAGGTCAAAGGATTACTTACATTATTCCAACTATCTGAGTTACTTGCTTGACATGTGAGTAGACTTCCATGCAAGTACTCTCGTTCGATTGTGTTCAGTGAACTCAATTCCTTAATGAGCACCTACATACTTGTCTTAGTGTCACTACACGAATGGGATGAGACTTTCCATCCTTCCATTTGAAGTGGACATAGTATGTACTGATCTATGCATTGTCAGTATCCCTCCGACAATCCTATGACCAGGAACCTTTTTGGACATGATGGTTATGTGAAGAAGGTCTCTGTAGTCTAACATCATTAGATTACTTCTTCCATCGATCCATTGTCCATGGATTCATTATTTAGAACATATTTCGTTCATTGAGATAGTCATAATTAGTATCTTTGCCTTCTGATGTATAAGAGTCATATATACACATCATTACAATGTCCTGAAAGGTTTCTTCCAAAGATTGACTTTCAGGGCATACTTCCAACAGCTTGACCCCAACAATGCCGTGGACACTCCAATGGAATGCCATTTGACATGATCAAAGATCAAGGACCTAACCATTAGACATCTATGATGCCTCAGGTGAAAGGACTACTTTGCATATTGTAACTATCGAGTTCTTACATGACATGTATGTTTGAACTCTCTTTTGATCGTTGTTAAGTGTACTCGATTACTCTTTCGAGCACCTATGTGTTTGTCTTAGTGTCCAACACTAAATGACTTGAGACTTGTCATACTCGCGCTTGAGTCGACATAACACATACTAACCTTAACGGATTGTCAATGCCCAATTGGCAATCCTATGGCTAGGAACGTTTTAGGAATGAACATAAGAGAAAGGTCTCGTTAATCTAACTTACTTAAATCACTTATCTCTTAGATCAAATACATTCCTTGGATTCCCTTATTGCTTAAACACAAGATACAATAAGTAGCGATTAACAATAAGCTTTGCCCTTCATTAAACATATAAAAGTTTAATACAATAAGTATTCCAAAAGCTATTACATCAAATGAGTGGCTTTGTGGGCATACTTCCAACTGTTGTGTCTCAATTTTAACTTTGATCAATGCTGGAGCTCAAATAACATACTCTTGTGCGTCCAGTTCAGATGTGTAGTTAGTCTAGTGTTACTGGCCCCTTTGCCGAAATGAACAAATTCCAAACAGTTTATCTGATCCAAAATCTCATCTCCGGACCATTCTCTTGGTCTTAGCCAAGTCTTTTTTATGCCATGGAAGACTTTATCATTCTAATGCCACTCATTATCCCAAGGAAGCCATCTACGATGACCAAGATATCAATTTTTTCTCGCATGCCAAGACGATGTTACGTTCTCCTTACATATTGGACATGCCAAATAACCCTTAGTCGTCCACCCAGAAACCATTGCATACGCGGGAAAATCGTTTACTGTCCACATCACTACCGCTCGCATGGTGAACATCTGCCCAGTATACTTATTTTCCATAAATCTTTTAACTCATCAACCAACGCAGCAAATAAACATCAATGGACTTTCCTGGATCTTCGGTAATTAATAGAGTCAACATCATGTATTCTTGTTTCATGCATTTCCAAGGTGGTAGATTATAAGCAAACACGATCACCGGCCAGGTGTTGTGGATTTGGTTTAAAACCCCGAACGGATTAAATCCATCGGTGGCAAGTCCCAATTTGACGTTGCGCGGGTCAACTGCAAAATCAAGGTACATCTGATCGAATTTTTTCAATGCCTCTCCATCTGCAGGATGCCTCATAACATTGTTATTTACCCGTCCTTCTTTATGCCATCTCATGTCGATTGCAGTATGCATCAACTGTTGGAAATGTGCCCTAAAACCAATCATATGATGATACTTTACGGACATTTCACATGATTAAACTAATCTAGTTTAATATCAAGGGCAAAGATTATTATTTGAGCGGTCTCATATAAATGTTATATGCTTAAACGATAAAGTCCAAGGAATATGTGATTGGGAGAATGCGATCTAAAAAGTTAGATTCATGAGACCATTCTTTCATAGACACATCCTAAACGTTCCTGATCATAGGATTGCCAATTGGGCATTGACAGTCCGTTAAGATCAGTACGTGCTATGTCTTCTCTCAGGGAGAGTGACTAGTCTCGAGTCATTGATGTGAGTGACACCAAGACAAGTACGTAGGTGCTCAATAGAGAATGAATTCACTGAACACGATCAACGACGAGTTCTCATATTCATGTCACGTGAGAACTCATGGTTAGGATAATGCAAATTAGTCCTTTGACCTGAGGCATCATAGTTGTCTTGTGTTTAGGTCCTTGATCTTTGATCGTGTCAAATGGCATTCCTTTGGAGTATCCACGGCATGGTTGGGGTCAAGCTATCTAGTCATGGAGACAAGTGAATGCGCAACAAGGGATCTCTAACCTTCAAACTGTTGAGGGAGAATACTCTATGATTGACGGGATTTTAAACCGCACAAATTTAACCCTCTTTTTGACAATTGTAGTATAGGTGTAAGTAGGGTATCGTTCTAGGCCGGGGATTAGGAGGGATTGCTAATCTATTCTAAATTAATTTAAAAATATTAAATAAGACTCAAAAACACAAAATTAGGCTAAACACTAGAAACACACTAAAATGACTCAAAATAATGAAAACACACAAATTAGACACTAGGAATTTAAATGGACGGAATTTGAATTAAAAGACTAAAAATAATGAAAATTACCTAAATAATATAATTTAATAATGGGGGGGTTTGGTTTTGAAGAAACGTAATTTAAACCTAAATAAATTATAGAATTGACAAAAACATAAAATAAAAGTGAACGGATGGGCGACGGATTGGCTAGAGGGTTTTTCTCCACACATGACATAAATGCAACCTAAATTGATTCCCAGTTATGAATTCAACAAACGAATGAATGACAATGCTCCAAATTAATTAGGTCTGCTTAAATTAACTTTCAGATTTCCCTAGATTCATTGAATTGGACGGAATACGCATCACAACCAAATTATTCTTATCAAGTTCCCTAACTATGGAATACGCATGATAGAGAGACATATCAAAGATCATTAAATTCAATGGAAATCATAAACATCGACTAGGCTTTCATAACTATGGAATACGCATGTTAATCCAACCTAGGGTTTACTAAACACAATCGTGACTAGCGATTTTTACTACTCATGAATATAAGTTCATAACGATTAGGTGAAATTCCCTTATATCCTAGTATCAAGTCTAAGCATGCAAATTAAGTGTCGACTCTTAACTCACATACATAAACAAGTTCTTAATCAAAACAGAAAAGTAAACCACATCCAACATTCATAAATTCATAACTGGAGTAAATCAAATTAAAATTACAAATATAATCATGGTTTCGAATTAACCTCTAGCCAATATAAATTAATTACACATTATTATAAATTAAAAACAAAAATTAAATCTGAGTTTGGAAAAGATAAACCGAATTAAAAGTGCACTGTGCTGATAGGAGCATATTTATGCGACTTAGCTTGCTTGTTTTCTTGCATTTTGGTTATTATTTAGTATTTATTATAGTGTTTAAAGTCATTTTCATGTGTTTGTAGGTTTATATGTCAAAGTATGCAAAAAGAAGCAATTTGGAGCATTCTAGAGCATTTTTGGGCCAAGATTGGATAGTGCAAGCATGGAGGCATGAGGATGGACGAATTTGATGTAAAAAAGCCCAAGAATTTGATGTAAAGAAGCCCAAGAATTTGATGCAAAGAAGCCCAAGAATTTGATGCAAAGAAGCCCAAAAATCTGTTTGCAATGGGCCTAAAAATATGATGTAATGCCTATCTCACCATGACATTTGAGTGGATGATGCAATGCTTAGTTCACCATGACATGTGAGTAGATGATGCAATGCTTAGTTCACCATGACATGTGAAGTGGATGACTCAAAACCTAACCCACCAACAATTTTCCATTCTTGCCGTGGGTTTTGTGTCACTTCCACCAGAAATTTGCATTAAACAAGCATAAAACAAGTCCATCCTCTCCCTATAAATACCCATGGTAGCAACCTCATTCAAATCATCCAAGAATAAACCATTCTACAAGCCTTTCCTTGCCTCTCCCTACATATCTAAACCTCCTCCATCCATTCCTCCATAAAACCAACCTTTCAACATCATTCAAAGCCTTGTGCCGCAACAAAGAGAAGAAGAGGAAAATCCTTGGAGGCGCTTGGATCGTTGGAAAGTTTAGGTGTTTTCTTTCTTTTATTTCTCAATGTTTAATTTAAATTGTTGTTCAATTATGTTAAACATGTGGAACTAATTTCTTTTTAGTTAGAGGCAAAATTTGAAACCATGGACATATGTTGGTTATGATTTGATTTACTCCAGTTATGAATTCATAAACTTTAGATGTGGTTTACTTTTCTGTTTTGATTAAGAACTTGTTTATGTATGTGGGTTAAGGGTCGACACTTAATTTGTATGCCTAAACTTGATGCTAGGATATAAGGGAATTTCACCTAATCGTTATGAACTTATATTCATGAGTAGTAAAGATCGCTAGTCACGATTGTGTTAAGTAAATCCTTGGCAAGAGTAACATGCGTATTCCATAGTTATGAATGCCTAGTCAATGTTTATGATTTCCGTTGAACTTAATGATCTTTGTTAAATGTCTCTATCATGCGTATTCCATAGTTAGGGACTTTGATGAGGAATAATTTGGTTGTAATGCGTATTCCTTGCAATCCAATGAATCTAGGGAAATCTAAGAGTTAATTTAAGCAAACCTAATTAACTTGGAACATTGTCATTTATCGTTTGTTGAAGTCATAACTGGGAATCAAATTATATGCATATGTTCATGTGTGAATAAGGAACCCTCTAACTAGTTTCTCATCATTCTATTTCATCACAATCTATTTTGCTTTAAGTTTGTTTTCAAAGTTTAAGTTTTAATTGTTCAATTTCACCAATCCCAAATCCCTTTTTTTTACCTTCTTGTTTTAAAGTCTTTTGTTTACATTTTTAATTTGTTTTTTATATTTTTGAGTCTTATATTTATTGATTAGCATCCCTAGTTAATCCCCGGTCTAGAACGATCCCTACTTGCATCATTACTACAATTGTCATCAATAGGGTTTAATTTGTGTGTCAAGTAATTCTCACATCAAAATTTTGGCGCCGTTGCCGGGGATTAGCAAAATTGCTAATCCCTTGTGTTTTTAGTGTAATTTACCTAGTTTTCTTATTTTGTTTTGTTTTCTTGGTTTAGGTACTAATGCATGACGCGGAGTTCTCAAACTGTGCATATCTTGGACTTTAACGCCGATTTTGAACGTGATTTAAGAAGAAAGAGGAGGCATCCCGAACCTAGCGAACCTAGTTCAAGTTCAGAGGACGAATCTGAGTTTGAAGAAGTAAAAGAAGAAGTTATGGCAGCGGACAATCGGACCATTAAAGAGCTTTCGGCCTCGGGGTTGACCAATGCCGCACCATTATGCATTCAATACCCCGCGGCTGCCCTAGGCAAGACTGCTGAGTTCGAGTTGAAATCAAGCTTGTTGCACCACATTCCAAAATACCATGGGCTGTCCATGGAAGATCCCAACAAGCATCTCAAGGAGTTCGAGGTGGTTTGTTCGAGCATGACACCCGTCAATGTCGATGGGAACATTCTGATGATGAAATCATTTCCATTCTCACTTTTGGAAAAGGCGAAGGATTGGCTTTATGAGTTAGCACCCGGAACGGTTACATCTTGGGATAGTATGAAAAGAGCTTTCTTGGAGAAGTTTTTCCCAACTTCAAGAGTCATTCTCTTGAGGAAACGGATTAGTGGCATCCAACAAAATCAAGGTGAATCGTTTCCTTCTTATTATGAACGTTTTAAATCACTTGTTGCTTCATGTCCACAGCATCAAATGAAGGAGGAGCTACTCATTCAATACTTCTACGAAGGACTCCTTCCCATGGAACGCCAAATGCTTGATGCCGCGGCGGGAGGTGCGTTGGTGGATAAAACTCTGGGGGCTGCAAAAATTCTAATTGCCAACCGAGCTCATAATGCACAACAATACGAAGGTGTTGGGCAAAGAGACCCCCCACGGCCACAAGTGAATGAGGTAAGTTCTTCGTCCGACATTCAATCCCAATTAACTAACCTTACTTCTATTGTTTCTCAGTTGGCCGAGGGAATGAAGATTCATGGACCAAATGTGTGTGGCGTCTGCTCTATGCAAGGACATGCCAACGATCAATGTCCTCAATTGATTGAGAATGGGGGTTGGGAATCTGCCAAAGCCGTGGGTTTTGGGAACCAAAATCAACCACGCCATGATCCATACTCTAACACCTACAATCCAGGGTGGAGGGACCATCCAAATTTCAAATGGCGGGATCCTCAACAACCCCAACAACAAGGAGGATTTAGGCAGCAACCACCGGGCTTTTATACAAAGCCATTCGTCCCCAATCAAAACCAACCATCTGCCTCAAACTCTTCAGGTACGTCTCTTGACAATGATACACTCCTTAAGTTACTAACTAAATTGTCTAATGGGCAGGAAGATCAAGCTAAGGCTATGCAAAACCGAGACAAAAGAGTGGACCATTTAGAGAAGCAAATTGGGCAAATTGCTGAGTTTATGGGGCAGTTTCATGAGCAAGGCAAGTTACCAAGCAATACCGTAATGAATCCGAAGGGAGGATTTGAAACCGCTAAGGCCATCACGTTGAGAAGTGGTAAACAGGTTGTAACGGACTCAAATATATCCAAATCAAGTCAAGACGAGGAGGATAAGTTGTTGCAAGAAGAAGCACAGGGAGCAAAGCCCACAGCTAAAGATGACCAAACCTTGCCGAATTCATCTAGTCCTCCTAAACCGTCCCAACCCACCAAGGTAAGTCCCAATTCAACTTTTTCTAGTTCTATTCCACTAAATGTGCCCTTTCCTGGCAGGTTTAGGCAATCAAAGAAGGAAGAAGCCGAGAAGGACATTCTAGAGACCTTTCGGAAAGTTCAAGTCAATATCCCGCTCCTTGATGCGATTAAGCAAGTCCCGAGGTACGCTAAGTTTTTAAAAGAACTTTGTACAACAAGGAGAAGGATTTCGAACAAAGAGGTGGTTCAAGTAAGTGAAAATGTTTCTGCTGTGTTACAAAGGAAATTACCCCCTAAATGCAAAGATCCGGGTAGTTTTACAATTCCGTGCGTTATTGGTAATACTAAGTTTGAACAATGCATGTTAGACTTAGGGGCTTCGATTAATGTTATGCCATACTTTATTTATGCATCTATGAACTTAGGTGCACTTAAAAATGATGGTGTGATAATTCAATTAGCCGATCGTTCTAATGCATATCCAGAGGGTGTTTTGGAAGATGTATTGGTGCAGGTTGGTAACTTGATTTTTCCAGCGGATTTCTACGTACTTGACATGGAGGATTCACCCCATTCCACCCCATTGCCGATTCTATTAGGGAGGCCCTTCATGAAAACAGCCCGCACCAAGATAGATGTGTTTAAAGGAACTTTAACGATGGAATTTGATGGGGAAGTCATTGATTTCAATCTTTCTGAAAGTATTAAATTTCCTAAGGACGATCATTCTTGCTTTTCTATTGACATAATTGATGATTTGGCGCAGGATTTTCTCGATTGTTTGGAGAGGGATACACTTGAAACAACAAATGCACAATTGAATTATTCTACCACTGAAAAAGAACTTCTTGCTGTTGTATTTGCTTTAGATAAATTCCGTTCTTATTTGCTTGGTACTAAAGTTATTATTTATACTGACCATGCAGCATTGAAGTATTTGTTCACCAAGAAGGAAGCCAAACCACGACTCATTCGTTGGATGCTTCTTCTCCAAGAGTTCGATATCGAAATCCGGGACAAGAAGGGAAGTGAAAACGTGGTGGCTGACCATTTGAGCCGTATGGTGCATGAGGAGGATGCCGTGCCTATCATAGAGACATTCCCAGATGAGCAACTGATGTCCGTCAAGGTAAGTGAACCGTGGTATGCTGATTTGGTGAATTATTTGGTGTCTAAACATGTTCCTAGTGAATTACTTAAACACCAATATGATAAATTGAAGAAAGAGGCACGGTTTTATGTGTGGGATGACCCGTATTTATGGAAATATTGCCCTGACCAAGTTATACGTAGGTGTGTGCACGATTCTGAGTTTAATGTTATTCTAACCTTTTGTCACACTTATGCTTGTGGAGGACACTTTGGCACTCAAAGAACAGCACTTAAGGTGTTAGAATGTGGTTTCTATTGGCCTACCATCTTTAGGGATGCTAGAATATTTTGCATGTCTTGTGATAGATGTCAAAGAACGGGCAATATTGGTCCTAAACAACAAATGCCGCAAACCCCCATTTTTAGTGTTGAAATCTTTGATGTTTGGGGTATTGATTTTATGGGTCCCTTTCCTTCGTCACAAGGGTTTCTTTATATATTGCTTGCTGTGGACTATGTGTCGAAATGGGTGGAAGCAAAAGCCACCCGAACTAATGATTCTCGAGTGGTTGCAGATTTTGTGAAAACTAACATTTTTGCAAGGTTTGGAATGCCACGAGTGCTAATCAGTGATGGAGGTTCCCATTTTTGTAATCGAACCATTGAGGCGTTGCTCAAGAAATACAATGTCAAGCATAAGGTGGCCACACCTTATCATCCTCAAACGAGCGGGCAAGCCGAGGTTTCAAATAGGGAAATCAAGCAGATTCTTGAGAAAACCGTGGGGCCTACAAGGAAGGATTGGAGTTTGCGCTTAAACGATGCATTGTGGGCGTATCGCACTGCCTACAAAACCCCCATTGGGATGTCACCTTTTCGGCTCATCTATGGGAAGCCATGCCATCTACCTGTCGAGTTAGAACATCGTGCACATTGGGCCGTCAAAACATTCAACATGGACCTTGATGCCGCAGGTTTACATAGAAAGCTTCAAATGTGTGAGCTTGATGAAATCCGACATGAAGCATATGAGAATGCCCGGATTTACAAGGAAAAAACGAAGGCATTCCATGACAAGATGATCCGTGCCAAGACATTCTCTATTGGGCAGAAAGTGTTGTTGTTCAATTCTCGCCTTCGGTTATTTCCGGGTAAGTTGCGTTCCAAATGGGTTGGTCCGTTTATTGTCACTAATGTCTTCTCTCATGGTGCAGTGCAAATCAAAAGTTCAAGGACACAGCAAGAATTCAAAGTGAATGGGCATCGATTAAAGCCCTATTACGAGATGTTTGAGGAGCATGTCGTGGAGGAGGTACCCCTCCATGCCGTGGAACCTAGTCAAGCTTAAACGGAGGTACCGTCCGGCTGAAAGACGTTGAAGCAAGCGCTTCTTGGGAGGCAACCCATGTGTTGAAACATGAGAGGAAGGAACTTTCACTCCAAACCCAGATTTGCGTCCCTAACCTGTCTCTTTATTGCTATTACTTTGCCATTTGTGTTATGTTTGCGAGTTGTGTTAGTTGATTGTTTTTGTGTTAATATATGTTTGAAACATTGAGGACAATGTTTGGTTTAAGTGTGGGGGGGGTAAACAAGCTATTTTTGCATGAAATTCATGGGATTTTATCACCTATCACTTCACATGTTGTTTCTCACTGTTTTAAAGTGTTTTTAGTGTGTTTTAGTCAAAAATCCGAAAATCCCATAAAAATTTTAAAAAATTGTTTTAAAAAACCCAAAAAGAGTTGTTTTTGTGTGTTTGTTTGTGTCTTAGGGTACCTTCCAACACAATGATGAGGATTCGGTTTGTAATTGCATGACGGTTAAAGAAAGTTATAAACATGGATAAAAGTTTGATTTACTCTTTGGTTTATGCTTGGTTGTGGTTGTAACTTATGAATTCACATGTAATCATAAAGGAAAAATTAGTTTTTGTAACATGCTTGAAGGAAGTAACTCAAACTAACGCTACAACCTTGTGAGATTTGAGCCTAAACGTTTATTTGGAGAGTTAATAATCTGTGAACTTGTTGCTTTTCTAAGTCGTTGCATGATCTCATTATTCTTTGCTTGATTGCTACTTAGAAGGCGTTTCATCGTTTAGTTCCAAATGCTAGTATTCATGCCCAATTCATTCAAAGCATGCTATTGATTTGCATATCACATATTCAAGAAGAAGTTGTGTAGTGACCACCACTTTAGCCAAAGAGCCACCCTCGTTCTTAAAGTATAAGTAAGCATGATTCAAATTGAATTCCTTTGTGGCAGAAATCAAGTGTGGGGGAAGTTTTTATTTTGTGAATTGTGTGCCATAGGCACGGGAAAAAAAAAAAAAAAAAAAAAAAAAAGTTGAAAAGATGTAAAAAAAGGAGTTCCAAAGTATTGATTGTTGAAGTAAGGGTCCAAAACAATGAATTCGGCCCTAAAGAGTTGTCTAAGTCTTCCCCTTGTGTTTTTAAGTTAAATTCCGCAATCTAAGTGAATTCTAAGTCTTAATCTCATTACTTTGCTTACTAATGCTTGAAGAACGTTTGTTTTCCCTTTCCTTTCTTTGTTAACCAATACCACAAGCCTCGTTGCAACCCTTGACTTCTTCTTGAGTGATATGTGTTTCAATTTGTGGAGTTTGAATTTGGTATGAGCATAAGCATTGGTTCTCGCATCTAAGTAGTAGTATTCCATTCATGAGATCATATCTAAACATGCTTATTAACTCCGGAAATTACGTTCTTTGTGATACATATATGTGAGCATTCGTTTTTATATATACATCAACTCTCTCACATATAACTAGTATAGGGTGTGTTGTTAGAAAATCCGAGTGAAAATAGAGTGCATATCTTGTAAGGATTGAGGGAATTCTCTAAGGCATGTTACTACATTCAAAACATTGTTTTAATTGGTTCATTGTGAACTAGTAAGTAGTGACTATGATTAAGTATGTGCTTAAGTGTTAAATTGACTCAAATCTGTGGGAATGATAATCTTTAACATGTCATGTGCATTGGAAATCCCTGAGGCAAACGTTGGAAGGTTTAGGTTATGTTTGTTTATTTGTTTTGTTTTATTTCTTTGTTTTGCTCGAGGACTAGCAAAAGCTAAGTGTGGGGGAATTTGATAGGAGCATATTTATGCGACTTAGCTTGCTTGTTTTCTTGCATTTTGGTTATTATTTAGTATTTATTATAGTGTTTAAAGTCATTTTCATGTGTTTGTAGGTTTATATGTCAAAGTATGCAAAAAGAAGCAATTTGGAGCATTCTAGAGCATTTTTGGGCCAAGATTGGATAGTGCAAGCATGGAGGCATGAGGATGGACGAATTTGATGTAAAAAAGCCCAAGAATTTGATGTAAAGAAGCCCAAGAATTTGATGCAAAGAAGCCCAAGAATTTGATGCAAAGAAGCCCAAAAATCTGTTTGCAATGGGCCTAAAAATATGATGTAATGCCTATCTCACCATGACATTTGAGTGGATGATGCAATGCTTAGTTCACCATGACATGTGAGTAGATGATGCAATGCTTAGTTCACCATGACATGTGAAGTGGATGACTCAAAACCTAACCCACCAACAATTTTCCATTCTTGCCGTGGGTTTTGTGTCACTTCCACCAGAAATTTGCATTAAACAAGCATAAAACAAGTCCATCCTCTCCCTATAAATACCCATGGTAGCAACCTCATTCAAATCATCCAAGAATAAACCATTCTACAAGCCTTTCCTTGCCTCTCCCTACATATCTAAACCTCCTCCATCCATTCCTCCATAAAACCAACCTTTCAACATCATTCAAAGCCTTGTGCCGCAACAAAGAGAAGAAGAGGAAAATCCTTGGAGGCGCTTGGATCGTTGGAAAGTTTAGGTGTTTTCTTTCTTTTATTTCTCAATGTTTAATTTAAATTGTTGTTCAATTATGTTAAACATGTGGAACTAATTTCTTTTTAGTTAGAGGCAAAATTTGAAACCATGGACATATGTTGGTTATGATTTGATTTACTCCAGTTATGAATTCATAAACTTTAGATGTGGTTTACTTTTCTGTTTTGATTAAGAACTTGTTTATGTATGTGGGTTAAGGGTCGACACTTAATTTGTATGCCTAAACTTGATGCTAGGATATAAGGGAATTTCACCTAATCGTTATGAACTTATATTCATGAGTAGTAAAGATCGCTAGTCACGATTGTGTTAAGTAAATCCTTGGCAAGAGTAACATGCGTATTCCATAGTTATGAATGCCTAGTCAATGTTTATGATTTCCGTTGAACTTAATGATCTTTGTTAAATGTCTCTATCATGCGTATTCCATAGTTAGGGACTTTGATGAGGAATAATTTGGTTGTAATGCGTATTCCTTGCAATCCAATGAATCTAGGGAAATCTAAGAGTTAATTTAAGCAAACCTAATTAACTTGGAACATTGTCATTTATCGTTTGTTGAAGTCATAACTGGGAATCAAATTATATGCATATGTTCATGTGTGAATAAGGAACCCTCTAACTAGTTTCTCATCATTCTATTTCATCACAATCTATTTTGCTTTAAGTTTGTTTTCAAAGTTTAAGTTTTAATTGTTCAATTTCACCAATCCCAAATCCCTTTTTTTTACCTTCTTGTTTTAAAGTCTTTTGTTTACATTTTTAATTTGTTTTTTATATTTTTGAGTCTTATATTTATTGATTAGCATCCCTAGTTAATCCCCGGTCTAGAACGATCCCTACTTGCATCATTACTACAATTGTCATCAATAGGGTTTAATTTGTGTGTCAAGTAATTCTCACATCTTGGCTGACCATTTGAGCCGTATGGTGCATGAGGAGGATGCCGTGCCTATCATAGACACATTCCCAGATGAGCAACTGATGTCCGTCAAGGTAAGTGAACCGTGGTATGCTGATTTGGTGAATTATTTGGTGTCTAAACATGTTCCTAGTGAATTACTTAAACACCAATATGATAAATTGAAGAAAGAGGCACGGTTTTATGTGTGGGATGACCCGTATTTATGGAAATATTGCCCTGACCAAGTTATACGTAGGTGTGTGCACGATTCTGAGTTTAATGCTATTCTAACCTTTTGTCACACTTATGCTTGTGGAGGACACTTTGGCACTCAAAGAACAGCACTTAAGGTGTTAGAATGTGGTTTCTATTGGCCTACCATCTTTAGGGATGCTAGAATATTTTGCATGTCTTGTGATAGATGTCAAAGAACGGGCAATATTGGTCCTAAACAACAAATGCCGCAAACCCCCATTTTTAGTGTTGAAATCTTTGATGTTTGGGGTATTGATTTTATGGGTCCCTTTCCTTCGTCACAAGGGTTTCTTTATATATTGCTTGCTGTGGACTATGTGTCGAAATGGGTGGAAGCAAAAGCCACCCGAACTAATGATTCTCGAGTGGTTGCAGATTTTGTGAAAACTAACATTTTTGCAAGGTTTGGAATGCCACGAGTGCTAATCAGTGATGGAGGTTCCCATTTTTGTAATCGAACCATTGAGGCGTTGCTCAAGAAATACAATGTCAAGCATAAGGTGGCCACACCTTATCATCCTCAAACGAGCGGGCAAGCCGAGGTTTCAAATAGGGAAATCAAGCAGATTCTTGAGAAAACCGTGGGGCCTACAAGGAAGGATTGGAGTTTGCGCTTAAACGATGCATTGTGGGCGTATCGCACTGCCTACAAAACCCCCATTGGGATGTCACCTTTTCGGCTCATCTATGGGAAGCCATGCCATCTACCTGTCGAGTTAGAACATCGTGCACATTGGGCCGTCAAAACATTCAACATGGACCTTGATGCCGCAGGTTTACATAGAAAGCTTCAAATGTGTGAGCTTGATGAAATCCGACATGAAGCATATGAGAATGCCCGGATTTACAAGGAAAAAACGAAGGCATTCCATGACAAGATGATCCGTGCCAAGACATTCTCTATTGGGCAGAAAGTGTTGTTGTTCAATTCTCGCCTTCGGTTATTTCCGGGTAAGTTGCGTTCCAAATGGGTTGGTCCGTTTATTGTCACTAATGTCTTCTCTCATGGTGCAGTGCAAATCAAAAGTTCAAGGACACAGCAAGAATTCAAAGTGAATGGGCATCGATTAAAGCCCTATTACGAGATGTTTGAGGAGCATGTCGTGGAGGAGGTACCCCTCCATGCCGTGGAACCTAGTCAAGCTTAAACGGAGGTACCGTCCGGCTGAAAGACGTTAAAGCAAGCGCTTCTTGGGAGGCAACCCATGTGTTGAAACATGAGAGGAAGGAACTTTCACTCCAAACCCAGATTTGCGTCCCTAACCTGTCTCTTTATTGCTATTACTTTGCCATTTGTGTTATGTTTGCGAGTTGTGTTAGTTGATTGTTTTTGTGTTAATATATGTTTGAAACATTGAGGACAATGTTTGGTTTAAGTGTGGGGGGGGTAAACAAGCTATTTTTGCATGAAATTCATGGGATTTTATCACCTATCACTTCACATGTTGTTTCTCACTGTTTTAAAGTGTTTTTAGTGTGTTTTAGTCAAAAATCCGAAAATCCCATAAAAATTTTAAAAAATTGTTTTAAAAAACCCAAAAAGAGTTGTTTTTGTGTGTTTGTTTGTGTCTTAGGGTACCTTCCAACACAATGATGAGGATTCGGTTTGTAATTGCATGACGGTTAAAGAAAGTTATAAACATCATAAACATCGACTAGGCTTTCATAACTATGGAATACGCATGTTAATCCAACCTAGGGTTTACTAAACACAATCGTGACTAGCGATTTTTACTACTCATGAATATAAGTTCATAACGATTAGGTGAAATTCCCTTATATCCTAGTATCAAGTCTAAGCATGCAAATTAAGTGTCGACTCTTAACTCACATACATAAACAAGTTCTTAATCAAAACAGAAAAGTAAACCACATCCAACATTCATAAATTCATAACTGGAGTAAATCAAATTAAAATTACAAATATAATCATGGTTTCGAATTAACCTCTAGCCAATATAAATTAATTACACATTATTATAAATTAAAAACAAAAATTAAATCTGAGTTTGGAAAAGATAAACCGAATTAAAAGTGCACTGTGCTCCTCTCGGTGACTGACTTCGTTCTTGGTCTGACCCGAGGCTTGGCTTTGATGCGCTGCCAAGCTGCCACGCAGCTCCCTGTCCTTGGTGTTGCTGCCCCTGGCAGCTCACGTTGGCAGCTAATCAAAGCAGCGAGAGGAAGGTAGCTTCGGAGGGAGCACCGAGAAGAAGTTTGCGAGGGGGGGTCTCGGGTTGAGGAAGGCAGGTGTCGCGCTGTGCTTATCCCAGCCAAAGCCTTCATATCCTCTTTATCACGCTGCCATCTGGGCAGCCTCTGTCTCTCCCAGTCCCGTTTGCAAACTGCCAAGGCAGCCTTCTTCAAGGCCCCCTCCTTTCTTTTTCGCTTCAATAGGCGCTGCCCTCTTCAAGGCAGCCTTTGTTCTCTCTTTGCAAAAATGCCTAGAAGGCAGACCCCCCTCCTAGTGTGATAAATGGACTCCCCCTTTTAAGATGCCATCCGTCTGTTTTCATCATTCCCCCACCGAGAGCATGTGCAAGTGATGATAGCTGTTTTGCACTTCACTGCCTTCCACCGAAAGCATGCCTTTTCTTTAATTCAATCACACACAGTATATTATTTAAATATATAAATATATATATATATATATATATATATTTATTTTCCATATGATAAGTATAATTCAACAGACAAGATAGTATAGATGAAATTAGCACTTAAAATTTCATTTATTCTATTTTTATTTTCTTAACTTGATAAATTTATAAAACATAAAAATAACGTAAATAGCTCAAAATATAACGAACTAACTAAGAAAAGACGAGTGAATTTGATATAAAAATATATATAAATATGATCCGATCAAATACCCCCACACTTAGCTTTTGCTAGTCCTCGAGCAAAACAAAGAAAACAGAAAAAGTAATAACATGAAAAACATTAGCTTCCCCCTATGTGACCCTCATAGAATTTCATTTGAGAACATAAATTAACAAGAACCATAACTAGCACCAAACAAGCTAATTCAAGCTCATCTTCCTTATTCAAATATTAGCAGTAATCTTTAAATCATCCTTGAGTGTAGTGTGTGAGATAGCCATGCTAATGCAATTTCAAGTTTTTATTTTTAAAATCACCATATGCAAACTAGCAACCTTCTCACGGAATATGCACTCAATCACACATGTGTTTAGTTTTAATGTGTTTCGCTCAAAGAGACAAATGTGAAAGTTCTACCATAAGCTTGCATAAAGATCACTTCTCCACAGTCATAATTGCAAAACTTAAATCAAGAGGACTTTTATTGGATGTAATGAGGCTTAGGGATAGGGCTATTGAAACGAAAGAATAGGAAAACACAAGTTCCAAGCTACATTGCAAGCAATTCTTTTAGTTGAGATTTATAAGAACTCAAGTTCTACAACGATTCTTCTAACACTTCCCATCACACCCTTAAACTGAAACTTTAGAAACTTTTTATTTCTTCGTATACAATCTTTCTTTTCTTTTCTTCTTCCTTTTCTCATTTTTTTTTAATAAATACAAATATGAAATATCCCCACACTTATTCTTTTGCCAAACCTTCCAAGTACTTCACAAACATTTCTTACAAGACAATCTCAAATTGCTCGCTTGGAAAGGGTAAGGAAACATGTTTTGAGGTATAAGGGTAGACATATCTGGTGATAAGAAATAAAAGGCTCAACAAATACGGCTCAAATTGGCAATCTAATGATATCATTTTTTTTCTTTGGGAAATATGGTTATTTGGGCCATGGTGGTGAACCTAATGCCTCTATCATTTTCAAGTTCATGCAATCAATGACAAATATTTCGAAAGATCGTTACGCAAGTTCTAGAGATGTATCTCACATAAGTTCATCACACATGAAAGAATGGGAGTGTATGAAAAATGCACACACTTTCAATAGGCTCAAAAACTCACATAGGATGTATATGGTCACTAAATTCACATATGAAGCTTTAAGTCATGCTTTAGTTTCACATCAACAAGGCTATGTGCATTTGGATTTTCAAGAATGATCAAATATGTACCAAACTAACAAGAGAATTAGGAATTTCACATAACACATGTTAACTAAGTTCTTGATAATCATGGTTCAAATTTAATCCAATTATATCATTGGGTCGGGAAACTAACAAAAATCTAATTTCAAACAATAAGGAAAACAAGACAATATTTTTGGATTTTTTTTTTAAAAAAAAAATTCCGAAAAAATTAAATAAAACAAAACTAATTAAGAAAACAAAAACAACAACATGGAAACAAATGAAACCAGTTCAAAGTCGAAGGTACAAAAAATTTCAATTTGGTCATTTTTTTATCTTGATACCCCCACACTTAAACTAGACATTGTCCCCAATGTCAGAAAACATTAATACGCAAATAAAAATATAAAAATAAAGAATAAGAAACAAAATGAAGCAAAGGGACTGAAAACTTCCCTAATTTGCAGAAAACCAAGCGATGACCCCCAAGCGTAAATTTTGCAATCAACTTCAAGGGAGAAAATAACCAAACGTTCCTGCAAAGAAAAGAAATAAATCAGTTAAGCACGCAAGCAAAATATAGAAAAATGCAAACGAAAAATAAAAATTGAAAATAAAAGATAATGAAAAGAACTAATAGGCGATCATTGGTCATGACTGTTGATTTTCCACAGCTTTCTTCTTGAACTGGATGGGCCTTCTTCTTGCAAGTGATCCTCAGCTTAGTTGAGGATGAATCAGCACGTTGTCTCCACATGCTTCAAGTAGTCCGGTCTCCACGCAGGTGTGGCATCTTCTTGAACTCTTGGATCAACCCAGACTCATCTGCTCCTCGAAGTAACTCAGACTCCTCCTGCTTCGTCTGTGAGGTACTTTTGTTTTTGAAGAAGTACCTCAACACAGGTTTATTTTTGAAGTGGGCTGGGAGGGGTCTGAGATGAGTACTCGAGAGCAAGACTAGGTAAGCAATCAGGATCTCACTTTCTCCACGTTCCTCAGATGAAAGAGAGGAGAAAGCATGATATGAGATACTTTTGCTTTTAACCTTTTTGATATGAAATACTTTTGCTTTGGAAGGTTTGTTTTCTGGGGTGATCCAAAGGATGAAGAACACTGAATAACTCGAAAGCTTTCTTTGGGAAGACATTATCGGAGGTGAAAAGAGGTTGAGAGGTTGAGAGGGTGTGAAGGTGTGCCTTTGATGTGGAAGGCGAAGGTCGAACTTATAGAAATTTGGCTTCACAACCAGAACTATTCCTTCACTATTTGTCGGCAGCCGGTGGATGGATGAACAGTGCCCGTTACGCGCTTTCTGACAAAGCGTCCGTAATTTCCGCGAAACTGACTGCGCATGCGAAGAGTGACGACAAACTGGAATGATGATCTTTTGAAAACCGGGGTTCAAATCCGGGTTCGGCTCGTGGTTTTCGCAACGCTCCAAGATGCATGTGACGCAGGTGACACAAACTCGAAAAGCTGAGCGCCTCGTGATGCCTGAGTCACGCCCAGCTTTTGATAAAGGATTCCGGCATTTGAGAAAGGTGTCTGGCTCTTTTGATTTGCGTGAGGACGCGTCTTCAACCTCAGAGAAGCGCCTCTCTTTGATTTGCTTCTTTTTATAGAGGCGCTAATTCTGCTCCACCTCACACTTGAACTCCCTTCCTCAAACACTTCCTTCTGCACTTCTGCACTTTTAATCTTTCCGATCTCTTTTTGCACTTCTGCACTCTTAATCTTTCCGCTCTCTTCTTCCGCTTCAGCAATCTTAATCTCTCCGAACTCTTTTCTTCCTCAACCCCCTCTAAAAATGTCTTGCCCTTCCGACCGTCGCCTAAACTTGAATGTCGGGGAAGACGATGACTCGTCTTCTCCGAACAATATTTGGAATCCATCCTTCATATCCCCCAATGGTCCACTTACAGTCGGGGACACAATGATGAGGAATGAAATCACCGCTACGGTGATTGCCAGAAATCTGCTCACTCCAAGGGACAATAGGATGCTATCTAGGCGGTCGGACGAGCTGGCTGTTCAGGAATCTCTGGCCCTCAGCGTCCAAAGTGCAGGCTCAGTTTCGAACATGGGCCAGCGCCTGCTTGCCCGAACTCGTCAGGTGGAGTCACTGATGGCGGAGGTGGCCAGTCTTCGGCAAGAAGTCAGAGGACTCAGGCACGAGAACAAGGAGTTGCACATGCTTGCAACTAGTTACTCGACCAGCATGAAGAGGAAGCTGGACCAGCTGCAAGAGTCGGACGGTCGGATCCAGAGTGATCATGAAAGGTTCATGGCGCTACTCCCGAGGTTTATGTTGCCTTCGTCCTCTGGAGCAGCACCAAGCGTTCCGGCTCCGGAGATTCCAAGTCTAGCTCTTCGTCTTCCCGGAGCTCCATCGACTTCTGCGGCGCCACCTAACCAATGACCAGTGAATGCTATTAGTTTTTCGTATTATTGTAAATTTTTTTTAAGGGTTATTTTAAGCAAATTAAAATATGTAAAGTAAAATAAGTAAATTAATGTAAAAAGACTTTGTTTATCCGCACTAAAAATAAACATTGCCCTTAATTTATTTAAACTCAAACTAAATAAAAATCAACCAAATAACAAAATTAACTAAACAAAACAAAATGAAAGTAAAAGCAATAAAGAAGAAGGTTAAGAAATGCAAATCTGGTTGCTTGGGTTGCCTCCCAAGAAGCGCTTGCTTTAACGTCTTTAGCCGGACGATTCTTTCCTTTAACCTCCCCTCGACTCCATAGCATGGAATTTATCTTTTAATGGGAGGTGATACTTGAAATGATTCGGCAATGGTCTGAATTCTAGGATAGGTGCCTGAATCATTAAAATCAGTGTGTTAGTAAAAATTAAAATTAAAATTGGAGAAGATGGCTTACTGTCATTCTCCGACATGAATTCAATTACAAACACCACATTTTTTGGATATTTCCGGGACTTTGAACTTGGCCAGATTGACGATGATGGTTGTGGCCTGTCCCGTGTCATCAAACTCAACTTCATGGGCCTTGATTGTCTGCACAGCCTCTTTAATGTATTCTTGATATGCAACGCATTCTCCAGCCACTTCGATGTCTTGAATCTCTTTTCTTGGTGTGCAAGGTTCAGGAACTTGTTTTGGTGCACCAAGAATCGAGATATCACTTTGCACCTCTGGAAGAGCTTCCACAATGTCCTTTTCACTTTCTTCGATATTTGGAATCAAAAATCTGCAAGGAAAAGGGACATTTAGTGGAATAATGTTAGAATGAATTTCACTTGGAACAATATTACCGAAGTTGGACAACATAGGGACTTCAGGGGTTTGAGACAAGAATTCGTCTAAACTGCCCAGGTCGTCCTCCTCATCTTCTTCTTGTAGTGGCAATTCATCCAGGTTTGGGCTGTTATCGGATGGTTCTAGGACAGCCTCATCCTCCATATCACCTTCCAAAGTGATGGCTTCTTCAATTTCAACTTCTGCCTTTGAATTTGCAATGGTGGAGTTGGAGAATTCACTTTGATCTTGAATCTGTGCCATGATCTCCATAATCTCCCCAACTTGCCTTTCCAATTCATCCACCTTGTTGGTCCGGTCTTGCATCTCCTGGATTCGATTTTCCACTCCCTGATTCAAAGAAGTGAGTAACTTATTAAATGTATCATTATCCAGAGATGTACCTGAATCGAATTGGGCAAATTGTTGTGGTGGCTGTGATGGTTGCAAAGGTGTTGTATAGAACTCATCATACGGCTGCCAATATTCTCCTTGGTGAGTCTCCTTAGCTTGATTTTGTGACCCTGCACCAAAGAGTTTAATTCATTAAGAATTTGATTATAATCCACGGGCATACTTTGATTCGATTGGAATTGTTGTGGGGGATGTTGTGGTGGCTGCTTAAGTCTTGAATAGAACGCTTCATCTTGCTGCCAATATCCACTTTGTTGAACTTGTTGAGGTTCATCCCACATTTGATTTGAATAATCCCTCCAATCCGAATTGCAAGCGTTGGAATACATATTGCCCCTTGATTGATCATAGCCTTGATATCCCCAATCATCTTCATATGCAGAAAATTGAGGATACTGATGAGTCTGATATCCTTGCCCATAGGGCACATCAAGTGTAGGGACACTTGGCATTGTGGTCCGTTCGGCATTATGCGACAATTGAGAAGTAAGATTTGCCAATTGAGCTTGAATACTATCAAAATCCATGTCTTACTCCAATTATACCTAAAATCAAAGAAAGAAAAATAAATCAAATACCAAAAGTAAAACACACAAACACAAACACAAATAAAAACACAAACAAAAACACAAATACAAAAATAAAGGCAAACAAAAATAAAGGGATTAGCAAAGTTGCTAATCCCCGGCAACGGCGCCAAAAATTTGACGGGATTTTAAACCGCACAAATTTAACCCTCTTTTTGACAATTGTAGTATAGGTGTAAGTAGGGTATCGTTCTAGGCCGGGGATTAGGAGGGATTGCTAATCTATTCTAAATTAATTTAAAAATATTAAATAAGACTCAAAAACACAAAATTAGGCTAAACACTAGAAACACACTAAAATGACTCAAAATAATGAAAACACACAAATTAGACACTAGGAATTTAAATGGACGGAATTTGAATTAAAAGACTAAAAATAATGAAAATTACCTAAATAATATAATTTAATAATGGGGGGGTTTGGTTTTGAAGAAACGTAATTTAAACCTAAATAAATTATAGAATTGACAAAAACATAAAATAAAAGTGAACGGATGGGCGACGGATTGGCTAGAGGGTTTTTCTCCACACATGACATAAATGCAACCTAAATTGATTCCCAGTTATGAATTCAACAAACGAATGAATGACAATGCTCCAAATTAATTAGGTCTGCTTAAATTAACTTTCAGATTTTCCTAGATTCATTGAATTGGACGGAATACGCATCACAACCAAATTATTCTTATCAAGTTCCCTAACTATGGAATACGCATGATAGAGAGACATATCAAAGATCATTAAATTCAATGGAAATCATAAACATCGACTAGGCTTTCATAACTATGGAATACGCATGTTAATCCAACCTAGGGTTTACTAAACACAATCGTGACTAGCGATTTTTACTACTCATGAATATAAGTTCATAACGATTAGGTGAAATTCCCTTATATCCTAGTATCAAGTCTAAGCATGCAAATTAAGTGTCGACTCTTAACTCACATACATAAACAAGTTCTTAATCAAAACAGAAAAGTAAACCACATCCAACATTCATAAATTCATAACTGGAGTAAATCAAATTAAAATTACAAATATAATCATGGTTTCGAATTAACCTCTAGCCAATATAAATTAATTACACATTATTATAAATTAAAAACAAAAATTAAATCTGAGTTTGGAAAAGATAAACCGAATTAAAAGTGCACTGTGCTCCTCTCGGTGACTGACTTCGTTCTTGGTCTGACCCGAGGCTTGGCTTTGATGCGCTGCCAAGCTGCCACGCAGCTCCCTGTCCTTGGTGTTGCTGCCCCTGGCAGCTCACGTTGGCAGCTAATCAAAGCAGCGAGAGGAAGGTAGCTTCGGAGGGAGCACCGAGAAGAAGTTTGCGAGGGGGGTCTCGGGTTGAGGAAGGCAGGTGTCGCGCTGTGCTTATCCCAGCCAAAGCCTTCATATCCTCTTTATCACGCTGCCATCTGGGCAGCCTCTGTCTCTCCCAGTCCCGTTTGCAAACTGCCAAGGCAGCCTTCTTCAAGGCCCCCTCCTTTCTTTTTCGCTTCAATAGGCGCTGCCCTCTTCAAGGCAGCCTTTGTTCTCTCTTTGCAAAACTGCCTAGAAGGCAGACCCCCCTCCTAGTGTGATAAATGGACTCCCCCTTTTAAGATGCCATCCGTCTGTTTTCATCATTCCCCCACCGAGAGCATGTGCAAGTGATGATAGCTGTTTTGCACTTCACTGCCTTCCACCGAAAGCATGCCTTTTCTTTAATTCAATCACACACAGTATATTATTTAAATATATAAATATATATAAATATATATATATATATATATTTATTTTCCATATGATAAGTATAATTCAACAGACAAGATAGTATAGATGAAATTAGCACTTAAAATTTCATTTATTCTATTTTTATTTTCTTAACTTGATAAATTTATAAAACATAAAAATAACGTAAATAGCTCAAAATATAACGAACTAACTAAGAAAAGACGAGTGAATTTGATATAAAAATATATATAAATATGATCCGATCAAATACCCCCACACTTAGCTTTTGCTAGTCCTCGAGGAAAACAAAGAAAACAGAAAAAGTAATAACATGAAAAACATTAGCTTCCCCTTATTTGACCCTCATAGAATTTCATTCGAGAACATAAATCAGCAAGAACCATAGCTAGCACCAAACAAGTTAATTCAAACTCATCTTCCTTATTCAAATATTAGCAGTAATCTTTAAATCATCCTTGAAGTGTAGTGTGTGAGATAGCCATGCTAATGCAATTTCAAGTTTTTATTTTTAAAATCATCATATGCAAACTAGCAACCTTCTCACTGGATATGCACTCAATCACACATGTGTTTAGTTTTAATGTGTTTCGCTCAAAGAAACAAATGTGAAAGATCTACCATACGCTTGCATAAAAATCACTTCTCCACAATCATAATTGCAAAACTTAAATCAAGAGGACTTTTATTGGATGTAATGAGGCTTAGGGATAGGGCTATTGAAACGAAAGAATAGGAAAACACAAGTTCCAAGCTACATTCCAAGCAATTCTTTTGTTGAGATTTATAAGAACTCAAGCTCTCCAACGATTCTTCTAACACCTCCCATCACACCCTTAAACTGAAACTTTAGAAACTTTTTATTTTCTTCGTATACAATCTTTCTTTTTTTTTCTTTTCTTCTCTTTGTTCTCTTTTTTTTTATTTTTTATTTTTTTAAAATAAATACAAACATGAAATACCCCCACACTTATTCTTTTGCCAAACCTTCCAAGTACTTCACAAACATTTCTTACAAGACAATCTCAATTTGCTCGCTTGGAAAGGGTAAGGAAACATGGTTTGAGGTATAAGGGTAGACATATCTGGTGATAAGAAATAAAAGGCTCAACATATACGGCTCAAATTGGCAATCTAATGATATCATTTTTTTTTTCTTTGGGAAATATGGTTATTTGGGCCATGGTGGTGAACCTAATGCCTCTTTCATTTTCAAGTTCATGCAATCAATGACAAATATTTCGAAAGATCGTTACGCAAGTTCTAGAGATGTATCTCACATAAGTTCATCACACATGAAAGAATAGGAGTGTATGAAAAATGCACACACTTTCAATAGGCTCAAAAACTCACATAGGATGTATATGGTCACTAAATTCACATATGAAGCTTTAAGTCATGCTTTAGTTTCACATCAACAAGGCTATGTGCATTTGGTTTTTCAAAGATGATCAAACATGTACAATACTAACAAACGAATTAGGAAATTCACACAACACATGTTAACTAAGTTCTTGATCATCATGGTTCAAATTTCATCCAGTTATATCATTGGGTCGGGAAACTAATAAAAATCTAATTTAAAACAATAAGGAAAACAAGACTATATTTTTGGATTTTTAAATTTTTTTCGAAAAATTAAATAAAACAAAACTAATTAAGAAAACAAAAAGCAATAACATGGAAACAAATGAACCAGTTCAAAGTCGAAGGTACAAAAATTTTCAATTTGGTCATTTTTTATACTCTTGATACCCCCACACTTAAACTAGACATTGTCCCCAATGTCAGAAAACATTAATAAAGCAAAAAAAAAAATATAAAAATAAAAATAAAAATAAAATTACTAAATGAAAGAACAAAATAAAGCAAAAGGGCTGAAAACTTCCCTAATTTGCAGAAAACCAAGCGATGACCCCCAAGCGTAAATTTTGCAATCAACTTCAAGGGAGAAAATAACCAAACGTTCCTGCAAAGAAAAGAAATAAATCAGTTAAGCACGCAAGAAAATATAGAAAAATCAAACGAAAAATTGAAAATGAAAATAAAAGATAATGAAAAGAACTAATAGGTGGTCATTGGTCGTTGATGTTGATTTTCCACAGCGTTCATCTTGAACTGGATAGGCCTTCTTTCTTGCAAGTGCTCCTCAGCTTAGTTGAGGATGAATCAGCACGTTGTCTCCACATGCTTCAAGTAGTCCGGTCTCCACGCAGGTGTGGCATCTTCTTGAACTCTTGGATCATCTCACCCTCCGCCTTCATCAGGATGCACCTCAGACTCCTCCTGCTTCGTCTGTGAGGTACTTTTGTTTTTGAAGAAGTACCTCAACACAGGTTTATTTTTGAAGTGTGTTGGGAGGGGTCTGAGATGAGTACTCGAGAGCAAGACTAGGTAAGCAATCAGGATCTCACTTTCTCCACGTTCCTCAGATGAAGGTGAGGAGAAAGCATGATATGAGATACTTTTGCTTTTAACCTTTTTGATATGAAATACTTTTGCTCTGGAAGGTTTGTTTTCTGGGGTGATCCAAGGGATGAAGAACACTCAGTAACTCGAAAGCTTTCTTTGGGAAGACATTATCGGAGATGAAGAGAGGTTGAGAGGTTGAGAGGGTGTGAAGGTGTGCCTTTGCTGTGGAAGGCGAAGGTCGAACTTATAGAAATTTGGCTTCACAACCGGAACTATTCCTTCACTATTTGTCGGCAGCCGGTGGATGGATTAACAGTGCCCGTTACGCGCTTTCTGACAAAGCGTCCGTAATTTCCGCGAAGCTGACTGCGCATGCGACGAGTGACGACAAACTGGAATGATGATCTTTTGAAAACCGGGGTTCAAATCCGGGTTCGACTCGTGGTTTTCGCAACGCTCCAAGCTGCACGTGATGAGTCACGACAAAATTGGAAAAACTGAACCACGTGATTGCTGAGTCAAGCCCAGCTTTTGAGAAAGGAAACGGCCTTCGAGAAATGAGTGTCCAATTTTTCCGATTTGCGTGAGGAACGCCTCTTCGATCTCTGAGGAGCGGGCGCTCTTCATTTTCTTCTTTTTATAGAGGCGCTAATTCTGCTCCACCTCACACTTGAACTCCCTCCTGAAAACACTCTTTTCCTGCACTTCTTAATCTTACTCCTTCCGCTCTCTTCCTGCACTTCTGCACTTTTAATCTTTCTGATCTCTTCTTCCGCTTCAGCAATCTTAATTTTTCCGAACTCTTTTCTTCCTCAACCCCCTCTAAAAATGTCTTGCCCTTCCGACCGTCGCCTAAACTTGAATGTCGGGGAAGACGATGACTCGTCTTCTTCGAACAACATTTGGAATCCGTCCTTCATATCCCCCAATGGTCCTCTTACAGTCGGGGACACAATGATGAGGAATGAAATCACCGCTACGGTGATTGCCAGAAATCTGCTCACACCAAGGGACAATAGGATGCTATCCAGGCGGTCGGACGAGCTGGCTGTTCAGGAATCTCTAGCCCTCAGCGTCCAAAGTGCAGGCTCAGTTTCAAACATGGGCCAGCGCCTGCTTGCCCGAACTCGTCAGGTGGAGTCGCTGATGGCGGAGGTGGCAAGTCTTCGGCAAGAGGTCAGAGGACTCAGGCACGAGAACAAGGAGTTGCACATGCTTGCAACTAGTTACTCGACCAGCATGAAGAGGAAGCTGGACCAGCTGCAGGAGTCGGACGGTCGGATCCAGAGTGATCATGAAAGGTTCATGGCGTTACTCCCGAGGTTTATGTTGCCTTCGTCCTCTGGAGTAGCACCAAGTGTTCCGGCTCCGGAGATTCCAACTCTGGTTCTTCGTCTTCCCGGAGCTCCGTCGACCTCTGAGGCGCCACCTAACCAATGACCAATGATTGCTATTAGTTTTTCGCATTATTGTAAATTTTTTTTGCTTTTATGTTTATTTAAATAAATATATATATATATATATTTTACTAATATTATTATAATTATTATTATTATTATTATTATTATTATTATTTTTTTTTAGGTTTATTTTAAGCAAAGTAAAATATGTAATGTAAAATAAGTAAATTAATGTAAAAAGACTTTATTTACCCGCACTTAAAATAAACACTGCCCTTAATTTATTTAAACGCAAACTAAACAAAATTCAACCAAATAACACAACTAACTAAACAAAACAAAAATGAAAGTAAAGGCAATAAAAAGAAGGGTTAAGAAATGCAAATCTGGTTGCTTGGGTTGCCTCCCAAGAAGCGCTTGATTTAACGTCTTTAGCCGGACGATTCTTCCTTTTAAGCTTGAATAGGGCCCACGTCACGGAGGATGATATCGTCCACAACGTACTCATATGTTGAATCTTTAAACGGACGGGGATAATGGTCCTTCCTGATTTTGGCGGTTCGCTTCCCTACGGCAACATGAACTCTTCTACCACCTTTGATTTGATTAGGTACCTGCACAACAGAAGGTAGCAACCTATTAGTTGAAATGGGAATTGGAATTGGAGTAGGTGACTTACCAATGGGTGGCGTTGAAGTGGCAGCATTATGAACAAATGCACAAGGGGTGCTCTCGGCCAAATCTGGGGGTTCTTTGATGGCAGGGACGTGTCCCTTGTGTTTCATTCCAATTCCTTCTTCGTTCATGGTTTGCATAAATCTGCCAGGAAAAGGCACATTCGGAGGAATAATGTTAGAAGGAATTGAATTTGACACATTATTACCTTTATTTGATAGATTGGATGGCTTAAGAGCAATAGGGGCCTGTGGCAAAGGTGTTTCCACCCTTGCCGTGGGTATGGTGTGTTCCTCCTCCACACTTTGCAATCTTTCATCTTCCTTGTGATTTGATGATTGTGGGTCTGCTCCAACCTCCTTGTCACTTCTCAAGATGATTGCCTTGGCAGTTTCAAATCCTTCCTTCGAATTCGTAATGGTTGAACTAGGGAGGTTGCCTTGGTCTTGAAACTGTCCTACGAACTCCGATATCTGCCCAATTTGCTTTTCCAAGTGGTCCACCCTTTTGTCTTGATTTTCTTTCTCCTGAGACAAATTGGTGAGTAACTTAATAAGCGTATCATTATCCAAAGACATACCTGAAATTGTTTGGGTAGGTTGTGCTGGGGCGTAGGGCTGTTGGAATATCCCAAGGGGTGGCCGAAATCCTCCTTGTTGTTGAGGCTCTCCCCAATTGAAGTTTGGGTGATCACACCATCCCGGATTGTACGTGTTGGCGTATGGATCATATTTGGGCTGATTTTGGCCTTGATACCCAATGGTGTTGACACTTTCCCATCCTCCATTCTCAATCAATTGAGGGCACTTTTCAGATTGGTGTCCTTGCATGGAACATATGCCACAGATTGTGTTTTCATGCACTTTGGGTTTTTCAATAGCCTGTGACACAAGAAGAGTGAGATTAGCCAATTGAGATTGAATTTCGGAGATTGCATTTACCTCTTGCTGCCATGGGGGGTCCCTTTGTCCAACGCCTTCATATTGTTGTGCGTTTAAAGCTCGGTTGGCAATCAAGGTCTGGGCAGCCACGAGTGTTTTGTCAACCAATACACCACCTGCTGAAGCATCTAACATTTGTCGTTCGAGGGGAAGAAGTCCTTCGTAAAAGTATTGAATGAGCATCTCTTCTTTTATTTGGTGTTGCGGACATGAGGCAACAAGGGTCTTGAATCGCTCATAGTACGTTGGGAATGATTCTCCTTGATTTTGCTCAATGCCACTAATCCTTTTGCGTAGGAGAATGACTCGAGTAGTTGGGAAAAACTTCTCCAAGAACGCCCGTTTCATGCTCTCCCAAGATGTGATAGTTCCGAAGTCTAGTTCGTAAAACCAATCATTTGCCCTTTCCAAGAGAGAAAAGGGAAAAGCCTTCATCTTCAGAATGTTGCTATCGAAATTGCCGGGAGTCATGCTTGAACAAACCACTTCAAACTCCTTCAAATGCTTGATAGGATCTTCCATGGACAGCCCATGAAACTTAGGAATATGGTGCAGCAAGCTCGACTTTAGTTCGAACTCGTCGGTCTTCTCTTGGGCCGCCCTAGGGTATTGGATGTATAGGGGTGCTGCATTGTCCAGCCACGAGGCTAAGAGTTCTTTGATTGTTCGATTGTCCACCATGATAAGTACCTGAAAACAAGAAATAAATCAAATATCAAAAGTAAAATACACAAACACAAAAATAAACAAAAACACAACAAAAAGACAAATATCAAAATAAACACAAACAAAAATAAAGGGATTAGCAAATTTGCTAATCCCCGGCAACGGCGCCAAAAATTTGACGGGATTTTAAAACCGCACAAATTTAACCCTCTTTTTGACAGATGTAGTATAGATGTAAGTAGGGTATCGTTCTAGGCCGGGGATTAGGAGGGATTGCTAATCTACTCTAAATTAATTTAAAAATATTAAACAAGACTCAAGGACACAAAAATTAAGCTAAAAACTCTAATAATTCAAAACACACTAAAATGACTCAAAATAATAAAAACAATCAAATTAAAAAAACTAGGAAATTAATTAGACGGAATTTAAATTAAAAGATTAAAAATAATGAAAACTAACTAAATAATATAATTTAATAATGGGGGGGGGTTTGGTTTTGATGAGAAGTAATTTAAACTTAAATAAATTACAGAATTGACAAAAACATAAAATAAAGGTGAACGGATGGGCGACAGATTGGCTAGAGGGTTTTTCTCCACACAAGACACATATGCAATCTAAATTGACCTTCAGTTGTTCTTTCAATAAGTTGTTAATCTCAACACCCCAAATTAATTAGGTACGCTTAAATTAATCTTCAGATTTTCCTTAAGTTATTGAATTGGATGAACAGCATACAACAACTCAAATTATTCCCCAAAAGTTCCCTACGTGAAAAGCACAATAGAGATACGATTAAAGATCATTATGTTCTATGAAAATCATAAGTGTTGACAAGGCATTCGTAACTATGAACAGCATGATACGTTTGCCAGGAATTTACTTAACG
This sequence comes from Crataegus laevigata, assembly GCA_963580275.1. Lineage (NCBI taxonomy): Eukaryota > Viridiplantae > Streptophyta > Magnoliopsida > Rosales > Rosaceae > Crataegus > Crataegus laevigata. The sequence continues at coordinate 20,837,425 of OY756952.1, forward strand.
CGATTGTGGATAGCAACCTTCACTACTCATGAATATAAGTTCATAACGATTAGGTGAAATTCACTTATATTCTAGCATCAAATTCATGCATGCAAACTAAGTATGCATCCTTAATCGACATACACAAATAAGTTATCAATCAAGCAGTTAAGCAAATTGAATCACAACTCATAAATCACAACTGAAGGTACCAATTCAAATTACAAATATAATCATGGCTTTGAATTAACCTCTAGCCAAAATAAATTAATTACACATTATTTATAAATTAAAACATAAATAAAACATAAGTTGAGAAAGGATAAAACCGAAATAGGGTGTGCAAGGATCTCTCTGTGCACTTGCATGTGCACTGTGCTTGTGCACTGTGCAAAACCGTCCTCCTCCGTGAGCTGCCTTCTGGCAGCTTATTATATATTCTGCGCGCCTCTGTTCAACGCTGCCTTGTTGGCAGCCCTCGAACTGCCGCTTGGTGTTGTGATGGCAGCTTGGAAACTGATTTGCTTCTGCCAGCTCACCGAGGCTCACGCCTCACTCCCCATCCTGATTTCCTCGCTGCCTCCTTCCAATTCCGTTTTCCTCCCTGTGCGCCCTGTGCAGTTCCGTATATATCTCTCTGCTTACCAGGAACTCCCCCCGAGGCCACTTCTAAAATCAGCTCCCAAGACCGAGCCTTCTGGATCTCCCTTATTTCGCACCTCCCCTAGACTTCTATTTTTTATCTTGTTTTCCTTTGTCAATGCTGCCCCATGGCAGCGAGAGCTCCACCGAATGCACCCCCATTATTTTTCTTTCATCATTATTCTTTCATCATTATTCTCCACTGCCCACTCTTCTTCTTTAACCGAGCCCACCATGCTTCATATCTTTTGTTTTCTGTTTCTTTCACCGACTACATGCACACAACACATACATTAAATTTAAATATATAAATAAATATATATATATATATATTATTTTCTAAATGATAAGTATAATTCAACAGACAAGATAGTTTAGATGAAATTATTACTTAACACTTCACTTATTCTATTTTTATTTTCTTTTCTAGATAAATTCTTATAAAACATAAAAATAACGTAAATAGCACAAAATATAACGAACTAACTAAGAAAAGACGAGTGAATTTGATGTAAAAATATATATAAATATGATCCGATCAATAAGTGAATTTCACCTAATCGTTATGAACTTATATTCATGAGTAGTGAAGGTTGCTAGTCACAATCGCGTTAAGTAAATTCTTGGCAAGAGTATCATGTTTTTCATAGTTACGAATGCCTCGTCAATACTTATAGTTTTCATGAAACTTAATGATCTTTAATTGTATCTCTATTGTGCTTTTCACGTATGGGACTTTTGAAGAATGTTTTGAATTGTTGTATGCGTTTTTCCGTCCAATTCAATAACTTAAGGAAAACTTGAAGATTAAAAAAGTGTTGTTCACGGTTAATCTGGAGTATTGAGATTTATAACTTATTGAAAGAACAACTGAAGGTCAATTTAGATTTCATATGTGTCTTGTGTGGAGAAAAACCTTCTAGCCAGTCCGTCGCCCATCCGTTCACCTTTATTTTATGTTTTTGTCAATTTTATAATTTATTTAAGTTAATTTATGTTTCGTTAAAACCAAACCCCCCTTCATTATTAAATTATATTATTTAGCTAGTTTTTATTATTTTTAATATTTTAATTTAAATTTCCGTCAATTTCAATTCCTAGTGTCAAGATTGAGTTAATTTGATTGTTTTTATTATTTTGAGTCATTCTAAGTGTGTTTCGAGTTTTTAGCCTAGTTTTGTGTCCTTGAGTCTTGTTTAATATTTTTAAATTAATTTAGAGTAGATTAGCAATCCCTCCTAATCCCCGGCCTAGAACGATACCCTACTTACATCTATACTACATCTGTCAAAAAGAGGGTTAAATTTGTGCGGTTTTAAAAACCCGTCAAATTAAAACCGCACAAATTTAACCCTCTTTTTGACAGATGTAGTATAGATGTAAGTAGGGTATCGTTCTAGGCCGGGGATTAGGAGGGATTGCTAATCTACTCTAAATTGAATTAAAAATATTAAACAAGACTCAAGGACACAAAACTAGGCTAAAAACTCTAATAACTCGAAACACACTTAAAATGACTCAAAATAATGGAAACACACAAATTAGACACTAAGAACTGAAATGGACGGAAATTGAATTAAAAGACTAAAAACAATGAAAATTAACTAAATAATATAATTTAAAAATGGGGGGGGGTTTGGTTTTGACGAAACGTGAATTAAACTTAAATAATTTACAGAATTGACAAAAACATAAAATAAGAGTGAAAGGATAGGCGACGGATTGGCTAGAGGGTTCTTCTCCACACATGACACATATGCAATCTAAATTGATTTTCAGTTGTTCTTTCAATAAATTGTTAATCTCAATACTCCAGATTAACCGTGAACAGCACTTTTTTAATCTTCAAGTTTTCCTTAAGTTATTGAATTGGATGAACAGCATACAACAATTCAACACATTCTCTAAAAGTCCCCTACGTGAAAAGCACAATAGAGATACAATCAAAGATCATTAAACTTTGTGAAAACTATAAATACTGACGAGGCATTCGTAACTATGAAAAGCATGATACTCCTGCCAAGAATTTACTTAACGCGATTGTGACTAGCAACCTTCACTACTCATGAATATAAGTTCATAACGATTAGGTGAAATTCACTTATATTCTAGCATCAAATTCATGCATGTAAATTAAGTATGCATTCTTAATCGGCATACACAAATAAGTTATTAATCAAGCAGTTAAGCAAATTAAATCACAACTCAGAAATCACAACTGAAGGTAATCAATTCATATTACAAATATATCCATGGCTTTGAATTAACCTCTAGCCAAAACAAATTAATTACACATTATTTATAAATTAAAACAGAAATAAAAACATAAGTTTGGAGGATTAAACCGAAAGAGGGTAGTGCTTCTGTGCTCTGTTTTTGCACCGTGCTCTCTCACTGCTTGGCTGCCTTGTGCACTGCCTCAGTACGACGCTTTTGATTCACTGCTGCTCGTGCTGCCCTGTGCCAAATGGATTGGCTTGGTTCCTGCACACCCCGCAAGCTGCCAAGCTTCCTGCCCTCTCGCACGCTGCCACCGAGGCAGCTCCTGGTTTGCCCCGAGGCCTGTGATGCCTCTCAATTCTCTCGGCGTTCTCCTAAGCTGCCCAAGGCGCCTCTCAATTGGCTGACCCTTTGCTCCCAATTCCTACAAAGCTGCCTAATGCAGCTCCCTCTTGTTTCTCCCCTCCTTTCCTCCCTTCTCTCCCTTTCGCCCCGAGGAGGTTATCTTTTATTCATCCCCGAGGCTACTTCTGGCGTGTCCCGTAATGATGCTCTCCACTTATTCCACGTTCTCTTAGCACTTTTCTGTTTTGTTTTTCTTTGATTCCTCCCGAGTGCTTGCCAGCTTCCTTCACACACTCACACATTAAATTTATATATATATATATATATATATATATATATATATATATATATTATTTTCCAAAAGATAAGTTCTAATCAACAAGCAAGATAGTTTAGATGAATTTATTACTTAACACTTCACTTATTCTATTTTTATTTTCTTAGCTTGATAAATTCTTATAAAACATAAAAATAACGTAAATAGCTCAAAATATAACGAACTAACTAAGAAAAGACGAGCGAATTTGATATAAAAATATATATAAATATGATCCGATCAAATACCCCCACACTTAGCTTTTGCTAGTCCTCGAGCAAAACAAAGAAAACAAGAAAAAGTAATGACATGAAAAACATTAGCTTCCCCCTATGTGACCCTCATAGAATTTCATTTGAGAACATAAATCAGCAAGAACCATAGCTAGCACCAAACAAGCTAATTCAAGCTCATCTTCCTTATTCAAATATTAGCAGTAATCTTTAAATCATCCTTGAAGTGTAGTGTGTGAGATAGCCATGCTAATGCAATTTCAAGTTTTTATTTTTTTAAAATCATCATATGCAAACTAGCAACCTTCTCACGGGATATGCACTCAATCACACATGTGTTTAGTTTTAATGTGTTTCGCTCAAAGAAACAAATGTGAAAGTTCTACCATAAGCTTGCATAAAGATCACTTCTCCACAATCATAATTGCAAAACTTAAATCAAGAGGACTTTTATTGGATGTAATGAGGCTTAGGGATAGGGCTATTGAAACGAAAGAATAGGAAAGCACAAGTTCCAAGTTACACTGCAAGCAATTCTTTTGTTGAGATTTATAAGAACTCAAACTTTCCAACGATTCTTTTAACACCTCCAACCACACCCTTCAACTGAAACTTTAAAAACTTTTTTTTTTTTTCTTCGTATACAATCTTTCTTTTTCTTTTTCTTTTCTCATTTTTTTTCTCATTTTTTTTTTAAAAATTATACAAACATGAGATACCCCCACACTTATTCTTTTGCCAAACACCTTCAAAGTACTTCACAAACATTTCTCATAAGACAATCTCACATTGCTCACAAGCTCGCTTGGAAAGGGTAAGGGAAAATGTTTGAGGTATAAGGGTAGACATATCTGGTGATAAGAAATAAAAGGTTCAACAAATACGGCTCAAATTGGCAATCTAATGATATCATTTTTTCTTTGGGAAATATGGTTATTTGGGCCATGGTGGTGAACCTAATGCCTCTATCATTTTCAAATTCATGCAATCAATGACAATTATTTCGAAAGATTGTTACGCAAGTTCTAGAGACGCATCTCACATAAGTTCATCACACATGAAAGAATAGGAGTGTATGAAAAATGCACACACTTTCAATAGGATCAAAAACTCACATAGGATGTATATGGTCACTAAATTCACATATGAAGCTTTAAGTCATGCTTTAGTTTCACATCAACAAGGCTATGTGCATTTGGTTTTTTCAAGAATAATCAAACATGTACAAAACTAACAAGAGAATAAGGAATTTCATACAACACATGTTAACTAAGTTCTTGATCATCATGGTTCAAATTTCATCCAGTTATATCATTGGGTCGGGAAACTATAAAAATCTAAATTAAAACAATAAGGAAAACAAGACAATATTTTTGGATTTTTTTAAATTTTTTCGAAAAAATTAAATAAAACAAAACTAATTAAGAAAACAAAAAGCAATAACATGGAAACAAATGAAACCAGTTCGTAGTCGAAGGTACAAAAAATTTCAATTTGGTCATTTTTTATACTCTTTACCCATACCCCCACACTTAAACTGGACATTGTCCCCAATGTCATAAAACATTAATAATGCAAAATAAAGATAAAAATAAAATGATTAAATGAAAAGAAACAAAATAAAGTAATGGACTGAAAACTTCCCTAATTTGCAGTAATATCAAGTGATGACCCCCAAGCTTAAATTCTGCAATCAACGTCAAGGGTGGAAATATTCAAAAAGTTCCTGCAAAGAAAAGAAATAAATCGGTTAAGCACGCAAGAAAATATAGAAAAAGCAAATGAAAAAATAGAAAATGAAAATAAAAGACAATGAATAGAACTAATAGGTGATCATTGGTCGTTGATGTTGATTTTCCACAGCTTTCATCTTGAACAGGATGGGCCTTCTTCATGCAAGTGCTCCTCAGCTTAGTTGAGGATGAATCAGCACGTTGTCTCCACATGCTTCAAGTAGTCCGGTCTCTACGCAGGTGTGGCATCTTCTTGAACTCTTGGATCAACCCAGACTCATCTGCTCTTCGAAGCAACTCAGACTCCTCCTGCTTCGTCTGTGAGGTACTTTTGCTTTTGAAGAAGCACCTCTACACAGGTTTATTTTTGAAGTGGGCTAGGAGGGGTCTGAGATGAGTACTCGAGAGCAAGACTAGGTAAGCAATCAGGATCTCACTTTCTCCATGTTCTTCAGATGAAAGTGAGGAGAAAGCGTGATATGAGATACTTTTGCTTTTAACCTTTTTGATATGAAATACTTTTGCTCTGGATGATTTGTTTTCTGGGGTGATCCAAGGGATGAAGAACACTGAGTGACTCGAAAGGTTTCTTTGGGAATACATTCTCGGAGATGAAGAGAGGTTGAGAAGGTGTGCTTTGGCTGTGGAAGGCGAAGGTCGAAACTTATAGAAATTTTTCTTCACAACCGGAACTATTCCCTCACTTATGTCGGCAGCCGGTGGATGGATGAACAGTACCAGTTACGCGCTTTCTGACAAGCTGTCCGTAATTTCCGCAAGGCTGACGGTGCAAGTGACGAGTGACGACACGTCTGGACAAATTGATCTTTTGAAAACCAGGGTTCAAATCCGGGTTCAGCTCGTGGTTTCCGCAAAGCTCCAAGCTGCATGTGACAAGTGACGACAAACTGGAAAAGCTGATCGCCTCGTGATGCTGAGCAATTCCGACTTTGGATAGAGGAACGGCTCTTTTGAGACAGGAATCCGGCCTTTGAGAAAGGAGCGTCCAGCTTTTGAGAAAGGTGTCCGCCTCTTCGATCTCTGAGGAGTGACGGGATTTTAAAACCGCACAAATTTAACCCTCTTTTTGAAAGATGTAGTATAGATGTAAGTAGGGTATCGTTCTAGGCCGGGGATTAGGAGGGCTTGCTAAAACCTCTAAAATAAATTAAAAACGTAAAAACAAAGTTTAAAACACTAAACTAAAATAAAAACACTTAACTAAAATAACTCAAAATAAAACTAACAAATAAACTAAAACAACTCAAAAGACTCAAAACAACTCAAGACTCTAGAAAATACAAACTAAGCTAAAAACTCGAAACACACTAAAAATGACTCAAAATAATGAAAACAATTTAAAATAAAAACTAGGAATTTAATTGGACGGAAAGTAAATTAAAAGATAATAAAAATTAACTAAATAATAATATTTTAATAATGAGGGGATTGATTTGGTTTTGACGAAGTAAATTAAACTTAAATAAAATACAAATTGACAAAAACATAAAATTAAAAGTGAACAGATAGGCGACAGATTGGCTAGAGGGTTTTTCTCCACACAAGACACATATGCAATCTAAATTGACCTTCAGTTGTTCTTTCAATAAGTTGTAAATCTCAACACCCCAAATTAATTAGGTACGCTTAAATTAATCTTCAGATTTTCCTTATGTTATTGAATTGGATGAACAGCATACAACAACTCAAATTATTCCCCAAAAGTTCCCTACGTGAAAAGCACAATAGAGATACGATTAAAGATCATTATGTTCTATGAAAATCATAAGTGTTGACAAGGCATTCGTAACTATGAACAGCATGATACGTTTGCCAGGAATTTACTTAACGCGATTGCGGATAGCAACCTTCACTACTCATGAATATAAGTTTATAACGATTAGGTGAAATTCACTTATATTCTAGCATCAAATTCATGCGTGTAAATTAAGTATGCATCCTTAATTAACATACACAAATAAGTTATCTATCAAGCAGTTAAGCAAATTAAATCACAACTCAAAAATCACAACTGAAGGTATCAATTCAAATTACAAATATAATCATGGTTTCGAATTAACCTCTAGCCAAAATAAATTTAACTACACATTATTTATAACTTGAAACATAAATAAAAGTTGAGAGGATTAAAACCAAGAATTACACATTACTCCCCTGTGCTGTGTGCATCTGTGCACACTGTCCCGTGTACCTCCCTGGCGAATTCTGATTTTGCATTGACTTCCTGTGCCGCTGTGCTTTGATTGGCTGCCCAAGCAGCCCTCTAATTGCTCAGCTGCCTTTCCTCTCTCCCCGTGTCAATCTCCTTCACCGCTGGTTCTTCTCAGCTGCTTCTTTCTCTGGCTGCGTGCGCAGCCTCCTCCAAGCTGCCTCCCTTTCTTTCCGTGCTGCTTGCTCTCTCCTTTCAATGCTTCTCAGCTGCCAAATGGCAGCTTGCCTCTTCTTATCTTTTATTTTTACTTTTTATTTTATTTTTCTCTGGTTTCTCTCTCGCTGCCAGGCAAGGCAGCTTGCCTTCTCTCTTCCTGCCCTGGTTCTCTTCTCTTCTTTTATTTCCCGAGAGTCCCCCTTGGTCTTGCTGTCTTCATCATTTTTTTCTTTTTTTATTTTCTTCCCCGCTGCATCAAGGCAGCGCCCCCTTTATTGGATCCCAGTTGCTTCGCACCAAAAATGGCCCTGCCATCATTCCCCCCACTTAATTATGCTTTCCACCGAAAGCATTACTCACAAATATTTTAATACATAAATAAATAAATATATAAATATATAAATAAATAAATATATATATAAATAAATATAAATATATATATATATATATTATTTTTCAAATGATAAGTATAATTCAACAGACAAGATAGTTTAGATGAAATTAATACTTAACACTTCACTTATTCTATTTTTATTTTCTTAGCGAGATAATTTCTTAAAACACAAAAATAACGTAAATAGCTCAAAATATAACAAACTAACTAATAAAAGATGAGTGAATTTGATATAAAAATATATACGAATACGATCCGATCAAATACCCCCACACTTAGCTTTTGCTAGTCCTCGAGCAAAACAAAGAAAACAGAAAAAGAAAAAACATGAAAAACATTAGCTTCCCCCTATGTGACCCTCATAGAATTTCATTCGAGAACATAAATCAGCAAGAACCATAGCTAACACCAACAAGCTAATTCAAGCTCATCTTCCTTATTCAAATATTAGCAGTAATCTTTAAATCATCCTTGAAGTGTAGTGTGTGATATAGCCATGCTAATGCAATTTCAAGTTTTTATTTTTAAAAACATCATATGCAAACCAGCAACCTTCTCACGGGATATGCACTCAATCACACATGTGTTTAGTTTTAATGTGTTTCTCTCAAAGAAACAAATGTGAAAGATCTACCATAAGCTTGCATAAAAATCACTTCTCCACAATCATAATTGCAAAACTTAAATCAAGAGGACTTTTATTGGATGTAACGGGGCTTAGGGATAGGGTTATTGAAACGAAAGAATAGGAAAACACAAGTTCCAAGCTATATTGCAAGCAATTATTTTGTTGAAATTTATAAGAACTCAAGCTTCCAGCGATTCTCTCAACACCTCCAACCACATCCTTAAACTGAAACTTTAAACTTTTTATTTTATTTTCTTTGAATACAATCTTTCTTTTGTTTTTTTCTTTTTCTTCTTCCTTTTCTCGTTTTTTTTTTAGAATAAATACAAACATGAAAAACCCCCACACTTATTCTTTTGCCAAACTCGTTCCAAGTACTTCACAAACATTTCTCAAAAGACAGTTTCAAATTGCTCGCTTGGAAAGGGTAAGGAAAAATGTTTGAGGTATAAAGGTAGACATGTCTGGTGATAAGAAATAAAAGGCTCAACATAACGGCTCAAATTGGCAATCTAATGATATCATTTTTCTTTGGGAAAACATGGTTATTTGGGCCATGGTGGTAAACCTAATGCCTCTATCATTTTCAAGTTCATGCAATCAATGACAAAAATTTCAAAAGATCGTTACGCAAGTTCTAGAGATGTATCTCACATAAGTTCATCACACATGAAAGAATGGGAGTGTATGAAAAATGCACACACTTTCAATAGGCTCAAAAACTCACATAGGATGTATATGGTCACTAAATTCACATATGAAGCTTTAAATCATGCTTTAGTTTCACATCAACAAGGCTATGTGCATTTGGATTTTCAAGAATGATCAAATATGTACCAAACTAACAAGAGAATTAGGAATTTCACATAACACATGTTAACTAAGTTCTTGATAATCATGGTTCAAATTTAATCCAATTATATCATTGGGTCGGGAAACTAATAAAAATCTAATTTAAAACCATAAGAAAAACAAGACAATATTTTTGGATTTTTTTTAAATTTTTCGAAAAAAAATTAAATAAAACAAAACTAAATAAGAAAACAAAAAGCAATAACATGGAAACAAATGAAACCAGTTCAAAGTCGAAGGTACAAAAATTTTCAATTTGGTCATTTTTTATACTTGATACCCCCACACTTAAACTAGACATTGTCCCCAATGTCAGAAAACAATAATATGCAAATAAAAATAAAAATAAAATTAAAATTAAAATTACTAAATGAAAAGAAACAAAATAAAGCAAAGGGACTGAAAACTTCTCTAATTTGCAGAAAACCAAGCGATGACCCCCAAGCGTAAATTTCGCAATCAACTTCAAGGGAGAAAATAACCAAACGTTCCTGCAAAGAAAAGAAATAAATCAGTTAAGCACGCAAGAAAATATAGAAAATTCAAACGAAAAAAAGAAAATAAAAATAAAAGATAATGAAAAGAACTAATAGGCGATCATTGGTCGTCCTTGTTGATTTTCCACAGCTTTCATCTTGAACTGGATGGGCCTCCTTCTTGCAAGTGCTCCTCAGCTTAGTTGAGGATGAATCAGCACGTGTCTCCACATGCTTCAAGTAGTCCGGTCTCCACGCAGGTGTGGCATCTTCTTGAACTCTTGGATCAACCCAGACTCATCTGCTCTTGGGTGCACCTCAGACTCCTCCTGCTTCGTCTGTGAGGTACTTTTGTTTTTGAAGAAGTACCTCAACACAGGTTTATTTTTAAAGTGGGCTGGGAGGGGTCTGAGATGAGTACTCGAGAGCAAGACTAGGTAAGCAATCAGGATCTCACTTTCTCCACGTTCCTCAGATGAAGGAGAGGAGAAAGCATAATATGAGATACTTTTGCTTTTAACCTTTTTAATATGAAATACTTTTGCTTTGGAAGGTTTGTTTTCTGGGGTGATCCAAGGGATGAAGAACACTGAATAACTCGAAAGCTTTCTTTGGGAAGACATTATCGGAGATGAAGAGAGGAAGATAGGTTGAGAGGTGGAGAGGGTGTGAAGGTGTGCCTTTGCTGTGGAAGGCGAAGGTCGACTTTATAGAAATTTTCCTTCACAACCGGAACTGTTCCCTCACTATTTGTCGGCAGCCGGTGGATGGATGAACAGTGCCCGTTACGCGCTTTCTGACAAAGCGTCCGTAATTTCCGCGAGGCTGACGATGCAAAGACGAGTGACGACAAAACCGGAATGATGATCTTTTGAAAACCGGGGTTCAAAACCGGGTGCGGCTCGTGGTTTTCGCAACGCTCCACGCTGCACGTCATGAGTGACGACACGTCCAGCCAAATCGACCGCCTCGTGATTCCTGACTGCTCCTGCTTTTGAGAAAGGAGCGTCGAGCTTTTCCGAATTGCGTGAGGACGCGTCTTCAACCTCAGAGGAACGCCTCTCTTTGATTTGCTTCTTTTTATAGAGGCGTTAATTCTGCTTCACATCACACTTGAACTCCCTTCCTCAAATACTCTCCTCTGTAAACACTCTCTTCTGCACTTCTTAATCTTTCCGATCTCTTCTTCCGCTTCAGCAATCTTAATTTTTCCGAACTCTTTTCTTCCTCAACCCCCTCTAAAAATGTCTTGCCCTTCCGACCGTCGCCTAAACTTGAATGTCGGGGAAGACGATGACTCGTCTTCTCCGAACAACATTTGGAATCCATCCTTCATATCCCCCAATGGTCCTCTTACAGTCGGGGACACAATGATGAGGAACGATATAACCGCAACGGTGGTTGCAAGAAACCTTCTTACTCCCAGAGATACTAGGTTGCTGTCTATGCGGTCAGACGAGCTGGCTGTTCAGGACTCACTGGCTCTCAGTGTCCAGTGTGCAGGCTCAGTTTCAAACATGGGTCAGCGCCTGCTTGCAAGATCTCGTCAGGTGGAGTCGCTAATGGCGGAGGTGGTCAGTCTTCGGCAAGAAGTCAGAGGACTCAGGCACGAGAACAAGGAGTTGCACATGCTTGCAACTAGTTACTCGACCAGCATGAAGAGGAAGCTGGACCAGCTGCAGGAGTCGGACGGTCGAATCCAGAGTGATCATGAGCGGTTCATGGCGTTACTCCCGCGGTTTATGTTGCCTTCGTCCTCTGGAGCAGCACCAAGCGTTCCGGCTCCGGAGATTCCAACTCTGGCTCTTCGTCTTCCCGGAGCTCCGTCAACCTCTGAGGCGCCACCTAACCAAAACCAATGACTGCTATCAGTTTTTCGAATTATTGTAATTTAAATTTTTTTTTTTTTTTTTTTAAAGTTTATTTTAAGCAAAATAAAATAAATGTAAATCAAAATATGTAAATTAATGTAAATTTTAATTTTAATTTTTTTTTTTTTAAAGTTTATTTAAATATATATATATATATATATATATAAATATTACTAATATTATTATTATTATTATTATTATTATTATTTTTTTAGGTTTATTTTAAGCAAAATAAACTATGTAAAGTAAAATATGTAAATTAATGCAAAAAGACTTTATTTAACCGCACTTAAAATAAACAAGGCCCTAAATTTATTTAAACTCAAACTAAATAAAAATAAACCAAATAACACAACTAACTAAGCGAACCAAAATGAAAGTAAAAACAATAAAGAAGAAGGTTAAGAAATGCAAATCTGGTTGCTTGGGTTGCCTCCCAAGAAGCGCTTGCTTTAACGTCTTTAGCCGGACGATTCTTTCCTTATCCTCCCCTCAGCTCCAAAGCATGAAATTTATCTTTTAATGGGAGGTGATACTTGAAATGATTCGGCAATGGTCTGAATTCTCGGGTGGGTGCCTGAATCATTAAAATTAGCATGTTAGTAGAAAATAAAATTAAAATTGGAGAAGATGGCTTACTATCTTTCTCCGACTCAAAATTAATAACAAAAACCACATTTTTGGATATTTCTGGGATTTTGCACTGGGCCAGGTTGACTATGATGGTTGTGGCCTGTCCCGTGTCATCAAAATTAATTTCTTGGGCCTTTGTAGTCTGCACAGCCTCTTGAATGTATTCTTGATATGCAACGCATTCTCCAGCCACTTCGCTATCTTGAATCTCTTTTCTTGGTGTGCAAGGTTCGGGAACTTGTTTTGGTGCACCAAGAATCGAGATATCACTTTGCACCTCTGGAAGAGCTTCCACAATGTCCTTTTTACTTTCTTCGATATTTGGAAAAAATCTGCAAGGAAAAGAGACATTCGGTGGAAAAATGTCAGAATGAATGGAACTTGGAACAACCTCACCATAGTTGGACGACATAGAGACTTGAGGGGTTTGAGACAAGAATTCGTCTAAACTGCCCAAGTCGTCCTCTTTCTCTTCTGCTTGCAGCGGCGATTCGTCCAAGTTAACTTCATCCTCCACGTCACCTTCCAAAGAGATGGCTTCATCGATTTCAACTTCTGCCATTGAATTTTCAATAGGTGAGTTGGAGAGTTCACTTTGATTTTGAATCTCGGCCATGATCTCCATAATCTCCCCAACTTGCCTCTCCAATTCGTCCACTCTGTTGGTCCGGTCTTGCATCTCCTGGATTCGATTTTCCACTCCCTGATTCAAAGAAGTGAGTAACTTATTAAATGTATCATTATCCAGAGATGTACCTGAATCGAATTGGGCAAATTGTTGCGGAGGCTGTGGTGGTGATGTATAGAACTCATCATACGGCTGCCAATATTCTCCTTGGTAAGTCTCTTCAACTTGATTTTGTGACCCCTGCACCAAAGAGTTTAATTCATTAAGAATTTGATTATAATCCACGGGCATACTTGAATTCGATTGGAATTGTTGTGGGGGATGTTGTGGTGGCTGCATAGGTCTTGAATAGAAATCATCTTGCTGCCAATATCCACTTTGTTGAAATTGCTGAGGTTCATCCCACGTCTGATTTGAATAACCTCTCCAATCCGAATTGCAAGCGTTGGAATACATATTGCCCCTTGATTGGCTGTGGCTTTGATATCCCCAATCATCGTCATATGAAGAAAATTGAGGATATTGATGAGTCTGATAACCTTGTCCATAGGGCACATCAAGTGTAGGGACACTTGGCATTGAGGTCTGTTCGGCATACTGTGACAATTGAGAAGTAAGATTTGCCAATTGAGCTTGAATACTAGCAAAATCCATGTCTTACTTCTCTAGTACCTAAAATTAAAGAACGAAAACTAAATCAAATATCAAAAGTAAAATACACAAACACAAATAAAAACATAAATACAAATATAAAAATAAACACAAACAAAAATAAAGGGATTAGCAAATTTGCTAATCCCCGGCAACGGCGCCAAAAATTGATGCGGGATTTTAAAACCGCACAAATTTAACCCTCTTTTTGAAAGATGTAGTATAGATGTAAGTAGGGTATCGTTCTAGGCCGGGGATTAGGAGGGCTTGCTAAAACCTCTAAAATAAATTAAAAACGTAAAAACAAAGTTTAAAACACTAAACTAAAATAAAAACACTTAACTAAAATAACTCAAAATAAAACTAACAAATAAACTAAAACAACTCAAAAGACTCAAAACAACTCAAGACTCTAGAAAATACAAACTAAGCTAAAAACTCGAAACACACTAAAAATGACTCAAAATAATGAAAACAATTTAAAATAAAAACTAGGAATTTAATTGGACGGAAAGTAAATTAAAAGATAATAAAAATTAACTAAATAATAATATTTTAATAATGAGGGGATTGATTTGGTTTTGACGAAGTAAATTAAACTTAAATAAAATACAAATTGACAAAAACATAAAATTAAAAGTGAACAGATAGGCGACAGATTGGCTAGAGGGTTTTTCTCCACACAAGACACATATGCAATCTAAATTGACCTTCAGTTGTTCTTTCAATAAGTTGTAAATCTCAACACCCCAAATTAATTAGGTACGCTTAAATTAATCTTCAGATTTTCCTTATGTTATTGAATTGGATGAACAGCATACAACAACTCAAATTATTCCCCAAAAGTTCCCTACGTGAAAAGCACAATAGAGATACGATTAAAGATCATTATGTTCTATGAAAATCATAAGTGTTGACAAGGCATTCGTAACTATGAACAGCATGATACGTTTGCCAGGAATTTACTTAACGCGATTGCGGATAGCAACCTTCACTACTCATGAATATAAGTTTATAACGATTAGGTGAAATTCACTTATATTCTAGCATCAAATTCATGCGTGTAAATTAAGTATGCATCCTTAATTAACATACACAAATAAGTTATCTATCAAGCAGTTAAGCAAATTAAATCACAACTCAAAAATCACAACTGAAGGTATCAATTCAAATTACAAATATAATCATGGTTTCGAATTAACCTCTAGCCAAAATAAATTTAACTACACATTATTTATAACTTGAAACATAAATAAAAGTTGAGAGGATTAAAACCAAGAATTACACATTACTCCCCTGTGCTGTGTGCATCTGTGCACACTGTCCCGTGTACCTCCCTGGCGAATTCTGATTTTGCATTGACTTCCTGTGCCGCTGTGCTTTGATTGGCTGCCCAAGCAGCCCTCTAATTGCTCAGCTGCCTTTCCTCTCTCCCCGTGTCAATCTCCTTCACCGCTGGTTCTTCTCAGCTGCTTCTTTCTCTGGCTGCGTGCGCAGCCTCCTCCAAGCTGCCTCCCTTTCTTTCCGTGCTGCTTGCTCTCTCCTTTCAATGCTTCTCAGCTGCCAAATGGCAGCTTGCCTCTTCTTATCTTTTATTTTTACTTTTTATTTTATTTTTCTCTGGTTTCTCTCTCGCTGCCAGGCAAGGCAGCTTGCCTTCTCTCTTCCTGCCCTGGTTCTCTTCTCTTCTTTTATTTCCCGAGAGTCCCCCTTGGTCTTGCTGTCTTCATCATTTTTTTCTTTTTTTATTTTCTTCCCCGCTGCATCAAGGCAGCGCCCCCTTTATTGGATCCCAGTTGCTTCGCACCAAAAATGGCCCTGCCATCATTCCCCCCACTTAATTATGCTTTCCACCGAAAGCATTACTCACAAATATTTTAATACATAAATAAATAAATATATAAATATATAAATAAATAAATATATATATAAATAAATATAAATATATATATATATATATTATTTTTCAAATGATAAGTATAATTCAACAGACAAGATAGTTTAGATGAAATTAATACTTAACACTTCACTTATTCTATTTTTATTTTCTTAGCGAGATAATTTCTTAAAACACAAAAATAACGTAAATAGCTCAAAATATAACAAACTAACTAATAAAAGATGAGTGAATTTGATATAAAAATATATACGAATACGATCCGATCAAGGAGTGCCTCTTTGATCTCTAAGGAGCGCCTCTTTGATTTGCTTCTTTTTATAGAGGCGCTAATTCTGCTTCACATCACACTTGAACTCCCTTCTGTAAACACTCCCTTCTTGCACTTCTGCACTCTTACTCCTTCCGAACTCTTCTTCCTCAACACCTTCTAAACAAAATGTCTTGCCCTTCCGACCGTCGCCTAAACTTAAATGTCGGAGAAGATGATGACTCGTCTTCTCCAAACAATATTTGGAATCCGTCCTTCATCTCCCCCAATGGTCCTCTTACAGTCGGGGACACAATGATGAGAAACGATATAACCGCTACGGTGGTTGCTCGAAATCTCCTTACTCCTAGAGACAATAGGATGCTATCCAGGCGGTCGGACGAGCTGGCTGTTCAGGACTCCCTGGCTCTCAGCGTCCAGAGTGCAGGCACAGTTTCAAACATGGTCCAACGCCTGCTTGCAAGATCTCGTCAGGTGGAGTCACTGATGGCGGAGGTGGCTAGTCTGCGGCAAGAGGTCAAAGGACTCAGGAACGAGAACAAGGAGTTGCACATGCTTGCAACTAGTTACTCGACGAGCATGAAGAGGAAGCTGGACCAGCTGCAGGAGTCGGACGGTCGGATTCAGAGCGATCATGAAAGGTTTATGGCGTTACTCCCGAGGTTTATGTTGCCTTCGTCCTCTGGAGTAGCACCAAGTGTTCCGGCTCCGGAGATTCCAACTCTGGCTCTTCGACTTCCCGGAGCTCCGTCGACTTCTGTGGCGCCACCTGACCAATGACCAATGAATTCTATCAGTTTTCGTATTATTGTAAATTTTTTTTGCTTTTATGTTTATTTAAATAAATAAATATATATATATTACTAATATTATTATTATTATTATTGTTTTTTTTTTAAGTTTATTTTAAGCAAATTAAAATATGTAATGTAAAATATGTAAATTAATGTAAAAAGACTTTATTTACCTGCACTTAAAATAAACATTGCCCTTAATTTATTTAAACACAAACTAAACAGAAATCAACCAAATAACACAACTAACTAAACAAAACAAAATGAAAGCAATAAAGACAATAAAGAGGAGGGTTAAGAAATGCAAATCTGGTTGCTTGGGTTGCCTCCCAAGAAGCGCTTGCTTTAACGTCTTTAGCCGGACGATTCTTTCCATTAACCTCCCCTCAGCTCCAAAGCATAGAATTTATCTTTCAATGGGAGGTGATACTTGAAATGATTCGGCAGTGGTCTGAATTCAAGAGCGGGTGCCTGAATCATCAAAATTAGAAACATGTTAGTATAATATAAAATTAAAATTAAAATTGGAGAAGATGGCTTACTGTATTTCGCCGACACAAACTCAATTACAAAAACTACGCCTTTGGACATTTCCGGGACTTTGAACTTGGCCAGGTTTACTATGATGGTTGTGGCATGTCCCATGTCATCAAACTCAACTTTTTGGGCCTTGATTATCTGCACAGCCTCTTTGATGTTTTCTTGATAGTCTCCAGCCACTTCATTCACTTGAATCCCGCTTCTTGGTGTGCAAGGTTCTTTGAATGCTTCAACACCATCGGAAACTTGTTTTGGTGCACCAAGAATTGGGATATCACCTTGCATCTTTGGAAGGGCTTCCACAATGTCCTTTTCACTTTCTTCGTTATTTGGAATTAAAAATCTGCAAGGAAAAGGGACATTTAGTGGAATAATGTTAGAATGAATTTCATTTGGAACAACATTACTAGAGTTGGAAAACATAGGGACTTGAGGGGTTTGCGACAAGAATTCTTCTAAACTGCCCAGGTCGTCCTCCTCCTCTTCTTCTTGCAGCGGCAATTCATCCAAGTTCGGGCTGTCTTTGGATGGTTTTGGAACAGCTTCATCCTCCACGTCACCTTCCAAAGTGGTGGCTTCATCAACTTCAGCTTCTTCCATTGAATTTGCAAATGTGGAGTTGGAGAATTCATTTTGATCTTGAATCTGTGCCATGATCTCCATAATCTGCCCAACTTGCTTCTCCAATTTATCCACCTTGTTGGCTCGCTCTTGCATCTCTTGGTTTTGATTTTCTACTCCCTGATTCAAAGAGGTGAGTAACTTATTAAATGTATCATTATCCAGAGATGTACCTGAATCGAATTGGGTTGATTGTTGTGGTGGCTGTGATGGTTCATATGGCCACTGATAGAACTCTTCCGATGGCGGCAATTGTTCTTCTTTTTGTGAGCCCTGCGTCAAAGAAATTAGTTCTTCAAGAATTTCATTATAATTCACAGGCATACTTGAATTCGATTGTAATTGTTGTGGGGGATACTGTGGTGGCTGCATAGGTCTTGAATAGAACTCGTCTTGCTGCCAATATCCACCCTGTTGAAATTGTTGAGGTTCATCCCACGTGTAATCTAAATTACCTCTCCAATCCGAATTGCAAGCGTTGGAAAACATGTTGCCCCTTGATTGGCTGTGGCCTTGATATCCCCAAACATCTTCATATGCAGAAAATTGAGGATATTGATGAGTCTGATATCCTTGCCCATAGGGCACATCAAGTGTAGGGACACTTGGCATTGTGGTCCGTTCGGCATCATTAGTCAATTGAGCAGTGAGCTGCGCCAACTGAGCTTGAATGGTCGCAAATGCCATGTCTTGCTCCATTTTTACCTAAAATTAAAGAAAGGAAAATAAATCAAATATCAAAAGTAAAAGACACAAACACAAATATAAAAATAAACACAAACAAAAATAAAGGGATTAGCAAAGTTGCTAATCCCCGGCAACGGCGCCAAAAATTTGACGGGTTTTTAAAACCACACAAATTTAACCCTCTTTTTTACAGTTGTAGTATAGGTGTAAGTAGGGTATCGTTCTAGGCCGGGGATTAGGAGGGATTGCTAATCTACTCTAAATTGAATTAAAAATATTAAACAAGACTCAAGGACACAAAACTAGGCTAAAAACTCTAATAACTCGAAACACACTTAAAATGACTCAAAATAATGGAAACACACAAATTAGACACTAAGAACTGAAATGGACGGAAATTGAATTAAAAGACTAAAAACAATGAAAATTAACTAAATAATATAATTTAAAAATGGTGGGGGTGGTTTGGTTTTGACGAAACGTGAATTAAACTTAAATAAATTACAGAATTGACAAAAACATAAAATAAGAGTGAAAGGATAGGCGACGGATTGGCTAGAGGGTTCTTCTCCACACATGACACATATGCAATCTAAATTGATTTTCAGTTGTTCTTTCAATAAATTGTTAATCTCAATACTCCAGATTAACCGTGAACAGCACTTTTTTAATCTTCAAGTTTTCCTTAAGTTATTGAATTGGATGAACAGCATACAACAATTCAACACATTCTCTAAAAGTCCCCTACGTGAAAAGCACAATAGAGATACAATCAAAGATCATTAAACTTTGTGAAAACTATAAATACTGACGAGGCATTCGTAACTATGAAAAGCATGATACTCCTGCCAAGAATTTACTTAACGCGATTGTGACTAGCAACCTTCACTACTCATGAATATAAGTTCATAACGATTAGGTGAAATTCACTTATATTCTAGCATCAAATTCATGCATGTAAATTAAGTATGCATTCTTAATCGACATACACAAATAAGTTATTAATCAAGCAGTTAAGCAAATTAAATCACAACTCAGAAATCACAACTGAAGGTAATCAATTCATATTACAAATATATCCATGGCTTTGAATTAACCTCTAGCCAAAACAAATTAATTACACATTATTTATAAATTAAAACAGAAATAAAAACATAAGTTTGGAGGATTAAACCGAAAGAGGGTAGTGCTTCTGTGCTCTGTTTTTGCACCGTGCTCTCTCACTGCTTCGCTGCCTTGTGCACTGCCTCAGTACGACGCTTTTGATTCACTGCTGCTCGTGCTGCCCTGTGCCAAATGGATTGGCTTGGTTCCTGCACACCCCGCAAGCTGCCAAGCTTCCTGCCCTCTCGCACGCTGCCACCGAGGCAGCTCCTGGTTTGCCTCGAGGCCTGTGATGCCTCTCAATTCTCTCGGCGTTCTCCTAAGCTGCCCAAGGCGCCTCTCAATTGGCTGACCCTTTGCTCCCAATTCCTATAAAGTTGCCTAATGCAGCTCCCTCTTGTTTCTCCCCTCCTTTCCTCCCTTCTCTCCCTTTCACCCCGAGGAGCTTATCTTTTATTCATCCCCGAGGCTACTTCTGGCGTGTCCCGTAATGATGCTCTCCACTTATTCCACGTTCTCTTAGCACTTTTCTGTTTTGTTTTTCTTTGATTCCTCCCGAGTGCTTGCCAGCTTCCTTCACACACTCACAATTTAAATTTATATATATATATATATATATATATATATATATATATATTATTTTCCAAAAGATAAGTTCTAATCAACAAGCAAGATAGTTTAGACGAATTTATTACTTAACACTTCACTTATTCTATTTTTATTTTCTTAGCTTGATAAATTCTTATAAAACATAAAAATAACGTAAATAGCTCAAAATATAACGAACTAACTAAGAAAAGTGATGCGCTAAAATTAGTTAACGCTCAAATTAACCCTCTTTTGACAATTGTAGTATATGTATAAGTAGGGATCGTTCTAAACCGGGGATTAGGAGGGCTTGCTAAAACCTCTAAACTAATTCAAAAACATAAAAACAAAGTTAAAAAATGTAAATAAAAGACTTTAAAACAAGAAAGTAAAAGGGGGATTTGGGTTTGGTGAAATTGAACAATTAAACTTGTAAAACAAAACAGATTTTAAAACGAAATTGGTTTGAATGAATGGATGGAAGGCTAGCTAAGGGGTTCTTCTCCACACATGTCTTGCTTGCATACAAAATGATTTCTAATTGTATTTCAAATAACTTATGAATTCTCAACGCCCCAAATTAACCATGAATTGCATAGATTAATTCTCAGATTTTCCTTAAGTTAATGGATTGGATGATTGCATACGACAACCCAAGGCATTCCCCACAAGTTCCCTCAATGAATTGCATAAAAGAGATACAAGCAAGAATCATTAAGTTCTATGAAAACCATAAGCATTGACGAGGCACTTGTTACTATGAATTGCATGAAACTTATGCCAAGAATTTACTTAACATGATTGTGATCAACAACCTTTACTACTTGTGAATATAAGTTCATAACGATTAGGTGAAATTCCCTTATATCCTAGCATTCAATTTATGCATGAAGATTAAGCGTGCACTCTCAACAACCATACATAAATAAGTTATAGTTCAAGAAGATAAGTAAATTGATATCACAACTTATGAAACACAATTAAAAGTAATCAAATCATATAGCAAGCAATAACATGGTTTTGAATCCCCCCCTAGCTAAGGGGGGTTTAGTTCCTCATAAGCATAAAACAAAGATAAACAAATTTAGACATTGAAAACAAAAGAAAGAAAACACCTAAACGTTCCAACGATCCATGTTGGATAGCAAGCACGTCCAAGCACTTTCCTCTTCTTCTTTGCCGCAATACAAGGTTGGAATGATGTTTGTGGTTGGTTATATGGAGGAATGGATGGGGGGAGTTTAGATATGTAGGGAGAGGCAAGGAAAGGCTTGGAGAATGGTTAATTCTTGGATGATTTGAATGAGGTTGCTACCATGGGTATTTATAGGGAGAGGATGGACTTGTTTAATTCAATTTTCTGGTGGGAATACAAGGAACCCCACGGCAAAGAG
Organism: Crataegus laevigata; assembly: GCA_963580275.1. NCBI lineage: Eukaryota > Viridiplantae > Streptophyta > Magnoliopsida > Rosales > Rosaceae > Crataegus > Crataegus laevigata. The sequence continues at coordinate 20,859,311 of OY756952.1, forward strand.
TGGAGAATTGTTGGTGGGTTAGGTTTTGAGTCATCCACTCACATGTCATGGTGAGTTAAGCATTGCATCATCCACTCAAATGTCATGGTGAGCTAAGCATTGCATCATCCACTCACTTCTAAAACTTGGGCTTTACTTATCCATCTTCATAGTAGATTTCAACCCAATTAAACTCCAAATTCGTCCATCCATCTAGCTTGGATCATAAGCAATCCATCTTGGGCCCAAAAACACTTCAAACTACTCCAAATTGGCTCATAATGCACCCTTAGCCCATAAAACCTACAAACACACGAATTTAACTTTAAACACTATAATAAATACTAAATAATAACCAAAATGCAAGAAAACAAGCAAGCTAAGTCGCATAAATATGCTCTTATAAAAAAGACGAGCGAATTTGATATAAAAATATATATAAATATGATCCGATCAGTGGTCGAGGAGCAAGGCGAGGAGGAGAAAGGAAGAGAAATGAGGAGAAAGGGGAAAATCTTAGCTAGTCTCATGGTTTTTTAGGGGTTTCACTAAGACCAGCTAGTCCCTAATTTAGTCTAGGCTAGTGAGACTTAGTCTCATTAAACCTAGTCCCTGTCAGGAACAAACATGGGACTGGACTAACCCTTAGTCCAGTCCAGTCCAGTACCCTTTAGTGAGGACAAACAAACGCCCCCTATAAGTAACAATTGAGATCACGGCCTCAATTCTCTTGCAAAATTCATCACAAAAACCCAGTTTACACATCATTGCCAACAAAAACTCCAGTCCACCTTATCATACGCCTGTGCCATTTCTAATTTCGTAGCCAAATGTTGATCTTCACCAATTGGTTGCACCTTTAAAGAATACAAAATCTCATGAACAACCAGGATATTATCTTGGATTTGCCTCCCCACCAAAAATGCGGATTGATTCATACTAATAATTCTCTGCAAAACAACCTTCATTTGGTTCAAGATAATCTTCGCAATTGTGTCATCTTCCTTAGGCACGCAACCTTTCGAATTAGCACTATGTGCATATGATTAATTTTTTCCAACAATATACCTGAATGCCAGAAAGCCTTCACCATCAAAATAATTTCACCGATCCTGAAAAAAAAAACCACCTGAGAACCCATCCGAACCTGGCGACTTAGAAGTCGGAATTTGAAAAGTTGCGCTTCGGACTTCTTTATTTGAAATAGGCATCATCTACTCATCGTTATCCCCCACACTAACTCTCGAATCAACCTACTGTATCACCTCCTGAACCCATCATTGGTTGCTTGTAGTAAATAAATTAACAAAATATTCCCCTGCCATATCCTCAATCTTAGCTGAGTTCTCCCACCATACCCTGTTATCATGCTCCAAACCTCTAATACGATTACTTCTTCTCTGCTTTACAGTTTGATCATGAAAGAATTTGGTATTTTTATCCCCCGAGTTCAACCATTGAATTTGTGATTTCGCTATCCAATAGGATTCCTCATCCCTGACTAATTTTTTCAACTTCGTTTATTTTTCTATAACCTTTAGCACCAGCAAAACACTAGGACTTATACTCATTGCGGACCTCTTTTTTCAAAGTTTCAATCCTTTCCTTTGAATTTCTTCACCACTGTTTGTACGACTTCCAAAGGCCATGTCTCACTTGCTTCATTTTCTCCACAACTTGGAACACTCAGGATCGAATGAAATTTCTTTCCCATGATTTTTGAATAATATCAATACAGCCCATCTCTTTACCCTGCCGAAGATCATACATAAATCTCTTTCTCCGAAATGGCATCTGGGCTTCAGTGTACAAAACAAGCTTTGCATGGTCTGATCCTTCCAAAATCTCATGTTGAATTTTAGCTTCAGTATACACCCCAAGCCACCCATTGCAAGCCAAGCCTCTATTCAAACAATGTTGGATCGGTCCTTCATCACGTCTATTCCTCAAAATAGATAGATACCCCATAAAACCCAAGTCCATTAATCCACTCATCGCCACAAACTCCTGAAAAATCATGCGTACTATTGACCGATCTATAGTTCCCTCCAGTATTCTCCGAGTCAACCAAGATATCATTGAAATTCCCCATCACCAAGAAATCTTCCCCCACAGTCTCAATACGTTGATGTAATATGCGTCACTGGTCCTTTCTTTTTTTTCGTCCGTACTAGCATAAACCGCAAAGAATCTCCAATTTTTCTTCACCTTATCATCATGGATGCCCACCTCAATAAAAAGAAATCTAAATATTTCAGTAATAACACATGATTATAGTCTTCCCAAAATATGCATAATCCTCCCCCAATACCCTTCAACTCTATCGCATCCATATAATCCATACCAATCCTCTATTTCAACTAGGCATGGTGATGACTCCTATTTTTCATCTCCAGGAGTACCACTATGTCAAGGGTATGGAGCCTATTTTGCTCCAAAAGATCATCAACTGTCATGTCACCCCCAATTCCCTGACAGTTCCAGCATATAATTCTTATAGCGCCTTGGGAGACCTCTCTAAGCTGGTCTCCTCTGCCTCATTATACAAAGTCACATTTTATGAGCACACTCATCCTTCCTCAACTTCTGCTATTCCTACCACCCCTATCTCGCACTCTATATCCATGTTCATTTGCTTTTTACCTTTCCTGCGTACTATTGACCAATCTATAGTTCCCTCCAGTATTCTCCGAGTCATCCAAGATATCATTCAAATTCCCTATCACCAACCAATCATCCCCCACAGTCTCAATACGTTGATGTAATATGCGCCACTGGTCCTTTCTTTTTTTTTCATCCGTACTAACATAAACCACAAAGAATCTCCAATTTTTCTTCACCTTATCATCATGGATCCCACCTCAATAAAAAAAATCTAAATATTTCACTAATAACACCTAATTATAGTCTTTTCAAAATATGCATAATCCTCCCCCAATACCTTTCAACTTTATCGCATTCATATAATCCATACCAATCCTCTGTTTCAACTAGGCATGGCGATGAGTCCTATTTTTCATCTCCATGAGTACCATTATGTCAGGGGTATGGAGCCTATTCTGCTCCAAAAGATCATCAACTGTCATGTCACCCCCAATTCCCTGACAGTTCCAGCATATAATTCTTATAGCACATTGGGAGACCCCTCTAAGCTGGCCTCCTCCACCTCATTATACAAAGTCACATTCCATGAGCGCACTCGTCTTTCCTCCATTTCTATTATTCCTACCACCCCTATCACACACTCTATATCCATGTTCATTTGCTTTTTACTTTTCCTTTCCTTCGAAATGGCTTCAATAATCGAAGCCAAATCAATCCCGTTCATTATCTTGCCCAAACTTCTCATTTTGTGCCATAGTCTCATCCACTCTATGCACTATAATGTTTAAGTCAATCGCCTCACCATTTTCAGCAATTTCTGCAACTACACTTCCTGGGCCAATCAAACCTACACCAAAAACCACCTCCCGAGATCTGTGCTCATTCTCTTCCACATCCTTCTGCAGTCGAAGTCTCACAGTGAGAGACTGACTAAAATTTGCTCCCTCACCCATTTGCCTCCTTGGTTTGCTATGTGAAACTGCCATCTCTTCAATCTCTCCCTGTTAAAATTTTTTAGATCGACGAGCCAGGAAGCCCATTCTAATGACACCGATATTATCCCCAACTTTACCACTGATGTAGGGCACAGCTTCTAGAAATGAAATAAATTGATAGGTAGGGTCCACTATCTCCTAGTGTGAGGAGAGACCTGAAAACCCCAAAACCCTGTCTCTAGTACCAGCCTACAATGTAGACAACTAGAAAAACAAAGCTAACAATCTCACAAAGAGAAAGGCACAAATTGAGAAAAATATTTCTCTGAATATTTCATTCATTCAAAAACGTCCAACTCCCCCACCTTCCGCAAAAAGTGGGTTTTAACTCTAATTTGTAACTTACATTCAGAATTTAAAGGGGCCTTAAAGTTAATAACACTGAAAATTGAAAATTACATAAACAAAGGCTATTATTAGCCATAAAAACATCCTTGCTGTTATGACCAGCCAAAAAAAACACCACCAACCTATTATTGAGTTTATTAAGTCCTACTTAATAATGTTAAGCATTCAATTTATCCCAACGATCCATAAATGAACTAGCCATCATATATGCATCATCATCTCCATGTTGGAGAAAATTCGCCCTCAAATTTGCATTTCCAGTATCTTCGTTGTCCCCTTTGAATGGAATAAGGTGTTTGACATTGAACACATCAGAAGTACGAATATGGCTAGGTAACTTAAGGCGATAAGCATATAGGACATGAACTATCCAAGAAACGATCAAATATTGGAGGAAGGCTCAAATTTAGATCTTCATGTAATGGCATATGTGACATGTTGAATATAGCATCACCCATGGATCTAGCTGATGCTCTGATACCAACTGATGCAGGGCACAGCGGATAGAAACAAAATAAAATGACAGATATGATTGGATAGGTAGGGTCTACTAGCTTCTACTGCGAGGAGATGCCTGAAACCCCTAAAAACTTTGGTTCTAGTACTAGCCTACAACATTGACACTAGAAAGAACAAAGCAACAGACTCTTAAACAAGAGAAAGGCACATAAAAACGAGTTTACAACTCAAATATCAATATGATAATTCAAAACAACTTATCCCCTCTTCTTTACAAATACAAGTATTTATAAGCTTACAACTTAAAGTGAAAAATATGAAAAGACATAAAAAAAATAAAGGCTTACAATATAACTCCTAAAAAACTAAATGATTTTATAAAATGTCATTAATCTAGGAACTCCATAGGCCACAATTTAAAGCTAGATACATGCATTATAACTCCAAAATTGCATGTATTATGTTATAAAACTTAAATCCTAGCTACCAGTAATTTTATATAATAATGCCTTTAGTCCTTGGCCTACATCATTCTCGTCGGGTCGGAGAGCATTTGTCCTCGAATTCGAATCACCATCTGCTTTGGAGACAAAATATTGATATCTTCCACTCCAAACAAATAGATACTTTGAATAAATGAGAGACTTTGAATTGCATAAAATATGCTCCATAGCCAAGGTCTTGATCTGGACGTCTTCCCAATAAATCTTCATATGATTAGCTGTATTTGCAAAGTTCCTTGCAATACTTAAATAGAAATTACCATCTCCAATAAATTCAACATATTCAGAAGTATCAGTCTCCAAAATATAAATTGTGTCATATGGCTGGACCAGTGTCAAGGTTTCATAGAGAATTAAAAGATCATGACAAACAAATATTTTGGAAGCTTTGACAATGAATTCCATATTCTCCTCTTTTGAGTTGTAATCTTTACCTCTCTTTTATTGTCTTAAAGTTGAAGTTGCATTACAAATTTCACATTCATCACGACAAAGATCAAACAGCTGAGGAAGATCAAGATTTGAGAGACAATCACCTGAAGAATTTTTGCAACATATTGGACATAAACTGTCCAAGCAACAATAAAAAATTCGAGGAAGGTTTAGATTTAGATCTTCATGTAATGGCATCTGTGACATGCTGAATATAGCATCACCGATAGATCAAGCTGACGCTCTGATACCAACTAATGCAGGGTGCAGTGGATAGAAATGAAATAAAATGATAAGGTAAGGTCTACTATCTCCTAGTGCGAAGACCCCGTCTCCAATAAAAATCTAATGATACCCACTTTTCAAATCAATTTTACTGAACACAATGGCACCACACAGTTGGTCAAGAAGATCATCAAATCTTGGCATCGGAAATCGATACTTAATTGTCATTTTGTTGATCGCTCGACTATTAGTGCATATCCTCCGTGTCTTATCAATCTTTGGCACCAACAAGGCAGGAACTGCACAAGGGCTTAAGCTTTCCTGAATAAAACCCTTCATGAGTAACTCATCCACTTGTCGCCTCAATTCCTCATGCTCATCCGGTAGTGTGCTTTGTTTGGAAGGCTTGATCCAGGTACCAAGTTAATTTGATGCTGAATGGTTTACAATGGAGGCAAACCATCTGGAATATCTTCTGAAAAACATATGCGAATTCTTCTAACAATGGCTTAGCTAATTCTGGAACTGGATTATCAATATGTCCCTTCTCTTTGCCAACCAGCACATAAACCACATCACTTTGCTTCATTTCAGGTATAAACTTATGATAAGTAAGGAAATTAGAACCCTCCCCCATTAGATGGTTTAGGCCCAAAATCCTTAGAATGAGCAAGCACAATTCGCTTATTATCCCACAAAAAATTGTAGATATTTTTCTGCCCATCATAGGAAACATTTCAATCATATTGCCAAGGTCTCCCCAAAAGAAGATGAGAAACATCCATGTTAATCACATCACACCAAACTTTGTCTCTATACTTGTTAGCAATAGAGAAATGGATCAGACAACGTTTGGAAGCCTTTACCTCATTGCCATGTTTTAACCAAGAAAGCTGATAAGGATTTGGATATGGTTTTGTTTCAAGCTTAAGCTTTTGCACTGCCTCTTTTGCCACTATGTTCTCACAGCTCCCACCATCAATAATAAGCTTGCAAACCTTCCCTCAAATTGTGCAGGTTGAATGAAAAATGTTGCTACACAACCAATGCCCATCCTTATTGTGCAGAGTGAAACAAACTCTTTTAACTAGAAGAGCCTCCTCTTGGTCCCCATGTAATATCTCTTCCAGGTTTTCATTTTCATCACCGTCATATATTGCTTCTTGTGAGAAATCATGAAATTTATCATTTGTATCTTCGCTTTCAACAAACAAGTTTTTACCTGGACGATCAGATTTTCAACATTCACTGGACTTGTGACCAAGTTCACCACACTTATGACACCTTCCACCAAAAGTATGAGCATTCTGGGCCTTGGAACTTCCACTAAAAGTGACTTTTGAGGCAGTAGGTGCTGGGACAATAGGCTTGGAAGCTGTTGGAGGGGCTGCTATTGTAGAACCCTATGAAGAAGCACTATGTCGACTATTTTGTTTCTCAATTTGAAGAGCCTTTTGATATGCTTCGGATACACTATATAGATTAAGTGTCTCCTGAATATTTTGGTGCAGTCCACCAATGTAACGAGCCACCAATTGGTCATCATCGGTCTCGTCCAAGTCATTTCGTTCAAATAGATTGTAAAATTCCTCCGTATAAGAACTCACTGACTTATTGCCTTATTGAAGATTTTGTGACTACATATACAAAGATCTTGCGTAATTGTGAGGCAAAAATTCACCACACATGTATTTCTTCATCTTTTCCCATGTTTCAATCTTTCTCTTCCCCTTTCGAATCCGATAGGCCTTAACTTGTTGCCACCACACAAATGTTTTTCCTCATACACGAGTGGCTTCCAATCCCACCTTTTTGTCTTCCGGAACCTCCTTGAAATCAAAGATGTCATCTACTGCTGTCAACCAATCTAAGAGATCATCCAGTTGCATCACACCATGAAACTCGGGGATTTCAATTTTAAACCCAGAATCCCAGCAATTATTGTTATTTTGAATCACCTGAGCAGCTACTCTGTGGGGCAATATATGGCCTATTTCACGCCCCAAAGCCTACAAATGGATCAACATTTTTCGGTTCTTCTTCATAATCTTCCTCGTAACTCTCTGGTGGTGGTGGAGGGTTTTGTCTTTCTCGACGATTTGATGGCGGATTGTCAGGAAGTCAAAGTATGATTGCCTCCATCATATGCCTCATTTCTGTAAACTAATTGTCATGTCTATCCAATCCTATCTATCATTTTATTTCGTTTCTATCCGGTGCGCCTTGCATCAACCACTTGCCCAATCCGTCAGGTGTAGGGTTTTACCACTAAAGGCCTTGATATTAGTTAGAGTAGGGTGATCATATTTAAAGCCACCCTTGTTAACTTCCCCCACTAATGTGGGGCTACAACCATGCCCCCTCCCGTGTAACTCCATTTAGTGATTCACACGTGGAGATCCAAACATCAGCCATTGAAACTTAGAAGTTGGCTCTATGTTAAAAGTCCATACTTGTTTTCAATGGAACTCAAAGGCCGGATCTCTGGAGGGCCCACTCTAACAATAGCGATACTGTCCCCAACTTTACAACATGCCCAATCTGTCAGGTGTAGGGTTTAACCACAAAAGGTCTAAGTATTAGTTAGAGTAGGGTGATTTAAAGTCTCCCTTGTTGACTTCCCCCACCGATTTTAGATGTGTTTTCACTATAACTCAAAGGCCGACTCTCTGTTAAGAGTCTTGGCTTGTATCTTTCTTGGTGACAAGCTCGTTGGTTTGCACAGGCTCGAACCTTGGCTTTGATACCATGTTAGATTTTTAGATGGTGGGCCCGCAAGGCCCCACTCTAATGACACCAATATTGTCCCTAACTTTACCACCTGCCTAATTTGTCAGGTGTTGAGTTTTACCACAAAAGGCATCAATATTAGTTAGAGTAAGGTGATCATATTTGAAACCACCCTTTTTAACTTCCCCCCACTGATGTAGGACTGCCAGCACTCCTTCCCCATTATAAATAGCCAATCCACATCCTTACACTGCCATTTTTTCCGAGTATAAGAGCATTCTTGTGCATTCCTTGAGTCCATCTTTTCATCCCCTCCATAACACTCATTTCCATCTCTCTGCCTATGCCGCCAAATCATCTTCTTTCTGTATTTCCACACATTTCCATCTCTCAATTCGAGGAACTGATTGAGGGGAGTGTTATATATATTATTAATTAATCAGCATGCAAATGCAAACATATAGCCAGTAATAATAATAAATAGGGAACTTTAACGAAAAGCTCCCGGTACTATTTACTTTAATGAAAAACCACATTTTTACACTAAAAAATCAATCATAGTATTATTCACTTTACCCTTTATTTTATCCTTATTATTAAACTCAAAGTTTTCAAGCTATTTTCATTAGTTTTCCTTAATAAATATGCTGAATTAATTAGGAACTAAGCAAAACATGCCAAATTAATCATTAGACCGGCGCTGATTTCTTAATATAGTTTCCATGTATGTGCATCCCACGGAGGATTAGGTTAATTTCTTAAAATTCACACAACCTTCTCTCTCTATAATATAATATTATAATAATATAATACCCCTTATAAAGAAAGATCAACTTAATTACTTACTGCATATATGCATGCACAATCTACAGTACAAATACCCTTACACTCTTCAACTTTTCTCCACCAACTTCTCAATTCCTACAGCTTCTTCAAACTCATACCAACTCGATTCGGCTATCGACTCCATTCTTTTCCATCCAGCATCGACATTGATTTCGGTAACGTTCGATTTCGATAACGTTCTCATACTCCCTCATGTTAGGCTCTGGTTAAGACAGACAGAGTAGTAGAAAATGGCTGGGGTTGCAAGCTGTTTCTGTAAAGTAGCACCATTTATTATTCTCTATATTTTACACCAATCATTTGTTGCTGAAAGCACATCAATTCTCAATGTCCTGAGCTTTTGAGCTAAGCCTAATGAAGTAACTGATTCCACCCAAGCTTTTATGGATGCATGGAGTGCAGCTTGTGCCTCTTCGAATTTCAGTACGATTAAGGTACCAAAAGGGAGGTATTTGCTTCCCAATAATAGCTGACACTTGTCATGCTTAGAACTCATGAGTTAGTTAGTATTGTTAGTTAGGTTTGTTGAGATAAGAAGAGGTTGAAGCGTAATTTTGTAATAGAACAGCTGATAAGAATACCATATATAATCTGAAATGTAAGACTTGAATAGTCAGGTGAGTAAATAAATGAAATAAGTCATTCTCTTCTCTCTCTCTCTCTCTCTCTCTCTCTCTCTCTCTCTCTCTCTCTCTCTCTTTCTTCTTCTTCGATAGTTTCTTCTTAGCTTTATAGTTTTTCTCTATTGTTACAAGATTTCTAGTTTCTCTAAGTCATCATGGTAGAATGTCAGATTTGCAATAAACGAGGTCATACAGCTGCAAACTGCTATCACAGAGGTCATAACAATGCTTCTGTGACTGGTTTTCAAGTTGAATGTCAGATTTGTGGAAAAATGGGGCATTCTGCTCTTGAGTGCTTTCAAAGAGGTAACTATGCATATCAAGGTCATCCTCCATCATCATTCTTCAATGCTATGAGTGCACAGCAGACATCTTCATATGCACCTGCAGACTCTTGGATTGTTGATTCTGGAGCATCTCATCATATGACTGCCGATATGAATGGATTGTCACAAGTCATGCCATTTGAGGGATCTGAAAAGATTACAATTGGAAATGGTACTGATTTATCTTTTCAGAGTATTGGTAATACTACTATAGAGACTGTTAATCGTCCTCTTGTTCTCAAACATGTTTTACATGTTCCTCAGATTGCTCGAAGTTTGTTATCTGTTAAACAACTATGTGCTGATAATAAATCTTGGTTTATTTGTGATGAAACTGATTTCTTTGTGCAGGACAAGCGGACAAGGGAGATTCTGTATCAAGGAAAAAGGAGGCCCAGAGAATTGTTCTAGATTCCAGTTTTTCAAAAGAGCCAGGGTTTACAATCTGCTATTTCATCTTCAGTAGCTTTGGTGTTGCTATTTCATCCTGCCAATGACATATTGTCTTCCATGTTGAAACAATCTCAGGTTCCAGTTAGTATAGATAATAGGCAGCATATATGTGTACCTTGTACTCAAGGAAAGATGTCCAAATTACCATTTCCATCTATAACTGATAAGTGTACCTCACCATTTGAAAAGATACATAGTGATGTGTGGGGTCCTTCACCTGTAAAGTCTCTAGATGGTTACAGATATTATGTACTGTTTGTTGATGAATATACCAGATATGTTTGGATATTTCCCTTGGTAAATAAGTCAGATGTGTTCTCTGTCTTTGTTAAATTTTGTGCTTTTGTTCTAAATCAGTTTGGGAGTTCTGTTAAATGTTTGCAAACTGATGGGGGAGGAGAATATGTAAGTACACAATTTAAGAATTTTCTTGCTCAAAAAGGTATAATGCATATGGTGTCCTGTCCTTACACACCTCAGCAAAATGGGATTTCTGAGAGGAAACATAGGCATGTTGTAGAGACTGCAGTTACTTTACTTACATAAGCTGGATTATCATCTGAGTTTTGGTCCTTTGCTTGTTTTCATTCAGTGTTTCTCATAAATAGGATGCCATGTAAGACATTGCATATGTCATCTCCATTCTCCTTGTTATACAAAAAGTCTCCAGACTTACAGAGTTTAAAGGTGTTTGGCAGTGCAATGTATCCATGGATTAGGCCATATACTGCAAATAAACTTCAACCACGGTCTGTAATGTGTATTTTCTTGGGATATTCAGTAGGCTATAAGGGGGTTATTTGCTTCCATTTACAAACAAGAAAATGTCTTATCTCAAGGCATGTTTTTCATGATGAGAGTATTTTTACATGTAAACTAGTTCTCAATCAAGTACATTCACCTCAAGATCAGTCCACTCCAGTGCAAGTTTCTTCTCTGTTTATATCAATACCTACATCTTAATCATCTGGTTCACAATTTGAGAATTCATCTGCAGTATCTCCATTGGTATCTCCACAGTTAGGTTCTGCAAGGGAATCTAACAGTCACAGTTGGCATCACAGTAATGGTCATATACAACAAGTGGATAGTTAAGGCTTGTCAGTACATTCCACAACTTCAAGTCATACTCTTTCTTCAAATGATACAACTCATTTGATCCCTGTCCTAGATCCTGCACAACTTCAGGTAATCATTCCTGTTTCTCCACCATCACAACATTCTGATGTTCCTTTATTACCTCCTAATCCTGTTATACAAACCAAACTTCAAACTGGAGCTATCTCTCAGAAGAATTATGCTACATATTATGCTGATTTGCCTAAGCTTAAGTCTTTGAATATTGACAGTGTTGTTTCTGGAGGTTTCTCATTCCTATCAATATCGAGGAACCTAAAACGTTTAAGCAAGCATGTGTTCATCCCACTGGCAATTAGCTATGCAAGAGGAGTTTGATGCTTTGACAACAAAAGGCACTTGGAATCTGGTACCACCTCTAAGTGACAGGGGTGTTATTGGTAGTAAATGGGTGTATAAAGTGAAAAAAAAATTCCATATGGGACTGTTTCCAAATACAAAGCTAGATTGGTAGCACAAGGGTTTACTCAAGAATTGGGTTTAGATTACTCTGAGACCTTTAGTCCTGTGGTGAGGCATACTTCTATCAGGTTGATCTTAGCTCTAGCTGTTCAATTTGGTTGGTCACTCAGACAATGGATGTTAAAAATGCATTTCTGCATGGTGATTTGGAAGAAGAGGTGTATATGAAGCAACCTCAAGGGTTTGTTGATTCCAAGTATCCAAACCATGTTTGCAAATTAATCAAATCTTTGTATGGTCTCAAACAAGCTCCAAGAGCTTGGAATTCTAAGTTCACAAGTTATTTGCCATCTCTAGGGTTTAAGACATCTCTTTTTAATACAAGCCTTTTTGTGCGATCCGATAACACAGGTGTAGTTGTTCTTATGTTATATGTGGATGATATTATCCTAACTGGTTCAAGTGAGGTGCAGATTCAGCATGTAGTTCGAGATCTTGCAGAGGTATTTGATCTAAAAGATATGGGTAGACTTACTTATTTTTTGGGGTTGCAAATTCAGTATCAAGAACATGGCTCTCTGTATATCAACCAATCTAAATATGTAAGGGATCTCCTTCATAAGGCTGGTATAGAGAATTGCAAACCCACATCCACTCCTTCCAAACCTCATACCCAATTACTTGTCACAGATGGCGTGCCAATGACTGATCCAACTCAATACCGAAGTATAGTTGAAGCTTTACAGTACTTGACCTTTACTCGACCTGACATTGCTCATTCTGTGAATGTGGTGTGCCAATACATGACTAATCCCACTGACATGCATTTTCATTTAGTCAAAAGAATTTTGAGATATTTACAAGGTACGATTTCTTGTGGATTGAGATATACGAAATGCACAGTTTTCTCTATCAATGCATTCTCGGATTCTAATTGGGCTGCAGATATTAACACAAGGCGGTCTATCACAGGTTATGTTGTTTTCTTGGGCAACAATCCAATATCGTGGCAATCCAAGAAACAATCAACAGTGTCTCGCAGTTCTACAGAAGCAGAATACAAAGCACTTGCTCACTGTGCTGCAGATGTGTTTTGGATCAGGTCACTTCTCAAAGATCTTCATCAGGAGTTGTTCAATCATCCTTGTTTACATTGTGATAACTTATCTGCCCTAGCGATTTGTTCCAATCCAGTGTTTCATTCCAAGATAAAGCACTTAGACACGAATTATCATTTTATTCGGGAGAAAGTACAAAAGAAGGATATTATAGTTCAATACATTCCTACTAAGGAGCAGGTTGCTGATGTTTTAACAAAAGGGTTACACAGCCCTGTGTTCATCAAGCATTGTCATGCTTTGGCATTGGGTGTTTCTATTCCTGCTGTCCAATTGGTGAGTTCGGTTCCAACAGTATCGCCAGCATCATTTTCTGATACTTTCCAGTCTGTGACTCATGCGCATGGTTCAACACAATCTCAGCTTCTTCCTCGCTGAGCTTGAAGGGGGAGTAATAGCTGACACTTGTCATGCTTAGAACTCATGAGTTAGTTAGTATTGTTAGTTAGGTTTGTTGAGATAAGAAGAGGTTGAAGGGTAATTTTGTAATAGAACGGATGATAAGAACACCATATATAATCTGCAATGTAAGACTTGAATAGTCAGTGTGTTATGAGTAAATAAATGAAATAAGTCATTCTCTCTCTCTCTCTCTTCTCTCTCTCTCTCTCTCTCTCTCTCTCTCTCTCTCTCTCTCTCTCTCTCTCTCTCTCTCTCTCTCTCTCTCTCTTCTTCTTCTTCTTCTTCTTCAATAGTTTCTTCTTAGCTTTATAGTTTTTCTCTATTGTTACAAGATTTCTAGTTTCTCTAAGTCATCACCGAATGCTATGGTTTTTAAAGGTGACAACTGCAAAAGCCCAGGTATTACTCTTCAGGTTGATGGAACATTCGTCGCTTCATTTGACTACCGAATTCTTGGCCAAGCTAACAATTGGCTAAGCTTCGAAACAGTTACCCGAGTCTCCATTATTGGAGGTGCACTTGACGCCAAAGGCACCTCCTTGTGGGCATGCAAGTTAGCGGGAAGCACTGATTGCCCCAGCGGAGCAACGGCTAGTAATTTCCTTTTTCTTGTCAAGATTTTCAAGAAGTATATCATGTAGTACATGTAACTAAATTATTATTTCCGGACTCATAGTTTGAGTTTTAAAACTCCAAAAATATTAGAATCGACGGATTAGTGTCGTTGAACAGCCAGATGTTCCGCATTCTTATAAACGGGTGCCAAGATGTTAACATTCAAGGAGTCAAAATCACTGTCGTCGGCAATAGCCCCAACACTGATGGCATCCATGTTCGATTGTCAAGAAATGTTGCAATCTTCGACGCCTCCATCAAAACGGTGTAGGGAGTTAAAACATTGCATGCATAGAATCACAAACACATAATGACATGCATACATAAAGTTGAACGACTTACCCGTAGAAGAACTGGACATCGTTGCACTTGACGAGCAGAAGGTCTTCTACACTCAATAGCTAACAATCCAGCAGGAATAGGGTTTGCTCAAAAGGGATAATGCTATGTGTGCAGGGACCTCCCTATATATATCCATACTCCCTTGATATCAGGCCTACTAACTGATACCTTGGATATTCCAAACTGATTAGGTGTATTGAACTCTTGTCAAGTCTAGATAAGGTTACTTCAATATAATTGCATGTTATTAGGACTCTTAATCTTAACCAAGTAGGATCGAAATATCCTCAACATGATACCTCATACACTGAGCTATCAATTCGTGAAGAACCAAAACTCATTCTTCTTGATACTCACATCTTACAAACAGGAGATGACTGCGTCTCAATTGGCCCTGGGACCAAGGACTTGTGGATCCAGCACATATCATGTGAACCAAGTCATGGAATTAGGTCAGATTTTATAGTGGTTGCATTGCCATGCTTATCTATACATAAGTTTATGTTCACTTATAGTTATCACACATGGACTAGTTATAACATGCGGTAAATACTCTTAATAGTTAGTAGTTGTTTTAGGCACTATTCAAAAAATTCCCGCCTATCTTTGCCTGGGCCCACACCTAGGTGCTAGGCGGCTGGCTACCGCCCCGATTAGTCCACGAGCGTTTGAAAATTAAGAAAGTATGCCTAGACCCACTTAGACATCCGCCTAGCCCGCCTATGCCTACCTAGGCACCCACCTAGGTTGTGACTCTCACTTAGACAGAAAAATCGATAACTTTCATTTTACATTTTAAATTTTCAGTAAAATGTAAGACATGTTGAATACTTGGATGAACACTCATTATAAGCTTGTTTCCCATGTTTTCAAAAGGTTTTAATACTTTATAATTTATATGTCATTTTATTTTTGCAATTTATGTATCATAATATAATTATGTATATTTTTTTAAGTATAAATAGGCAATATATAATAAATTTACATAAATCTGCCTAGTTCGCTTAGGCTCCCGCCTAGAGGCTAGGCCTTAACCCGCCGTCCGGCTGGCGCCTAGTGTCTTTTAGAACCTTGGTTTTTGGTTATGCTTACAAGGTTGTGGTAATTGCAGAATAGGGAGTTTGGGCAAAGATTTGGAAGAGGAAGGAGTTTGAAATGTGACGGCGAAGGATGCAATTCTCGAGGGTGGCCAAAGTGGTTTGAGGATCAAGTCTTCGGCGAGGCCGATCCACGGGTTTGTTCGAGGTGTCCAATTCCTTGACGTCGTCATGCTCAATGTCCAAAATCCCATTGTCATGGACCAAAATTACTGCCCACACAACCTCAACTGCCCTGGTCAGGTATAAGCTTGATTCAATATATACATGCGGAGGATATGTGCATCCTTAGTTCCTCTATACTTACTGTCTCGTTAAAAAATTTCTTCTGTCATGCTTCAATATATAGGTATCGGGTGTGAAAGTCAGTGATGTATTGTTCCCAAACATTCAAGGAACATCGGCAACAGAAATCGCGATAAACCTTGATTGCAGTGCAGCAAATCCTTGCAGCGGGATAACACTCGAAAACGTGAGCTTGACCTGCAAGAAGCAAGTGGCTCAGTCACATTGTAGTAATGCAATTGGAAAGACTTCTGGCCTTGTACACCCAACTAGTTGTTTGTGATGGCCTTCAACAAAAATGTAGGCATCAAAAGACATCTACAGATGATGACCTACACATAGAGACATATAATGTTATGTAAATAAGCATCATTCATTTATTCATTACTAATTAAGTTGACAAGAACTCCATTAATTCTATGTTTCTCATACAAATTCATTACATTGGAAATCATCACCATTAATTTTCCGTAGCCTTTTAACATGCATTGGAAAGATTTTTCATTTTTTATTAGTGGAAACGGTATATATTGATGGAAAATGATCCTTACCGGATCCTTTTCCTAGGGATCTTGTGATCATGACCGTTCATCATTCATTGTGCGGTTAGTTTTCGTGAAGTACTATATATATTTAATTTTAAAATTTAAATTTTGAAATGATTTCTAATCACACGATATACAATAAACAGTCCCAATCACGGAATTCCTAGAATCCCTAAGAAAAGAATACGTCGAGGATCATTTTCCTATATTGATGAAAAAACTTCAATTACAAAATGAGTCTTGGAAGATGACATTCCGTATTACATTAAAGGCCTCTCAAACCAAAGTATAGAAGTATCAACTAAAAGACAAAACTTAGCCAAGTGGTGAGCGACACGATTACGAGGCCCCTTTTTTCTTCTTGGTGAAAACCGTTACAAAGCCTAGAGATATGATTGCATAATAGGTCTATCGGTGGAAACACTCCTGCTGTTTAAATCCCAATATCCAGGGCATTAAATTTTGATTTGGATCGGCAGCTGATCCAAAGCAATCCACGGTGGGGGATGTTTGAGGAAGCCATTGAAGGAATTTGAAGTTGGAGGGTTATAGGGTATTTCTTTTCTGGAAAAACCTGAGACTGAAAGCTTTTGAAATCTTAAAGTCCAAGATAGCTCAGAGTGAATGGTAAAAGTGAAGTCTTAGTTTGTTCCTTTTTAAGTATTGACAATTTAAAATTGATCCATGGGTATTCCTGGGTTAGTAGAAGAGTTTTGTTAACACTCAAGTAGCGCTAAAACTTTAAAGAACCAAATATAGAACGTTTAAACACTCAAGTCTCTCTGAGGTGACACTCGTCGAGTTCAAGAGGATTTAACTGCTTTATAGTGGCAATTTAGGAGTTCCAGAGGTTTGAAGAGTCAAAGACTTTGGGATATCACCTCCATTTTTGGCATATTTAAATGCGGTCGTTATCATTGGCTTAAGCCACATGTCACCTCAAAGCTGGATGGGAAAAGTAAACAGTGTATTTTTTTTAGTTATAGTCCTCAGCATAAGGGTTACAGCTTAACCTCTCAATCCAATGGGATACATATCAAGACATGTTCTATTCAATGAGGAACACTTTCCCTGTCATACTTCTCAACCACTCACTGACGGGATTTTAAACCGTACAAATTTAACCCTCTTTTTGACAGATGTAGTATAGATGTAAGTAGGGTATCGTTCTAGGCCGGGGATTAGGAGGGCTTGCTAAAACCTCTAAAATAATTTAAAAACATAAAAAAAAACAAAGTTTAAAACACTAAACTAAAATAAAAACACTTAACTAAAATAACTCAAAATAAAACTAACAAATAAACTAAAACAAATCAAAAGACTCAAAACAACTCAAGACTCTAGAAAATACAAACTAAGCTAAAAACTCGAAACACACTAAAAATGACTCAAAATAATGAAAACAATTTAAAATAAAAACTAGGAAATTAATTAGACGGAAATTAAATTAAAAGATAAAAACTAATAAAAATTAACTAAAAAATAATATTTTAATAATGGGGGGATTGGTTTTTACGAAACGTAAATTAAACTTAAATAAATTACAAAATGACAAAAACATAAAATAAAAGTAAACGGATGGACGACGGATTGGCTAGAGGGTTTTTCTCCACACATGACACAAATGCAACCTAAATTGATTCCCAGTTATGAATTCAACAAATGAATAATGACAATGTTCCAAGTTAATTAGGTTTGCTTAAATTAACTCTTAGATTTCCCTAGATTCATTGAATTGGACGGAATACGCATCACAACCAAATTATTCTTATCAAGTTCCCTAACTATGGAATACGCATGATAGAGAGACATATCAAAGATCATTAAATTCAATGGAAATCATAAACATCGACTAGGCTTTCATAACTATGGAATACGCATGTTAATCCAACCTAGGGTTTACTAAACACAATCGTGACTAGCGATTTTTACTACTCATGAATATAAGTTCATAACGATTAGGTGAAATTCCCTTATATCCTAGCATCAAGTCTAAGCATGCAAATTAAGTATCGACCCTTAACCCACATACATAAACAAGTTATTAATCAAATCAGAATAGTAAACCACATCCAAACATTTATAAATTCATAACTGGAGTAAATCAAATTAAAATTACAAATATAATCATGGTTTCAAATTAACCTCTAGCCAATATAAATTAATTACACATTTTTATAAATTAAAAACAGAAATTAAAAATAAAAATAAAAACATGAGTTTAAGAAAGATTAAACCGAAACGGGGAGTGTAAGGATTTTTCTATGCACTGTGCTTGCTGCACCGTGACCTTGACTGCCTTGATTGGCAGATCCCCCGTCAGCTTTTCTTTCTTAGCTCAGTCTCGGTGCTCCTGCCTCCTCTCGGCTTTCCCCCAGCTGCAAGGCAGCTTACTGCTTCCCCGTGATGCTCGCGCCTTTTTCAAGGCTTCCTTCCTCCCACGCTGACAGCCGCTCGCTGCCTTATGGACGCCCCCTTATTCTCCTTGGCTCACCGACACCCCCTCAACGCTACTGCTCCACAGACCCGAGGCTCCCCCTTGGCAGCACCTAAGCTGCCTTCTATTTTTCCCCGCGCCTCAAGGTTTTGTCTCCTCCCTAGCGTGCTGCTCCGAGGCCACACTTCTCTCCCCACAAGGCCCCGAGGCCTTCCTCCTTATTATTTTTTTTTTTTATTTCTTTCTGTTTTTCTCTTTTCTCCCGAGGAGCTTCAGCTCCTCCCCTTATTCTCCCTCTTCAACGCTTCGTTCCCCAGGCTCCCTGTTTCAATGAAAACGCCCTTTCTTTTATTTCTCCAACTCTCCTCGTTTCTCACCGAGTGCTCCTATTTCTTTTTTTTTTAATCATTTTTCTTTCGGTGCTCACGGTTGGCAGCTTCAAGCTGCCTTTTGTTTTCTATTTTATCTCCACCGAGTGCATGCTTCCTTGTTTATTCCTCCATGCTTGCCAGCTATAACACACAAACACATAAATTAATATATAAATATATATATAAATATATATATAAATAAAATTATAAATATATATATATAAATAAATATAAATATATAAATATATATATATATATAATAAATATATATATATATATTTTATTTTCCAAATGATAAGTTTTATTGAACAAGCAAGATAGTTTAAACGAAATTATTACTTAATACTTCATTTATTCTATTTTTATTTTCTTTTCTTGAAAAACTTATAAAACATAAAAATAACGTAAATAGCTCAAAATATAACGAACTAACTAAGAAAAGACGAGTGAATTTGATATAAAAATATATATAAATATGATCCGATCACTCACTATCACTCCCTCTCACAGCTCTACGACAGAGATACCTTCTCGTTTTACATTTCTATTTCCTATTAATCCTAAACCTCAACTATCCTCTACTTCACTACCACATTCATCAACATCTACCTATCAACCACTTCATTCACCTACCTCTGCCCAACCTTTACTAAGTCAACAATCAACTCTGATAACCTTCACCACAACTCATTCCTCAAAGACCAAGCACCACAAATTCTCATCATATGATCACAAGATCCAAAGCTGGCGTCTTCAAACCCAAAGCTCTATCTGCTACAAAGCATCGAATTGATCCTCAAATTTTTGTGCCTACTACTTATATGCAAGCTTCCAAGCATGACCGTTTGAACAAGGCTATTCTTGAAGACTTACAAGCAAAAAAATCAACAGGAACTTGGACTCCTGCACCTCCATCTCCTCATCAAAACTTGGTTGGCTACAAATGCTTCTTTAGAATAAAAAGAAATCCTGGTGGCACCAATGATAGATACAAGGCCAGACTTGTGACCAAAGGTTTTCACCAATAAGATGGAATTGATTTCAATTAGACTTATAGTCACTACAAAAAAAAAAGGTAGTCATTACCTACGAAGATTTTCCAAGAACCCCACAAAATCGCCCTAAAAAGCACATTTTGCAACCATAAAATATGAGTCGTCGGTAACATGGTATGAAACAAATTTTTATTACCAACACACATAATGTCCTCGGAAAAAAATCTCAAGTTTCATATGAATAGAATTCGAAATTTAAAGTTACATAATTGTTCAAATTTACATTTTAATATTACATAATAATGATAAAGTTACACAAAATGACATTGTTATTTTTCAAAAAGAAAATCTATGTATAAATTTACGTGGTGGGCGTTATGATGCACTACAAACGTAGGATGTTATACTTAAATGTGATTGCATTAAACTATTAAGCTTTAATTTAAAGAGTACCATTGCCCTTTTTTCTACTAAAGGGTACAGTAGACTAACCCTTCTAACATAATTATCTTTTTTTAATATTAATTACGAGCATATAATTTATTTATTTCATTGGTGAAATGGACAAATTAGTTAATGAGGAAGGCATCTATGCTGTGGAGAATGCCCAATAGTTTACTTTTGGTTAAGGGTATAAAATAATTTGTGAGAATGATTATGGCACATTCATCACTGAACTGAACTGTTGCCATCCTTATAGGCTATTCTAATAATCTTGTTATTCTTAATCATGAGGTTTGAACACAAACACAAGAAAGGCACAATAATAACGATCAAAACAGTGAAATTTTTAAGTGATTGGTAGCTCAAATAATTAAAGAAAATTGCCATCTAGTAGAGCCCATTGGTCTTGTATTTAGTCACCCATCCGTTAAAATCGCTTCTATAAAGTGAGATAAACAACAGAAAAATGCAGAGCTGAAGAAGAAGAAAAGAGTTCTAAGACTAACTGTTTTGGGTTTTGAATAAGGTACAACAACACAAGTTGTGGATAATCCCTTGGTCTTCTTCAGGGTTACTCCACTGAGGAATGAGTGACCATGAAGGAAATTAAGTACATTTCACCTGGATGAGTACATATATTAAAAGTCAACGGCTAAATTACTATTAAAGCTATAGACTTTTTTCATTAAATTATTAGAGTGATGTTCTATAAGATAATGTTAAGAAGATTAAAATTTCAAATTAAATTTGCAAACTAAATGATGTATTACTAATATTAAATAAGCACGCTAATCAATTTAAGTAATAATTCAATTATCAACAGTCACATCATTTATTTTACAAAATTTAATTTAGAAATTTGTCTTCAATGATACACAGTTACGAATGATACGAAAAATGAATGACTAAGATTAAAAATAGAAAATTAAATAGTTGTGAAAATCAAAACGACTAAAACACACATAACATTAAATGATGCGTATCATTGAAGCCGAATTTTTACAAACTTAATCTAATATAACGTATTTCTACGGTAACTGATTAGCAGCCGCGATATACAAATATAGTAATTAATTTGTGGAGATAGTGTGAGCATGCAATAAACCATTAGGCAGATCATTAGGAAGTATAGAAAATACAAAAGAGTAGCTTAGCTACCAAATTATTGGGCTTACTTATTTCCGGCGCAGCTTTCTTAAAAAATGCTTTCCATGTAAGGCTGCAGATTCGTTGTCCCTTCTTACATGTCTCTTTTGTGTCTTGTTGACTAATATTTTGATACATATCTTTTAACTTAACTGAGAGATAACACCGTTAAGTTTTTATTTGACATTTAAAAATTAAAATCAAAATCCAACACAGGAGGATCCTTCTGCAGATTTTTAAGTTCTTTCATATCAAAATCAATAGATCAACACCCACAGATCAAAATCCATAACCAAAACCCATGCGACACAACGAAGACAACGATAGGCCGAGTTACTGAGAGAGAAATCGAAGTTCCGCTTGGATGCCATCTACGAAACTCGTATTTTTCTTCTCAAACTCTGATTGGCCAAGTTAATGAGAGTGAAAACGAAGACATCGACAAATCGAATTCGGTTGAAGCGGAAATGTGATTTTTTATGTGGTGGGGGGGGGGGGGTGGGGGAGAGATGAATTGATTGAGAGTGCAGGTGTTTGATAATATGACTGAGAGAGACTTAGTCTTGGAATTCTATGATTTGGTGTTACTCTCAAAAGGGTCTTCACCCCTGAGTCATTGAAGATGTATAATGTGATGAGGAATGATAATTTGGGTCTTGATGGGTTTACGATTGTTGGGTTGCTTTCGCCTCGTGCTCAATTGGGCGCATCGAATATTAAATAATAAATAAATAAAATGCTTAACAGAGTTATTTCTTTGTAAGAGTAAATTGTAGCAACAGTCCCTTAACTTTAACTTAATTGAAGTAGTGGTCCATTAACTAAAAATTCATTACCATTGGTCCCTCAACTCATCAAAACATGCAACTATGGTCCCTCAACTAAAAATCCATTACCATTGATCCTTCACCTATAATTCAATTAAAGAAATGGTCTCTTAACTTTAACCCAATTGGAGCAATGGTTCCTCAAACTTCAACCCAATTATAGCAATGGTCCTTCCAACATAACTCATTTTAACAAAATTCTAACAACGTTGACGAAAATGATCTAGCTACATGTTTTAATGAGTTGAGAGACCCCAATTGTGGCAATGGTCCTTCTAACATAACTTATTTTGACAAAATTCTAACAAAAATGACCGTAGCTACACATTTTGATGAGTTGAGGGACCAATGGTAATGACTTTTTAGTTTATGGATCATTGCTACAATTTACTCTCTTTGTAAAGTTACAAGACACGTGTCAAAATATTAGTAAACAAGACACGTGTCAAAATATTAGTAAACGAGACACAAACGAGACAAGTAAAAGGGGACAGCCGATATGTAGCCTCCATGTAAAGGCATCCATTTCTAATTGATAATTAATTTACTTAAAATCTAGACCATCGTGTATCTATATAATTTTATGTACAACCAGTGGAGAAGCCAGGAATTGACGGAGGGAGGGGCAAAGTTATAAGAGTGCAATATCTTCCATAATTTATCAATACAAGAAAATTACAATTGTTGTCGGCGATGTTTCATATCATGAAAACGTCGCATAATATGTGCATAATAGGTTGACAAGGATCATTTTGGAGATAGTGTCTACGAATTGTTGCACGATTATTAAATGGATAATCAAGCATTCGATGTCTAGGTCCAGGGTCTGCAGGAAGATTAGTCAATATTTCATCCAACTCAGTGACCTCACTTTGTTGTGAACTACTCAGAATATTCGAAAGAGGACTTCTTGAAATATTTGAAGGAGGAGGAGGACTACTCGGAATATTTGAAGGAGAAGGACTACCAAACATGTTTGAAGTATGATATAAGCATTGTTTCTTATAGTATCGTTCCGTTACGTAACTATAAAATGGAAACAAAAAAAATTCTTAGACTCATAATCCTAGAGTAGACTATACTAATATGCGTAATAACTAATCAAACCAACAATTCAATTAATCAATACCAATAAGCAAACAAATTATTCAATAAATAAAAATTCAGTTCAACTAATCATATGAATAATTGTATACATTATGTAATAATTCAATTAATTAATCAATAATCAAGAATTCAAATTTTATATTTTACCTTAAAAAATAATTTCATATCAATAATCATAGAATCATATCAATAATCAATAACAAATAACCATATTAGTGCATTACCATATGATTCTATACCAATTAAACAAAATTTATTTTAAAAAATTAATTAGGGTTAGGGATTATAAATTTAAGAATTAAAAACAATTATCTAAAGAGTGCCTTGAAGGCTCAAGGCTGGAAGCCGGCGGCTGCTGGAGTGGCTGGCGGCTAGGACCTGGGAATTTCTATTCTGTTTGCTGGAAATTGGGGGGGGGCAGCGTTGCTGCACCTTTGCTCTGATTGGAGATTGAAAAAGAAAAGGCTTACAGAGAGAGACTGAAGGGAACAGGCCACGAAGGAGTGGACACGCGGTCCCCCCTTTATTTTTTTTCTTCCCAACATATATGGCGTCGTTTCGTTTTTATTTTTTTTATTTTTTTACTAGGATCAAAACGACATATCTCAGATATGTCTGTTTAAAAAAAATAAAAAAATCAACTCTGCTGCGCAGTGCTCCAGTCGTGTTTTTCCAGTGAAAGAGGGGTTAAACCAGTGCTCCAGCCATGTTTTTCCGGTGAGGGGAGGGGCGGCCGCCACTCCTCGCCCTCACCTTGCTTCACCACTGTATTCAAGCATGAACCATCCCTTAATTGTATGTATATCAACCTATACTAGTGATAGGAGCATATTTATGCGACTTAGCTTGCTTGTTTTCTTGCATTTTGGTTATTATTTAGTATTTATTATAGTGTTTAAAGTCATTTTCATGTGTTTGTAGGTTTATATGTCAAAGTATGCAAAAAGAAGCAATTTGGAGCATTCTAGAGCATTTTTGGGCCAAGATTGGATAGTGCAAGCATGGAGGCATGAGGATGGACGAATTTGATGTAAAAAAGCCCAAGAATTTGATGTAAAGAAGCCCAAGAATTTGTTTGCAATTGGCCTAAAAATATGATGTAATGCCTATCTCACCATGACATTTGAGTGGATGATGCAATGCTTAGTTCACCATGACATGTGAAGTGGATGACTCAAAACCTAACCCACCAACAATTTTCCATTCTTGCCGTGGGTTTTGTGTCACTTCCACCAGAAATTTGCATTAAACAAGCATAAAACAAGTCCATCCTCTCCCTATAAATACCCATGGTAGCAACCTCATTCAAATCATCCAAGAATAAACCATTCTACAAGCCTTTCCTTGCCTCTCCCTACATATCTAAACTTCCTCCATCCATTCCTCCATAAAACCAATCCTTCAACATCATTCAAAGCCTTGTGCCGCAACAAAGAGAAGAAAAGGAAAGTCCTTGGATGCGCTTGGATCGTTGGAACGTTTAGGTGTTTTCTTTCTTTTGTTTTTCTTCCAATGTTTAATTTAAATTGTTGTTCAATTATATTAAATATGTGGAACTAATTTCTTTTTAGTTAGAGGCAAATTTGAAACCATGGACATATGTTGGTTATGATTTGATTTACTCCAGTTATGAATTCATAAACTTTAGATGTGGTTTACTTTTCTGTTTTGATAAAAGACTTGTTTATGTATGTGGGTTAAGGGTCGACACTTAATTTGCATGCCTAAACTTGATGCTAGGATATAAGGGAATTTCACCTAATCGTTATGAACTTATATTCATGAGTAGTAAAGATCGCTAGTCACGATTGTGTTAAGTAAATCCTTGGCAAGAGTAACATGCGTATTCCATAGTTATGAATGCCTAGTCAATGTTTATGATTTCCGTTGAACTTAATGATCTTTGTTAAATGTCTCTATCATGCGTATTCCATAGTTAGGGACTTTGATAAGGAATAATTTGGTTGTGATGCGTATTCCGTCCAATTCAATGAATCTAGGGAAATCTAAGAGTTAATTTAAGCAAACCTAATTAACTTGGAACATTGTCATTTATCGTTTGTTGAAGTCATAACTGGGAATCAAATTATATGCATATGTTCATGTGTGGATAAGGAACCCTCTAACTAGTTTCTCATCATTCTATTTCATCACAATCTATTTTGCTTTAAGTTTGTTTTCAAAGTTTAAGTTTTAATTGTTCAATTTCACCAATCCCAAATCCCCCTTTTACTTTCTTATTTTAAAATCTTTTGTTTACATTTTTAACTTTGTTTTTATATTTTTGAGTCTTATATTTATTGATTAGCATCCCTAGTTAATCCCCGGTCTAGAACGATCCCTACTTGCATCATTACTACAATTGTCATCAATAGGGTTTAATTTGTGTGTCAAGTAATTCTCACATCAAATTTTGGCGCCGTTGCCGGGGATTAGCGAAATTGCTAATCCCTTGTGTTTTTGCCGTGTGTTTTTAGTGTAATTTACCTAGTTTTCTTATTTTGTTTTGTTTTCTTGGTTTAGGTACTAATGCATGACGCGAAGTTCTCAAACTGTGCATATCTTGGACTTTAACGCCGATTTTGAACGTGATTTGAGAAGAAAGAGGAGGCATCCCGAACCTAGCGAACCTAGTGAACCTAGTTCAAGTTCAGAGGACGAATCTGAATTTGAAGAAGTAAAAGAAGAAGTTATGGCAGCGGACAATCGGACCATTAAAGAGCTCTCAGCCTCGGGGTTGACCAATGCCGCACCATTATGCATTCAATACCCCGCGGCTGCCCTAGGCAAGACTGCTGAGTTCGAGTTGAAATCAAGCTTGTTGCACCACATTCCAAAATACCATGGGCTGTCCATGGAAGATCCCAACAAGCATCTCAAGGAGTTCGAGGTGGTTTGTTCGAGCATGACACCCGTCAATGTCGATGGGAACATTCTGATGATGAAGTCATTTCCATTCTCACTTTTGGAAAAGGCGAAGGATTGGCTTTATGAGTTAGCACCCGGAACGGTTACATCTTGGGATAGTATGAAAAGAGCTTTCTTGGAGAAGTTTTTCCCAACTTCAAGAGTCATTCTCTTGAGGAAACGGATTAGTGGCATCCAACAAAATCAAGGTGAATCGTTTCCTTCTTATTATGAACGTTTTAAATCACTTGTTGCTTCATGTCCACAGCATCAAATGAAGGAGGAGCTACTCATTCAATACTTCTACGAAGGACTCCTTCCCATGGAACGCCAAATGCTTGATGCCGCGGCGGGAGGTGCGTTGGTGGATAAAACTCCGGGGGCTGCAAAAATTCTAATTGCCAACCGAGCTCATAATGCACAACAATACGAAGGTGTTGGGCAAAGAGACCCCCCACGGCCACAAGTGAATGAGGTAAGTTCTTCGTCCGACATTCAATCCCAATTAACTAACCTTACTTCTATTGTTTCTCAGTTGGCCGAGGGAATGAAGATTCATGGACCAAATGTGTGTGGCGTGTGCTCTATGCAAGGACATGCCAACGATCAATGTCCTCAATTGATTGAGAATGGGGGTTGGGAATCTGCCAAAGCCGTGGGTTTTGGGAACCAAAATCAACCACGCCATGATCCATACTCTAACACCTACAATCCGGGGTGGAGGGACCATCCAAATTTCAAATGGCGGGATCCTCAACAACCCCAACAACAAGGAGGATTTAGGCAGCAACCACCGGGCTTTTATACAAAGCCATTCGTCCCCAATCAAAACCAACCATCTGCCTCAAACTCTTCAGGTACGTCTCTTGACAATGATACACTCCTTAAGTTACTAACTAAATTGTCTAATGGGCAGGAAGATCAAGCTAAGGCTATGCAAAACCGAGACAAAAGAGTGGACCATTTAGAGAAGCAAATTGGGCAAATTGCTGAGTTTATGGGGCAGTTTCATGAGCAAGGCAAGTTACCAAGCAATACCGTAATGAATCCGAAGGGAGGATTTGAAACCGCTAAGGCCATCACGTTGAGAAGTGGTAAACAGGTTGTAACGGACTCAAATATATCCAAATCAAGTCAAGACGAGGAGGACAAGTTGCTGCAAGAAGAAGCACAGGGAGCAAAGCCCACAGCCAAAGATGACCAAACCTTGCCGAATTCATCTAGTCCTCCTAAACCGTCCCAACCCACCAAGGTAAGTCCCAATTCAACTTTTTCTAGTTCTATTCCACTAAATGTGCCCTTTCCTGGCAGGTTTAGGCAATCAAAGAAGGAAGAAGCCGAGAAGGACATTCTAGAGACCTTTCGGAAAGTTCAAGTCAATATCCCGCTCCTTGATGCGATTAAGCAAGTCCCGAGGTACGCTAAGTTTTTAAAAGAACTTTGTACAACAAGGAGAAGGATTTCGAACAAAGAGGTGGTTCAAGTAAGTGAAAATGTTTCTGCTGTGTTACAAAGGAAATTACCCCCTAAATGCAAAGATCCGGGTAGTTTTACAATTCCGTGCGTTATTGGTAATACTAAGTTTGAACAATGCATGTTAGACTTAGGGGCTTCGATTAATGTTATGCCATACTCTATTTATGCATCTATGAACTTAGGTGCACTTAAAAATGATGGTGTGATAATTCAATTAGCCGATCGTTCTAATGCATATCCAAAGGGTGTTTTGGAAGATGTATTGGTGCATGTTGGTAACTTGATTTTTCCAGCGGATTTCTACGTACTTGACATGGAGGATTCACCCCATTCCACCCCATTGCCGATTCTATTAGGGAGGCCCTTCATGAAAACAGCCCGCACCAAGATAGATGTGTTTAAAGGAACTTTAACGATGGAATTTGATGGGGAAGTCATTGATTTCAATCTTTCTGAAAGTATTAAATTTCCTAAGGACGATCATTCTTGCTTTTCTATTGACATAATTGATGATTTGGCGCAGGATTTTCTCGATTGTTTGGAGAGGGATACACTTGAAACAACAATTGCACAAGGAATTGGGCAAAAATCTGGTTTTGCCGTGCCTAGAAGTGTGGAGGAGGCCGAGATAGTGGCTACCCTTGAGTCACTACCTCAACATCATGGTAAGCCTTCTAAACCAATTTCAATTTCAGTTTCCACTAATAAATTGTTACCCTCAGTGATTCAGGCACCCGTACTTGAGCTTAAACCGTTGCCCGATCATTTAAAGTACGTCTTTTTGGGAGACAACGAGACATTGCCCGTCATTGTCTCCTCCTCACTCACAGCCCTAGAGGAGGAGAAGCTAATCCGAGTGTTGAAAGAGCACAAGACGGCCATTGGGTGGACTTTGGCCGATATTAGGGGAATTAGCCCGACTACGTGCATGCATCGAATACTTCTAGAGGAGGGGGCTAAACCAACTCGAGAGGCTCAGCGCCGTCTCAACCCTCCAATGATGGAAGTTGTGAAAAAGGAGATTATCAAACTTCTTGATTGTGGAGTGATTTATCCGATCTCTGATAGTCGTTGGGTATCACCGGTACAATGTGTTCCAAAGAAGTCCGGAGTGACAGTGGTGAAGAATGCCGAGAATGAGCTTGTGCCAACCCGTATCCAAACAGGTTGGAGAGTGTGCATTGATTATAGGAAGCTCAACACCACCACAAGGAAGGACCACTTCCCTTTGCCGTTCATTGATCAAATGCTTGAAAGGTTAGCCGGTCATTCTTATTATTGTTTCCTTGATGGTTATTCTGGATATAATCAGATTGTCATAGTGCCGGATGACCAAGAAAAGACAACTTTCACATGCCCCTTTGGTACTTTTGCTTATCGTCGCATGCCTTTTGGTTTATGCAATGCTCCGGCCACATTTCAAAGGTGTATGGTAAGTATCTTTTCAGATTTTGTGGAAAAGATTATTGAGGTATTTATGGATGATTTCAGTGTGTTTGGAAATTCATTTGATGGGTGTTTAGAAAATCTCACAATAATTTTGAAACGATGTGTTGAGACTAACCTTGTGCTTAATTGGGAAAAATGTCACTTTATGGTTAGACAAGGCATAGTTCTAGGGCATATTGTTTCAGAAAGAGGAATTGAAGTGGATAAATCGAAAATAGATCTTATACGCAACTTACCCTCTCCTACTTCGGTTCGAGAGATTCGTTCGTTTCTTGGTCATGCAGGATTTTATAGGCGATTTATCAAGGAATTCTCCAAGATCTCAAACCCTCTTTGCCATCTCCTCCAAAAAGATGTGGCGTTTGACTTCAACGAGAAGTGTGAGAAGGCGTTCAATCACCTCAAAGAAATGCTAACTTCGGCCCCTATCATAGTTCCACCGGATTGGAGCCTTCCTTTTGAGCTTATGTGCGATGCTTCCGATTATGCATTAGGAGCTGTTTTAGGGCAAAGGAAGGAAAAGAGGCCGCATGTTATCTATTATGCCTCTCGGACTTTAAATGATGCACAATTGAATTATTCTACCACTGAAAAAGAACTTCTTGCTGTTGTATTTGCTTTAGATAAATTCCGTTCTTATTTGCTTGGTACTAAAGTTATTATTTATACTGACCATGCAGCATTGAAGTATTTGTTCACCAAGAAGGAAGCCAAACCACGACTCATTCGTTGGATGCTTCTTCTCCAAGAGTTCGATATCGAAATCCGGGACAAGAAGGGAAGTGAAAACGTGGTGGCTGACCATTTGAGCCGTATGGTGCATGAGGAGGATGCCGTGCCTATCATAGAGACATTCCCAGATGAGCAACTGATGTCCGTCAAGGTAAGTGAACCGTGGTATGCTGATTTGGTGAATTATTTGGTGTCTAAACATGTTCCTAGTGAATTACTTAAACACCAATATGATAAATTGAAGAAAGAGGCACGGTTTTATGTGTGGGATGACCCGTATTTATGGAAATATTGCCCTGACCAAGTTATACGTAGGTGTGTGCACGATTCTGAGTTTAATGCTATTCTAACCTTTTGTCACACTTATGCTTGTGGAGGACACTTTGGCACTCAAAGAACAGCACTTAAGGTGTTAGAATGTGGTTTCTATTGGCCTACCATCTTTAGGGATGCTAGAATATTTTGCATGTCTTGTGATAGATGTCAAAGAACGGGCAATATTGGTCCTAAACAACAAATGCCGCAAACCCCCATTTTTAGTGTTGAAATCTTTGATGTTTGGGGTATTGATTTTATGGGTCCATTTCCTTCGTCACAAGGGTTTCTTTATATATTGCTTGCTGTGGACTATGTGTCGAAATGGGTGGAAGCAAAAGCCACCCGAACTAATGATTCTCGAGTGGTTGCAGATTTTGTGAAAACTAACATTTTTGCAAGGTTTGGAATGCCACGAGTGCTAATCAGTGATGGAGGTTCCCATTTTTGTAATCGAACCATTGAGGCGTTGCTCAAGAAATACAATGTCAAGCATAAGGTGGCCACACCTTATCATCCTCAAACGAGCGGGCAAGCCGAGGTTTCAAATAGGGAAATCAAGCAGATTCTTGAGAAAACCGTGGGGCCTACAAGGAAGGATTGGAGTTTGCGCTTAAACGATGCATTGTGGGCGTATCGCACTGCCTACAAAACCCCCATTGGGATGTCACCTTTTCGGCTCATCTATGGGAAGCCATGCCATCTACCTGTCGAGTTAGAACATCGTGCACATTGGGCCGTCAAAACATTCAACATGGACCTTGATGTCGCAGGTTTACATAGAAAGCTTCAAATGTGTGAGCTTGATGAAATCCGACATGAAGCATATGAGAATGCCCGGATTTACAAGGAAAAAACGAAGGCATTCCATGACAAGATGATCCGTGCCAAGACATTCTCTATTGGGCAGAAAGTGTTGTTGTTCAATTCTCGCCTTCGGTTATTTCCGGGTAAGTTGCGTTCCAAATGGGTTGGTCCGTTTATTGTCACTAATGTCTTCTCTCATGGTGCAGTGCAAATCAAAAGTTCAAGGACACAGCAAGAATTCAAAGTGAATGGGCATCGATTAAAGCCCTATTACGAGATGTTTGAGGAGCATGTCGTGGAGGAAGTACCCCTCCATACCGTGGAACCTAGTCAAGCTTAAACGAAGGTACCGTCCGGCTGGAAGACGTTAAAGCAAGCGCTTCTTGGGAGGCAACCCATGTGTTGAAACATGAGAGGAAGGAACTTTCACTCCAAACCCAGATTTGCGTCCCTAACCTGTCTCTTTATTGCTATTACTTTGCCATTTGTGTTATGTTTGCGAATTGTGTTAGTTGATTGTTTTTGTGTTAATTTATGTTTGAAACATTGAGGACAATGTTTGGTTTAAGTGTGGGGGGGTAAACAAGCTATTTTTGCATGAAATTCATGGGATTTTATCACCTATCACTTCACATGTTGTTTCTCACTGTTTTAAAATGTTTTTAGTGTGTTTTAGTCAAAAATCCGAAAATCCCATAAAAATTTGAAAAATTGTTTTAAAAAAAAACCCAAAAAGAGTTGTTTTTGTGTGTTTGTTTGTGTCTTAGGGTACCTTCCAACACAATGATGAGGATTCGGTTTGTAATTGCATGACGGTTAAAGAAAGTTATAAACATGGATAAAAGTTTGATTTACTCTTTGGTTTATGCTCGGTTGTGGTTGTAACTTATGAATTCACATGTAATCATAAAGGAAAAATTAGTTTTTGTAACATGCTTGAAGGAAGTAACTCAAACTAACGCTACAACCTTGTGAGATTTGAGCCTAAACGTTTATTTGGAGAGTTAATAATCTGTGAACTTGTTGCTTTTCTAAAGTCGTTGCATGATCTCATTATTCTTTGCTTGATTGCTACTTAGAAGGCGTTTCATCGTTTAGTTCCAAATGCTAGAATTCATGCCCAATTCATTCAAAGCATGCTATTGATTTGCATATCACATATTCAAGAAGAAGTTGTGTAGTGACCACCACTTTAGCCAAAGAGCCACCCTCGTTCTTAAAGTATAAGTAAGCATGATTCAAATTGAATTCCTTTGTGGCAGAAATCAAGTGTGGGGGAAGTTTTTCTTTTGTGAATTGTGTGCCATAGGCACGGGAAAAAAAAAAAAAAAAAAAAAAAGAGTTCCAAAGTATTGTTTGTTGAAGTAAGGGTCCAAAACAATGAATTCGGCCCTAAAGAGTTGTCTAAATCTTCCCCTTGTGTTTTTAAGTTAAATTCCGCAATCTAAGTGAATTCTAAGTCTTAATCTCATTACTTTGCTTACTAATACTTGAAGAACGTTTGTTTTCCCTTTCCTTTCTTTGTTAACCAATACCACAAGCCTCGTTGCAACCCTTGACTTCTTCTT
The DNA here is from genome assembly GCA_963580275.1 of Crataegus laevigata. Taxonomy (NCBI): domain Eukaryota; kingdom Viridiplantae; phylum Streptophyta; class Magnoliopsida; order Rosales; family Rosaceae; genus Crataegus; species Crataegus laevigata. Next base: position 20,892,358 of record OY756952.1, read on the forward strand.
GAGTGATATGTGTTTCAATTTGTGGAGTTTGAATTTGGTATGAGCATAAGCATTGGTTCTCGCATCTAAGTAGTAGTATTCCATTCATGAGATCATATCTAAACATGCTTATTAACTCCGGAAATTACGTTCTTTGTGATACATATATGTGAGCATTCGTTTTTATATATACATCAATTCTCTCACATATAACTAGTATAGGGTGTGTTGTTAGAAAATCCGAGTGAAAATAGAGTGCATATCTTGTAAGGATTGAGGGAATTCTCTAAGGCATGTTACTACATTCAAAACATTGTTTTAATTGGTTCATTGTGAACTAGTAAGTAGTGACTATGATTAAGTATGTGCTTAAGTGTTAAATTGACTCAAATCTGTGGGAATGATAATCTTTAACATGTCATGTGCATTGGAAATCCCTGAGGCAAACGTTGGAAGGTTTAGGTTATGTTTGTTTATTTGTTTTGTTTTATTTCTTTGTTTTGCTCGAGGACTAGCAAAAGCTAAGTGTGGGGGAATTTGATAGGAGCATATTTATGCGACTTAGCTTGCTTGTTTTCTTGCATTTTGGTTATTATTTAGTATTTATTATAGTGTTTAAAGTCATTTTCATGTGTTTGTAGGTTTATATGTCAAAGTATGCAAAAAGAAGCAATTTGGAGCATTCTAGAGCATTTTTGGGCCAAGATTGGATAGTGCAAGCATGGAGGCATGAGGATGGACGAATTTGATGTAAAAAAGCCCAAGAATTTGATGTAAAGAAGCCCAAGAATTTGTTTCCAATGGGCATAAAAATATGATGTAATGCCTATCTCACCATGACATTTGAGTGGATGATGCAATGCTTAGTTCACCATGACATGTGAAGTGGATGACTCAAAACCTAACCCACCAACAATTTTCCATTCTTGCCGTGGGTTTTGTGTCACTTCCACCAGAAATTTGCATTAAACAAGCATAAAACAAGTCCATCCTCTCCCTATAAATACCCATGGTAGCAACCTCATTCAAATCATCCAAGAATAAACCATTCTACAAGCCTTTCCTTGCCTCTCCCTACATATCTAAACTTCCTCCATCCATTCCTCCATAAAACCAATCCTTCAACATCATTCAAAGCCTTGTGCCGCAACAAAGAGAAGAAAAGGAAAGTCCTTGGATGCGCTTGGATCGTTGGAACGTTTAGGTGTTTTCTTTCTTTTGTTTTTCTTCCAATGTTTAATTTAAATTGTTGTTCAATTATATTAAATATGTGGAACTAATTTCTTTTTAGTTAGAGGCAAATTTGAAACCATGGACATATGTTGGTTATGATTTGATTTACTCCAGTTATGAATTCATAAACTTTAGATGTGGTTTACTTTTCTGTTTTTGATAAAAGACTTGTTTATGTATGTGGGTTAAGGGTCGACACTTAATTTGCATGCCTAAACTTGATGCTAGGATATAAGGGAATTTCACCTAATCGTTATGAACTTATATTCATGAGTAGTAAAGATCGCTAGTCACGATTGTGTTAAGTAAATCCTTGGCAAGAGTAACATGCGTATTCCATAGTTATGAATGCCTAGTCAATGTTTATGATTTCCGTTGAACTTAATGATCTTTGTTAAATGTCTCTATCATGCGTATTCCATAGTTAGGGACTTTGATAAGGAATAATTTGGTTGTGATGCGTATTCCGTCCAATTCAATGAATCTAGGGAAATCTAAGAGTTAATTTAAGCAAACCTAATTAACTTGAAACATTGTCATTTATCGTTTGTTGAAGTCATAACTGGGAATCAAATTATATGCATATGTTCATGTGTGGATAAGGAACCCTCTAACTAGTTTCTCATCATTCTATTTCATCACAATCTATTTTGCTTTAAGTTTGTTTTCAAAGTTTAAGTTTTAATTGTTCAATTTCACCAATCCCAAATCCCCCTTTTACTTTCTTATTTTAAAATCTTTTGTTTACATTTTTAACTTTGTTTTTATATTTTTGAGTCTTATATTTATTGATTAGCATCCCTAGTTAATCCCCGGTCTAGAACGATCCCTACTTGCATCATTACTACAATTGTCATCAATAGGGTTTAATTTGTGTGTCAAGTAATTCTCACATCAACTAGCTAATTTAGTTACTGCATATATGCATGCACCATGAAGTTTATAAATACCTTACACATTTCAATTATTCTCCATCAATCTCCCAATTCCTACAGCTAGCTTCACCTTCTGGCAAAAATATTCAATTACATTCCGTTGCATTCTGACATCCTAATTGTCTTCGTTTAATCTCTTCTTTATTCTCTCCCGAACGTTCCATTTCACGCAAAAAAGAAAGGAAAAAAAAATGGATGAGGCTTCAAGTTATTTTACCAGAGCTAGAGTAGTATCGATCATGATTCTTTTTATCCTACACCAATCATTTGTTGCTGAGAGTACTACATTATGATAACAAAGCTAAGTAATCTCAGAGAGAGAGAGAGTATATCTAAGAAAGAAGAAGAAGAGAGAGATGGAAAAATGACTTTTCATTTTCTGTTCTGTTAACTGAATACAACATTTTCTTTACATATAAATACCTCACCCTATAACTACTTCTAACATCAAGACCTCAATAACAAGCTGACACATGGCACTCTTTTACAATTTACACTTGTCACAATCTAACCAACCTTTACACTCTAACATTCCCCCTCAATCTTATGCCTAGAACAACCGAGCATAAGATTGGCACAATGAGTAGTAAACAAAGGAGAACACAACCCTTTACTGAATATGTCTGCATATTGTTCTGCAGAAGCAACAAACTGAAGGGAAATGGTTCCTTGCTAAACACATTCACGCACAAAATGACAATCAACTTCAATATGTTTGGCTTTAGAATGCAACACAGGATTTGTAGCTAATGCCATAGCAGAAAGATTGTCACAATGCAGTATCGGAGGAGAAGAACTGTCAATGTGCAAATCTTTTAAAAGTTGCTGCAACCAAATCACTTCTGCAGTTGTTGTCGCCATGGCTCTGTACTCGGCCTCTGTGGATGATCTACTAACAGTGTGCTGCTTTTTAGAGCTCCAAGAAATAGGATTAAAGCCAAGAAATACCACAAACCCTATAGTGGACCTTCTGTCATTCGGATCCCTTGCCCAATCAGCATCGGTGTAAGCTGTCAATGCTAAAGAACCAGGTCTAAAACAGATACCCTATCCCAAAGTACCTTTAAGATACCTCAAAATCTGCTTGACAGCAACAAAGTGAGATTCCAGAGGTGAATGCATGAATTGACACACCTGATTCACAGAATAAGCAATGTCTGGGCGAGTAAACGTTAAGTATTGTAAAGCCCCTACAATACTTCTATAAGTGGTGGGATCTGAGTAAGAAGAACTACCATCATTCAGAAGTTTTTTATTAGGATGACAAGGAGTGACACAGGGCTTGCAATCCAGCATGTCTGTTCTCCGCAGTAAATCTTGTACATACTTCGACTGATGAACAAACAAGCCTTGATCTTGATATTCAATTTGTAATCCAAGAAAATAATGAAGAACCCCTAAATCCTTCATATCAAACTCAGTTGTCAACTGAGAAACAACAAAATGAACAGAATCAGTACTATCACCAGTAAAGATGATATCATCCATATATAACAACAACACAACCATATGCTGTCCATCATGCTTGACAAACAATGAAGGATCATCATGAGATGATTTGAAACGCAAGGAGATGAGGAATGTGGTGAACCTGTCATTCCATGCTCGAGGAGCTTGCTTGAGCCCATACAGTGACCTTTCTAGCTTGCACACATGATGAGGATAATCCTTGTCAATAAATCCCAGAGATTGAGCCATATAAACTTCCTCGTCAAGAAAACCATGCAAAAACGCATTCTTAACATTTAATTGCTTGAGTTTCCAACCATAAGTTGCAGCTAAAGACAATAACAACCTCACTGTAGTTGGCTTGACCACGGGGCTAAATGTTTCATAGTAATCCAAGCTAGCTTCATGAGAAAACCCCTTTGCCACTAGCCTAGCTTTATGTCTTGCAATGGAACCATCCGGGTTTCTCTTGATTTTATATATCCATTTGCACCCAACCAGATTCTTATCAAGATGAAGTGGGACTAGCTTCCAGGTGTTCTGTTGTAACAAAGTAGCCATTTCCTCCTTTATGGCAGCTTGCCACTGAGCAGACTTGGAAGCAACAGAAAAAGACTTTGGTTTTGTGGTAGAATCAGCCTTGCCAACAACATAAGCTTGTTTCCTCTTAAAGATCCCAGACTTGGACCTAGTTTGCATAGGATGAAAATTATGTGTAGGAAGGGACACGAGGTGTAATGTTGAAACTTGAGATGTAGTGGTGTCTAGATAAAGCTCAGAATGGTGAGACACAGGTGGCTCAGAAGCTGGGTTTGTTGCTGGCGCAGAACTTGTGGAGGCAGTGGAGACAAGATCACCATTATGGAGAGATAAGGACTGAGTAACAGGAGTATTTAAAGAAGATGAAGATGACACAGAAACATGGGGCAATGGTATAGGGATAGAGGAAGGATGCACAAAAGTATTTGGATGAATAGAAGAAGAAATGGAAGAGAAAGGAACTGAAGATGTGGACACAGATCGAGTGATGGTGTGGAGTGTAGGAAACTATGTTTCATCAAACAAAACATGCCTAGACACAATTAACTTGTGAGTTTTGACATAATAACAAATATATCCTTTATATTGAACGGCATATCCCAAGAAAATACATATAGTAGTCTTAGGTTCCAGCTTATTAGTTCGATATGGAAGCATAGAGTGGTAGCAGTCACAGCCAAAGAAGTGATCTAGCCTAGGTAGTGAATGATATAAAGCTTCAAAAGGAGACTGCATGTGCAAGGTAGGAGTAGGCATCCTATTAATAAGATAGGTGGCAGTAGCACACGCATGATACCAGAAATGAGAGGGTAAAGAAGCTTGATGAAGCAAAGTGAGAGCAGTGTCAACAACATGTCTATTTTTACGTTCTGCTAGGCCATTTTGCTGAAGAGTATAAGGACAGGATTTCTGATGTAGCATGCCTTTATCTCTAAGAAAAGCTTGAAAATGAGTGCTTATATACTCCCCACCACCATCACTTTGTAAAACTTTGACATGTACAGTAAATGAATTAGAAATAAAAGCATGAAACTGCAAAAAGACACCAAAGACAGTAGCTTTATTGATGATTGAAAAAATCCAAGTGTATCGAGTACATTCATCGATAAAGGACACATAGTACCTATAACCCTCTATTGACAAACAAGGTGCAGGGCCCCATACATCTGTATGTAGAACCTCAAAAGGAATGACAGACTTTGATGCGAAGTTAGGAAATGGAAGTTTAGTAAACTTTCCATGTAAACAATAACTACACATCTGAGACCGAGAATCACAACTGAAATTAATGAAAGATTTAGCAAGAGCTGCTTTGACTATTTGATTTGTAGGATGACCTAGACGACTATGCCACAAAGTAGAAGAAACCTTTTAGCCAAGATATGCTGCTGGAACGACTCGTGGTTGTCTAAGCACAGGAAGAGGATAGACAACGTTATTACTCAGTCCTTGAAATAGTGTTCTCTCGGTGACCTTGTCCTATATACATATCGAAAACTCATCAACAATACAGCAGCAATTATTATCTTTGCACAATTGATGCATAGATAACAAATGCTGTGACAATTGAGGTACATGAAGTACAGAATTTAATTGAAAATTATGAGTTTGAGTAAGAAGTTCAGAGTTGCCAATGTGAGCAATGGTCAAACCTTCACCACCAACACCCGTGACTATTTCTGTGGAAGGATAAAGAGCTGCCATTTGAAGCTTAGACAAATCAGATGTCATGTGATTGGTTGCGCCGGAATCAAGAAGCCAATATTCTTGTGAGGGTGCTGATGGATTGACATTAGTCTGAGCATTCATAGCAATTGTTGTGTGAGACGGAGCAGGCATACCAGAAACAAAATGTGAATTGGAGTACATCATTGGAACTGATGAATAAGACATGAAAGGCACACTAGAAGGCGGACCATTCTGAAACTGTTGAGGATGCTGTTGATAATTCTGAGAGAGAGGTGGATAGGTCTGTGAAAAAGAAGGGGCTGAACTTGGAGAAGAAGAACTATTGCGATCAAAACAAGTGGTAGCAGTATGGCCTACTCGATGATAGATTTGACAACCAAGTTGAAAACAGTTGATTGTAGAATGACCCTTCCTGTCACAGATTTGACAAAGTTGGAATGACTGATTGCCCTGAAGAGGCTGCAAGTACTGCCCTGATGAATAAAAATGAACTTGATTGGATTGTTGATTGGCACCAGAAAAGAACTTCTTGCCTTTACCCTTTGGTTTAAAGTTGGTCCCCCTAAAGTTGTTATAAGTACCGGAACCAGTGTGAGACACAAACGCAACAGGTCCTAAGAATGGTAATTGAGGACATTGGGAAGGAAACACAGATGGTTGAAAAATAGAAGCTAATTGTATAGGAGGCAGCATCTGACCAGATTGATCTCAGAAAACCCACCAAACATCTGTCTTGAAGTGAATGGCTTGGTACCAGATGAACCACCAGTGTCATAAGTATTTCCAGAGGTATGAGCAAGCATGGCAGACATGACAGGGACTTTCTTGTGAACTTCCTCTAATATGGCTTCCTCTGCCCTCAATTGAGATCGCAGTTCTTTCAGGGAAACCAAATTTTCACGACCACGAATAACAACCTTAACTGTATTAAACTCTGGAGGAATACCCCTTAAAGCAACAATGGCAATATCCTCATCAGAAATAAGCACACTAATAGCAGCTAGTTGATCTCTAGCATCCTTAATGCATTGAAGATAACCATCAATTGATTCAGAACCCTTCTTAATATTCTGAAGATCAATTTTCATTTGCACAATACTGGTTCTAGTAACATTAGCAAATCTTTCACGAAGATTAAGCCACATTTCCCCAGAACTTTTACTTCCAATCACACATGACAATGCAGCAATGGACAAAGTAGCAATGATAAGAGACATCAAGGCTTTGTCATGAATCTTCCACACTTTATAAGCATCAGAAAAATTAGTTGAACTTTCAACAATTTCAGTCTCCGAATCTGAATTATCAAATCTTGCTGGACACGGAATTGAATCATCAACGAAACCTAAAATTCCATTTCCATCCAACAGTAATTCCAGTTGAAAATTCCAGGTCACATAGTTCGAATCATCTAGTTTAACAGTGACAGTGTTTCCTACACTTGGAATTAGAGAGGAAATCGGTGACTGAACGAGAGCCAATTGACTAGGAGATACCATTATGCACATAATCGAACACAAATCTTGAAGAAATTAACACACAATTCACAAAGCACAATCCCGAGAACAACTTCGAAACAACGATTCACAAAAGAATCCCTAAATATGGATAGCAGGCCAAAAAGAACCAAGAAACAACAAGTTCAACATAATCAGTCAAGGAAGATATCACCTTGATATCGGAGACGATCAACACACCAAAAAGCAACCACTGCAAAAATCCCCAAATTGTTAGGGTTTCGTCACAGAGCAACAAATGTCGATTGTTCCACTACTGACAAAATCCTCGCTGCAAGAAATCACAACTGAGAGAAAACCAAGAACAATCGACAACAACAACCGGAAAAGCGACGACGGAGCGAAAGCAAAGGATCGTCAACCGACGGTGTTAACCGGTGTCGGCGAAGATACCATGATAACAAAGCTAAGTAATCTCAGAGAAAGAGAGAGTATATCTAAGAAAGAAGAAGAAGAGAGAGATGGAAAAATGACTTTTCATTTTCTGTTCTGTTAACTGAATACAACATTTTCTTTACATATAAATACCTCACCCTATAACTACTTCTAACATCAAGACCTCAATAACAAGCTGACACATGGCACTCTTTTACAATTTATACTTGTCACAATCTAACCAACCTTTACACTCTAACACATTAGTTATCAATATCCTGAGCTTCGGAGCTAGGCCGAATGGAGTAATTGATTCCACCCAAGCTTTTATGAATGCATGGAGTACAGCTTGTGCCTCTTCGGATTTCAGTACAATTAGGGTACCAAAAGGGAGGTATTTGCTTCCGACTGCTATGGTTTTTAAAGGTGACAACTGCAAAAGCACAAGTATTACTCTTCGGATTGATGGAACACTCGTTGCTTCGTCTGACTACCAAATTCTTGGCCAAGCTGACAATTGGCTAATCTTCAAACAGTTACCGGCGTCTCCATTATTGGAGGTGTACTTGACGCCAAGGGCACCTCCTTGTGGGCATGCAAGTTAGCGGGAAGCACTGATTGCCCCAGTGGAACAACGGTTAGTAATTTCGTTTTTCTTGTCAAGAATTTCAAGAAGTATATCATGTAATACAAGTAACTAAACTATTGTTCCAGGACTGTGGATCACAGAGTTTGAGTTTTAAAAACTCCAAAAACATTAGGATCGACGGACTAATGTTGTTGAACAGCCAGATGTTCCACATTGTTATAAAAGGGTGCCAAGGTGTTCACATTCAAGGGGTCAAAATCACTGCCGCCGGCAATAGCCCCAACACTGATGGCATCCATGTTCAATTGTCAAGAAATGTTGCAATCTTCAACACCTCCATCAAAACAGGAGATGACTGCGTCTCAATTGACCCCGGCACCAAGGACTTGTGGATCCAGCACATATTGTGTGGACCAAGTCACGGCATTAGGTCAGATTTTATAATGGTTGTATTGCCATACTTATTTATACATAAGTTTTATGTTCGCTTGTATTATAATATATGGACTAGCTATAATATGCGGCCACATTTATTTACCACCAATAATTACTCCTAAATAGTTAGTAGTAGTTTTGGGTTATGCTTACAAGGGTGCGGTAATTGCAGCATAGGGAGTTTGGGCAAAGACTTGGAAGAGGAAGGAGTTCAAGATGTGACGATAAAGGATGCAATTTTCAAGGGTGGCCAAAACGGTTTGAGGATCAAGTCTTGGCCAGCCACGGGTTTGTTCAAGGTGTCCAATTCCTTGACGTCATCATGCTCAATGTCCAAAATCCCATTCTCATAGACCAAAATTACTGCCCACACAACCTCAACTGCCCTGGCCAGGTATAAGCTTGATTCAATGTATACATGCGGTTGGTATGTACGTCCTTAGTTCCTCTCTCCTTACTGTCTCTTCAAACATTTTTGTCTATCATGCTTCAATATATATATATATATATATATATATATATATATATATATATATATATATATATATATATATATATATGTAGGCATCGGGTGTGAAAGTCAGTGATATATTGTTCCAAAACATTCGAGGGTGCGTTTGGTACGCAGACGGGACGGGACGGGACGGAACACGACGGGACGGATGTTGTAAATTTTGAAAAAGACAAGGGGCATTGTTGTCCTAAAATGTTAAAAATTTATGTCCCACAGACGTGGAACAACCTCGTTCCATGGGGGGGGAGGTGGAACCAAAAATCATCCAAAACTTGTCCCGTGGAACGCCTCGTTCCACTCGTTTTAGGCGTACCAAACGCGGGACGGAACGCCTCGTCCCGTCCCGTCCCGCGTACCAAACGCACAACATCGGCAACAGCGATCGCGATAAACCTTGATTGCAGTGCAGCAAATCCTTGCAGCGGGATAACATTCAACAAAAATTTAGGCATCAAAAGACTTGTACAGATGATGACCTACACACAGACACATAATGTTCTGTAAAAAACATCATTCCTTTATTCATTACTATATAAGTTGACAAGAACTCCATTAATTCCATGTTGCTGATACAAATTCATAGTATTGGAAATCATCACCATTAATTTTCCTTAGCCTTTAACATGCATAGGAAAGATTTTTTAAATTTTTTTTTACTTTAGTAGAAACGGAATATATTGATGAAAAAACTTCGATTACAAAATGAGTCTTGGAAGATGATATTCCGTATAACATTAAAGGCTCCTCAAACCAAACTATAGAAGTACCAACTGAAAGACCAAACTTAGCTAAGTGGCGAGCGACACCGTTACAAAGCCATTTTCTTCTTTTTGGTGAAAACCGTTGCAAAGCCTAGAGATATGATTGAAGGTTATTTCCTGCACAGCAAGTTGGTGTGTATGTTCCACGATCAAGCTTAATAGTTAAAGTTTTTATTCCTAACCCGGCAAATTATCACAAGTCTAGAGATGGGCAAATACACATTGGTTATGGGTAACCACGGCTACCTGTCCATTTAAATTAAACGGTATGGTTATATGTAACCGTTTAGATAAATAAATGGTTATGGGTATAACCGTTTACCAACGAAATTTAAATGGGCAGTTATGGGTATTAACTGCAGTTATAAACGGGTAACCGTTTACCCATTTATTTTATATATGTAAAATTAACACAAATTATGTTCCCTATCAGACAAAACTTAGATCAATGCTATTGACTATAGTGCATGATTTTTGTAGCTAATATAATATAGTTTTCCTTAACCACTTTAAATTTCATAGTCCATTATATATTATGTTAATACTTTACATTCCAAGTTAAATAACCCAAGAATACTATTTTTTAACAATTTTCGTAACCCAAGAATACTTAGCAAATTTTATATTACCTTCATTGTTAACAGTAAAAAATATCGTTAATAAACTATTATTTCAATTATTGGAATCATATAAGGACTTAAAACATTAAAATGCGGAAATGTATAATGAATGTACCTATAACGGTGTTTAATTGTTAAAAAAAGAAAATTCTGACAATTTTTTCTTTTTTAATTTTCAAGTTGTTAAAAAAAAACATGTTGAGGGTGAAAAATGAGTAAATGGTAAAAAAGAAAGGATAAACGGGTTTAAAAATGATAAATGGGTAAACGGGTATTAAACGGTTACGGTTAAATAGGTACGCATTTATGGATATGGTTAACCATTTATAAATGGTTATGGATATGAGTATAACTGTTTAGGCAATTACCCAACAGACAAACGGTTATGCGGATTTAAGAATAAACGGTTATGGATAAATAATCGTGGTTACCCACCCGCCATAACCATTGCCCATCCCTACACAAGCCTAATCACACACCTCCCCGAGTTTAGTGCATCCTCATGTGTTTAGTAAATTGACTGCTCTATCTATTCAAAGCATGCATTATCGCCTTGTGTGGAGCATCAACATAGGCATCAAAGGTTCTGAAGAACGATGGGAAGAGCGGCAAAGGCGGGGCCAGTAAATCTTGAATTAAAATGAAATGAGAGTTCAGAAGTCTCACTCAATTGCATAATAAGTCTACAGGTGGAAACACACCTGCTGTTTAAATCCCTATATTCGGGCATAAAATTTCGATCGAGATCAACAGCTAATCGAAAGTAATCCACGGTGGGGGATGTTTGAGGAAGCCGTTGAAGGAATTTGAAGTTGGAGGGTTAAAGGGTGTTTCTTTTCTAGGAAAACTGGAGATTGAAAGCTTTGGAAATATTAGGCTTCAAGATAGCTCAGAGTGGAAGGTAAAAGTGAAGTCTTAGTTTGTTTTCTTTTGAAGTACTGACTATTTGTATTCGTGGAGTTGAGTATCAGAGTGTGCTACGCATAAAACTATAAAATAATAAGAATATTATTAAATAAACAAAAATGCTGAAGTTGCTATAAAACTCAAATATGCTACATTGTGAATGACTTGTTATTCATACTAAACTATATGCTATATTTATAGAGCAAAACCTAGAAACCCTATTTCGGATGGGCTAGGCCCATATACTAAACTAACATGCAAACTCAAATAATCAAATAAACATAAAATACTAATATTTTCTAACACCCCTGTCAAACTACTGGCGGTATACGGCATGAGTTTGCCAACATACGATGTGGATGCAAGCTCTGTTATACTATCTTCCATTGCCAATTCCAATACGAAATTCCATCAGAGCAAGTGCAAGATTCACATGCTTGTGCCAATGCTAGTGCAAGATTCCCATGCCATGCCAATGCCAATTCAAGATTCCATATCAGTGCCAATACAAGATTCCACGCCACTGTTAGTGCAAAATCAATACCAATGCCAGTGCAAACTTTTCCATTGCCAATTGTGAGCTTCCGAACAAAAGAAATATCGAATTCACCACAATCAAAATGTCTTGACTGGTCTCCAGTCCAAGCACTTGAGGGACCATTGCGACCAGAACAATAGGTGAAGGATTATTTTGGGAAAACATGTTCATTTAAGCAACATCATTAGCATGCAATTAACAAATTAAAGGCAGAATCATGCTTGCATGTACTTAAAAACAAAACATCACCCATGAATGTTCAAAGCCTAGTAGATTGGTGAACCATTAATCAACTCAAAACAAAGTGAGTTGAAATTTATACCTTTGTAGATTCCTCTTTGCATAAGCAAAGGCTAATCACCCAAAGAGAGGGCCTTCATTCCTTGCATCTTAGATCCATGGATTTGGATGGATGAAAAGGTTTCTCCAAAGTTCTCAAAATTGAGAACCTCTAAGTTTCTACACCAAGATTAGATTGGAGAAGAAATGAGTGACCTTGGAGGAGTAGGATTGCTAGCTAATCCCTCCAAGGGGGCCGGCCTCTTTAGAGAGAAAATGGAGTTTGTGTTTCTTCAATTTCCCCCAAAAAGAACCCCTAATCCCTCCAAGGGGGCCGGCCATATGGGATTTATTGGGCTATTTGGGCCTTTGTCAATCATTATTCATTAAGTTGTCATACAACTTAAGTCAATGGACTTGACGTTCGAAGCCCATTGGGCCTTAAGGTCCAAAACTATCCCGAGGTCTTTAACGAACTTATTCGTTTGATTAATAATCATATTAATTAATCCTTGCCATAAATAATTAAACCATTTAATTATTCTTACTCATCTCCGTTGAATCTTCAATCTCTACCTTACACGGTGTACGATCCATTAGGTTCCTTTTAGCGAGGCAGTGGGCGATTCAAACTCTTTCAAATCGATTGTGAATTGAAACTTACTTTCAATTCTCCCTTTAGTGTTTATACACGTTTAGGGCTTCCACAAACCATGAGTGACACCTAGCAGCATATCATGGTTACCCAAGCTAATCAGAAGAGGTGGAGAACCTATTCAGTTTAGGATTACAAATGCAATACGGTCTTTCTCTAATACAATACTCTTGACCACATTGTTTGGTTTGATAGTTTATTCATGTCTACTATCCAATGTGAATCTTGTACTTATATGATTACCTTGAATGTGATCTGGAACGCATTCCAACATCTCATTCATACTCTGGCCAGAGATTCTTAATCATATCATAGAGTATTCTCCCTCAAACGGTTTGAAGGTTAGAGATCCCTTGTTGCGCATTCACTTGCCTCCATAGCTAAGTGGCTTAACCCCGACGATGTCGTGGACACCCACCATATGGAGTGATGTTTGACATAATCAAAGATCAAGGACCTAACCATAAGATAGCTGTGATGCCTCAGGTCAAAGGACTACTTTGCATTATCCCAACCATGAGTTCTCATGTGACATGAGTATGAGAACTCCTCGTTGATCGTGTTCAGTGAACTCATTCTCTATTGAGCACCTACATGCTTGTCTTGGTGTCACTCACACCAATGACTCGAGACCAGTCACTATCCCTAAGAGAAGACATAGCACGTACTGATCTTAACGGACTGTCAATGCCCAATTGGCAATCCTATGATCAGGAACGTTTAGAATGTGTCTACGAAAGAATGGTCTCATGAATCTAACTTCTTTAGATCGCATTCTCCCAATCACATATTCCTTGGACTTATCGTTTAAGCATATAACATTTACATGAGACCGCTCAAACAATAATGTTTGCCCTTGATATTAAACTAGATTAGTTTAACATGTGAAATGTCCGTAAAGTATCATCATATGATTGGTTTTAGGGCACATTTCCAACAATAGGCTCCAAACACAAACCCAATATCAATCGTGGGCCCAAAGAAAAACAAAAATTAAAATCCAACAATTTTTTATTCTCTTTCATTTTTTTTTCTTCCTTCCTTGTCTCTGCCTTTCTTCAATTCATGCAAACCCAATTGCAGTAAACAAAAAAACTTCTAGTGCAAGTCAAACTGCAGAATGGGACTTCATAGGGTTGTGATAGATCCGACTCGTACAAGTCGGTGCGGGTACGGTGAATGGGTGGATGTAGCAGAAGAGATGGTGGTGCAGGTTAAACTGCAGGCGATTCAAGGCGGAGACGAACTTAATTCGAGTTTGTGGTTCTCTGGTCTGGCTTCGTCAAACAAGTGATAGGTTCGTGGTTGTCAAGCAACATCGGTGGTGGATGTAGAAGATGGTGAATGTAGATGGTTCAAAGATGGTGACACGGTGGTTTGGTCAGGCGAGGTTCGAGGTGGCATAATGCAGGTGGGTTGGTCATGGTTTGATGTGGTGGTGGGCAACAGCAGGAGATTTATGGGTTTCCCAACGTTCAATGGTGATGGTGCGACTTATGGTTCCGATGCAGGTTCAGCATAGCTGGTGAGCGGCGAAACTCCCGTTTCTCTCATCGACCTTTTTTTTATAATAAACAATCTAAACCCTAATCAGGACAAAGATTCGAAAACGAAACCAAAATAATTTTCACATACCAAAACTAGACAGACAACAAAATGATATCAAACAAGAGCAGATTAAATCCTGAAGTCCAAAAGGCTACATTGTGAATGACTTATTTTTCATACTAAACTATAAGCTATATTTATAGAGCAAAACCTAAAAATTCTAATTCGGATGGGCTTGACCCATATATTAAACTAACAAGCAAACCCAAATAATCATAAAATATTAATATTTTCTAACATGTGAGTTAGTGAAAGAGAATTGTTAACAGTCAATAGAGTTAAACACTTTACAGAACTACGAATACATAATGTTTAAACATAATTAAATCCAAAATAAGTAGTTGGGCCTAATTAAGTCCCAACCCTACCTATTCTTATTAAAAACTCAAAGGAGTTGTTCAGTTTTAGAGTCTTATAAGGCCCCTAGCCAAAGTTTGAAGAGAGCACGACTCGTGGCAATAGTCAGTAAATAACTAAGTCTCACTAAGTTGACTGTCCAATGGAGTTCAAGGGGATTTAGCTGTTTTATAGTGGCAGTTTAGGAGTTCCAGAGGTTTTAAAGGTCAATACTTTGGGATATCACCTTTATCTCTGACAAGAAGTCACATCATCAACTTGTTTCAAGGAGGCTATGTAGAAATGATCTTCAAGATACAGGGATTAGTTTTCTATTAAAGGTGGAAGAGAGCTTGAAGATAAGGTACTCAAATCAAACCAAAAAACACATTTCCTCTTCACTGCCAACTTTTTGTACTACTTTACAAGTCATTTTAATCCCATTCAGCATCCCTATATTTCCTTGCATTTACCTTTATAGCTATGTTTAGTTGTCATGCAGTATCAATTTCTTGTATTTAATTTCATTTTAAAAGATTTCTTTAACCTTCAAAACTTGCCCAAATGACATGAGAGCTTGCCTGACTAGGTATAAAACTTACCCAAATCCCAAAGTTTGGCACTTTTCTTTACTTTATTGTCTTGTATTTTTACTTGTACCTTTGACATAGCAAAAGCCAACCCAACGGAGGAAATTCAGCTACGAAGCGCAATTCCCTAACTCTCAAGGTTTCCAACATCAAGAATAAAGGCAAAGCTCTTACACCGTAGAAGCGGACAATCCAGAAGATACCACTTTGGAGATTATTGATTTTTAGGAGGCATCTACACCTATTGAAGATTAGAATTTTAGACATGGGCCAAAGTCTGGCGAACTTATCAGGGGTCAGAGGCTTGTCAAACGATTTTCCAATTGCGTCGCCTCGCAAATGTTCAAGCTCGGCAGCCAACTCCATGCGGGCACGTCGTTCCTCCTCTAATGCCTCTACAACTGTCCTAAATCAAAGTCACTACAAATTCTTTAAATTGCCACTTAGAAACAATGCATATAAACAAACATTGATTTCATATCATAAGTCCACCAAACTGATATCCGTTCAGAAACAGTACATGGATCTAAATTGAAACTACAATTTACGGGGATATATGTACTCAACACTGACTAGGACCACTGTTCTAAAAATCCCTGTCTAGTGCCACCTATGCTCCGCATAGGCGCTAGGTGGTTGGCCACTGTTCCGATTAATGCCTAGGCGTTTGAAAATTAAGAAGGGCACCTAAACCTACTGAGGCGCCTACTAAAACCGCGTAGGCACTACCCTACCCTATCCAGACCTGCCTAGACATCTACCTAGATTGCGACTCACTTAGATAGAAAGTAGATAACTTTCATTTTTCATTTTATTTTTTCAATAAATTGTAAAAGACTTGTTGAATACTTAAAGGAACACATATTATATACTTGTTTCCCATGTTTTCATTATGCTCCAATAGCTCATAATATATATGTCATTCCATTTTGTAGTTTATGATGAAATCATATATATTTTACATATAAACAGACAGTTGTTTACACAAAATATAATAGATTTAATTAAATCTGCCTAGCGGAGGCGCCGACTAAACCCCACTCCGCCGTCCAATTAGCACCTACTATCTTTTAGAACCTTGACTAGGACGACGATGTAAACGCTCATACGCATGTGTGATATCCCTTCTTCGCTTCCCTTCTGGTTCGAATGAAAGAGTGACCTCGGAGTCGTGGTTAGTATCTTTTAGAACCTTAATGATGCGATAAATAAACTAACACACAAATTAAACCCTCTTGTTGTCAGATGTAGTATATATGCAAGTAGGGATCGTTCTAAACCGGGGATTAGGAGGGATTGCTAATCTATATAAAATGAACTTAGAAAACACTAAATAAAACTTTAAAAACACAAATCTAAAATCAAAACATTTAACTAGATTCAAATGATTCCAAATAAACTAGAATAACTTAAAATAAAATTAATAAATAAACTAAAACAAAATCACGAATGAATTTAAAAGATTCAAGCTATGAAAATTAACCAACTCTAAACTAAATTACTCAAAGAACTCAAAAGAAATCAAATAAGGTAAATTCAAATCAAAAGACAAAAATTGAAAAAGGGGGATTTGATCTTGATGAGAATAACTTGAAAATAAACAAATTGAAAACTAGATAGAATTAAGCACAAAATATGGTTGTGTGAATGGATGATGGATTAGCAAGAGGGGTTTCCTCCACACATGATACACTTGTATATAAACCAATTTTTAGTTGTTCTTTCGATAACTTATGAAACTCAACACTCCAAGTTAATTAGGTCCGCTTAAATTAACCTTCAGATTTCCCTAGAATCATTGAATTGGATGAATATGCATCGCAACCAAATCATTCCTAACAAGTTCTTTATATGAACAGCATGATAAAGACACAAGTTAGAATCATTACGTTTGTTGGAAATCATAAGTATCGACAAGGCATTTGTAACTATGAAAAGCATGATACTCCTGCCAGGAATTCACTTAACACGATTGTGGATAGCAACCTTCACTACTCTTGAATATAAGTTCATAACGATTAGGTGAAATTCCCTTATATTCTAGCATCAAACTTATGCATGAAAACTAAGCGTGCACTCTTAATCAACATACATAAATAAGTTATCAATCAAATAGTTAAGCGAATTGAAATCACAAATTATTAAATCACAACCAAAAGTAATTAATTCATAATGCAAATGTAATCATGGCTTTGAATCCCCCCCTAGCAAAGAGGGGGGGTTTAGTTCCTCATAATCATAAAACAAAGGTAAATAGATTTATACATTGAACATAAAAGAAAGAAAGCACCTAAACGCTCCAACGATCCTTGTTAAGTGACAAGCATGTCCAAGCACTTTCCTTTCCTTCCTTTGATATGGCACAAGGAGTGGATGTGGTTTGAAGGTTTGGTTGTATGGAGGAGTGGATAGGGGGATGTATGGTGGTGTTTAGGATGGTTAAGGGGGGGTGGCACGGCTAGGATAGTTTATGGGCAGATTTTGTGGAGGAAAGAAAGGGTTTTGGCTAGGATAGTTTAGGGTGTGTGAAAATGGAATTGTTGTGTGAATTGGTGAGTCTAAGCCTTGCTAGAAGGCTTATTTATAGGTGCACAAAGGTAAGGAGCCACTCAAGTGATTCTAATAAACAAATACAAAGCAAGAATTAATCATCAAAAACAGCTAGCACACATGCTTCATTGCAGAAATTTCATGATGAAACAACTTGCATTCATCCTCCTTGGTCCATGCCTTGGATTCCTCTTGGTCTTCTCATGATGAATCAACTAGAACACTTGCAAAACAGCTAGCACACTTGTATTTCATGATTAAACAAGCTAGCACACTTGCAAAACATAATCATTCATCCATGCCGTGGGTCATCCTTGCAGCTGTCCGCCTATTCCTTCCCCATGTGCTCTCTTGACCTTCCCTTACTAAAATGCCCATAACTTCTTCTAGAAAAATGATCTTAACAATCCGCAAAATGCTCCAGAAAATAGACATCTGTAGCTTTCCAAGCATATAAGGCTCATTCTCTAGTTCTTTTTGGGGCGTTCGCAAATTGCTTCCAAAATGGGCTGATCTGCACAGGCAGTTTTGACGAATTTGTTACATAAAATCTCACTTGTGCTATTTTTCTTTTATTTGCTTGACAAATCATATAAAACACAAAATCAAAGTAAATAGCTCAAAAATATAAGGAACTAACTAAGAAAAGACGAGAGAATTTGATGTAAAATATATATAAATATGAGCTTATCACTTAAGCAAAAATACCGCTGTTCAACCTATGATGGGACAGGTTTAAGTTGTTGTACGGAAAATTTAGGGCAATAACTGATGGTTCTCCGTGCTCACCTTCGTATAATTTTTGGACCTCAAGTATGGAAAAGTTTCAACAACCAGATCTACAATATTGAAAGCTATAATGTTAATAAGTTGCAACGAAAATGAATTCAAAAGTGCGTTAAACTTATAACAACAAAATAAAAGGGAAATTACTCAAGTTAAAAAAGTCTCGGATCGCACCCCCTCCCCCAAATTTCTCTACAAATTTTTCTTTAAGGGACCGCGGATATACTTGTCATCGACACTTGGAATGATACGGATCCCCAGGGATATGTCTCCCATTTTTCTTCATCATCTACCAATAGTAGCAGGTGGTAGTTAATGGGTGACTTATTCTCCTTGCCCAAAACAACAATGTGGGCAAAGTACAATAGGCCAAGCTTGCACGTATCTTTTGGATGTTGGCACATGTTGAATTAATCCTCCAACTTGAAATAGATGTCTTTAGGATGACAATCATCTTCCTTCTTTTTGGGGGGGTATTCTCCAAAACTGAGTTCCATCACCAAACAGAATTTGTAGCTCCCAAAAGTCGCGACATGTTCCCGAAAAAGGAAGGAGATGGAATCATCACTCACTCTATCCTTAATAGCCCTAAGGATAGCGTAGTGGGTGAGCTGCTAGAATCAGTCAATGGGGTTTACATCAACCAAATAGCCGAAACACAAAGCCTTAAATTTGTTTAGTAGATCCTTTGAAAATTGGCCTCTAATATTACCCGGACACCCCGAGGTGTATGACAGGCAAGGCATGGTTGCAGGAAACACCTCATTTGGCAGACACGAGTTCTATCGAAGATGTAGATTTGACTTTCGACTTGCAATATTTAGAACATAAGAAAATCAATTAAATAAGACAAGCATGCATACATGATATGCAAATTATATGCATATTGTCTGCCCAAATTAAACTAGTTCATCAACCAAATACAACCAAGTATGGCCAACATCAACTCGTGCACAGAATATACACAAAATATGCACATAGTATCTACCAATTCATGAACAAAATTCATTCAAATATTTCCAGTAATATCAAAAGGATATACATAAAATATAAATTAGTAAGCATAAATTCAACAAATTCATGAACTAAATTGAAGCGTGCCCAACATATAAAAATGCACGGACTATGCACGCAATATGCACAAATTGATAAACATATTTCAATCAATTAATTTCCCCCAACACTAAACCGCATGCACATCACAAATTAACATCAAAGAACTTAACAGTACAAAACACTATTTTGCACCCAAAATCCAAAATTTCCAATTTTACAAAACCTAGTTTCAAAAATGACATTTCATTTTAAGGCGTACCTCTTTTTGGATTTTGCCATTGAAATCTTTTGGAAAGGATGTGCAAATGCTGGGGTAGAAACAACTTTTTCAAATATTTCGAAATGATATGCAATTGCACATTAGAACACCTCCTAAATATATAAAGCAGACGGAAAAGGTTAAGTTGGTTGGAAATGGGATGGAAAAAGGTTGCGTTGGTCGGAAATGGGATGGAAAAAGGTTGCGTCGGCCGGAAATGGGGTGGAAAAGGTTGAGTCGGCCGGAAATGGGGTGGAAAAGGTTGTGTCGGTCGAAAATAGGGTGGAAAAAGGTTGCGCCGTTTGGGGTTAGAGTTCTTGGAGTAAAAGTTTAGGTGCCACAAATTTTCGAACAAGGAGCAGTAAATGCTGACTTTGTTTGACAAATTAATCCATTCAAATACAATGACAATTAGGTCATTTCAAGGTGTAGGAAAAATCATATTTCTTTCCCAAGATTAAGAAATTGTCATATTTTTGGGTATTTTTTCCAATAAAGTGTCATATTTAATTAGCTCTTGAATGCACTATATTGTAATTGAGCTAAAACTCGAAACCATCAAACCACTCGAACTAAACTACTTAGTTTGATTTTCTCCTATATAACATTACACTAAGTGAACCAAGAAAAGAAAAATATTAGTAAGCAATAAAAGTGATTTTAAGTTGTAACAAAAGTGAATTTACTTGCTCTCTCTTCAATGAGTATGGAAGAGAGAGTCTGCCACACTGCCAAACCAGCTGGTATTCAAGTTCAACCATATGAGTCTTTTGACAGACCGTACACAAGAAGTGTTGATAGGTAGCCGGATCTACTATATTCATTAAATTACTGGTTCTCTTCTCAAGCATCATACATTGTATATCCCTTCTACTTTCTTGCTTCAATGAATTATGTCGTGGCTTTCGGGAAAAAAAATGTGCATGTGGCTTGAGGATTCTCATGCAAGTTTGGAAAAAAGATTCATTGCCCATGTGGTGCTTGCTGATTACCAGATAAGAATTTATTACATCCGGACAACATGGATAAAATCCCAAATTATTTGATTGTCTTCTCATAGAGCAATTTTTGTTGAGATGAGTTAAAAGAAAAACAAATGAAAGAATAAGTAAGGGCCTATTTGGTATTTGATTTAGATTAAATGTTTTTAACTCAAAAACAAGTTTTGAGTCACAAATTTAAGTCTTTGTTTGGTATTTGATTTGAATATAATTCTCAAAACCACAACTCAAAAATATTTGAAAACAAAGCTTATTTGTTGAAAACACAAAAAGTGTGTTTTTAGACTTTTTTTTTTCCAGGATTCTCCACTCCCCTGTCTCTCTTTACCACTCACTCCCCCCTTTCTCTCCCTTTGTCTCTTTCTCTCTCTATCTCTCTCTACCACTCAATCCCATCTCTCTCTCTCTCTTACCCTCTCTTACCCCTCTCTGTCGATACTCTCTTCTCTATAGCCTCTTCAACCTCTTCCCACCTGCATCCACCATAACCACCAAACAAAGTTTGATTTTTCCTGTTTTGAATTAGTTTTGAGAAGTTGCATACCAAACAAAGTTTTGAATTTAAATTTTTAAATCAAAACATGTGTTTTAAAAAAAATCAAAATTTTGAGTTATGTTCTCAAGTTAGATACCAAACAGGCCCTAAGAGTTCAACATGATTGAGGGTGTTTAATTTAAATTGCAAAAGTCCCTTAGTTGCTTCCATGGTTCCTCATAAATTTTGAGTACAAGCTTTCTCCACTACCTTATATATTATTAACAGGCTACCTACCTCTGATTCAGATAAATCTCCATGGTAAATCTTGTTAAAAAAATTTGATTACTCAAAACTAAAAGTATTTAGATATAGTTGTTATTGTTGGCTTAAGTCATATGCCACCTCAAACCTATATAGGAAAAGTAAACTCTGTAATTTTCTTGGTTATAGTCTTCAATATAAGGTTATAGATGTTTAGTATCGCAATCCAGCATGATTTACATATAAAGACATGTTTCTTCAATGAGTAACACTTTCCTTTTCATACTTCTCAACTACTCCCTATCACTCCCTCTCATAGTCTTACCACAGAGATACCTTTTCTTTTTACACTTTCATTTCATGTTAATCCTAAACCTTAACCATCTCTATCCTCTACTTCCCACCCACATTCATCAACATCTTCCCACCAACAACTTCATTCACCTACCTCTACCCAACCTTTACAGACTTAACAACCAACTCTATCACCTTCACCACAACTCATTCCTCAGAGATAAATCACCACAAATTCCCATCATATGTTTACAAGATCCAAAGCTAGCTTCTTCAAACCCAAAGCTATTTCTGCCTACGATTTATAAGTAAGCCTCCAAGCATGATCATTGGAATAAGGCAAAGAATTACAAGCACTCAAATTAACAAGAACTTGGACTTTTGTACCTCCATCTCCTCATCAAAACTTGGTTGCCTACAAAGGGCTTTTTAGAATTAAAAAAAAAATGTTGGCACCAATGCTATATACAAGGCCAGACTTCAAGCCAAAGGTTTTCACCAACAAGAGGAAATTGATTTCAAAGAGACTTTTAACCCTGTTGCAAAACTAGTCACAATCAGGATCTTATAAACACTTGTAGGACAATATAATTGGTTTTTGAATCAGCTTGACATTAATAACGTCTTTCTTTATGATAATCTCAAAGAAGAGGTCTTAATGCAGCAACCTCCAAAATTCATTGCTTCATCTAAGCCATCTTTTGTCTACAAGTTGAACAAGTCTCTCTATGGCTTAAAACAAGCTTTCCAGAGCCTGGTAGGACATGCTCTTTCAGACTTTCTCTCTTGGTTACTTAAACTTTCAATCTGATTATTCTCTGTTTATGAAACTCCCTTTCCTATGATAGTCTTGGTTTATGTCGATGATATAGTACTTAGTAGTCCAAATGCTTCTCTCTATCAAGATTTTATAGAACAACTCAGTTCTTTATTTCTTGTCAAGGACTTGAGACCTCTACACTATTTTCTTGGTTTACAGGTACAAAGATCAATTGAGAGTATCTTTCTGTCTCAAAGTAAATATGCTTGGATCTTATTAAGATACATATGGAAGGTTGTAAACATTGTGCTGGTTCTCTTAGTACCTATAAACTGGATCACACTGGCACCTTATTGTCTAATCCAAAGGAATACAGATAAATAGTAGGGGCTCTTCAATATCTAACTAGACTACATATTTCCCTTGTAATGAATCAAGTATGTCAGTTTCTCTATTATGTAAGGGATTCCCACTTTCAAGCTATGAAAAGAACCTTGAGATTTTTAAAAGGTGTTGTTGATTAAGGCTTGTGGTTCAATAAAAGCCCTTTGCATCTCACTGCCTTTTATGGTGCAAATTGTGTGTATTTAGTTGGAGTGGAAAAAAGCAACACATTGTTGCTCGTTCTTCAACATTGGATGAATATAGGTCTCTAGCTCATTTTGTTGCTGAACTCACATGGATTTGCAAGATTTTTATAGATATTGCCTTCCCTCTTACTGAAATTCCCAAGTGTGGGTGTGATAATGTATCTGCAATCTCATTAGCATCTAATATTGTGTTTCATGCTCGTATGAAATATGTGAAAATTGATTACCATTACATTAAGGAGCTTGTTCTTGCCAATTTGCTCAGGGTTCAGTATGTTAGCACTTAACATCAACTGTCAAATATTCATAAAAAGCCTCTGCCCAAAGCTATATTTCAATATGTTCAACCGAAGCTATCACTTAACTCTCCACTGTTCAACTTAAAGGGGTGTAAAAGGACAACTCTGTAAGATCACGCATTATGAAAAAATATATGTTTATTATATTAATTTTATATATATCTTTACATATTTTATTGCATATTATTCATAGTTACTTAGCCTAAACTGTGACATATAAATATGTATTATATTATTATATTATTTTTATATGGTTGACAAGTTTACTTGGCAACTACTTTTCCTAGGTTAATTAGTGTTTTTATAGCTAGATGAAAAGTGGACTCTTGTTTGCATGAGCTGGAGGATGAGGCTTTATTTCGGTATTATTATATATGTTGATTTGTGAATTATCTGGAAATGTTCATGAAGCACGAGAATTTCAGGGTTGGGGTATCCGTGGGATAAATGTATGGCACACGAAGACATTAGGGTGGAATGACCAATTTAGACGTCACGTAGTGAGCTACATATTATGAAGGATAACGAACATGTGAAAGAACAATATGATATTGCATAATATGTGATAATACTTTGATAAAATTATATTATATTAGAATGTGAGTAAAACAGCATGCTTGACCGGCATCTAATGATTAGAAAGAAAAAAAAATGACGTTTCGAAATCAGTTCCTTGAAAAATTTGTTGTACACATAATATTCTTTAATTTCAACAGGGATTATCATTCTTTTCGGGTCAAGAATTATGAAGGCATATGCTCAAAAGCCTCCAACAAAACGGTTCCAACAGTTCCGCCAACCAATATTCATCAGCCAAAATGCACAGAACGCAAATCAATTATCCATCGGTACTGGTCTTTCCACATACACAAAACTCGCACGTGCAGAATCTTTCACTGAAAGGCCACAACAGTTAGTCGCACGTACGAAACACTTCGTGTATAAAACACGGACTGGCTAGGAAAATTGGAACGCGCAGAAGCTGCTGCTGATAAGAGAAGGAACCTTCCCTCGCTCGCCGGAGTAATCCCAATTTTTGAGGTTCCAAATATCTCTCTTTTATTTATTTATTTTCTCAGTATTGAAATTTTATTTGGATTTTATTTACTTTTCTATATTCAGATTGTTTGAAGTTCCCCCATTGAATATTGGGATTTTTTTGGTTTTTCATTTGGGTCGCAAAGTAGTTTACTGCGACTACTTAACTTATATTATCTGTTTGGCTGCCGAGAAAATTTTAGGAGATGCCGAGAAAGTTGAAATTTTTGAATTATTGTTTTCGTGTTTAAAAAAATCAAAATTCGTTAAGACGATCCCATTCCCACAACATTGTGTGAGGATGTTATTGACTGGAGAACTAATATAAGATGAAGTTAGATTCTTAATTTATAATTTGATATTATCTGTTTGGCTGCCGAGAGAGTCGAAATTTTTGAATAATTGTTTCCGTGTTTAAAAAACCAGAATTCACTAAGGCGATCCCATTCCCACAACATTGTGTGAGGATGTTATTAACTGGAAAACTAATGTAATATGAAGTTAGATTTCTTAATTTGTAATTTGATGAGTTTTGTTCTCCTTCATCATTTCAGTAACCGAATAGAAATCTGCCGAATAGTGTAGAGAAAGGGGGAACTTGGGTTAAGGAGAACTCCATTATTTGTCAGTGGTCATGCCGTACCGGGTTCGTGAAAATCTATTCATCGGCAACATCAGTGATGCAGCAGAGATTCTCCAAAATGGTAGCACAGAGATCACGCATATTCTATCGGTTCTTAGTTCAGCGTCAATATCGTTTTTCTCCGAATGGAAGGGTCTAACAATTCCCACAAAGGAAATCAAGAAGGTCTATGCTGGCGGGTCTGGTGGTGCCTCAGCTTCTGAGGATGATTCCGGTTACAGGAAAATGGGTTGTTTGGTGTCCAATAAGCTTCTGTACTTGTTGGAATATGCAGGCAAGGATTTGAAGCTGGTGAGGATGGGGGTTCCACTGAGAGATACGGAGAATGAAGATTTGTTGGATTATTTGGACGTGTGTTTTGATTTTATCGATAGGAGTAGAAAAGAGGGGTCTGTTTTGGTCCATTGCTTTGCTGGTGTGTCTAGAAGGTATGTGTCATTTTGACCCTTTTTCGTTTTTGTGTTTATTTTTATATTGGTTCTTGTTAATACTTTCTATCAGCTTGATTACCAGAATTGAACTTAGCCGCAGTTAGCTCTATGTTGGTATTCATTCAGCTTCATTCTACGAAGAACAAGGTTTTGTTTAAAGATACTTGTCCTCTTACTGAAGGTTATGCAAATCCATTTCTTATAGCAAATCCGCAATTGTTGAATGCGGAAAATCAATTATCTTTAAACCCTTCATGAGGCTGAAACACCATGTGAATATTTTTTTAAAGAAACTAATAAGTCTACCCTGCTTTTACCACGTATCTTTTAATTCTATTTTTTGCTTGTTGGGACTTCTTTCTTGCGTTTTCTTTTTCTTAAACATGCAATTTTTATAAGAGAAGTTAACAATTAGAGCTGTGCACAATTCTGCTAACATATATCGGAAATTTGTCGAAAAAGGCCCACATTCTATTAGATTTTCAAGTTTTCTGAATTCTCAAATTCATACGGTTTACAACCTTCTTTGCATGTGTCCGTTGCAGTGCAGCTATCATTACAGCATATCTGATGAGAACAGAAAATCTATCACAAGAAGGTATGAACAAACCATGGCTTTAAGTATTCTTTGTCTTGACACGTAACCATTTGCAACTGTTGTGTTTTTTGAAATCCAAATAGTTCTCAGTTGGTGATAGTAATAGTTTTGACAAGCATACATAACTTGACAAGTATATAAAAATTTCTAAGCAATTGAATTGGGCAAAAGGTAGAGTCAGGTTACTTATGCTTAACTGCTACAGTGTTAACCCCTTTCTTCCCTCTTATGCATTCCTACAGATGCACTAAAATCCCTAAGACAAAGCTGTGAGTTTGTTTGCCCCAATGATGGGTTTCTTGATCAGGTGATGCAAGGCAGTCATACAACATATTTTATACTACATAACATCACTTTCTGCTATGCTCATTTGCAATTGGCCCGTAATGAATTTTACTCTTCTATTTGATCCTGTCGCAGCTCAAAATGTACGAGGAAATGGGCTTCAAGGTTGATTGTGCCAGCCCCATATACAGGTCTTTTCGCCTGAAAGTATTGGGTACACTATTTTCCTTTTCTTTATGTCGCCTTCTCTTAATGGTCTATCCCATAAATAGGGCTTACTGATCCCCCTCCTCCTTCCCCCTTCTTCTCCTCCCCCTCTTTTTCCTTATGTCCCACATCATCTATCTTATGAAGGGATATTGATTGATACATTATTGTTTCATATTTTAAATTTTAATGAGTCCCATGGGACATAGTAACTAGGCTATAATTATTGCGCTGTAACTTACAAGCATTGTCGTATTATGGCTTTTCTCGAATGTCATGTTATAGCCTTACCAAATTGGTTGTGTACAGTTATAGGCTGGCAATGAATCAAGCTATTTTTCTTACCAGTTGAAAGCAATACATATCACCATGGGGTGGGTAATTAATCCAAATTTAAGCTTTATCTGTCATAGGTTTAAAGAAAAAATTTCAGAGAGAAGTGGATCAAGTTTTTTCAGATGATAAAAACTGGAAGTTCAGGATGTATTTTTAAATAATTAATCATATTAAGCTTTATCCGTCATAGGTTAAAAGAAAAATTCCAGAGTGAAGTGGATCAAGTTTTTCAGATGATAAATACTGGAAGTTCAGGATGTATTTTTGAATACTAGCATAAAAACTTCTAAAATGCTGCTATCGTACCCATGATCTCTAACTTAAAATGTCTTGTGCCCTCATCTACCACCTAAACTATTAACAGAAGAAAAGAAATGTTTAGTGGAACAGTGATGACACCTTGGGAAGGAATAGCAAGGCAGTTTTCTTTATGTTCATTTACTATGTGCATTGTTTGTCTCAGCACAGGAGATGTTATTTTCGGTGGTGGTTTCAAATTTATTGGCAAATGTGAATTTCTGTTTTGCTGCTATAATTGAAAATTTGTTCCTTCCTTTCAGGTGAATCTTATCATCGTGGGGATAGAATAGACAGTTCTAAATTTGGAGCAGATCCTGGGGTGGCTGGTGAAAACTCTGGAGTGGAAGCAGCTTCGAATGAAGGAAAAACTGTTACGCCTGCTTTCTGCTGCAAGAAATGCCGAAGAGTTGTTGCATTGCAGGACAATGTTTTGGATCACATTCCAGGTGAGGGAGAACAATCCTTCGGTTGGCGCAAGCGAAAAAGTAGCAACTCATACAACAAGTATGAGGATTCTGATTCTGAATGTTCATCCATTTTTGTTGAGCCTCTAAAGTGGATGACGGCAGGTAAACACCTCTATAGTCATTTGATTAATTTGAATGTAGAATTGGATCGTGCCATTTTTATAACTGTATGACCTACCTTTTACATGGCCACAATAGTTAATTAAGCAAGCAGTAGATATCTATCGTTGAAGAGGATTACCTGGTTTCGTTAATTTGATTATTATGACCTAATGCCATAAATGTTTCACTTGTTTGACTCTGATATTATATTAATCAAATTATAGCTTAAGATTTAATTAATTGTGAATTAATTTTTTTATTTAATTGCTGGTGGCATCTTCTTGTTTAGTGTGATTTCGATTATTCTTGGTTCTCTTATTACAGTCGAAGAAGGTGCAATGGAGGGAAAGTTGTCCTGTGTGCATTGCGAAGCTCGTTTGGGTTACTTCAATTGGGCAGGCACCCAATGCAGTTGTGGAAGCTGGATCACCCCTGCCTTCCAGCTCCACAAAAGCCGAGTTGACGTCAGCACCATCTAATCCGTCAAAGAAAAGCAGCAGAAAGGGTCCAATACCTACCTTTCCAAGGAACATTTACAACTTTAGAAGTGCCAGAATACCATTTAACATGGTATAAAATTTCCAAGAAAATCAGCTATACACACAGGAAAAGGAGTCTTTGAGTTGTACTGAGGTTGAAATTGAGCAGCCGCAGCAAGAAAAAAATGCACTGCTTATCTGTCTTATATAAGATTTTGGAGATTCGGGTTTTGTTTTTCGTTCTTTCCTACGCAAGCTCAGTTAGGTGACTGACAATGTTGTCATGGAGGTATATTTGGCATGATTTGTTTCTGTATGTGTATAAAACTGTTAAGAGCAAAGAACACTTGAGGTCATCCCCTTCTCTCAATATAATTATAGTTTGTATCAAAGAGAAGATGGACGTCAGAAATCGTGTCAATTCGATTTGAAAAAAAAAAAAAAAAATCTAACTAGAGGAAGAGGATCCTATCATGTGAACTGGCAAGATATAACCAATACGTGACATAAACTGTTCGATTAGCTTTTACTTTATGTAATTACCCTCTTCCTTGTCTATATGTTCATGTAACTACCTTCATAGGTTAGGTTTTACTGTCCGGTTGTCTATAAGTACCTTCCAACTTTCTTTATTTAGAAATGAAGAGTGAGTTCTTATCTATACTAATAAAACTCTCTTTGTTAACCATAAGAGGACAAAATGAAAATTTTGTCTTCTATCATAACAAAAAAATTATGGAAAGTGCTGGTGTTTCTGTTCCAATTTCACAAAACGAAATTTTGGTTTTTTTTTTAAATCTCACCTTCAAGTGATTTTATCATTTCTAAAAAAAATTAAAAAATATAAAAAATAAACCCCTCTCTTTCCACTCCCAAGTTCGCTTTAACTCTGTTCCTCTCTTCAATTTTAAAAACAAAATTTTGAGATCGAGAGACTTGGAAAGAGAAACAATAAACAAAATAGTATCCTTAAAAAGGAGTTCATGAAATTTAACTGCAACTGTACATCTCCAGTTTTCTTTTTAAAGCATGCTTCCAATACGAATCAGACAAATTCTATATCCTCCTACTCTTGCGTAAACTCTATAATAATTAATACATATTACGAGCGCAATAGCTACAAGATAAAACAAAAATAAGCAAATAAATAAAACAGACATCCTTCTGAAGGCACATCAATTCCCGTCCTCTGTAAATTTGTTTGCCACCCAGAGATACGGATGAATTTTTCATCCTCACTAGTGGAATTTCCACCCAAAACTATAATTAGGGAATTAGTGGGCCTGTGCTTCTAGGAGGATGTTTGTTGCTACAGTGATGTCATTTCTAGCCTGCACTAGTGCCTGTCTAGCAGAGCTCCTATCAAACCCCATAGAAACCAGAGTAGCAATGGAGTCCTCCGTTGGCTCTGTTGCAGAAGGCATGGAAGAGGGAATGTTTCTCTGAAACCAAACGAGAAAATTATATGACATCAAAACAGAACTACACCCAAAAAGCTTATATATCCAATAACTTGTGCAGCATAAGTAAAAGCCTACCTTCAGTAATACATATACGCACTTCTATATATTCATTTCAATATCTAAAACTTATTTGCGCACCAATATTTTCCAACACCAAATGACATGCGTCTCATTTAATCTGCCCCAGTTTCATTCTGCCTATTTATGTTCTTTCTTAGAAAACAAAAGGAACATATTTGAACAAAGAAAACTTAGCCTCAGAATCCAAAATTAATTTTACCAAAAAGGACTCAATCCTTGATTTGAGCCAGGACAAAATAAACATCACATTAGCATTTACATATATCATATTTTCAAATTATTTGAGGGTCATAATTTTATTTCTTTTCTTTTTGTCATTCATACTTTCCATGATGCCTAGTGCTATTCACAAACCCATTTTTACATCCCACACCCATGTTAATGTTTGGCCATTGATCTTCTTCAATTCATTCGATCCGAAGGCCATAAATTTAGAGGAGTGTATGAGATGTAAAAATGGGCTTCTGCGCTTAAAAGAGTAGTACAAAACTGGAACCATCGCAAATGAGTCCTCTCATCATCTCTTTAATTAGTGCCACTCACCAGGAGCGAACCTTTTCATCCCTAATGATAGGAGCATATTTATGCGACTTAACTAGCTTGTTTCCTTGCATTTACGTAGTTAGAACCTAGTTATTTTAGTACTTTAAGTCATTTTCGTGTGTTTATAGGTCCATTGGGCAATTGGAGCAAAGAAGTGCATTTTGGTGCATTTTGGAGCGATTTTGGGCCTATGTTGGTTTGAACATGCTTGGAGCTAATTGGAGTGATGAACTTGAGGTGCAAATGAGCTAAGGAGTGAATGAAGATGTGAAGAACGGAATCTAAGACGAATGAAGAATGAAGAGTCAAAATTGGAAACCGAAGTTTCTAAGTTTGGAAGTTTCTATTTTTGAAGGTTTCCATTCTTGAAGAGTTTCTATTCTTGGAATGGAAGTTTCCTAATCTTTCTTCACCTAAATCTCAGCCACACAAGGGTTCTAAAATATGTGAGGACATTCAATTGAGACTTCTAGAAGCCTAAACTTCCCTAATGAACCCTTGCCGCACCTCCCTTGAACTCTTAAAACACATACTTGTTTTGTCCCAAACCTGCCACACCTTTATATCCCCTTTTCTCTTGATTTCTGACCTTTTATTCCATTCCTAAATCTGCCCTACAATTTCTGCCGAATTTCCTTTCCTATTTTCTTTAATTCCTGCACCTTAGTTGCCTATTTTATGTCATAAAACACCTTCCCCTTTAGTACCTAGCCTTGCTGCACAAGGAGGACCTTCTCTTTCCTATTTTCTGACCATTAAACACATTCCTTTTCTCTCCTACACAATTCTTCCGAATTTTACATTCCTATTCTCTTTGATTTTCTGATTCTTTCTTACCTATTAAATTAGGGAACCATTTTAGCTAAGTTTTAAAGGCCTTTCCTGAACCCTTAGCCGTGCCCTATATATATTTAAACACATTCATTCACCACAATTCAGATTTTACACACCCTAGACACAATTCCCCTTCTTGCCGCAGCCTCCTTCTCAATTCTTCCATATTTTCTGACCTTCCACACTTCTTGCCGCACCACCCTTCTATCCTAAACACATCCCCTCATCCATACACATCCTTGGACCCTTGTGCCGCAGCAAGTTGGAGAAGAAGGAGGCCTTGGATGTTTCATGCTTGTAGATTGGAGCGTTCTTAGGTGTACTTCGTTCTTGTTTTCAATGTTTACTTTGTTATTAATTTCTGATTTTGTTGTAATCATGAGTGGCTAAACCCCTAGTTAGTTAGGGGGAAGTTTGAAGCCATGAACATGTTTGAGATATGAATTGATTACTTCCAATTGTGATTCGTTAAATTGTGATTGCAACTCAATTATCTGTTTTATTCATAACTGATTTGTGTATGGTTATTAAGGATGCATACTTAGTTTTCATGCATGAATTAGATGCTAGTTTATAAACGAGTTTCACCTAATTGTTACAAGTTTATATTCATAAGTAGTGAAGGTTGCTAGTCACAATCGCGTTAATTGAGTTCTTGGCAACGGCAAGAGTATCATGCATTCATAGTTACAATTGCCTCGTCAACACTTATGATTTTCATGGAACGTAATGATCTCTGATTGTACTCCTATTATGCATTCATGTAGGGGACTTTTAGAGAATGATTTGGGTTGTCGCATGCATTCATCCAATTCAATGAGTAAAGGAAAATCTAAAGGTTAATTAGTGCAATCACGGTTAACTTGGGGTGTTGAGCATCATAGTTTATTGAAAAGCAATTGGAAAATCGATTCATGTACAAATATGTCATGTGTGGAGAATGGACCTCTAACTAATCCATCCATCATCTTATTTCCCAAATTTGTTTTACAATCTGACTAATTTCATAACTTGTTTATTTGTTTCAATTTTCGCCAAACCAAACCCCACCCCCCCCCCCCCCCCTTTTACTTTCTTGTTCCAAAGTGTTTAGAATCTGTTTAGTTTGTGTTTTAAAATGTTTTTAGTCAACCTATAATCTTAAATTCGTCCAAAATTGTGTTTAGAGTCAGAAACTGCCCAGTTAGTGTTTTTAGGCAGTTTTGAGTGTTTCTAGCTTGTTTTGAGTCTTGTGAGTCTGTTTTGAATTCCTTGAGTCTATTTAAACGTTTTTAAATTTGTTTGTATGTTTTTGAGTCAGTTTAGAGGTTTTAGCAAGCCCTCCTAATCCCCGGTCCAGAACGATCCCTACTTGCATCTTTACTACAATTTGACAACAAGAGGGTTAATTTGTGTGTTAAGTTAATTTTCACATCACCTAATTCTATCTTACAAACCGCTAGGCCATCTTAAACACATGTGCCTTGCACAACATTCCATATAATAGGGTCCATAAAAATTGCCCTACCTCTTTAAGTTTTATATAGGTAGGTTATTTTCACACAATTTTTTTAGCTTCTCAAACACCCCTTTATTCTGGCCTTGAATAAATCAAATGGAAACAACGGACAAGATCAAACAGAGATGTGTGCGAAGCTAAAAAAGGTATGTGTTTATCATTACCCTTTATATATACCTCTACTCAAGAACTCTAATCTCACTCACTCATGTTAAACATTCGGGTCCCTATCCCAGTTTGACTAAACCTGCACTCTATTTTGGTCAGCCTTAGTCCTGCATTGTGGTGCCACCTTTAAACAGCGAATAGAGATTAACTGCCCATCTAATGTGTATCTACAATATTGAAAACAGAAGAATGCTTGCCTCTACTTGCCGAGCTGTGAATGGTGATGCATTTCCCACAACATTTCTAGATGGTGCTGCTGGCGGAGTCCCCATTGATGGCCAAGAAAGCCGTGAAAGAAAAGAAGCAATGAATTCTGGAAACTGTAAAAATAGAGCAGACATGCACAACAATGAATTAAATTAATTAAGAAAGTCATAAATGCAAAATAAGCAACTATATTGACCTGATAATGTTGAAGTGTTTACGTTTGTAAATGTAAGTGAGAAATAAGAAGGCTAAGTACATGCACGACCAAATTCATTTCCCGCAGAATGCGCAACTCAGCAGGCAGTCTTAATTGAATTTCTTTTAACTAAAAAGTAACTCAGCAGAATCTGAGATCGAATCATATCCCGTAAATACATGCATGCATACATACAGACACATAAGTGACGCATGTACATGCAGAGACACATGTGGGTATAAATCCACCGTTCCTTGTAAAAGAATGGAAAAGTCTAAATAAATAAAAAAGTAAACAATGCACTTGGTCAACTAAAAGCAATACACTGAAATGGAATTGCTGGAAAAATAAATAAATAAATAAAACACTGAATTTTAGTGAAATTCGTAACTGATTAAAATCCAGAGTGAATTATGTCCAAATACTGAAAAACTGCCATATTTCACACTGAAAAATCAAAGGTTTAATAGCGCCATTGAGAACATGATTTATCAAACATCCTTAATTCAAGAAAATAATTTATTTTAAATGGCAGTTCACAAAAGCCAGGCTTTACTTTTCCATTGCCAAGGCCCAATCTAACTATATCCTAGAGAGTTCAGAGCGTTAAAAAATGTTAATTACTGTCTGATTGAATGCATATTTTTCCTTTTCATTTTTCTTTTTAAGTGAACCTCAAAAGTCAGATTGAAATATAACCTTTGCTTTGCGGATACAGAAGACATTCAGATGATATAAGGAACCACAAATGATTCCAAATATCCCAGGTAAGATTGATCTTTTCCAGGATGATAAAAGAAGCTGCAAGAGAGAACAACATTTAGAATTTAGTGCATGGGGAAACTAAACAGCTATAGTTCTTCAACATCTATGGTTAGATGGAATACTTTGATTGCACACATTTTACCTGTAGGCCGGCTAGATATATGAAAGACTTATCCGAGAAACGAACACCAAATACACGAAAGCGTGTTGAAATTGGAATATCAAAGAAAAAGGGTGCAAAAGATGCAAATATAAGACCATAAGGTCCTGAAGTCACTAGGTTTACTGCTGGATCTGCAAAAGACAAAGGAATTGGACGCCGGACTTTATCAGTGTAATACAAAGAAAAACCAAAACAATGCTTTAACCAGGAAATGAAACAATCTGCAATATAATATTTCAACTACAAAGGGTTTTCTTTAAATTCCGTACTCATGTAAGTAACCTCTGGTATGGGTTGTCTACATTGTAAAATTGAAACTGGGCACAACTTGAAGGGCCAGTTGAGCTGATCAACCAGCAGTAGGAAATGCTTGTGATTTCATCAAGCGCTGATGCTGCCACAACCCATATCAAGAACCCATGATATACAAAGTTGCACTGACTATTGTTGTAGAAAGGAAGATGACAACTACCAATTCATCCAAAATACCATGCTGTAAGACATATTACAGATTCCTGTTTTCCGAATTGGCAAATTTGGAATTGAGAAACACCAAGTGAGGTTTGGAAAAGCAACAAACAAGGCATAGAGCTATCTCCACGGACCAATACTAGGCAGGTTTGCATTAGAATGGATCAGATTATACAAACTTCAACAAACATCATAAAAAGAAACTGCTCTTATGCTCTTACAGAAGGAAATAGGTTTTTCAATAGAGCTTTGCCATAGGTCAATTTTTCATTAATGATTTCTAAAAGGCTTGAGATTTTCCAAAATAGTTAAAAGTACTGTCCTGTACAAATAGACAACTGCATGCAAGAAAACAAGGTAACTAAGGACCAGCAGCATGGAGACAAGTAAAGAAACAAAAGGCAAGATATGATTATGAAACATAACTTTACAAATAAAAAGATCGTAAAAAACAATCCACACCTTTAAGGATTGCCAGTGCAAGGATCTCAAAGAGTAATGATACCGTTACAGTGTACAAAATGAACACCTGCACAATCAAGGTAGACAGATTATTAACAGTGGAATCAACATAAATAACAAAAAGCAAAAATCAATGTTTGCATTCTGCATTGTATGATATATTAACAGTGGAATCAACATAAATGACAAAAAGCAAAAATCAATGTTTGCACTCTGCATTGTATGATATATTGTCGAATGGTGGAAGTGAGACAACATTAGTAATTAACAACCCACCTGCCGCATACAACTATGTATCTAGGCCCACTTGAGGTCCGCACACAACTATGTATCTAGGCCATTCCATATTAGTTAACGGATCAAATTTTCTCCTCCATTCACTGGAACTACTGGTAAAATAAGTGTCCAACGTCCTATCCACCAAACCCTTGGCATATTTGGTTCACTAAAGAATGTGGTTGGGTTGTAACAGAATAATTGTTTGAAAGGTTTCTGCATCTGTGATGTTAGGCAACCATGAATGATGACTGATGCAGTAACCATGAAAGTAAAGGCAATGAGATGTATGGTGGTTGTGGTATGACCACTAGCAACAACAGACCTCCAGGCAGAATATTACAATGTTGTTGGGCAGAATTGAAATCTAAGAGGTGAAAATGTGTTGCAGCAACTGTAATTGGAATCTCCCTTCCTTTCATTGGTTAATGGTATGTAATTAAAAGCCACACATTATAGTGTAAGTGATGAACTTGGCTTGATGCGCCCCTTGGCTTTTGTTGTTTCTTAAAAGCTTTATTTGGTTGGTAATCAAATAATTTGTTTAGAAGGGGTTTAACTGTGCTATTCCCAGTCACCTACAAACATTTTTTGTGAAAGTACTTGTCTTTTGGCGGTAGAATGCAAGACTGTTCAAATTGTGCTGTGATAGCTATTTTTTGGGTAATTTGATTGGAGAGAAATAGAAGAATTTTTAAAAATCTATGGAAGGGGATGCAGAGGAGACTTCTGGTAA
The DNA here is from genome assembly GCA_963580275.1 of Crataegus laevigata. Lineage (NCBI taxonomy): Eukaryota > Viridiplantae > Streptophyta > Magnoliopsida > Rosales > Rosaceae > Crataegus > Crataegus laevigata. The sequence continues at coordinate 20,928,989 of OY756952.1, forward strand.
AAACCTAAAAGGTGAGGTTGTGGGCATCCTTGTGGGTTCTTTTACTCCAGCTTTTAGGGATCTTTCATTTTCTGTAATTTTAGTATATTGGCAGAGCTTCTGTAGGACAGTTTTTCATTAGCAATGTATTTCAGTGTAGAGGTGTATTTTGGATTTGTTTGTAGGTTTGTACCGTTCTGTTGGTGGAACTCTGGTCCACATGTAGTGTATTGTGATTTTAATCTCTATAATAAAGTACTATTTTCCTCATAAAAAAGCCTCACTCAAAAAGAATAATATTTCGCTAACAAGATATGCTCTATATCTAATTTTATCATGTGATGCAAATAGGAAAAAACTGGTGCCTTCACAAAATCCAATCAAGCCCTTCATATTTTTGATATGTTATTAGTCATCCAACATGGTGAAATTCTAAAATATTTGCAATACAAAGTATGGAACCAGTTTAGTTTGTTATTTAGGCACAAGATATTAGTGATATAACATCTGAGACGGGTACTCTGAATACAGTATCAAAGGAGGTGTCGTGAATATTTTACGTCAATAGATTACTCACAGAGTACTTATTGGAACCTATCTGTCTCTCAAAGACCCTGAAGTAGTATAACAGGTACAGCCCAAACATCAGTTCTGGTGTAGATGAAAAGGCAAAACTTGACACAATTAACTTCCAAAGGCGAAACTTCCCGAATATGTCCTGACAAAAAGAAAAAGACAAATAATTTGATCAGAATTACCAATACATTTAAGAGTTCCTAGAACCTTTCTCTAACTAAAAAATTTGGGATTGGGGATTTCATTCTACACAATCAACCAAGCTGAATAACAGTTGTTTGGTTTCATCTACTGATCCAAATGCCTTGTGGATTTTCAACTCGAGACAAAATCTGGTAATATGATAAAATGACATTATGTTCAATGGAAAGTTGAAGTAACTTAGCATCCCAGTAGAGTTCAACGCCAATATAAAATCCCTGCTCTCTTTAAACTAATCCAGAAGTAGCAGGGAAAGACAGTTCAACAGAAGAGTGGAAAATCAATATCCAAATGTGACTGACAAGTGAACCGAAACTGAAAGTAAAGCACGCAGCAATTAGAAAAACCAGTTAACCCCACAAAAATCAATTTCAGTCTGAGGTATATCTATACCAACCGAAGCGAAAAACCTATCTCCAATTCAACCCAAAATCAACATCTAGTTGACTGAAAATCTATAATACCGGTGATGAATAAGTGAAGTGATATACAGCATACGCAGTTACGAGCCGAAAACCTATAATGTTGACCATAACGTGCTGAAGAATGATGACTTAGGCAGGAAACAAAACCCAAATTCAACAAAACATTTAACATCAAAATCAATTAAAAAAATCAGAAATAAACAATTTTGGAACAAAACCCATTTGCAATTACACCTTAATTGCAGCAATTCGTCAATATTTAACACCAATAACAAATAAATCATGGAAAAATAATACAAAATAAAAAAGCATTAAAAAGTTAAGAAAAAGAGCACCAGATATGACAATCCAAGCTTGCTAGAACGGCCCTGGATCCCGAAGAAGACGGTGAAGAGACCGCTGGCGACGACGAAGGCTCTGGTAACAGGAGCATTGTCTGCGATAAACAAAGGACAAAGCTTCTGCGTCATGCAATACAAAGAGAATCGAGAGTAGAAGGATATGATATGTAAGAGAGGGCAAATCTGGGGAAGAGAATGTACTCACGGAAACCAGATGGGCCGCCGTTCATCTTCTCAGTGAAGCACGAAGAAGCAACAACGACCTTCACAGTTGACAACCGCAATCTCTCTGTTTTTAAGATTTCTCAGGCCCCTCTGTGTATTCTTCTATGTAAAAATCAAAGACATTTTTTACACGATCCCTATTTTGATCCAACTTTGTCATGCAACTTAAAAATTACTTTTATGAAATTGAAAATTCGTTCTATTTATGGACCCTTTCTCTTTCTAAAACTTATATTCGCCTTTGAAAATATATGGGATCCAAACACCAATAAAATTATGTCACATTTACAATAAATTTGATTATATTGAAGGCCTAATTTACTGAACTATAAAAAAGAAAAAGAGTGGGGGTGCGGCAATAGTAGAGAGAAAGAGAGATGTATAATTATGAGGTGTTATTTATAGTAGTAGCAAAAGTTAAATCTTTATCCTAATAGGATTACAACTCCAATAGGATAATATCTAATCCTAGAGAATATTCCAAGATATCACTAGATACACTAGGATTTACACAATCACATTCTTAATCTAATAGGGTTGCAACACTCCCTATGTCAATACTCAAACAAATGGCGCATCAACGAGTGAATGTGAGTCTCAAATCAACAGAAGAATACATAAAAGGTAAAACTCACAAAATCTCACAATAGTAAAACCCAAGGTGGGATAAAAACCCATAGACTAAGGAGAAAATTGAGAAGTTGTATTAAGACAAAACTATACGCCTTTTGGACGTAAGTAGAAGATCTCACAAGGGTATGACCAACCCAGAATAGGTGTCTCATCAAAACCTAATGGGAAAAATGCTCCTAATTGTAGGGAAAAAGAGTAAATTAAGATTAAGTGAGTATACTTTTGAATACTCCCCCTGAGTTTGACAAACTTCCAAATGAGAACTACAAGTATGGATGGCAACGAGGCGGATTGGGTTTAGATGTGCCATCCCCAAACCCGAACCATTTATTTTCCCTATAATCGAACTTGTCGAGTGACAGATTTTTTATCGGGGAACGATTTTCCCCATTATGAAATTTAATATATTTATTTATATTATTGGCTAAATGAAGAATATTAAAAAAATGATATTAAATAAATTGCTATTATTAATACAATTGATACAATGCATCTAATTAGTAATATTAAAAATCTATGTTACTAAGAAAATATTTACACTTTTAAAAATTATAAGCATATTACTTTAGTCTAAATTAGGAGGGAAATTAGACTATTCATGTGAACAGTGTTTTGGACAACATTTTAGTTTATTTACGAGGTTGCCACTAACTCTTTCTACTGATGATCTTCATGCCGCGTGTTGATAATTGTGGAAAGGCAGAGGTGCAATGGTCATCTCAGTCTGTAGTGTTTTGAACGAATTGGGTGGGTTAGAGACTTTCATTTCCTTTCTTTTTGCGCTGCAGTGGGACTCGGTGAGAGCATGTCGTCGGGAAAGATAGAACGAGCGAGCATAGAGAGAAGAGAAAGAGGGAGGGAGAGAGAGAGAGACAGATAGGGATTTGGTGAGAGGAAGGCATGCAGCTTGCAGGCAGACAAAGTCATAGAGGGTGTACGATTTGAAGGAGAGAATGGGAGGGGATTGAGTGCTGATGCTCTAGTAAGGATACTTCAAGCGGTGCTGTTACTACTGCCGCTATGACGTTTGAGTGCTTCGTAGCTTCGGGAAGAGGACGATGGCAATCAGTGTTGCTAACACACCCATTTTCGGCATCCGAAGCTGGAGCAAAACCACGAAATCGACACTTCATATGATAGAAATATGTCGGCGTTTGATGAAGTGTCGACGGTGATTACAGATGACACGTGGCGTGGTTCTGCATCATCGTCCTCCTCACATTCTAGTTCTTCAGTTTGTATCGAATTGTCATATTATATTTTGAAATTTTGATTGTAATTCATTATTTGGTTATTCATAATTAGATGGTAGGTGGATGTTTCAATGTCGATGGCATAATGGCACAAGTAAGGATTTCGAACCACAGGGACTGACTAAAATTCTACAAATTACTAGCTTTATGTGAACCCTAACTAAACAATGAAACTAACAAATTGAGTTTGGATTTTGATTTGAGAAGTAAAGTAACTTAAAATGCAAGAGAATGTAAATATGAATAATAGAATGATTCTGAAACGATGGGAATGGAACTAGGGATACTGATTGCACTATTACAAGCCAATTCCATGAAAACTAAGTCAAAACGCATTCAACTCTCCAATCTGCAACTAGGGTTCATTTTACTTATTTATGATCATTTATTTAATGTGTGGTTGTGATCAAGTACTCCTAATCTGCAACCTAGTTGTGATGTTCAACTTAGATTAGCAAGTAAGAATCCATTAAGAACAAGAAAACTTTAAAGAACCAAAGAAATCACATGGCAGGATGTATGCATAGCAGTTTCTTCATTCAATCACATGTCCATCAAGATTAAGCATGATGTGTACTATAACCTTGATCAAATAATTCATAAGCAGCCCTAGTGATGATCAAACATTAGGATTAACAAACAAATTATACTATAAAATTAGTGAATGAAACAAGAACACAGATTGGTAATTTGAATACTTTAACTTAATAACATAGAGTAGGTGTGCAAGGCTACATCGAATTCCCCTAACTACGAACTTAATTACACAACATGATTACAAAATATATAAATATCAAGAACAACATGAGTGAAATTAAAGTTCATAGAAGAAACCACCTTGAAGCAATTTTGATGTTGAACTTCTCCAAAAACAGCACGACTGCGTGGTTTCTTTGGTGGCAGCGGATGGCAAAGGGAAATAGGGTTTTGTTTGTGGAAGAAAGGCCAAAGAAAGAGAAGAGAGAAAGCTTTGGGTGACCCCCCAAGGGGGCTTGTAAAAAAGTGATCCCTAGTATTTATATGCTAAATGGGGCTACAAGATATTCCAAAGTGATCCCAACAACTTAGCCTTTATTTTGCACGTTTTTACCTTATTTGGCACCTTTAAATTAGGCTAGATATCCCCATTCCTTTCCTATTCTGTTCCTGGTCTTCTCACAAGCTAGATTCGTCTTGGATTCTTTATTTGGGCTTTAAAACAGGCTACTAAACTTCTTTCCACGTTTGAATAAGGGTCAAATGCAACCAGTTTAACTCAAAAACATCACAAATAGATTAGAAATGGATGGTATAAATGCATGAAATATATGTGTTATCAGGGATAGAGAGAGAGAAAGAGAGAGAGAGAAAGAGGGGGAGTTCCTGGTAATGGTGGAGGATAAGCAAGATAGCGAGAGCCCTCTAAATGAGGTACATGATATCTAGTCCCAGATTAAGAGTGCTATGCGCTCACACGTCCCTTACTTCAAAGATTATCCGAGTAATCTCTCTGTCTGTCTGTCTGTCTCTCTTTTCTAACTGAATTTGTGTGCTTTTGATGAATTTAATTTCAAATATTAATTGTGATTTTTCTTTTCTTTTATGCCAAAATGTGTGGTATAAATTCATGCTGGATTGATGATCGGATCATATTTATATATATTTTTATATCAAATTCACTCGTCTTTTCTTAGTTAGTTCGTTATATTTTGAGCTATTTACGTTATTTTTGTGTTCTAATAGAATTTATCTAGCTAAGAAAATAAAAATAGAATAAATGAAATTTTAAGTGCTAAATTCGTATAAACTTTCTTGCCTGTTAAATAGAACTTATCATATGGAAAATAATATATATATATACATTTATATATATTTATATATATATATATTTATTTATATATTTTAATATAGTATAATGTGTGTGTGATTTTCAGCTGGCAAGCATTGAGTGTGCTTTCGGTGGGCAGCGAGCAACGTGGAAAGCCTCGGAAGAAATCAAAAGGGAGGAATAATAGCAGAAAATAATGATGAAATCCATGAGGGCCATTTTTGCCAAGCGGGGCAAGACAGGCTGGAGAAAGAGAAACGGTGGGATCTGGCAGATTGAGAGGAAAGAAAGAAAAGGGGCGCCCATCAGGCCTTCAAGGGGGGAGAAAAAAAAAGAAGCCTCTGTGAGGCGTGGAAGGGGGGAGCTCCTCGGAGCTGCGAAGGAGAAAAGAGAAAAATAAAAACAGAAAATAATACAAACAGAGGTCAGAGTTCCCCCCCCAACTGCTCGGTCTTATCCTTGCGCCAGCTGCCAGATCACAGCCCATCAGAGGCTGCCAGTTCAACCTGCTGCGTGAGAAAAGGCCTCGACAGGAAGCCAGAAAACAGGCAGCTTACGGGAGACAAAACCGAGAGAGGTGCGAGCTGCTGGGAGCTGAAAAGGAACGGAGGAGGTGCGAGCAGGAAGCTCCTCGGAGAGACCAGTGTTGACACCAGTCAAAGAAGGCTGCCCAACCAGAAGGCAGCGAGCGAGGGAGAGAATAAGAACAGTGAGCAGAGAGCTTCACGGGTCAAACCTTCAGTCCAAAAAGCACAGAAGCACCCATTTAGCACAGATTTTTGAACTCTTTCTTTCGGTTTAATCTCTCCAAACTCTTATTTTATTTATGTTTTTAATTTATAAATGATGTGTAATTAATTTATATTGGCTAGAGGTTAATTCAAAACCATGATTATATTTGTAATTTGAATTGGTAACTTCAGTTGTGATTTCTGAGTTGTGATTTAATTTGTTTAACTGCTTGATTGATAACTTATTTGTGTATGTTTATTAAGAATGCATACTTAATTTACATGCATGAATTTGATGCTAGAATATAAGTGAATTTCACCTAATCGTTATGAACTTATATTCATGAGTAGTGAAGGTTGTTATCCACAATCGCGTTAAGTAAATTCTTGGCAGGAGTATCATGCTTTTCATAGTTACGAATGCCTCGTCAGTATTTATAGTTTTCACAAAGTTTAATGATCTTTGATTGTATCTCTATTGTGCTTTTCACGTAGGGGACTTTTAGAGAATGTGTTGAATTGTTGTATGCTGTTCATCCAATTCAATAACTTAAGGAAAACTTGAAGATTAAAAAAGTGCTGTTCACGGTTAATCTGGAGTATTGAAATTTACAATTTATTGAAAGAACAACTGAAAATCAATTTAGGTTGCATATGTGTCATGTGTGGAGAAAAACCCTCTAGCCAGTCCGTCGCCTATCCATTCACCTTAAATTTATGTTTTTGTCAATTCTGTAATTTATTTAAGTTTATTTACGTTTCGTCAAAACCAAACCCCCCATTATTATATTATATTATTTAGTTAGTTTTTATTATTTTTAATCTTTTAATTCAATTTCCGTCCATTTCAATTCCTAGTGTCTAATTTGTTTTCTTTGTTTTGAGTCATTTTAGTGTGTTTTGAATTATTAGAGTTTTTAGCCTAATTTTGTGTCCTTGAGTCTTGTTTAATATTTTTAAATTAATTTAGAGTAGATTAGCAATCCCTCCTAATCCCCGGCCTAGAACGATACCCTACTTACATCTTTACTACAATTGTCAAAAAGAGGGTTAAATTTGTGCGGTTTTAAAATCCCGTCAAATTTTTGGCGCCGTTGCCGGGGATTAGCAACTTTGCTAATCCCTTTATTTTTGTTTGTGTTTTTATTTATATTTGTGTTTATGTGTTTATATTTGTGTTTGTGTGTTTTATTTTTGATATTTGATTTATTTTTCTTTCTTTGATTTTAGGTTTAATTGGAGCAAGACATGGATAGTATTCAAGCTCAATTGGCGCAGCTCACGTCTCAATTGACTTAGAATGTCGAAAGGGCCACAATGCCAAGTGTCCCTACATTTGGTGCATCGTATGGGCAAGGATATCAAAATCATCAATGTCCCCAATTTTCTGCAAATGAAGATGTTTGGGGATATCAAGGCCACAATCAATCAAGGGGCAACATGTTTTCCAACACTTGCAATTCGAATTGGCAAGGTTATTCAGATTATATGTGGGGAGAACCTCAACAGGTTCAACAAAGTGGATATTGGCAGCAAAATGAAGCGTTCTATTCAAGATCTATGCAGCTACCACAACCTCCCCCACAGCAATTCCAATCGAATTCAAATATGCCCATGAATTATAATGAAATTCTTGATGGACTCATTTCTTTGACGCAGGGCTCACAAAAAGAAGAACAACTACAGCCGTCAGAGGAGTTCTATCAATGGCCATGTGCACCACCACAGCCTCCACCACAACCTCCCCCTCAACCTTCACATCCAAATTCAGGTATATCAAATTATTATAAGGAAGTTATTCAGCAACTAAATTCTTTGGAGCAGGGCAGGGAAGCTCAACCATTTCAACAAGACACATTTTGGCAACCAATTGAGGATTTCTATCGAGCAAAGGAGTTGGCTGAGTGGAACAATCAATTTGGGCAGAATGCAGAATGCATGGAACAAATTCAAGAACAAATGGTTGAAGATGAGCCCATGGATGAATTGCTACTGCTCGAAGAGGAGGCGGATGCACAAGGCACGGCAAGGTTCATGCAATCCACGAAAGATGAGAGGAAGAAAGGCATCTTGGACACCTTTCCAAAAATTCAAGAGGATGAAGTGGCTGGAGAATATCAAGAATACATCAAAGAGGCTGTCCATGAGACAATCAAGCCCATAGAAGTTGAGACTGAGGACACGGGACAAGCCACAACCATCATAATAAATTTGGCCAAGTTCAAAGTCCCTGAAACGTTCAAGGACGTGATTTTTGTCATTGAGTTTGCGTCGGAGAAAGAATGTAAACCATCTTCTCCAATTTTAATTTTGTTTTATACTAACATGCTAATTTTGATGATTCAGGCACCCACTCTTGAATTTAAACCATTGCCGGATCATTTCAAGTACCATTGTCCGTTCAAGGATAAACCCATGCACTTGAATAAAGAAGGGAGGCCTAGGAATCACCCACAATCAGATTTGCATTCCTAAACCCTTCTCTTTACTGCTTTCATTTTGTTTTGTTTATTTAGTTGTGATTTTTGTTGGGTAGAATAAACATAGTCTTTTTACATTAATTTACATATTTTACATTGATTTAAAAAAAAAAAAAATTTACAATAATACGAAAAACTAATAGCAATCATTGGTTATTGGTTAGGTGGCGCCTCAGAGGTCGACGGAGCTCCGGGAAGACGAAGAGCCAGAGTTGGAATCTCCGGAGCCGGAACGCTTGGTGCTACTCCAGAGGACGAAGGCAACATAAACCTCGGGAGTAGCGCCATGAACCTTTCATGATCGCTCTGGATCCGACCGTCCGACTCCTGCAGCTGGTCCAGCTTCCTCTTCATGCTGGTCGAGTAACTAGTTGCAAGCATGTGTAACTCCTTGTTCTCGTGCCTGAGTCCTCTGACTTCTTGCCGAAGACTGGCCACCTCCGCCATCAGCGACTCCACTTGACGAGACCGGGCAAGCAGGCGCTGGCCCATGTTTGAAACTGAGCCTGCACTTTGGATGCTGAGGGCTAGAGATTCCTGAACGGCCAGCTCGTCCGACCGCCTAGATAGCATCCTATTGTCCCTTGGAGTGAGCAGATTTCTGGCAATCACCGTAGCGGTGATTTCATTCCTCATCATTGTGTCCCCGACTGTAAGAGGACCATTGGGGGATATGAAGGACGGATTCCAAATGTTGTTCGGAGAAGACGAGTCATCGTCTTCCCCGACATTCAAGTTTAGGCGACGGTCGGAAGGGCAAGACATTTTTAGAGGGGGTTGAGGAAGAAAAGAGTTCGGAAAAATTAAGATTGCTGAAGCCGAAGAAGAGATCGGAAAGATTAAAAGATTAAGAAGTGCAAGAAGAGAGCGGAAGGAGTATGAGTGCAGAAGTGTTTGAGGAAGGGAGTTCAAGTGTATTGTGAAGCAGAATTAGCGCCTCTATAAAAAGAAGCAAATCAAAGAGAGGCGCTCCTCTGAGGTTGAAGACGCGTCCTCGCGCAAATCGAAATAGCCAGACACCTTTCTCAAATGCCGGAATCCTTTATCAAAAGCTGGGCGTGACTCAGGCATCATGAGGCGCTTAGTTTTTCGAGTTTGTCGTCACCTGCGTCACATGCGGCTTGGAGCGTTGCGAAAACCACGAGCCGAACCCGGATTTGAACCCCGGTTTTCAAAAGATCATCATTCCAGTTTGTCGTCACTCGTCGCATGCGCAGTCAGCTTCGCGGAAATTACGGACGCTTTGTCAGAAAGCGCGTAACGGGCACTATTCATCCATCCACCGGCTGCCGACAAATAGTGAGGGAATAGTTCCGGTTGAGGAAGAAAAATTTCTATAAGTCTCGACATTCGCCTTCCACATCAAGGGCACACCTTCACACCCTCTCAACCTCTCTTCATCTCAACCTCTCAACCTTTCTTCATCTCCGATAATGTCTTCCCAAAGAAAGCTTTTGAGTTACTCTGTATTCTTCATCCCTTGGATCACCCCAGAAAACAAATCATCCAGAGCAAAAGTATTTCATATCAAAAAGGTTAAAAGCAAAAGTATCTCATATCATGCTTTCTCCTCTCCTTCATCTGAGGAACGTGGAGAAAGTGAGATCCTGATTGCTTACCTAGTCTTGCTCTCGAGTACTCATCTCAGACCCCTCCCAACCCACTTCAAAAATAAACCTGTGTTGAGGTACTTCTTCAAAAACAAAAGTACCTCACAGACGAAGCAGGAGGAGTCTAAGTTACTTCGAAGAGCAGATGAGTCTGGGTTGATCCAAGAGTTCAAGAAGATGCCACACCTGCGTGGAGACCGGACTACTTGAAGCATGTGGAGACAACGTGCTGATTCATCCTCAACTAAGCCGAGGAGCACTTGCCAGAAGGAGGCCCATCCAGTTCAAGATGAAAGCTGTGGAAAATCAACAAGGACGACCAATGATCGCCTATTAGTTCTTTTCATTGTCTTTTATTTTCATTTTCTATTTTTCGTTTGCATTTTCTATATTTTCTTGTGTGCTTAGTTGATTTATTTCTTTTCTTTGCAGGAATTTTTGAATATTTCCACCCTTGAAGTTGAGTGCAGAATTTCAGCTTGGGGGTCATCGCTTGAGTTTTCTGCAAATTAGAGAAGTTTTCAGTCCATTGCTTTATTTTGTTTCTTTTCATTTAGTAATTTTATTTTTATTTTTATTTTTATATTTTTATTTGCATATTAATGTTTTCTGACATTGGGGACAATGTCTAGTTTAAGTGTGGGGGTATCAAGTATAAAAAATGACCAAATTGAAATTTTTTGTACCTTCGACTTTGAACTGGTTCATTTGTTTCCGTGTTATTGTTTTTTGTTTTCTTAATTAGTTTTGTTTTATTTAATTTTTTTCGAAAAATTTTAAAAATCCAAAAATATTGTCTTGTTTTCCTTATTGTTTTGAATTAGATTTTTGTTAGTTTCCCGACCCAATGATATAACTAGATTAAATTTGAACCATGATTATCAAGAACTTAGTTAACATGTGTTGTATGAAATTCCTTATTCTCTTGTTAGTATTGTACATGTTTGATCATCTTTGAAAAACCAAATGCACATAGCCTTGTTGATGTGAAACTAAAAGCATGACTTAAAGCTTCATATGTGAATTTAGTGACCATATACATCCTATGTGAGTTTTTGAGCCTATTGAAAGTGTGTGCATTTTTCATACACTACTATTCTTTCATGTGTGATGAACTTATGTGAGATGCATCTCTAGAACTTGCGTAACGATCTTTCGAAATATTTGTCATTGATTGCATGAACTTGAAAATGATAAGAGGCATTAGGTTTACCACCATGGCCTAAATAACCTTATTTCCCAAAGAAAAATGATATCATTAGATTGCCAATTTGAGCCGTATATGTTGAACCTTTTATTTCTTATCACCAGATATGTCTACCCTTATACCTCAAAACATGTTTCCTTACCCTTTCCAAGCGAGCAATTTGAAACTGTCTTATGAGAAATGTTTGTGAAGTACTTGGAAGGTTTGGCAAAAGAATAAGTGTGGGGGTATTTCATGTTTGTATTTTAAAAATAAAAAAAAATGAGAAAAGAGAAGAAAAGAAAAAAAAAAAAAAGAGAAAGATAGCATTCGAAGAAAATAAAAAAATTTCTAAAGTTTCAGTTTAAGGGTGTGATGAGAGGTGTTAGAAGAATCGTTGGAGAACTTAAGTTCTTATAAATCTCAAACAAAAGAATCGCTTGCGATGTAGCTTGGAACTTGTGTTTTCCTATTCTTTCGTTTCAATAGCCCTATCCCTAAGCCTCATTACATCCAATAAAAGTCCTCTTGATTTAAGTTTTGCAATTATGATTGTGGAGAAGTGATTTTTATGCAAGCTTATGGTAGAACTTTCACATTTGATTCTTTGAGAGAAACACATTAAAACTAAACACATGTGTGATTGAGTGTATATCCAGTGAGAAGGTCGCTAGTTTGCATATGGTGATTTTAAAAATAAAAATTTTGAAATTGCATTAGCATGGCTATATCACACACTACACTTCAAGGATGATTTAAAGATTACTGCTAATATTTGAATAAGGAAGATGGACTTGGATTAGCTTGTTGGTGTTAGCTATTGTTCTTGCTGAATTATGTTCTCGAATTAAATCCTATGAGGGTCAAATAGGGGGAAGCTAATGTTTTTCATGTTATTACTTATTCTCGTTTTCCTTGTTTTGCTCGAGGACTAGCAAAAGCTAAGTGTGGGGGTATTTGATCGGATCATATTTATATATATTTTTATATCAAATTCACTCGTCTTTTCTTAGTTAGTTCGTTATATTTTGAGCTATTTACGTTATTTTTGTGTTTTAATAGAATTTATCTAGCTAAGAAAATAAAAATAGAATAAATGAAATTTTAAGTGCTAAATTCGTATAAACTTTCTTGCCTGTTAAATAGAACTTATCATATGGAAAATAATATATATATATATATATATACATTTATATATATTTATATATATATATATATATATTTATATATTTTAATATAGTATAATGTGTGTGTGATTTTCAGCTGGCAAGCATGATGCGATAAATAAACTAACACACAAATTAAACCCTCTTGTTGTCAGATGTAGTATATATGCAAGTAGGGATCGTTCTAAACCGGGGATTAGGAGGGATTGCTAATCTGTATAAAATGAACTTAGAAAACACTAAATAAAACTTTAAAAACACAAATCTAAAATCAAAACATATAACTAGATTCAAATGATTCCAAATAAACTAGAATAACTTAAAATAAAATTAATAAATAAACTAAAACAAAATCACGAATGAATTTAAAAGATTCAAGCTATGAAAATTAACCAACTCTATACTAAATTAACTCAAAGAACTCAAAAGAAATCAAATAAGGTAGATTCAAATCAAAAGACAAAAATTTAAAAAGGGGGATGTGATCTTGATGAGAATAACTTGAAAATAAACAAATTGAAAACTAGATAGAATTAAGCACAAAATATGGTTGTGTGAATGGATGATGGATTAGCTAGAGGGGTTTCCTCCACACATGATACATGACGGGATTTTAAACCGCACAAATTTAACCCTCTTTTTGACAGTTGTAGTATAGGTGTAAGTAGGGTATCGTTCTAGGCCGGGGATTAGGAGGGCTTGCTAAAACCTCTAAAATAATTTAAAAACGTAAAAATAAAGTTTAAAAACACTAAACTAAAATAAAAACACTTAACTAAAATAACTCAAAATAAAACTAACAAATAAACTAAAACAACTCAAAAGACTCAAAACGACTCAAGACTCTAGAAAATACAAACTAAGCTAAAAACTCGAAACACACTAAAAATGACTCAAAATAATGAAAACAATTTAAATTAAACACTAGGAATTTAATTGGACGGAATTTAAATTAAAAGATTAAAAATAATAAAAACTAACTAAATAATATAATATAATAATGGGGGGGTTTGGTTTGGATGAAACGTAAATTAAACTTAACTAAATTATAAAATTAACAAAAACATGAAATTAAGGTGAATGGATAGGCAACGGATTGGCTAGAGGGTTTTTCTCCACACATGACACATATGTAATCTAAATTGACCTTCAGTTGTTCTTTCAATAAATTGTAAATTTCAACACCCCAAATTAATTAGGTACGCTTAAATTAATCTTCAGATTTTCCTTAAGTTAATGGATTGGATGATTGCATACGACAACCCAAAACATTCCCCACAAGTTCCCTACATGAATTGCATAATAGAGATACAAGCGAGAATCATTAAGTTCTATGAAAACCATAAGTGTTGACAAGGCATTCGTAACTATGAACAGCATGATACGTTTGCCAGGAATTTACTTAACGCGATTGTGACTAGCAACCTTCACTACTCATGAATATAAGTTTATAACGATTAGGTGAAATTCACTTATATTCTAGCATCAAATTCATGCATGTAAATTAAGTATGCATTCTTAATCGACAAACATAAATAAGTCATTAATCAAGCAGTTAAGCAAATTAAATCACAACTCAGAAATCACAACTGAAGTTACCAATTCAAATTACAAATATAATCATGGCTTTGAATTAACCTCTAGCCAAACACAAATTAATTACACATATTCATAAATTAAAACAGAAATTAAAACTGAGTTTGGAGGATTAAACCGAAACGAGAGAAGTGCACAGATTTGTTTCCCGTGCAGCTTCTGTCCTCTGCGCACTAACAAAGGCAGCCAGATGCTCCTGCCGTGCCACCTGCCTTCTGGTTGGCTCTCTGCCTGCGCGCTGACGCCAGCCCTCGTCGCAGCTCCCGTAAGCTGCCTTCCCTTTATCTTCTTATTCCGCTGCTGCTAAACAGCTTCCAAATGGCAGTGGTTCACTGCTCCCTTTCTCCTAAACTGCCAATTGGCAGTTCACCATTTTTCCACTCCTTCGTCCGAGAGCACTCCTGATTGGCTGCCTTGAGGGCAGCTCACCCTCACTGTTCTCTTCCTGGTTCCACGCTTGCACCGAGGCGTGCTGCTCTCCCCGATTCTCAAGCTGCCAAGGCAGCTCTTAATTGCTGCGCAGAGATGGCAGCTTCCCCTCTCCAGCTCCTAGTTATATATTTTTTTTTTATCTTTTCTTTTTTTTTCGTGCGCTCCCGAGGAGGTCTCTGGAGCTCCCCCAGACTGTGGCCTTCTTTTTTCCTTTAAAACCTGAGCTCTCCCTCATCAATTATTCTGTTTCCATCTTCCACTCATTTTTTTATTATTTTCTTATTCTTTCCAGCTAATGGGCCACCGACTGCATGTGATGATAGCCCTTGTGTGTTTTCATCATTCCTTTCATGCACTTTCAGCTGTAATCACACACACACAACTTATATTTATAATAAATAAATATATATATAAATATATATATATATATATTTATTATTTTTCAAATGATAAGTATAATTCAACAGACAAGATAGTTTAGATGAATTAATTACTTAACACTTCACTTATTTTATTTTTATTTTCTTTTCTTGAAAAACTTATAAAACATAAAAATAACGTAAATAGCTCAAAATATAACGAACTAACTAAGAAAAGACGAGTGAATTTGATATAAAAATATGTATAAATATGGTCCGATCAAATACCCCCACACTTAGCTTTTGCTAGTCCTCGAGCAAAACAAAGAAAACAAGAACAAGTAATAACATGAAAAACATTAGCTTCCCCCTTTGACCCTCAAAGAATTTCATTCGAGAACACAAATCAGCAAGAACCATAGCTAGCACCAAACAAGCTAATTCAAGCTCATCTTCCTTATTCAAATATTAGCAGTAATCTTTAAATCATCGTTGAAGTGTAGTGTGTGAGATAGCCATGCAAATGCAATTTCAAGTTTTTATTTTTAAAAACACCATATGCAAACCAGCAACCTTCTCACGGGATAAGCACTCAATCACACATGTGTTTAGTTTTAAAGTGTTTCGCTCAAAGAAACAAATGTGAAAGATCTACCATAAGCTTGCATAAAAATCACTTCTCCACAGTCATAATTGCAAAACTTAAATCAAGAGGACTTTTATTGGATGTAATGAGGCTTAGGGATAGTGCTATTGAAACGAAAGAATAGGAAAACACAAGTTCCAAGCTACATCGCAAGCGATTCTTTTGTTGAGATTTATAAGAACTTAAGCTCTCCAACGATTCTTTTAACACCTCCAATCACACCCTCAAACTGAAACTTTAAACTTTTTATTTTATTCGTTGAATACAATCTTTCTTTTCTTTTTCTTTTCTTCTCTTTTCTCATTTTTTTTTTTATAAATACAAATATGAAATACCCCCACACTTATTCTTTTGCCAAACTCATTCCAAGTACTTCACAAACATTTCTTATAAGACAATCTCAAATTGCTCGCTTGGAAAGGGTAAGGAAACATGTTTTGAGGTATAAGGGTAGACATATCTGGTGATAAGAAATAAACGGCTCAACAAAACGGCTCAAATAGGCAATCTAATGATATCATTTTTTTTTTTTTTTTGGGAAATATGGTTATTTGGGCCATGGTGGTGAACCTAATGCCTCTATCATTTTCAAATTCATGCAATCAATGACAAATATTTCAAAAGATCGTTACGCAAGTTCTAGAGATGCATCTCACATAAGTTCATCACACATGAAAGAATAGGAGTGTATGAAAAATGCACACACTTTCAATAGGCTCAAAACCTCACATAGGATGTATATGGTCACTAAATTCACATATGAAGCTTTAAGTCATGCTTTAGTTTCACATCAACAAGGCTATGTGCATTTGGATTTTCAAAGATGATCAAACATGTACAATACTAACAAGAGAACAAGGAAATTCACATAACACATGTTAACTAAGTTCTTGATAATCATAGTTCAAATTTCATCCAGTTATATCATTGGGTCGGGAAACTAATAAAAATCTAATTTAAAACCGTAAGGAAAACAAGACAATATTTTTAGATTTTTTTAAATTTTTTCGAAAAAATTAAATAAAACAGAACTAATTAAGAAAACAAAAACAACAACATGGAAACAAATGAAACCAGTTCAAAGTCGAAGGTACAAAAATTTTCAATTTGGTCATTTTTTTCAATTTGGTCATTTTTTATCTTGATACCCCCACACTTAAACTAGACATTGTCCCCAATGTCAGAAAACAATAATATGCAAATAAAACTAAAACTAAAAAAAATAATACGAAACAAAATAAAGCAAGGGACTGAAAACTTCCCTAATTTGCAGAAAACTCAAGCGATGACCCCTAAGCGTAAATTTTGCAATCAACTTCAAGGGAGAAAATAACCAAACGTTCCTGCAAAGAAAAGAAATAAATCAGTTAAGCACGCAAGCAAAAAAAAATAGAAAAATGCAAACGAAAAATAAAAATTGAAAATAAAAGATAATGAAAAGAACTAATAGGCGATCATTGGTCGTCCTTGTTGATTTTCCACAGCTTTCTTCTTGAACAGGATGGGCCTCCTTCTGGCAAGTGCTCCTCAGCTTAGTTGAGGATGAATCAGCACGTGTCTCCACATGCTTCAAGTAGTCCGGTCTCCACGCAGGTGTGGCATCTTCTTGAACTCTTGGATCAACCCAGACTCATCTGCTCTTGGGTGCACCTCAGACTCCTCCTGCTTCGTCTGTGAGGTACTTTTGTTTTTGAAGAAGTACCTCAACACAGGTTTATTTTTGAAGTGGGCTGGGAGGGGTCTGAGATGAGTACTCGAGAGCAAGACTAGGTAAGCAATCAGGATCTCACTTTCTCCACGTTCCTCAGATGAAGGAGAGGAGAAAGCATAATATGAGATACTTTTGCTTTTAACCTTTTTAATATGAAATACTTTTGCTCTGGAAGGTTTGTTTTCTGGGGTGATCCAAGGGATGAAGAACACTGAATAACTCGAAAGCTTTCTTTGGGAAGACATTATCGGAGATGAAGAGAGGTTGAGAGGTTGAGAGGTTGAGAGGTTGAGAGGGTGTGAAGGTGTGCCTTTGCTGTGAAAGGCTAAGGTCGAACTTATAGAAATTTTCCTTCACAACCGGAACTGTTCCCTCACTATTTGTCGGCAGCCGGTGGATGGATGAACAGTGCCCGTTACGCGCTTTCTGACAACGCGTCCGTAATTTCCGCGAAGCTGACTGCGCATACGACGAGTGACGACAAATTGGAATGATGATCTTTTGAAAACCGGGGTTCAAAACCGGGTGCGGCTCGTGGTTTTCGCAACGCTCCACGCTGCACGTCATGAGTGACGACACATCCGGACAAACCGACCCACGTGATTGCTGAGTCAAGCCCAGCTTTTGAGAAAGAAAACGGCTCTTTTGAGAAAGGAGCGTCGAGCTTTTCCGAATTGCGTGAGGACGCGTCTTCATCTCTGAGGAGCGGGCGCTTCTTCATTTTCTTCTTTTTATAGAGGCGCTAATTCTGCTCCACCTCACACTTGAACTCCAAAAATTCCTCAAACACTCTCCTCTGTAAACACTCTCTTCTGCACTTCTTAATCTTTCCGATCTCTTCTTCCGCTTCAGCAATCTTAATTTTTTCAAACTCTTTTCTTCCTCAACCCCCTCTAAAAATGTCTTGCCCTTCCGACCGTCGCCTAAACTTGAATGTCGGGGAAGACGATGACTCGTCTTCTCCGAACAACATTTGGAATCCATCCTTCATATCCCCCAATGGTCCTCTTACAGTCGGGGACACAATGATGAGGAACGATATAACCGCAACGGTGGTTGCAAGAAACCTTCTTACTCCCAGAGATACTAGGTTGCTGTCTATGCGGTCAGACGAGCTGGCTGTTCAGGACTCACTGGCTCTCAGTGTCCAGTGTGCAGGCTCAGTTTCAAACATGGGCCAGCGCCTGCTTGCAAGATCTCGTCAGGTGGAGTCGCTAATGGCGGAGGTGGTCAGTCTTCGGCAAGAAGTCAGAGGACTCAGGCACGAGAACAAGGAGTTGCACATGCTCGCAACTAGCTACTCGACCAGCATGAAGAGGAAGCTGGACCAGCTGCAGGAGTCGGACGGTCGGATCCAGAGTGATCATGAAAGGTTCATGGCACTACTCCCGAGGTTTATGTTGCCTTCGTCCTCTGGAGTAGCACCAAGCGTTCCGGCTCCGGAGATTCCAACTCTGGCTCTTCGTCTTCCCGGAGCTCCGTCAACCTCTGAGGCGCCACCTAACCAAAACCAATGATTTCTATTAGTTTTTCGAATTATTGTAAATTTTTTTTTTTTTTTTTTTTTTTTTTTTTTTTTTTTTTTATATATATATTTTTTTTTTATATTTTTAAAGCTTATGTAAATATTTATATATATATATATATATATAAATATATATGTATAAATATTATTATTATAATTTAAATAAACCTTTTTTTTTTTTTAGGGTTATTTTAAGCAAATTAAAATAAGTAAAGTAAAATACGTAAATTGAAGTAACAAGACTTTGTTTATCCGCACTAAAAATAAACATTGCCCTTAATTTATTTAAACTCAAACTAAATAAAAATCAACCAAATAACAAAATAACAAAACAAAAATGAAAGCAGTAAATAGAAGGGTTTAGGAATGCAAATCTGATTGTGGGTGATTCCTAGGCTTCCCTTCTTTATTCAAGTGCATGGCTTTATCCTTGAACGGACAGTGGTACTTGAAATGATCCGGCAATGGTCTGAATTCACGAGTGGGTGCCTGAATCATAAAAATCAGATTGTTAGTAAAAAACAAAATTAAAAATGGAGAAGATGGCTTACTTTCATTCTCTGACGCAAACTCAATAACAAAAATCACGTCTTTGAATGTTTCAGGGATTTTGAACTTGGCCAAATTGCAAGTGATGATTGTGGCCGTGTGATCCACTCCAATTTCCTCCTTGATGAATTCAAGATGGTCCTCAACCACTTTTTCCTCGTTTAGAAGTTGCGGCAAGGGTTGTTCTTCCCTTGCCGTGTCTTGTGCATCCTCCTCCTCTTCGAGCAGTAGTAATTCATCCACGGGCTTATCTTCAAGCATTTGTTCTTGAATTTGTTCCATGCATTCTGCATTCTCCCCAAATTGATTGTTCCACTCGGCGAACTCCTTTGCTTGATAGAAATCCTCAATTGGTTGCCAAAATGCGTCTTGTTGAAATGGTTGAGCTTCCCTGCCCTGCTCCAAAGAATTTAGTTGCTGACTAACTTCCTTATAATAATTTGATCTATCTGAATTTGGATGTGAAGGTTGAGGGGGAGGCTGTGGTGGTTCATATGGCCATTGACAGAACTCCTCATACGGCTGCCAATATTCTCCTTGGTGAGTCTCCTTAGTTTGATCTTGTGAACCCTGCACCAAAGAGTTTAATTCATTAAGAATTTGATTATAATCTATTGACGAACCTGAGTTTGATTGAGGATATTGCATATGAGGTTGTGGTGGTTCCATAGGTTTTGAATAAAACTCCTCATATGGCTGCCAATATGCCTCATGTTGAACTTGTTGAGCTTCCCACCACATAGAGTTTGAATGATCACTCCAATCTCTTGGTGGACATTGATTGGCTTGAAATCCTTGATGTCCCCAAACATCTTCATTTGCAGAAAATTGGGGACATTGATGATTTTGATATCCTTGCCCATACGATGCACCAAATGTAGGGACACTTGGCATTGTGGCCCTTTCGGCATTCTGAGTCAACTGAGACGTGAGCTGCGCCAATTGAGCTTGAATGCAAGCAAAATCCATGACTTGCTCCAATTAAACCTAAAATCAAAGAAAGAAAAATAAATCAAATACCAAAAGTAAAACACACAAACACAAATATAAATAAAAACACAAACAAAAACACAAATATAAAAATAAACACAAACAAAAATAAAGGGATTAGCAAATTTACTAATCCCCGGCAACGGCGCCAAAATTTGACGGGATTTTAAACCGCACAAATTTAACCCTCTTTTTGACAGTTGTAGTATAGGTGTAAGTAGGGTATCGTTCTAGGCCGGGGATTAGGAGGGCTTGCTAAAACCTCTAAAATAATTTAAAAACGTAAAAATAAAGTTTAAAAACACTAAACTAAAATAAAAACACTTAACTAAAATAACTCAAAATAAAACTAACAAATAAACTAAAACAACTCAAAAGACTCAAAACGACTCAAGACTCTAGAAAATACAAACTAAGCTAAAAACTCGAAACACACTAAAAATGACTCAAAATAATGAAAACAATTTAAATTAAACACTAGGAATTTAATTGGACGGAATTTAAATTAAAAGATTAAAAATAATAAAAACTAACTAAATAATATAATATAATAATGGGGGGGTTTGGTTTGGATGAAACGTAAATTAAACTTAACTAAATTATAAAATTAACAAAAACATGAAATTAAGGTGAATGGATAGGCAACGGATTGGCTAGAGGGTTTTTCTCCACACATGACACATATGTAATCTAAATTGACCTTCAGTTGTTCTTTCAATAAATTGTAAATTTCAACACCCCAAATTAATTAGGTACGCTTAAATTAATCTTCAGATTTTCCTTAAGTTAATGGATTGGATGATTGCATACGACAACCCAAAACATTCCCCACAAGTTCCCTACATGAATTGCATAATAGAGATACAAGCGAGAATCATTAAGTTCTATGAAAACCATAAGTGTTGACAAGGCATTCGTAACTATGAACAGCATGATACGTTTGCCAGGAATTTACTTAACGCGATTGTGACTAGCAACCTTCACTACTCATGAATATAAGTTTATAACGATTAGGTGAAATTCACTTATATTCTAGCATCAAATTCATGCATGTAAATTAAGTATGCATTCTTAATCGACAAACATAAATAAGTCATTAATCAAGCAGTTAAGCAAATTAAATCACAACTCAGAAATCACAACTGAAGTTACCAATTCAAATTACAAATATAATCATGGCTTTGAATTAACCTCTAGCCAAACACAAATTAATTACACATATTCATAAATTAAAACAGAAATTAAAACTGAGTTTGGAGGATTAAACCGAAACGAGAGAAGTGCACAGATTTGTTTCCCGTGCAGCTTCTGTCCCAAAATTTGACGGGGATTTTAAACCGCACAAATTTAACCCTCTTTTTGACAGTTGTAGTATAGGTGTAAGTAGGGTATCGTTCTAGGCCGGGGATTAGGAGGGCTTGCTAAAACCTCTAAAATAATTTAAAAACGTAAAAATAAAGTTTAAAAACACTAAACTAAAATAAAAACACTTAACTAAAATAACTCAAAATAAAACTAACAAATAAACTAAAACAACTCAAAAGACTCAAAACGACTCAAGACTCTAGAAAATACAAACTAAGCTAAAAACTCGAAACACACTAAAAATGACTCAAAATAATGAAAACAATTTAAATTAAACACTAGGAATTTAATTGGACGGAATTTAAATTAAAAGATTAAAAATAATAAAAACTAACTAAATAATATAATATAATAATGGGGGGGGTTTGGTTTGGATGAAACGTAAATTAAACTTAACTAAATTATAAAATTAACAAAAACATGAAATTAAGGTGAATGGATAGGCAACGGATTGGCTAGAGGGTTTTTCTCCACACATGACACATATGTAATCTAAATTGACCTTCAGTTGTTCTTTCAATAAATTGTAAATTTCAACACCCCAAATTAATTAGGTACGCTTAAATTAATCTTCAGATTTTCCTTAAGTTAATGGATTGGATGATTGCATACGACAACCCAAAACATTCCCCACAAGTTCCCTACATGAATTGCATAATAGAGATACAAGCGAGAATCATTAAGTTCTATGAAAACCATAAGTGTTGACAAGGCATTCGTAACTATGAACAGCATGATACGTTTGCCAGGAATTTACTTAACGCGATTGTGACTAGCAACCTTCACTACTCATGAATATAAGTTTATAACGATTAGGTGAAATTCACTTATATTCTAGCATCAAATTCATGCATGTAAATTAAGTATGCATTCTTAATCGACAAACATAAATAAGTCATTAATCAAGCAGTTAAGCAAATTAAATCACAACTCAGAAATCACAACTGAAGTTACCAATTCAAATTACAAATATAATCATGGCTTTGAATTAACCTCTAGCCAAACACAAATTAATTACACATATTCATAAATTAAAACAGAAATTAAAACTGAGTTTGGAGGATTAAACCGAAACGAGAGAAGTGCACAGATTTGTTTCCCGTGCAGCTTCTGTCCTCTGCGCACTAACAAAGGCAGCCAGATGCTCCTGCCGTGCCACCTGCCTTCTGGTTGGCTCTCTGCCTGCGCGCTGACGCCAGCCCTCGTCGCAGCTCCCGTAAGCTGCCTTCCCTTTATCTTCTTATTCCGCTGCTGCTAAACAGCTTCCAAATGGCAGTGGTTCACTGCTCCCTTTCTCCTAAACTGCCAATTGGCAGTTCACCATTTTTCCACTCCTTCGTCCGAGAGCACTCCTGATTGGCTGCCTTGAGGGCAGCTCACCCTCACTGTTCTCTTCCTGGTTCCACGCTTGCACCGAGGCGTGCTGCTCTCCCCGATTCTCAAGCTGCCAAGGCAGCTCTTAATTGCTGCGCAGAGATGGCAGCTTCCCCTCTCCAGCTCCTAGTTATATATTTTTTTTTTATCTTTTCTTTTTTTTTCGTGCGCTCCCGAGGAGGTCTCTGGAGCTCCCCCAGACTCTGGCCTTCTTTTTTCCTTTAAAACCTGAGCTCTCCCTCATCAATTATTCTGTTTCCATCTTCCACTCATTTTTTTATTATTTTCTTATTCTTTCCAGCTAATGGGCCACCGACTGCATGTGATGATAGCCCTTGTGTGTTTTCATCATTCCTTTCATGCACTTTCAGCTGTAATCACACACACACAACTTATATTTATAATAAATAAATATATATATAAATATATATATATATATTTATTATTTTTCAAATGATAAGTATAATTCAACAGACAAGATAGTTTAGATGAATTAATTACTTAACACTTCACTTATTTTATTTTTATTTTCTTTTCTTGAAAAACTTATAAAACATAAAAATAACGTAAATAGCTCAAAATATAACGAACTAACTAAGAAAAGACGAGTGAATTTGATATAAAAATATGTATAAATATGGTCCGATCAATACACTTGTATATAAACCAATTTTTAGTTGTTCTTTCGATAACTTATGAAACTCAACACTCCAAGTTAATTAGGTCCGCTTAAATTAACCTTCAGATTTCCCTAGAATCATTGAATTGGATGAATATGCATCGCAACCAAATCATTCCTAACAAGTTCTTTATATGAACAGCATGATAAAGACACAAGTTAGAATCATTACGTTTGTTGGAAATCATAAGCATCGACAAGGCATTTGTAACTATGAAAAGCATGATACTCCTGCCAGGAATTCACTTAACACGATTGTGGATAGCAACCTTCACTACTCTTGAATATAAGTTCATAACGATTAGGTGAAATTCCCTTATATTCTAGCATCAAACTTATGCATGAAAACTAAGCGTGCACTCTTAATCAACATACATAAATAAGTTATCAATCAAATAGTTAAGCGAATTGAAATCACAAATTATTAAATCACAACCAAAAGTAATTAATTCATAATGCAAATGTAATCATGGCTTTGAATCCCCCCTAGCAAAGAGGGGGGGTTTAGTTCCTCATAATCATAAAACAAAGGTAAATAGATTTATACATTGAACATAAAAGAAAGAAAGCACCTAAACGCTCCAACGATCCTCGTTGAGTGACAAGCACGTCCAAGCACTTTCCTTTCCTTCCTTTGATATGGCACAAGGAGTGGATGTGGTTTGAAGGTTTGGTTGTATGGAGGAGTGGATAGGGGGATGTATGGTGGTGTTTAGGATGGTTAAGGGGGGGTGGCACGGCTAGGATAGTTTATGGGCAGATTTTGTGGAGGAAAGAAAGGGTTTTGGCTAGGATAGTTTAGGGTGTGTGAAGATGGAATTGTTGTGTGAATTGGTGAGTCTAAGCCTTGCTAGAAGGCTTATTTATAGGTGCACAAAGGTAAGGAGCCACTCAAGTGATTTTAATAAACAAATAAAAAGCAAGAATTATTCATCAAAAACAGCTAGCAACACATGCTTCATTGCAGAAATTTCATGTGGAAACAACTTGCATTCATCCTCCTTGGTCCATGCCTTGGATTCCCCTTGGTCTTCTCATGATGAATCAGCTAGAACACTTGCAAAACAGCTAGCACACTTGTATTTCATGATTAAACAAGCTAGCACACTTGCAAAACATAATCATTCTTCCAAGCCGTGGGTCATCCATGCCATGTGCTCTCTTGACCTTCCCTTACTAAAATGCCCATAACTTCTTCTAGAAACATGATCTTAACAATCCGCAAAATGCTCCAGAAAATAGACATCTGTAGCTTTCCAAGCATATAAGGCTCATTCTCTAGTTCATTTTGGGCCGTTCGCAAATTGCTTCCAAAATGGGCTGATCCGCACAGGCAGTTTTGACCCATGTGCTCTCTTGACCTTCCCTTACTAAAATGCTCATAACTTCTTCTAGAAAAATGATCTTAACAATCCGCGAAATGCTCCAGAAAATAGACATCTGTAGCTTTCCAAGCATATAAGGCTCGTTCTCTAGTTCATTTTGGGCCGTTCGCAAATTGCTTCCAAAATGGGCTGATCTGCACAGGCAGTTTTGACGAATTTGTTACATAAAATCTCACTTGTGCTATTTTTCTTTTATTTGCTTGACAAATCATATAAAACACAAAATCAAAGTAAATAGCTCAAAAATATAAGGAACTAACTAAGAAAAGACGAGAGAATTTGATGTAAAATATATATAAATATGAGCTTATCAAATACCCCCACACTTAGCTTTTGCTAGTCCTCGAGCAAAACAAAGAAAACAAAAAGAAACAAAACACAATCTAAACCTTCCAACGTTACCTCAGGGATTTCTAATGCACATGTTAAAAATCATTACTTGCACAGATTTTGGTCATCAATATCCTTAAGCATACACTTAACCACAGTCACCATTTACTAGTTCTCTTTTAATCATTTAAAACATCATTTTGAATGTAATAACATGCTTTAGAGAATTCCCTCAATTCCTTACTAGATATGCACTCATTTTTCACTCAGATTTTCAAACTACATTCCCTACACTAGGTATATGTGAGAAGATTGATATACACATGAAAACTAAAACTCACATATTTTAACAAAGAAAGCTCTTTTCTGGAGTTATAAGTGAATATATGAATATGATCTCATGAAAGGAATGCTACTACTTAGATGCAAGAACTAGTGACACCATATGTTCATACCAATCCCAAACTCCACATATTGAACACATAACACTCAAGATAGAAGTGTAAGGGTTGTAACGGGGCTAAGGGTGATAGGTTACAACGAACAGATATGGAAAACAAGGGTTCTTAAAAACATAGTGAGCAATAGCAATGAAATCAACTTAGAATTCACTTTTGAATGCAAACTCAAATTTGAACACAAGGGGGGATTCATGCAACACTTAGGGTCAAATTCAAACTTTTGGACCCTTTTCTTCAACAATCAACACTTTCAAACTC
Organism: Crataegus laevigata; assembly: GCA_963580275.1. NCBI lineage: Eukaryota > Viridiplantae > Streptophyta > Magnoliopsida > Rosales > Rosaceae > Crataegus > Crataegus laevigata. The sequence continues at coordinate 20,955,262 of OY756952.1, forward strand.
ATTCTTTCTTCTTTTCTTTTTTTTTTTTTTTTTTTTTTTAAACGTACAAATGAGCTCAAAAATAACCATTCCCTCCCCCACACTTATTTTCTTGCATAATGTAACTCAAAAGGAATTAATTTTAAGTTATGCTCACTATATTTTAAGAACAAGGGGTGGACTGTCCTAAACTAGGATAGGTGAGGTTAATGTAGTTAACAACAAAACATAAGCCATAAGGGAAGTAAGGCTATTTGGCTATGGTGGCAACTACACAACTTCATCTTGATCGTGTGTTATGCAATTCAATATCATGCTTTGAATGAAACGGATATAAGTTCTAGCATTTAGTTCTATCATGATACGCATGCATTCTAAGTAGCAACCAAGCAAAGAATAATGAGATCATGCAACGACTTAAGAACACAAGAAATCACAGATTATAACTCTCCAAAAGAAGTAAAGGCTCAAGTCTCACAAGGATGTAGCGTTAGTTGAGTTTTTTCCTTCAAGCATGTTACAAAAACTGATTTTAACCACTTATAATCAAATATGAGTTCATAAACATCAACTACAACTAAGCATAAGCCAAGAACATATCAAACTTCAATCCATGCTTGTAACTTTCTTTAATAGTTATGCGATTCAAAACCAATTCCTCATCATTGTGTTGGAAGGTACCTACGACACAAACACACCAAAACAACTCAAAAACAACTCTTTTTGGTATTTTCCAAACTTATTTTCAAATTTTTATGAGTTTTTCGGATTTTTAAGCCACAACACACTAAAACACTTCAAAACACACTAAAAACACTTAAAAACAGTGAGAAACAACATTGGAAGTGATAGGTGAATAAAACCCACGAAAATCATGCAAAAAAAGATTGTTTACCCCCCCACACTTGAATCAAACATTGTCCTCAATGTTTTAAATAGAAACTCAAACCAAATAAAACAAACTAAACATAGAAGAATAGAAACAACAAAGAGAAAGAGTTAGGAACGCAAATCTGGAATTGGAGTGATTCCTAGATCTTCCTTTGTTGAATGCATGGGTTGCCTCCCACGAAGCGCTTTCTTTTACGTCTTGCAGCCGGACGACGAACGTCAATTACTCCCCATTGGAGCCCACGGGTTGGAGAGGAATGTCCTCCACAACCTGCCCCTCGAACTTCTCATGTGTTGGGTCAATGTATGGCAATGGATAATGATGCTCCCAAATTGGAGCATTGAACTTCCCAAAGTTAATAAAAACACTCCCACTATCACGGGTTTGATTTGGTACCTGCACCAAAGGAAGTAGCAACCTATCAATTGAATTAGAAATTGAATTAAGAGGAGGAAACTTACCCATATGTTGCAATGGAGACTCAAAAATCGTTGCTTGCTCAACAACTCCAGAAATGGTGCTTTCGGCCAGATTGGGTGCTTGGAGTGTAATGGCTTGCTCTTTGTGCTCCACCCCAATTCCTTCTTCAATGGTGGGTCTAGATGTATGTTCCTGCCTTATATTCTCATTCACATGAATAGCAAAACAAGAACGAACCTCATTAGAACACTTAACAAGTTCAGAAACTTTAAAATGAATCACATCACCATCAAATTCCATAGTTAATGCTCCCTTTGCCACATCAATCTTGGTGGATGCTGTTTTCATGAATGGTCGCCCAAGTAGGATTGGCAATGGGGATGAATGAGGTGATTCTTCCATGTCAAGCACATAAAAATCCGCGGGGAAAATCAAGTGATCTACCTGCACTAAAACATTCTCCAAAACACCTTTCGGATATGCATTAGATCGATCAGCTAATTCAATAATCACACCATCATTTTTCAATTCCCCCAAGTTCATAGATGCATAACCGGAATAAGGCATGACATTTATTGATGCACCTAGATCTAACATGGCATATTTAAAGCGAGTATTTCCAATTACACAAGGAATCGTAAAACTGCCCGGATCTTTGCATTTAGGGGGCATTTTACGTTGCAAGATTGCGGAGACATTTTCACTTACCATAACCACTTCTTTCTCTTGAATTTTCTTCTTTGTTGTACACAACTTCTTCAAAAACTTGGCACACTTCGGAATTTGCTTGATTGCATCAAGGAGTGGAATGTTCACTTGCACTTTCCGAAATATTTCTAGAATGTCTTTTTCATCCTCCTCCCTCTTTTGTTGCATGAATCTGCCAGGGAATGGGACATTTGGAGGAATAATATTAGTATGAACTGAATTGGACATGTTCTTACCTTTGTTGGACATATTAGGAGCCTCTTCAATCAACAACTTTTCATGCTCTTCGGAACTTGATTTGGATGGTTTTGGGTCTGATCCAACCTCCTTGCCACTTCTTAATGTGATTGCTTTGACAGTCTCAAAGCCACCTTTGGGATTGATCACCGTGGTGCTTGGTAACTTACCATTCTCACGGATTTGTCCCAAAAACTCGGCCATTTGGCCCATTTGCCTCTTGAGCTCATTAACCTCCTTCGCTTGATTCTGCATTCCCTGTGCCATTGTGGTTAATAATTGATATGCTTTATCATCATTCATAGACATACCTGAGTTGGTTTGGGATGATTGTGCTTGAGGAGGTGGTTGAGGTGCCATTGGCCTTGGAAAGAAACCCGGAGGTTGTCGGAATCCACTTTGTTGGGCAGGTTGTTGTGCGTCTCTCCATATGAAATTGGGGTGATCACGCCATCCTGGATTGTATGTATTAGAGAAAGGATCACCCATTGGTTGGTTTTGATTCCCATAACCCACGGCATGGGCAGATTCCCATCCTCCATTTTCAATTAATTGAGGGCATTGATCAGATTGGTGTCCTTGAATGGAGCATACACCACAGATTGTAGTTCCTTGCGGTTTGGGGCCTTCAACAAACTGTGACAACATGGACGTAAGGTTAGCCATTTGGGATTGTAACTCAGAAATAGAACTTACCTCATTGACATGATGTGGCCGTGGGGTCTCTATCTGCCCAACACCTTCATATTGTTGTGCGTTGAGTGCTCGATTAGCAATGAGAATTTTGGCATCCATGGGTGTCTTATCCACCAAAGCTCCTCCCGCGGATGCATCCAACATTTGCCGTTCAATTGGTAAGAGCCCTTCGTAGAAATATTGAAGAAGAAGCTCCTCCTTCAATTGGTGATGTGGACATGAAGCAACAAGGGTTTTAAAACGTTCATAATAAGTTGGAAAAGATTCACCTTGGTTTTGCTGAATTCCACTAATTTTCTTGCGAAGAAGAATGACTCGTGATGTTGGAAAGAACTTCTCTAAGAAAGCTCGCTTCATACTCTCCCATGATGTGACAGTTCCGGGAGCCAACTCGTACAACCAATCCTTGGCCTTTTCCAACAAAGAAAAAGGAAAAGCCTTCATCTTCAATATGTTGCTATCCACGTTCACCGGTGTCATACTTGAGCATACTACTTCAAACTCCTTCAAATGCTTATTGGGGTCCTCCATTGATAACCCATGGAACTTGGGTATGTGATGTAGCAAACTGGACTTCAACTCAAATTCATCGGTCTTCTCAGGGGCTGCCCTAGGGTATTGGATGCATAGGGGTGCGGTGTTGTCCAATCCCGAAGCTGAGAGCTCCTTGATTGTTCGGTTATCCGCCGCCATGACTTGTGGTTGCTCAACTCCTTGAGCCTTGGGCTCCTTTTCCTCTTCTACTTTGTTTTCCTCAAGCTCAGGTTCAAGATTGGATGGTTGAGCTTCTTGTTGTTTCTTTGTCCTTCTCAAAGTTCGCTCAAAGTCATTGTCAAAGTCAGAGATATGCTTTTGAACCGGATGAGAACTTCGAGTCATACACTAGTACCTAAGAAGCAAGAAGAATAAAGCAAAGTTACTATCTAAATTAAAACATAAAAAATAAAAAAAATAAAAAAGAAATAAGGGATTAGCAAAGTTGCTAATCCCCGGCAACGGCGCCAAAATTTGATGCGATAAATAAACTAACACACAAATTAAACCCTCTTGTTGTCAGATGTAGTATATATGCAAGTAGGGATCGTTCTAAACCGGGGATTAGGAGGGATTGCTAATCTATATAAAATGAACTTAGAAAACACTAAATAAAACTTTAAAAACACAAATCTAAAATCAAAACATATAACTAGATTTAAATGATTCCAAATAAACTAGAATAACTTAAAATAAAATTAATAAATAAACTAAAACAAAATCACGAATGAATTTAAAAGATTCAAGCTATGAAAATTAACCAACTCTATACTAAATTAACTCAAAGAACTCAAAAGAAATCAAATAAGGTAGATTCAAATCAAAAGACAAAAATTTAAAAAGGGGGATGTGATCTTGATGAGAATAACTTGAAAATAAACAAATTGAAAACTAGATAGAATTAAGCACAAAATATGGTTGTGTGAATGGATGATGGATTAGCTAGAGGGGTTTCCTCCACACATGATACACTTGTATATAAACCAATTTTTAGTTGTTCTTTCGATAACTTATGAAACTCAACACTCCAAGTTAATTAGGTCCGCTTAAATTAACCTTCAGATTTCCCTAGAATCATTGAATTGGATGAATATGCATCGCAACCAAATCATTCCTAACAAGTTCTTTATATGAACAGCATGATAAAGACACAAGTTAGAATCATTACGTTTGTTGGAAATCATAAGCATCGACAAGGCATTTGTAACTATGAAAAGCATGATACTCCTGCCAGGAATTCACTTAACACGATTGTGGATAGCAACCTTCACTACTCTTGAATATAAGTTCATAACGATTAGGTGAAATTCCCTTATATTCTAGCATCAAACTTATGCATGAAAACTAAGCGTGCACTCTTAATCAACATACATAAATAAGTTATCAATCAAATAGTTAAGCGAATTGAAATCACAAATTATTAAATCACAACCAAAAGTAATTAATTCATAATGCAAATGTAATCATGGCTTTGAATCCCCCCTAGCAAAGAGGGGGGGTTTAGTTCCTCATAATCATAAAACAAAGGTAAATAGATTTATACATTGAACATAAAAGAAAGAAAGCACCTAAACGCTCCAACGATCCTCGTTGAGTGACAAGCACGTCCAAGCACTTTCCTTTCCTTCCTTTGATATGGCACAAGGAGTGGATGTGGTTTGAAGGTTTGGTTGTATGGAGGAGTGGATAGGGGGATGTATGGTGGTGTTTAGGATGGTTAAGGGGGGGTGGCACGGCTAGGATAGTTTATGGGCAGATTTTGTGGAGGAAAGAAAGGGTTTTGGCTAGGATAGTTTAGGGTGTGTGAAGATGGAATTGTTGTGTGAATTGGTGAGTCTAAGCCTTGCTAGAAGGCTTATTTATAGGTGCACAAAGGTAAGGAGCCACTCAAGTGATTTTAATAAACAAATAAAAAGCAAGAATTATTCATCAAAAACAGCTAGCAACACATGCTTCATTGCAGAAATTTCATGTGGAAACAACTTGCATTCATCCTCCTTGGTCCATGCCTTGGATTCCCCTTGGTCTTCTCATGATGAATCAGCTAGAACACTTGCAAAACAGCTAGCACACTTGTATTTCATGATTAAACAAGCTAGCACACTTGCAAAACATAATCATTCTTCCAAGCCGTGGGTCATCCATGCCATGTGCTCTCTTGACCTTCCCTTACTAAAATGCCCATAACTTCTTCTAGAAACATGATCTTAACAATCCGCAAAATGCTCCAGAAAATAGACATCTGTAGCTTTCCAAGCATATAAGGCTCATTCTCTAGTTCATTTTGGGCCGTTCGCAAATTGCTTCCAAAATGGGCTGATCCGCACAGGCAGTTTTGACCCATGTGCTCTCTTGACCTTCCCTTACTAAAATGCTCATAACTTCTTCTAGAAAAATGATCTTAACAATCCGCGAAATGCTCCAGAAATTAGACATCTGTAGCTTTCCAAGCATATAAGGCTCGTTCTCTAGTTCATTTTGGGCCGTTCGCAAATTGCTTCCAAAATGGGCTGATCTGCACAGGCAGTTTTGACGAATTTGTTACATAAAATCTCACTTGTGCTATTTTTCTTTTATTTGCTTGACAAATCATATAAAACACAAAATCAAAGTAAATAGCTCAAAAATATAAGGAACTAACTAAGAAAAGACGAGAGAATTTGATGTAAAATATATATAAATATGAGCTTATCAAAGCATTGAGTGTGCTTTCGATGGGCAGCGAGCAACGTGGAAAGCCTCGGAAGAAATCAAAAGGGAGGAATAATAGCAGAAAATAATGATGAAATCCATGAGGGCCATTTTTGCCAAGCGGGGCAAGACAGGCAGGAGAAAGAGAAACGGTGGGATCTGGCAGATTGAGAGGAAAGAAATAAAGGGGGCGCCCATCAGGCCTTCAAGGGGGGAGAAAAAAAAGAAGCCTCTGTGAGGCGTGGAAGGGGGGAGTGATCGGACCATATTTATACATATTTTTATATCAAATTCACTCGTCTTTTCTTAGTTAGTTCGTTATATTTTGAGCTATTTACGTTATTTTTATGTTTTATAAATGTTTCAAGAAAAGAAAATAAAAATAGAATAAGTGAAGTGTTAAGTAATATTTTCGTCTAAACTTTCTTACTTGTTGAATAAAACTTATTATTTGGAAAATAATATATTTATAATATATTTATATATATTTATATATATATATATATTTATTTATTTATATATAATTTTATATATTAATTTATGTGTTTGTGTGTTATAGCTGGCAATAATGAGAAGCCTCAGTGGAAGTTATGATGAAAGGCACGGACAGGAGTGGAAAGATGAGGAGGGCAACACATGCTTCAGCCTGGAGATGAGGGGGAGCATCATTAGGAGAGCCGGGGAGAATTATTAAGAAAGAAAGGGAGCCAATTAAAAGGCTTAGGCCTGAGCTCACGGAAACAGGAGGGAGAGCACTGGGGGAGCTCCTCGGAGCTAAAAGAAAACAGAAAAGAAGGGCCATCGGGAGAGAAGGCAGCTCTCGGTGCTAGCTGCTGTGAAAGAGCAACCAGGAGCTGCGCCAGGAACCACAGGCGGAGAAGACTGGGCTGCGCCTAGGGGAGCTCAGAGAGTGCAGCAAGAAGACAGGGATCTCTCGGTGGGGGAAGTAGCAGTCGACGGAGGAGCTGCCAGGTTTGGCAGCGTGCGAGAGGAAGAAAAGAAGTGGCATCTGCCTCTTCAGACAGGCGGTTGGGAAGTCAAAAGAAGCAGCTGGCAGCTGCAGCGAGAGAACAAAGGGCAGCTGGAAGGACAGAACGGAAAGCAGCCAAACAAAGGCTGCGGGAGGCAGTTTTGAAGGACAGTGCACAGATGCAAAAATATGCACCGAGAGCTACCAGACCACGGGGACACAGAGAGGAGCACTCTCTCCTAATTTGGTTTAATCCTCCGAACTTATGTTTTATTTTATGCTATAATTTATAAATAATGTTTAATTAATTTGTTTTGGCTAGAGGTTAATTTGAAACCATGATTATATTTGTAATTTAATTTGATACCTTCAGTTGTGATTTCTGAGTTGTGATTTAATTTGCTTAACTGTTTGATTAATAACTTATTTATGTTTGTCGATTAAGAATGCAAACTTAATTTACATGCATGAATTTGATGCTAGAATATAAGTGAATTTCACCTAATCGTTATGAACTTATATTCATGAGTAGTGAAGGTTGCTAGTCACAATCGCGTTAAGTAAATTCCTGGCAAACGTATCATGCTGTTCATAGTTACGAATGCCTTGTCAACACTTATGATTTTCTGAGAACATAATGATCTTTAATCGTATCTCTATTGTGCTTTTCACGTAGGGAACTTTTGGGGAATAATTTGAGTTGTTGTATGCTGTTCATCCAATTCAATAACATAAGGAAAATCTGAAGGTTAATTTAAGCGTACCTAATTAATTTGGGGTGTTGAGATTAACAACTTATTGAAAGAACAACTGAAGGTCAATTTAGATTGCTTATGTGTCATGTGTGGAAAAAAACCCTCTAGCCAATCCGTCGTCTATCCGTTCACTTTTATTTTATGTTTTTGTCAATTTTATAATTTAGTTAAGTTTAATTTACGTTTTATCCAAATCAATCCCCCCATTATTATAATATTATTATTTAGTTACTTTTTATTATTTGTAATCTTTTAATTTTAATTTCCTTTCATTTCAATTCCTAGTTTTTATTTTAAATTGTTTTTATTATTTTGAGTCATTTTAAGTGTGTTTCGAATTTTTAGCCTAGTTTTGTATTTTTAAGTCTTTTGATTTATTTTAGTTTATTTGTTAGTTCTATTTTAAGTTTTTCTAGTTAAGTGTTTTTATTTTAGTTTAGTATTTTAAATTTTGTTTTTACGTTTTTAATTTAATTTTAGAGTGATTAGCAATCCCTCCTAATCCCCGGTCCAGAACGATACTCTACTTATACCTATACTACGATTGTCAAAAAGAGGGTTTAATTTGTGTCGAGTTAATTCTCGCATTAAATTTTGGCGCCGTTGCCGGGGATTAGCAACTTTGCTAATCCTTTATTTTTGTTTGTGTTTATTTTTATATTTGTGTTTTTGTTGTGTTTTAGTTTATATTTGTGTTTATGTATTGTACTTTTGGTATTTGATTTATTTTTCTTTCTTTGATTTTAGGTAAAAATGGATGAAGATATGGCAACCATTCAAGCTCAATTGGCGCAGCTCACTGCTCAATTGACACATAATGCCGAACGGACCTCAATGCCAAGTGTCCCTACACTTGATGTGCCCTATGGGCAAGGATATCAAGGCTATGATCAACCAAGCGGCAACTTGTATTCCAACGTTCGCAATTTGGATTGGAGTGATCATTCAAACTCTATGTGGTGGGAAGCTCAACAAGTTCAACATGAAGCATATTGGCAGCCATATGAGGAGTTCCATTCAAGACCTATGCAGCCACCACAACCTCATATGCAATATGCTCAATCAAACTCAGGTTCGTCAATAGATTATGATCAAATCCTTAATGAATTAAACTCTTTGGTGCAGGGGTCACAAAATCAAGCTAAGGAGACTCACCAAGGAGAATATTGGCAGCCGTATGATGAGTTCTATACAACACCACCACAACCTCCATCACAATCTGCCCAATTCAATTCAGGTACATCTGCAGATAATGATAATATTATTCAATTACTCATCTCTTTGAACCAGGAAGTAGAAAATCAAACCAAGGAGATGGGAGAATTGAATAATCAAATGGGGCAGATTGTGGAAGTCAAGGCACAAATTCAAGAGCAACGTGAACTCTGCAACGCCACATTTGCAAATTCAAAGGGAGAAGTGGAAATCGATGAAGCCACCACTGTGGAAGGAGAGATGGATGAATTGCAGCTGCAAGAAGAAGATGAGGAGGACGACTTGGGCAGTTTAGAAGAATTTTTGTCTCAAACCCCTGAAGTCCCTATGTTGTCCAACTTCGGTAATGATGTTCCAATTGAAATTCATTCTAACATTATTCCATTAAATGTCCCTTTTCCTTGCAGGTTTGTAATTCCAAATAACGAAGAAAGTGAAAAGGACATTGTGGAAGCTCTTCCAAAAGCCCAAGAAATTGAGTTTGATGACATGGGACAGGCCACAACCATCATAGTAAACTTGGCCCAGTTCAAAATCCCGAAAATATCCAAAGGCGTAGTTTTTGTCATTGATTTTGAGTCGGAGAAAGATAGCAAGCCATCTTCTCCAATTTTTATTTTTATTTTATTTTATACTAACATGTTTCTAATTTTAATGATTTAGGCACCCACCCGAGAATTTAAACCACTGCCGAATCATTTCAAATATCACCTCCCATTGAAAGATAAATTCCATGCTTTGGAGCCGAGGGGAGGTTAAGGAAAGAATCGTCTGGCTAAAGACGTTAAATCAAGCGCTTCTTGGGAGGCAACCCAAGCAACCAGATTTGCATTTCTTAACCTTCTTCTTTATTGCTTTTACTTTCATTTTGTTTTGCTTAGTTAATTTTGTTATTTGGTTGATTTTTATTTAGTTTGAGTTTAAATAAATTAAGGGCAATGTTTATTTTTAGTGCGGATAAACAAAGTCTTTTTACTTCAATTTACATATTTTAATTTACATATTTTATTTTGCTTAAAATAAACCAAAAAAAAAAAAATATTAATAATTATAATAATAATATTAGTAATATTTATATTTATATATTTATATATTTATTTATTTAAATAAACTTAAAAAAAAAAATTTACAATAATTCGAAAAACTAATAGAATTCATTGGTCATTGGTCATTGGGCAGGTGGTGCCTGAGAAGTCGACGGAGCTCCGGGAAGACGAAGAGCCAGAGTTGGAATCTCCGGAGGCGGAACGCTTGGTGCAACTCCCGAGGACGAAGGCAACATAAACCTCGGGAGTAGCGCCATGAACCTATCATGATCGCTCTGAATCCGACCGTCCGACTCCTGCAGCTGGTCCAGCTTCCTCTTCATGCTGGTCGAGTAACTAGTTGCAAGCATGTGCAACTCCTTGTTCTCGTGCCTGAGTCCTCTGACTTCTTGCCGAAGACTGGCCACCTCCGCCATCAGCGACTCCACCTGACGAGTTCGGGCAAGCAGGCGCTGGCCCATGTTCGAAACTGAGCCTGCACTCTGGACGCTGAGGGCAAGGGATTCCTGAACGGCCAGCTCGTCCGACCGCCTAGATAGCATCCTATTGTCCCTTGGAGTGAGCAGATTTCTGGCAATCACCGTAGCGGTGATTTCATTCCTCATCATTGTGTCCCCGACTGTAAGAGGACCATTGGGGGATATAAAGGACGGATTCCAAATGTTGTTCGGAGAAGACGAGTCATCGTCTTCCCCGACATTCAAGTTTAGGCGACGGTCGGAAGGGCAAGACATTTTTAGAGGGGGTTGAGGAAGAAAAGAGAGCGGAAAGATTAAGAGTGCAGAAGTGCAAGAAGAGTTCGGAAGGATTATGAGTGTTTACAGAAGGGAGTATTTTCAGAAGGGAGTATTTTTAGAAGGAAGTGTTTGAGGGAGTTCAAGTGTGAGGTGGAGCAGAATTAGCGCCTCTATAAAAAGAAGCAAATCAAAGAGGCGCCCGCTCCTCAGAGAAAAGAGGCGCCCGCTCCTCAGAGATCAAAGCTGGACGTTCCTTTCTCGAGAGCCGTTTCCTTTCTCAAAAGTCGGAATTGCTCAGAATTCACGTGGCATCACGAGGGCTCAGCTTTTCCAGTTTGTCGTGACTCATCACGTGCAGCGTGGAGCGTTGCGAAAACCATGAGCCGCACCCGGTTTTGAACCCCGGTTTTCAAAAGATCATCATTCCAATTTGTCGTCACTCGTCGCCTGCACCGTCAGCCCTGCGGAATTTACGGACGCTTTGTCAAAAAGCGCGTAACGGGCACTGTTCATCCATTCACCGGCTGCCGACAAATAGTGAAGGAATAGTTCCGGTTGTGAAGCCAAATTTCTATAAGTTCGACTTTCGCCTTCCACAGCAAAGGCACACCTTCACACCCTCTCCACCTCTCAACCTCTCTTCCTCTCTTCATCTCCGATAATGTCTTCCCAAAGAAAGCTTTTGAGTTATTCAGTGTTCTTCATCCCTTGGATCACCCCAGAAAACAAACCTTCTAGAGCAAAAGTATTTCATATTAAAAAGGTTAAAAGCAAAAGTATCTCATATTATGCTTTCTCCTCTCCTTCATCTGAGGAACGTGGAGAAAGTGAGATCCTGATTGCTTACCTAGTCTTGCTCTCGAGTACTCATCTCAGACCCCTCCCAGCCCACTTCAAAAATAAAACTGTGTTGAGGTACTTCTTCAAAAACAAAAGTACCTCACAGACGAAGCAGGAGGAGTCTGAGGTGCACCCAAGAGCAGATGAGTCTGGGTTGATCCAAGAGTTCAAGAAGATGCCACACCTGCGTGGAGACCGGACTACTTGAAGCATGTGGAGACAACGTGCTGATTCATCCTCAACTAAGCTGAGGATCACTTGCAGAAGGAGGCCCATCCAGTTCAAGATGAAAGCTGTGGAAAATCAACAGTCATAACCAATGATCGCCTATTAGTTCTTTTCGTTATCTTTTATTATCATTTTCAATTTTCGTTTACTTTATTTCTATTTTTTTCTTGTGTGCTTAACTGTTTATTTCTTTTCTTTGCAGGAACTTTCGGTTATTTCCACCCTTGAAGTTGATTGCAGAATTTAAGTGTGGGGGTCATCGCTTGAGTTTTCTGCAAATTAGGGAAGTTTTCAGTCCTTTGCTTTATTTTGTTTCGTATTATTTATTCATTTTATTTTTATTTGCATATTTTTGTTTTATGACATTGGGGACAATGTCTAGTTTAAGTGTGGGGGTATCAAGTATAAAAAAAATGACCAAATTGAAAATTTTTGTACCTTCGACTTTGAACTGGTTTCATTTGTTTCCATGTTATTGCTTTTTGTTTTCTTAATTAGCTTTGTGTTTTACTTAATTTTTTTCGGAGTTTTGTGTTTTATTTAATTTTTCTCGAAAAATTTAAAAAATCCAAAAATATTGTTTTATTTTCCTTATTGTTTTGTATTAGATTTTTATTAGTTTCCCGACCCAATGATATAACTGGATGAAATTTGAACCATGATTATCAAGAACTTAGTTAACATGTGTTTTATGAAATTCCTTGTTCTCTTGTTAGTATTGTACATGTTTGATCATCTTTGAAAAACCAAATGCACATAGCCTTGTTGATGTGAAACTAAAGCATGATTTAAAGCTTTATATGTGAATTTAGTGACCGTATACATCCTATGTGAGGTTTTGAGCCTATTGAAAGTGTGTGCATTTTTCATACACTCCTATTCTTTCATGTGTGATGAACTTATGTGAGATGCATCTCTAGAACTTGCGTAACGATCTTTCGAAATATTTGTCATTGATTGCATGAACTTGAAAATGATAGAGGCATTAGGTTCACCACCATGGCCCAAATAACCATATTTTCCAAAGAAAAAAAAAATGATATCATTAGATTGCCAATTTGAGCCGTATATGTGAGCCTTTTATTTCTTATCACCAGATATGTCTACCCTTATACCTCAAGCATGTTTCCTTACCCTTTCCAAGCGAGCAATTTGAGATTGTCTTATGAGAAATGTTTGTGAAGTACTTGGAAGGTGTTTGGCAAAAGAATAAGTGTGGGGGTATTTCATGTTTGTATTTATTATTTAAAAAAAAAAGAAAAAAAAAAGAGAAGAAAAGAAAATAAAAAGAAAGATTGTATACGAAGAAAATAAAAAAAAAGTTTAAAGTTTCAGTTTAAGGGTGTGATGGGAGGTGTTAAAAGAATCGTTGGAGAGCTTGAGTTCTTATAAATCTCAACAAAAGAATCGCTTGCGATGTAGCTTGGAACTTGTGTTTTCCTATTTTTTCGTTTCAATAGCCCTATCCCTAAGCCTCATTACATCCAATAAAAGTCCTCTTGATTTAAGTTTTGCAATTATGATTGTGGAGAAGTGATTTTTATGCAAGCTTATGGTAGATCTTTCACATTTGTTTCTTTGAGCGAAACACATTAAAACTAAACACATGTGTGATTGAGTGCATATCCCGTGAGAAGGTTGCTAGTCTGCATATGATAATTTTTAAAATAAAAACTTGAAATTGCATTAGCATGGCTATCTCACACACTACACTTCAAGGATGATTTAAAGATTACTGCTAATATTTGAATAAGAAATATGAGGTTGAATTAGTTTGTTTGGTGCTAGCTATGGTTCTTGCTGATTTATGTTCTCGAGTGAAATTCTATGAGGGTCAAATAAAGGGAAGCTAATATTTTTCATGTTATTACTTTTTCTGTTTTCTGTGTTTTGCTCGAGGACTAGCAAAAGCTAAGTGTGGGGGTATTTGATCGGACCATATTTATACATATTTTTATATCAAATTCACTCGTCTTTTCTTAGTTAGTTCGTTATATTTTGAGCTATTTACGTTATTTTTATGTTTTATAAATGTTTCAAGAAAAGAAAATAAAAATAGAATAAGTGAAGTGTTAAGTAATATTTTCGTCTAAACTTTCTTACTTGTTGAATAAAACTTATTATTTGGAAAATAATATATTTATAATATATTTATATATATTTATATATATATATATATTTATTTATTTATATATAATTTTATATATTAATTTATGTGTTTGTGTGTTATAGCTGGCAATAATGAGAAGCCTCAGTGGAAGTTATGATGAAAGGCACGGACAGGAGTGGAAAGATGAGGAGGGCAACACATGCTTCAGCCTGGAGATGAGGGGGAGCATCATTAGGAGAGCCGGGGAGAATTATTAAGAAAGAAAGGGAGCCAATTAAAAGGCTTAGGCCTGAGCTCACGGAAACAGGAGGGAGAGCACTGGGGGAGCTCCTCGGAGCTAAAAGAAAACAGAAAAGAAGGGCCATCGGGAGAGAAGGCAGCTCTCGGTGCTAGCTGCCGTGAAAGAGCAACCAGGAGCTGCGCCAGGAACCACAGGCGGAGAAGACTGGGCTGCGCCTAGGGGAGCTCAGAGAGTGCAGCAAGAAGACAGGGATCTCTCGGTGGGGGAAGTAGCAGTCGACGGAGGAGCTGCCAGGTTTGGCAGCGTGCGAGAGGAAGAAAAGAAGTGGCATCTGCCTCTTCAGACAGGCGGTTGGGAAGTCAAAAGAAGCAGCTGGCAGCTGCAGCGAGAGAACAAAGGGCAGCTGGAAGGACAGAACGGAAATCAGCCAAACAAAGGCTGCGGGAGGCAGTTTTGAAGGACAGTGCACAGATGCAAAAATATGCACCGAGAGCTACCAGACCACGGGGACACAGAGAGGAGCACTCTCTCCTAATTTGGTTTAATCCTCCGAACTTATGTTTTATTTTATGCTATAATTTATAAATAATGTTTAATTAATTTGTTTTGGCTAGAGGTTAATTTGAAACCATGATTATATTTGTAATTTAATTTGATACCTTCAGTTGTGATTTCTGAGTTGTGATTTAATTTGCTTAACTGTTTGATTAATAACTTATTTATGTTTGTCGATTAAGAATGCAAACTTAATTTACATGCATGAATTTGATGCTAGAATATAAGTGAATTTCACCTAATCGTTATGAACTTATATTCATGAGTAGTGAAGGTTGCTAGTCACAATAGCGTTAAGTAAATTCCTAGCAAACGTATCATGCTGTTCATAGTTACGAATGCCTTGTCAACACTTATGATTTTCTGAGAACATAATGATCTTTAATCGTATCTCTATTGTGCTTTTCACGTAGGGAACTTTTGGGGAATAATTTGAGTTGTTGTATGCTGTTCATCCAATTCAATAACATAAGGAAAATCTGAAGGTTAATTTAAGCGTACCTAATTAATTTGGGGTGTTGAGATTAACAACTTATTGAAAGAACAACTGAAGGTCAATTTAGATTGCTTATGTGTCATGTGTGGAAAAAAACCCTCTAGCCAATCCGTCGTCTATCCGTTCACTTTTATTTTATGTTTTTGTCAATTTTATAATTTAGTTAAGTTTAATTTACGTTTTATCCAAATCAATCCCCCCATTATTATAATATTATTATTTAGTTACTTTTTATTATTTGTAATCTTTTAATTTTAATTTCCTTTCATTTCAATTCCTAGTTTTTATTTTAAATTGTTTTTATTATTTTGAGTCATTTTAAGTGTGTTTCGAATTTTTAGCCTAGTTTTGTATTTTTAAGTCTTTTGATTTATTTTAGTTTATTTGTTAGTTCTATTTTAAGTTTTTCTAGTTAAGTGTTTTTATTTTAGTTTAGTATTTTAAATTTTGTTTTTACGTTTTTAATTTAATTTTAGAGTGATTAGCAATCCCTCCTAATCCCCGGTCCAGAACGATACCCTACTTATACCTATACTACGATTGTCAAAAAGAGGGTTTAATTTGTGTCGAGTTAATTCTCGCATTAGGGAGCTCCTCGGAGCTGCGAAGGAGAAAAGAGAAAAATAAAAACAGAAAATAATACAAACAGAGGTCAGAGTTCCCCCCCCCCGAACTGCTCGGTCCTATCCTTGCGCCAGCTGCCAGATCACAGCCCATCAGAGGCTGCCAGTTCAACCTGCTGCGTGAGAAAAGGCCTCGACAGGAAGCCAGAAAACAGGCAGCTTACGGGAGACAAAACCGAGAGAGGTGCGAGCTGCTGGGAGCTGAAAAGGAACGGAGGAGGTGCGAGCAGGAAGCTCCTCGGAGAGACCAGTGTTGACACCAGTCAAAGAAGGCTGCCCAACCAGAAGGCAGCGAGCGAGGGAGAGAATAAGAACAGTGAGCAGAGAGCTTCACGGGTCAAACCTTCAGTCCAAAAAGCACAGAAGCACCCATTTAGCACAGATTTTTGAACTCCTTCTTTCGGTTTAATCTCTCCAAACTCTTGTTTTATTTATGTTTTTAATTTATAAATGATGTGTAATTAATTTATATTGGCTAGAGGTTAATTCAAAACCATGATTATATTTGTAATTTGAATTGGTAACTTCAGTTGTGATTTCTGAGTTGTGATTTAATTTGTTTAACTGCTTGATTGATAACTTATTTGTGTATGTTGATTAAGAATGCATACTTAATTTACATGCATGAATTTGATGCTAGAATATAAGTGAATTTCACCTAATCGTTATGAACTTATATTCATGAGTAGTGAAGGTTGTTATCCACAATCACGTTAAGTAAATTCTTGGCAGGAGTATCATGCTTTTCATAGTTACGAATGCCTCGTCAGTATTTATAGTTTTCACAAAGTTTAATGATCTTTGATTGTATCTCTATTGTGCTTTTCACGTAGGGGACTTTTAGAGAATGTGTTGAATTGTTGTATGCTGTTCATCCAATTCAATAACTTAAGGAAAACTTGAAGATTAAAAAAGTGCTGTTCACGGTTAATCTGGAGTATTGAAATTTACAATTTATTGAAAGAACAACTGAAAATCAATTTAGGTTGCATATGTGTCATGTGTGGAGAAAAACCCTCTAGCCAGTCCGTCGCCTATCCATTCACCTTAATTTTATGTTTTTGTCAATTCTGTAATTTATTTAAGTTTATTTACGTTTCGTCAAAACCAAACCCCCCATTATTATATTATATTTTTTAGTTAGTTTTTATTATTTTTAATCTTTTAATTCAATTTCCGTCCATTTCAATTCCTAGTGTCTAATTTGTTTTCTTTGTTTTGAGTCATTTTAGTGTGTTTTGAATTATTAGAGTTTTTAGCCTAATTTTGTGTCCTTGAGTCTTGTTTAATATTTTTAAATTAATTTAGAGTAGATTAGCAATCCCTCCTAAACCCCGGCCTAGAACGATACCCTACTTACATCTTTACTACAATTGTCAAAAAGAGGGTTAAATTTGTGCGGTTTTAAAATCCCGTCAATTGATTTGTACTCAAAGTTTGTTACTTTGATTTTTTTTTTTAGGGTTTACTCATGCATATTATAACTTAATTAAGGGGCTCTGTGTAGACATAACTGTGTTTAGGTGTGTAGTTAACTATTTTTTATATGGTTTGTGTTCTTAGGATGGACATGTTTAGTTGTTTTGTTTCGGGTTTGGGGTTCGTGGGGATTTTTTAGGTCGATATATTCTTAAGTTGCATTTAAAAGCTTAATTGCAGAGAACTAATAGTAAATAACACATGGTATAATGATTTAATAGTATATGGATTATATGTCATTCTGCTTCGTAAATCAAATTGCTAATGTAGTGTGTTTGATTTGTTTCCTCTTAAGGTACTTCTGAGGCCGGCTGCCAGCCTAATGCAACTGATTGCATCCAGCAAGATTAATTTATCAACGTTCGAGAATTTCTCATTATACAATTCTACTATATTTTTCTTTAAATTTAAATTTTAAAATTTTGGTTTTGGTTATTCAACTTGTGGATATATGCTTTTGTCGATTTCTGCTACGATAATGATGGAATCCAGAGGATTGAGGCCAGTCGATCTGAGGTTTGTACTACTTTATCCATTTCTTTCTTTCTTTCTTTCTGTGAATTTCTTGAAATTGATGACACATGTTCTAATTCTTGACGTGTTTGGGAGCGGAGAAATCTATAGATTAGCTTTGATTGCTTGAATTTTGTCTTATTTAGTTAGCATTCTAAATGCTGGTGGTGCTTTTGTTTTCCACAATGTAAGCCCAAGATTATGCGTTGGTGCACAATTTGGATTTGTTGCATAGCTAGAAAGATGATCTTGCAGTAATTATTGAAGACAGTTATATGCCAATGTATTGATTCTTTCGAATCCTAGTTTAAAAAATAGTCAGATTTGTATATATTTTGCATCATTATAATTAGTCTACTTGGGTTAGCTTAAGATTATAGAGAACAACTTACTACATAGGGGAATAAATCTTTCTTATAGCATGCAATCCATATATAGCAAGCAAAGTTTCACTACGTTGTTTCTTAGGCACTAGACTGTCTTTCCTTTAGCTTATAATTCGTTGCTCATGAATTCTTGGCATCTTATTTTATTCTTCTTATTAGGGTGTTTTACAGCACCGTAGATTTTTTCAAGAAGCTTCCTCAGTTTGTTATCAAGGCTGGTTCAATTTTAAATAATATTTATGGTGTAGATTGTGAAAACAAACTTAAGGCATTAATTTTTCAAAGATAGTTTATGCTTGAAATTAGCCCTGTTTTTATATCTTCCAACATTCTGTTTTCTTGGAGTTACTATGTGCTTGAAAACTTGTCGAAACAACAATGGAACTGTTTTTTTTTTTTTTTTTTTTTGTTAACTACTGAAATAGGTGCCAAGCCTACAAGCCATATATTTTTCCACCTTAACTGCAAGGGAAAAATACGTGTGGACTGCATCTTGCTTTTGTTTCTTACAGAAATAGGCGTCTTGCATTTGTTTTCTTTGAACATTAGTGCTTGAAAGCCTAGCTACTAAAACAAAAATGGAACACTTTTAATGTTTTTTGTTAACTGCTAAAACAGGCGGCTAGCCTACAGGACATATATTTTGCCATCTTAACTTCAGAGGTAATATATGTGTGAACAGCGTGTTGCTTATGTTTCTTATGGAAACAGAGGATTTTTTGCCACCACATCTTTTATAATCAAGAACTTTCAACTTCGTCCTGTTAATTGTACAATGTCTTTTCATATTAGCTATGTTGAATGTATATAAAAACCAAGCTGCTTATCTTTTTTTTTTTTTGTCAAAAGATAAATATTATTAAATATGAATCAAAATGTTTACATCAAATGCCAAAGTGTTAAATAACCACTCGGGCTCGAAACCATCCCATGAATGACTACCCCCACACGAGTGACTTAAGATGCCACAATATGCGCAGCCTCATTACAGGCATGAGGAGCAAATAAAAACTCAACAATACCAAGTTGTTGTTTAAGAAGATTAATATCCCATAAAATACCATATAAAACTGCCTCTGATTGTAAATGCCCATGAATCATATCGATAAAGACTTGTGAATCGATCTCCAGCTATACCGATGCAAAGCTCTTCTCCACACACGCCAACATAGCCATTCACATTGCTTTCGCTTCCGCCATAATGCTTGAAACACAAGGAATTTTCCCACACCACTCGCACCTTTAAAGATTCCCCCAAAATCCCTCCACCCTTGAAGACTCTTTCTTCCTACCTGTTGCCCACGGAAAAGCTGTTGTACCATTTCCCCATCACAAGCCACCATTTCCTCCCATTGTTGTTTATGTAAATGCAACGCAAACAAAAGGCTCTACCTTAACCTTATCAAACGCCAAACTATTATGACACTTCCAAATCCTGTATAAACTACAAACCACCCATCACATAAACTCATTAGACTCATCCTCACCACCATATTTTGCACACAACAACTTCCAACTTTCCAAAAAAAATCCTCACCCACCACCATGGTTACATCTAATTGAAGCAGAGAACCAAACCAGAAAATACGAGCAAATGGGCATCGCAATAAGAGATGTACCTGTGTTTCTTTATCACATGTACAAAATGGGCTAGTAGTCTCCAAATGAATCCATTTCCTTTGCAAATTTGGTCGCACTGTGATGCGATGTAAAACAACACACAAATTAAACCCTCTTTTTGACAATTGTAGTAAAGATGTAAGTAGGGAATCGTTCTAGACCGTGGATTAGGAGGGATTGCTAATGCACCTAACTGACTTAAAAATATTAAATAAGACTCAAAAACACAAAACAACACTCTAAAACAGAAAGCTAAACTATAATAACTTAAAACACACCAAAACAGTCAAAACAACACAAAACAATCAAATTGACCCAAATTAGACACTAGGGACTGATTTGGATGAAAATAAACTCAAAAGACTAACTAAACATAAATCTAAACAGATTTTAGCTAAATTAATATAACTTAAAGATGGGGGATCGGTATTTGACGAAAATTAAAAGACAAAGTAAATAACTTGCAGATTCTAAACAAAGACATAAAACTAAGTGAATTGATGGATAGATGGACTAGCTAGAGGGTTCTTTTCCACACTTGCATACAAACCAATTTTCAGTTGTTCTTTCAATAAACCATGAATCTCAACACCCCAGATTAACCGTGAACAACACTTTTTTAACCTTCAAGTTTTCCTTAAGTTATGGAATTGGACGGAAAAGCGCATACAACAATTCAAAACCTTTTTCAAAAGTCCCCTACGTGAACAGCACAATAGAGATACAATCAAAGATCATTAAGCTTTGTGAAAACTATAAGCATTGACGAGGCATTCGTAACTATGAACAACATGATACTCTTGCCAAGAATTCACTTAACGTGATTGTGACTAGCAACCTCCACTACTTGTGAATATAAGTTCATAACAATTTGGTGAAACTCCCTTATATTCTAGCATCAAATTCATGCATGCAAACTAAGTATGCATCCTTAATCGACATACAAGAATAAGTTATAAATCAAGCAGTTAAGCAAATTGAATTCACAACTCATGAAATCACAACTGAAGGTAATCAATTCGTATTACAAATATGTTCATGGCTTTGAATCAACCTCTAGCCAAAACAAATTTAGCTCCACATATTTGCAATTAAACAACTATAATTGAATTTAAACATGATAAACAAAAGTAGAAGACACCTAGAACGCTCCAACAATCCAACGTCTTGAATGGTTAGCACAGCTCGAAGTCCTCCTGCTTTCTTGCAAACATGCGGCACCAAGGTGGGTGTGGTGTTTGGATGGTCTAGGGGATTTAGCAGAGATTGGATAGGTTGAGAGAGTATGGAAGGGTGGTAGGGGATGGATAGGAAAAGAGGTGGATGGAAATGGATGGGGGAAGAAGGAAACTTTGATCGGATCATATTTATATATATTTTTATATCAAATTCACTCGTCTTTTCTTAGTTAGTTCGTTATATTTTGAGCTATTTACGTTATTTTTATGTTTTATAAGTTTTTCAAGAAAAGAAAATAAAAATAGAATAAATGAAATGTTAAGTAATAAATTCGTCTAAACTATCTTGTCTGTTGAATTATACTTATCATTTGAAAAATAATATATATATATATATATATATATATATATATATTTTTATATATAAAAATATTTATATATTTAAATGTTTTGTGTGTGTGTGATTACATGCAGACAAAGGTAATGGAAGGCAAGTGGAGGAAAACATTCGGTGGAAACGAAATAATTAAAGGCACCAGCCAGAGCATGATTAAAAGAAAAAAAAAATAAAATAGTAGGCCAAAGTGGAGAGGAGTTGGTAAAACAAATGAGGAAGAAGAAAAGCTGCAATTGGCAGCTTAAGAAGGGCCTCGGCATAACAGTCAAAGGGGGAGCTGCCCGAGGGAGCAGCAGAAAAGAAATAAAAAAAAAAAAAAACGTAAGGGAGCTCTGGAGGGGGGAGCTAAAAGGCAGAGAAAGCCTCAGGGCGTCCATTAGGCGCAGAGGCTGAGAAGAATAAGAACCAGGCCTCGGAGCAAGCACGGGAGGGTGCTTAGGCACGGAGCCAGAGGCGGTCTTGATGCTTGCGACGGCTGCAAGGCAGCGAGATAGCCAGGAAGTTAGCTTGGGGGGATAAGCGCAGCTTTGGGCACGAGGAGAGGCCTCGGTGGGCACATGCCACGGGGCAGATCTCAGGACAGAAGAGAGAAAGGCAGCTGGCTTGTAAGAGAGCTGCCCTTAGCAGCTTGGCAGTGAGAAAACAAGCCAATTACGGTGAAGGCAGCCAATCCGTAGGAAGCCTTGCGCAAGAAACAAAAACAGGAGCACAAAAGCCACGGTGCAAACTTGCACAGTGCACAAATCCTCACACCCTATTTTGGTTTAATCTCTCCCAACTTATTTTTTTATTTATGTTTTTAATTTATAAATAATGTGTAATTAATTTTATTTTGGCTAGAGGTTAATTCGAAACCATGATTATATTTGTAATTTTAATTTGATTTACTCCAGTTATGAATTTATGAATGTTTGGATGTGGTTTACTATTCTGATTTGATTAATAACTTGTTTATGTATGTGGGTTAAGGGTCGATACTTAATTTGCATGCTTAGACTTGATGCTAGGATATAAGGGAATTTCACCTAATCGTTATGAACTTATATTCATGAGTAGTAAAAATCGCTAGTCACGATTGTGTTTAGTAAACCCTAGGTTGGATTAACATGCGTATTCCATAGTTATGAAAGCCTAGTCGATGTTTATGATTTCCATTGAATTTAATAATCTTTGATATGTCTCTCTATCATGCGTATTCCATAGTTAGGGAACTTGATAAGAATAATTTGGTTGTGATGCGTATTCCGTCCAATTCAATGAATCTAGGGAAATCGGAAAGTTAATTTAAGCAGACCTAATTAACTTGGAGCATTGTCATTCATTCGTTTGTTGAATTCATAACTGGGAATCAATTTAGGTTACATTTGTGTCATGTGTGGAGAAAAACCCTCTAGCCAATCTGTCGCCTATCTGTTCACCTTTATTTTATGTTTTTGTCAATTTTGTAATTTAATTAAGTTTAATTTACGTTTCATCCAAATCAATCCCCCCAATATTAAAATATTATTATTTAGTTAATTTTTATTATTTTTAATCTTTTAATTTCAATTCCGTCCAATTAATTTCCTAGTTTTTATTTTAAATTGTTTTCATTATTTTGAGTCATTTTTAGTGTGTTTCGAGTTTTTAGCTTAGTTTGTATTTTCTAGAGTCTTGAGTTGTTTTGAGTCTTTTGATTTGTTTTAGTTTATTTGTTAGTTTTATTTTGAGTTATTTTAGTTAAGTGTTTTTATTTTAGTTTAGTGTTTTAAACTTTGTTTTTACGTTTTTAAATTATTTTAGAGGTTTTAGCAAGCCCTCCTAATCCCCGGCCTAGAACGATACCCTACTTACATCTTTACTACAACTGTCAAAAAGAGGGTTAAATTTGTGCGGTTTAAAATCCCGTCAAATTTTTGGCGCCGTTGCCGGGGATTAGTAAATTTGCTAATCCCTTTATTTTTTGTTTGTGTTTATTTTATTTTATTCTATTTTATTTTATTTTATTTTTATTTTTTGTTTGTGTTTTTATTTATATTTATGTTTGTGTATTTATTTGTGTTTGTGTATTTTACTTTTGGTATTTGATTTATTTTTCGTTCTTTAATTTTAGGTAAAAATGGATGAAGATATGGCAAACATTCAAGCTCAATTGGCGCAGCTTACTGCTCAATTGACTCATAATGCCGATCAGACCTCAATGCCAAGTGTCCATACACTTGATGTGCCCTATGGGCAAAGATATCAAACTCAGCAATATCCTCAATTTTCTGCATATGAAGATGATTGGGGATATCAAGGCCACAGCCAATCAAGGGGCAATATGTATTCCAACGCTTGCAATTCGGATTGGAGAGGTTATTCAGATCAGACGTGGGATGAACCTCAGCAATTTCAACAAAGTGGATATTGGCAGCAAGATGATTTCTATTCAAGACCTATGCAGCCACCACAACATCCCCCACAACAATTCCAATCGAATCAAAGTATGCCCGTGGATTATAATCAAATTCTTAATGAATTAAACTCTTTGGTGCAAGGGTCACAAAATCAAGCTAAAGAGACTCACCAAGGAGAATATTGGCAGCCATTTGATGCGTTCTATACATCACCATCACAGCCACCACAACAATTTGCCCAATTCGATTCAGGTACATCTCTGGATAATGATGCATTTAATAAGTTACTCACCTCTTTGAATCAGGGAGTGGAAAATCGAATCCAGGAGATGCAAGACCGGACCAACAAGGTGGATGAATTGGAGAGGCAAGTTGGGGAGATTATGGAGATCATGGCACAGATTCAAGATCAAAGTGAACTCTCCAACTCACCTATTGAAAATTCAAAGGATGATTGTGAAGTTGATGAAGCCACCACTTTGGAAGGTGAGATGGAGGATGAGGCTGTTCCAGAACCATCCATACACAGCCCAAACTTGGACGAATCGCCGCTGCAAGCAGAAGATGAGGAGGACGACTTGGGCAGTTTAGACGAATTCTTGTCTCAAACCCCTCAAGTCCCTATGTCGTCCAACTATGGTGAGGTTGTTCCAAGTTCAATTCATTCTAACAGTCTTCCACCGAATGTCCTTTTTCCTTGCAAATTTTTAATTCCAATTATCGAAGAAAGTGAAAATGGCATTGTGGAAGCTCTTCCAGAGGAGCAAAGTGATATCTCGATTCTTGGTGCACCAAAACAAGTTCCCGAACCTTGCACACCAAGAAAAGAGATTCAAGACATCGAAGTGGCTGGAGAATGCGTTGCATATCAAGAATACATTCAAGAGGCTGTGCAGACTACAAAGGCCCAAGAAATTGAGTTTGATAACACGGGACAGGCCACAACCATCATCGTCAATCTGGCCAAGTGCAAAATCCCGGAATTGTCCAAAAACGTGGTTTTTGTCATTGAGTTTGTTTCGGAGAAAGACAGTAAGCCATCTTCTCCAATTTTAATTTTTATTTTATTTTATACTAACATTTTTCTCATTTTAATGATTCAGGCGCCCACTCTTGAATTAATGCCATTGCCGAATCATTTCAAGTATCACCTCCCATTAAAAGATAAATTCCATGCTTTAGAGCCGAGGGGAGGATAAGGAAAGAATCGTCCGGCTAAAGACGTTAAAGCAAGCGCTTCTTGGGAGGCAACCCAAGCAACCAGATTTGCATTCTTACACCCTTCTTTTCCTTTACTTTACAATTTTTGATTTGTTTAGTTAGTTGTTTTATTTGGTTGATTTTTGTTTAGTTTGTGTTTAAATAAATTAAGGGCAATGTTTATTTTTAGTGCGGATAAACAAAGCATTTTTGCATTAATTTACATATTTTGATTTACATATTTTAATTTGCTTAAAATAACCCTGAAAAAAAAAAAAAAATTAATAATAATAATAAAAATAATATTAGTAATATATATATATATATATATATATATTTAGTTAAATAAACATTAAAAGCATAAAAAAAAATTACAATAATACGAAAAACTAATAGCAATCATTGGTTTTGGTTAGGTGGCGCCTCAGAGGTTGACGGACCTCCGGGAAGACGAAGAGCCAGAGTTGGAATCTCCGGAGCCGGAACGCTTGGTGCTGCTCCAGAGGACGAAGGCAACATAAACCGCGGGAGTAACGCCATGAACCGCTCATGATCACTCTAGATTCGACCGTCCGACTCCTGCAGCTGGTCCAGCTTCCTCTTCATGCTGGTCGAGTAACTAGTTGCAAGCATGTGCAACTCTTTGTTCTCGTGCCTGAGTCCTCTGACCTCCTGCCGAAGACTGACCACCTCCGCCATTAGCGACTCCACCTGACGAGATCTTGCAAGCAGGCGCTGACCCATGTTTGAAACTGAGCCTGCACACTGGACACTGAGAGCCAGTGAGTCCTGAACAGCCAGCTCGTCTGACCGCATAGACAGCAACCTAGTGTCTCTGGGAGTAAGAAGGTTTCTTGCAACCACCGTTGCGGTTATATCGTTCCTCATCATTGTGTCCCCGACTGTAAGAGGACCATTGGGGGATATGAAGGATGGATTCCAAATGTTGTTCGGAGAAGACGAGTCATCGTCTTCCCCGACATTCAAGTTTAGGCGACGGTCGGAAGGGCAAGACATTTTTAGAGGGGGTTGAGGAAGAAGAGTTCGGAAAAATTAAGATTGCTGAAACGGAAGAAGAGTTCGGAAAGATTAAAAGTGCAGAAGTGCAGGAAGAGAGCGGAATGAGTAAGATTAAGAAGTGCAGAAGAGAGTGTTTACAGAGGAGAGTGTTTGAGGAAGGGAGTTCAAGTGTGATGTGAAGCAGAATTAGCGCCTCTATAAAAAGAAGCAAATCAAAGAGAGGCGCTCCTCGGAGGTTGAAGACGCGTCCTCACGCAATTCGGAAAAGCTGGACGCTCCTTTCTCAAAACAGCCGTTTCCTTTCTCAAAAGCTGGGCTTGACTCAGCAATCACGTGGCATCACGAGGGCTCAGTTTTTCCAGTTTGTCGTGACTCATCACGTGCAGCGTGGAGCGTTGCGAAAACCATGAGCCGCACCCGGTTTTGAACCCCGGTTTTCAAAAGATCATCATTCCAATTTGTCGTCACTCGTCGCCTGCACCGTCAGCCTTGCGGAATTTACGGACGCTTTGTCAGAAAGCGCGTAACGGGCACTGTTCATCCATTCACCGGCTGCCGACAAATAGTGAAGGAATAGTTCCGGTTGTGAAGCCAAATTTCTATAAGTTCGACCTTCGCCTTCCACAGCAAAGGCACACCTTCACACCCTCTCCACCTCTCAACCTCTCTTCCTCTCTTCATCTCCGATAATGTCTTCCCAAAGAAAGCTTTCGAGTTATTCAGTGTTCTTCATCCCTTGGATCACCCCAGAAAACAAACCTTCCAGAGCAAAAGTATTTCATATTAAAAAGGTTAAAAGCAAAAGTATCTCATATTATGCTTTCTCCTCTCCTTCATCTGAGGAACGTGGAGAAAGTGAGATCCTGATTGCTTACCTAGTCTTGCTCTCGAGTACTCATCTCAGACCCCTCCCAGCCCACTTCAAAAATAAACCTGTGTTGAGGTACTTCTTCAAAAACAAAAGTACCTCACAGACGAAGCAGGAGGAGTCTGAGGTGCAACCAAGAGCAGATGAGTCTGGGTTGATCCAAGAGTTCAAGAAGATGCCACACCTGCGTGGAGACCGGACTACTTGAAGCATGTGGAGACAACGTGCTGACTCATCCTCAACTAAGCTGAGGAGCACTTGCAAGAGAAGAGGCCCATCCAGTTCAAGAAGAAAGCTGTGGAAAATCAACAGTCATGACCAATGACCACCTATTAGTTCTTTTCGTTATCTTTTATTTTCATTTTCAATTTTCGTTTGCATATTCTATATTTTCTTGCGTGCTTAACTGATTTATTTCTTTTCTTTGCAGGAACGTTTGGTTATTTTCTCCCTTGAAGTTGATTGCAAAATTTACGCTTGGGGGTCATCGCTTGGTTTTCTGCAAATTAGGGAAGTTTTCAGTCCTATTGCTTTATTTTGTTTCTTTTCATTTAGTAATTTTATTTTTATATTTATTTATTTTTATATTTATTTTTGCATTATTAATGTTTTCTGACATTGGGGACAATGTCTAGTTTAAGTGTGGGGGTATCAAGTATAAAAAATGACCAAATTGAAAATTTTTGTACCTTCGACTTTGAACTGGTTTCATTTGTTTCCATGTTATTGCTTTTTGTTTTCTTAATTAGCTTTGTGTTTTACTTAATTTTTTTTTTCGGAGTTTTGTGTTTTATTTAATTTTTCTCGAAAAATTTAAAAAATCCAAAAAAATTTTGTCTTGTTTTCCTTATGGTTTTAAATTAGATTTTTATTAGTTTCCCGACCCAATGATATAACTGGATGAAATTTGAACCATGATTATCAAGAACTTAGTTAACATGTGTTTTATGAAATTCCTTGTTCTCTTGTTAGTATTGTACATGTTTGTTCATCTTTGAAAAACCAAATGCACATAGCCTTGTTGATGTGAAACTAAAGCATGACTTAAAGCTTCATATGTGAATTTAGTGACCATATACATCCTATGTGAGTTTTTGAGCTTATTGAAAGTGTGTGAATTTTTCATACACTCCTATTCTTTCATGTGTGATGAACTTATGTGAGATACATCTCTAGAACTTGCGTAACGATCTTTCGAAATATTTGTCATTGATTGCATGAACTTGAAAATGATAGAGGCATTAGGTTTACCACCATGGCCCAAATAACCATATTTTCCAAAGAAAAAAAAAATGATATCATTAGATTGCCAATTTGAGCCATTTATGTTGAACCTTTTATTTCTTATCACCAGATATGTCTACCCTTATACCTCAAACATGTTTCCTTACCTTTTCCAAGCGAGCAATTTGATACTGTCTTATGAGAAATATTTGTGAAGTACTTGGAAGGAGTTTGGCAAAAGAATAAGTGTGGGGGTATTTCATGTTTGTATTTATTATTTAAAAAAAAAAAGAGAAAAAAAAGAGAAGAAAAGAACAAGAAAAAGAAAGATTATATTTGAAGAGAATAAAAAGTTTTTAAAGTTTCTGTTTAAGGGTGTGGTTGGAGGTGTTAAAAGAATCGCTGGAAAGTTTGAGTTCTTATAAATCTCAACAAAAGAATTGCTTGCAATGTAACTTGGAACTTGTGCTTTCCTATTCTTTCGTTTCAATAGCCCTATCCCTAAGCCTCATTACATCCAATAAAAGTCCTCTTGATTTAAGTTTTGCAATTATGATTGTGGAGAAGTGATTTTTATGCAAGCTTATGGTAGATCTTTCACATTTGTTTCTTTGAGCGAAACACATTAAAACTAAACACATGTGTGATTGAGTGCATATTCCGTGAGAAGGTTGCTAGTTTGCATATGATGATTTTAAAAATAAAAACTTGAAATTGCATTAGCATGGCTATCTCACACACTACACTTCAAGGATGATTTAAAGATTACTGCTAATATTTGAATAAGGAAGATGAACTTGGATTAGTTTGTTTTGTGCTAGCTATGGTTCTTGATGATTTGCGTTTTCGAATGAAATTCTATGAGGGTCACATAGGGGGAAACTAATGTTTTTCATGTTAGTATTTTTTCTTGTTTTCTTTGTTTTGCTCGAGGACTAGCAAAAGCTAAGTGTGGGGGTATTTGATCGGATCATATTTATATATATTTTTATATCAAATTCACTCGTCTTTTCTTAGTTAGTTCGTTATATGTTGAGCTATTTACGTTATTTTTATGTTTTATAAGTTTTTCAAGAAAAGAAAATAAAAATAGAATAAATGAAATGTTAAGTAATAAATTCGTCTAAACTATCTTGTCTGTTGAATTATACTTATCATTTGAAAAATAATATATATATATATATATATATATTTTTATATATATAAATATTTATATATTTAAATGTTTTGTGTGTGTGTGATTACATGCAGACAAAGGTAATGGAAGGCAAGTGGAGGAAAACATTCGGTGGAAACGAAATAATTAAAGGCACCAGCCAGAGCATGATTAAAAGAAAAAAAAAATAAAATAGTAAGCCAAAGTGGAGAGGAGTTGGTAAAACAAATGAGGAAGAAGAAAAGCTGCAATTGGCAGCTTAAGAAGGGCCTCGGCATAACAGTCAAAGGGGGAGCTGCCCGAGGGAGCAGCAGAAAAGAAATAAAAAAAAAAATAAAACGTAAGGGAGCTCTGGAGGGGGGAGCTAAAAGGCAGAGAAAGCCTCAGGGCGTCCATTAGGCGCAGAGGCTGAGAAGAATAAGAACCAGGCCTCGGAGCAAGCACGGGAGGGTGCTTAGGCACGGAGCCAGAGGCGGTCTTGAAGCTTGCGACGGCTGCAAGGCAGCGAGATAGCCAGGAAGTTAGCTTGGGGGGATAAGCGCAGCTTTGGGCACGAGGAGAGGCCTCGGTGGGCACATGCCACGGGGCAGATCTCAGGACAGAAGAGAGAAAGGCAGCTGGCTTGTAAGAGAGCTGCCCTTAGCAGCTTGGCAGTGAGAAAACAAGCCAATTACGGTGAAGGCAGCCAATCCGTAGGAAGCCTTGCGCAAGAAACAAAAACAGGAGCACAAAAGCCACGGTGCAAACTTGCACAGTGCACAAATCCTCACACCCTATTTTGGTTTAATCTCTCCCAACTTATTTTTTTATTTATGTTTTTAATTTATAAATAATGTGTAATTAATTTTATTTTGGCTAGAGGTTAATTCGAAACCATGATTATATTTGTAATTTTAATTTGATTTACTCCAGTTATGAATTTATGAATGTTTGGATGTGGTTTACTATTCTGATTTGATTAATAACTTGTTTATGTATGTGGGTTAAGGGTCGATACTTAATTTGCATGCTTAGACTTGATGCTAGGATATAAGGGAATTTCACCTAATCGTTATGAACTTATATTCATGAGTAGTAAAAATCGCTAGTCACGATTGTGTTTAGTAAACCCTAGGTTGGATTAACATGCGTATTCCATAGTTATGAAAGCCTAGTCGATGTTTATGATTTCCATTGAATTTAATAATCTTTGATATGTCTCTCTATCATGCGTATTCCATAGTTAGGGAACTTGATAAGAATAATTTGGTTGTGATGCGTATTCCGTCCAATTCAATGAATCTAGGGAAATCGGAAAGTTAATTTAAGCAGACCTAATTAACTTGGAGCATTGTCATTCATTCGTTTGTTGAATTCATAACTGGGAATCAATTTAGGTTACATTTGTGTCATGTGTGGAGAAAAACCCTCTAGCCAATCTGTCGCCTATCTGTTCACCTTTATTTTATGTTTTTGTCAATTTTGTAATTTAATTAAGTTTAATTTACGTTTCATCCAAATCAATCCCCCCAATATTAAGATATTATTATTTAGTTAATTTTTATTATTTTTAATCTTTTAATTTCAATTCCGTCCAATTAATTTCCTAGTTTTTATTTTAAATTGTTTTCATTATTTTGAGTCATTTTTAGTGTGTTTCGAGTTTTTAGCTTAGTTTGTATTTTCTAGAGTCTTGAGTTGTTTTGAGTCTTTTGATTTGTTTTAGTTTATTTGTTAGTTTTATTTTGAGTTATTTTAGTTAAGTGTTTTTATTTTAGTTTAGTGTTTTAAACTTTGTTTTTACGTTTTTAAATTATTTTAGAGGTTTTAGCAAGCCCTCCTAATCCCCGGCCTAGAACGATACCCTACTTACATCTTTACTACAACTGTCAAAAAGAGGGTTAAATTTGTACGGTTTAAAATCCCGTCAAACTTGCGGCAGAAATTGTGTTGTTTATGGAATGTGTTGTATGAATTCCCCCTTTGTCTTGTGATGGACAAGCCTATTTATAGACTTTGAAAATGAATCGCCACCACAAAATTTCTTGGTGAAGTGGGTGGATGTTGTAGGTGAAGTGTGTGGATGTTGTAGGCGAAGTGTGTCCATATTTTAGCACATGTTTGAAGTCCTTTCATGCACCAAAAAGTCCATCCTTATGCATGCAATCCATTCCACCCAAAAACAGCTCCAAATTGTACCAAAATGCACTTATTTGCTAACTTTGTTATTAGAACCTACAAACACACGAAAATAGCTTAAAACATTCTAATAAGATGAAACTAATTAAGTAAATGCAAGGAAACAAACTAATAAAATCACATAAATATGTTCCTATCAAACTCCCCCACACTTAGCTTTTGCTAATCCTCTAGCAAAACAAAGAAACAAAAAGAAACAAAACACAATCTAAACCTTCCAACGTTACCTCAGGGATTTCCAATGCAAATGTTAAAAATCATTACTTGCACAGATTTTGGTCACCAATATCCTTAAGCATACACTTAACCACAGTCACCATTTACTAGTTCTCTTTTAATCGATTAAAACAACATTTTGAATGTAGTAACATGCCTTATAGAATTCCCTCAATTCCTTACTAGATATGCACTCATTTTTCACTCAGATTTTCAAACTACACTCCCTACACTAGGTATATGTGAGAAGATTGATGTACACATGAAAACTAAAACTCACATATGTTTTAACAAAGAAAGCACTTTCTGGAGTTATAAGTGAATATATGAATATGATCTCATGAACGAAATGCTACTACTTAGATGCGAGAACCAGGGACACCATATGCTCATACCAATCCCAAACCCCACATATTGAACACACAACAACCAAGATAGGAGTCAAAGGGTTGTAACGGGGCTAAGGGTATTGGCTAACAAAGAAAGGATATGGAAAAACAAAGGTTCTTAAAGCAATAATAAGCAAAGTAATGAGATTGACACTTAGAATTCACTTTCGAATGCAAACTCAACTTTGAACACAAGGGGAGATTCATGCAACACTTAGGGTCAAATTCAAACTTTTGGACCCTTTTCTTCAACAATCAACATTTTGAACTCATTTTCACTTCTTTTCAAACTCTTTTTCTTTCTTTCTTTCTTTTGGCACATTTTTCTCTTCTTAATTTTTTTTTTTTGAAACACAAAACGTACAATTGAGCTCAAAATCACCAATCTCTCCCCCACACTTGTTTTTCTGCATAGTGTAGATCAAAAGGAATTCATTTTAAGTCATGCTTCACTATCCTTTAAGAACAAGGGTATGAATAGTCCTACACTAGGCTAGGTAAGGTTAATGTGGTTAACAAAGAACATAGGCTAAACAAGGCTCAAAAGGGATAAACCTACAAAACATAAGAAATATGGAAGGTAAGGCTTTTTGGATGTGGTGATTCACTAAACAACTTCATCTTGATATGGTTATGCAATTCAATGTCATGTTTTGAATGAAACGGATATGAGTTCTAGTATTTAGAACTAAGATGATAAAACGCCTTCTAAGTAGCAACCAAGCAAAGAATAATGAGACCATACAACGACTTTAGAAAATAAAAACATCAAGATTAATAACTCTCCAAAGAAGGTATAAGCTCAAGTCTCACAGGGATGTAGCATTAGTTTGAGTTCCTTCCTTCAAGCATGTTACAAAAACTAATTTTATCCTTTTGTGATCAAATTTAAATTCATAAACAACTACAACTAAGCATAAACCAAGAGCATATCAACTTCCATCCATGTTTATAACTTTCTTTAACAGTCATGCAATTAAAAACCAAATCCTCATCATTGTGTTGGAAGCTACCTAAGACACAAACACACAAAAAAAAAACTCTAAAATAATTCTTTTTGGGTTTTTCAAAACATTTTTCAAAATTTTATGTCATTTTCGTATAATAACTTCAAACACAATAAAACACACCAAAACAGCTTAAAAACACTTAGAAATAGTGAGAAACAACTTAGCTTCATGTGGTAGATGATCTTTGGTCGCTTGTTGATTTTCCATAGCTTTGATCTTGAACTGGATGGGACTTTCCACAGCTTTCGAAGAAGTATCTTTCCACAGGTTGATTCTTAAACTGGGTTGGGGAGCTTTTTACTTGCAAGTGATCCTCAGCTTAGTTGAGGATGAATCAGCACGTTGTCTCCACATGCTTCAAGTAATCAGGTCTCCATGCAGGTGTGGCATCTTCTCGAGTTCTTGGATTAACTCAGACTCCTCTTGCATCTTCTATGAGATACTTTTGCTTTTGAAGAAGTATCTCTCCACAGGTTTATTTTTGAATTGGGCTGGAGGGGCTCGAAGATGAGTACTCGAGAGCAAGACTAGGTAAGCAATCAGGATCTCTCTTTCTCTCTGTTCTTCAGATGAAGGTAAGGAGAAAGCATGATATGAGATACTTTTGCTTTTAACCTTCATGATATGAAATACTTTTGCTCTTGATGACTTGCTTGCAGAGGTACTCCAAGGGATGAGGAACACTGAGTGACTCGAGAGGCTTCGTTGCGAAATCATTCTCAGAGATGAAGAGAGGTTGAGCAAGTCTGCCTTTGTCATGGAGGGCGAAGGTAGACACTTATAGGAATTTCTTCACAACCGAAACTATTCTCTTACTCTTGTCGGCAGCCGGTGGATGAATGAACAGTAAAAATTACGCGCTTTCTGACAAAGCTGCCCATAATTTCCGCAAAGCTGAAGGTGCATGTGACGAGTGACGACAAATCTGGAAAAGTTGATCGCCTCGTGATTTCTGAGCAGGCCCGGCTTTTCAGAAAGGCGCGCCTCTTCGATTTGTGAGCAGGCGCCTCTCCTATTTCTTCTTTTTATAAAGGCGCGAATTTTGTTTCACAGCACACTTGAATTTCTTCCCGTAAAAACTCCCTTCTTGCACTTCTTTAATCTTGATCAATTCAATCTCTTCTTGTTCAACACCTTCAGAAAATGTCTTGCCCCCTTTGACCGTTGCCTTAACTTGAATGTCAGGGAAGATGATGACTTGTCTTCTCCAAACAACATTTGGCATCCGTCCTTCTTATCCCCCAATGGTCCTTTTACAGTTGGGGACTCTATGATGAAGAACGATACAACTGCTACGGTGGTTGCTAGAAACCTTCTCACTCCAAGAGACAATAGGTTGCTTTCCAAGCAGTCCGACGAACTCGTTGTTCAGGACTTTCTGGCGTTTAGCGTCCAGTGTGCAGGCTCAGTCTCAAACATGGGCCAACGCCTTCTTGCGCGATCTCGGCAGGTTGAGCCTTTGATGGCTAAGGTGGCTAGTCTTCGGCAAGAAGTCAGAGGACTCAGGCACGAGAATAAAGAGTTGCACATGCTCGCAACTAGTTACTCAACAAGTATGAAGAGAAAGCTTGACCAGCTGCAGGAGTCCGAAGTGCGGATTCAGAGTGATCATCAAAGGTTTGTGGCGTTACTGCAGAGGCATCTTCTGCCTTCGTCATCTGGAGTTGCACCAAGTGTTGAGGCTCCAGAGGTTCAAACTCTGGCACTTCGTCTTTCTGGAGCTCCGTCGACTGCTGAGGCACCACCTGACCAATGAATGCTATTAGTTTACACATTATTGTAAAATATTTTTGCTTTAATTTTTTTTATTTGATTTTTTATATATATTTTGTTTTTTTTTGTTTTTTATTTCAAGCATGTTATCATTTCCAAAAAAAATCAATGTAAAAACTTTTATCCTTTTAAAAAAAAAAAAATCAATGTAAAAATGTCCACGAAAATCAAAATCTTATTTATCCTCCCCCACACTTAAACTAAACATTGCCCTCAATGTTTTAAATTTAAACTCACACAAATCAAACAAACAACACAATTAACTAAACATGGCAAAATAAATGCAGGAGAGAGAAGGGTTTAGGAATGCAAATCTGATTGTGGGCGATTCCTAGGCCTCCCTTCTTTATTCAAATGCATGGGTTTATCCTTGAATGGACGGTGGTACTTGAAATGATCCGACAACGGTCTAAGTTCTAATGGAGGTGCCTGAATCATCAAAATCAGATTGTTAAGAGAAAACAAAATTGAAATTGGAGAAGATGGCTTACTTGCTCGTTCAAACTCAATGACAAACACCACATCTTCAAAAGTGTCAGGGACTTTGAACTTGGCCAGATTGCATGTGATGATTGTGACTTGGCCCTTGTCATCAAATTCAACTTCTTTGGGCTTGATTGTCTTATGCACGGCCTCTTTGATGTATTCTTGATATTCTCCAGCCACTTCATTCTCTTGAATCCCTCTTCTTGGTGTGCAAGGTTCTTTGAACGTTTCAACACCATCGGGAACTTGTTTTGGTGCACCAAGAATTGGGATATCACTTTGCATTTTTGGAAGAGCTTCCACAATGTCTTTTTCACTCTCTTCGATATTTGGAATCAAAAACCTGTGAGGAAAATGGACATTTGGTGGAATGAGGTTAGAATGAATTGAATTTAGAACCTCCTCACCTGAGTTGGACGACATAGGGACTTGAGGAGCTTGCGGCAAGAGTTCTTCTAAACTGCCCATTTCGTCCTCCTCATCATCTTCTTGCAGCAGCACTTCATCCATGTTTGGGCTATGTTTGGATGGTTCTGGGACAACTTCATCCTCCATATCACTTTCCAAAGTAATGGCTTTATCGATTTCAACTTCTCCCTTTGAATTTGCAATGTTAGAGTTAGAGAGTTCACTTTGATCTTGAATCTGTGCCATGAACTCCATAATCTGCCCAACTTGCTTCTCCAATTCATCCACCTTGTTGGCTTTATTTTGGATCTCCTTGTTTCGATTTTCTACTTCCTGGTTCAAAGAGGTGAGTAACTTCTTAAATATATCATTATCCATAGATGTACTTGAATTGAATTAGGCAGATTGTTGTGGTGGCTGTGATGGTTCATATGGCCATTGATAGAACTCCTTCGACGGCTGCAATTGTTCTTCTTTTTGTGAGCCCTGCGTTAAAGAAATTAGTCCATCAAGAATTTCATTATAACTCATGGGCATACTTGAATTCGATTGGAATTGTTGTAGGGGAAGCTGTGGTGGCTGCATAGGTGTTGAATAGAACTCCTCCTCTTGATGCTAGTATCCACCTTGTTGAACTTGTTGAGGTTCTCCCCACATATAATCTGAATAGCCTCTCCAATCCGAATTGTAAGCGTTAGAAAACATGTTGTTGCTTGGTTGATTATAGCCTTGATAACCCGAAGCATCTCCGTTTGCAGCAAATTGAGGACATTAATGAGTTTGATATCCTTACTCACAGGGCACATCAAATGTAGGGACACTTGGCATTGTGGTCCTTTCGGCATTATGAGTCAATTGAGAAGTGAGATGCGCCAATTGAGCTTGAATGGTCGCAAGTGCCATGTCTTGCTCCATTTGTACCTAAAATCAAAGAAAGACAACTAAATCAAATATCAAAAGCAACGGCGCCAAAAATTTGATGCGATGTAAAACAACACACAAATTAAACCCTCTTTTTGACAATTGTAGTAAAGATGTAAGTAGGGTATCGTTCTAGACCGGGGATTAGGAGGGATTGCTAATGCACCTAACTGACTTAAAAATATTAAACAAGACTCAAAAAAACAAAACAAAACTCTAAAACAGAAAGCTAAACTATAATAACTTAAAACACACCAGAATAGTCAAAACAACACAAAACAATCAAATTGACCCAAATTAGACACTAGGGACTGATTTGGATGAAAATAAACTCAAAAGACTAACTAAACACAAATCTAAACAGATTCTAGCTAAATTAATATAACTTAAAGATGGGGGATCGGTTTTTGCCGAAAATTAAAAGACAAAGTAAATAATCTGCAGATTCTAAACAAAGACATAAAACTAAGTGAATTGATGGATAGATGGACTAGCTAGAGGGTTCTTCTCCACACATGACACACTTGCATACAAACCAATTTTCAGTTGTTCTTTCGATAAACCATGAATCTCAACACCCCAGATTAACCGTGAACAACACTTTTTTAACCTTCAAGTTTTCCTTAAGTTATTGAATTGGACGGAAAAGCGCATACAACAATTCAAAACATTCTTCAAAAGTCCCCTATGTGAACAGCACTGACGGGATTTTAAACCGCACAAATTTAACCCTCTTTTTGACAGTTGTAGTAAAGATGTAAGTAGGGTATCGTTCTAGGCCGGGGATTAGGAGGGATTGCTAATCTACTCTAAATTAATTTAAAAATATTAAACAGGACTCAAAAACACAAAATAGGCTAAAAACTCTAATAATTCAAAATAAAACTAACAAATAAACTAAAACAAATCAAAAGACTCAAAACAACTTAAGACTCTAGAAAACACAAACTAAGTTAAAAACTCGAAACACACTAAAAATGACTCAAAATAATGAAAACAATCAAATTTAAAAACTAGGAAATTAATTAGACGGAATTTAAATTAAAAGATTAAAAATAATAAAAACTAACTAAATAATATAATATAATAATGGGGGGATTGATTTTGACGAAACGCAAATTAAACTTAAATAAATTACAGAATTGACAAAAACATAAAATAAAGAGTGAACGGATAGACGACGGATTGGCTAGAGGGTTTTTCTCCACACATGACACAAATGCAACCTAAATTGATTCCCAGTTATGAATTCAACGAACGAATGAATGACAATGTTCCAAATTAATTAGGTCCGCTTAAATTAACTTTCAGATTTCCCTAAATTCATTGAATTGGACGGAATACGCATCACAACCAAATTATTCTTATCAAGTTCCCTAACTATGGAATACGCATGATAGAGAGACATATCAAAGATCATTAAGTTCAATGGAAATCATAAACATCGACTAGGCATTCATAACTATGGAATACGCATGTTAATCCAACCTAGGGTTTACTAAACACAACCGTGACTAGCGATTTTTACTACTCATGAATATAAGTTCTTAACGATTAGGTGAAATTCCCTTATATCCTAGCATCAAGTCTAAGCATGCAAATTAAGTGTCGACCCTTAACCCACATACATAAACAAGTGTTTAATCAACACAGAAAAGTAAACCACATCCAACATTTATAAATTCATAACTGGAGTAAATCAAATTAAAATTACAAATATAATCATGGTTTCAAATTAACCTCTAGCCAAAATAATTAATTACACATCATTTATAAATTAAAAACATAAATAAAACAAGAGTTTGGGGGGATTTGACCGAATTAGGAGAGAATTAGGATCTGTGCACTTGCACCGTGGCTTCTGTGCTGCCCTTTCAAATCACTCCAAAGGCTGCCTTGAATCCGTGCATGCCCAGAGAGACTTCCTAAGTTGCCAGCTGGGCAGCTCCCATTCACGCCTTCCTCTCCCCGTGACTTTTTATTCCTCAGCGCCTTCCACCTCGCAGCCTCCAAGTTTGCACCTGCCTTCACCGCCTACTGCCCCGTGTTCCCTCAGTCTCTTGGTAACACTGCACCTGTAATTTGTCTCCTCTGTCCCGAGAGCTGCCTTGCTCTCCCCCGAGGAGCTCTGTGATTGCCCCCGTAAAACTCCCGAGGCTTTGCGCCTCCCTTTTTCTCCTCAAATGGCAGCCAAAGCTGCCTTCCTCCGAGGCTGCCTTTCCTTCCAAGCTGCGCGCTGCTTGGCTCGCTGCCAACGCAGCTTCTGATTGATCTCCTTCCAATTTTCTTTTTCAGCTGCCGAAGGCAGTTCCCCGTGAAACTCCTCCCGAGGCCGCACCACTTAGGCTTCAGTTTTCTCCCCGTGTATGCCTTCACTCCTCTCTGGCTACGTTCCAGTCTCGCAGCCCCCTCGTCTTTATATTTTCTTTCTGTTTTCTTTTCTCGCTGCCTAAAGGCAGCTCGCACTCTGCTATCAACGAAGAACCCCCTTATTTTCCCGTGAGTTCCTCCTTATATCCCCGCCTTCCTTTCTTGCAAGTGCCAATTATTCTCCATTCCCCCTCGGATTCTCCTATATTTTCCTCTCTAATGGCAGCCATCATTGCTGCCTTCTTATTTTTATTCCACCGACTGCCACTAACCACGCTCCCTGCTTTTCTCTTTTAATAATTTCTGCTCTCCATTGCTTTATTCCCCACTGGCAGCTGCCCACTCCTAATTATCACACACACACACATATTTAATTTAATATAAATATATAAATATATATATTAAAATATATATATATATATATTATTTTTCAAAAGATAAATTCTATTCAACAAGCAATATAGTTTAGACAAAAATATTACTTAACACTTCACTTATTCTATTTTTATTTTCTTAACTTGATAAATTCTTATAAAACACAAAATCAACGTAAATAGCTCAAAATATAACGAACTAACTAAGAAAAGACGAGTGAATTTGATATAAAAATATATATAAATATGATCCGATCAAATACCCCCACACTTAGCTTTTCCTAGTCCTCGAGCAAAACAAAGAAACAAAAACAAAACTCAATCTAAACCTTCCAACATTTATCTCAGGGATTTCCAATGGACATGACAAATTAAAAATCATCACTTACACAGATTTTGGCAATCCATACCCTTAAGCACATACTTAATCACAGTCACCATTTATTAGTTCGCATTTAATCAATTAAAACAACATTTTGAATGTAGTAACATGCCTTAGAGAATTTACTATATTCCTTACTAGATATGCACTCAATTTTTCGCTCAGATTTTCTGACTACACTCCCTACACTAGGTATATGTGAGAAGAATGATGTAAGCAAGGAAACGATCACTCACATATGTTATAGCAAAGAAAGCATTTTCTGGAGTTATTAATGTGCATATGAATATGATCTCATGAACGGAATGCTACTACTTAGATGCGAGAACCAGGGACACTATATGCTCATACCAATCCCAAACTCCACATATTGAACACACAACAACCAAGATAGAAGTCAAAGGGTTGTAACGGGGCTAAGGATATAGGCTTAACAAAGGAAGGCTATGGAAAAACAAATGTTCTTAAAGAAATAGTAAGCAAAGTAATAAGGTTAACGCATAGAATTCACTTTTGAATGAAAATTCAACTCTAAACCCGAGGGGAGGATTCACACATTTTATGGCCAAATTTCAAACTCTTTTTCTTCTTTCTTTTCTTTTCACGCGTTTTTCTCTTCTTTTTTTTTTTCTTTCTTTTTTTAAAGAACAAAACGTACAATTGAGCTCAAAACAACCAATCCTTCCCCCACACTTGTTTTTCTGCATAGTGTAGAATAAAATGAATTCTTTTTAAGTCATGCTCACTATTCTTTAAGAACAAGGGTGCAGACAGTCCTACAGTAGGTTTGGTGCGGTTTAATGAGGTTAACAACAAAAATAGGCTAAACAAGGCTCGAGATGGGTTAAGCCTACAAAACATAAGAAAGATGGAGGGTAAGGCTTTTTGGTTAAGGTGGTTTACTAAACAACTTCATCTTGATATGTGTTATGCAATTCAATGTCATGCTTTGAATGAAACGGATATGAGTTTTAGTATTTGGAACTAAGATGATAAAACGCCTTCTAAGTAGCAACCAAGCAAAGAATAATGAGATCATGCAACGACTTTAGAAAACAAAAACATCAAGATTAATAACTCTCCAAACAAGGTATAAGCTCAAGTCTCACAAGGATGTAGCATTAGTTTGAGTTCCTTCCTTCAAGCATGTTACAAAAACTAATTTTATCCTTTTGTGATCAAATTTAAATTCATAAACAACAACTACAACTAAGCATAAACCAAGAGCATATCAAACTTCCATCCATGTTTATAACTTTCTTTAACAGTCATGCAATTAAAAACCAAATCCTCATCATTGTGTTGGAAGGTACCTAAGACACAAACACACAAAAACAACTAAAAAAAATTCTTTTTGGGTTTTTCAAAATATTTTTTTCAAATTTTTATGTCATTTTCGTAAGATTTCCTCAAAACACAATAAAACACACCAAAACAGCATAAAACACTAAGAAAACAAAAAGCAACAACACGGAAACAAATGAAACCAGTTCAAAGTCGAAGGTACAAATTTTTTTTTTTTAATTTGGTCATTTTTTTTTTTACTTGATACCCCCACACTTAAACTAGACATTGTCCCCAATGTCAGAAAACATTAATATGCAAATAAAAATAAAATGAATAAATAATACGAAACAAAATAAAGAAAAGGGACTGAAAACTTCTCTAATTTGCAGAAAACCAAGCGATGACCCCCAAGCGTAAATTTTGCAATCAACTTCAAGGGAGAAAATAACCAAACGTTCCTGCAAAGAAAAGAAATAAATCAGTTAAGCACGCAAGAAAATATAGAAAATGCAAACGAAAATTGAAAATGAAAATAAAAGATAACGAAAAGAACTAATAGGTGGTCATTGGTTGCTTGTTGATTTTCCACAGCTTTCTTCTTGAACTGGATGGGCCTCCTTTCTTGCAAGTGCTCCTCAGCTTAGTTGAGGATGAATCAGCACGTTGTCTCCACATGCTTCAAGTAGTCCGGTCTCCACGCAGGTGTGGCATCTTCTTGAACTCTTGGATCAACCCAGACTCATCTGCTCTTCGAAGCAACTCAGACTCCTCCTGCTTCGTCTGTGAGGTACTTTTGCTTTTGTAGAAGCACCTCTACACAGGTTTATTTTTGAAGTGGGTTGGGAGGGGTCTGAGATGAGTACTCGAGAGCAAGACTAGGTAAGCAATCAGGATCTCACTTTCTCCACGTTCCTCAGATGAAGGTGAGGAGAAAGCATGATATGAGATACTTTTGCTTTTAACCTTTTTGATATGAAATACTTTTGCTCTGGATGATTTGTTTTCTGGGGTGATCCAAGGGATGAAGAACACTGAGTAACTCGAAAGCTTTCTTTGGGAAGACATTATCGGAGATGAAGAGAGGTTGAGAGGTTTAGAGGGTGTGAAGGTGTGCCTTTGATGTGGAAGGCGAAGGTCGAACTTATAGAAATTTGGCTTCACAACCGGAACTATTCCTTCACTATTTGTCGGCAGCCGGTGATGGATGAACAGTACCCGTTACGCGCTTTCTGACAAAGCGTCCGTAATTTCCGCGAAGCTGACTGCGCATGTGACGAGTGACGACAAACAGGAATGATGATCTTTTGAAAACTGGGGTTCAAATCCGGGTGCGGCTCGTGGTTTTCGCAACGCTCCACGCTGCACGTGATGAGTCACGACAAAATTGGAAAAACTGAACCACGTGATTGCTGAGTCAAGCCCAGCTTTTGAGAAAGGAAACGGCTCTTTTGAGAAAGGAGCGTCCAGCTTTTCCGAATTGCGTGAGGACGCGTCTTCAACCTCTGAGGAGCGGGCGCCTCTTTGATTTGCCTCTTTTTATAGAGGCGCTAATTCTGC
Source organism: Crataegus laevigata (assembly GCA_963580275.1). NCBI lineage: Eukaryota > Viridiplantae > Streptophyta > Magnoliopsida > Rosales > Rosaceae > Crataegus > Crataegus laevigata. The sequence continues at coordinate 20,998,005 of OY756952.1, forward strand.
TCCACTTCACACTTGAACTCCCTCCTGTAAACACTCGCTTCTGCACTTCTGCAATCTTACTCTTTCCGCTCTCTTCTTCCGCTTCAGCAATCTTAATCTTTCCGAACTCTTTTCTTCCTCAACCCCCTCTAAAAATGTCTTGCCCTTCCGACCGTCGCCTAAACTTGAATGTCGGGGAAGACGATGACTCGTCTTCTCCGAACAACATTTGGAATCCGTCCTTCATATCCCCCAATGGTCCACTTACAGTCGGGGACACAATGATGAGGAATGAAATCACCGCTACGGTGATTGCCAGAAATCTGCTCACTCCAAGGGACAATAGGATGCTATCTAGGCGGCCGGACGAGCTGGCCGTTCAGGAATCTCTGGCCCTCAGCCTCCAAAGTGCAGGCTCAGTTTCGAACATGGGCCAGCGCCTGCTTGCAAGATCTCGTCAGGTGGAGTCGCTGATGGCTGAGGTGGCCAGTCTTCGGCAGGAGGTCAGAGGACTCAGGCACGAGAACAAGGAGTTGCACATGCTTGCAACTAGTTACTCGACCAGCATGAAGAGGAAGCTGGACCAGCTGCAGGAGTCGGACGGTCGGATCCAGAGTGATCATGAGAGGTTCATGGCACTACTCCCGAGGTTTATGTTGCCTTCGTCCTCTGGAGTAGCACCAAGCATTCCGGCTCCGGAGATTCCAACTCTGGCTCTTCGTCTTCCTGGAGCTCCGTCGACCTCTGGGGCGCCACCTGACCAATGACCAATGATTGCCATTAGTTTTTCGCATTATTGTAATTTTTTTTTTTAAGTTTATTTAAATATATATATATATATATATATATTACTAATATTAATATTAATATTATTTTATTTTTTTTAAGGAAATTTTAAGCAAAATAAAATATGTAAATTAAAATATGTAAATTAAAGTAAAAAGACTTTGTTTATCCGCACTAAAAATAAACATTGCCCTTAATTTATTTAAACTCAAACTAAATAAAAATCAACCAAATAACAAAATTAACTAAGCAAAACAAAATGAAAGTAAAATAAAGGAAAATAAGGGTGTAAGAATGCAAATCTGGTTGCTTGGGTTGCCTCCCAAGAAGCGCTTGCTTTAACGTCTTTAGCCGGACGATTCTTTCCTTAACCTCCCCTCGGCTCTAAAGCATGGAATTTATCTTTTAATGGGAGGTGATACTTGAAATGATTCGGCAATGGCATTAATTCAAGAGTGGGTGCCTGAATCATTAAAATGAGAAAAATGTTAGTATAAAATAAAATAAAAATTAAAATTGGAGAAGATGGTTTACTTTCATTCTCCGACATAAACTCAATAACAAAAACCACATTTTTGGATATTTCCGGGATTTTGAACTTGGCCAGGTTTACTATGATGGTTGTGGCCTTGATTGTCTGCATAGCCTCTTTGATGTTTGCAACGCATTTTCCAGCCACTTTGATATCTTGAATCATTTTTCTTGGTGCCCAAGGTTCTTTGAATGTTTCAACCTCATCGGGAATTTGTTTTGGTGCACCAAGAATTGAGATATCACTTTGCACCTCTGGAAGAGCTTCCACAATGTCTTTTTCACTTTCTTCGTTATTTGGAAAAAATCTGCAAGGAAAAGAGACATTTGGTGGAAAAATGTTAGAATGAATTGAACTTGGAACAACCTCACCATAGTTGGACGACATAGGGACTTGAAGGGTTTGAGACAAGAATTCGTCTAAACTGCCCAAGTCGTCCTCCTCATCTTCTTCTTGCAGCAGCAAGTCATCCACGTTCGGGCTATGGTTGGATGGTTCTGGAACAGCTTCATCCTCCACATCACTTATGGCTTCATCGATTTCCACTTCTCCCTTTGAATTTGCAAAGTTGGAGAATTCACTTTGATCTTGAATCTGTGCCATGAATTCCATAATCTGCCCAACTTGCATATCCAATTCGTCCACTCTGTTGGTCCGGTCTTGAATCTCCTGGATTCGATTTTCCACTCCCTGATTCAAAGAGGTGAGTAACTTATTAAATGTATCATTATCTAGAGATGTACCTGAATCGAATTGGGCAAATTGTTGTGGTGGCTGTGATGGTTGCAAAGGTGTTGTATAGAACTCATCATACGGCTGCCAATATTCTCCTTGGTGAGTCTCCTTAGCTTGATTTTGTGACCCCTGCACCAAAGAGTTTAATTCATTAAGAATTTGATTATAATCCACGGGCATACTTTGATTCGATTGGACCGAATTAGGAGAGAATTAGGATATGTGCACTTGCACCGTGGCTTCTGTGCTGCCCTTTCAAATCACTCCAAAGGCTGCCTTGAATCCGTGCATGCCCAGAGAGACTTCCTAAGCTGCCAGCTGGGCAGCTCCCATTCACGCCTTCCTCTCCCCGTGACTTTTTATTCCTCAGCGCCTTCCACCTCGCAGCCTCCAAGTTTGCACCTGCCTTCACCGCCTACTGCCCCGTGTTCCCTCAGTCTCTTGGTAACACTGCACCTGTAATTTGTCTCCTCTGTCCCGAGAGCTGCCTTGCTCTCCCCCGAGGAGCTCTGTGATTGCCCCCGTAAAACTCCCGAGGCTTTGCGCCTCCCTTTTTCTCCTCAAATGGCAGCCAAAGCTGCCTTCCTCCGAGGCTGCCTTTCCTTCCAAGCTGCGCGCTGCTTGGCTCGCTGCCAACGCAGCTTCTGATTGATCTTCTTCCAATTTTCTTTTTCAGCTGCCGAAGGCAGCTCCCCGTGAAACTCCTCCCGAGGCCGCACCACTTAGGCTTCAGTTTTCTCCCCGTGTATGCCTTCACTCCTCTCTGGCTACGTTCCAGTCTCGCAGCCCCCTCGTCTTTATATTTTCTTTCTGTTTTCTTTTCTCGCTGCCTAAAGGCAGCTCGCACTCTGCTATCACCGAAGAACCCCCTTATTTTCCCGTGAGTTCCTCCTTATATCCCCGCCTTCCTTTCTTGCAAGTGCCAATTATTCTCCATTCCCCCTCGGATTCTCCTATATTTTCCTCTCCAATGGCAGCCATCATTGCTGCCTTCTTATTTTTATTCCACCGACTGCCACTAATCACGCTCCCTGCTTTTCTCTTTTAATAATTTCTGCTCTCCATTGCTTTATTCCCCACTGGCAGCTGCCCACTCCTAATTATCACACACACACACATATTTAATTTAATATAAATATATAAATATATATATTAAAATATATATATATATATATAAATATATATATATATATATATATATATATTATTTTTCAAAAGATAAATTCTATTCAACAAGCAATATAGTTTAGACAAAAATATTACTTAACACTTCACTTATTCTATTTTTATTTTCTTAACTTGATAAATTCTTATAAAACACAAAATCAACGTAAATAGCTCAAAATATAACGAACTAACTAAGAAAAGACGAGTGAATTTGATATAAAAATATATATAAATATGATCCGATCAAGCACAATAGAGATACAATCAAAGATCATTAAGCTTTGTGAAAACTATAAGCATTGACGAGGCATTCGTAACTATGAACAGAATGATACTCTTGCCAAGAATTCACTTAACGCGATTGTGACTAGCAACCTCCACTACTTGTGAATATAAGTTCATAACGATTAGGTGAAACTCCCTTATATTCTAGCATCAAATTCATGCATGCAAGCTAAGTATGCATCCTTAATCGACATACAAGAATAAGTTATAAATCAAGCAGTTAAGCAAATTGAATTCACAACTCATGAAATCACAACTGAAGGTAATCAATTCATATTACAAATATGTTCATGGGTTTGAATCAACCTCTAGCCAAAACGAATTTAGTTCCACATATTTGCAATTAAACAACTATAATTGAATTTAAACATGATAAACAAAAGTAGAAGACACCCAGAACGCTCCAGCAATCCAACGTCTTGAATGGTTAGCACAGCTCGAAGTCTTCCTCCTTTCTTGCAAACATGCGGCACCAAGGTGGGTGTAGTGTTTGGATGGTCTAGGGGATGTGGCAGAGATTGGATAGGTTGAGAGAGTATGGATGGGTGGTAGGGGATGGATAGGAAAAGAGGTGGATAGAAATGGATGGAGGAAGAAGGAAACTTGCGGCAGAAATTGTGTTGTTTATGGTATGTGTTGTATGAATTCCCCCTTTGTCTTGTGATGGACAAGCCTATTTATAGACTTTGAAAATGAATCACCACCACAAAATTTCTTGGTGAAGTGGGTGGATGTTGTAGGTGAAGTGGGTGGATGTTGTAGGTGAAGTGTGTCCATATTTTAGCATATGTTTGAAGCCCTTTCATGCACCAAAACGTCCATCCTTATGCATGCAATCCATTCCACCCCAAAACAACTCCAAATTGCACCAAAATGCACTTCTTTGCTAACTTTGTTATTAGAACCTACAAACACACGAAAATAGCTTAAAACATTCTAATAAGATGAAACTAATTAAGTAAATGCAAGGAAACAAACTAATAAAATCACATAAATATGTTCCTATCACACTGCCAAGATGTTCCTACACCCCTTCCAAACAAAATGACACAACTTGGGCGGAACTTTCAAACTCCATATATCCCACCACACTGAATCCTTATTATCATCCCTACTTGATTGACCCATAACTTTCCTTCCAAGCTCTCCATTCTTACGCATTTCTTGCTCCATCATGTATCCAGATTTCGCTGCATATATTCCATTTTAAGTATAATGCTACATCATTCGATCCGAACATCCAAATCGACTAAGTGGGATACTTAGAATAGTACTAGCTTCCTCCTCATTAAATCACATCTCAATAACATCACGCTTCCAGGTACCCCGAGGATTCATCAAGTCAACAACCAAAATGGGCATCTCCACATGATATGACCTAGGTAGAAATGTCCTTGGTATAGGCAACCACGAATCCTTTGCAATTTGAATGCACCTCTCATCCCCAACCCGCCATCGTATACCAGCCTTCAATACTTTCCGTCCCTGTAAAATCCCATTCTAACCTTAAGATGTGCTTCTACCTATAAGTGCATCAAAGAATGACAAGGAAGGATAATAGTTAGCTTTAAGTACTCTAGCCAAAAGCGAGTCCGGGCTACATATAAGCCGCCACCTGATGTGAGAATTACTTGACACACAAATTAAACCCTATTGATGACAATTGTAGTAATGATGCAAGTAGGGATCGTTCTAGACCGGGGATTAACTAGGGATGCTAATCAATAAATATAAGACTCAAAAACACTAAACTAGACTCTATAAACTCAAAACTAATTTAAAAAAAAACTCAAAACAGCAAATAATAATCAAAAAGACTCAATTCTAAACTTAACAAGTGATTTGGACGAAAATATAACTTTAAAAGACTCAAAAGATTTAAAGAAAACAAGTTTTGACTCTCAAAGCAAGACTTAAAAGCAAGGGGTTTTGTTTTGATGAAAATTGAACTTTAAAACTTAAACTTTGAAAACAAACTTAAAGCAAAATGATTGTGATGAAATAGAATGATGAGAAATTAGTTAGAGGGTTCCTTATCCACACATGAACATATGCATATAATTTGATTCCCAGTTATGACTTCAACAAACGATAAATGACAATGTTCCAAGTTAATTAGGTTTGCTTAAATTAACTCTTAGATTTCCCTAGATTCATTGGATTGCAAGGAATACGCATTACAACCAAATTATTCCTCATCAAAGTCCCTAACTATGGAATACGCATGATAGAGACATTTAACAAAGATCATTAAGTTCAACGGAAATCATAAACATTGACTAGGCATTCATAACTATGGAATACGCATGTTACTCTTGCCAAGGATTTACTTAACACAATCGTGACTAGCGATCTTTACTACTCATGAATATAAGTTCATAACGATTAGGTGAAATTCCCTTATATCCTAGCATCAAGTTTAGGCATGCAAATTAAGTGTCGACCCTTAACCCACATACATAAACAAGTTCTTAATCAAAATAGAAAAGTAAACCACATCTAAAGTTTATGAATTCATAACTGGAGTAAATCAAATTATAACCAACATATGTCCATGGCTTCAAATTTGCCTCTAACTAAAAAGAAATTAGTTCCAAATGTTTAACATAATTGAACAACAATTTAAATTAAACATTGAAAAACAAAAGAAAGAAAACACCTAAACGTTCCAACGATCCAAGCGCATCCAAGGACTTTCCTTTTCTTCTCTTTGTTGCGGCACAAGGCTTTGAATGATGTTGAAGGATTGGTTTTATGGAGTAATGGATGGGGGAAGTTTAGATATGTAGGGAGAGGCAAGGAAAGGCTTGTAGAATGGTTTATTCTTGGATAGTTTATGGGCAGATTTTGTGGAGGAAAGAAAGGGTTTTGGCTAGGATAGTTTAGGGTGTGTGAAATGGGATTGTTGTGTGAATTGGTGAGTCTAAGCCTTGCAAGAAGGCTTTATTTATAGGTGCACAAAGGTAAGGAGCCACTCAAGTGATTCTAATAAACAAATACAAAGCAAGAATTAATCATCAAAAACAGCTAGCACACATGCTTCATTGCAGAAATTTCATGATGAAACAACTTGCATTCATCCTCCTTGGTCCATGCCTTGGATTCCTCTTGGTCTTCTCATGATGAATCAGCTAGAACACTTGCAAAACAGCTAGCACACTTGTATTTCATGATTAAACAAGCTAGCACACTTGCAAAACATAATCATTCATCCATGCCATGGGTCATCCTTGCAGTTGTCCGCCTATTCCTTCCCCATGTGCTCTCTTGACCTTCCCTTACTAAAATGCCCATAACTTCTTCTAGAAAAATGATCTTAACAATCCGCAAAATGCTCCAGAAAATAGACATCTGTAGCTTTCCAAGCATGTAAGGCTCATTCTCTAGTTCATTTTGGGCCGCTCGCAAATTGCTTCCAAAATGAGCTGATCTGCACAGGCAGTTTTGACCCATGTGCTCTCTTGACCTTCCCTTACTAAAGTGCTCATAACTTCTTCTAGAAATATGATCTTAACAATCCGCAAAATGCTCCAGAAAATAGACATCTGTAGCTTTCCAAGCATATAAGGCTCATTCTCTAGTTCATTTTGGGCCGTTCGCAAATTGCTTCCAAAATGGGCTGATCTGCACAGGCAGTTTTGACGAATTTGTTACATAAAATCTCACTTGTGCTATTTTTCTTTTATTTGCTTGACAAATCATATAAAACACAAAATCAAAGTAAATAGCTCAAAAATATAAGGAACTAACTAAGAAAAGACGAGAGAATTTGATGTAAAATATATATAAATATGAGCTTATCATTAAACCAAAAATCTGGTGGGAAACAACAAGGAAAGCCCACGGCATTGAGTTGTTTTGGTGGGTTAGGCATGGTTTTGAGTGGAGTTTTGGTCAATCCTTCTAGAAACCTATCCCTTCTTGCAACTTGTATTTGTTTCACCATATTTTTAGCATGTTCCTAGCTTCTTTTGACTTCAAATTCGTCCATCCATCTTGCATGGATCATAAGCAATCCATCTTGGGGCCAAAAACACTCCAAACTACTCCAAATTGGCCCAAAATGCACCCTTAGCCCATATAACCTACAAACACACGAAATTAGCTTTAAACACTATTATAAATACTAAATAATTACTAAAATGCAAGAAAACAAGCAAGCTAAGTCGCATAAATATGCTCCTATCAAATTCCCCCACACTTAGCTTTTGCTAGTCCTCGAGCAAAACAAAACGAAACAAAGTAATCAAACGAATCAAAACAAGTAAAACACAACCTAAACCTTCCAACAATCGCCTCAGGGATTTCCAATGCACATGATATGTTAACGATTATCATTCCCACAGATTTGAGTCAATTTAATACTTAAGCACATACTTAATCATAGTCACTACTTATTAGTTCACAATGAACCAATTAAAACAATGTTTTGAATGTAGTAACATGCCTTAGAGAATTCCCTCAATCCTTACAAGATATGCACTCTATTTTCACTCTGATTTTCTAACAACACACCCTATACTAGTTATATGTGAGAGAATTGATGTAGATATAAAAACGAATGCTCACATATATGTATCACAAAGAACGTAATTTCCGGAGTTAATAAGCATGTTTAGATATGATCTCATGAATGGAATACTACTACTTAGATGCGAGAACCAATGACACCATATGCTCATACCAAATTCAAACTCCACAAATTGAAACACATATCACTCAAGAAGAAGTTAAGGGTTGCAACGGGGCTTGGGGTATTGGTTAACAAAGAAAGGATAAGGAAAACAAACGTTCTTCAAGCAATAGTAAGCAAAGTAATGAAATTAAGACTTAGAATTCACTTAGATTGTGGAATTTAACTTGAAAACACAAGGGGAAAACTTAGACAACTCTTTAGGGCCGAATTCATTGTTTTGGACCCTTACTTCAACAAACAATACTTTGGAACTCTTTTTCACATCTTTTCAACTTTTTATTTTTTATTTTTTTTTATTTTTTATTTTTTTATTTTATTTTTTATTTTTTTTTTCCGTGCCTATGGCACACAATTCACAAAATAAAAACTTCCCCCACACTTGATTTCCGCCATAAAGGAATTCAATTTGAATCATGCTTACTATACTTTAAGAACGAGGGTATGGATAATCCTAATCTAGGCTAAGTGAGGAAAACATGGGTTAACAAAGAACATAGGCTAACAAGGCTCAACGGGGTTAATTTAAACATAAAATAGAGTAGGGCACATGGCATTTTGGCTAAAGTGGTGGTCACTACACAACTTCTTCTTGAATATGTGATATGCAAATCAATAGCATGCTTTGAATGAATTGGGCATGAGTTCTAGCATTTGGAACTAAACGATGAAACGCCTTCTAAGTAGCAATCAAGCAAAGAATAATGAGATCATGCAACGACTTAGAAAAGCAACAAGTTCACAGATTATTAACTCTCCAAATAAACGTTTAGGCTCAAGTCTTACAAGGTTGTAGCGTTGGTTTGAGTTACTTCCTTCAAGCATGTTACAAAAAACTAATTTTTCCTTTATGATTACATGTGAATTCATAAGTTACAACCACAACCAAGCATAAACCAAAGAGTAAATCAAACTTTTATCCATGTTTATAACTTTCTTTAACCGTCATGCAATTACAAACCGAATCCTCATCATTGTGTTGGAAGGTACCCTAAGACACAAAAACAACTCTTTTTGGGTTTTTTTTAAAACAATTTTTCAAATTTTTATGGGATTTTCGGATTTTTGACACAAAACACACTAAAACACATCAAAACATTATAAAACAGTGAGAAACAACATGTGAAGTGATAGGTGATAAAATCCCATGAATTTCATGCAAAAATAGCTTGTTTACCCCCCCACACTTAAACCAAACATTGTCCTCAATGTTTCAAACATATATTAACACAAAAACAATCAACTAACACAACTCGCAAACATAACACAATTGGCAAAGTAATAGCAATAAAGAGACAGGTTAGGGACGCAAATCTGGGTTTGGAGTGAAAGTTCCTTCCTCTCATGTTTCAACACATGGGTTGCCTCCATCACTGATTAGCACTCGTGGCATTCCAAACCTTGCAAAAATGTTAGTTTTCACAAAATCTGCAACCACTCGAGAATCATTAGTTCGGGTGGCTTTTGCTTCCACCCATTTCGACACATAGTCCACAACAAGCAATATATAAAGAAACCCTTGTGACGAAGGAAAGGGACCCATAAAATCAATACCCCAAACATCAAAGATTTCAACACTAAAAATGGGGGTTTGCGGCATTTGTTGTTTAGGACCAATATTGCATGTTCTTTGACATCTATCACAAGACATGCAAAATATTCTAGCATCCCTAAAGATGGTAGGCCAATAGAAACCACATTCTAACACCTTAAGTGCTGTTCTTTGAGTGCCAAAGTGTCCTCCACAAGCATAAGTGTGACAAAAGGTTAGAATAGCATTAAACTCAGAATCGTGCACACACCTACGTATAACTTGGTCAGGGCAATATTTCCATAAATACGGGTCATCCCACACATAAAACCGTGCCTCTTTCTTCAATTTATCATATTGGTGTTTAAGTAATTCACTAGGAACATGTTTAGACACCAAATAATTCACCAAATCAGCATACCACGGTTCACTTACCTTCACGGACATCAGTTGCTCATCTGGGACTGTCTCTATGATAGGCACAGCATCCTCCTCATGCACCATACGGCTCAAATGGTCAGCCACCACGTTTTCACTTCCCTTCTTGTCCCGGATTTCGATATCGAACTCTTGGAGAAGAAGCATCCAACGAATGAGTCGTGGTTTGGCTTCCTTCTTGGTGAACAAATACTTCAATGCTGCATGGTCAGTATAAATAATAACTTTAGTACCAAGCAAATAAGATCGGAATTTATCTAAAGCAAATACAACAGCAAGAAGTTCTTTTTCAGTGGTAGAATAATTCAATTGTGCATCATTTAAAGTCCGAGAGGCATAATAGATAACATGTGGCCTCTTTTCCTTCCTTTGCCCCAAAACAGCTCCTAATGCATAATCGGAAGCATCACACATAAGCTCAAAAGGAAGGCTCCAATCCGGTGGAACTATGATAGGGGCCGAAGTTAGCATTTCTTTGAGGTGATTGAACGCCTTCTCACACTTCTCGTTGAAGTCAAACGCCACATCTTTTTGGAGGAGATGGCAAAGAGGGTTTGAGATTTTGGAGAATTCCTTGATAAATCGCCTATAAAATCCTGCATGACCAAGAAACGAACGAATCTCTCGAACCGAAGTAGGAGAGGGTAAGTTGCGTATAAGATCTATTTTCGATTTATCCACTTCAATTCCTCTTTCTGAAACAATATGCCCTAGAACTATGCCTTGTCTAACCATAAAGTGACATTTTTCCCAATTAAGCACAAGGTTAGTCTCAACACATCGTTTCAAAATTATTGTGAGATTTTCCAAACACCCATCAAATGAATTTCCAAACACACTGAAATCATCCATAAATACCTCAATAATCTTTTCCACAAAATCTGAAAAGATACTTACCATACACCTTTGAAATGTGGCCGGAGCATTGCATAAACCAAAAGGCATGCGACAATAAGCAAAAGTACCAAAGGGGCATGTGAAAGTTGTCTTTTCTTGGTCATCCGGCGCTATGACAATCTGATTATATCCAGAATAACCATCAAGGAAACAATAAAAAGAATGACCGGCTAACCTTTCAAGCATTTGATCAATGAACGGCAAAGGGAAGTGGTCCTTCCTTGTGGTGGTGTTGAGCTTCCTATAATCAATGCACACTCTCCAACCTGTTTGGATACGGGTTGGCACAAGCTCATTCTCGGCATTCTTCACCACTGTCACTCTGGACTTCTTTGGAACACATTGTACCGGTGATACCCAACGACTATCAGAGATCGGATAAATCACTCCACAATCAAGAAGTTTGATAATCTCCTTTTTCACAACTTCCATCATTGGAGGGTTGAGACGGCGCTGAGCTTCTCGAGTTGGTTTAGCCCCCTCCTCTAGAAGTATTCGATGCATGCACGTAGTCGGGCTAATTCCCCTAATATCGGCCAAAGTCCACCCAATGGCCGTCTTGTGCTCTTTCAACCCTTGGATCAACTTCTCCTCCTCTGTGGCCGTGAGTGATGAGGAGATAATGACGGGCAATGTCTCGTTGTCTCCCAGAAAGACGTACTTTAAATTATCGGGCAACGGTTTAAGCTCAAGTACGGGTGCCTGAATCACTGAGGGTAACAATTTATTAGTGGAAACTGAAATTGAAATTGGTTTAGAAGGCTTACCATGATGTTGAGGTAGTGACTCAAGGGTAGCCACTATCTCGGTCTCCTCCACACTTCTAGGCACGGCAAAACCAGATTTTTGCCCAATTCCTTGTGCAATTGTTGTTTCAAGTGTATCCCTCTCCAAACAATCGAGAAAATCCTGCGCCAAATCATCAATTATGTCAATAGAAAAGCAAGAATGATCGTCTTTAGGAAATTTAATACTTTCAGAAAGATTGAAATCAATGACTTCCCCATCAAATTCCATCGTTAAAGTTCCTTTAAACACATCTATCTTGGTGCGGGCTGTTTTCATGAAGGGCCTCCCTAATAGAATCGGCAATGGGGTGGAATGGGGTGAATCCTCCATGTCAAGTACGTAGAAATCTGCTGGAAAAATCAAGTTACCAACCTGCACCAATACATCTTCCAAAACACCCTTTGGATATGCATTAGAACGATCGGCTAATTGAATTATCACACCATCATTTTTAAGCTCACCTAAGTTCATAGATGCATAAATAGAGTATGGCATAACATTAATCGAAGCCCCTAAGTCTAACATGCATTGTTCAAACTTAGTATTACCAATAACGCACGGAATTGTAAAACTACCTGGATCTTTGCATTTAGGGGGTAATTTCCTTTGTAACACAGCAGAAACATTTTCACTTACTTGAACCACCTCTTTGTTCGAAATCCTTCTCCTTGTTGTACAAAGTTCTTTTAAAAACTTAGCGTACCTCGGGACTTGCTTAATCGCATCAAGGAGCGGGATATTGACTTGAACTTTCCGAAAGGTCTCTAGAATGTCCTTTTCGGCTTCTTCCTTTTTTGATTGCCTAAACCTGCCAGGAAAGGGCACATTTAGTGGAATAGAACTAGAAAAAGTTGAATTGGGACTTACCTTGGTGGTTTGGTACGGTTTAGGAGGACTAGATGAATTCGGCAAGGTTTGGTCATCTTTGGCCGTGGGCTTTGCTCCCTGTGCTTCTTCTTGCAGCAACTTGTCCTCCTCGTCTTGACTTGATTTGGATATATTTGAGTCCGTTACAACCTGTTTACCACTTCTCAACGTGATGGCCTTAGCGGTTTCAAATGCTCCCTTCGGGTTCATTACGGTATTGCTTGGTAACTTGCCTTGCTCATGAAACTGCCCCATAAACTCGGCAATTTGCCCAATTTGCTTCTCTAAATGGTCCACTCTTTTGTCTCGGTTTTGCATAGCCTTAGCTTGATCTTCCTGCCCATGAGACAATTTAGTTAGTAACTTAAGGAGTGTATCATTGTCAAGAGACGTACCTGAAGAGTTTGAGGCAGATTGGGGTTGGTTTTGATTGGGGACGTATGGCTTTGTATAAAAGCCCGGTGGTTGCTGCCTAAATCCTCCTTGTTGTTGGGGTTGTTGAGGATCCCGCCATTTGAAATTTGGATGGTCCCTCCACCCCGGATTGTAGGTATTAGAGTATGGATCATGGCGTGGTTGATTTTGGTTCCCAAAACCCACGGCTTTGGCAGATTCCCAACCCCCATTCTCAATCAATTGAGGACATTGATCGTTGGCATGTCCTTGCATAGAGCACACGCCACACACATTTGGTCCATGAATCTTTATTCCCTCGGCCAACTGAGAAACAATAGAAGTAAGGTTAGTTAATTGGGATTGAATGTCGGACGAAGAACTTACCTCATTCACTTGTGGCCGTGGGGGGTCTCTTTGTCCAACACCTTCGTATTGTTGTGCATTATGTGCTCGGTTGGCAATTAGAACTTTTGCAGCCCCCAGAGTTTTATCCACCAACGCACCTCCCGCCGCGGCATCAAGCATTTGGCGTTCCATGGGAAGGAGTCATTCGTAGAAGTATTGAATGAGTAGCTCCTCCTTCATTTGATGCTGTGGACAAGAAGCAACAAGTGATTTAAAACGTTCATAATAAGAAGGAAACGATTCACCTTGATTTTGTTGGATGCCACTAATCCGTTTCCTCAAGAGGATGACTCTTGAAGTTGGGAAAAACTTCTCCAAGAAAGCTCTTTTCATACTATCCCAAGATGTAACCGTTCCGGGTGCTAACTCGTAAAGCCAATCCTTCGCCTTTTCCAAAAGTGAGAATGGAAAAGCCTTCATCATCAGAATGTTCCCGTCCACATTTATGGGTGTCATGCTTGAACAAACAACCTCGAATTCCTTGAGATGCTTGTTGGGCTCTTCCATGGAAAGTCCATGGTATTTCGGAATGTGGTGCAACAAGCTTGACTTCAACTCGAATTCATCGGTCTTGCCTTGGGCGGCCGCGGGGTATTGAATGCATAATGGTGTGGCATTGGTCAACCCCGAGGCCGAAAGCTCTTTAATGGTCCGATTGTCCGCTGCCATAACTTCTTCTTTTACTTCTTCAAACTCAGATTCGTCCTCTGAACTTGAACTAGGTTCACTAGGTTCGCTAGGTTCGGGATGCCTCCTCTTTCTTCTCAAATCACGTTCAAAATCGGCGTTAAAGTCCAAGATATGCACAGTTTGAGAACTCCGCGTCATGCATTAGTACCTAAACCAAGAAAACAAAATAAAATAAGAAAACTAGGTAAATTACACTAAAAACACACGGCAAAAACACAAGGGATTAGCAATTTCGCTAATCCCCGGCAACGGCGCCAAAAATTTGATGTGAGAATTACTTGACACACAAATTAAACCCTATTGATGACAATTGTAGTAATGATGCAAGTAGGGATCGTTCTAGACCGGGGATTAACTAGGGATGCTAATCAATAAATATAAGACTCAAAAACACTAAACTAGACTCTATAAACTCAAAACTAATTTAAAAAAAAACTCAAAACAGCAAATAATAATCAAAAAGACTCAATTCTAAACTTAACAAGTGATTTGGACGAAAATATAACTTTAAAAGACTCAAAAGATTTAAAGAAAACAAGTTTTGACTCTCAAAGCAAGACTTAAAAGCAAGGGGTTTTGTTTTGATGAAAATTGAACTTTAAAACTTAAACTTTGAAAACAAACTTAAAGCAAAATGATTGTGATGAAATAGAATGATGAGAAATTAGTTAGAGGGTTCCTTATCCACACATGAACATATGCATATAATTTGATTCCCAGTTATGACTTCAACAAACGATAAATGACAATGTTCCAAGTTAATTAGGTTTGCTTAAATTAACTCTTAGATTTCCCTAGATTCATTGGATTGCAAGGAATACGCATTACAACCAAATTATTCCTCATCAAAGTCCCTAACTATGGAATACGCATGATAGAGACATTTAACAAAGATCATTAAGTTCAACGGAAATCATAAACATTGACTAGGCATTCATAACTATGGAATACGCATGTTACTCTTGCCAAGGATTTACTTAACACAATCGTGACTAGCGATCTTTACTACTCATGAATATAAGTTCATAACGATTAGGTGAAATTCCCTTATATCCTAGCATCAAGTTTAGGCATGCAAATTAAGTGTCGACCCTTAACCCACATACATAAACAAGTTCTTAATCAAAATAGAAAAGTAAACCACATCTAAAGTTTATGAATTCATAACTGGAGTAAATCAAATTATAACCAATATATGTCCATGGCTTCAAATTTGCCTCTAACTAAAAAGAAATTAGTTCCACATGTTTAACATAATTGAACAACAATTTAAATTAAACATTGAAAAACAAAAGAAAGAAAACACCTAAACGTTCCAACGATCCAAGCGCATCCAAGGACTTTCCTTTTCTTCTCTTTGTTGCGGCACAAGGCTTTGAATGATGTTGAAGGATTGGTTTTATGGAGTAATGGATGGGGGAAGTTTAGATATGTAGGGAGAGGCAAGGAAAGGCTTGTAGAATGGTTTATTCTTGGATAGTTTATGGGCAGATTTTGTGGAGGAAAGAAAGGGTTTTGGCTAGGATAGTTTAGGGTGTGTGAAATGGGATTGTTGTGTGAATTGGTGAGTCTAAGCCTTGCAAGAAGGCTTTATTTATAGGTGCACAAAGGTAAGGAGCCACTCAAGTGATTCTAATAAACAAATACAAAGCAAGAATTAATCATCAAAAACAGCTAGCACACATGCTTCATTGCAGAAATTTCATGATGAAACAACTTGCATTCATCCTCCTTGGTCCATGCCTTGGATTCCTCTTGGTCTTCTCATGATGAATCAGCTAGAACACTTGCAAAACAGCTAGCACACTTGTATTTCATGATTAAACAAGCTAGCACACTTGCAAAACATAATCATTCATCCATGCCATGGGTCATCCTTGCAGCTGTCCGCCTATTCCTTCCCCATGTGCTCTCTTGACCTTCCCTTACTAAAATGCCCATAACTTCTTCTAGAAAAATGATCTTAACAATCCGCAAAATGCTCCAGAAAATAGACATCTGTAGCTTTCCAAGCATGTAAGGCTCATTCTCTAGTTCATTTTGGGCCACTCGCAAATTGCTTCCAAAATGGGCTGATCTGCACAGGCAGTTTTGACCCATGTGCTCTCTTGACCTTCCCTTACTAAAGTGCTCATAACTTCTTCTAGAAATATGATCTTAACAAATCCGCAAAATGCTCCAGAAAATAGACATCTGTAGCTTTCCAAGCATATAAGGCTCATTCTCTAGTTCATTTTGGGCCGTTCACAAATTGCTTCCAAAATGGGCTGATCTGCACAGGCAGTTTTGACGAATTTGTTACATAAAATCTCACTTGTGCTATTTTTCTTTTATTTGCTTGACAAATCATATAAAACACAAAATCAAAGTAAATAGCTCAAAAATATAAGGAACTAACTAAGAAAAGACGAGAGAATTTGATGTAAAATATATATAAATATGAGCTTATCATTAAACCAAAAATCTGGTGGGAAACAACAAGGAAAGCCCACGGCATTGAGTTGTTTTGGTGGGTTAGGCATGGTTTTGAGTGGAGTTTTGGTCAATCCTTCTAGAAACCTATCCCTTCTTGCAACTTGTATTTGTTTCACCATATTTTTAGCATGTTCCTAGCTTCTTTTGACTTCAAATTCGTCCATCCATCTTGCATGGATCATAAGCAATCCATCTTGGGGCCAAAAACACTCCAAACTACTCCAAATTGGCCCAAAATGCACCCTTAGCCCATATAACCTACAAACACACGAAATTAGCTTTAAACACTATTATAAATACTAAATAATTACTAAAATGCAAGAAAACAAGCAAGCTAAGTCGCATAAATATGCTCCTATCACCACCCCACCTTAACCAATAGAGCTAAGTTAAAAGCTATAATCTCCTTCAACCCAAGACCTCCAGAATCTTTCTTCTTTGCTACTTTGTTCCAGGCTAGCTAATGGACTCCCTTTTTTTGTCTTCTGATCCCTCCACCAAAATCTTGCTATAACTTGTTCAATTTCCTTTGCCAATTGAATGGCCAATAAGAAACATGACATAGTATAAACAAGTAATGCAGCCACAACACTCTTAATCAACACCTCATTCCCAGCTGCTGATAAAAATTGTTCCACCTACCAATTAATTCGCTCATCCAATCTATTCCGTAGTTTTTCGAAAACTTTTTTCTTCGATGCCCCAAAATCTACTCGAATACCCAAATACTTTCCAAATCCTTCTTGGTGTCCCCAAAATCTGTGATAAAAGAGCTTTCAACCCCTTCGAACACCCCACACTAAGATTTATTGAGTTTTTATCCAAATTAATGAACTGTCCAGAACCCTCATCATACCTTTAAAGCAAACCTTTAACATTATAGGCCTCAATCTCTGTAGCTCGACAAAATAACACTGAATCATTGATAGGAGCATATTTATGCGACTTAGCTTGCTTGTTTTCTTGCATTTTGGTTATTATTTAGTATTTATTTTAGTGTTTAAAGTCATTTTTCGTGTGTTTGTAGGTTTATATGTCAAAGTATGCAAAAAGAAGCAATTTGGAGCATTCTAGAGCATTTTTGGGCCAAGATTGGATAGTGCAAGCATGGAGGCATGAGGATGGACGAATTTGATGCAAAGAAGCCCAAGAATTTGATGCAAAGAAGCCCAAAAATCTGTTGCAATGGGCCTAAAAATGTGATGTAATGCTTAGCTCACCATGACATTTGAGTGGATGATGCAATGCTTAACTCACCATGACATTTGAGTGGATGATGCAACGGTTAGTTCACCATGACATGTGAAGTGGATGACTCAAAACCTAACCCACCAACAATTTTCCATTCTTGCCGTGGGTTTTGTGTCACTTCCACCAGAAATTTGCATTAAACAAGCATTAAACAAGTCCATCCTCTCCCTATAAATACCCATGGTAGCAACCTCATTCAAATCATCCAAGAATAAACCATTCTACAAGCCTTTCCTTGCCTCTCCCTACATATCTAAACTTCCCCCATCCATTCCTCCATAAAACCAAACCTTCAACATCATTCAAAGCCTTGTGCCGCAACAAAGAGAAGAAGAGGAAAGTCCTTGGATGCGCTTGGATCGTTGGAACGTTTAGGTGTTTTCTTTCTTTTGTTTTTCAATGTTTAATTTAAATTGTTGTTCAATTATGTTAAACATGTGGAACTAATTTCTTTTTAGTTAGAGGCAAATTTGAAGCCATGGACATATGTTGGTTATGATTTGATTTACTCCAGTTATGAATTCATAAACTTTAGATGTGGTTTACTTTTCTATTTTGATTAAGAACTTGTTTATGTATGTGGGTTAAGGGTCGAAACTTAATTTGCATGCCTAAACTTGATGCTAGGATATAAGGGAATTTCACCTAATCGTTATGAACTTATATTCATGAGTAGTAAAGCTCGCTAGTCACGATTGTGTTAAGTAAATCCTTGGCAAGAGTAACATGCGTATTCCATAGTTATGAATGCCTAGTCAATGTTTATGATTTCCGTTGAACTTAATGATCTTTGTTAAATGTCTCTATCATGCGTATTCCATAGTTAGGGACTTTGATGAGGAATAATTTGGTTGTAATGCGTATTCCTTGCAATCCAATGAATCTAGGGAAATCTAAGAGTTAATTTAAGCAAACCTAATTAACTTGGAACATTGTCATTTATCGTTTGTTGAAGTCATAACTGGGAATCAAATTATATGCATATGTTCATGTGTGGATAAGGAACCCTCTAACTAATTTCTCATCATTCTATTTCATCACAATCATTTTGCTTTAAGTTTGTTTTCAAAGTTTAAGTTTTAAAGTTCAATTTTCATCAAAACAAAACCCCTTGCTTTTAAGTCTTGCTTTGAGAGTCAAAACTTGTTTTCTTTAAATCTTTTGAGTCTTTTAAAGTTATATTTTCGTCCAAATCACTTGTTAAGTTTAGAATTGAGTCTTTTTGATTATTATTTGCTGTTTTGAGTGTTTTAAATTAGTTTTGAGTTTATAGAGTCTAGTTTAGTGTTTTTGAGTCTTATATTTATTGATTAGCATCCCTAGTTAATCCCCGGTCTAGAACGATCCCTACTTGCATCATTACTACAATTGTCATCAATAGGGTTTAATTTGTGTGTCAAGTAATTCTCGCACCAAATTTTGGCGCCGTTGCCGGGGATTAGCAAAATTGCTAATCCCTTGTGTTTTTGCCGTGTGTTTTTAGTGTAATTTACCTAGTTTTCTTATTTTGTTTTGTTTTCTTGGTTTAGGTACTAATGCATGACGCGGAGTTCTCAAACTGTGCATATCTTGGACTTTAACGCCGATTTTGAACGTGATTTGAGAAGAAAGAGGAGGCATCCGGAACCTAGCGAACCTAGCGAACCTAGTGAACCTAGTTCAAGTTCAGAGGACGAATCTGAGTTTGAAGAAGTAAAAGAAGAAGTTATGGCAGCGGACAATCGGACCATTAAAGAGCTCTCGGCCTCGGGATTGACCAATGCCGCACCATTATGCATTCAATACCCCGCGGCTGCCCTAGGCAAGACTGCTGAGTTCGAGTTGAAATCAAGCTTGTTGCACCACATTCCAAAATACCATTGGCTGTCCATGGAAGATCCCAACAAGCATCTCAAGGAGTTCGAGGTGGTTTGTTCGAGCATGACACCCGTCAATGTCGATGGGAACATTCTGATGATGAAGTCATTTCCATTCTCACTTTTGGAAAAGGCGAAGGATTGGCTTTATGAGTTAGCACCCGGAACGGTTACATCTTGGGATAGTATGAAAAGAGCTTTCTTGGAGAAGTTTTTCCCAACTTCAAGAGTCATTCTCTTGAGGAAACGGATTAGTGGCATCCAACAAAATCAAGGTGAATCGTTTCCTTCTTATTATGAACGTTTTAAATCACTTGTTGCTTCATGTCCACAGCATCAAATGAAGGAGGAGCTGCTCATTCAATATTTCTACGAAGGACTCCTTCCCATGGAACGCCAAATGCTTGATGCCGCGGCGGGAGGTGCGTTGGTGGATAAAACTCCGGGGGCTGCAAAAGTTCTAATTGCCAACCGAGCACATAATGCACAACAATACGAAGGTGTTGGACAAAGAGAACCCCCACGGCCACAAGTGAATGAGGTAAGTTCTATGCCCGAAATTCAATCCCAATTAACTAACCTTACTTCTATTGTTTCTCAGTTGGCCGAGGGAATGAAGATTCATGGACCAAATGTGTGTGGTGTGTGCTCTATGCAAGGACATGCCAACGATCAATGTCCTCAATTGATTGAGAATGGGGGTTGGGAATATGCCAAAGCCGTGGGTTTTGGGAACCAAAATCAATCACGCCATGATCCATACTCTAATACCTACAATCCGGGATGGAGGGACCATCCAAATTTCAAATGGCGGGATCCTCAACAAACCCAACAACAAGGAGGATTTAGGCAGCAACCACCGGGCTTTTATACAAAGCCATTCGTCCCCAATCAAAACCAACCCCAATCTGCCTCAAACTCTTCAGGTACTTCTCTTGACAATGATACACTCCTTAAGTTACTAACTAAATTGTCTCATGGGCAGGAAGATCAAGCTAAGGCTATGCAAAACCGAGACAAAAGAGTGGACCATTTAGAGAAGCAAATTGGGCAAATTGCCGAGTTTATGGGGCAGTTTCATGAGCAAGGCAAGTTACCAAGCAATACCGTAATGAATCCAAAGGGAGGATTTGAAACCGCTAAGGCCATCACGTTGAGAAGTGGTAAACAGGTTGTAACGGACTCAAATATATCCAAATCAAGTCAAGACGAGGAGGACAAGTTGCTGCAAGAAGAAGCACAAGGAGCAAAGCCCACGGCCAAAAATGACCAAACCTTGCCGAATTCATCTAGTCCTCCTAAACCGTCCCAAACCGCCAAGGTAAGTCCCAATTCAACTTTTTCTAGTTCTATTCCACTAAATGTGCCCTTTCCTGGCAGGTTTAGGCAATCAAAGAAGGAAGAAGTCGAGAAGGACATTCTAGAGACCTTTCGGAAAGTTCAAGTCAATATCCCGCTCCTTGATGCGATTAAGCAAGTCCCGAGGTACGCTAAGTTTTTAAAAGAACTTTGTACAACAAGGAGAAGGATTTCGAACAAAGAGGTGGTTCAAGTAAGTGAAAATGTTTCTGCTGTGTTACAAAGGAAATTACCCCCTAAATGCAAAGATCCGGGTAGTTTTACAATTCCGTGCGTTATTGGTAATACTAAGTTTGAACAATGCATGTTAGACTTAGGGGCTTCGATTAATGTTATGCCATACTCTATTTATGCATCTATGAACTTAGGTGAGCTTAAAAATGATGGTGTGATAATTCAATTAGCTGATCGTTCTAATGCATATCCAAAGGGTATTTTGGAAGATGTATTGGTGCAGGTTGGTAACTTGATTTTTCCAGCGGATTTCTACGTACTTGACATGGAGGATTCACCCCATTCCACCCCATTGCCGATTCTATTAGGGAGGCCCTTCATGAAAACAGCCCGCACCAAGATAGATGTGTTTAAAGGAACTTTAACGATGGAATTTGATGGGGAAGTCATTGATTTCAATCTTTCTGAAAGTATTAAATTTCCTAAAGACGATCATTCTTGCTTTTCTATTGACATAATTGATGATTTGGCGCAGGATTTTCTCGATTGTTTGGAGAGGGATACACTTGAAACAACAATTGCACAAGGAATTGGGCAAAAATCTGGTTTTGCCGTGCCTAGAAGTGTGGAGGAGACCGAGATAGTGGCTACCCTTGAGTAACTACCTCAACATCATGGTAAGCCTTCTAAACCAATTTCAATTTCAATTTCCACTAATAAATTGTTACCCTCAGTGATTCAGGCACCCGTACTGGAGCTTAAACCGTTGCCCGATAATTTAAAGTACGTCTTTCTGGGAGACAACGAGACATTGCCCGTCATTATCTCCTCATCACTCACGGCCATAGAGGAGGAGAAGTTGATCCAAGTGTTGAAAGAGCACAAGACGAGACATTGGCCGATATTAGAGGAATTAGCCCGACTACGTGCATGCATCGAATACTTCTAGAGGAGGGGGCTAAACCAACTCGAGAGGCTCAGCGCCGTCTCAACCCTCCAATGATGGAAGTTGTGAAAAAGGAGATTATCAAACTTCTTGATTGTGGAGTGATTTATCCGATCTCTGATAGTCGTTGGGTATCACCGGTACAATGTGTTCCAAAGAAGTCCGGAGTAACAGTGGTGAAGAATGCCGAAAATGAGCTTGTGCCAACCCGTATCCAAACAGGTTGGAGAGTGTGCATTGATTATAGGAAGCTCAACACCACCACAAGGAAGGACCACTTCCCTTTGCCGTTCATTGATCAAATGCTTGAAAGGTTAGCCGGTCATTCTTTTTATTGTTTCCTTGATGGTTATTCTGGATATAATCAGATTGTCATAGCGCCGGATGACCAAGAAAAGACAACTTTCACATGCCCCTTTGGTACTTTTGCTTATCGTCGCATGCCTTTTGGTTTATGCAATGCTCCGGCCACGTTTCAAAGGTGTATGGTAAGTATCTTTTCAGATTTTGTGGAAAAGATTATTGAGGTATTTATGGATGATTTCAGTGTGTTTGGAAATTCATTTGATGGGTGTTTAGAAAATCTCACAATAATTTTAAAACGATGTGTTGAAACTAACCTTGTGCTTAATTGGGAAAAATGTCACTTTATGGTTAGACAAGGCATAGTTCTAGGGCATATTGTTTAAGAAAGAGGAATTGAAGTGGATAAATCGAAAATAGATCTTATACGCAACTTACCCTCTCCTACTTCGGTTCGAGAGATTCGTTCGTTTCTTGGTCATGCAGGATTTTATAGGCGATTTATCAAGGAATTCTCCAAGATCTCAAACCCTCTTTGCCATCTCCTCCAGAAAGATGTGGCGTTTGACTTCAACGAGAAGTGTGAGAAGGCGTTCAATCACCTCAAAGAAATGCTAACTTCGGCCCCTATCATAGTTCCACCAGATTGGAGCTTTCCTTTTGAGCTTATGTGCGATGCTTCCGATTATGCATTAGGAGCTGTTTTAGGGCAAAGGAAGGAAAAGAGGCCGCATGTTATCTATTATGCCTCTCGGACTTTAAATGATGCACAATTGAATTATTCTACCACTGAAAAAAAACTTCTTGCTGTTGTATTTGCTTTAGATAAATTCCGTTCTTATTTGCTTGGTACTAAAGTTATTATTTATACTGACCATGCAGCATTGAAGTATTTGTTCACCAAGAAGGAGGCCAAACCACGACTCATTCGTTGGATGCTTCTTCTCCAAGAGTTCGATATCGAAATCCGGGACAAGAAGGGAAGTGAAAACGTGGTGGCTGACCATTTGAGCCGTATGGTGCATGAGGAGGATGCCGTGCCTATCATAGAGACATTCCCAGATGAGCAACTGATGTCCGTCAAGGTAAGTGAACCGTGGTATGCTGATTTGGTGAATTATTTGGTGTCTAAACATGTTCCTAGTGAATTACTTAAACACCAATATGATAAATTGAAGAAAGAGGCACGGTTTTATGTGTGGGATGACCCGTATTTATGGAAATATTGCCCTGACCAAGTTATACGTAGGTGTGTGCACGATTCTGAGTTTAATGCTATTCTAACCTTTTGTCACACTTATGCTTGTGGAGGACACTTTGGCACTCAAAGAACAGCACTTAAGGTGTTAGAATGTGGGTTCTATTGGCCTACCATCTTTAGGGATGCTAGAATATTTTGCATGTCTTGTGATAGATGTCAAAGAACGGGCAATATTGGTCCTAAACAACAAATGCCGCAAACCCCCATTTTTAGTGTTGAAATCTTTGATGTTTGGGGTATTGATTTTATGGGTCCCTTTCCTTCGTCACAAGGGTTTCTTTATATATTACTTGCTGTAGACTATGTATCGAAATGGGTGGAAGCAAAAGCCACCCGAACTAATGATTCTCGAGTGGTTGCAGATTTTGTGAAAACTAACATTTTTGCAAGGTTTGGAATGCCACGAGTGCTAATCAGTGATGGAGGTTCCCATTTTTGTAATCGAACCATTGAGGCGTTGCTCAAGAAATACAATGTCAAGCATAAGGTGGCCACACCTTATCATCCTCAAACGAGCGGGCAAGCCGAGGTTTCAAATAGGGAAATCAAGCAGATTCTTGAGAAAACCGTGGGGCCTACAAGGAAGGATTGGAGTTTGCGCTTAAACGATGCATTGTGGGCGTATCGCACTGCCTACAAAACCCCCATTGGGATGTCACCTTTTCGGCTCATCTATGGGAAGCCATGCCATCTTCCTGTCGAGTTAGAGCATCGTGCACATTGGGCCGTCAAAACGTTCAATATGGACCTTGATGCCGCAGGTTTACATAGAAAGCTTCAATTGTGTGAGCTTGATGAAATCCGACATGAAGCATATGAGAATGCCCGGATTTACAAGGAAAAAACGAAGGCATTCCATGACATGATGATCCGTGCCAAGACATTCTCTATTGGGCAGAAAGTGTTGTTGTTCAATTCTCGCCTTCGGTTATTTACGGGTAAGTTGCGTTCCAAATGGGTTGGTCCGTTTATTGTCACTAATGTTTTCCCTCATGGTGCAGTGCAAATCAAAAGTTCAAGGACACAGCAAGAATTCAAAGTGAATGGGCATCGATTAAAGCCCTATTACGAGATGTTTGAGGAGCATGTCGTGGAGGAGGTACCCTTCCATGCCGTGGAACCTAGTCAAGCTTAAACGGAGGTACCGTCCGGCTGAAAGACGTTAAAGCAAGCGCTTCTTGGGAGGCAACCCATGTGTTGAAACATGAGAGGAAGGAACTTTCACTCCAAACCCAGATTTGCGTCCCTAACTTGTCTCTTTATTGCTATTACTTTGCCATTTGTGTTATGTTTGCGAGTTGTGTTAGTTGATTGTTTTTGTGTTAATTTATGTTTGAAACATTGAGGACAATGTTTGGTTTAAGTGTAGGGGGGGTAAACAAGCTATTTTTGCATGAAATTCATGGGATTTTATCACCTATCACTTCACATGTTGTTTCTCACTGTTTTAAAATGTTTTTAGTGTGTTTTAGTCAAAAATCCGAAAATCCCATAAAAATTTGAAAATTTGTTTTAAAAAAGCCAAAAAGAGTTGTTTTTGTGTGTTTGTTTGTGTCTTAGGGTACCTTCCAACACAATGATGAGGATTCGGTTTGTAATTGCATGACGGTTAAAGAAAGTTATAAACATGGATAAAAGTTTGATTTACTCTTTGGTTTATGCTTGGTTGTGGTTGTAACTTATGAATTCACATGTAATCATAAAGGAAAAATTAGTTTTTGTAACATGCTTGAAGGAAGTAACTCAAACTAACGCTACAACCTTGTGAGATTTGAGCCTAAACGTTTATTTGGAGAGTTAATAATCTGTGAACTTGTTGCTTTTCTAAAGTCGTTGCATGATCTCATTATTCTTTGCTTGATTGCTACTTAGAAGGCGTTTCATCGTTTAGTTCCAAATGCTAGAATTCATGCCCAATTCATTCAAAGCATGCTATTGATTTGCATATCACATATTCAAGAAGAAGTTGTGTAGTGACCACCACTTTAGCCAAAGAGCCACCCTCGTTCTTAAAGTATAAGTAAGCATGATTCAAATTGAATTCCTTTGTGGCAGAAATCAAGTGTGGGGGAAGTTTTTCTTTTGTGAATTGTGTGCCATAGGCACGGAAAAAAAAAAAAAAAAAAAAAAAAGAGTTCCAAAGTATTGTTTGTTGAAGTAAGGGTCCAAAACAATGAATTCGGCCCTAAAGAGTTGTCTAAGTCTTCCCCTTGTGTTTTTAAGTTAAATTCCGCAATCTAAGTGAATTCTAAGTCTTAATCTCATTACTTTGCTTACTAATGCTTGAAGAACGTTTGTTTTCCCTTTCCTTTCTTTGTTAACCAATACCACAAGCCTCGTTGCAACCCTTGACTTCTTCTTGAGTGATATGTGTTTCAATTTGTGGAGTTTGAATTTGGTATGAGCATAGCATTGGTTCTCGCATCTAAGTAGTAGTATTCCATTCATGAGATCATATCTAAACATGCTTATTAACTCCGGAAATTACGTTCTTTATGATACATATATGTGAGCATTCGTTTTTTTTATATCTACATCAATTCTCTCACATATAACTAGTATAGGGTGTGTTGTTAGAAAATCTGAGTGAAAATAGAGTGCATATCTTGTAAGGATTGAGGGAATTCTCTAAGGCATGTTACTACATTCAAAACATTGTTTTAATTGGTTCATTGTGAACTAATAAGTAGTGACTATGATTAAGTATGTGCTTAAGTATTAAATTGACTCAAATCTGTGGGAATGATAATCTTTAACATGTCATGTGCATTGGAAATCCCTGAGGCAAACGTTGGAAGGTTTAGGTTATGTTTGTTTATTTGTTTTGTTTTATTTCTTTGTTTTGCTCGAGGACTAGCAAAAGCTAAGTGTGGGGGAATTTGATAGGAGCATATTTATGCGACTTAGCTTGCTTGTTTTCTTGCATTTTGGTTATTATTTAGTATTTATTTTAGTGTTTAAAGTCATTTTTCGTGTGTTTGTAGGTTTATATGTCAAAGTATGCAAAAAGAAGCAATTTGGAGCATTCTAGAGCATTTTTGGGCCAAGATTGGATAGTGCAAGCATGGAGGCATGAGGATGGACGAATTTGATGCAAAGAAGCCCAAGAATTTGATGCAAAGAAGCCCAAAAATCTGTTGCAATGGGCCTAAAAATGTGATGTAATGCTTAGCTCACCATGACATTTGAGTGGATGATGCAATGCTTAACTCACCATGACATTTGAGTGGATGATGCAATGCTTAGTTCACCATGACATGTGAAGTGGATGACTCAAAACCTAACCCACCAACAATTTTCCATTCTTGCCGTGGGTTTTGTGTCACTTCCACCAGAAATTTGCATTAAACAAGCATTAAACAAGTCCATCCTCTCCCTATAAATACCCATGGTAGCAACCTCATTCAAATCATCCAAGAATAAACCATTCTACAAGCCTTTCCTTGCCTCTCTCTACATATCTAAACTTCCCCCATCCATTCCTCCATAAAACCAACCCTTCAACATCATTCAAAGCCTTGTGCCGCAACAAAGAGAAGAAGAGGAAAGTCCTTGGATGCGCTTGGATCGTTGGAACGTTTAGGTGTTTTCTTTCTTTTGTTTTTCAATGTTTAATTTAAATTGTTGTTCAATTATGTTAAACATGTGGAACTAATTTCTTTTTAGTTAGAGGCAAATTTGAAGCCATGGACATATGTTGGTTATGATTTGATTTACTCCAGTTATGAATTCATAAACTTTAGATGTGGTTTACTTTTCTATTTTGATTAAGAACTTGTTTATGTATGTGGGTTAAGGGTCGAAA
The DNA here is from genome assembly GCA_963580275.1 of Crataegus laevigata. Lineage (NCBI taxonomy): Eukaryota > Viridiplantae > Streptophyta > Magnoliopsida > Rosales > Rosaceae > Crataegus > Crataegus laevigata. The sequence continues at coordinate 21,025,625 of OY756952.1, forward strand.
CTTAATTTGCATGCCTAAACTTGATGCTAGGATATAAGGGAATTTCACCTAATCGTTATGAACTTATATTCATGAGTAGTAAAGATCGCTAGTCACGATTGTGTTAAGTAAATCCTTGGCAAGAGTAACATGCGTATTCCATAGTTATGAATGCCTAGTCAATGTTTATGATTTCCGTTGAACTTAATGATCTTTGTTAAATGTCTCTATCATGCGTATTCCATAGTTAGGGACTTTGATGAGGAATAATTTGGTTGTAATGCGTATTCCTTGCAATCCAATGAATCTAGGGAAATCTAAGAGTTAATTTAAGCAAACCTAATTAACTTGGAACATTGTCATTTATCGTTTGTTGAAGTCATAACTGGGAATCAAATTATATGCATATGTTCATGTGTGGATAAGGAACCCTCTAACTAATTTCTCATCATTCTATTTCATCACAATCATTTTGCTTTAAGTTTGTTTTCAAAGTTTAAGTTTTAAAGTTCAATTTTCATCAAAACAAAACCCCTTGCTTTTAAGTCTTGCTTTGAGAGTCAAAACTTGTTTTCTTTAAATCTTTTGAGTCTTTTAAAGTTATATTTTCGTCCAAATCACTTGTTAAGTTTAGAATTGAGTCTTTTTGATTATTATTTGCTGTTTTGAGTGTTTTAAATTAGTTTTGAGTTTATAGAGTCTAGTTTAGTGTTTTTGAGTCTTATATTTATTGATTAGCATCCCTAGTTAATCCCCGGTCTAGAACGATCCCTACTTGCATCATTACTACAATTGTCATCAATAGGGTTTAATTTGTGTGTCAAGTAATTCTCGCACCAATCATCCACGAAAAAACATGTGATAGAGGCTCGGCACAAACACTTATCGACATACCTTGAATGCGTCCCTTCCTCTCTTCATTACTGATTAAAGATGAGAAATCCTCTGCACAAATAAGAAATAGAAAATGTGATAACATATATCCTTGCGGAAATCCCCTTGTAAGCGTAATATAACGCGTTGTCTCACCATTAACAACCATACTGTAGGACACGATTTTCATACATTCCATCACCCATTGGCAAGAAATATCATCGAAACCCAACTTATGCAACATAGCATTCAAGAAAGGTCATTCAACCCTATCATAAGCTTTTGCCCTGCCTAATTTCATTGCCATAAAATCAAACCCTCCTTATTCCCATGTTGCATAGAATGTAGGAGTTCATGTACCACTAGAATATTATCAGAAATTTGCCTTCTTGCCACAAACGCTGATTGATTCTGACTAATCAGTTTAGGGAGAACTTTCTTCAATCTATTCGTTAGAACTTTGGAGATAATTTTATACACCACATTACATAACGAAATTGGGACATTTTTGTGGGTTATCCACTTTTGGAATAAACACAATATTAGTATGGTTCAATTCGTTTAACATTCTTCCTAATGCAAAGAAAGATTTTACCATCCCAATAACTACACCTCTAACCGTCTCCCAATGGTGATGGAAAAAACCCGCATTGAAGTCGTCCGGGTGATTTCGTTGGGTGCATCTGATAAATAGCAGTTTCAATTTCCACATTAGACACTGGGGCAATTAACAGAATATTATCCACCGCACTCACCCTAGTTGGCACACATCACAGGATCTCCAAAAAATTAGAAGGCCTATCTGTGGTAAATAGAGATGTGAAATATTCAATAGCAATACCATGAATTCAGTTTTTATCCATACACCATGATCTATTCTCCTCTTCTAGACCCCAAATCGTATTCCCCCTTCTTCGTTTCAAAGTTTGCGCATGAAAAAAAATAAGTATTTTTATCACCTTCTCGTAACCACTATACTCGAGACTTCGTGCACCAATAGACTTCTTCCATTCTTATTGTCCGTGTAAGTTCCTCCTCTAAATGTCTAATCTAGGGCCTATCAAACACTGGTTGCTGATACGTATCATAGAGCACTTTCTTCAAGCGACAAATTTCCTTATGTTCATTACACCCCTCGTTTTTCCTCCACATCACTAACCCATGCTTGACCTTTCGAAGATTATGCATAAGATTATATGCATGAGTTCCACCGTGAACACCACCCCAGCATGCACGAACAACCTCATCACATTTTGGATCCTGATTCCACCGAGGGTCGTACATGAATCGTTTCGTATGCCTACGTTGATATACCTCTATTAATAACACTAGCATTGTATGATCTGAGCCCTCTAACACCACATGTTTCACTAAGGCTTGCTGATAACCCTAAACTTAATCATGTGTAGCCAGCGCACGATCCAATCTTTCTTGAATAAATCCCTCATCTCATCTATTCCGCCATGTATAAGGGTATCATTCAAATCCCAAGTCTAACAACCTTGCTTGAGCCACAAAATTTCAAAAAACTCTCGTGCTTGTAGCTGTTCTTCCATTACCCCCTCATCCTCCGATTCCAATAGTAAATCATTATAATCCCCCATTAGTAGGCAAGGCTCCAGATAGCACGCTAAACGTGCCAGTAACACCTCAAGTTGTTGTGCCCATTTACATTCATCCATACTCGCATAAACAACCACCAAATGCTAGCTAAGATGCCTCAACACATCTTCAATTAAAACTTTAATAAAAAAACTCACCATTTTTTACAAACACCACATCATTCGCATCCCTCTAAAACGTACACATACCACCAGCAATTCCCCTAGGCTCAATAACATGCGTACAAGACATGCCAAGCCTACGCTTCAGATAATGATATCTTCGACTATTTTTTTTCTAATAGTGCCACAAAAGCTGATCGGATCATATTTATATATATTTTTATATCAAATTCACTCGTCTTTTCTTAGTTAGTTCATTTTATTTTGAGCTATTTACGTTGTTTTTGTGTTTTATAGAATTTGTTAAGCAAAGAAAATAAAAATTGAATAAGTGAAATTTTAAGTGTCAAATTCGGCAAAACTACCTTACTCACTTATTTTCTTTGTTTATATTTTCTATTCGGATTGGTGTGATTGTAATTGGGTTGGTTTGTTTTGTGTGAAAAATTAGGAGTGGAAAATAAAAGTGCAAGGCAGCGGCAGAGATGATAAAAGAAGCTTATTTAAAAAGATAGAAGGCAGAAAAATGTGAAATAGAGAAGTCATCATCAAAACACATGCATTCATGCGCACATGCATTAGAAAGTCACAACAAGAGGGGGGCTCCCTTTTCTTTACAAAAGCTAGGAAAAACAGAAAAATAAAAAAAAGAGAAGACAGCTGCACAAGGCAGCTATCATGACTAGCAATGATAGTCGGTGGGGTGAGTTTGAAGAAACAGGTGGGAGCTGCTATTGTGAGTGGAGGGCAGCTGATAAGCTGCGAGAAGGGCTGCTCATAAGAGATATAAGGAGAAGGCCTCGGAAGAGTACAGAGAGAAGGAAATATAGAGGGAGCTGCCTTTGAGGCAGCCATTCGGTGCAGCAGGGGGAGAATCCGAGGGAACCACTGACGGTGCAGGAGTGGGGATGCAGCCTTGAAAGCACGCAGCCAAAGAAAGGAAGTGGCAGTTTCAAAGCTGCCTTAAGCAGCCATTCAAAAGAAGTGGCCTCGGTGAGCCGGGGAGATAGAGTGGGAGCGGCGAAAAAAATCAGAAAAAGGAAGGCAGCTTTGCTGCTCTTATTTCCTGGGAGGGAGCATCGAAGAGAGAGTTTAAGGAGCCTTGAAAGGAAGGCTCGGGCAGTTTGGAAGGAGGCGCGCGCCTCGGGAGAGAACCATAGAAAATAAAAGGAAGCAGTTAGGCGCTGTGGAGAAGATTGTGAGAGCAAGCTGCCAATTTGGCAGCACAGCAAGCTCACTGTGCACAAATCCTAATTTACTCTATTTCGGTTTAATCTCTCTAAACTTAAGTTTTTAATTTCTGTTTTAAGTTATAAATAATGTGTAATTAAATTTTATATTGGCTAGAGGATAATTCAAAACCATGATTATATTTGTAATTTGAATTGGTAACTTCAGTTGTGATTTCTGAGTTGTGATTTAATTTGCTTAACTGTTTGATTAATAACTTATTTATGTTTGTCGATTAAGAATGCAAACTTAATTTACATGCATGAATTTGATGCTAGAATATAAGTGAATTTCACCTAATTGTTATGAACTTATATTCATGAGTAGTGAAGGTTGCTAGTCACAATCGCGTTAAGTAAATTCCTGGCAGGAGTATCATGCTTTTCATAGTTACGAATGCCTTGTCAACACTTATGATTTTCATAGAACATAATGATCTTTAATCGTATCTCTATTGTGCTTTTCACGTAGGGAACTTTTGGGGAATAATTTGAGTTGTTGTATGCTGTTCATCCAATTTAATAACTTAAGGAAAATCTGAAGGTTAATTTAAGCGTACCTAATTAATCTGGAGTATTGAAATTTACAATTTATTGAAAGAACAACTGAAAATCAATTTAGGTTGCTTATGTGTCATGTGTGGAGAAAAACCCTCTAGCCAATCCGTCGTCTATCTGTTCACTTTTAATTTTATGTTTTTGTCAATTTGTATTTTATTTAAGTTTAATTTACTTCGTCAAAACCAAATCAACCCCCCCATTATTAAAATATTATTATTTAGTTAATTTTTATTATCTTTTAATTTACTTTCCGTCCAATTAAATTCTTAGTTTTTATTTTAAATTGTTTTCATTATTTTGAGTCATTTTTAGTGTGTTTCAAGTTTTTAGCTTAGTTTGTATTTTCTAGAGTCTTGAGTTGTTTTGAGTCTTTTGAGTTGTTTTAGTTTATTTGTTAGTTTTATTTTGAGTTATTTTAGTTAAGTGTTTTTATTTTAGTTTAGTGTTTTAAACTTTGTTTTTACGTTTTTAAATTATTTTAGAGGTTTTAGCAAGCCCTCCTAATCCCCGGCCTAGAACGATACCCTACTTACATCTATACTACATCTGTCAAAAAGAGGGTTAAATTTGTGCGGTTTAAAATCCCGTCAAAAGCTCGTCAACTATCAGGTCCCCTTGATACCCTAACAATTCCAACATATGAGTTTCATTGTGATCACGGAGACCCCTCGTAGGTGGCCTCCACTTGGTCCTCTGTAGACCACTGTATCTTGTGCACCCAAGACAATCCATCGACTACCACATCCATCTCATCTCCGTCATCCTCTCTATTCTTTTTTAGTCTTCCTTTCGAAATAGTCTCAATGATAGGCAAAAGATTAAATGGATCAGAATCTTAAGATAATAAACCTTGCTCCACATCCTCATCTGGATCGTACCTTCCAAGGATCCTTTCAGCCACATCTTTACCCGTTTCCATAATCGGCATATTAAGATAAATAGCATAACTTAGCTGTATCAGCTTAGTGCTCTTCTCATTACTATCTAACTTCTTTAGATGACTCACCAATTCTATCCTCTCAGCACTAGGTGCCACAGTCCATCCTGGGCTAATGAGCCCTGTATCAAAGTCGTTCTCTCGCTCTAGTTGTTATCTCTCATTCGCTTCTGCCTCCAGATCGCTCTTTCCACATAGACCTCCCACATTCAAATTACCAGAACGCCTCTCATTGGACGATGAGCTCGAACCACTCATCCCTATTGCCCTAGCAACCACCTCTGTCATATTAAGTGGCAGAACATTATGCAACTGAACCCACATCGTCACCAAGTGTAGAGGGTCAGCCAGTGCCCATGTCAAGCACCATCTGCAACCAACACCATATTATCTTTGAAAAACCATGGCTTCTCTGCCTCAAGCACACGATACATATCCCTTCATCCCACAAAAATAAGCCATGAATTGTGCCTCACCCAAAGCCTTAATGGAAACCTCATCCCTTCATCTCCAAAGACTTATGAACTGGTCAATAAAACCATTCTCATTGATAGGTTTTATTGAGAAAACCTCTGCTACAACACTGTGATGTAACCCTAACAGCGCGCTTTCCACAACCTGTTTTTGATCTTGATCTGCCCTTTTCCCTCTCAGATATAGAGAGATTGCTACCAAACTTCATTGCCAAGCCATTCATGATGTGCATGTCTTCCATAGCCAAGATCGCAGACTCCACACAAACACCCTTCTGCTCAAACCAATACTCAAAGCCAACCCTGTCTGTTACTTTTAGTTCACATAAGAAGCAAAATCCCCAGATCACAACCCTGTGTGCTACACCTCGTTTCCATGTTGATCGCAATGTGCCCTAGTGCACGCCGTCACCTACGATTTTACACCAAATAGCCAAAACCTTTCGCTCCGACTTTCTCGGACATAATTACTGACCTATTTCACTCATCTATCCCTCTGTTCATTCATGATTATGTTTAATTTATTCAAGTTAAATGTGTCTTATTCATGCAGTTAAGGTTGGTGCATTCAAGCCCCGCAGCAACACGCGGGCATATTATCTAGTAATTCCTATTATTAATGATATAAAAGTAAATAATTAATTTCATATTTAATAATGCATGATTATTAACAACCCCTTTTCATATAATAAATATTTATATTTTTTTATTCATAGTTGAAATGGTTTAGTTTCAGGTATGGGTTTGGGGCGGATACCCCAATAACCATAACCGAACCGAAATAAAAAAATTTACCCGATGGTTACCCATAATCGTAAAATACCCAAAATCAAACCATTCGGATCGGTTACTTGCGGGGATCAAATTTGACAGGTTAAATTGCCATCCCTAACTACTAGCATTGCATATGAATAGTTAGGCATACCAATTTCTCGAACAAGCTGCTGGAAGGTTGACTTCAACAGTGACTTTGTGTAGAGGTCGAAAAGGTTGTTTGGGATCAGTTTGCATGACTTTAATCTCTTGATGCTTTGCTGATACTAATGTGATGTAGATGCAACATGTCTTGGTGTTGACTTCGATAATGTATCATCTCTTCATGGATCGTCATTAGGACTCAACGATGAATGAAAATAGCAAGTGAGGTCATATCGTGGACCTCCAAGATATTGTGATATCCTTAATGGTAAAGATATAACCATTTAGGGATACGCCTTGTGTGGGTTTGAAAAGTAACCAATGTCAGTATAACAAACAAGGCAAGCATCATTTTGAGGATTAAGGGGTCGGATCCGCTCGGGATGCATTAGGATTAGCCCAAATTCGTAGTACTTTTCAGGGTAGCGAAAAAACGTTGATAAGAACATATTTATGTGATTTTATTAGTTTGTTTCCTTGCATTTACTTAATTAGTTTCATCTTATTAGAATGTTTTAAGCTATTTTCGTGTGTTTGTAGGTTCTAATAACAAAGTTAGCAAAGAAGTGCATTTTGGTGCAATTTGGGGTGGAATGGATTGCATGCATAAGGATGGACATTTTGGTGCATGAAAAGGCTTCAAACATATGCTAAAATATGGACACACTTCACCTACAACATCCACCCAGTTCACCAAGAAATTTTGTGGTGGTGATTCATTTTCAAAGTCTATAAATAGGCTTGTCCATCACAAGACAAAGGGGGAATACATCTACAACACATTCCATAAACAACACAATTTCTGCCGCAAGTTTCCTTCTTCCTCCATCCATTTCCATCCACCTCTTTTCCTATCCATCCCCTACCACCCTTCCATACTCTCTCAACCTATCTAATCTCTGCCACATCCCCTAGACCATCCAAACTCCACACCCACCTTGGTGCCATATGTTTGCAAGAAAGGAGGAGGACTTGGAGCTGTGCTAACCATTCAAGATGTTGGACTGCTGGAGCGTTCTAGGTGTCTTCTACTTTTGTTTATCATGTTTAAATTCAATTATAGTTGTTTAATTGCAAATATGTGGAACTAAATTCATTTTGGTTAGAGGTTGATTCAAAGCCACGAACATATTTGTAATACGAATTGATTAACTTCAGTTGTGATTTCATGAGTTGTGAATTCAATTTGCTTAACTGCTTGATTTATAACTTATTCTTGTATGTCGATTAAGGATGCATACTTAGTTTGCATGCATGAATTTGATGCTAGAATATAAGGGAGTTTCACCTAATCGTTATGAACTTATATTCACAAGTAGTGGAGGTTGCTAGTCACAATCTTGTTAAGTGAATTCTTGGCAAGAGTATCATGCTGTTCATAGTTACGAATGCCTCGTCAATACTTATAGTTTTCACCAAGTTTAATGATCTTTGATTGTATCTCTATTGTGCTATTCACGTAGGGGACTTTGAAGAATGTTTTGAATTGTTGTATGCGCTTTTCCGTCCAATTCAATAACTTAAGGAAAACTTGAAGGTTAAAAAAGTGTTGTTCACGGTTAATCTGGGGTGTTGAGATTCATGGTTTATTGAAAGAACAATTGAAAATTGGTTTGTATGCAAGTGTGTCATGTGTGGAGAAAAACCCTCTAGCCATCCATTCATCCATTGATTTACTCAAATCTGTCTTAAAATCTGTTTTACAAAGTTTACTTAGTTTTTGTTTAAATTCGTCCAAAACCAAACCCCCCATTGTTAAGTGGTATTCTTTAGTTATAATCTGTACAATTTGATGTCTTTTGAGCATTTTGAGTCTTTGTAATCCCAAATTCGTTTAAATCCATCCCTAGTATCTGTTTTTATTCAATTTGCTAGTTTTGTGTTGTTTTGACTATTCTAGTGTGTTTTAAGTTATTATAGTTTAGCTTTCTGTTTTAGAGTTTTGTTTTGTGTTTTTTAGTCTTGATTAATATTTTTAAGTCAGTTAGGTGCATTAGCAATCCCTCCTAATCCCCGATCTAGAACGATACCCTACTTACATCTTTACTACAATTGTCAAAAAGAGGGTTTAATTTGTGTGTTGTGTACATCGCACCAAACGTCTTTAATACAAATTCAGTGATTGCGTGTAGGTGCGGTTCTGCATCTTTACCAATAAATCAACAGCGAAAGAGATGTCTTGTCTAATGCAATAAACTAAGTACAACAAAATGCAACGTTAAACTTAAATATGGAATTTTGGATTCCATAACCTCTTAAAGGGTCCCATTTGCATATAGCTTATGGAAGATTATACGTATACTCAAAATGTAACACCTTCAAAGTGTAGTTCAACTAGTAGACCAAAGTACCGTCAGAACAATGCTTGAACTTCAGTTCAAGGTATAAACTTGTTTTCCCAAGATCCTTTATCTCAAATTCCGTCTTCAGGTACGAGACAGTTTTCTCAAGCTATTCTAGAGTCTTAGTGAGATACATGTCAACGATATAAACTATAACTCTAGCAATTCGAAATAAGATAGTTTAACATGCAATGGCATACTTCATATCCCTAACTAATCAAATAATCACTTCACCGGGTACACCAACTCCGCTAGATTACTTCAATCCGTAAGTAAACGCCTCAAACAAGTTGAAAGGGTGTTATGTGGTTTGAAACTATTTAAGTCAGTCCATGTAATTCTTTGGGAACTTACATGTAAATCTTCTTATTAATATCCCCATGGAGAAACACTAACTATATTTCATAATGCTATTGTCAATCACAGGGTGTTTAAGAGAAACCTTATACCGTAAGGCGTGCATCATATCACATTATTTCATTCATCTTATTACGCTTCCATTTCCACTTGTAACACAACAGGGTTACCTTGGGTAGTGTAGGAACTACGGTTCCAAAACACACTTTGGTAAGGAATTTAATGTAGACTGTGATTTCGGTTGTCCAATCAGTTCTACGTTGTCACTAATCAACGGAACACAATTCGATGTCATCACTTTTCATTTATGTCGATGGCTACCATATTAGTGAAAACATCATCGATGATAATCTCATTCCAATTCCATTATCTCATCCAAACTAGCATACTGGACTAAGAACTTCAAGTCTCGGTAGTAATCTAGATTAATCTCATGAAATGGAAATGATTTGAGATAACGATCGTGTATTGATTCATTTTGTGTTATGACCTTCCTCTTCTAGGAAAGTGAATCCTAGGAACCCAGTGATCTGTCGTGCTTCACGCCAAGACATATTTATTGGCTATCCGCTGGCATTCCAGACTGTCCAACAAGGACAGCCATGTTGGAAGTATGCCCACAAAGCCGCTCATTTGATGTAATAGCTTTTTTGGAATACTTATTGTATTAAACTTATATATGTTTAATAGAGGGCAAAGCTTATTGTTAATCACTGTTTATTGTATCTTGTGTTTAATCAATAAGGGAATCCAAGGAATGTATTTGATCTAAGAGATAAGTGATCTAAGTAAGTTAGATTTACGAGACCTTTCTCTTATGCTCATTCCTAAAACGTTCCTAGCCATAGGGTTGCCAATTGGGCATTGACAATCCGCTAAGGTTAGTATGTGTTATGTCGACTCAAGCGTGGATATGACAAGTCTCAAGTCATTTAGTGTTGGACACTAAGACAAACACATAGGTGCTTGAAAGAGTAATCGAGTACACTGAACTACGATCAAAACAGAGTTCAAACATACATGTCATGTAAGAACTCGATGGTTACAATATGCAAAGTAGTCCTTTGACCTGAGGCATCATTGATGTCTAATGGTTAGGTCCTTGGTCTTTGATCGTGTCAAATGGCATTCCTTTGGAGTGTCCACGGCATGGTTGGGGTCAAGCCATCTAGTCATGTAGACATGTGAATGCACAACAAGGGATCTCTAACCTTATGGAAGGAGAATACTCTAAGATATGATTTGAGAGTCTTTGGCCAAAGCATATGAATATGACTAAGGAAGTTTGTTCCAAATCTTATTCAAGCGAATCATATAGAGAAGTATCACATTGGATAGTAGACATGAAACAAACTATCACTTAAACGATGTGATTGAGAGTATTGTATTAGAGAAGGACCGTATTGCATTGTAGTTGTAACTGGATAGGTTCTCCAACCACTTCTACTTAGCTTGGGTAACCATGACATGCTGCTAGGTGTCACTCATGGTTTGTGGAAGCCCTAAAGATTGGCAAACACTAATCTTAAGGGAGAATTGAAGTGTGGTTTCAATTCACAAACGATAGTTAAGAGTAACATCGCCCACTGCCTCGCTAAATGGAACCTAATGGATCGTACACCGAGTAAAGATGAAAGTGAAGTAATTCAATGAAATGGATAAGCAATTAAATAGTTAATTGAAGAATGGTCAAAGTTAATTAATTAGTTAATTAATTATACGAAACGTTCGTATTGGGCTTCTAAGTTGTTTTTTGGGTTTCGGGGCCCAAAAGTGTTTTGGTCCACAAGGCCCATTATGTTTAAGTTGTATGACAACTAAAACAAATTGGGCAATTAGCCCAAAGACAATGCATGGCCGGCCATATATGTCAAGGGTAGCAAACTTGTGTTATTTACAAGTTTGCCACTCACAAGAAATGAAGTATAAATTAAACTTTATAGCTTTATTTCATTTAGGGTTTTCCTTAAGAAATTGGGTGAAACTTTTTCTCTCTAAATTTCTAAAAGGGGGCCGGCCACTTAGGGAGATAAATCTAGCAATTTCTTCTTCCCTAAGTCATCCATTTTATCTTCACAATTTATCTTTGGTGTAGAGACTTGGAGACATCAAATCTTTGGTGTTTTGGAGAACTAATCCTCAAGGAAGCAAGGAGGTGACTTGAAGGCCCTCCACTTGGGTGAATCCCTTGTGTAATCAAGGATGAGCTTCAAGGGTAATGATTCTCTAAAACTCTCTTCTCTTTAATGTTGTTAAAGAGTCATGGTTCACCATCTACTAGGCTTTGAAAGTCATGGGTTTTATGAATTGATTTTGGATGCATGTCTAATTTTATTTGTAAATATTTTGCATATGTATTCAAATGTTCTTCACTAGGACATAAATTTTCCTTCAAGTGGTATCAGAGCCTAGGCCTAGTTTATGGTGAATCCTTTTGGGTTTTGTGATTTTTCATAACTTGTGATTTATGTGTTGTAAATGTTACAAGCTTTGTTCTTGCTTTGAATATAAATTTTGCTTGAAAATTTAGCATCTCAAATGTTGTAGATGTAGTTCATAAAAGCATGAATATTGGAACTAAAATTGGTGCCAAATTTTTATTTTTTTTTGGTATTTTCGGCCAAATTAAAAGGGTGACTTTTTGGGTTCAAATTAGTTTTGTTAAAATGGTTTTAATGTGTTCTTTGGAACCCCTAAGTACCCTAGAATATTAACCCTCTTTTGAGTTGTGAAAAATTGAGTTTTGGTAAGTGAAAACATTCATGGGGCTATTATGAGTTTTTATGAATGTTCTTCAATGTTCTTGAAGTTCTTGCCAAGAACAAAAAGTTTTGAAGTTTTGATTCAAAAATTTTATGTTTTTCATAAAGTTTTGGTTTATTAATTTTTGGTGAAGACTTCATGGTGAAGAAAGGTATTTAATTTTGATATTTGTCAAAACAAATTTATTAAAAGACAAATATCTCTTACACAAATCAAACTCACCATTAATCCTCACCCACCAAAATCAACTCACATAAATTTTTTGAAACATTTTTCAACCTTTGACCAAAGAGGCCGGCCACCCCCCAAGTGGGGTATTTTGGGGACTTTTGTGCAATTACATAAAGTTTTGATACTTTTGTGTATTTGCACTTTGGCCCAAAAGTTTTCGTATTTTCACGAAAAGGTCCAAAATCATTAAAGGACAAATTGTTTTGTTCCTTTAAGGAAGTTTTAGCAATTGTTAAAAATTTTGGGTTCTAGTTGCAATTACATGAAGTTGTGGACTTTTGTGTTTTTGCAAAGTGACCCCAAAAGTTTTTGTTTTTGCATAATGGCCCAAATAGTTGTGGTCATTGTTTTTGGCCCAAAACAAAATGAGAACAAAAATGGTTTTGTCTCTTTAAATGAGAATTGGATTTTCATTTTATTTAGTTCCATTTAAATCAATTTTATGGATCCAAAAACCAATTGTTTAAAAGTTGCTTTCTTAGTTAATTTTGATTAATTAAGAAAAGGGGTGATTATGAACCAAGCCACGATAATTGAGCTATGTGATTGGCTGCTTAACATTATGAATGTATGGGTTTATTAGAGTAGATATGAATGTAATTTGATTAATTCAATTTGTTGTAAAGGACATAAGTCCTCCAATGTGTTGTAAAAGGGCATAAGCCCTTCTCTTTATTTCATGTATTCCTATTTGTTTAATTGTATGCAAATTGGAATAGTTGGGTCCAACGCCCAATAGGAAATAACGGTTTAATTAGATTAAACGCGTAATTAAAATCAACAAACAATCTACCTTAAACCCAAGGTCCAACACAAGGCTCGTGTTGGATCAAATCAAACGGTTCATAATCATCCTAAAACCTAAAACAACTATATAGTCCATATGAGGATGCAAGGCATTTGTTAGTAGTTCCATATAGTCTCACTTGTTTCAACGAAACAGTGGGAGTATTATATGCTACTAATTCATATTAACTTGGACCAATAGTTGTGATAGGCCCTTGTTCTTTTAATGTGATTAAAATGTTTTGATGTAGCCCAAAACTACTCCCTCAAAATAAATATTAAGTTGATAAACGAGAGATGCTTTGAATGTCTCTTCGTAGGCCTTCCACCGTGGTGGACTCCATCGTTTGTGACTCCTACACCGGCTTCACCCTATCATGGGGAAGTTCAAAGTATGTGCTTACATTCAGGAAGAGTCCATATATACATACATGATGTGGTAAGGTAGGCAACGAGGATAGCCAACATCGTATCATCGTGAGGTTATTCTTGAACCCCTACACGAACTAAGCATGGTGGGAATAACTTAACTAAGTGCAATGTGCCAACAAGGTCACAAAGTAAATGGTTTACTAAGGGGATTCTGCCAACAAGGTCATCCATGTCAAAATTCTGCTCTTCCAAAGATGTTTGGTGGAACAAAATTAATCTCACATATAGACTACAAGAATGGTACTCCTTAACGACATTGGTACGGGCACAAATAGGTGCATAACCAATGATCTATTTCATCAAGGCAGAAGTAGATTCTGAAGTGTTAAGGATTGGGAACAATATCCCTAATTCTTGAAGTTTTAGGTCTTAAGAGCCAAGGATCACTCTTCAGGCAAGATGCCACACTTTGGCATGCCCTAATTCTACCATATGTTGTAAAAATGAATTTGAAATTAGATTGTGAGAGAGACAGATCCATATTTAGGTTAGGTAGGATCTAGCCGAAGCTGGAGGGGTCTGTTCAGTAAAGCAGAGCAATACCATTCAGTGCACCTATACCAAAGCAAAGCATGCCCTTCAGTGCATCCTTACCGAAGCAAGGTACCGTTATTCCGTAGATTCCAGCCGATACTAGGTCTATATTGTTCAAAACCTCCCAGTTGAATTGCTAGGGTACCTTTTTTCACAAGTGTGGTGGTAATCAGATCTAAGAATTTGGTAAACTTCATCGCTCTACACTACTGCTTCGAGAGCGAGTTGGAAACAAGGAATGGCGAGAAAAGTATTCTAGTCAAAATTCGATTGGATTTATAAACTTCAGAATCACACTCATTTATGGACATAATCATGGTGTGCTTTAGGCAATATCGTTCATGATTAAACAGGTCGTAGATGCAAGCCAAATAGCCATGGAATCCTTGTTCAAAAGGTAATTCCAGTTGTCATGCTTCGGGCATATGTCTTTGAATGAAGATCATGGTGGAGGCTTATTCAACTATTCCATTCCATTGTTGGCTTCAATTGTTTCTTAGCTTCTTGATAATCAAGTGGAGATTCAAGTCTTGTACACACATAAAGTGGGTTTTATCAAGAAACGTCCAAATCAGGGAAATCAAACTTGTTGCAGTTCGAGAGTTCATTGAATGGAGGGAACAAGATTGTGATTGGTGCTATGGAAATAAGATATCCATAAGCATCAAAATTAGAACATTCGGGGTTCTAAGACGTAGTTTACATGCAAAACATTGAGTTTTCATGGGTGTATTATTTTATGAAAACTTCAGGTTTCAAAGGCACTAAATTTGAAACTACAGGTTCAATTTAGTTTATGAACGTTTAGTTCATAAAAGAAAGGTTCCTGTAAGAACAGAAAATACAATATACAACCAACTGTAGTGGATTTAGGTTGCTTTAGGAACTCAAGTGTGAGTGCTTCCGGACTACGAAAGTAAGTTAACAATTCGAAAAAAAAAGAAAGAAATAATTTAGTGAATCGTTAATTGCCAAAAAGTGGACTTTAAGCCAATAATTTTGGATTAATTGTCAGATTAATGGATTGTTGGTCACTTTAATTTATTCAATAGATCGTAACCATCTAAGTTTGATCATAGAAGCAAAATAATGACATTCGGGTTAATATTAGCTTGAATTTTTGGCTTCGGGCCAAGCGATAATAAAATTATAGCTTGATACACATTAATCAATAACGTCCCAAAAATTATAGGAGTATGGTTATGAAGTGGGAATGCCAAAAAGGGGGCATTGAGTTCGAAAAAATCGCAGCGTAATTTGGTGGGTTGGCTGCCATGTGCAAGGCAATGCCTAAAATGCTTAATAGGCATCGGGGTAGGCTGTTAAGGTAGCCCATGTGTGGCACAAGCCACAAGGTTGATTCTGGGAAGAAGCCCAGCAACCAAGTTGCTGGTTTTAGGCCACAAAGGGTGCAAAGAGCATCGGCTCAATACGGGGGCTGGCCTGGTATGGGTGCACAAGAAGCCTAGGCAAAAGCTGGCTTCATCTGGGCTAGTTTTAGGTGAGAAGCCACATGGACTAGCTTTGGTGATCGTGGGCCGAGACAGATGATAAGCTCAGCAAGCAAAGCTTACTGCAGGGGGGTGGGGTCTATGTGGGCAAAGCCCAGCAAGCCTAAACTTGCTACAGGTGTGGTGGGCCGGGATACGAAAGAGCCCAACAAACCTTTGAGGGCCTTCTGGTTGACTCAAGGCTTTAAGCCAGTTTGGAGACCAACCCAGGTCGAGGCCTGGTGCTATATAGGGCGTCAAAAATACGTGTCCTAGCTGCGACGTGGCTGCAGGCCAGCTAGCTTGACTCGGCGACATGGCGGCATAGTGTGGAGCCGTGGCTCAACCACGAAAAAATCCCAAATTTCACTTATTTTTTAAAAGAACCTAATTGGCCAAACACAACCAAGCCTTTGAATTTATGGAAGATCCTTCTCAGAAAGCCATAATTGCATCTCTAATGTGTTGTATCATGTTCAACATGGAAAATATAAATTGAATCAATAGCATGTAGATCAATTCAATAAAAGAATATGTTAATCATAAAAAGAATGATTAAAAAGTAACATTTTCATGATTGAAGAACAAACTCTTTTTAGTGCAGCGTCAGGAGTGTGCTGATAACGTGTTGTAGGCCTAATTTATTGAACTATAAAAAGGACAGAGAGAGGGGGGTGCAGCAATAGTAAAGAGAAAGAGAAAGATGTGTAATTGTGAGGTGTATTTTGTATCACCCCTAGAGAATATTCCAAGATATCCCTAGATACACTAGGATTTACACAATCACATTCCTAATCAAATAGGATTGCAACAGATTATAAATCTCTACAATGGATTAACCATTCAACAATAAAATGATATTAAGTTTAAAATAAAGTGAAGAGATGAAAAAAAAAATTCGATTATCCTGTCACACCCAAATCAAACCCATATAAAAATTAACGAATCTAAGGCAATGTGGAGGGAATTTTGAATTTTATAGAGATGACTTTCAAGTTTCAGTGTTATAGCCCGTTCCTAATTTTACAGTTTTTATAATTTTAGATGAGTGAAAGGATGAAATTGCCCTTAGTGGCGGGAAGGTTGATTTGCGTTGACTGCCAAGTCATGTCAGGTAAGACTTATTTTCTTGGCATATTCTGGTAGTACTCATTGCTACGAACGCATGGGCGCAAGCGGAATCGAATTTAGAGCTATAACGAAGAAGTTACATAAAAGTGGGGGATGAAATTGTCATTTGAAAATATTATGGATTTTTTTTAGAATTCTGATGCCACGTGTCTGTGGCTGTGGCTGTGAGGTTAGGGCATAGCCCAATCAGAAATTAAGAAAGGAGAGGGTTGGACGGAAAAAGAAGGAGGATGAGAGTTTCAGGAGAGAAATGGAGGAATGAGGAGAAGAGAAAGAAATGTACGGACCAATCAAACCAGATTATGAGAGAGCTACTTTTGGATTTCTATACTAGTTCAGGTAAACAGAAATCAGACCAGATTACTATTTGGATGTATTTATATTTCATCGTGTTACATGTTTCACTTCCAAGTTTTGGGAAGTCTTTCGAATGGTTATGAGTACTAGATTTTATCTAGTAGCACATTACCACCCTAAGACAAAGGTTTAATCTGAAACAAGTTACTCAGACCTTTGTAGACGTGTTACATTTGTTCGTTCCACAGATAGTATGGTTGTAACATATCATTATCCTTATTTTCGTTGCTTGTAACTACGGTTAATATTTTGGTTTAGTTGTGGTACCGTTGAGGTTGTCATATAAAAATTGTATGACCAGTACATGATTGGTTGATACTCACCCCTGTTAGAGCTATGTATAACTGTGGTTACATTCCTGAGTTTGTGCATGACATCAATTGAGATATGGGATAAATACTTATGTGTAGTATGTGATTTCCTGGAGAGTATCGTCAGCGAGTATTTGAATTATAAAGATTGTGAAATGGAAAAATTTTATGACATCGACAATGTTGTCTGAGAAGGTAGTGAGTGAGCAAGATGGAGGCTTGTTTAGGTGGTGTATGTGTTTTTCCCAATGAAGGTCAAAATGGTAATATTGCACCCTCGGGAATTCTCTACTTGCTTATCGTGACAAAGGTGAGTATACTTTTTTATTTAGTTACTTATTTATTATATGGTTACCTACTTAAGGATTGGACCCAGTCTAAAGGTACTACACCTTCAGAGTACGATGAGCTACGAGTGTGTAGGCAAAGATTTTCTACACTCAGTTTTGATTAAAAATATATATATATTTTTGCAATTTTCATATGCGTATTTGACATTATGTTTTTACATATCCACGTTGACTTGATGTTTATGTAAAGGTTTGTTTAATGAAGTATCGTACGAAAGGAGAAAGAAAATATGAGCTTAAAGGTATGAAAGAGGGATAATTGCAATCCGATTGCGACAGAATGGCCTTTTCTTTTATGCAGCCGCTCTAACTTCATATCTCCTTCACGTATTCATTTTTCTACTATCTTTTCACTACGGTTGTCGTGCAAATGATTTTAAATTTCGGGGACAAAACTTTTTTAGGTGGGTAGATTGTTACAGCCCATTCCTAATTTTACAGTTTTTATAATTTTAGATGAATGAAATGACGAAATTTCCCTTAGTGGCGGGAATGTTGATTTGCGTTGACTGCTAGGTCATGTCAGGTAAGACTTATTTTCTTGGCATATTCTCGTAGTACTTGTTGCTACGAACGCGTGGGTGCAAGCGGAATCGAATTTGGAGCTATAATGAAGAAGTTACTAATGTTCAAAGTAGGGATGAAATTGTCAATTGAAAATATTATGGATTTTTTTGAGAATTCTGATGCCACGTGTGTGTGGCAGTGGCTGTGAGGTTAGGGCATAGCTCAATCAGAAATTAAGAAAGGAAGGGGTTGGATGGAAAAAGAATGAGGAGGAGAGTTTCAGGAGAGAAATTGAGGAATGAGGAGAAGAAAGAGAAAGGTACGAACCAATCAGAAAAGAGAAAGGGAGGAAATGAGACAAGGAAAAAGGGGGGAAAAAGAAAGAGAAAATGGATCATTTGACCTGTGTGACCCGTGCGGTAGTACCAAGGGAAATCCAACGGTTTTAGCTAGAATTTCTAGCTTTCTTCAACCTCCCATCACCACCAAACATCAACACAACCTCCCATCGTTCCATTCTAGCCAAAATAGACATGAATTGGTTAAGATTTCATGAAGATTGTACATATGGGTGCCGCGGCCTCCTTGTTCGAATTCCCCCAAATCTAAAACAAAATCTTTCAATTACCAGCACCAAAATACTCTTTTAGAGCTCAGGAACAAAGCCCAAGCTGTGGTGGAGGCGTCAGAGCAAGTTTGGAGGCCGAATTGGAGCACACCCAATTCTAGGGTTCTTACAGGTTTTAGAGAAATTGGAGCACTTCTTGATCAAATAGGCCTTGGTCACAGACGTCGATTATTCGTGACGCCTCGATGTTTGTGCTAGGGAGTTGTAGCGTGGACTACAGGTGAGTCGATCTTTTCCTTCTTATCATATTTATATGTGATTGTTAATTTCACAAATACTTTTAAATTGAACTAAGAAGTTTATGCCTGGTTATATATATTTATATGTTATAAAGTACTATGAGATGGTTTAGTTTAGATTATATCATGATATATCCATATGCGTATAACCTATAAACAATTACTGTGAACTACGATTGGCTTGATCCCTGTTTAGGGTACGTAGACAGTGTAACGAGACATTAGATGCAGCCATACTATAAGTAAGATTAAATAATCAAGACAAAAGCTTTGTTGGAAAATTGAGCAGTGTAAAGGAATCTGGTGAAAAATGTGAGATTAATCTTATGATTTGGCGACTTAATGTTGATGATAAATCATTGTGTGAGGAAATGGAAAATTGTGGTTTTATGTTTTATAAATTCCCTACCGTAATTAGTTTACATTTTAATATGTGATTTAGTACGGCTTTGCACAGTGTTGCACACCAATATGGAGGCCAAGGTAAGTTCAGGTGAGTATATATTGTTGGTACGATCGAATGGTAATTGGTGATGAATAGATTTGAGTAGAATTCATTGTCTCGCAGAAGGAAAATTTGTGAAAAAGAAGTTCATTTGAGCAACATCAACAACATGCAATTAACATTTAAAGGCGGAATCATGTTTATATGCACTCAAAAACAAAACTTAACCCATGAAATTCAAAGCCTAGTAGATAGGTGAACCAAGACTCAACTCAAAATAAAGTGAGTTGAGAAATCTTATACCTTTGTTGATTCCTCTTTGCATAAGCAAAGGCTAATCACCCAAGGAGAGGGCCTTCATTCCTTGCTTCTTAGCTCCATGGATTTCTTGGAGGAGGATGGTAGAATGGATTCTCCAAGTTCCCAAGAAAGGGAACCTTTAAGTCTCCACATCAAGGAGAGCATTTAGAAGAGATGAGTAACCTTGGAGGAGGATTAAATGCTAGTTAATCCCCTCCAAGGGGGCCGGCCACTTAGAGAGAAAAGGGAGAGAAGTGTTCTCATCTTTTCTCCAAAAGAAACCCTAATGAAGAAAAGGCTATAAAGTCTATTTATACCTACCTTCATTGGAGTGGCAAACTTGTAATAAGTCCAAAAACCCACTCCAATTCATCATGGCCGGCCTTAAGGGTTGATTGGGCTGTTTGTGCCCTTATGTTTTATTAGTCACTAAGTTGTCATACAACTTAAGTCAGTGGGCTTGACGTTCAAAGCCCATTGGGCCTTGAGGCCCAAAACTAACCCGAGGTCTATAACGAACTTATTCGTTTGATTAAATAACATATTAATTAATCCTAGCCATAAATAATTAAACCATTTAATTATCCTTACTCATCTCCGTTGTTTCTTCAATCTCTACCTTACTCGGTGTACGATTAGGTTCCTTTTAGCGAGGCAGTGGGCGATTAGAACTCTTTCAAATCGATTGTGAATTGAAACTTACTTTCAATTCTCCCTTTAGTGATTACTCATTATTAGACCTTCCACAAACCATGAGTGACACCTAGCAGTATGTCATGGCTACCCAAGCTAATCAGAAGAGGTGGAGAACCTATTCAGTTTAGGATTACAATGCAATACGGTCTTTCTCTAATACAACACTCTTGACCACATTGTTTGGTTTGATAGTTTATTCATGTCTACTATCCAATGTGATTCATTTACTTATATGATTACTTTGAATGTGATTCGGAACGACTTTCCAAATCTCATTCATACTCTGGCCAGAGATTCTAAATCATATCATAGAGTATTCTCCCTCAAACAGTTTGAAGGTTAGAGATCCCTTGTTGCGCATTCACTTGCCTCCATGGCTAAGTGACTTAACCCCAACTACGTCGTGGACACCCTTTGATAGAGTGACATTGACTTAGTCAAAGATCAAGGACCTAACCACAAGACAACTATGATGCCTCAGGTCAAAGGACTACTTTGCATTATCCCAACCATGAGTTCTCATGTGACATGAGTATGAGAACTCTCAGTGGACTCATTCTCTATTGAGCACCTACATGCTTGTCTTGGTGTCAGTCACACCAATGACTCGAGACCAATCACTCTCCTAAGAGAAGACATAGCACATACTGATCTTAACGGACCGTCAATGCCCAATTGGCAATCCTATGATCAGGAACGTTTAGGATATGTATACGTAAGAGAATGGTCTCATGAATCTAACTTCTTTAGATTACATTCTCCTAATCACTTATTCCTTGGACTTATCATTTAAGCATATAACATTTATATGAGACAGCTTAAAACAATAACCTTTGCCCTTTATATTAAACTATATTAGTTTAACATGTGAAATGTCCGCAAAGTATCATCATATGATTAGTTTTAGGGCACATTTCCAACACCTGCACCTCAGTGTTAGTGCCCGCCCGAGGCCAGGGCCAGCCTTCGTGTGATTGTTCACCCCCCGCACCTTACACTCACCTTGGATTCCAAGGTACGTGCCAGCGTGTCGTACAGACTATTATAGGTGGTTCCGACTTGTAGGTGACTTGCGATACTTCACACAGCCTGTGATCGTAGCATTGAGCGTATTTATATATATACACCCAGCCTGTCATACAGACCACTTTAGGTGCTTCCGACTCATGTGCAGGACCTAATTTATGGGATGTGGATGAGTCGTACAGGTCACTGTAGGTGACTCCGACTCACGTGCTAGCACCTGATTGATGAGAGATTGATTGATGAGATGTGGATTAGTCGTACAAGTCACTATAGGTGACTCCGACTGACGTTTATTTTATATTAATTTATTTCATCTTGCTTATGTAATTGTTGTTGAAATACTTTGATATTGCAAACTCTGACATGGCATATTCGAGGTTTACCATGTTCTAGCATGTTTTGAGATGTGGTTACGTATGATATTCTCTGGGAAAGTATACAGGTTTTACAGTGAGGGGTTATTACTTTTGACATTGAAATAATTTTGAAAAGCTTTGTTTTTGCCCACTCACATTTTTGTTTTGTGCCCCTCCAGGTTTTAGTTACTAAACGTTCGTCTCGACGAGGATACTTGGCAAATCTCAGGATTGGTGGCTATTTCTGAGGGTATGATTCTTACTCGCTTTACTGATTGGATCATATTTATATACATTTTTACATCAAATTCACTCGTCTTTTCTTAGTTAGTTCGTTATATTTTGAGCTATTTACGTTATTTTTATGTTTTATAAGAATTTATCTAGCTAAGAAAATAAAAATAGAATAAGTGAAGTGTTAAGTAATAAATTTCGTTTAAACTATCTTGCTTGTTTAATTATACTTATCATTTAGAAAATAATATATATATTTTTATATTTATTTATATATATATTTATATATATATTTATATTTATATATATATATATATATATATATATATATATATATATATATATATATAATATAGTGTGTGTGTGAAAGCTGGAAAGCATAGGAAGATGCTTTCGGTGGAAAGCCAAAGAAGAAACAGGCAGAGATGATGATGGAAAGGCAGTGCGCCCATTTAAATAAGATGCTGCCTTTGCAGCTTTGGGGAGAGCCATTTTTGGCAGAACATAAAACCAGGCTGAAACATAAGAAGGCTCGGGGAGGAGAAATAAGAGCTGCCAGCTTGGGCAGCGCGGGGGCAATCACGGAGAGAAGAGCTGCACTTGGCAGCTGGAGGAGAACAAACGAAAAAAAATATAAAAAGAAGGAAAGGCAAAGTTGCCTTTGTAATTGGGCAGAACCTCGGGAATTAAGAGAAGCTGCGACTGCAAGGCAGCGAGCAGGGAACCTCGGAGAAGACCATCGCAGTGCAAGGGACTGGCGCGAAAGGAAGGCTGCCCATTGGAGAGAAAACAGGAGCTGCGCAGCAGCCAAGCAAGAAGCTGCCATTGGCCAGCTGCCTTAGGAGAAAACAAAAGGATAAGGCAGTGAGGAGCCCAGGTCACGGGGGAGCAGCCTAGCAAGGCTGCCTTTGGCAGCAAGCAGATACGAGAAAGGAGGAAAATTGCTGCCTTCAAAGCAACTCAAGCAACACGGCAGCCAAGCAGTGAGAGAGCACGGTGCAAAAATAGAGCACAGATGCACTTCCTCAATTTGGTTTAATCCTCCAAACTCACATTTTATTTCTGTTTTAATTTCTGTTTTAATAATGTGTAATTAATTTATTTTGGCTAGAGGTTAATTCGAAACCATGGATATATTTGTAATTTGAATTGATTACTTTCAGTTGTGATTTCTGAGTTGTGATTTAATTTGCTTAACTGCTTGATTAATAACTTATTTGTGTTTGTCGATTAAGAATGCATACTTAATTTACATGCATGAATTTGATGCTAGAATATAAGTGAATTTCACCTAATCGTTATGAACTTATATTCACAAGTAGTGAAGGTTGCTAGTCACAATCGCGTTAAGTAAATTCTTGGCAGGAGTATCATGCTTTTCATAGTTACGAATGCCTCGTCAGTATTTATAGTTTTCACAAAGTTTAATGATCTTTGATTGTATCTCTATTGTGCTTTTCACGTAGGGGACTTTTAGAGAATGTGTTGAATTGTTGTATGCTGTTCATCCAATTCAATAACTTAAGGAAAACTTGAAGATTAAAAAATTGCTGTTCACGGTTAATCTGGAGTATTGAGATTAACAACTTATTGAAAGAACAACTGAAGGTCAATTTAGATTGCATATGTGTCTTGTGTGGAGAAAAACCCTCTAGCCAATCCGTCGCCTATCCATTCACTTTTATTTTATGTTTTTGTAAATTATGTAATTTATTTAAGTTTAATTTACGTTTCTTCAAAACCAAACCCCCCCCCCCATTATTACATTATATTATTTAGTTAGTTTTCATTATTTTTAATCTTTTAATATAATTTCCGTCCATTTTAGTTCCTAGTGTTTATTTAAATTGTTTTTATTATTTTGAGTCATTTTTAGTGTGTTTCGAGTTTTTAGCTTAGTTTGTGTTTTATAGAGTCTTGAGTTGTTTTGAGTCTTTTGATTTGTTTTAGTTTATTTGTTAGTTTTATTTTGAGTTATTCTAGTTAAGTGTTTTTATTTTAGTTTAGTGTTTTAAATTTTGTTTTTACGTTTTTAAATTAATTTTAGAGTGATTAGCAATCCCTCCTAATCCCCGGCCTAGAACGATACCCTACTGATAGGAGCATATTTATGCGACTTAGCTTGCTTGTTTTCTTGCATTTTAGTAATTATTTAGTATTTATAATAGTGTTTAAAGCTCATTTCGTGTGTTTGTAGGTTATATGGGCTAAGGGTGCATTTTGGGCCAATTTGGAGTAGTTTGGAGTGTTTTTGGGCCCAAGATGGATTGCTTATGATCCATGCAAGATGGATGGACGAATTTGAAGTCAAAAGAAGCTAGGAACATGCTAAAAATATGGTGAAACAAATACAAGTTGCAAGAAGGGATAGGTTTCTAGAAGGATTGACCAAAACTCCACTCAAAACCATGCCTAACCCACCAAAACAACTCAATGCCGTGGGCTTTCCTTGTTGTTTCCCACCAGATTTTTGGCTTAAACAAGCCCATTTGAGTGATGATGCAATGTCTAACTCACCATGACATTTGAATGATGATGCAATGCCTAAGTCACCATGACATGTGAGTGGTTGTTCAATACCTAACCCATTAGGAAAGTGTGTGGATGATTCAAGACCTAACCCATTAAAAATCCACTCAATGCCATGCATCCTTGATGAATTCCCACCAGAAATTTGGCTTAAACAAGTCCATCCTTCTCCTATAAATACCCATGGTAGCAACCTCATTCAAATCATCCAAGAATCAACCAGTCTACAAGCCTTCCCTTGCCTCTCCCTACATATCCAAACTCCTCCCATCCAATCCTCCATATAACCAACCCTTCAACATCATTCCACCCTTGAGGCACGGCAAAGAAGAAGAGGAAAGCTCTTGGACGTGCTTGCTATCCAACAAGGATCGTTGGAACGTTTAGGTGTTTTCTTTCTTTTGTTTTCAATGTCTAAATTTATTTATCTTTGTTTTATGCTTATGAGGAACTAAACCTATTTAGTTAGGGGGAAGTTTGAAGCCATGAACATGCTTGTGATATGAATTGATTTCTTCCAATTGTGATTTAATAAGTTGTGATTGCAATTCAATTATCTATTTTCTTAATAACTAATTCTTGTATGTTTATTAAGGATGCATACTTAGTTTTCATACATGAATTAGATGCTAGAATATAAATGAGTTTCACCTAATCGTTACAAGTTTATATTCATGAGTAGTGAAGGTTGCTTGTCACAATCGCGTTAATTGAATTCTTGGCATAAGTTTCATGCAATTCATAGTAACAAGTGCCTCGTCAACGCTTATGGTTTTCATAGAACTTAATGATTCTTGCTTGTATCTCTTTTATGCAATTCATTGAGGGAACTTGTGGGGAATGCCTTGGGTTGTCGTATGCAATCATCCAATCCATTAACTTAAGGAAAATCTGAGAATTAATCTATGCAATTCATGGTTAATTTGGGGCGTTGAGAATCATAATTTATTGAAAAGCAATTGGAAATCGATTCATGTACAAGTGTGTCATGTGTGAAGAACGGACCCCTAACTAATTCATCCACCATCTTATTTCTCAATTTCGTTTTACAAATTTAATTGTTCAATTTCACCAAACCAAAATCCCCCTTTTACTTTCTTGTTTTAAAATCTTTTATTTACACATTTTTAACTTTGTTTTTTTTATGTTTTTGAATTAGTTTAGAGGTTTTAGCAAGCCCTCCTAATCCCCGGTTTAGAACGATCCCTACTTATACATATACTACAATTGTCAAAAGAGGGTTAATTTGCGCGTTAACTAATTTTAGCGCATCACCTACTTACATCTATACTACAACTGTCAAAAAGAGGGTTAAATTTGTGCGGTTTTAAAATCCCGTCAAATTTTTGGCGCCGTTGCCGGGGATTAGCAAATTTGCTAATCCCTTTATTTTTTTTGTTTGTGTTTATTTATTTATTTTTTTTTTGTTTGTGTTTATGTTTATATTTGTGTTTGTGTGTTTTATTTTTGATATTTGATTTATTTTTCTTTCTTTAATTTTAGGTACTAATGGAGCAAGATATGGCAACCATTCAAGCTCAATTGGAGCAGCTCACTGCTCAATTGACTCATAATGCCGAACGGACCTCAATGCCAAATGTCCCGACATTTGATGTGCCTTATGGGCAAGGATATCAAACTCATCAGTATCCTCAATTTTCTGCATATGAAGATGATTGGGGATATCAAGGTCACAGCCAATCAAGGGGCAACATGTTTTCCAACGCTTGCAATTCGAATTGGAGAGATTATTCAGATCAGATGTGGGATGAACCTCAGCAATTTCAACAAAGTGGATATTGGCAGCAAGACGAGTTCTATTCCAGACCTATGCAGCCACCACAGCATCCCCCACAACAATTCCAATCGAATTCAAGTATGCCCGTAAATTATAATGAAATTCTTGAAGGACTAATTTCTTTGACGCAGGGCTCGCAAAAAGAAGAACAATTGCCGTCATCGGAAGAGTTCTATCAGTGGCCATATGAACCGTCACAGCCACCATAACAATCAGCCCAATTCAATTCAGGTACATCTGTGGATAATGATAATATTATTCAATTACTCATCTCTTTGAACCAGGAAGTAGAAAATCAAACCAAGGAGATGGGAGAATTGAATAATCAAATGGGGCAGATTGTGGAAATCAAGGCACAGATTCAAGAGCAGCGTGAACTCTCCAACTCACCTATTGAAAATTCAAAGGAAGATTGTGAAGTTGATGAAGCCATCACTTTGGAAGGTGATTTGGAGGATGAAGCTGTTCCAGAACCTTGTGCACCAAGAAAAATGGTTCAAGATATCGAAGTGGCTGGAAAATGCGTTGAAAACATCAAAGAGGCTGTGCAGACAATCAAGGCCCAAGAAATTGAGATTGATGACACGGGACAGGCCACAACCATCATAGTCAACCTGGCCAAGTGCAAAGTCCCCGAAACGTTAAAGGGCGTAGTGTTTGTAATTGAGTTTATGTCGGAGGAAGACAGTAAGCCATCTTCTCCAATTTCAATTTTAATTTTATTTTCTACTAACATGTTTCTGATTTTAATGATTCAGGCACCCACCCTAGAATTTAAACCACTGCCGAATCATTTCAAGTATCACCTTCCATTAAAAGATAAATTCCATGCTTTGGAGCCGAGGGGAGGTTAATGGAAAGAATCGTCCGGCTAAAGACGTTAAATCAAGCGCTTCTTGGGAGGCAACCCAAGCAATCAGATTTGCATTTCTTAACCCTCATCTTTATTGCCTTTACTTTGCAATTTTTGTTTTATTTAATTAGTTGTGTTATTTGGTTGAATTTTGTTTAGCTTGTGTTTAAATAAATTAAGGGCAATGTTTATTTTAAGTGCGGGTAAACAAAGTCTTTTTACATTAATTTACATATTTTACATTACATATTTTAATTTGCTTAAAATAAACTTGAAAAAAAAAATTAATATTAATATTAGTAATATATATATATATATATATATTTATACATATTTAAATAAACATAAAAGCATAAAAAAATTTACAATAATACGAAAACTAATAGCGTTCATTAGTCATTGGTCATTGGTCAGGTGACGCCGCAGAAGTCGATGGAGCTCCGGGAAGACGAAGTGCTAGAGTTGGAATCTCCGGAGCCGGAACACTTGGTGCTACTCCAGAGGACAAAGGCAACATAAACCTAGGGAGTAGCGCCATGAACCTTTCATGATCGCTCTGAATCCGACCGTCCGACTCCTGCAGCTGGTCCAGCTTCCTCTTCATGCTGGTCGAGTAACTAGTTGCAAGCATGTGCAACTCCTTGTTCTCGTGCCTGAGTCCTCTGACTTCTTGCCGAAGACTGGCCACCTCCGCCATCAGTGACTCCACCTGACGAGTTCAGGCAAGCAGGCGCTGGCCCATGTTCGAAACTGAGCCTGCACTTTGGACGCTGAGACCAAGAGATTCCTGAACGGCCAGCTCGTCCGACCGCCTAGATAGCATCCTATTGTCCCTTGGAGTGAGCAGATTTCTGGCAATCACCGTAACGGTGATTTCATTCCTCATCATTGTGTCCCCGACTGTAAGAGGACCATTGGGGGATATAAAGGACGGATTCCAAATGTTGTTCGGAGAAGACGAGTCATCGTCTTCCCCGACATTCAAGTTTAGGCGACGGTCGGAAGGGCAAGACATTTTTAGAGGGTGTTGAGGAAGAAAAGAGTTCGGAAAGTTTAAGAGTGCAGGAAGAGTTCGGAAGGAGTAAGAGTACAGAATGAAGTGTTTGAGGAAGGGAGTTCAAGTGTGAGGTGGAGCAGAATTAGCGCCTCTATAAAAAGAAGCAAATCAAAGAGGTGCCCGCTCCTCAGAGATCAAAGAGGCGCTCCTCAGAGATCAAAGCTGGACGCTCCTTTCTCGAGAGCCGTTTCCTTTCTCAAAAGTCGGAATTGCTCAGACATCACGAGGCGTTCTGTTTTTCCAATTTTGTCGTGACTCATCACGTGCAGCTTGGAGCGTTGCGAAAACCACGAGCCGAACCCAGATTTGAACCCCGGTTTTCAAAAGATCATCATTCCAGTTTGTCGTCACTCGTCGCATGCGCAGTCAGCTTCGAGGAAATTACGGACGCTTTGTCAGAAAACGCGTAACGGGCACTGTTCATCCATCCACCGGCTGCCGACAAATAGTGAGGGAATAGTTCCGGTTGAGGAAGAAAAATTTCTATAAGTCTCGACCTTCGCCTTCCACAGCAAAGGCACACCTTCACACCCTCTCAACCTCTCAACCTCTCTTCATCTCCGATAATGTCTTCCCAAAGAAACCTTTCGAGTCACTCAGTGTTCTTCATCCCTTGGATCACCCCAGAAAACAAATCATCCAGAGCAAAAGTATTTCATATCAAAAAGGTTAAAAGCAAAAGTATCTCATATCATGTTTTCTCCTCACCTTCATCTGAGGAACGTGGAGAAAGTGAGATCCTGATTGCTTACCTAGTCTTGCTCTCGAGTACTTATCTCAGACCCCTCCCAGCCCACTTCAAAAATAAATCTGTGTTGAGGTACTTCTTCAAAAACAAAAGTACCTCACAGACGAAGCAGGAGGAGTCTGAGGTGCATCCAGATGAAAGCGGAGTGTGAGAAGATCCAAGAGTTCAAGAAGATGCCACACCTGCGTGGAGACCGGACTACTTGAAGCATGTGGAGACAACGTGCTGATTCATCCTCAACTAAGCTGAGGAACACTTGCAAGAAGGAGGCCCATCCAGTTCAAGATGAAAGCTGTGGAAAATCAACAAGCGACCAATGATCACCTATTAGTTCTTTTCATTATCTTTTATTTTCATTTTTTATTTTTCGTTTGCATTTTCTAATTTTTCTTGCGTGCTTAACTGATTTATTTATTTTCTTTGCAGGAACGTTTGGTTATTTTCTCCCTTAAAGTTGATTGCAAAATTTACGCTTGGGGGTCATCGCTGGGTTTTCTGCAAATTAGGGAAGTTTTCAGCTCTTTTGCTTTATTTTGTTCTTTTCATTCAGTAATTTTATTTTTATTTTTATTTTTATATTTATTTGCTTTATTAATGTTTTCTGACATTGGGGACAATGTCTAGTTTAAGTGTGGGGGTATCAAGATAAAAAATGACCAAATTGAAATTTTTTTTTACCTTCAACTTTGAACTGGTTTCATTTGTTTCCATGTTGTTGTTTTTGTTTTCTTAATTAGTTTTGTTTTATTTAATTTTTTCGAAAAAATTTTAAAAATCCAAAAATATTGTTTTATTTTCCTTATTGTTTTGAATTAGATTTTTATTAGTTTCCCGACCCAATGATATAACTGAATGAAGTTTGAACCATGATTATCAAGAACTTAGCTAACATGTGTTGTATGAAATTCCTTATTCTCTTGTTAGTTTTGTACATGTTTGATCATCTTTGAAAAACCAAATGCACATAGCCTTGTTGATGTGAAACTAAAGCATGACTTAAAGCTTCATATGTGAATTTAGTGACCATATACATCCTATGTGAGTTTTTGAGCCTATTGAAAGTGTGCATTTTTCATACACTCCTATTCTTTCATGTGTGATGAACTTATGTGAGATGCATCTCTAGAACTTGCGTAACGATCTTTCGAAATGTTTGTCATTGATTGCATGAACTTGAAAATGATAGAGGCATTAGGTTTACCACCATGGCCCAAATAAGCATGTTTTCCCAAAGAAAAATGATATCATTAGATTGCCAATTTGAGCCGTATATGTTGAGCCTTTTATTTTCTTATCACCAGATATGTCTACCCTTATACTTACCCTTATACCTCAAAACATGTTTCCTTACCCTTTCCAAGCGAGCAATTTGAGACTGTCTTATGAGAAATGTTTGTGAAGTACTTGGAAGGTGTTTGGCAAAAGAATAAGTGTGGGGGTATTTCATGGTATTTATTTTAAAAAAAAAGGAGAAAAGAGAAGAAAAGAAAAAGAAAAGAAAGAATGTATACGAAGAAAATAAAAAGTTTTTAAAGTTTCAGTTTAAGGGTGTGATTGGAGGTGTTAAAAGAATCGTTGGAGAACTTGAGTTCTTATAAATCTCAACAGAAGAATTGCTTGCAATATAGCTCGGAACTTGTGTTTTCCTATTCTTTCGTTTCAATAGCCCTATCCCTAAGCCTCATTACATCCAATAAAAGTCCTCTTGATTTAAGTTTTGCAATTATGATTGTGGAGAAGTGATTTTTATGCAAGCTTATGGTAGATCTTTCACATTTGTTTCTTTGAGCGAAACACATTAAAACTAAACACATGTGTGGTTGAGTGCATATCCCGTGAGAAGGTTACTAGTTTGCATATGATGATTTTGAAAATAAAAACTTGGAATTGCATTAGCATGGCTATCTCACACACTACACTTCAAGGATGATTTAAAGATTACTGCTAATATTTGAATAAGGAAGATGGACTTGGATTAGTTTGTTGGTGCTAGCTATGGTTCTTGCTGGTTTATGTTCTCGAATTAAATCCTATGAGGGTCAAATAGGGGGAAGCTAATGTTTTTCATGTTATTTCTTATTCTCGATTTCCTTGTTTTGCTCGAGGACTAGCAAAAGCTAAGTGTGGGGGTATTTGATCGGATCATATTTATATACATTTTTACATCAAATTCACTCGTCTTTTCTTAGTTAGTTCGTTATATTT
The DNA here is from genome assembly GCA_963580275.1 of Crataegus laevigata. Classification (NCBI taxonomy): domain Eukaryota; kingdom Viridiplantae; phylum Streptophyta; class Magnoliopsida; order Rosales; family Rosaceae; genus Crataegus; species Crataegus laevigata. Next base: position 21,057,024 of record OY756952.1, read on the forward strand.
TGAGCTATTTACGTTATTTTTATGTTTTATAAGAATTTATCTAGCTAAGAAAATAAAAATAGAATAAGTGAAGTGTTAAGTAATAAATTTCGTTTAAACTATCTTGCTTGTTTAATTATACTTATCATTTAGAAAATAATATATATATTTTTATATTTATATTTATTTATATATATATATATATATTTATATTTATATATATATATATATATATATATATATATATAATATAGTGTGTGTGTGTGAAAGCTGGAAAGCATAGGAAGATGCTTTCGGTGGAAAGCCAAAGAAGAAACAGGCAGAGATGATGATGGAAAGGCAGTGCGCCCATTTAAATAAGATGTTGCCTTTGCAGCTTTGGGGAGAGCCATTTTTGACTGAACATAAAACCAGGCTGAAACATAAGAAGGCTCGGGGAGGAGAAATAAGAGCTGCCAGCTTGGGCAGCGCGGGGGCAATCACGGAGAGAAGAGCTGCACTTGGCAGCTTGGCAGCTGGAGGAGAACAAACAAAAAAAAAATATAAAAAGAAGGAAAGGCAAAGCTGCCTTTGTAATTGGGCAGAACCTCGGGAATTAAGGGAAGCTGCCACTGCAAGGCAGCGAGCAGGGAACCTCGGAGAAGACCATCGCAGTGCAGGGGACTGGCGCGAAAGGAAGGCTGCCCATTGGAGAGAAAACAGGAGTTGCGCAGCAGCCAAGCAAGAAGCTGCCATTGGCCAGCTGCCTTAGGAGAAAACAAAAGGATAAGGCAGTGAGGAGCCCAGGTCACGGGGGAGCAGCCTAGCAAGGCTGCCTTTGGCAGCAAGCAGATACGAGAAAGGAGGAAAATTGCTGCCTTCAAAGCAAATCAAGCAACACGGCAGCCAAGCAGTGAGAGAGCACGGTGCAAAAATAGAGCACAGATGCACTTCCTCAATTTAGTTTAATCCTCCAAACTCACATTTTATTTCTGTTTTAATTTCTGTTTTAATAATGTGTAATTAATTTATTTTGGCTAGAGGTTAATTCGAAACCATGGATATATTTGTAATTTGAATTGATTACTTTCAGTTGTGATTTCTGAGTTGTGATTTAATTTGCTTAACTGCTTGATTAATAACTTATTTGTGTTTGTCGATTAAGAATGCATACTTAATTTACATGCATGAATTTGATGCTAGAATATAAGTGAATTTCACCTAATCGTTATGAACTTATATTCACAAGTAGTGAAGGTTGCTAGTCACAATCGCGTTAAGTAAATTCTTGGCAGGAGTATCATGCTTTTCATAGTTACGAATGCCTCGTCAGTATTTATAGTTTTCACAAAGTTTAATGATCTTTGATTGTATCTCTATTGTGCTTTTCACGTAGGGGACTTTTAGAGAATGTGTTGAATTGTTGTATGTTGTTCATCCAATTCAATAACTTAAGGAAAACTTGAAGATTAAAAAAGTGTTGTTCACGGTTAATCTGGAGTATTGAGATTAACAACTTATTGAAAGAACAACTGAAGGTCAATTTAGATTGCATATGTGTCTTGTGTGGAGAAAAACCCTCTAGCCAATCCGTCGCCTATCCATTCACTTTTATTTTATGTTTTTGTAAATTCTGTAATTTATTTAAGTTTAATTTACGTTTCTTCAAAACCAAACCCCCCCCCATTATTACATTATATTATTTAGTTAGTTTTCATTATTTTTAATCTTTTAATATAATTTCCGTCCATTTTAGTTCCTAGTGTTTATTTAAATTGTTTTTATTATTTTGAGTCATTTTTAGTGTGTTTCGAGTTTTTAGCTTAGTTTGTGTTTTATAGAGTCTTGAGTTGTTTTGAGTCTTTTGATTTGTTTTAGTTTATTTGTTAGTTTTATTTTGAGTTATTCTAGTTAAGTGTTTTTATTTTAGTTTAGTGTTTTAAATTTTGTTTTTACGTTTTTAAATTAATTTTAGAGTGATTAGCAATCCCTCCTAATCCCCGGCCTAGAACGATACCCTACTTACATCTATACTACAACTGTCAAAAAGAGGGTTAAATTTGTGCGGTTTTAAAATCCCGTCATTTACTACACCTTACTTATGCTCTAACGTCACGAGTGAGATGGGTTCGCTCCCGCTCACTAGCGCACTCTGGTATTTAGGCACTTTTAGGTTTAAATTTATTCACATTTTCCACATCACTGCACTTTATGGCTTCGTCACCTTCCAGGTGTCGCCTAGTACAGCTCGAATTCGGAGCCCTAGTGGACATTCCGGGTCGGGGTGTGTCATTCAGGGGCAAAATGAGATTAAAATCAAGTTCTAGGGGTGCAAAGTGGAGCATACTTTGATTTTTAGAAAGTAAAGTGGTTGCTTTTGAGTTACAGAGAGAAAAATGAAATTAAATCAAGATCCAAGGAACCTAGATAAAATTAAGCCAAAAAGAAAAGAAAAAGAATGTCTTTTCTTTCTCCCTTTTTCCTAAATGGGTGTATGTTTCCTCTCTTTTTTTTAGACCAAATGGAAAAACTTTATTTTGACAAAAAAACCGCCTTAAAGTATTATTTAACCACAAGGGCTTAAATTTAATTATAAAGACAAAATTATTCATATAACATGCCTATAAATATAAAAGGTCACAGGCTGAATTAAAAGCCCAATGCACAATAAATATGTTTTCCAAACTTGCTCCTAAAGGAACCTAACCCAACCCCTGTTGGAAATGTGCCCTAAAACCAATCATATGATGATACTTTGCGGACATTTCACATGTTAAACTAATCTAGTTTAATATAAAGGGCAAAGGTTATTGTTTTAAGCTGTCTCATATAAATGTTATATGCTTAAACGATAAGTCCAAGGAATATGTGATTAGGAGAATGTAATCTAAAGAAGTTAGATTCATGAGACCATTCTCTTTCGTATACATATCCTAAACGTTCCTGATCATAGGATTGCCAATTGGGCATTGACAGTCCGTTAAGATCAGTATGTGTTATGTCTTCTCTTAGGGAGAGTGATTGGTCTCGAGTCATTGGTGTGACTGACACCAAGACAAGGAGTTCTCATACTTATGTCACATGAGAACTCATGGTTGGGATAATGCAAAGTAGTCTTTTGACCTGAGGCATCATAGCTGTCTTGTGGTTAGGTCCTTGATCTTTGACTACGTCAATGTCACTCTATCAGAGGGTGTCCACGGCGTAGTTGGAGTTAAGTCACTTAGCCATGGAGGCAAGTGAATGCGCAACAAAGGATCTCTAACCTTCAAACTGTTTGAGGGAGAATACTCTATGATATGATTTAGAATCTCTGGCCAGAGTATGAATGAGATTTGGAAAGTCGTTCCGAATCACATTCAAAGTAATCATATAAGTAAATGAATCACATTGGATAGCAGACGTGAATAAACTATCAAACCAAACAATGTGGTCAAGAGTGTTGTATTAGAGAAAGACCGTACTGCATTGTAATCCTAAACTAAATAGGTTCTCCACCTCTTCTGATTAGCTTGGGTAGCCATGACATACTGTTAGGTGTCGCTCATGGTTTGTGGAAGCCCTAAAGGTGAGTAATCACTAAAGGGAGAATTGAAAGTAAGTTTCAATTCATAATCAATTTGAAAGAGTTCTAATCGCCCACTGCCTCGCTAAAAGGAACCTAATGGATCGTACACCGTGTAAGGTAGAGATTGAAGAAACAACGGAGATGAGTAAGAATAATTAAATAGTTTAATTATTTATGGCTAGGATTAATTAATATGTTAATTAATCAAACAAATAAGTTCGTTATAGACCTCGGGTTAGTTTTGGGCCTCAAGGCCCAATGGGCTTCAAACGTCAAGCCCATTGACTTAAGTTGTATGACAACTTAATGAATAAAGATTCAAGAGGGCCCAAAACAGCCCAAAGACCCTAAGAGGCTGGCCACATAGAGGATAGAGTGGTTTTTGGAATTATTACAAGTTTGCCACTCCAATGAAGGTAGGTATAAATATGACTTTATAGCCTTTTCATCCTTAGGGTTTTCTTTTGGAGAAAAGATGAGAACACTTCTCTCCCTTTTCTCTCAAAGTGGCCGGCCCCCTTGGAGGGGATTAACCAGTATCTAATCCTCCTCCAAGGTCACTCATCTCTTCTAAATGCTCACCTTGGTGTGGAGACTTAGAGGTTCCCTTTCTTGGGAACTTGGAGAATCCATTCCACCATCCTCCTCCAAGAAATCCATGGAGCCAAGAAGCAAGGAATGAAGGCCCTCTCCTTGGGTGATTAGCCTTTGCTTATGCAAAGAGGAATCAACAAAGGTATAAGATTTCTCAACTCACTTTATTTTGAGTTGAGTCTTGGTTCACCTATCTACTAGGCTTTGAATTTCATGAGTTGAGTTTTGTTTTTGAGTGCATATAAACATGATTCCGCCTTTAAATGTTAATTGCATGTTGTTGATGTTGCTCAAATGAACTTGTTTTTCACAAATTTTCCTTCAACCCCGTTACCCCAAACTTCAAAATATTCACGATTCTACCAATCCAATCTCAGTAACCTCCATTAAGGGGTGTTTTGATATAAGTGCCTCAATTTTTGAAATTCTTAGATTTAACATCCATAATTTTTAAACTTTTGATCAAACATTCTTATCTAATTTTTAATAACAAAAATTACATATATTTCGTTTACCAATCAAATGACAAATTAATATCACCTAAATCCTAAAATCTAGGAGATATATTATCCCATAATTCATTTCAAACGACACTTTTCATCACTCAAATAAAAAATATCATTAAAATTCTAAAAATACAACTAACATCCTATTAAACACAACGTACCAATTATGGACATGATATATGAATGCACATATGTATTAAACATAACATACCAATAATTTGGTACATAATTGGTACATTATATAATCTTAGTTTTGGTACGTATTAATATGTTGGTGTTAACCTAACTTTGGTATGTACATGGTATTGGTACAACGTGTTAACCTAACTTTGGTATGTACATGAAAATTAATTATATCAAATTCTTAACAATTAATTATTGGGATAATGACTCAATCAAAATTTTCAAACTTATTTTCTTCTCACGAATTTTGGGATTTTAGATCTTATCAGTTTCAATATAACTGACTCTTATTTTCATTTTTTTTATTTTCTTTAAAGTTTACTTTCAATGATGAGTTGGAAATTAAAAAATAACATGGATAAAGATTAGACCCGGCAGTTTCTTACACGACACAGTGACACGACATGAAAATAACAGGTTTCGGGTCAACACGATAATTAATCGGGTCATTATCGGGTCGTTAACGAGTATACACACAAGTAACACATGGGTAACCCATTTCGACCCATTAAGAAAAATAAATTATAATTTTAAAGTTTAATTAATAAATTTTTTATTATCAAATACAATAGCCATATTGTATATATTGGTATATTCTATATTAAATATATTTTTTTATATTATTATTCTATATAAGTTAAAAAATTAAGTTTTATTCATTTATTTATTTTTATTATGAGAGCTTCTTATTATCATTAATAGGATAAATTTTATTTAACATGTTGTTGTCCAAAATTAAAGTCAACTAGTATAGTATTAGTATAAGCAATAAGACATTCCTACAAGTATGAAAAATGTGAAAGAATATATAAACACTTGCAATTCATCATTCCTTCATGAGCAGACAATGGTTACACTTATATTATCGTTTAGATTTTTAAAACCCTCCAAACCGTCATAAATAATTTTTTTTATTTGAGTGTAAAAGTAATAAAATTAATAATAATTATTGTAGAAGTGTAAGCTTTACAACTTTCAAGAATGGGTCAACTTCGAAATCCGACACTATAATTCAGAAACCTTAAATTTGTATTTAATTGTCGATTGTCGTTTATACTTTATTCTTTATACTGAATTTCATTTTTAAAATTTTCTTTTTTGAAAAAATGATCTTTTGGGGATGTAGGAAGATGAATGGTTTAGATCTTTGATATCACGTCCCAATATTTACAGTTAATTGAAATATGAGTCGATGTTATTGTTTGAACCCGAATTTACACCGTCGGCCCGTGCAATCAAGGTCGTTGAGTGAGCATAGCTTCACACCGTCAGATGAAAAGTGGAGATAATTCATTTTGTTATTATTAAAGGATAATGTTATGGTGTTTTATCATAATTATCTTTTAATAATAATTTATTATGAAAAATGAGATATGTATTTCCAAATGGAAACGTGGCAGCACAATTCAAGTTGATATCCGGATGTGGGTGTGCAGCACAATTCAAAATGAATTTTAAAATTTATTTAGTTGGGATCAGGATACATGATGATGGCCTTGGGTGATGGATAAGACAAGAAGTCTAGAAAAGTTAGGCTTTCGGTAGTGATGTGATTAGGATGACATCTAAGCAAAAGAGTAGGCTTCAGCCTATAGATACATTGGGAAGAGTCCATTAGCACAAGGATAGTGACGTGGTGATCTCTTGACCATGGATCACATGATGATGGGATAAAGCATCATTGTTTGGTCAGATATGGTCAATTAAAAGGAGATAATGATGGAGATTTTAAATTGGTTGGATAATTGCATGAAGAGATCTACGCCAAAAAATTCACATGCTATACTCAGTGGCACATCCTTATAAATATAAATGCAATGGTAATGGAAAGAAGACCTCCAATTCATCACACAAATATGCCCTACGCAAACTCTCGCTCTACGTGAAACCTCTCGACAACCATGAGATTTTTTATTTTCCTTTTCGCCGCCACACCTTTAGTTTGGATAAACAGAACTGTGAAGGCAACCAGTGATATCTTTAGTTTAGATAAATGATAGAAGCATATTTATGTGACTTTATTAGTTTGTTTCCTTGCATTTACTTAGTTTCATCTTATTAGAATGTTTTAAGCTATTTTTGTGTGTTTGTAGGTCCTAATAACAAAGTTGGCAAAGAAGTGCATTTTGGTGCAATTTGGAGCAGTTTTGGGGTGGAATGGATTGCATGCATGTGGAGCATAAAGGATGGACGTTTTGGTGCTTGAAAGGGCTTCAAACATATGCTAAAATCTGGACACAATGAAGAAGATACCTTGCAAAGACCAAGCATGTGTGTTTCTAGCTGTTTTAATCATGAAAACACAAGTGCTAGTTGTTTCATCACTAGGGAGCCCACGACATGGACTAAAGAATGCATGTTGCAAGCTGTTTCATCATGATTTCTGCAAAGTAACATGTGTTAGCTGTTTCATCATGAAGATGAGCCTATTTCTAAAAAGGAGCATGTGTGCTAGTTGTTTCATCATCAAGAGGAGCCTATTTCTGAAAAGGAGCATGTGTGCTAGCTATTTTGTATGATTTAATCTTTGCTTTGTGTTGTTTATTAAAACCACTTGTGTGGTTCTTTACTTTTCAGCACCTATAAATAAGCCTTCTTGTAAGGCTTAGAAACACACCATTTTTCCATACAACACACTTAGAAGGAGATGAGAGTGCTTGGACGTGCTTGCTGTTCAACTTGGATCGTTGGAGCGTTTAGGTGTTTTCTTTCTTTTGTTTTCAATGTATAAATCTATTTACCTGCGTTTTACATTTATGAGAAACTAAACCCCCCTTTGCTAGGGGGGATTCAAAGCCATGATTACACTTGCATTATGAATTAATTACTTTTGGTTGTGATTTCATAATTTGTGATTTCACTTCACTTAACTGTTTGATTGATAACTTATTTGTGTATGTTGATTAAGAGTGCACGCTTAGTTTTCATGCATAAGTTTGATGCTAGAATATAAGTGAATTTCACCTAATCATTATGAACTTATATTCATGAGTAGTGAAGGTTGTTATCCACAATCGTGTTAAGTAAATTCTTGGCAAGAGTATCATGCTTTTCATAGTTACGAATGCCTCCTCAATACTTATAGTTCTCATGAATCTTAATGATCTTTGATTGTATCTCTATTGTGCTTTTCACGTAGGGAACTTTTGAAGAATGTTTTGAATTGTTATATGCGCTTTCCCATTCAATTCATTAACTTAAGGAGAACTTGAAGGTTAAAAAAGTGCTATCACGGTTAACCCGGGGTTATTGATTCATAAGTTATCGAAAGAACAACTAAAAATTGGTTTATGTACAAGTGTGTCATGTGTGGAGGAGAACCCTCTAGCTACTCCATCATCCATCCAACACAACCATATTTCGTGCCAAAATCTGTCTTGTTTACAATCTGTTTGTTTTTAAGTTATTCTCATCAAAACCCAATCTCCCTTTTACAACTTGTGTCTTTTGATTTGAATCTGCCTTATTTGATTTCTTTTGAGTTCTTTGAGTTAATTTAGTTTAGAATTGGTTTGTTTTCATAGTTTGAATCTTTTAAATTCAATTTTCGTCCTACAACAACCCTAGAATCTGTTTTGAGTCTATTTGTTAGTTTTAGGCTGTTTTGAGTCATTCTAGTCTATTTTTAGTTATTTGAATGTTTTGATTTTAGATTTGTGTTTTTGAAATCTTATTTAGTGTTTCTAAGTTAGTTTTATATAGATTAGCAATCCCTCCTAATCCCTGATTTAGAATGATCCCTACTTGCATATATACTACAATTGTCAACAAAAGGGTTTAATTTGTGTGTTAGCATATTTATCGCACCAATAAACAGCACTATCGTCGTACAATCAGTCGACCTCGGAGCACATTCAGTTTGGATAAACAACACTGCGTTGAGGCCGACTGATTAACTATCCAAGTCTCGGTCGACAAGGGTTTTCGAATCCTTGTTGGTAGAGGTCATCTCATTAGCCTTCTCGACAAAGTGAAGTGTTACTGATTATTAGGCTCGACACATTGAACGCCGAGTTGTATTATGATAGGATACTCACAAGTGGGATTTAGAGTTCGACATCCCGATGGCCGAATCACGTTCACCATCAAGACTTATATCCGCTTCGAGTACCTGTGTCCCTATACCTTGGTGTTGATTCGGCGTGAGTTTACTTTGACAAATACCATCACTGTGACCGAATCCGGTGTGGATGATTTGTGAACTTCGTAAAAGTAGCAACCTTGTCTTCAGGCTTTAGAATCCAAAGGCCGAGATGTGTTCCTTCCTCGGTCGCAATTGCAAGACGAAGAAGTCAGCAACGCGACTCAACGTAACATCAACACATTTCACTCCCCGGCTGAGCTCGGCCGACGAGTTGGCACGCCCTGCATACATTTGAAAGACGAAGTTAGCTCATTAGTTACTCGGCTTGCCCGCCATGTAGGCTAGGTAGTTTTTAGGGTCAACAGTTATATAGTTTGTAGAGACTTTATAAACACCAAACGATATTTTCACTAATGGTAAAACTCTAAACATAATATCAACGATCTGAACCGTTCATCATCCTACATCCCCCAAAAGATCATATTTTCCAAAACATAAAATTTGAAAAAACAAAATTTGGTGAGAAAAATGAAGCATAAATGTAAACAACAATCAACGGTTAAATTTTGATCTATGATTTATACGATTATAGTGGCATGTTTCAAAGTTAAGCCATTCACGAAAGTTGTAAAGCTTGTCATTACGAGCGTTTATATATATATTTTCTATTTTTTTCACGCTGCTACATTAATTAAAAAAAACTATTAAAGACTTTACTTAAACAATAGCCATATGATAAATGAGAAGAGAGTGCTAATGTAGAAAGTCTCGCTGAAAATATGAGCAATATAACTCTTAAAGGCAATATATCAAGTCAAAGTTCCAATACCGTATCTCATGGTGATTGATGAAAATTAAAGAGTTTGATTGTAAGAAAATGTGCAAGATTCCAAATATTTAAACATAACTCCCTTAATTTTGTAAATTTTTTGAACATTTGATATTTTGTAATGTTCTAATGTTTATTTTTTATTATTATGCTCTTATTTTGGGTAAGTAAATATGTAATACTTAAAAGATAAATGCGTTTTTATGCTGTGAATGTGATAATATGATATGTATATACTTATTTAGTATTAAGTTTTTCGTTTAATTATTTATTAGTTTAAAATATATTTTCCTTAACAGGTAATGGGTCGGGTCATATTACCTGTTAATATTATCAGGTCGGGTCATTTTACCCATTTATTTTAACGGGTGTTACACGACACTACCCGTTAAGATATCGGGTATGACACAAAAATGATACGAACACGAGAAACACGACACGAACGTCAGGTCTAATAACAATAGAAGCACCTTAATCAAAATACAAAGCGTTTTAATAAAAAGTTGAAAACCCACAAATGTTTAATAGGGGTACAAAATCCATTTCCTTCTTAATTTCTTACATCTAAATTATTGTGATCTGTATGTTTGAATATTTGTGATTCCATATATTAAACAGAGTTTGTAAAATCACAAACGTTCAAGAATAACAAGAAGATGAATTGTGCTTTTGCAAACCTTCTTTTCGCGGCCCACTTAATCTTGTAAAGCGATGTCTGCAAAATAAGCTCATTTGGAATCTTCATGCATTTTTGAGTTGATTGTCTTTGAATTGATGTGATGATCTTCCATGCACTTCTCTCAAAAGACCGTGGACCAAAAATCTTTGGTGGACATGGGCCTTGATTGCCTCGAATTTTACGTCAGTTACTCTTTTCGGCCGAGCCTTGATCTTCTCTATCCTTACGTTTTCACTTATGAGTTTTGGGGTGTGCTATTCACACAACCCTTTTTACTTCTCACATACCTCTATTACTTTCTGTCCGTTAGATCTTCTTCAGTTCATCCGATCCGACGGTCAAAATCCAAAAAAATGTAAGAACAATAAAAAAGGGTGTGTGAATATCACACCAATGAATTTTTTTCTTTCGGCCAACATACGCTCTTCGTTTGTGGACCACAGACCTTGATCTCGTTGGATTGGTAATGGACCTTGGATTGGATATTTTAATTTAGAGCCTTGGGCTTGGCTTAGTATCTCGGACTAATCGTGCAATTCTTCTAACTTCTCTGAAAAAGCTTGGACCATCTTTGTTAAAATTACGCGGTCGCGATCCCAACCAATTAGAATTCATTCGTGGCTCAAACAGGCCTATATCATGTCCTCTCACCAATGGAGTAAACTGGACCTTGTGCTTTGAGAATACTGATGTATATATATGCATCCGGATAATCCCGGATCGTATTAGGCACGTGTCAAACACCAAAAAAGAGAGGGGGAAGGGGGCTTGATATTTACAGTGTGGTTAGGATTGAGAGTGGAAGGTTTATCCCAGAACTTGGGTCGGCCATAAGCGCTTCCACCTTGCAATTTCATCCTCGTTGTAAATCTTTCGGATTCCTGCATAGAAGCCGTCTGCTTCATTGCCTTCTTTGCGATGGTCCTTCTTGTTTATCGTCATTTCTCTCCATCGGGAACCAGGAGTGTACTGATTGAACTCCAATTTTACTATATCTGTAATAAAAGAGTACTTGTTTGTCAGATACTTATATACTGTAGTAGTAGTCAAGAAAATAGTCCTAGCTAGAATCCTACAAACAAACAACAACAACAAAGCATTATCCCACTAAGTGGGGTTGGCTATATGAATCTTAGAATGCCACTGTACTCGGTTTTGAGCAAACGGCTTCCATCAGATAGCCTAAGGGTCAATAGTGATTAGAAGAAACAACAGAATGCATGAAACAGATAGTTTACATATATAACAAATATCAAGCACTTGGTGCTGTGTTGATATGAGAAAAATGAATTCAGCAAGACTAGCACATAGGTTTCCCTTTTCCTTGTTAGTCAAGTAACAGTTCTTTCATTTATAAAACAATGATTAAAATGCAAGGAATGGGAAAAGCTTTATCCGCCAAGAACAAAGGATTCTGTTGAGAAGGGAAAAAAACATATTCGACACCAGAACATAGATAAGACGTCAGATTTGGTCATGACAAACAACCGTAGCTGGCACATATTCCTCAAATGTAAGAAACAGAAAAGGAAGTTTCAGAGTCATCTTTATGTCTAGATTTTGAGTTTTCTGCCGTCTAAGTTCACTAATTCATAGGCATGAACATGCCATCGTACTTCCAGAAAAAGGGAAACAAAAATATAACCAATAAGAAACGTATGTCAGTCACTAAGAAGGCATACGGCACTGCATCATGAAGGCAGCAGACCAATGCATCATATCGCAAGTCAATGGACAAGACTAACAAGTGATTCCGTATGGAAAAGCTATATGGTTCACATATTCGTTTGCTTTCGTTTGGAGTAAAATGGAACCCTTTTGAAGTGTCCAAATTAATGCAGGGCATGGATTCCCATGCTGAAAATGCTTGAATGCCAAACTATTTGGGGAAAGAGATATTATAAACTCCATAGATTTCTATATGGAGACTTTAATATGGCATCCCACGCGTGATGTTTATCGATTGACATAGGAAGGAAGTCTGTATTTTGTAACCGAAAAAAAAAACAAAAGGGAACTGTTATTAGCACTTCAAAAATCTCATTCTACACTCCTCACAAGTGTATTTTTCTTTCTAATTATAGAAAGTTTGGAGTGCCAAATGAGATTTTTGGACTACTAATAACAATTCCCAAACAAAAAAAGGCGAAAGAAGTATATGTTTGTCTCACTAATGAAAACAAAACAAAGAAAACTCAGCAGAATTGCAGAAACCGAAATGTTTTCTCACCATTGCATTGACAACGGCAGCGATTCTCATTCCCATCGCAAAACTCTAAGTGACCAATGACACCATACCACCAACCTAAAGCACATAAGAATCCAAATTATTGCTAAATTTCAAAATTAAAGGATAATTGAGAGACATTTTAAGGCGGGATTTAGAAACACACCATAAGGAAATTCTTTGTTTCTTCTCCACTGGATCTCAACATGATCACCGGGTTTTAAGTCATGTAAACAATCGGAGACATGAAGTTTGTGAGGAGGAGTATCAACTGGAGCCGCTCTTAGTCTATCCCATGGTATATTTTCCTCCGTTGCCCTCTGCCCGTAAGGTAAATACCTGCAATGTAAATTTTGAATTCAAGAGAGAACCATTCAGAAATAAGCCTTTCCAGAATCGAACTTTAGTCCAATGGATGATTGGAACTTATACGAATAAAATTGCAAGTTAAAATTTTGAAATAGCATTTAGATTGAACACATGTTAAGAACTTTAATCATTAATATATGTACTTCTCTAGTCAAAACACATATAAAGCAGACCGCTACTCCACCTTGCTTGAAATGTGTTTGTCGTCGAATCATAGCGCACTTGTGCATCATAACAAGACAGCATAAACCCTACATTACCGTTCTGCAGGAAAAGACACACACACACACACATGTATAAGGTGTTCATGAATTGTCAAGCAAGAAAATAACAAACAAACAAAAAAAATTGTGCAAACTACATATTAGCAGAGATAGATACTGCTGATAATATCAAGTTTGCGGCAATACCTCGCGGTTATAGACCTGAGCCGGGAACCAAAACTTGCCAGTTTCAAGAGAGAGATACAGAGACATGATCGAATCGACCGGTAAACAACTCGTACTAGCCTTCACTTTACATACAGAAGTTAATTTTTGCCTAGTAATCCACGAGGAAGGCAAAATACTTGCCACAGGGGACTCCATTAGACCTTTTTTCTCGGTCAGAACAGAGTAATTTCTGGTTCTGTTTCTTGAGGCCACATGCAACTGCCACTCTCTGTAAGCAGCAGGGCCTATAAGTCGACCCCATTTGTGGTTCATATGGTTCCCCCACAAGTGATCACTTGTGCAGCTCTCCCTCAAAGAAGCACAAACTGCTGCCATGGAGCACAACCCAGATGGGGGAAGCCTCTCAAGAATGCAGTCCAAGGCCAAGTCAGGCAAATCCAGGAGAGAGAGACTAGTTTCTTTCTCCTCTCTCTCCACCTCCACATCTGAGCCAAAAGTCACCATCTTTTTGAATTTGGAGGTGATGGGTTGGAGTGAAATCCTGCTTTTGTGGAGAAAACTTAAAAATCCACCCAAAAACTTGAGTGAGATTAATCTGAGGCTATCCTCCCATGTTTGTAATAGTGGTTTGTGGTGAGTGAACGACTTAGAAAGGAGGATGAAAGAGGCACAAGAAATAAGGAGGCAAAGCATTGGATTGGATTGATTGGGATGGAGTGAGCGAGTGAAACTTCAGAGTTTAAAGTGATTGATTGGAGTTTGGCATCAACCAAATATTGAAGTAATTCTTCCTAGCCTTGAATGGATGCAAATATATAATGTATGAGAGAGGAGAGGAGAGGAGAAGAGAAGGGGGTTGTTTTTTTATTTCACTTGACAAAGAACGATGAACCAATGACATTTGAGATCTTGAGAATGTAGTTATTAGCTAGGTTGGCCAACGGAAGTGGGCCTCCTTTTTAAGACAAGTTAATTTACACTCCAACCGACCAGCCTTTATTGCATGTACTACAAATTAGAGACCAGAAAACAAATGGCGGTTTAATTTAAACAACTTATTAATAAAATTTTCTTTGTCAATTAAAAGAGAGTGGAAAGACTATTTAGTCTTCTATTACAAAAAAAAAAAAATTAAATGATGAACAATAATGTAATTTCACAAAACTAAATTTTGCTTGTTTTTTATTGAAGCATCATCCACATATAATTTTAGCATAAATCTAATATTTAAAAATAAAAAATAAAAAGCAAAAACCTCTCCCACCTCCACTCCCAGGATTTTTTTTCTCCCTCTTTCCTTCCCATTTAAAAAAAAATTCGTAATCTATGCAGCTTTTAATTGTTTGATAATTATTTTAGTTTTTTCACAAAAAAAATTTCGAAAACTTAAACTGTGAGCTAAAGTTTGAAATAAAACAAGTATTTTTTTCTTCAGTTTTGATCTAAACTACATTAATAAACTCTTTGTCAACCAAAAGAGGGTAAAAAGGTAATTTTGTCTTCTATCACAAAACAAAATCATGGATAGTAAAGTAAGTTCACACAAACAAAAAATTTATAGTTTTTTTTTTCAAAGCCTTACCCATGGGCGATCCTGACATCCTCTAATTTTGAAAAATAAAATATAAAAAGAAAACTTCTCTCTCTAATCCACATTCCTTTTATCTCCCTTTCTCCTTTACATTTTAAAACAAAAGTAAAAATTATTTTCAAACACTAAGTGTGGGCATATGCTAGTGTTTTTTTTAATATAAGAGTAGTTAATAAATTGTCCAAAAAAATAAAAGAGTAGTTAATAAATAATTTGTCAATTAACAAAAATTGAAAACAAAAGCTAAAAACTTAAAATGCAAATAATTATTAAATGACTCCTAACAATTTGTAAAATTTTAAATAGTTTTTAAGGTGTGTCTAATTGTGGAATGCGGATCTTCTTTGTGAGGATTCAGAAAATCCTCTAATCATATTTGTTTATCGTAAATCGTGCACTCAGTTTTCGTCAGGTACTATTTGTGTTCAAATTTAAATAAATAATTTAAAATAATTTTTGATTACACAATATACGATAAATGAACACAATTAGAAAATATTCGGAATCTTCCCAATTTTTTTTTAAAGAGAATACTCATTCCTAATTGTGAGTCGAAAGTAAAAAGGAAATTATTGTTTATACATAAGGAGCCCAACAATGGTAAGGCAATGAACAATATGGCATGCAGAAACAGTGAAACATCCACCGGTAAGGGAACAAAATTGTAGGAACAAGTGGTTGGGTGGGGCAGCTGTCAGTTAGCAGATTGAAAGATTTGAGAGGAATTTAATCTGTAGATAGATAGCTCAAGGACAGAGTCTTCAATCTTCATAAAATCCCATATGTAATAAAAGGAAATGGTCAAAATGTCCACATCAATATTTAAAAAAAAATTAATTGTAAAAAAAAAGATAATATTTGTGTTTTTCAACTGAAATATCAATTACTATGTGACATGACATGAAATGGCAACAGAAAGAGTTGCTGCAAATTTGATAACAGTTTCAAATCTAGATTAGTCAATAATAAATGATTTTTATTATTATCTTTTGTTTTAAAAATACTACACTTATGGAAAGTAAATAATATAATAAATAATAGTTTAAATTTGACATTTTGGATGGAAAACAAAATTTATCAAAAGACCAACATGCCACACAGAAGCCTTCAAATTTAAATTTTATGTTTAAAATTTGACATCTCTTTTCTATGGACATGGTCTAACAAGTTATTGAGAGAGATGTCATAATCTTTAAAATTAGGTGAATTAACACAAAACCTAACAATGATAATGGTAGGTGTAGGTAGTTACTTAAGAATTAGTTGAATTAACACCAAGCTTACCCCTAAAAGTTGCAACTACTAAAACAAGAGACATATCAAATCAAAGTTTGTATTAAAAGATTTAGGGAACTTTAACAAAAAGCTCCTGATACTGTTCACTTTAACGAAAAATCACATTTTTACACTTAAAAGTCAATCCTGATATTATTCACTTTACCCTTTATTTTGTCCTTATCGTTAAAACTCATAGTTTTCAAACCATTTTCATTAGTTTTTCTGAAGATTTAACGATTCATCAACATCATCCACACCCAAGTAGAAGTGTGTCCTCCTTTCCAATATTCATCACAAGTAAATCATTTCTGCACTTTTTTCTTTCTTTCATTCATCTCTATTAACTTATGTTCTTGAATTCTCATTCTATTTATTCGATTTAAAGAACACAAATAAACAAGGACATATAAAGAAAATGGACATAGAGAAATCATGTCCAAATTAACTACTTTTCGACCAAGCGGTATATTGCCCTGAGTTTTCACTTCAACTTATTGCATCTCTCAGGTTCAAATATTTTCTCTTCCCTTTTAATTTTGATTAGTATAAAGTATTACTTGTAACAAAAATATTAGTTTTCAAACTTTATCAGTGGGGGTAAAAACTTAAAAGCGATGTGCTGGCACTTTTTGGTGGGTGTCAAAGTGAGATGCACAAGACAAAACAATAAGAGCCTTCCCATCCCCACCAGATCATTTGCCTAACTTCCACCCAACTCCAACACCTCCGGACCACAATAACCATGCACGCAGCACAAATGGTGCCAAAATCCCAACCAATTAAAGAAAGGGGACGTGATGTTTTATGACTTTGTGGAATTCAGATTTATGATATATATATATATATATATATATATATAATAGTTTATCATGTAGGCATGGGCGGAGCCACTATAGGCCCAGAGGGGGCGGATGCCCCCGCTCAGTTTTTTTTTTTTTTTTTGGGTTTGTTTGTGGGTGTGCTACAAAAAAATTGTTCAGTTTTGCATTCAAATGATCAACCCTAAATACAATACAATAAAATTTTATGTGTTAATTCTTCCTATCAAGGGAAATGCTAAGGAGATTCTTCTAAAAAGGGCCTCTTCATGGACTCTCCGTCATCACATATTTTTAGCACAATTTTTGTACTAACATTATAAAACATTATGCAAAATACATGAGGTGACAGAGAGTTCATGAAGCTCACTTTGAGAAAGTCTGCTTAGCATTTATCTTGGTATCAATATGATTGACTTCGCCAACAATGATTATAAGTGTTTTGTGTTAAAAACTTTGTGAATTAAAAATGTTTTGTTCAGTAAATTTTTTTCATTCTTTTAACTATGACTTTGTTGTTTGTGGATGCCCCTACTAACACAAATCTCTGACTTCGTCCCTGCATGTAGGTCTAAAAGGCATGGGGTTATCAGCTATGCCTTGTCCTTCTTGCTGCCTCTGATGCTTCCAATGTCTCTTTCTCCCTATGTTTCTCTCCTATTATATTCATGCTATGACTATGACCCCGCTACAAATACAATGACACTTCTCACTTTTTTTCCATTTATTTTGTATTTATTGATAATAACATAAACCCTTATTATAATATTATTACAATATATGTGCGATTTTGTAAATCATTAGTAGATTGTATTTAGAATTCTCAGGTAATCTAAAAGATCTTATTCCTTTTGCTAAGTGTATTATAAATAAAGGCACAAGTGATGAGAAACAGCATCACAAAATTATCCAACTCTCTCTTTTCTCTTCGACGCCACACCCTCTCCCTCGCTTTAGAAAAATAGTCCACAAAACGTTATCAAGCACGCTCCTGACACTAAAGGTTATTCAGCTACAAACTCGTTCACAAGATTCATCATTACGATTCCAGAAACTTCTTAAACACGGTCTAAATGTTGATGTTCTTTTAGTCTTGCTTGAAATAAGCCAGGTGGATGGTTTTAGATGTTAGGGCTGAAGGATTATTTTAAGAATACATGTTCATTTAAGCAACATCATTAGCATGCAATTAACAAATTAAAGGCGGAATCATGCTTTCATGCACTTAAAACAAAACATTACCCATGAATGTTCAAAGCCTAGTAGTTTGGTGAACCAATACACAACTCAAAAACAAAGTGAGTTGAAATTGTACCTTTGTAGATTC
Organism: Crataegus laevigata; assembly: GCA_963580275.1. NCBI lineage: Eukaryota > Viridiplantae > Streptophyta > Magnoliopsida > Rosales > Rosaceae > Crataegus > Crataegus laevigata. Next base: position 21,075,427 of record OY756952.1, read on the forward strand.
CTCTTGCATAAGCAAAGGCTAATCACCCAAAGAGAGGGCCTTCATTCCTTGCATCTTAGATCTAGGAATTTAGATGGAAGAATGGGTTCTCTAAGTTCCCAAAATTGAGAACCTCTAAGTTTCTACACCAAGGTTAGATTGGAGAAGAAATGAGTGACCTTGAGGAAGTAAGATTGCTAGCTATTTTCCTCAAGGGTGGCCAGCCATTTTTAGAGAGAAAGGAGTTTGTGTTTTCTCCAATTTCTCCAAAAGAAAGCCCTTAATGAATTTTGGTTATAAAGTCATATTTATACCTTAATTCATTTGAGTGGCAAACTTGTAAATAAGTCCAAGTTTGCTACCCTCTCTAACATGGCCGGCCTTAGGGATTAATTGGGCTATTTGGGCCTTTGTGAATCATTATTCATTAAGTTGTCATACAACTTAAGTTAATGGACTTGACGTTCGAAGCCCATTGGGCCTTAAGGTCCAAAACTATCCCGAGGTCTTTAACGAACTTATTCGTTTGATTAATTAACATATTAATTAATCCTTGCCATAAATAATTAAACCATTTAATTATTCTTACTCATCTCCGTAGAATCTTCAATCTCTACCTTACACGGTGTACGATCCATTAGGTTCCTTTTAGCGAGGCAGTGGGCGATCAAAACTCTTTTCAATCGATTGTGAATTTGAAACTTACTTTCAATTCTCCCTTTAGTGATTACACACGTTTAGGGCTTCCACAAACCATGAGTGACACCTAGCAGCAAATCATGGTTACCCAAGCTAATCAGAAGAGGTGGAGAACCTATTCAGTTTAGGATTACAAATGCAATACGGTCCTTCTCTAATACAATACTCTTGACCACATTGTTTGGCTTGATAGTTTATTCATGTCTACTATCCAATGTGAATCTCGTGCTTATATGATTCCCTTGAATGTGATTTGGAACACATTCCTAAATCTCATTCATACTCCGATCAGAGATTTTAATCATATCATAGAGTATTCTCTCTCAAACGGTTTGAAGGTTAGAGATCCTTTGTTGCGCATTCACTTGCCTCCATAGTTAAGTGGCTTAACCCCGACGACGCCGTGGACACCCACTATGTGGAGTGACGTTTGACATAATCAAAGATTAAGTACCTAACCACAAGACAACTATGATGCCTCAGGTTAAAGGACTAATTTGCATTATCCTAACCATGAGTTCTCATGTGACATGAGTATGAGAACTCCTCGTTGATCGTGTTCAGTGAACTCATTCTCTATTGAGCACCTACATGCTTGTCTTGGTGTCACTCACACCAATGACCCGAGACCAGTCACTCTCCCTGAGAAAAGACATAACACATACTGATCTTAACAGACTGCCAATGCCCTATTGGCAATCCTATGATCAGGAACGTTTAGGATGTGTCTACGAAAGAATGGTCTCATGAATCTAACTTCTTTAGATCGCATTCTCCCAATCACATATTCCTTGGACTTATTGTTCAAGCATATAACATTTATATGAGACGGCTTAAAACAATAATGTTTGCCCTTCTATTAAACTAGATTAGTTTAACATGTGAAATGTCCGTAAAGTATCATCATATGATTGGTTTTAGGGCATATTTCCAACAAGGGCAGATTGGTGTCTTGATTATTCCACTTAAAGGGTGGATGATCATACCACCGCGCATTATAGGTGTTGGAGAATGGATCATACTTTTTTCCTTTGTTGCCCTTGGAATCCTTCTAATGCATTAGCTTGCTCAAAACGACCTTGGTCCATGAATGAAGGGAACATGTATGTGACATATCCTATCATTGAATGCACGCCACACTTGTTATGGAGCCACCACAACCTATTGCACAAGATTAGTGTCTTTGACGGGATTCTAAAACCGCACAAATTTAACCCTCTTTTTGACAGATGTAGTATAGATGTAAGTAGGGTATCGTTCTAGGCCGGGGATTAGGAGGGCTTGCTAAAACCTCTAAAATAATTTTAAAACGTAAAAACAAAGTTTAAAACACTAAACTAAAATAAAAACACTTAACTAAAATAACTCAAAATAAAACTAACAAATAAACTAAAACAAATCAAAAGACTCAAAACAACTCAAGACTCTAGAAAATACAAATTAAGCTAAAAACTCGAAACACACTAAAAATGACTCAAAACAAAGAAAACAAATTAAATAAACACTAGGAAATTAAAATGGACGGAAATTGAATTAAAAGATTAAAAATAATAAAAATTAACTAAATAATAATATTTTAATAATGGGGGGATTGATTTTGACGAAACTGAATTTAAAACAGAAACTTAAAAACAAACTTCAAAGAAAATATATTTTTATGAAATAGAATGATGAGACATTAGTTAGAGGGGTCCTTATCCACACATGAACATATGCATACAATTTGATTCCCAGTTATGATTTCAACAAACGAATGAATGACAATGCTCCAAGTTAATTAGATCCGCTTAAATTAACTTCCAGATTTCCCTAGATTCATTGAATTGGACGGAATACGCATCACAACCAAATTATTCTTATCAAGTTCCCTAACTATGGAATACGCATGATAGAGAAACATATCAAAGATCATTAAGTTCAATGGAAATCATAAACATCAACTAGGCATTCATAACTATGGAATACGCATGTTAATCCAACCTAGGGTTTACTAAACACAATCGTGACTAGCGATCTTTACTACTCATGAATATAAGTTCATAACGATTAGGTGAAATTCCCTTATATCCTAGCATCAAGTCTAAGCATGCAAATTAAGTGTCGACCCTCAACCCACATACATAAACAAGTTCTTAATCAAAACAGAAAAGTAAACCACATCCAACATTCATAAATTCATAACTGGAGTAAATCAAATTATAATAAACATATATCCATGGTTTCAAATTCACCTCTAACTAAACAGAAATTAATTCCACATGTTTAACATAATTGAAAAGCAAATTAAATTAAACATGAATTTGAGAAAAATAAAACCGAATGAGATTGCTCTCTGTGCAATTCTGTGCTTGTCTGTCCCGAGGACTGCATGTGCTGCTGCTAAGGCAGCATTCGGTTTTCTCTCGGCCTTAATTCCCTCCAGTGCGCTGCTGTCCTTCTGACTTTGGGTGTATGAGCTGACTTTCAAGGCAGCTTCCGTCTCTCCTCTTATGCGCTGCCAAATGTGGCAGCTTTTCCCTTTTTTTTTTCTATTAATCTGCGCTGCCAAGAGGCAGCCTTGCCTTCACAGTCCGCCTGCCTTTCTTCCAAGCTGCCAAAATGGCAGATTGGTGTGGTGCTCCCTTCTCAGCGCCTGTACTCACAATCTTCTTCTTTATTTTCTGTTTTTCTTGCTTAAGCTGCCTTGGTTCCGTTGGCAGCTCTGGTTTCCGTGCTACTTCCCGAGGCTGCTCCCTGCGCCTGCTTCTGGATTGGCTGCCCAAATGGGCAGCTCTCCTAGCGCGTATGATTTCTCCCAAATATTCACCGAGGCTCCTCCCACACGTCTTCCAGAGGCTCTCGCTGCCTCTTAAGGCAAAAACCCTCCAAGCAGCTTCTGTTTTTCCCTCGGTGCATGCCAGCTTGGTTTCTTTTATTTTTATATTTTCTGTTTCTTATCCCATGCTCGGTGAGTATCCTCCTGAGCTCCCATTATTTTTCTTTCATCATTATTCTCCACTGCCCTCCACCGAAAGCATGTGTTATGCTTGCCAGCCTAAATTCACACACACATTATATTATATTAAAATATATTAATATATAAATATAAATATATATATATAAATAAATATAAATATATAAATAAATATAAATATATATATATATTATTTTCTAAATGATAAGTATAATTCAACAGACAAGATAGTTTAGATGAAATTAATACTTAACACTTCACTTATTCTATTTTTATTTTCTTAACTAGATAAATTCATATAAAACACAAAAACAACGTAAATAGCTCAAAATATAACGAACTAAGTAAGAAAAGACGAGTGAATTTGATGTAAAAATGTATATAAATATGATCCGATCAGTCTTGTCCATGAATGATCATCCACTTGTTGTATTAAACATTACGTGATCTGTGTCACACAATTCTTCATAGAAGTATTGTATAAGAAAATGCTCTAAAATTTGATGATGATTACAGGAAGCAACTAATTGCGTGAACCTCTCATAGTAATCTAAAGGACCCTCCATGTTGCTGCCGGATCGTAATATATCTTTCCCTATGTTTACAGCCCTGTGGCTGGGAAACATAGTTCAAGAAATGCTTCCTTCACCTGGTTCCAAGTGTTCATTGATCCAGGAGGTAGATAGTAAAGCCACTCCTTAGCTTTGTCTTCAAATGTCAAAAAGAATGCTCACAACTTGACTTGCTCATCTTCTACATATGATGGTCTCATTCCTGAACATACCACATGAAACTCCATGAGATGCTTGTTGGTATCCTCTGTTGAAAAGCCATGGAACTTAGGCAAGTAGCGAATCATGCGGGACTTGAGCTCACATCCTTCTTCTGCATTTGGATATGTGATGCACAACTGTTGTTGATCCATATTTGGCCTTGCCAACTTTCTCAAAGTATGCTGATAACTATACTGCCATTGTTATTATCCCTCATCTTTTGAACTCAAAAGTGGTGGAGAAAACTGTGGTAAGGACACCGATGTTTGCTTTAGCTTCATTATTTTTAGAAGCTCACTACACTTGCGTTCAATCTCAGGATCGTAGGTAGCAAAGTCAATGCTCTTGGACCGTCGAGTATGCATATACTACTAAGTGTACAATAAAAACAAAAGTGCTAATTAGACAAGAAAAAGAAAACAAAAATAATCAAGTATTTAGAAATAACAGTTCTCGATGATATGACACCAAATATTTGATAGGAATAAAAGCATACCACAATATAGTACACAAATGACCTATTGGTTTTCATTGTTTACACTAAAATTTGTCAATTATAGCATACAAAAAGAAGGGTCTTTCTCATAGAGGATTGTCTTATCTAACTACTTAAAATATCACAAGAACTGGTTGATATTCCTACTAACCAGCCATAGAAAAATAATTATTAAACGAATTTACACTTATCTAAACTTAACAAAGTTGATATGTAGACACTAGAAACACAGTGGTACACACAAATAAATTGGGGGTTTTTATGTTGATTTAATATTTTTAATATATTCAACAAAAACAAGACAGCAACGATTGTTAAGAAAAACATGTTTGAGTTCAGAAAGTAATGAGAGAAATGGGTTAGGCGAATTGCTATCCACCACCAAATAATCAAATTCTTTTTATTTCCTCATGAAGATCTCAAGTTGGCTCACTGTTAGAACTCAACCTATAACTCTTTCAAACAAGTAGGAACCATTAAGAACAATAAGAGTTTGAGTCATCATAAGGCATCATAAGTATTGGTGTTGTCTTACTTATTCTAGGAATTAGTTAGTTCACATGTTAATAGCAATTAACAAGCACTACTCTAGAACATATGTTGGTCCTCATTTGATAAGGGCAACCACACACACATTCATTCCATTAGAATTCTAAATATGCTTACTAAGTATGCATTCATAGAAAGCACATAAAGAATTCATCAATGACATAGGCAATGAACCAACTTCCAACCATTCATAAGAAGAAGAAAAATCCAAACAAAATGTCATAACAAATTTGTAATCATATTCAGGTTTCAAAATAGCCTCTAACCTGCTAAGAATTTAGTTATACATGCTTAAGAAAGCAAAAGAAATTCATAAGTGTTAGGAGTTTTGAAAAAAAAAAAATACGGGACCATGATTTTTCAGGGCTGGAGTAAGGCTGATTGGGACTCGATGACCCTGAGCGGATCTTGATCACACAGAGTAGCAGTGTCACCATCACTCTATTCCAAGGCAATAGGCGAAGTCTTATCTACTTACAGATATTCTCTAGAATTCTTCCCACTTATAACGAGGATTCTATCCTAAAATGTCTCCCTCCCAATGGTATAACTACACCTATCTAAGGTTAGTCTCTAGTAATGCAATCTCTGTACACTAATTTCTTGCCCAGTGCTTGAGTTTAAAACTGCTTACTAACTTGACTGTTGGAGAGCCTTTGGCTGGCTCACACACACCCCTTCCCTGGGTTCTTGTTTTGCAGGTTGCTCAAGTTTGTGCCTCTGCCATCCGCGACAGTGCCAACATTTGGTTTTAACAATAAAGGAAAAGATTGCTCCTTTGTCCCCCTCTCTCCTTTTAGTTACTCCTCATCTTTTCTTTTTGTATTTCTTTAAGAAGATGGGTGGCTAAGGGAGGAAGAGATTGCTAGATTTCCCCTCCCCTATGGCCAGCCTCCTAGAGAGAAAGAGAGTAAAAGCTCTCTCATCTTTCCTAAAAAAAACCCTTAATGAAGGAAATGCTATGAAGTAGCTTTTATACTTACCTTCATTTGAGTGGAAAACTTGTAATAAGTCCAAAACCACTCATTTCTCTTAGCAAGATCGGCCTCCCTATATTTAGTGGGTTAATTGCTCATTTTGTTTTAGTTGTCACACAACTTAAACTCAATGGGCCTTGTGCACCAAAGCCCTTTTAGGCTCCGAAACCCAAAACTAACTTAAGGCCCAATATAAATGATTAATTAACATATTAATTAATCTTTTCCATGTACAATTAAACTATTTAATTGTTCTTACTCATCTTCGTTATATCCTTCAATCAGCACTTTACATGGTGTTCGATTTGTTAGGTTCCTTTTAGTGAGGCACTGGGCAATTATACTCTTGCTAATCGATTGTGAATTGAAGCTTTTCCTTTAGTGATTATACATCTTCAGGGCTTCCACAATCCATGAGTGACAACTAACAGTATGCTATGGCTACCCAAACTAATCAAAAGATGTTGGAGAACCTATTTGGGGATTACAAATGTAATACAGTCTTTCTCTAATTCAATACTTTTGATCACATTGTTTGGTTTGATAGTTTATTCATGTATGCTATCCAATGTGATTCTCTTACTAATATGATTATTTTGAATGTGATTTGGAACGACTTCCTAAATGTAAAACCTTGTAATATATATATATATATATATATATATATATATATATATATATATGTTTATTTATTTATATGGAGCTAGTAAATAATTAGGTGGATGAAAATGGGTTGCTTATGAAATGGTTTTAATGTTATGGATTTTGCTTGAACTCTAGTATTAAAGGTCTTTGATAGGAGCATATTTATGCTACTTAGTTAGCTTGTTTTCTTGCACTTACGTAGTTAGTTATTGGTTATTATAGTGATTTAAGCTATTTTCGTGTATTTGTAGGTTCAAATGGCAAGTGAAGCAAGAAAGTGCGTTTTGGTGCGTTTTAGAGCTAAATGGAGCTTAAATAGAGTACATGCATATGAAGCACCATGGATGGACGAATTTGAAGTGCAAATGAGCTAAGGAGAGAATGAAGATGTGAAGAATGGAATTCAAGGCGAATGACGAATGAAGAGTCAAAAGTGGAAACCGAAGTTTCTAAGTTTGGAAGTTTCTAATTCCGAAGGTTTCCATTCTTGAAGAGTTTCTATTCTTGAAATGGAGATGTCCTAATCTTGTCTAGAAGGCCATTCTTGGGCCTATGTCAATGCCGCACCATATAAGCCCTTATCCATCTTGGATTTCAGATTTAGTTGGCCTTGTTTTGGGTTAATTGGGCCAAAACTATTTTTCCTTGTGGATTTCCACCTTGTGCCGCACCTAGGGCCTTCTAGAACCACTTTGCCTTGCCTTGCAAGGCCTTTCCTTGGCCCTTATTATCTCAGCCGCCCCCTATACCTCAGCCCACCATATGCCGCACCTAATTCCTTCTAGAATCTCCCTTTGCCTTGCCTTGCAAGGCATTTTTCTACCCTAGGCTTTAATTTCTGCAAAAGCCCAAGCCTAATCTGATTTAACCTAGGGTTTAGGGTGCCTATATATATATTCCTTATGTGTGCCGCACCCATTCATCACCCCCCACTCAGAAATTCAAGCAGCCGCCCATTCCCCCTTCATTCAACCTTTGCCGCAAGCCCTCCACCACCATCCCTAAATCTGCCGCAACCTTTCATCCACACCACCATTCTCCACCGTGCCTACCACCACTCAACCAACCATCACCGCACCTTGCAGCCACCATACCACTATGTGCGCCACCTTTGGAGACTAGAAGGAGAGTGCACCGTGCAGTCCAAGGGGGAGAAGAAGGCTCATGCACCAATCTGCCACCATTGGAGTGTTTGGAGTTCTTTCTCTCTTTGTTTCTGTTTTCATGTTTAATTTAATTCGTTCTTCAATTATGTTAAACATGTGGAACTAATTTCTTTATAGTTAGAGGCGAATTTGAAGCCATGGACATATGTTTATTATGATTTGATTTACTCCAGTTATGAATTCATGAACTTTGGATGTGGTTTACTATTCTGTGTTGATTAAGAACTTGTTTATGTATGTGGGTTGAGGGTCGACACTTAGTTTGCATGCATAAACTTGATGCTAGGATATAAGGGAATTTCACCTAATCGATACGAACTTATATTCATGAGTAGTAAAGGTCGCTAGTCACGATTGTGTTTAGTAAACCCTAGGTTGGATTAACATGCGTATTCCATAGTTATGAATGCCTAGTCGATGTTTATGATTTCCATTAAACTTAATGATTTTTGTTGAATGTCTCTATCATGCGTATTCCATAGTTAGGGACTTTGATGAGGAATAATTTCGTTGTAATGCGTATTCCATTCAATTCAATGAATCTAGGGAACTCTGAGAATTAATTAGTTCAATACAATTAATTTGGGGCATCGTCATTCATAAGTTCGTTGAAATCATAATTGGGAATCAAGTTATATGCATATGTTCATGTGTGGATAAGGAACCCTCTAACTAGTTTCTCCATCCATTCAATTCATCAAAATCTGTTTAGAATCTGTTTAGTTTATAAAGTTTAGTTTTAAATTCAATTTCGTCGAAACCAATCCCCCCTTTATTTTAAAGTGTTAGATTAGTTAGAAATACATTTACTTTGTGTTTTTAAGAGTCTTGAGTCAAGTTACAACTTAATTTCGTCCAAATTTGTGTTTGTGCTCAAAACTGCCCAGAAAGTGATTCTAAGGCAGTTTTGAGTGTTTTTGGGCTGTTTTGAGTCTTTTGCTTTGTTTAAGTGTTTTAAACTCTAGTTTTGCATTCTTTGAGTCTAGTTTAGTGTTTTAAACTTTGTTTTTACGTTTTTGAGTCAATTTCACATTGGTTAGCATCCCTAGTTAATCCCCGGTCCAGAACGATCTCTATTTGCTCATATACTACAATTGTCAGCCATAGGGTTTAATTTGTGTGTCAATCTAATTTTCACATCAAATTTTGGCGCCGTTGCCGGGGATTAGCAAAATTGCTAATCCCTTGTGTTTATGCCGTGTGTTTTTAGTTAATTTACCTAGTATTCTTATTTTGTTTTGTTTTCTTGGTTTAGGTACTAGTGCATGACGCGGAGTTCTCAAACTGTGCATGCACATATCTTGGACTTTAACGACGATTTTGAACGTGATTTGAGAAGAAAAAGGAGGCATCCTGAACCTAGTGAACCTAGTTCTAGTTCAGAGGTCGAATCTGAGTTTGAAGACGTGGAAGAAGAAGTTATGGCAGCGGACAATCTGACCATTAAAGAGCTCTCGGCCTCGGGGTTGATCAATGCCGCACCATTATGCATTCAATACCCCACGGCTGCCCTAGGTAAGACCGCTGAGTTCGAGTTGAAGTCAAACTTGTTGCACCACATTCCAAAATACCATGGGCTGTCCATGGAAGATCCCAACAAGCATCTCAAGGAGTTCGAGGTGGTTTGTTCGAGCATGACACCCGTCAATGTCGATGGGAACATTCTGATGATGAAGTCATTTCCATTCTCACTTTTGGAAAAGGCTAAGGATTGGCTTTTCGAGTTAGCACCCGGAACGGTTACATCTTGGGATAGTATGAAAAGAGCTTTCTTGGAGAAGTTTTTCCCAACTTCAAGAGTCATTTTCTTGAGGAAACGGATTAGTGGCATCCAACAAAATCAAGGTGAATCGTTTCCTTCTTATTATGAACGTTTTAAATCACTTGTTGCTTCATGTCCACAACATCAAATGAAGGAGGAACTGCTCATTCAATACTTCTACGAAGGACTCCTTCCCATGGAACGCCAAATGCTTGATGCCTCGGCGGGAGGTGCGTTGGTGGATAAAACTCCGGGGGCTGCAAAAGTTCTAATTGCCAACCGAGCAGATAATGCACAACAATACGAAGGTGTTGGACAAAGAGACCCCCCACGGCCACAAGTGAATGAGGTAAGTTCTACATCTGACATTCAATCCCAATTAGCTAACCTCACTTCTATTGTTTCTCAGTTGGCCGAGGGGATGAAGATACGTGGTCCAAGTATTTGTGGCGTGTGCTCTATGCAAAGACATGCCAATGATCAATGCCCTCAATTGATTGAGAATGGGGGTGGGAATATGCCAATGCCATGGGTTTTGGGAGCCAAAATCAGCCACGCCATGATCCATATTCAAACACCTACAATCTGGGGTGGAGGGACCATCCAAATTTCAAATGGCGGGATCCTCAACAACCCCAACAACAAGGAGGATTTAGGCAGCAACCACCGGGCTTTTATACAAAGCCATTCGTTCCCAATCAAACCCAAGTGCAATCTGCCCCAACGAGCTCAGGTATGTCTTTGGATAATGATCAAGTTGTTAAGTTACTTACTACTTTGACGCAGGAAGTACAAACTCAAAATAAGGAGAGACAAATCCAGGACAAACAGGTGGATAATTTGGAAAAGCATATGGGTCAAATTGCGGAATTCATGGGGCAGATTAGAGAACAAGGCAAATTGCCTAGTTCAACTGTTATGAATCCTAAAGGAGGCTTTGAAACCGTCAATGCAATCATGTTGAGAAGTGGTACACAGGTTGGAGCCGAGCCAAAATCATCCAAATCAAGTCACGATGAGGATGAAAAGTTGCTGCAAGAAGAGGAGCAAGGAGCAAAACTCACGGCCAAGGATGATCAATCCTTGCCGCCACCATCTAACACCTCTAAGCCATCCCAACCCACCAAGGTATGTCCAAATTCGAATCTTTCAAGTTCTATTCCATTGAATGTGCCCTTTCCTGGCAGGTTTAGGAATTTAAAGCAAGAAGAAGCCGAGAAGGACATTTTAGAGACATTCCGGAAAGTTCAAGTCAATATCCCTCTCCTTGATGCAATTAAGCAAGTCCCCAGGTATGCTAAGTTTTTAAAAGAACTTTGTACATCAAGGAGAAGGATTTCGAATAAAGAGGTGGTTCATGTAAGTGAGAATGTTTCTGCCATGTTACAAAGGAAATTACCCCCTAAATGTAAAGATCCGGGTAGTTTTACAATTCCCTGCATGATTGGAAATACTAAGTTTGAGCAATGCATGTTAGACTTAGGGGCTTCGATTAATGTTATGCCATACTCTATTTATGCATCTATGAACTTAGGTGAGCTTAAAAACGATGGTGTGATTATTCAATTAGCCGATCGTTCTAATGCATATCCAAAGGGTGTTTTGGAAGATGTTTTGGTGCAGGTTGGCGATTTGATTTTTCCAGCGGATTTTTACGTGCTTGACATAGAGGATTCACCCTATTCTACCCCATTGCCGATCCTATTAGGGAGGCCCTTCATGAAGACAGCCCAAACTAAGATTGATGTGGCTAAGGGAGAGTTAACAATGGAGTTTGGTGGTGATTTGATTAAATTCAAAGTTCCTGAATATGCTAAAAATTCTAACGATGTTCGTTCGTGTTTTGCCATAGATGTGATTAAAAATTTAGGGCAGGAACATTCATCCATACCAATCAAGAAGGATGTACCTAGAAGCCTCATCGAAGAGGGGATTGGAGTGGAGCATAGGAAATTGGCCGAAAAAACCACCTTTGCTGCCCATTTTGAATCTTCATTTAAATGCATTGGTAAGCCTCCTCCTCTAATTTCAATTCCTATTTCAACTAATAGGTTATTGCCTTCTGTGGTGCAGGTACCAAATGGAGTCCATGATAGTGGGATTGCATACTTTGACTTTGGGAAACCCAATGCCACAATCTGGGAGCATCACTATCCATTGCCATACATAGACCCAATGCACGAGACATTTGAGGAGCATGTAGTGGAGGAAGTACCCCTCCATGCCGTGGGGCCTAGTCAAGCTTAAACGGAGGTACCGTCCGGCTGGAAGACGTTAAAGCAAGCGCTTCTTGGGAGGCAACCCATGTGTCGAAACAAGAGAACGAAGGAACTTTCCCTCTAAACCCAGATTTGCGTCCCTAACCCTTCTCTTTATTGCTTCTACTCTGCCATTTGTGTTGTGTTTGCTAGTTGTGTTATTTGGTTGTTTTTGTGTGAGTCTATGTTTGAAACATTGAGGACAATGTTTGGTTTAAGTGTGGGGGGGGTAAACAAGCTGTTTTTGCATGAAATTCGTAGGATTTTATCACCTATCACTTAATGTTGTTTCTCACTGTTTTAAGTGTTTTTAGTGAGTTTTGATGTGTTTTAGTGTCATATAACAGAAAACCCAAGGAAAAATTGAAAAAAGTTTGAAAAAGAACAAAAAGAGTCGTTTTTGAGTCATTTTTGTGTCTTAGGGTACCTTCCAACACAATGATGAGGATTTGGTTTTTAATTGCATAACTGTGAAAGAAAGTTACAAACATGGATGAAAGTGTGATATGCTCTTTGGTTTATCCTTAGTTGTAATTATAGTTCATGAATTCACATGTAATCAAAAGAAAAATTAGTTTTTGTAACGTGCTTGAAGGAAGAAACTCAAACTAACGCTACAACCCTGAGAGACTTGAGCTTTTAACGTTCTTTGGAGAGTTAATAATATGTGCATTTGTTGTCTTCTAAAGTCGTTGCATGATCTCATTATTCTTTGCTTGGTTACTACTTAGAAGGCGTTTTATCATTTAGTTCCAAATACTAGAACTCATGCCCGTTTCATGCAAAGCATAAAATTGATTAGCATAACACATAACAAGATGAAGTTGTTAGTGAACCAAGAGCCGAATAGCCGTACCCCATGATCATTTGTTTTGGAGGATTAAACCCCGTTGAGCCTTATTTAGCCTATATTCTTTGTTAACCCACGTTATCCTTACCTAGCCTAGAATAGGACCATCCATACCCTCGTTCTTAAAAGCATAGTGAACATGACTCAAAATGAATTCCTTTTGATTGTTCTTGTGCAGAAAAACAAGTGTGGGGGAAGGAAGTTATGTGTGTGAAATTGTGCCAAAAACATGAATTGGGCACGAGAAAAGAAAAAGAAAAGAAAAATGTGAAAAGAATGAAAAAGAGTTCAAAATAAGTGAGAAAGAACTCACAAGTGTTGGTTGTTGAAGAAAGGGTCCAAAAAGTTGAATTGGACCCTAAGTATTGTGTATTTCACCCCCTTGTGTGTCTAAGCAATTTTCTGCACTCAAAAGTGAATTCTAAGTGTCAATTTCATTATTTTGTTCACTATCGCTTTAAGAACCTTTGTTTATCCTCAACCTTTCTTTGTTAGCCAATACCCCATAGCCCCATTACAACCCTTAAACTTCTATCTTGAGTGTTATGTATTTCAATATGTGGAGTTTGGGATTGGTTTGAGCATATGGTGTCCCTGGTTCTCACATCTAAGTAGTAGCATTCCGTTCATGAGATCATATCTAAACATGCTTAATAATTGCAGAAAAGTGCTTCCTTCGTTATAAACATATGTGAGTGTTCGTTTTTATGTTTACATCAATCTTCTCACATATACCTAGTGTAGGGAGTGTAGTTAGAAAGTCTGTGTGAAAATAAGAGTGTATCCGGTAAGGAATTGAGTGGATTCTCTAAGGCATGTTACTACATTCAAAATATTGTTTTAAACGATTAAATGGGAGCTAATGAATGGTAATTATGGTTAAGTATATGCTTAAGAGTAGGGATGACTAAAATCTGTGGGAATAATGATCTTTGGCATGTTATGTACCATTGGAAATCCCTGAGACGAACGTTGGATGACGGGATTTTAAAACCGCACAAATTTAACCCTCTTTTTGACAATTGTAGTATAGGTGTAAGTAGGGTATCGTTCTAGGCCAGGGATTAGGAGGGATTGCTAATCTACTCTAAATTAAATTTAAAATATTAAACGAGACTCAAAAACACAAAATTAGGCTAAAAACTCTAATAATTCAAAACACACTAAAATGACTCAAAACAATGAAAACAAATTAAATAAACACTAGGAACTAAAATGGACGGAAATCGAATTAAAAGACTAAAAACAATGAAAACTAGCTAAATAATATAATTTAATAATGGGGGGGGGGTTTGGTTTGGACAAGAAGTAATTAAACTTAAATAAATTATAAAATTGACAAAAAAATAAAATTAAGGTGAATGGATGGGCGACGGATTGGCTAGAGGGTTTTTCTCCACACAAGACACATATGCAATCTAAATTGACCTTCAGTTGTTCTTTCAATAAATTGTAAATCTCAACACCCCAAATTAATTAGGTACGCTTAAATTAACCTTCAGATTTTCCTTATGTTATTGAATTGGATGAACAGCATACAACAACTCAAATTATTCTCTAAAAGTTCCCTACGTGAAAAGCACAATAGAGAAACGATTAAAGATCATTATGTTCTACAAAAATCATAAGTGTTGACGAGGCATTCGTAACTATGAAAAGCATGATACTCCTGCCAAGAATTTACTTAACGCGATTGTGGATAGCAACCTTCACTACTCATGAATATAAGTTCATAACGATTAGGTGAAATTCACTTATATTCTAGCATCAAATTCATGCATGTAAATTAAGTATGCATTCTTAATCGACATACACAAACAAGTTATTAATCAAGCAGTTAAGCAAATTAAATCACAACTCAGAAATCACAACTGAAGGTATCAATTCATATTACAAATATAATCATGGTTTTGAATTATCCTCTAGCCAAAACAAATTTAGTTACACATTATTTATAAATTAAAACAGAAATTAAACATAAATTGAGTTTGGAGAAATATAACCAAAATAAGGCTCAAGGGTTTCTATGCTTGGCTGAGCTTTCTGTGACACATGGGCGCTGTTGCAATTCTGAAATTCCCTCTCCCGAGGTTTTGTTTCTGAAATTCCATGCACTCACACTTCGAGGCTAGCGCCTCTGTTTCTTCACCGCAATACTCCCAGGCGCTGCCCCCCCGTTGCCTGACAGCTCTCCGTGAAGCTCTCCTTCCGAGGCTCCCTTCCTGTTTGATTGGCCTGCTTGCTGCTTGCTTAGCTCCTCCTTTCTCAGCTGCTGTGCAGCTTCAGTCTCTCCGTAAGCTGCCAGGCAGCTTTGCTGCTCTCTTCTCTTTTTCTATTTTTTTTTATATTTTCTGTTTTCAATTTTCTCTCGCAGGCTTTTTTCTGCTCAAATTGGCAGCTCTCTCTGCCCTTCGTTCTCCTCGCTAATTCCCTGCCTCCAAGCTGCCAAAGGCAGCTTTTTCTCCTAGTACCGAGGCTCTCTCCAATGGCAGCCCTCAAGTTTCAAGCTGCTGTCGCAGCTTTTGTTCTTCTTTTCTTCCCCCGGTTTTTCTCCTCTTCTGATAATCCCGTTTCTTTTCCCCACTCAGCGCTGCCAAAGGCAGCCTTGGCTTTTTTTTCCCAGTGAGCTGCGCCAGGCAGCTCCCTTATTCCCTTTTTTTTTCTTTTTCTGTTTTATTTCTTTCTCCCTTCTCACTGCCAAGAGGCAGCGTCCCCAATAGATCTCTCCCGAGGAAGCTCTTAATTCCCCCGCTGCTTCAACGCAACCTTTCTTTTTATTTACCCCCCGCGAGCTCTCTCACTCTCTAATGCACCGCCCTTTATCTCCAGGCCCCAAGGCCTTTTTCATTTTCTATTTCTTCTTTTCCGTTTTGAAATCTGCCTTCAAGGCCCCCCCACGAGGACCTCCATCATATTTCTGCTTTTGACTCCACCGAATGCATGTGCCCTCATGGTTCTTTGTCTTCAAATGATGCACTCCACTTATTCCCTCCGTGGACCTCTTGGCTGCCAAACACACACAACATAATTATATATATATATATATATATATATATATATATATATATATTATTTTATTAAATGATGAGATCTATTCAACAAGCAAAATAGTTTAGATGAAATTATTACTTAACACTTCACTTATTTTATTTGTATTTTCTTAACTTGATAAATCTTATAAAACATAAAAATAACGTAAATAGCTCAAAAATATAACGAACTAACTAAGAAAAGACGAGTGAATTTGATATAAAAATATGTATAAATATTATCCGATCAAATACCCCCACACTTAGCTTTTTGCTAGTCCTCGAGCAAAACAAATAAAACCAGAAAAAGTAATAACATGAAAAATATTAACTTCCCCCTATGTGACCCTCATAGAATTTCATTCGAAAACGCAAATCATCAAGAACCATAGCTAGCACCAAGCAAGCTAATCCAAGCTCATATTCCTTATTCAAATGTTAGCAGTAATCTTTAAATCATCCTTGAAGTGTAGTGTGTGAGATAGCCATGCTAATGCAATTTCAAGTTTTTATTTTTAAAATCATCATATGCAAACCAGCAACCTTCTCACGGGATATGCACTCAATCACACATGTGTTTAGTTTTAATGTGTTTCGCTCAAAGAAACAAATGTGAAAGATCTACCATAAGCTTGCATAAAAATCACTTCTCCACAATCATAATTGCAAAACTTAAATCAAGAGGACTTTTATTGGATGTAATGAGGCTTAGAGATAGGGCTATTGAAACGAAAGAATAGGAAAGCACAAGTTCCAAGTTACATTGCAAGCAATTTTTTTTTTTTTTTTTTTTGTTGAGATTTATAAGAACTCAAACTCTCCAACGATTCTTTTAACACCTCCAATCACACCCTTAAACTGAAACTTTAAACTTTTTTTTTTATTTTCTTCGTATACAATCTTTCTTTTCTTTTTCTTTTCTTTTCTTCTATTCTCCTTTTTTTATTTTTATACAAACATGAAATACCCCCACACTTATTCTGTTGCCAAACTCCTTCCAAGTACTTCACAAACATTTCTCATAAGACAGTCTCAAATTGCTCGCTTGGAAAGGGTAAGGAAACATGGTTTGAGGTATAAGGGTAGACATATCTGGTGATAAGAAATAAAAGGCTCAACATATGCGGCTCAAATTGGCAATCTAATGATATCATTTTTCTTTGGGAAATAAGGTTATTTGGGCCATGGTGGTGAACCTAATGCCTCTATCATTTTCAAGTTCATGCAATCAATGACAAATATTTCAAAAGATCGTTACGCAAGTTCTAGAGATGCATCTCACATAAGTTCATCACACATAAAAGAATGGGAGTGTATGAAAAATGCACACACTTTCAATAGGCTCAAAACCTCACATAGGATGTATACGGTCACTAAATTCACATATGAAGCTTTAAATCATGCTTTAGTTTCACATCAACAAGGCTATGTGCATTTGGTTTTTCAAAGATGATCAAACATGTACAATACTAACAAGAGAACAAGGAATTTCATACAACACATGTTAACTAAGTTCTTGATAATCATGGTTCAAATTTCATCCAATTATATCATTGGGTCGGGAAACTAATAAAAATCTAATTTAAAACAATAACGAAAACAAGACAATATTTTTGGATTTTTTTAAATTTTTCGAGAAAAATTAAATAAAACACAAAACTTCGAAAAAAATTAAGTAAAACACAAAGCTAATTAAGAAAACAAAAAGCAATAACATGGAAACAAATGAAACCAGTTCAAAGTCGAAGGTACAAAAATTTTCAATTTGGTCAATTTTTTATACTTGATACCCCCACACTTAAACTAGACATTGTCCCCAATGTCATAAAACAAAAATATGCAAATAAAAATAAAATGAATAAATAATACGAAACAAAATAAAGAAAAGGGACTGAAAACTTCTCTAATTTGCAGAAAACCAAGCGATGACCCCCAAGCGTAAATTTTGCAATCAACTTCAAGGGAGAAAATAACCAAACGTTCCTGCAAAGAACAGAAATAAACAGTTAAGCACGCAAGAAAAAATAGAAAATAAAGTAAACGAAAATTGAAAATGATAATAAAAGATAACGAAAAGAACTAATAGGCGATCATTGGTCGTCCTTGTTGATTTTCCACAGCTTTCATCTTGAACTGGATGGGCCTCTTTCTTGCAAGTGATCCTCGACTTAGTTGAGGATGAATCAGCACGTTGTCTCCACATGCTTCAAGTAGTCCGGTCTCCACGCAGGTGTGGCATCTTCTTGAACTCTTGGATCAACCCAGACTCATCTGCTCTTCGAAGTAACTCAGACTCCTCCTGCTTCGTTTGTGAGGTACTTTTGTTTTTGAAGAAGTACCTCAACACAGGTTTATTTTTGAAGTGGGCTGGGAGGGGTCTGAGATGAGTACTCGAGAGCAAAACTAGGTAACCAATTAGGATCTCACTTTCTCCACGTTCCTCAGATGAAGGTGAGGAGAAAGCATGATATGAGATACTTTTGCTTTTAACCTTTTTGATATGAAATACTTTTGCTCTGGAAGGTTTGTTTTCTGGGGTGATCCAAGGGATGAAGAACACTGAGTAACTCGAAAGCTTTCTTTAGGAAGACATTATCGGAGATGAAGAGAGGTTGAGAAGTTGAGAGGGTGTGAAGGTGTGCCTTTGCTGTGGAAGGCGAAGGTCGAACTTATAGAAATTTGGCTTCACAACCGGAACTATTCCCGCACTATTTGTCGGCAGCCGGTGGATGAATGAACAGTGCCCGTTACGCGCTTTCTGACAAAGCGTCCGTAATTTCCGCGAAGCTGACTGCGCATGCGACGAGTGACGACAAACTGGAATAGCTGATGCCACGTGATTTCTGAGTCAAGCCCAGCTTTTGATAGAGGAACGGCTCTTCTGAGACAGGACTCCGGCCTTCGAGAAAGGAGTGTCACTCTTTGATTTGCTTCTTTTTATAGAGGCGCTAATTCTGCTCTACCTCACACTTGAACTCCCTCCTGTAAACACTCTCTTCTGCACTTCTGCAATCTTACTCCTTCCGCTCTCTTCTTCCGCTTCAGCAATCTTAATCTTTCCGAACTCTTTTCTTCCTCAACCCCCTCTAAAAATGCCTTGCCCTTCCGACCGTCGCCTAAACTTGAATGTCGGGGAAGACGATGACTCGTCTTCTCCGAACAACATTTGGAATCCGTCCTTCATATCCCCCAATGGTCCTCTTACAGTCGGGGACACAATGATGAGGAATGAAATAACCGCTACGGTGATAGCCAGAAATCTGCTCACTCCAAGGGACAATAGGATGCTATCCAGGCGGTCGGACGAGCTGGCTGTTCAGGAATCTCTAGCTCTCAGCGTCCAAAGTGCAGGCTCAGTTTCAAACATGGGCCAGCGCCTGCTTGCCCGAACTCGTCAGGTGGAGTCGTTGATGGCGGAGGTGGCAAGTCTTCGACAAGAGGTCAGAGGACTCAGGCACGAGAACAAGGAGTTGCACATGGTTGCAACTAGTTACTCGACCAGCATGAAGAGGAAGCTGGACCAGCTGCAGGAGTCGGACGGTCGGATCCAGAGTGATCATGAAAGGTTCATGGCGTTACTCCTGAGGTTTATGTTGCCTTCGTCCTCTGGAGCAGCACCAAGCGTTCCGGCTCCGGAGATTCCAACTCTGGCTCTTCGTCTTCCCGGAGCTCCGTCGACCTCTGAGGCACCACTTGCCCAATGACCAATGACCATTGAATTCTATCAGTTTTTCGCATTATTGTAAATTTTTTTTTTTGCTTTTATGTTAATTTAAATATATATATATATATATATATATATATATATATTACTAATATTATAATAATTATTATTATTATATTAATTTTTTTTTTTTGGTTTATTTTAAGCAAAATAAAATATGTAAATGTAAAATACGTAAATTAATGTAAAAAGGCTTTATTTACCCGCACTTAAAATAGACAAGGCCCTTAATTTATTTAAACACAAACTAAACAAAAATCAACCAAATAACACAACTAACTAAACAAAACAAAAATGAAAGTAGGACAGAGAAGGGTTTAGGAATGCAAATCTGATTGCTTGGGTTGCCTCCCAAGAAGCGATTGCTTTAACGTCTTTAGCCGGACGATTCTTTCCATTAACCTCCCCTCAGCTCCAAAGCATAGAATTTATCTTTCAATGGGAGGTGATACTTGAAATGATTTGGCAGTGGTCTGAATTCAAGAGCGGGTGCCTGAATCATCAAAATTAGAAACATGTTAGTATAATATAAAATTAAAATTGGAGAAGATGGCTTACTTTCATTCTCCGACATAAATTCAATTACAAACACCACATTTTTGGACATCTCCGGGACTTTGAACTTGGCCAGGTTTACTATGATGGTTGTGGCCTGTCCCATGTCATCAAACTCAATTTCTTGGGCCTTGATTGTCTGCACAGCCTCTTTGATGTTTTCTTGATAGTCTCCAGCCACTTCATTCACTTGAATCCCGCTTCTTGGTGTGCAAGGTTCTTTGAATGCTTCAACACCATCGGAAACTTGTTTTGGTGCACCAAGAATTGGGATATCACCTTGCATCTCTGGAAGAACTTCCACAATCTGCCCCATTTGATTATTCAATTCTCCCATCTCCTTGGTTTGATTTTCTACTTCCTGGTTCAAAGAGATGAGTAATTGAATAATATTATCATTATCCACAGATGTACCTGAATTGAATTGGGCAGATTGTGATGGAGGCTGTGGTGGTGTTGTATAGAACTCATCATACGGTTGCCAATATTCTCCTTGGTGAGTCTCCTTAGCTTGATTTTGTGACCCCTGCACCAAAGAGTTTAATTCATTAAGGATTTGATTATAATCTATTGACGAACCTGAGTTTGATTGAGCATATTGCATATGAGGTTGTGGTGGCTGCATAGGTCTTGAATAGAACTCGTCTTGCTGCCAATATCCACCTTGTTGAAATTGCTGAGGTTCTCCCCACATATGATCGGAATCATCTCTCCAATCCAAATTGCAAGTGTTGGAAAACATGTTGCCCCTTGATTGGCTGTGGCCTTGATATCCCCAAACATCTTCATATGCAGAAAATTGAGGACTTTGATGAGTTTGATAACCTTGCCCATAGGGCACATCAAATGTAGGGACACTTGGCATTGAGGTCCGTTCGGCATTATGAGTCAATTGTGCAGTGAGCTGTGCCAATTGAGCTTGAATGGTTGCCATATCTTGCTCCATTAGTACCTAAAATTAAAGAAAGAAAAATAAATCAAATATCAAAAATAAAATACACAAACACAAATATAAACATAAACACAAATATAAATAGAAACACACAAAAAAAAATTAAACACAAACAAAAAATAAAGGGATTAGCAAATTTGCTAATCCCCGGCAACGGCGCCAAAAATTTGACGGGATTTTAAAACCGCACAAATTTAACCCTCTTTTTGACAATTGTAGTATAGGTGTAAGTAGGGTATCGTTCTAGGCCGGGGATTATGAGGGATTGCTAATCTACTCTAAATTAAATTTAAAATATTAAACGAGACTCAAAAACACAAAATTAGGCTAAAAACTCTAATAATTCAAAACACACTAAAATGACTCAAAACAATGAAAACAAATTAAATAAACACTAGGAACTAAAATGGACGGAAATCGAATTAAAAGACTAAAAACAATGAAAACTAGCTAAATAATATAATTTAATAATGGGGGGGGTTTGGTTTGGACAAGAAGTAATTAAACTTAAATAAATTATAAAATTGACAAAAACATAAAATTAAGGTGAATGGATGGGCGACGGATTGGCTAGAGGGTTTTTCTCCACACAAGACACATATGCAATCTAAATTGACCTTCAGTTGTTCTTTCAATAAATTGTAAATCTCTGATCGGATAATATTTATACATATTTTTATATCAAATTCTCTCGTCTTTTCTTAGTTAGTTCGTTTTATTTTGAGCTATTTACGTTATTTTTATGTTTTATAAGTTTTTCAAGAAAAGAAAATAAAAATAGAATAAGTGAAGTATTAAGTAATAAATTCGTATTATCTTGATTAGAATTTATTATTTGGAAAATAATATATATTTATATATATTTATATATATATATATAATTATATTTATTAATATAATTTGTGTGCATGTAGTTGGTGAGTGTTTGTGATGATGGCTAGCACTACACGTGAGACTCGGTGGAGATTTAAAAAAAAAGGGGAACCAAGGCAAATAAAAGTGGAGAGGTAGGCGCCTCGGAAAAGCTAAGAAAGAAAATAATTTTAAAACAGAATAATGGAGACTGGGAGTTCTTTGGGCTGCCAATTGGAAGGTAAAGGGAAGAAGCACTCGGAGAAAGGATAAAAACCGAGGGAGACCAGTTTGCGAGGTGGGGCAGCACAGCCAATGGAGTGCTTGAAAAATAAGTGCTCCTCGGGACATAAAAAGTGGAATAGTCAAAGCTGAGAAGGGTGGCAGCGCCCTATTTTCATATAAGAGGCCTTAGTCATCAAAAAGAGAGGGGGGAGAGAAAGGAGCTCCTCGGGGGGGGGGGGGGGGGGGATCTCACAGGGCGTGAAGTCAGGGGAGGCTCTCGGGAAATCAAGCTGCCTTGGGCGCCTAAAACAATAGAAAAAGGGAAGAGCCCTCGGGAGAGAATTGGAGAGTCTCACGGAGTTGAAAGGGGAGGTCAGAAAGCAAGGGGGAAAACGCCCAGCTGGAGAAGGCGCCAATCATTTGGCAGCCTCGGGGTGCTCGCGGGAAGAACAGAAAAAGAACCAGGAAGCTGCCTCTTGGCAGCACAGAAAACCTTTTCACTCTAATTTGGTTTATTCTTCCAAACTCAGATTTTAATTTTGTTTTTAATTTATAAATAATGTGTAATTAATTTATATTGGCTAGAGGTTAATTCGAAACCATGATTATATTTGTAATTTTAATTTGATTTACTCCAGTTATGAATGTATAAATGTTTGGATGTGGTTTACTTTTCTGTTTTGATTAAGAACTTGTTTATGTATGTGGGTTGAGAGTCGACACTTAATTTGCATGCTTAGACTTGATGCTAGGATATAAGGGAATTTCACCTAATCGTTATGAACTTATATTCATGAGTAGTAAAGATCGCTAGTCACGATTGTGTTGAGTAAACCCTAGGTTGGATTAACATGCGTATTCCATAGTTATGAATGCCTAGTCGATGTTTATGATTTCCATTGAATTTAATGATCTTTGATATGTCTCTCTATCATGCGTATTCCATAGTTAGAGAACTTGATAAGAATAATTTGGTTGTGATGCGTATTCCGTCCAATTCAATGAATTTAGGGAAATCTGAAAGTTAATTTAAGCGGACCTAATTAATTTGGAGCGTTGTCATTCATGCATTTGCTAAATTCATAACTGGGAATCAATTTAGGTTACATTTGTGTTATGTGTGGAGAAGAACCCTCTAGCCAATCCGTCATCTATCCGTTTACTCTTTATTTTATGTTTTTGTTAATTTGTAATTTATTTAAGTTTAATTTATTTCGTCAAAACCAAATCAATCCCCCCATTATTATATTATATTATTTAGTTAGTTTTTATTATTTTTAATCTTTTAATTTAATTTCAGTCTAATTGATTTCCTAGTTTTTATTTTAAATTGTTTTCATTATTTTGAGTCTTTTGATTTGTTTGAGTTTATTAATTAGTTTTATTTTGAATTATTCTAGTCAAGTGTTTTTATTTTAGTTTTGTGTTTTAAACTTTATTTTTACGTTTTTAAATTAATTTTAGAGTGATTAGCAATCCCTCCTAATCCCCGGCCTAGAACGATACCCTACTTACATCATTACTACAACTGTCAAAAAGAGGGTTAAATTTGTGCGGTTTAAAATCCCGTCAAATTTTTGGCGCCGTTGCCGGGGATTAGCAAATTTGCTAATCCCTTGTTTATGTTTTTGTTTATGTTTTATGTTTTTGTTTGTGTTTATTTATTTTTTTCTTTTTATTATTTTTGTGTTTTTGTGTTTTACTTTTGATATTTGATTTAGTTCTCTTTCTTTGATTTTAGGTACTAGAGAAGTAAGTCATGGATTTTGCTAGCATTCACGCTCAATTGGCAAATCTTACTTCTCAATTGTCTCAGAATGCCGGAAGGTCTACAATGCAAAGTGTCCCTACATATGGTGGGCAAGATCATTCCAATTCTATGTGGTGGGAAGCTCAACAAGTTCAACATGAAGCAAATTGGCAGCCATATGAGGAGTTTTATCAATGGCCATATGAACCACCACAACCTCCCCCTCAACCTTCACATCCAAATTCAGGTATATCAAATTATTATAAGGAAGTTATTCAGCAACTAAATTCTTTGGAGCAGGGCAGGGAAGCTCAACCATTTCAACAAGACGCATTTTGGCAACCAATTGAGGATTTCTATCAAGCAAAGGAGTTGGCTGAGTGGACCAATCAATTTAGGCAGAATGCAGAATGCATGGAACAAATTCAAGAACAAATGGTTGAATATGAGCCTATGGATGAATTGCTACTGCTCGAAGAGGAGGAGGATGCACAAGGCACGGCAAGGGAAGAACAACCCTTGCCGCAACTTCTAAACGAGGAAAAAGTGGTTGAGGAGCATCTTGAATTCATCAAGGAGGAAATTGGAGTGGATCACACGGCCACAATCATCACTTGCAATTTGGCCAAAATCAAAGTCCCTGAGACTTTTGAAGACGTGATTTTTGTTATTGAGTTTGTGTCGGAGAATGAAGCAAAGCCATCTTCTCCATTTTTAATTTTGTTTTTTACTAACATTCTGATTTTGATGATTCAGGCACCCACCCGAGAATACAAACCATTGTCGAATCATTTCAAGTATCACCTCCCATTGAAAGATAAATTTCATGCTTTGGAGCCGAGGGGAGGTTAAAGGAAAGAATCGTCCGGCTAAAGACGTTAAATCAAGCGCTTCTTGGGAGGCAACCCAAGCAATCAGATTTGCATTTCTTAACCTTCTTCTTTATTGCTTTTACTTTCATTTTGTTTTGCTTAGTTAATTTTGTTATTTGGTTGATTTTTATTTAGTTTGAGTTTAAATAAATTTAGGGCATGTTTATTTTAAGTACGGTTAAATAAAATCTTTTTGCATTAATTTACATATTTTATATTGCTTAAAATAAACCTAAAAAAAAAAATATTAATAATAATAATAATAATATTAGTATATATATATATATATATATATATATTTATTTAAAAAAAAAAAAAAAAACTTAAAAAAAAAAATTACAATAATGCGAAAAACTGATAGAAATCATTGGTCATTGGTCAGGTGGTGCCTGAGAGGTCGACGGAGCTCCGGGAAGACGAAGAGCCAGAGTTGGAATCTCCGGAGCCGGAACGCTTGGTGTAGCTCCAGAGGACGAAGGCAACATAAACCTCGGGAGTAGCGCCATGAACCTTTCATGATCGCTCTGAATCCGACCGTCCGACTCCTGCAGCTGGTCCAGCTTCCTCTTCATGCTGGTCGAGTAACTAGTTGCAAGCATATGCAACTCCTTGTTCTCGTGCCTGAGTCCTCTGACTTCTTGCCGAAGACTGGCCACCTCAGCCATCAGCGACTCCACCTGACGAGACCGGGCAAGCAGGCGCTGGCCCATGTTCGAAACTGAGCCTGCACTTTGGACGCTGAGGGCAAGAGATTCCTGAACGGCCAGCTCGTCCGACCGCCTAGATAACATCCTATTGTCCCTTGGAGTGAGCAGATTTCTGGCAATCACCGTAGCGGTGATTTCATTCCTCATCATTGTGTCCCCGACTGTAAGAGGACCATTGGGGGATATGAAGGACGGATTCCAAATGTTGTTCGGAGAAGACGAGTCATCGTCTTCCCCGACATTCAAGTTTAGGCGACGGTCGGAAGGGCAAGACATTTTTAGAGAGGGTTGAGGAAGAAAAGAGTTCGGAAAAATTAAGATTGCTGAAGCGGAACAAGAGATCGGAAAGATTAAAAGTGCAGAAGTGCAGGAAGAGAGCAGAGGGAGTAAGATTATGAGTGAGGAGTATGAGTGCAGAAGTGTTTGAGGAAGGGAGTTCAAGTGTGATGTGAAGCAGAATTAGCGCCTCTATAAAAAGAAGCAAATCAAAAAGAGGCGCCCGCTCCTCAGAGATCAAAGCTGGACGTTCCTTTCTCGAGAGCCGTTTCCTTTCTCAAAAGTCGGAATTGCTCAGAATTCACGTGGCATCACGAGGGCTCAGCTTTTCCAGTTTGTCGTGACTCATCACGTGCAGCGTGGAGCGTTGCGAAAACCACGAGCCGCACCCGGTTTTGAACCCCGGTTTTCAAAAGATCATCATTCCAATTTGTCGTCACTCGTCGCCTGCACCGTCAGCCTTGCGCATCAAAGGCACACCTTCACACCCTCTCCACCTCTCAACCTCTCTTCCTCTCTTCATCTCCGATAATGTCTTCCCAAAGAAAGCTTTCGAGTTATTCAGTGTTCTTCATCCCTTGGATCACCCCAGAAAACAAACCTTCCAGAGCAAAAGTATTTCATATCAAAAAGGTTAAAAGCAAAAGTATCTCATATCATGCTTTCTCCTCTCCTTCATCTGAGGAACGTGGAGAAAGTGAGATCCTGATTGCTTACCTAGTCTTGCTCTCGAGTACTCATCTCAGACCCCTCCCAGCCCACTTCAAAAATAAACCTGTGTTGAGGTACTTCTTCAAAAACAAAAGTACCTCGCAGACGAAGCAGGAGGAGTCTGAGGTGCCTCGTTGAGCAGATGAGTCTGGGTTGATCCAAGAGTTCAAGAAGATGCCACACCTGCGTGGAGGCCGGACTACTTGAAGTATGTGGAGACAACGTGCTGACTCATCCTCAACTAAGCTGAGGATCACTTGTAGAAGGAGGCCCATCCAGTTCAAGATGAAAGCTGTGGAAAATCAACAAGGACGACCAATGATCGCCTATTAGTTCTTTTCGTTATCGTTTATTTTTAATTTTTATTTTTCGTTTGCATTTTTCTATTTTTTTTGCTTGCGTGCTTAACTGATTTATTTCTTTTCTTTGCAGGAACGTTTGGTTATTTTCTCCCTTGAAGTTGATTGCAAAATTTACGCTTGGGGGTCATCGATTGAGTTTTCTGCAAATTAGAGAAGTTTTCAGTCCCTTTGCTTTATTTTGTTTCGTATTATTTATTCATTTTATTTTTATTTGAATTTTATTGTTTTCTGACATTGGGGACAATGTCTAGTTTAAGTGTGGGGGTATCAAGTATAAAAAATGACCAAATTGAAAATTTTTTGTACCTTCGACTTTGAACTGGTTTCATTTGTTTCCGTGTTGTTGTTTTTTGTTTTCTTAGTGTTTTATGCTGTTTTGGTGTGTTTTATTGTGTTTTGAGGAAATCTTACGAAAATGACATAAAAATTTGAAAAATATTTTGAAAAACCCAAAAAGAATTTTTTTTAGTTGTTTTTGTGTGTTTGTGTCTTAGGTACCTTCCAACACAATGATGAGGATTTGGTTTTTAATTGCATGACTGTTAAAAAAAAGTTATAAACATGGATGGAAGTTTGATATGCTCTTGGTTTATGCTTAATTGTAGTTGTTGTTTATGAATTTAAATTTGATCACAAAAGAAAAAAAATTAGTTTTTGTAACATGCTTGAAGGAAGGAACTCAAACTAATGCTACATCCCTGTGAGACTTGAGCTTATACCTTGTTTGGAGAGTTATTAATCTTGATGTTTTTGTTTTCTAAAGTCGTTGCATGATCTCATTATTCTTTGCTTGGTTGCTACTTAGAAGGCGTTTTATCATCTTAGTTCCAAATACTAGAACTCATATATGTTTCATTCAAAGCATGACATTGAATTGCATAACACATATCAAGATAAAGTTGTTTAGTAAGCCACCTTAACCAAAAAGCCTTACCCTCCATCTTTCTTATGTTTTGTAGGCTTAACCCATCTCGAGCCTTGTTTAGCCTATTTTTGTTGCTAACCTCATTAAACCGCACCAAACCTACTGTAGGACTCTCTGCACCCTTGTTCTTAAAGAATAGTGAGCATGACTTAAAAAGAATTCATTTTATTCTACACTATGCAGAAAAACAAGTGTGGGGGAAGGATTGGTTGTTTCGAGCTCAATTGTACGTTTTGTTCTTTTGAAAAAAAAAAAAAAGAAAAAAAAAAAAAAAAGAGAAAAACGCGTGAAAAGAAAAGAAAGAAGAAAAAGAGTTTGAAATTTGGCCATAAAATGTGTGAATCCTCCCCTCGGGTTTAGAGTTGAATTTTCATTCAAAAGTGAATTCTATGCGTTAACCTTATTACTTTGCTTACTATTTCTTTAAGAACATTTATTTTTCCATAGCCTTCCTTTGTTAAGCCTATATCCTTAGCCCCGTTACAACCCTTAACTTCTATCTTGAGTGTTATGTGTTTCAATATGTGGAGTTTGGGATTGGTATGAGCATATAGTGTCCCTGGTTCTCGCATCTAAGTAGTAGCATTCCGTTCATGAGATCATATTCATATGCACATTAATAACTCCAGAAAATGCTTTCTTGCTATAACTTATGTGAGTGATCGTTTCCTTGCTTACATCATTCTTCTCACATATACCTAGTGTAGGGAGTGTAGTCAGAAAATCTGAGCAAAAAAAAAAAAAAAAATTGAGTGCATATCTAGTAAGGAATAGAGTAAATTCTCTAAGGCATGTTACTACTTTCAAAATGTTGTTTTAATTGATTAAATGCGAACTAATAAATGGTGACTGTGATTAAGTATGTGCTTAAGGGTATGGATTGCCAAAATCTGTGTAAGTGATGATTTTTAATTTGTCATGTCTATTGGAAATCCCTGAGATAAATGTTGGAAGGTTTAGATTGAGTTTTGTTTCTGTTTTCTTTGTTTTGCTCGAGGACTAGCAAAAGCTAAGTGTGGGGGTATTTGATCGGATAATATTTATACATATTTTTATATCAAATTCTCTCGTCTTTTCTTAGTTAGTTCGTTTTATTTTGAGCTATTTACGTTATTTTTATGTTTTATAAGTTTTTCAAGAAAAGAAAATAAAAATAGAATAAGTGAAGTATTAAGTAATAAATTCGTATTATCTTGATTAGAATTTATTATTTGGAAAATAATATATATTTATATATTTATATATATTTATATATATATATATAATTATATTTATTAATATAATTTGTGTGCATGTAGTTGGTGAGTGTTTGTGATGATGGCTAGCACTACACGTGAGACTCGGTGGAGATTTAAAAAAAAAGGGGAACCAAGGCAAATAAAAGTGGAGAGGTAGGCGCCTCGGAAAAGCTAAGAAAGAAAATAATTTTAAAACAGAATAATGGAGACTGGGAGTTCTTTGGGCTGCCAATTGGAAGGTAAAGGGAAGAAGCACTCGGAGAAAGGATAAAAACCGAGGGAGACCAGTTTGCGAGGTGGAGCAGCACAGCCAATGGAGTGCTTGAAAAATAAGTGCTCCTCGGGACATAAAAAGTGGAATAGTCAAAGCTGAGAAGGGTGGCAGCGCCCTATTTTCATATAAGAGGCCTTAGTCATCAAAAAGAGAGGGGGCAGAGAAAGGAGCTCCTCGGGGGGGGGGGGGATCTCACAGGGCGTGAAGTCAGGGGAGGCTCTCGGGAAATCAAGCTGCCTTGGGCGCCTAAAACAATAGAAAAAGGGAAGAGCCCTCGGGAGAGAATTGGAGAGTCTCACGGAGTTGAAAGGGGAGGTCAGAAAGCAAGGGGGAAAACGCCCAGCTGGAGAAGGCGCCAATCATTTGGCAGCCTCGGGGTGCTCGCGGGAAGAACAGAAAAAGAACCAGGAAGCTGCCTCTTGGCAGCACAGAAAACCTTTTCACTCTAATTTGGTTTATTCTTCCAAACTCAGATTTTAATTTTGTTTTTAATTTATAAATAATGTGTAATTAATTTATATTGGCTAGAGGTTAATTCGAAACCATGATTATATTTGTAATTTTAATTTGATTTACTCCAGTTATGAATGTATAAATGTTTGGATGTGGTTTACTTTTCTGTTTTGATTAAGAACTTGTTTATGTATGTGGGTTGAGAGTCGACACTTAATTTGCATGCTTAGACTTGATGCTAGGATATAAGGGAATTTCACCTAATCGTTATGAACTTATATTCATGAGTAGTAAAGATCGCTAGTCACGATTGTGTTGAGTAAACCCTAGGTTGGATTAACATGCGTATTCCATAGTTATGAATGCCTAGTCGATGTTTATGATTTCCATTGAATTTAATGATCTTTGATATGTCTCTCTATCATGCGTATTCCATAGTTAGAGAACTTGATAAGAATAATTTGGTTGTGATGCGTATTCCGTCCAATTCAATGAATTTAGGGAAATCTGAAAGTTAATTTAAGCGGACCTAATTAATTTGGAGCGTTGTCATTCATGCATTTGCTAAATTCATAACTGGGAATCAATTTAGGTTACATTTGTGTTATGTGTGGAGAAGAACCCTCTAGCCAATCCGTCATCTATCCGTTTACTCTTTATTTTATGTTTTTGTTAATTTGTAATTTATTTAAGTTTAATTTATTTCGTCAAAACCAAATCAATCCCCCCATTATTATATTATATTATTTAGTTAGTTTTTATTATTTTTAATCTTTTAATTTAATTTCCGTCTAATTAATTTCCTAGTTTTTATTTTAAATTGTTTTCATTATTTTGAGTCTTTTGATTTGTTTGAGTTTATTAATTAGTTTTATTTTGAATTATTCTAGTCAAGTGTTTTTATTTTAGTTTTGAGTTTTAAACTTTATTTTTACGTTTTTAAATTAATTTTAGAGTGATTAGCAATCCCTCCTAATCCCCGGCCTAGAACGATACCCTACTTACATCATTACTACAACTGTCAAAAAGAGGGTTAAATTTGTGCGGTTTAAAATCCCGTCAATCTCAACACCCCAAATTAATTAGGTACGCTTAAATTAACCTTCAGATTTTCCTTATGTTATTGAATTGGATGAACAGCATACAACAACTCAAATTATTCTCTAAAAGTTCCCTACGTGAAAAGCACAATAGAGAAACGATTAAAGATCATTATGTTCTATGAAAATCATAAGTGTTGACGAGGCATTCGTAACTATGAAAAGCATGATACTCCTGCCAAGAATTTACTTAACGCAATTGTGGATAACAACCTTCACTACTCATGAATATAAGTTCATAACGATTAGGTGAAATTCACTTATATTCTAGCATCAAATTCATGCATGTAAATTAAGTATGCATCCTTAATTAACATACGCAAATAAGTTATCAATCAAGCAGTTAAGCAAATTAAATCACAACTCAGAAATCACAACTGAAGGTATCAATTCAAATTACAAATATATCATGGCTTTGAATTAACCTCTAGCCAACACAAATTAATTACACATTATTTATAATTTAAAACAGAAATAAAACATAAGTTGGAGAGGATAAACCGAAATAGGATGCGAGGATCTGTGCACTGTGCAAGTTTGCACCGTGCCTCCCTGTGCAGCTTCTGTGCTTAAATTGCTTCCTGTGGTTTCTCTTCTGTCCCCCGAGGTTTGCCACCAATTGGCTGCTAGGCAGCCTTTGTTTTTCTGCGCTTCAACCTGCATGGCCCTCCTCCAAAGCTGCCCAAGCGGAGATTCCCAGAGGCTTCAAAGCCAATCCGGACCCTTCAATCCAAAACTTCTAACCTCTGCTCACCGACCCAACCGGCAATTTTTCACTGGGTTTCCTCCGAGTCAACAAAACCCAACTCGCCCTGGCTTGCCAACCCGGCCCAACTCGCCCGCTGGTCCGACCGCACGACCCTCCTCTTCAACGGTAGCCTAGTCCTCTTAGATCCCCAGTCGAATGTATTCTGGTTGATGCGATCCGAGGCCTTCCTTATTTTCACAGGCTGCCACCGAGGCCTCCCTTTCTTTTATTTCTGTTGATCCAAGTTCCCCCGAGTTGCCGCTTCTCTCGTTTTCTGTCTCGGTGACCAAGGCCTTTGCTTCTGTCCTCTCCGTGTGCTCACAGCTGCCCAAAATGGCAGCTTCAAGCTCGCTGCACTCCCTCGCAAGCTTCTGTTTCTTCAATTATTCTGTTTTCCCCCCTTCTGGGCAATGGGGCGCCTCACCCTCTTCTGTCTTCAACCCCTCGCTGGTTTCTTCTCTTTTTTTTTTAATTATCTCCCTCTTCATGATGCCGTGAGTAGTGCTGCCTTCCTGGCAGCATGTGCTTTCATCATTTCTCCACCACTCCACCGACTCCCATCTATTATCACACACAAAAATTTATATTTAAATATATAAATATATATATATATATATATATATTATTTTATTAAATGATGAGATCTATTCAACAAGCAAAATAGTTTAGATGAAATTATTACTTAACACTTCACTTATTTTATTTTTATTTTCTTAACTTGATAAATCTTATAAAACATAAAAATAACGTAAATAGCTCAAAAATATAACGAACTAACTAAGAAAAGACGAGTGAATTTGATATAAAAATATGTATAAATATTATCCGATCATTGGAAGGTTTAGGTTATGTTTTGTTTCTTTGTTTTGCTTGAGGACTAGCAAAAGCTAAGTGTGGGGGAATTTGATAGGAGCATATTTATGCTACTTAGTTAGCTTGTTTTCTTGCACTTACGTAGTTAGTTATTGGTTATTATAGTGATTTAAGCTATTTTCGTGTATTTGTAGGTTCAAATGGCAAGTGAAGCAAGAAAGTGCGTTTTGGTGCGTTTTAGAGCTAAATGGAGCTTAAATGGAGTACATGCATATGAAGCACCATGGATGGACGAATTTGAAGTGCAAATGAGCTAAGGAGAGAATGAAGATGTGAAGAATGGAATTCAAGGCGAATGACGAATGAAGAGTCAAAAGTGGAAACCGAAGTTTCTAAGTTTGGAAGTTTCTAATACCGAAGGTTTCCATTCTTGAAGAGTTTCTATTCTTGAAATGGAGATGTCCTAATCTTGTCTAGAAGGCCATTCTTGGGCCTATGTCAATGCCGCACCATATAAGCCCTTATCCATCTTGGATTTCAGATTTAGTTGGCCTTGTTTTGGGTTAATTGGGCCAAAACTATTTTTCCTTGTGGATTTCCACCTTGTGCCGCACCTAGGGCCTTCTAGAACCACTTTGCCTTGCCTTGCAAGGCCTTTCCTTGGCCCTTATTATCTCAGCCGCCCCCTATACCTCAGCCCACCATATGCCGCACCTAATTCCTTCTAGAATCTCCCTTTGCCTTGCCTTGCAAGGCATTTTTCTACCCTAGGCTTTAATTTCTGCAAAAGCCCAAGCCTAATCTGATTTAACCTAGGGTTTAGGGTGCCTATATATATATTCCTTATGTGTGCCGCACCCATTCATCACCCCCCACTCAGAAATTCAAGCAGCTGCCCATTCCCCCTTCATTCAACCTTTGCCGCAAGCCCTCCACCACCATCCCTAAATCTGCCGCAACCTTTCATCCACACCACCATTCTCCACCGTGCCTACCACCACTCAACCAACCATCACCGCACCTTGCAGCCACCATACCACTGTGTGCGCCACCTTTGGAGACTAGAAGGAGAGTGCACCGTGCAGTCCAAGGGGGAGAAGAAGGCTCATGCACCAATCTGCCACCATTGGAGTGTTTGGAGTTCTTTCTCTCTTTGTTTCTGTTTTCATGTTTAATTTAATTCGTTCTTCAATTATGTTAAACATGTGGAACTAATTTCTTTATAGTTAGAGGCGAATTTGAAGCCATGGACATATGTTTATTATGATTTGATTTACTCCAGTTATGAATTCATGAACTTTGGATGTGGTTTACTATTCTGTGTTGATTAAGAACTTGTTTATGTATGTGGGTTGAGGGTCGACACTTAGTTTGCATGCATAAACTTGATGCTAGGATATAAGGGAATTTCACCTAATCGATATGAACTTATATTCATGAGTAGTAAAGGTCGCTAGTCACGATTGTGTTTAGTAAACCCTAGGTTGGATTAACATGCGTATTCCATAGTTATGAATGCCTAGTCGATGTTTATGATTTCCATTAAACTTA
Source organism: Crataegus laevigata (assembly GCA_963580275.1). Taxonomy (NCBI): domain Eukaryota; kingdom Viridiplantae; phylum Streptophyta; class Magnoliopsida; order Rosales; family Rosaceae; genus Crataegus; species Crataegus laevigata. The sequence continues at coordinate 21,109,651 of OY756952.1, forward strand.
ATGATTCTTGTTGAATGTCTCTATCATGCGTATTCCATAGTTAGGGACTTTGATGAGGAATAATTTGGTTGTAATGCGTATTCCATTCAATTCAATGAATCTAGGGAACTCTGAGAATTAATTAGTTCAATACAATTAATTTGGGGCATCGTCATTCATAAGTTCGTTGAAATCATAATTGGGAATCAAGTTATATGCATATGTTCATGTGTGGATAAGGAACCCTCTAACTAGTTTCTCCATCCATTCAATTCATCAAAATCTGTTTAGAATCTGTTTAGTTTATAAAGTTTAGTTTTAAATTCAATTTCGTCAAAACCAATCCCCCCTTTATTTTACAGTGTTAGATTAGTTAGAAATACATTTACTTTGTGTTTTTAAGAGTCTTGAGTCAAGTTACAACTTAATTTCGTCCAAATTTGTGTTTGTGCTCAAAACTGCCCAGAAAGTGATTCTAAGGCAGTTTTGAGTGTTTTTGGGCTGTTTTGAGTCTTTTGCTTTGTTTAAGTGTTTTAAACTCTAGTTTTGCATTCTTTGAGTCTAGTTTAGTGTTTTAAACTTTGTTTTTACGTTTTTGAGTCAATTTCACATTGGTTAGCATCCCTAGTTAATCCCCGGTCCAGAACGATCCCTATTTGCTCATATACTACAATTGTCAGCCATATGGTTTAATTTATGTGTCAATCTAATTTTCACATCAATCTTGCATGTCTTAAAGATACAAGAGTTAAAGATACAAGAGAATTGTCGCATTCTGAGACGGAGCATGCAACTCTCATGCATTTTTAAGATTTGCAATGTTGTCATGTTACATTTTTAGGTCATGACAAAAAGAATGGTATCATAGCTTCTTTTTGATGTTCTTGATCCATGTCTCTGCCTTGTCAAAATCAGGCGTACCCCCAAATTTCACAACTTCAACTACAGGAAACGGTCGAGATAGGTAGTTTCTTACTCACTTTCTTTTTCTTCCTCATTTTGCTAGTTTGTTAATTGACTAGCCAAAAGGGCTTGAAATAGCACAACCATTTGTTGTGCACCAACTTGAGGGTTAGGCTGAACGTTAAGTAGATTGACATGATGCTCTTCAGGTCCATATCAAGTCATGGGTGGACTTATCGTTGGAGTCAAATGGAACTTATGCCGAAGGTCCAATTTGTATCCTTGACCGAGAAATAAAGAAGCTCTGAAATCGAAGTGCGCCACTTGTCAGAGTAAAATGGCAACATCACAGAGTTGAAGAAGCTACATGGGAATTAGAATCTAATATGAAGTGGAAGTACTCCCACTTGTTCGAGTGACTCTGCAAATTTCGGGGACGAAATGTATTTTAAGAGGGGTGGAATGTAAAACCCCAGAAATATATATTTTATATGGAGCTTGTAAAAAATTAGGTGGATTAAATGGGTTGCTTATGAAATGGTTTTGAATGTTATGGCTTTTGCTTGAACTCTGATATTTATTTTATTAATAGTAGGTCTTGCATATCTTAAAGATACAAGAGAATTGTCGCGTTTTAAGGCGGAGCATGCAACTCTCATGCTTTTTGCTGTCAAGTTACATTTTTGGGTCGTGAAAGTAAATCTCATTCATACTCTAGATAGAGATTCTTAACTATATCATATAGTATTCTCCCTTAACGGTTTGAAGGTTAGAGATCCCTTGTTGCACATTCATATATCCCCATGATTATGTCGCTTAGCCCCAACTATGAGTTGGCACTCTAAAATGGAATGCATTTAACACGGTCAAAGACTAAAGACTTAACCGCAAGACAACTATGATGTCTCAGTTCAAATGACTACTTTGCATTATGATAATTCCTCGCTGATATTGTTCAATGGACTCAATCTATATTGAGTACCTACAAACTTGTCTTGGTGTCAATCACACCAATGACTCGAGATTAGTCATTCTCCTGGGAGAGAAGACACGGCATGTACTAATCTATACAGATTGTCAATGCCCAATTAGCAATCCTATGATTAGGAACATTTAGGATATGTGTATGAAAGAGAATGGTCTTATGAATCTAACTTCTTTAGACCACACTCTCCTAGGATCATAGGATGAGGATCCTATCCGGATCCTCTTTGTGAGGTTCCTAAGGATCATAGGATGTGAGGATCCCCAGGATTCTCACAAAGAGGATCCAGACAAGATCCAAATCTGGGACCATGGCAGTGTCTCGCTAATGCACCTTATTTACCATGAAGCAAACTTAATTGTTGATGCTTTAGACTTCTTTATTTATCAGTATAGTTGATTGTATTTGGTAGGACGTTGTTTATGCTGACTAAAGTAAAACATCACACATCAACTATCTTACAAAACAAATTGTGGATGCAAATTTCCGCCGCTTTCTTCCGGGACAAAATTGCACCTACAAAACAATTAACACCTTTGGTTAAGGCCAAGAGCCTCACGCACCCACAATAAATTGGGGGGGGGGGGCTTTGGCCGAAGAACCTCCGATGCCAAAGTTAGAATTTAGAGAGAAAAGTGTTTAGAGAATATTTGGGAGTTTTGCAAGAGTGTGGACTTAGTTTTTTTTTTAAAAAATAGGGTCATATATTTAAGGAATGGCCGATCCTCTTTGGAGAAAAGGTGGCCGGCCCTTGAGGTATTTTTTTGTGTGAAAATCGGTGATTTAATTGGTGATTAATGGATTAATTAGGAATTCCTCCATTAATGAGCCAATTAATCTCCATTTATATGGAATGTTATGTAGGTTATGAAATAATTACCTAAGATGAGGATGGATGAGATAATTTTGAATTGGGTACCTATTTTAGACACTTTTGGCTTGATTGAAGGATGATTGTCCACTGCTCAAGCGTAGGAAATCTAGTGTGGCTCGAGGGTAATTTTGTCCTTTTCCACCCAAAGATCCACATGTCGCATTTTGATTATTTTTGGCTCCACACAAATCACAACTTATATCATATGATTTCACTTCTAATCGCATCGACGCCTTTTGCATAAATCTCACACCTATTAATGGCGCAGGTGATTAAGTGGGAATTGTATCGACAAATTTAATGATGAAACATGACCCGTCTCTTTGAAACTTTTAACAATTTCTGAGTGTTCTAAACAGGCGCTCCAACTAAATATAAACTCTACTGGCCCTTGAGGCTTTAAAATATAAGTTTCTGTTGTTGTGAAAAAAAAAATTTAGGTTCTACATGCAGTGAAAGCAGATTGTACTGAACAAAGAAATGCCAAGGGACGCTGACTAACCAAGCACTCATGTTAAGAAATCAATCTGGACTATGATATATATATTTGTGTATTTGTTTATATTAAACTGGTTGCCTGGCTTGTAATGCTAAGACACTAAATAATGTTTTACGACCCTCAAATACAATGAGGTGTTGGAGGGGAAAGACTTTTATGAAACAGAGACGCTAATGTCCTAGTGTTCCAACTCATAACTTTATTATTTGATGTCATAAAAATATGTAAACTTGTGTTATTGGTTGGATGCCATGGTGATGTCCAACACGATGTTCTAAGCTGTAGGTATGTCATCCATATGCTCAAGATCCCTCAAGAATGTAGCTATATTTGCCTAGGCAAGGTGTAGGTATGTCTCCAAATCTTTAGTGCACATAAATATAACTAGCATTATGCCCAAAACAATACCCTTGCCTCAAATCATCTCAAGGAAGGCACCATCTCTTAAGCAACCAACATTATTATTTGGAAGGCAGGGACTAATGGTATGATGTGAATGAAGGTTTCAACATATATTATGCTGGTCCCCAATTTCTCTTTTCTCCCACCAAATAATAAATTGACCAAAAGGGTTTGTGCTAGCATGGTAGGGGACTAGGAGGGAACAATGAATGAGACTTGGGGATCAAGTTGGGAATCATTAGGCTTTTATGAAAAAGAGTTGGCAACACTAGTTGGTGGAAATTGAATCAAAATCAGGGTTGTGGGGATGGTTTATCACCACCCAATTACTCAATTAACTCATACACTACATGACATTTTTTGTGGCGACCCGTCCCAAATTTCCTATGTAAAATTCTCCCCGTAAGTGTATAATGACAACTATGCCCTTATCGTTGAACGATGTGGACGCGTTACGTCGATTTTATTCCGTTCACGTTTTCGTAACCTAATTTCTACGCACGTATACGAATCTAACTATACTTGAATATACGGTATTAAAACTCAATCATACACCAAGTGATCATGTTAGGAAATATTCTCTCCCACTTAATAAAGAGATCCGTAATCCCTCACACCAACCCACTTCGAATTCTTTTATCTGAAAACCCCATCTGCCATCCTTACAGCTCATGAATCCATTCCCATTGCCGTGATTCAATCATAACCTTATCAACGGAATAATATAACTCAAGTCTCAGATTCAACCTCTCTCTCATCGCAGATTTCAAACACTCTCTCTCTCATCGAAAACTCAAACTTCAAACTCTCTCTCTCTATCCTTCCACACGGAGCAAATTCGAAAACCATTCAAACCTCGAAGAATCGAAGATCCAAAATCACCATTGGATTCCTTGGAACCTCACGAGTTCATCTACATCGATTTCAGGTAAAAACTCGATCGTTTTTACGTCGAAATATCAAAGTCCGATCATGGTACTGTTCAACACCTTTCTTGTATAACCTTTTCAGCAAATTCTAAAATCATAGGAAGGCTTAGAAACTCCTCACGAAGCCCGGAGTAGTTCGTTGAGTCGATTTGGACGTCGGAAGACTAAGTTTCGAGCTTGGCTGAGAATTGAAGGATTTTTTTCAACGAGATCCTACAAGATTCAAACCCCAAAATAGGTATAACTATGTTCTACTCATTCCCAGCTTCAATTTGATATAAAATTCGTGGAAATTGGACTAAAAATGAAGAAGATATGAAGAAAACAATATTTTCCCAATTTCCGGCGACCAGAGGTTCGCCAGAGTTCTACCGGAGAAGACGACGGAATATTCCGTCAACTCTGACGGAATATTCCGACGCCGTCAGTTATCTTTAACGATCATAGTTAATATTTAACGAAATATTCCAACGCCGTCAGTCAAAACTAACGGTTTCCGTTAGGACTTGACGGAATATTCCGAAGAATATTCCTAACGGCGTTGAACAGACTGTCCGCGTGCGTGGCACGTGACCGCGCGTGGAGGTGCGTAGGTCCGTGTCATGTACGGCGCGTGAGGGTGCGTGACCAGTCCAAACATAAATATAAAAATATGGGGATGTTCGTGATGACGTGTAGATCAATTTGGTATATTTAAATCTTAGGATTGAGCAATATATGGGAATTTTATCTAAGTTTCCGTAATTAAGCGTTAATTAATTCGTATAAATTATGTATAAATAGGAGAAATATATTCGGAGGAATTACAAGACCAAGCTAGGCCCGGAGACTACGACCCAACGACGTACTTGTGAGTGGGCAGTTTGTTTTCGTACTTATACGTATTTACAGTTTCCAAAAATGCATGAATGATTCACTTTACGTATACATTGTCAAATAAATGCTATGTACGATATAATTGCAATAAATGCTGCTATATGGTTGAGATATACTTGTCATGATATTCATACATGTTTATGTACATACTCATCTGCTGCACCGGTGTTAGTACTCGCCCCAGGGCCAGGGCCAGTCCTTCACGTGTATGTTCACATCGCACCGTTCGCTCGTCTGGATCCAGGTTAGGTGCCAGTCCTGTCGGGTAGATTGCATTAGGCAATCCGACTTGTATGTGATGTGCTTTTGCACCAGTCTTCACGTGATCGTAGTACTTGAGCGTATTGATTACACCCAGTCCTGTTCGTGTCAGAGTAATCTGTTCGAACTTGTGTGCCAGCATTAGATGGATGAGTACTTAGTTATATTGCATCATATCATTGCCACATGATTATATAACTGCAACATCGATCTTATCATGAATCGACTTGTATACTGTTGGTTATACTTGGCTTTAGTATTGTGGATATGTATATACGTACGTACTTACTCATAATGTACTCCTTAATAAAGGAAACTATAATTGTTTTACGGCGAGGGGTTAGTATGTTCAAAACCAAACGTTTTCACATAAGTTTGTTTTGCTGACCCACTCAACTTTGTTTTTCGCCCCTCCAGGACCTAGATAGCTGTTCTGCGTGGCATTCGAGGAACCTTGAAACGTTTCTGACATTCGACAATCAGCTTCTGATGTATGAACTTATCACTTTGTGTAATAAGTGTACTTTAGTTGCTTGACTACTCTTCGGTAGTCGTGTTATCGTTAAGCTCTGAATAACTATAGTGGGCCACGCCCACGTTTGTGCACTCTGTCACTATTTTAGTTTTAATTGATTCTAAGTTCGATTTAAATTTAAGCACTTTTTACATCACTTACTCCTATGGTTACGTCACTTCACAGTGACACCAGCATGCGTCGACCTTTCCGGGTCGGGGCGTGTCATTTTTGCTAATGTGAAAATTTGTTTCCAATATGATAGGTAAAAATGAAGCCTCTCACAATTTCTTGTTAATGATTGTCATGTACAAATTATGTGTTAGAAAATTGCGGGGACATAAATAATCGTACTCAATCAAAGCGTGTCATGTAAATTATAATTTCAACATGATGAAATTATATTTTACAGCGTGAGTAAACCACTATCTAAATCCTAATGCTCCCATAGGCAGCTACCAAAGGAATATCCTTACACTAGCAAAGGAGAATGCGCAACATGTCATTATGCCATACGATTGTTGGACTTCACCTCTATACACAACCAAGACGTTAATTCAAAGTTCTCGACAAACTTATAGTTTTTCTAAAACCTTTCTCTGACTAAGGCCTTCGAGGCCCTTTGGTGAACACCACACTAGTATTAGTGTTATCTTTTTGTAAGTATTCTGCTCAATCCGCTGAGACAGAAATTTGTTCCCATAAAAACTTTCCCATTGTCACTACATTGAGCGTATTACGCTTGCCAAGCAATAGAAGTTTTGAATAGTAACATAAAATAATTTAAAAATCTCTTGTCATTGTAAATTGATTTTGAACAAGCTATTTCAAATACACCAGCTTTAAGTATCACACTTTACTGCTTACTTTTGCAATTGAATCACTTCCTTCCTGACCTGGGCAATGGGAGTTGACAGACTTGGGTAATGTGACACACAAAATAAAAGTCCAAGGGGATAATGAATTTAGTTGTGTTGATTCCAAAAGGCAGATTGAAGTAAGGAAGTGAACCTTAGCAAGGGTGTTTCAGTCGTTTAGTAACAATGCTTTGGCATATAAGACTCGGTAACCCGAAAGAAAGAAAGGAATAATTTTCAAAGGGCCGAAGAGCATTTGATGCTTAAGTTAGCCAAGATTGATAAATGACGATTGCCTGGATAAGCTAACAATGACCTTTTTATATTGATGGAGATGGGAGAGGTGTAGAAATTCATATCTATACACAAGAAAGATTAGGGAAGAGAGAGAGAGAGAGAGAGAGAGAGAGAGAGAGAGAGAGAGAGAGAATTATAGAGCGAGAAGCTATTGAAAAGAATGATTTCATTACTCCAACATAATGTGTACAATCCCATATAAATAGCTACAATTAGTAAGTTACCCAACTATTCTAACAACTATATCTTAACAACTAAGAAAGCTTTTAATAAGATATAGACTTAGTTGGTGATCTTATTGTATCCTTAACACACCCCATCAAGCTAAAGTTAGGAGATCTAACTGATAGCTTGGAAGTCAACTTGGCAAATTGATGATAAGGCAGAGATTTGGTGAAAATATCTGCCAGTTGAAGAAGGGATGTAACATGATGTACACTAACTTTGCCACTAAGAAATAGTAGTGGTGCAGACAGAAGGAGAACTACCAGTGATGATAATATCATCAACATAGACTAAAATAAATGTGATAGTATAATCATTTTTGAAAAACAGACTGGTGTCAGAGTATGAAGCTGAGAATCCAACGACAGAATAGCCTTGTAAAAGGCATCATACTAGGCCCTAGGTGCTTGTTTCAAGCCATAAAGAGACCTTTTGAGCTTGCAGACATGGTGTTGTCTATTGGGATCAACAAAACTCAGTGGCTGGATCATGTAGACATCCTCTTTTAAAGTACCATGCAAGAATGCATTATTGACATCAAGCTGATGAATGAACTAGTCATAGGAAACTGTAATGGATAATAAAATTCTGATAGTTGTAGGCTTGGAAACCGGACTAAAAGTCTTAGAGAAATTAAGACCTTCTTCTTGATGGAACCCTTTAGCCACTAGCCGAGCCTCATACCGTTCAATTGAGCCATCTGGTTTATGCTTGACTTTAAACATGCATTTGCAACCTACTCAGAATGAGAAGGAACTAAATCCCAAGTTCCAGTGGATTGTAAGGCATGAAACTCAGCCTCCATGGCTGCCATCCAGTTTGGATTTCTTGAAGCTTGTAAAAAGGTAGTAGGCGTGGGAAGGAGACGGGCAATCGAATCAATATAGATTAGAAGAAAGTGTTTAGTGGCAGTAAAGACCTTTGGCTTGTGAATTCCATCTTTAGCCCTTGTAATCATAGGATGGGAATTAATAGGCACATGTGTAGATGTGGAAGAATGAGTAGACTGGTCACATGCTGTTGGAATGCTGGAAGTGTGAGATAGGGAATCACTGGATGTTGAAGAGATAAGATGCTATGATAAACCGCCTTAATTAACAGACTGCAAAGTATATAAGGCAGAAGGAACCAGAATAGTCACAGTAATAGGAGGTGACTGTGTATGAGGAACAATCGTAGATGAAGTAGAACTTGAAAATAAGCCAGCCTTAAAAGGAAATAAGTGTTCATCAAAAGTAACATGCCGTGAGACATAAACTTTATTAGCCACAAGGTCAAAGCATCTATAACCACTGTGATTAAGACTATACCCCATAAAAACACACAGTTTGCTCTTAAGATCTAGTTTATGAGAGGAGTAGAGCTGGAACCAGGGATAACAAGCACAACCAAATGCCCTAAGATTATGATACTTAGGAGGTGCTTTGAACAGTTTCTCCCAAGGACTAACAGATGATGATTGAGGAGACAGTCTATTGATGAGATACACTGCAATTTGAAAAGCCTCTACCCAAAATGTTGAAGCCAAACCACTCTGAGAAAGAAGAGTACGCCCCATTTCGACAACATGCCTATGTTTCCTCCCAGCACACCCATTTTGCTCAGGTGTATGAGGACAACTTAATTTATGTGTGATACCTTGCTCATTAAGAAAGCCTTGAAGATCATTACTTAAGAACTCACCCCCTGAATCTGACGTTTGAACTTTGTGAACAAAAGTCTTGAAGGCTGAGAAAACATTAGATTTATAGAACATTGGATACAACCAGCCGTATTTAGTGTAATCATCTACTGCAATAAGGCAGTACTTGTAACCAGTACATGAAGGAGTGGGAGAAGGTCCCTGAACATCAGTGTATAGTAAATGAAATGGCTTAGTGGATAATAGGAGCATATTTAAGTGACTTGGTTAACTTGTTTCCTTGCATTTAGGTTGATATTTCTTAGTTATTTTAGTATTTTAAGCTATTTTCGTGTGTTTGTAGGTCTAAAGTGCAAAATAAGCAAGAAAGTGCATTTTGGTGCATTTTGGGCATTGGATGGATAACACATGCTTGGAGCTAAATGGATGGACGAAATTGACGATCAAATGAGGATAGGATTGAGTGAAGAAACGAAGGAAATGAATTCAAGACAAATGAAGAACAAAGAGTTCAGAATTGGAAACCAAAGTTTCTAAATTTGGTCCTAAACTTTCTTAATTCAAATTCACCTAAGTTCCAGCTACAAGGGGGTTTCCAAAACATGTAGGTTGCCTAATTACTTGTTCTAGAAGCCCTAAACCTGCCCTAAAGTAACTTGCCGCACCTGAAGGATTATTTTGGAGAAACATGTTCATTTAAGCAATATCATTAGCATGCAATTAACAAATTAAAGGCGGAATCATGCTTGCATATACTTAAAAACAAAACATTACCCATGAATGTTCAAAGCCTAGTAGATTGGTGAACCTTTAAACAACTCAAAACAAAGTGAGTTGAGATTTATACCTTTGTAGATTCCTCTTTGCTTAAGCAAAGGCTAATCACCCAAAGAGAGGGCCTTCATTCCTTGCATCTTAAATCTATGGATTTATATAGAAAGGATAGGTTCTCTAAGTTCTCAAAATTGAGAACCTCTAAGTTTCTACACCAAGGTTTTGATTAAGAAGAAATGAGTGACCTTGGAGGAGCTAGAGTGCTAGCTAAAACCCTCCAAGGGGGCCGGCCATATCTAGAGAGAAGGGAGAGCATTTCATCTCTCCAATTTCCCCAAAAACAACCCTAAATGAATTTTGGCTATAAAGTCAAATTTATACCTTAATTCATTTGAGTGGCAAACTTGTAAATAAGTCCAAGTTCACTACCCTTACATAGTGGCCGGCCTTAGGGATATTTTTGGAGTATTTTGGGCCTTTGTTAAATCATTATTTATTAAGTTGTCATACAACTTAAGTCAATGGACTTGACGTTCGAAGCCCATTGGGCCTTAAGGTCCAAAACCATCCCGAGGTCTTTAACGAACTTATTCGTTTGATTAATAATCATATTAATTAATCCTTGCCATAAATAATTAAACCATTTAATTATTCTTACTCATTTCCGTTGAATCTTCAATCTCTACCTTACACGGTGTACGATCCATTAGGTTCCTTTTAGCGAGGCAGTGGGCGATTCAAACTCTTTCAAATCGATTGTGAATTTGAAACTAACTTTCAATTCTCCCTTTAGTGTTTACACACGTTTAGGGCTTCCACAAACCATGAGTGACACCTAGCAGCATATCATGGTTACCCAAGCTAATCAGAAGAGGTGGAGAACCTATTCAGTTTAGGATTACAAATGCAATACGGTCCTTCTCTAATACAATACTCTTGACCACATTGTTTGGCTTGATAGTTTATTCATGTCTACTATCCAATGTGAATCTCGCACTTATATGATTACCTTGAATGTGATATGGAACGCATTCCAACATCTCATTCATACTCTGGCCAGAGATTCTAAATCATATCATAGAGTATTCTCCCTCAACGGTTTGAAGGTTAGAGATCCCTTGTTGCGCATTCACTTGTCTCCATGACTAGATAGCTTGACCCCAACCATGCCGTGGACACTCCAAAGGAATGCCATTTGACACGATCAAAGATCAAGGACCTAACCACAAGACAACTATGATGCCTCAGGTCAAAGGACTAATTTGCATTATCCTAACCATGAGTTCTCACGTGACATGAATATGAGAACTCGTCGTTGATCGTGTTCAGTGAACTCATTCTCTATTGAGCACCTACGTACTTGTCTTGGTGTCACTCACACCAATGACTCGAGACTAGTCACTCTCCCTGAGAGAAGACATGGCACGTACTGATCTTAACGGACTGTCAATGCCCAATTGGCAATCCTATGATCAGGAACGTTTAGGATGTGTCTACGAAAGAATGGTCTCATGAATCTAACTATTTAGATCGCATTCTCCCAATCACATATTCCTTGGACTTTATCGTTTAAGCATATAACATTTATATGAGACCGCTCAAACAATAATCTTTGCCCTTGATATTAAACTAGATTAGTTTAATCATGTGAAATGTCCGTAAAGTATCATCATATGATTGGTTTTAGGGCACATTTCCAACAATCTCCCACTTGCACTAGAGCCAATCAGTTTGGTCATCAGTGATGATACCTCTTCTGTAGTCATTTCATAAATGGCTGAGTAGTAGGCCTAGACAATGGATATCTATATGTTATCCATAGAAGCAACCTTGAGAATAACGACGTCACCATTATACATGATTCCCAATCATGTGGTTTAGTCTCTCATATGAGTTCGGATCTTGATGAGACCTTGATTCCCTGGCTTGAGCTATCGCCCCATTAGTGTCATACACTTTCTGGTTGGAACCGAATAGAGAGTTCATAAATGAACTTTCCCATCCAAACAACATTGTTGTAAGCTTCTATATGGCAATATATTTTGCATTCATAATGGAACACACTAAAGTCATTACTTTAATGTTTCCATCCAAATATCTCTTTAGTCATAATAAAGAGATATCTGTTTATCTCTTCATTCATAATGAAGAAACATCCAATGATGGATTAGATTCATAATCTAATACATTTACGCTTCCATTACGTTACTCTAATTCTTCCTCAATCTTTGAGGAATCTATCCTTTAGTATTTCTCAAATACTTAAGGATTCACTTGACAGTTGCCATGGTTCTGATCCTGGGCTTGCACTGATATCGTTTTGTACCGTTCTAGGTACAACTCATATCAATGTTTTTCATACAATATGAAATACATAAATCACCTTTGTGCATATGCATAAAGGAGACTATTTACGCATTATTTCTTTTGGGAGTCAAAGGGTACATTCCCTTTGAGAAGTACAATTTCCTAGTCTCACTAGAATTGTCATTCAAATTGAAGTTTATCATCATATGAGAAACTTCCTAGCATCTCTTGTCTATTATAGACTATATCTCCCATATTTATTCTATCATTTATAGAATGTTTAAAGTCATAACTTTAACGAAGAAGTATTCATTTCATTTCCAAAAATTAATATATCATATATATATTCAATTTAGGAATATGATAAACTCCCACTAATCTTTTGTAAACAAAAGATTCATTTACATCTTTATGAGAAATCAAACGATTTGATCTTTCATAAGACGGTTGTAGCTCCCACTAGCTTGCTAAGATCCATGATGGATGGATCTCTACAACTTACATGTCTTGTGATTTATAGTTTTAGACATACATTATCAAGACTATCTTAATAATGGTTATGGAAACCCATATTATGTCCAAACATTAAATCACCATTTAGTTGTAGCTAGCAATCCTCGATTTAATTGAAACTAAGACTATATCAAAGATGGTTTCTTCAAAGTCAACCATACTCTTTGAGTGTAGTCACCTTAAGCTACCAATTAGCTAGTAAGGTTTCATTATTTCGAGTCAAATGGTATTTTACCATTTCCTTGAGTATATATCGTATATACACTCAATGTAGTCATAAGGATTTTCATTCTTATTTCTTTCGATTTAAGAGGTATAACTCTATGACATAGTCATAAAGTTCAAACCATTCAACTAAGACGGTTTATAAATCCTTCTTGACTACCTTGGAGCTTGTGGTATAGGAACTAGGTTGTTATATTTGTTGATCACTTTCTTGTCTCTTAAAGAACCCATTCTTTGAGTTCTATCTCTCGTTCATTTGCGTTTAGGCAAATCATATTGTAGGATTACAATGAACTACCCAACAAAACAACATTTGTCAGTTGGTTTATAGAAGCGATATCCAAAGGTTAATTTAAGGATATCCCACAAGATTGTTATCAAACAAATATTGCTCATTAGCACACAACCCCAAATCTTAACATGCTTAAGATTTGTCTTTCTTTCCAACTACATCTTTATGGAGTCACGAAAATTTTGGAAGATCTTCTAATTCACAATCACATTGTTTTAGAAGTGTATATATATTCTATATATGGGTATTAGATAATAATCAACGAACTAAATCATATTTGAGTACGTTCTTCTCCTAATGGAGAAATTCATTATCTTATGATGCTACCTTCCTTGACATCTTTCAAGGAAACGTATCTAAGGTGTTACTTTTCCTTGGATCAAATCTAAGGAGGTAAATACTTTTAGACGTCTTACTCATCAACTTACATTTCTTGAATTCTTTGAAACCTTTTGCAAAGTATTCGGACTTGTGTTTATTCAAAGTAAACTATAGTCCAACCGAGAATGATCTTCGGTGAATGGCATATAACATGAGTAGTATTATGTTGTGGACTAGTGCCACTAACATCTAAGTGAATTAACCTCAACAACTTTGTGATTCTTTCTTCTTTCCAAAAGAATAAAGATTCGAACATTTCGCCTCTATACAATTTTAACAAGAAGGCATTGGATCCGGATCTAACGATCCAAAGCATCCATCCATAACCAACTCGTAATTTATGTTTTTAGAGGTATCACAACTTAGTTGGGATTAGTCACTACCTTGCAACCTTTTGGGTTTTAAGCATCGTTATATTCTAAACAGTTAACACTACCACATCATCTCTACTATAGAGACAATTAATTAGATTATAATAATCTAATCATTCTTATTTGGTAGTTCATATGAGGAAGTAAGTACAATCCGCTTTCGCAGAGATCTATATTTTATTCACTTTCCGAATGTGAAGTACTTTCTCTTCTCTCATTAATCTTCTACTTCTTATTAGCCACACTTTTACAACGATTTGTAAAACATAGTTACTAATACTGAATCAAGCATTCAAGTAGAAGAACCAACTGTTTTGAACAATTCAAGAACATTCTACAACACCTTTGAAAGGTGTGTTCTTGACACTTGCAAGACATTTCTTGCAAATACCCCTTCCAATGTCCATCATTTCATAAAGAAAGTTTGTTCCCTTGGAGTTATTTTGTCTTTCTTCATTTGACTTCTCCTTTGACTACAATAGTCATGGTCCCTAAACTCCCACTATCTCTCTTGAAACTTGTTTCAATTGTGTTTAACACATCAAACGATTTGGAGAGCGTGTGGTTATTGTTCACTATATAGTTTACAATAAACTTAGTGAATGATTAGGATAGGGACACAAAGGTGAAGTCCTTGTCTAGTTTCCGTCTCGTTAAGTGTTTTAACACTTCAACATTCAATGATTCATAAATCATCATAAGTCCATGTTGATGGACTATTTTTGTCAACCAACCATTATGTTCTAAACATAATTACAAACATTCAAGAGTTGTTCAAGGCAACTCTCATTTCTTCATACAACGATTTGTAAGTGAAGAATCATGGCACATAAAGTGTCCATGCCCTTGTGCGTTCTTCAAAAGTTCCTTGTTTATTTAACAAAGAAACAAGCACTAATGTTTGCGTTGTTTAAGGATTGTTCAAAGCAACTCTTATATCTTCATACAACAATTTGTATTTGAAGAATTATGATAATAAAATTGTTGTCCTCTTTATGATAGACTTATCTAACATGTTCTTCCAATGATACATTATCAATAGGAAGATTGTGAGGATGAGACTACTTAGGCACATGTACAATCCATTCAAGACAATCTATGGGATTGTGGTACCAAGTTCGGAAACTAAAGCGTTCGGTTTTTCTTTGTCAAGTATTGGATAGCGTTTGCAAATATATTGGTAAACAAATACATAACGAATATAAATGATTGATTTTAAGCTATTTGATTCGGGTCTTTAAATCACAATAACACCACCCACTATTTTTGGCAAATTCCATATCCCTCATCGGAATTCGAGAGTTTTGGAGGAAACTCTTAGTAGGTTATGGGAGACTCACTATTACCAAGCCCACCTCACGATGATACGATGTTGGCTAGCATTAATAACAATGAGAGAGTACACTTACTCCTTTACATCTAATGTAAGAACCCATTTTATTTGGCCTCTAGAGAATGTAACCTCACAATGATATGATGTTGGCTTCATTGCACTTAGTTAAGTCATTCCCACCATGCGAGTTCAAGTTAGGGGTTCAAGAACAACCTCACGATGATACGATGTTGGCTATTCTCGTTGCCTACCTTTCACAACATCAAGTATGCATATAGAATCCTCCCCGAGTGTAAGCATGCACTTTGAACTCCCCCATGATAGGGTGAAGCCGGTGTACAATTTTACAAACGTTCGGACCTACCACGGTGGAAGGCCACGAAAGAGTGTTCAAAGCACTCTCACGCTTATCAACTTAATATTGGTTTGGTTGAGGGTTTTTAGGTCTCATCACATATAAACATACATTTTAATCCAATTAAAACAATTTTGGTCCTATCACAACTATTGGTCCATATGATTTATTTAGTTGTATATAATACTCCCACTAAGCTTTTAAAACGGTTTTTAAAGCAAGAGTACATGATACTACTAACATAAGGTTTGCATTCATTGATGGACTATATAGTTGCCTTAGGGCCTTAGGATGACTATGAACCTTTTGTTTAGATCCAACACGAGCCTTGTGTTGAATCTCGGACTAGGGATGGTGATTGATTTTAGTTACGCGTATAATCACATTAAGGCGTGTTGTCTTAGGGGCGTTGGACCCAACTACTTCATTTTCATGCATATCATATAAAGCAAGAAATAAGTACTTCAAAGTAAAGAAGAGCTTATGCTCTTTACAACATTTGCATAATACAAATTACTTTAAAGTAAAGAAGAGCTTATGCTCTTTTACAACATTTGATCTAATCAAATTACAACCAAAATCTAATCTACACATTCCCATGGTTCAAACAAATTTGAAACGGCCTTTCATATAGCTCAATTATCGTAGGCTTAGGTTCATAATCACCCTTTAATTAATTAACACTTTAACTAATTAAATTGAATGCAACATTTTTCATTTGGTTTTTGTATCCATAAAATTTGATTTTAAATGAAGCTAAACAAAATGAAAATCCAATTCTCATTTAAAGAGACAAAACAATTTTTGTTCTCTATTTAATTTGGGCCAAAATGTAATGACCTCAACTTATTTGGGCCATTATGCAATTAACCTCAACATTTGGGCTATTTTGCAATTAGCCACAACTTTTGGGCCATAGTGCAATTAACCACAACTTTTGGGCTATTTTGCAAATACTTAAACTTTTGGGGTCACTTTGTAAAAACACAAAAGTACACTACTTCATGTAATCACAACTAGAACCCAAAATTTTCCACAAATGTAAAAACTTCATTAAAGGAGCAAAACAATTTGTCCTTTAGCGTTTTTGGACCTAAACGTAAAAACGTAAACTTTTGGGCCAAAGTGCAAATACACAAAGTATCAAAACTTTATGTAATTGCATGAAAGCCCCAAAAGTACTCCCACTTGAGGGAGTGGCCGGCCTTGGGATGAAAGGGAGTGATGTGTGTGTTGATTTGTAAGTTGACATAAAGCATGCAAGGTGTGTGTGAATGGGATTTATGCCTTACACACCCATTAAAGTTTCTTACACCATTCAAACAAATATCTAACATATATTCAAAGTTTTTGACTAACATTAAAAATATTAATCATTAATAAATATATGAAAATATCTAATAACAAAACTTTATGAAATATTTCAAAACTTTGAATCAAAACATCAAACCTTTTTGTTCTTGGCTAAAATGTCAAGAACAATGAAGAACACTCATGAAAAACTCAAAATTTTTTCATGATGATTTTTCATCCAAAAACATCCCAAAACCATTTAAACTTAAGGGAAATTCCATATAACCAAACTAGGGTACTTAGGGGTTCCAAAAGTCACTTGAAAAACAATTTAACAAGACAAACAAGAACCCAAAAATCACCCTTTTAATTTGGCCGAAAATCCCAAAATTCTTGGCACCAAATTTTAGCTTCAATATTCATGCTCATATGAACTACATCTACAACATTTGAGATGCCAAATTTTCCAACAAAATTTACATTCATAAAACAAGAATAAAGCTTGTAACATTTTACAACTTTTAAATCACATATTATGAAATACAAAACCCAAAAGGATTCACCAACTACTAGACCTAGGCTCTGATACCACTTGAAGGATTATTTTGGAGAAACATGTTCATTTAAGCAATATCATTAGCATGCAATTAACAAATTAAAGGCGGAATCATGCTTGCATATACTTAAAAACAAAACATTACCCATGAATGTTCAAAGCCTAGTAGATTGGTGAACCTTTAAACAACTCAAAACAAAGTGAGTTGAGATTTATACCTTTGTAGATTCCTCTTTGCTTAAGCAAAGGCTAATCACCCAAAGAGAGGGCCTTCATTCCTTGCATCTTAAATCTATGGATTTATATAGAAAGGATAGGTTCTCTAAGTTCTCAAAATTGAGAACCTCTAAGTTTCTACACCAAGGTTTTGATTAAGAAGAAATGAGTGACCTTGGAGGAGCTAGAGTGCTAGCTAAAACCCTCCAAGGGGGCCGGCCATATCTAGAGAGAAGGGAGAGCATTTCATCTCTCCAATTTCCCCAAAAACAACCCTAAATGAATTTTGGCTATAAAGTCAAATTTATACCTTAATTCATTTGAGTGGCAAACTTGTAAATAAGTCCAAGTTCACTACCCTTACATAGTGGCCGGCCTTAGGGATATTTTTGGAGTATTTTGGGCCTTTGTTAAATCATTATTTATTAAGTTGTCATACAACTTAAGTCAATGGACTTGACGTTCGAAGCCCATTGGGCCTTAAGGTCCAAAACCATCCCGAGGTCTTTAACGAACTTATTCGTTTGATTAATAATCATATTAATTAATCCTTGCCATAAATAATTAAACCATTTAATTATTCTTACTCATTTCCGTTGAATCTTCAATCTCTACCTTACACGGTGTACGATCCATTAGGTTCCTTTTAGCGAGGCAGTGGGCGATTCAAACTCTTTCAAATCGATTGTGAATTTGAAACTAACTTTCAATTCTCCCTTTAGTGTTTACACACGTTTAGGGCTTCCACAAACCATGAGTGACACCTAGCAGCATATCATGGTTACCCAAGCTAATCAGAAGAGGTGGAGAACCTATTCAGTTTAGGATTACAAATGCAATACGGTCCTTCTCTAATACAATACTCTTGACCACATTGTTTGGCTTGATAGTTTATTCATGTCTACTATCCAATGTGAATCTCGCACTTATATGATTACCTTGAATGTGATATGGAACGCATTCCAACATCTCATTCATACTCTGGCCAGAGATTCTAAATCATATCATAGAGTATTCTCCCTCAACGGTTTGAAGGTTAGAGATCCCTTGTTGCGCATTCACTTGTCTCCATGACTAGATAGCTTGACCCCAACCATGCCGTGGACACTCCAAAGGAATGCCATTTGACACGATCAAAGATCAAGGACCTAACCACAAGACAACTATGATGCCTCAGGTCAAAGGACTAATTTGCATTATCCTAACCATGAGTTCTCACGTGACATGAATATGAGAACTCGTCGTTGATCGTGTTCAGTGAACTCATTCTCTATTGAGCACCTACGTACTTGTCTTGGTGTCACTCACACCAATGACTCGAGACTAGTCACTCTCCCTGAGAGAAGACATGGCACGTACTGATCTTAACGGACTGTCAATGCCCAATTGGCAATCCTATGATCAGGAACGTTTAGGATGTGTCTACGAAAGAATGGTCTCATGAATCTAACTATTTAGATCGCATTCTCCCAATCACATATTCCTTGGACTTTATCGTTTAAGCATATAACATTTATATGAGACCGCTCAAACAATAATCTTTGCCCTTGATATTAAACTAGATTAGTTTAATCATGTGAAATGTCCGTAAAGTATCATCATATGATTGGTTTTAGGGCACATTTCCAACAGCACCACCCTAGGCTCTCCCTCTTCCTTGTCGTGCAAGGGGATCTCTTTCTTTCCTAATTTCTGAACCAAAATCACATTCCCCTTTAGTACCAAGCCTTGCTGCACAAGGGGAGAGGATCCTTTCCTATTTTGTGTTGCAAATCACCTTCTCTTTACTCCTAAATCTGCCGCACCTATTCTTTCCCTTTCTCTCTTAATTTCTGACCTTTAATCACTTTCCTTTTCTCCTAGACACATCCTTGCCGCATATCCTTTCCTATTCTCTTTAAATTCTGCACCTTACTTGCTTATTTTGATTAATTTTTTACTTTTAATTCTTATAGGACAAAATAGCTAAGTTCTATAACTTCTCTAATTCACAGCCGAGTTCCCTAGCATTATATATATACCCATCCGCACCATTCAATCCCTCTCTACCATTCTACACACTTTCTGCCGCAAGTTTTCTCTAATTTCCTCCATCCATTCCATCCATCTCTCTTCCTATCCATCCTCTACCACCCTTCCATATTCTCTAAACCTATTCAACCCATTTTGCCGCACCAGCCATCAATCCTAACCACAACCATCATCAGCATCCCTTGTGCCCCAACTTTAACAAAGTAAGAAGGAGAGGATTGCATTGAAGCAGTGCTTGCAATTCGAGACGTTGGATTGTTGGAGCGTTTCTAGGTGTAGTCTATCTTTGTTTTCAATGTTTAAATCTGATTATGTTTGTTTAGTTGTAAGTATGAGGAACTAATTCGTTTTTGGCTAGAGGTTGATTCAATACCATGAACATATTTGTGATATGAGTTGATTACCTTCAGTTGTGATTTCATGAATTGTGAATGTAATTTGCTTAACAGTTTGATTCAAAACTTATTCCTGTAAGTTGATTGAGTAGGCCTACTTAGTTTGCATGCATGAATTTGATGCTAGAATATAAGAAAGTTTCACCTAATCGTTATGAACTTATATTCACATGTAGTGGAGATTGCTAGTCACAATCGCGTTAAGTGAATTCCTGGCAGGAGTATCATACATTTTATAGTTACGAATGCCTTGTCAATGCTTATAGTTTTCACAAAGCTTAATGATCTTTGATTGTATCTCCATTATGCAGTTCATGTAGGGAACTTTTGAAGAATGTTTTGGGTTGTTGTATGCGTTGGCCGTCCAATTCAATAACTTAAGGAAAACTTAAGGGTTAATTAGTGCAGTTCACGGTTAATCTGGGGTGTTGAGGTTCATGGTTTATTGAAATCGTAACTGGAAACCAATTTTGTGTTGCATGTGTGTCATGTGTGGAGAAGAACCCTCTAACTAGTCCATTATCCATTGAGTCACCCAAATCTGTCTTTTGAAACTGTCTTTACAAAGTTTGTTTTGTTTTTACTTTAAATTCGTCAAAACCCAATCCCCTTTTACATTGAGTGTCTTTTAGTTAGAATCTATCCTAATTGGTTTCTTTTGAGTATTTTGAGTCTTTGTAGTCCCAAATTCGTTTAAAACCATCCCTAGTATCTGTTTTGGTTCAATTTGCTAGCTTAGCGCTGTTTTGAGTCATTCTAGTGTGTTTTGAGTTATTAGAGTTTAGTTTTATGTTTTTAAGTTTTGTTTAGTGTTTTAAAGTCAGTTTAGAGTAGATTAGCAATCCCTCCTAATCCTCGGCCTAAAACGATCCCTACTTGCATCTTTATTACAACTGTCAACAAAAGGATTTAATTTGTGTGTTGTTTTACTTCGCATCAAATTTGTGGCGTTGTTGCCAGGGATTAGCAACTTTGCTAATCCTCATTTGTTTCTTTTTCGTGTCTTTTGTTTTAGTTGCTGTTTGCGTTTCTGTTTGTGTCTTGTACTTTTGATATTTGATTTAGTTTTCTTTCTTTGATTTTAGGTACAAGAGGAGCAAGACATGACAATTGCTACCATTCAAGCTCAATTGGTGAATCTTACTTCTTAATTGTCTCAGATTGCTGAAAGAACCATAATGCACACTACCCTTACATTTGGAATGCCCTTTGGGCAAGGATATCAACTTCATCAACGTCCTCAATTCGCTACGAATGAAGGTGCTTAGGGTTACCAAGGCTATGATCAACCAAGCAACAACATGTTTTTCAACGCTTACAATTCAGAATGGAGAGATTATTTAGATTACATGTGGGGAGAACCTCAACAATTCCAACAAGGTGGATATTGGCAGCAAGATGAGGAGTTCTATTCAAGACCTATGCAGCCACCACAACCTCCCCCCATAACAATTCTAATCGAGTTCAAGTATGCCCATGACTTATGATGAAATTCTTGATGTACTAACTTCTTTGACGCAGGGCTCACAACAAGAAGAGTATTTGCAGCTATCAGAAGAGTTCTATTAATGGCCATATGCACCATCACAGCCTCCAACACAATCTGCCCAATTCAATTCAGGTTCGTCAATGAATAACGATAACATGCTTAAATTACTAACTTCATTGCCGCATGAAATAGAAATTCTAGCTGGTGCGAGAATTAACTCGACACAAATTAAACCCTCTTTTTGACAGTTGTAGTATAGGTGTAAGTAGGGTATCGTTCTAGGCCGGGGATTAGGAGGGATTGCTAATCACTCTAAAATTAATTTAAAAACGTAAAAACAAAGTTTAAAACACTAAACTAAAATAAAAACACTTAACTAGAATAACTTAAAATAAAACTAACAAATAAACTAAAATAAATCAAAAGACTCAAAAATACAAAACTAGGCTAAAAACTCGAAACACACTTAAAATGACTCAAAATAATAAAAACAATTTAAAATAAATACTAGGAAATTAATTAGACGGAATTAAAATTAAAAGATTAAAAAGAATAAAAATTAACTAAATAATAATATTCTAATAATGGGGGGGTTTGGTTTTGAAGAAACGTAAATTAAACTTAAATAAATTACAGAATTGACAAAAACATAAAATTAAAAGTGAACAGATAGACGACGGATTGGCTAGAGGGTTTTTCTCCACACAAGACACATATGCAATCTAAATTGACCTTCAGTTGTTCTTTCAATAAGTTGTAAATTTCAACACCCCAAATTAATTAGGTACGCTTAAATTAATTTTCAAATTTTCCTTATATTATTGAATTGGATGAACAGCATACAACAATTCAACACATTCTCTAAAAGTTCCCTACGTGAAAAGCACAATAGAGATACGATTAAAGATCATTAAGTTCTATGAAAATCATAAGTGTTGACAAGGCATTCGTAACTATGAACAGCATGATACGTTTGCCAGGAATTTATTTAACGCGATTGTGACTAGCAACCTCCACTACTCATGAATATAAGTTCATAACGATTAGGTGAAATTCACTTATATTCTAGCATCAAATTCATGCATGTAAATTAAGTATGCATTCTTAATCGACATACACAAATAAGTTATTAATCAAGCAGTTAAGCAAATTAAATCACAACTCAGAAATCACAACTGAAGTTACCAATTCAAATTACAAATATAATCATGGTTTCGAATTAACCTCTAGCCAAACACAAATTAATTACACATTATTTATAAATTAAAAACAGAAATTAAAAACATAAGTTTGGAGAAGATAAACCGAAATGGGGAGTTTCTGTGCCACTCGGCAGCTTGAGAAGCTGCCTCTGTTTCTTGTACCGTTGGTCTCTGTCCACTGGTCTCTGCTGACTGCGTGCTGACTTTCTCTCGCAAGCTGCCAAGAGGCAGCTTATGCCTAATCCCTGTGCTCGCTGACCTCCGTAACTGGCTTCAAATAGGCTGCCTTCTCTTCACTGCCCCTTCAAGGCAGCTTTCGTCTGTCTCCTTTGATTGGCTGCCAAATTCAAGCTGCCAACGGCAGCTTTCTTTTCTTTCTGTTTTTTCTTCCGCGTCTGACTTGCTTTGGCCAGCTGCCCCCCAGCAGCTTATCTCCCTCGAGGTCTCCTAATATATTTTCGCAGCTTCAAGGGCAGCGCCCTCTTCTTTATTTCTCAACCCCCCTGGTTTCTCACCGTGTCCTTCTTTTATTATTCCTTTTCCTTATTTTTTCATTTTCTTATCCTTTCCAGCTGCCAAAGCAGCATGTCATCATGCCTTCATGCATGTGCCTTTCTTTTATTCATCCCCCACCGAGAGCTTTCATCATTTTCCTTCTTTTGACCACATGTGCTGCTAACACACCACACACACATTATATTATATTAATATAATATATTAATATATAAATATATAAATATAAATATATATATATAAATAAATATAAATATATATATAAATATAAATATATATATATTATTTTCTAAATGATAAGTTTTAGCACTTAAAATTTCATTTATTCTATTTTTATTTTCTTAACTAAATAAATTCTATTAAAACACAAAAACAAAGTAAATAGCTCGAAATATAACGAACTAACTAAGAAAAGACGAGTGAATTTGATATAAAAATATATATAAATATGGTCCGATCAAATACCCCCACACTTAGCTTTTGCTAGTCCTCGAGCAAAACAAAGAAAACAGAAAAAGTAATAACATGAAAAACATTAGATTCCCCCTATGTGACCCTCATAGAATTTCATTCGAAAACGCAAATCATCAAGAACCATAGCTAGCACCAAACAAGCTAATTCAAGCTCATCTTCCTTATTCAAATATTAGCAGTAATCTTTAAATCATCCTTGAAGTGTAGTGTGTGAGATAGCCATGCTAATGCAATTTCAAGTTTTTATTTTTAAAATCACCATATGCAAACCAGCAACCTTCTCACGGGATATGCACTCAATCACACATGTGTTTAGTTTAAATGTGTTTCGCTCAAAGAAACAAATGTGAAAGATCTACCATAAGCTTGCATAAAAATCACTTCTCCACAATCATAATTGCAAAACTTAAATCAAGAGGACTTTTATTGGATGTAATGAGGCTTAGGGATAGGGCTATTGAAACGAAAGAATAGGAAAACACAAGTTCCAAGCTATATTGCAAGCGATTCTTTTAATACCTCCCATCACACCCTTAAACTGAAACTTTAAAAACTTTTTTATTTTCTTCGAATACAATCTTCCTTTTTTTCTTTTTTTTTTCTTCTCTTTTCTCATTTTTTTTTTTTTTTTATAAATACAAACATGAAAAACCCCCACACTTATTCTTTTGCCAAACTCATTCCAAGTACTTCATAAACATTTCTCAACAATCTCAAATTGCTTGCTTGGAAAGGGTAAGGAAACATGTTTTGAGGTATAAGGGTAGACATATCTGGTGATAAGAAATAAAAGGCTCAACATACGGCTCAAATTGGCAATCTAATGATATCATTTTTCTTTGGGAAATAAGGTTATTTGGGCCATGGTGGTGAACCTAATGCCTCTATCATTTTCAAGTTCATGCAATCAATGACAAATATTTCGAAAGATCGTTACGCAAGTTCTAGAGATGCATCTCACATAAGTTCATCACACATGAAAGAATAGGAGTGTATGAAAAATGCACACACTTTCAATAGGCTCAAAAACTCACATAGGATGTATATGGTCACTAAATTCACATATGAAGCTTTAAGTCATGCTTTAATTTCACATCAACAAGGCTATGTGCATTCGGATTTTCAAAGATGATCAAACATGTACAATACTAACAAGAGAATAAGGAATTTCACATAACACATGATAACTAAGTTCTTGATAATCATGGTTCAAATTTCATCCAGTTATATCATTGGGTCGGGAAACTAATAAAAATCTAATTTAAAACAATAAGGAAAACAAGACAATATTTTTGGATTTTTTAAATTTTCCGAAAAAAATTAAATACAACAAAACTAATTAAGAAAACAAAAACAATAACATGGAAACAAATGAGACCAGTTCAAAGTCGAAGGTACAAAAAATTTTCAATTTGGTCATTTTTTATACTCTATACCCCCACACTTAAACTAGACATTGTCCCCAATGTCAGAAAACATTAATATGCAAATAAAAATAAAATGAACAAATAATACGAAACAAAATAAAGCAAAGGGACTGAAAACTTCTCTAATTTGCAGAAAACCAAGCGATGACCCCCAAGCGTAAATTTTGCAATCAACTTCAAGGGAGAAAATAACCAAACGTTCCTGCAAAGAAAAGAAATAAAACAGTTAAGCACGCAAGAAAATATAGAAAATTCAAACGAAAAAATTGAAAATGAAAATAAAAGATAATGAAAAGAACTAATAGGCGATCATTGGTCGCTTGTTGATTTTCCACAGCTTTCATCTTGAACTGGATGGGCCTCCTTTCTTGCAAGTGCTCCTCAGCTTAGTTGAGGATGAGTCAGCACGTTGTCTCCACATGCTTCAAGTAGTCCGGTCTCCACGCAGGTGTGGCATCTTCTTGAACTCTTGGATCATCTCAGACTCTGCCTTCATCTGGATGCACCTCAGACTCCTCCTGCTTCGTCTGTGAGGTACTTTTGTTTTTGAAGAAGTACCTCAACACAGATTTATTTTTGAAGTGGGTTGGGAGGGGTCTGAGATGAGTACTCGAGAGCAAGACTAGGTAAGCAATCAGGATCTCACTTTCTCCATGTTCTTCAGATGAAAGTGAGGAGAAAGCGTAATATGAGATACTTTTGCTTTTAACCTTTTTAATATGAAATACTTTTGCTCTGGAAGATTTGTTTTCTGGGGTGATCCAAGGGATGAAGAACACTGAGTAACTCGAAAGCTTTCTTTGGGAAAACATTATCGGAGATGAAAAGAGGTTGAGAGGTGGAGAGGAAGAGAGGTTGAGAGGGTGTGAAGGTGTGCCTTTGATGTGGAAGGCGAAGGTCGAGACTTATAGAAATTTTTCTTCCTCAACCGGAACTATTCCCTCACTATTTGTCGGCAGCCGGTGGATGGATGAACAGTGCCCGTTACGCGCTTTCTGACAACGCGTCCGTAATTTCCGCGAAGCTGACTGCGCATGCGACGAGTGACGACAAATTGGAATGATGATCTTTTGAAAACCGGGGTTCAAAACCGGGTGCGGCTCATGGTTTTCGCAACGCTCCACGCTGCACGTGATGAGTCACGACAAACTGGAAAAACTGAGCCCTCGTGATGCCACGTGATTGCTGAGTCAAGCCCAGCTTTTGAGAAAGGAAACGGCTCTTTTGAGAAAGGAGCGTCCAGCTTTTCCGAATTGCGTGAGGACGCGTCTTCAACCTCCGAGGAGCGCTCTTTGATCTCTGAGGAGCGGGCGCTCTTCATTTTCTTCTTTTTATAGAGGCACTAATTCTGCTTCACATCACACTTGAACTCCCTTCCTCAAACACTCTCCTCTGTAAACACTCTCTTCTGCACTTCTTAATCTTACTCCTTCCGCTCTCTTCTTCCGCTTCAGCAATCTTAATTTTTCCGAACTCTTTTCTTCCTCAACCCCCTCTAAAAATGTCTTGCCCTTCCGACCGTCGCCTTAACTTGAATGTCGGGGAAGACGATGACTCGTCTTCTCCGAACAACATTTGGAATCCATCCTTCATATCCCCCAATGGTCCTCTTACAGTCGGGGACACAATGATGAGGAATGAAATCACCGCTACGGTGATTGCCAGAAATCTGCTCACTCCAAGGGACAATAGGATGCTATCTAGGCGGTCGGACGAGCTGGCCGTTCAGGAATCTCTTGCCCTCAGCGTCCAAAGTGCAGGCTCAGTTTCGAACATGGGCCAGCGCCTGCTTGCAAGATCTCGTCAGGTGGAGTCGCTGATGGCGGAGGTGGCTAGTCTTCGGCAAGAAGTCAGAGGACTCAGGCAAGAGAACAAGGAGTTGCACATGCTTGCAACTAGTTACTCGACCAGCATGAAGAGGAAGCTGGACCAGCTGCAGGAGTCGGACGGTCGGATTCAGAGCGATCATGAAAGGTTCATGGCGCTACTCCCGAGGTTTATGTTGCCTTCGTCCTCGGGAGTTGCACCAAGCATTCCGGCTCCGGAGATTCCAACTCTGGCTCTTCGTCTTCCCGGAGCTCCGTCGACCTCTGGGGCGCCACCTAACCAAAACCAATGAACACTATTAGTTTTTCGTATTATTGTAAATTTTTTTTTTTTTTTTTTAGGTTTATTTTAAGCAAAATAAAATATGTAAATCAAAATATGTAAATTAATGCAAAAAGACTTTATTTAACCGTACTTAAAATAAACATAGCCATAAATTTATTTAAACACAAACTAAATAAAAATCAACCAAATAAAACAACTAACGAAACAAAACAAAAATGAAAGTAAAGGCAATAAAAAGAAGGGTTAAGAAAAGCAAATCTGGTTGCTTGGGTTGCCTCCCAAGAAGCGCTTGCTTTAACGTCTTTAGCCGGACGAATCTTTCCTTATCCTCCCCTCGGCTCCAAAGCATGAAATTTATCTTTTAACGGGAGGTGATATTTGAAATGATTCGGCAATGGTCTGAATTCTAAGTTGGGTGCCTGAATCATCAAAATTAGAGACATGTTAGTATAAAATAAAATGAAAATTAAAATTGGAGAAAATGACTTATTGTATTTCTCCGACACAAACTCAATTATAAAAACTACGCCTTTGGATATTTCCGGGATTTTGAACTGGGCCAGGTTGACTATGGTTGTGGCCTGTCCCGTATCATCAAACTCAACTTCATGGGCCTTTGTAGTCTGCACTACATCCTCCTTGATGCATTCAACATATTCTCCGATCACTTCCTTTTCTGAAATCCCTCTTCTTGGTGTGCACGGTTCTTTGAATGTTTCCACACTATCGGGAACTTGATTTGGTACACCAAGAATTTGGATTTCACTTTGCACATCTGAGTTGGATGACATAAGGACTTGAGGGGCTTGCGACAAGAATTCTTCTAAACTGCCCAAATCGTCCTCCTCATCTTCTTCTTGCAACAGCAAGTCATCCACGTTCGGGTTATGTTTGGCCGGTTCTAGGATATCTTCATCCTCCATATCACTTTCCAAAGTGATGGGTTCATCAAGTTCAACTTCTCCCCTTGAATTTGCAATGTTTGAATTGGAGAGTTCACGTTGTTCTTGAATCTGTGCCATGGATTCCACCATCTCTCCCATTTGATTCTTCAAGTTATCCATTATTTTGTCTTGATTTTGTTGGTCCTGCACCAAAGAGGTTAGTAATTGAAAAATTTGATCATTATCCATGGACATACTTGAATTTGTTTGGAATGGTTGTGGGGGAGGTTGTGGTGGTGCACATGGCCATTGATAGAATTCCTCATACGGCTGCCAATATTCTCCTTGGTGAGTCTCCTTAGCTTGATTTTGTTGGTCCTGCACCAAAGAGTTTAATTCATTAAGAATTTGATTATAATCTATTGACGAACCTGAGTTTGATTGAGGATATTGCATATGAGGTTGTGGTGGTTCCATAGGTTTTGAATAAAACTCCTCATATGGCTGCCAGTATGCCTCATGTTGAACTTGTTGAGCTTCCCACCACATAGAGTTTGAATGATCACTCCAATCTCTTGGTGGACATTGATTGGCTTGAAATCCTTGATGTCCCCAAACATCTTCATTTGCAGAAAATTGGGGACATTGATGATTTTGATATCCTTGCCCATACGATGCACCAAATGTAGGGACACTTGGCATTGTGGCCCTTTCGGCATTCTGAGTCAACTGAGACGTGAGATTCGCCAATTGAGCTTGAATGGATGCCAAATCTTGCTCCATTAGTACCTAAAATTAAAGAAAGAAAAATAAATCAAATATCAAAAATAAAACACACAAACACAAATATAAACAAAAATACAACAAAAACACAAATATAAAAATAAACACAAACAAAAATAAAGGGATTAGCAAAGTTGCTAATCCCCGGCAACGGCGCCAAAATTTGGTGCGAGAATTAACTCGACACAAATTAAACCCTCTTTTTGACAGTTGTAGTATAGGTGTAAGTAGGGTATCGTTCTAGGCCGGGGATTAGGAGGGATTGCTAATCACTCTAAAATTAATTTAAAAACGTAAAAACAAAGTTTAAAACACTAAACTAAAATAAAAACACTTAACTAGAATAACTTAAAATAAAACTAACAAATAAACTAAAATAAATCAAAAGACTCAAAAATACAAAACTAGGCTAAAAACTCGAAACACACTTAAAATGACTCAAAATAATAAAAACAATTTAAAATAAATACTAGGAAATTAATTAGACGGAATTAAAATTAAAAGATTAAAAAGAATAAAAATTAACTAAATAATAATATTCTAATAATGGGGGGGTTTGGTTTTGAAGAAACGTAAATTAAACTTAAATAAATTACAGAATTGACAAAAACATAAAATTAAAAGTGAACAGATAGACGACGGATTGGCTAGAGGGTTTTTCTCCACACAAGACACATATGCAATCTAAATTGACCTTCAGTTGTTCTTTCAATAAGTTGTAAATTTCAACACCCCAAATTAATTAGGTACGCTTAAATTAATTTTCAAATTTTCCTTATATTATTGAATTGGATGAACAGCATACAACAATTCAACACATTCTCTAAAAGTTCCCTACGTGAAAAGCACAATAGAGATACGATTAAAGATCATTAAGTTCTATGAAAATCATAAGTGTTGACAAGGCATTCGTAACTATGAACAGCATGATACGTTTGCCAGGAATTTATTTAACGCGATTGTGACTAGCAACCTCCACTACTCATGAATATAAGTTCATAACGATTAGGTGAAATTCACTTATATTCTAGCATCAAATTCATGCATGTAAATTAAGTATGCATTCTTAATCGACATACACAAATAAGTTATTAATCAAGCAGTTAAGCAAATTAAATCACAACTCAGAAATCACAACTGAAGTTACCAATTCAAATTACAAATATAATCATGGTTTCGAATTAACCTCTAGCCAAACACAAATTAATTACACATTATTTATAAATTAAAAACAGAAATTAAAAACATAAGTTTGGAGAAGATAAACCGAAATGGGGAGTTTCTGTGCCACTCGGCAGCTTGAGAAGCTGCCTCTGTTTCTTGTACCGTTGGTCTCTGTCCACTGGTCTCTGCTGACTGCGTGCTGACTTTCTCTCGCAAGCTGCCAAGAGGCAGCTTATGCCTAATCCCTGTGCTCGCTGACCTCCGTAACTGGCTTCAAATAGGCTGCCTTCTCTTCACTGCCCCTTCAAGGCAGCTTTCGTCTGTCTCCTTTGATTGGCTGCCAAATTCAAGCTGCCAACGGCAGCTTTCTTTTCTTTCTGTTTTTTCTTCCGCGTCTGACTTGCTTTGGCCAGCTGCCCCCCAGCAGCTTATCTCCCTCGAGGTCTCCTAATATATTTTCGCAGCTTCAAGGGCAGCGCCCTCTTCTTTATTTCTCAACCCCCCTGGTTTCTCACCGTGTCCTTCTTTTATTATTCCTTTTCCTTATTTTTTCATTTTCTTATCCTTTCCAGCTGCCAAAGCAGCATGTCATCATGCCTTCATGCATGTGCCTTTCTTTTATTCATCCCCCACCGAGAGCTTTCATCATTTTCCTTCTTTTGACCACATGTGCTGCTAACACACCACACACACATTATATTATATTAATATAATATATTAATATATAAATATATAAATATAAATATATATATATAAATAAATATAAATATATATATAAATATAAATATATATATATTATTTTCTAAATGATAAGTTTTAGCACTTAAAATTTCATTTATTCTATTTTTATTTTCTTAACTAAATAAATTCTATTAAAACACAAAAACAAAGTAAATAGCTCGAAATATAACGAACTAACTAAGAAAAGACGAGTGAATTTGATATAAAAATATATATAAATATGGTCCGATCACTAGCCAAAAAGACAGACGAATTGAAGAAGCAAATGGGGAAGATGGTAGAGTTCATGGCACAGATTCAAGAAAAAAGTGAACTTTCCAACTCAAACGTTGCAAATTCAATGGGAGATTTTGAAATCACTGATGCCATCACTTTGGGAAGTGCTATGGAGGTTAGAGGTGACCTAAAAACATCCAAACGTAACCCAGAAATGGACAAAGAGCTACAGTACGAAGATGAGGAGGAAGAATCAGCCATGGGCAGCTTAGAACAGCTTTTGCCGCAAGCCCCTCAAGTCCCTATGCCGTCCAACTTAGGTGAGGTGGTTCCCAATTCTATTCTTTCTAACCCCATTCCACCAAATGTCCCTTTTCCTCGCAGGTTTTTGATTCCCAAGGAAAAAGTGAGTGAAAAAGACATTTTGGAAGCTCTTCCAAAGGTGCAAAGAACTATCTCGATTCTTGTTACACCAAATCAAGTTCCTGAATGTGTTGAATTTATTGAAGGGAATTGTACAACAATAAGAAGGATTCAAGAGAAGGAAGTGGCTGGAGAATATCAAGAATGCATCAAAGAGAACGTATTTGAAACAACAAAGCCCAAAGAAGTTGAGTTTTACGACACGAGACAAGTAACCATCATAGTAAATCTAGCCAAGTCCAACATTCCTGAAACTTTCAAAGAAGTGGTGTTCGTTCTTGAGTTCTTGTCGGGGCAAGCAAGTGCTATCTTCTCCAATTTCAATTTTGCTTTCTACTAACATTCTGATTTTAATGATTCAGGCACCCACTCTAGAAATTAGACCATTGCCGGATCATTTCAAGTATCACCGTCCATTCAAAGATCAACCCATGTATTCGAAGAAGGAGGACTTAAGAATCACCCCACAATCAGATTTGTGTTCCTAAACCCTTCTCTTTACTGCATTCATTTTGCTTTGTTTAGTTTATTATTTGTTTGTTTGCTTAATGTGAGTTTATGTTTGAAACATTGAGGACAATGTTTGATTTAAGTGTGTGTGTGGGGGGGGGGGGGTGAACAAAGTGTTTTTGATGCAAATTCGTGGGATTTTATCACCCATCACTTCTAGAGTTGTTTCTCACTATTTTCTAAGTATTTTTAGAGTGTTTTGGAGTGTTTTAGTGTGCTTTGAAGTAAAAATACGAAAATTTGATAAAAATTTAGAAAAAAAGTTTTGAAAAACCCAAAAAGAGTTGTTTTAGAGTCGTTTTTGTGTGTTTGTGTCTTAGGCACCTTTCAACGCAATGATGAGGATTTGGTTTTTAATTGCATGACTATTAAAGAAAGTTACAAGCATAGATGGAAGCTTGATATAATCTTGGTTTATGCTTAGTTGTAGTTGTTGTTTACGAATTCACATTTGATCACAAAATGATAAAGTCAGTTTTTGTAACATGCTTGAAGGAAGGAACTCAAACTAACGCTACATCCCTGTGAGACTTGAGCCTTTACCTTCTTTGGAGAGTTATTAATATGTGATTCCTTGTTTTCTAAAGTCGTTCTATGATCTCATTAGTTCTTTGCTTGGTTGCTACTTAGAATGCATCTTCATCATTATAGAATCAAATGCTAGAACTTATGCCTGTTTCATTCAAAGCATGACATTGAATTGCATAACAAATATCAAGATGAAGTTGTTTAGTTTCCACCACAGCCAAATAGCCTTATCCCTTTTTCATATGTTTTTATACGTTTAAACCCTTTTGAGCCTTGTTAGCCTATGTTCTTTGTTAGCCCCATTATCCTTACCTAGCCTAGTATAGGACTGTCCATATCCTTGTTCTTAAAGGATAGTGAAGCATGACTTAGAATGAATTCCTTTTGTTCTACATTATGCAGAAAAACAAGTGTGGGGGAGGGATTGGTTGTTTTAAGCTCAATTGTATGTTTTGGGTTTCAAAAGAAAAGAAAAAGAAGAAAAACGTATGAAAAGAAGAAAAGAAAAGAAAGAAAGAAAAAGAGTTTGAAAAGAAATAAGATTGAGTTTAAAAGTATTGGTTGTTGAAGGAAGGGTCCAAAAGTTTGAATTTGACCCTAAATGTTGCATAAATCTCCCCTTGTGTTCAAAGTTGTTCAAAGTTGAGTGATGCATTCAAAAGTGAATTCTAAGTGTCAATTTCATTACTTTGCTCACTATTTCTTTAAGAACTTTTGTTATCCCTTTCCTTTCTTTGTTAGCCAAGCACCTTAGCCCTGTTACAACCCTTTCACTTCTATCTTGATTGTTATGTATTCAATATGTGGAGTTTGGGATTGGTATGAGCATATGGTGTCCTTGGTTCTTGCATCTAAGTAGTAGCATTCCGTTCATGAGGTCATGTTCATTTGTGCATTAATAACTTCAGAAAATGCTTTCTTTGTTATAACATATGTGAGTATTAGTTTTCATGTTTACATCAATCTTCTCACATATACCTAGTGTAGGGAGTGTAGTCAGAAAATTTGAGTGAAAATTGAGTGCATATCTTGTAAGGAATTGAGGGAATTCTCTAAGGCATGTTACTACATTCAAAATGTTGTTTTAATCGATTACATGTGAACTAGTGAATGGTGACTGTGATTAAGTATGTGCTTAAGGGTATGGATGACTAAAATCTGTGTAAGTGATGATTTTTAATATGTCATGTGCATTGGAAATCCCTAAGGCAAATGTTGGATGGTTTAGATTGTGTTTTGTTTCTTTTTGTTTGTTTTGATTTGCTCGAGGACTAGCAAAAAGCTAAGTGTGGGGGTATTTGATAGGAGCATATTTATGCGACTTGGTTAACTTGTTTCCTTGCATTTAGGTTGATAGTTCTTAGTTATTTTAGTATTTTAAGCTATTTTCGTGTGTTTGTAGGTCTAAAGTGCAAAATAAGCAAGAAAGTGCATTTTGGAGCAATTTTGGGCATTGGATGAATAGCACATGCTTAGAGCTAAATGGATGGATGAAATTGAAGATCAAAGGAGGCTAGGATTGAGCGAAGAAATGAAGGAAATGAATTCAAGACAAATGAAGAAAAAGAGTTCAGAATTGGAAACCAAAGTTTCTAAATTTGGTCCTAAACTTTCCTAATTCGAATTCCCCTAAGTTCCATCTGCAAGGGGGTTTCCAAAACATGTAGGTTGCCTAATTACTTGTTCTAGAAGCCCTAAACCTACCCTAAAGTAACCTGCCGCACCACCCTAGGCTCTCCCTCTTCCTTGCCGTGCAAGGGGATCTCTTTCTTTCCTAATTTCTGAACCAAAATCACATTCCCCTTTAGTACCAAGCCTTGCCACACAAGGGGAGAGGATCCTTTCCTATTTTGTGTTGCAAATCACCTTCCCTTTACTCCTCCATTTGCCGCACCTATTCTTTCCCTTTCTCTCTTAATTTCTGACCTTTAATCACTTTCCTTTTCTCCTAGACACATCCCTGCCGCATATCCTTTCCTATTCTCTTTAAATTCTGCACCTTACTTGCTTATTTTGATTAGTTTCTGACTTTTAATTCTTATAGGACAAGATAGCTAAGTTCTATAACTTCCCTAATTCACAGCGGAGTTCCCTGGCACTATATATATACCCATCCGCACCATTCAATCCCTCTCTACCATTCTACACACTTTCTGCCGCAAGTTTTCTCTAATTTCCTCCATCCATTCCATCTACCTCACTTCCTATCCATCATCTACCACCCTTCCATATTCTCTAAACCTATTCAACTCATTTTGCCGCACCAGCCATCAATCCTAACCACAACCATCATCACCATTCCTTATGCCCCAGCTTTAACAAAGTAAGAATGAGAGGATTGCCATGAACATATTTGTGATATGAGTTGATTACCTTCAGTTGTGATTTCAAGAATTGTGAATGCAATTTGCTTAACTATTTGATTCAAAACTTATTCTTGTATGTTGATTGAGGAGGCCTACTTAGTTTGCATGCATGAATTTGATGCTAGAATATAAGGGAGTTTCACCTAGTCATTATGAACTTATATTCACAAGTAGTGGAGGTTGCTAGTCACAATCACGTTGAGTGAATTCCTTGCAGAAGTATCATGCAGTTCATAGTTACGAATGCCTTGTCAATGCTTATAGTTTTCACAAAGCTTAATGATCTTTGATTGTATCTCCATTATGCAGTTCATCTAGGGAAATTTTGAAGAATGTTTTGGGTTGTTGTATGCGTTGTCCGTCCAATTCAATAACTTAAGGAAAACTTGAGGGTTAATTAGTGCAGTTCACGATTAATCTGGGGTGTTGAGGTTCATGGTTTATTAAAATCGTAACTGGAAATTAATTTTGTGTTGCATGTGTGTCATGTGTGGAAAAGAACCCTCTAGCCAGTCCCTAATCCATTGAGTCACCCAAATCTGTCTTTTGAAACTGTTTTTACAAAGTTTGTTTTGTTTTTACTTTAAATTCATCAAAACCCAATTCCCCTTTTACATTGAGTGTCTTTTAGTTAGAATCTGTTCTAATTGGTTTCTTTTGAGTGGTTTGAGTCTTTGTAGTCTCAAATTCGTTTAAAACCATCCCTAGTATCTGTTTTGGTTCAATTTGGTAGTTTAGCGCTGTTTTGAGTCATTCTAGTGTGTTTTGAGTTAATAGAGTTTAGTTTTGTGTTTTTAAGTTTTGTTTAGTGTTTTGAAGTCAATGTAGAGTAGATTAGCAATCTCTCATAATCCCTGGCCTAGAACGATCCCTACTTGCATATTTACTAGAACTGTCAACAAGAGGGTTTAATTTGTGTGTTGTTTTACATCGCATCAGTTGAAGTACAAGATAAAGTGGAAAATGGTAGTCTAGAAGCCTTCCCCAACTTACAATCAATACAAATATACCCGGTATTGACAGAACCAATAATAAGTAGTTAGTTTTTATTTACAACAGTATGTAAAACTAGACTCGATGGATGACCTAGACGTTTATGCTAGATATGAGCATCCGCTTTAGTAATCATTAATGCTTGAGGAAATAGAGCAATTCCAGAAGTGCCATTGGATGCATCCTAGTAGAAAGGATGTAAGCCACATTCGCAGGGGCCTTGGAAGCGCATCTTCCCATTTCTTAGGTCCTTTATATAGAACCTAAAGGGATCAAACGTCAGAGAGGCCCAATTATCATAGACAAACTTGTAAATGGATAATTGAGTTTAACAACACATCATTGAGTTTAAATGTAGCATTCATAGTATGAATTAAAGCAAATCCAGTGTGAGAAATACACAGACCTTTGCCATTACCAATAAAGAGTTGATCACTGCTAGTGTAGGGAATGGTAGAATTGAGAGAAGCAGGATCTAGTGTCACTTGATGAGATGCACCACTATTAGTTAACCAATAATTAGGTGGAGGAGAAGTAGTAGCAGTCAAGCCAATATGAGGTCTAGAGTGTGATCTTTGAGAGGCGAATTGAGAGAGTTTCTCACAATTTAGAGCTTCATGACTAGATTTGAGGCATAATTGACATTGAAGAAACTTTCTAGACTGGTAAAGATTGGAGTGTTGACCAGAACCTGTGGATCTTGAATTGGGAACAGAACCAAGAAGACCAGTAGAGTTGTTATTTTAGGTACGATTACCTCCAAAATTTCGATTTGAATTGAATCAGTTACGATTTTGGAAATGGCCACAAGAATTGCCTCTGTAATTGTTAACACTAGAAGATCCTTGTTGAGTCGTATAGGCATGAAATGTTGCAGATGAAGAAGAAACCTTAGTTTTTCATTTTTGAAGAGAAATCTCCTTACTAAGAAGTAATCCATGGAGTTCATCAGTGTTGACAACTTCAGTTCCTGTTTCAATAGAATCAACAAAGGAATCATACCCATCAGAGAGGCCAGAAAACATGTAAGTAACAAGATCAGATTCAGAAATCGGATCACCAGCCGCTGCAAGTTTATTAGAGATCTCTTTAAGAGAGTTGAGATAATCGGTCATTGAAGAATCTCATTTCTGGATAGTTTGAATCTTCGAGCATATGTTGGAAGTATGCCCACAAAGCCACTCATTTGATGTAATAGCTTTTGGAATACTTATTGTGTTAAACTATAATATGTTTAATAGAGGGCAAAGCTTATTGTTAATCACTATTTATTGTATTATGTGTTTAAGCAATAAGGGAATCCAAGGAATGTATTTAATCTAAGAGAGAAGTGATCTAAGTGAGTTGGATTAACGAGACCTTTCTCTTATGTTCATTCCTGAAGGGTGCGTTTGGTACGCAGACGGGACGGGACGGGACCGAACGGGACGAAACGGAACAGGATGGGACGGATGTTGTAAATTTTGAAAAAGACAAGGGGTATTTTTGTCCTAAAATGAATTTCTGTCCCACAGATGTGGAACAACCCCGTTCCAGGGGGGAGGTGGAACCAAAAATCATCCAAAACTTGTCCCATGGAACGCCTCGTCCCACTCATTTTAGGCGAACCGAACACGGAACGGAACGCCTCGTCCCGTCCCGCGTACCAAATGCACCCGAAACGTTCCTGGATTGCCAATTGGGCATTGACAATCCGCTAAGGTTAGTATGTGTTATGTTAACTCAAGCGAGAGTATGACTAGTCTCAAGTCATTTACTGTTGGACACTGAGACAAACACATAAGTGCTCAAAAGGCAATTGAGTACACTGAACCACGATCAAAAGAGAGTTCGAACATACATGTCATGTGAGAACTTGTAAGTTGCAATATGCAAAGTAGTCCTTTGACCTGAGGCATCATAGATGTCTAATGGTTAGGTCTTTGATCTTTGACCATGTCAAAGGCATTCCATCGAGAGTGTCCACGACATTGTTGGGGTCAAGCTATCTAGTCATGTAGGCATATGAATACACAACAAGGGATCTCTAACCTTCCATGGTGGAAGGAGAATACTCTGAGATATGATTCGAGAGTCTTTGGCCAAAGCATACGAATATGACTTAGGAAGTTTGTTCCAAATCATATTCAATTGAATCATATAGAGAAGTATCACATTGGATAGTAGACATGTAACAAACTATCACTTAAACAATGTGATCAAGAGTATTGTATTAGAGAAGGACCGTATTGCATTGTAGTTGTAACTGGATAGGTTCTCCAACCACTTCTACTTAGCTTGGATAGCCATGACATACTGCTAGGTGTCACTCATGGTTTGTGGAAGCCCTGAGGATTAGCAAACACTAATCTTCATCAAAGGGAGAATTGAAATGTAGTTTCAATTCACAATCGATCGTTAAGAGTAACAATCGCCCACTGCCTCGCTAAATGGAACCTAATGGATCGTACACCAAGTAAGGATGAATGTGAAGATATAAAAGAGATGGATAAGCAATTAAATGGTTTAATTGAGAATGGTCAAGATTAATTAATTAGTTAATTAATTATACGAAAGGTTCGTATTGGGCTTTTAAGTTGGTTTTGGGTTTCGGGGCCCAAAAGGGTTTTTGGTCCACAAGGCCCATTGAGTTTAGGTTGTGTGACAACTAAAAACTAAATGGAAATTAACCCAAAAACAAAGCCAAAACCGGCCTAGGGTGAAGGGGTAGCAAACTTGGGTTAATTGCAAGTTTGCCACTCACATGTGAGGTGGTATAAAAGCAACTTTATAGCCATTCTCTCACTAGGGTTTTCTTGAGGCAAAGAGGAGAAACATTTTCTCTCTTTTTCTCCATAGAGGCCGGCCACTTAGGGTGGGTTTTACTAGCATCAAAAACTCTCTAAGTCACCCATCTTCTCTTCACACTACATCCTTGGTGTGGAGACTTAGAGACACCAAATCTTTGGTGTTCTTGGAGATCCTTTCCTCATATCCTCAAGGAGCAAAGGAGCATCAACAAAGAAGAAAATCACAAGGAAGATCCAAGGAGTTAGGAGGTGACTTGAAGGCCCTCCACTTGGGTGAATCCCTTGTGTAAACAAGGATGAGCTTCAAGGGTAATGAATCTCAAATCCTTTCTTTTCTTTAATGTTGTTAAAGAGTCTTATGGTTCACCATTCTCTAGGCTTTGAAAGTCATGGGTTTTTAGAATTGTTTTTGAATGCATGCCTACTTTAAAGTGTTATTAGTTTGCATATGTGTTCAAATGTTCTCACATGTTCTTAGCTAGGACAAAATTTTTCCTTCAAGTGGTATCAAGAGCCTAGGTCTAGAGTATGGTGAATCCTTTTGGGTTTTGTGTTTTTCATGATTTATGATTTAAATGTTGTAAATGTTACAAGCTTTGTTCTTGCTTTTGAATATAAATTTTGCTTGAAAATTTAACATCTCAAATGTTGTAGATGTAGTTCATTTAAGCATGAATATTGGAACTAAAATTTGGTGCCATGTATGTGGGGAAATTCAGCCAAATCCAAAGGGTGGATTTTTGGGTTCATGTTGTCTTGTTAAAAATGTTTTAAAGTGACTTTTGGAACCCCTAAGTGCTCTAGGATGTTAACCCTCTTTTGAGTACTGAAAATTTGATTTTTATTGAGTGAAAACATTCATGGAGCTTTTATGAGTTTTCATGTGTGTTCTTCAATGTTCTTGATGTTTTTACCTAGAACAAAAAGGTTTGGTGTTTTGATTCAAAGTGTTTGTTATTTATAATAAAATTTTGTTTATGGTGATTGGTGTGACTTTATTGTGATGGATGGTATGCCATGATTTGTATTTTTTCAATCAACACCCATACCAATCACCTTTTCCACACCTACCTATCACCTTTTTCCACACTTTGAAAATTTGAATTTTCACCAAAACCAACCCCCCTTTTTCACTACCAAAACCGGCCACCCTATAATGTAGGGTACTTTTGGGTCTTTTATGCAATTACATAAAGATTTGATACTTTTGTGTATTTGCACTTTGACCCAAAAGTTTATGTTTTTTATGTAAAGGCCCAAAATCACTAAAGGACAAATTGTTTTGCTCCTTTAATGAAGTTTTTATAATTGTTGAAATTTTTGGGTTCTAGTTGTAATTACATGAAGTTGTGGACTCTTGTGTTCTTACAAAGTGACCGCAAAAGTTTATGTTTTAGCATTGTAGCCCAATAGTTGTGGTCATTGATTTTTCGGCCCAAATTGTGATGAGAACAAAATTGTTTTGTCTCTTTAATGAGAATTGGATTTTCATTTCATTTAGTTCCATTTAAATCAATTCTATGAATCCGAAAACCAATTGTTTAAGTTGCTTTCTTAGTTAATGTGATTGATTAAGACAAATGGTGATTATGAACCAAATGCCTCGATAATTGAGATATATGATTGGCCGCTTTACATTATGAATGTTTGGGTTAAAGTAGCTTAGATTTGAATGTAATTTGATTAATTCAAATGTGTTGTAAAAGGACATTGACGGGATTTTAAAACCGCACAAATTTAACCCTCTTTTTGACAGATGTAGTATAGATGTAAGTAGGGTATCGTTCTAGGCCGGGGATTAGGAGGGATTGCTAATCTACTCTAAATTAATTTAAAAATACTAAACAAGACTCAAAGACACAAAATTAGAATAAAAACTCTAATAATTCAAAACACACTAAAATGACTCAAAACAAAGAAAACAAATTAAATAAACACTAGGAACTAAAATGGACGGAAATCGAATTAAAAGATTAAAAATAATAAAAACTAACTAAATAATATAATTTAATAATGGGGGGGGGGGGGGGGGGTTTGGTTTGATTTTGACGAAATTGAATTTAAAACAGAAACTTAAAAACAAACTTCAAAGAAAATATATTTTGATGAAATAAAATGATGAGACATTAGTTAGAGGGGTCCTTATCCACACATGAACATATGCATACAATTTGATTCCCAGTTATGAATTCAACAAACGAATGAATGACAATGTTCCAAATTAATTAGGTCCGCTTAAATTAACTTTTCAGATTTCCCTAGATTCATTGAATTGGACGGAATACGCATCACAACCAAATTATTCTTATCAAGTTCCCTAACTATGGAATACGCATGATAGGGAGACATATCAAAGATCATTAACTTCAATGGAAATCATAAACATCGACTAGGCATTCATAACTATGGAATACGCATGTTAATCCAACCTAGGATTTACTAAACACAATCGTGACTAGCGATTTTTACTACTCATGAATATAAGTTCATAACGATTAGGTGAAATTCCCTTATATCCTAGCATCAAGTCTAAGCATGCAAATTAAGTGTCGACCCTCAACCCACATACATAAACAAGTTCTTAATCAAAACAGAAAAGTAAACCACATCCAACATTCATAAATTCATAACTGGAGTAAATCAAATTATAATAAACATATATCCATAGTTTCAAATTCACCTCTAACTAAACAGAAATTAATTCCACATGTTTAACATAATTGAAAAGCAAATTAAATTAAACATGAATTTTGGAAGATAAAACCAAATGAGGAGTTTTCTCCTCTCTGTCCCCGTGTCTGCTCTCTGTTCGCTGCCTTCCACCTGCGTTGGCTGCCTTCTCGCAGCCTTTGGTTTGCTGCCTGCGCAGCTTTCTTGTCGCAGGTCCCACCATTCTTTCACCGAGGGCTGCCCAAGAGGCAGCGTTGGCCTTCCTTTATGTGCTCCTGCGCTGCCAAAGGCAGCTTTGCTGCTTCCTTCAGCTCCGTGCGAGGAGCCGCCACTCTTTCTCGTCAGCTGCCTGTGCAGCCTCTGTTAATTGGCTGCCCCTACCCTATTTTTTTGGACTGACCTCTCGCAGCTCTCCTCGGTGAACTCTCCTCTTCCTCCGTGCGCCAGTTGCCTTAAATTTATTTTATTCTCTGCTTCTCTTTTCCAGTCTGTCTTGCACCGC
This sequence comes from Crataegus laevigata, assembly GCA_963580275.1. NCBI lineage: Eukaryota > Viridiplantae > Streptophyta > Magnoliopsida > Rosales > Rosaceae > Crataegus > Crataegus laevigata. Next base: position 21,151,722 of record OY756952.1, read on the forward strand.
TTGGCAAAAATGGCCCTCATGGATTTCATCATTATTTTCTGCTATTATTCCTCCCTTTTGACCGACTCCCTCACCTTCTTTTCTTTCTTTTCAGCCTTCGTGCTTCCAGCTAGTAATCACACACACACAACATATTTATAAATATAAATATATATATATATATATTATTTTTCAAAAGATAAGTTCTAATCAACAAGCAAGATAGTTTAGACGAATTTATTACTTAACACTTCACTTATTCTATTTTTATTTTCTTAGCTAGATAAATTCTATTAAAATACAAAAACAAAGTAAATAGCTCGAAATATAACGAACTAACAGAGAAAAGACGAGTGAATTTGATGTAAAAATATATATAAATATGATCCGATCAAATACCCCCACACTTAGCTTTTTGCTAGTCCTCGAGCAAAACAAAGTAAACAAGAAAAAGTAATAAAATGAAAACATTAGCTTCCCCCTATGTGACCTTCATAGAATTTCATTCGAGAACATAAATTAGCAAGAACCATAGCTAGCACCAAAGAAGCTAATCCAAGCTCATCTTCCTTATTCAAATATTAGCAGTAATCTTTAAATCATCCTTGAAGTGTATTGTGTGAGATAGCCATGCTAATGCAATTTCAAGTTTTTATTTTTTAAAATCACCATATGCAAACCAGCAACCTTCTCACGGGATATGCACTCAATCACACATGTGTTTAGTTTAAATGTGTTTCGCTCAAAGAAACAAATGTGAAAGTTCTACCATAAGCTTGCATAAAGATCACTTCTCCACAATCATAATTACAAAACTTAAATCAAGAGGACTTTTATTGGATGTAATGAGGCTTAGGGATAGGGCTATTGAAACGAAAGAATAGGAAAACACAAGTTCCAAGTTACATTGCAAGCAATTCTTTTGTTGAGTTTTATAAGAACTTAAACTTTCCAGCGATTCTTTTAGCACTTCCAACCACATCCTTAAACTGAAACTTTAAAAACTTTTTTATTTTCTTCGAATACAATCTTTTTTTTTTTTTTTTCTTTTTCTTTTTTTTCTCTTTTTAAAAAAAAAAAAAAAATATAAACATGAAATACCCCCACACTTATTCTTTTGCCAACTCCTTCCAAGTACTTCACAAACATTTCTCAAAAGACAGTCTCAGATTGCTCGCTTGGAAAGGGTAAGGAAACATGGTTTGAGGTATAAGGGTAGACATATCTGGTGATAAGAAATAAAAGGCTCAACAAAATGGCTCAAATTGGCAATCTAATGATATCATTTTTCTTTGGGAAACATGTTTATTTGGGCCATGGTGGTAAACCTAATGCCTCTATCATTTTCAAGTTCATGCAATCAATGACAAATATTTCGAAAGATCGTTACGCAAGTTCTAGAGACGTATCTCACATAAGTTCATCACACATGAAAGAATAGTAGTGTATGAAAAATGCACACACTTTCAATAGGCTCAAAAACTCACATAGGATGTATATGGTCACTAAATTCACATATGAAGCTTTACTTCATGCTTTAGTTTCACATCAACAAGGCTATGTGCATTTGGTTTTTCAAAGATGATCAAACATGTACAATACTAACAAGAGAATAAGGAATTTCATACAACACATGTTAACTAAGTTCTTGATAATCATGGTTCAAATTTTATCCAATTATATCATTGGGTCGGGAAACTAACAAAAAATCTAATTCAAAACAATAAGGAAAACAAGACAATATTTTTGGATTTTTTTTTTAAATTTTCGAAAAAATTAAATAAAGCAAAACTAATTAAGAAAACAAAAACCAATAACATGGAAACAAATGAACCAGTTCAAAGTCGAAGGTACAAAAATTTTCAATTTGGTCATTTTTTATACTCTTTACCCCCACACTTAAACTAGACATTGTCCCCAATGTCAGAAAACATTAATAAGCAAATAAAATATAAAAATAAAAATAAAATTACTAAATGAAAAGAAACAAAATAAAGCAATAGGATTGAAAACTTCCCTAATTTGCAGAAAACTTAAGCGATGACCCCCAAGCGTAAATTTTGTAATCAGCTTCAAGGGTGGAAATATTCAAAAAGTTCCTGCAAAGAAAAGAAATAAATTAGTTAAGCACGCAAGAAAATATAGAAAATGAAAATAAAAGACAATAAAAAGAACTAATAGGCGATCATTGGTCATGATTGTTGATTTTCCACAGCTTTCTTCTTGAACTGGATGGGCCTTCTTCTCGCAAGTGCTCCTCAACTTAGTTGAGGATGAATCAGCACGTTGTCTCCACATGCTTCAAGTAGTCCGGTCTCCACGCAGATGTGGCATCTTCTTGAACTCTTGGATCAACCCAGACTCATCTGCTATTCGAAGCAACTCAGATTCCTCCTGCTTCGTCTGTGAGGTACTTTTTCTTTTGAAGAAGCACCTCTACACAGGTTTATTTTTGAAGTGGGCTGGGAGGGGTCTGAGATGAGTACTCGAGAGCAAGACTAGGTAAGCAATCAGGATCTCACTTTCTCCACGTTCCTCAGATGAAGGTGAGGAGAAAGCATGATATGAGATACTTTTGCTTTTAACCTTTTTGATATGAAATACTTTTGCTCTGGATGATTTGTTTTCTGGGGTGATCCAAGGGATGAAGAATACTGAGTAACTCGAAAGCTTTCTTTGGGAATACATTCTCGGAGATGAAGAAAGGAAGAGAGGTGGAGAGGGTGTGCCTTTGCTGTGGAAGGCGAAGGTTCAAACTTATAGAAATTTGGCTTCACAACCGGAACTATTCCTTCACTATTTGTCGGCAGCCGGTGGATGGATGAACAGTACCCGTTACGCGCTTTCTGACAAAGCCGTCCGTAATTTTCGCGAAGCTGACTGCACATGCGACGAGTGACGACACGTCTGGAATGATGATCTTTTGAAAACCGGGGTTCAAATCCGGGTTCGGCTCGTGGTTTTCGCAAAGCTCCAAGCTGCACGTGACGAGTCACGACAAACTGGAAAAGCTGAACGCCTCGTGATGTCTGAGCAATTCCGACTTTTGAGAAAGAAGTTCGGCCTTCGAGAAAGGAGCGTCCAGCTTTGATCTCTGAGGAGCGCCTCTTTGATCTCTGAGGAGCGGGCGCCTCTTTGATTTGCCTCTTTTTATAAAGGCGCTAATTCTGCTCCACTTCACACTTGAACTCCCTCCTGTAAACACTCTCTTCCTGCACTTCTTTAATCTTACTCCTTCCGCTCCAGCAATCTTAATTTTTCCGAACTCTTCCTCCTCAACATCTTCTAAAAAAAATGTCTTGCCCTTCCGACCGTCGCCTAAACTTGAATGTCGGAGAAGATGATGACTCGTCTTCTCCAAACAATATTTGGAATCCGTCCTTTATATCCCCCAATGGTCCTCTTACAGTCGGGGACACAATGATGAGGAATGAAATAACCGCTACGGTGATTGCCAGAAATCTGCTCACTCCCAGAGACAATAGGATGTTATCCAGGCGGTCAGACGAGTTGGCAGTTCAGGAATCTCTGGCTCTCAGCGTCCAAAGTGCAGGCTCAGTTTCAAACATGGGTCAGCGCCTGCTTGCCCGAACTCGTCAGGTGGAGTCGCTGATGGCGGAGGTGGCAAGTCTTCGGCAGGAGGTCAGAGGACTCAGGCACGAGAACAAGGAGTTGCACATGCTTGCAACTAGTTACTCGACCAGCATGAAGAGGAAGCTGGATCAGCTGCAGGAGTCGGACGGTCGGATCCAGAGTGATCATGAAAGGTTCATGGCGTTACTCCCGAGGTTTATGTTGCCTTCGTCCTCTGGAGCAGCACCAAGTGTTCCGGCTCCGGAGATTCCAACTCTGGCTCTTCGTCTTCCCGGAGCTTCGTCGACCTCTCAGGCACCACCTGACCAATGACCAATGACCGCTATTAGTTTTCGTATTATTGTAATTTTTTTTTCAAATATATATAGATATCTATATATATATATATAGATATATATAGATATCTATATATATATAGATATCTATATATATCTATATATATATATATATCTATATATATATATATATATTATTATTATTATTATATATTTTTTTTTAAGTTTATTTTAAGCAAAATAAAATATGTAAATCAAAATATGTAAATTAATGTAAAAAGACTTTATTTACCCGTACTTAAAATAAACATTGCCCTTAATTTATTTAAACACAAACTAAACAAAAATCAACCAAATAACACAACTAACTAAACAAAACAAAAATTTCAAAGTAAAGGCAATAAAGAGTAGGGTTAAGAAATGCAAATCTGGTTGCTTGGGTTGCCTCCCAAGAAGCGCTTGCTTTAACGTCTTTAGCCGGACGATTCTTTCCATTAACCTCCCCTCAGCTCCAAAGCATAGAATTTATCTTTCAATGGGAGGTGATACTTGAAATGATTCGGCAATGGTTTAAATTCTCGGGTGGGTGCCTGAATCATTAAAATTAGCGTGTTAGTATAAATTAAAATTAAAATTGGAGAAGATGGCTTACTGTATTTCTCCGAAGCAAACTCAATTACAAAAACTACGCCCTTTAACGTTTCGGGGACTTTGCACTTGGCCAGGTTGACTATGATGGTTGTGGCCTGTCCCGTGTCATCAATCTCAATTTCTTGGGCCTTGATTGTCTGCACAGCCTCTTTGATGTTTTCAACGCATTTTCCAGCCACTTCGATATCTTGAACCATTTTTCTTGGTGCACAAGGTTCTGGAACAGCTTCATCCTCCAAATCACCTTCCAAAGTGATGGCTTCATCAACTTCACAATCTTCCTTTGAATTTTCAATAGGTGAGTTGGAGAGTTCACATTGCTCTTGAATCTGTGCCTTGACTTCCACAATCTGCCCCATTTGATTATTCAATTCTCCCATCTTCTTGGTTTGATTTTGTATCTCCTTGGTTTGATTTTCTACTTCCTGGTTCAAAGAGATGAGTAATTGAATAATATTATGATTATCCACAGATGTACCTGAATTGAATTGGGCTGATTGTTGTGGTGGCTGTGACGGTTCATATGGCCACTGATAGAACTCTTCCGATGGCGGCAATTGTTCCTCTTGTTGTGAACCCTGCGTCAAAGAGATTAGTCCTTCAAGAATTTCATTATAATTTACGGCCATACTTTGATTCGATTGGAATTGTTGTGGGGGGTGCTGTGGTGGCTGCATAGGTCTTGAATAGAACTCATTTTGCTGCCAATATCCACTTTGTTGAAATTGCTGAGGTTCATCCCACATCTGATCTGAATAATCCCTCCAATTCGAATTGCAAGCGTTGGAATACATATTGCCCCTTGATTGGCTATGACCTTGATATCCCCAAACATCTTCATTTGTAGAAAATTGAGGATATTGATGAGTTTGATATCCTTGCCCATAAGGCACATCAAGTGTAGGGACACTTGGCATTGAGGTCCGTTCGGCATTATGAGTCAATTGAGCAGTGAGCTGCGCCAATTGAGCTTGAATGGTCGCAAATGCCATGTCTTACCCCAATTGTACCTAAAATCAAAGAAAGAGAAATAAATCAAATACCAAAAGTAAAATACACAAACACAAATATAAAAATAAACACAAACAAAAATAAAGGGATTAGCAAATTTACTAATCCCCGGCAGCGGCGCCAAATATTTGACGGGATTTTAAAACCGCACAAATTTAACCCTCTTTTTGACAGATGTAGTATAGATGTAAGTAGGGTATCGTTCTAGGCCGGGGATTAGGAGGGATTGCTAATCTACTCTAAATTAATTTAAAAATACTAAACAAGACTCAAAGACACAAAATTAGGCTAAAAACTCTAATAATTCAAAACACACTAAAATGACTCAAAACAAAGAAAACAAATTAAATAAACACTAGGAACTAAAATGGACGGAAATCGAATTAAAAGATTAAAAATAATAAAAACTAACTAAATAATATAATTTAATAATTGGGGGGGGGGGGTTTGGTTTGATTTTGACGAAATTGAATTTAAAACAGAAACTTAAAAACAAACTTCAAAGAAAATATATTTTGATGAAATAAAATGATGAGACATTAGTTAGAGGGGTCCTTATCCACACATGAACATATGCATACAATTTGATTCCCAGTTATGAATTCAACAAACGAATGAATGACAATGTTCCAAATTAATTAGGTCCGCTTAAATTAACTTTTCAGATTTCCCTAGATTCATTGAATTGGACGGAATACGCATCACAACCAAATTATTCTTATCAAGTTCCCTAACTATGGAATACGCATGATAGGGAGACATATCAAAGATCATTAAGTTCAATGGAAATCATAAACATCGACTAGGCATTCATAACTATGGAATACGCATGTTAATCCAACCTAGGATTTACTAAACACAATCGTGACTAGCGATTTTTACTACTCATGAATATAAGTTCATAACGATTAGATGAAATTCCCTTATATCCTAGCATCAAGTCTAAGCATGCAAATTAAGTGTCGACCCTCAACCCACATACATAAACAAGTTCTTAATCAAAACAGAAAAGTAAACCACATCCAACATTCATAAATTCATAACTGGAGTAAATCAAATTATAATAAACATATATCCATAGTTTCAAATTCACCTCTAACTAAACAGAAATTAATTCCACATGTTTAACATAATTGAAAAGCAAATTAAATTAAACATGAATTTTGGAAGATAAAACCAAATGAGGAGTTTTCTCATCTCTGTCCCCGTGTCTGCTCTCTGTTCGCTGCCTTCCACCTGCGTTGGCTGCCTTCTCGCAGCCTTTGGTTTGCTGCCTGCGCAGCTTTCTTGTCGCAGCTCCCACCATTCTTTCACCGAGGGCTGCCCAAGAGGCGGCGTTGGCCTTCCTTTATGTGCTCCTGCGCTGCCAAAGGCAGCTTTGCTGCTTCCTTCAGCTCCGTGCGAGGAGCCGCCACTCTTTCTCGTCAGCTGCCTGTGCAGCCTCTGTTAATTGGCTGCCCCTACCCTATTTTTTTGGACTGACCTCTCGCAGCTCTCCTCGGTGAACTCTCCTCTTCCTCCGCCCGCCAGTTGCCTTAAATTTATTTTATTCTCTGCTTCTCTTTTCCAGTCTGTCTTGCACCGCTTGGCAAAAATGGCCCTCATGGATTTCATCATTATTTTCTGCTATTATTCCTCCCTTTTGACCGACTCCCTCACCTTCTTTTCTTTCTTTTCAGCCTTCGTGCTTCCAGCTAGTAATCACACACACACAACATATTTATAAATATAAATATATAAATATATATATATATATATATATTATTTTTCAAAAGATAAGTTCTAATCAACAAGCAAGATAGTTTAGACGAATTTATTACTTAACACTTCACTTATTCTATTTTTATTTTCTTAGCTAGATAAATTCTATTAAAATACAAAAACAAAGTAAATAGCTCGAAATATAACGAACTAACAGAGAAAAGACGAGTTAATTTGATGTAAAAATATATATAAATATGATCCGATCAGACATAAGTCCTTCCAATGTGTTGTAAAAGAGCATAAGCCCTTCTCTTTATTTCATGTATTCCTTTTTGTTTATTTGTATGCAAATTGGAATAGTTGGGTCCAACGCCTAATAGGAAATGACAGTTTAATTAGATTAAACGCGTAACTAAAATCAACAACTGCCTACCTTAGACCCAAGGTCCAACACAAGGCTCATGTTGGATCAAATCAAACGGTTCATAATCATCCCAAGTCCTTTTAATAAGATTAAAATGAAATTGATGTAGCCCAACACTACTCCCTCAACAAAAACGAATATTAAGTTGATAAGCGAGAGATGCTTTGAACATCTCTTCGTAGGCCTTCCACCGTGGTGGGCTCCAATCTTTTGTGACTCATACACCGGCTTCACCCTATCATGGGGAAGTTCAAAGTATGTGCTTACCTAAAGGAGGAGTCCATATGAACATACATGATGTGGTGAGGTAGGCAACAAGGATGACCAACATCATATCATTGTGAGGCTATTCTTGAACTCCTACACGAACTAGCATGGTGGGAATAACTTAACTAAGTGCAATGGTGCCAACATCATATCATTGTGAGGCATCATTCTCTAGAGGCCAAACAAGATGGGTAATTACAAGAGTTGTAAATGACTAAAGCGTTATTCTCTCATCATTATTTTTGCTAACCAACATCATATCATTGTGAGGTGGGCTTGGTAATGGTGAGCCTCCCATACCCCGCTAAGAGTTCAACATAACTCTTAGATTCCATTGAGGGATGTGGAATTTGCCAAAAATAGTGGGTGGTACTATTTGATTTAAGACCCAATCAAGTAGTTATAAAATCAACAATCTAATATGATTTTTGTTATGTTATGTAGTTAACGACATGCCTAAAATTACACCTACCATTATACTTGACAAAAATGGCCTTAGGGGCCAACGTTTCCTTGCTTGGTATCATCACATTGAGAATGTCTCAAAGATGAATGACATATCGTATGTGCTCAAGCAATCCCCTCCTCATGTACCTCTTACGAAACTAGCTTCAAAAGAGGAGTGTCAAAATTACACTAGACACTATGAGGATGACTTACAAGCCAAATGCTTAATCCTCACCTCACTAAGTGAGGAGCTTAAGAAGCTACATAAGCACATGGACACTTCTAGTGCCATGGTTGATAGTTTGCATAAGATGCATGACATTGAGACAAGTAACGTACGATTCTCAAAAGTTTGTAATCTATTGAATGCCAAAATGGCAAAGGGGACATCGGTCCAAAAACATGGACAAAAGATGGAAAAGATCTTTCAAGATCTTGAAAGTTTAGGAACTTCCATCGATGGGAAAATGGCCCAAGACTTTTTCCTTGCATCTCTCTCGGATGATTTCCCTAAGTTTATAGTAAACTATAAAGTGAATAGATTCGATCATACTTTTACCAAGATGATTGACATGTGCTATAAGTTTGAACAAAGTTTCAAAAAGGACAGTGGGAGTGAGAATGCAATCATAAGGAAAAGGTTGCATAAGAAGAAGGCAAGAAAATCCAAAGGAACATGCTTTCATTGTGGAAAGGATGAATGTTGGAAGAAGAAATACAGGGTGCGCATTACGAGCCTTATGACACGAACTTTTGAAGGGACTATTTCTGTCATAGAAAGTGCTTTTACGGTAAGCTCCAATTCTTGGATATTTGATTCAGGCGCTAGTCAACATATCTGCAATTTGTTGTAGGGACTAACGGGGAGCAAAACACTGCGCAATGGGGAGATGATTGTGCGAGTTGGGAACGGCACTAAAATCTCTGCAAAAGCAATAGGCACCGACATGCTTAAACTACCCTCTGGGGAAGTCTTGGAACTTAAAAATTGTTTATATTTTCCTTCATGTATAAAGAATTTGATTTCCATCTCTATGCTTTTACGAGATGGGCACTTAGTATTGTTTGACAAAATGAGTTGCACTTTATCCTTGAACAGTCGTATTATCTCTTATGGTAATATGATAGAGGGAATTTTTCACCTAGAGACAAATAGTGGGATGCACTGTATTGAAAGCGGGAATACCTCAAAACCAAAAAAGGCTAGAGAAGAAGTTAACCAAGAGAAGATGTGGCATCTTAAACTTGGACATGTGAACCTTGATAAGATTCGCAAGATATCGAAAGACGGATATTTCCGCCCATTAGGTAATGACCAAATGGGTACTTGTGAATGTTGCTTGAAAGGCAAGATAACCAAATCTCCATTCATTGGGAAGGGAGAGCGTGCCACAGAGATTTTAGGGTTAATCCACACTGACGTATGTGGACCTATGTCTACTACGTCGAGAGGAGCCTTCTCCTACTATATCACATTCACCGACGATCACTCTCGGTTTGGCTACGTGTATCTTATGAAGTACAAGTCAGAATCCTTTGAAAAGTTCAAAGAGTTCAAGAATGAAGTTGAGAAGCAAACTGGGAAACAGATAAAGATCCTAAGATCAGATCGAGGGGGAGAGTATCTAAGTAACGAGTTCCTAGATTATCTCAAAGAGTGTGGAATAATATCACAGTGGACTCCACCAATAACTCCACAACTTAATAGAGTTTCTGAAAGGAGAAACCAAACCTTGATGAACATGGTTCGTTCTATGATGAGTTTCGCCAATCTACCAGTAACATTCTAGGGATACGCTCTATATACAGCAGCTTACTTGCTTCATAGAGTACCTTCCAAATCAGTTTCACAAATGCCCTATGAGATATGGCATGGAAGAAAGCCAAGTCTTAATCATATTAAGATTTGGGGTTGTGAAGCATATGTCAAGAAGCTTGAAGCGAGATCAGTAAGTGCTATTTTGTGGGATATCCTAGAGAAACTATGGGATATGAGTTCTACCATCCTGACGACCAGAAAGTCTATTGCCAGAACTGCTAAGTTTCTAGAGGACGAATTTGTTCTCAAAGGAACTACAAGTAAAATGATGGAAATTAATGAGATTAATGATGAACCACAAACAAGCACTCGACAAGTAGACAACCCTGTTCCTGAACCCTTAGCTCCACGTAGATCTGAATGGGTCAGCAAGCCACCTAAAAGGTATGGCTTGGATAATGACTTTGGGGAATTGCACCTCCTAGGTGACAATGACACAAAGGAGGACCCTAGAGACTACACTGAAGCAATGTCCGACATTGATTCAAAGAGATGGCAAGAGGCCATGAAATCTGAGATGGATTCTACGTATCAAAATCAGGTTTGGACTTTAGTAGACCCTCCAGAAGGTATAGTACCTGTTGGAAACAAATGGGTCTTCAAGAGGAAGATAGGTGCTGATGGGAACGTGGAGACTTATAAGGCTAGACTAGTAGCCAAGGGTTACAGGTAACGAGAAGGGATTGACTATGAAGAAACCTTATCACTTGTAGCTATGATTAAGTCCATAAAGATTTTGCTTGCTATAGCTGCATACCATGGTTATGAGATATGGCAAATGAACATAAAGACGGCCTTTCTGAATGGCTACCTAGAAGAAGAGCCCTATATGACTCAACCCGAAGGTTTCGTGTCCAAGTTTGAAAAGACTAAGGTATGCAAGCTTCAGAGGTCCATTTATGGACTTAAGCAAGCCTCCAGGAGTTGGAATATTTGTTTTGACACTGAAATCAAAACGTTTGGTTTTACTCAAAATGAAGACGACAATTGTGTTTATCAAAAGGTCGTTGGGGATGCAGTTGTATTCCTAGTGTTATATGTAGATGACATATTACTATTCGAGAATGACACTGCAGTACTTTCTTCTGTAAAAGTGTGGTTGTCCAAAACCTTCCACATGAAAGATTTAGGAGATGCATATAAACATACATTTTAATCCAATTAAAACATTTTTGGTCCTATCACAACTATTGGTCCATATGATTTATTTAGTTGTATATAATACTCCCACTAAGCTTTTAAAATGGTTTTTAAAGCAAGAGTACATGATACTACTAACATAAGGTTTGCATTCATTGATGGACTATATAGTTGCCTTAGGGCCTTAGGATAACTATGAACCTTTTATTTTAGATCCAACACGAGCCTTGTGTTGAATCTCGGACTAGGGATGGTGATTGATTTTAGTTACGCGTTTAATCACATTAAGGCGTGTTGTCTTAGGGGCGTTGGACCCAACTACTTCATTTTCATGCATATCATATAAAGCAAGAAAGAAGTACTTCAAAGTAAAGAAGAGCTTATGCTCTTTTACAACAATTGATCAAATCAAATTACTTTAAATTAAAGAAGAGCTTATGCTCTTTTACAACATTTGATCTAATCAAATTACAACCAAAATCTAATCTACACATTCCTATGGTTCAAACAAATTTGAAACGGCCTTTCACATAGCTCAATTATCGTAGGCTTAGGTTCATAATCACCCTTTAATTAATTAACACTTTAACTAATTAAATTGAATGCAACATATTTCATTTGGTTTTTGTATCCATAAAATTTGATTTTAAATGGAGCTAAACAAAATGAAAATCCAATTCTCATTTAAAGAGACAAAACAATTTTTGTTCTCAACCTAATTTGGGCCAATATTAATAACCTCAACTTATTTGGGCTATAATGCAATTAGCCTCAACATTTGGGCCAAAATGCAAAGACCTCAACTTATTTGGGCCATAGTGCAATTAACCTCAACTTTTGGGCTATTTTGCAAATACATAAACTTTTGGGGTCACTTTGTAAAAACACAAAAGTTCACTACTTTATGTAATTACAACTAGAACCCAAAAATTTCAACAAAAATTAAAACTTCATTAAAGGACCAAAACAATTTGTCCTTTTAGTGATTTTGGACCTTCACGTAAAAACGTAAACTTTTGGGCCAAAATGCAAATACACAAAAGTATCAAAACTTTATGTAATTGCACAAAAGGCCCAAAATGACCCTACTCTATAGGGTGGCCGGTTTGGACAAGATTTTATAAAAAAATTTCAAAGTTTTTGTGAGGTGGTTTTGGTGACATAAAACCATGCAAGTGGTGTGTGTGAAAGGGAATTAATCCCTTCATACCACCAAAATTTCTTTCACCTTTTATATTCAAATATCTAAGATATTTACAAAGTTTTTGACTAACATTAAAAATGTTAATCATTAATAAATATATGAAAATATCTTATAACAAAAACTTTATGAAATAATTCAAAACTTTGAATCAAAACCCCAAGCTTTATTGCTCTTGGCAAGAACATCAAGAACAATGATGAACATTCATGAGAAACCCATAAAAGTTCCATGAACATTTTTCATCCATAAACATTTCAAAATCACTTAAACTTAAGGGAAATAACATATAACCAAACTAGGGTACATAGGGGTTTCAAAAGTCACTTGAAAAACATTTTAACAAGACAAACAAGAACCCAAAAAATCACCCTTTAATTTTGGCCGAAATTCCCAAAATTCATGGCACCAAATTTTAGCTCCAATATTCATGCTCATATGAACTACATCTACAATATTTGAGATGCCAAATTTTCCAACAAAATTTACATTCATAAAAAAACAAGAATAAAGCTTGTAACATATTACAACTTTTAAATCACAAATTATGAACTACAAAACCCAAAAGGATTCACCAACTACTAGACCTAGGCTCTGATACCACTTGAAGGATTATTTTAGAGAAACATGTTCATTTAAGCAATATCATTAGCATGCAATTAACAAATTAAAGGCGGAATCATGCTTGTATATACTTAAAAACAAAACATTACCCATGAATGTTCAAAGCCTAGTAGATTGGTGAACCTTTAAACAACTCAAAACAAAGTGAGTTGAGATTTATACCTTTGTAGATTCCTCTTTGCTTAAGCAAAGGCTAATCACCCAAAGAGAGGGCCTTCATTCCTCGCATCTTAAATCTATGGATTTGGTTGGATGAAAAGGTTTCTCTAAGTTCCCAAAATTGGGAACCTCTAATTCACCACACCAAGGTAAGATTTTAGAAGAAATGAGTGACCTTGGAGGAGTAGGATTGCTAGCTAATCCCTCCAAAGGGGGCCGGCCTCTTTAGAGAGAAAAGAGAGATTGTGTTTCTCCAATTTCCCCAAAAAGAAACCCTTAATGAATTTTGGCTATAAAGTCAAATTTATACCTTAATTCATTTGAGTGGCAAACTTGTAAATAAGTCCAAGTTTGCTACCCTTACTAAGTGGCCGGCCTTAGGGATTAATTTGGGCTATTTGGGCCTTTGTGAATCATTATTCATTAAGTTGTCATACAACTTAAGTTAATGGACTTGACGTTCGAAGCCCATTGGGCCTTAAGGTCCAAAACTATCCCGAGGTCTTTAACGAACTCATTCGTTTGATTAATTAACATATTAATTAATCCTTGCCATAAATAATTAAACCATTTAATTATTCTTACTCATCTCCGTTGAATCTTCAATCTTTACCTTACACGGTGTACGATCCATTAGGTTCCTTTTAGCGAGGCAGTGGGCGATTAAAACTCTTTTAAATCGACTGTGAATTGAAACTTCTTTCAATTCTCCCTTTAGTGTTTACACACCTAGCAGCATATCATGGTTACCCAAGCTAATCAGAAGAGGTAGAGAACCTATTCAGTGTAGGATTACAAATGCAATACGGTCCTTCTCTAATACAATACTCTTGACCACATTGTTTGGTTTGATAGTTTATTCATGTCTACTATCCAATGTGAATCTTGCACTTATATGATTACCTTGAATGTGATCTGGAACGCATTCCAACATCTCATTCATACTCTGGCCAGAGATTCTAAATCATATCATAGAGTATTCTCCCTCAACGGTTTGAAGGTTAGAGATCCCTTGTTACGCATTCACTTGTCTTCATGACTAGATAGCTTGACCCCAACCATGCCGTGGACACTCCAAAGGAATGCCTTTTGACACGATCAAAGATCAAGGACCTAACCACAAGACAACTATGACGCCTCAGGTCAAAGGACTAATTTGCATTATCCTAACCATGAGTTCTCACGTGACATGAATATGAGAACTCGTCGTTTGATCGTGTTCAGTGAACTCATTCTCTATTGAGCACCTACGTGCTTGTCTTGGTGTCACTCACACCAATGACTCGAGACTAGTCACTCTCCCTGAGAGAAGACATAGCACGTACTGATCTTAACGGACTGTCAATGCCCAATTGGCAATCCTATGATCAGGAACGTTTAGGATGTGTCTACGAAAGAATGGTCTCATGAATCTAACTTCTTTTAGATTGCATTCTCCCAATCACATATTCCTTGGACTTTATCGTTTAAGCATATAACATTTATATGAGACCGCTCAAACAATAATCTTTGCCCTTGATATTAAACTAGATTAGTTTAACATGTGAAATGTCCGTAAAGTATCATCATATGATTGGTTTTAGGGCACATTTCCAACATCCACGACAGAGGCTGAATATGTTGCTGCACTGAAGCCGGCAAAGAAGCGTTCCGGATGAAGAAGTTCATTACTGAACTTGGAGTGGTTCCAACCATTACATCACCAGTAACTTTGTACTGTGATAACAGTGGGGCGATAGCTCAAGCCAAGGAACCCAGGGCTCATCAAAAGAACAAGCATTTTGACAGACGCTTTAATATCATTAGAAGATATGTTGCCGAGGGAAAGTCAACATCCTCAAGGTTGCCTCAGCTGATAACGTAGCAGATCCACTGACGAAGCCAATGTCTCAAATCCAACTTGACCGCCATATGGAAAAAATGGGTATTAGATACATGGGAAGGTGGCTTTGAGTGCAAGTGGGAGACTGTTGGAAGTATGCCCACAAAGCCACTCATTTGATGTAATAGGTTTTGGAATACTTATTGTGTTAAACTATAATATGTTTAACAGAGGGCAAAGCTTATTGTTAATCACTATTTATTGTATTATGTGTTTAAGCAATAAGGGAATCCAAGGAATGTATTTAATCTAAGAGAGAAGTGATCTAAGTGAGTTGGATTAACGAGACCTTTCTTTTATGTTCATTCCTGAAACGTTCCTAGCCATAGGATTGCCAATTGGGCATTGACAATCCGCTAAGGTTAGTATGTGTTATGTTAACTCAAGCGAGAGTATGACTAGTCTCAAGTCATTTAGTGTTGGACACTGAGACAAACACATAAGTGCTCAAAAGGTAATTGAGTACACTGAACCACGATCAGAAGAGAGTTCGAGCATACATGTCATGTGAGAACTCGTAAGTTGCAATATGCAAAGTAGTCCTTTGACCTGAGGCATCATAGATGTCTAATGGTTAGGTCCTTGATCTTTGATCATGTCAAAGGCATTCCATCGAAAGTGTCCACAACATTGTTGGGGTCAAGCTATCTAGTCATGTAGGCATATGAATGCACAACAAGGGATCTCTAAACTTCCATGGTGGAAGGAGAATACTCTGAGATATGATTCGAGAGTCTTTGGCCAAAGCATACGAATATGACTTAGGAAGTTTGTTCCAAATCATATTCAATTAAATCATATAGAGAAGTATCACATTGGATAGTAGACATGAAACAAACTATCACTTAGACAATGTGATCAAGAGTATTGTATTAGAGAATGACCGTATTGCATTGTAGTTGTAACTGGATAGGTTCTCCAACCACTTCTACTTAGCTTGGATAGCCATGACATACTGCTAGGTGTCACTCATGGTTTGTGGAAGCCCTGAGGATTAGCAAACACTAATCTTCATCAAAGGGAGAATTGAAATGTAGTTTCAATTCACAATCGATCGTTAAGAGTAACAATCGCCCACTGCCTCGCTAAATGGAACCTAATGGATCGTACACCGAGTAAGGATGAATGTGAAGATATAAAAGAGATGGATAAGCAATTAAATGGTTTAATTGAGAATGGTCAAGATTAATTAATTAGTTAATTAATTATACGAAAGGTTCGTATTGGGCTTTTAAGTTGGTTTTGGGTTTCGATGCCCAAAAGGGTTTTTGGTCCACAAGGCCCATTGAGTTTAGGTTTTGTGACAACTAAAAACTAAATGGAAATTAACCCAAAAATAAAGCCAAAACCGGCCTAGGGTGAAGGGGTAGCAAACTTGGGTTAATTGCAAGTTTGCCACTCACATGTGAGGTGGTATAAAAGCAACTTTATAGCCATTCTCTCACTAGGGTTTTCTTGAGGCAAAGAAGAGAAACATTTTCTCTCTTTTTCTCCATAGAGGCCACTTAGGGTGGTTTTTACTAGCATAAAAAACTCTCTAAGTCATCCATCTTTTCTTCACACTACATCCTTGGTGTGAAGACTTAGAGACACCAAATCTTTGGTGTTCTTGGAGATCCTTTCCTTATATCCTCAAGGAGCAAAGGAGCATCAACAAAGAAGAAAATCACAAGGAAGATCCAAGGAGCTAGGAGGTGACTTGAAGGCCCTCCACTTGGGTGAATCCCTTGTGTAAACAAGGATGAGCTTCAAGAGTAATGAATCTCAAATCCTTTCCTCTCTTTAATGTTGTTAAAGAGTCTTATGGTTCACCATTCTCTAGGCTTTGAAAGTCATGGGTTTTTAGAATTGTTTTTGAATGCATGCCTACTTTAAAGTGTTATTAGTTTGCATATGTGTTCAAATGTTCTCACATGTTCTTAGTTAGGACAAAATTTTTCCTTCAGCATAAGCTGTGAATATAAGTGTGAGAGGCACCATAGAAACAACACTCGAGCAATTGCCAGAGAGATTTGGAATCATCCATGCCAACAGTCAAAGGAAGAAGATCTTCAGATAAAGTCGAATTGATCCAAATCATTAAGATCTGATCGCGATCACACTAAGTCTCATACACTAGATTAAGCACCCGAGATCCAAAATAATTAAGCACAAATTGAGGAGGACACACATCAGTGCCATTGACAAGCTATAAAAGCTTGAATCGCTTTAGAACAGGGATGGAGAGACTGGGCCAGGTGATGTAATTGTGACGAGTGAGTTTTGTCACCACCATACCGGTAATATTCTGAACCATAAGCAAAGAGAAAGATTGAACTGTCGGATTCGTAACATTGCCATGAGAGCTTGACGAAGCAGCTGGAGAAGAAGAGTTTACCGAGTTCCTCGCAGTCGCCATCAGAAGATCAAGATTTGAGAAGAAATTGAAGAAATTAGAGAAATTAAGGTGAGTAGGTGCGGTTTGTAAGACGAGAAACGGTGAGAAAATCCAAGGAAATTGGAAACGGTGGATCGAAGTCAGTGAACTATGGCGAAGATACCATGTAGAAATTCCTAACTATACAAAAGAAAGATTAGAGAAAAGAGAGAGAAAGAGAATTGTAGAGAGAGAATTGTAGATAGAGAGGCTATTGAAAAGAATGATTTCATTACTCCAACAGAATGTGTACAATCCCATATAAATAGGTACAATCAGTTAGTTACCCAACGATTCTAACTATATCTTAACAACTAAGAAAGCTTTTAATCATATATAGACTTAGTTGGTGATCTTATTGTATCCTTAACAAGCGGTCCTTGCCTTTAGTTGCCCAGTAGTGGCGTGTTTCTACGTGGGTTTGCTCCCTATGTGTTAGAGGTGCGATATGCCGTGCAGAGCGAAGCGTCAGAGGTGTGTATTGGTAATTTTAGTGAAGATTTAGTAGTTCATGTACCGACCATACAAATAGTTGCAAAAGTAGGGATTGAAGCGATACTTTTGTGATTGTTAAATGATATTTGATATTATAGGTGTGAGGCAACGTTACTATTTATTATAGATTTGTAATAAAAAAAGATTTCCTCCTTGAATAGGGATGTCGCGTACCTAGACGTGCTTGAACTTGTGTGTGTGTATATATATAGGGATTGAAGCAATACTTTTGTGATTGTTAAATGATATTTGATATTATAGGCGTGAGGCAACTTTCCTATTTATTATAGATTTGTAATCAAAACAGATTTCCTCCTTGAATAGGGATGTCGCGTACCTAGACATGCTTGAACTTGTATATATATATATATATATATTTTTTTTTTTTTTTTTTTTTTTTTTGACAAACTCCAAGCCAAAAGCCTACCAAGAGGCAGAAGCCAAGCAACCAAACAACAAAGCAGAGAAGAGTGGGGATACATACAGCAGGCAAACAAAGCATGTCGCCACCCCACCCAACTCCCGCGCAAAAAATTAATGTGGGCATGGAAGGCCATCCTTGTTAAGAACATGAACCAAGAAGGATGGGGGCCTGTCAACCCAAACCCGAGAGCCCACCTCCGAAAAGCCACGCGACGCAAGGTGGTCAGCAACCCCATTGGCTGATCTTGGAACCCAAGCCCAGCGACAGACCTGAAAAGCAGCACAGATACCCTTCACCCTGGACAGGATCGGATAAGCTTCCCAACTGCCAGAATCCAACTTACCAGAGAGGCAAGTAATAGATTCACGAGAATCGGATTCCACGATAACCGAAGAACGACCCAAAGAAATACCCAAAGCACAACCACGCAGCAGAGCCAAAGCTTCAGCCGCGGCAACAGAATGGGCAGAAAGGGCATACCTCGCAGCAGCCTTAAAATCCCCAGTAGCATTGCGAATTATCACGCCAGTCGGAACTTCCGAGATTTTAACGAGGCTTTAATTGCTAAGCAATGTTGGAGACTGGTTTCTGATCCATCTTCCCTGTGGGCTAGGGTGATGAAAGCCCGATACTTCCCCTCTACCTCCTTCTGGGAAGCTAGGAATGGTGGTCGCGCGTCTTGGGCGTGGAACAGTCTCCTGGTGGGCAGGGAAATTATTAGGAAGGGGTCTCATTGGCAAGTTATGGGAGGTCATGGTATTCGGGTTTGGCTTGACAGATGGCTCCCGTCTTTACCTATCGGTCATCCTGTGGCGAGGGGTGAAGTGGCTGTTACTCCCAGCCTGCGGGTAAGCTCGTTGATCAACCAGGGCGTGATGGATTGGGATTTAGACTTTTTAACTCCTTTTATCTCTGCGGAGGAGCTTAATGCTATTAAATGTTTACCCATTGGCAATATTGGGAAGCATGATAGACTTGTTTGGGAGGGAAGCAAGAATGGGAAGTACTTGGTCAAGTCGGGCTATATGTGGCTGACTGGGAAGTCTCTTGCCGATAGAGATAATAGGCTGCCAAGGATTCGTTCTATCTCTCCGCAGCTGTGGAAAGTTGTCTGGAATCTGCCGGTGCCATAAAAAATCAAAAATTTCTTCTGGCTATCACTGCACAATGGTTTGGCTACGAGGGAGATCCTGTTTCGTAGACGAACCGCACACTCTCCTTTGTGTCCCATTTGTACTGATCAGGAGGAAAGCATTGAGCACCTCTTTTTCAAATGCCCTTGGGTATCTGTCGTTTGGTTTGGGGGAGCTCTCTCGTACAAAGTTGACAGAGGCCGATCTATCTCATGGGTGGACTGGCTGATGGAGGTTATGATTCGGTCCCCGGGCTCTAAGGATGAGCGTAAATGGATCTCTTCATACATTGCCTTTACTTGCTGGGGAATTGGGCGTTCCCGCTGTGAGTTTGTGTTTCACCAGGTGCCCATTTCCCTGCATAAGACTCTTTTCGCTCTCTCCTAGGTTCTTGAGTCTTTTTGGGGGGCAAAGGGATGGATGAGATCCCGGACGGTGGAGACTACTGTCCCTGATCTTCCGGTGTCTAGGTGGCTGCCTCATCCCCCGTCGTTCTTCAAGATCAATGTCGATGCGAGCTTGAACTTGTATATATATATATATATATATTTCCTCCTTGAGAGAAGAATACAACACAACAATTCAAACCCTAAAACTCTCATATAGTTTAACACTTTTATCTTGGCATCACATCAAGTTTTGAACTATCTTCCCCTTAAAAAAAACCCTAAACCTGAAAAACCTATTCTTGCCGTGTAGCTTCATTGGCTGTCGATCCCCAAAACTTGTAGACTGTCTTGCGTTTTGGACAATCAGTCCTACCCAAAACCAAAATTTACCTTGTGCCTGCTTTGGGTTTTTTAAGTAGCATAAAAATTCTAATCCTTGCCGTGCCGCATGGTTTTAGCAGTTGACACATGAAAATCTTAAACCTAAGCCTACTGTATCAATCTATTGCAACCATGGGAGAGAAGACAATATTGTCTCTTGTTGATTGAGTGTCCCTCTTTGATGATTCAGAAAATTTGGAATATAGTCTTAATTGTGCCTAAAGATCGTGACTTCAGTTGGATTATTAATTATGGGGACTGATGCGTTGTAAAACAACACACAAATTAAACCCTCTTGTTGACAATTGTAGTATAGGTGTAAGTAGGGTATCGTTCTAGGCTGGAGATTAGGAGGGATTGCTAATCTACTCTAAATTGATTTAAAAATATTAAACAAGACCCAAGGATACAAAACTAGGCTAAAAACAGATGAGTTTTAGACTTTAACCTTATGTAAGATTAAAATCTAATTTTAGTCCCTAGTACATTTAATCATATCATTTATTAGTTATATTTTGATGTTTTATTTATATTTATATTTATATTTTAATATATTAATTACATTTAATTTTTATTTTTATTTCATTCATCATATTATATTTTAGTGTCTACATTTAGGCAATTAATTTTTTATAATATATATTCCGATAACAATTTTGTATGTTTTTCATTTGGATACATTAATACATTTGAATATTTCGGTATATCCATCAGTACAAACATATAGGTACATTGATTTAATATAATGCATTTCGTTAAGTACATTTTGGTACGCATATTTCAGTATTGACTTTTAGGTACATTAATTCAATATATTATATTTCGGTATATACATTTAGGTACGTACATTTTGGTACATAGGTATTGACTTTAGGTACATACATTTTGGTACATATATTTCGGTATTGACATTTAGGTACATACATTTCGGTATTGACATTTAGGTACATTAATTCAATATAATACATTTCGGTACATACATTTAGGTTCATTATAATATATTTCAATACAATCATGTAGGTACAAATATTTCGGTACAAAAATGTCAATTTTATATATTTCGGCAGTCATTTATCTATACTTATGTATTTATATATTTTTGTATCACAAATTTCTTTTAATATTTTCTCATTTACGTTCATTTATAATTAAAAAACTAAATATGTGCATATTAATAAAATTAAAATTTAATGTGAAGAGATTAAATAAAAATACACATTAAATAACAAAAATTGAATGCAAATTTTGATAAAAGTACATTCAAGGGATTAAATTGAATATTTAATCTAGCACAAGGTTTTTTTTTAAATTTTAATCTTTTGCAAGGACTAATGTTCAAAAACCCCTAAAAAAAAAAAGACAAAAGGCTGCCTCTTGTCTTAAGGCAGGCGCGGGATTTAAAGAAGAGGAAGGGCTGCGCACGCAGCCAGGGATATAAA
The DNA here is from genome assembly GCA_963580275.1 of Crataegus laevigata. Lineage (NCBI taxonomy): Eukaryota > Viridiplantae > Streptophyta > Magnoliopsida > Rosales > Rosaceae > Crataegus > Crataegus laevigata. Next base: position 21,173,576 of record OY756952.1, read on the forward strand.
AGAACGCTGCCACAGGCAGCCTTGAAGAGGGCGCAAGCTTCGGAGGAAAATAGGAGGAGGGAGGACTAGCGGGTCAGAAAAGGTGCATAAGCTGCGAGAGAAATCAAGCAGCGTAAAAACCAAGGGCTGCTTCTTGGCAGTGTGGGAAAGGAGCGCAAATTCAAAGGAGCTCACGGGGGGTACAGAGGACAGCATAGCTGCCTTAGCAAGGGGGAAGTCGCCAGAGTCAACGTGCACAGAAGCACAAGCTCACGGTGCAATTGAAAAGAGATCCTTGCACACCCTCTTTCGGTTTAATCCTCCAACTCATGTTTTATTTCTGTTTTAATTTATAAATAATGTGTAATTAATTTGTGTTTGGCTAGAGGTTAATTCGAAACCATGATTATATTTGTAATTTGAATTGATACCTTCAGTTGTGATTTAATTTTCTTAACTGCTTGATTAATAACTTATTTATGTTTGTCGATTAAGAATGCATACTTAATTTACATGCATGAATTTGATGCTAGAATATAAGTGAATTTCACCTAATCGTTATGAACTTATATTCATGAGTAGTGAAGGTTGCTAGTCACAATCGCGTTAAGTAAATTCCTGGCAAACGTATCATGTTGTTCATAGTTACGAATGCCTTATAAACACTTATGATTTTCATAGAACATAATGATCTTTAATTGTATCTCTATTGTGCTTTTCACGTAGGGAACTTTTGGGGAATAATTTGAGTTGTTGTATGCTGTTCATCCAATTCAATAGCATAAGGAAAATCTGAAGGTTAATTTAAGCGTACCTAATTAATTTGGGGTGTTGAGATTTACAACTTATTGGAAGAACAACTGAAGGTCAATTTAGATTGCATATGTGTCTTGTGTGGAGAAAAACCCTCTAGCCAATCCGTCGCCTATCCATTCACCTTAATTTTATGTTTTTGTCAATTCTGTAATTTATTTAAGTTTAATTTACGTTTCGTCAAAACCAAACCCCCCATTATTAAATTATATTATTTAGTTAATTTTCATTGTTTTTAGTCTTTTAATTCAATTTCCGTCCAATTGATTTCCTAGTGTCTAGATTGAGTTAATTTGATTGTTTTCATTATTTTGAGTCATTCTAAGTGTGTTTCGAGTTTTTAGCCTAGTTTTGTGTTTTTGAGTCTTGTTTAATATTTTTAAATTAATTTTGAGTAGATTAGCAATCCCTCCTAATCCCCGGCCTAGAACGATACCCTACTTACATTTTTACTACAATTGTCAAAAAGAGGGTTAAATTTGTGCGGTTTTAAAATCCCGTCAAAATACCCCACACTTATTCTTTTGCCAAGCTCCTTCCAAGTACTTCACAAACATTTCTCATAAGACAGTCTCAAATTGCTCGCTTGGAAAGGGTAAGGAAACATGTTTGAGGTATAAGGGTAGACATATCTGGTGATAAGAATTAAAAGGCTCAACATAAACGGCTCAAATTGGCAATCTAATGATATCATTTTTTTTCTTTGGGAAATATGGTTATTTGGGCCATGGTGGTGAACCTAATGCCTCTTTCATTTTCAAGTTCATGCAATCAATGAGAAATATTTCGAAAGATCGTTACGCAAGTTCTAGAGATGTATTTCACATAAGTTCATCACACATGAAAGAATGGGAGTGTATGAAAAATGCATACACTTTCAATAAGCTCAAAAACTCACATAGGATGTATATGGTCACTAAATTCACATATGAAGCTTTAAGTCATGCTTTAGTTTCACATCAACAAGGCTATGTGCATTTGGTTTTTCAAAGATGATCAAACATGTACAAAACTAACAAGAGAATAAGGAATTTCACATAACACATGTTAACTTCTTGATCATCATGGTTCAAATTTGATCCAATTATATCATTGGGTCGGGAAACTAATAAAAATCTAATTTAAAACCATAAGGAAAACAAGACAATATTTTTGGATTTTTTTTAAATTTTCCGAAAAAATTAAATAAAACAAAACTAATTAAGAAAACAAAAAGCAATAACACGGAAACAAATGAACCAGTTCAAAGTCGAAGGTACAAAAATTTTCAATTTGGTCATTTTTTATTTTTTATACTCTTGATACCCCCACACTTAAACTAGACATTGTCCCTAATGTCAGAAAACATTAAAATGCAAATAAAAATATAAACATATAAATAAAAATAAAATTACTAAATGAAAAGAAACAAAATAAAGCAATAGGACTGAAAACTTCCCTAATTTGCAGAAAACTCAATCGATGACCCCCAAGCTGAAATTCTGCAACCAACTTCAAGGGTGGAAATAACCGAAAGTTGCTGCAAAGAAAAGAAATAAATTAGTTAAGCACACAAGAAGAAAAAAAAATAGAAAATGCAAACGAAAAATAGAAAATGAAAATAAAAGACAACGAATAGAACTAATAGGTGATCATTGGTCGTTGATGTTGACTTTCCACAGCTTTCATCTTGAACTGGATGGGCCTTTTTTCTTGCAAGTGCTCCTCAGCTTAGTTGAGGATGAATCAGCACGTTGTCTCCACATGCTTCAAGTAGTCCGGTCTCCACGCAGGTGTGGCATCTTCTTCAACTCTTGGATCAACCCAGACTCATCTGCTCTTCGAAGCAACTCAGACTCCTCCTGCTTCGTCTGTGAGGTACTTTTGCTTTTGAAGAAGCACCTCAACACAGGTTTATTTTTGAAGTGGGCTGGGACGGGTCTGAGATGAGTACTCGAGAGCAAGACTAGGTAAGCAATCAGGATCTCACTTTCTCCACGTTCCTCAGATGAAGGTGAGGAGAAAGCATGATATGAGATACTTTTGCTTTTAACCTTTTTGATATGAAATACTTTTGCTCTGGATGATTTGTTTTCTGGGGTGATCCAAGGGATGAAGAACACTGAGTGACTCGAAAGGTTTCTTTGGGAATACATTCTCGGAGATGAAGAAAGGAAGAGATGAAGAGAGGTTGAGAGGGTGTGCCTTTGCTGTGGAAGGCGAAGGTCGAAACTTATAGAAATTTGGCTTCACAACTGGAACTATTCCTTCACTATTTGTCGGCAGCCGGTGGATGGATGAACAGTACCCGTTAAGTGCCTTCTGACAAAGCCGTCAGTAATTTCCGCAAAGCTGACTGCACATGCGACGAGTGACGACACGTCTGGAATGATGATCTTTTGAAAACCGGGGTTCAAATCCGGGTTCGGCTCGTGGTTTTCGCAAAGCTCCAATCTGCATGTGACGCATGTGACGAGTGACGACAAACTGGAAAAGTTGATGCCACGTGATTTCTGAGTCAAGCCCAGCTTTTGATAAAGGAAACGGCTCTTTTGAGAAAGGAGCGTCGGCCTTTGAGAAAGGAACGTCACTCTTTGATTTGCGAGAGGAGCGCCGCTTCAATCTCTGAGGAGCGGGCGCCTCTTTGATTTGCTTCTTTTTATAGAGGCGCTAATTCTGCTTCACATCACACTTGAACTCCCTTCCTCAAACACTCCCTTCTGCACTTCTGCAATCTTACTCCTTCCGCTCTCTTCTTCCGCTTCAGCAATCTTAATCTTTCCGAACTCTTTTCATCCTCAACCCCCTCTAAAAATGTCTTGCCCTTCCGACCGTCGCCTTAACTTGAATGTCGGGGAAGACGATGACTCGTCTTCTCCAAACAATATTTGGAATCCGTCCTTCATATCCCCCAATGGTCCTCTTACAGTCGGGGACACAATGATGAGGAATGAAATAACCGCTACGGTCATTGCCAGAAATCTGCTCACTCCAAGGGACAATAGGATGCTATCCATGCGGTCGGACGAGCTGGCTGTTCAGGAATCTCTAGCTCTCAGCGTCTAAAGTGCAGGCTCAGTTTCAAACATGGGCCAGCGCCTTCTTGCCCGAACTCGGCAGGTGGAGTCGCTGATGGCTGAGGTGGTTAGTCTTCGGCAAGAAGTCAGAGGACTCAGGCACGAGAACAAGGAGTTGCACATGCTTGCAACTAGTTACTCGACCAGCATGAAGAGGAAGCTGGATCAGCTGCAGGAGTCGGACGGTCGGATCCAGAGTGATCATGAAAGGTTCATGGCGTTACTCCCGAGGTTTATGTTGCCTTCGTCCTCTGGAGCAGCACCAAGTGTTCCGGCTCCGGAGATTCCAACTCTGGCTCTTCGTCTTCCCGGAGCTCCGTCGACTTCTGCGGCACCACCTAACCAATGACCAATGAACGCTATTAGTTTTCGTATTATTGTAAATTTTTTTATGCTTTTAAGTTTATTTAAATATATATATATATATATATATATATATTACTAGTATTATTATTATTATTATTATTATTATTATTATTATTATTATTATTATTTTTTAAGCACAATAAAATATGTAAATCAAAATATGTAAATTAATGCAAAAAGACTTTGTTTACCCGCACTTAAAATAAACATTGCCCTTAATTTATTTAAACACAAGCTAAACAAAATTCAACCAAGTAACACAACTAACTAAATAAAACAAAAATTGCAAAGTAAAGGCAATAAAGAGGAGGGTTAAGAAATGCAAATCTGGTTGCTTGGGTTGCCTCCCAAGAAGCGCTTGCTTTAACGTCTTTAGCCGGACGATTCTTTCCTTTAACCTCCCCTCGGCTCCAAAGCATGAAATTTATCTTTTAATGGGAGGTGATACTTGAAATGATCCGGCAGTGGTTTAAATTCTCGGGTGGGTGCCTGAATCATTAAAATTAGCGTGTTAGTATAAATTAAAATTAAAATTGGAGAAGATGGCTTACTGTATTTCTCCGACATAAACTCAATTACAAACACCACGTTTTTGGACATTTCCGGGATTTTGAACTTGGTCAGGTTTACTATGATGGTTGTGGCCTGTCCCGTGTCATCAAACTCAACTGCTTAGGCCTTTGTTGTCTGCACAGCCTCTTTGATGTATTCTTGATGTGTTACGCATTCTCCAGCCACTTCGATATCTTGAATCTCTTTTCTTGGTGTGCAAGGTTCGGGAACTTGTTTTGGTGCACCAAGAATTGGGATATCACCTTGCACCTCTGGAAGAGCTTCCACAATGTCCTTTTCACTTTCTTCGATATTTGGAATCAAAAATCTGCAAGGAAAAGGGACATTTAGTGGAATAATGTTAGAATGAATTGCATTTGGAACAACATTACCAGAGTTGGAAAACATAGGGACTTGAGGGGTTTGAGACAAAAATTCTTCTAAACTGCCCAGGTCGTCCTCCTCCTCTTCTTCTTGCAGCGGCAATTCATCCAAGTGCGGGCTGTGATTGGATGGTTCTGGAACAGCCTCATCCTCCATATCACTTTCCAAAGTGATGGCTTCATCAACTTCACAATCTTCCTTTGAATTTTCAATAGGTGAGTTGGAGAGTTCACGTTGCTTTTGAATCTGTGCCTTGACTTCCACAATCTGCCCCATTTGATTATTCAATTCTCCCATCTCCTTGGTTTGATTTTCTACTTCCTGGTTCAAAGAGATGAGTAATTGAATAATATTATCATTATCCACAGATGTACCTGAATTGAATTGGGCAGATTGTGATGGAGGCTGTGGTGGTGATGTATAGAACTCATCATACGGCTGCCAATATTCTCCTTGGTGAGTCTCCTTAGCTTGATTTTGTGACCCCTGCACCAAAGAGTTTAATTCATTAAGGATTTGATTATAATCCACGGGCATACTTTGATTCGATTGGAATTGTTGTGGGGGATGTTGTGGTGGCTGCATAGGTGTTGAATAGAACGATTCATCTTGTTGCCAATATCCACTTTGTTGAAATTGCTGAGGTTCATCCCACATCTGATTTGAATAACCTCTCCAATCCGAATTGCAAGCGTTGGAAAACATGTTGCCCCTTGATTGATCATAGCCTTGATATCCCCAAACATCTTCATATGCAGAAAATTGAGGATACTGATGAGTGTGATATCCTTGCCCATAGGGCACATCAAGTGTAGGGACACTTGGCATTGTGGTCCGTTCGGCATTATTAGTCAATTGAGCAGTGAGCTGCGCCAATTGAGCTTGAATGGTTGCAAATGCCATGTCTTGCTCCATTTTTACCTAAAATCAAAGAAAGGAAAATAAATCAAATATCAAAAGTAACACAAAACATAGAAAACAAAACTAAGTCAGAAACTAAAACAAAAACAAACTTAAACAAAAAGAAAAGAACCAAGGGATTAGCAAAGTTGCTAATCCCCGACAACGGCGCCAAAATTTGATGCGTTGTAAAACAACACACAAATTAAACCCTCTTGTTGACAATTGTAGTATAGGTGTAAGTAGGGTATCGTTCTAGGCCGGGGATTAGGAGGGATTGCTAATCTACTCTAAATTGATTTAAAAATATTAAACAAGACTCAAGGATACAAAACTAGGCTAAAAACTCTAATAATTCAAAACACACTTTGAATGACTCAAAATAATGAAAACACACAAATTAGACACTAAGAACTAAAATGGATGGAAATTGAATTAAAAGACTAAAAACAATGAAAATTAACTAAATAATATAATTTAAAAATGGGGGGGGGGGTTTGGTTTTGACGAAACGTGAATTAAACTTAAATAAATTACAGAATTGACAAAAACATAAAATAAGAGTGAAAGGATAGGCGACGGATTGGCTAGAGGGTTCTTCTCCACACATGACACAAATGCAACCTAAATTGATTTTCAGTTGTTCTTTCAATAAGTTGTAAATCTCAATACTCCAGATTAACCGTGAACAACACTTTTTTAATCTTCAAGTTTTCCTTAAGTTATTGAATTGGATGAATAGCATACAACAATTCAACACATTCTCTAAAAGTCCCCTACGTGAAAAGCACAATAGAGATACAATCAAAGATCATTAAACTTTGTGAAAACTATAAATACTGACGAGGCATTCGTAACTATGAAAAGCATGATACTCCTGCCAAGAATTTACTTAACACGATTGTGGATAGCAACCTTCACTACTCATGAATATAAGTTCATAACGATTAGGTGAAATTCACTTATATTCTAGCATCAAATTCATGCATGTAAATTATGCATTCTTAATCGACATACACAAATAGGTTATCAATGAAGCAGTTAAGCAAATTAAATTCACAACTCAGAAATCACAACTGAAGGTAATCAATTCAAATTACAAATATAATCATGGTTTTGAATTATCTTCTAGCCAAAACAAATTTAGTTACACATTATTTATAATTTAAAACAGAAATGAAATGTGAGTTTGGAGGATTAAACCAAATGAGGAATTTCTTCCTCTCCACCGTGAGCTTGTGTTGTGCTCTCTGTGCTTATTCTAATTTTTCTCCCAGGCTTGCGCCTCTGCCTGTCCACTGCACTCTGCTGCCCCAAGGCAGCTCTCGGTTCTGTCCTCCCCGCAAGCTGCCAAGGCAGCTTTGATATTGCTGCCTTGCACTGATTTGCACGCTCCCTCACAGAATTGTCAGGCTGCCCGTGCCTTCTCCCTTCCGCGAGCTCCTGCGCTGCCTTTAGTCTCGCAGCTATTCTTATTCTCGCCTGGTGTTGCTGCTAAATGGCAGCTTGTTCTTTCTTTTGGAGCTCTCCCAATTATGAACTCCTCTCTTCATTTTTATCCGTGCTCAATGGGCGCCTCTGTCCCTGGTCCCAATTGCTGCCGAGAGGCAGCTTCCTCATTTCTTATTTTCTTTTTATTTCTTTACACCACGCAACCGGGCCCCAGATTCTTATCTCTCAGACTAATCTGATCAGTAGTGCTCTCTCAAAAGAAACTTCATTATTTTATTTTTATGGACACAAATTGGAATCTGATTGATGGCTTCTTCCTTTAATCATTCTTCGATCGATTTCTCTTATTCAGCTTCAATTTACAGATTATATTATATTTGCTGCCTTCTTTTCTTTGGCCAGCTGCCCCAGCTTCTTTGTGCTCTCTGCCCTTTCATCATTATTTTCTTCTTTATTCCACCGACTGCCAAAGGCAGCCACCTCCCTTGATTATTCTGTTTAAATTTTATTTAACACATAAAACAAACCAACCCAATTACAATCACTCTAATCCGAATCGAAAACATAAACAAAGAAAATAAGTGAGAAGGTATTTTTGACGAATTTGGCACTTAAAATTACACTTATTATATTTTTATTTTCTTTGTTTGATAAATCTTATAAAACACAAAAACAAAGTAAATAGCTCAAAAAAGTAGGAACTAACTAAGAAAAGACGAGTGAATTTGATGTAAAACTGTATATAAATATGATCCGATCAGGGACCTACTGACCACATGACGTAGGACAAGTCTCTCTTTCAACCCATGTTACCTCCTCCAAAAGAGAGTCTTGTCACTACCAATGAAGATGTTATCTCAGTAACAAGGGTTTGTTTTATTGCCCTCACCCCATTTTTATCTTTACATAATACCTTGCTTATTTCGACATTATCAAATTATCTTTCATCAGTCGGTCAAGTGATGCGTTGTAAAATAACACACAAATTAAACCCTCTTGTTGACAATTGTAGTATAGATGCAAGTAGGGATCGTTCCAAACCGGAGATTAGGAGGGATTGCTAATCTATATAAAACTAACTTAAAAACACTAAATAAGACTCAAAAACACAAAACTAGGTAAAAGACACTTAACTAGACTCAAATAACTCAAAACACACTAGAATGACTCAAAACAACTTAAAACAAGCAGTTAGACTCAAACTAGATACTAGGGGCTGATTTGGACAGATTTTGAATTAAAAGACTCAAAACAATGAAATCTAACTAAATTGGATAGATTGGAACCAAAAGACACTCAATGTAGAGGGGGGTTTGGTTTGCACGAAAATTAAAACACAAAGTAAATAACTTGCAGATTCTAAACAAAGACATAAAACTAAGGTGAATGGATGGGTGATGGACTAGCTAGAGGATTTTTCTCCACACATGACACAATTTCATACAAATCAATTTTCAATTGTTTTTTCGATAAACTATGAAACTCAACACCCCAGGTTAACTGTGACAGCACTTTTTTAACCTTCAAGTTTTCCTAAAGTTATTGAATTGGACAGGAAAACGCATACAACAATTCAAAACATTCTTTAAAAGTCCCCTACGTGAACAGCACAATAGAGATACAATCAAAGATCATTAAGCTTTGTGAAAACTATAAGCATTGACGAGGCATTCGTAACTATGAACAGCATGATACTCTTGCCAAGAATTCACGTAACACGATTGTGACTAGCAACCTCCACTACTTGTGAATATAAGTTCATAATGATTAGGTGAAACTCCCTTATATTCTAGCATCAAATTCATGCATGCAAACTAAGTATGCATCCTTAATCGACATACAAGAATAAGTTATAAATCAAGCAGTTAAGCAAATTGAATTCACAACTCATGAAATCACAACTGAAGGTAATCAATTCATATTACAAATATGTTCATGGCTTTGAATCAACCTCTAGCCAGAACGAATTTAGTTCCACATATTTGCAATTAAACAACTATAATTGAATTTAAACATGATAAACAAAATTAGAAGACACCTAGAACACTCCAGCAATCCAACGTCTTGAATGGTTAGCATAGCTCCAAGTCCTCCTCCTTTCTTGCAAACATGCGGCACCAAGGTGGGTGTGGTGTTTGGATGGTCTAGGGGATGTGGCAGAGATTGGATAGGTTGAGAGAGTATGGAAGGGTGGTAGGGGATGGAAATGGATGGAGGAAGAAGGAAACTTGCGGCAAAAATTGTGTTGTAGATGTAGTGGGTGGATGTTGTAGGAGAAGTAGGTGGATGTTGTAGGTGAAGTGGGTGGATGTTGTAGGTGAAGTGTGTCCATATTTTAGCATATGTTTGAAGCCCTTTCATGCACCAAAACGTCCATCCTTATGCATGCAATCCATTCCACCCCAAAGTAGCTCCAAATTGCACCAAAATGCACTTCTTTGCTAACTTTGTTATTAGAACCTACAAACACACGAAAATAGCTTAAAACATTCTAATAAGATGAAACTAATTAAGTAAATGCAAGGAAACAAACTAATAAAATCACATAAATATGTTCCTAACAAAGAAACAAAAAGAAACAAAACACAATCTAAACCTTCCAACAGTACCTTAGGGATTTCCAATGCAAATGTTAAAAATCATTACTTGCACAGATTTTGGCCATCAATATCCTTAAGCATACACTTAACCACAATCACCAATTACTAGTTCTCTTTTAATCGATTAAAACAACATTTTGAATGTAGTAACATGCCTTAGAGAATTCCCTCAATTACTTACTAGATATGCACTCATTTTTCACTCAGATTTTCAAACTAAAACTCACATATGTTTTAACAAAGAAAGCACTTTTCTGGAGTTATAAGTGAATATATGAATATGATCTCATGAACGGAATGCTACTACTTAGATGGGAGAACCAGGGACACCATATGCTCATACCAATTCCAAACTCCACATATTGAACACACAACAACCAAGATAGAAGTCAAAGGGTTGTAACGGGGCTAAGGGTATTGGCTAACAAAGAAAGGATATGGAAAAACAAAGGTTCTTAAAGCAATAATAAGCAAAGTAATGAGATTGACACTTAGAATTCACTTTCGAATGCAAACTCAACTTTGAACACAAGGGGAGATTCATGCAACACTTAGGGTCAAATTCAAACTTTTGGACCCATTTCTTCAACAATCAACATTTTTGAACTCATTTTCACTTCTTTTCAAACTCTTTTTCTTTCTTTCTTTCTTTTGACACGTTTTTCTCTTCTTCATTTTTTTTTTGAAACACAAAACGTACAATTGAGCTCAAAATCACCAATCCCTCCCCCACACTTGTTTTTGTGCATAATGTAGATCAAAAGGAATTTATTTTAAGTCATGCTTCACTATCCTTTAAGAACAAGGGTATGAACAGTCCTACACTAGGCTAGGTAAGGTTAATGTGGTTAACAAAGAACATAGGGTAAACAAGGCTCAAAAGGGATAAACCTACAAAACATAAGAAACATGGAAGGTAAGGCTTTTTGGATGTGGTGGTTCACTAAACAACTTCATCTTGATATGGTTATGTAATTCAATGTCATGCTTTGAATGAAATGGATATGAGTTCTAGTATTTGGAACTAAGATGATAAAACGCCTTCTAAGTAGCAACCAAGCAAAGAATAATGAGATCATGCAACGACTTTAGAAAACAAAAACATCAAGATTAATAACTCTCCAAAGAAGGTATAAGCTCAAGTCTCACAGGGATGTAGCATTAGTTTGAGTTCCTTCCTTCAAGCATGTTACAAAAACTAATTTTATCCTTTTGTGATCAAATTTAAATTCATAAACAACAACTACAACTAAGCATAAACCAAGAGCATATCAAACTTCCAACCATGTTTATAACTTTCTTTAACAGTCATGCAATTAAAAACCAAATCCTCATCATTGTGTTGGAAGGTACCTAAGACACAAACACACAAAAACAACTCTAAAATAATTCTTTTTGGGTTTTTCAAAACATTTTTTCAAATTTTTATGTCATTTTCGTATGATTTCATCAAAACATACTAAAACACTCCAAAACAGCTTAAAAACATTTAGACATTGTTAGTAACTACTTAGCTTCCTGAGGTAGATGATCATTGGTCTCAGTAGTGAACTTTGCCGTGCCTGTTGGCTTTCCACAGCTTTGATCTTGAACTGGATGGCAGTTTCGAGAAAGAAAAAAGAGAATTCCTTGGTGGTGATGGTCTGTCTCTTTGTTCAATCTTTCCAAGTGCCGACCGATTGCTTTCTTTCTCCTTTGTTCTGCAGGCAACATCAAGGGTAAAGGAAAAGCATGCCATAAGATACCTTTGCCTTCGATTATGATGATATGAGGTACTTTTGCTTTTGAAGAAGTATCTTTCCACAGGTTGATTCTTGAACTAGGTTGGAGAACTTTTTACTTGTAAGCGATCCTCAGCTTAGTTGAGGATGAATCAGCACGTTGTCTTCACATGCTTCAAGTAATCAGGTCTCCATGCAGGTGTGGCATCTTCTCGAGTTCTTGGATCATCTCAGATTCCTCCTGCTCTTGGATGCGACTCAGACTCCTCATGTATCTTCTATGAGATACTTTTTCTTTTGAAGAAGTATCTCTCCACAGGCTTATTTTTGAACTGGGCTGGAGGGGCTCGAAGATGAGTACTCGAGAGCAAGACTAGGTAAGCAATCAGGATCTCCCTTTCTCCTTGTTCTTCAGATGAAGGTGAGGATAAAGCATGATATGAGATACTTTTTCTTTTAACCTTCATGATATGAAATACTTTTGTTCTTGATGACTTGCTTGCAGAGGTACTCCAGGGGATGAGGAACACTGAGTGACTCGAGAGGCTTCGTTAGGAAATCATTCTCAAAGATGAAGAGAGGTTGAGTAAGTTTGCCTTTGCTATGGAGGGCGAAGGTAGACACTTATAGGAATTTCTTCACAACCGGAACTATTCTCTTACTCTTGTCGGCAGCCGGTGGATGAATGAACAGTAAAAATTACGCACTTTCTGACAAAGCTGCCCGTAATTTCCGCAAAGCTAAAGGTGCATGTGACGAGTGATGACAAATCTGGAAAACTTTATCGGCTCGTGATTTCTGAGCAGACTCGACTTTTGAGAAAGGCGCGCCTCTTCGATTTGTGAGCAGGCACCTCTTTGATTTCTTCTTTTTATAGAGGCGCGAATTTTGTTTCACAGCACACTTGAATTTCCTCCCGTAAAAACTCCCTTCTTGCACTTCTTTAATCTTGATCAGTTCAATCTCTTCTTGTTCAACATCTTCGAAAAATGTCTTGCCCCTTTGACCGTCGCCTTAACTTGAATGTCGAGGAAGATGATGACTTGTCTTCTCCAAACAACATTTGGCATCCGTCCTTCTTATCCCCCAATGGTCCTCTTACAATTGGGGACTCTATGATGAAGAACGATACAACTGCTACGGTGGTTTCTAGAAACCTTCTCACTCCAAGAGACAATAGGTTACTTTCCAAGTGGTCCGATGAGCTCGCTGTTCAGGACTCTCTAGCGCTTAGCGTCCAGTGTGCAGGCTCAGTCTCAAACATAGGCCAACGCCTTCTTACACGATCTCGTCATGTTGAGTCTTTGATGGCTGAGGTGGCTAGTCTTCGGCAAGAGGTCAGAGGACTCAGGCACGAGAATAAGGAGTTGCACATGCTCGCAACTAGTTACTCAACAAGTATGAAGAGGAAGCTTGACCAACTGCAGGAGTATGAAGTGCGGATTCAGAGTGATCATCAAAGGTTTATGGCGTTACTGCAGAGGCATCTTCTGCCTTCGTCATCTGGAGTTGCACCAAGTGTTGAGGCTCCGGAGGATCAAACTCTGGCGCTTCATCTTTCTGGAGCTCCGTCGACTGCTGAGGCACCACCTGACCAATGAACGCTATTAGTTTACACATTATTGTAAAATATTTTTGCTTCTATTTTTTTTATTTGATTTTGTTTTTTGTTTTTTGTTTTTTTTTTGTTTTTTGTTTTTTTGTTTTTTTAATTTTTTTTAAATCAATGTAAAATATGTAAATCAATGTAAAAAGACTTTGTTTACCTTCCCCCGCACTTAAATTAAACATTGCCCTCAATGTTTTAAACATAGGTTCACACTTAAGCAAACAAACAATTAATGAACTAAGCAAGGCAAGATAAATGCAGTAAAGAGAAGGGTTTAGGAGTGCAAATCTGATTTATTGAGCAATTCCAAAGTCCCCCTTCGTTGAATGCTTAGGTTGCCTCCCAAGAAGTGCTTGTTTTAACGTCTTGCAGCCGGACGAGACTTTCCATTAAACTCCCCTAGGTTCCACGGCATGGAATTTATCTTCGAATGGGAGGTGATACTTGAAAGGATCCGGCAATGGTTTAAATTCAAGAGTGGGTGCCTGAATCATTAAAATCAGCATGTTAGTAGAAAACAGAATTAAAATTGGAGAAGATGGCTTACTTGTTTTCTCCGACAAGAACTCAAGGACGAACACCACATCTTCAAAAGTTTCAGGGACTTTGAACTTCGCCAGATTTACTATGATTGTTGTGGCTTGTCCTTTGTCATCAAACTCAACTTCTTTGGCATTGGTTGTTTCAACTACATCCTCTTTGATGTATTCAACATATTCTCTAGCCACTTCCTTTTCTTAAATCATTCTTCTTGGTGTACAAGGTTTTGTGAACAATTCAGCAAAATCTGGAACTTGATTTGTTGCACCAAGAATTGGGGTATCATTTTGCACCTTGGAAAGAGTTTCCACAATGTCTTTTTCACTCTCTTCGTCATTGGGAATAAAAAACCTGCGAGGAAAAAGGACATTTGGTGGAATGGGGTCAGAAATAATTGAATTGGGAACCACCTCACTTAAGTTGAACGGCATAAGGACTTGAGTGGCTTGCGGCAAGAGTTGTTCTAAGCTGCCCATATCGTCCTCATCCTCTTCTTCTTGTAGCAACAAGTTATCCACGTTTGGGCTATGTTTGGATGGTTCTAGGATAGCTTCATCCTCCTGATAGGAGCATATTTATGCGACTTAGCTTGCTTGTTTTCTTGCATTTTGGTTATTATTTAGTATTTATTATAGTGTTTAAAGTTAAATTCGTGTGTTTGTAGGTTTTATGGGCTAAGGGTGCATTATGAGCCAATTTGGAGTAGTTTGAAGTGTTTTTGGGCCCAAGATGGAGTGCTTATGATCCAAGCTAGATGGATGGACGAATTTGAAAGAAAAGAAGCCCAAAAATCTGATTCAAAGAAGCCCAAAAATCTATTGCAATGGGCCTAAAAATGTGATGTAATGCTTAGCTCACCATGACATTTGAGTGGATGATGCAATGATTAGCTCACCATGACATTTGAGTGGGTGATGTAATGCTTAACTCACCATGACATGTGAAGTGGATGACTCAAAACCTACCACCACCAACAATTCCCACTCTATGCCGTGAGTTCCATGTGTTCCCACCAGAATTTTGTGCTTAAACAAGTCCATCTCCATCCCTATAAATACCCATGGTAGCAACCTCATTTATCGTTTGTTGAAGTCATAACTGGGAATCAAATTATATGCATATGTTCATGTGTGGATAAGGAACCCTCTAACTAGTTTCTCATCATTCTATTTCCTCACAATCTATTTTGCTTTAAGTTTATTTTCAAAATTTAAGTTTAATTATTCAAATTCACCAAACCCAAATCCCCCTTTTACTTTCTTGTTTTAAAGTCTTTTGTTTACATTTTCAACTTTGTTTTTATGTTTTTGAATTAGTTTAGAGGTTTTAGCAAGCCCTCCTAATCCCCGGTTTAGAACGATCCCTACTTATACATATACTACAATTGTCAAAAAAAGGGTTTAATTTGTGTGTCAAGAAATTCTCACATCACCTCCATATCACTTCCTAAAGTGATGTCTTCATTGATTTCAACTTCTCCGTTTGAATTTGCAATGTTTGAGTTGGAGAGTTCACATTGCTCTTGAATCTGCGCCATGAATTGCACAATATGTCCAACTTGCTTCTCTAATTCGTCCACTCTTTTGACTCGGTCTTGTATCTCATTCTTTTGATTTTCTACTCCCTCTGTCAAAGAGGTGATTAATTGAATAATATTATTATTATCCACCGACGAACCTGAAATTGGTTGGGAAGATTGTGGTGGAGGCTGTGGTGGTGCATATGGCCATTGATAGAACTCCTTCGATGGCTGCAATTGTTCTTTTTGTGATCTCTGCCTCAAAGAGATTAGTCCTTCAAGAATTTCATTATAACTCATGGGCATACTTGAATTCGATTGGAATTGTTGTGGGGGAGGTTGTAGTGGCTGCATAGATCTTGAATAGAACTCCTCTTCTTGCTGCCAATATCCACCTTGTTGAAATTGTTAAGGTTCATCCCACATATAATCTGAATAATCTCTCCAATCCGAATTGTAAGCGTTGGAAAATATGTTGTTACTTGGTTGATCATAGACTTGATAACCCCACGCATCTCCATTTGCAGCAAATTGAGGACATTGATGAGTTTGATATCCTTGCTCATAGGGCACATCAAATGTAGGGACACTTGGCATTGTGGTCCTTTCGGCATTATGAGTCAATTGAGAAGTGAGATGCTCCAATTGAACTTGAATGGTCGCAAGTGCCATGTCTTGCTCCATTTGTACCTAAAATCAAAGAGAGAAAACTAAATCAAATATCAAAAGTAAAAGACACAAACACAAACATAAACATAAACACAAACAGAAACAAAAGGATTAGCAAATTTGCTAATCCCCGGCAACGGCGCCAAAAATTTGATGCGTTCTAAAACAACACACAAATTAAACCCTCTTGTTGACAATTGTAGTATAGATGCAAGTAGGGATCGTTCTAAACCGGGGATTAGAAAGGATTGCTTATCTATATAAAACTAACTTAAAAACACTAAATAAGACTCAAAAACACAAAACTAGGCAAAAGATGAAGGATTATTTTGAGAATACATGTTCATTTAAGCAATATCATTAGCATGCAATTAACAAATTAAAGGCGGAATCATGCTTGCATATACTTAAAAACAAAACATTACCCATGAATGTTCAAAGCCTAGTAGATTGGTGAACCTTTAAACAACTCAAAACAAGGTGAGTTGAGATTTGTACCTTTGTAGATTCCTCTTTGCTTAAGCAAAGGCTAATCACCCAAAGAGAGGGCCTTCATTCCTTGCATCTTAAATCTATGGATTTGGTTGGATGAAAAGGTTTCTCTAAGTTCCCAAAATTGGGAACCTCTAAGTCTCCACACCAAGGTATGATTTAAGAAGAGAAGAGTGACCTTGGAGAAGTAGGATTGTGATCGGATCATATTTATATATATTTTTATATCAAATTCACTCGTCTTTTCTTAGTTAGTTCGTTATATTTTGAGCTATTTACGTTGTTTTTGTGTTTTATATGAATTTATCTAGTTAAGAAAATAAAAATAGAATTAGTGAAGTGTTATGTAATAAATTCGTTTTAACTATTGAATAGATCTTATTATTTGGAAAATATATATATATATATATATATTTATATTTATATATATATAGATTTATATATTTATATATTTATATAAATATATGTGTGTGTGTGATAACAGGTGAGGGCAGCAATTATACAAAGAAAAAAGACTCAAGTGCATTCGGTGTAAAGAATAATAAAATAAATAAAAGAATGTGCCCTCGGTGCATTGGGCGGTGACTAAAGGAAAAAAAAAGGCAGAAAGAAAGACAGCAATGATAGCTGCCAGCTGAGGGCTCTCGGGGAAAAAAAGGGGCATCCGAGGCAGCTTAAGAAAAGAATTAAAGAGGCTGGGGAAGGAAGAGTTGAAGAGGAGAGCGCAGCGTGAGCTGCCAAGCCTCGGGCTTTCAAGGAGGCGCCAGTGGACAAGCTGCCTTTGGCAGCCAATAATAAAACAGAAGAAGGCGCCTCGGTGAGCACGAGTCCAAGAAACGGAGGACAGTTAGCAAGCTGCCATTTGGCAGCGCAAGGCAGCAGCAGCGAGGCAGTTTGGGTGGGCTGCCCTTCGGTTTTGCAGGAAAGCTGCTAGGTGAAGCCAACGCTGCACAGAGGGCAGCAAGTCAGAGAGCGGGGAAAGAAGAAAACTGGCAGCGCCTATTTTGGGACGTGGCAGCAAAGATGCACAGAAGCTGAGCACAGAGAAAAAAAAACACACGGAGCACCGAGAGCACACTCCTCATTTGGTTATATTTTTCTAAATTCATGTTTAATTTAATTTGCTTTTAAATTATGATAAATAATGTATAATTAATTTGTTTTGGCTAGAGGTTAATTTGAAACCATGATTATATTTGTAATTTGAATTGGTAATTTCAGTTGTGATTTCTGAGTTGTGATTTAATTTACTTAACTGCTTGATTGATAACTTATTTGTGTATGTTGATTAAGAATGCATACTTAATTTACATGCATGAATTTGATGCTAGAATATAAGTGAATTTCACCTAATCGTTATGAACTTATATTCATGAGTAGTGAAGGTTGTTATCCACAATCGCGTTAAGTAAATTCTTGGCAAACGTATCATGCTGTTCATAGTTACGAATGCTTTGTCAACACTTATGATTTTCATAGAACTTAATGATCTTTAATCATATCTCTATTGTGCTTTTCACGTAGAGAACTTTTGGGGAATAATTTGAGTTGTTGTATGCTGTTCATCCAATTCAATGAATCTAGGAAAATCTGAAGGTTAATTTAAGCGTACCTAATTAATTTGGAGTGTTGAAATTTACAATTTATTGAAAGAACAACTGAAAATCAATTTAGGTTACATTTGTGTCATGTGTGGAGAAAAACCCTCTAGCCAATCCGTCGCCCATCCGTTCACCTTTATTTTATGTTTTTGTTAATTTTGTAATTTATTTAAGTTTAATTTACGTTTCATCAAAATCAAACCCCCCATTATTATATTATATTATTTAGTTAATTTTTATTAGTTTTTATCTTTTAATTTAATTTCCGTCTAATTAATTTCCTAGTTTTTATTTTAAATTGTTTTCATTATTTTGAGTCATTTTTAGTGTGTTTCGAGTTTTTAGCTTAGTTTGTATTTTCTAGAGTCTTGAGTTGTTTTGAGTCTTTTGATTTGTTTTAGTTTATTTGTTAGCTTTATTTTGTTTTTATTTTAGTTTAGTGTTTTAAACTTTGTTTTTACGTTTTTAATTTATTTTAGAGGTTTTAGCAAGCCCTCCTAATCCCCGGCCTAGAACGATACCCTACTTACAGCTTTACTACAACTGTCAAAAAGAGGGTTAAATTTGTGCGGTTTAAAATCCCGTCAAATTTTTGGCGCCGTTGCCGGGGATTAGCAAATTTGCTAATCCCTTTATTTTTGTTTGTGTTTTTATTTGTATTTGTGTTTATGTTTATATTTGTGTTTGTGTTTATATTTGTGTTTGTGTGTTTTATTTTTGATATTTGATTTATTTTTCTTCCTTTAATTTTAGGTACTAATGGAGCAAGATATGGCAACCATTCAAGCTCAATTGGCGCAGCTCACTGCTCAATTGACTCATAATGCCGAACGGACCACAATGCCAAATGTCTCTACATTTGATGTGCCCTATGGGCAAGGATATCAAGCTCATCAGTATCCTCAATTTTCTGCATATGACGATAATTGGGGATATCAAAGCCACAGCCAATCAAGGGGCAACATGTTTTCCAACGCTTGCAATTCGGATTGGAGAGGTTATTCAGATCAGATGTGGGATGAACCTCAGCAATTTCAACAAAGTGGATATTGGCAGCAAAACGAGTTCTATTCCAGACCTATGCAGCCACCACAGCATCCCCCACAACAATTCCAATCGAATTCAAGCATGCCCGTAAATTAAAATGAAATTCTTGAAGGACTAATTTCTTTGACGCAGGGCTCGCAAAAAGAAGAACAATTGCCGTCATCGGAAGAGTTCTATCAGTGGCCATATGAGCCACCACAGCCACCACAACAATCTGCCCAATTCAATTCAGGTACATCTGTGAATAATGATAATATTATTCAATTACTCATCTCTTTGAACCAGGAAGTAGAAAATCAAACCAAGGAGATGGGAGAATTGAATAATCAAATGGGGCAGATTGTGGAAGTTCTTCCTGAGATCCAAAGTGATATCCCGATTCTTGGTGCAATAAATCAAGTTCCAGATTTTGCTGAAACGTTCAAAGAACCTTGCACACCAAGAAGAAGGATTCAAGAGAATGAAGTGGCTGGAGACTTTCAAGAATACATCAATGAGGCTGTGCAGGAAACAAAGGCCCAAGAAATTGAATTTGATGACACGGGACAGGCCACAACCATCATAGTAAACCTGGCCCAGTTCAAAGTCCCGGAGATATCCAAAAACGTAGTTTTTGTAATTGAGTTTGTGTCGGAGAAAGACAGTAAGCCATCTTCTCCAATTTTAATTTTTATTTTATTTTATACTAACATTTTTCTCATTTTAATGATTCAGGCGCCCACTCTTGAATTAAGACCACTGCCGAATCATTTCAAGTATCACCTCCCATTGAAAGATAAATTCCATGCTTTGGAGATGAGGGGAGGTTAATGGAAAGATTCGTCCGGCTAAAGACGTTAAATCAAGCGCTTCTTGGGAGGCAACCCAAGCAATCAGATTTGCTTTCTTACACCCTTCTTTTCACTACTTTCATTTTGTTTTGCTTAGTTAATTTTGTTATTTGGTTGATTTTTGTTTAGTTTGTGTTTAAATAAATTAAGGGCAATGTTTATTTTTAGTGCGGATAAACAAGTCTTTTTGCATTAATTTACATATTTTATATTGCTTAAAATAAACTTTAAAAAAAATATTATTAAAATTAAAATTTACATTAATTTACATATTTTGATTTACATTTATTTTATTTTGCTTAAAATAGACTTAAAAAAAAAAAAAATTTACAATAATTCGAAAAACTGATAGCAGTCATTGGTCATTGGTTAGGTGGCGCCTCAGAGGTTGACGGAGATCCGGGAAGACGAAGAGCCAGAGTTGGAATCTCCGGAGCCGGAACGCTTGGTGCAGCTCCAGAGGACGAAGGCAACATAAACCTCGGGAGTAGCGCCATGAACCTTTCATGATCGCTCTGAATCCGACCGTCCGACTCCTGCAGCTGGTCCAGCTTCCTCTTCATGTTGGTCGAGTAACTAGTTGCAAGCATATGCAACTCCTTGTTCTCGTGCCTGAGTCCTCTGACCTCCTGCCGAAGACTGGCCACCTCCGCCATCAGCGACTCCACCTGACGAGATCTTGCAAGCAGGCGCTGGCCCATATTCGAAACTGAGCCTGCACTTTGGACGCTGAGGGCCAGAGATTCCTGAACGGCCAGCTCGTCCGACCGCCTAGATAGCATCCTATTGTCCCTTGGAGTGAGCAGATTTCTGGCAATCACCGTAGCGGTGATTTCATTCCTCATCATTGTGTCCCCGACTGTAAGTGGACCATTGGGGGATATGAAGGATGGATTCCAAATATTGTTCGGAGAAGACGAGTCATCGTCTTCCCCGACATTCAAGTTTAGGCGACGGTCGGAAGGGCAAGACATTTTTAGAGGGGGTTGAGGAAGAAAAGAGTTCGGAAAGATTAAGATTGCTGAAGTGGAAGAAGAGAGCGGAAAGATTAAGAGTGCAGAAGTGCAAAAAGAGTTCGGAAGGATTATGAGTGTTTACAGAAGGGAGTATTTTCAGAAGGAAGTGTTTGAGGGAGTTCAAGTGTGAGGTGGAGCAGAATTAGCGCCTCTATAAAAAGAAGCAAATCAAAGAGGCGCCCGCTCCTCAGAGGTGAAGACGCGTCCTCACGCAAATCGGAAAAGCTGGACGCTCCTTTCTCAAAAGCTGGGCTTGACTCAGCAATCACGTGGCTTCAGCTTTTCCAGTTTTGTCGTCGCTCTCACATGCGGCTTGGAGCTTTGCGAAAACCACGAGCCGCACCCGGTTTTGAACCCCGGTTTTCAAAAGATCATCATTCCAATTTGTCGTCACTCGTCGCATGCGCAGTCAGCTTCGCGGAAATTACGGAAGCTTTGTCAGAAAGCGCGTAACGGGCACTGTTCATCCATCCACCGGCTGCCGACAAATAGTGAGGGAACAGTTCCGGTTGTGAAGGAAAATTTCTATAAAGTTGACCTTCGCCTTCAACAGCAAAGGCACACCTTCACATCCTCTCCACCTCTCAACCTCTCTTCATCTCCGATAATGTCTTCTCAAAGAAAGCTTTCGAGTTATTCAGTGTTCTTCATCCCTTGGATCACCCCAGAAAACAAACCTTCCAGAGCAAAAGTATTTCATATCAAAAAGGTTAAAAGCAAAAGTATCTCATATTATGCTTTCTCCTCTCCTTCATCTGAGGAACGTGGAGAAAGTGAGATCCTGATTGCTTACCTAGTCTTGCTCTCGAGTACTCATCTCAGACCCCTCCCAACACACTTCAAAAATAAACCTGTGTTGAGGTACTTCTTAAAAAACAAAAGTACCTCACAGACGAAGCATGAGGAGTCTGAGGTGCACCCAAGAGCAGATGAGTCTGGGTTGATCCAAGAGTTCAAGAAGATGCCACACCTGCGTGGAGACCGGACTACTTGAAGCATGTGGAGACAACGTGCTCATTCATCCTCTACTAGGCTGAGGAGCACTTGCAAGAAGGAGGCCCATCCTGTTCAAAATGAAAGCTGTGGAAAATCAACAAGGACGACCAATGATCGCCTATTAGTTCTTTTCGTTGTCGTTTATTTTCATTTTCAATTTTTCGTTTGAATTTTCTATATTTTCTTGCGTGCTTAACTGATTTATTTCTTTTCTTTGCAGGAACGTTTGGTTATTTTCTCCCTTGAAGTTGATTGCAAAATTTACGCTTGGGGGTCATCGCTTGGTTTTCTGCAAATTAGAGAAGTTTTCAGTCCCTTTGCTTTATTTTGTTTCGTATTATTTATTTATTTTATTTTTATTTGCATTTTAATGTTTTATGACATTGGGGACAATGTCTAGTTTAAGTGTGGGGGTATCAAGTATAAAAAAATGACCAAATTGAAAATTTTTGTACCTTCGACTTTGAACTGGTTTCAATTGTTTCCATGTTATTGCTTTTTGTTTTCTTAATTAGTTTTGTGTTTTACTTAATTTTATTCAGAGTTTTGTGTTTTATTTAATTTTTTTTCGAAAAATTTTAAAAAAAAAATCCAAAAATATTGTTCTGTTTTCCTTATTGTTTTAAATTAGATTTTTATTTTTGTTAGTTTCCCGACCCAATGATATAATTGGATTAAATTTGAACCATGATTATCAAGAACTTAGTTAACATGTGTTGTATGAAATCCCTTATTCTCTTGTTAGTTTGTACATGTTTAATCATCTTTGAAAAACCAAATGCACATAGCCTTGTTGATGTGAAACTAAAGCATGACTTAAAGCTTCATATGTGAATTTAGTGACCGTATACATCCTATGTGAGTTTTTGAGCCTATTGAAAGTGTGTGCATTTTTCATACACTCCTATTCTTTTATGTGTGATGAACTTATGTGAGATGCATCTCTAGAACTTGCGTAACGATCTTTCGAAATATTTGTCATTGATTGCATGAACTTGAAAATGATAGAGGCATTAGGTTTACCACCATGGCCCAAATAACCATATTTCCCTAAAAAAAAAAAAAAAAAAAAATTATCATTAGATTGCCTATTTGAGCCGTATTTGTGAGCCTTTTATTTCTTATCATCAGATATGTCTACCCTTATACCTCAAACATGTTTCCTTACCCTTTCCAAGCGAGCAATTTGAGATTGTCTTATGAGAAATGTTTGTGAAGTACTTGGAAGGTTTGGCAAAAGAATAAGTGTGGGGGTATTTCATGTTTGTATTGATTATTAAAAAAAAAAAAAAAAATGAGAAAAGAGAAGAAAAGAAAAAGAAAGAGAGATGGTATTCGAAGAAAATAAAAAAGTTTCTAAAGTTTCAGTTTAAAGGTGTGATGGGAGGTGTTAGAAGAATCGTTGGAGAACTTGAGTTCTTATAAATCTCAACTAAACGAATTGCTTGCAATGTAGCTTGGAACTTGTGTTTTCCTATTCTTTCGTTTCAATAGCCCTATCCCTAAGCCTCATTACATCCAATAAAAGTCCTCTTGATTTAAGTTTTGCAATTATGATTGTGGAGAAGTGATTTTTATGCAAGCTTATGGTAGATCTTTTACATTTGTTTCTTTGAGCGAAACACATTAAAACTAAACACATGTGTGATTGAGTGCATATTCCGTGAGAAGGTTGCTAGTTTGCATTTGATGATTTTAAAAATAAAAACTTGAAATTGCATTAGCATGGCTATCTCACACACTACACTTCAAGGATGATTTAAAGATTACTGCTAATATTTGAATAAGGAAGATGAGCTTGAATTAGCTTGTTTGGTGCTAGCTATGGTTCTTGCTGATTGATGTTCTCGAATGAAATTCTTTGAGGGTCAAATAGGGGGAAGCTAATGTTTTTCATGTTATTACTTTTTCTGTTTTCGTTGTTTTGCTCGAGGACTAGCAAAAGCTAAGTGTGTGGGTATTTGATCGGATCATATTTATATATATTTTTATATCAAATTCACTCGTCTTTTCTTAGTTAGTTCGTTATATTTTGAGCTATTTACGTTGTTTTTGTGTTTTATATGAATTTATCTAGTTAAGAAAATAAAAATAGAATTAGTGAAGTGTTATGTAATAAATTCGTTTTAACTATTGAATAGATCTTATTATTTGGAAAATATATATATATATATATATATATATTTATATTTATATATATATAGATTTATATATTTATATATTTATATAAATATATGTGTGTGTGTGATAACAGGTGAGGGCAGCAATTATACAAAGAAAAAAGACTCAAGTGCATTCGGTGTAAAGAATAATAAAATAAATAAAAAAAATGTGCCCTCGGTGCATTGGGCGGTGACTAAAGGAAAAAAAAAGGCAGAAAGAAAGACAGCAATGATAGCTGCCAGCTGAGGGCTCTCGGGGAAAAAAAGGGGCATCCGAGGCAGCTTAAGAAAAGAATTAAAGAGGCTGGGGAAGGAAGAGTTGAAGAGGAGAGCGCAGCGTGAGCTGCCAAGCCTCGGGCTTTCAAGGAGGCGCCAGTGGACAAGCTGCCTTTGGCAGCCAATAATAAAACAGAAGAAGGCGCCTCGGTGAGCACGAGTCCAAGAAACGGAGGACAGTTAGCAAGCTGCCATTTGGCAGCGCAAGGCAGCAGCAGCGAGGCAGTTTGGGTGGGCTGCCCTTCGGTTTTGCAGGAAAGCTGCTAGGTGAAGCCAACGCTGCACAGAGGGCAGCAAGTCAGAGAGCGGGGAAAGAAGAAAACTGGCAGCGCCTATTTTGGGACGTGGCAGCAAAGATGCACAGAAGCTGAGCACAGAGAAAAAAAAACACACGGAGCACCGAGAGCACACTCCTCATTTGGTTATATTTTTCTAAATTCATGTTTAATTTAATTTGCTTTTAAATTATGATAAATAATGTATAATTAATTTGTTTTGGCTAGAGGTTAATTTGAAACCATGATTATATTTGTAATTTGAATTGGTAATTTCAGTTGTGATTTCTGAGTTGTGATTTAATTTACTTAACTGCTTGATTGATAACTTATTTGTGTATGTTGATTAAGAATGCATACTTAATTTACATGCATGAATTTGATGCTAGAATATAAGTGAATTTCACCTAATCGTTATGAACTTATATTCATGAGTAGTGAAGGTTGTTATCCACAATCGCGTTAAGTAAATTCTTGGCAAACGTATCATGCTGTTCATAGTTACGAATGCTTTGTCAACACTTATGATTTTCATAGAACTTAATGATCTTTAATCGTATCTCTATTGTGCTTTTCACGTAGAGAACTTTTGGGGAATAATTTGAGTTGTTGTATGCTGTTCATCCAATTCAATGAATCTAGGAAAATCTGAAGGTTAATTTAAGCGTACCTAATTAATTTGGAGTGTTGAAATTTACAATTTATTGAAAGAACAACTGAAAATCAATTTAGGTTACATTTGTGTCATGTGTGGAGAAAAACCCTCTAGCCAATCCGTCGCCCATCCGTTCACCTTTATTTTATGTTTTTGTTAATTTTGTAATTTATTTAAGTTTAATTTACGTTTCATCAAAATCAAACCCCCCATTATTATATTATATTATTTAGTTAATTTTTATTAGTTTTTATCTTTTAATTTAATTTCCGTCTAATTAATTTCCTAGTTTTTATTTTAAATTGTTTTCATTATTTTGAGTCATTTTTAGTGTGTTTCGAGTTTTTAGCTTAGTTTGTATTTTCTAGAGTCTTGAGTTGTTTTGAGTCTTTTGATTTGTTTTAGTTTATTTGTTAGCTTTATTTTGTTTTTATTTTAGTTTAGTGTTTTAAACTTTGTTTTTACGTTTTTAATTTATTTTAGAGGTTTTAGCAAGCCCTCCTAATCCCCGGCCTAGAACGATACCCTACTTACATCTTTACTACAACTGTCAAAAATAGGGTTAAATTTGTGCGGTTTAAAATCCCGTCAGATTGCTAGCTAATCCCTCCAAGGGGGGGCCGGCCTTTTAGAGAGAAAAATGGAGATTGTGTTTCACCAATTTCCCCCAAAAACAACCCTAAATGAATTTTGGCTATAAAGTCCAATTTATACCTTAATTCATTTGAGTGGCAAACTTGTAAATAAGTCCAAGTTTGCTACCCTTACATTGTGGCCGGCCTTAGGGATTAATTTGGGCAATTTGGTCTTTGTGAATCATTATTCATTAAGTTGTCATACAACTTAAGTTAATGGACTCGACGTTCGAAGCCCATTGGGCCTTAAGGTCCAAAACTATCCTGAGGTCTTTAACGAACTCATTCGTTTGATTAATTAACATATTAATTAATCCTTGCCATAAATAATTAAACCATTTAATTATTCTTACTCATCTCCGTTGAATCTTCAATCTTTACCTTACACGGTGTACGATCCATTAGGTTCCTTTTAGCGAGGCAGTGGGCGATTCAAACTCTTTTAAATCGATTCAAACTCTTTTAGCGAGCCAGTGATAGACTTGCGATTGAGAGCATTCCCTGCCCAATCTGCATCTGTATATCTTGAGATGTGAGTATGATTATTGTTGCACATAAGAATCCCTCTACCAATGGAACCCTTCAGATATCGAAGCACACTGTGAACAATCTTCATGTGGTCCATGTTTGGAGCATGCATGAACTGACTAACAAGGCTCACAGCATATGCTATATCAGGACGAGTAATAGTTAGGTAAATGAGTTTGCCAACCAATCGCTGATAATACTCTATATTAGGAATAAGATCACCATGAGATTGCAGCTTCAAGTTGCTATTGAAAGGTGTCCGAGCAGGTTTACAATCTGTCATGTTTGCCTTGTGAAGAAGATCAATGATATACTTGCGCTGATTTAGAAAACAACCTTTGTGAGAATGTGCCATCTCGATTCCGAGAAAATGCTTAAGAATGCCGAGATCTTTGATAGCAAACTTGTGACTGAGATATTGTTTAAGAGCACTAATCTCAGAAATATTATCACCTGTAACAATAAGATCATCAACATAAATAAGCACCACAAGTTTACCCGATGTGCCTGAACGCACAAATAGGGAGGAATCAGCATTGCTCCGAGAGAAACCAACTCCCTCTAGAACATGACTGAGCTTGGCATACCATGCTCGTGGACTTTGCTTGAGGCCATAAATGGATTTATGAAGTCTGCACACCATTTCTGGATTGTTTGATTTGGGATGGCCCAGAGGTATTTTCATGAAAACTTCTTCTTCTAGTTCACCATGTAGAAAGGCATTTTTAACATCCATTTGAAAAAGGGGCCATGCATTGTTAATAGCAACATATAACAACACTCTCACAGTGTTCATCTTTACCACAGGAGCAAATGTCTCATTATAATCCACTCCATAAGTTTGAGTAAATCCTCGAGCAACCAAACGAGCCTTGTTTCTTTCAATCGTGCCATTTGAATGAAAATTGGTCTTGTACACCCAACAACTTCCCACAGCCTTCTTTCCTTTAGGAAGTTTCACTATGGTTCAGGTGTTGTTTTCGTGAAGAGCTTGAAGCTCTTCTGCCATAGCGGTTCTCCATTCACTATGTAGATTAACTGCTTGAAAACTTTATGGTTCATAGGTCTCAGTAATTGTACTGAGGAATGCAGCAAATGAGGGTGACCCTTTGCTATAATTAATAGCAGAAGTCAAGAGGTACCTGGCATTGTAAGTTACATAATCATGTAACTTGGATGGGAGTTTCCTCTCACGAGAAGGATTTCGACGAACTGTGGGAGGTTGAGTTACTGGCAATTGGGCAGTCTCTTGGTTAGAAGGACTACTTGAGGGTTCTGATGAGATAAGTTCTTCAGGGGCCACTGGTGAAACATTCTGCAGGTTGTGAGAATAGACTTCATTCAATGTTTGGTCCCTTAAGACATCTGTTGTGTCTTCTTCACTTGGATATGGTATTGGAAAGAAGTCAAGCAAGTTCTCCCCGTCTCGAGAATAGTCCAGAGGTTGAGTGAAGTAAGGCATTGTTTCTTCAAATTTCACATCTCTTGAAACAACTATTTTTCTAGTTGTTGAGTTGTAGCATTTGTAACCCTTTGAGTGGAAGAGTAGCCTAAGAAAACACATTTGGCAGCCCTTGGATCTAACTTGTCATGTTTTTGTGCTTGAATGTGAACGAAGCATGTACATCCAAACACTCGTAAGTGTGATAAATCGATCTGTCTGCCTTTTAGGACCTCATAAGGTGATTTAAAATTCAAGATCTTACTAGGCAATTTATTGATAAGATATGCGGCAGTAAGAACACCTTGAGACCAAAAAAAATTTCGGCATATTTGAGTGAAACATAAGGGCTCTAATTTTTTCAAATAGATCTCTGTTCTTCCTTTTTGCTACCCCGTTTTGTTGAGGTGTTCCAACACAACTGGTTTGATGTAATATTCCATGTGTGCTTAGATAATGAGACATATATTCAGAGCCATTATCTGATCGTAAGACATGAATATTTGAAGCAAATTGTGTGTTTACAAGTCTATGAAAATCTTGAAAAACTTCCAACACTTCACTTTTAAATTTCAAAAGATATAACCAAGTTATCCTTGTGAAATCATCCACAAAAGTTACAAAGTATTTGTATCCGTCAAAGGACTCTAGAACTGGTCCCCAAACATTGGAATGCACGATTTCAAAAGGATTACTAGCCCTAGATAAGGAGGAAGTGAAAGGTAACCTAGTGAATTTAGAAAAATGACAAACATCACAAGAATTTGTAACCTTGCACAGGTTTGGAAATAAAAAGGACAGAACTTTATCAGAAGGATGTGCAAGTCGTCAGTGCCAAAGTTGTTGTTCTTGAATCAGACTTGAAGTGACTTGAAAAACCTTGGGAGATTGTAAATGCTTGGAAAAGTAGTAAAGGCCATTTAAAAAAAAACCTTCACTAATCATCTTCTTGGTGGTGATATCCTGAAAAACCACAGTTTTTGGGGAGAAGATAGCAAGACAGTTTAATGAGTTTGTGATTTTTCCAACAGATAAGAGCTGAAAAGGGAATGAGGGAACATAAAGGGCCTCAGACTCGACATTACTAGAAATCAAATGTATTTTTCCTCTCCTTACAACCAAGGCACCCTTGCCATTAGCAACTGACACTTGAGATGAACATGAAAGTTTTTAAAATCATACAGATTTGTAGACTTGTTGGTCATATGATCAGTAGCTCCTGAATCTATAATCCAATAATCATGCATATTACCTACTTTAAGAGCAGTTGAGAAAGATTGTAGGATACCTGGAATATCTTGTTGTGTCACACCTTATGTTTCAGCCAAAAAACCAGCAAACTACCCAAGTAGAGCAGCTTGTTTGTTGTCACCTTGACTAGTTGATCCTTCATTGTCTCCACGACCTTGTTTCTTGTAGAGGAAGACAGAAAATTCATTGATCAGCGTGGCCGGGTTAGAGGTGAACTTCTGTGCTCCCTCGGAATGAGTGGTGATGGTATGATTTGCCTGATTTGCCTGATTTGCCTTGTATGATGAGTTGTGTGCACCTTTAGAGAAACTCTTGTTGCTGTCCCTCGAAAACTTAGGCCTTAGTTCAGGGTGGAGAATCCATCAATGATCTCGTGTATGTCCACCAGTATCACAGTAGCTACATTTCATAGTAGATTTCTTTCCTTTGTATCCCTTCTCTTCACTAGCTTTGTGATTTGAGAAATATACCCTAGCTTCTGGTATATTTGCTTTTAATTCCAGACTCATGATTTTTTTGCGAGTTTCTTCCCTTTGAATCGTGGCACACAGACTTGAGAAAGAGGGAAGATCAGGATTCATGAGAACATGACTTCTGAGATCTTCGTATTCAAAACTTAAACTTGCTAGAAGCTGAAATATTTTATCTTCCTCAGCTCTCTTGATGACATTCAACTCGTTCCACATGGTGGTTAACTTCCCAAGATGATGCACAAATGAGTTCCCTTCATGTTGTAGACCAGCAATATCCTTTTTTAACTGGAACACTTGAGCTGCGTTATTCTGATTCCCATACATCTCTTTGAGATTTTTCCAAGGAACATAGGAGGATTCAGCATAGCTGAAAATTTCCGCAATCTTTCGATCCATAGAATTGAGTAGCCATGACATGACCAGCTGGTCCTTGCACAACCAATCATTGTAATCTGATGATGACACATCAGGTGCTGGAATAACGCCATTAACATAACCAAGTTTCGATCGTCCTCCTAAGGCAAAAGAGACTGCTCTCTCTCAGGGAAGATAATTGAACTCGTTTAGTACGACAGAACTGAGACGTTGATTTGGGTTGATATCAACATCTAGATGAAGTGAAGACGACGCAGCATGCGAGTTTACTTCTTTGCCATGCACGAAACTTTCTTCAGCCATGATAGAGAATTAAGAAGAACTCAAAGATAGCACTCAGAAGCAGGTCGATTAAGATCACTGCTCTGATACCATATTGAAGTTTGAATGTATATATTTTTTGTTATATGAAACAAGGTACAAAGATAGCTCATATATATGAGCGGTAAGGGGAGAAAAACAAGGAACAAAACTTCCTTGATTTATGCCTGACCAACAGCTAAAGTAAGGACAACAACAACTAACAACTAAAGCAAGAAACTGCAATCCCTTGAATTAGTGAGAATGACAACCATACTTAGTTGTTAGACCTGCAATGCACCATACATACCCATGCTACCTGCCGACTAGGGTTTAGAGTTAACTAGACTAAACCCTAAATAGATAACTAGACTAGATCTTCTTCTAATAGGTTTGTGTTATTTGTGGATGATTATACTAGAACGACTTGGCTATAGAGCAATGTTACTGCAATTGTCAAGAACTTTCGTCAGATGGTTCCAACTCAATTTTCGCTTCCTATTAAATTGTTTTGCTCCGATAATGGAGGTGATTATGTTAATGCTGAATTGTCTCAATTTTTCTAGGAGCGAGGCATCCTACACGGAACCACTTGTCCTCAAACACTTCACCAGAATAGGGTGGCAGAACGGAAAATTGATGTATTCTTAAGACAATGATGGCACTTCTCATTGAAGCCCTTGCTTTGCAATATTATTGGGCTGATGTAGCTACATATACTGCTTTCATGATTATCGAATGCCCTCCAAAGTGCTTTATTTGGCACTCCTCTGGCAGTGTTAACAGATTGTGTGCCTTTGCCCTCTTCCCTCAATCTCACCCCTCGTATTTTTAAGTGTTTCATGCATGTTCACCTTCACAAGGATCATGTGCTCCAAGATAGAGATAACACTTCCTATTGAAGTCGCTGCTCTATAATCTTATTGGACCGATGCAGTTACATATATCGTTTATGTGGTTACCAAATGCCCTTTGAAAGACTTTATTTTTGCGTTCCTTTAGCGGTGTTAGCAAATCATGTGTCTTTGCCCTCTTTCCTCAATCTCAACCCTCATATTTTTAGGCATGTCTCGTATGTTCATCTTCACACGAATTAGTGCTCCAAGCTTGACTCTTTTGTAGTGAAATGTGTTTGTTTAGGCTTTGCTCAGTAACAGAAAGGCTTCCGGTGCTATCATTCTTCATCCCAAAGACTTTACGTCACTATGAATGTTACATTCTCAGAATCAGAGATTCTCTTTTCTCTTAATGAATCCAATCGTGTCCTTCAGAGGGAGAGTAACTTATGAATGACCAATTTGGTATACGACAATAGGGTTAAAAGAAACAATTACCGAATAACAGCCAATTGTAGATTAGTAGTCTACCATCGAACAATTGTCTGATTACTAGGCAGCCACCAAATAGCAGCTGTCTAATCAGCATGCAGTTACCTGACATCAGTTGTTTGATAAGCACGCAGCAACTAAACAACAGATGTCTAATTAGCAGACAACTACCGAACGATAGCTGTCTGATCAGCAGACAACCTACCAAGCAATAACAAGCTACTTATCAATAACAGCCTATTGATAAAAAAAAAATAGCCATATGATTTCAGACATCAAGCTCCTTATATCAGCGGAACAACTAACTTCAAAGGTAACTGCCTCTTCTCACACACTTGTACCCAATCACGAGCCCATGGATACCCTCAAGGCAAGTATTTTGGAACATAGTACATTATCTAATTAGGATGTTGAGCGTGCTTATCAGTTGCCTCTAAGATAGAATCGCAGGAAACTGCCATTAAGATTCTCTCTAGGAGGGATGGTCAAGTATGCTACACTGTAAGCTATGTATCCACCCATAGACTTTTGCCAAGTTACCAATCCATGGTGAATCAAATGGATGGAATAAAAATCCCGACAAAAGTTGACGAAGTCTTGAATGATCAAAAGTGGAAAGAAGCCATGCACGTGGAGATGGAAGCACTACAGGAGAATGAGACTTGGAATATAGTATCACTACTAAAATGGCAGAAAACCATGGAAAGCAAGTGGGTGTTTATGTGATATCCTATCCCAAAATTAGTATTTTATTTTATCCTTGACGTCTTTTGGAGAGTTATATGAAATTAGTTTGCTAATTCTCCGGTTTCGAGAAAAGTGAAGTGAGGGGCACCTTAATCATTTCCAATTTTCTTGACCTTTTTGGTCAACTCTTGAGTTGTTTAGGTAGAGCTTAATTTTACTAGCGCGTAGGCACAAACAGATCTTAATTCTAAGTCAAAACGAAGAAGTTAGAGTCGTTTGAAGTTGGGGGCATTTTGGTAATTTGCCAAGATATTATAATTGGAGGGAAGCCTCCAGAAAATTTGGAAAGTTTCTGAAAAAAAAGAGAAGGGGGTCTAATTTTGACCCGTTTTGGGGGCAAATTGGACCCGTTAACCCACAAACTTGACCCGCTTATATCTCCATCGTCTGATCTCTGTTTTGAGTGATCTTGGTGTCCATGGAAAGCCCTTGATGAGCCCTACATCCTTGTAGTGTTAGCTTTCCCATTTTTTTTTTCTTTCCATTTTTCCAATTCGAAGCCACAAAACCCACGACTTTTTCGGCAATTTTGTCATTTTTTCAGTGATTCCGACAACCATTTCCTTCAAGTGAGGTATGAAACTTCATCTACTCTTCATAATCTTCAAGTTGGTATGCTTGGTTTGTGTTTTTGTAGTCATTTTAGTGATTGGCCTAGTTGTGAATAGTGTTTCCCTTGTTGAGTTCTAGCTACTACGTAAATTTGGAACAGTGTTTCCCTTACGGTTGTGTTTGCTTTAGATAAGTTTCATTCTTATTTACTTGGAACTAAAGTCATAATTTACTCTGACCATGCAGCTTTGAAGTACTTACTCACAAAGAAAGAAGCCAAGCTAAGGCTTATTCGCTAGATGCTTCTTCTTCAAGAGTTTGACATGGAAATTCGGGACAAAAGAGGATGTGAGAATGTAGTACCTGACCATTTGAGTCATTTGGTATATGAAGAAGACCATTTGCCTATTCCAGAGGCATTCCCAGATGAACAGCTGCTAACCATTAGGGTAATGAGCCATGGTATGCTGATATTCTGAATTATATTGTGTCTAAACAAGTTCCAAACACCATAAATAGGCACCAACGTGATAAACTTAAAAATAAGGCACGATTTTATGTGTGGGATGACCCTTATTTGTGGAAATATTGCCCTGATCAAATTATTCATAGGTGTGTGCATGATTCTAAATTTAATTCAATTTTAACTTTTTGTCACACTTATGCTTGTGGAGGTCACTTTGGTACTCAACGAACAACACTTAAAGTTCTAGAATGTGGATTTTATTGGCCTTCTATATTTAAGGATGCTAGAACTTTTTGCATGACTTGTTATCGTTGTCAAAGAACAGGTAATATAGGTTCAAGAGATCAAATGTCGTAAACTCCTGTATTTTATGTTGAGATTTTTTATGTTTGGGGCATTGACTTCATGGGTCATTTTCCTTCCTCACATGGTTTCAATTATATTTTGCTTGTTGTAGATTATGTTTCGAAATGGGTGGAAGCAAAAGCCACATGTACTAATAATTCCAAAGTGGTTGCAGATTTTATCAAAACTAACATATTTGCAAGGTTTGGAATACCGTGAGTAATTATAAGTGATGGGGGTTCTCACTTTTGTAATTGGACCATAGAGGCATTACTTAAAAAGTATAATGTCACACATAAGGTTTCAACACCTTATCATCCTCAAACAAGTGAGCAAGCTGAAGTTTCCACCCGGGAAATCGAGAAAATCTTGGAGAAGACAGTTGGACCAACTCGGAAGGATTCGAGCTTGCATTTGAATGATGCATTGTGGGCATATTGTACTGCTTACAATACACTAATTGGAATATCTCCTTTTTGGCTCATTTATGGGAAACCATGTCATCTTCCAGTTGAGTTGAAGCACCGTGCACATTGGCCAGTCAAGACTTTCAACATGAACATTGATGCTAGTGGCCTTCATAAGAAGTTACTGAAAGAAAATTTGTGAAAAGCAAGTTCATTTGAGCAACATCAACAACATGCAATTAACAATTAAAGGCGGAATCATGTTTATATGCACTCAAAAACAAAACTTAACCCATGAAATTCAAAGCCTAGTAGATAGGTGAACCAAGACTCAACTCAAGAACAAAATGAGTTGAGAAATCTTATACCTTTGTTGATTCCTCTTTGCATAAGCAAAGGCTAATTACCCAAGGAGAGAGCCTTCATTTCTTGCTTCTTAGCTCCATGGATTTCTTGGAGGAGGATGATAGAATGGATTCTCTAAGTTCCCAAGAAAGGGAACCTCTAAGTCTCCACACCAAGGAAAGCATTTAGAAGAGATGAGTGACCTCGGAGGAGGAAGGATTGCTAGTTAATCCCCTCCAAGGGGGCCGGCCTCCTATAGAGAAATGGAGAGACATGTTCTCTCCAATTTTCTCCAAAAGAAACCCTAATGAAGAAAAGGCTATAAAGTCATATTTATACCTACCTTCATTGGAGTGACAAACTTGAACCCACTCCATTCTCTATGTGGCCGGCCTCTTAGAGTCTTTGGGCTGTTTGGGCCCTCTTGAATCTTTATTCATTAAGTTGTCATACAACTTAAGTCAATGGGCTTGACGTTCGAAGCCCCAGCCTTGAGGCCCAAAACTAACCCGAGGTCTATAACGAACTTATTTGTTTGATTAATTAACATATTAATTAATCCTAGCCATAAATAATTAAACCATTTAATTATCCTTACTCATCTCCGTTGTTTCTTCAATCTCTACCTTACTCGGTGTACAATCCATTAGGTTCCTTTTAGCGAGGCAGTGGGCGATTAGAACTCTTTCAAATCGATTGTGAATTGAAAATTACTTTCAATTCTCCCTTTAGTGATTACTCACTATTAGAGCTTCCACAAACCATGAGTGACACCTAGCAGTATATCATGGCTACCCAAGCTAATCAGAAGAGGTGGAGAACCTATTCAGTTTAGGATAACAATGTAATACGGTATTTCTCTACTACAACACTCTTGACCACATTGTTTGGTTTGATAGTTTATTCATGTCTACTATCCAATGTGATTCATTTACTTATATGATTACCTTGAATGTGATTCGGAACGACTTTCCAAATCTTATTCATATTCTGGCCAGAGATTCTTAATCATATCATAGAGTATTCTCCCTCAAACAGTTTGAAGGTTAGAGATCCCTTGTTGCGCATTCACTTGCCTCCATGGCTAAGTGGCTTAACCCCAACTATGCCGTGGACACCCTCTGATGGAGTGACATTGACATAGTCAAAGGTCAAGGACCTAACCACAAGACAACTATGATGCCTCCTGTCAAATGACTACTTTGCATTATCCCAACCATGAGTTCTCATGTGACATGAGTATGAGAACTCCTCGTTGATCGTGTTCAGTGGACTCATTCTCTATTGAGCACCTACATGCTTGTCTTGGTGTCAGTCACACCAATGACTCGAGACCAATCGCTCTTCCTAAGAGAAGACATAGCACATACTGATCTTAACGGACTGTCAATGCCCAATTGGCAATCCTATGATCAGGAACGTTTAGGATATGTATACGAAAGAGAATGGTCTCATGAATCTAACTTCTTTAGATCACATTCTCCCAATTGCATATTCCTTGGACTTATTGTTCAAGCATATAACATTTATATGAGACAGCTTAAAACAATAATCTTTGCCCTTTATATTAAACCAGATTAGTTTAACATGTGAAATGTCCGTAAAGTATCATCATATGATTGGTTTTAGGGCATATTTCCAACAATCTCCCACTTGCACTAGAGCCAATCAGCTTGGTCACTGATAGGAGCATATTTATGCACCTTAGTTTAGCTTGTTCTTGTGCATTTATATTGATTTTCTTAGTTAAAGTAGTCTTTTAAGCTAGTTTTATGTATTTTCAGGTTTTAAGGGCAAAATATGCAAAAGGATGCATTTTGGAGCCTTTTGGAGCAAATTAGAGCTTGGAATGAAGATCATATGCTTGGAGCCATGAGGATGGACGAAATTGAAGACTTGAAGATGATGATTCCTACTTGAGCAAGGTTTCCTAGTTGAAGTAGGAAAGTCCCTAATGGAAGATGGAATCCTAGTTGAAATAGGATTCCTAGTTAAAATGGGTTTCCTAGTTGAATTAGGATTCCTAGTGGAAATAGGTTTCCTAGTTGAATTGGGATTCCTAGAAGATTGAAGTTTTCCTACTCAAATAAGGTTTCCTACTTGAAGTAGGAAAGTTAAACCCCAAATGACCTCAAGTTGCAGCAACAAAGAAGTTTTCCAAGTCCAAGAAGGAAAAGAATTCCAAGATGAAGAAGGATTAGTTTTCCTAATCCTAATGCATAAAGATTTCAGCTATAAAAGGGATTTCTTTTCCTATTTGGAGCTTAAAACCTGATTTCTAGAAGCCTTATCCCTTCCTACAAAGGTGCCACACCTTATCCCTTGTTTTTCTAGGAATCAGCCACAAAACAACCTT
Source organism: Crataegus laevigata (assembly GCA_963580275.1). Taxonomy (NCBI): domain Eukaryota; kingdom Viridiplantae; phylum Streptophyta; class Magnoliopsida; order Rosales; family Rosaceae; genus Crataegus; species Crataegus laevigata. The sequence continues at coordinate 21,210,635 of OY756952.1, forward strand.
TCTAGAAGGCCCTATCCCTTGTCCTACAAAAGTGACGCCCCAAACCTTTCTAGAACATCTAGAAACCTGATTATTCCTTTCCCCCTTGGTTTCTAAAAAGCCTTAGCCTTTTCCTTCAAGGATTGTGTGTTATTATCCTATACAAATTAGGCCTTTAAATCCTTTTCCTTTGCTACATAGGGGCTGCGAATTTCAGCCTATAAATACACCCCTTGGCTGCACCATTTATTTATTCATTCACTCCACAAAATCAGAAATTCGCCAAGCACCATTCTCCCTAGTTCTAAGTCCTTGCCGCAGCCACCACCATACCTAAACACCACTATGCCCTCTCCTAACCATTCATCCATACACATAAGGTCCTAAACCTGTCTCTAAACCCTTTGCCGCACCAAGGAGGAGGAGAAGGAGGCTTGGAAGTTCATGCAATTCAAGTTCACATCGCTGGAATTTCTAGGTGTTTCTTTTCCTTTGATTTCAATGTTTAAATTTAATTCTCTTTGTTTTGTGTGTATGAGGAACTAAACCCCCCCTTGGCTAGGGGGGGATTCGAAACACATGTTTATGCTTGCGATATGATTTGATTACCTCTAATTGCGTTTCATAAGTTGTGAATTCAATTTACTTATCCGTTCGTATAAAAACTGATTTGTGTATGTTAATTGAGGGTCGACACTTAGTTTGCATGCATGAATTTGATGCTAAAATATAAGGGAGTTTCACCTAATCGTTACAAACTTATATTTACAAGTAGTAAAGGTTGATGATCTCAATCGAGTTAAGTAAATTCTTGGCATAAGTTTCATGCAATCATAGTAACGAGTGCTTCGTCAATGCTTATGGTTTTCATAGAACTTAATGATTCTTGCTTGTATCTCTATTATGCAATCATGTAGGGGACTTGTGGGGAATGCTTTGGGTTGTCGTATGCAATCATCCAATTCAATAACTTTAGGAAAATCTGAGGGTTAATTTAAGCGGACCTAATTAACTTGGGGCGTTGAGAATTCATGGTTTATTGAAAAGCAATTGGAAATCGTTTCGTATGCAAGTATAACATGTGTGGAGATGAACCCCTTAGCTAGCCTTTCATCCATTGTTTTAAACCAAAATCGTTTTCAAATCTGTTTTGTTTTACAAAGTTTAAGTTTTGTTTTCAAATTCGTCAAAATCAAAACCCCCCTTTACTTTCTTGTTTAAAAGTCTTAGAATCTGTTTAGTTTGTGTTTTTAAAGTGTCTTGAGTCAAGTTATAACTATTTTCGTCCAAATTCTTCTTTAGTGTTCAAAACTGCCCAGAAAGTGGTTTTAAGGCAGTTTTGAGTGTTTTTGTGCTGTTTCGAGTCTTTTGGTTTGTTTTAGAGTTTTAAAGTATAGTTTTGCTTTGTTTGAGTCTAGTTAGTGTTTTAAACTTTGTTTTTACGTTTTTGAGTCAATTCCAAGTGATTAACAATCCCTCCTAATCCCCGGTCTAGAACGATCCCTACTTACATTCTTCACTACAATTGATAAAAAGAGGGTTTAATTTGAGTGCTAGTTAATATCACATCAGTCACCAGTGATGATACCTCTTCTGTAGTCATTTCAAAAATGGTTGAGTAGTAGGCCTAGGCAATGGATATCTAGATGTTATCCATAGAAGCAACCTTGAGAATAATAACGTCACCATTATACATGATTCTCAATCATGTGGTTTAGTCTCTCATTTGAGTTCGGATCTTGATGAGACCTTGATTCCCTAGCTTGAGCTATTGCCCCATTAGTGTCATAGTGTCCACACACTAAAGACACTTTCTGGTTGGAACCGAATGGAGAGTTCATAAATGAACTTTCCCATCCAAACAACAATGTTGTAAGCTTCTATATGGCAATATATTTTGCATACATGATGGAACACATTAAAGTCATTACTTTTAATGTTTCCACCCAAATATCTCTTTAGTCATAATAAAGAGATATTCAATTATCACTTCATTCATAATGAAGAGACATTCAATGATGGATTAGATTCATAATCTAATACATTTACGCTTCCAATACGTTACTCTAATTCTTCGTCATTCTTGAGGAATCCATCCTTAGTATTTCTTAAATACTTAGGGATTCACTTGACAGTTGCCATGGTTCTGATCCTGGGCTTGCATTGATATCGTCTTGTACTGATCTTAGTACAACTCATATCAACGTTTTTCATACAATATGAAATACGTAAATTACCTTTCCGCATATGCATAAAGGATTCCTTTTACGCATTATTTCTTTGGGAGTCAAAAGGGTACGTTCCCTTTGTGAAGAGCAACTTCCTAGTCTCACTAGGATTGTCCCTTTTATTGAAGTTTATCATCACATGAGAAACTTCCTAGCATCTTTTGTCTATCACTAGGGATTGATATAATCCAATTATATCCTGAAATCTATCATTATAGATTTCCATCCCATGTATATAGACTATGTCTCCCATATACATTCTATCATTATAGAATGTTTAAAGTCATAATTTTAACGAAGAAGAATTCCTTTCATTTCCAAAATTAATATATATGGTGTATATATGTTCAAATTTAGGAATATGAGTAACTCCCACTAATCTTTTGTAAACCTAGTAAACAAAAGATTCATTTACATCTTTATGAGAAATCAAACGATTTGATCCTTTTCTCATAAGATGTTTATAGCTCCCACTAGCTTGCTGAGATTCATGATGGATGGATCTCTACAACTTACACGTCTTGTAATTCCTAGTTTTAGACATATATTATCAAGACTATCTTGATAATGGTTTCGGAAACCCACATTATGTCCAAACATTGAATCACCCTTTAGTTGTAGCAAGCAATCTTCGAATTAATAGAAACCAAGACTATCTCAAAGATGGTTTCTTCCAAGTCAACCAATCTTGTTGATTGTAGTCACCTTAAGCTACCAATTAGCTTTGAAGGTTTCATTATTTCGAATCAAATGGCTTTATATCATTTTCTTGAGTATATGTCGTACATACACTCAATGTAGTCATAAGGATATCCATTCTTATTTCTTTCAAATTAAGAGATGTAACTCTATGACATAGTCATAAAGTTCAAACCATTCAACTGAGACGGTTTATAGATCCTTCTCGACTACCTTGGAGCTAGTGGTGTAGGAACTAGGTTGTTATATTTGTTGATTATCATCTTGTCTCTCAAAGAACCCATTCTTTGAGTTCTATCTCTCGTTCATTTGCTTTATCTTAGGCAAATCCTGTTGTAGGATTATAATGAACGACCCAACAAACAACCTTTGTTAGTTGGTCCATAGATATGATATCCAAATGTTATTTTAAGGATATCCCACAAGATTATTCTCAAACAAATATTGCTTATTAGCACAAAACCCAAATCTTAACTCAATTAAGATTTGTCTTTCTTTCCAACTACATCCTATGGAGTCATGAAAATTTTGGAAGATATTCTAATTCACAATCATATTGTCATAGAAGTATATATATCATATATATGGGTTATTTGATAATATCCAACGAACTAAATCTTATTCTTGTTCGTTCTTCTCCCAATGGAGAAGTCCATTATCTTATGATGCTACTTTCCTTGATATCTTTCAAGGAAACTTTTCTAAAGTGTCCTTTTTCCTTGGATCAAATCTAAGAAGGTAAATACTTTAGACATCTTACTCATCAACTTACATTCTTGAATTCTTTGAAACCTTTTGCAAAGTATTCGGACCCGTGTTTATTCAAAATAAACGATGGTCCAACCGAGAGCGATCTTCGGTGAATGTCTTACAACATGAGTAGTATTATGTTGTGGATAAGTGCCACTAACATCTAAGTGATTTAACCTCAACATCTTTGTGATTCTTTCTTCTTTCCAAGAGAATAAAGATTCGAACATTTCGCCTCTATACAATTTTAACAGGAAGGCATTGGATCTGGATCTAACGATCCAAAGCATCCATCTATGACCAACTCGTAATTTATGTTTTAGAGGTGCCACAACTCAGTGGGATTAGTCACTACCTTGTAACCTTTTGGGTTTTAAGCATCGTCATATTCTAAAACAGTTAACACTACCACATTATCTCTACTATAGAGACAATCAATTAGATTACAATAATCCAACCATTCATTAATAAAGAACAATGTTTTGTCAAACAAAGCATTCATCCATCTCTTATAGTGATGGAATTAAGTTCCTTATTCAAATTGGGATGTGAAGACAATCTTTGTTTTTCCAATTTCTTTGGTAGTTCATATGAGGAAGCAAGCACCTTTTGCTTTTGCAGAGATCTATATCTTTATTCACGTTTCGAATGTGAAGTAATTTCTCTTCTCTCATTTATCTTCTACTTCTTATTAGCCACAATGTTACAACGATTGTAAAACATAGTTACTAATACAGAATCAAGCATTCAAGTAGAAGAACCGACTGTTTTGAATTATTCAAGAACAATTTACAACACCTTCGAAAGGTGTGTTCTTGAAACTTGCAAGACATTTCTTGCAAATACCCCTTCCAATGTCCATCCTTTCATAAAGAAAGTTTGTTCCCTTGGAGTTATTTCGCCTTCTTCATTTGACTTCTCCATTGACTACAATAGTCATGGTCCCTATACTCCCACTATCTTTCTTGAAACTTATTTCAATTGTGATATACACATCAAACGATTTGGAGAGTGTGCAGTTATTGTTCACTATATAGTTTACAATAAACTTAGTGAACCATTTGGATAGGGACTCAAATGTGAAGTCCTTGCCTAGTTTCCGTCTCTAGAAGTGGTTTAACACTTCTACACTCAATGATTCAAAATCATCATAAGTCCATGTTGATGGACAATTTTTGTCAACCAACCATTATGTTCTAAACATAATTACAAACTTTCAAAAGTTGTTCAAGGAAATTCTAATTTCTTCATACAACAATTTGTAAGTGAAGAATCATGGCACATAAAGTGTCCATGCCCTTGTGCTTTCTTCTCAAGTTCCTTGTTCGTGTAACAAAGAGACAAGCACTAGTGTTTGCGTTGTCCTCTTTATGATAGACTTATCTAACATGTTCTTCCATTGATACATTATCAACAGGAAGATTGTGAGGATGAGACTACTTAGGCACTTTTACAATCCATTCAAGACAATCTATGGGATTGTGGTACCAAGTTCGGAAACTAAAGCGTTCGGCTTTTTTTTGTCAAGTTTTGGATAGTGTTTGCAAATATATCGTAAACAAATACATAATGAATATAAATTGATTGATTTTAAGCTATTTGTTCCGGGTCTTTAAATCAAATAGCACCACCCACTACTTTTAACAAATTCCATATCCCTCATTGGAATTTGAGAGTTTTGGAGGAAACTCTTATTAGGGTATGGGAGACTCACTATTACCAAGCCCACCTCACAATGATATGATGTTGGCTAGCAAAAATAATAATGAGAGAGTACGCTTACTCATTTACATCTAATGTAAGAACCCATCTTACTTGGCCTCTAAAGAATGATGCCTCACAATGATATGATGTTGGCACCATTGCACTTAGTTAAGTCATTCCCACCATGCAAGTTCGGGTAGGGGTTCAAGAACAACCTCACAATGATATGATGTTGATCATTCTCGTTGCCTACCTTCACAACATCATGTATGCATATAGAACTCCTCCTGAGTGTAAGAACATACTTTGTACTCCCCCATGATAGGGTGAAATCGGTGTACGAGTCACAAACGATTGGAGACTACCACGGTGGAAGGCCATGAAAAAGTGTTCAAAGCACTCCCACTCTTGTCAACTTGATATTAATTTGGTTGAGGGTTTTAGGTCTCATCACATATTAGCATGCTTTCAATCACATTAAAGCATTTTGGTCCTATTACAACTGTTGGTCCATGTGATTGATTTAGTAGTATATAATACTCCCACTATGCTTGTAAAACGGTTTTTAAAGCAAGACTATATGGTACTACTAACATTAGATTTACATTCATTAATGGACTATATAGTTGCCTTAGGACTTTAGGATGACTATGAACCTTTGATTCGATCCAACACGAGCCTAGTGTTGGATCTCGGTCTCGGGATGGTGATTGATTTTAGTTACACATTTAATCACATCAAGTCATGTTTTCTTATTGGGCGTTGGACCTAACTACTCCAATTTCATGCATATCGAATAAAACAAGAAAGGAGTACTTCAAAGTAAAGAAGAGCTTATGCTCTTTTACAACAATTGATCATATCAAATTACAACCAAAATTTAATCTACACATTCCCATGGTTCAAACAAATTTGAGAGATGGCCTTTCATATAGCTCAATTATTGTAGGCTTAGGTTCATAATCACCCTTTCTTTAATTAATTAACGCTTTAACTAATTAAACTCGAATGCAACATTTTCATTTGGTTTTTGTATCCATAGAATTGATTTAAATAGAACTAAATGAAATGAAAATCCAATTCTCATTTAAAGAGACAAAACTATTTTGTTCTTATCTAATTTGGGCCAAAAGCAATAACCTCAACTATTGGGCTAAATTGCAAAAGATAAACTTTTGGGGTCACTTTGTAAAAACACAAAAGTCCACTACTTCATGTAATTACAGCTAGAACCCAAAAATTTCAACAAATTCAAAAACTTCATTAAAGGAGCAAAACAATTTGTCCTTTAGTGATTTTGGGCCTTTACGTAAAAACGTAAACTTCTGGTCAAAGTACAAATACACAAAAGTATCAAAACTTTATGTAATTGTATAAAAGCCCCAAAAGTACCCTATTTTAATAGGGTGGCCGGCCATTGAAGAGAGAAGGTGTCAAAACTTTTGAATTTTTCAACAAAAGTGAAAGGTGATGGGTTGGTTTGAAAGGTGATGGGTAGGTTTGAAAAAAAAATGATTTCCATAAAACATGATTCCTTGAAACTAGGGACAGTAAAAGTGATGTAAGAAAATAGGTATGGGCATCCACACCTAGTGATGATTAAAAACATATCATCCATCACCAAAACAAGACTTTTGCAAACAACCAAAACCTTTGAATCAAAATTCCCAACCTTTTTGTTCTTGCCAAGAACATATCAAGAACAATGAAGAACATCCATGAAAACCCATAAGAGCTCCATGAACATTTTTCACCCAAAGACACCACAAAAACTCCCAAACTTAAGGGAAATAACATATTACCATACTGGGGTACTTAGGGGTTCTTAATGTCACTTTAAAACACTTTTAACAAGACAAACATGAACCCAAAAATCCACCCTTTGGATTTGAACGAATTTCCCCAAAAACATGGCACCAAATTTTAGCTCCAAAATTCATGCTCATATGAACTACATCTACAACATTTGAGATGGCAAATTTCCTAACAAAATGTACATTCAAAGAATAGGAGTGTATGAAAAATGCACACACTTTCAATAGGCTCAAAAACTCACATAGGATGTATATGGTCACTAAATTCACATATGAAGCTTTTAAGTCATGCTTTAGTTTCACATCAACAAGGCTATGTGCATTTGGTTTTTTCAAGAATGATCAAACATGTACAATACTAACAAGAGAATTAGGAATTTCACACAACACATGTTAACTAAGTTCTTGATCACCATGGTTCAAATTTGATCCAATTATATCATTGGGTCGGGAAACTAACAAAAAATCTAATTCAAAACAATAAGGAAAACAAGACAATATTTTTTTGGATTTTTAAATCTTCCGATAATTTTAAATTTAATTTTTTTTTAAAACAAAACTAATTAAGAAAACAAAAAGCAACAACACGGAAACAAATGAAACCAGTTCATAGTCGAAGGTACAAAAAAAATTTCAATTTGGTCATTTTTATACTCTTTACCCCCAAACTTAAACTGGACATTGTCCCCAATGTCATAAAACATTATAATGCAAATTAAATATAAAAATAAAATGACTAAATGAAAAGAAACAAAATAAAGCATTTGGACTGAAAACTTCCCTAATTTGTAGTAAAATCAAGCGATGACCCCCAAGCTTAAATTCTGCAATCAACTTCAAGGGTGGAAATAACCAAAAAATTCCTGCAAAGAAAAGAAATAAATCAGTTAAGCACGCAAGAAAATGTAGAAAATGCAAACGAAAAATTGAAAATGACAATAAAAGACAATGAATAGAACTAATAGGTGATCATTGGTCGTGCTTGTTAACTTTCCACAGCTTTCGTCTTGAACTGAATGGGGCTTTCCACAGCTTTCATCTTGAACTGGATGGGACTTTTTTCTTGCAAGTGATCCTCAACTTAGTTGAGGATGAATCAGCACGTTGTCTCCACATGCTTCAAGTAATCAGGTCTCCACGCAGGTGTGGCATCTTCTCGAGTTCTTGAACTGGGCTGGAGGGGCTCGAAGATGAGTACTCGAAAGCAAGACTAGGTAAGCAATCGTGATCTCTCTTTCTCCCTGTTCTTCAGATGAAGGTGAGGAGAAAGCATGATATGAGATACTTTTGCTTTTAACCTTCATGATATGAAATACTTTTGCTCTTGATGACTTGTTTGCAGAGGTACTCCAGGGGATGAGGAACACTGAGTAACTCGAGAGGTTTCTTTGGGAATACATTCTCGGAGATGAAGAAGTGTTGAGTAAGTCTACCTTTGCTATGGAGGGCGAAGGTAGACACTTATAGGAATTTCTTCACAACCGGTACTATTCTCTTACTCTTGTCGGCAGCCGGTGAATGATTGAACAATAAGGTTTACACGTTTTCTGACAAAATTACCCGTAATTCCCGTAAAGCCAAAGTTACGTGTGAAAGGTGATGGCACGTCTGGGATAGTGGATCGACTCGTGGTCTCTGAGCAGGTCCGGCTTTTGAGAAAGGAGCGTCTCTTCGATTTGCGAGCGGACGCCTCTTCGATCTCTGAGTAGTGCCTCTTCGATTTCTGAGTAGTGCCTCTTCGATTTCTTCTTTTTATAGAGGCACTAATTTTATTCCACAACACACTTGAATTACCTCTTGTAAAAACTCCCTTCTTGCACTTCTGAAATCTTAAACTGTCCGCTCTCTTCTTTCTCACACCTTCGAAAAATGTCTTGCCCCTCTGATCGTCGCCTAAACTTGAATGTCGGGGAAGATGATGACTTGTCTTCTCCAAACAACATTTGGCATCCGTCCTTCATATCCCCCAATGGTCCTCTTACAGTTGGGGACTCTATGATGAAGAATGATACAACTGCTACGGTGGTTGCTCAAAACCTTCTCACTCCAAGAGACAATAGGTTGTTTTCCAAGCGGTCCGACGAGCGCTGTTCAGGACTCTCTGGCGCTCAGCGTCTAATGTGCAGGCTCAGTCTCAAACATGGGTCAACGCCTTCTTGCACGATCTCGTCAGGTTGAGTCTTTGATGGCTGAGGTGGCTAGTCTTCGGCAAGAGGTTAGAGGACTCAGGCACGAGAATAAGGAGTTGTACATACTTGCAACTAGTTACTCAACAAGTATGAAGAGGAAGCTTAACCAGCTGCAGGAGTCCGAAGTGCGGATTCAGAGTGATCATCAAAGGTTTGTGGCGTTACTGCAGAGGCATCTTCTGCCTTCGTCATCTGGAGTTGCACCAAGTGTTAAGGTTCAGGAGGATCAAACTCTGGCGCTTCATCTTTCTGGAGCTCCGTCGACTGCTGAGGCACCACCTGACCAATGAATGCTATTAGTTTACACATTATTGTAAAATATTTTAGCTTTTATTTTTATTTTATTTGATTTTATTTTGCTTTTTAAATTTTTTTTAATTTTTTTTAAATCAATGTAAAATATGTAAATCAATGTAAAAATATTTTATTTACCTTCCCCCACACTTAAACTAAACATTGCCCTCAATGTTTTAAACATAGATTCAGACAAACAACTAAAGAACTAAGCAAGGCAAGATAAATGCAGTAAAGAGAAGGGTTTAGGAATGCAAATCTGATTTGGTGATCAATTCCAAAGTCTCCCTTCGTTGAAAGCTTGGGTTGCCTCCCAAGAAGCCCTTGCTTTAACGTCGTACAGCCGGACGAATCCTCCAATTAGGCTTCATTAGATTCCGCGCCATGGAGTGATATGTCCTCCACGACATGCTCAGCAAAGTCCTCAAACAATGGGTCCATGAATGGCAAAGGATAATGGTCTTTCCTAATTGTGGTATTGAGCTGCCTAAAGTCAATACAAATATTCCCACTAGCATAGACTTAATTGGGCACCTGCATTAACGAAAGTAGCACCCTATTAGTTGAAATGGGAAGTCGAAGTATAGGAGAAGACTCACCAATGGAATGCAATGAACCCTCAAAAGCATCTGGTTGATCAACAATTTCAGAGAGAGTGTTTTCAGCCAGATTGGGTGGTTTGGGTGTAATGACTTGTTCTTTATGCTCCATTTCAATTCCTTCATCAATGGTGGCTTGAGATGCATCATTCTTATTGGGTGCTTGATGTCCCTGCCCTATATTTTCATTCACATTTACAATAAAGCAAGAACGAACATCATTAGAACACTCAACAGATTCACAAACATTAAAATTAATTATATTGCCATCAAATTCCATATTTAAAGCTCCATTGGCCACATCTATCTTGGTTGATGCTATTTTCATGAATGGCCTTCCAAGGAGGATCGACAATGGGGGCGAATGGGCTGATTCTTCCATTTCTAGCACATAAAAATCTGCCGGAAATACCAAGTGACCCACCGGCACTAAAACATCCTCCAAAACTCCTTTTGGATAGGCGTTAGAGCGATCGGCTAATTGAATGATTACACCATCTTTTTTTAGTTCCCCTAAGTTCATAGATGCATAGATTGAGTATGGCATTACATTAATTGATGCACCTAAGTCTAGCATGGCATGTTCGAATTTAGTATTGCCAATAACACAAGGAATCGTAAAACTACTCGGATCTTTGCATTTAGGGGGTAATTTCCTTTGTAAAACAGCGGAGACATTCTCACTTACCTGGACAACCTCCTTGTTCGAAATCTTCCTCTTTGTTATGCATAGTTCCTTAAAAAACTTGGCATATCTTGGAACTTGCTTAATTGCATCAAGGAGAGGGATATTGACTTGCACCTTTCTAAACGTCTCAAGAATGTCCTTCTCAGTTTCCTTCTTCTTCGATTGCATGAACCTGCGAGGAAAGGGCATATTTGGAGGAACGACATTAGAAATAATAGAATTTGGAACTCCCTTACCTGTGATGGATGGCATGGATGGCTTAGGGGACTTAGGTGGCTGCGGCAAGGTTTTGGATCCCTTTGTCGTGGCATTTGCTTCTTCCTCCTCTTCAATTTGCATCATTTCATCCTCCTTGTGACCTGCTTTTGATGAGGTAGGACCTGCCTCAACTTCCTTGCCACTTCTTAGCATGATGGCCTTGGCAGATTCGAAGCCACCCTTTGGATTTGCAATGGTTGAACTTGGAAACTTCCCTTGGTCTCTAAATTGCCCTACAAACTCTGCAATTTGTCCAATTTGCTTCTCCAATTGATCTACCATTTTGTCTTGGTTTTGCATGACCTTGGTTTGATTCTCTTGCCCCTGAGACAAATTGGTTAGTAATTAAAGAAGTGTATCATTATCGAGAGAATTACCTGAAGTTTGGGCAGGTTGTTGTTGGACTTGATTTGAGGCGTACGGTTTGGTGTAGAACCCCGGAGGTTGTTGCCTAAAGCCTCCTTGCTGTTGGGATTGTTGAGGCTCCCTCCATTTGAAGTTGGGGTGGTCTCTCCAACCTGGATTGTACGTGTTTGAATATGGATCGTTTCGGGGCTGATTTTGACCTTGGAATCCAATGGCATTAGCGCTCTCCCATCCACCATTTTCAATCAATTGAGGACACTTTTCAGATGAATGTCCTTGGATGGAACACACGCCACAAACACTAGGTCCTTGCACTTTCATCCCATCGGCCATCTGTGACACAATGGAAGTAAGATTAGCTAATTGGGATTGAATGTCGGATGAAGAGCTTACCTCATGAACTTGTTGCCGTGGCATGTCTCTTTGGCTAATTCCTTCATATTGTTGTGCATTCAATGCACGGTTTGCAATTAGTGTCTTGGCTGCCATGGGTGTTTTGTCCACTAACGCACCTCCCGCCGAAGCATCTGGCATTTGCCTTTCGATCGGAAGAAGGCCTTCATAGAAGTATTGAAGGAGAATCTCTTCCATCATTTGGTGCTGCGGACAAGAAGCAACAAGACTTTTAAAACGTTCATAATATGTTGGAAATGACTCACCTTGGCTTTGTTGGATTCCATTAATCTTCTTCCTCAAGAGAATGACTCTCGAAGTGGGGAAGAACTTTTCTAAGAATGCCCTCTTCATGCTCTCCCAAGAAGTGACAGTTCCAAGGGCTAATTCGTACAACCAATCGTTACCTTTTTCTAGAAGAGAGAATGGAAAGGCCTTCATCTTCAAAATGTTTCCATCGACGTTGATTGGGGTCATGCTTGAACCCACCACTTCGAACTCCTTCAAGTGCTTGTTTGGATCTTCCATGGATAGCCCATGGAATTTAGGGATGTGGTGCAGCAAGCTTGATTTCAATTCAAACTCGTCGCTCTTGTTTTCAGCCGCCCTAAGGTATTGAATGCATAGGGGTGCGGTGTTGTCCAATCCTGAAGCTGAGAGCTCCTTGATTGTTCGGTTATCTGCCGCCATGACTTGTGGTTGCTCAACTCCTTAGGCCGTGGGCTCCTTTTCCTCTTCTATTTTGTTCTCCTCAAGCTCAGGTTCAAGATTAGATGGTTGAGCCTCTTGCTGTTTCTTTGTCCTTCTCAAAGTTCGCTCAAAGTCGTTGTCAAAGTCAGAGATATGCTTATGAACTGGATTAGAATTTCGAGTCATACACTAGTACCTATGAAACAAGAAGAACAAAGACAAGTTAGTAACTAAATTAAAACATACAAAAAAGAAATAAGGGATTAGCAAAGTTGCTAATCCCGGCAACGGCGCCAAAATTTGATGCGATGCTTAAGCAAACACACAAATTAAACCCTCTTGTTGACAATTGTAGTATATATGCAAGTAGGGATCGTTCTAAACCGGGGATTAGGAGGGATTGCTAATCTATATAAAATAAACTTAGAAACACTAAATAAAACTTTAAAAACACAAATCTAAAATGAAAACACTTCACTAGATTCAAATGATTTCAACTAAACTAGAATAACTCAAATTAAAACTAACAAATAAACTAAAACAGATTATAGGGATGCTTTAAGACGTGAATTGAATTTAAAAGATTCAAATTATGAAAATTAACCAACTCTAAACTAAATTAATTCAAAGAACTCAAAAGAAATCAAATAAAGTAGATTCAAATCAAAGGACATAAATTGTAAAAGGGGGATTGGGTTTTGAAGAGAATAACTTGAAAATAAACAAATTATAAACTAGACAAATTTAGACACAAAATATGGTTGTTTGAATGGATGATGGATAGCTAGAGGGTTCTCCTCCACACATGATACACTTGTACATAAACCAATTTTTAGTTGTTCTTTCGATAACTTATGAAACTCAATACTCCGGGTTAACCGTGATAGCACTTTTTTAACCTTCAAGTTCTCCTTAAGTTAATGAATTGAATGGGAAAACGCATATAACAATTCAAAACATTCTTCAAAAGTTCCATACGTGAAAAGCACAATAGAGATACAATCAAAGATCATTAAGATTCATAAGAACTATAAGTATTGACGAGGCATTCGTAACTATGAAAAGCATGATACTCTTGCCAAGAACTCACTTAACACGATTGTGGATAACAACCTTCATGATGTGAAAATTAACTTGACACTCAAATTAAACCCTATGGATGACAATTGTAGTATATGAGCAAATAGGGATCGTTCTAACCGGGGATGCTAATCAATGTGAAATTGAATAAAAAACGTAAAAACAAAGTTTAAAACACTAAACTAGACTCAAAGAATGCAAAACTAAAATTTAAAACACTAAAACAAACCAAAAGACTCAAAACTGCCCAAAAACACTCAAAACTGCCTTAGAATCACTTTCTGGGCAGTTTTGAGCACAAACACTAATTTTGACGAAATTAAGTTGTAACTTGACTCAAGACTCTTAAAAACACAAACTAAATGGATTTCTAACCAATCTAACACTTTAAAATAATTGGGGGATTGATTTTGACGAATTTAAAATTAAAACAGAAACTTGGAAACAAAACAGATTCTAAAACCGATTTTTGATGAATTGAATGGATGAGACACTAGTTAGAGGATTCCTTATCCACACATGAACATATGCATACAATTTGATTCCCAGTTATGAGTTCAACGAACGATGAATGACAATGCTCCAAATTAATTGTATTGAACTAATTAATTCTCAGATTTCCCTAGATTCATTGAATTGAATGGGATACGCATCACAACCAAATTATTCCTCATCAAAGTCCCTAACTATGGAATACACATGATAGAGACATTCAACAAAGATCATTAAGTTCAATGGAAATCATAAACATCGATTAGGCATTCATAACTATGGAATACGCATGTTAATCCAACCTAGGGTTTACTAAACACAATCGTGACTAGCGATCTTTACTACTCATAAATATAAGTTCATAACGATTAGGTGAAATTCCCTTATATCCTAGCATCAAGTTTAGGCATGCAAATTAAGTGTCGACCCTCAACCCACAGACATAAACAAGTTCTTAATCAAAACAGAATAATAAACCACATTCAAAGTTTATGAATTCATAACTGGAGTAAATCAAATCATAACCAACATATGTTCATGGCTTCAAATTCGCCTCTAACTATAAAGGAATTAGTTCCACATGTTTAAAATAATTGAAAAGCAATTTAATTTAAACATGAAAACAGAAACAAAAGAAGAAGAAACTCTAGACATTCCCATGGTTGCAGATGGCATGCACAAGCCTTCTCCTTCCTTGGTGTTGCACGGCCCAAGTTCTTATCCTCTCCAAAGGTGGCGGCACAAGGTGGTTGCTATGGTGGTGGTGGAAGAATGGTGCGGCATGAAGGATTATTTTGAGAATACATGTTCATTTAAGCAACATCATTAGCATGCAATTAACAAATTAAAGGCGGAATCATGCTTGCATGTACTTAAAAACAAAAACATTACCCATGAATGTTCAAAGCCTAGTAGTTTGGTGAACCAATACATAACTCAAAACAAAGTGAGTTGAAATTTTACCTTTGTAGATTCCTCTTTGCATAAGCAAAGGCTAATCACCCAAAGAGAGGGCCTTCATTCCTTGCATCCTAGATCTAGGGATTTAGATGGAAGAATGGGTTCTCTAAGTTCCCAAAATTGAGAACCTCTAAGTTTCTACACCAAGGTTAGATTGGAAAAGAAATGACTGACCTTGAGGAAGTAAGATTGCTAGCTATTTTCCTCAAGGGTGGCCGGCCATTTTTAGAGAGAAAGGAGTTTGTGTTTTCTCCAATTTCCCCAAAAGAAAGCCCTTAATGAATTTTGGCTATAAAGTCATATTTATACCTTAATTCATTTGAGTGGCAAACTTGTAAATAAGTCTAAGTTTGCTACCATCTCTAACATGGCCGGCCTTAGGGATTAATTGGGCTATTTGGGCCTTTGTGAATCATTATTCATTAAGTTGTCATACAACTTAAGTTAATGGACTTGACGTTCGAAGCCCATTGGGCCTTAAGGTCCAAAACTATCCCGAGGTCTTTAACGAACTTATTCGTTTGATTAATTAACATATTAATTAATCCTTGCCATAAATAATTAAACCATTTAATTATTCTTACTCATCTCTGTAGAATCTTCAATCTCTACCTTACACGGTGTACGATCCATTAGGTTCCTTTTAGCGAGGCAGTGGGCGATCAAAACTCTTTTCAATCGATTGTGAATTTGAAACTTACTTTCAATTCTCCCTTTAGTGATTACATACGTTTAGGGCTTGCACAAACCATGAGTGACACCTAGCAGCATATCATGGTTACCCAAGCTAATCAGAAGAGGTGGAGAACCTATTCAGTTTAGGATTACAAATGCAATACGGTCATTCTCTAATACAATACTCTTGACCACATTGTTTGGCTTGATAGTTTATTCATGTCTACTATCCAATGTGAATCTCGTGCTTATATGATTCCCTTGAATGTGATTTGGAACGCATTCCTAAATCTCATTCATACTCTGATCGAATCATATTTATATATATTTTTATATCAAATTCACTCGTCTTTTCTTAGTTAGTTCGTTATATTTTGAGCTATTTACGTTATTTTTATGTTTTATAAGAATTTATCTAGAAAAGAAAATAAAAATAGAATAAGTGAAGTGTTAAGTATTAATTTCATCTAAACTATCTTGTCTGTTGAATTATACTTATCATTTAGAAAATAATATATATATATATATATATATATATATTTATATATTTAAATTTAATGTATGTTGTGTGTGAATGATTAAAAGGAAGAGGGGGGAGTGCACGGGGAAGGCAGCTGCAAAAAGGGCTCGGAGGAGAGCTGCCCACGAGGGCAGCGTGAAACCAGAGCGTGAAAGAAAAGAGACAGCAAGCCACGGGGCTGCCAATCCAGAAGGCAGCTAGGCTGAAACAGAAGGAGGAAGTCAGAGAGAGGGGGCTGCCTCTTGGCAGTGTTGGAGAAAGAAAAAGAAACGGAGGTGAGCTGGGATTGGCAGCTTAAGTGCCAGGGAGAATAAAAGAAATAAGGGGAGGAAAGAAGGGGGTAGTCGGTGTGCGCAGGGGGTAAAAGCTGCCTGTGCAGCAGAGAAAAAAAATAATAATAAACGAAGGCTGTTTTGGCAGCCAGAAGAAAGAAAGGAATTGGCAGCGCAAGGCTGCCTTGCGGTGCTGCCACGAAGGAAGAAAACGGACGCAGCGCAGCGACCAACAGGGAGCTGCCTAAGGCAGCTTTGCGAGGACCGAGGCAGGTTGCGGCCAACCAGCACGGAGCAACGGTGCTGCCTTTTGCAGCATGAAAGAAAGCACAGGCGCCAGCGTGGGGAGCATCAAAACAGTCTTTGATTTTGGAGACCGAAGGCGCACAGAACCGAGGCTGCCAATTGGGCAGCGCCCATCTAGCACAGAGAACTCTCTCATTTCGGTTTAATTTCTCCAACCCCAGTTTTACTTTTATTTAATTTATGAATAATGTGTAATTAATTTGTTTTGGCTGGAGGATAATTCAAAACCATGATTATATTTGTAATATGAATTGATACATTCAGTTGTGATTTCTGAGTTGTGATTTAATTTGCTTAACTGCTTGATTAATAACTTATTTGTGTATGTCGATTAAGAATGCATACTTAATTTACACGCATGAATTTAATGCTAGAATATAAGTGAATTTCACCTAATCGTTATGAACTTATATTCATAAGTAGTGGAGATTGCTAGTCACAATCGCGTTAAGTAAATTCCTGGCAAACGTATCATGCTGTTCATAGTTACGAATGCTTTGTCAACACTTATGATTTTCATAGAGCATAATGATCTTTAATCGTATCTCTATTGTGCTGTTCACGTAGGGAACTTTTGGGGAATAATTTGAGTTGTTGTATGCTGTTCATCCAATTCAATAATATAAGGAAAATTTGAAGATTAATTTAAGCGTACCTAATTAATTTGGGGTGTTGAGATTCACAACTTATTGAAAAAACAACTGAAAATCAATTTAGATTGCATATGTGTCATGTGTGGAGAAGAACCCTCTAGCCAGTCCGTCGCCCATCCATTCACTTTTATTTTATGTTTTTGTCAATTTTGTAATTTATTTAAGTTTAATTTACGTTTCGTCAAACCAAACCCCCCCCCAATTATTAAATTATATTATTTAGTTAATTTTCATTATTTTTAGTCTTTTAATTCAATTTCCGTCCATTTCAATTCCTAGTGTTTAATTTGATTGTTTTCTTTGTTTTGAGTCATTTTAGTGTGTTTCGAGTTATTAGACTTTTTAGCATAGTTTTGTGTCCTTGAGTCTTGTTTAGTATTTTTAAGTCAGTTTAGAGGTTATTAGCAAGCCCTCCTAATCCCCGGTCCAGAACAATACCCTACTTACATCTTTACTACAACTGTCAAAAAGAGGGTTTAAATTTGTGCGGTTTTAAAATCCCGTCAAATTTTTGGCGCCGTTGCCGGGGATTAGCAACTTTGCTAATCCCTTTATTTTTGTTTGCCTTTATTTTTTTTTGTGTTTATTTTTATATTTGTGTTTATGTCTTTTACTTTTGATATTTGATTTAGTTCTTTTTCTTGATTTAAGGTACTAGAGAAGTAAGATATGGATTTTGCTAGTATTCAAGCTCAATTGGCAAATCTTACTTCTCAATTGTCGCAGTATGCCGAACGGACCACAATGCCAAGTGTCCCTACACTTGATGTGCCTTATGGGCAAGGATTTCAAACTCATCAATATCCTCAATTTTCTGAAAATGAAGATGATTGGGGATATCAAGGCTATGATCAATCAAGAGGCAATATGTATTCCAACACTTGCAATTCGGATTGGAGGGATTATTCAAATCAAAAGTGGGATGAACCTCAACATTTTCAACAAGGTGGATATTGGCAGCAAGACGAGTTCTATTCAAGACCTATGCAGCCGCCACAGCACCCCCCACAACAATTCCAATCGAATCAAAGTATGGCCGTAAATTATAATGAAATTCTCGAAGGACTAATCTCTTTGATGCAGGGTTCACAACAAGAGGAACAATTGCCGCCATCGGAAAAGTTCTATCAGTGGCCATATGAACCGTCACAGCCACCACAACAATCAGCCCAATTCAATTCAGGTACATCTGTGGATAATGACAATATTATTCAATTACTCATCTCTTTGAACCAGGAAGTAGAAAATCAAACCAAGGAGATGGGAGAATTGAATAATCAAATGGGGCCGATTGTGGAAATCAAGGCACAGATTCAAGAGCAACGTGAATTCTCCAACTCCACATTTGCAAATTCAATGGAGGAAGTTGAAGTTGCTGAAGCCATCACTTTGGAAGAAGAAGATGAGGAGGACGACCTGGGCAGTTTAGACGAATTCTTGTCTCAAACCCCTGAAGTCCCTATGTTGTCCAACTTCGGTAATGATGTTCCAAATGAAATTCATTCTAACATTATTCCACTAAATGTCCCTTTTCCTTGCAGGTTTTTAATTCCAAATAACGAAGAAAGTGAAAAAGACATGGTGGAAGCTCTTCCAAAGGTCCAAAGTGATATCCCAATTCTAGGTGCACCAAAACAAATTCCCGATGAGGTTGAAACGTTCAAAGAACCTTGTGCACCAAGAAAAATGATTCAAGATATCAAAGTGGCTGGAAAATGCGTTGAAAAGATCAAAGAGGCTGTGCAGACAATCGAGGCCCAAGAAATTGAGTTCGATGACACGGGACAGGCCACAACCATCATAGTAAACCTGGCCCAGTTCAAAATCCCGGAAATGTCCAAAAATGTGGTTTTTGTTATTGAGTTTGTTTCGGAGAAAGACAGTAAGCCATCTTCTCCAATTTTAATTTTTATTTTATTTTATACTAACATATTTCTAATTTTAATGATTCAGGTGATCGGACCATATTTATATACATTTTTATATCAAATTCACTCGTCTTTTCTTAGTTAGTTCGTTATATTTTGAGCTATTTACGTTATTTTTATGTTTTATAAGAATTTATCAAGTTAAGAAAATAAAAATAGAATAAGTGAAGTGTTAAGTAATTAATTCGTTTAAACTATCTTACTTGTTGATTAGAACTTATTATTTGGAAAATAATATATTTATGAAGGAAATTATGAGTTTCATTAGGGATTTCATGTGACTAGCAAGCATATACAAATCAATATATATATACAAAATAGCGGAAGCATGTTAACAATTAAATTTATTACTCTAGTCATTTTAAATCCCCTTCAAGAGCATAGGTTTATGTAAGATGCATCACAAAATATTTTATTGAAGAACAAAGGTTAGGAGTAGATTTATACCTCTTGATCTACTTGTGAGACCAAGGATGGACCACCTCCAAGATCTTTGCTCCTCAAAGTCCTTGAGCCTTGCCTCCCTCCTTGCCTCCTCCACTTTGTTAGTATGAGTGCTCCAAGGTTCTCTTAGAGTTTTCAAGGAGAAAACCTCTAAAGATCCTCACCCACTAGTGTAGTGAGAAAAGGATGAAGGAATAACCTAAGGGGAGATTAAATGTTTAGCTAAAATTCCCCAAAGGTGGCCGGCCTCCTTATGTGTTCTAGAGAGATGTTTTTCTTTTTCTCTAAGTCTTTTGAACACAAATGAAACCCCTAGTTAGATATTTGTCTATAATGTTGTATTTATAGACAAAAGGAAGCAAGTCAACATTTGACTTCTCCCACCTCCTCAAAGTGGCCGGCCATTATGTGTGGGTTTTGGGCTTTGGGCTTTTATTATTTTAAGTCATCCAATGCTTAAATAAAAGCCCAATTGGTTTAGGCCCAATGGGCCCAATTAAACCCGAACGTTTCTTTAAGTCCAAAACGATCTTTTATCGTTTTTATGATTTCTTTAGACTTTCTAAATTAATCGCCACACCTAATTAATCCAATTAATTATTTCCATCATCCATTGATTACTCACTACAAGAGTGTATTGGTGAACAATCTTTTAGGTTCTAACTAGCAAGGCAGTGAGATGATTGGCATCGATCCAATTGATTTAATCCAATCACTTGTTGAATTAAAACTTTCTTTTAATTCATGTTCTTCTTTGACGATTACATTTAGTCATCTAGAAGAACTCACAAGCCATGAGTGACATCTAAACATATGTCATGGCTACCCAAGCTAATGTAGAAGTTATTCAGAGAACCCATTCAGTTGGAATTACAATGCAATTCGATCCTTCTCCAATACAATACTCTTAATCACATCACTAGGGTATGGATGTAATATGTCAAACCCCTAATGTGATTATACGTTCTTATATGATTCATATGAGTCGTATAGGAACGCTTTCCTTTTAACTACGCTCAATACTTCGGCCGAAGATTTCCGAATCATATCTTAGAGTATCCTCCTCTAACGAGGATTAGAGATCCCTTGTTGACCATTCACATGCCTACATGTTTAGATAGCTTGATCCCAAGAATGCCGTGGACTCTCCAAATGGAATGCCTTTTGACATGGTCAAAGATCAAGGACCTAGCCATTAGACATCAATGATGTCTCAGGTCAAAGGATTAGTTACATTATTCCAACTATTAGAGTTACTTGCTTGACATGTGAGTAGACCTCCATGCAAGTACTCTCGTTCGATTGTGTTCAGTGAACTCATTCCCTCAATGAGCACCTACATACTTGTCTTAGTGTCTCAACACGAATGGGATGAGACTTTCCATCCTTCTATTCGAAGGGGACATAGTATGTACTGATCTATGCATTGTCAGTATCCCTCCGACAATCTTATGACCAGGAACCTTTTGGACATGATGGTTATGTGAAGAAGGTCTCTGTAGTCTAACATCATTAGATTACTTCTTCAATCTATCCATTGTCCATGGATTCACTATTTAGGACATATCTCGTTTATTGAGATAGTTCTAGTTAGTATCTTTGCCTTCCGATGTATAAGAGTTATTTGTATACATCAATTCAATGTCCTGAAAGGTTTCTTCCAAAGATTGACTTTCAGGGCATATTTCCAACAATCTCCCACTTGCACTAAAGTCAATCACTAGTGTATCTGATACATGCTAGTTGAGTGAGCTTATGCTCGTAGGTTTACTTGGTTATGTATAAAATCCCCTTTTAACTCTAAAAGGGATTTACTTATCAAATGTCCTTAAAACATTTGACGATGTCTCTTTCTTGTGTTCGAATACTTTGATGAGACCTTGATTCCATGGCTTGAGCTATCGCCCCATTACGTCGTAGTGTTTCAACTAACGACCTTATGGTTTGGATTCAATCATTGGTTCTATTAGAACCCTTTCTATTCAAAACACGTTTTGAAGCAGTTTCTAAAACAATATATCGTCATATATTTCGTTTGTATACTTTATACAAACTTTGCTCCAATCTTTGAGACCATTGTAGTACAATACTATCAATTCATTTATATGATTAGTATTTCATCTATTATGAAGTTCCATTTACAAAAATGGATTATATTTCACTTTGGTCCATAACCTAAGTGAATACACGCTTCCAGAGTCCTACTCTGATGTTCCTTTCTTAAAGGCAATAATACTCATTCAGTTGCTATGGTTCTGATCCTGGGATACAGTAATATCTTAGAGTGACAACCCTCTGTGGTTCTACACCTTTGGATATCATTTCACAAGTCCATACATGTGTCCCTTTTGTGATTTTATGACACATTCAATTTTTCAAGTCAATACTTCAAAATTGAGCGTATCATAAATTTGTCATTTTTGAGTAACATTTATGTTTTATCAAGTCTATCAAATAGACTTCATTCATATCTAGTCATTCAAATTATGACATCACTCCCACTGGCCTTGTTGTAACTAAGTATTCAATCAAAAACTCAATACTTATATTTTCTTTGATTGAATGCTTATTGCTCCCATTAACTTGTTCTGGATCTTTTGACAATCATTTAGATCCATTAGCTTGTTTAATGATGTCTCAACAATTTTGAGACTATCAACAACCCTAGCTAACACAAGTTTATTTAAACGAATCATTCATAAAAGAATTCCTTCTTTAAGTAATTCCATTAAAATGTGTGACTTGTTCTTTCAAGTTCATTCATTTAAATTATATGGTGTCATACACCATTATTTAAGTTTTAGTCATACTAAGACTTCAAAGTAGTCATATGAGAATTATCTAAGTCCTTAGTGAAAGCATGGCTTCTACTAAGGATATAGAAACTCAACCATTCCTTCTAGGTGGTTGATATAATTCTTTATCAAAACTACATAGAGCGTTATAGTTACATAAGGTGACGAATTTGGATTGTCTTGTTGTTTAAACTATATGTTGTGACTCATTTTGTAACCATCCCTTTTGTTCCATCAAAATTTGTCCATATGCTTCGTTATTTAGCTAGTTCTCATAAAAGAGAATAATGGACAACTCCCAACATACAACCATTACATGCTAGGTTGATGAAACCAACATTTAAAGACTATTCTTTGAATGTTACACAACATAGAATTTTAACGTTTGTAGAGCTTGAGTCTTTAACAATTAAAATTTCAAACTCTCAACAATAGTCATGCACTATCATTGTTTTGACAACTATAAAACAATCATATTCAAGTTTATATCCAATTTCTCACCTCCCACTATTTCTCATGACTTTAATGAGAATTTACTTCATACATTCAAAATTGTATAAACGTGGAGTATACGGGTAGAGGACATTGTGTAGTAGCTTTAAAACATTTCAAGCTTATTTCTTTCATTCTTCACTAAGATGATGTCTTGTTATTAAGTGACTAAAATCTTTAAACATTTTATTGATTTAGACACTTCATTCTTGGTTTAGTCACTAACATACTTGACATTCTAAAACAACTTTTAAGAATGCCCAATCAATTGTTCAAAACTATTAATTGAATCAAGAGTGATCTTGATTTATTTATGGTTTAAGTGACAACCTTACAAGAAACGTTTTTCTTGTTTCTTATATCACCATAATGTGATTTTCCTTTTTCATTAAGAAAGGAATCTCTAGACTTTTGTCAATTCATATA
Organism: Crataegus laevigata; assembly: GCA_963580275.1. Taxonomy (NCBI): domain Eukaryota; kingdom Viridiplantae; phylum Streptophyta; class Magnoliopsida; order Rosales; family Rosaceae; genus Crataegus; species Crataegus laevigata. The sequence goes on from OY756952.1 coordinate 21,234,329, forward strand.
GAACTCATAGGTAGACATTTGGAACCAAATCTATAGATTCATTGTATCCTACTATGTCCAACATATGAGGTCTATCCATAATTGATTAGTCTAAAGTCTTGTTTATCATATTACAATAAGTGATATAAGTCTTGTATCTCAACAAGGATACAACAAGACAATATTCAATTCATAACACTACTTTAAAGGAAATATTATATATTTTAGAAGGCATACATCACATTACATTGATGTGATGATGTAAACATTCAAAAATGTTTTAATACAAAAAGAATTAGCTCTATACATTTAGAGACTAATTAAATGCCTTCATTTAGGCATTAATGGTGGTCTTACATCACATGAAGCCACATTATAAGTTCTTTACAAAAATAAGAAAGTTTCAAAAGACTTTCTTTAAATGCCTAAATTAAAACTTCCTAAGTAGTAAGCAAAAACAATGGTGGCCGAACCCTTCTCCACCTTTCCTTGCTTGTTCTTCTTCTACTTGCCTCCTTCACCTATATACAATTATACGAGTGATTAGCACGTTATATCAAAATATAAACATTTAGAAGATCTAACAATTAGAATTGAAGATATGAACATTAAACCATACCTTTTGGCTTGTTCTTTAGAGTTGCAAGGTAGAACCTGCAATTCCTCCTCCAATGCCCCTCCTTTCCACAGTGGTGGCAAGTCCCCTTGGGCTCCATCGCCTTCTTTTTCTTCACTCCACCTTTCGGTTTAGGAGTGGTAGACTTCTTCTCTTTCCCTTTTCCTTTGCCTTGCGGCTTAGGAGTGGAAGAGGATGGCTTGTTGTAGACTACTGCAGAAGTCCCTACAACGTTCTCTTTCTTCATAGTCTTCTCAGCAGTCACTAACATGTTTAGCAACTCAGAGAGAGTACTATCCATCTTATTCATGTTGTAGTTCATGACGAACTGCGAGAATGAATCAGAAAGAGAAGCCAAAATGAAGTCCTGGGCCAATTCCCCGTCAAGTGGAGTTCCAAGGCTCTCCAATTGTTCTATGAATCCTATCATCTTCAGTACATGTTGATGCACTGGAGCCCCTTTGACCATCTTGGTCTTGACAAGTTCACAGACAGTGCTGAAGCGACGATTGCGCGTCCCTTCACCATATAACTCCGTAAGATGGAGTATGATGGAGGATGCACTGTCCATGCCCTCATGCTGTCTCTGTAGCTCCTCATTCATGGAAGCCAACAGATAGCATTTGGCTTGCGTGTCGTCCTCAACGTGCTTGTCATACTTAGCACGTTCATCCTCAGAGGCATCAGGCTCAAGAGGTATGTGAGGTGGGGCCTTGTCTAGGACGTAAACAATCTTCTCCAACGTTAGGAGAATCTTGACATTACGAAACCAGGATGGGAAATTGTGCCCCTCGAGGCAATGTTTGTCGAGTATTTTCGCGAGTGTGCTTCCAACCATATCTATATACATAAACAATAAATAAATTAGTTTTATTGTTGATTAAGTCATACGATTCGGGTCTTTAAACCGAATGACATCACCCACCATTTTTGGCAAATTCCATATCCCCCATGATGGAATCCGGGAGGTTTCAAAGAAAGCTCCTAGCGGGTTATGGGAGGCTCACTATTACTATGCGCACCTCACGATGATACGATGTTGGATAGCAAAATAGTAATGAGAGGGTACATTTACCCATTCACAACAACGTTTTGTGATTACCCATCAATTTGGCCTCTAGAGAAGAATGCCTCACGATGATACGATGTTGGCATCATTTCTTCTTAGTTAAGTTCATTCCCACCATGCCGGTTTAGATAGGGGTCCAAGTATAACCTCACGATGATACGATGTTGGCTACACTCGTTGCCTATTTTTCACCACATCAAAATGCCTTTTAAATAGACTCCTCCCGACTTATAAGCATGTACTTTGCACTCCCCCATGATAGGGTGAAGGCGGTGCACAAGTCATAAACGATTGGAGGCTACCATGGTGGAAGGCCACGAAGAAGTGTTCAAAAGCACCTCTACGCTTTCAACTTAATATTGCATGTTGGTTGAGGGATTTTAAGGTCTCATCAATTTTATTTATTTAAACATATTCAAATAAATTGTGTCCTATTATAACTATTAGTCCAAAGTTTAATGAAATTAGTAGCATATGTGATTTCCACTATTCGTTTTTACAAAACAAATCAATATCAAAACATTTTTCAAAATATTGGAGATACATATAACTACTAATTGAATTCATTATAGCTTAGTAGCGTATGATACTCCCACTATTTGTTTTGAGAAAAACAAATCAATATCAAAAAACGAATTTTTCAAATATTGGAAGTAACTACTACTACTATGATTTTGCAATCCTTTGAATTTGGACTTTATAGTTATCTTAGGCTCTTGGATGACCATGGACTTAAATGGTTATTGCAACAACGAGCCAACATTGTTGAATAAGATCTTGGGGATATTGTGTCAATTTAATTACGTGCTTATCAATCCAATTAAAACATTTTCATTGAGCCATTAGAAATGAAAGACAATCAATCATTGCTAATTAGGGCATTGGACCCATTTAATCTTTTGTCTCATGTCAAAACCCTCTTTTAAATATGTCTCCTTACCAATAGTTAAAGAAACTCTAGTCTAGTACTAGAGGGAATCCACTAACTAAAAGAGATTAAGAAGTAATAAGAATTACAAACCGATTTGTACAAATTCCTACAAATTACATATACTAAGAGGGAGAGCTAGATTAATGTCAAACATTATAAGGTCCAATTAAAACAGTAATTAAAACACATTCCCATGGTTCAAACAATTTGAATTTAGCGCCTTATCATATAGCTCAATTATCGTTTAAGGCTTAAGTCCATAGTCACCCTTTTCTAACTACTTAATCACATTAAATAATCAAATAGGAATGCAACATAAACAATTAGATTTAGTGCATATGGGCATAATTAAATGATGAGTTTAAACTATAAACAAAATTAAAATCAAATATTTTAACTTTTCCAAATAGTAGGGGCCTAAATGCAAATATGCAAAAGTTAGGGGCCAAAGTGTAAATACTCAAAAGTAAAACAATTTTTTTTTTTATCAAAAACACAAAACCCACCCATGTGGGTTTTGTCATAGGGTGGCCGGCCATCATGGTGGGGAGAAGCAAAGTCTCACCCACCATGCTTTAATTCAATGCATGTAAGAAAAATCAAATTTTGCTTGTCACTTGGTTTTGCTTTAAGGATATTTTGCAAGGTTTTTGATGAAAATATCCTAGAGAAATCTAGGATTAAAATTATATTAAGAAAACATAAAGATGATTAATATATCACCCAAATCCATAAAACAATTTTTATAAGCTTAAACAAAGTCATTTTCACCAAAATCAAAACATGAACACCAAGAACAAAACCATGAACTTTATTTCAAGATTTTCATATTCTTGGTGATTTCTTCACAAAACCAAAAAACAAAAGTGACAAGAACATTTTTCCCTAGCACCAAAGAGTGTGTGTGTGATTCAAAATAAAAAACACAAACACATGCAAAATGGCAATTCTTGCCGTGCCCCCTAAGACCCAAAAAACCCCAAAATTTTGTTTTAAACTCATTCTTCATTCATGCATATAAAACACCTTTTTACATGCATATCTTTCTCAACTTATTGACTAACATTTTTCAATACTTGAAAAACAAAAGATAAACATACTTTAAATGAAGAATTTATTTTTCAAAACATAAAATTAAAACCCATATGCATAAAATCCAAAAGGACACATAATACATAAACCTTTGGCTCTGATACCACTTGAAGGAAATTATGAGTTTCATTAGGGATTTCATGTGACTAGCAAGCATATACAAATCAATATATATATACAAAATAGCGGAAGCATGTTAACAATTAAATTTATTACTCTAGTCATTTTAAATCCCCTTCAAGAGCATAGGTTTATGTAAGATGCATCACAAAATATTTTATTGAAGAACAAAGGTTAGGAGTAGATTTATACCTCTTGATCTACTTGTGAGACCAAGGATGGACCACCTCCAAGATCTTTGCTCCTCAAAGTCCTTGAGCCTTGCCTCCCTCCTTGCCTCCTCCACTTTGTTAGTATGAGTGCTCCAAGGTTCTCTTAGAGTTTTCAAGGAGAAAACCTCTAAAGATCCTCACCCACTAGTGTAGTGAGAAAAGGATGAAGGAATAACCTAAGGGGAGATTAAATGTTTAGCTAAAATTCCCCAAAGGTGGCCGGCCTCCTTATGTGTTCTAGAGAGATGTTTTTCTTTTTCTCTAAGTCTTTTGAACACAAATGAAACCCCTAGTTAGATATTTGTCTATAATGTTGTATTTATAGACAAAAGGAAGCAAGTCAACATTTGACTTCTCCCACCTCCTCAAAGTGGCCGGCCATTATGTGTGGGTTTTGGGCTTTGGGCTTTTATTATTTTAAGTCATCCAATGCTTAAATAAAAGCCCAATTGGTTTAGGCCCAATTGGCCCAATTAAACCCGAACGTTTCTTTAAGTCCAAAACGATCTTTTATCGTTTTTATGATTTCTTTAGACTTTCTAAATTAATCGCCACACCTAATTAATCCAATTAATTATTTCCATCATCCATTGATTACTCACTACAAGAGTGTATTGGTGAACAATCTTTTAGGTTCTAACTAGCAAGGCAGTGAGATGATTGGCATCGATCCAATTGATTTAATCCAATCACTTGTTGAATTAAAACTTTCTTTTAATTCATGTTCTTCTTTGACGATTACATTTAGTCATCTAGAAGAACTCACAAGCCATGAGTGACATCTAAACATATGTCATGGCTACCCAAGCTAATGTAGAAGTTATTCAGAGAACCCATTCAGTTGGAATTACAATGCAATTCGATCCTTCTCCAATACAATACTCTTAATCACATCACTAGGGTATGGATGTAATATGTCAAACCCCTAATGTGATTATACGTTCTTATATGATTCATATGAGTCGTATAGGAACGCTTTCCTTTTAACTACGCTCAATACTTCGGCCGAAGATTTCCGAATCATATCTTAGAGTATCCTCCTCTAACGAGGATTAGAGATCCCTTGTTGACCATTCACATGCCTACATGTTTAGATAGCTTGATCCCAAGAATGCCGTGGACTCTCCAAATGGAATGCCTTTTGACATGGTCAAAGATCAAGGACCTAGCCATTAGACATCAATGATGTCTCAGGTCAAAGGATTAGTTACATTATTCCAACTATTAGAGTTACTTGCTTGACATGTGAGTAGACCTCCATGCAAGTACTCTCGTTCGATTGTGTTCAGTGAACTCATTCCCTCAATGAGCACCTACATACTTGTCTTAGTGTCTCAACACGAATGGGATGAGACTTTCCATCCTTCTATTCGAAGGGGACATAGTATGTACTGATCTATGCATTGTCAGTATCCCTCCGACAATCCTATGACCAGGAACCTTTTGGACATGATGGTTATGTGAAGAAGGTCTCTGTAGTCTAACATCATTAGATTACTTCTTCAATCTATCCATTGTCCATGGATTCACTATTTAGGACATATCTCGTTTATTGAGATAGTTCTAGTTAGTATCTTTGCCTTCCGATGTATAAGAGTTATTTGTATACATCAATTCAATGTCCTGAAAGGTTTCTTCCAAAGATTGACTTTCAGGGCATATTTCCAACAATTTATATATTTAAATATATTTATATATTTATATATATTTATATACATATTGATTAATTATATGTGTGTGTGTGATAGCTGGCTAGCATAAGGGCATTCGGTGGGGGAGTAAAAGAAAATAATGATGAAAGGCAGCAAGGTGTGCATGTTGAGAGAATAAAATAAAAGAAAGCAGGGCAGTGGGGGGTGAGCAGAAAGCTCACGGTGCATCAAAGAAAAGAATAAAAAATAATAAACAGAAAATCAGAGAACATGCGAGTGATGATTAGAGGAGAAGAGTAAAACGCAGAGAGGAAGGGAGCTGCCAGGGAGCAGCTAGCAGAAAATAAAAAAAAATATAATAAGAGCTGCCTTATAGAGGCAGCAGGAGGAAAATACAGAAGAGCAGCGCGGGGCTGCTGCTTGGCGTCAGAAAACAGACGTTGAAGGAGGAAGCCTCGGTGGGCAAGGAGCTGCCTTTGAAGGCAGCGCTAAGTAAGAGCAGAGAGAACAAAAAAAACTGCCTCAAGGGCAGCGGGCTTCCTCGGGGATTGAAGGCTGCCTTAGCAGCTACAGGAAGGAAAACCAAGCTGCCATTTGGCAGCTGGCACACGGACAGAAAGCTACACGGGGAGAGTTGCGAGAGAAGGCAATTGGCGAAAGGGGGGAGTTCCTGGGGGAGACACGGAGGACTAAGAGGCGCCATTTGGGAGTGGAGAAGGCGCTGCCTCAGACAGAAAATAAGGAGGCGCGCAGCTTGGAAGGGTTTTCTGGGCAGCTAGCAAATTAAGCGTGCCAATAAGGCAGCCTTGGCAGGCCACCTGGACAGGCAGGAGTCAAAGCAGAAAATCGGGGAGAACGCTGCCTCTTGGCAGCGAGAAGGACAGAAAGACAGAAGCTAAGGAGAGCTGCCACGGCGTGAAAGCAAGCCACGGAGCTGCCCTTTGGAGCTGGAACGCACGGGAGCTCGGAGAGGAGTTGTGACGTAGGGCAGAGCTCGGAAGTGCAGTAGGGCAGTGCAGCAAATCAAGAGGCTGCACCGAGTGCAGCCAAGCAATTTCTGCGTGAAGGCAGCAAGTGCACAGATCCTTGTGCACACTCCCTACTTCGGTCAAATCCCTCCAAACTCAATTTAATTTCTGTTTTAATTTATAAACATGTGTAATTAATTTATTTTGGCTAGAGGTTAATTCGAAACTATGATTATATTTGTAATTTAAATTGGTAACTTCAGTTGTGATTTCTGCGTTGTGATTTAATTTGCTTAACTGCTTAATTGATAACTTATTTGTGTATGTTGATTAAGAATGCATACTTAATTTACATGCATGAATTTGATGCTAGAATATAAGTGAATTTCACCTAATCGTTATGAACTTATATTCATGAGTAGTGAAGGTTGTTATCCACAATCGCGTTAAGTAAATTCTTGGCAGGAGTATCATGCTTTCCATAGTTACGAATGCCTCGTCAGTATTTATAGTTTTCACAAAGTTTAATGATCTTTGATTGTATCTCTATTGTGCTTTTCACGTAGGGGACTTTTAGAGAATGTGTTGAATTGTTGTATGCTGTTCATCCAATTCAATAACTTAAGGAAAACTTGAAGATTAAAAAAGTGCTGTTCACGGTTAATCTGGAGTATTGAGAATTAATAATTTATTGAAAGAACAACTGAAAATCAATTTAGGTTGCATATGTGTCATGTGTGGAGAAGAACCCTCTAGCCAGTCCGTCACCTATCCGTTCACCTTTATTTTATGTTTTTATCAATTTTGTAATTTATTTAAGTTTAATTTACGTTTCATCAAAATCAAACCCCCCATTATTATATTATATTATTTAGTTAATTTTTATTAGTTTTTATCTTTTAATTTAATTTCCGTCTAATTAATTTCCTAGTTTTTATTTTAAATTGTTTTTATTATTTTGAGTCATTTTAAGTGTGTTTCGAGTTTTAGCCTAGTTTTGTATTTTTGAGTCTTTTGATTTATTTTAGTTTATTTGTTAGTTTTATTTTAAGTTTTTCTAGTTAAGTGTTTTTATTTTAGTTTAGTATTTTAAATTTTGTTTTTACGTTTTTAAATTAATTTTAGAGTGATTAGCAATCCCTCCTAATCCCCGGTCCAGAACGATACCCTACTTATACCTATACTACGATTGTCAAAAAGAGGGTTTAATTTGTGTGCGTATAATTAGCGCATCAAATTTTGGCGCCGTTGCCGGGGATTAGCAACTTTGCTAATCCCTTTATTGTTGTTTGTGTTTATTTTTATATTTGTGTTTTTGTTGTGTTTATGTTTTTATTTGTGTTTGTGTGTTTTACTTTTGGTATTTGATTTATTTTTCTTTCTTTAATTTTAGGTACTAATTGGAGCTAGTCATGGATAGTATTCAAGCTCAATTGGCGCAGCTCACTGCTCAATTGTCGCATAATGCCGAACGGATCACAATGCCAAGTGTCCCGACACTTGATGTGCCATATGGGCAAGGATATCAGACTCATCAGTATCCTCAATTTTCTGCATATGAAGATGATTGGGGATATCAAGGCTATGATCAATCAAGGGGCAATATGTATTCCAACGCTTGCAATTCGGATTGGAGGGATTATTCAAATCAAATGTGGGATGAACCTCAACAAGTTCAACAAAGTGGATATTGGCAGCAAGATGAAGCGTTCTATTCAAGACCTATGCAGCCACCACAACATCCCCCACAACAATTCCAATCGAATCAAAGTATGCCCGTGGATTATAATCAAATTCTTAATGAATTAAACTCTTTGGTGCAGGGGTCACAAAATCAAGCTAAGGAGACTCACCAAGGAGAATTTTGGCAGCCGTATGATGAGTTCTATACAACACCTTTGCAACCATCACAGCCACCACAACAATTTGCCCAATTCGATTCAGGTACATCATAGGTGATCAAATCAAATGTGGGATGAACCTCAACAAGTTCAACAAAGTGGATATTGGCAGCAAGATGAAGCGTTCTATTCAAGACCTATGCAGCCACCACAACATCCCCCACAACAATTCCAATCGAATCAAAGTATGCCCGTGGATTATAATCAAATTCTTAATGAATTAAACTCTTTGGTGCAGGGGTCACAAAATCAAGCTAAGGAGACTCACCAAGGAGAATTTTGGCAGCCGTATGATGAGTTCTATACAACACCTTTGCAACCATCACAGCCACCACAACAATTTGCCCAATTCGATTCAGGTACATCTCTGGATAATGATACATTTAATAAGTTACTCACCTCTTTGAATCAGGGAGTGGAAAATTGAATCCAGGAGATGCAAGGCCGGACCAACAAGGTGGATGAATTGGAAAGGCAAGTTGGGGAGATTATGGAGATCATGGCACAGATTCAAGAGCAACGTGAATTCTCCAACTCCACATTTGCAAATTCAATGGAGGAAGTTGAAGTTGCTGAAGCCATCATTTTGGAAGAAGAAGATGAGGAGGACGACCTGGGCAGTTTAGACGAATTCTTGTCTCAAACCCCTGAAGTCCCTATGTTGTCCAACTTCGGTAATGATGTTCCAAATGAAATTCATTCTAACATTTTTCCACTAAATGTCCCTTTTCCTTGCAGGTTTTTAATTCCAAATAACGAAGAAAGTGAAAAAGACATTGTGGAAGCTCTTCCAGAGGTGCAAAGTGATATCTCGATTCTTGGTGCACCAAAACAAGTTCCCGAACCTTGCACACCAAGAAAAGAGATTCAAGATATCAAAGTGCCTGGAGAATGCGTTGCATATCAAGAATACATTCAAGAGGCTGTGCAGACTACAAAGGCCCAAGAAATTGAGTTTGATGATACGGGACAGGCCACAACCATCATAGTAAACCTGGCCCAGTTCAAAATCCCGGAATTGTCCAGAGGCGTAATTTTTGTTATTGAGTTTGAGTCGGAGAAAGACAGTAAGCCATCTTCTCCAATTTTAATTTTTATTTTGTTTTATACTAACAATTTAATTTTGATGATTCAGGCACCGTCATTGGAACTCAGACCGTTGTCAGATCATTTCAAATACCACCGTCCGTTCAATGATAAATCCATGCATTTGAATAAAGAAGGGAGGCCTAGGAATCACCCACAATCAGATTTGCATTCCTAAACCCTTCTCTTTACTGCTTTCATTTTTGTTTTGCTTAGTTAATTTTGTTATTTGGTTGATTTTTATTTAGTTTGAGTTTAAATAAATTAAGGGCAATGTTTATTTTTAGTGCGAATAAATAAAGTCTTTTTACATTAATTTACATATTTTAATTTACATATTTTATATTGCTTAAAATAAACCTAAAAAAAAAAAAAAATTTAATAATAATAATAATAATATTAGTAATACTTATATATATATATATATATATATATATATTTAAATAAACTTAAAAAAAATTACAATAATACGAAAAACTAATAGTGTTCATTGGTCATTGGTCAGGTGGTGCCTGAGAAGTCGACGGAGCTCCGGGAAGACGAAGAGCCAGAGTTGGAATCTCCGGAGCCGGAACGCTTGGCACAGCTCCAGAGGACGAAGGCAACATAAACCTCGGGAGTAGCGCCATGAACCTTTCATGATCGCTCTGAATCCGACCGTCCGACTCCTGCAGCTGGTCCAGCTTCCTCTTCATGCTGGTCGAGTAACTAGTTGCAAGCATGTGCAACTCCTTGTTCTCGTGCCTGAGTCCTCTGACTTCTTGCCGAAGACTGGCCACCTCAGCCATCAGCGACTCCACCTGACGAGATCTTGCAAGCAGACGCTGGCCCATGTTTGAAACTGAGCCTGCACTTTGGACGTTGAGGGCCAGAGATTCCTGAACGGCCAGCTCGTCCGACCGCCTAGATAGCATCCTATTGTCCCTTGGAGTGAGCAGATTTCTGGCAATCACCGTAGCGGTGATTTCATTCCTCATCATTGTGTCCCCGACTGTAAGAGGACCATTGGGGGATATGAAGGATGGATTCCAAATATTGTTCGGAGAAGACGAGTCATCGTCTTCCCCGACATTCAAGTTTAGGCGACGGTCGGAAGGGCAAGACATTTTTAGAGGGGGTTGAGGAAGAAAAGAGTTCGAAAAAAAAATTAAGATTGCTGAAGCGGAACAAGAGATCGGAAAGATTAAAAGTGCAAAAGTGCAGGAAGAGAGCAGATTGAGTGAGGAGTATGAGTGCAGAAGTGTTTGAGGAAGGGAGTATTTTCAGAAGGAAGTGTTTGAGGGAGTTCAAGTGTGAGGTGGAGCAGAATTAGCGCCTCTATAAAAAGAAGCAAATCAAAGAGGCGCCCGCTCCTCAGAGGTGAAGACGCGTCCTCACGCAAATCGGAAAAGCTGGACGCTCCTTTCTCAAATGCCGGAGTCCTGTCTCAAAAGAGCCGTTTCCTTTCTCAAAAGCTGGGCTGGACTCAGCAATCACGTGGCCTCAGTTTTTCCAATTTTGTCGTGACTCATGACGTGCAGCGTGGAGCGTTGCGAAAACCACGAGCCGCACCCGGTTTCGAACCCCGGTTTTCAAAAGATCATCATTCCAATTTGTCGTCACTCGTCGCATGCGCAGTCAGCTTCGCGGAAATTACGGACGCGTTGTCAGAAAGCGCGTAACGGGCACTGTTCATCCATCCACCGGCTGCCGACAAATAGTGCGGGAATAGTTCCGGTTGAGGAAGAAAAATTTCTATAAGTCTCGACCTTCGCCTTCCACATCAAAGGCACACCTTCACACCCTCTCAACCTCTCAACCTCTCAACCTCTCTTCATCTCCGATAATGTCTTCCCAAAGAAAGCTTTCGAGTTACTCAGTGTTCTTCATCCCTTGGATCACCCCAGAAAACAAACCTTTCAGAGCAAAAGTATTTCATATCAAAAAGGTTACAAGCAAAAGTATCTCATATCATGCTTTCTCCTCTCCTTCATCTGAGGAACGTGGAGAAAGTGAGATCCTGATTGCTTACCTAGTCTTGCTCTCGAGTACTCATCTCAGACCCCTCCCAACACACTTCAAAAATAAACCTGTGTTGAGGTACTTCTTCAAAAACAAAAGTACCTCACAGACGAAGCAGGAGGAGTCTGAGGTGCATCCTGATGAAGGCGGAAGGTGAGATGATCCAAGAGTTCAAGAAGATGCCACACCTGCGTGGAGACCGGACTACTTGAAGCATGTGGAGACAACGTGCTGATTCATCCTCAACTAAGCTGAGGATCACTTGCAGAAAGAGGCCCATCCAGTTCAAGAAGAAAGCTGTGGAAAATCATCAAGGACGACCAATGATCGCCTATTAGTTCTTTTCATTATCTTTTATTTTCATTTTCAATTTTTTTGTTTGAATTTTCTATATTTTCTTGCGTGCTTAACTGTTTATTTCTTTTCTTTGCAGGAACGTTTGGTTATTTCCACCCTTGAAGTTGATTGCAGACTTTACGCTTGGGGGTCATCGCTTGGTTTTCTGCAAATTAGGGAAGTTTTCAGTCCCTTGTTTTATTTTGTTTCTTTTCATTTAGTAATTTTATTTTTATTTTTATTTTTATTTTTTATTTGCGTATTAATGTTTTCTGACATTGGGGACAATGTCTAGTTTAAGTGTGGGGGTAAAGAGTATAAAAAAATGACCAAATTGAAAATTTTTGTACCTTCGACTTTGAACTGGTTTCATTTGTTTCCATGTTATTGCTTTTTGTTTTCTTAATTAGTTTTGTTTTATTTTTTGAAAAAAAAAAATCCAAAAATATTGTCTTGTTTTCCTTATTGTTTTAAATTAGATTTTTATTAGTTTCCCGACCCAATGATATAACTGGATTAAATTTGAACCATGATTATCAAGAACTTAGTTAACATGTGTTATGTGAATTCCTAATTCTCTTGTTAGTATTGTACATGTTTGATCATTTTTGAAAAACCAAATGCACATAGCCTTGTTGATGTGAAACTAAAGCATGAATTAAAGCTTCATATGTGAATTTAGTAACCATATACATCCTATGTGAGTTTTTGAGCTTATTGAAAGTGTGTGCATTTTTCATACACTCCTATTCTTTCATGTGTGATGAACTTATGTGAGATACATCTCTAGAACTTGCGTAATGATCTTTTGAAATATTTGTCATTGATTGCATGAACTTGAAAATGATAGAGGCATTAGCTTTACCACCATGGCCCAAATAACCATATTTCCCAAAGAAAAAAAAAATTATCATTAGATTGCCTATTTGAGCCGTTTTTGTTGAACCTTTTATTTCTTATCACCAGATATGTCTACCCTTATACCTCAAACCATGTTTCCTTATCCTTTCCAAGCGAGCAATTTGAGACTGTCTTTTGAGAAATGTTTGTGAAGTACTTGGAAGGTTTGGCAAAAGAATAAGTGTGGGGGTATTTCATGTTTGTATTTATTTTAAAAAAATAAAAAATAAAAAAAAAAGAGAAAAAAGAGAAGAAAAGAAAAGAAAAAGAAAGATTGTATACGAAGAAATAAAAAAGTTTCTAAAGTTTCAGTTTAAGGGTGTGATGGGAGGTGTTAGAAGAATTGTTGGAAAGTTTCAGTTCTTATAAATCTCAACAAAAGAATCGCTTGCGATGTAGCTTGTAACTTGTGTTTTCCTATTCTTTCGTTTCAATAGCCCTATCCCTAAGCCTCATTACATCCAATAAAAGTCCTCTTGATTTAAGTTTTGCAATTATGATTGTGGAGAAGTGATTTTTATGCAAGCTTATGGTAGAACTCTCACATTTGTTTCTTTGAGCGAAACACATTAAAACTAAACACATGTGTGATTGAGTGCATATCCGTGAGAAGGTTGCTGGTTTGCATATGATGATTTTAAAAATAAAAACTTGAAATTGCATTAGCATGGCTATCTCACACACTACACTTCAAGGATAATTTAAAGATTACTGCTAATATTTGAATAAGGAAGATGAACTGGGATTAGTTTGTTTTGTGCTAGCTATGGTTCTTGATGATTTGCGTTTTCGAATGAAATTCTATGAGGGTCACATAGGGGGAAGCTAATGTTTTTCATGTTATTACTTTTTCTGGTTTTATTTGTTTTGCTCGAGGACTAGCAAAAGCTAAGTGTGGGGGTATTTGATCGGACCATATTTATATACATTTTTATATCAAATTCACTCGTCTTTTCTTAGTTAGTTCGTTATATTTTGAGCTATTTACGTTATTTTTATGTTTTATAAGAATTTATCAAGTTAAGAAAATAAAAATAGAATAAGTGAAGTGTTAAGTAATTAATTCGTTTAAACTATCTTACTTGTTGATTAGAACTTATTATTTGGAAAATAACATATTTATATATTTAAATATATTTATATATTTATATATATTTATATACATATTGATTAATTATATGTGTGTGTGTGATAGCTGGCTAGCATAAGGGCATTCGGTGGGGGAGTAAAAGAAAATAATGATGAAAGGCAGCAAGGTGTGCATGTTGAGAGAATAAAATAAAAGAAAGCAGGGCAGTGGGGGGTGAGCAGAAAGCTCACGGTGCATCAAAGAAAAGAATAAAAAATAATAAACAGAAAATTAGAGAACATGCGAGTGATGATTAGAGGAGAAGAGTAAAACGCAGAGAGGAAGGGAGCTGCCAGGGAGCAGCTAGCAGAAAATAAAAAAAAATATAATAAGAGCTGCCTTATAGAGGCAGCAGGAGGAAAATACAGAAGAGCAGCGCGGGGCTGCTGCTTGGCGTCAGAAAACAGACGTTGAAGGAGGAAGCCTCGGTGGGCAAGGAGCTGCCTTTGAAGGCAGCGCTAAGTAAGAGCAGAGAGAACAAAAAAAACTGCCTCAAGGGCAGCGGGCTTCCTCGGGGATTGAAGGCTGCCTTAGCAGCTACAGGAAGGAAAACCAAGCTGCCATTTGGCAGCTGGCACACGGACAGAAAGCTACACGGGGAGAGTTGCGAGAGAAGGCAATTGGCGAAAGGGGGGAGTTCCTGGGGAGACACGGAGGACTAAGAGGCGCCATTTGGGAGTGGAGAAGGCGCTGCCTCAGACAGAAAATAAGGAGGCGCGCAGCTTGGAAGGGTTTTCTGGGCAGCTAGCAAATTAAGCGTGCCAATAAGGCAGCCTTGGCAGGCCACCTGGACAGGCAGGAGTCAAAGCAGAAAATCGGGGAGAACGCTGCCTCTTGGCAGCGAGAAGGACAGAAAGACAGAAGCTAAGGAGAGCTGCCACGGCGTGAAAGCAAGCCACGGAGCTGCCCTTTGGAGCTGGAACGCACGGGAGCTCGGAGAGGAGTTGTGACGTAGGGCAGAGTTCGGAAGTGCAGTAGGGCAGTGCAGCAAATCAAGAGGCTGCACCGAGTGCAGCCAAGCAATTTCTGCGTGAAGGCAGCAAGTGCACAGATCCTTGTGCACACTCCCTACTTCGGTCAAATCCCTCCAAACTCAATTTAATTTCTGTTTTAATTTATAAACATGTGTAATTAATTTATTTTGGCTAGAGGTTAATTCGAAACTATGATTATATTTGTAATTTAAATTGGTAACTTCAGTTGTGATTTCTGAGTTGTGATTTAATTTGCTTAACTGCTTAATTGATAACTTATTTGTGTATGTTGATTAAGAATGCATACTTAATTTACATGCATGAATTTGATGCTAGAATATAAGTGAATTTCACCTAATCGTTATGAACTTATATTCATGAGTAGTGAAGGTTGTTATCCACAATCGCGTTAAGTAAATTCTTGGCAGGAGTATCATGCTTTCCATAGTTACGAATGCCTCGTCAGTATTTATAGTTTTCACAAAGTTTAATGATCTTTGATTGTATCTCTATTGTGCTTTTCACGTAGGGAACTTTTAGAGAATGTGTTCAATTGTTGTATGCTGTTCATCCAATTCAATAACTTAAGGAAAACTTGAAGATTAAAAAAGTGTTGTTCACGGTTAATCTGGAGTATTGAGAATTAATAATTTATTGAAAGAACAACTGAAAATCAATTTAGGTTGCATATGTGTCATGTGTGGAGAAGAACCCTCTAGCCAGTCCGTCACCTATCCGTTCACCTTTATTTTATGTTTTTATCAATTTTGTAATTTATTTAAGTTTAATTTACGTTTCATCAAAATCAAACCCCCCATTATTATATTATATTATTTAGTTAATTTTTATTAGTTTTTATCTTTTAATTTAATTTCCGTCTAATTAATTTCCTAGTTTTTATTTTAAATTGTTTTTATTATTTTGAGTCATTTTAAGTGTGTTTCGAGTTTTAGCCTAGTTTTGTATTTTTGAATCTTTTGATTTATTTTAGTTTAT
The DNA here is from genome assembly GCA_963580275.1 of Crataegus laevigata. NCBI lineage: Eukaryota > Viridiplantae > Streptophyta > Magnoliopsida > Rosales > Rosaceae > Crataegus > Crataegus laevigata. The sequence goes on from OY756952.1 coordinate 21,250,291, forward strand.
TTGTTAGTTTTATTTTAAGTTTTTCTAGTTAAGTGTTTTTATTTTAGTTTAGTATTTTAAATTTTGTTTTTACGTTTTTAAATTAATTTTAGAGTGATTAGCAATCCCTCCTAATCCCCGGTCCAGAACGATACCCTACTTATACCTATACTACGATTGTCAAAAAGAGGGTTTAATTTGTGTGCGTATAATTAGCGCATCATCAGGCACCCACCCGAGAATTTAAACCATTGCCGAATCATTTCAAGTATCACCTCCCATTAAAAGATAAATTCCATGCTTTGGAGCCGAGGGGAGGTTAATGGAAAGAATCGTCCGGCTAAAGACGTTAAATCAAGCGCTTCTTGGGAGGCAACCCAAGCAATCAGATTTGCATTCTTACACCCTTCTTTTCACTACTTTCATTTTGTTTTGCTTAGTTAATTTTGTTATTTGGTTGATTTTTGTTTAGTTTGTGTTTAAATAAATTAAGGGCAATGTTTATTTTTAGTGCGGATAAACAAAGTCTCTTTGCATTAATTTACATATTTTGATTTACATATTTTATATTGCTTAAAATAAACTTTAAAAAAAAATTAAAATTAAAATTTACATTAATTTGCATATTTTGATTTACATTTATTTTATTTTGCTTAAAATAAACTAAAAAAAATAAAAATTTAAAAAAAAATAAAAAATTACAATAAAACGAAAAACTAATAGCAATCATTGGTCATTGGTTAGGTGGCGCCTCAGAGGTCGACGGAGCTCCGGGAAGACGAAGAGCCAGAGTTGGAATCTCCGGAGCCGGAACACTTGGTGCAACTCCAGAGGACGAAGGCAACATAAACCTCGGGAGTAGCGCCATGAACCTTTCATGATCGCTCTGAATCCGACCGTCCGACTCCTGCAGCTGGTCCAGCTTCCGCTTCATGCTGGTCGAGTAACTAGTTGCAAGCATGTGCAACTCCTTGTTCTCGTGCCTGAGTCCTCTGACTTCTTGCCGAAGACTAGCCACCTCCGCCATCAGTGACTCCACCTGACGAGTTCGGGCAAGCAGGCGCTGGCCCATGTTTGAAACTGAGCCTGCACACTGGACGCTGAGAGCAAGGGAGTCCTGAACGGCCAACTCGTCCGACCGCATGGATAGCATCCTATTGTCTCTATGAGTAAGCAAATTCCTAGCAACCACCGTAGCGGTTATATCGTTTCTCATCATTGTGTCCCCGACTGTAAGAGGACCATTGGGGGATATAAAGGACGGATTCCAAATGTTGTTCGGAGCAGACGAGTCATCGTCTTCCCCGACATTCAAGTTTAGGCGACGGTCGGAAGGGCAAGACATTTTTAGAGGGGGTTGAGGAAGAGAAGAGTTCGGAAAAATTAAGATTGCTGAAGCGGAAGAAGAGATCGGAAAGATTAAAAGTGCAGAAGTGCAGGAAGAGAGCGGAAGGAGTAAGATTAAAAAGTGCAGGAAAATAGTGTTTTCAGGAGGGAGTTCAAGTGTGAGGTGGAGCAGAATTAGCGCATCTATAAAAAGAAGCAATTCAAAGAGAGGCGCTCCTCTGAGGTTGAAGACGCGTCCTCGTGCAAATCAAAAGAGCCGTTTCCTTTCTCAAAAGCTGGGCGTGACTCAGGCATCACGAGGCGCTCAGCTTTTCCAGTTTGTCGTCACCTGCGTCACATGCAGCTTGGAGTATTGCGAAAACCACGAGCCGCACCCGGATTTGAACCCCGGTTTTCAAGAGATCATCATTCCAGTTTGTCGTCACTCGTCGCATGCGCAGTCAGCTTCGCGGAAATTACGGACGCTTTGTTAGAAAGCGCGTAACGGGCACTGTTCATCCATCCACCGGCTGCCGACAAATATTGAGGGAATAGTTCCGGTTGAGGAAGAAAAATTTCTATAAGTCTCGACCTTCGCCTTCCACATCAAAGGCACACCTTCACACCCTCTCAACCTCTCAACCTCTTTTCATCTCCGATAATGTCTTCCCAAAGAAAGCTTTCGAGTTACTCAGTGTTCTTCATCCCTTGGATCACCCCAGAAAACAAACCATCCAGAGCAAAAGTATTTCATATCAAAAAGGTTAAAAGCAAAAGTATCTCATATCATGCTTTCTCCTCACCTTCATCTGAGGAACGTGGAGAAAGTGAGATCCTGATTGCTTACCTAGTCTTGCTCTCGAGTACTCATCTCAGACCCCTCCCAACCCACTTCAAAAATAAACCTGTGTAGAGGTGCTTCTTCAAAAGCAAAAGTACCTCACAGACGAAGCAGGAGGAGTCTGAGTTGCTTCGAAGAGCAGATGAGTCTGGGTTGATCCAAGAGTTCAAGAAGATGCCACACCTGCGTGGAGACCGGACTACTTGAAGCATGTGGAGACAACGTGCTGACTCATCCTCAACTAAGCTGAGGAGCACTTGCAAGAAAGGAGGCCCATCCAGTTCAAGAAGAAAGCTGTGGAAAATCAACAATCATGACCAATGATCGCCTATTAGTTCTATTCGTTATCTTTTATTTTCATTTTCAATTTTTTTTGTTTGCATTTTCTATATTTTCTTGCGTGTTTAACTGATTTATTTCTTTTCTTTGCAGGAACTTTCGGTTATTTTCACCCTTGAAGTTGATTGCAGAATTTAAGCTTGGGGGTCATCGCTTAAGTTTTCTGCAAATTAGGGAAGTTTTCAGTCCATTGCTTTATTTTGTTTCTTTTCAGTTAGTAATTTTATTTTTATTTTTATTTTTATATTTTATTTGCTTTGTATGCTATTTATATTTTTATTTGCATATTAATGTTTTCTGACATTGGGGACAATGTCTAGTTTAAGTGTGGGGGTATCAAGTATAAAAAAATGAACAAATTGAAAATTTTTGTACCTTCGACTTTGAACTCGTTTCATTTGTTTCCATGTTATTGCTTTTTGTTTTCTTAATTAGTTTTGTTTTATTTAATTTTTCTCGAAAAATTTAAAAAATCCAAAAATATTGTCTTTTTTTCCTTATGGTTTTAAATTAGATTTTTATTAGTTTCCCGACCCAATGATATAATTGGATTAAATTTGAACCATGATTATCAAGAAGTTAGTTAACATGTGTTGTATGAAATTCCTTATTCTCTTGTTAGTATTGTACATGTTTGATCATCTTTGAAAAACCAATTGCACATAGCCTTGTTGATGTGAAACTAAAGTATGAATTAAAGCTTCATATGTGAATTTAGTGACCATATACATCCTATGTGAGTTTTTGAGCCTATTGAAAGTGTGTGCATTTTTCATACACTACTATTCTTTCATGTGTGATGAACTTATGTGAGATGCATCTCTAGAATTTGCGTAACGATCTTTCGAAATATTTGTCATTAATTGCATGAACTTGAAAATGATAGAGGCATTAGGTTTACCACCATGGCCCAAATAAACATGTTTCCCAAAGAAAAATGATATCATTAGATTGCCAATTTGAGCCGTATATGTGGAGCCTTTTATTTCTTATCACCAGATATGTCTACCCTTATACCTCAAGCATGTTTCCTTACCCTTTCCAAGCGAGCAATTTGAGATTGTCTTTTGAGAAATGTTTGTGAAGTACTTGGAATGAGTTTGGCAAAAGAATAAGTGTGGGGGTATTTCATGTTTGTATTTATTAAAAAAAAAAGGAGAAAAGAGAAGAAAAGAAAAAGAAAAGAAAGATTATATTCAGAGAAAATAAAAAGTTTTTAAGGTTTCAGTTTAAGGATGTGATTGGAGGTGTTAAAAGAATCGCTGGGAAGTTTGAGTTCTTATAAATCTCAACAAAATAATTGCTTGCAGTGTAGCTTAGAACTTGTGCTTTCCTATTCTTTCGTTTCAATAGCCCTATCCCTAAGCCTCATTACATCCAATAAAAGTCCTCTTGATTTAAGTTTTGCAATTATGATTGTGGAGAAGTGATTTTTATGCAAGCTTATGGTAGAACTTTCACATTTGTTTCTTTGAGCGAAACACATTACAACTAAACACATGTGTGATTGAGTGCATATCCCGTGAGAAGGTCGCTAGTTTGCATATGATGTTTTTAAAAATAAAAACTTGAAATTGCATTAGCATGGCTATCTCACACACTACACTTCAAGGATGATTTAAAGATTACTGCTAATATTTGAATAAGGAAGATGAGCTTGAATTAGCTTATTTGGTGCTAGCTATGGTTCTTGATGATTTTTGTTCTTGAATGAAATTCTATGAGGGTCAAATAGGGGGAAGCTAATGTTTTTCATGTTATTACTTTTTCTGTTCTCTTTGTTTTGCTCGAGGACTAGAAAAAGCTAAGTGTGGGGGTATTTGATCGGATCATATTTATATATATTTTTATATCAAATTCACTCGTCTTTTCTTAGTTAGTTCGTTATATTTTGAGCTATTTGCGTTATTTTTATGTTTTATAAGAATTTATCTAGAAAAGAAAATAAAAATAGAATAAGTGAAGTGTTAAGTATTAATTTCATCTAAACTATCTTGTCTGTTGAATTATACTTATCATTTAGAAAATAATATATATATATATATATATATATATATATATATATATATATATATATATATATTTATATATTTAAATTTAATGTATGTTGTGTGTGAATGATTAAAAGGAAGAGGGGGGAGTGCACGGGGAAGGCAGCTGCAAAAAGGGCTCGGAGGAGAGCTGCCCACGAGGGCAGCGTGAAACCAGAGCGTGAAAGAAAAGAGACAGCAAGCCACGGGGCTGCCAATCCAGAAGGCAGCTAGGCTGAAACAGAAGGAGGAAGTCAGAGAGAGGGGGCTGCCTCTTGGCAGTGTTGGAGAAAGAAAAAGAAACGGAGGTGAGCTGGGATTGGCAGCTTAAGTGCCATGGAGAATAAAAGAAATAAGGGGAGGAAAGAAGGGGGCAGTCGGTGTGCGCAGGGGGTAAAAGCTGCCTGTGCAGCAGAGAAAAAAAATAATAATAAACGAAGGCTGTTTTGGCAGCCAGAAGAAAGAAAGGAATTGGCAGCGCAAGGCTGCCTTGCGGTGCTGCCACGAAGGAAGAAAACGGACGCAGCGCAGCGACCAACAGGGAGCTGCCTAAGGCAGCTTTGCGAGGACCGAGGCAGGTTGCGGCCAACCAGCACGGAGCAACGGTGCTGCCTTTTGCAGCATGAAAGAAAGCACAGGCGCCAGCGTGAGGAGCATCAAAACAGTCTTTGATTTTGGAGACCGAAGGCGCACAGAACCGAGTCTGGCAATTGGGCAGCGCCCATCTAGCACAGAGAACTCTCTCATTTCGGTTTAATTTCTCCAACCCCAGTTTTACTTTTATTTAATTTATGAATAATGTGTAATTAATTTGTTTTGGCTGGAGGATAATTCAAAACCGTGATTATATTTGTAATATGAATTGATACATTCAGTTGTGATTTCTGAGTTGTGATTTAATTTGCTTAACTGCTTGATTAATAACTTATTTGTGTATGTCGATTAAGAATGCATACTTAATTTACACGCATGAATTTAATGCTAGAATATAAGTGAATTTCACCTAATCGTTATGAACTTATATTCATAAGTAGTGGAGGTTGCTAGTCACAATCGCGTTAAGTAAATTCCTGGCAAACGTATCATGCTGTTCATAGTTACGAATGCTTTGTCAACACTTATGATTTTCATAGAGCATAATGATCTTTAATCGTATCTCTATTGTGCTGTTCACGTAGGGAACTTTTGGGGAATAATTTGAGTTGTTGTATGCTGTTCATCCAATTCAATAATATAAGGAAAATTTGAAGATTAATTTAAGCGTACCTAATTAATTTGGGGTGTTGAGATTCACAACTTATTGAAAAAACAACTGAAAATCAATTTAGATTGCATATGTGTCATGTGTGGAGAAGAACCCTCTAGCCAGTCCGTCGCCCATCCATTCACTTTTATTTTATGTTTTTGTCAATTTTGTAATTTATTTAAGTTTAATTTACGTTTCGTCAAACCAAACCCCCCCCCCCCAATTATTAAATTATATTATTTAGTTAATTTTCATTATTTTTAGTCTTTTAATTCAATTTCCGTCCATTTCAATTCCTAGTGTTTAATTTGATTGTTTTCTTTGTTTTGAGTCATTTTAGTGTGTTTCGAGTTATTAGACTTTTTAGCATAGTTTTGTGTCCTTGAGTCTTGTTTAGTATTTTTAAGTCAGTTTAGAGGTTATTAGCAAGCCCTCCTAATCCCTGGTCCAGAACGATACCCTACTTACATCTTTACTACAACTGTCAAAAAGAGGGTTTAAATTTGTGCGGTTTTAAAATCCCGTCATACTCTGATCAGAGATTTTAATCATATCATAGAGTATTCTTCCTCAAACGGTTTGAAGGTTAGAGATCCCTTGTTGCGCATTCACTTGCCTCCATAGTTAAGTGGCTTAACCCCGACGACGCCGTGGACACCCACTATGTGGAGTGACGTTTGACATAATCAAAGATTAAGTAACTAACCACAAGACAACTATGATGCCTTAGGTCAAATGACTAATTTGCATTATCCTAACCATGAGTTCTCATGTGACATGAGTATGAGAACTCCTCGTTGATCGTGTTCAGTGAACTCATTCTCTATTGAGCACCTACATGCTTGTCTTGGTGTCACTCACACCAATGACTCGAGACCAGTCACTCTCCCTGAGAGAAGACATAGCACATACTGATCTTAACGGACTGCCAATGCCCAATTGGCAATCCTATGATCAGGAACGTTTAGGATGTGTCTACGAAAGAATGGTCTCATGAATCTAACTTCTTTAGATCGCATTCTCCCAATCACATATTCCTTGGACTTATTGTTCAAGCATATAACATTTATATGAGACCGCTCAAACAATAATGTTTGCCCTTGATATTAAACTAGATTAGTTTAACATGTGAAATGTCCGTAAAGTATCATCATATGATTGGTTTTAGGGCATATTTTCAACAATCTCCCACTTGCACTAGAGCCAATCAGCTTGGTCATCAGTGATGATACCTCTTCTGTAGTCATTTCATAAATGGCTGAGTAGTAGGCCTAGACAATGGATATCTATATGTTATCCATAGAAGCAATCTTGAGATTAACAACGTTACCACTATACATGATTCTCAATCATGTGGTTCAGTCTCTCATTTGAGTTCGGACCTTGATGAGACCTTGATTCCCTGGCTTGAGCTATCGCCCCATTAATGTCATACACTTTCTGGTTGGAACCGAATAGAGAGTTCATAAATGAACTTTCCCATCCAAACAACAATGTTGTGAGCTTCTATATGGCAATATATTTTGCATGATGATGGAACACATTAAAGTCATTACTTTTAATGTTTTCACCCAAATATCTCCTTAGTCATAATAAAGAGATATTCAATTATCACTTCATTCATAATAAAGAGACAATCAATGATGGATTAGATTCATAATCTAATACATTTACGCTTCCATTACGTTACTCTAATTCTTCCTCATTCTTTGAGGAATCTATCCTTTAGTATTTCTTAAATACTTAAGGATTCACTCGACAGTTGCCATGGTTCTGATCCTGGGCTTGCACTGATTTCGTTCTGTACCGTTCTAGGTCCAACTCATAACAATGTCTTTCATACAATATGAAATACATAAATCACCTTTCTGCTTATGCATAAAGGATTCTATTTACGCATTATTTCTTTGGGAGTCAAAGGGTACATTCCCTTTGAGAAAAGCAACTTACTAGTCTTACCAGAGTCGTCTTTCTTATTGAAGTTTATCATCGAATGAGAAACTTCCTAGCATCCTTTTGTCTATTATTAGGGATTGATATAATCCAATTATATCTTGAAATATATCATTATAGATTTCCATCCCATATATATAGACTATATCTCCCATATACATTCTATCATTATAGAATGTTTAAAGTCACAACTTTAACGAAGAAGTATTCTTTTCATTTCCAAAAAATTAATATATCATATATATTTAAATTTAGGAATATGATTAACTCCCACTAATCTTTTGTAAACCTAGTAAACAAAAGATTCATTTACATCTTCATGAGAAATCAAACGATTTGACTTTCTTCATAAGACGCTTATAGCTCCCACTAGCTTGCTAAGATTCATGATGGATGGATCTCTACAACTTACATGTCTTGTGATTTATAGTTTTAGACATATATTATCAAGACTATCTTAATAATGGTTTCGGAAACTCATATTATGTCCAAACATTAAATCACCATTTAGTTGTAGGTAGCAATCTTCGAATTAATTGAAACCAAGACTATGTCAAAGATGGTTTCTTCAAAGTCAACCATTCTCTTTGATTGTAGTCATCTTAAGCTACCAATTAGCTATGAAGGTTTCATCATTTCGGTTCAAATGGTCCTTTACCATTTCCTTGAGTATATATCGTATATACACACTTAATGTAGTCATAAGGATTTTCATTCTTATTTCTTTCGAATTAAGAGGTGCAACTCTATGACATAGTCATAAAGTTCAAACCATTCAACTGAGACGGTTTACAAATCCTTCTCGACTACTTTGGAGCTTGTGGTATAGGAACTAGGTTGTTATATTTGTTGATTACTTTCTTGTCTCTTAAAGAACCCATTCTTTGAGTTCTATCACTCGTTCATTTGCTCTTATGCAAATCATATTGTAAGATTACAATGAACTACCCAACAAACAACACTTGTTAGTTGGTTTATAGAAGCGATATCCAAAAGCTAATTTAAGGATATCCCACAAGATTGTTATCAAACAAATATTGCTTATTAGCACACAACCCCAAATCTTAACATGCTTAAGATTTGTCTTTCTTTCTAACTACATCTTATGGAGTTATGAAAAAATTTGGAAGATCTTCTAATTCACAATCATATTGTTTTAGAAGTATATATATCCTATATATGGGTAATAGATAATAACCAACGAACTAAATCATGTTTGAGTACGTTCTTCTCCTAATGGAGAAATTTATTATCTTATGATGCCAATTTCCTTGATATCTTTCAAGGAAACTCATCTAAAGTGTTATCTTTCCTTGGATCAAATCTAAGGAGGTAAATACTTTAGATGTCTTAGTCATCAACTTACATTTCTTGAACTCTTTGAAACCTTTTGCAAAGTATTCGGACTTGTGTTTATTCAAAATAAACTATAGTCCAACCGAGAGTGATCTTCGGTGAATGTCATACAACATGAGTAGTATTATGTTGTGGATAAGTGCCACTAACATCTAAGTGAATTAACCTCAACAACTTTGTGATTCTTTCTTCTTTCCAAAAGAATAAAGATTCGAACATTTCGCCTCTATACAATTTTAACAAGAAGGTATTGGATCCGGATCTAACGATCCAAAGCATCCATCTACGACCAACTCGTAATTAATGTTTTATAGGTATCACAACCCAGTTTGGGATTAGTCACTACCTTGCAACCTTTTGGGTTTTAAGCATCGTTATATTCTAAACAGTTAACGCTACCACATTATCTCTACTATGGAGACAATTAATTAGATTACAATAATCCAATCATTCATTAATAAAGAACAATGTTTTGTCAAACAAAGCATTCATCCATCTCTTATATTGATGGAATTAAGTTCCTTACATTAAATTGGAATGCAAAGACAATCTTTGTTTTTCCAATTTCATTGGTAGTTCATATGAGGAAGTAAGTACTATTTACTTTCGCAAAGATCTATATCTTATTCACGTTCCGATTGTGAAGTACTTTCTCTTCTCTCATTTATCTTCTACTTCTTATTAGCCACACTTTTACAACGATTTGTAAAACATAGTTGCTAATACAGAATCATGTATTCAAGTAGGAGAACCAACTGTTTTGAATTATTCAAGAACAATTTACATCACCTTCGAAAGGTGCGTTCTTGAAACTTGCAAGACATTTCTTGCATATACCCCTTCCAATGTCCTTCCTTTCATAAAGAAAGTTTGTTCCCTTGGAGTTAATTTGCCTTCTTCATTTAATTTCTCCTTTGACTACAATAGTCATGGTCCCTAAACTCCCACTATCTCTCTCTGAAACTTCTTTCAATTGTGTTATACACATCAAACAATTTGGAGAGCTTGTGGTTATTGTTCACTATATGGTTTACAATAAACTTAGTGAACCATTAGGATAGGGACACAAAGGTGAAGTCCTTGCCTAGTTTCCGTCTTGTTAAGTGGTTTAACACTTCAACACTCAATGATTCAAAATCATCATAAGTCCATATTGATGGACTATTTTTGTCAACCAACCATTATGTTCTAAACATAATTACAAACTTTCAAGAGTTGTTCAAGGCAACTCTCATTTCTTCATACAACAATTTGTAAGTGAAGAATCATGGCACATAAAGTGTCCATGCCCTTGTGCTTACTTCTCAAGTTCCTTGTTCATGTAACAAAGAAACAAGCACTAATGTTTGTATTGACTAAGGGTTGTTCAAAGCAACTCTTGTTTCTTCATACAACAATTTGTATTTGAAGAATTATGACATTATAAGTGTTGTCCTCTCTATGATAGACTTATCTAACATGTTCTTTCATTGATACATTATCAATTGGAAGATTGTGAGGATGAGACTACTTAGTTACTTTTACAATCCATTCAAGACAATCTATGGAATTGTAGTAATAAGTTCGGAAACTAAAGCATTCGGCTTTTTCTTTGTCAAGTATAGGATAGCGTTTGCAAATATATCGGTAAACAAATACATAACGAATATAAATTGATTGATTTTAAGCTATTTGATCCGGGTCTTTAAATCAAAATAGCACCACCCACTATTTTTGGCAAATTCCATATCCCTCATCGAAATTCGAGAGTTTTGGAGGAAACTCTTAGTGGGGTATGAGAGACTCACTATTACCAAGCCCACCTCACGATGATACGATGTTGGCTAGCATTAATAATAATGAGAGAGTACGCTTACTCATTTACATCTAATGTAAGTACCCATCTTATTTGGCCTCTAGAGAATGTCACCTCATGATCGGACCATATTTATATACATTTTTATATCAAATTCACGTGTCTTTTCTTAGTTAGTTCCTCATATTTTGAGCTATTTACGTTATTTTTATGTTTTATAAGATTTATCTAGCAAAGAAAATAAAAATAGAATAAGTGAAGTGTTAAGTATTAATTTCATCTAAACTATCTTGTCTGTTGAATTATACTTATCATTTGGAAAATAATATATATATATATATTTATATATTTATATTTATATATACATATATATTTATATATTTATATTTATTTATATATTTTTATATTTATATATTTATATATTAAAATATGTGTGAGTAATGCTTTCGGTGGAAAGCATAATCAAGTGTGAATAAAGAAATGGAAGCTGGAGGCATCAATCATAGCCTGGGGGCGCCCATCAGGCGCATGAGAGAAAAATAATAGCTGCCTTGCAGCGTTGAAAAGTCAAAAAGAAACAAAAGAGAGGGGATCCGAGAGAAGTGGAAAAACAGAGGGAAAAGGCAGAAAGATAAGGAAATAATTAAAGAAGTGGCCTCGGGAGCACTGGGGAATAAGAGTAGGGAGCTCCAGAGAGCTCCTGGGAGCAGAGAAAGAAACAAACAGCTGGGCAGTTCGCGTGGGGGGAAAAAACAGAAGGGGAGAGGTGTGAAAATCAGGGGGCAGCGCCCGTTGGAGGAGCTGCGCGTCATCAGTGCACATGCAGACTGACTGCTGCCAGGAAAGGCAGCGGCAGAGGAAAATAAATAAAAAAAAAATATAAAGCAAGCTTGAGAAGGCAGCTCACCGGCTGCCTTGTTGTTGGAGACCAAATCAGAAGGCAGTCAACTAGCGCAAGCTGTCGTGGCAGCTGGAGAGAAGCCCAACACGCACAGAGACTACGGGCAGCGAGCAACAAGGCGCCTGGAGCGAAGCTGCCTTTGCAGCTAGAGTGACACTGGGAGAGTTGAAAGGCAGCGTGAGCTGCACAGTGCTAGCCTCGGGACAGGAACTTGGACAAGGCACAGAGCACAGAAAACCCCATTTTGGTTTAATCCTCCAACTTATGTTTTATTTTTTGTTTTAATTTATAAATGATGTGTAATTAATTTATATTGGCTAGAGGTTAATTCGAAACCATGATTATATTTGTAATTTGAATTGGTAATTTCAGTTGTGATTTCTGGGTTGTGATTTAATTTGCTTAACTGCTTGATTGATAACTTATTTGTGTATGTTGATTGAGAATGCATACTTAATTTACATGCATGAATTTGATGCTAGAATATAAGTGAATTTCACCTAATCGTTATGAACTTATATTCATGAGTAGTGAAGGTTGTTATCCACAATCGCGTTAAGTAAATTCTTGGCAGGAGTATCATGCTTTTCATAGTTACGAATGCCTCGTCAGTATTTATAGTTTTCACAAAAGTTTAATGATCTTTGATTGTATCTCTATTGTGCTTTTCACGTAGGGGACTTTTAGAGAATGTGTTGAATTGTTGTATGCTGTTCATCCAATTCAATAACTTAAGGAAAACTTGAAGATTAAAAAAGTGCTGTTCACGGTTAATCTGGAATATTGAAATTCACAATTTATTGAAAGAACAACTGAAAATCAATTTAGATTGCATTTGTGTCATGTGTGGAGAAGAACCCTCTAGCCAATCCGTCGCTTATTCATTCACCTTAATTTTATGTTTTTGTCAATTCTGTAATTTATTTAAGTTTAATTTACGTTTCACCAAAACCAAACCCCCCCATTATTAAATTATTTTATTTGGTTAGTTTTTATTACTTTTAATCTTTTAATTCGATTTCCGTCCTTTTTAATTTCCTAGTGTTTATTTTGATTGTTTTTATTATTTTGAGTCATTTTAAGTGTGTTTCGAGTTTTTAGCTTAGTTTGCGTTTTCTAGAGTCTTGAGTTGTTTTGAGTCTTTTGATTTGTTTTAGTTTATTTGTTAGTTTTATTTTGAGTTATTCTAGTTAAGTGTTTTGATTTTAGTTTAGTGTTTTTGAGTCTTGTTTAATATTATTAAATTAATTTAGAGTAGATTAGCAATCCCTCCTAATCCCCGGCCTAGAACGATACCCTACTTACATCTATACTACATCTGTCAAAAAGAGGGTTAAATTTGTGCGGTTTTAAAATCCCGTCAAATTTTTGGCGCCGTTGCCGGGGATTAGTAAATTTGCTAATCCCTTTATTTTTTGTTTGTGTTTATTTTATTTTATTTTATTTTTGTTTTATTTTATTTTTGTTTTGTTTGTTTGTGTTTATTTATGTTTATATTTGTGTTTGTGTATTTTATTTTTGATATTTGATTTAGTTTTCGTTCTTTAATTTTAGGTAAAAATGGATGAAGATATGGCAACCATTCAAGCTCAATTGGCGCAGCTTACTTCTCAATTGTCGCATAATGCCGAACGGACCACAATGCCAAGTGTCCCTACACTTGATGTGCCCTATGGGCAAGGATATCAGACTCATCAGTATCCTCAATTTTCTGCATATGAAGATGATTGGGGATATCAAGGCTATGATCAATCAAGGGGCAATATGTATTCCAACGATTGCAATTCGGATTGGAGGGATTATTCAGATCAGACGTGGGATAAACCTCAGCAATTTCAACAGAGTGGATATTGGCAGCAAGATGATTTCTATTCAAGACCTATGCAGCCACCACTACATCCCCCACAACAATTCCAATCGAATCAAAGTATGCCCGTGGATTATAATCAAATCCTTAATGAATTAAACTCTTTGGTGCAGGGGTCACAAAATCAAGCTAAGGAGACTCACCAAGGAGAATATTGGCAGCCGTATGAGGAGTTCTGTACAACACCTTTGCAGCCACCACAGACACCACAACAATCTGCCCAATTCGATTCAGGTACATCTGTGGATAATGATAATATTATTCAATTACTCATCTCTTTGAACCAGGAAGTAGAAAATCAAACCAAGGAGATGGGAGAATTGAATAATCAAATGGGGCAGATTGTGGAAGTTCTTCCTGAGATGCAAAGTGATATCCAAATTCTTGGTGCAACGAATCAAGTTCTAGATTTTCCTGAAACGTTCAAAGAACCTTGCACGCCAAGAAGAAGGATTCAAGAAGATGAAGTGGCTGGAGAAAATCGAGAATACATCCAAGCGGTTGTGCATGAGGCAACAAAAGGCCATGAAATTGAGTTTGATGAAACGGGACAGGCCACAACCACCATCGTCAACCTGGCCAAGTGCAAAGTCCCGGAAATGTCCAAAAACGTAGTCTTTGTAATTGAGTTTGTTTCGGAGAAAGACAGTAAGCCATCTTCTCCAATTTTAATTTTTATTTTATTTCATACTAACATATTTCTAATTTTAATGATTCAGGCACCCACCCGAGAATTCAAACCATTGCCGAATCATTTCAAGTATCACCTCCCATTGAAAGATAAATTCCATGCTTTGGAGATGAGGGGAGGTTAATGGAAAGATTCGTCCGGCTAAAGACGTTAAATCAAGCGCTTCTTGGGAGGCAACCCAAGCAACCAGATTTGCATTTCTTAACCCTACTCTTTATTACCTTTATTTTGAAATCTTTGTTTTGTTAGTTGTGTTATTTGGTTGATTTTTGTTTAGTTTGTGTTTAAATAAATTTAGGGCCTTGTTTATTTTAAGTGCGAGTAAATAAAGTCTTTTTACATTAATTTACTTATTTTACTTTACATATTTTATATTTGCTTAATATAAACCTAAAAAAAAAAATTAAAATTAAAATTTACATTAATTTACATATATTGATTTACATTTATTTAATTTTGCTTAAAATAAACTTAAAAAAAAAATTATAAAAAAATTAAAAAAAAAAAAAATTTACAATAATACGAAAAACTAATAGTGTTCATTGGTCATTTGTCATTGGTTAGGTGGTGCCTGAGAAGTCGACGGAGCTCCTGGAAGACGAAGAGCCAGAGTTGGAATCTCCGGAGCCGGAACGCTTGGTGCAACTCCCGAGGACGAAGGCAACATAAACCTCGGGAGTAACGCCATGAACCGCTCATGATCACTCTGGATTCGACCGTCCGACTCCTGCAGCTGGTCCAGCTTCCTCTTCATGCTGGTCGAGTAGCTAGTTGCGAGCATGTGCAACTCCTTGTTCTCGTGCCTGAGTCCTCTGACTTCTTGCCGAACACTGGCCACCTCCGCCATCAGCGACTCCACCTGACGAGACCGGGCAAGCAGGCGCTGGCCCATGTTTGAAACTGAGCCTGCACTTTGGACGCTGAGGGCAAGGGATTCCTGAACGGCCAGCTCGTCCGACCGCCTAGATAGCATCCTATTGTCCCTTGGAGTGAGCAGATTTCTGGCAATCACCGTAGCGGTGATTTCATTCCTCATCATTGTGTCCCCGACTGTAAGAGGACCATTGGGGGATATGAAGGATGGATTCCAAATGTTGTTCGGAGAAGACGAGTCATCGTCTTCCTCGACATTCAAGTTTAGGCGACGGTCGGAAGGGCAAGACATTTTTAGAGGGGGTTGAGGAAGAAAAGAGTTCGGAAAAATTAAGATTGCTGAAGCGGAAGAAGAGATCGGAAAGATTTTGAGTGTTTACAGAAGGGAGTATTTTCAGAAGGAAGTGTTTGAGGGAGTTCAAGTGTGATGTGAAGCAGAATTAGCGCCTCTATAAAAAGAAGCAAATCAAAGAGAGCGCTCCTCTGAGGTTGAAGACGCGTCCTCGCGCAAATCAAAAGAGCCGTTTCCTTTCTCAAAAGCTGGGCTTGACTCAGCAATCACGTGGCATCACGAGGGCTCAGTTTTTCCAGTTTGTCGTGACTCATCACGTGCAGCGTGGAGCGTTGCGAAAACAATGAGCCGCACCCGGTTTTGAACCCCGGTTTTCAAAAGATCATCATTCCAATTTGTCGTCACTCGTCGCCTGCACCGTCAGCCTTGCGGAATTTACGGACGCTTTGTCAGAAAGCGCGTAACGGGCACTGTTCATCCATCACCGGCTGCCGACAAATAGTGAAGGAATAGTTCCGGTTGTGAAGCCAAATTTCTATAAGTTCGACCTTAGCCTTTCACAGCAAAGGCACACCTTCACACCCTCTCAACCTCTCAACCTCTCAACCTCTCTTCATCTCCGATAATGTCTTCCCAAAGAAAGCTTTCGAGTTATTCAGTGTTCTTCATCCCTTGGATCACCCCAGAAAACAAACCTTCCAGAGCAAAAGTATTTCATATTAAAAAGGTTAAAAGCAAAAGTATCTCATATTATGCTTTCTCCTCTCCTTCATCTGAGGAACGTGGAGAAAGTGAGACCCTGATTGCTTACCTAGTCTTGCTCTCGAGTACTCATCTCAGACCCTTCCCAGCCCACTTCAAAAATAAACCTGTGTTGAGGTACTTCTTCAAAAACAAAAGTACCTCACAGACGAAGCAGGAGGAGTCTGAGGTGCACCCAAGAGCAGATGAGTCTGGGTTGATCCAAGAGTTCAAGAAGATGCCACACCTGCGTGGAGACCGGACTACTTGAATCATGTGGAGACAATGTGCTGACTCATCCTCAACTAAGCTGAGGAGCACTTGCAAGAAGGAGGCCCATCCAGTTCAAGATGAAAGCTGTGGAAAATCAACAAGCGACCAATGACCGCCTTTTAGTTCTTTTCGTTATCTTTTATTTTCATTTTCAATTTTCGTTTGCATTTTCTATATTTTCTTGCGTGCTTAACTGATTTATTTCTTTTCTTTGCAGGAACGTTTGGTTATTTCCTCCCTTGAAGTTCATTGCAAAATTTACACTTGGGGGTCCTCGATTGAGTTTTCTGCAAATTAGGGAAGTTTTCAGTCCCTTTGCTTTATTTTGTTTCGTATTATTTTTTTCATTTTATTTTTATTTGCATATTAATGTTTTTTGACATTGGGGACAATGTCTAGTTTAAGTGTGGGGGTATCAAGATAAAAAATGACCAAATTGAAATTTTTTGTACCTTCGACTTTGAACTGGTTTCATTTGTTTCCGTGTTGTTGCTTGTTGTTTTTTTTATTAGTTTTGTTTTATTTAATTTTTTCGAAAAAATTTAAAAAATCCAAAAATATTGTTTTATTTTCTTTATTGTTTTAAATTAGATTTTTATTAGTTTCCCGACCCAATGATATAACTGGATGAATTTGAACCATGATTATCAAGAACTTAGTTAACATGTGTTTTATGAAATTCCTTATTCTCTTGTTAGTATTGTACATGTTTGATCATCTTTGAAAAACCAAATGCACATAGCCTTGTTGATGTGAAACTAAAGCATGATTTAAAGCTTCATATGTGAATTTAGTGACCGTATACATCATATGTGAGGTTTTGAGCCTATTGAAAGTGTGTGCATTTTTCATACACTCCCATTCTTTTATGTGTGATGAACTTATGTGAGATGCATCTCTAGAACTTGCGTAACGATCTTTCGAAATATTTGTCATTGATTGCATGAACTTGAAAATGATAGAGGCATTAGGTTTACCACCATGGCCCAAATAAGCATGTTTTCCCAAAGAAAAAAATGATATCATTAGATTGCCAATTTGAGCCGTTTTGTTGAGCCTTTTTATTTCTTATCACCAGATATGTCTACCCTTACACCTCAAGCATGTTTCCTTACCCTTTCCAAGCGAGCAATTTGAGACTGTCTTTTGAGAAATGTTTGTGAAGTACTTGGACGGTTTGGTAAAAGAATAAGTGTGGGGGTATTTCATGTTTGTATTTAGTTATGTGCTATAATTGAAAAGAAAAAAAAATGAAATAGAAGAAAAGAAAAAGAAAAAGAAAGATAGCATACGAAGCACATAAAAAGTTTTCAATGTTTCAGTTTAAGGATGTGATGGGAGGTGTTAGAAGAATCGTTGGAGAACTTGAGTTCTTATAAATCTCAACTTAAAGAATTGCTTGCAATGTAGCTTGGAACTTGTGTTTTCCTATTCTTTCGTTTCAATAGCCTTATCCTTAAGCCTCATTACATCCAATAAAAGTCCTCTTGATTTAAGTTTTGCAATTATGACTGTGGAGATGTGATCTTTATGCAAGCTTATGGTAGATCTTTCACATTTGTTTCTTTGAGCGAAACACATTAAAACTAAACACATGTGTGGCTGAGTGCATATTCTGTGAGAAGGTTGCTAGTTTGCATATGGTGATTTTAAAAATAAAAACTTGAAATTGCATTGGCATGGCTATCTCACACACTACACTTCAAGGATGATTTAAAGATTACTGCTAATATTTGAATAAGGAAGATGAACTTGGATTAGTTTGTTTGGTGCTAACTATGGTTCTTACTAATTTATGTTTTCGAATTAAATTCTATGAGGGTCAAATAAGGGGAAGCTAATGTCTTTCATGTTATTACTTTTTCTGTTTTCTTTGTTTTGCTCGAGGACTAGCAAAAGCTAAGTGTGGGGGTATTTGATCGGACCATATTTATATACATTTTTATATCAAATTCACGTGTCTTTTCTTAGTTAGTTCCTCATATTTTGAGCTATTTACGTTATTTTTATGTTTTATAAGATTTATCTAGCAAAGAAAATAAAAATAGAATAAGTGAAGTGTTAAGTATTAATTTCATCTAAACTATCTTGTCTGTTGAATTATACTTATCATTTGGAAAATAATATATATATATATATATTTATATATTTATATTTATATATACATATATATTTATATATTTATATTTATTTATATATTTTTATATTTATATATTTATATATTAAAATATGTGTGAGTAATGCTTTCGGTGGAAAGCATAATCAAGTGTGAATAAAGAAATGGAAGCTGGAGGCATCAATCATAGCCTGGGGGCGCCCATCAGGCGCATGAGAGAAAAATAATAGCTGCCTTGCAGCGTTGAAAAGTCAAAAAGAAACAAAAGAGAGGGGATCCGAGAGAAGTGGAAAAATAGAGGGAAAAGGCAGAAAGATAAGGAAATAATTAAAGAAGTGGCCTCGGGAGCACTGGGGAATAAGAGTAGGGAGCTCCAGAGAGCTCCTGGGAGCAGAGAAAGAAACAAACAGCTGGGCAGTTCGCGTGGGGGGAAAAAACAGAAGGGGAGAGGTGTGAAAATCAGGGGGCAGCGCCCGTTGGAGGAGCTGCGCGTCATCAGTGCACAGGCAGACTGACTGCTGCCAGGAAAGGCAGCGGCAGAGGAAAATAAATAAATAAAAAATATAAAGCAAGCTTGAGAAGGCAGCTCACCGGCTGCCTTGTTGTTGGAGACCAAATCAGAAGGCAGTCAACTAGCGCAAGCTGTCGTGGCAGCTGGAGAGAAGCCCAACACGCACAGAGACTACGGGCAGCGAGCAACAAGGCGCCTGGAGCGAAGCTGCCTTTGCAGCTAGAGTGACACGGGGAGAGTTGAAAGGCAGCGTGAGCTGCACAGTGCTAGCCTCGGGACAGGAACTTGGACAAGGCACAGAGCACAGAAAACCCCATTTTGGTTTAATCCTCCAACTTATGTTTTATTTCTTGTTTTAATTTATAAATGATGTGTAATTAATTTATATTGGCTAGAGGTTAATTCGAAACCATGATTATATTTGTAATTTGAATTGGTAATTTCAGTTGTGATTTCTGGGTTGTGATTTAATTTGCTTACCTGCTTGATTGATAACTTATTTGTGTATGTTGATTGAGAATGCATACTTAATTTACATGCATGAATTTGATGCTAGAATATAAGTGAATTTCACCTAATCGTTATGAACTTATATTCATGAGTAGTGAAGGTTGTTATCCACAATCGCGTTAAGTAAATTCTTGGCAGGAGTATCATGCTTTTCATAGTTACGAATGCCTCGTCAGTATTTATAGTTTTCACAAAAGTTTAATGATCTTTGATTGTATCTCTATTGTGCTTTTCACGTAGGGGACTTTTAGAGAATGTGTTGAATTGTTGTATGCTGTTCATCCAATTCAATAACTTAAGGAAAACTTGAAGATTAAAAAAGTGCTGTTCACGGTTAATCTGGAATATTGAAATTCACAATTTATTGAAAGAACAACTGAAAATCAATTTAGATTGCATTTGTGTCATGTGTGGAGAAGAACCCTCTAGCCAATCCGTCGCTTATTCATTCACCTTAATTTTATGTTTTTGTCAATTCTGTAATTTATTTAAGTTTAATTTACGTTTCACCAAAACCAAACCCCCCCATTATTAAATTATTTTATTTGGTTAGTTTTTATTACTTTTAATCTTTTAATTCGATTTCCGTCCTTTTTAATTTCCTAGTGTTTATTTTGATTGTTTTTATTATTTTGAGTCATTTTAAGTGTGTTTCGAGTTTTTAGCTTAGTTTGCGTTTTCTAGAGTCTTGAGTTGTTTTGAGTCTTTTGATTTGTTTTAGTTTATTTGTTAGTTTTATTTTGAGTTATTCTAGTTAAGTGTTTTGATTTTAGTTTAGTGTTTTTGAGTCTTGTTTAATATTATTAAATTAATTTAGAGTAGATTAGCAATCCCTCCTAATCCCCGGCCTAGAACGATACCCTACTTACATCTATACTACATCTGTCAAAAAGAGGGTTAAATTTGTGCGGTTTTAAAATCCCGTCACCTCACAATGATATGATGTTGGCTCCATTGCACTTAGTTAAGTCATTCCCACCATGCTAGTTCAAGTTAGGGGTTCAAGAACAATCTCACGATGATACGATGTTGATCATTCTCGTTGCCTACCTTTCACAACATCAAGTATGCATATAAACTCCTCCTGAATGTAAGCATGCACTTTGTACTCCCCCATGATAGGGTGAAGCCGGTGTACAAGTCACAAACGATTGGAGTCTACCACGGTGGAAGGCCACGAAAGAGTGTTCAAAGCACTCACACGCTTATCAACTTAATATTGGTTTGGTTGAGGGTTTTTAGGTCTCATCACATTAAAACATTTTTGGTCCTATTACAACTATTGGTCCATTTGATTGATTTAGTTGTATATAATACTCCCACTAAGCTTTTAAAACGATTTTTAAAGCAAGAGTATATGATACTACTAACATAAGATTTGCATTCATTGATGGACTATATAGTTGCCTTAGGGCCTTAGGATGACTATGAACCTTTGTTTAGATCCAACACGAGCCTAGTGTTGAATCTCGGTCTAGGGATGGTGATTGATTTTAGTTACGCGTTTAATCACATTAAGGCGTGTTGTCTTAGGGGCGTTGGACCCTCTACTCCATTTTCATGCATATCAAATAAAACAAGAAAGGAGTACTTCAAAGTAAAGATGAGCTTATGCTCTTTACAACATTTGAATAATACAAATTACTTTAAAGTAAAGAAGAGCTTATGCTCTTTTACAACATTTGATCAAATCAAATTACAACCAAAATCTAATCTACACATTCCCATGGTTCAAACAAATTTGAAACGGCCTTTCACATAGCTCAATTATCGTAGGCTAAGGTTCATAATCACCCTTTAATTAATTAACACTTTAACTAATTCAATTGAATGCAACATTTTTCATTTGGTTTTTGTATCCATAAAATTGATTTTAAATGGAGCTAACTAAAATGAAAATCCAATTCTTATTTAAAGAGACAAAACAATTTTGTTCTCTACCTAATTTGGGCCAATTTTAATAACCTCAACTTATTTGGGCTATAATGCAATTAGCCTCAACATTTGGGCCAAAATGCAAAGACCTCAACTTATTTGGGCCATAGTGCAATTAACCTCAACTTTTGGGCTATTTTGCAATTACTTAAACTTTTGGGGTCACTTTGTAAAAACACAAAAGTTCACTACTTTATGTAATTACAACTAGAACCCAAAAATTTCCACAAAAGCTAAAACTTCATTAAAGGACCAAAACAATTTGTCCTTTTAGTGATTTTGGACCTTTACGTAAAAACGTAAACTTTTGAGCCAAAATGCAAATACACAAAAGTATCAAAACTTTATGTAATTGCACAAAAGGCCCAAAAATACCCTTACTAATAGGGTGGCCGGTTTTTGACAAGTTTTTAAAAAAAAAAATTCAAAGTTTTTGTGAGGGCGTGAAAGTGACACTTTGGTCAAGCAAGTGGTGTGTGTGAAAAGGAATTAATCCTTACACACCCACCAATTTTTTTCTTTCACCTTTAAAACAAATATCCAAGATATTTACTAAGTTATATATTCTTTAAATATATGAAAATATCTTAAAACAAAAACTTTATGAAATTATTCAAAACTTTGAATCCAAACCCCAAGCTTTATTGTTCTTGGCAAGAACATCAAGAACAATGAAGAATATTCATGAGAAACCCATAAAAGTTCCATGAACATTTTTCATCCAAAAACATCCCAAAATCACTTAAACTTAAGGGAAATAACATATAACCAAACTAGGGTACATAGGGGTTCCAAAAGTCACTTGAAAAACATTTTAACAAGACAAACAAGAACCCAAAAAATCACCCTTTAATTTTGGCCGAAATTCCCAAAATTCATGGCACCAAATTTTAGCTCCAATATTCATGCTCATATGAACTACATCTACAACATTTGAGATGGCAAATTTTCTAACAAAATTTACATTCAAAGAAAGCAAGAATAAAGCTTGTAACATATTACAACTTTTAAATCACATACTATGAACTACAAAACCCAAAATGATTCACCAACTACTAGACCTAGGCTCTGATACCACTTGAAGGATTATTTTGAGAATACATGTTCATTTAAGCAACATCATTAGCATGCAATTAACAAATTAAAGGCGGAATCATGCTTGCATGTACTTAAAAACAAAAACATTACCCATGAATGTTCAAAGCCTAGTAGTTTGGTGAACCAATACATAACTCAAAACAAAGTGAGTTGAAATTTTACCTTTGTAGATTCCTCTTTGCATAAGCAAAGGCTAATCACCCAAAGAGAGGGCCTTCATTCCTTGCATCCTAGATCTAGGGATTTAGATGGAAGAATGGGTTCTCTAAGTTCCCAAAATTGAGAACCTCTAAGTTTCTACACCAAGGTTAGATTGGAGAAGAAATGAGTGACCTTGAGGAAGTAAGATTGCTAGCTATTTTCCTCAAGGGTGGCCGGCCATTTTTAGAGAGAAAGGAGTTTGTGTTTTCTCCAATTTCCCCAAAAGAAAGCCCTTAATGAATTTTGGCTATAAAGTCATATTTATACCTTAATTCATTTGAGTGGCAAACTTGTAAATAAGTCCAAGTTTGCTACCCTCTCTAACATGGCCGGCCTTAGGGATTAATTGGGCTATTTGGGCCTTTGTGAATCATTATTCATTAAGTTGTCATACAACTTAAGTTAATGGACTTGACGTTCGAAGCCCATTGGGCCTTAAGGTCTAAAACTATCCCGAGGTCTTTAACGAACTTATTCGTTTGATTAATTAACATATTAATTAATCCTTGCCATAAATAATTAAACCATTTAATTATTCTTACTCATCTCCGTAGAATCTTCAATCTCTACCTTACACGGTGTACGATCCATTAGGTTCCTTTTAGCGAGGCAGTGGGCGATCAAAACTCTTTTCAATCGATTGTGAATTTGAAACTTACTTTCAATTCTCCCTTTAGTGATTACACACGTTTAGGGCTTCCACAAACCATGAGTGACACCTAGCAGCATATCATGGTTACCCAAGCTAATCAGAAGAGGTGGAGAACCTATTCAGTTTAGGATTACAAATGCAATACGGTCATTCTCTAATACAATACTCTTGACCACATTGTTTGGCTTGATAGTTTATTCATGTCTACTATCCAATGTGAATCTCGTGCTTATATGATTCCCTTGAATGTGATTTGGAACGCATTCCTAAATCTCATTCATACTCTGATCGGATCATATTTATAAACTTCGGTATAGCCCAAATCCATAAGGAAAAAGGCCTAGAGGGTGCGGCATGAACATAGGCCCAAGAATGGCCTTCTCGAAAAGATTAGGAAACTTCCATTCCAAGAATAGAAACTCTTCAAGAATGGAAACCTTCGGAATTAGAAACTTCCAAACTTAGAAACTTCGGTTTCCAATTTTAACTCTTCATTCGTCATTCGTCTTGAATTCCATTCTTCACATCTTCATTCACTCCCTAGCTCATTTTAGCTCCAAATTCGTCCATCCATGGTGCTCCATATGCATGTACTCCATTTAAGCTCAATTTAGCTCTAAAATGCACCAAAACACACTTTCTTGCTTCATTAGCCATTTGAACCTACAAATACACGAAAATAGCTTAAATCACTATAATAAACGATAACTAACTACGTAAGTGCAAGAAAACCAGCTAACTAAGTAGCATAAATATGCTCCTATCAAATTCCCCCACACTTAGCTTTTGCTAGTCCTCGAGCAAAACAAAGAAACAAAACATAACCTAAACCTTCCAACGTTCGCCTCAGGGATTTCCAATGGTACATAACATGCCAAAGATCATTATTCCCACATATTTTAGTCATCCCTACTCTCAAGCATATACTTAATCATAGTTACCATTCACTAGCTCACATTTAATCGTTTAAAGCAATATTATGAACATAGTAACATGCCTTAGAGAATCCACTCAATTCCTTGCCGGATACACTCTATTTTCACACAGATTTTCTAACTACACTCCCTACACTAAGTATATGTGAGAAGACTGATGTAATCATGAAAACGAACACTCACATATGTTATAACAAAGAAAGCATTTTTCTAGAATTATTAAGCATGTATAGAAATGATCTCATGAACGGAATGCTACTACTTAGTTACGAGAACCAGGGACACCATATGCTCAAACCAATCCCAAACTCAACATATTGAAACACATAACACTCAAGATAGAAGTTAAGGGTTGTAACGGGGTTAAGGGTATTGGCTAACAAAGAAAGGTTAAGGATAAACAAAAGTTCTTAAAGCGATAGCAAACAAAGTAATGAAATTGACACTTAGAATTCACTTTTGAGTGCAGGAAGTCACGTAGACACACAAGGGGATGAAATATCCAATATTTAGGGTCTAATTCAACTTTTTTGAATCCCTTTCTTCAACAACCAACACTTGTGAGTTCTTTCTCACTTATTTTGAACTCTTTTTCATTCCTTTCACATTTTTCTTTTCTTTTTCTTTTCTCGTGCCCAATTCATGTTTTGGCACAAATTCACACACATAAATTCCTTCCCCCACACTTGTTTTTCTACACAAGAACAATCAAAAGGAATTCATTCTAAGTCATGTTCACTATGCTTCAAGAACAAGGGTATGGATGGTCTATTCTAGGCTAGGTAAGGATAACGTGGGTTAACAAAGAACAAAGGCTAAACAAGGCTCAATGGGGTTTAAACCTACAAAACAAATGAACATGGGGTACGGCTATTTGGCTCTTGGTTCACTAAACAACTTCATCTTGTTATGTGTTACGCAATCAATTTTATGCTTTGAATGAAACGGGCCTGAGTTCTAGTATTTGGAACTAAATGATGAAACGCCTTCTAAGTAGTAACCAAGCAAATAGTAATGAGATCATGCAACGACTTTAGAAGACAACAAGTGCACAGATTATTAACTCTCCAAAGAACGTTAAAAGCTCAAGTCTCTCAGGGTTGTAGCGTTAGGTTGAGTTTCTTCCTTCAAGCATGTTACAAAAACTAATTTTTCTTTTGATTACATGTGAATTCATGAACTATAATTACAACTAAGCATAAACCAAAGAGCATATCAAACTTTCATCCATGTTCGTAACTTACTTTAACAGTTATGCAATTAAAAACCAAATCCTCATCATTGTGTTGGAAGGTACCCTAAGACACAAAAACGACTCAAAACGACGCTTTTTGGTATTTTTCAAACTTTTTCGATTTTTTCTTTGTTTTTCTGTTATATGACACTAAAACACATTAAAACACACTAAAAACACCTAAAACAGTGAGAAACAACATTATAAGTGATACGTGATAAAATCCTACGAATTTCATGCAAAAACAGCTTGTTTACCCCCCCCCCCCCCCACACACTTAAACCAAACATTGTCCTCAATGTTTCAAACATAGATTAACACCAAAACAAACAAATAACACAACGAGCAAACATAACACAAATGGCAAAGTATAAGCAATAAAGAGAAGGGTTAGGGACGCAAATCTGGGTTTGGAGTGAAAGTTCCTTCGTTCTCTTGTTTCAACACATGGGTTGCCTCCCAAGAAGCGCTTGCTTTAACGTCTTCCAGCCGGACGGTACCTCCGTTTAAGCTTGAAAAGGTCCCACGGCATAGAGGGGTACATCCTCCACGACATGCTCCTCGAAATACCCATGCATTGGGTCTATGTATGGCAACGGATAATGATGCTCCCAGATTGTGGCATTGAGCCTCCCAAAGTCAATGTAAGCATTCCCACTATCACGGATTCAATTCGGTGCTTGCACCACATAAGGCAATAACCTATTAGTCGAAATAGGAATTGGACTTAGAGGGGGAGGCTTACCAATGCATTTCGATGAAGACTCAAAAGTGGCAGCAAAGGTGCTCCCGGCCAGATTTGATGTTTGGGGAGTAACAACGTGTTTCTTATGCTCCACTCCAATCCCCTCTTCGATGATGCATCTAGGTACATCCTTCTTGGTTGGTGCGGACGAATGTTCTTGCCCCAACTTTGGAATCACATCTATGGCAAAACAAGAACGAACATCATTAGGTTTCTTAACTGATTCAGGAACTTTAAACTTAATCATATCACCACCAAACTCCATTGTTAATGCTCCCTTAGCCCCATCAATCTTGGTTTGGGCTGTCTTTATGAAAGGTCTCCCTAAGAGGATCGGCAATGGGGTAGAATAGGGTGAATCCTCCATGTCAAGCACATAAAAGTCCGCTGGAAAAATCAAATGACCAACCTGCACCAATACATCTTCCAAAACACCCTTTGGATATGCATTAGAATGATCGGCTAATTGAATAATTACACCGTCATTTTTAAGTTCGCCTAAGTTCATAGATGCATAAATAGAGTATGGCATGACGTTAATTGAAGCTCCTAAGTCTAACATGCATTGTTCAAACCTAGTATTTCCAATAACGCAAGGAATTGTAAAACTACCCGGATCTTTGCATTTAGGGGGTAATTTCCTTTGTAAAACAGCTGAAACATTCTCACTTACCTGGACCACTTCTTTGTCCCGAATTCGCTTCCTTGATGTACAAAGCTTCTTCAAAAATTTTGCATACTTCGGAATTTGCTTTATTGCGGCAATGAGTGGGATATTGACTTGGACTTTCTTAAAAGTCTCGAGAATGTCACTGTCCTCTTCCTCCTTCTTTGATTGCAAAAACCTACCAGGAAAGGGCACATTCAATGGAATGGTACTAGAAACATTTGAATTTGGACTTACCTTGGTGGTTTAGGACGGCTTAGAAGTATGAGATGGGTGCGGCAAAGGTGGATCCTCCATTGCCGTGGGTTGTGCTCTTTTTTCTTCTTCTTGTAGCAACTTGTCCTCCTCTTCTTGACTTGATTTGGATGAGTTTGGATCGGTTCCAACCTGTTTACCATTTCTCAACATGATTGCATTGACGGTTTCAAAGCCTCCTTTAGGATTAACAACGGTTAAACTAGGCAATTTGCCTTGTTCTCTAATCTACCCCATGAATTCCGCTATTTGCCCCATTTGCCTTTCCAAGTTATCCACCCTTTTGTCTTGGATTTGCCTCTCTTTGTTTTGATTTTGTACTTCCTGCGTCAAAGTAGTAAGTAACTTAACAATTTGATCATTATCCAACGACATACCTGAGTTTGTTGGGGCAGATTGCAATTGGGTTTGATTGGGGACGAATGGCTTTATATAAAAGCTCGGTGGTTGCTGCCTAAATCCTCCTTGTTGTTGGGGTTGTTGAGGATCCCTCAACTTGAAATTTGGATGGTCCCTCCACCCCGGATTGTAAGTGTTGGAGTATGGGTCATGGCGTGGCTAATTTTGACTCCCAAAACCCACGGCATTGGCAGATTCCCACCCCCCATTCTCAATCAATTGAGGGCATTGATCGTTGGCATGTCATTGCATAGAGCACACGCCACAAACACTTGGTCCATGAATCTTCATTCCCTCAGCCAATTGAGAAACAATAGAAGTAAGGTTAGCTAATTGGGATTGAATATCGGGCGTAGAAATTACCTCATTCACTTGTGGCCGTGGGGCATCTCTCTGTCCAAGGCCTTCGTATTGTTGTGCATTTAGCGCTCGGTTGGCAATTAACGTCTTGGCAGCCATGGGTGTTTTGTTAACCAACGTACCCCCCGCTGAAGCATCAAGCATTTGTCACTCAATTGGAAGAAGACCTTCGTAAAAGTATTGCAATAAAAGTTCTTCTTTCATTTGGTGTTAAGGACATGAAGCGACAAGAGCCTTGAAACGCTCATAGTAAGCCGGAAAAGATTCCCCTTGTTGTTGTTGAATGCCACTGATTTTCTTCCTCAAGAGAATGACTCTCGAGGTGGGGAAAAACTTCTCCAAAAACGCCATCTTCATGCTTTCCCAAGAAGTGACTGTTACGGGTGCTAATTCGTAGAGCCAATCCTTAGCCTTTTCCAAAAGTGAGAATGGAAAGGCCTTCATCATCAGAATGCTCCCATCGACATTGATGGGTGTCATGCTCGAACAAACCACCTCGAACTCCTTGAGATGCTTGTTGGGATCTTCCATGGACAGCCCATGGTATTTTGGAATGTGGTGCAACAAGCTCGACTTCAACTCGAACTCATCGGTCTTGCCTAGGGCAGCCGTGGGGTATTGAATGCATAATGGTGCGGCATTGGCCAACCCTGAGGCTGAGAGCTCTTTAATGGTCCGATTGTCCACTGCTATAACTTCTTCTACCTCTTCAAACTCAGATTCGGCCTCTGAACTTGAACTAGGTTCACTAGGTTCGGGATGCCTCCTATTTCTTCTCAAATCACGTTCAAAATCGTCGTTAAAGTCTGAGATGCACTGTTTGAGAACTCCGCGTCATGCACTAGTACCTAAACCAAGAAAACAAAACAAAATAAGAAAACTAGATAAATTAAACTAAGACACACGGCAAACACAAGGGATTAACAATTTTGCTAATCCCCGGCAACGGCGCCAAAATTTGATGTGAAAATTAACTTCACACTCAAATTAAACCCTATGGATGACAATTGTAGTATATGAGCAAATAGGGATCGTTCTAACCGGGGATTAACTAGGGATGCTAATCAATGTGAAATTGAATAAAAAACGTAAAAACAAAGTTTAAAACACTAAACTAGACTCAAAGAATGCAAAACTAAAATTTAAAACACTAAAACAAACCAAAAGACTCAAAACAGCCCAGAAACACTCAAAACTGCCTTAGAATCACTTTCTGGGCAGTTTTGAGCACAAACACTAATTTTGACGAAATTAAGTTGTAACTTGACTCAAGACTCTTAAAAACGCAAACTAAATGGATTTCTAACCAATCTAACACTTTAAAATAATTGGGGGATTGATTTTGACGAATTTAAAATTAAAACAGAAACTTGGAAACAAAACAGATTCTAAAACCGATTTTTGATGAATTGAATGGATGAGACACTAGTTAGAGGATTCCTTATCCACATATTAACATATGCATACAATTTGATTCCCAGTTATGATTTCAACGAAGGATGAATGACAATGCTCCAAATTAATTGTATTGAACTAATTAATTCTCAGATTTCCTTAGATTCATTGAATTGAATGGGATACGCATCACAACCAAATTATTCCTCATCAAAGTCCCTAACTATGGAATACGCATGATAGAGACATTCAACAAAGATCATTAAGTTCAATGGAAATCATAAACATCGACTAGGCATTCATAACTATGGAATACGCATGTTAATCCAACCTAGGGTTTACTAAACACAATCGTGACTAGCAATCTTTACTACTCATG
This sequence comes from Crataegus laevigata, assembly GCA_963580275.1. Taxonomy (NCBI): domain Eukaryota; kingdom Viridiplantae; phylum Streptophyta; class Magnoliopsida; order Rosales; family Rosaceae; genus Crataegus; species Crataegus laevigata. Next base: position 21,280,186 of record OY756952.1, read on the forward strand.
AATATAAGTTCATAATGATTAGGTGAAATTCCCTTATATCCTAGCATCAAGTTTAGGCATGCAAATTAAGTGTCGACCCTCAACCCACGGACATAAACAAGTTCTTAATCAAAACAGAATAATAAACCACATTCAAAGTTTGTGAATTCATAACTGGAGTAAATCAAATCATAACCAACATATGTTCATGGCTTCAAATTCGCCTCTAACTATAAAGGAATTAGTTCCACATGTTTAAAATAATTGAAAAGCAATTTAATTTAAACATGAAAACAGAAACAAAAGAAGAAGAAACTCTAGACACTCTCATGGTTGCAGAAGGCATGCACAAGCCTTCTCCTTCCTTGGTGTTGCACAGCCCAAGTTCTTATCTTCTCCAAAGGTGGCGGCACAAGGTGGTTGCTATGGTGGTGGTGGAAGAATGGTGCGGCAAAAGTGTGTGGGTGAGTGGATGGTGGCTGATCGGATCATATTTATATATATTTTTATATCAAATTCACTCGTCTTTTCTTAGTTAGTTCCTAATATTTTGAGCTATTTACTTTGTTTTTGTGTTTTATAGAATTTATCTAGCTAAGAAAATAAAAACAGAATAAGTGAAATTTTAAGTGTCAAATTCGTCAAAACTGCCTTTCTCACTTATTTTCTTTGTTTATGTTTTCAATTCGAATCGGAATGTACAAGACACGGAGTACTCGGTGCAAAATAAAGCAGATAATGGAGACATGGTGGAGAACCCATCATCAATTGGCACTCGGCAAAAGATAGAAGAATAGTTGAAAAGAAAGTGGGGCTACACGGGAATAAAAAGAAATGAAAGCTGTGAGGCTGCCTTGGTTTTGGAATATAAAAAAGTAGTCAAAAGGCAGCTGTAGAGGGGGGCCTTGACGGCGTGCAAGACAGCAAGGATGGCATAGAAGGTAATGCGGGATTTGAAGAAAGGCAGGGGGAATAAGAAATAAAAGCTGCGGAAGAGAGGAGTTTACGGAGGGAGAAGCATCTGAGAGAAGAGCTGCCAATAAGGCAGCTCGTGGAAAAACAAATAAAAAAAAAGAGGAAGCTGCCTCTGGGCAGCTTGAAAAACAGAAGCCAGCAAGGCGCACAGGCGCAAGCCTGCGGAAGGGAGGAAGGCTGCGCACGCAGCCAAAGGAAACCAAGGCAGCTGGCTGAGCAGCAGGAGCCAATCAGAAGCCTTGAGCAGCTGGGGACGGTGCAGAATAACAGGCCAGTCTCGGGCAGCTGCCAAGCAGCCAATTGGAGAGCTGCCCTTAAGGCAGCTTAAGAACACTCGGGAGCTCACGCGGGGGGTGGAAAGCACAGCAGACAAGCTGCCTTGGGCAGTTGAGCTCGCAGCAAAGGAGCGCCAAAAGTCAATTGGCACGGAAACGGAGGACAAACAAGGCAGTCAAGCCTTGGGATAGGAACTATGCTGACATTTGGCAGCAGAAAACCGAGAAGAAAGAAACGGTGAAGAAGGCCTCGGTGCACAGAAAGCACACGGAGGAAATCTTGCACACTCTCAATTCGGTTTAATCTCTCCAAACTCATATTTTATTTTTGTTTTTAATTTATAAATAATGTGTAATTAATTTATTTTGGCTAGAGGTTAATTCAAAGCCATGGATATATTTGTAATATGAATTGATTACCTTCAGTTGTGATTTCTGAGTTGTGATTCAATTTGCTTAACTGCTTGATTGATAACTTATTTGTGTATGTCGATTAAGGATGCATACTTAGTTTGCATGCATGAATTTGATGCTAGAATATAAGTGAATTTCACCTAATCGTTATGAACTTATATTCATGAGTAGTGAAGGTTGTTATCCACAATCGTGTTAAGTAAATTCTTGGCAGGAGTATCATGCTTTTCATAGTTACGAATGTCTCGTCAATGCTTATAGTTTTCATGAAACTTAATGATCTTTAATTGTATCTCTATTGTGCTTTTCACGTAGGGGACTTTTAGAGAATGTGTTGAATTGTTGTATGCTGTTCATCCAATTCAATAACTTAAGGAAAACTTGAAGATTAAAAAAGTGCTGTTCACGGTTAATCTGGAGTATTGAGATTTACAATTTATTAAAAGAACAACTGAAAATCAATTTAGATTGCATATGTGTCTTGTGTGGAGAAAAACCCTCTAGCCAATCCGTCGCCCATCCATTCACCTTTATTTTATGTTTTTGTCAATTCTGTAATTTATTTAAGTTTAAATTACTTCTCATTAAAACCAAACCCCCCCCCCCATTATTAAATTATATTATTTAGTTAGTTTTTATTATTTTTAATCTTTTAATTCGATTTCCGTCCATTTTAGTTCCTAGTGTTTATTTAATTTGTTTTCTTTGTTTCGAGTCATTTTAGTGTGTTTCGAGTTTTTAGCCTAATTTTGTGTCCTTGAGTCTTGTTTAATATTTTTAAATTAATTTAGAGTAGATTAGCAATCCCTCCTAATCCCCGGCCTAGAACGATACCCTACTTACACCTATACTACAATTGTCAAAAAGAGGGTTAAATTTGTGCGGGTTTAAAATCCCGTCAGTGGCTGAATTGAATGGTGGGTTGCGGCAAGAAATTGTATTTCTGAAAATGGGGGTGATCCCCGATGCGGCACCTTAGCACATGTATATATAGGTGTGGCAAACCCTAGGGTAAATCATAATAGGCTTGGGCTTTAGCAGAAATTAAAGCCTAGGGTGCGGCATAGGGTAGGAAAATGCCTTGCAAGGCAAGGCAAAAGGAGGTTCTAGAAGATTTTGTGCGGCACAAGGTGGGCTAGGGTTTAGGGTGCATTTAGTTTTATAAAAGGATTTGTATAGCCCAAATCCATAAGGAAAAAGGCCTAGAGGGTGCGGCATGAACATAGGCCCAAGAATGGCCTTCTCGAAAAGATTAGGAAACTTCCATTCCAAGAATAGAAACTCTTCAAGAATGGAAACCTTCGGAATTAGAAACTTCCAAACTTAGAAACTTCAGTTTCCAATTTTAACTCTTCATTCGTCATTCGTCTTGAATTCCATTCTTCACATCTTCATTCACTCCCTAGCTCATTTTAGCTCCAAATTCGTCCATCCATGGTGCTCCATATGCATGTACTCCATTTAAGCTCAATTTAGCTCTAAAATGCACCAAAACACACTTTCTTGCTTCACTAGCCATTTGAACCTACAAATACACGAAAATAGCTTAAATCACTATAATAAACGATAACTAACTACGTAAGTGCAAGAAAACAAGCTAACTAAGTAGCATAAATATGCTCCTATCACTTCACTACTCATGAATATAAGTTCATAACGATTAGGTGAAATTTCCTTATATTCTAGCATCAAACTTATGCATGAAAACTAAGCGTGCACTCTTAATTAACATACACAAATAAGTTATCAATCAAATAGTTAAGTGAATTGAAATCACAAATTATTAAAGCACAACCAAAAGTAATTAATTCATAATGTAAATGTAATCATGGCTTTGAATCCCCCCTAGCAAAAGGGGGGTTTAGTTCCTCATAATTGTAAAACAAAGGTAAATAGATTTATACATTGAAAATAAAAGAAAGAAAACACCTAAATGCTCCAACGATCCTCGTTGAGTGGCAAGCACGTCCAAGCACTTTCCTTCCCTTCCTTTGCTATGGCATAAGGGGTGGTTGTGGGTTGAAGGTTTGGTTGTATGGAGGAATGGATAGGGGGATGTATGGTGGTGTTTAGGATGCGTAGGTAGGGGTGTGGCAATGGTGTTTATGGGCAGATTTTTGTGGAGGGTTTTAGGGAATAGGTGCGGCTGTTTTTGGAGAGAATGAATGGATGTGTAGAAGGAAGTTGTTGTATGAATTGGTGAGTTTTAAGCCTTGCAAGAAGGCCTATTTGTAGGTGCTCAAAAGTAAAGAACCAGACAAGTTGTTTTAATAAACAATACAAAGCAAGCATTAATCATCAAAAACAGCTAGCACACATGCATCTTTGCAGAAATTTCATGATGAAACAACTTGCATTCATCCTCCTTGGTCCATGCCTTTGGTCCCTCTTGGTCTTCTCATGATGAATCAGCTAGTACACTTGCAAAATAGCTAGCACACTTGTATTTCATGATTAAATAAGCTAGCACACTTGCAAAACATGATTATCCATCCATGTTGTGAGGTTTCCTTGCAAAAACAACTTGCACACTTGTGTTTTCATGATTAAAATAGCTAGCAACACACATGCTTGGTCTTTGCAAGGTATCTTCTTTATTTTGATCAGATTTTAGCATGTGTTTGAAGCCCTTTCATGCACCAAAACGTCCATCCTTTTGCTGCATGCACGTGCTTTGCTCATTGCAGTTACAAACTGCTCAGCCGCTTTGGAACCTTTCAGTGTTAAAATGCACATAACGTCTTCTAGAAAAATGATCTTAATAATCCGAAAAATGCCCCAGAAAATAGACATCCGTAACATTCCAAACATATAAGGCTCATTCACTAGTTCATTTTGAGCAGTTCGCAAATTGCTTTCAAAGTCAGCTGATCTGCACAGGCAGTTTTGTAAATTTATTACTTAAAATCTTACTTGTTCTATTTTTCTTTTCTTTGCTTGACAACTTCTATAAAACACAAAAACAAAGTAAATAGCTCAAAAATATAAGGAACTAACTAAGAAAAGATAAGTGAATTTGATGTAAAATATATATAAATATGAGCTTATCAGGCATGACGTTCGAAGCCCATTGGGCCTTGAGGCCCAAAACTAACCCGAGGTCTATAACGAACTTATTTGTTTGATTAATTAACATATTAGTTAATCCTAGCCATAAATAATTAAACCATTTAATTATCCTTACTCATCTCCGTTGTTTCTTCAATCTCTACCTTACTCGGTGTACAATCCATTAGGTTCCTTTTAGCGAGGCAGTGGGCGATTAGAACTCTTTCAAATCGATTGTGAATTGAAAATTACTTTCAATTCTCCCTTTAGTGATTACTCACTATTAGAGCTTCCACAAACCATGAGTGACACCTAGCTGTATATCAGGGCTACCCAAGCTAATCAGAAGAGGTGGAGAACCTATTCAGTTTAGGATTACAATGCAATACGGTCTTTCTCTAATACAACACTCTTGACCACATTGTTTGGTTTGATAGTTTATTCATGTCTACTATCCAATGTGATTCATTTACTTATATGATTACCTTGAATGTGATTCGGAACGACTTTCCAAATCTTATTCATACTCTGGCCAGAGATTCTTAATCATATCATAGAGTATTCTCCCTCAAACAGTTTGAAGGTTAGAGATCCCTTGTTGCGCATTCACTTGCCTCCATGGCTAAGTGGCTTAACCCCAACTACGTCGTGGACACCCTCTGATGGAGTGACATTGACATAGTCAAAGATTAAGGACCTAACCACAAGACAACTATGATGCCTCAGGTCAAAGGACTCATATTTATATCTATTTTTATATCAAATTCACTCGTCTTTTCTTAGTTAGTTCGTTATATTTTGAGCTATTTACGTTGATTTTGTGTTTTAAGAATTTATTAAGCAAAGAAAATAAAAATAGAATAAGTGAAGTGTTAAGTAATATTTTGGTCTAAACTATCTTGTTTGTTGAATAAATCTTATCTTTTGAAAAATAATATATATATATATATATTTATAGTTATATATATATATATATATTTATATATATACATATATTTATATTTATATTTATATTTAAATATGTTTGTGATTGCAGCATGTGGGAAGTGATGATGGAGAGCAATAGGCGCAGAAAATATAAAATAAAAAAAAGAGGAATGAGTGCTGGCAAGCACTCGGGGGGTGTCGGTGAGCAGAGGATAATAAGAGAGGGCTCTCGAGAGCCTCACGGGGGTAGAGAACAAAAGCTGCCTTGCCTGGCAGTTTGGAGGGAGAACCAGAGAGCTGCTACCTTTGGCAGCTGAAGGGGGTAGCAATTGAGAGTGCTGCCTTGGCAGCGTGAAATCAGAGAAGAAACAAACGGATAGAAACAGGGAATCAGCCTCTTGGCTGCCAATCAGAAGACCGAGAGAAAATAAAAAAAGAGCCTCACGGAGGCCTCGGGCCAATCACAGCAAGCCAGCAGCGTTGAGGGTCTCGGACCATTTGGGCAGCAAGGAAACGAGTGAACCAGGGGCACGGATTGAATCAAAAATTGGGCAGCGCCCATTTTTAGAGGAAGAACCAGAGCAGCCTTGGCAGCACACGGTGCAATCCTTGCACATCCCCATTTTGGTTTAATCCTCCAACTTTTGTTTTTTTATTTTTGTTTTAATTTATAAATAATGTGTAATTAATTTATTTTGGCTAGAGGTAATTCAAAACCATGATTATATTTGTAATTTTAATTTGATTTACTCCAGTTATGAATTTATGAATGTTGGATGTGGTTTACTTTTCTGTGTTGATTAAGAATTTGTTTATGTATGTGGGTTAAGGGTCGACACTTAATTTGCATGCTTAGACTTGATGCTAGGATATAAGGGAATTTCACCTAATCGTTATGAACTTATATTCACAAGTAGTAAAGGTTGTTGATCACAATCGTGTTAAGTAAATTCTTGGCATAAGTTTCATGCAATTCATAGTAACAAGTGCCTCGTCAATGCTTATGGTTTTCATAGAACTTAATGAGTCTTGCTTGTATCTCTATTATGCAATTCATGTAGGGAACTTGTGGGGAATGTTTTGGGTTGTCGTATGCAATCATCCAATCTAATGACTTTAGGAAAATCTGAAAGTTAATTTAAGCGGACCTAATTAACTTGGAGCATTGTCATTCATTCGTTTGTTGAATTCATAACTGGGAATCAATTTAGGTTGCATTTGTGTCATGTGTGGAGAAAAACCCTATAGCCAATCCGTCGCCTATCCATTCACTTTTATTTTATGATTTTGTCAATTTGTAATTTATTTAAGTTTAATTTACTTCGTCAAAACCAAATCAATCCCCCCCATTATTAAAATATTATTATTTAGTTAATTTTTATTATTTTTAATCTTTTAATTTAATTTCCGTCCAATTAATTTCCTAGTTTTTATTTTAAATTGTTTTCATTATTTTGAGTCATTTTTAGTGTGTTTCGAGTTTTTAGCTTAGTTTGTATTTTCTAGAGTCTTGAGTTGTTTTGAGTCTTTTGATTTGTTTTAGTTTATTTGTTAGTTTTATTTTGAGTTATTTTAGTTAAGTGTTTTTATTTTAGTTTAGTGTTTTAAACTTTGTTTTTACGTTTTTAAATTATTTTAGAGGTTTTAGCAAGCCCTCCTAATCCCCGGCCTAGAACGATACCCTACTTACATCTATACTACAATTGTCAAAAGAGGGTTAAATTTGTGCGGTTTTAAAATCCCGTCAGATCACATTCTCCCAATTGCATATTCCTTGGACTTATTGTTCAAGCATATAACATTTATATGAGACAGCTTAAAACAATAATATTTGCCCTTTATATTAAACCATATTAGTTTAACATGTGAAATGTCCGTAAAGTATCATCATATGATTGGTTTTAAGGCACATTTCCAACAGTTACAATTGAATGAGCTTAAAGAAATTCGGAATGAGGCTTATAAGAACGGTCATATTTACAAGGAGAAAACAAAGGCTGTCTATGATAAGATGATCCGTAGTAAAACATTTTCTGTGGGGCATAAATTGTTACTTTTCAACTCTTGCCTTCGTTTGTTTCTAGGTAAGTTGCGTTCTAAATGGATTGGTCCTTCTTTTGTTACTAATGTCTTTCCCTATGGTGCAGTCCAAATTCAAAGTTTAAAGACAGGACACGAATTCAAAGTGAATGGACACCATTTGAAGCCTTACTATGAAAGTTTTGAGGAACATGTTGTGAAGGATGTACCCCTCCATGCCGTTGGCCCTAGTGAAGCTTAAATGGAGGTATCGACTAGCTAGTAGACGTTAAAGCAAGTGCTTCTTGGGAGGCAACCCATGCGTTCAAACAAGGAGACAATGGAATTTTCGGCTCCTACGACCAGATTTGCTCTTTTCTACCCTTCTCGTTATTGTTTTGACTTTGCCATGATTGTCTTGTTTGGTAGTTGTCTTTTATTGCATTTTTGTTTAAGTTTACTTTTGAAACATTAAGGACAATGTTTAATTTAAGTGTTGGGGGAGGGGGGAGGGGGAGGGGTAAACATATTGCTTTTCATGACTTATTTTCGAGTTACATGATCGGATCATATTTATATATATTTTTATATCAAATTCACTCGTCTTTTCTTAATTAGTTCGTTATATTTAGAGCTATTTACGTTATTTTTATGTTTTATTAGAATTTATCTAGTTAAGAAAATAAATATAGAATAAGTGAAGTGTTAAGTAATTAATTTGTTTAAACTATCTTACTTGTTGATTAGAACTTATTATTTGGAAAATAATATATTTATATATTTAAATATATTTATATATTTATATATATATTTATATATTTATATATATTTATATATTAAAATAAATATGTGTGTGTGTGATAATTAGGAGTGGGCGGCTGCCAGTGGGGAATAAAGCAATGGAGAGCAGAAATTATTAAAAGTGAGTGCAGCGTGAAGGGAGAGCACCGAGAGATAAGTCCTCGAGAGGGCGTGAAAAGAAAGGAGAAAACAAAATAAAAAAATATTAGTCTGGAAGGGCAGTGTGCATAAAAGGAAAGAACAGAAATTGAGGGGATGATGGGAAGAGAGGAGGCGCTAAGCCTCGGGGGAATAAAGAAAAGCGCAGCAAGCTAGCCTCGTTGAGAGGCGAGAGCCTCGGAGAAACTTGGGAATAAGGCAGCTTGCTGCCAGGAAGAAAAACAGAGGGCAGCGGCTTGAAAGGAAGAAGGACAGGGAGCTGCGAAGAGCAGCTACGGTGCAAGGAGAAGACGTTTTGGAGGAGGTTGCCAGCGAGAGGAAGCAAGGCTGCCAAAGGGCAGCGCGCGGGGCGAGAGCACAGGAGGCGCCAGGCGCAGGTCACGGGGGAGAACAGCTGCCTTAAGGCAGCAGGGCAGCAAGGCAGAAACAGAGGGGGCAGAACCAATCTGCCTTTGGCAGCTTACGGTGGAAAGAAGGGGAGGGCGCGAGAAAGAAGGCAAGGCTGCCTTTGCATGAAGGCAGCGTTGAGGGGCCATTAACGAACCAGAAAAGCTGCTTTGGCAGCTTGGCAGTGGCACGGGACGGCCCAAATAGAAACGACAGAGCCCAGCGGACAAAAGGAAGGGAACGGCCCAAATAGAAACCACAGCACAGAAACCTCTACACTCTCATTTTGGTTTAATTCTCCAACTTATATTTTTATTTCTGTTTTAAATTATAAATAATGTGTAAATAAATTTTATATTGGCTAGAGGTTAATTTGAAACTATGATTATATTTGTAATTTTAATTTGATTTACTCCAGTTATGAATTTATGAATGTTTGGATGTGGTTTACTATTCTGATTCGATTAATAACTTGTTTATGTATGTGGGTTAAGGGTCGATACTTAATTTGCATGCTTAGACTTGATGCTAGGATATAAGGGAATTTCACCTAATCGTTATGAACTTATATTCATGAGTAGTAAAAATCGCTAGTCACGATTGTGTTTAGTAAACCCTAGGTTGAATTAATATGCGTATTCCATAGTTATGAAAGCCTAGTCGATGTTTATGATTTCCATTGAATTTAATGATCTTTGATATGTCTCTCTATCATGCGTATTCCATAGTTAGGGAACTTGATAAGAATAATTTGGTTGTGATGCGTATTCCGTCCAATTCAATGAATCTAGGGAAATCGGAAAGTTAATTTAAGCAGACCTAATTAACTTAGGAACATTGTCATTATTCGTTTGTTGAATTCATAACTGGGAATCAATTTAGGTTGCATTTATATCATGTGTGGAGAAAAACCCTCTAGCCAATCCGTCGTCCATCCTTTCACTTTTATTTTATGTTTTTGTCAATTTTGTAATTTATTTAAGTTTAATTTACGTTTCGTCAAAAATCAATCCCCCCATTATTATAATATTATTATTTAGTTACTTTTTATTATTTTTAATCTTTTGATTTAATTTCCGTCTAATTATTTTCCTAGTTTTTATTTTAAATTGTTTTTATTATTTTGAGTCATTTTAAGTGTGTTTCGAGTTTTAGCCTAGTTTTGTATTTTTGAGTCTTTTGATTTATTTTAGTTTATTTGTTAGTTTTATTTTAAGTTTTTCTAGTTAAGTGTTTTTATTTTAGTTTAGTATTTTAAATTTTGTTTTTACGTTTTTAATTTAATTTTAGAGTGATTAGCAATCCCTCCTAATCCCCGGTCCAGAACGATACCCTACTTACATCTTTACTACAACTGTCAAAAAAGAGGGTTAAATTTGTGCGGTTTTAAAATCCCGTCAAATTTTTGGCGCCGTTGCCGGGGATTAGCAAATTTGCTAATCCCTTTATTTTTGTTTGTGTTTATTTTTATATTTGTGTTTATGTTTTTATTTGTGTTTGTGTATTTTACTGTTGATATTTGATTTAGTTTTCGTTCTTTAATTTTAGGTACTAGAGAAGTAAGACATGGATTTTGCTAGTATTCAAGCTCAATTGGCAAATCTTACTTCTCAATTGTCGCATAATGCCGAACGGACCACAATGCCAAGTGTCCCTACACTTGATGTGCCCTATGGGCAAGGATATCAAACTCAGCAATATCCTCAATTTTCTGCATATGAAGATGATTGGGGATATCAAGGCCACAGCCAACCAAGGGGCAATATGTATTCCAACGCTTGCAATTCGGATTGGAGAGGTTATTCAAATCAAATGTGGGATGAACCTCAACATTTTCAACAAAGTGGATATTGGCAGCAAGACGAGTTCTATTCCAGACCTATGCAGCCACCACAGTATCCCCCACAACAATTCCAATCGAATTCAAGTATGGCCGTAAATTATAATGAAATTCTTGAAGGACTAATTTCTTTGACGCAGGGCTCACAAAAAGAAGAACAATTGCCGTCATCGGAAGAGTTCTATCAATGGCCATGTCAACCGTCACAGCCACCACAAGAATATGCCCAATTCGATTCAGGTACATCTCTGGATAATGATACGTTTAATATGTTACTCTCCTCTTTGAATCAGGGAGTGGAAAATCAAATCCAGGAGATGCAAGACCGGACCAACAAGGTGGATGAATTGGAAAGGCAAGTTGGGGAGATTATGGAGATCATGGCACAGATTCAAGATCAAAGTGAATTCTCCAACTCCACCATTGCAAATTCAAAGGCAGAAGTTGAAAATGAAGAAGCCATCACTTTGGAAGGTGATATGGAGGATGAGGCTGTTCTAGAACCATCCAGTCACAGCCCGAACTTGGATGAAGTGCCGCTGCAAGAAGAAGATGAGGAGGACAACTTGGGCAGTTTAGACGAATTCTTGTCTCAAACCCCTCAAGTCTCTATGTCGTCCAACTATGGTGAGGTTGTTCCAAGTTCAATTCATTCTAACATTTTTCCACCGAATGTCTCTTTTCCTTGCAGATTTTTTCCAAATAACGAAGAAAGTGAAAAGGATATTGTGGACGCTCTTCTAATGGTGCAAAGTGATATCTCGATTCTTGGTGCACCAAAACAAGTTCACGAACCTTGCACACCAAGAAAAGAGATTCAAGATATCGAAGTGGCTGGAGAATGCGTTGCATTTCAAGAATACATCAAAGAGGCTGTGCAGACAACAAAGGCCCAAGCAATTGAGTTTGATGACACGGAACAGGCCACAACCATCATAGTCAATCTGGCCAAGTTCAAAATCCCGAAAATATCCAAAAATATGGTTTTTGTTATTGAGTTTGTGTCGGAGAGATACAGTAAGCCATCTTCTCCAATTTTAATTTTAATTTTATTTTTTACTAACATGTTTCTCATTTTGATGATTCAGGCACCCAACTTAGAATTCAGACCATTGCCGAATCATTTCAAGTATCACCTCCCATTAAAAGATAAATTTCATGCTTTGGAGCCGAGGGGAGGATAATGGAAAGATTCGTCCGGCTAAAGACGTTAAAGCAAGCGCTTCTTGGGAGGCAACCCAAGCAATCAGATTTGCATTTCTAATCCTCTTCTTTTCCTTTACTTTGCATTTTTTTTTTTGTTTTGTTTTGTTAGTTGTTTTATTTGGTTAATTTTTGTTTAGTTTGTGTTTAAATAAATTAAGGGCCTTGTTTATTTTAAGTGCGGGTAAATAAAGCCTTTTTACATTAATTTACATATTTTAATTTGCTTAAAATAACCCTGAAAAAAAAAATTAATAATAATAATAAAAATAATATTAGTAATATATATATATATATATATATATATTTAGTTAAATAAACATTAAAAGCAAAAAAAAAAATTACAATAATACGAAAAACTAATAGCAATCATTGGTTTTGGTTAGGTGGCGCCTCAGAGGTTGACGGAGCTCCGGGAAGACGAAGAGCCAGAGTTGGAATCTCCGGAGCCGGAACGCTTGGTGCTGCTCCAGAGGACGAAGGCAACATAAACCGCGGGAGTAACGCCATGAACCGCTCATGATCACTCTGGATTCGACCGTCCGACTCCTGCAGCTGGTCCAGCTTCCTCTTCATGCTGGTCGAGTAGCTAGTTGCGAGCATGTGCAACTCCTTGTTCTCGTGCCTGAGTCCTCTGACTTCTTGCCGAAGACTGACCACCTCCGCCATTAGCGACTCCACCTGACGAGATCTTGCAAGCAGGCGCTGACCCATGTTTGAAACTGAGCCTGCACACTGGACACTGAGAGCCAGTGAGTCCTGAACAGCCAGCTCGTCTGACCGCATAGACAGCAACCTAGTGTCTCTGGGAGTAAGAAGGTTTCTTGCAACCACCGTTGCGGTTATATCGTTCCTCATCATTGTGTCCCCGACTGTAAGAGGACCATTGGGGGATATGAAGGATGGATTCCAAATGTTGTTCGGAGAAGACGAGTCATCGTCTTCCCCGACATTCAAGTTTAGGCGACGGTCGGAAGGGCAAGACATTTTTAGAGGGGGTTGAGGAAGAAAAGAGTTCGGAAAAATTAAGATTGCTGAAGCGGAAGAAGAGATCGGAAAGATTAAGAAGTGCAGAAGAGAGTGTTTACAGAGGAGAGTATTTGAGGAAGGGAGTTCAAGTGTGATGTGAAGCAGAATTAGCGCCTCTATAAAAAGAAGCAAATCAAAGAGAGGCGCTCCTCTGAGGTTGAAGACGCGTCCTCACGCAATTCGGAAAAGCTCGACGCTCCTTTCTCAAAAGAGCCGTTTCCTTTCTCAAAAGCTGGGCTTGACTCAGCAATCACGTGGGTCGGTTTGTCCGGATGTGTCGTCACTCATGACGTGCAGCGTGGAGCGTTGCGAAAACCACGAGCCGCACCCGGTTTTGAACCCCAGTTTTCAAAAGATCATCATTCCAATTTGTCGTCACTCGTCGTATGCGCAGTCAGCTTCGCGGAAATTACGGACGCGTTGTCAGAAAGCGCGTAACGGGCACTGTTCATCCATCCACCGGCTGCCGACAAATAGTGAGGGAACAGTTCCGGTTGTGAAGGAAAATTTCTATAAGTTCGACCTTAGCCTTTCACAGCAAAGGCACACCTTCACACCCTCTCAACCTCTCAACCTCTCAACCTCTCTTCATCTCCGATAATGTCTTCCCAAAGAAAGCTTTCGAGTTATTCAGTGTTCTTCATCCCTTGGATCACCCCAGAAAACAAACCTTCCAGAGCAAAAGTATTTCATATTAAAAAGGTTAAAAGCAAAAGTATCTCATATTATGCTTTCTCCTCTCCTTCATCTGAGGAACGTGGAGAAAGTGAGATCCTGATTGCTTACCTAGTCTTGCTCTCGAGTACTCATCTCAGACCCCTCCCAGCCCACTTCAAAAATAAACCTGTGTTGAGGTACTTCTTCAAAAACAAAAGTACCTCACAGACGAAGCAGGAGGAGTCTGAGGTGCACCCAAGAGCAGATGAGTCTGGGTTGATCCAAGAGTTCAAGAAGATGCCACACCTGCGTGGAGACCGGACTACTTGAAGCATGTGGAGACAACGTGCTGATTCATCCTCAACTAAGCCGAGGAGCACTTGCCAGAAGGAGGCCCATCCAGTTCAAGATGAAAGCTGTGGAAAATCAACAGTCATGACCAATGACCACCTATTAGTTCTTTTCATTATCTTTTATTTTCATTTTTTTATTTTATTTTTCGTTTGCATTTTCTTTATTTTCTTGCGTGCTTGACTGATTTATTTCTTTTCTTTGCAGGAACGTTTGGTTAATTCCTCCCTTGAAGTTGATTGCAAAATTTACGCTTGGGGGTCATCGCTTGGTTTTCTGCAAATTAGAGAAGTTTTCAGTCCCTTTGCTTTATTTTGTTTCGTATTTTTATTTTATTTTATTTTTATTTGTATTTTATTGTTTTCTGACATTGGGGACAATGTCTAGTTTAAGTGTGGGGGTATAGAGTTTAAAAAAATGACCAAATTGAAAATTTTTGTACCTTCGACTTCGAACTGGTTTCATTTGTTTCCGTGTTTTTGCTTTTTGTTTTCTTAATTAGTTTTGTTTTATTTAATTTTTTTGAAATTTTAAAAAAAAAAAATCCAAAAATATTGTTTTGTTTTCCTTACGGTTTTAAATTAGATTTTTATTAGTTTCCCGACCCAATGATATAACTGGATGAAATTTGAATCATGATTATCAAGAACTTAGTTAACATGTGTTATGTGAATTTCCTTGTTCTCTTGTTAGTATTGTACATGTTTGATCATCTTTGAAAATCCAAATGCACATAGCCTTGTTGATGTGAAACTAAAGCATGACTTAAATCTTCATATGTGAATTTAGTGACCATATACATCCCATGTGAGTTTTTGAGCCTATTGAAAGTGTGTGCATTTTTCATACACTCCTATTCTTTCATGTGTGATGAACTTATGTGAGATGCATCTCTAGAACTTGCGTAACGATCTTTCGAAATGTTTGTCATTGATTGCTTGAACTTGAAAATGATAGAGGCATTAGGTTTACCACCATGGCCCAAATAACCTTATGTCCCAAAGAAAAATGATACCATTAGATTGCCTATTTGAGCCGTATTTGTTGAGCCTTTTATTTCTTAACACCAGATATGTCTACCCTTATACCTCAAAACATGTTTCCTTACCCTTTCCAAGCGAACAATTTGAGATTGTCTTTTGAGAAATGTTTGTGAAGTACTTGGAAGGTTTGGCAAAAGAATAAGTGTGGGGGTATTTCATATTTGTGTTTAAAAAAAAAAAAAAAAAAAATTGAGAAAAGAGAAGAAAAGAAAAAGAAAAAGAAAGATTGTATACGAAGAAAATAAAAATAAAAAGTTTAAAGTTTCAGTTTAGGGGTGTGGTTGGAAGTGTCAAAAGAATCGTTGGAAAGTTTGAGTTCTTATAAATCTCAACAAAAGAATCGCTTGCGATGTAGCTTGGAACTTGTGTTTTCCTATTCTTTCGTTTCAATAGCCCTATCCCTAAGCCTCATTACATCCAATAAAAGTCCTCTTGATTTAAGTTTTGCAATTATGATTGTGGAGAAGTGATCTTTATGCAAGCTTATGGTAGAACTTTCACATTTGTTTCTTTGAGCGAAACACATTAAAACTAAACACATGTGTGATTGAGTGCATATCCGTGAGAAGGTTGCGGGTTTGCATATGATGATTTTAAAAATAAAAACTTGAAATTGCATTAGCATGGCTATCTCACACACTACACTTCAAGGATGATTTAAAGATTACTGCTAATATTTGAATAAGGAAGATGAACTTGGATTAGTTTGTTTGGTGCTAGCTATGGTTCTTGCTAATTTATGTTATCGAAAGAAATTCTATGAGGGTCACATAGGGGGAAGCTAATGTTTTTCATGTTATTGCTTTTTCTGTTTTCTTTGTTTTGCTCGAGGACTAGCAAAAGCTAAGTGTGGGGGTATTTGATCGGATCATATTTATATATATTTTTATATCAAATTCACTCGTCTTTTCTTAGTTAGTTCGTTATATTTAGAGCTATTTACGTTATTTTTATGTTTTATTAGAATTTATCTAGTTAAGAAAATAAATATAGAATAAGTGAAGTGTTAAGTAATTAATTTGTTTAAACTATCTTACTTGTTGATTAGAACTTATTATTTGGAAAATAATATATTTATATATTTAAATATATTTATATATTTATATATATATTTATATATTTATATATATTTATATATTAAAATAAATATGTGTGTGTGTGATAATTAGGAGTGGGCGGCTGCCAGTGGGGAATAAAGCAATGGAGAGCAGAAATTATTAAAAGTGAGTGCAGCGTGAAGGGAGAGCACCGAGAGATAAGTCCTCGAGAGGGCGTGAAAAGAAAGGAGAAAACAAAATAAAAAAATATTAGTCTGGAAGGGCAGTGTGCATAAAAGGAAAGAACAGAAATTGAGGGGATGATGGGAAGAGAGGAGGCGCTAAGCCTCGGGGGAATAAAGAAAAGCGCAGCAAGCTAGCCTCGTTGAGAGGCGAGAGCCTCGGAGAAACTTGGGAATAAGGCAGCTTGCTGCCAGGAAGAAAAACAGAGGGCAGCGGCTTGAAAGGAAGAAGGACAGGGAGCTGCGAAGAGCAGCTACGGTGCAAGGAGAAGACGTTTTGGAGGAGGTTGCCAGCGAGAGGAAGCAAGGCTGCCAAAGGGCAGCGCGCGGGGCGAGAGCACAGGAGGCGCCAGGCGCAGGTCACGGGGGAGAACAGCTGCCTTAAGGCAGCAGGGCAGCAAGGCAGAAACAGAGGGGGCAGAACCAATCTGCCTTTGGCAGCTTACGGTGGAAAGAGGGGGAGGGCGCGAGAAAGAAGGCAAGGCTGCCTTTGCATGAAGGCAGCGTTGAGGGGCCATTAACGAACCAGAAAAGCTGCTTTGGCAGCTTGGCAGTGGCACGGGACGGCCCAAATAGAAACGACAGAGCCCAGCGGACAAAAGGAAGGGAACGGCCCAAATAGAAACCACAGCACAGAAACCTCTACACTCTCATTTTGGTTTAATTCTCCAACTTATATTTTTATTTCTGTTTTAAATTATAAATAATGTGTAAATAAATTTTATATTGGCTAGAGGTTAATTTGAAACTATGATTATATTTGTAATTTTAATTTGATTTACTCCAGTTATGAATTTATGAATGTTTGGATGTGGTTTACTATTCTGATTCGATTAATAACTTGTTTATGTATGTGGGTTAAGGGTCGATACTTAATTTGCATGCTTAGACTTGATGCTAGGATATAAGGGAATTTCACCTAATCGTTATGAACTTATATTCATGAGTAGTAAAAATCGCTAGTCACGATTGTGTTTAGTAAACCCTAGGTTGAATTAATATGCGTATTCCATAGTTATGAAAGCCTAGTCGATGTTTATGATTTCCATTGAATTTAATGATCTTTGATATGTCTCTCTATCATGCATATTCCATAGTTAGGGAACTTGATAAGAATAATTTGGTTGTGATGCGTATTCCGTCCAATTCAATGAATCTAGGGAAATCGGAAAGTTAATTTAAGCAGACCTAATTAACTTAGGAACATTGTCATTATTCGTTTGTTGAATTCATAACTGGGAATCAATTTAGGTTGCATTTATATCATGTGTGGAGAAAAACCCTCTAGCCAATCCGTCGTCCATCCTTTCACTTTTATTTTATGTTTTTGTCAATTTTGTAATTTATTTAAGTTTAATTTACGTTTCGTCAAAAATCAATCCCCCCATTATTATAATATTATTATTTAGTTACTTTTTATTATTTTTAATCTTTTGATTTAATTTCCGTCTAATTATTTTCCTAGTTTTTATTTTAAATTGTTTTTATTATTTTGAGTCATTTTAAGTGTGTTTCGAGTTTTAGCCTAGTTTTGTATTTTTGAGTCTTTTGATTTATTTTAGTTTATTTGTTAGTTTTATTTTAAGTTTTTCTAGTTAAGTGTTTTTATTTTAGTTTAGTATTTTAAATTTTGTTTTTACGTTTTTAATTTAATTTTAGAGTGATTAGCAATCCCTCCTAATCCCCGGTCCAGAACGATACCCTACTTATACCTATACTACGATTGTCAAAAGAGGGTTTAATTTGTGTCGAGTTAATTCTCGCATCATTACACCACCTATCACTACTAATATTGTTATTCACTATTTTAAAGTGTTTTATTGTGTGTCATAAAAAAATCGAAAAAGTTTGTGAAAATACCAAAAAGATTTGTTTTTGTTGTTTGTTTGTGTCTTAAGTTACCTTCCAACATGGGTGGAAGTTTGATATGCTCTTTGGGTTTGGTTTTTAATTGCATGACTGTTAAAGAAAGTTCCAAACATGGGTGGAAGTTTGATATGCTCTTTGGTTAATACTTTTTTTGTAGTTGTCATTTACGAATTCACATGTAATTACAAAGAAAAAAAAATCAGTTTTTGTAACATGCTTAAAGGAAGAAACTCAAACTAACACTACAACCCTGTGAGACTTGAGCCTATTCTTTGTTTGGAGAGTTATTAATTTGTGATATTCTTGTTTTCTAAAGTTGATGTATGATCTCATTATTTCTTTGCTTGGTTGATACCTAGAATGGTTTTTCATCATTTTAGTTCCAAATACTAGAACTCATGCCCGTTTCATTCAAAGCATAAAATTGATTGCATAAAAAATAACAAGATGAAGGTGTTTAGTTGCCACCAAAGCCAAAAGCCTTATCCCTTGCATATGTATTGTTGGTTTAACCCCTTTGAGTCTTGTTTAGCTTATTTTCTTTGTTAGCTTGCATTAGACCTACCTAGCCTAGTATAGGAATATCCATACACTTGTTCTTAAAAGATAGTGAAGCATGACTTGTTGGGAATTCCTTTTGATTTTCGATTTGCAGAAAAACAAGTGTGGGGGGAGGATTTGTCTTTTGAGTTCAATGTAGTAGTGCATATGTATTATGTTTCAAAGAAAAAAAAAAGAAAAAAAGAAGAAAGACGTTGAGAAAGAAAAAAAAAAGATGAGAAAAGAAAAAAAAAAAAAGGTTTGAAAAGAAGTGAGAATGAGTTCATAAGTGTTGGTTGTTGAAGAAGGGTCCAAAAATGTGAATCTGACCCTAATGTTGTATGAATCTTCCCTTTGTGTGTAAAGTTGGGTTATGCAATCAAAAGTTGAATTCTAAGTGTTGATTTCATTACTTTGCTTACTATTACTTTAAGAACTTTTGTTTATCCTTAACCTTTCTTTGTTAGCCAAAACCTTAGCCCCATTACAGCCCTTTAGACTTTTATCTTGATTGTTATGTTATTCAATATGTGGAGTTTGAAATTGGTACGAGCATATGGAATCCCTGGTTCTCGTTTCCAAGTAGTGGCATTCCATTCATGAGATCATATACATGTTGGTATTAATAATTCCAGAAAGTGCCTTCTTTGTTATAACTTATGTGAGTGCTAGTCTACATGTTTACATCAATCTTCTCACATATACTTAGTATAGGGAGTGTAGTCAGAAAATCTCCGTGAAAATATAGAGTATATCTGGTGAGGAATTGAGTGAATTCTCTAAGGCATGTTACGACAATCAAATGTTGGTTTAATTGATTAAATTGGATCTTGTGAGTGATTACTGCGGTTAAGTATAAGCTTGAGAGTAAGGATGGCTAAAATCGATGTAAGTAATGATTTTTAACATGTCATGTTCCGTTGGAAATCCCTGAGGCGGTTGTTGGAAGGTTTAGGTTTTGTTTTGTTTTTTTTGGTTTTGCTCGGAGACTAGCAAAAGCTAAGTGTGGGGGAATTTGATAGGATCGGATTTATGCAACTTTGTTATCTTATTTCTTTGCATTTACTTAGTTAATTTCCATTTATTATAGTAATTTAAGTTATTTTCGTATTATTGTAGGTCCAATTGGTAAAGATGACAATAAATGGCCAAATGGAGCAATTTGGAGCAGTTTTGGACTTGGATTGGATAGCATGCGTGGAGAGCATATGGGCTAGACATTTTTGGTGTTTAACATGTGCTAAACATGTGCTAAGATCTGGAGGAATCAAAGTTGAAATTTGGAAGACAAGGAAATACACAATCTTATCCAACCTTATCCAAATTTATCTTATCTTATCCAATCTTATCTTACCTTATCTAAACCTTATCCAACATTATCCCACTTTATCCAACATTATCTCTTCTTATTTCCAGCTGCAAAATGAATTCTTATCACATTCGAAATACTTCCCATCTGATTCTAGGAGTCTTAAGATATTCAAACACCTTAATTCTTTCTCCTTGGATTCTGCCGCGCCCTACCCTCAGGAGGGGAGAGACTTGTGCCACATGTTCCATTTTTGTGCTGCAACCTGTAAGAATCAGAGAAGAATGAGTGTGCCACATATTGTCATTCAACCATTGGAGTTTTCAGAGTTCTTCTGTCCTTGTTTAGTTTTCATGTTTATTTTAGATTACTTTTAAATTATGATGAACACGAGTAACTAAGTTTCTTTTTAGCTAGAGGTGAATTCGAAGCCATGATAATATGCTTTATATAAATTGATTACATTCAGTTATTGTTTCGTAAAACATGAATGCGATTTACTTATCTAATTTATAGAGAACTTATTCTTGTATGTTTATTAAAGGGGCTCACTTTGTTTGCATACAAGGATTTGATGCTAGAATATAAGGGAATTTCATCTAATCGTTATGAACTTATATTTACAAGTAGTAAAAGTCACTAGTCATGATTGAGTTAAGTAAATTCTTGGCAGGAGTATCATGTTTTTCATAGTTACAAATGTCTTGTCAATGCTTATGATTATCACATAACTTAATGATCTTTGAGATGTATCTCTACCATGCTTTTCATAGTTAGCGAACTTGAGAAGAATAATTCGGTTGCGTCACTGAGTCCAATTCAATGAACTTAGGAAAATCTGAGAATTAATTAGTGCATTCACAATTAATTTGGGGCATTTTCATTCATTGTTTATAGAAAGAATAACTGGAAATCGATTTGTAAGCATTTGATTCATGTATGGAGAAGAATCCTCTAGCTATCCTTCCATCCATATTCCCTTTACAATTCAATTTAGTTGCTGCTGTTTACTTTTGTTTTAGTAAATTCGTCCAAAATCCCTCTAGTCATTGTTTTAGTGTTAATTTAAGTAGTTTTCAAGTTTATAAGTTAAATTCGTGTTGATTAGCATCCCTTCTAATCCCCAGAATGGAACGATCCTTACTTGCTCATACTACGATTGCATTATTTATAGGGTTTAATTTGTGTGTTAGTTTCTACCACATCAGGGTTCGGCCACTAGGGGTGAAAAACACTTCTACCACATCAGGGTTCGACCACTAGGGGTGAAAAACACCCTAACATGTCTAGAAAAATAAAACTTTATTCTTCCATGGGAGTTGATGCCTCCTGAAAATCCGAAACCTCTATAGTTGTGGTAGTATCGTCGGGATGTTCCACATGTGCAAAGTTAGACTCACGACGGGAACGATACTTGGCAATAGCCTTAGGGGTAGCTCGGCATATGCATGAGCAATGATCATTTGATCCCCATCGGTAGCACATGTCCAATTCAGTGGAAGCTGATTGAACAATAGCTTTTCCTTTGTTCTTAAAGTTTAGGGCCTTAGAGGCAAATGGGTTGGCGTTTCTAGATCAAATTTCCTCCCTTGGCTAGGCCTCTGCTCTATTGATCTTGGGCATGTGGGTGAGCCTGCCGCCCATTTCCACAGCCATGACAGGGTTTCTCTCGGTTGTGGCTGCTAGAATTAGTCTCTTATGCTTCAGGCGATGCGTTCGAGCTAGTAGGTCGAGCTTGATGATTCTTCATCAAAAGCTGGTTTTATTTTTAGCAAGAAGTAAACCAGAGATTAAGTTAAAAAATTTGGTGAAATTATGTGCCTTATATTGTTGTTGTAGGACAATATTGGTGGCATTGAAAGTTGAATAGGTCTTCTTGATGAGATCCTTTTCGATTAAGTCCTATTTACAGAACTTAAGTAGTGATCAGATTCTACAAACTTCATAATTGTATTCATTCAAAGACTTAAATTCTTAAAAGCATAAATGCTGCCAGTCGTGTCTTGCTTCAAGCAAGTAAATGTCTTTCTGGTAATCGAACCAATCGGCTAGAGCAAGCCAGAGGGTACGTGGGTCCTCCTCTACAAAGTACTCGGTCTGTAGTGCATCGTGGATGTGTTTTTAGATGAAGATCATAATAGTAGCTTTTTGAGCTTCATCAGCCGGATCGTCGGTTGGTTCCTCGATCGTAGCTCGAAAACTCTTTGCAGTAAGATAAAGCTTCACATCTTGAACCCATTTTAGGAAGTTTCTTCCATATACTTCCAAAGTAGAAAAATCGAGCATGTTTAAGTTTGACATGTCCAAAAATCAGAGGGTACAATAAAAGCATGGTTATTCATATGGAAAACCAAAGAAATACATTGTAGAACATTCAGGTTCTATATATATGTATTGGCTTAATATAAACATGAAAGTGACGAGTTTCATGCCGTAAGTTTTGAATGAAAACTTTGAGTTTCAAATGCACGAAATTTGAAACTACAGGTTCGATTTCGTTATGAACTTCTAGTTTTGGGCCATAACAGGGCATAAGAATAGGCCTAATTCAAGGGCTAGCCTATTGGTGTGCGTACGAAGCCCAGCCGAGGCTGGCTTCATTTTTAGGCAAGTTCTAAGCAAGCCTAGCCACAAAGGCTGGCTTATAGGGTCACAGGCTGAGATTGATGACGAGCCTAGTAAGCAAAGCATGCTGCAGGCGGGCCGGGTTGATTGCGAGCAAAGCCCAGTAAGCAAAGCTTGCTAACATGATGGGCCGAGATGGACTCAGGGCTTCGGCCCTGTGCATAAACCAATCTAGGTCGAGGCTTGGTTGCGGTGCAGCAGCTGCAAGCCCATGGGCCTGCTGTGAGAGGTCCATGGCGTTAAGACGACGCCATCCAAGCTGTGATGTGGCTACAAGCCAGCTAGCTTGGCTCGGGAGTGCGGCATAGAGACGCGGCTTATCTACGAAAATTCTCAATTCTGTCCCTTTTTTGTTCAAAATTTGAGGGTTAAAAACCCTAATTGTTTCTAAATTAATTTTGATGCTTTGACTCACAAATTCCACATAGCATAATTGTAATTGCATGAACAAATATATATTGACAAAATATATGAAAAACATATACAATATATATATATATATATATATAATTGAAAAGAAAATATAAATATAAAGGGGTTCATGCATCATGGGGAATGTTTTCATTCTTCAAGATTATTTCAAATATCTTAATTTATTTTAAAAGAACTTGATTGCAAAAAACAATTGAGCCTTTGATTGTGTAAAAGAGCCTTCTCTATGATCTATTAGTTCCTTAACTTCTAGCAAGAACGTGCTGATAAAGTGTTGTTGTCACATCCTGGCTTGGGCCTTCACCACATCCTGGGCTTGACTCCACCGTAGCACGATATTGTCCGCTTTAGGCCCCGACCACGCCCTCAAGATTTTGTTTCTGGGAACTCACACGAGAACTTCCCAGTAAGTCACCCATCCTGGGATTACTCTCGCGTGAACTCGCTGAACTTTAGAGTTCCTACGGAACCCGAAGCCAGTGAGCTCCCAAAAGACCTCGTGCTGGGTAGAGATGGGAATATACATATAAAGCTTACATGATCCTCTCCCCTGGGTGATGTGGGATGTTACAATCCACCCCCTTAGGGGCCCAACGTCTTCGTCGACCCACTTCCGACCAGGGAGTGGCTCTGATACCAAATGGTCAGCCTGGGGCCCCACCACATCTTGGGCATGACTCCACCGTAGCACGATATTTTCCGCTTTAGGCCCCCACAACGCCCTCACGGTTTTGTTTCTGGGAACTCACACGAGAACTTCCCAGTGGGTCACCCATCCTAGGATTGCTCTCGTGCAAACTTGCTTAACTTCGGAGTTCCTACGGAACCCGAAGCCAGTGTGCTCCCAAAAGGCCTCGTGCTAGGTAGAGATGGGAATATACATATAAGGCTTACAGGATCCTCTCCTCTGGGCGATGTGGGATGTTACAGTTGTAGTCCTAATTTTTTGAACTATATTTAGGGCTAGGGAGAAAAGGAGCTAGTGGCAAAGAGAGAGATATGCATTTGTGAGGTGTGTTTTATATCAACCTATTGTGCCTTTATTTATAGTAGTAGGGAAGGTTAAATCCTTACCCTAATAGGATTATTACTCTAATAAGGTAATATCTGACCTTATGAAATATTCCAAGATAACCCTAGATACACTAGGATTTACATAATCACATTCTTAATCTAATAGGACTGCAACATATCAATACTTATGTAAACTACATTATTAATCGAATTCTTATTGCCAATCAAAACTCCATAAATTTATCAATCTATCCTTGTGGATGCAAATTTCCGTCGTCTTCAGTCTTGAAGAAAATGCACCTGCAAAACAATTAACACCTTTGATCAAAGACCTAAGCCTCACGCGCCCACGAGGTGATGGGGGTTAGGTCAATGGATCTCCGATGCCTAAGTTAGTTTATCTAAGAGAGTAAAGTGTTTAGGCTTTTTAGGGTTGCTAAAAAGCTCTCTGAAAATGGTAGAATATGCGGTATTTATAGGCTAGGGGCCGGCCATTTAGGGTTTTTATGGTGAAAATATTCTCTAAATATTCCCAAGATATTTATTAAGAGATAATATTTTGAGATAATAGGGTAATAATCCTTAATTGATTTAAATTAGGATTACTTACTTGATTGGAGTCAATCTTTAATTAGGAATGTATTAAAGATAGGATTTGGGTAATTAATCCTTATCTTTAATTCCTTGCCATGGGCAGTTGAGCTATGGGCAGTTGTATTCAGCTGCTGGGTCCTTTAGGAAGGTGAGCTACGCATGGGAAAATCTAAGAAGCCTACCCCTTTATTGAGGGCAATCTTGTCCTTCTTGAATAAAAGTCCATGTGTCGCCTCTAGACTTTTTGGGATTATTTTTGGCTCCACAAATGCCCCCACACCTACTGTGCTGCTAGCATGGAAAAGGTAGTAGGTGTAGAATCCTCAAGCTGCTTGGGCTTGTAGAGTTGTTTCCCAATTTGAACTTGATCTTCCTTCTTGATCTGGAGATAGACTTCTTCTATGAAAAGGAAAATAATTGCCCCCAATACCTATTTAACTCTGCCTTAAATAGGGGATTAAATAAATCTAGAGAACAATCATTATTCCAACAAGAAAGAGACGCCAGAGGATATTTTTATTCCTCCTTCTCTAGCGTTCTTTTTTTCTTTCCTTTGTGAAGAGTTGTTTCCCGTTGTTCTTCTTCTTCTCCTTCCCACACCAAGGTAAGAAAAAATTTGAATTTTTAGGAGCCTTGGGGCTTGAAAAATTGGTTAGATTGGTGTCTTGGTTGTTGGTAACACACGACATGGATGGCGTGGCAGGTAGGTCATGGTGCAGCAGGTGGTATAGCTGGAGGGAGAGAGAGATCGGCACAGGCCGAATCTCTCTGGTTAGCACACTAGGCTCGGGCTGGCTGTAGGTTGAAAATGAGGAGAGGCCAGCTCAAGCCAGTCCTCTTGTTGGTGCATGCAGCCTAGGCCGTATGGCCTGGGCCTGCTTTTGGTGTGCACTGGGCACGGGAGAAGAAGGGGAAAGAGGCGCGGGCCTCCCCCCATGCTGGGCTGGAGTGGCACAGGCCACATGCAGGGTGCAAAGGAGAGAGAGAAGAGTCGGGCCTGGGCCATGAGGCTTGGTCTGCGGCTGGGTTCTTGCGGCTTGGGTCTGGATGTTGGAAATGTGCCCTAAAACCAAGCATATGATGATACTTTACGAACATTTCACATGTTAAACTAATCTAGTTTAATATCAAGGGCAAAGATTATTGTTTGAGCGGTCTCATATAAATGTTATATGCTTAAACGATAAAGTCCAAGGAATATGTGATTGGGAGAATGCGATCTAAAGAAGTAAGATTCATGAGACCATTCTTTCGTAGACACATCCTAAAACGTTCCTGATCATAGGATTGCCAATTGGGCATTGACAGTCCGTTAAGATCAGTACGTGCTATGTCTTCTCTCAGGGAGAGTGACTAGTCTCGAGTCATTGGTGTGAGTGACACCAAGACAAGTACGTAGGTGCTCAATAGAGAATGAGTTCACTGAACACGATCAACGACGAGTTCTCATATTCATGTCACGTGAGAACTCATGGTTAGGATAATGCAAATTAGTCCTTTGACCTGAGGCATCATAGTTGTCTTGTGGTTAGGTCCTTGATCTTTGATCGTGTCAAAAGGCATTCCTTTGGAGTGTCCACGGCATGGTTGGGGTCAAGCTATCTAGTCATGGAGACAAGTGAATGCGCAACAAGGGATCTCTAACCTTCAAACCGTTTGAGGGAGAATACTCTATGATATGATTAAAATCTCTGATCAGAGTATGAATGAGATTTAGGAATGTGTTCCAAATCACATTCAAGGGAATCATATAAGCACGAGATTCACATTGGATAGTAGACATGAATAAACTATCAAGCCAAACAATGTGGTCAAGAGTATTGTATTAGAGAGGGACCGTATTGCATTTGTAATCCTAAACTGAATAGGTTCTCTACCTCTTCTGATTAGCTTGGGTAACCATGATATACTGCTAGGTGTCACTCATGGTTTGTGGAAGCCCTAAACGTGTGTAATCACTAAAGGGAGAATTGAAAGTAAGTTTCAAATTCACAATCGATTTAAAAGAGTTTGAATCGCCCACTGCCTCGCTAAAAGGAACCTAATGGATCGTACACCGGGTAAGGTAAAGATTGAAGATTCAACGGAGATGAGTAAGAATAATTAAATGGTTTAATTATTTATGGCAAGGATTAATTAATATGTTAATTAATCAAACGAATGAGTTCGTTAAAGACCTCGGGATAGTTTTGGGCCTAAAGGCCCAATGGGCTTCGAACGTCAAGTCCATTAACTTAAGTTGTATGACAACTTAATGAATATTGATTCACAAAGGCCCAAATAGCCCAAATTAATCCCTAAGGCCGGCCACTTAGTAAGGGTAGCAAACTTGGACTTATTTACAAGTTTGCCACTCAAATGAATTAAGGTATAAATTTGACTTTATAGCCAAAATTCATTTACGATTCTTTTTGGGGGAAATTGGTGAAACACAATCTCCATTTTTCTCTCTAAAAGGCCGGCCCCCCTTGGAGGGATTAGCTAGCAATCCTACTCCTCCAAGGTCACTCATTTCTTCTAAAATCTTACCTTGGTGTGGAGACTTAGAGGTTCCCAATTTTGGGAACTTGGAGAAACCTCTTCATCCATCCAAATCCATAGATTTAAGATGCAAGGAATGAAGGCCCTCTCTTTGGGTGATTAGCCTTTGCTTAAGCAAAGAGGAATCTACAAAGGTATAAATCTCAACTCACTTTGTTTTGAGTTGTTTAAAGGTTCACCAATCTACTAGGCTTTGAACATTCATGGGTAATGTTTTGTTTTTAAGTATATGCAAGCATGATTCCGCCTTTAATTTGTTAATTGCATGCTAATGATATTGCTTAAATGAACATGATTCTCTAAAATAATCCTTCACTGGACCAAGAGAAAGAGTGAAGGCCGTAGGGCCTGGTGCATGGGCGCTGGGCTTGCGGTCCCTTCATTTTTTTTTGAGCTTCCTTCTAAGTATTTTCCCTTGTGCTTTTTGTAGAGACTTTGAGATGTCTTCGCTGCTGTAGTGCCTGCTACCAACGAGGGTGGAAAGAAAAGATCTCCCTCACCTGCTCGTGAACCTTCTACCGAGAAGAAGCAAAGGACTTATTCTGCTGCTCGTATGAGCTCGTCTGCTGGCAAGAAACTTTTTATTAATCTCACTTCCCCTGGTGTATCAAGGTGCACCATAAGATTGGTGTACTGATGTATACTTAACCAAAGGGTGTGATAAGAGGTATGACTTATCATAAGGGTTATGCCTTTTTATAAGTGATGTATCTTCTCATTGAAGGACAAGCCCATTCAAAGAAGTCTTACAACTCTCTAGAAATGGTATGATGAAGTCTATAAATGGATGAGCCATTCCTCTAGACAAATCATCTAATAAGAAAACTATTTCTCTATTCTTCCTTTTGATGTGGTATTTCTCTCTTTGCACTAACGCATAGTAATTAATAATCTAACGACATTAAAGATTGATCTTTCATTTTCTTAGAAGTTTGTTATAGATGAGTCTTTCTTGTCTTTGCCGCATGTATCTTTATCCCCATTATACACTGCACCTTGATACTGTGACCTAACCAGAGCTTGGTGTGATACAAATATTGTTTCAAAGAAACTCAAACCTAGATTAGGTCTTGACTTAATAGTTTCATCACCATAGAACTATAAAGAACACTAACATTAGTCACTACCTCAAGTTCCTGAATGGAGATAATAGGTACTTTGACCCAAATCTTTGAAACCTAAAATGAACTTAGTAGAACCTTTTTTGTAGAAATATTTTTATATGTCAAATCTATACATGTTGTCAGTCATAGGAGTTGAGTTTTTTGGTTTGTTTTTGTTGGACAATTTCATTTTATTTATTTTCCTAATATCAAAATGAATCTATGTATAACTTACTTAATTTGCAGTTCCCTATAGGTTAATGCATTCGAACAACAATTTTCTTGGCATAGAATCCAAATTCATCGTAAGCCTATGACAGTTTGCATTGTTACATCCCACATTACCAAAGAGAGAAGATCTTGTAAGCCTTATATGTATATTCTCATCTCTACTTAGCATGAGGCCTTTTGGGAGCTCACTGGCTTTGGAGTTCGTCGGAACTCTAAAGTTAAACGAGTTCGCGCGAGAGCAATCCCAGGATGGGTGACCCACTGGAAAGTTCTCGTGTGAGTTCCCAGAAATAAAACCGTGAGGGCATGCTTGGCGCCCAAAGCTGACAATATTGTACTATGGTAGAGTCAAACTCAGGTTGTGGTGGGAGCCCGGGTCGGGATGTGACAGCATACTTGTTCATTCATTAAGAAAAAATGCTAAGCACAACATAAAGGAAAAATAAACAAACCAAAAAGGGTTTGGATTGTTTTAATTTTGATGGTATCTGAATTTACTTTACACACTTGTTTTGGCTATGTATGAATTTTTTAGCAAAATTTAACATTTATGAAATTGGGCTCTACACTTTAGCCATTTATGCTAAAAATTCAATAACAAGAAAAAAACATAAGGAAAGAAAGCAAGAAATAGTACAAAGAAAAAGATAGAGACTACTTTTTCAAATATACAAGGGTAAAATTGTAAATGCAAAAACAATTAAAAAAACAATCATAACATCACCCAGGTAATTTTGCCCCTCTCTAAAATAAAAAATAAAATAAAAATGGTCTCACTCCAAACGTAGTTTTATATTAAAACCTTAAAAAAGGTAGTAATAACGGTATGATATTCTCTTAATGTATAAATGCAATTTGGACTTTTAGGAATTAAAGTTTTTATTAGAGCAACTCCACCCCTAAGGACTTTGTGCCAGCACCCAACCCATTTATCCACTCAGTGAACAGTAATAGACTCCAATGAACAGTAATAGGCCAATGTATCTCCACCTCTACAAAATGCGCTAGCACCCAGCCCATTTAAAATATTTATAAATTTTAGTTTTAATTTTGGATAGGATTTTTAACCAATCTCGTCACGCCACGTGTTATTATCCGAACATACTATTTTGTGAATAGATTTCCGCTAAGATTTTCAACCAATCCCGATGCGCCACGTGTCACTTTGGGTTTACAATAATTTAGCCAAGATTTCGATAAGATTTTCAACCAATCTCGTCTTGCGACGTGTCATTATCCGAACGTACTATTTTGTGGATAGATTTCCGATAATATTTTCAACCAATCCCGACACGCCACGTGTCACTTCCGGTTTACAATAATTTAGCCAAAATTTCGATAAGATTTTTAACCAATCACATAGTGCCACGTGCCCTTGTCTAGAACCTCATCCATTCTTTTTTTGTCCATATAAACCCTACATCCCTACATCCATCCTCACACCAAGCTTCAATTCTTCTTTTTAGCTCAGAATCCTTCTTCATCGTTTTCAAATCTTGAGTTCTTATTACAATGTCTTCTTCAAGGACAATGTATAAACAGTTGCAAGAGCAGCAGAAAAGGTTGTTGGCACAAATCAAGTGGATGAGATCACGAGGATGGGAAAAAAACTGTTCTGGAGTCCCTGATGCGGTTTTACTCTGCAATTGAAGCCTTTTACACCAATGAGTACCTCCAGACACCCACGCAAGGGACATGCGAAGGCTTCTGAGGAAGGGTGAGATGGGAGGCTTCCCTGGCATGATTTTCAACCTCTCATTTTTTTAAATTTTTGGGGGAAAAAACGTGGACATT
The DNA here is from genome assembly GCA_963580275.1 of Crataegus laevigata. Taxonomy (NCBI): domain Eukaryota; kingdom Viridiplantae; phylum Streptophyta; class Magnoliopsida; order Rosales; family Rosaceae; genus Crataegus; species Crataegus laevigata. Next base: position 21,310,624 of record OY756952.1, read on the forward strand.
GATCTTTGATCGAACGGTCCAATTTAAAAGTAAAATTCAAATTTTTTTTACTGTTGGAAATCCAATGGTCTAGAAAAACTTGCCGTTGGAAATCCAACAACTCTTAGCATGCCATGTAGCTTACTGCAGCTGAAGCACAAATAGGCTGACAGCGCTTGCTCCCTTGTCCCCTACTCGCGGCCACTCGCGAGTGCCGTGCACGCGCCAGCCAAATAGGCCGGCTCTTGGGTTTGTAAAAAATGGGCTGGTCTATTGCCTGTCTTGGGCTGGGTGCTAGGCAACTTTGTAGGCTGGAGTGAATGGATTGACCCTCAGCTTGATTTTTTGACTGGGTAATGGGCAAAGTTGGCTCCGGTGGAAGTGCTCTTAAATGCACTCAAGTGCTTTATGTGTTTTTGATTGGATATTCTACACTATATTTATTTATTTTGACAAACGCTCGTTTAATTTACACTAAACCTCGAATACAAAAGCAAATGTTATGTTTGTCACTGAGTATTATGTGATCGGATCATATTTATATATATTTTTATATCAAATTCACTCGTCTTTTCTTAGTTAGTTCGTTATATTTTGAGCTATTTACGTTGATTTTGTGTTTTATAGAATTTATCAAGCAAAGAAAATAAAAATAGAATAAATGAAATTTTAAGTGCTAAATTCGTCTAAACTATCTTGCCTGTTAAATAGAACTTATCATATGAAAAATAAATAAATATATATATATTTATATTTATATATATATTTATATATTTAAATATAATGTTTTGTGTGTGTGTGACTACAGCTGGAACGCACAAAAAGCTCATGTGCATTCGGTGGAAAAGCAGCCAGTAAAATGATGAAGGCCTCACGGGAGAAATAATTAAAGGGCTTGGAGGAGAAAGCAGCGAGAGCGCCACAGGAAGAAGGGGATCACAGGAGCTGCCTTTGGGAAGGCAGCGGAGAAACAGAAAAAAAAAAAAAAAAAAAGACTAGCCTGGATTCGAGAGCTCCTCGGAGGGGGAGAACCAAGGCAGCGTTGAAGAAATCCTGCGCCATTTGCCATAGAAGGCAGCATTGATAAAGGTGTGGCTGCCAAGGCAGCGTTGAAGGGAAGAAACAAAAAATAAGAGGCGCCAAGCCTCGGTGGAACAAAGGAAAAACCCACACCAAAGGAAAGCTGCCTTTGCAGCTTTGGCACAGGAGATTTGGAGAAGCTCCACGGGTCAAACCATCAGTCCAAAAAGCACAGAAGCAACTCACGGACAGAGAGGAGCAATTCCTCATTCGGTGTTATTCTTCCTCAAACTTATGTTTTAATTTCTGTTTTAAGTTATAAATAATGTGTAATTAATTTATTTTGGCTAGAGGTTAATTCAAAACCATGATTATATTTGTAATTTGAATTGGTAACTTCAGTTGTGATTTCTGAGTTGTGATTTAATTTGCTTAACTGCTTGATTGATAACTTATTTGTGTTTGTTAATTAAGGATGCATACTTAATTTACACGCATGAATTTGATGCTAGAATATAAGTGAATTTCACCTAATCGTTATGAACTTATATTCATGAGTAGTGAAGGTTGTTATCCACAATCGCGTTAAGTAAATTCTTGGCAGGAGTATCATGCTTTTCATAGTTACGAATGCCTCGTCAGTATTTATAGTTTTCACAAAGTTTAATGATCTTTGATTGTATCTCTATTGTGCTTTTCACGTAGGGGACTTTTAGAGAATGTGTTGAATTGTTGTATGCTGTTCATCCAATTCAATAACTTAAGGAAAACTTGAAGATTAAAAAAGTGCTGTTCACGGTTAATCTGGAATATTGAAATTCACAATTTATTGAAAGAACAACTGAAAATCAATTTAGGTTGCATTTGTGTCATGTGTGGAGAAAAATTCTCTAGCCAATCCGTCGTCTATCCGTTCACTTTTAATTTTATGTTTATGTCAATTTGTAATTTATTTAAGTTTAATTTACTTCGTCAAAACCAAACCAAACCCCCCCATTATTAAATTATATTATTTAGTTAATTTTTATTATTTTTAATCTTTTAATTTAATTTCCGTCCATTTTAATTCCTAGTTTTTTATTTAATTTGTTTTCTTTGTTTTGAGTCATTTTTAGTGTGTTTCGAGTTTTTAGCTTAGTTTGTGTTTTCTAGAGTCTTGAGTTGTTTTGAGTCTTTTGATTTGTTTTAGTTTATCTGTTAGTTTTATTTTGAGTTATTCTAGTTAAGTGTTTTTATTTTAGTTTAGTGTTTTAAACTTTGTTTTTACGTTTTTAAATTAATTTTAGAGTGATTAGCAATCCCTCCTAATCCCCGGCCTAGAACGATACCCTACTTACATCTATACTACATCTGTCAAAAAGAGGGTTAAATTTGTGCGGTTTAAAATCCCGTCAAATTTTTGGCGCCGTTGCCGGGGATTAGCAACTTTGCTAATCCCTTTATTTTTGTTTGTGTTTATTTTTATATTTGTGTTTATGTATTTTTACTTTTGATTTTTGATTTAGTTTTCGTTCTTTAATTTTAGGTACTAGAGAAGTAAGACATGGATTTTGCTAGTATTCAAGCTCAATTGGCAAATCTTACTTCTCAATTGTCGCAGTATGCCGAACGGACCTCAATGCCAAGTGTCCCTACACTTGATGTGCCCTATGGGCAAGGATATCAGACTCATCAGTATCCTCAATTTTCTGCAAATGAAGATGTTTGGGGATATCAAGGTCATAGCCAATCAAGGGGCAATATGTATTCCAACGCTTGCAATTCGGATTGGAGAGGTTATTCAGATCAGATGTGGGATGAACCTCAGCAATTTCAACAAAGTGGATATTGGCAGCAAGATGAAGCGTTCTATTCAAGACCTATGCAGCCACCACAGCATCCCCCACAACAATTCCAATCGAATCAAAGTATGCCCGTAAATTATAATGAAATTCTTAATGAATTAAACTCTTTGGTGCAGGGGTCACAAAATCAAGCTAAGGAGACTCACCAAGGAGAATATTGGCAGCCGTATGATGAGTTCTATACATCACCACCACAGCCTCCATCACAATCTGCCCAATTCAATTCAGGTACATCTGTGGATAATGATAATATTATTCAATTACTCATCTCTTTGAACCAGGAAGTAGAAAATCAAACCAAGGAGATGGGAGAATTGAATAATCAAATGGGGCAGATTGTGGAAGTCAAGGCACAGATTCAAGAGCAACGTGAACTCTGCAACTCCACATTTGCAAATTCAATGGAAGAAGTTGAAGTTGATGAAGTCGTCACTTTGGAAGAAGAAGATGAGGAGGACGAACAATCCAACCATAGCCCAAACATGGATGAATTGCTGCTGCAAGCAGAAGATGAGGAGGACGACCTGGGCAGTTTAGACGAATTCTTGTCTCAAACCCCTCAAGTCCCTATGTCGTCCAACTATGGTGAGGTTGTTCCAAATGAAATTCATTCTAACATTATTCCACTAAATGTCTCTTTTCCTTGCAGATTTTTGATTCCAAATATCGAAGAGAGTGAAAAGGACATTGTGGACGCTCTTCCAATGGTCCAAAGTGATATCCCAATTCTTGGTGCACCAAAACAAGTTCCCGAACCTTGCACACCAAGAAAAGGGATTCAAGAAATCGAAGTGGGTGAAGAATTTGTAAATTGCATCACAGAGGCTGTGCAGACAATCAAGGCCCAAGAAATTGAATTTGATGACACGGGACAGGTCACAACCATCATAGTCAACCTGGCCCAGTTCAAAATCCCGGAAATATCCAAAGGCGTAGTTTTTATAATTGAGTTTGTGTCGGAGAAATACAATAAGTCATTTTCTCCAATTTTAATTTTAATTTTATTTTATACTAACATGTTTCTGATTTTAATGATTCAGGCACCCACCCGAGAATTTAAACCACTGCCGAATCATTTCAAGTATCACCTCCCATTAAAAGATAAATTCCATGCTTTGGAGCCGAGGGGAGGTTAATGGAAAGATTCGTCCGGCTAAAGACGTTAAATCAAGCGCTTCTTAGGAGGCAACCCAAGCAACCAGATTTGCACTTCTTAACCCTCTTCTTTATTGCCTTTACTTTCATTTTGTTTTGTTTTGTTAGTTGTTTTATTTGGTTAATTTTTGTTTCGTTTGTGTTTAAATAAATTAAGGGCAATGTTTATTTTAAGTGCGGATAAACAAAGTCTTTTTACATTAATTTACATATTTTGATTTACATATTTTATATTGCTTAAAATAAACTTTAAAAAAAAAATTAAAATTAAAATTTACATTAATTTACATATTTTGATTTACATTTATTTTATTTTGCTTAAAATAAACTAAAAAAAATAAATAAATAAATAAATAAATTTAAAAAAAAAAATTTATTTATTACAATAAAACGAAAACTAATCATTGGTCATTGGTCATTGGTTAGGTGGCGCCCCAGAGGTCGACGGAGCTCCGGGAAGACGAAGTGCTAGAGTTGGAATCTCCGGAGCCGGAACGCTTGGTGCAACTCCCGAGGACGAAGGCAACATAAACCTCGGGAGTAGCGCCATGAACCTTTCATGATCACTCTGGATCCGACCGTCCGACTCCTGCAGCTGGTCCAGCTTCCTCTTCATGCTGGTCGAGTAACTAGTTGCAAGCATGTGCAACTCCTTGTTCTCGTGCCTGAGTCCTCTGACTTCTTGCCGAAGACTGGCCACCTCCGCCATCAGTGACTCCACCTGACGAGTTCGGGCAAGCAGGCGCTGGCCCATGTTCGAAACTGAGCCTGCACTTTGGACGCTGAGGGCCAGAGATTCCTGAACGGCCAGCTCGTCCGACCGCCTAGATAGCATCCTATTGTCCCTTGGAGTGAGCAGATTTCTGGCAATCACCGTAGCGGTGATTTCATTCCTCATCATTGTGTCCCCGACTGTAAGTGGACCATTGGGGGATATGAAGGATGGATTCCAAATATTGTTCATAGAAGACGAGTCATCGTCTTCCCCGACATTCAAGTTTAGGCGACGGTCGGAAGGGCAAGACATTTTTAGAGGGGGTTGAGGAAGAAAAGAGTTCGGAAAGATTAAGAGTGCAGAAGTGCAAAAAGAGATCGGAAAGATTAAAAGTGCAGAAGTGCAGAAGGAAGTGTTTGAGGAAGGGAGTTCAAGTTTGAGGTGGAGCAGAATTAGCGCCTCTATAAAAAGAAGCAAATCAAAGAGAGGCGCTCCTCTGAGGTTGAAGACGCGTCCTCGCGCAAATCAAAAGAGCCAGACACCTTTCTCAAATGCCGGAATCCTTTATCAAAAGCTGGGCGTGACTTAGGCATCACGAGGCGCTCAGCTTTTCGAGTTTGTCGTCACCTGCGTCACATGCATCTTGGAGCGTTGCGAAAACCACGAGCCGAACCCGGATTTGAACCCCGGTTTTCAAAAGATCATCATTCCAGTTTGTCGTCACTCTTCGCATGCGCAGTCAGCTTCGCGGAAATTACGGACGCTTTGTCAGAAAGCGCGTAACGGGCACTGTTCATCCATCCACCGGCTGCCGACAAATAGTGAAGGAATAGTTCCGGTTGTGAAGCCAAATTTCTATAAGTTCGACCTTCGCCTTCCACATCAAAGGCACAACTTCACACCCTCTCAACCTCTCAACCTCTCTTCATCTCCAATAATGTCTTCCCAAAGAAAGCTTTCGAGTTATTCAGTGTTCTTCATCCCTTGGATCACCCCAGAAAACAAACCTTCCAGAGCAAAAGTATTTCATATCAAAAAGGTTAAAAGCAAAAGTATCTCATATCATGCTTTCTCCTCTCCTTCATCTGAGGAACGTGGAGAAAGTGAGATCCTGATTGCTTACCTAGTCTTGCTCTCGAGTACTCATCTCAGACCCCTCCCAGCCCACTTCAAAAATAAACCTGTGTTGAGGTACTTCTTCAAAAACAAAAGTACCTCACAGACGAAGCAGGAGGAGTCTGAGTTACTTCAAAGAGCAGATGAGTCTGGGTTGATCCAAGAGTTCAAGAAGATGCCACACCTGCGTGGAGATCGGACTACTTGAAGCATGTGGAGACAACGTGCTGATTCATCCTCAACTAAGCTGAGGAGCACTTGCCAGAAGGAGGCCCATCCTGTTCAAAAAGAAAACTGTGGAAAATCAACAAGGACGACCAATGATTGCCTATTAGTTCTTTTCATTATCTTTTATTTTCAATTTTTATTTTTCGTTTGCATTTTTCTATATTTTGCTTGCGTGCTTACTGATTTATTTCTTTTCTTTGCAGGAACGTTTGGTTATTTTCTCCCTTGAAGTTGATTGCAAAATTTACGCTTGGGGGTCATCGCTTGGTTTTCTGCAAATTAGGGAAGTTTTCAATCCTATTGCTTTATTTTGTTTCTTTTCATTTAGTAATTTTATTTTTATTTTTATTTCTATATTTATTTTTGCATTATTAATGTTTTCTGACACTGGGGACAATGTCTAGTTTAAGTGTGGGGGTATCAAGTATAAAAAAATGACCAAATTGAAAATTTTTGTACCTTCGACTTTGAACTGGTTTCATTTGTTTCCATGTTATTGCTTTTTGTTTTCTTAATTAGTTTTGTTTTATTTAATTTTTCGAAAAAAATTTAAAAATCCAAAAATATTGTTTTGTTTTCCTTATTGTTTTAAATTAGATTTTTATTAGTTTCCCGACCCAATGATATAACTGGATGAAATTTGAACCATGATTATCAAGAACTTAGTTAACATGTGTTATGTGAAATTCTTTATTCTCTTGTTAGTATTGTACATTTTTTATCATCTTTGAAAAACCAAATGCACATAGCCTTGTTGATGTGAAATTAAAGCATGACTTAAAGATTCATATGTGAATTTAGTGACCGTATACATCCAATGTGAGTTTTTGAGCCTATTGAAAGTGTGTGCATTTTTCATACACTCCTATTCTTTCATGTGTGATGAACTTATGTGAGATGCATCTCTAGAACTTGCGTAACGATCTTTTGAAATATTTATCATTGATTGCATGAACTTGAAAATGATAGAGGCATTAGGTTTACCACCATGGCCCAAATAAGCATGTTTTCCCAAAGAAAAATGATATCACTAGATTGCCAATTTGAGCCGCGGTTGTGGAGCCTTTTATTTCTTATCACCAGATATATCTACCCTTATACCTCAAAACATGTTTTCTTACCCTTTCCAAGCAAGCAATTTGAGACTGTCTTATGAAAAATGTTTATGAAGTACTTGGAAGGAGTTTGGCAAAAAAATAAGTGTGGGGGTATTTCATGTTTGTATTTATTCTTAAAAAAAAAAAAAAAAAAAAAAAAAAAAAAAAAAAAAAAAAGAGAAGAAAAGAAAAAGAAAAGAAAGATTGTATTCAAAGAAAATAAAATAAAAAAGTTTAAAGTTTCAATTTGAGGGTGTGGTTGGAAGTGTTAGAAGAATCGTTGGAGAGCTTGAGTTTTTATAAATCTCATCAAAAGAATTGCTTGCAATGTAGCTTGGAACTTGTGTTTTCCTATTCTTTCGTTTCAATAGCCCTATCCCTAAACCTCATTACATCCAATAAAAGTCCTCTTGATTAAGTTTTGCAATTATGATTGTGGAGAAGTGATTTTTATGCAAGCTTATGGTAGATCTTTCACATTTGTTTCTTTGAGCGAAACACATTAAAACTAAACACATGTGTGATTGAGTGCATATCCCGTGAGAAGGTTGCTAGTTTACATATGATGATTTTAAAAATAAAAACTTGAAATTGCATTAGCATGACTATCTCACACACTACACTTCAAGGATGATTTAAAGATTACTGCTAATATTCGAATAAGGAAGATGAGCTTGAATTAGCTTTTTGGGTGCTAGCTATGGTTCTTGATGATCTGTGTTCTCGAATAAAATTCTTTGAGGGTCACATAGGGGGAAGCTAATGTTTTTCATGTTATTACTTTTTCTGTTTTCTTTGTTTTGGTCGAGGACTAGCAAAAGCTAAGTGTGGGGGTATTTGATCGGATCATATTTATATATATTTTTATATCAAATTCACTCGTCTTTTCTTAGTTAGTTCGTTATATTTTGAGCTATTTACGTTGATTTTGTGTTTTATAGAATTTATCAAGCAAAGAAAATAAAAATAGAATAAATGAAATTTTAAGTGCTAAATTCGTCTAAACTATCTTGCCTGTTAAATAGAACTTATTATATGAAAAATAAATATATATATATATATATATTTATATTTATATTTATATTTATATATTTAAATATAATGTTGTGTGTGTGTGTGACTACAGCTGGAACGCACAAAAAGCTCATGTGCATTCGGTGGAAAAGCAGCCAGTAAAATGATGAAGGCCTCACGGGAGAAATAATTAAAGGGCTTGGAGGAGAAAGCAGCGAGAGCGCCACAGGAAGAAGGGGATCACAGGAGCTGCCTTTGGGAAGGCAGCGGAGAAACAGAAAAAAAAAAAAAAAAAGAGACTAGCCTGGATTCGAGAGCTCCTCGGAGGGGGAGAACTGATCGGACCATATTTTTATATATTTTTATATCAAATTCTCTCGTCTTTTCTTAGTTAGTTCGTTATATTTCGAGCTATTTGCGTTATTTTTATGTTTTATAAGTTTTTCAAGAAAAGAAAATAAAAATAGAATAAATGAAGTGTTAAGTAATTAATTCGTTTAAACTATCTTACTTGTTGAATAAAACTTATCTTGTGAAAAATAATATTATATAAATATATATATATATATTTATATATTTATATATTTATATGTTTATTTATATTATATATTAATATATATTAATATATGTGTGTGTGATTACAGTTGGGATGCACAAAGGAATCATGCACCGAAGGAATCATTGGGCAAGAAAAAAAAGAAATAGACAGGAGTCGGTGGGGGGGAGCATCACAGAAAGGAAAATAATAAAATGGGGAGTTTTAAAAGAAAAGAAAGGAAGGCACTTGAACTTGCAGAAAAAGAAAAAAAAATAAAATAATTAAAGCTAAGTTGATTTTTCAACTTAAGAGGAGCTGAAGCACGCAGCACAAAAGGGGAGGGGCGTGAGTTTGGCATTGGAGAGGGAGCTCCTCGGGGAGCCAATTGGGGGAGATAATAGGGGGTGCTGCCAGAGGTAGCATAAAAGGAAGAATAAAGAAAATATATTGGGGTGAGTCACGGAGAAGCAGCTGGCGCAGGAAGAAAAGGCAGCGACAAGCTGCCTCAGAAAGGGCACGGAGCCAGACGCAGGAGGGACAACTTGGAGATTGAGGGCGCTGCCCTTGGTTTTCCTTGAGGACGAGAGCGCAGCAAATTTGAGGGCAGTGCCCATCTAGCACAGAGAGCATTCTCCTCACTTCGGTTTTATTTTTCTTAAACTCTTGTCCAACTTTTGTTTTTAATTTCTGTTTTAATTTCTGTTTTAATAATGTGTAATTAATTAGTTTGGCTAGAGGTTAATTCGAAACCATGATTATATTTGTAATTTTAATTTGATTTACTCCAGTTATGAATTTATAAATGTTTGGATGTGGTTTACTATTCTGATTTGATTAATAACTTGTTTATGTATGTGGGTTGAGGGTCGACACTTAATTTGCATGCTTAGACTTGATGCTAGGATATAAGGGAATTTCACCTAATCGTTATGAACTTATATTCATGAGTAGTAAAAATCGCTAGTCACGATTGTGTTTAGTAAACCCTAGGTTGGATTAACATGCGTATTCCATAGTTATGAAAGCCTAGTCGATGTTTATGATTTCCATTGAATTTAATGATCTTTGATATGTCTCTCTATCATGCGTATTCCATAGTTAGGGAACTTGATAAGAATAATTTGGTTGTGATGCGTATTCCGTCCAATTCAATGAATCTAGGGAAATCGGAAAGTTAATTTAAGCAGACCTAATTAACTTGGAACATTGTCATTATTCGTTTGTTGAATTCATAACTGGGAATCAATTTAGGTTACATTTGTGTCATGTGTGGAGAAAAACCCTCTAGCCAATCCGTCGTCTATCATTTCACTTTTATTTTATGTTTTTGTCAATTTTGTAATTTATTTACGTTTAAGTTACGTTTCGTAAAAACCAATCCCCCCATTAAAATATTATTATTTAGTTAATTTTTATTAGTTTTTATCTTTTAATTTAATTTCCGTCTAATTAATTTCCTAGTTTTTATTTTAAATTGTTTTCATTATTTTGAGTCATTTTTAGTGTGTTTCGAGTTTTCAGTTTAGTTTGTATTTTCTAGAGTCTTGAGTTGTTTTGAGTTTTTTGATTTGTTTTAGTTTATTTGTTAGTTTTATTTTGAGTTATTTTAGTTAAGTGTTTTTATTTTAGTTTAGTGTTTTAAACTTTGTTTTTACGTTTTTAAATTATTTTAGAGGTTTTAGCAAGCCCTCCTAATCCCCGGCCTAGAACGATACCCTACTTACATCTATACTACATCTTTCAAAAAGAGGGTTAAATTTGTTCGGTTTAAAATCCCGTCAAATTTTTGGCGCCGTTGCCGGGGATTAGCAAATTTGCTAATCCCTTTATTTTTGTTTGTGTTTATGTTTATATTTGTGTTTGTGTATTTTACTTTTGGTATTTGATTTATTTTTCTTTCTTTGATTTTAGGTATAATTGGAGCAAGACATGGATTTTGCTAGTATTCAAGCTCAATTGGCGCAGCTCACTGCTCAATTGACTAATAATGCCGAAAGGATCTCAATGCCAAATGTCCCGACATTTGATGTGACCTATGGGCAAGGATATCAGACTCATCAGCCACCTCAATTTTCTGCATATGAAGATGAATGGGGATATCAAGGCCACAGTCAATCAAGGGGCAACATGTTTTCCAACGCTTGCAATTCGAATTGGAGAGGTTATTCAGATCAGATGTGGGATGAACCTCAGCAATTTCAACAAAGTGGATATTGGCAGCAAGACGAGTTCTATTCCAGACCTATGCAGCCACCACAGCATCCCCCACAACAATTCCAATCAAATTCAAGTATGCCCGTTAATTATAATAAAATTCTTGAAGGACTAATTTCTTTAACGCAGGGCTCACAAAGAGAAGAACAATTGCAGCCTTCAGAAGAGTCCTATCAATGGCCATGTCAACTGTCACAGCCACCACAAGAATATGCCCAATTCGATTCAGGTACATCTATGGATAATGATACGTTTAATAAGTTACTCTCCTCTTTGAATCAGGGAGTGGAAAATCGAATCCAGGAGATGCAAGACCGGACCAATAAGGTGGATGAATTGGAAAGGCAAGTTGGGGAGATTATGGAGATCATGGCACAGATTCAAGATCAAAGTGAATTCTCCAACTCCACCATTGCAAATTCAAAGGCAGAAGTTGAAAATGAAGAAGCCATCACTTTGGAAGGTGATATGGAGGATGAGGCTGTCCTAGAACCGTTCAAACTCAGCCCGAACTTGGACGAATCGCCACTGCAAGCAGAATATGAGGAGGACGACTTGGGCAGTTTAGGCGAATTCTTGTCTCAAACCCCTCAAGTCCCTATGTCGTCCAACTATGGTGAGGTTGTTCCAAGTTCAATTCATCCTGATATTTTTCCACCAAATGTTCTTTTTCCTTGCAGAATTTTAATTCCAAATTTCGAAGATAGTGAAAAAGACATTGTGGACGCTCTTCCAATGGTTCAAGATATCGAAGTGGTTGGGCAACATCAAGAATACATCAATGAGGCTGTGCAGGAAACAAAGGCCCAAGAAATTGAGTTTGATGACACGGGACAGGCCACAACCATCATAGTCAATTTGGCCCAGTTCAAAATCCCGGAAATATCCAAAAACGTGGTTTTTGTCATTGAGTTTGTTTCGGAGAAAGACAGTAAGCCATCTTCTCCAATTTTAATTTTTATTTTATTTTATACTAACATTTTTCTCATTTTAATGATTCAGGCGCCCACTCTTGAATTAATGCCATTGCCGAATCATTTCAAGTATCACCTCCCATTAAAAGATAAATTCCATGCTTTAGAGCCGAGGGGAGGATAAGGAAAGAATCGTCCGGCTAAAGACGTTAAAGCAAGCGCTTCTTGGGAGGCAACCCAAGCAATCAGATTTGCATTTCTAATCCTCTTCTTTATTGCCTTTACTTTCATTTTTGTTTTGTTTAGTTAGTTGTGTTATTTGGTTGAATTTTGTTTAGTTTGCGTTTAAATAAATTAAGGGCATTGTTTATTTTAAGTGCGGGTAAACAAAGTCTTTTTGCTTTAATTTACATATTTTAATTTACATATTTTATATTGCTTAAAATAAACCTAAAAAAAAAAAATATTAATAATAATAATAATAATATTAGTAATATTTATATATATATATATATATTTATTTATTTAAAGAAACTTAAAAAAAAAAAAATTACAATAATGCGAAAAACTGATAGATTTCATTGGTTATTGGTTAGGTGGCGCCTCAGAGGTTGACGGAGCTCCGGGAAGTCGAAGAGCCAGAGTTGGAATCTCCGGAGCCGGAACGCTTGGTGCTGCTCCAGAGGACGAAGGCAACATAAATCTCGGGAGTAGCGCCATGAACCTTTCATGATCGCTCTGAATCCGACCGTCCGACTCTTGCAGCTGGTCCAGCTTCCTCTTCATGCTGGTCGAGTAGCTAGTTGCGAGCATGTGCAACTCCTTGTTCTCGTGCCTGAGTCCTCTGACTTCTTGCCGAAGACTGACCACCTCCGCCATTAGCGACTCCACCTGACGAGATCTTGCAAGCAGGCGCTGACCCATGTTTGAAACTGAGCCTGCACACTGGACACTGAGAGCCAGTGAGTCCTGAACAGCCAGCTCGTCTGACCGCATAGACAGCAACCTAGTATCTCTGGGAGTAAGAAGGTTTCTTGCAACCACCGTTGCGGTTATATCGTTCCTCATCATTGTGTCCCCGACTGTAAGAGGACCATTGGGGGATATGAAGGATGGATTCCAAATGTTGTTCGGAGAAGACGAGTCATCGTCTTCCCCGACATTCAAGTTTAGGCGACGGTCGGAAGGGCAAGACATTTTTAGAGGGGGTTGAGGAAGAAAAGAGTTCGGAAAAATTAAGATTGCTGAAGCGGAAGAAGAGTTCGGAAAGATTAAAAGTGCAGAAGAGAGTGTTTACAGAGGAGAGTGTTTGAGGAAGGGAGTTCAAGTGTGATGTGAAGCAGAATTAGCGCCTCTATAAAAAGAAAAAAATCAAAGAGAGGCGCTCCTCGGAGGTTGAAGACGCGTCCTCACGCAATTCGGAAAAGCTGGACGCTCCTTTCTCAAAAGAGCCGTTTCCTTTCTCAAAAGCTGGGCTTGACTCAGCAATCACGTGGCATCACGAGGGCTCAGTTTTTCCAGTTTGTCGTGACTCATCACGTGCAGCGTGGAGCGTTGGGAAAACCATGAGCCACACCCGGTTTTGAACCCCGGTTTTCAAAAGATCATCATTCCAATTTGTCGTCACTCGTCGCCGCACCGTCAGCCTTGCGGAATTTACGGACGCTTTGTCAGAAAGCGCGTAACGGGCACTGTTCATCCATTCACCGGCTGCCGACAAATAGTGAAGGAATAGTTCCGGTTGTGAAGCCAAATTTCTATAAGTTCGACCTTCGCCTTCCACAGCAAAGGCACACCTTCACACCCTCTCTTCATCTCAACCTCTCTTCCTCTCTTCATCTCCGATAATGTCTTCCCAAAGAAAGCTTTCGAGTTATTCAGTGTTCTTCATCCCTTGGATCACCCCAGAAAACAAGCCTTCCAGAGCAAAAGTATTTCATATTAAAAAGGTTAAAAGCAAAAGTATCTCATATTATGCTTTCTCCTCTCCTTCATCTGAGGAACGTGGAGAAAGTGAGATCCTGATTGCTTACCTAGCCTTGCTCTCGAGTACTCATCTCAGACCCCTCCCAGCCCACTTCAAAAATAAACCTGTGCAGAGGTACTTCTTCAAAAACAAAAGTACCTCACAGACGAAACAGGAGGAGTCTGAGGTGCACCCAAGAGCAGATGAGTCTGGGTTGATCCAAGAGTTCAAGAAGATGCCACACCTGCGTGGAGACCGGACTACTTGAAGCATGTGGAGACACGTGCTGATTCATCCTCAACTAAGCTGAGGAGCACTTGCAAGAAAGGAGGCCCATCCAGTTCAAGATGAAAGCTGTGGAAAATCAACAGTCATGACCAATGACCACCTATTAGTTCTTTTCGTTATCTTTTATTTTCATTTTCAATTTTCGTTTGCATTTTCTATATTTGTTTGCGTGCTTAACTGATTTATTTCTTTTCTTTGCAGGAACGTTTGGTTATTTCCTCCCTTGAAGTTGATTGCAAAATTTACGCTTGGGGGTCATCGCTTGGTTTTCTGCAAATTAGAGAAGTTTTCAGTCCCTTTGCTTTATTTTGTTTCGTATTATTTATTCATTTTATTTTTATTTGCATTTTATTGTTTTCTGACATTGGGGACAATGTCTGGTTTAAGTGTGGGGGTATCAAGTATAAAAAATGACCAAATTGAAAATTTTTGTACCTTCGACTTTGAACTGGTTTCATTTGTTTCCGTGTTGTTGCTTTTTGTTTTCTTAGTGTTTTATGTTGTTTTGGTGTGTTTTATTGTGTTTTGAGGAAATCTTACGAAAATGACATAAAAATTTGAAAAATATTTTGAAAAACCCAAAAAGAATTTTTTTTAGTTGTTTTTGTGTGTTTGTGTCTTAGGTACCTTCCAACACAATGATGAGGATTTGGTTTTTAATTGCATGACTGTTAAAGAAAGTTATAAACATGGATGGAAGTTTGATATGTTCTTGGTTTATGCTTAGTTGTAGTTGTTGTTTATGAATTTAAATTTGATCACAAAAGGATAAAATTAGTTTTTGTAACATGCTTGAAGGAAGGAACTCAAACTAATGCTACATCCCTGTGAGACTTGAGCTTATACCTTGTTTGGAGAGTTATTAATCTTGATGTTTTTGTTTTCTAAAGTCGTTGCATGATCTCATTATTCTTTGCTTGGTTGCTACTTAGAAGGCGTTTTATCATCTTAGTTCCAAATACTAGAACTCATATCCGTTTCATTCAAAGCATGACATTGAATTGCATAACACATATCAAGATGAAGTTGTTTAGTAAACCACCTTAACCAAAAAGCCTTACCCTCCATCTTTCTTATGTTTTGTAGACTTAACCCATCTCGAGCCTTGTTTAGCCTATTTTTGTTGTTAACCTCATTAAACCGCACCAAACTTATTGTAGGACTGTATGCACCCTTGTTCTTAAAGAATAGTGAGCATGACTTAAAAAGAATTCATTTTATTCTACACTATGCAGAAAAACAAGTGTGGGGGAAGGATTGGTTGGTTCGAGCTCAATTGTACGTTTTGTTTAAAAAAAAAAAAAAAAAAAAAAAAAAAGAAAAGAAAGAAGAAAAAGAGTTTGAAATTTGGCCATAAAATGTGTGAATCCTCCCCTCGGGTTTAGAGTTGAATTTTCATTCAAAAGTGAATTCTATGCGTTAACCTTATTACTTTGCTTACTATTTCTTTAAGAACATTTGTTTTTCCATAGCCTTCCTTTGTTAAGCCTATATCCTTAGCCCCGTTACAACCCTTTGACTTCTATCTTGGTTGTTGTGTGTTCAATATGTGGAGTTTGGGATTGGTATGAGCATATAGTGTCCCTGGTTCTCGCATCTAAGTAGTAGCATTTCGTTCATGAGATCATATTCATATGCACATTAATAACTCCAGAAAATGCTTTCTTGGCTATAACATATGTGAGTGATCGTTTCCTTGCTTACATCATTCTTCTCACATATACCTAGTGTAGGGAGTGTAGTCAGAAAATCTGAGCGAAAAATTGAGTGCATATCTAGTAAGGAATAGAGTAAATTCTTTAAGGCATGTTACTACATTCAAAATGTTGTTTTAATTAATTAAATGCGAACTAATAAATGGTGATTGTGATTAAGTATGTGCTTAAGGGTATGGATTGCCAAAATCTGTGTAAGTGATGATTTTTAATTTGTCATGTCTATTGGAAATCCCTGAGATAAATGTTGGAAGGTTTAGATTGAGTTTTGTTTTTGTTTCTTTGTTTTGCTCGAGGACTAGCAAAAGCTAAGTGTGGGGGTATTTGATCGGACCATATTTTTATATATTTTTATATCAAATTCTCTCGTCTTTTCTTAGTTAGTTCGTTATATTTCGAGCTATTTGCGTTATTTTTATGTTTTATAAGTTTTTCAAGAAAAGAAAATAAAAATAGAATAAATGAAGTGTTAAGTAATTAATTCGTTTAAACTATCTTACTTGTTGAATAAAACTTATCTTGTGAAAAATAATATTATATAAATATATATATATATATTTATATATTTATATATTTATATGTTTATTTATATTATATATTAATATATATTAATATATGTGTGTGTGATTACAGTTGGGATGCACAAAGGAATCATGCACCGAAGGAATCATTGGGCAAGAAAAAAAAGAAATAGACAGGAGTCGGTGGGGGGGAGCATCACAGAAAGGAAAATAATAAAATGGGGAGTTTTAAAAGAAAAGAAAGGAAGGCACTTGAACTTGCAGAAAAAGAAAAAAAAATAAAATAATTAAAGCTAAGTTGATTTTTCAACTTAAGAGGAGCTGAAGCACGCAGCACAAAAGGGGAGGGGCGTGAGTTTGGCATTGGAGAGGGAGCTCCTCGGGGAGCCAATTGGGGGAGATAATAGGGGGTGCTGCCAGAGGTAGCATAAAAGGAAGAATAAAGAAAATATATTGGGGTGAGTCACGGAGAAGCAGCTGGCGCAGGAAGAAAAGGCAGCGACAAGCTGCCTCAGAAAGGGCACGGAGCCAGACGCAGGAGGGACAACTTGGAGATTGAGGGCGCTGCCCTTGGTTTTCCTTGAGGACGAGAGCGCAGCAAATTTGAGGGCAGTGCCCATCTAGCACAGAGAGCATTCTCCTCACTTCGGTTTTATTTTTCTTAAACTCTTGTCCAACTTTTGTTTTTAATTTCTGTTTTAATTTCTGTTTTAATAATGTGTAATTAATTAGTTTGGCTAGAGGTTAATTCGAAACCATGATTATATTTGTAATTTTAATTTGATTTACTCCAGTTATGAATTTATAAATGTTTGGATGTGGTTTACTATTCTGATTTGATTAATAACTTGTTTATGTATGTGGGTTGAGGGTCGACACTTAATTTGCATGCTTAGACTTGATGCTAGGATATAAGGGAATTTCACCTAATCGTTATGAACTTATATTCATGAGTAGTAAAAATCGCTAGTCACGATTGTGTTTAGTAAACCCTAGGTTGGATTAACATGCGTATTCCATAGTTATGAAAGCCTAGTCGATGTTTATGATTTCCATTGAATTTAATGATCTTTGATATGTCTCTCTATCATGCGTATTCCATAGTTAGGGAACTTGATAAGAATAATTTGGTTGTGATGCGTATTCCGTCCAATTCAATGAATCTAGGGAAATCGGAAAGTTAATTTAAGCAGACCTAATTAACTTGGAACATTGTCATTATTCGTTTGTTGAATTCATAACTGGGAATCAATTTAGGTTACATTTGTGTCATGTGTGGAGAAAAACCCTCTAGCCAATCCGTCGTCTATCATTTCACTTTTATTTTATGTTTTTGTCAATTTTGTAATTTATTTACGTTTAAGTTACGTTTCGTAAAAACCAATCCCCCCATTAAAATATTATTATTTAGTTAATTTTTATTAGTTTTTATCTTTTAATTTAATTTCCGTCTAATTAATTTCCTAGTTTTTATTTTAAATTGTTTTCATTATTTTGAGTCATTTTTAGTGTGTTTCGAGTTTTCAGTTTAGTTTGTATTTTCTAGAGTCTTGAGTTGTTTTGAGTTTTTTGATTTGTTTTAGTTTATTTGTTAGTTTTATTTTGAGTTATTTTAGTTAAGTGTTTTTATTTTAGTTTAGTGTTTTAAACTTTGTTTTTACGTTTTTAAATTATTTTAGAGGTTTTAGCAAGCCCTCCTAATCCCCGGCCTAGAACGATACCCTACTTACATCTATACTACATCTTTCAAAAAGAGGGTTAAATTTGTTCGGTTTAAAATCCCGTCAAGAACCAAGACAGCGTTGAAGAAATCCTGTGCCATTTGCCATAGAAGGCAGCGTTGATAAAGGTGTGGCTGCCAAGGCAGCGTTGAAGGGAAGAAACAAAAAATAAGAGGCGCCAAGCCTCGGTGGAACAAAGGAAAAACCCACACCAAAGCAAAGCTGCCTTTGCAGCTTTGGCACAGGAGATTTGGAGAAGCTCCACGGGTCAAACCATCAGTCCAAAAAGCACAGAAGCAACTCACGGACAGAGAGGAGCAATTCCTCATTCGGTGTTATTCTTCCTCAAACTTATGTTTTAATTTCTGTTTTAAGTTATAAATAATGTGTAATTAATTTATTTTGGCTAGAGGTTAATTCAAAACCATGATTATATTTTTAATTTGAATTGGTAACTTCAGTTGTGATTTCTGAGTTGTGATTTAATTTGCTTAACTGCTTGATTGATAACTTATTTGTGTTTGTTAATTAAGGATGCATACTTAATTTACACGCATGAATTTGATGCTAGAATATAAGTGAATTTCACCTAATCGTTATGAACTTATATTCATGAGTAGTGAAGGTTGTTATCCACAATCGCGTTAAGTAAATTCTTGGCAGGAGTATCATGCTTTTCATAGTTACGAATGCCTCGTCAGTATTTATAGTTTTCACAAAGTTTAATGATCTTTGATTGTATCTCTATTGTGCTTTTCACGTAGGGGACTTTTAGAGAATGTGTTGAATTGTTGTATGCTGTTCATCCAATTCAATAACTTAAGGAAAACTTGAAGATTAAAAAAGTGCTGTTCACGGTTAATCTGGAATATTGAAATTCACAATTTATTGAAAGAACAACTGAAAATCAATTTAGGTTGCATTTGTGTCATGTGTGGAGAAAAATTCTCTAGCCAATCCGTCGTCTATCCGTTCACTTTTAATTTTATGTTTATGTCAATTTGTAATTTATTTAAGTTTAATTTACTTCGTCAAAACCAAACCAAACCCCCCCATTATTAAATTATATTATTTAGTTAATTTTTATTATTTTTAATCTTTTAATTTAATTTCCGTCCATTTTAATTCCTAGTTTTTTATTTAATTTGTTTTCTTTGTTTTGAGTCATTTTTAGTGTGTTTCGAGTTTTTAGCTTAGTTTGTGTTTTCTAGAGTCTTGAGTTGTTTTGAGTCTTTTGATTTGTTTTAGTTTATCTGTTAGTTTTATTTTGAGTTATTCTAGTTAAGTGTTTTTATTTTAGTTTAGTGTTTTAAACTTTGTTTTTACGTTTTTAAATTAATTTTAGAGTGATTAGCAATCCCTCCTAATCCCCGGCCTAGAACGATACCCTACTTACATCTATACTACATCTGTCAAAAAGAGGGTTAAATTTGTGCGGTTTAAAATCCCGTCATTATGATCTGGTGATATTTCTCTTCACTTGTAAGTGAAATGTACTAGGTTCGAATCTTGTAGATGATAAATTCATTACCAAATTAGGTTACTCATTGTGTGACTTAACTAAACTCTGTCTCCCCTTAGTGTAAAATGTATCGTTGTACTAAAAAAAAAAATTTATTAAAAGAAATTCATTAAAGGGAGGAACTACGAATATAATCATTACCAATACAATCAAAATTTAAAAACTAAAGAAGCAAAAGAGGGAGTAACATATTACCAAATATGATTCAAGGGAATGGCTAACTCATGCTTGGCAAAAGCATACGTCGCAAAATTTCCTTCCCTATAAATATGGTTCCATGAAGTAGAATTGAACTTCTTGACCAGTCTTCTAATTTCGGGGACCACAACACAAAGGTTCAAAGGAACCGCCCAAGGCCAAGACAGTTGCCATTATATTTATTATTTATTGAATGCAATTAGGAAAGGAAAAAAAAACCCCATAAATATGAGACGCGATAAAAGAAAAAGAAACTTGTTTGGATGAGGGAAATATACTTGGAATTTGAATAAAAGTCAGAATTTGTAAAATGACATACACCAATTCGCTTGTTTGGATTCATAAACATATGAATTTAGAATTTCCGCATGGAAAAAAACTTGGAATTTGAGACCTCCAATTCCCAAGTTTAAATTTCATGTAAATAGGTGTCATTTCCCAATTTCTATGATTGAGACCTTAAAAATAACAAATTCCATATTCAATTTCATTGTTCTTTTAGGTTAACCAAACAAGAAAATTCACAAATTCTATAAAATAAAATTCCGTCAATTCAATTTCCGTCATTTTAAAATTCCTTAAGAATTTTAAATTTCTTGATCCAAACATTATGTCCCCAAATTAGTAATTCCCGACGACAAATGGAGGGTTTTAGGGTTTAAGAGAGTGAGCTACTCAACGAGCACCACCGTTTCCATTTTCTCTGGGACTGTTACTGTTAAGTGCTTCTGATGGCCATGTGGGCTCTTCTCCGTGCTTCTCTTCCTCTCAGGTATATACTCTATCTCCTTCTCTCTTGGGTTGAGTGGCCCCATCTTAATCACCTGTTTGTTAATCAGAAGGTGGGAGAGTATAATCTGAACGATTACAGGTTTTAGGGTTCATCTTAATCACCTGATGTGCAAATGGCTGCTTTGTTTTTATTTTATTTTTTATTTTGTTTACCAGTGTTGATTTGTCTTCTGTACGCAATGAGTTAAGCTGTTTCCGAACGTTTCTTAGGGATGCAATTTTATGTTTCTTTTTTCTTGGAGGATTTCATAATATGCTTTTACTAGTAGAAGCTTGACAATGACATCTTCTGAATTTTTATCTCTCTTTTAGTTATATATTTCCTGCTATTATTATTTTTTTTATGCAGGATGTTTCTAGTAAATTCTGGATCTTTCGTTATGTTATGTTGTTGATTCTTTTCTTTGGGAATGTATGTGAAACTTAGCTTTCCTCTTGCGTCCAGGAACCGAGCATTCAACATAGGAACTTCTGGTGTATGTTGTGCTAATTTGGAGCTACTAGTTACTGACAGACATGAGGATGTTTGTTTCTTTGAGTCCTGTAAATCATTGTCTGATGAATGTCTGCCTTCCAAGAGACTATACCACACAACATGTGTTTCTTGGAACTTCTCCATGGATAAACGCAGCCTTTCTTCACAAGCTGGTGCAAAAAGCAATGGCGAGGAAGATGACTTGGAAGATGGGTTCTCTGAACTTGAAACACCATCTAGTGTTGAAGCAATTCCAGAGATCAATGGAAATGATGAAAATGTAGATGAATTCATTTCTGAACCAGAACTCTCTGAAGTTGATGAAGAAGTTGAGGCTTCCCATCATGAGCTGGAGTTGTCAGAGACTGAGACTGATCCAAGTGAGAAAATATTACGAAAGAAAAGAAACCCTTTGGCACTTTACAAGGCCATCTTAGCTTTCCCAGGTTTCTCTGTTCATGGTGCTCTTGATAAGTGGGTAGAAGAAGGAAATGAAATAAACCGGTCACAGATATCGATGGCCCTGCTCAATTTTCGCAGGCGTCAAATGTTTGGGAGGGCATTACAGGTACTTTGACTCGATTTTCTATTGACACTTCAAAATTCGTAAACCTGATGATAATCTCAAAAGTTTTAATTTGGTCGTAGCTGCCTTATAATTTCTCACTTAATTCATTTATCACGTTTTGAATTGTTTTATTTATATAAATAAGCCAACATAGCTGATTAAGAAAGGAAAAACAGAGATATTTCAACATGGCAGCCTGCCTGCATTATCTCAGAAGTATTCTACCATTTGATACACTTTTCTGGTCCTTCTTGCATAGAATAACTTCCGGTTTTGATATATTTATGTTGTAATGGCGTTCTAGGATTCATATAGCGGATCCCACTAACTGGGAAAAGGCTTTGTTGTTGTTTTGTTTTTGGTTTAATTGTACTTGAAGGAGGACCGATACATATTTTTCAATGAGTCAGTTGCACTGGCTTACGGCTGCATCTTGTGGTTTTCGTTTTTATGATAAATTAATGGTCATCTCATTAAACTATTTCTTTGAGTCCCATTTTTATGATGAAAGGTAAGAGAAAAGTTGACTTTGAAGTCATGAGTTCTCACATGCTTTAATGAAATTCTGTAGCTTTATGTTGAAGGTGACTGTAGCACACTGATTTGGCAATGCTTCCATTTGTACATCTTATAGTTTGATTTAAAGTAGAACAAATTTGTGATAATTTTACTTTCTTTTCATTTCATCATTTCCCTCAATAGATTAGATATACAATGAGGATGGTAGTATCTTCTGGCGCCACAAGTGCATCTTCATTTCTTGTGTTTGTTTCCCGGTTCCTTAAAAGCATGAATTTCGTGCTCATGGAATCTTACTATTGTGTGATGTACTTTGCAGCTTTCAGAGTGGTTGGAGGAGCATAAGAAGATTGAATTTAATGAAAGAGATTATGCAACTCGTCTCGGCTTAATTGCCAAAGTACGTGGCCTCCAGAAGGCAGAAAACTATCTCGAGAAGATTCCAAAATCCTTTAGAGGTGAGGTAATGTACCAAACCCTGTTGACGTACTGTGTCTCTACCGGCAATATGAAGAAAGCCGAAGAAGTTTTCAACAAAATGAAGGACCTAGAATTCCCGGTCACAGCATTTACTTGCAACCAGTTGCTACTCCTCTACAAGAGGCTTGACAAGAAGAAAATACCAGCTGTATTACTGTTAATGGAGAAAGAAGATGTCAAGCCAACTGCCTTCACATTTAAAGTCCTAATAGATACAAAAGGCCAGTCCAATGACATAACTGGAATGGAGCAAGTTTATGAGACAATGAAGGCGGAAGGCATTGAGCCAGAGATCAGCACAAAAGCCACCTTGGCTAGGCACTATGCCGCTGGTGGGCTTAAAGAAAAAGCCGAGGTGGTTTTAAAGGACATGGAATCTGGAAGCTTAAAACAGAATCGATGGGTTTGTCGATCTTTGCTTCCCCTTTATGCTGAGTTGGGAGATGCCAACGAAGTAGGGAGAGTTTGGAAGGTTTGTGAATCAAATCCTCTGTTTGTAGAGTGTTTGGCTGCAATCGAAGCTTGGGGAAAGTTGAAAAAGATTGAAGAAGCAGAGGCAGTTTTTGATAAGATGTTAAAATCAGGGAAGAAACTTTCTTCCAAGCATTATTCTGTGATGTTGAAGGTGTATGCGAACAATAAAATGCTAGACAAGGGTAAAGATCTTGTCAAGCTTATGGCAGATAACGATTGCGAGATTGGGCCATTAACTTGGGATGCACTTGTGAAACTCTATGTGGAAGCAGGAGAGGTTGGAAAGGCTGTTTCTATTTTGCAGAAGGCTGCCCAGAACAACCAAAAGAAGCCAATGTTCACTTCTTATATGACAATTTTGGAACAATATTCAAAGAAGGGGGACATCCATAACTCAGAAAAGATATTTCATAGGATGAGACAGGCTGGTTATACGCCTCACCTTCGTCAGTTCCAATCTCTTATTCAGGCCTATGTAAATGCCAAGGCTCCAGCTTATGGAATCTGGGAGAGGATGAAAGCAGATAATATATTTCCCAACAAATCTGCACTGGCACAGTTGGCACAAGTTGATCCATTTAAGAAGACAGCAGTGTCGGATTTGTTTGATTGAGGAGTCTGAGGTTGCTCCTGCTCTCTTCAGAACCGGTAGTTTAAATGTCTAGTTCGAATCCTTGATCCATGAGCATCTATCAACTACTATTGGGTTTATTATGTTTTTCTATTTATCATTTAAATTAATCTTATATTCAGAAGTTATTTTTCCATGCTGGAGGATCTCTTTGTTAATGTATGAGTGACAAAACCTTGTGGTTATTTAGGGACGTCGTTGCAGCTGGGGATGAAAGGTTTTGCTGGGCATGAATGCGCGACGTCAGATTCTCAAGGGAAATTCTTTAGCTCGCTCATTTCTTCTGGGCGGTAAGAACTCTTGATTTTTTGACACATTGGTATAAAGTCTATCACTAGACTGTTTGGCTCATTTCACAAAAAAAAAAAAAAAAAAAAATAGAAGCCTTTTGCTTTCCTTCAATATCGTATCATTGACTGCTTTGTGCAAAGCGTGAGGGCTAAATATCTTACGCAAGCCTTTCTCCAGAAAACGCTTGCGTCTATTGGGTGTTTTGAAATGTTTTAAAAATAAGTAAAAGCGATTTTTAGATTTCTAGAAGTGTTTTTTAACATGTTTGACTAAAAAAGTTAAGAAGTGTTCTTAGGTTCAAAAAAGCACTTACAGTATCTTCTAACGAAACACTTGTGTGCTTTTAAAAAGCACTTCAAATGCTTTTCAAGAAGCATTTGATTAATAAGTTCAACATCAACGTGGCAGCTCAGTGGTCAAATCCGTTTCTTGTAATGACTAGTAGATCAATCGTGATGTTGCAATGCGAGAAGGATTTTCTCCCTTCCGAATTTCTCTCCACCTTCTTTTCTTCTACTTGAATGGTTAAGATTAAGTCACATTAACGTCTTATATTGAATTTATTTTATAAAGATTATAAGACAAAAGGCAAAGCGTGAGAGGAGGGAAAAAAAAAAAAAAAAAAAAAAAGAGAAGAGGGTGGAATATGAGAGAAAAGAGTCCTATTCCGATGCATGTCCATCCCTAAGGTTCTGAGGTGTCGTCTTGGCCCTTGGGAAATTTAAGTTGTACCATCATTTCTCTTCAATAGAGATTGGTCTCACATGCGCTGGCGGATCCTATCTCTATCAAAAAGATGGTACAAATGATAATACAATTAGATGGTAATTGTAGCATTACTCTATATTTCATGCCCATTACAGAAGCAACCTAGTAAATATATTTCAAACGACGTTGTTGACATTAATTCATTCTTCCTTAATTGGAAAAATAGATTCATAATTCAAAGAGAGCGTTAACGAAAAGGACTTGGGTTAACTTTCATTTACCCAAAAACCATCCTAAAATATTATTTAATAAAAAGAGCTTAAGTTAACCATGATGACAAATTATGAATACATTAAGCCCTTTAAAAACTAAAAACACAGGCTCAACAAAAAGCTCAACTCGCATAACAATTATGATTTCAAAAATGCCCCTTAACCCAAAGCCTGTTACTAAAATAACAGTTACAACATTCAATCCACCACCTCCACCGCCATTAATAATACACCAATCACTCCTACAAACCAGCAAATAGAACCAAATTTGAACTCCACAAACAAAAATCCATTCTACAAAATTCAATTTCAACTTCAAATTCCAATTTTCAAATTCCTTGTTAAATTCTCACTTCAAAAATACAGTAATATGTATGTTTGTATGTTTGTGATTCCATAAACCTATCAATTCGTACTTAGAAAACTCTACAACGATTAATTTTCTTTTTACTGCAGTTTGATAACTAATCAAATTTTTTTTCCAAAACAAAAATTCTGTGTGTTTCCTACTTTTCTTCAATTTCATGCATAAGTTTGGGATAGTTCAAGCAATATTGTATGTTATTTTTTGTTCAAATCCACAATTAGTGTCGGTTATATTGTTCTAGATCAAGAAACAGTGTTTATTTTGTTACATCTCATAAATATTGGGGGTTATTTTTTTTAGGGTAAATTACATTTTACCCCCTCAGGTTCGGGGTCAATTTCAATTCCATACAATATCTTTAAAACATTTCACTTTCATACCTTAAGTACTATTTTATTTCAATTTCATACATTCGTTAGAAAATTTGTTAAGTAAACTGTTAAGTGATGACGTGGCAAATAAAGAGTCCCTATTTGTGCTGCCTCATTTGTGCCATGTCGCTAAACATTTAATAAAAAAATTTACAAATTTAAAATAATTAACTAAAGACAAGTTAATAAAAAAAAAGTCCAAAAATCGTCTTCCCCGACCCACTCCCTTCTCCCATCCATCATCACCCACCCCCAAAATCCCACTTAAGCCACCCCTTTCTCCCATCCCCATCACCCCTCCCAAAAATCCCCCATCACCCACCCCAAAAATCCCACCTGAGCCTACCTCCTCTGTCAGTGGGATCTAGACCTGACCGGCCAGAGTTAAAAAATCTGGGAAATTTCCCCAAGATGAATCTACCACAAAATGAGTCCAAAAATCATATACCATACCTAAAATTGATACCAAGCAACCAGAGAAATTCACCCAAAGTATTTTCAAAACTCACCTACACTGAAAATCACGAGATCATGGCCGAAAAATATTTAGGTCGTGGTCTAGGTTCGAGTTCGCAGTTTGAGGTCTAAGTTTCTGGGCTCAAAGATTGGTAATCCTCGTCGAGGTGGCAAGATTAGGTGGTGGTGGTGTGATTCAGGGTCTTTGTGCAAAACCGAGAGAGTGAGAATGAGGTGAGAGAGTTTGAGATAAGGAGGAGAGGAAAAGCAGAACGAGGTGTGGTGGTTGAGTTGGTTATCCACCATGAAAATGGCGATGGTGGTGATCTTGGTGTTTCTGCATTTGCAGATGAAGGAGATAATCTCGGGTGGGATTTTTAGGGGTAGATGATGGGGGATTTTTGGGAGGCGTGATGAGGGATGGAAGAAAGGGGTGGCCTAAGTGGGATTTTGGGGTGGGTGATGATGGATGGGAGAAGGGAGTGGGTCGGGAAAGACAATTTTTGGGCTTTTTTTATTAACTTTTCTTTAGTTAATTATTTTAATATTTTAAATTTTTTTATTAATTGTTTAGCCACTTGGCACAAATGTGGTAGCCACGTCAGCACAAATGGGGACCCCTTATTTGCCACGTCATTATTTAACGGTTTACTTAACAAATTTTCTAATGGTTATATGAAATTAAAATAAAATAGTACTTGAGGTATTAAAGTGGAATGTTTTAAAGATGTAAGAAATTGAAATCGACCCTAAACCTAAGGGGTAAAATGTAATTTACCTTTTCTTTATTTTTATTTTTGTTTATCAATTTCACAAAATAGTGAAGGTTATTATGCTTAAACTCTAGAAATAATGTTCGGTTTTGCTCCCTTTTCATAATAATAGTGTGGAACCCCTAAGTACTCTAGGATGTTAACCCGCTTTTGAGTAGTGAAAATTTGAGTTTTATTGAGTGGAAACATTCATGGAGCTCTTATAGGTTTTCATGGATGTTCTTCAATGTTCTTGCTTTGTTCATACCAAGAACAAAAAGTTTGGTATTTTGATTCGAAGTTTTGATTGATTACATAAAGTCTTTGTTTTGTGTTGGTTGGTGTGACTTTTCAATCAACAAGATTTTTTTTTTAAAAAGGTGATTGGAAGGTTGAGTGTTTGAAATTATGTTAGTCATAGTTGGTGTGTGCTTTGCTTTCACACCCATACCTATTTTATTTCAACACCTTACCTATTTTTCAACTTACTTGACTTTGTCTTTCATCACACACTATTACTCACACTACTCCTTGGCCGGCCACTTCTTCAATGGGAGTACTTTTGGGATTTTTATGTAATTACATAAAGTTTTGATACTTTTGTGTATTTGCACTTTGACCCGAAAGTTTACGTTTTTACGTAAAAGCCCAAAATCACTACAGGACAAATTGTTTTGCTCCCGTAATGAATTTTTTGCATTTGTTGAAATTTTTTGGTTCTAGTTTTAATTACATGAAGTAGTGGACTTTTGTGTTTTTACAAAGTGACCCCAAAAGTTTATGTTTTGCAATATAGCCCAATGGTTGAGATTATTGCCTTTTCGCCCAAATTAGTTGAGAACAAAATAGTTTTGTATCTTTAAATGAGAATTGGATTTTCATTTCATTTAGCTCCACTGATGCGATGTAAAACAACACACAAATTAAACCCTCTTATTGACAGTTGTAGTATATATGCAAGTAGGGATCGTTCTCGGCCGGAGATTAGGAGGGATTGCTAATCTACTCTAAATTGATTTAAAAACACTAAATAAGACTCAAAAAACACAAAACTAGGCAAAAGACACTTAACTAAACTCTAATAACTCAAAACACACTAGAATGACTCAAAACAACTCAAAACAACCAAATTGACTCAAACTAGACAATAGGGACTGATTTGGACGAAAATAGACTCAAGGAACTAACTAAACACAAATTAGGACATATTCTAACTAAATTGACACTACTTAATGATGGGGGGTTTGGTTTGCACGAAAATTGAAACTAAAACTAAACAAACTTGTAGAATTAAACAAAGACATAAAATTAAGGTGAATGGATGGGTGATGGACTAGCTAGAGGGTTCTTCTCCACACATGACACACTTGCATACAAACCAATTTTCAGTTGTTCTTTCAATAAACCATGAATCTCAACACCCCAGATTAACCGTGAACAACACTTTTTTAACCTTCAAGTTTTCCTTAAGTTATTGAATTGGACGGAAAAGCGCATACAACAATTCAAAACATTCTTCAAAAGTCCCCTACGTGAATAGCACAATAGAGATACAATCAAAGATCATTAAGCTTTGTGAAAACTATAAGCATTGACGAGGTATTCGTAACTATGAACAACATGATACTCTTGCCCAGAATTCACTTAACGTGATTGTGACTAGCAACCTCCACTACTTGTGAATATAAGTTCATAACGATTAGGTGAAACTCCCTTATATTCTAGCATCAAATTCATGCATGCAAACTAAGTATGCATCCTTAATCGACATACAAGAATAAGTTATAAATCAAGCAGTTAAGCAAATTGAATTCATAACTCATGAAATCACAACTAAAGGTAATCAATTAATATTACAAATATGTTCATGGCTTTGAATCAACCTTTAGCCAAAACGAATTTAGTTCCACATGTTTGCAATTAAACAACTATAATTGAATTTAAACATGATAAACAAAAGTAGAAGACACCTAGAACGCTCCAGCAATCCAACGTCTTGAATGGTTAGTACAGCTCCAAGTCCTCCTCCTTTCTTGCAAACATGCGGCACCAAGGTGGGTGTGGTGTTTGGATGGTCTAGGGGATGTGGCAGAGATTGGATAGGTTGAGAGAGTATGGAAGGGTGGTAGGGGATGGATAGGAAAAGAAGTGGATGGAAATGGATGGAGGAAGAAGGAAACTTGCGGCAGAAATTGTGTTGTTTATGGAATATGTTGTAGATGTTAATTTGTCTTGTGATGGAGAAGCCTATTTATAGATTTTGAAAATGAATCACCACCACAAAAATTATTGGTGAAGTAAGTGGATGTTGTAGGTGAAGTGGGTGTGGATGAAGTAAGTGGATGTTGTAGGTGAAGTGGGTGTGGATGTTGTAGGTGAAATAAGTGGATGTTGTAGGTGAAGTGAGTGGATGTTGTAGTTGTAGGTGAAGTGAGTGGATGTTGTAGGTGAAGTGAGTGTGGATGTTGTAGGTGGAATAAGTGAATGTTGTAGGTGAAAATGAATCACAGCCATCCATTTTTTATGCTCCCCATGCATGCAATCCATTTCACCCCAAAATAGCTCCAAATTACACCAAAATGCACTTCTTTGCTAACTTTGTTATTTAGAACCTACAAACACACGAAAATAGCTTAAAACATTCTAATAAGACGAAACTAATTAAGTAAATGCAAGGAAACAAACTGATAAAGTCACATAAATATGTTCCTATCAAACTCCCCCACACTTAGCTTTTGCTAGTCCTCTAGCAAAACAAAGAAACAAAAAGAAACAAAACACAATTTAAACCTTCCAACGTTACCTCAGGGATTTACAATGCACATGTTAAAAATCATTACTTGCACAGATTTTGGTCATCAATATCCTTAAGCATACACTTAACCACAGTCACCATTTACTAGTTCTCTTTTAATGGATTAAAACATCATTTTGAATGTAATAACACGCCTTAGAGAATTCCCTCAATTCCTTACTAGATATGCACTCATTTTCACTTAGATTTTTAAACTACACTCCCTACACTAGGTATATGTGAGAAGATTGATGTACACATGAAAACTAAAACTCACATATGTTTAACAAAGAAAGCACTTTTCTGGAGTTATCAGTGAATATATGAATATGATCTCATGAAAGGAATGCTACTAGTAAGATGCAAGAACTAGTGATACCATATGCTTATACCAATCCCAAACTCCACATATTGAACACATAACACTCAAGATAGAAGTGTAAAGGTTGTAATGGGGCTAAAGGTGTTTGGTTAACAAAGAACGGATATGGAAAACAAAGGTTCTTAAAGACATAGTGAGCAAAGCAATGAAATCAACTTAGAATTCACTTTTGAATGCAAACTCAAATTTTGAACAAAAAGTGGAGAAGTCACACATTTTAGGGACAAATTTGATGATTTGGACCCCTTCCTTCAACAATCAATACTTTCAAACTCATTCTTTCTTCTTTTCTGTTTTTCTTTTCATATGTTTTTCACATTTTTTTTAACCCAAAATGTACAAATGAGCTCAAAAACAACCATTCCCTCCCCCACACTTGTTTTCTTGCATAATGTAGATCAAAAGGAATTCATTTTATGTTATGCTTACTAGCCTTTAAGAACAAGGGTATGGAAAGTGCTAAACTAGGCTAGGTAAGGTTATTGTGGGTTAATAAAGAACATAGGCTAAACAAGGCTCAAACGGGGTTTAATCTACAAAACAGATAATAATGGAAGGCACGGCTATTTGGCTACGGTGGAGACTACACCACTTCATCTTGATATGCGTTATGCATTACAATGTCATGCTTTGAATGAAACGGATACAAGTTCTAGCATTTAGTTCTATCAAAATGCATTCTAAATAGCAACCAATCAAAGAATAATGAGATCATGCAACTACTTTAGAAAACAAGAACTCACAGATTATAACTCTCCAAAGAAAGTAAAGGCTCGAGTCTCACAAGGATGTAGCGTTATATGAGTTCCTTCCTTCAAGCATGTTATGAAAACTTATTTTATCCACTTTGTAATCAAATGTGAGTTCATAAACAACAACTACAACTAAGCATAGGATAAGAGCATATTAAACTTCAATCCATGCTTGTAACTTTCTTTAACAGTTATGCAATTAAAAACCGAATCCTCATCATTGTGTTGGAAGGTACCTAAGACACAAATACACCAAAATGACTCTAAAACAACTCTTTTTGGTATTTTTCAAAACTTTTTCAAATTTTTATATCATTTTCGTATGATTACCTCAAAACACAATAAAACACACCAAAACAGCTTAAAAACACTTAGAAATAGTGAGAAAAAACTTAGCTTTATGTGGTAGATGATCTTTGGTCGTGCTTGTTGATTTTCCACAGCTTTGATCTTGAACTAGATGGGACTTTCCACAGCTTTCGAAGAAGTATCTTTCCATAGGTTGATTCTTGAACTGGGTTGGGGAGTTTTTTACTTGCAAGTGATCCTCAGCTTAGTTGAGGATGAATCAGCACGTTGTCTCCACATGCTTCAAGTAATCATGTCTCCATACATGTGTGGCATCTTCTCGAGTTCTTGGATCAACTCAGACTCCTCCTGCATCTTCTATGAGATACTTTTGCTTTTGAAGAAGTATCTATCCACATGTTTATTTTTGAATTGGGCTGGAGGGGCTCGAAGATGAGTACTCGAGAGCAAGACTAGGTAAGCAATCAGGATCTCTCTTTGTCCCTGTTCTTCAGATGAAGGTGAGGAGAAAGCATGATATGAGATACTTTTACTTTTAACCTTCATGATATGAAATACTTTTGCTCTTGATGACTTGTTTGCAGAGGCACTCCAGAGGATGAGGAACACTGTGTAACTCGAGAGGTTTCTTTGGAAATACATTCTCGGAGATGAAGAAGTGTTGAGTAAGTCTGCCTTTGCTATGAAGGGCGAAGGTAGACACTTATAGGAATTTCTTCACAACCGGTACTATTCTCTTACTCTTATCGGCAACTGATTGGATCATTTTTATATATATTTTTTATATCAAATTCACTCGTCTTTTCTTAGTTGGTTCGTTATATTTTGAGCTATTTGCGTTATTTTTATGTTTTATAAATTTATCAAGCAAAGAAAATAAAAATAAAATAAGTGAAGTGTTATGTAATAAATTCGTTTTAACTATTGAATAGAACTTATTATATGAAAAATAATATATATATATATATATATATATATTTATATATATATATATATTTATATATTTATATATTTATATTATTATAATGTGTGTGTGTGTGAATGATTAAAAGAAGGTGGAAGGCAGTAAAAAAGAAAGCAACCAATTGCTGCCAGCAAGCACGGCATCATGAAACAGAAATGATGAAAGGGCCCGGAAACAGAAATGATGAAAGGGCAGCTGCCAGCTTGGAGAGAAGGAGGATCCGAGGGGGGAATAATCAGAAAACCAGAAAAGAAGCAAAGCTGCAAATGGGCAGCTTAAGAGCTCCTTGGGGGCAATCAAAGAAAGAGGCAGAAAAATAAGAGCTCCTTGGGAGCTCACGCCTGGAGGGAAGCTGCCTCTGAAGCAGCTTGGAAAAAAATAAATTGGAGGTTGATAAGGGGGGTGCTTCATAAGGTACGGAAGGAGGGAAGCTCACGGGGGAGCTTGCGGACAAAGGCCGAGAGCACCACAAACTTTGGGTTTGAACGAGGAATTGGGAGCTGCCATTAGGCAGCTTTGGCAGAAACGCACAGCAGCCAATCACAAGGCAGAGCGCAAGGAAAGGGGCGCCTCGGGGAAGGAAGAAAGGAGAGCTGCCATTTGGCAGCTGGCAGCGGGAGTTTTTGGGAAAAACAGAAAGTCAGCGTGCAATAAGAAAACCATCGGTTGGAAGCTGCCAAGAGAGGGCAGTCAGCGTGAACCAGAGAGTGAATAAGCTGCCTGGAGCAGCGGAGATTTTAGAGGAAAAACAATTGGAGTTCCACGGGGAGACAAAACACAGGGCACAGAACAATTGCACAGAAGCTCACAGTGCAACCTTAATTCTTACACTCTCGGTTTAATCCCTCCAAACTCAGTTTTAATTTCTGTTTTAATTTTTGTTATAAATGATGTGTAATTAATTTGTGTTGGCTAGAGGATAATTCAAAACCATGATTATATTTGTAATTTGAATTGATACCTTCAGTTGTGATTTCTGAGTTGTGATTTAATTTGCTTAACTGCTTAATTGATAACCTATTTGTGTATGTCGATTAAGAATGCATACTTAATTTACACGCATGAATTTGATGCTAGAATATAAGTGAATTTCACCTAATCGTTATGAACTTATATTCATGAGTAGTAAAGGTTGCTATCCACAATCGTGTTAAGTAAATTCTTGGCAGGAGTATCATGCTTTTCATAGTTACGAATGCCGCGTCAGTATTTATAGTTTTCACAAAGTTTAATGATCTTTGATTGTATCTCTATTGTGCTTTTCACGTAGGGGACTTTTAGAGAATGTGTTGAATTGTTGTATGCTGTTCATCCAATTCAATAACTTAAGGAAAACTTGAAGATTAAAAAAGTGCTGTTCACGGTTAATCTGGAGTATTGAAATTTACAACTTATTGAAAGAACAACTGAAGGTCAATTTAGATTGCATATGTGTCTTGTGTGGAGAAAAACCCTCTAGCCAATCCGTCGTCCATCCATTTACTTTAATTTTATGTTTTTGTCAATTTTGTAATTTATTTAAGTTTAATTTACGTTTCGTCAAAAACCAAACCCCCCCATTATTAAATTATATTATTTAGTTAGTTTTTACTATTTTTAATCTTTTAATTTAAATTTCCGTCAATTTTAATTCCTAGTGTCTAGATTGAGTTTATTTGTTAGTTTTATTTTGAGTTATTTTAGTTAAGTGTTTTTATTTTAGTTTAGTGTTTTAAACTTTGTTTTTACGTTTTTAAATTATTTTAGAGGTTTTAGCAAGCCCTCCTAATCCCCGGCCTAGAACGATACCCTACTTATACCTATACTACAATTGTCAAAAAGAGGGTTAAATTTGTGCGGTTTAAAATCCCGTCAGCAACCGATGGATGATTGAACAGTAAGGTTTACACGCTTTCTGATAAAGTTATCCGTAATTCCTACAAAGCTGAGGGTGCATGTGACAAGTGACGACAAGTCTGGAAAAGTTGATCTTTTGAAATCCGGGGGTCAGTTCGTGGTTTCTGAGCAGGCCCGACTTTTGAGAGAGGAGCGTCTCTTCGATTTGCGAGCAGGAGCCTCTTTGATTTGCGAGCCGGCGCCTCTTTGAATTTCTGAGCAATGCCTCTTCGATTTCTTCTTTTATAGAGGCACTAATTTTGTTCCACAGCACACTTGAATTACCTCCTGTAAAAACTCCCTTCTTGCACTTCTGAAATCTTAATCTGTCCGATCTCTTCTTTCTCAGCACCTTCGAAAAATGTCTTGCCCCTCTGACCGTCGCCTTAACTTGAATGTCGAGGAAGATGATGACTTGTCTTCTCCAAACAACATTTGGCATCTGTCCTTCTTATCCCCTAATAGTCCTCTTACAGTTGGGGACTCTATGATGAAGAACGATACAACTGTTACAGTGGTTGCTATAAACCTTCTCACTCCAAGAGACAATAGGTTGCTTTCCAAGTGGTCTGACGAGCTCACTGTTCAAGACTGTCTGGCACATAGCGTCTAGTGTGCAGGCTCAGTCTCAAACATGGGCCAACGCCTTCTTGCACGATCTCGTCAGCTTGAGTCTTTGATGGCTAGTCTTCGGCAAGAGGTCAGAGGACTCAGGCACGAGAATAAGGAGTTGCACATGCTCGCAACTAGTTACTCAACAAGTATGAAGAGGAAGCTTGACCAGCTGCAGGAATCTGAAGTGCGGATTCAGAGTGATCATCAAAGGTTTGTGGCGTTACTGCAGAGGCATCTTCTGCCTTCGTCATCTGGAGTTGCACCAAGTGTTGAGGCTCTGGAGAATCAAACTCTGGCGCTTCGTCTTTCTGGAGCTTTGTCGACTGCTGAGGGACCACATGACCAATGAATGCTATTAGTTTACACATTATTGTAAAATATTTTTGCTTTTATTTTTATTTTATTTTATTTTGTTTTGTTTTTATTTTTTTATTTTTTTTAAGCAATGTAAAATATGTAAATCAATGTAAAAAGACTTTGTTTACCCTCCCCCACACTTAAACTAAACATTGCCCTCAATGTTTTAAACATAGGTTCACACTTAAGCAAACAAACAATTAGTGAACTAAGCAAGGCAAGATAAATGCAGTAAAGAGAAGGGTTTAGGAGTGCAAATCTGATTTGTTGAACAACTCCAAAGTCTCCCTTCGTTGAATGCTTGGGTTGTCTCCCAATAAGCGCTTGTTTTAACGTCTTGCAGCCGGACAAGACTTTCCATTAAACTCCCCTAGGTTCCACGGCATGGAATTTATCTTCGAATGGGAGGTGATACTTGAAATGATCCGGCAATGGTTTAAATTCAAGAGTGGGTGCCTGAATCATCAAAATCAGCATGTTTGCATAAAACAAATTAAAATTGGAGAAGATGGCTTACTTTCTTTCTCCGACACAAACTCAATAACAAACACTACGTCCTTGAACGTTTCAGGGACTTTGAACTTGGCTAGATTTACTATGATGGTTGTGGCTTGTCCCGTGTCATCAAACTCCAAAGTCTCCACACCAAGGTGAGCAAATAGAAGAGATGAGTAACCTTGGAGGAGGATTAGATACTAGTTAATCCCCTCCAAGGGGGCCGGCCACTTAGAGAGAAAATGGAGAGAAGTGTTCTCATATTTTCTCCAAAAGAAAACCCTAAGGATGAAAAGGCTATAAAGTCATCTTTATACCTACCTTCATTGGAGTGGCAAACTTGTAATAAGTCCAAAAACCACTCCATCCTCTATGTGGCCGGCCTCTTAGGGTGTTTGGGCTGTTTTGGGCCCTCTTGAATCTTTATTCATTAAGTTGTAACACAACTTAAGTCAATGGGCTTGACGTTCGAAGCCCATTGGGCCTTGAGGCCCAAAACTAACCCGAGGTCTATAACGAACTTATTCGTTTGATTAATTAACATATTAATTAATCCTAGCCATAAATAATTAAACCATTTAATTATTCTTACTCATCTCCGTTGTTTCTTCAATCTCTACCTTACTCGGTGTACGATCCATTATGTTCCTTTTAGCGAGGCAGTGGGCGATTAGAACTCTTTCAAATCGATTGTGAATTGAAACTTACTTTCAATTCTCCCTTTAGGGATTACTCACTATTAGAGCTTCCACAAACCATGAGTGACACCTAGCAGTATGTCATGGCTACCCAAGCTAATCAGAAGAGGTGGAGAACCTATTCAGTTTAGGATTACAATGCAATACGGTCCTTCTCTAATACAACACTCTTGACCACATTGTTTGGTTTGATTTTTGATTCATGTCTACTATCCAATGTGATTCATTTACTTATACGATTACTTTGAATGTGATTTGGAACAACTTCCTAAATCTCATTCATACTCTGGCCAAAGATTCTTAATCATATCATCGAGTATTCTCCCTCAAATTGTTTGGAGGTTGGAGATTCCTTGTTGCGCATTCACTTGCCTCCATGGCTAAGTGACTTAACCCCAACTATGCCGTGGACACCCTCTGATAAAGTGACATTGACATAGTCAAAGATCAAGGACCTAATCACAAGACAACTATGATGCCTCAGGTCAAAGGACTACTTTGCATTATCCCAACCATGAGTTCTTATGTGACATGAGTATGAGAACTCCTTGTTGATCGTGTTCAGTGGACTCATTCTCTATTGAGCACCTACATGCTTGTCTTGGTGTCAGTCACACCAATGACTCGAGACCAATCACTCTCCCTAAGAGAAGACATAGCACATTCTGATCTTAACGGACTGTCAATGCCCAATTGGCAATCCTATGATCTGGAACGTTTAGGATATGTATACGAAAGAGAAGGCATTGGATCCTAACATTTTTGTGATTTAACCTCAACATCTTTGTGATTCTTTCTTCTTTCTAAAAGAATAAAGACTTGAACATTTCGCCTCTATACGACTTTAACAAGAAGGCATTGGATCCGGATCTAACGATCCAAAGCATCCATCTATGACCAACTCGTAATTTATGTTTTAGAGGTGTCACAACTCAATGGGATTAGTCACTACCTTGTAACCTTTTGGGTTTGAAGCATTGTCATATTCTAAACAGTTAACACTACCACATTATCTCTACTATAGAGACAATCAATTAGATTACAATAATCCAACCATTCATAAAGAACAATGTTTTGTCAAACAAAGCATTCATCCATTTCTCATAGTGATGGAATTAAGTTCCTTACATTAAATTGGAATGTAAAGACAATCTTTGTTTTTCCAATTTCATTGGTAGTTCATATGAGGAAGCAAGTACTATTTGCTTTCGCAAAGATCTATATCTTATTCACGTTCCGAATGTGAAGTACTTTCTTTTCTCTCATTTATCTTCTACTTCTTATTAGCCACACTTTTACAATGATTGTAAAACATAGTTGCTAATACATAATCATGTATTCAAGTAGAAGAACCAACTATTTTGAATTATTCAAGAACAATTTACAACACCTTCGAAAGGTGTGTTCTTGACACTTGCAAGACATTTCTTGCAAATACCCCTACCAATGTCCATCCTTTCATAAAGAAAGTTTGTTTCTAGAAGTGGTCCCTATACTCCCACTATCTCTCTTGAAACTTATTTCAATTGTGTTATACACATCAAACGATTTGGAGAGCATGCGGTTATTATTCACTATACAGTTTACAATAAACTTATTGAACCATTTGGATAGGGACTCAAATGTGAAATCCTTGCCTAGTTTCCGTCTCTAGAAGTGGTTTAACACTTCTACACTCAATGATTCAAAATCATCATAAGTCCATGTTGATGGACTATTTTTGTCAACCAACCATTATGTTCTAAACATAATTACAAACTTTCAAGAGTTGTTCAAGGCAACTCTCATTTCTTCATACAACAATTTGTAAGTGAAGAATCATGGCACATAAAGTGTCCATGCCCTTGTGCTTTCTTCTCAAGTTCCTTGTTCGTGTAACAAAGAGACAAGCACTAGTGTTTGCGTTGTCCTCTTTATGATAGACTTATCTAACATGTTATTCCATTGATACATTATCAATAGGAAGATTGTGAGGATGAGACTACTTAGGCACTTTTACAATCCATTCAAGACAATCTATGGGATTGTGGTACCAAGTTCGGAAAACTAAAGCGTTCGGCTTTTCTTTGTGAAGTTTTGGATAGCGTTTGCAAATATATTGGTAAACAAATACATAACGAATATAAATTGATTGATTTTAAGCTATTTGATCCGGGTCTTTAAATCAAATAGCACCACCCACTATTTTTAACAAATTCCATATCCCTCATTGGAATTCGAGAGTTTTGGAGGAAACTTTTAGTAGGGTACGAGAGACTCACTATTACCAAGCCCACCTCACAATGATATGATGTTGGCTAGCAAAAATAATAATGAGAGAGTACGCTTACTCATTTACATCTAATGTAAGAACCCATCTTATTTGGCCTCTAGAGAATGATGCCTCACAATGATATGATGTTGGCACCATTGCACTTAGTTAAGTCATTCCCACCATGCAAGTTTGGGTAGGGGTTCAAGAACAACCTCAAAATGATATGATGTTGATCATTCTTGTTACCTACCTTCACAACATCATGTATGCATATAGAACTCCTCCTGAGTGTAAGCACATACTTTGTACTCCCCCATGATAGGGTGAAGTCGGTGTATGTGACGGGATTTTAAAACCGCACAAATTTAACCCTCTTTTTGACAATTGTAGTATAGGTATAAGTAGGGTATCGTTCTAGGCCGGGGATTAGGAGGGATTGCTAATCTACTCTAAATTAATTTAAAAATATTAAAATAAGACTCAAAAATACAAAAATAGGCTAAAAACTCTAATAATTCAAAAACACACTAAAATGACTCAAAACAAAGAAAACAAATTAAGTAAACCCTAGGAACTAAAATGGACGGAAATCGAATTAAAAGATTAAAAATAATAAAAACTAACTAAATAATATAATTTAATAATGGGGGGGTTTGATTTTGACGAAACGTAAATTAAACTTAAATAAATTACAGAATTGACAAAAACATAAAATTAAGGTGAATGGATAGGCGACGGATTGGCTAGAGGGTTCTTCTCCACACATGACACATATGCAACCTAAATTGATTTTCAGTTGTTCTTTTAATAAATTGTAAATTTCAATACTCCAGATTAACCGTGAACAGCACTTTTTTTTAATCTTCAAGTTTTCCTTAAGTTATTGAATTGGATGATTAGCATACAACAATTCAACACATTCTCTAAAAGTCCCCTACGTGAAAAGCACAATAGAGATACAATCAAAGATCATTAAACTTTGTGAAAACTATAAGTACTGACGAGACATTCGTCACTATGAAAAGCATGATACTCCTGCCAAGAATTTACTTAACACGATTGTGGATGACAACCTTCACTACTCATGAATATAAGTTCATAACGATTAGGTGAAATTCACTTATATTCTAGCATCAAATTCATGCGTGTAAATTAAGTATGCATCCTTAATTAACATACACAAATAAGTTATCAATCAAGCAGTTAAGCAAATTAAATCACAACTCAGAAATCACAACTGAAGGTATCAATTCATATTACAAATATATCCATGACTTTGAATTAACCTCTAGCCAAAACAAATTAATTACACATTATTTATAATTTAAAACAGAAATTAAATTGAGTTTGGAGGATTAAACCGAAACGGGAGGACTTTCTGTGCAAATTTGTTCCGCTGCCAAATGGCAGCTCCTGTGATCTGCTCTCTGTCTCGCCTGATTGCACTGCCAAATTGGCACGCTGTGCTTTGTGTTTTCCCCAAGGCGCTGACTTGGCAGCTTCGTTTTGTGCTATTCTATGACTTCAGTTTTCTGCTTTGACTCCAGGATGTTCACTCCCCCGAGGCTTGCTAATCTTGACTGCCCCCAAGCTGCCTACGGATTGGCAGCTCTCTGCCTTATTGACTTCACCGCGCTATTCACCGAGCTACAGCCTTCTGCGCTGCTCTCCAGAAAACAAAAGGGCTCCCACCTCGGTACCTAAGGCAGCGCTTCCTTTCACCCTCTTTTTGACAATCGTAGTATAGGTATAAGTAGGGTATCGTTCTGGACCGGGGATTAGGAGGGATTGCTAATCAAAGTAAAAATAATTTAAAAACGTAAAAACAAAATTTAAAATACTAAACTAAAATAAAAACACTTAACTAGAAAAACTTAAAATAGAACTAACAAATAAACTAAAATAAATCAAAAGACTCAAAACAACTAAACTAGGCTAAAAACTCAAAACACACTAAAAATGACTCAAAATAATAAAAACAATTTAAAATAAAAACTAGGAAAATAATTAGACGGAAATTAAATCAAAAGATTAAAAATAATAAAAAGTAACTAAATAATAATATTACAATAATGGGGGGATTGATTTTTGACGAAACGTAAATTAAACTTAAATAAATTACAAAATTGACAAAAACATAAAATGAAAGTGAAAGGATGGACGACGGATTGGCTAGAGGGTTTTTCTCCACACATGATATAAATGCAACCTAAATTGATTCCCAATTATGAATTCAACAAACGAATAATGACAATGTTCCAAGTTAATTAGGTCTGCTTAAATTAACTTTCCGATTTCCCTAGATTCATTGAATTGGACGGAATACGCATCACAACCAAATTATTCTTATCAAGTTCCCTAACTATGGAATACGCATGATAGAGAGACATATCAAAGATCATTAAATTCAATGGAAATCATAAACATCGACTAGGCTTTCATAACTATGGAATACGCATATTAATTCAACCTAGGGTTTACTAAACACAATCGTGACTAGCGATTTTTACTACTCATGAATATAAGTTCATAACGATTAGGTGAAATTCACTTATATCCTAGCATCAAGTCTAAGCATGCAAATTAAGTATCGACCCTTAACTCACATACATAAACAAATTATTAATCAAATCAGAATAGTAAACCACATCCAAACATTCATAAATTCATAACTGGAGTAAATCAAATTAAAATTACAAATATAATCATGGTTTCGAATTAACCTCTAGCCAATATAAATTAATTACACATTATTAAAACAGAAATTAAAACAGAAATTAAAAATAAAAGTTGGAGGATTAAACCAAAATGGGAATCAAGGGTCTGTGCTGTTGTTTTCTGTGCGTGCTGCCAGATTTTCCTAAGGCAGCTTGCTGCCTTGTTTTCTGATCCGTGAGTTTCCTCTTGGCGTGAGCTCTCTGACAAAGCTGCCTTAAGGCAGCTCTCTCATCAATGAATGCTCGCTCCCCCTCCAAATCTGCCCGAGGCCTTGCGCCTTTTTGATATTTCTCCAAGCTGCTTGCGCAGCTTTGGCCTCTTTCCCCCCCCCCTGAAATCGTGCCTTGCTTTCTCTGGCTGCGTTCCAATCTCGCAGCCCTCTTTTTTTTTTCTTTCTTCCGCTGCTCAGAGGCAGGCTTTCTTCTGCCCCCTGTGAACTCCCCCCCCCAAATCTCTAAAATGCCGCTGCCTGTTAAAGGCAGCATTCCCCCTTCCTTTTGTTTTTTATTCCATCTTTTTCCCACCAACAGCACCCACATTCTTTTATTATTTTTTATATTCTTTTCTTCTCGGTGCTTGTATAATTGCTGCCCACATGGTTGTGTTTCCACCTAATAATCACACACACACATAATTAAAATAATATAAATATATATATATATATATATGTATTATTTTCTAAATTATAAATATAATTTAACAGACAAGATAATTTAGACGAATTTATTACTTAATACTTCACTTATTTTATTTTTATTTTCTTAACTAGATAAATTCATAAAACATAAAAATAACGTAAATAACTCAAAATATAACGAACTAACTAAG
Organism: Crataegus laevigata; assembly: GCA_963580275.1. NCBI lineage: Eukaryota > Viridiplantae > Streptophyta > Magnoliopsida > Rosales > Rosaceae > Crataegus > Crataegus laevigata. Next base: position 21,352,586 of record OY756952.1, read on the forward strand.
AAAAGACGAGTGAATTTGATATAAAAATATACAGAAATATGATCCGATCAAATACCCCCACACTTAGCTTTTGCTAGTCCTCGAGCAAAACAAAGAAAACAAGAACAAGTAATAACATGAAAAATATTAGCTTCCCCCTATGTGACCCTCATAGAATTTCATTCGAAAACGCAAATCATCAAGAACCATAGCTAGCACCAAAAAGCTAATTCAAGCTCATCTTCCTTATTCAAATATTAGCAGTAATCTTTAAATCATCCTTGAAGTGTAGTGTGTGAGATAGCCATGCTAATGCAATTTCAAGTTTTTATTTTTAAAATCATCATATGCAAACTAGTAACCTTCTCACGGGATATGCACTCAATCACACATGTGTTTAGTTTAAATGTGTTTCGCTCAAAGAAACAAATGTGAAAGTTCTACCATAAGCTTGCATAAAGATCACTTCTCCACAGTCATAATTGCAAAACTTAAATCAAGAGGACTTTTATTGGATGTAATGAGGCTTAGGGATAGGGCTATTGAAACGAAAGAATAGGAAAACACAAGTTCCAAGCTACATCGCAAGCGATTCTTTTGTTGAGATTTATAAGAACTTAAGCTCTCCAACGATTCTTTTAACACCTCCAATCACACCCTCAAACTGAAACTTTAAACTTTTTATTTTCTTCGTAAACAATCTTTTTTTTTCTTTTCTTTTCTTCTCTTTTCTCATTTTTTTTTTTTTTTATAAATACAAACATGAAATACCCCCACACTTATTCTTTTGCCAAACTCATTCCAAGTACTTCATAAACATTTCTCATAAGACAGTCTCAAATTGCTTGCTTGGAAAGGGTAAGGAAACATGTTTTGAGGTATAAGGGTAGACATATCTGGTGATAAGAAATAAAAGGCTCAACAAAAACGGCTCAAATAGGCAATCTAATGATATCATTTTTTTTTTCTTTGGGAAATATGGTTATTTGGGCCATGGTGGTGAACCTAATGCCTCTATCATTTTCAAGTTCATGCAATCAATGACAAATATTTCGAAAGATCGTTACGCAAGTTCTAGAGATGCATCTCACATAAGTTCATCACACATGAAAGAATAGGAGTGTATGAAAAAATGCACACACTTTCAATAGGCTCAAAAACTCACATAGGATGTATATGGTCACTAAATTCACATATGAAGCTTTAAGTCATGCTTTAATTTCACATCAACAAGGCTATGTGCATTTGGTTTTTCAAAGATGATCAAACATGTACAATACTAACAAGAGAGTAAGGAATTTCATAAAACACATGTTAACTAAGTTCTTGATAATCATGGTTCAAATTCGATCCAGTTATATCATTGGGTCGGGAAACTAATAAAAATCTAATTCAAAACAATAAGGAAAATAAAACAATATTTTTGGATTTTTTAAATTTTTCGAGAAAAATTAAATAAAACACAAAACTCCGAAAAAAATTAAGTAAAACACAAAGCTAATTAAGAAAACAAAAAGCAATAACATGGAAACAAATGAAACCAGTTCAAAGTCGAAGGTACAAAAATTTTCAATTTGGTCATTTTTTATACTTGATACCCCCACACTTAAACTAGACATTGTCCCCAATGTCATAAAACAAAAATATGCAAATAAAAATAAAATGAATAAATAATACGAAACAAAATAAAGAAAAGGGACTGAAAACTTCTCTAATTTGCAGAAAACCAAGCGATGACCCCCAAGCATAAATTTTGCAATCAACTTCAAGGGAGAAATAACCAAACGTTCCTGCAAAGAAAAGAAATAAATCAGTTAAGCACGCAAGAAAATATAGAAAATGCAAACGAAAATTGAAAATGAAAATAAAAGATAACGAAAAGAACTAATAGGCGATCATTGGTCGTCCTTGTTGATTTTCCACAGCTTTCTTCTTGAACAGGATGGGCCTCCTTCTTGCAAGTGCTCCTCAGCTTAGTTGAGGATGAATCAGCACGTGTCTCCACATGCTTCAAGTAGTCCGGTCTCCACGCAGGTGTGGCATCTTCTTGAACTCTTGGATCAACCCAGACTCATCTGCTCTTGGGTGCACCTCAGACTCCTCCTGCTTCGTCTGTAAGGTACTTTTGTTTTTGAAGAAGTACCTCAACACAGTTTTATTTTTGAAGTGGGCTGGGAGGGGTCTGAGATGAGTACTCGAGAGCAAGACTAGGTAAGCAATCAGGATCTCACTTTCTCCACGTTCCTCAGATGAAGGAGAGGAGAAAGCATAATATGAGATACTTTTGCTTTTAACCTTTTTAATATGAAATACTTTTGCTCTGGAAGGTTTGTTTTCTGGGGTGATCCAAGGGATGAAGAACACTGAAAAACTCGAAAGCTTTCTTTGGGAAGACATTATCGGAGATGAAAAGAGGTTGAGAGGTTGAGAGGGTGTGAAGGTGTGCCTTTGATGTGGAAGGCGAAGGTCGACTTTATAGAAATTTTCCCTCACAACCGGAACTGTTCCCTCACTATTTGTCGGCAGCCGGTGATGGATGAACAGTGCCCGTTACGCGCTTTCTGACAACGCGTCCGTAATTTCCGCGAAGCTGACTGCGCATACGACGAGTGACGACAAATTGGAATGATGATCTTTTGAAAACCGGGGTTCAAAACCGGGTGCGGCTCGTGGTTTTCACAACGCTCCACGCTGCACGTGATGAGTCACGACAAACTGGAAAAACTGAGCCCTCGTGATGCCACGTGATTGCTGAGTCAAGCCCAGCTTTTGAGAAAGGAAACGGCTCTTTTGAGACAGGACTCCGGCATTTGAGAAAGGAGCGTCCAGCTTTTCCGATTTGCGTGAGGACGCGTCTTCACCTCTGAGGAGCGGGCGCCTCTTTGATTTGCTTCTTTTTATAGAGGCGCTAATTCTGCTCCACCTCACACTTGAACTCCCTCAAACACTTCCTTCTGAAAATACTCCCTTCTGAACTCTTTTTGCACTTCTGCTCTCTTAATCATTCCGCACTCTTCCTGCACTCTTAAACTTTCCGAACTCTTTTCTTCCTCAACCTCCTCTAAAAATGTCTTGCCCTTCCGACCGTCGCCTAAACTTGAATGTCGGGGAAGACGATGACTCGTCTTCTCCGAACAACATTTGGAATCCGTCCTTCATATCCCCCAATGGTCCTCTTACAGTCGGGGACACAATGATGAGGAACGATATAACCGCAACGGTGGTTGCAAGAAACCTTCTTACTCCCAGAGACACTAGGTTGCTGTCTATGCGGTCAGACGAGCTGGCTGTTCAGGACTCACTGGCTCTCAGTGTCCAGTGTGCAGGCTCAGTTTCAAACATGGGTCAGCGCCTGCTTGCAAGATCTCGTCAGGTGGAGTCGCTAATGGCGGAGGTGGTCAGTCTTCGGCAAGAAGTCAGAGGACTCAGGCACGAGAACAAGGAGTTGCACATGCTCGCAACTAGCTACTCGACCAGCATGAAGAGGAAGCTGGACCAGCTGCAGGAGTCGGACGGTCGAATCCAGAGTGATCATGAGCGGTTCATGGCGTTACTCCCGCGGTTTATGTTGCCTTCGTCCTCTGGAGCAACACCAAGCGTTCCGGCTCCGGAGATTCCAACTCTGGCTCTTCGTCTTCCCGGAGCTCCGTCAACCTCTGAGGCGCCACCTAACCAAAACCAATGATTGCTATTAGTTTTTCGTATTATTGTAATTTTTAATTTTTTTTTTTAATTTTTATTTTTTTTAAAGTTTATTTAAATATTTATATATATAAATATATATAAATATTATTATTATTTAAATAAACTTTTTTTTTTTTTCAGGGTTTATTTTAAGCAAATTAAAATATGTAAAATAAAATAAGTAAATTAATGCAAAAAGACTTTGTTTATCCGCACTAAAAATAAACATTGCCCTTAATTTATTTAAACACAAACGAAACAACAATCAACCAAATAGCAAAATTAACTAAGCAAAACAAAATGAAAGTAAAAGCAATAAAGAAGAAGGTTAAGAAATGCAAATCTGGTTGCTTGGGTTGCCTCCCAAGAAGCGCTTGCTTTAACGTCTTTAGCCGGACGAATCTTTCCATTATCCTCCCCTCGGCTCCAAAGCATGAAATTTATCTTTTAACGGGAGGTGATATTTGAAATGATTCGGCAGTGGTCTGAATTCTCGAGCGGGTGCCTGAATCATTAAAATGAGAAAAATGTTAGTATAAAATAAAATTAAAATTAAAATTGGAGAAGATGGCTTATTGTATTTCTCCGACACAAACTCAATTATAAAAACTACGCCTTTGGATATTTCGGGGATTTTGAACTGGGCCAGGTTGACTATGGTTGTGGCCTGTCCCGTGTCATCAAACTCAATTGCTTGGGCCTTGATTGTCTCACACACAGCCTCTTGGATGTTTTCAACGCATTTTCCAGCCACTTCGATGTCTTGAATCTCTTTTCTTGGTGTGCAAGGTTCGGAAACTTGTTTTGGTGCACCAAGAATTGGGATATCACTTTGGACCTTTGGAAGAGCTTCCACCATGTCTATTTCACTTTCTTCGTTATTTGGAAAAAATCTGCAAGGAAAAGAGACATTTGGTGGAAAAATGTTAGAATGAATTTCACTTGGAACAACATTACCGAAGTTGGACAACATAGGGACTTCAGGGGTTTGAGACAAGAATTCTTCTAAACTGCCCAGGTCGTCCTCTTCCTCTTCTGCTTGCAGCGGCGATTCGTCCAAGTTAACTTCATCCTCCACGTCACCTTCCAAAGAGATGGCTTCATCGATTTCAACTTCCGCCATTGAATTTTCAATAGGTGAGTTGGAAAGTTCACTTTGATTTTGAATCTCGGCCATGATCTCCATAATCTCCCCAACTTGCCTCTCCAATTCGTCCGCTCTGTTGGTCCGGTCTTGCATCTCCTGGATTCGATTTTCCACTCCCTGATTCAAAGAAGTGAGTAACTTATTAAATGTATCATTATCCAGAGATGTACCTGAATCGAATTGGGCAAATTGTTGTGGTGGCTGTGATGGTGATGTATAGAACTCATCATACGGCTGCCAATATTCTCCTTGGTGAGTCTCCTCAGCTTGATTTTGTGACCCCTGCACCAAAGAGTTTAATTCATTAAGAATTTGATTATAATCCACGGGCATACTTGAATTCGATTGGAATTGTTGTGGGGGATGTTGTGGTGGCTGCATAGGTCTTGAATAGAAATCATCTTGCTGCCAATATCCACTTTGTTGAAATTGTTGAGGTTCATCCCACGTCTGATTGGAATAACCTCTCCAATCCGAATTGCAAGCGTTGGAATACATATTGCCCCTTGATTGGCTGTGGCTTTGATATCCCCAATCATCGTCATATGAAGAAAATTGAGGATATTGATGAGTCTGATAACCTTGCCCATAGGGCACATCAAGTGTAGGGACACTTGGCATTGAGGTCTGATCGGCATACTGTGACAATTGAGAAGTAAGATTTGCCAATTGAGCTTGAATACTAGCAAAATCCATATCTTACTTCTCTAGTACCTAAAATTAAAGAACGAAAACTAAATCAAATATCAAAAGTAAAATACATAAACACAAAAATGAAAATAAACACAAATATAAAAAAAAATAAACACAAACAAGAAAATAAAGATAAAATAAAATAAAATAAAATAAACACAAACAAAAAATAAAGGGATTAGCAAATTTACTAATCCCCGGCAACGGCGCCAAAAATTTGATGTGAGAATTTCTTGACACACAAATTAAACTCTATTTGTGACAATTGTAGTAATGATGTAAGTAGGGATCGTTCTAACCGGGGATTAACTAGGGATGCTAACCAATGTTAAATTAAATTAAAAACGTAAAAACAAAGTTTAAAATACTAAACTAAAATAAAAACACTTAACTAGAAAAACTTAAAATAGAACTAACAAATAAACTAAAATAAATCAAAAGACTCAAAACAACTAAACTAGGCTAAAAACTCAAAACACACTAAAAATGACTCAAAATAATAAAAACAATTTAAAATAAAAACTAGGAAAATAATTAGACGGAAATTAAATCAAAAGATTAAAAATAATAAAAAGTAACTAAATAATAATATTACAATAATGGGGGGATTGATTTTTGACGAAACGTAAATTAAACTTAAATAAATTACAAAATTGACAAAAACATAAAATGAAAGTGAAAGGATGGACGACGGATTGGCTAGAGGGTTTTTCTCCACACATGATATAAATGCAACCTAAATTGATTCCCAATTATGAATTCAACAAACGAATAATGACAATGTTCCAAGTTAATTAGGTCTGCTTAAATTAACTTTCCGATTTCCCTAGATTCATTGAATTGGACGGAATACGCATCACAACCAAATTATTCTTATCAAGTTCCCTAACTATGGAATACGCATGATAGAGAGACATATCAAAGATCATTAAATTCAATGGAAATCATAAACATCGACTAGGCTTTCATAACTATGGAATACGCATATTAATTCAACCTAGGGTTTACTAAACACAATCGTGACTAGCGATTTTTACTACTCATGAATATAAGTTCATAACGATTAGGTGAAATTCACTTATATCCTAGCATCAAGTCTAAGCATGCAAATTAAGTATCGACCCTTAACTCACATACATAAACAAATTATTAATCAAATCAGAATAGTAAACCACATCCAAACATTCATAAATTCATAACTGGAGTAAATCAAATTAAAATTACAAATATAATCATGGTTTCGAATTAACCTCTAGCCAATATAAATTAATTACACATTATTAAAACAGAAATTAAAACAGAAATTAAAAATAAAAGTTGGAGGATTAAACCAAAATGGGAATCAAGGGTCTGTGCTGTTGTTTTCTGTGCGTGCTGCCAGATTTTCCTAAGGCAGCTTGCTGCCTTGTTTTCTGATCCGTGAGTTTCCTCTTGGCGTGAGCTCTCTGACAAAGCTGCCTTAAGGCAGCTCTCTCATCAATGAATGCTCGCTCCCCCTCCAAATCTGCCCGAGGCCTTGCGCCTTTTTGATATTTCTCCAAGCTGCTTGCGCAGCTTTGGCCTCTTTCCCCCCCCCCTGAAATCGTGCCTTGCTTTCTCTGGCTGCGTTCCAATCTCGCAGCCCTCTTTTTTTTTTCTTTCTTCCGCTGCTCAGAGGCAGGCTTTCTTCTGCCCCCTGTGAACTCCCCCCCCCAAATCTCTAAAATGCCGCTGCCTGTTAAAGGCAGCATTCCCCCTTCCTTTTGTTTTTTATTCCATCTTTTTCCCACCAACAGCACCCACATTCTTTTATTATTTTTTATATTCTTTTCTTCTCGGTGCTTGTATAATTGCTGCCCACATGGTTGTGTTTCCACCTAATAATCACACACACACATAATTAAAATAATATAAATATATATATATATATATATGTATTATTTTCTAAATTATAAATATAATTTAACAGACAAGATAATTTAGACGAATTTATTACTTAATACTTCACTTATTTTATTTTTATTTTCTTAACTAGATAAATTCATAAAACATAAAAATAACGTAAATAACTCAAAATATAACGAACTAACTAAGAAAAGACGAGTGAATTTGATATAAAAATATACAGAAATATGATCCGATCAATGAGACTACTTAGGCACTTTTACAATCCATTCAAGACAATCTATGGGATTGTGGTACCAAGTTCGGAAAACTAAAGCGTTCGGCTTTTCTTTGTGAAGTTTTGGATAGCGTTTGCAAATATATTGGTAAACAAATACATAACGAATATAAATTGATTGATTTTAAGCTATTTGATCCGGGTCTTTAAATCAAATAGCACCACCCACTATTTTTAACAAATTCCATATCCCTCATTGGAATTCGAGAGTTTTGGAGGAAACTTTTAGTAGGGTACGAGAGACTCACTATTACCAAGCCCACCTCACAATGATATGATGTTGGCTAGCAAAAATAATAATGAGAGAGTACGCTTACTCATTTACATCTAATGTAAGAACCCATCTTATTTGGCCTCTAGAGAATGATGCCTCACAATGATATGATGTTGGCACCATTGCACTTAGTTAAGTCATTCCCACCATGCAAGTTTGGGTAGGGGTTCAAGAACAACCTCAAAATGATATGATGTTGATCATTCTTGTTACCTACCTTCACAACATCATGTATGCATATAGAACTCCTCCTGAGTGTAAGCACATACTTTGTACTCCCCCATGATAGGGTGAAGTCGGTGTATGTGACGGGATTTTAAAACCGCACAAATTTAACCCTCTTTTTGACAATTGTAGTATAGGTATAAGTAGGGTATCGTTCTAGGCCGGGGATTAGGAGGGATTGCTAATCTACTCTAAATTAATTTAAAAATATTAAAATAAGACTCAAAAATACAAAAATAGGCTAAAAACTCTAATAATTCAAAAACACACTAAAATGACTCAAAACAAAGAAAACAAATTAAGTAAACCCTAGGAACTAAAATGGACGGAAATCGAATTAAAAGATTAAAAATAATAAAAACTAACTAAATAATATAATTTAATAATGGGGGGGTTTGATTTTGACGAAACGTAAATTAAACTTAAATAAATTACAGAATTGACAAAAACATAAAATTAAGGTGAATGGATAGGCGACGGATTGGCTAGAGGGTTCTTCTCCACACATGACACATATGCAACCTAAATTGATTTTCAGTTGTTCTTTTAATAAATTGTAAATTTCAATACTCCAGATTAACCGTGAACAGCACTTTTTTTTAATCTTCAAGTTTTCCTTAAGTTATTGAATTGGATGATTAGCATACAACAATTCAACACATTCTCTAAAAGTCCCCTACGTGAAAAGCACAATAGAGATACAATCAAAGATCATTAAACTTTGTGAAAACTATAAGTACTGACGAGACATTCGTCACTATGAAAAGCATGATACTCCTGCCAAGAATTTACTTAACACGATTGTGGATGACAACCTTCACTACTCATGAATATAAGTTCATAACGATTAGGTGAAATTCACTTATATTCTAGCATCAAATTCATGCGTGTAAATTAAGTATGCATCCTTAATTAACATACACAAATAAGTTATCAATCAAGCAGTTAAGCAAATTAAATCACAACTCAGAAATCACAACTGAAGGTATCAATTCATATTACAAATATATCCATGACTTTGAATTAACCTCTAGCCAAAACAAATTAATTACACATTATTTATAATTTAAAACAGAAATTAAATTGAGTTTGGAGGATTAAACCGAAACGGGAGGACTTTCTGTGCAAATTTGTTCCGCTGCCAAATGGCAGCTCCTGTGATCTGCTCTCTGTCTCGCCTGATTGCACTGCCAAATTGGCACGCTGTGCTTTGTGTTTTCCCCAAGGCGCTGACTTGGCAGCTTCGTTTTGTGCTATTCTATGACTTCAGTTTTCTGCTTTGACTCCAGGATGTTCACTCCCCCGAGGCTTGCTAATCTTGACTGCCCCCAAGCTGCCTACGGATTGGCAGCTCTCTGCCTTATTGACTTCACCGCGCTATTCACCGAGCTACAGCCTTCTGCGCTGCTCTCCAGAAAACAAAAGGGCTCCCACCTCGGTACCTAAGGCAGCGCTTCCTTTCACCCTTGCGCTGTCGCGCTGTGCTTCCCACACTTCTTCTCTAGCTGCGTGCGCAGTCCTCAGCTGCTGTCTTGGGCAGCTTTCGCTGCCTTCCAGCCTCACACTTCTGCCTCTGAACTCCCGAGGCTTTTTTTTTATTTTTCTGTTTTCGATTTCTTCCGCAGGCTTGCGCCTGCCTTTCTCGCCTCCAATTCTCCCAAGTTGCCTTCAAAGGCAGCTTATTATCCTTCTCCTTTGCAAAGCCGCCAGACAGCTTTTTATTTTTCCACTCATTTCCTTTGATGCTCCGTGTCTCCACCGACTCTGCTGCCTTGGATCCCAATTATTTATTTTTTTATTATTTTCTATTCTGTCCACTGCCTTATCTGATTTGCTTTTCTTTTTTCTTCAACGCTGCCCTCTGGCAGCTCTTTGATCCGTGACAAAAGGGAGAGTAGCTCCCACTTCTAATTATTCTGTTTATTTTTCTTAAGTTACAAAAATCAAATAAGTAAGCAAGGTAAAAATAACGAATTTATTATTTAAAATTTCACTAGTGCTATTTTTATTTTCTTAGCTAGATAAATTCTATAAAACACAAAAACAAAGTAAATAGCTCAAAATATGAGGAACTAACTAAGAAAAGACAAGTGAATTTGATGTAAAAATATATATAAATATGATCCGATCAGTATGAGTCACAAACGATTGGAGACTACCACGGTGGAAGGCCACGAAAGAGTGTTCAAAGCACTCCCACGTTTGTCAACTTAATATTGGTTTAGTTGAGGGTTTTAGGTCTCATCATATATAAGCATGCTTCAATCACATTAAAACATTTTGGTCCTATTACAACTATTGGTCCATGTGATTAATTTAGTAGTATATAATACTCCCACTATGCTTTTAAAACGGTTTTTAAAGTAAGACTATATGGTACTACTAACATTAGATTTGCATTCATTTGAGGACTATATAGTTGCTTTAGGGCATTAGGATGACTATGAACCTTTGATTCGATCCAACACAAGCCTAGTGTTGGATCTTGGTCTCGGGATGGTGATTGATTTTAGTTACGCGTTTAATCACATTAAGGCGTGTTTGCTTATTGGGCGTTGGACCCAACTACTCCAATTTCATGCATATCGAATAAAACAAGAAAAGAGTACTTCAAAGTAAAGAAGAGCTTATGCTCTTTTACATCAATTGATCAAATCAAATTACTTTAAAGTAAAGAAGAGCTTATGCTCTTTTACAACAATTGATCATATCAAATTACAACCAAAATTTAATCTACACATGACGGGATTTTAAACCGCACAAATTTAACCCTCTTTTTGACAATTGTAGTATAGGTGTAAGTAGGGTATCGTTCTAGGCCGGGGATTAGGAGGGATTGCTAATCACTCTAAAATTAATTTAAAAACGTAAAAATAAAATTTAAAACACTAAACTAAAGTAAAAACATTTAACTAGAATAACTCAAATAAAACTAACAAATAATCTAAAACAAATCAAAAGACTCAAAAATACAAACTAAGCTAAAAACTCGAAACACACTAAAAATGACTCAAAATAAAGAAAACAATTTAAAATAAAAACTAGAAGTTGAAATGGACGGAAATTAAATTAAAAGATAAAAAATAATAAAAATTAACTAAATAATAATATTTTAATAATGGGGGGGAATTGGTTTTGATGAAACGTAATTTAAACTTAACTAAATTACAAATTGACAAAAACATAAAATTAAAAGTGAACAGATAGACGACGGATTGGCTAGAGGGTTTTTCTCCACACATGACACATATGCAACCTAAATTGATTTTCAGTTGTTCTTTCAATAAATTGTAAATTTCAATACTCCAGATTAACCGTGAACAGCACTTTTTTAATCTTCAAGTTTTCCTTAAATTATTGAATTGGATGAACAGCATACAACAATTCAACACATTTTCTAAAAGTCCCCTACGTGAAAAGCACAATAGAGATACAATCAAAGATCATTAAACTTTGTGAGAACTATAAATACTGACGAGGCATTCGTAACTATGAAAAGCATGATACTCCTGCCAAGAATTTACTTAACGCGATTGTGGATAACAACCTTCACTACTCATGAATATAAGTTCATAACGATTAGGTGAAATTCACTTATATTCTAGCATCAAATTCATGCATGTAAATTAAGTATGCATTCTTAATCAACATACACAAATAGGTTATCAATTAAGCAGTTAAGCAAATTAAATCACAACTCAGAAATCACAACTGAAGGTAATCAATTCATATTACAAATATAATCATGGTTTTGAATTATCCTCTAGCCAATATAAAATTTATTTACACATGTTTAATATAATTTAAAAGTAAATTAAATTAAACATGTAAATAAAAATAAGTAGAGAAAACCCAAATAGGAGATTGTTTGCTGTGCAGCCCGCATGTGGCAGCTTGAATTCACGCAGCCCCGTGCTTCTTAATTCGGTGCGCCGCTACTCTTCAAAGGTCGCCCAAAGTTGAAACGCCCTCACGCCAGCTGCCAAGCAGCTTACTTTCACCGACTGCCTTCGAAGGCAGCCTTCCTCAGCCGCAGCTTCGTATGTATTGTTGCCTCTGCTTCTGACTGCCCTCTGCGTCTGTGCTGGCAGCTCTGTCTGCGTCAGTCCCCCCCTCAAGGCAGCTTTGCTGCTTTTCAAGAACCCTCGTCTGTGCTGCTTGGCACTGTGCCACCTCTGATTGACTCGCTGCCTTATAGAAGGTCACCCCCTCACCGAGACTCTCCTTTTTTTTCCGTCTGTTTTTCTCGCTGCCGCCAAGGCAGCCCTCTTCGGTGGTTTTCTTCGTGCCCTCTCCTTTCAAGTCTGTGCCTGCTTCTCAGCTGCCCCAAAATGGCAGCTTCCTCTTTATTTTATTTATTTATTTTTTTTTTCGTTTCTTTTCTGTCTCGGTGCTCTCTTTCCTTCTCGCTGCCAAAAGAGGCAGCGTTCTCCCCCTTTTTTTTCTTTTTTTCGCCGCTCCCCCTGAGGAGCTCTCTGGTCTCCAACGGGCACTCTGTTTTTATTTCTCAATTGGCTCCCCCCCCGAGAGTCCAAGCCCCCGAGGCTCTTTATTTCTTTCCTTTGTTGCTGCTCGTCTGGCAGCCTCACATGTTTCTTTCTTGGATGCCATCCATCTGTTTTCATCATAACAATGCCATCATTTGGCTGCTTTCGGTGGATTCCCCCCACATGCTTCTGTTTTCCACCTGTAATCACACACACACATTATATAAAAATATATAAATAAATATATATATATATATATATATATATATAAATAAATATAAATATAAATATATATATATATATATATATATTATTTTCTAAATGATAAGTATAATTCAACAGACAAGATAGTTTAGACGAATTTAGCACTTAAAATTTCATTTATTCTATTTTTATTTTCTTAGCTAGATAAATTATATTAAACACAAAAACAAAGTAAATAGCTCAAAATATAACGAACTAACTAAGAAAAGACGAGTGAATTTGATATAAAAATATATATAAATATGGTCCGATCAACACATTCCCATGGTTTAAACAAATTTGAGAGACGGCCTTTCATTTAGCTCAATTATCGTAGGCTTAGGTTCATAATTACCCTTTCTTAATTAATTAACGCTTTAACTAATTAAACTTGAATGCAACATTTTTCATTTGGTTTTTGTATCCATAGAATTGATTTAAATAGAGCTAAATGAAATGAAAATCCAATTCTCATTCAAAGAGACAAAACTATTTTGTTCTCATCTAACTTGGGCCAAAAAGCAATAACCTCAACCATTGGGCTATATTGCAAAACATAAACTTTTGGGGTCACTTTGTAAGAACACAAAAGTCCACTGCTTCATGTAATTACCACTAGAACCCAAAAATTTCAACAAATTCAAAATCTTCATTAAAGGAGCAAAACATTTTGTCCTTTAGTGATTTCGGGTCAAAGTGCAAATACACAAAAGTATCAAAACTTTATATAATTGCATAAAAGCCCCAAAAGAACCCTATTTTGATAGGGTGGCCGGTTGGTGAGAGAGAGTGTCAAAAACTTTTGAATTTTAAACCAAAGTGAAAGGTCATGGGGTGTGTAAGTTGATGTGTAGGTTTGAAAAGGTGATGGAAGTGTGTAAGTGATTGGTATGGTGTGAATAGTAAAATAAGTGTGGGTGTGTAAGAAAAGTACCAATCACTTATTTGAAAAACAATCATATCATCCATCACAAACAAAATTAAATAATAACCAAACACCTTTTTGAATCAAAATTCGCAACCTTTTTGTTCTTGCCAAGAACATATCAAGAACAATGAAGAACATCCATGAAAACCCATAAGAGCTCCATGAACATTTTTCACCCAAAACCATCCCAAAAACTCTCAAACTTAAGGGAAATAACATATTACCAAACTAGGGTACTTAGGGGTTCCAAAAGTCACTTTAAAACACTTTTAACAAGACAAACATGAACCAAAAAATCCACCCTTTGGATTTGGCCGAATTTCCCCAAAAACATGGCACCAAATTTTAGCTCCAAAGTTCATGCTCATATGAACTACATCTACAACATTTGAGATGGCAAATTTTCTAACAAAATTTACATTCAAAGAAGCAAGAATAAAGCTTGTAACAATTACAACATTCAAATCACAAACTATGAACTACAAAACCCAAAAGGATTCACCAACTACTAGACCTAGGCTCTGATACCACTTGAAGCTAAATTTGTGAAAAACAAGTTCATTTGAGCAACATCAACAACATGCAATTAACATTTAAAGGCGGAATCATGTTTATATGCACTCAAAAACAAAACTTAACCCATGAAATTCAAAGCCTAGTAGATAGGTGAACCAAGACTCAACTCAAAATAAAGTGAGTTGAGAAATCTTATACCTTTGTTGATTCCTCTTTGCATAAGCAAAGGCTAATCACCCAAGGAGAGGGCCTTCATTCCTTGCTTCTTGGCTCCATGGATTTCTTGGAGGAGGATGGTGAAATGGATTCTCCAAGTTCCCAAGAAAGGGAACCTCTAAGTCTCCACACCAAGGTGAGCATTTAGAAGATGAGTAACCTTGGAGGAGGATTAGATACTAGTTAATCCCCTCCAAGGGGGCCGGCCACTTAGGGAGAAAAGGGAGAGAAGTGTTCTCATCTTTTCTCCAAAAGAAAACCCTAAGGTGGGTGTGGTGTTTGGATGGTCTAGGGGATGTGGCAGAGATTGGATAGGTTGAGAGAGTATGGAAGGGTGGTAGGGGATAGGAAAAGAGGTGGATGGAAATGGATGGAGGAAGAAGGAAACTTGCGGCAAAAATTGTGTTATTTATGGAATGTGTTGTAGATGTGAATTGGTGTCTTTGGCCTTGATAGAGAAGCCTATTTATAGGCTTTGAGAATGAATCACCACCATCCATTTTTGTTGGTGAGAATGAATCACCACCATCCATTTTGTTGGTGAGAATGAATCACCACCATCCATTTTGTTTGTGAGAATGAATCACAACCATCCATTTTTTATGCTCCCTATGCATGCAATCCATTTCACCCCAAAATAGCTCCAAATTGCACCAAAATGCACTTCTTTGCTAACTTTGTTATTTAGAACCTACAAACACACGAAAATAGAGTGAAGGGGTAGCAAACTTGGGTTAATTGCAAGTTTGCCACTCTAATGTGAGGTGGTATAAAAGCAACTTTATAGCCATTCTCTCACTAGGGTTTTCTTGAGAAAAAGAGGAGAAATATTTTCTCCCTTTTTCTCCATAGAGGCTGGCCAACTTAGGGAGTTTTTACTAGCATCAAAAACTCTCTAAGTCATCCATTTCATCTATACACCTCATCCTTGGTGTGGAGACTTAGAGACACTAAATCTTTGGTGTTCTTGGAGATCCTTTCCTCACATCCTCAAGGAGCATCAACAAAGAAGAAAATCACATGGAGGATCCAAGGCGCTAGGAGGTGACTTGAAGGCCCTCCACTTGGGTGAATCCCTTGTGTAAACAAGGATGAGCTTCAAGGGTAATAAATCTCAAATCCCTCCTTCTCTTTAATGTTGTTAAAGAGTCTCATGGTTCACCATTCTCTAGGCTTTGAAAGTCATGGGTTTTAGAATTGTTTTTGAATGCATGCCTACTTTAAAGTGTTATTAGTTTGCATATGTGTTCAAATGTTCTCACATGTTCTTAGCTAGGACAAATTTTTTCCTTCAAGTGGTATCAAGAGCCTAGGTCTAGAGTATGGTGAATCCTTTTGGGTTTTGTGTTTTTCATGATTTATGATTTAAATGTTGTAAATATTACAAGCTTTGTTCTTGCTTTTGAATATAAATTTTGCTTGAAAATTTAGCATCTCAAATGTTGTAGATGTAGTTCATTTAAGCATGAATATTGGAACTAAATTTTGGTGCCATGTATGTGGGGAAATTCGGCCAAATCCAAATGGTGGATTTTTGGGTTCATGTTTGTCTTGTTAAAAGTGTTTTAAAGTGACTTTTGGAACCTCTAAGTGCCCTAGGATGTTAACCCTCTTTTGAGTAGTAAAAATTTGATTTTTATTGAGTGAAAACATTCATGGAGCTTTTATGAGTTTTCATGTGTGTTCTTCAATGTTCTTGATGTTCTTACCAAGAACAAAAAGGTTTGGTATTTTGATTCAAAGTGTTTAATGTTTTTCATAAAGTTTTGGTTTGTTATTGATTGGTGATGGATGATTTGTATTTTATTGTTTAATAATAGCTACACCATGCCTATTTCTTACAACCTATACCAATCAACTTTTCAACCCATACCTTTTACTTTTTCAACACTTTATTTAAATTTTGAATTTTCACCAAAACCTACACCTTTTTTCTTCCCTCAAAACCGGCCACCCTAACAAGTAGGGTATTTTTGGGTCTTTTATGCAATTACATAAAGTTTTGATACTTTTGTGTATTTGTACTTTGGCCCAAAAGTTTACGTTTTTGCGTAAAGGCACAAAATCACTAAAGGACAAATTGTTTTGTTCCTTTAATGAAGTTTTTGTAATTGTTGAAATTTTTGGGTTCTAGTTGTAATTACATGAAGTTGTGGACTCTTGTGTTTTTACAAAGTGACCGCAAAAGTTTATGTTTTAGTGAAGTGGCCCAATAGTTGTGGTCATTGCTTTTTCGGCCCAAACTGTGACGAGAACAAAATGGTTTTGTCTCTTTAATGAGAATTGGATTTTCATTTCATTTAGTTCCATTTAAATCAATTCTATGAATCCGAAAACCAATTGTTTAAGTTGCTTTCTTAGTTAATGTGATTGATTAAGAAAAGGGTGATTATGAACCAAATGCCTCGATAATTGAGCTATGTGATTGGCCGCTTTACATTATGAATGTTTGGGTTAAGTAGATTAGATTTGAATGTAATTTGATTAGTTCAAATGTGTTGTAAAAGGGCATCAGCCCTTCTCTTTATTTCAAGTATTCCTTTTTGTTTATATGTATGCAAATGGAATAGTTGGGTCCAACGCCCAATAGGAAATAACGGTTTAATTAGATTAAACGCATAATTAAAATCAACAACTACCTACCTTAGACCCAAGGTCCAACACAAGGCTCGTGTTGGATCAAATCAAACGGTTCATAATCATCCCAAGTCCTTTTAATAAGATTAAAATGAAATTGATGTAGCCCAACACTACTCCCTCAACAAAACGAATATTAAGTTGATAAGCGAGAGATGCTTTGAACATCTCTTCGTAGGCCTTCTACCGTGGTGGGCTCCAATCGTTTGTGACTCATACACTGGCTTCACCCTATCGTGGGGAAGTTCAAAGTATGTGCTTACCTAGAGGAGGAGTCCATATGAACATGCATGATGTGGTGAGGTAGGCAACAAGGATGGCCAACATCATATCATTGTGAGGCTATTCTTGAACCCTTACACAAACTAGTATGGTGGGAATAACTTAACTAAGTGCAATGGTGCCAACATCATATCATTGTGAGGCATCATTCTCTAGAGGCCAAACTAGATGGGTAATTACAAGAGTTGTAAATGACTAAAGCGTTATTCTCTCATCATTATTTTTGCCAACCAACATCATATCATTGTGAGGTGGGCTTGGTAATGGTGAGCCTCCCATACCTCGCTAAGAGTTCAACATAACTCTCGGATTCCATTGAGGGATGTGGAATTTGCCAAAAATAGTGGGTGGTACTATTTGATTTAAGACCCAATCAAGTAGTTATAAAATCAACAATCTAATACAATTTCTATTATGTTACGTAGTTAACGACATGCCTAAAATTACACCTACCATTATACTTGACAAAAATGGCCTTAGGGGCCAACGTTTCGTTGCTTGGTATCATCACATTGAGAATGTCTCAAATATGAATGACATATCGTATGTGCTCAAGCAATCCCCTCCTCATGTACCTCTTACGAAACTAGCTTCAAAAGAGGAGTGTCAAAATTACACTAGACACTATGAGGATGACTTACAAGCCAAATGCTTAATCCTCACCTCACTAAGTGAGGAGCTTAAGAAGCTACATAAGCACATGGACACTTCTAGTGCCATGGTTGATAGTTTGCATAAGATGCATGACATTGAGACAAGTAACGTACGATTCTCAAATGTTTGTAATCTATTGAATGCCAAAATGGCAAAGGGGACATCGGTCCAAAAACATGGAAAAAAGATGGAAAGGATCTTTCAAGATCTTGAAAGTTTAGGAACTTCCATCGATGGAAAAATGGCCCAAGACTTTTTCCTTGCATCTCTCGGATGATTTCACTAAGTTTATAGTAAACTATAAAGTGAATAGATTCGATCATACTTTTACCAAGATGATTGACATGTGCTGTAAGTTTGAACAAAGTTTCAAAAATGACAGTGGGAGTGAGAATGCAATCATAAGGAAAAGGTTACATAAGAAGAAGGCAAGAAAATCCAAGGGAACATGCTTTCATTGTGGAAAGGATGAACGTTGGAAGAAGAAATACAGGGTGCGCATTGCGAGCCTTATGACACGAACTTTTAAAGGGACTATTTCTGTCATAGAAAGTGCTTTTACAGTAAGCTCCAATTCTTGGATATTTGATTCAGGCGCTAGTCAACATATCTGTAATTTGTTGTAGGGACTAACGGGGAGCAAAACACTGCGCAATGGGGAGATGATTGTGCGAGTTGGGAACGGCACTAAAATCTCTGCAAAAGCAATAGGCACCTACATGCTTAAACTACCCTCAGGGGAAGTCTTGGAACTTACAAATTGTTTATATTTTCCTTCATGTATGAAGAATTTGATTTCCATCTCTATGCTTTTACGCGATGGGCACTCAGTATTGTTTGACAAAATGAGTTGCACTTTATCCTTGAACAGTTGTATTATCTCATATGGTAATATGATAGAGGGACATTTTCACCTAGAGACAAGTAGTGGGATGCACTGTATTGAAAGCGGGAATACCTCAAAACCCAAAAGGGCTAGAGAAGAAGTTAACCAAGAGAAGATGTGGCATCTTAAACTTGGACATGTGAACCTTGATAAGATTCACAAGATGTCGAAAGACGGATATTTCCGCTCGTTAGGTAATGACCAAATGGGTACTTGTGAATGTTGCTTGAAAGGCAAGATGACCAAATCTCCATTCACTGGGAAAGGAGAGCGTGCCACAGAGATTCTAGGGTTAATCCACACTGACGTATGTGGACCTATGTCTACTACGTCGAAAGGAGGCTTCTCCTACTATAACACATTCACCGATGATCATTCTCGGTTTGGCTACGTGTATTTTATGAAGTACAAGTCAGAATCCTTTGAAAAGTTCAAAGAGTTCAAGAATGAAGTTGAGAAGCAAACTGGGAAACAGATAAAGATCCTAAGATCAAATCGAGGGGGAGAGTATCTAAGTAACAAGTTCCTAGATTATCTCAAAGAGTGTGGAATAATATCACAGTGGACTCCACCAGGAACTCCACAACTTAATGGAGTTTCTGAAAGGAGAAACTGAACCTTGATGAACATGGTTCGTTCTATGATGAGTTCCGCCGATCTGCCAGTAACATTCTGGGGATACGCTCTATATACAGCAGCTTACTTGCTTAATAGAGTACCTTCCAAATCAGTTTCACAAACGCCCTATGAGATATGGCAAGGAAGAAAGCCAAGTCTTAATCATATTAAGATTTGGAGTTGTGAAGCATATGTCAAGAAGCTTGAAGCTACTAAGCTTGAAGCGAGATCAGTTAGGTGCTATTTTGTGAGATATCCTAGAGAAACTATGGGATATGAGTTCTACCATCCTGACGACCAGAAAGTCTTTGTCGCCAGAACTGCTAAGTTTCTAGAGGACGAATTTGTTCTCAAAGGAACTACAAGTAAAACGATAGAAATTAATGAGATTAATGGTGAACCACAAACAAGCACTCGACAAGTTGACAACCCTGTTCCTGAACCCCTAGCCCCACGTAGATCTGAACGGGTCAGCAAGCCACCTAAAAGGTATGGCTTGGATAATGACTTTGGGGAATTGCACCTCCTAGGTGACAATGACACAAAGGAGGACCCTAGAGACTACACTGACGCAATGTCCGACATTGATTCAAAGAGATGTCAAGAGGCCATGAAATCCGAGATGGATTCCCTGTATCAAAATCGGGTCTGGACTCTAGTAGACCCTCCAAAAGGTATAGTACCTGTTGGAAACAAATGAGTCTTCAAGAGGAAGATAGACGCTGATGGGAACGTGGAGACTTATAAGGCTAGACTAATAACCAAGGGTTACAAGCAACGAGAAGGGATTAACTATGAAGAAACCTTCTCACCTGTAGCTATGATTAAGTCCATTCAGATTTTGCTTGCTATAGCTGCATTCCATGATTATGAGATATGGCAAATAGACGTGAAGACGACCTTTCTAAATGGCTACCTAGAGGAAGACCTCTATATGACTCAACCCGAAGGTTTCGTGTCCAAGTCTGAAAAGACTAAGGTATGCAAGCTTCAGAGGTCCATTTATGGACTTAAGCAAGCCTCCAGGAGCTGGAATATTCGTTTTGACACTGAAATCAAAACGTTTGGTTTTACTCAAAATGAAGACGACAATTGTGTTTATCAAAAGGTCGTTGGGATGCAGTTGTATTCCTAGTGTTATATGTAGATGACATATTACTATTCAGGAATGACACTGCAGTACTTTCTTCTGTAAAAATGTGGTTGTCCAAAACCTTCCACATGAAAGATTTGGGAGATGCATCTTATGTGCTTGGGATAAAGCTCTATCGTGATAGTGACGGGATTTTAAACCGCACAAATTTAACCCTCTTTTTGACAGATGTAGTATAGGTATAAGTAGGGTATCGTTCTAGGCCGGGGATTAGGAGGGCTTGCTAAAACCTCTAAAATAATTTAAAAACGTAAAAACAAAGTTTAAAACACTAAACTAAAATAAAAACACTTAACTAAAATAACTCAAAATAAAACTAACAAATAAACTAAAACAAATCAAAAGACTCAAAACAACTCAAGACTCTAGAAAATACAAACTAAGCTAAAAACTCGAAACACACTAAAAATGACTCAAAATAATGAAAACAATTTAAAATAAAAACTAGGAAATTAATTGGACGGAAATTAAATTAAAAGATTAAAAATAATAAAAATTAACTAAATAATAATATTTTAATAATGGGGGGATTGATTTGGTTTTGACGAAGTAAATTAAACTTAAATAAAATACAAATTGACAAAAACATAAAATTAAAAGTGAACAGATAGACGACGGATTGGCTAGAGGGTTTTTCTCCACACATGACACATAAGCAACCTAAATTGATTTTCAGTTGTTCTTTCAATAAATTGTAAATTTCAATACTCCAGATTAACCGTGAACAGCACTTTTTTAATCTTCAAGTTTTCCTTAAGTTATTGAATTGGATGAACAGCATACGACAATTCAACACATTCTCTAAAAGTCCCCTACGTGAAAAGCACAATAGAGATACAATCAAAGATCATTAAACTTTGTGAAAACTATAAGCACTGACGAGGCATTCGTAACTATGAAAAGCATGATACTCCTGCCAAGAATTTACTTAACGCGATTGTGACTAGCAACCTTCACTACTCATGAATATAAGTTCATAACGATTAGGTGAAATTCACTTATATTCTAGCATCAAATTCATGCATGTAAATTAAGTATGCATTCTTAATCGACAAACATAAATAAGTTATTAATCAAGCAGTTAAACAAATTAAATCACAACTCAGAAATCACAACTGAAGTTACCAATTCAAATTACAAATATAATCATGGTTTTGAATTATCGTCTAGCCAAACAAATTAATTACACATCATTTATAAATTAAAACAAGAAATAAAACATAAGTTTGGAGGGATTAAACCGAAATAGGGTGCAAGGTCTGTGCACTGTGCAGTTTTTCCCCCAAAGCCTTGCTGCCGTGGCAGCTTCTTGATTTTCTGTTGAATCCCTAACTGCCAAATGTTTTCACCCGTAGCTGCCCTCATTCGAAAGCAGCTTTGGTCTTCCTTAGCAGCCTTCTCTGGCTGCTGCCTTATAACAAAATGGAGGACCTCCCAAAAATGGGCGCTGCCTCCAACCCGAGGCTCTCCCCCCCGAGGCTTCTTCAACTCGCTGCACCTCCTCAAGACAAGAGGCAGCGCCTCTCAGCCTTCCTTCCGTTTGCTGTGTAGCTGCCAAGCAAGGCAGCTTTGATATATGCCTCCTGAGCTCGCTTTTCAGCTGCCTTCAAAGGCAGACTTGCCTTCCCCGTGCTCTCCTTAATGCTGCCCAGAGATGGCAGTTTTAAGCCCCTCCTCTTTCAGATTTCTCCACTTTTCTGCACAGTCCGTCCCCCCTCCATAATGCTGCCCCCCGAATGCATGTGCCCTCCTCTGCTTTAATTATGCTGCTTCCACCGAAAGCATGTGCTATGCTTGCCAGCCTAAATTAACACACACATTATAATATATTAAAATATATAAATATATATATATATATAAATATATATATATATATATATATTATTTTTCAAATGATAAGTATAATTCAACAAACAAGATAGTTTAGATGAAATTAATTACTTAACACTTCACTTATTCTAATTTTATTTTCTTTGCTTAACAAATTCTATAAAACACAAAATCAACGTAAATAGCTCAGAAAATGAGGAACTAACTAAGAAAAGACGAGTGAATTTGATATAAAAATATATATAAATATGATCCGATCAAATACCCCCACACTTAACTTTTGCTAGTCCTCGAGCAAAACAAAGAAAACAGAAAAAGTAATAACATGAAAAACATTAACTTCCCCCTATTTGACCCTCATAGAATTTCATTTGAGAACATAAATTAGCAAGAACCATAGCTAGCACCAAACAAACTAATTCAAGCTCATCTTCCTTATTCAAATATTAGCAGTAATCTTTAAATCATCCTTGAAGTGTAGTGTGTGAGATAGCCATGCTAATGCAATTTCAAGTTTTTATTTTTAAAATCATCATATGCAAACCAGCAACCTTCTCACGGGATATGCACTCAATCACAAATGTGTTTAGTTTTAATGTGTTTCGCTCAAAGAAACAAATGTGAAAGATCTACCATAAGCTTGCATAAAAATCACTTCTCCACAATCATAATTGCAAAACTTAAATCAAGAGGACTTTTATTGGATGTAATGAGGCTTAGGGATAGGGCTATTGAAACGAAAGAATAGGAAAACACAAGTTCCAAGCTACATTGCAAGCAATTCTTTTAGTTGAGATTTATAAGAACTCAAGCTCTCCAACGATTCTTTTAACACCTCTCATCACACCCTTAAACTGAAACTTTAAACTTTGATTCTCTTTGAATACAATCTTTTTTTTTTTTTTCTTTTCTTTTTCTTCTTTTTTTTTTTATTTTATAAATAAATACAAACATGAAAAACCCCCACACTTATTCTTTTGCCAAACTCATTCCAAGTACTTCACAAACATTTCTCATAAGACAATCTCAAATTGCTCGCTTGGAAAGGGTAAGGAAACATGCTTGAGGTATAAGGGTAGACATATCTGGTGATAAGAAATAAAAGGCTCCACAAAAACGGCTCAAATAGGCAATCTAAAGGTATCATTTTTCTTTGGGAAATATGGTTATTTGGGCCATGGTGGTGAACCTAATGCCTCTATCATTTTCAAGTTCATGCAATCAATGACAAATATTTCAAAAGATCGTTACGCAAGTTCTAGAGATGCATCTCACATAAGTTCATCACACATGAAAGAATAGGAGTGTATGAAAAATGCACACACTTTTAATGGGCTCAAAAACTCACATAGGATGTATATGATCACTAAATTCACATATGAAGCTTTAAGTCATGCTTTAATTTCACATCAACAAGGCTATGTGCATTCGGATTTTCAAAGATGATCAAACATGTACAATACTAACAAGAGAATAAGGAATTTCACATAACACATGTTAACTAAGTTCTTGATAATCATGGTTCAAATTCGATTCAGTTATATCATTGGGTCGGGAAACTAATAAAAATCTAATTCAAAACAATAAGGAAAATAAAACAATATTTTTGGATTTTTAAAATTTTTTTCGAAAAAATTAAATAAAACAAAACTAATTAAGAACACAAAAAGCAATAACATGGAAACAAATAAAACCAGTTCAAAGTCGAAGGTACAAAAAATTTCAATTTGGTCATTTTTTCATATTTGATACCCCCACACTTAAACTAGACATTGTCCCCAATGTCAGAAAACATTATTATGCAAATAAAAGTAAAATGAAAAAAAAAATAATACGAAACAAAATAAAGCAAAGGGACTGAAAACTTCTCTAATTTGCAGAAAACCAAGCGATGACTCCCGAGCGTAAATTTTGCAATCAACTTCAAGGGAGGAAATAACCAAACGTTCCTGCAAAGAAAAGAAATAAATCAGTTAAGCACGCAAGAAAAAATAGAAAATAAAGTAAACGAAAATTGAAAATCATAATAAAAGATAACGAAAAGAACTAATAGGCGATCATTGGTCGTCCTTGTTGATTTTCCACAGCTTTCATCTTGAACTGGATGAGCCTCTTTCTTGCAAGTGATCCTCAGCTTAGTTGAGGATGAATCAGCACGTTGTCTCCACATGCTTCAAGTAGTCCGGTCTCCACGCAGGTGTGGCATCTTCTTGAACTCTTGGATCAACCCAGACTCATCTGCTCTTGGGTGCACCTCAGACTCCTCCTGCTTCGTCTGTGAGGTACTTTTGTTTTTGAAGAAGTACCTCAACACAGGTTTATTTTTGAAGTGTGTTGGGAGGGGTCTGAGATGAGTACTCGAGAGCAAGACTAGGTAAGCAATCAGGATCTCACTTTCTCCACGTTCCTCAAATGAAAGTGAGGAGAAAGCATAATATGAGATACTTTTGCTTTTAACCTTTTTGATATGAAATACTTTTGCTCTGGAAGGTTTGTTTTCTGGGGTGATCCAAGGGATGAAGAACACTGAATAACTCGAAAGCTTTCTTTGGGAAGACATTATCGGAGATAAAGAGAGGTTGAGAGGTGGAGAGGGTGTGAAGGTGTGCCTTTGATGTGGAAAGCGAAGGTCAAGACTTATAGAAATTTTTCTTCCTCAACCGGAACTATTCCCGCACTATTTGTCGGCAGCCGGTGGATGAATAAACAGTGCCCGTTACGCGCCTTCTGACAACGCGTCCGTAATTTCCGCGAGGCTGACTGCGCATGCGACGAGTGACGACAAACTGGAATGATGATCTTTTGAAAACCGGGGTTCAAATCCGGGTGCGGCCCGTGGTTTTCGCAACGCTCCAAGCCGCATGTGACGCAGGTGACGACAAACTCGAAAAACTGAGCGCCTCGTGATGCCTGAGTCACGCCCAGCTTTTGATAAAGGATTTCGGCATTTGAGAAAGGTGTCTGGCTATTTCGATTTGCGCGAGGACGCGTCTTCAACCTCAGAGGAGCGCCTCTCTTTGATTTGCTTCTTTTTATAGAGGCGCTAATTCTGCTTCACATCACACTTGAACTCCAAAAATTCCTCAAACACTTCTGCATTCATACTCCTTCCGCTCTCTTCTTGCACTTCTGCACTCTTAATCTTTCCGAACTCTTCCTGCACTCTTAAACTTAGTGAACTCTTTTCTTCCTCAACACCCTCTAAAAATGTCTTGCCCTTCCGACCGTCGCCTAAACTTGAATGTCGGGGAAGACGATGACTCGTCTTCTCCGAACAACATTTGGAATCCGTCCTTCATATCCCCCAATGGTCCTCTTACAGTCGGGGACACAATGATGAGGAATGAAATCACCGCTACGGTGATTGCCAGAAATCTGCTTACTCCAAGGGACAATAGGATGCTATCTAGGCGGTCGGACGAGCTGGCCGTTCAGGAATCTCTTGCTCTCAGCGTCCAAAGTGCAGGCTCAGTTTCGAACATGGGCCAGCGCCTGCTTGCCCGAACTCGTCAGGTGGAGTCACTGATGGCGGAGGTGGCCAGTCTTCGGCAAGAAGTCAGAGGACTCAGGCACGAGAACAAGGAGTTGCACATGCTTGCAACTAGTTACTCGACCAGCATGAAGAGGAAGCTGGACCAGCTGCAGGAGTCGGACGGTCGGATTCAGAGCGATCATGAAAGGTTCATGGCGCTACTCCCGAGGTTTATGTTGCCTTCGTCCTCTGGAGCAGCACCAAGCGTTCCGGCTCCGGAGATTCCAACTCTGGCTCTTCGTCTTCCCGGAGCTCCGTCGACATCTGTGGCGCCACCTGACCAATGACCAATGATTGCTATTAGTTTTTCGCATTATTGTAATTTTTTTTTTTTTTTAAGTTTTTTTTTTTTTTTTTAAGTTTATTTTAAGCAAAATAAAATAAATGTAACTCAAAATATGTAAATTAATGTAAATTTTAATTTTAATTTTTTTTTTAAGTTTATTTTAAGCAATATAAAATATGTAAATCAAAATATGTAAATTAATGCAAAAAGACTTTGTTTATCCGCACTAAAAATAAACAATGCCCTTAATTTATTTAAACACAACTAAACAAAAATCAACCAAATAACATAACTATCTAAACAAAACAAAAATTTCAAAATAAAGGTAATAAAGAGTAGGGTTAAGAAATGCAAATCTGGTTGCTTGGGTTGCCTCCCAAGAAGCGCTTGATTTAACGTCTTTAGCCGGACGAATCTTTCCATTATCCTCCCCTCGGCTCCATAGCATGGAATTTATCTTTTAATGGGAGGTGATACTTGAAATGATTCGGCAATGGTTTGAATTCTCTGGTGGGTGCCTGAATCATCAAAATTAGAAATATGTTAGCATAAAATAAAATAAAAATTAAATTTGGAGAAGATGGCTTACTGTCCTTCTCCGACATAAATTCAATTACAAAAACCACATTTTTGGATATTTCTGGGATTTTGAACTGGGCCAGGTTTACTATGATGGTTGTGGCCTGTCCCGTGTCATCAATCTCAATTTCTTGGGCCTTGATTATCTGCACAGTCTCTTGAATGTATTCTTGATAGTCTCCAGCCACTTCGATTTCTTCAACCATTTTTCTTAGTGCACAAGGTTCTGGAACAGCTTCATCCTCCATATCACCTTCCAAAGTGATGGCTTCATTAACTTCACAATCTTCCTTTGAATTTTCAATAGGTGAGTTGGAGAGTTCACGTTGCTCTTGAATTTGTGCCTTGATTTCCACAATCTGCCCCATTTGATTATTCAATTCTCCCATCTCCTTGGTTTGATTTTCTACTTCCTGGTTCAAAGAGATGAGTAATTGAATAATATTATCATTATTCACAGATGTACCTGAATCGAATTGGGCTGATTGTTGTGGTGGCTGTGACGGTTGACATGGCCATTGATAGAACTCTTCCGATGACGGCACTTGTTCTTCTTTTTGTGAGCCCTGCGTCAAAGAAATTAGTCCTTCAAGAATTTCATTATAATTTACGGCCATACTTGAATTCGATTGGAATTGTTGTGGGTGATGCTGTGGTGGCTGCATAGGTCTGGGATAGAACTCGTCTTGCTGCCAATATCCACTTTGTTGAAAATGCTGAGGTTCATCCCACATTTGATTTGAATAATCCATCCAATCCGAATTGCAAGCGTTGGAATACATATTGCCCCTTGATTGGCTGTGGCTTTGATATCCCCAATCATCGTCATATGCCGAAAATTGAGGATACTGATGAGCTTGATATCCTTGCCCATAAGGCACATCAAGTGTAGGGACACTTGGCATTGAGGTCTGTTCGGCATTATGAGTCAATTGAGCAGTGAGCTGCGCCAATTGAGCTTGAATGGTTGCCATATCTTGCTCCATTAGTACCTAAAATTAAAGAAAGAAAAATAAATCAAATATCAAAAGTAAAATACACAAACACAAAAACAAACAAAAACACAAACAAACAAACAAACAAAAATAAAGGGATTAGCAAATTTACTAATCCCCGGCAACGGCGCCAAAAATTTGACGGGATTTTAAACCGCACAAATTTAACCCTCTTTTTGACAGATGTAGTATAGGTATAAGTAGGGTATCGTTCTAGGCCGGGGATTAGGAGGGCTTGCTAAAACCTCTAAAATAATTTAAAAACGTAAAAACAAAGTTTAAAACACTAAACTAAAATAAAAACACTTAACTAAAATAACTCAAAATAAAACTAACAAATAAACTAAAACAAATCAAAAGACTCAAAACAACTCAAGACTCTAGAAAATACAAACTAAGCTAAAAACTCGAAACACACTAAAAATGACTCAAAATAATGAAAACAATTTAAAATAAAAACTAGGAAATTAATTGGACGGAAATTAAATTAAAAGATTAAAAATAATAAAAATTAACTAAATAATAATATTTTAATAATGGGGGGATTGATTTGGTTTTGACGAAGTAAATTAAACTTAAATAAAATACAAATTGACAAAAACATAAAATTAAAAGTGAACAGATAGACGACGGATTGGCTAGAGGGTTTTTCTCCACACATGACACATAAGCAACCTAAATTGATTTTCAGTTGTTCTTTCAATAAATTGTAAATTTCAATACTCCAGATTAACCGTGAACAGCACTTTTTTAATCTTCAAGTTTTCCTTAAGTTATTGAATTGGATGAACAGCATACGACAATTCAACACATTCTCTAAAAGTCCCCTACGTGAAAAGCACAATAGAGATACAATCAAAGATCATTAAAATTTGTGAAAACTATAAGCACTGACGAGGCATTCGTAACTATGAAAAGCATGATACTCCTGCCAAGAATTTACTTAACGCGATTGTGACTAGCAACCTTCACTACTCATGAATATAAGTTCATAACGATTAGGTGAAATTCACTTATATTCTAGCATCAAATTCATGCATGTAAATTAAGTATGCATTCTTAATCGACAAACATAAATAAGTTATTAATCAAGCAGTTAAACAAATTAAATCACAACTCAGAAATCACAACTGAAGTTACCAATTCAAATTACAAATATAATCATGGTTTTGAATTATCCTCTAGCCAAACAAATTAATTACACATCATTTATAAATTAAAACAAGAAATAAAACATAAGTTTGGAGGGATTAAACCGAAATAGGGTGCAAGGTCTGTGCACTGTGCAGTTTTTCCCCCAAAGCCTTGCTGCCGTGGCAGCTTCTTGATTTTCTGTTGAATCCCTAACTGCCAAATGTTTTCACCCGTAGCTGCCCTCATTCGAAAGCAGCTTTGGTCTTCCTTAGCAGCCTTCTCTGGCTGCTGCCTTATAACAAAATGGAGGACCTCCCAAAAATGGGCGCTGCCTCCAACCCGAGGCTCTCCCCCCCGAGGCTTCTTCAACTCGCTGCACCTCCTCAAGACAAGAGGCAGCGCCTCTCAGCCTTCCTTCCGTTCGCTGTGTAGCTGCCAAGCAAGGCAGCTTTGATATATGCCTCCTGAGCTCGCTTTTCAGCTGCCTTCAAAGGCAGACTTGCCTTCCCCGTGCTTTCCTTAATGCTGCCCAGAGATGGCAGTTTTAAGCCCCTCCTCTTTCAGATTTCTCCACTTTTCTGCACAGTCCGTCCCCCCTCCATAATGCTGCCCCCCGAATGCATGTGCCCTCCTCTGCTTTAATTATGCTGCTTCCACCGAAAGCATGTGCTATGCTTGCCAGCCTAAATTAACACACACATTATAATATATTAAAATATATAAATATATATATATAAATATATATATATATATATATTATTTTTCAAATGATAAGTATAATTCAACAAACAAGATAGTTTAGATGAAATTAATTACTTAACACTTCACTTATTCTAATTTTATTTTCTTTGCTTAACAAATTCTATAAAACACAAAATCAACGTAAATAGCTCAGAAAATGAGGAACTAACTAAGAAAAGACGAGTGAATTTGATATAAAAATATATATAAATATGATCCGATCAGATAGATCCAGAAAATTAATTGGATTATCCCAATCTTTGTACATAGACAAGGTGCTAAGTAGGTTCCAGATGGAACAATCAAAGAAAGGTCTTCTTCCTGTGAGACATGGAATTCACCTTTCAAAATCCATGGGACCGAAAACTCCTGAAGAAATTCGGCAGATGAGCAGGATTCCTTATGCTTCCGCCATAGGAAGTCTCATGTATGTCATGATATGCACAAGGCCTGATATCGCATATGCTGTGAGCATTACTAGTCGATATCAATCTAACCCAGGATCAGAACACTGGGCAGCTGTCAAGACAGTCCTTAAGTACTTAAGAAGAACTAAAGATATGTTCCTTGTTTATGGAGGAGCGACAGAGTTGTGAGTAGAAGCGTATACAGACGCAGCTTTCCAATCTGACGCCGACGATAGAAGTTCCAACTCCAGATATGTGTTCACTCTGAATGGTGGGCTGTCAGCTGGAAAAGCAAGAAACAAGATGTAATTGCTGATTCCACGACAGAGGCTGAATATGTCGCTGCAGCTGAAGCCGACAAAGAAGCGTTTTGGATGAAGAAGTTCATTACTGAACTTACCGTTTTGGGCCCCGAAACCCAAAACCAACTTAAAAGCCCAATACGAACCTTTCGTATAATTAATTAGCTAATTAATTAATCTTGACCATTCTCAATTAAACCATTTAATTGCTTATCCATCTCTTTTATATCTTCACATTCATCCTTACTCGGTATACAATCCATTAGGTTCCATTTAGCGAGGCAGTGGGCAATTGTTACTCTTAACGATTGATTGTGAATTGAAACTACATTTCAATTCTCCCTTTGATGAAGATTAGTGTTTGCTAATCCTCAGGGCTTCCACAAACCATGAGTGACACCTAGCAGTATGTCATGGCTACCCAAGCTAAGTAGAAGTGGTTGGAGAACCTATCCAGTTACAACTACAACGCAATACGGTCCTTCTCTAATACAATACTCTTGATCACATTGTTTAAGTGATAGTTTGTTTCATGTCTACTATCCAATGTGATACTTCTCTATATGATTCAATTGAATATGATTTGGAACAAACTTCCTAAGTCATATTCATATGCTTTGGCCAAAGACTCTCGAATCATATCTCAGAGTATTCTCCTTCCACCATGGAAGGTTAGAGATCCCTTGTTGTGCATTCATATGCCTACATGACTAGATAACATGACCCTAATGATGTCGTGGACATTCTCAATGGAATGCCTTTGACATGATCAAAGATCAAGGACCTAACCATTAGACATCTACGATGCCTCAGGTCAAAGGACTACTTTGTATATTGCAACTTACGAGTTCTCACATAACATGTATGTTCGAACTCTCTTTTGATCGTAGTTCAGTGTACTCAATTACCTTTTGAGCACTTATGTGTTTGTCTCAGTGTCCAACACTAAATGACTTGAGACCAGTCATACTCACGCTTGAGTTAACATAACACATACTAACCTTAGCGGATTGTCAATGCCCAATTGGCAATCCTATGGCTAGGAACGTTTCAGGAATGAACATAAGAGAAAGGTCTCGTTAATCCAACTCACTTAGATCACTTCTCTCTTAGATTAAATAGATTCCTTGGATTCCCTTATTGCTTAAACACATAATACAATAAATAGTGAGTAACAATAAGCTTTGCCCTCTATTAAACATATTATAGTTTAACAAAACAAGTATTCCAAAAGCTATTACATCAAATGAGTGGCTTTGTGGGCATACTTCCAACATTAGGTTCCTTTTAGCGAGGCAGTGGGCGATTAGAACTCTTTCAAATCGATTATGAATTGAAACTTACTTTCAATTCTCCCTTTAGTGATTACTCACTATTAGAGCTTCCACAAACCATGAGTGACACCTAGCAGTATGTCATGGCTACTCAAGCTAATTAGAAGAGGTGGAAAACCTATTCAGTTTAGGATTACAATGCAATACGGTCCTTCTCTAATACAACACTCTTGACCACATTGTTTGGTTTGATAGTTTATTCATGTCTACTATCCAATGTGATTCATTTACTTATATGATTACTTTGAATGTGATTTGGAACGACTTCCTAAATCTCATTCATACTCTGGCCAAATATTCTTAATCATATCATAGAGTATTCTCCCTCAAACTGTTTAGAGGTTAGAGATCCCTTGTTACGCATTCACTTGCCTCCATGGCTAAGTGACTTAACCCCAACTATGCCGTGGACACCCTCTGATAGAGTGACATTGACATAGTCAAAGATCAAGGACCTAACCACAAGACAACTATGATGCCTCAGGTCAAAGGACTACTTTGCATTAGCCCAACCATGAGTTCTCATGTGACATGAGTTTGAGAATTCCTCGTTGATCGTGTTCAGTGGACTCATTCTCTATTGAGCACCTACATGCTTGTCTTGGTGTCAGTCACACCAATGACTCGAGACCAATCACTGTCCCTAAGAGAAGACATAGCACATACTGATCTTAACGGACTGTCAATGCCCAATTGGCAATCCTATGATTAGGAACGTTTAGGATATGTATACGAAAGAGAATGGTCTAATGAATCTAACTTCTTTAGATTACATTCTCCTAATCACATATTCCTTGGACTTATCGTTTAAGCATATAACATTTATATGAGACAGCTTAAAACAATAACCTTTGCCCTTTATATTAAACTAGATTAGTTTAACATGTGAAATGTCCGCAAAGTATCATCATATGATTGGTTTTAGGGCACATTTCCAACAATCTCCCACTTGCACTAGAGCCAATCAGCTTGGTCATCAGTGATGATACCTCTTCTGTAGTCATTTCAAAAATGGCTGAGTAATAGGCCTAAGCAATGGATATCTATATGTTATCCATAGAAGCAACCTTGAGAATAACGACGTCACCATTATACATGATTCTTTAATCATGTGGTTCAGTCTCTCATTTGAGTTCGGATCTTGATGAGACCTTGATTCCCTGGCTTGAGCTATCGCCCCATTAGTGTCATAGTGTCAACACACTAAAGACACTTTCTGGTTGGAACCGAATGGAGAGTTCATAAATGAACTTTCCCATCCAAACAACAATGTTGTAAGCTTCTATATGGCAATATATTTTTGCATACATGATGGAACACATTAAAGTCATTACTTTTAACGTTTCCACCCAAATATCTCTTTAGTCATAATAAAGAGATATCCAATTATCACTTCATTCATAATGAAGGGACATTCAATGATGGATTAAATTCATAATCTAATACATTTACACTTCCAATACGTTACTCTAATTCTTCCTCATTCTTGAGGAATCTATCCTTAGTATTTCTTAAATACTTAAGGATTCACTTGATAGTTGCCATGGTTCTGATCCTGGGCTTGCATTGATATCGTCTTGTACTGATCTTAGTACAACTCATATCAACGTTTTTCATACAATATGAAATACGTAAATTACCTTTCCGCATAAACATAAAGGATTCCTTTTACGCATTATTTCTTTGGGAGCCAAAAAGGTACGTTCCCGTTGTGAAGAGCAACTTCCTAGTCTCACTAGGATTGTCCCTTTTATTGAAGTTCATCATCACATGAGAAACTTCCTAGCATCTTTTGTCTATCACCAGGGATTGATATGATCCAATTATATCCTGAAATCTATCATTATAGATTTCCATCCCATGTTTATAGACTATGTCTCCCATATACATTCTATCATTATAGAATGTTTAAAGTCATAACTTTAACGATAAAGAATTCCTTTCATTTCCAAAATTAATATATATATATATATATATATATATATCATGTATATATGTTCAAATTTAGGAATATGATTGACTCCCACTGATCTTTTGTAAACCTAGTAAACAAAAGATTCATTTACATCTTTATGAGAAATCAAACGATTTGATCTTTTCTCATAAGATGCTTATAGCTCCCACTAGCTTGCTGAGATTCATGATGGATGGATCTCTGCAACTTACATGTCTTGTGATTCCTAGTTTTAGACATATATTATCAAGACTATCTTGATAATAGTTTCGAAAACCCATAATATGTCCAAACATTGAATCACCCTACAGTTGTAGCAAGCAATCTTCGAATTAATAGAAACCAAGACTACATCAAAGATGGTTTCTTCCAAGTCAACCAATCTCGTTGATTGTAGTCACCTTAAGCTACCAATTAGCTTTGAAGGTTTCATTATCTCGAATCAAATGGTTTTATACCATTTTCTTGAGTATATGTCGTACATACACTCAATGTAGTCATAAGGATATTCATTCTTATTTCTTTCGAATTAAGAGATGTAACTCTATGACATAGCCATAAAGTTCAAACCATTCAACTGAGACAGTTTATGGATCCTTCCCGACTACCTTGGGGCTAGTGGTGTAGGAACTAGGTTGTTATATTTGTTGATTATCATCTTGTCTCTCAAAGAACCCATTCTTTGAGTTCTATCTCTCGTTCATTTGCTCTATCTTAGGCAAATCCTATTGTAGGATTATAATGAACAACCCAACAAACAACCTTTGTTAGTTGGTCCATAGATATGATATCCAAATGTTAATTTAAGGATATCCCACAAGATTATTCTCAAACAAATATTGCTTATTAGCACAAAACCCAAATCTTAACACAATTAAGATTTGTCTTTCTTTCCAACTACATCCTATGGAGTCATGAAAATTTTGGAAGATATTCTAATTGACAATCATATTGTCTTAGAAGTATATATATCCTATATATATGGGTTATTTGATAATATCCAACGAACTAAATCTTATTCTTGTTCGTTCTTCTCGCAATGGAGAAGTCCATTATCTTATGCTGCTACTTTCTTGATGTCTTTCAAGGAAACTCTTCTAAAGTGTCCTTTTTCCTTGGATCAAATCTAAGGAGGTAAATACTTTAGACGTCTTACTCACCAACTTACATTCTTGAATTCTTTGAAACCTTTTGCAAAGTATTCGAACTCGTGTTTATTCAAAATAAACGATAGTCCAAGCGAGAGCGATCTTCGGTGAATGTCATACAATCATGAGTAGTATTATGTTGTGGACAAGTGCCACTAACACCTAAGTGATCTAACCTCAATCAACTTTGTGATTCTTTCTTCTTTCCAGAAGAATAAAGATTCGAACATTTCGCCTCTATACAATTTTAACAAGAAGGCATTGGATCCGGATCTAACGATCCAAAGCATCCATTTATGACCAACACGTAATTTATGTTTTAGAGGTGTCACAACTCAGTGGGATTAGTCACTACCTTGTAACCTTTTGGGTTTTAAGCATCGTCATATTCTAAACAGTTAACATGATGTGAGAATTTCTTGACACACAAATTAAACCCTCTTTTTGACAATTGTAGTATATGTATAAGTAGGGATCGTTCTAAACCGGGGATTAGGAGGGCTTGCTAAAACCTCTAAACTAATTCAAAAACATAAAAACAAAGTTGAAAATGTAAACAAAAGACTTTAAAACAAGAAAGTAAAAGGGGGATTTGGTTTGGTGAATTTGAATAATTAAACTTAAATTTTGAAAATAAACTTAAAGCAAAATAGATTGTGAGGAAATAGAATGATGAGAAACTAGTTAGAGGGTTCCTTATCCACACATGAACATATGCATATAATTTGATTCCCAGTTATGAATTCAACAAACGAATGAATGACAATGCTCCAAGTTAATTAGGTCCGCTTAAATTAACTTTTAGATTTCCCTAGATTCATTGGATTGCAAGGAATACGCATTACAACCAAATTATTCCTCATCAAAGTCCCTAACTATGGAATACGCATGATAGAGACATTTAACAAAGATCATTAAGTTCAACGGAAATCATAAACATTGACTAGGCATTCATAACTATGGAATACGCATGTTACTCTTGCCAAGGATTTACTTAACACAATCGTGACTAGCGATCTTTACTACTCATGAATATAAGTTCATAACGATTAGGTGAAATTCCCTTATATCCTAGCATCAAGTTTAGGCATGCAAATTAAGTGTCGACCCTTAACCCACATACATAAACAAGTTCTTAATCAAAACAGAAAAGTAAACCACATCCAACATTCATAAATTCATAACTGGGGTAAATCAAATTATAATAAACATATATCCATGGTTTCAAATTCACCTCTAACTAAAAAGAAATTAGTTCCACATGTTTAACATAATTGAACAACAATTTAAATTAAACATTGAAAAACAAAAGCAAAAGAAAGAAAACACCTAAACTTTCCAACGATCCAAGCGCATCCAAGGACTTTCCTCTTCTTCTCTTTGTTGCGGCACAAGGCTTTGAATGATGTTGAAGAGTTGGTTTTATGGAGGAATGGATGGGGGAAGTTTAGATATGTAGGGAGAGGCTAGGAAAGGCTTGTAGAATGGTTTATTCTTGGATGATTTGAATGAGGTTGCTACCATGGGTATTTATAGGGATGGAGATGGACTTGTTTAAGCACAAAATTCTGGTGGGAACACATGGAACTCACGGCATAGAGTGGGAATTGTTGGTGGTGGTAGGTTTTGAGTCATCCACTTCACATGTCATGGTGAGTTAAGCATTACATCACCCACTCAAATGTCATGGTGAGCTAATCATTGCATCATCCACTCAAATGTCATGGTGAGCTAAGCATTACATCACATTTTTAGGCCCATTGCAATACATTTTTGGGCTTCTTTGAATCAGATTTTTGGGCTTCTTTTCTTTCAAATTCGTCCATCCATCTAGCTTGGATCATAAGCACTCCATCTTGGGCCCAAAAACACTTCAAACTACTCCAAATTGGCTCATAATGCACCCTTAGCCCATAAAACCTACAAACACACGAATTTAACTTTAAACACTATAATAAATACTAAATAATAACCAAAATGCAAGAAAACAAGCAAGCTAAGTCGCATAAATATGCTCCTATCAAATTCCCCCACACTTAGCTTTTGCTAGTCCTCGAGCAAAACAAAGAAATAAAACAAAACAAATAAACAAACATAACCTAAACCTTCCAACGTTTGCCTCAGGGATTTCCAATGCACATGACATGTTAAAGATTATCATTCCCACATATTTGAGTCAATTTAACACTTAAGCACATACTTAATCATAGTCACTACTTACTAGTTCACAATGAACCAATTAAAACAATGTTTTGAATGTAGTAACATGCCTTTAGAGAATTCCCTCAATCCTTACAAGATATGCACTCTATTTTCACTCAGATTTTCTAACTACACACCCTATACTAGTTATATGTGAGAGAATTGATGTATAAAAACGAATGCTCACATATATGTATCACAAAGGACGTAATTTCCGGAGTTAATAAGCATGTTTAGATATGATCTCATGAATGGAATACTACTATTTAGATGCGAGAACCAATGACACCATATGCTCATACCAAATTCAAACTCCACAAATTGAAACACATATCACTCAAGAAGAAGTTAAGGGTTGCAACGGGGCTTGGGGTATTGGATAACAAAGAAAGGATAGGGAAAAACAAACGTTCTTCAAGCAATAGTAAGCAAAGTAATGAAATTAAGACTTAGAATTCACTTAGATTGTGGAATTTAACTTGAAAACACAAGGGGAAAACTTAGATAACTCTTTAGGGCCGAATTCATTGTTTTGGACCCTTACTTCAACAAACAATACTTTGGTCATCTTTTCAACTTTTTTTTTTTTTTTTTTTTTTTTTTTTTTTTTTATCCGTGCCTAAGGCACACAATAAAAACTTCCCCCACACTTGATTTCTGCCACAAAGGAATTCAATTTGAATCATGCTTACTATACTTTAAGAACGAGGGTATGGATAATCCTAATCTAGGCTAAGTGAGGAAAACATGGGTTAACAAAGAACATAGGCTAACAAGGCTCAACGGGGTTAACTTAAACATAAAATAGAGTAGGGCACATGGCATTTTGGCTAAAGTGGTGGTCACTACACAACTTCTTCTTGAATATGTGATATGCAAATCAATAGCATGCTTTGAATGAATTGGGCATGAGTTCTAGCATTTGGAACTAAACGATGAAACGCCTTCTAAGTAGCAATCAAGCAAAGAATAATGAGATCATGCAACGACTTAGAAAAGCAACAAGTTCACAGATTATTAACTCTCCAAATAAACGTTTAGGCTCAAATCTCACAAGGTTGTAGCGTTAGTTTGAGTTACTTCCTTCAAGCATGTTACAAAAACTAATTTTTCCTTTATGATTACATGTGAATTCATAAGTTACAGCCACAACCAAGCATAAACCAAAGAGTAAATCAAACTTTTATCCATGTTTATAACTTTCTTTAACCGTCATGCAATTACAAACCGAATCCTCATCATTGTGTTGGAAGGTACCCTAAGACACAAACAAACATACAAAAACAACTTTTTTTTGGTTTTTTTAAAACAATTTTTCAAATTTTTATGGGATTTTCGGATTTTTGACTAAAACACACTAAAAACAGCTTAAAAAGGCTTAAAAACAGTGAAAAACAACATTAGAAATTATGAGTGAGAAAACCCTACGAATTTGCATCAAAACACTTTGGTTTCCCCCCCACACTTAAATCAAACATTGTCCTCAATGTTTCAAGCATAGACTAACACAAATAATCAACAAACAAACAAAACAGCAACTAAGTAATTTAACATGGCATAATTGAAAACAACAACAAAGAGAAGGGTTTAGGAACGCAAATCTGGAATTTGGAGTGCTTTCTAGGTCTTCCTTTGTTGTATGCATGGGTTGCCTCCCAAGTAGCGCTTTCTTTAACGTCTTGCAGCCGGACGAAGAACATAATCATGCCCCATGAGTGCCCACGGCATGGAGTGGGTTTTCATCCTCTAACTCTATGAATGGAAGCGGATAGTAATTCTCCTTGAGTGGGCCATTGAGCATCCTACAATCCATGTGAATTCGCCCACCATCCGGGATATGCTCGGGTACCTGCACCCAAGTAGGGAACAACCTTTTAATCGAAATAGGAATTGGAATTAGAGGAAGAGGCTTACCACTGCATTTCAATGATGACTCAAAAGGGGTAGCACAGGTGGTGTTCTCGGCATGTTTCTTATGCTCTAAGCCAATCCCCTCTTCGATGATGCTTCTAGGTACATCCTTCTTGATTGGGGTGCATGAATGTTCTTGCCCCACATTTTTAATCATATCTATAGCAAAACAAGAATGAACATCATTAGGCTTCTTAACAGATTCAGGAACTTTGAATTTAATCATATCACCACCAAACTCCATTGTTAACGCTCCCTTAGCCACATCAATCTTGGTTTGGGCTGTCTTCATGAAAGGTCTCCCTAAAAGGATCGGCAATGGGGTAGAATAGGGTGAATCCTCCATGTCAAGCACATAAAAGTCCGCTGGAAAAATCAAATGACCAACCTGCACCAAGACATCTTCCAAAACACCCTTTGGATATGCATTAGAACGATCGGCTAATTGAATAATCACACCATCATTTTTAAGCTCACCTAAATTCATAGATGCATAAACAGAGTATGGCATAACATTAATCGAAGCCCCTAAGTCTAACATGCATTGTTCAAACTTAGTTTTTCCAATAACGCACGGAATTGTAAAACTACCCGGATCTTTGCATTTAGGGGGTAATTTCCTTTGTAAAACAGCTGAAACATTCTCACTTACCTGGACCACTTCTTTGTCCCGAATTCGCTTCCTTGATGTACAAAGCTTCTTCAAAAATTTCGCATACTTTGGAATTTGCTTTATTGCGGCAATGAGTGGGATAT
This sequence comes from Crataegus laevigata, assembly GCA_963580275.1. Lineage (NCBI taxonomy): Eukaryota > Viridiplantae > Streptophyta > Magnoliopsida > Rosales > Rosaceae > Crataegus > Crataegus laevigata. The sequence goes on from OY756952.1 coordinate 21,392,480, forward strand.
TGACTTGGACTTTCTTAAAAGTCTCGAGAATGTCACTGTCCTCTTCCTCCTTCTTTGATTGCCTAAACCTACCAGGAAAGGGCACATTGGGTGGAATAATATTAGAATTAACCAAACTTGGACTCATCTTACCTAGGGGGGATGAATTGGAAGGCTTAGGAGCCATGGATGCTTGCGGCAAAGGTTGCTCCACCTTTGCCGTGGGTGGACTTGGTGTCTCCTCTTCAGATTTCAACTTTTCCTCCTCTTTAGGTCCGAATGTTGGTGGTGTAGGATCTGCCCTTACTTCTTTTCCACTCCTTAGCATGATTGCATTTGCGGTTTCGAAACCACCCTTTGGATTCATTACGGTATTGCTTGGTAACTTGCCTTGCTCACGAAACTGCCCCATAAACTCGGCAATTTGCCCAATTTGTTTCTCCAAATGGTCCACTCTTTTGTCTCGGTTTTGCATAGCCTTAGCTTGATCTTCCTGCCCAAGAGACAATTTAGTTAGTAACTTAAGGAGTGTATCATTGTCAAGAGACGTACCTGAAGAGTTTGAGGTAGATTGGGGTTGGTTTTGAGGTTGGCCGTATGGCTTGGTAAAGAACCCCGGGGGTTGTTGCCTAAAGCCTCCTTGGTTTTGAGGTTGTTGGGGCTCCCTCCACTTGAAATTTGGGTGGTCTCTCCAACCGGGATTATATGTGTTTGAATATGGATCATTCCTCGGTTGGTTTTGATTTTGGAATCCAATGGAATTAGCGCTCTCCCATCCACCATTTTCAATCAATTGAGGACACTTTTCAGAAGGGTGTCCTTGGATGGAACAAACGCCACAAACACTAGGTCCATGAATCTTCATTCCCTCGGCCAACTGAGAAACAATAGAAGTGAGGTTAGTTAATTGGGATTGAATGTCGGACGAAGAACTTACCTCATTCACTTGTGGCCGTGGGGGGTCTCTTTGCCCAACACCTTCGTATTGTTGTGCATTATGAGCTCGGTTGGCAATTAGAACTTTTGCAGCCCCCGGAGTTTTATCCACCAATGCACCTCCCGCCGAGGCATCAAGCATTTGACGTTCCATTGGGAGGAGTCCTTCGTAGAAGTATTGAATGAGTAGCTCCTCCTTCATTTGATGCTGTGGACAAGAAGCAACAAGTGATTTAAAACGTTCATAATAAGAAGGAAACGATTCACCTTGATTTTGTTGGATGCCACTAATCCGTTTCCTCAAGAGGATGACTCTTGAAGTTGGGAAAAACTTCTCCAAGAAAGCTCTTTTCATACTATCCCAAGATGTAACCGTTCCGGGTGCTAACTCGTAAAGCCAATCCTTCGCCTTTTCCAAAAGTGAGAATGGAAAAGCCTTCATCATCAGAATGTTCCCGTCAACATTTATGGGTGTCATGCTTGAACAAACAACCTCGAATTCCTTGAGATGCTTGTTGGGCTCTTCCATGGAAAGTCCATGGTATTTCGGAATGTGGTGCAACAAGCTTGACTTCAACTCGAATTCATCGGTCTTGCCTTGGGCGGCCGCGGGGTATTGAATGCATAATGGTGCAGCATTGGTCAACCCTGAGGCCGAAAGCTCTTTAATGGTCCGATTGTCCGCTGCCATAACTTCTTCTTTTACTTCTTCAAACTCTGATTCGTCCTCTGAACTTGAACTAGGTTCACTAGGTTCGCTAGGTTCGGGATGCCTCCTCTTTCTTCTCAAATCACGTTCAAAATTGGCGTTAAAGTCCAAGATATGCACAGTTTGAGAACTCCGCGTCATGCATTAGTACCTAAACCAAGAAAACAAAACAAAATAAGAAAACTAGGTAAATTACACTAAAAACACACGGCAAAAACACAAGGGATTAGCAATTTCGCTAATCCCCGGCAACGGCGCCAAAATTTGATGTGAGAATTTCTTGACACACAAATTAAACCCTCTTTTTGACAATTGTAGTATATGTATAAGTAGGGATCGTTCTAAACCGGGGATTAGGAGGGCTTGCTAAAACCTCTAAACTAATTCAAAAACATAAAAACAAAGTTGAAAATGTAAACAAAAGACTTTAAAACAAGAAAGTAAAAGGGGGATTTGGGTTTGGTGAATTTGAATAATTAAACTTAAATTTTGAAAATAAACTTAAAGCAAAATAGATTGTGAGGAAATAGAATGATGAGAAACTAGTTAGAGGGTTCCTTATCCACACATGAACATATGCATATAATTTGATTCCCAGTTATGAATTCAACAAACGAATGAATGACAATGCTCCAAGTTAATTAGGTCCGCTTAAATTAACTTTTAGATTTCCCTAGATTCATTGGATTGCAAGGAATACGCATTACAACCAAATTATTCCTCATCAAAGTCCCTAACTATGGAATACGCATGATAGAGACATTTAACAAAGATCATTAAGTTCAACGGAAATCATAAACATTGACTAGGCATTCATAACTATGGAATACGCATGTTACTCTTGCCAAGGATTTACTTAACACAATCGTGACTAGCGATCTTTACTACTCATGAATATAAGTTCATAACGATTAGGTGAAATTCCCTTATATCCTAGCATCAAGTTTAGGCATGCAAATTAAGTGTCGACCCTTAACCCACATACATAAACAAGTTCTTAATCAAAACAGAAAAGTAAACCACATCCAACATTCATAAATTCATAACTGGGGTAAATCAAATTATAATAAACATATATCCATGGTTTCAAATTCACCTCTAACTAAAAAGAAATTAGTTCCACATGTTTAACATAATTGAACAACAATTTAAATTAAACATTGAAAAACAAAAGCAAAAGAAAGAAAACACCTAAACTTTCCAACGATCCAAGCGCATCCAAGGACTTTCCTCTTCTTCTCTTTGTTGCGGCACAAGGCTTTGAATGATGTTGAAGAGTTGGTTTTATGGAGGAATGGATGGGGGAAGTTTAGATATGTAGGGAGAGGCTAGGAAAGGCTTGTAGAATGGTTTATTCTTGGATGATTTGAATGAGGTTGCTACCATGGGTATTTATAGGGATGGAGATGGACTTGTTTAAGCACAAAATTCTGGTGGGAACACATGGAACTCACGGCATAGAGTGGGAATTGTTGGTGGTGGTAGGTTTTGAGTCATCCACTTCACATGTCATGGTGAGTTAAGCATTACATCACCCACTCAAATGTCATGGTGAGCTAATCATTGCATCATCCACTCAAATGTCATGGTGAGCTAAGCATTACATCACATTTTTAGGCCCATTGCAATACATTTTTGGGCTTCTTTGAATCAGATTTTTGGGCTTCTTTTCTTTCAAATTCGTCCATCCATCTAGCTTGGATCATAAGCACTCCATCTTGGGCCCAAAAACACTTCAAACTACTCCAAATTGGCTCATAATGCACCCTTAGCCCATAAAACCTACAAACACACGAATTTAACTTTAAACACTATAATAAATACTAAATAATAACCAAAATGCAAGAAAACAAGCAAGCTAAGTCGCATAAATATGCTCCTATCATAACACTACCACATTATCTCTACTATAGAGACAATCAATTAGATTACAATAATCCAACCATTCATTAATAAAGAACAATGTTTTGTCAAACAAAGAATTCATCCATAGTGATTAAGTTCCTTATTCAAATTGGGATGTAAAGACAATCTTTGTTTTCCAATTTCATTGGTAGTTCATATGAGGAAGCAAGTACTATTTGCTTTCGCAAAGATCTATATCTTATTCACGTTCCGAATGTGAAGTACTTTCTCTTCTCTCATTTATCTTCTACTTCTTATTAGCCACACTTTTACAACGATTGTAAAACATAGTTGCTAATACATAATCATGTATTCAAGTAGAAGAACCAACTATTTTGAATTATTCAAGAACAATTTACAACACCTTCGAAAGGTATGTTCTTCACACTTGCAAGACATTTCTTGCAAATACCCCTTCCAATGTCCATCCTTTCATAAAGAAAGTTTGTTCCCTTGGAGTTATTTTGCCTTCTTCATTTGACTTCTCCATTGACTACAATAGTCATGGTCCCTAAACTCCCACTATCTCTCTTGAAACTTATTTCAATTGTGTTATACACATCAAACGATTTGGAGAGCGTGCGGTTATTGTTCACTATATAGTTTACAATAAACCTAGTGAACCATTTGGATAGGGACTCAAATGTGAATTCCTTGCTTAGTTTCCGTCTCTAGAAGTGGTTTAACACTTCTATACTCAATGATTCAAAATCATCATAAGTCCATGTTCATGGACTATTTTTGTCAACCAACCATTATGTTCTAAACATAATTACAAACTTTCAAGAGTTGTTCAAGGCAACTCTCATTTCTTCATACAACAATTTGTAAGTGAAGAATCATGGCACATAAAGTGTCCATGCCTTCGTGCTTTCTTCTCAAGTTCCTTGTTCGTGTAACAAAGAGACAAGCACTCATGTTTGCGTTGTCCTCTTTATGATAGACTTATCTAACATGTTCTTCCATTGATACATTATCAATTGGAAGATTGTGAGGATGAGATTACTTAGGCACTTTTACAATCCATTCAAGACAATCTATGGGATTGTGGTACCAAGTTCGGAAAACTAAAGCGTTCGGCTTTTCTTTGTCAAGTTTTGGATAGCGTTTGCAAATATATTGGTAACCAAATACATAACGAATATAAATTGATTGATTTTAAGCTATTTGATCCGGGTCTTTAAATCAAATAGCACCACCCACTATTTTTAACAAATTCCATATCCCTCATTGGAATTCGAGAGTTTTGGAGGAAACTCTTAGTAGGGTATGAGAGACCCACTATTACCAAGCCCACCTCACAATGACATGATGTTGGCTAGCAAAAATAATAATGAGAGAGTACGCTTACTCATTTACATCTAATGTAAGAACCCATCTTATTTGGCCTCTAGAGAATGATGCCTCACAATGATATGATGTTGGCACCATTGCACTTAGTTAAGTCATTCCCACCATGCAAGTTCGGGTAGGGGTTCAAGAACAACCTCACAATGATATGATGTTGATCATTCTTGTTGCCTACCTTCACAACATCATGTATGCATATAGAACTCCTCCTGAGTGTAAGCACATACTTTGTACTCCCCCATGATAGGGTGAAGTCGGTGTATACCACGGTGGAAGGCCACAAAAGAGTGTTCAAAGCACTCCCACGCTTGTCAAATTAATATTGGTTTGGTTGAGGGTTTTAGGTCTCATCACATATAAGCATGCTTTCAATCACATTAAAACATTTTGGTCCTATTACAACTATTAGTCCATGTGATTGATTTAGTAGTTTATAATACTCCCACTATGCTTTTAAAACGGTTTTTAAAGCAAGACTATATGGTACTACTAACATAAGATTTGTATTCATTTGATGGACTATATAGTTGCCTTAGGGCCTTAGGATGACTATGAACCTTTGATTCGATCCAACACGAGCCTAGTGATTGATTTTAGTTACGCGTTTAATCACATTAAGGCGTGTTTGCTTATTGGGCGTTGGACCCAAGTACTCCAATTTCATGCATATCGAATAAAACAAGAAAGGAGTACTTCAAAGTAAAGAAGAGCTTATGCTCTTTTACAATAATTGATCAAATCAAATTACTTTAAAGTAAAGAAGATCTTATGCTCTTTTACAACAATTGATCATATCAAATTACAACCAAAATTAATCTACACATTCCCAAGGTTCAAACAAATTTGAGAGACGGTCTTTCACATAGCTCAATTATCGTAGGCTTAGGTTCATAATCACCCTTTCTTAATTAATTAACGCTTTAACTAATTAAACTCGAATGCAACATTTTCATTTGGTTTTTGTATCCATAGAATTTATTTTAAATAGAGCTAAATGAAATGAAAATCCAATTCTCATTCAAAGAGACAAAACTATTTTGTTCTCATCTAATTTGGGCCAAAAAGCAATAACCTCAACCATTGGGCTATATTGCAAAACATAAACTTTTGGGGTCACTTTGTAAGAACACAAAAGTCCACTACTTCATGTAATTACAACTAGAACCCAAAAATTTCAACAAATTCAAAATTTTCATTAAAGGAGCAAAACATTTTGTCCTTTAGTGATTTTGGGCCTTTACGTAAAAACGTAAACTTTCGGGTCAAAGTGCAAATACACAAAAGTATCAAAACTTTATGTAATTGCATAAAAGCCCCAAAAGTACCCTACTTTAGTAGGGTGGCCGGCCATTGAAGAGAGAAGGATGGTGTGTGTAAGTGGATGTGTAAGTTTGAAAAGGTGATGGAAGTGTGTAAGTGATTGGTATGGTGTCAATAGTAAAATGAGTGTGGGTGTGTAAGAAAAGTACCAATCACTCAATCAACTATTTGAAAAACAATTATATCATCCATCACTAACAAAATTAAATAATAACCAAACACCCTTTTTGAATCAAAATTCCCAAACTTTTTGTTCTTGCCAAGAACATATCAAGAACAATGAAGAACAATGAAGGACATTCATGAAAACCCATAAACGCTCCATGAACATTTTTCACCCAAAACCATCCCAAATACTCTCAAACTTAAGGGAAATAACATATTACCAAACTAGGGTACTTAGGGGTTCCTAATGTCACTTTAAAACACTTTTAACAAGACAAACATGAACCCAAAAATCCACAATTTGGATTTGGCCGAATTTCCCCAAAAACATGGCACCAAATTTTAGCTCCAAAATTCATGCTCATATGAACTACATCTACAACATTTGAGATGGCAAATTTTCTAACAAAATTTACATTCAAAGAAGCAAGAATAAAGCTTGTAACAATTACAACATTCAAATCACAAACTATGAACTACAAAACCCAAAAGGATTCACCAACTACTAGACCTAGGCTCTTGATACCACTTGAAGGAAAATTTGTGAAAAACAAGTTCATTTGAGCAACATCAACAACATGCAATTAACATTTAAAGGCGGAATCATGTTTATATGCACTCAAAAATAAAACTTAACCCATGAAATTCAAAGCCTAGTAGATTGGTGAACCAAGACTCAACTCAAAATAAAGTGAGTTGAGAAATCTTATACCTTTGTTGATTCCTCTTTGCATAAGCAAAGGCTAATCACCCAAGGAGAGGGCCTTCATTCCTTGCTTCTAAGTTCCATGGATTTCTTGGAGGATGATGGTTGAAAGGATTCTCCAAGTTCCCAAAATAGAGAACCTCTAAGCATCCACACCAAGGAGAGCATTGATGAGGAGATGAGTGACCTAGGAAGATTTTGATGCTAGTAAAATCTTCCTAGGGTGGCCGGCCTTTTAGAGAGCAAAGAGAGGTTTGTGTTCTCATCTTTTCTCCAAAAGAAACCCTAAGGATGAAATGGCTATAAAGTTGCCTTTATACCACTTCACAATGGAGTGGCAAACTTGCAATTAAGCCAAGTTCACTACCCTCCCTCTATATGGCCGGCCACATTGGGTTCATTGGGCTTTAAGGCCCTTTGTCATTCAAGTTGTCATACAACTTGAGTTATTGGGCTTGACATTCAAATCCCATTGGGCCTTGAGGCCCAAAACTAACCCGAGGTCTATAACGAACTTATTCGTTTGATTAATTAACGTATTAATTAATCCTAGCCATAAATAATTAAACCATTTAGTTATCCTTACTGATCTCCGTTGTTTCGTCAATCTCTACCTTACTCGGTGTACGATCCATTAGGTTCCTTTTAGCGAGGCAGTGGGCGATTAGAACTCTTTCAAATCGATTATGAATTAAAACTTACTTTCGATTCTCCCTTTAATGATTATTCACTATTAGAGCTTCCACAAACCATGAGTGACACCTAGCAGTATGTCATGGCTACCCAAGCTAATCAGAAGAGGTGGAGAACCTATTCAGTTTAGGATTACAATGCAATACGGTCCTTCTCTAATACAACACTCTTGACCACATTGTTTGGTTTGATAGTTTATTCATGTCTACTATCCAATGTGATTCATTTACTTATATGATTACTTTGAATGTGATTTGGAACGACTTCCTAAATCTCATTCATACTCTGGCCAAATATTCTTAATCATATCATAGAGTATTCTCCCTCAAACTGTTTGGAGGTTAGAGATCCCTTGTTGCACATTCACTTGCCTCCATGGCTAAGTGACTTAACCCCAACTATGCCGTGGACACCCTCTGATAGAGTGACATTGACATAGTCAAAGATCAAGGACCTAACCACAAGACAACTATGATGCCTCAGGTCAAAGGACTACTTTGCATTATCCCAACCATGAGTTCTCATGTGACATGAGTTTGAGAACTCCTCGTTGATCGTGTTCAGTGGACTCATTCTCTATTGAGCACCTACATGCTTGTCTTGGTGTCAGTCACACTAATGACTCGAGACCAATCACTCTCCCTAAGAGAAGACATAGCACATACTGATCTTAACGGACTGTCAATGCCCAATTGGCAATCCTATGATCAGGAACGTTTAGGATATGTATACGAAAGAGAATGGTCTCATGAATCTAACTTCTTTAGATTACATTCTCCTAATCACATATTCCTTGGACTTATCGTTTAAGCATATAACATTTATATGAGACAGCTTAAAACAATAACCTTTGCCCTTTATATTAAACTAGATTAGTTTAACATGTGAAATGTTCGCAAAGTATCATCATATGATTGGTTTTAGGGCACAATTCCAACACAATGAACTTAGGAAAATCTGAGAGTTAATTAGTGTTGTTCACAATTAATTTGGGGCATTGTCAATCATGGTTTATAGAAAGAATAACTGGAGATTGATTTGTATGCATATGATTCATGTGTGGAGAAGAATCCTTTAGCTATCTTGTCATCCATATTTCCTTCACAACTTAATTTACTTGCTGCTATTTACTTTTGTATCATTAAATTCGTTCAAAATATTCCCCTTCATTGTTTTGTTGTTAGTTTAACTTAGTTTTCAGTGTATTAAGTTTAATTTGTGTTGACTAGCATCCCTTCCAATCTCCAGAATAGAACAATCCCTACTTACTCATATAGGGTTCAATTTGTGTGTTAGCTTCTACCACACAACAAATCAAGCAAAGGAAGAATAAAACTTTTCCAAATTTCGGCAAAAATGGGAAGAAAGCCCTTAAAATCGGCAAGGGGCCCAAATTGCTCCCAAAACCAGAAAAAAAGCTCAAGCATCTTCACAAAACAAGCAAGAATTGAAGATTGCTCACAAAATAGGCAATAAAGCCCTATAATTCTGTTAAGCAAGGGACAATGGCTGAAATTAAAACACAAAACATGCCTAAATTCTCCCATGGACTAATCAAGACACAAATCAAAGCCAAATCCACCTAAAGGCATGACTTTGGAAGTCTATAAATAGAAGGTCCCAAGGCAAGCATAAGGTTGACAATTTTTGCATTCAAGGGCTGAAATTCTCACAAAAGGAGAACCTGATGCGAAAATAAGCTAACACACAAATTAAACTCTCTTGTTGACAATTGTAGTATATATGCAAGTAGGGATCGTTCTAGGCCAGGGATTAGGAGGGATTGCTAATCTACTCAAAACTGACTTAAAAACACTAAACAAGACTCAAAAAACACAAAACTAAGCAAAGGACACTCAACTAGACTCAAATAACTAACTAGACACAAACTAGGACATATTCTAACTTAATAAAAACAACGAAAACAAACCAAATTGGACAGATTGGAACCAAAAGACACTAAATATAAGGGGGGATTGGGTTTTGACGAATTTAAAGTAAAAACAAAACAAGCTTTATAAAAATAGTTTCGAAAGACAGATTTGGCGAATTGAATGGATGATGGACTAGCTAGAGGGTTTTTCTTCACACATGACACACTTGCATACAAACCAATTTTCAGTTGTTCTTTCAATAAACCATGAATCTCAATACTCCGGGTTAACCGTGATAGCACTTTTTTAACCTTCAAGTTCTCCTTAAGTTAATGAATTGAATGGGATAGCGCATATAACAATTCAAAACATTCTTCAAAAGTTCCATACATGAAAAGCACAATAGAGATACAATCAAAGATCATTAAGATTCATGAGAACTATAAGTATTGACGAGGCATTCGTAACTATGAAAAGCATGATACTCTTGCCAAGAATTCACTTAACACGATTGTGGATAGCAACCTTTACTACTCATGAATATAAGTTCATAACTATTAGGTGAAATTCTCTTATATTCTAGCATCAAACTTATGCATGAGAACTAAGCGTGGACTCTTAATCAACATACATAAATAAGTTATCAATCAAATAGTTAAGCGAATTGAAATCACAAATTATTAAATCACAACCAAAAGTAATTAATTCATAATGCAAATGTAATCATGGCTTTGAATCCCCCCCCCTAAGCAAAAGGGGGGGGGGGTTTAGTTCCTCATAATCATAAAACAAAGGTAAATAGATTTATACATTGAAAATAAAAGAAAGAAAACACCTAAACGCTCCAACAATCCTCGTTAAGTGGCAAGCATGTTCAAGAGCTTTCCTTCCCTTCCTTTGCTACGACACAAGGAGTGGTTGTGGGTTGAAGGGTTGATTGTATGGAGGAATGGATAGGGGGATGTATGGTGTTGTTTATGATGGGTAGGGAGGGGTAAGGCTAGGATAGGTTAGAACCAGATTTTTGGAAGAAAGAAAAGGGAGTTGCAACTAGGATAGTTTAGGGAGTGTAGAATGGAAGTGTTGTGTGAATTTGTGTCTTTGGACTTGATGGAGAAGCCTATTTATAGGCTTTGAGAATGAATCACTACCATCCATTTTCTTGGTGAGAATGAATCACCACCATCCATTTTTGTTGGTGAGAATGAATCACTACCATCCATTTTGTTGGTGAGAATGAATCACCACCATCCATTTTGTTGGTGAGAATGAATCACAACCATCCATTTTTTATGCTCCCCATGCATGCAATTCATTTCACCCCAAAATAGCTCCAAATTGCACCAAAATGCACTTCTTTGCTAACTTTGTTATTTAGAACCTACAAACACACGAAAATAGCTTAAAACATTCTAATAAGATGAAACTAATTAAGTAAATGCAAGGAAACAAACTAATAAAGTCACATAAATATGTTCCTATCAGAACCTCTGCCAAATCTTTGAAGACTAATACGCTTCCAAAGCTTTCTTTGAAGAACATACAACCAAAGTCGAAGCTTTCTTTGGACCAAAGACGAAGCATTCTCTTGAAGAATCAACAAGCATTGTGCGGAGTCCTTCAAGAGCCTTGAATCAACAAAATCTCACATCAACATTACCTTTGCCGAAGGTCATACACAAACCTAGAGGTGAAGACTATCCATGCATTGTTTCAAGCTCAAAACTTGAAGCAATCGCTTAATCGTTCGTCCGAGATCAAGCCATTGCAACCCTTGGATCAACAACCTGTGCATTTACATGAAATTTAAAGACTAAATAAGAGGGAAAGTTGTAAACAGAGATTGTAACCTACAAATTCATCAATACAAATCTACTTTGTACACGTGTTCTCATTTCATTCGTTATGGAACTTTCGTGTTTACAAATTTGGCACGCCCAATGGGACCTCTTTGCCTCTCATCTTTATCTTCAAATCCATAAGAAATACATATGGCATCATAACCCAAAGCAAGGCAAGAGGTCTTTTTGCCGTGCCTTCCACCCTTACATCAACTTTGCCGAAGGAATAAGAGCACATGTGGCACAAGCCCGTGAACACCCTGGCCTCACTAAAAGCCCTAAGGGAAGAAAGCTCGATGAGGTACTCCGAGTCGTTGACTTCTGATGCTGACTCAAGCAACAGCTAGTATTCTGCAGCCATACAAGTCATAACTACTAGTGTGGCGTCCATCAAGGAGTAGCTAGCCCAATGATAGGAGCATATTTATGCAACTTAGCTTGCTTGTTTTCTTGCATTTTGGTAATTATTTAGTATTGATTATATTGTTTAAAGTTAAATTCGTATGTTTGTAGGTTTTATGGGCTAAGGGTGCATTATGAGCCAATTTGGAGTAGTTTGAAGTGTTTTTGGGCCCAAGATGGATTGTTTATGATCCAAGCTAGATGGATGGACGAATTTGGAGATTAATTGGGTTGAAATCTACTATGAAGATGGATAAGTGAAGCCCAAGTTCTAGAAGATAAGAAAAGAGTAAGAAACAAGGAACTTTCCTTTCCTTTCCTTTTCACCTACAACCTTAACCTACTACTTCACCTACAACATCCACCCACTTCACCTACAACATCCACCACCTTCACCTACTACCTTCACCTACTACCTTCACCTACAACCCCTTCCACATTCCCTATAAATACCACCCTATGCCACAACATTCTTCATCATTCTCTTGGCCTTCATCATTCATACACACATCCACCCTTCACCATAACTCACCTACATCCATCCACCACCACAATTCACCACAAAAATCATCAAATCACACTTGTGCCGCATAAAAGCAAAGAAGAAGGAAAGGAAGGAGAGCCTTGGACGTGCTTGCCATTCAAAGCTTGGATTGCTGGGCGTTTTAGGTGTATTCTATTCTATGTTTTCGATATTTAAATTATTTTTCCTTTGTTTTGTTTTGAGTATGATTGGCTAAATTCGTTTTGGCTAGAGGATAATTCAAAGCCATGATTATATTTGTAATATGAATTGATTACCTTCAGTTGTGATTTTATGAGTTGTGAATTTAATTTGCTTAACTGCTTGATTAATAACTTATTTTTGTATGTCGATTAAGAATGCATACTTAATTTACATGCATGAATTTGATGCTAGAATATAAGTGAATTTCACCTAATCGTTATGAACTTATATTCATGAGTAGTGGAGGTTGCTAGTCACAATCGCGTTAAGTAAATTCCTGGCAAACGTATCATGTTGTTCATAGTTACGAATGCCTTGTCAACACTTATGATTTTCATAGAACATAATGATCTTTAATCGTATCTCTATTGTGCTTTTCACGTAGGGAACTTTTGGGGAATAATTTGAGTTGTTGTATGCTGTTCATCCAATTCAATAACATAAGGAAAATCTGAAGGTTAATTTAAGCGTACCTAATTAATTTGGGGTGTTGAGATTTACAATTTATTGAAAGAACAACTGAAAATCAATTTAGATTACATATGTGTCATGTGTGGAGAAGAACCCTCTAGCCAGTCCGTCGCCTATCCTTTAACTCTTATTTTATGCTTTTGTCAAATTTGCAATTTATTTAAGTCTAGTTACTTCTCGTCAAAACCAAACCCCCCCCCCCTTTATTAAATTATATTATTTAGTTAATTTTCATTGTTTTGAATCATTTTAAGTGTGTTTCGAGTTATTAGAGTTTTTAGCCTAATTTTGTGTCCTTGAGTCTTGTTTAATATTTTTAAATTAATTTAGAGTAGATTAGCAATCCCTCCTAATCCCCGGCCTAGAACGATACCCTACTTACACCTATACTACAATTGTCAAAAAGAGGGTTAAATTTGTGCGGTTTTACAAACCCGTCAAATTTTTGGCGCCGTTGCCGGGGATTAGCAACTTTGCTAATCCCTTTTATTTTTTTTTGTTTGTGTTTATTTTTATATTTGTGTTTATGTATTTTACTTTTGATATTTGATTTATTTTTCTTTCTTTGAATTTAGGTACAATTGGAGTAAGACATGGCATTTGCGACCATTCATGCTCAATTGGCGCAGCTCACTGCTCAATTGACTAATAATGCCGAAAGGACCACAATGCCAAGTGTCTCTACATTTGATGTGCCCTATGGGCAAGGATATCAAGCTCATCAATGTCCTCAATTTTCTGCATATGAAGATGTTTGGGGATATCAAGGCCATAGCCAATCAAGGGGCAACATGTTTTCCAATGCTTGCAATTCGGATTGGAGAGATCATTCAGATTATATGTGGGGAGAACCTCAAGAAGTTCAACAAAGTGGATATTGGCAGCAAGATGAAGCGTTCTATTCAAGACCTATGCAGCCACCACAGTATCCCCCACAACAATTCCAATCGAATTCAAGTATGCATGTGAATTATAATGAAATTCTTGAAGGACTAATCTCTTTGACGCAGGGTTCACAAAAAGAAGAACAATTGCCGCCATCGGATGAGTCCTATAAGTGGCCATATGAACCATTACAGCCACCACAAGAATCTGCCCAATTCGATTCAGGTACATCTCTGGATAATAATACGTTTAATAAGTTACTCACCTCTTTGAATCAGGGAGTAGAAAATCGAAACAAGGAGATGCAAAATAAAGCCAACAAGGTGGATGAATTGGAGAAGCAAGTTGGGCAGATTATGGAGTTCATGGCACAGATTCAAGATCAAAGTGAACTCTCCAACTCCAGCAGTGCAAATTCAATAGGAGATGTTGAAATTGATGAAGCCACCACTTTGGAAGATAAGATGGAGGATGAGGTGATCGGATCATATTTATATATATTTTTATTTCAAATTCACTCGTCTTTTCTTAGTTAGTTCGTTATATTTTGAGCTATTTACGTTATTTTTGTGTTTTAATAGAATTTATCTAGTTAAGAAAATAAAAATAGAATAAGTGAAGTGTTAAGTAATAATTTCGTCTTAACTTTCTTGTTTGTTGATTAGAATTTATCATTTGAAAAATAATATATATATATATATATATATTTATATATTTATTTATTTATATATTTATATATTTATATATTTATATTTATATATATAATATGTTGTGTGTGTGTGTGATTCCATGTGGTCAAAAGCAGAAAAAAATGATGAATGTCGCACACATGCTTTCGGTGGAAGATGCCTTGGCTGTCGGTGGAAAAACAGATGCATGTGAAGTGGGGGAGGAATCATTGGACGAAAAGGAAATAAGATGAGGAGTCCACGGAGAGCAACAAATGAGGCAGCTACTAGCAATGATACACGGTGGGTCAGGGAAGGAAATAATGCAGGAGGAAGGGCAGCGCCCTATTTTAGAAAAATAGAAGCAGCTGTCAGAGGGAGTCCAGCCTTGGAAGCCAGCGAGAAGGCGTGAGGCACCGAGCTGCCTCTTGGCAGCTTTTGAAAGCACAGCGGAGAAGCTCATCAGAGGGAGAAAAAGACTACAAACGCTCTGTAGCTCGACTGTTTCTCACTTGGGGAGTGCACGAGACAGAAAAGAGGTGCAAGCCTCGGGGGAAAATAAGAAACGGAGAGCAGAAGATAATTGACGGGAAGCTGCCAGGTGCTGTTTTGGCGAGAAGAGAAGGCAGCAGGGAGGGCTGCCTCTTGCTTTCGGTGCGTGCGACAGAAGCAGAAACGGAAGTGAGGGGAAACTCAGAAGGAAGTCTCGGAGAAGAACAGTGCACAGCAAACTTGCACAGTGCACAGAACCTCTACACTCCTAATTTGGTTTAATTCCTCCAAACTTTAGTTTTTTAATTTCTGTTTTAATTTCTGTTTTAATAATGTGTAATTAATTTATTTTGGCTAGAGGATAATTCAAAAACATGATTATATTTGTAATATGAATTGATACCTTCAGTTGTGATTTCTGAGTTGTGATTTAATTTGCTTAACTGCTTGATTAATAACTTATTTGTGTATGTCGATTAAGAATGCATACTTAATTTACATGCATGAATTTGATGCTAGAATATAAGTGAATTTCACCTAATCGTTATGAACTTATATTCATGAGTAGTGAAGGTTGCTAGTCACAATCGCGTTAAGTAAATTCTTGGCAGGAGTATCATGCTTTTCATAGTTACGAATGCCTCGTCAGTATTTATAGTTTTCACAAAGTTTAATGATCTTTGATTGTATCTCTATTGTGCTTTTCACGTAGGGGACTTTTAGAGAATGTGTTGAATTGTTGTATGTTGTTCATCCAATTCAATAACTTAAGGAAAACTTGAAGATTAAAAAAGTGCTGTTCACGGTTAATCTGGAGTATTGAGAATTCATAATTTATTGAAAGAACAACTGAAAATCAATTTAGGTTGCATATGTGTCATGTGTGGAGAAAAACCCTCTAGCCAATCCGTCGCCTATCATTTCACCTTAATTTTATGTTTTTGTCAATTCTGTAATTTATTTAAGTTTAAAGTTACGTTTCGTAAAAACCAATCTCCCCCATTATTAAAATATTATTATTTAGTTAATTTTTATTATTTTTAATCTTTTAATTTAATTTCCGTCCAATTAATTTCCTAGTTTTTATTTTAAATTGTTTTCATTATTTTGAGTCATTTTTAGTGTGTTTCGAGTTTTTAGTTTAGTTTGTATTTTCTAGAGTCTTGAGTTGTTTTGAGTCTTTTGATTTGTTTTAGTTTATTTGTTAGTTTTATTTTGAGTTATTTTAGTTTAGTGTTTTAAACTTTGTTTTTACGTTTTTAAATTATTTTAGAGGTTTTA
The DNA here is from genome assembly GCA_963580275.1 of Crataegus laevigata. Lineage (NCBI taxonomy): Eukaryota > Viridiplantae > Streptophyta > Magnoliopsida > Rosales > Rosaceae > Crataegus > Crataegus laevigata. Next base: position 21,408,884 of record OY756952.1, read on the forward strand.
GCAAGCCCTCCTAATCCCCGGCCTAGAACGATACCCTACTTACACCTATACTACAATTGACAAGAAGAGGGTTAAATTTGTGCGGTTTTAAAATCCCGTCAAATTTTTGGCGCCGTTGCCGGGGATTAGTAACTTTGCTAATCCCTTTATTTTTTTGTTTGTGTTTAATTTTTGTTTGTTTGTTTGTTTGTGTTTTTGTTTGTTTTTGTGTTTGTGTATTTTACTTTTGATATTTGATTTATTTTTCTTTCTTTAAATTTTAGGTTCAAATGGAGCAAGACATGGCACTTGCATCCATTCAAGCTCAATTGGCGAATCTCACGTCTCAGTTGACTCAGAATGCCGAAAGGGCCACAATGCCAAGTGTCCCTACATTTGGTGCATCGTATGGGCAAGGATATCAAAATCATCAATGTCCCCAATTTTCTGCAAATGAAGATGTTTGGGGACATCAAGGATTTCAAGCCAATCAATGTCCACCAAGAGATTGGAGTGATCATTCAAACTCTATGTGGTGGGAAGCTCAACAAGTTCAACATGAGGCATATTGGCAGCCATATGAGGAGTTTTATTCAAAACCTATGGAACCACCACAACCTCATATGCAATATCCTCAATCAAACTCAGGTTCGTCAATAGATTATAATCAAATTCTTAATGAATTAAACTCTTTGGTGCAGGACCAACAAAATCAAGCTAAGGAGACTCACCAAGGAGAATATTGGCAGCCGTATGAGGAATTCTATCAATGGCCATGTGCACCACCACAACCTCCCCCACAACCATTCCAATCAAATTCAAGTATGTCCATGGATAATGATCAAATTTTTCAATTACTAACCTCTTTGGTGCAGGACCAACAAAATCAAGACAAAATAATGGATAACTTGAAGAATCAAATGGGAGAGATGGTGGAATCCATGGCACAGATTCAAGAACAACGTGAACTCTCCAATTCAAACATTGCAAATTCAAGGGGAGAAGTTGAACTTGATGAACCCATCACTTTGGAAAGTGATATGGAGGATGACGATATCCTAGAACCGGCCAAACATAACCCGAACGTGGATGACTTGCTGTTGCAAGAAGAAGATGAGGAGGACGATTTGGGCAGTTTAGAAGAATTATTGTCGCAAGCCCCTCAAGTCCTTATGTCATCCAACTCAGATGTGCAAAGTGAAATCCAAATTCTTGGTGTACCAAATCAAGTTCCCGATAGTGTGGAAACATTCAAAGAACCGTGCACACCAAGAAGAGGGATTTCAGAAAAGGAAGTGATCGGAGAATATGCTGAATGCATCAAGGAGGATGTAGTTGAGACAACCAAGGCCCTAGAAGTTGAGACTGAAGACACGGGACAAGCCACAACAATCATAATAAATTTGGCCAAGTTCAAAGTCCCTGAAACGTTCAAAGACGTGATTTTTGTTATTGAGTTTGCGTCGGAGAATGAAAGTAAGCCATCTTCTCCATTTTTAATTTTGTTTTTTACTAACAATCTGATTTTTATGATTCAGGCACCCACTCGTGAATTCAAACCATTGCCGGATCATTTCAAGTACCACTGTCCGTTCAAGGATAAAGCCATGCACTTGAATAAAGAAGGGAAGCCTAGGAATCACCCACAATCAGATTTGCATTCCTAAACCCTTCTATTTACTGCTTTCATTTTGTTTTGTTTAGTTAGTTGTGTTATTTGGTTGAATTTTGTTTAGTTTGCGTTTAAATAAATTAAGGGCAATTTTTATTTTTAGTGCGGATAAATAAAGTCTTTTTACATTAATTTACTTATTTTACATTACATATTTTAATTTGCTGAAAATAAACTTGAAAAAAAAAAAATTATATTAATAATAATAATAATAATATTAGTAATATATATATATATATATATATATATTTATTTAAATAAACTTAAAAAAAAAAAAATTTAAAAAATAAATAAATAAATAAAAATTTAGATTAATTTACATATTTTGATTTACATTTATTTTATTTTGCTTAAAATAAACTTAAAAAAATAAAATAAATAAAATAAAATAAAAATAAAAAAAGAAAGAAAAAAGCAAGAAATAAATTTACAATAATACGAAAACTAATAGAATTCATTGGTCATTGGTTAGGTGGCGCCTCAGAGGTCGACGGAGCTCCGGGAAGACGAAGAGCCAGAGTTGGAATCTCCGGAGCCGGAACGCTTGGTGCAGCTCCAGAGGACGAAGGCAACATAAACCTCGGGAGTAGCGCCATGAACCTTTCATGATCGCTCTGGATCCGACCGTCCGACTCCTGCAGCTGGTCCAGCTTCCTCTTCATGCTGGTTGAGTAACTAGTTGCAAGCATGTGCAACTCCTTGTTCTCGTGCCTGAGTCCTCTGACTTCTTGCCGAAGACTGGCCACCTCCGCCATCAGCGACTCCACTTGACGAGACCGGGCAAGCAGGCGCTGGCCCATGTTTGAAACTGAGCCTGCACTTTGGACGCTGAGGGCCAGAGATTCCTGAACGGCCAGCTCGTCCGACCGCCTGGATAGCATCCTATTGTCCCTTGGAGTGAGCAAATTTCTGGCAATCACCGTAGCGGTGATTTCATTCCTCATCATTGTGTCCCCGACTGTAAGAGGACCATTGGGGGATATGAAGGACGGATTCCAAATGTTGTTCGGAGAAGATGAGTCATCGTCTTCCCCGACATTCAAGTTTAGGCGACGGTCGGAAGGGCAAGACATTTTTTTTAGAAGGTGTTGAGGAGGAAGAGTTCGGAAGGAATAAGAGTGCAGAAGTGCAGGAAGAGTTTGGAAAGATTATGAGTGCAGGAAGGGAGTGTTTGAGGAAGGGAGTTCAAGTGTGATGTGAAGCAGAATTAGCGCCTCTATAAAAAGAAGCAAATCAAAGAGAGGCGCTCCTCTGAGGTTGAAGACGCGTCCTCGCGCAAATCGAAATAGCCAGACACCTTTCTCAAATGCCGGAATCCTTTATCAAAAGCTGGGCGTGACTCAGGCATCACGAGGCGCTCAGTTTTTCGAGTTTGTCGTCACCTGCGTCACATGCGGCTTGGAGCGTTGCGAAAACCACGGGCCGCACCCGGATTTGAACCTCGGTTTTCAAAAGATCATCATTCCAGTTTGTCGTCACTCGCCGCATGCGCAGTCAGCTTCGCGGAAATTACGGACGCGTTGTCAGAAAGCGCGTAACGAGCACTGTTCATCCATCCACCGGCTGCCGACAAATAGTGAGGGAATAGTTCCGGTTGAGGAAGAAAAATTTCTATAAGTCTCGACCTTCGCCTTCCACAGCAAAGGCACACCTTCACACCCTCTCCACCTCTCAACCTCTCTTCATCTCCGACAATGTTTTCCCAAAGAAAGCTTTCGAGTCACTCAGTGTTCTTCATCCCTTGGATCACCCCAGAAAACAAACCTTCCAGAGCAAAAGTATTTCATATCGAAAAGGTTAAAAGCAAAAGTATCTCATATCATGCTTTCTCCTCACCTTCATCTGAGGAACGTGGAGAAAGTGAGATCCTGATTGCTTACCTAGTCTTGCTCTCGAGTACTCATCTCAGACCCCTCCCAACACACTTCAAAAATAAACCTGTGTTGAGGTACTTCTTCAAAAACAAAAGTACCTCACAGACGAAGCAGGAGGAGTCTGAGGTGCATCCAGATGAAGGCAGAGTCTGAGATGATCCAAGAGTTCAAGAAGATGCCATCTGCATGGAGACCTGAGTACTTGAAGCATGTGGAGACAACGTGCTGACTCATCCTCTACTAGGCTGAGGAGCACTTGCAAGAAAGGAGGCCCATCCAGTTCAAGATGAAAGCTGTGGAAAATCAACAAGCGACCAATGACCGCCTATTAGTTCTTTTCCTTATCTTTTATTATCATTTTCAATTTTTCGTTTGAATTTTCTATATTTTGCTTGCGTGCTTAACTGATTTATTTCTTTTCTCTGCAGGAACGTTTGGTTATTTCCTCCCTTGAAGTTGATTGCAAAATTTACGCTTGGGGGTCATCGCTTGGTTTTCTGCAAATTAGGGAAGTTTTCAGTCCTATTGCTTTATTTTGTTTCGTTTTATTTTTTCCTTTTATTTTTATTTGCTTATTATTGTTTTCTGACATTGGGGACAATGTCTAGTCTAAGTGTGGGGGTATCAAGATAAAAAATGACCAAATTGAAAATTTTTGTACCTTCGACTTTGAACTGGTTTCATTTGTTTCCATGTTGTTGCTTTTTGTTTTCTTAGTGTTTTATGCTGTTTTGGTGTGTTTTATTGTGTTTTGAGGAAATCTTACGAAAATGACATAAAAATTTGAAAAATATTTTGTAAAACCCAAAAAGAAATTTTTTTTAGTTGTTTTTGTGTGTTTGTGTCTTAGGTACCTTCCAACACAATGATGAGGATTTGGTTTTTAATTGCATGACTGTTAAAGAAAATTATAAACATGGATGGAAGTTTGATATGCTCTTGGTTTATGCTTAGTTGTAGTTGTTGTTTATGAATTTAAATTTGATCACAAAAGGATAAAATTAGTTTTTGTAACATGCTTGAAGGAAGGAACTCAAACTAATGCTACATCCCTGTGAGACTTGAGCTTATACCTTATTTGGAGAGTTATTAATCTTGATGTTTTTGTTTTCTAAAGTCGTTGCATGATCTCATTATTCTTTGCTTGGTTGCTACTTAGAAGGCGTTTTATCATCTTAGTTCCAGATACTAGAACTCATATCCGTTTCATTCAAAGCATGACATTGAATTGCATAACACATATCAAGATGAAGTTGTTTAGTAAACCACCTTAACCAAAAAGCCTTACCCTCCATCTTTCTTATGTTTTGTAGGCTTAACCCATCTCGAGCCTTGTTTAGCCTATTTTTGTTGTTAACCTCATTAAACCGCACCAAACCTACTGTAGGACTGTATGCACCCTTGTTCTTAAAGAATAGTGAGCATGACTTAAAAAGAATTCATTTTATTCTACACTATGCAGAAAAACAAGTGTGGGGGAAGGATTGGTTGTTTCGAGCTCAATTGTACGTTTTGTTCTTAAAAAAAAAAAAAAAAAAAAAAAAAAAAAAAAGAGAAAAACGCGTGAAAAGAAAAGAAAGAAGAAAAAGAGTTTGAAATTTGGCCATAAAATGTGTGAATCCTCCCTTCGGGTTTAGAGTTGAATTTTCATTCAAAAGTGAATTCTATGCGTTAACCTTATTACTTTGCTTACTATTTCTTTAAGAACATTTGTTTTTCCATAGCCTTCCTTTGTTAAGCCTATATCCTTAGCCCCGTTACAACCCTTTGACTTCTATCTTGGTTGTTGTGTGTTCAATATGTGGAGTTTGGGATTGGTATGAGCATATAGTGTCCCTGGTTCTCGCATCTAAGTAGTAGCATTCCGTTCATGAGATCATATTCATATGCGCATTAATAACTCCAGAAAATGCTTTCTTTGCTATAACATATGTGAGTGATCGTTTCCTTGCTTACATCATTCTTCTCACATATACCTAGTGTAGGGAGTGTAGTCAGAAAATCTGAGCGAAAAATTGAGTGCATATCTAGTAAGGAATAGAGTAAATTCTCTAAGGCATGTTACTACATTCAAAATGTTGTTTTAATTGATTAAATGCGAACTAATAAATGGTGACTGTGATTAAGTATGTGCTTAAGGGTATGGATTGCCAAAATCTGTGTAAGTGATAATTTTTAATTTGTCATGTCCATTGGAAATCCCTGAGATAAATGTTGGAAGGTTTAGATTGAGTTTTGTTTTTGTTTCTTTGTTTTGCTCGAGGACTAGCAAAAGCTAAGTGTGGGGGTATTTGATCGGATCATATTTATATATATTTTTATTTCAAATTCACTCGTCTTTTCTTAGTTAGTTCGTTATATTTTGAGCTATTTACGTTATTTTTGTGTTTTAATAGAATTTATCTAGTTAAGAAAATAAAAATAGAATAAGTGAAGTGTTAAGTAATAATTTCGTCTTAACTTTCTTGTTTGTTGATTAGAATTTATCATTTGAAAAATAATATATATATATATATATATATTTATATATTTATATTTATATATTTATATATTTATTTATTTATTTATTTATATATTTATATATTTATATTTATATATATAATATGTTGTGTGTGTGTGTGATTACATGTGGTCAAAAGCAGAAAAAAATGATGAATGTCGCACACATGCTTTCGGTGGAAGATGCCTTGGCTGTCGGTGGAAAAACAGATGCATGTGAAGTGGGGGAGGAATCATTGGACGAAAAGGAAATAAGATGAGGAGTCCACGGAGAGCAACAAAGGAGGCAGCTACTAGCAATGATACACGGTGGGTCAGGGAAGGAAATAATGCAGGAGGAAGGGCAGCGCCCTATTTTAGAAAAATAGAAGCAGCTGTCAGAGGGAGTCCAGCCTTGGAAGCCAGCGAGAAGGCGTGAGGCACCGAGCTGCCTCTTGGCAGCTTTTGAAAGCACAGCGGAGAAGCTCATCAGAGGGAGAAAAAGACTACAAACGCTCTGTAGCTCGACTGTTTCTCACTTGGGGAGTGCACGAGACAGAAAAGAGGTGCAAGCCTCGGGGGAAAATAAGAAACGGAGAGCAGAAGATAATTGACGGGAAGCTGCCAGGTGCTGTTTTGGCGAGAAGAGAAGGCAGCAGGGAGGGCTGCCTCTTGCTTTCGGTGCGTGCGACAGAAGCAGAAACGGAAGTGAGGGGAAACTCAGAAGGAAGTCTCGGAGAAGAACAGTGCACAGCAAACTTGCACAGTGCACAGAACCTCTACACTCCTAATTTGGTTTAATTCCTCCAAACTTTAGTTTTTTAATTTCTGTTTTAATTTCTGTTTTAATAATGTGTAATTAATTTATTTTGGCTAGAGGATAATTCAAAAACATGATTATATTTGTAATATGAATTGATACCTTCAGTTGTGATTTCTGAGTTGTGATTTAATTTGCTTAACTGCTTGATTAATAACTTATTTGTGTATGTCGATTAAGAATGCATACTTAATTTACATGCATGAATTTGATGCTAGAATATAAGTGAATTTCACCTAATCGTTATGAACTTATATTCATGAGTAGTGAAGGTTGCTAGTCACAATCGCGTTAAGTAAATTCTTGGCAGGAGTATCATGCTTTTCATAGTTACGAATGCCTCGTCAGTATTTATAGTTTTCACAAAGTTTAATGATCTTTGATTGTATCTCTATTGTGCTTTTCACGTAGGGGACTTTTAGAGAATGTGTTGAATTGTTGTATGTTGTTCATCCAATTCAATAACTTAAGGAAAACTTGAAGATTAAAAAAGTGCTGTTCACGGTTAATCTGGAGTATTGAGAATTCATAATTTATTGAAAGAACAACTGAAAATCAATTTAGGTTGCATATGTGTCATGTGTGGAGAAAAACCCTCTAGCCAATCCGTCGCCTATCATTTCACCTTAATTTTATGTTTTTGTCAATTCTGTAATTTATTTAAGTTTAAAGTTACGTTTCGTAAAAACCAATCTCCCCCATTATTAAAATATTATTATTTAGTTAATTTTTATTATTTTTAATCTTTTAATTTAATTTCCGTCCAATTAATTTCCTAGTTTTTATTTTAAATTGTTTTCATTATTTTGAGTCATTTTTAGTGTGTTTCGAGTTTTTAGTTTAGTTTGTATTTTCTAGAGTCTTGAGTTGTTTTGAGTCTTTTGATTTGTTTTAGTTTATTTGTTAGTTTTATTTTGAGTTATTTTAGTTTAGTGTTTTAAACTTTGTTTTTACGTTTTTAAATTATTTTAGAGGTTTTAGCAAGCCCTCATAATCCCCGGCCTAGAACGATACCCTACTTACACCTATACTACAATTGACAAAAAGAGGGTTAAATTTGTGCGGTTTTAAAATCCCGTCATGAGGCTATTCCAGAACCATCCAAACACAGCCCGAACTTGGATGAATTGCCGCTACAAGAAGAAGAGGAGGAGGACGACCTGGGCAGTTTAGAAGAATTCTTGTCTCAAACCCCTCAAGTCCCTATGTTGTCCAACTCAGGTGAGGTTGATCCAAGTTCAATTCGTTCTAACCCCATTCCACCAAATGTCCATTTTCCTTGCAGATTTTTTATTCCAAATATCGAAGAGAGTGAAAAAGACATTGTGGAAGCTCTTCCAGAGGTGCAAAATGATACTCCAATTCTTGGTGCACCAAAGCAAGTTCTAGATTATGTTGAATTATTCAAAGGACTTTGTACACCAAGAAGAATGATTCAAGATAAAGTAGTGGCTGGAGAAGATGTAGAATACATCAAAGAGGACGTATTTAAAATCACAAAGATCAAAGAAGTGGACTTTTATGACACCGGACAAGTCCCAACCATCACATTCAATCTGGCCAAGTCCAATATCCCTGAAACTTTAAAATGAGTGGTGTTTGTCATTGAGTTCATGTCGGACAAAGCAAGTAAGTCATCTTCTCCAATTTCCATTACAGTTTATACTAACTTGCTGATTTTGATGATTCAGACACCTACACTAAAATTTAGACCACTGCCGGATCATTTCAAGTATCACGTTCCATTCACGGATCAATTCCATGCTATGAGACCTAGGGGAGCGTAAAGAGAAGCATCGTCCGGCTGCAAGACGTTAAAGAAATCGGTACTTGGGAGGCAACCCATGCATTCAACAAAGGAAGCCCTAGGAATCACTAAAATTCCAGATTTGCGTTCCTAAAACCCTTCTCTTTGTTGTTGTTTCTAATCTGCCTAGTTTTGGATTTAAGTTGCTGTTTGTTAATTCTTTGTGTTTTGTGTGGTTTTATGCTTGAAACATTGAGGACAATGTTTGATTTAAGTGTGGGGGGTAACTAAGTATTTTTGATGCAAATTCGTGGGATTTTATCACCCATTACTTATAGACTTGTTCCTTGCTGTTTTTAAGTGTTTTTAAGCTGTTTTGGTGTGTTTTAGTATGTATTGGCATAAACTTACGAAAATCACATAAAAATTTGAAAAATTGTTTTGAAAAACCCAACAAGAGTTGTTTTGAGTTGGTTTTGTGTGTTTGTTTGTGTCTTAGGGTACCTTCCAACACAATGATGAGGATTCGGTTTGTAATTGCATGGCTGTTAAAATGAATTGTAAACATGGATGAAAGTTTGATTTACTCTTTGTTTATGCTTGGTTGTGGTTAGAACTTATGAATTCACATGCAATCATAAAGGAAAAATCAGTTTTTGTAACATGCTTGAAGGAAGGAACTCAAGCTAACGCTACAACCTTGTGAGACTTGAGCCTAATCGTTTATTTGGAGAGTTATAATCTGTGCATTATTGTTTTCTAAGTCGTTGCATGATCTCATTAGTCTTTGCTTGGTTATTACTTAGAAGGCGTTTCATCATTTAGTTCCAAATGCTAGAACTCATGCCCATTTCATTCAAAGCATGTTATTGATTTGCATAACACATATTCAAGATGAAGTTGTGTAGTGACCACCACCTAAGCCAAACAGCCGTGTATCCTATTTCATTATGTCTTTAAGTTAACCCCGTTGAGCCTTGTTAGCCTATTTTCTTTGTTAACCTACACTATCCTCACCTAGCCTAGATTAGGACCATCCATACCCTTGTTTTTAAAGCATAGTAAGGCATGACTACAATTGAATTCCTTTTGATTAATGAATGGCAGAAAATAAGTGTGGGGGAAGTATTTTTCATGTGAGTTTGTGTGCAAAGGCACAGGTAGAAAAGAAAAAGAAAAGAGAAAAGTTGTGAAAAAAAAGAAAGTGAAAAAGAGTTGAAAAATGTTTGAAAGAGTTCTAAAGTGTTGTTTGTTGAAGAAAGGGTCCAAAACAATGAATTCGGCCCTAAGTATTGTTTAAATCTTCCCTTTTTGTGTTAAACGTTGATTTCTGCATTCTAAAGTGAATTCTAAGTCTCAATTTCACTACTTTGCTTACTATCGCTTTGAGAACGTTTGTTTTCCCTATCCTTCATTTGTTAACCAATACCCCAAGCCCCGTTACAACCCTTGACTTCAATCTTGAGTGTTATGTGTTTCAATTTGTGGAGTTTGAAATTGGTATGAGCATATGGTGTCAATGGTTCTCGCATCTAAGTAGTAGCATTCCATTCATGAGATCATATCTAAACATGCTTAATAACTCCAGAAAATTGCTTTCCTTGTTATACATATATGTGAGCCTTCGTTTTCATATCTACATTAATCTTCTCACATATAACTAGTATAGGGTGTGTAGTTAGAAATTCTGAGTGAAAATTGAGTGCATATCTTGTAAGGAATTGAGCAAATTCTCTAAGGCATGTTACTACATTCAAAACATTGTTTTAATTGGTTAATTGTGAACTAATAAGTGGTGACTATGATTAAGTATGTGCTTGAGTGTAAGGATGACTAAAATTTGTGGGAATAACGATTTTTAACATGTCATGTTTCTTTGGAAATCCTTGAGGCAATTGTTGGAAGGTCTAAATTGTGTTTTGTTTGTTTTGTTTTGCTCGGGGTCTAGCAAAAGCTAAGTGTGGGGGAATTTGATAAGAGCATATTTATGCAACTTAGCTTGCTTGTTTTCTTGCATTTTGGTAATTATTTAGTATTTATTATAGTGTTTAAAGTTAAATTCGTATGTTTGTAGGTTTTATGGGCTAAGGGTGCATTATGAGCCAATTTGGAGTAGTTTGAAGTGTTTTTGGGCCCAAGATGGATTGTTTATGATCCAAGCTAGATGGATGGACGAATTTGGAGATTAATTGGGTTGAAATCTACTATGAAGATGGATAAGTGAAGCCCAAGTTCTAGAAGATAAGAAAAGAGTAAGAAACAAGGAACTTTCCTTTCCTTTCCTTTTCACCTACAACCTTAACCTACTACTTCACCTACAACATCCACCCACTTCACCTACAACATCCACCACCTTCACCTACTACCTTCACCTACTACCTTCACCTACAACCCCTTCCACATTCCCTATAAATACCACCCTATGCCACAACATTCTTCATCATTCTCTTGGCCTTCATCATTCATACACACATCAACCCTTCACCATAACTCACCTACATCCATCCACCACCATAATTCACCACAAAAATCATCAAATCACACTTGTGCCGCATAAAAGCAAAGAAGAAGGAAAGGAAGGAGAGCCTTGGACGTGCTTGCCATTCAAAGCTTGGATTGCTGGGCGTTTTAGGTGTATTCTATTCTATGTTTTCGATATTTAAATTATTTTTCCTTTGTTTTGTTTTGAGTATGATTGGCTAAATTCGTTTTGGCTAGAGGATAATTCAAAGCCATGATTATATTTGTAATATGAATTGATTACCTTCAGTTGTGATTTTATGAGTTGTGAATTTAATTTGCTTAACTGCTTGATTAATAACTTATTTTTGTATGTCGATTAAGAATGCATACTTAATTTACATGCATGAATTTGATGCTAGAATATAAGTGAATTTCACCTAATCGTTATGAACTTATATTCATGAGTAGTGGAGGTTGCTAGTCACAATCGCGTTAAGTAAATTCCTGGCAAACGTATCATGCTGTTCATAGTTACGAATGCCTTGTCAACACTTATGATTTTCATAGAACATAATGATCTTTAATCGTATCTCTATTGTGCTTTTCACGTAGGGAACTTTTGGGGAATAATTTGAGTTGTTGTATGCTGTTCATCCAATTCAATAACATAAGGAAAATCTGAAGGTTAATTTAAGCGTACCTAATTAATTTGGGGTGTTGAGATTTACAATTTATTGAAAGAACAACTGAAAATCAATTTAGATTACATATGTGTCATGTGTGGAGAAGAACCCTCTAGCCAGTCCGTCGCCTATCCTTTAACTCTTATTTTATGCTTTTGTCAAATTTGCAATTTATTTAAGTCTAGTTACTTCTCGTCAAAACCAAACCCCCCCCCCTTTATTAAATTATATTATTTAGTTAATTTTCATTGTTTTGAATCATTTTAAGTGTGTTTCGAGTTATTAGAGTTTTTAGCCTAATTTTGTGTCCTTGAGTCTTGTTTAATATTTTTAAATTAATTTAGAGTAGATTAGCAATCCCTCCTAATCCCCGGCCTAGAACGATACCCTACTTACACCTATACTACAATTGTCAAAAAGAGGGTTAAATTTGTGCGGTTTTACAAACCCGTCACCCAAATGAACAAAACAATTGCAAAGCTGACAAGGATAGTGGAGGAAAAAAACTTGTAAATTGCTACACTTGTCTACCGTCTGGAGGTGCAGCAGAGAAGAAAGCTGACCCAAGGTTGATCTGCTAAAAGAAAAAACCGACAAGAAAGATGAGCCTATGGTAGAGAAAGTTGAGGAGAAGCTGGAGGTGGACCAAGCTGCGATGCTCATGGGATCTCTATCAATCCAACAACTACAAAAGATAATCAGAAGAGCCATCAAAGAGCCGTACATAGGAAGCTCACATAACTCTGTGCTGTATTCAAAGCCCTACTCTAAAAATATTGATGCCTTGAGGATGCCAAGGGGTTATCAGCCACCAAAATTTATGCAATTCGATGGAAAAGGCATTCCCAAACAACATATTGCCCATTTCATCGAAACCTGTAATAATGCTGAGACGGAGGGTGCTTACCTCGTCAAGCAGTTCATGCGTTCACTAAAAGGTAACGTTTTTTACTGGTGTACTGACCTCGAGCCCGAGTCCATCAACAACTGGGATCAGCTTAAATGGGAATTCCTTAACCACTTCTACAGCACTGGACACATTGTAAACATGTTGGAGCTGACGAGTACAAAGTAATGGAAGGACGAACATGTCGTCAACTATATCAATAGATGGTTTTCATTAAGCCTGGATTGCAAAGATCGGTTTTCTTAAACCTCCACCATTGAGATGTGTGTTCAAGGCATACATTGGGGGTTACATTACATCTTCCAAGGCATAAAACCTAGAACATTTGAAGAATTGGCAACTTAATTTCATGATATGGAGCTGAATATTACTAATCATAAGAAGAAGAAGCCGATCACCGACTTCGAAAAGGATAAGGTGTTCGCCCTAAAGGTAAACAAGACTGGGAAAAAGCTCACCAAGGAAGCTTTTATCGTATGCGGTTGCCATGCTAGACGACTTGCTGGAAAATAGGGTTATTGAGTTATGTAAATACAAGCGTCCCAAAGAGATGAATCACGTTAATGATCATAAGCACTGCAAATATCACCATATCATAAGTCATCCTATCGGTAAGTGCTTCGTCTTCAAAGAGCTCATCATGAAGCTGGCATAATAAAGGCAAATTGAACTTGACCTTGAAAACACGACCGCAACATACACTACCACAATTGTGTTTGGATCCTTCAATCTTGTGCCTTTTCAAGTGACGCATGACCATTCTCGTCCATGCTCAAGCAACATGGCACCTTCTGTGCAACCATCACTAGGGGAAATCGACCAAAATGAGCCCACCGATGATGAAGAAGGATGGACATTGGTAACCTACAAAAGGACAAGGAAGCAAAGACCACAAGCCAGCAAGCCAAAGGTGGCACAAGGGAGAAAGCATCATCGCCACAACAGTAAGAAACCCAAAAGAAACGTAAGAGCTACTAAGCCAACATATATTAGAGAACCTATGGAACAAAAGCCACGCATTCCCATCTCTTTGCACAAGTACTTCCCAAAGGACTTCTTCCAACAGTGCACTACCGATGTTGAGGAAGTGATGACCCTCACGCCTAAAGAAGACCTGATGACATACTTTAGCATAGAGGAAGTGCTATGGCTGCCTAAGGAGATGTAAAAAGCACTAGTAGTGGTCTTGGCGAGTCCCGACAACCATTAAGTGCAAGAAAGCAAGGACAAAAAGCTTGAAACTTATGCCACATGAGTATGCCATGTGTTGTGCCACCCATAATCCAATCAACTTCATTGATGAAGACCTGATGCTGGCATCCAAGCCTCACAACTGGCCTATCTTCATCTTTGGGTACGTAAGGGAGCACAAAGTCAACCACATGCTTGTGGATGGTGGATTGGCCATTAACATCATGCCAAAGTCAACCGCATGCTTTTGGATGGTGGATCGGCCATAAACATCATGCCAAAGTTAACAATGATCACAATCGGCAACAAGGTAGATGAATTATCCCAAAGCCGCCTCTTAATCCAAGGTTTTAACCAAGGAGGACAAAGAGTGATGGGCATCATCCAAGTGGAGATGACCATTGGCAAACTCAAAACAAGTCCATTATTCCAATTAATTGATGCAAGAACTTTCTACAGCTTGCTCTTAGGAAGGCCTTGGATCCACGAGAATGAAGTAGTGTCGTCCACCCTTCATCAAAGTTCTACTTACAAGAAGTAAAGGTGATACAAGGCGACACCAAGCCATTCACTGAGGCCTAATCACACTTCATAGATGCCAAGTTCTACATGGATTAAGACATGGTGCACGAAACTGTTCCAAAAAAAATCAAATCCACAGGCAAAGCTACACCTAAGAAACAAGAGTGGCAAGCCGTGCCATCTTCAAGCAAAAATGACAATGAGCCTGCTAAGCACGCAACAACCAAAGGGAGTGTGATGCCCTCAAAAGGATCAAACACACCCGTCTTCTGATACATCCCAATGTCGAGAAAAAATAATGGGCAATCCTCATTCGAAACTGGAACAAGCAAAGCCAACACACAACTGGACAAGGACGTTGTAAAGAAGCTTAAGACAAATGTAGTTTTACCTTTGACACAGCTAGGCAATGCTAAGGTTTCAAAACCACTACAAGGTTTCATAAAAGGGGTGGAACCAAGCTATTTTCCAACCAAGAAGACCGGAAAATGTGTCAACCCAAACGCCTACAAACTCATGTCAAAGGCTGGGTACGATTTCGTCTCCTCTTCAAATCTTGGAAATAAGAAAGCAAACACCATCAACGACAAAGAACATGACCTCAACAAGACTCAAAAGCAGTTGAAAGAGCATGGTTATGGAGTTAACAATAATAAAGCCAGACTTGGCTTCATACTAAATACATTCGTGAAGATTTTAAGAAAAGTGAAAAATGCTAGTGCTCAACACATCAGCGTAAGCGTTAAACAAGATCAAGGAGAAGCCTAAACCCACCAATCAAACATCAGTCTTTGATAGGCTGAATCATTCAAAACCTAGAATTTTGGCACTTGATTGCATTAGTAGTTAGGACCAAACTTCCGTCTTCAAACGGCTTAACAAGACAACACCCCAAAGCTTTGTGTTATAAAAGTTGTGAAAACCTAAGAAACAATGAAACACACCTAGCTCTCCTCCACAATGGTTGGCCTTGGAAAGACTTGAAGAAACCAAGAAACTTTATAGGAATAGGAAGACAACGCCAAAGGAAGAAAAGCTCGACGGTCAAGCAGATAAAGATGATGTTTGAAGCTCGATTCCTTCAAGGATGAAGCGCCAAGTAACCTTGGAGGTTGACACAAAAGGATAACTGAAGGTAAAGAGGCACACCATCTTACATACTGGCCAATCTTCACACCAACAAGCCCAAAGGAACGGCACTGAAGATGAGGTCTAAGACGTCTTCCACATCACAATCCAAGAAGAATAAAAAGATGAAACCCCCCGAGAAAGAAATCACTGCTGCACCACCATAACTCGAGGAACCAAAACCTATCTTCGTAAGTGCACTCCTAGTGCAGATGAGATCGAGAAGTACTACCAACTGCTATTAGAGTACAAAGACGTCATTGCTTGGACCTACAAAGAAATGCCCAGCCTTGACCCTGCCATAGTCGTGCATCATCTTGCATTCAAGCCTGGAACCCGACTAATAAAGCAAACTTAAAGATGCTATTAATCCAAGCTCATCCCACAAATTGAGGCCAAGATTGACAAGCTAATCGAATCAGACTTTATTCGAGAGGTACAATACCCTAAATGGATCTCCAACGTCATCATTGTCCTTAAGAAATCTGGACAAATACGTGTTTGCGTACACTTTGGAGACCTCAACGATGATTACCTAAATGATGACTTAACCTTGCCAATCATTGAAATCATGGTGGACGCGACCACTAGCCACAAAGCGCTATCATTCATGGATTGCTCATCTGAAGGATAAATTATGTCCTAGCTAAGAACATGTAAAGCACATTTGAATACATAGGCAAACTATTGACAAATTAAAGTAAGCATGCATCCAAAAACAATTCATAAAACCCATGACTTTCAAAGCCTAGTATATGGTGAACCATAACTCTTTAACAACATTAAAGAGAAAAAGGATTAAGAGAATCATTACCCTTGAAGCTCATCCTTGATTACACAAGGGTTTCACCCAAGTGGAGGGCCTTCAAGTCACCTCCTTGCTTCTTTGAGGATTTGTTCTCCAAAACACCAAAGGCTTGATGTCTCTAACTTTCCACACCAAGGATTCGTTGTGTAGAACAAATGGATGACTTAGGGAAGAAAAAATTGCTAGATATTTTCTTCCTAAGTGGCCGGCCCCTTATGAGAAATTTAGAGAGAAAATGTTTCACCCAATTTCTTAAGGAAAACCCTAAATGAAATAAAGCTATAAAGTTTAATTTATACTTCATTTCTAGTGAGTGGCAAACTTGTAAATAACACAAGTTTGCTACCCCTCGCTCATTTGGCCGGCCTCCCTTTGTTATTGGGCTAATTGCCCACTTTGTTTTAGTTGTCATACAACTTAAACATGATGGGCCTTGTGGACCAAAACACTTTTGGGCCCCGAAACCCAAAACCATCTTAGAAGCCCAATACGAACGTTTCGTATAATTAATTAACTAATTAATTAACTTTGACCATTCTTCAATTAACCATTTAATTGCTTATCCATTTCATTTGATTACTTCACTTTCATCCTTACTCGGTGTACGATCCATTAGGTTCCAGTTAGCGAGGTAGTGGGCGATGTTACTCTTAACAATCGATTGTGAATTGAAACCACATTTCAATTCTCCCTTAAGATTAGTGTTTGCTAATCTTTAGGGCTTCCACAAACCATGAGTGACCCCTAGCAGCATGTCATGGTTACCCAAGCTAAATAGAAGTGGTTGGAGAACCTATCCAGTTACAACTACAATGCAATACGGTCCTTCTCTAATACAATACTCTTAATCACATTGTTTAAGTGATAGTTCGTTTCATGTCTACTATCCAATGTGATACTTCTCTATATGATTCGCTTGAATAAGATTTGGAACAAACTTCCTAAGTCATATTCATATGCTTTGGCCAAAGACTCTCGAATCATATCTTAGAGTATTCTCCTTCCACCATGGAAGGTTAGAGATCCCTTGTTGTGCATTCATATGCCTACATGACTAGATAGCTTGACCCCAACCATGCCGTGGACACTCCAAAGGAATGCCATTTGACACGATCAAAGATCAAGGACCTAACCATTAGACATCTATGATGCCTCAGGTCAAAGGACTACTTTGCATATTGTAACCATCGAGTTCTTACATGACATGTATGTTTGAACTCTCTTTTGATCGTTGTTCAGTGTACTCGATTACCCTTTTGAGCACCTATGTGTTTGTCTTAGTGTCCAACACTAAATGACTTGAGACTCGTCATATCCACGCTTGAGTCGACATAACACATACTAACCTTAGCGGATTGTCAATGCCCAATTGGCAACCCTATGGCTAGGAACGTTTTAGGAATGAACATAAGAGAAATGTCTCGTTAATCTAACTTACTTAGATCACTTATCTCTTAGATCGAATACATTCCTTGGATTCCCTTATTGCTTAAACACAAAATACAATAAACAGTGATTAACAATAAGCTTTGCCCTCCATTAAACATATAAAAGCTTAATACAATAAGTATTCCAAAAAGCTATTACATCAGATGAGTGGCTTTGTGGGCATACTTCCAACATCATCTGGGTACAATCAAATCCACATGGCTCTCGAAGACAAGGAACTAACAGCCTTTCGCACTCCAAAATGTATCTACTACTACAAGGTAATGCCCTTTGGCTTGAAGAACACTTGGGCTGTATATCAACATGCAATGCAGAAGATCTTCAACGACATGCTACACAAAAATATCGAATGCTACGTAGACAATGTAATAGTCAAAACCAAGAAGAAATCTGATCACTTGAAGGATTTATGAAAGGTGTTCGACAAACTATGGCACTACAACTTCAAAATGAACTCGTTGAAGTGTGCATTTGGCATCACTTCTTGGAAGTTCCTTGTCTTCATTGTTAGGCACCATGGCATTGAAGTAGACCAATCAAAGATTAAGGCCATCCAAAGTATGCTAGAGCCAAGGAATCTACATAAGCTGAAAAGCCTACAAGGACGGCTAGCCTTCATTATACGCTTTATCTCTAACCTTGCTGAACACTGTCAACCCTTTAGATCACTCGTGACGACTCATGAAGAATTATGCCTACAAGGACGGCAAGCCTATCTATCTTAGGAGCTCCTGTGTTTGGAAAGTCGTTGATCATGTACATTGCTGAACAAGAGGGTTCCATTAGAGCATTCTTGGCACAAGAAAATAAAGACCAAAAGGAAATAGCACTCTACTACCTAAGTAGAACTTTCACTGGTGCCGAGCTCAACTACTCACCAATTTAGAAGATGTGCCTTGCCCTAGTCTTCGCCGTCCAAAAGCTAAGACACTACATGCATGTTTACACTATTCACTTGGTTGCTAAAACCAACCCAGTTAAGTACGTTATGTCAAAACCCGTTCTGACAGGGCGACTAGCTAAATGGGTATTGCTTCTTTATGAATATGAGATCATCTACGTCCCAGCTAAAGCCGTCAACGGACAAGCACTAGTAGACTTCCTTGTCAATCATCAAATCCCAATCGATTGCAAAATCTTAAACGACTTCCCTGACGAGGAGATGTTCAGGAGTAGTATTCATATCGCCACAAAGACAAATACTACCCTATTCCTTTCGACATGGCAAGCTATGCTCCAATAATGTCATTGAGTACCAAGCACTGATCATTAGACTCTAGATGATGATCAATCAACTCTTGACTAAATATAAAGTGAGGAAATATGATTTCATCCCATACTTTCGACTAGTAACTCAAATGCTACAAAAGTCTGAGGCTGTGAAGCTAGTACATGTGCCAAGAAAAGTAAATCAAATGGCGGATGTTCTCACAAACTTAGCCTAAAGTATGGCACTAAAAGAAGATGAAGCTACAGACATACCAGTTTGCCAAAGATGGGTGATCCCACTAGTCACTGAAATGCTACTAAATGACATAAACGTCATCTCAATACTTCCAGTTAACACTGAAGAGTGGAGACAGTTGCTAACCGACTATTTGGATCCTAAACACCATTTTGAAATACATCAACGAGCACCTTGCTTCCTCTACTACAAAAAACCACTATACCGATGCTCTTTTGAAAGAGTACTTCTAAGATGCCTAGGTGAGGAAGAAGCTAATCAAGCCATGGAAGAAGCACACTCAAGCATATGCAGCGCACTAGTCTGGACGAAAGCTAAACTTCCAGCTCAAAAGAATGGGCTACTACTGGGCAAGTATAGTGAAGGATTGCCTGGAATATGCCAAAAGATGCCAAGCCTACCAATTCTATGCCAACTTCATACATCAACCGTTTAAGCCATTACACTCTATGGTTGCTTCATGGCCATTTGATGCATAGGGATTGGACATCGTGGGACCAATCACACCAAAGTCATATGCAGGAGAAGCCTACATCCTATACACAACAAACTACTTCTCCAAATGGGCTAAAGTCGTACCACTAAAGGAAGTGAAGAAGGAAACTGTCATTCGTTTCATCAAAGAGCATATCATCCATCAATATGGTGTGCCTTGCTACATCATCACCGACAAAGGAAAGTAATTGTCGAACTGACTCATGGACAAGCTCTGCGAGAAATACAAATTCAAGAAGCACAAGTCTTCCGTGTACCATGCTTCGGCCAACGATCTCGCGGATGCATTTAACAACGCTTACTTAATCATGGTGGAAGACGGCTTAAAGATCAGCCTCATCAATGGCAGGTTCTTAAAATGCTATTACCTCTAAACCAAACATGCAATGCTCCTCATCTGCACGAGCCTAAAGTGCACACGGCACAACGCTCCTTGTTCACACGAGTTTAAAAGGCGACGCACAATGCTCCTCGCCTGCATGAGCCTAAACTGCACACGGCACAACACTCCTTGTTCGCACAAGCTTAAAAGGTGACTCTCAAAGCTCTTTGCCTGCATAAGCCTAAACTGCACAAGGCACAATGTTCCTTGTTGGCACGAGCTTAAATGGTGACACACAATGCTCCTTGCCTACATGAGCCTAAACTGCACAAGGCACAATGTTCCTTGTTGGCACGAGCTTAAAAGGTGACACACAATGCTCCTCGCCTACATGAGCCTAAACTACACAAGGCACAAAGCTCCTCGCCTGCACGCGACTAAACTACACATGGCAACAATGCTCCTTGTTTGCATGATCTTAAAAGAAAACACCCAATGCTCCCTATTCGCACAAGCTTAAAAGGCGACACTCAATGCTCCTAGCCGCAAGGGCATAAAATATGTAAAGGAAAATTTTGTGAAAATAAGCTCATTTGAAAACATCTATGCATGCAATTAACAATTAAAGGCAGAATCATGCTTGCATTAACAAAACTTTACCCATGAAATTCAAGGCCTAGTAGTTGTGGTGAATCAAGACTCAACTCAAATCTTAAAGAAAAAAGTTGAGAAACTTTTATACCTTTAAAGCACCTCTTTGTTTAGTGATGAGTAGATTTTATATTATATATTTAACCCTATTCTTAGTATATTTTGGTTAATATTTTGAAAGAATTTTGATACTTTGAATTGTATTTCTAATATAGGACTTTCGACTTCCTCTGGAGTAAAATATGGTCAAACGGACGAATTTTGGAGTAATTCCAGTTGGAGGACGTTCGTGAGTTACTTGGCTTGATCGTATCAAAGTTTCATGATTTTCTACCCAGCGGTTTATTTATGGCGATGAAATAAAGGAGCAGCGCGCAGTGCTGTCAAACTGACGTTTTGGGCTTATTTGGGCATTTTGGCGTCCAGGATGATGTGTTTTGGGTTCGAGGCCTTCTGCAATTATGTTCGGGACATCTTAAGCTTTAATTCTAGCCATTTTGGGCCTGTTTTGAAGCCCTGAAGATCCAGAAACGTGGGATTCTTTGTGGCTGGACATATTTTTCAAAATTAGAATTGGAATGTATTTCCTAGTTATTTTATTCTATTGTATTTCCTAATTTTTAGAAGACCTTTTAGGGTTTTATTTTCGATAGTATAAATAAGGATTTTAGCCATTAGGGTTGAGGACGCTCTGGGAGGCAACATCGGAGAAGAACGCAAAACTCTTGGATTCAAGTTTATTTTCTAGGTGTTTTCTATTCTTATTTTTAATAATATTTTGTTTATGATTGTTAGTAACTAATTTCCGTTTGCTAGGGCGAGGCCACGAGCCTTAGCAAGAATATGTAGTTTCTTTTCAATTTGCTTATGATATTATGCATGCAAGTTTTGAATTATTAATCACCGGGTTAAACTATCTAATTGTCTTAATGCTTAGCTACCATTAGGATTTTTAGAAAAGTCATTTGATGCAATTTTGGTCGGAGGTCGGTCCCTGAAATTGACGAAGGCTTCTTGTGATTAATATGTGCAAGTTCACTTAGGATGAATACCACGTCTTAAGGGTTGTATGGTTTTTCAAAAGGTTTCACAAAGCTTAATGAGTCATGCATGTTTAGATTTGATCTGAATACCACAGACGGATTGCATGTTTGATATACGCTCTATGTTGGGGGTCCAAGTAGGCATATATTAGGAAAACCTAACCTTCAAAATATGCATGTGTAATTCATAAGTAATTGGAAGAACTACATAGGGTTGTTAAGGTGACGGCAGAACCCTAGGCTTTTACAATTTAATTTTTAAAAACTATTCTTTTAGTTTATTTTATTTTGTCACTTGGCTTAATTATTTTCTATTAAATTCGTTTTTATTATTTGAAATCACAAAATCAACTTTTTCTCAAACTTTGTTTTAAGTAATTAATTAAGATTTGATTTGATATAAATTATTCATTCAATTCCTGTGGAAAACGACCTTGCTAGAGCTGCTATACCACGATTACCTTGTACTCTTGCAAGTATTTAAAGTGTTTCTATCCCTACTTTTGCAGGTGATAAAATTCCTATCAAGAAATTGGCGCCGTTGCCGGGGATTGTTTTAAATAATTTGTGATTATCAACTCTTAGTTAATTGTTATTGTATATATCTTTTTCTTTAATTGCTGATTTTGTTTTGGCAGGTTACAATTTGTTCCTTTTTGAGCAGTGCATCAATGGAATTTGCAGTTCCCCCCAGTTTCAACATACAGCCTGGATGACCGCCTTTATAGGTCAAATCTGCAGAATGTGGTTTTTATGGATTTAAACCTACAATTTGTGCACTTTGCTTATTGAAGACCCATGATATTTTGCAGTGCCCTGATATGGAATATTTTCCAGGATTTTTCCAAGAGCATATCAACATGAGAAACGACTCAAAAAGAAACTGGAACAATCCATATTCAGAGTTCTACACCCCAAGCTTACAAAGGCATCTTAAGCACTATTTTGAGCAATTTAATGTGCCACAGGAGCTTCCGGTTGAGGACAAGCTCTCTAAATTGTTGGAATCAACTAAGTTATACATTGAAATAACCAATGAAGGATTTCAGATTCAAGCATTAAACTGTGGGAAAAGCTTTGATGATCAAGAGATCAGTACAAAAATTGAGCATTCGGCATGTTATTCACACCCAACGAGAGAAACAACACATGCTGATTCTGAAGTTTCTACAATATCCTTTGCTACCCAAGTTTATATGCCACCCATGCCCGATCAAGAGGCTGCAAAGAAACCAACCAAGCTGCCGGAATTCATCATAACTGACGTGTTGCAAGGGGTTGTTAATAACAAATCAGAATCTGGAAATCCCCATGACAGTGCACATACACAACCCATCAAATTTCAAGCAAATCCGGGTAGGTCCATCCAGTAGGCTGCATTCTACAACTGGAAGAAGAAAAAGCTTAATAGTGGCGCAATCTTTCGTCAAGAACTTCAGCCAGTGCAAAAATTGTGGGTGTTAAATACAAGGTTTAAGCAAGTTCGATGGAGACACAAGCCTTACTGGAAGGGAATCTATCTGATTACAAAAAGTCATTCACACAGAAGGGTGAACATCAAGAACTCACCCACTGGTTTTACATGCACAGAACATCAATTCGTGTCGTACATACTGCTGACCTACGATGGTGCAAAGGAATGGCTAATTCTGAGAGAACAAGTGACGTGATCACCAACTTCATTCAAATTCGTCTAGCTAAAGACGTTAACTAAAGCGCTAATTGGGAGGCAACCCAATTTTTCTAACTCTTCTTTTTCTTTTCGTTTATTTTATTTTCCTACTTTTAATCCGATTAAAAAAAATCATAAAAAAAATCAGAAAATTGAAAGAAAAAAAAAAGAGAAAGTGCAGTTTTTAATTCTTGTTATTTTTCTATAATAGTCTAGTTAGATTTCTAATTTTTTTTTTTTATTTTTTTTTTGCAGGTTGCATTTGGATTTTATCGCCACTAAACATCCACCATACGCACACCTTTGACTGAATCTGGGATTCAGTAGCATTCCCACAGTCCCCTCATGTCAGTCAAATTCAAGCAAAGGATACAGACCAAGCAACATAGAGGAAGGCCATTGATTAACTTCAACACTCAGAGCCGGATTCATGCAATTATTTTTTCCATGCACAAATCAACAAAGACATGCACACATACAGACAATATACATGAGAATTGATAAAATTCTAGATCCATGGACGCATGAATGACAGCACAAAAATCTGAGCACTATCTTCCAAACAATTCACAGAACAGTACAAAGAGAAGAGGGAGGATAGTTACCTTTGTGAGGAATCTTGAATTAATGCTCTGGACCATGGATTTGAAGACATCTCCGTGAAAACAGTGATGTTTGATGGCTGGGATCAAGAGCGATTTGTCGGAGCTTCGAGAGATGGGATGGATTTGGTGGTTGAGCGAGGCGAGTTTGTTTCAAGTTTGGGGGTGGATCTCCACCTTTAACTTAAGAGAAATGAACTGAGAAAGAAGTTGGGACTCGAGATGGATGACGGCTCTGGTTTGATGATGGAATGTCGAGATGAAGTTTGGGGGTTGTGGCTCGGATCTGAGAGTTCTAGAGAGAGGGACTTTGTTTTTTTAGAAAAAAAAAGTATTCAGAAAAGAGAGAGAGGGGCGAGAGAAATGGAGTGCTTTCAGCCTTTTAGAAAGCTTGAGGTTTCGTAGCCTTTCTGGAAGGCTGTGCAGCTTTGGTTTCTAAAAACAATAAAAAAATAATGGAATGGACAGCAAAGAGCCGTTGGCTTGGCTCTGGGCTTGAGGCAGTGCACATTGGAATCCAAAGTTTCTCCCACAGAAGCTAGGTTTTTTTTTTCTTTTCCCAACGCTCCCACGTGTGAGGTGTGTGTGCGTTTCCGTGTGGGTTATGCATGCCAGCTGTATTCCATGTTATTGGACCTACGGTTTGAGGGCTGGGTTCAGCCCAAAATGCAGTCCAATATCAGCTTCCCTAGCAAATGCATGTGTATTACCTGGGTTCTCAATGAAATGGGCTGGTGCATTCTTTGTTTACGTGGGCTCTTCATGGCTTTTTGTTCGATCATCAAATTATCAAGCAACAAGTTTCCACTTCCAGCCCAGGTATTATTGTTCTTTTTCTTTTTGTTTTTGTTAATTATTTTATTATTATTTTTTATTATTATCTTTTGTCTACTGTTTGTTTCTTTGATTAGTTAGTTAGTTTTGTCGGTCATTTTTCTTTATTCTTTCTTTATGTGTTTTTTTTTTTTCACACCTTGAGGACAATGTGTGATTTAAGTTTGGGGGTGGGAAATAGAAATTTTTAACTTCTTATTTTTGTGTCAAGTTCAAATTTTTGTTTTTAAGTTAAAATCCATAGTTTATTTTAAACGTTAGAACAAATGGACATGGTGAAGGTTAATCCCACAATAGAGTCTTTTCTATTTATCGTCAATTAGACATTAATTCATGAGTTATACTTTGAAAATTTGCATTCACACCAACATGGTTTGTGGAGAGTGAGATTGAAACACTTACATTTCGTCTAAGTTATTTTTTAATTTTTGTTTTAAGTAAAGTTAGTTATTGTTATAAAGTAATAATTGTTCCACCCGAGACTTTGCTTAGTAACCGGGCCAGTCCTGCCTGATCAACAGTGATTCTCGCGTCAAACGGTATAGTCTTGGCATGGGGCAGGGTGGTTAGTTGGTTTCGTAGCCTTTCCAGCTCAAGTGAATAAGTCCTTAGGGGTGTTCTACACCTAGTGCCCTAAAGCCCTAGTGGTTTGGGAGTCATTGACCTAAAGCTCGCTACATGGGTTGGATAGAAAGCTTAAGTGAACCGACATTGCACGACCACTACTGTTACTTCAATAAATATTTAAAATAAAAAAAAATTGAGAAAAAAAGAGAAAAAAAATATATATGTGAAGTTAGTATGTGTGAAGTGTGAATAAAAGGGATGAGAGATAAGGGTTTTAGTCGAGTCTCCTTAACTATGATGGTTCACTTTACACCAAGGGAAGTTTATGAATTCTTTTCTAATTGATTCTAAATGGCTTAGACTTTGTAGTGGGATTAGTTGGAACTTTTGAAAAGATGTTTTAATTTTTAAAATTTTCTATGGATTGCAACTTGAATGGAAATTTTGTTTAGTCAAGTTTTGTGTAAGTCTTTAGTTTGTTAGTTTTTATTTTTGTTTTCTAGTTTTGTTTTGCTTGAGGACAAGCAAAAAGCTAAGTTTGGGGGTATTTTGATGAGTAGATTTTATATTATATATTTAACCCTATTCTTAGTATATTTTGGTTAATATTTTGAAAGAATTTTGATACTTTGAATTGTATTTCTAATATAGGACTTTCGACTTCCTCTGGAGCAAAATATGGTCAAACGGACGAATTTTGGAGTAATTCCAGTTGGAGGACGTTCGTGAGTTACTTGGCTTGATCGTATCAAAGTTTCATGATTTTCTACCCAGCGGTTTATTTATGGCGATGAAATAAAGGAGCAGCGCGCAGTGCTGTCAAACTGACGTTTTGGGCTTATTTGGGCATTTTGGCGTCCAGGATGATGTGTTTTGGGTTCGAGGCCTTCTGCAATTATGTTCGGGACATCTTAAGCTTTAATTCTAGCCATTTTGGGCCTGTTTTGAAGCCCTGAAGATCCAGAAACGTGGGATTCTTTGTGGCTGGACATATTTTTCAAAATTAGAATTGGAATGTATTTCCTAGTTATTTTATTCTATTGTATTTCCTAATTTTTAGAAGACCTTTTAGGGTTTTATTTTCGATAGTATAAATAAGGATTTTAGCCATTAGGGTTGAGGACGCTCTGGGAGGCAACATCGGAGAAGAACGCAAAACTCTTGGATTCAAGTTTATTTTCTAGGTGTTTTCTATTCTTATTTTTAATAATATTTTGTTTATGATTGTTAGTAACTAATTTCCGTTTGCTAGGGCGAGGCCACGAGCCTTAGCAAGAATATGTAGTTTCTTTTCAATTTGCTTATGATATTATGCATGCAAGTTTTGAATTATTAATCACCGGGTTAAACTATCTAATTGTCTTAATGCTTAGCTACCATTAGGATTTTTAGAAAAGTCATTTGATGCAATTTTGGTCGGAGGTCGGTCCCTGAAATTGACGAAGGCTTCTTGTGATTAATATGTGCAAGTTCACTTAGGATGAATACCACGTCTTAAGGGTTGTATGGTTTTTCAAAAGGTTTCACAAAGCTTAATGAGTCATGCATGTTTAGATTTGATCTGAATACCACAGACGGATTGCATGTTTGATATACACTCTATGTTGGGGGTCCTGATGCGAGAATTAACTCGACACACAAATTAAACCCTCTTTTTGACAGATGTAGTATAGATGTAAGTAGGGTATCGTTCTAGGCCGGGGATTAGGAGGGATTGCTAATCTACTCTAAATTAATTTAAAAATATTAAACAAGACTAAAAAAAAAACACAAAATTAGGCTAAAAACTCTAATAATTTGAAACACACTTAAAATGACTCAAAATAATGAAAACAATCAAATTAAACACTAGGAATTTAGAATGGACGGAAATTGAAATAAAAGATTAAAAACAATAAAAACTAACTAAATAATAATATTTTAATGGGGGGATTGATTTGGTTTTTACGAAGTAAATTAAACTTAAATAAATTACAAAATTGACAAAAACATAAATTAAAAATGAAATGATAGATAACGGATTGGCTAGAGGGTTTTTCTCCACACATGACACAAAAGCAACCTAAATTGATTCCCAGTTATGAATTTAACAAACGCATGAATGACAATGTTCCAAGTTAATTAGGTCCGCTTAAATTAACTTTCAGATTTCCCTAAAGTCATTAGATTGGATGATTGCATACGACAACCCAAAACATTTCCCACAAGTTCCCTACATGAATTGCATAATAGAGATACAAGCAAGAATCATTAAGTTCAATGGAAATCATAAACATCGACTAGGCATTCATAACTATGGAATACGCATGTTAATCCAACCTAGGGTTTACTAAACACAATCGTGACTAGCGATTTTTACCACTTGTGAATATAAGTTCATAACGATTAGGTGAAATTCCCTTATATCCTAGCATCAAGTCTAAGCATGCAAATTAAGTATCGATCCTTAACCCACATACATAAACAAGTTATTAATCAACACAGAAAAGTAAACCACATCCAAACATTTATACATTCATAACTGGAGTAAATCAAATTAAATTACAATTATAATCATGGTTTCGAATTAACCTCTAGCCAATATAAATTTAATTACACATTATTTAAAAACATAAATTAAAAACATAAGTTGGAGGAGATAAACCGAAATGAGAGAGTTCAAGGATTAAGGTTGCACTGTGAGCTTCTGTGCAATTGTTCCTCTGTTTTCTGCGCAAGCCTTCACCGTTTTCCGTGCCAAAACACCTTCCAGGCAGTTCTTTCCGTGACACCTTCTTCTCTCACGCTGCCAAATGGGCAGCTCTGGTGTGCGTTGATTGGCTGCCAAGCAGCCCTCAAATTTCTGTCTGCCTCCCTTCTCTCCCTAGGCGCTGCCTTTAAGGCAGCTGGCTTCTTCCTGCCGTGTGATGCTTGACACCTGCGTGGAGCTCCCTCGGTTTTTCTGCTTTCTGTTTTAAGCTGCCAATGGCAGCTCTCCTCTCTCTCCCCCCTGCGTCAATGTTCTCCCAGGCCTTCTTATATTCTTTTATTTGCTTAATCCCCACCATCATGATTTCTGCCTCGGTGCCTTCCTGCAAACCGCACCCTTGACTTTCTTTTTGCATGTGCTTTCGGTGCATGCTGCTTTCCACTCACCCCACCTAATAATCATACACACACATATTATCACAATATATATATAAATATAAATATATATAAATATATATATATATACATTATTTTCTAAATGATAAATTCTAATTAACAAGAAAGATAGTACGAATTTATTACTTAATACTTCACTTATTCTATTTTTATTTTCTTTTCTTGAAAAACTTATAAAACATAATAATAACGTAAATAGCTCAAAATATAACGAACTAACTAAGAAAAGACGAGTGAATTTGATATAAAAATATATATAAATATTGTCCGATCAAATACCCCCACACTTAGCTTTTGCTAGTCCTCGAGCAAAACAAATAAAACAGAATAAGTAATAACATGAAAAACAGTAGCTTCCCCCTATTTGACCCTCATAGAATTTCATTCGAAAACATAAATCAGCAAGAACCATAGCTAGCACTAAACAAGCTAATTCAAGCTCATCTTCCTTATTCAAAAATTAGCAGTAATCTTTAAATCATCCTTGAGTGTAGTGTGTGAGATAGCCATGCTAATGCAATTTCAAGTTTTTATTTTTATTTTTTAAATCATCATATGCAAACCAGCAACCTTCTCACGGGATATGCACTCAATCACACATGTGTTTAGTTTTAATGTGTTTCGCTCAAAGAAACAAATGTGAGAGTTCTACCATAAGCTTGCATAAAAATCACTTCTCCACAATCATAATTGCAAAACTTAAATCAAGAGGACTTTTATTGGATGTAATGAGGCTTAGGGATAGGGCTATTGAAACGAAAGAATAGGAAAACACAAGTTCCAAGCTACATTGCAAGCAATTCTTTTGTTGAGATTTATAAGAACTCAAACTTTCCAGCGATTCTTTTAACACCTCCCATCACACCCTTAAACTGAAACTTTAGAAACTTTTTATTTTCTTCGTAAACAATTTTTTTTTTTCTTTTCCTTTTCTTCTCTTTTCTATTTTTTTTTTTTTTAAAATACAAACATGAAATACCCCCACACTTATTCTTTTGCCAAACTCATTCCAAGTACTTCACAAACATTTATCATAAGACAGTCTCAAATTGCTCGCTTGGAAAGGGTAAGGAAACATGTTTTGAGGTATAAGGGTAGACATATCTGGTGATAAGAAATAAAAGGCTCACATAACGGCTCAAGATGGCAATCTAATGATATCATTTTTTCTTGGAAAATATGGTTATTTGGGCCATGGTGGTGAACCTAATGCCTCTATCATTTTCAAGTTCATGCAATCAATGACAAATATTTCGAAAGATCGTTACGCAAGTTCTAGAGATGCATCTCACATAAGTTCATCACACATGAAAGAATAGGAGTGTATGAAAAATGCACACACTTTCAATAGGCTCAAAAACTCACATGGGATGTATATGGTCACTAAATTCACATATGAAGCTTTAAGTCCTGCTTTAATTTCACATCAACACGGCTATGTGCATTTGGTTTTTCAAAGATGATCAAACATGTACAATGCTAACAAGAGAATAAGGAATTTCATAAAACACATGTTAACTAAGTTCTTGATAATCATGGTTCAAATTTAATCCAGTTATATCATTGGGTCGGGAAACTAATAAAAATCTAATTCAAAACAATAAGGAAAATAAGACAATATTTTTGGATTTTTTAAATTTTTTCGAGAAAAATTAAATAAAACACAAAACTCCAAAAAAAAATTAAGTAAAACACAAAGCTAATTAAGAAAACAAAAAGCAATAACATGGAAACAATGAAACCAGTTCAAAGTCGAAGGTACAAAAAATTTCAATTTGGTCATTTTTTATACTTGATACCCCCACACTTAAACTAGACATTGTCCCCAATGTCATAAAACAAAAATATGCAAATAAAAATAAAATGAATAAATAATACGAAACAAGAAAAAGGGACTGAAAACTTCTCTAATTTGCAGAAATCCAAGTGATGACCCCCAAGCTTAAATTTTGCAATCAACTTCAAGGGAGAAAATAACCAAACGTTCCTGCAAAGAACAGAAATAAATCAGTTAAGCACGCAAGAAAATATAGAAAAATGCAACGAAAAATAAAAATTGAAAATAAAAGACAACGAAAAGAACTAATAGGCGATCATTGGTCGTCCTTGTTGATTTTCCACAGCTTTCATCTTGAACTGGATGGGCCTCCTTTCTTGCATGTGCTCCTCGGCTTAGTTGAGGATGAGTCAGCACGTTGTCTCCACATGCTTCAAGTAGTCCGGTCTCCACGCAGGTGTGGCATCTTCTTGAACTCTTGGATCAACCCAGACTCATCTGCTCTTGGGTGCACCTCAGACTCCTCCTGCTTCGTCTGTGAGGTACTTTTGTTTTTGAAGAAGTACCTCAACACAGGTTTATTTTTGAAGTGGGCTGGGAGGGGTCTGAGATGAGTACTCGAGAGCAAGACTAGGTAAGCAATCAGGATCTCACTTTCTCCACGTTCCTCAGATGAAGGAGAGGAGAAAGCATAATATGAGATACTTTTGCTTTTAACCTTTTTAATATGAAATACTTTTGCTCTGGAAGGTTTGTTTTTTGGGGTGATCCAAGGGATGAAGAACACTGAATAACTCGAAAGCTTTCTTTGGGAAGACATTATCGGAGATGAAGAGAGGAAGAGAGGTTTGAGAGGTGGAGAGGGTGTGAAGGTGTGCCTTTGATGTGGAATGCGAAGGTCGAACTTATAGAAATTTGGCTTCACAACCGGAACTATTCATTCACTATTTGTCGGCAGCCGGTGGATGGATGAACAGTGCCCGTTACGCGTTTTCTGACAAACCGTCCGTAATTTCCGCGAAGGCTGTCGACGCATGAGACGAGTGACGACAAACAGGAATGATGATCTTTTGAAAACCGGGGTTCAAAACCGGGTGCGGCTCGTGGTTTTCGCAACGCTCCACGCTGCACGTGACGAGTCACGACAAAACTGAATAAGCTGAGCCACGTGATTGCTGAGTCAAGCCCAGCTTTTGAGAAAGGAAACGGCTCTCGAGAAAGGACTCCTGCCTTCGAGAGAGTAGCGTCCAGCTTTTCCGATTTGCGTGAGAACGCGTCTTCAACCTCAGAGGAGCGCCTCTCTTTGATTTGCTTCTTTTTATAGAGGCGCAAATTCTGCTCCACCTCACACTTGAACTCCCTTCCTCAAACACTCTCCTCTGTAAACACTCTCTTCTGCACTTCTTAATCTTACTCCTTCCGCTCTCTTCCTGCACTTCTGCATTTTTAATCTTTCCGATCTTTTCTTCCGCTTCAACAATCTTAATCTTTCCGAACTCTTTTCTTCCTCAACCGCCTCTAAAAATGTCTTGCCCTTCCGACCGTCGCCTAAACTTGAATGTCGGGGAAGACGATGACTCGTCTTCTCCGAACAACATTTGGAATCCATCCTTCATATCCCCCAATGGTCCTCTTACAGTCGGGGACACAATGATGAGGAACGATATAACCGCAACGGTGGTTGCAAGAAACCTTCTTACTCCCAGAGACACTAGGTTGCTGTCTATGCGGTCAGACGAGCTGGCTGTTCAGGACTCACTGGCTCTCAGTGTCCAGTGTGCAGGCTCAGTTTCAAACATGGGTCAGCGCCTGCTTGCAAGATCTCGTCAGGTGGAGTCGCTAATGGCAGAGGTGGTCAGTCTTCGGCAAGAAGTCAGAGGACTCAGGCACGAGAACAAGGAGTTGCACATGCTCGCAACTAGCTACTCGACCAGCATGAAGAGGAAGCTGGACCAGCTGCAGGAGTCGGACGGTCGAATCCAGAGTGATCATGAGCGGTTCATGGCGTTACTCCCGCGGTTTATGTTGCCTTCGTCCTCTGGAGCAGCACCAAGCGTTCCGGCTCCGGAGATTCCAACTCTGGCTCTTCGTCTTCCCGGAGCTCCGTCAACCTCTGAGGCGCCACCTAACCAAAACCAATGATTTCTATCAGTTTTTCGCATTATTGTAAATTTTATTGCTTTTAATGTTTATTTAAATATATATATATATATATATATGTTACTAATATTATTATTATTATTATTAATTAATTTTTTTTTTTTTTTTTTTTTTTAAGGTTTATTTTAAGCAAGGTAAAATATGTAATGTAAAATATGTAATGTAAAATATGTAATGTAATGCTAAAAAAAAAAAAAAAAAAAAACTTTATTTACTTGCACTTAAAATAAACAAGGCCCTAAATTTATTTAAACTCAAACTAAATAAAAATCAACCAAATAACACAACTAACTAAGCGAAACAAAATGAAAGTAAAAGCAATAAAGAAGAAGGTTAAGAAATGCAAATCTGGTTGCTTGGGTTGCCTCCCAAGAAGCGCTTGTTTTAACGTCTTTAGCCGGACGATTCTTTCCTTATCCTCCCCTCGGCTCCAAAGCATGAAATTTATCTTTTAATGGGAGGTGATACTTGAAATGATTCGGCAATGGCATTAATTCAAGAGTGGGCGCCTGAATCATTAAAATGAGAAAAATGTTAGTATAAAATAAAATAAAAATTAAAATTGGAGAAGATGGCTTACTGTCTTTCTCCGAAACAAACTCAATGACAAAAACCACGTTTTTGGACAATTCCGGGATTTTGCACTTGGCCAGATTGACGATGATGGTTGTGGCCTGTCCCGTGTCATCAATCTCAATTTCATGGGCCTTTGTTGCCTCATGCACAACCTCTTGGATGTATTTTTGATATGCTTCAGCCACTTCATTCTCTTGAATCTCTTTTCTTGGTGTGCAAGGTTCGGGAATTTGTTTTGGTGCACCAAGAATTGAGATATCGCTTTGGACTTTTGGAAGAGCTTCCACAATGTCTTTTTCACTCTCTTCGATATTTGGAATTAAAATTCTACAAGGAAAAAGGACATTCGGTGGAATAGGGTTAGAATGAATTGAACTTATAACTTCCTCACCTGAGTTGGACGACATAGGGACTTGAGGGGTTTGAGACAAGAATTCGTCTGAACTGCCCAAGTCGTCCTCCTCCTCTTCTTCTTCTTGCAGCGGCAATTCATCCAAGTTCGGGCTGTGACTGGATGGTTCTAGAACAGCTTCATCCTCCACATCACTTATGGCTTCATCGATTTCCACTTCTCCCTTTGAATTTGCAAATGTGGAGTTGGAAAGTTCACTTTGATCTTGAATCTGTGCCATGAATTCCATAATCTGCCCAACATGTATATCCAATTCGTCCACTCTGTTGGTCCGGTCTTGCATCTCCTGGATTCGATTTTCCACTCCCTGATTCAAAGAGGAAAGTAACTTATTAAATGTATCATTATCCAGAGATGTACCTGAATCGAATTGGGCAAATTGTTGCGGAGGCTGTGGTGGTGATGTATAGAACTCATCATACGGCTGCCAATATTCTCCTTGGTAAGTCTCTTCAACTTGATTTTGTGACCCCTGCACCAAAGAGTTTAATTCGTTAAGAATTTGATTATAATCCACGGGCATACTTGAATTCGATTGGAATTGTTGTGGGGGATGTTGTGGTGGCTGCATAGGTCTTGAATAGAACGCTTCATCTTGCTGCCAATATCCACCTTGTTGAAAATGTTGAGGTTCATCCCACATTTGATTTGAATAACCTCTCCAATCCGAATTGCAAGCGTTGGAATACATATTGCCCCTTGATTGGCTGTGGCCTTGATATCCCCAATCATCTTCATATGCAGAAAATTGAGGATATTGCTGAGTTTGATATCCTTGCCCATAAGGCACATCAAGTGTAGGGACACTTGGCATTGAGGTCCGTTCGGCATTATGAGTCAATTGAGCAGTGAGCTGCGCCAATTGAGCTTGAATACTATCCATGTCTTGCTCCATTAATACCTAAAATTAAAGAAAGAAAAATAAATCAAAAATCAAAAGTAAAATACAAAAACACAAAAACACAAACAAACAAACAAACAAAAATTAAACACAAACAAAAAAAAATAAAGGGATTAGCAAAGTTACTAATCCCCGGCAACGGCGCCAAAATTTGATGCGAGAATTAACTCGACACACAAATTAAACCCTCTTTTTGACAGATGTAGTATAGATGTAAGTAGGGTATCGTTCTAGGCCGGGGATTAGGAGGGATTGCTAATCTACTCTAAATTAATTTAAAAATATTAAACAAGACTAAAAAAAAAACACAAAATTAGGCTAAAAACTCTAATAATTTGAAACACACTTAAAATGACTCAAAATAATGAAAACAATCAAATTAAACACTAGGAATTTAGAATGGACGGAAATTGAAATAAAAGATTAAAAACAATAAAAACTAACTAAATAATAATATTTTAATGGGGGGATTGATTTGGTTTTTACGAAGTAAATTAAACTTAAATAAATTACAAAATTGACAAAAACATAAATTAAAAATGAAATGATAGATAACGGATTGGCTAGAGGGTTTTTCTCCACACATGACACAAAAGCAACCTAAATTGATTCCCAGTTATGAATTTAACAAACGCATGAATGACAATGTTCCAAGTTAATTAGGTCCGCTTAAATTAACTTTCAGATTTCCCTAAAGTCATTAGATTGGATGATTGCATACGACAACCCAAAACATTTCCCACAAGTTCCCTACATGAATTGCATAATAGAGATACAAGCAAGAATCATTAAGTTCAATGGAAATCATAAACATCGACTAGGCATTCATAACTATGGAATACGCATGTTAATCCAACCTAGGGTTTACTAAACACAATCGTGACTAGCGATTTTTACCACTTGTGAATATAAGTTCATAACGATTAGGTGAAATTCCCTTATATCCTAGCATCAAGTCTAAGCATGCAAATTAAGTATCGATCCTTAACCCACATACATAAACAAGTTATTAATCAACACAGAAAAGTAAACCACATCCAAACATTTATACATTCATAACTGGAGTAAATCAAATTAAATTACAATTATAATCATGGTTTCGAATTAACCTCTAGCCAATATAAATTTAATTACACATTATTTAAAAACATAAATTAAAAACATAAGTTGGAGGAGATAAACCGAAATGAGAGAGTTCAAGGATTAAGGTTGCACTGTGAGCTTCTGTGCAATTGTTCCTCTGTTTTCTGCGCAAGCCTTCACCGTTTTCCGTGCCAAAACACCTTCCAGGCAGTTCTTTCCGTGACACCTTCTTCTCTCACGCTGCCAAATGGGCAGCTCTGGTGTGCGTTGATTGGCTGCCAAGCAGCCCTCAAATTTCTGTCTGCCTCCCTTCTCTCCCTAGGCGCTGCCTTTAAGGCAGCTGGCTTCTTCCTGCCGTGTGATGCTTGACACCTGCGTGGAGCTCCCTCGGTTTTTCTGCTTTCTGTTTTAAGCTGCCAATGGCAGCTCTCCTCTCTCTCCCCCCTGCGTCAATGTTCTCCCAGGCCTTCTTATATTCTTTTATTTGCTTAATCCCCACCATCATGATTTCTGCCTCGGTGCCTTCCTGCAAACCGCACCCTTGACTTTCTTTTTGCATGTGTTTTCGGTGCATGCTGCTTTCCACTCACCCCACCTAATAATCATACACACACATATTATCACAATATATATATAAATATAAATATATATAAATATATATATATATACATTATTTTCTAAATGATAAATTCTAATTAACAAGAAAGATAGTACGAATTTATTACTTAATACTTCACTTATTCTATTTTTATTTTCTTTTCTTGAAAAACTTATAAAACATAATAATAACGTAAATAGCTCAAAATATAACGAACTAACTAAGAAAAGACGAGTGAATTTGATATAAAAATATATATAAATATTGTCCGATCAGGTCCAAGTAGGCATATATTAGGAAAACCTAACCTTCAAAATATGCATGTGTAATTCATAAGTAATTGGAAGAACTACATAGGGTTGTTAAGGTGACGGCAGAACCCTAGGGTTTTACAATTTAATTTTTAAAAACTATTCTTTTAGTTTATTTTATTTTGTCACTTGGCTTAATTATTTTCTATTAAATTCGTTTTTATTATTTGAAATCACAAAATCAACTTTTTCTCAAACTTTGTTTTAAGTAATTAATTAAGATTTGATTTGATATAAATTATTCATTCAATTCCTGTGGAAAACGACCTTGCTAGAGCTGCTATACCACGATTACCTTGTACTCTTGCAAGTATTTAAAGTGTTTCTATCCCTACTTTTGCAGGTGATAAAATTCCTATCAAGAAATTGGCGCCGTTGCCGGGGATTGTTTTAAATAATTTGTGATTATCAACTCTTAGTTAATTGTTATTGTATATATCTTTTTCTTTAATTGCTGATTTTGTTTTGGCAGGTTACAATTTGTTCCTTTTTGAGCAGTGCATCAATGGAATTTGCAGTTCCCCCCAGTTTCAACATACAGCCTGGAGGACCGCCTTTATAGGTCAAATCTGCAGAATGTGGTTTTTATGGATTTAAACCTACAATTTGTGCACTTTGCTTATTGAAGACCCATGATATTTTGCAGTGCCCTGATATGGAATATTTTCCAGGATTTTTCCAAGAGCATATCAACATGAGAAACGACTCAAAAAGAAACTGGAACAATCCATATTCAGAGTTCTACACCCCAAGCTTACAAAGGCATCTTAAGCACTATTTTGAGCAATTTAATGTGCCACAGGAGCTTCCGGTTGAGGACAAGCTCTCTAAATTGTTGGAATCAACTAAGTTATACATTGAAATAACCAATGAAGGATTTCAGATTCAAGCATTAAACTGTGGGAAAAGCTTTGATGATCAAGAGATCAGTACAAAAATTGAGCATTCGGCATGTTATTCACACCCAACGAGAGAAACAACACATGCTGATTCTGAAGTTTCTACAATATCCTTTGCTACCCAAGTTTATATGCCACCCATGCCCGATCAAGAGGCTGCAAAGAAACCAACCAAGCTGCCGGAATTCATCATAACTGACGTGTTGCAAGGGGTTGTTAATAACAAATCAGAATCTGGAAATCCCCATGACAGTGCACATACACAACCCATCAAATTTCAAGCAAATCCGGGTAGGTCCATCCAGTAGGCTGCATTCTACAACTGGAAGAAGAAAAAGCTTAATAGTGGCGCAATCTTTCGTCAAGAACTTCAGCCAGTGCAAAAATTGTGGGTGTTAAATACAAGGTTTAAGCAAGTTCGATGGAGACACAAGCCTTACTGGAAGGGAATCTATCTGATTACAAAAAGTCATTCACACAGAAGGGTGAACATCAAGAACTCACCCACTGGTTTTACATGCACAGAACATCAATTCGTGTCGTACATACTGCTGACCTACGATGGTGCAAAGGAATGGCTAATTCTGAGAGAACAAGTGACGTGATCACCAACTTCATTCAAATTCGTCTAGCTAAAGACGTTAACTAAAGCGCTAATTGGGAGGCAACCCAATTTTTCTAACTCTTCTTTTTCTTTTCGTTTATTTTATTTTCCTACTTTTAATCCGATTAAAAAAAATCATAAAAAAAATCAGAAAATTGAAAGAAAAAAAAAAGAGAAAGTGCAGTTTTTAATTCTTGTTATTTTTCTATAATAGTCTAGTTAGATTTCTAATTTTTTTTTTTTTATTTTTTTTTTGCAGGTTGCATTTGGATTTTATCGCCACTAAACATCCACCATACGCACACCTTTGACTGAATCTGGGATTCAGTAGCATTCCCACAGTCCCCTCATGTCAGTCAAATTCAAGCAAAGGATACAGACCAAGCAACATAGAGGAAGGCCATTGATTAACTTCAGCACTCAGAGCCGGATTCATGCAATTATTTTTTCCATGCACAAATCAACAAAGACATGCACACATACAGACAATATACATGAGAATTGATAAAATTCTAGATCCATGGACGCATGAATGACAGCACAAAAATCTGAGCACTATCTTCCAAACAATTCACAGAACAGTACAAAGAGAAGAGGGAGGATAGTTACCTTTGTGAGGAATCTTGAATTAATGCTCTGGACCATGGATTTGAAGACATCTCCGTGAAAACAGTGATGTTTGATGGCTGGGATCAAGAGCGATTTGTCGGAGCTTCGAGAGATGGGATGGATTTGGTGGTTGAGCGAGGCGAGTTTGTTTCAAGTTTGGGGGTGGATCTCCACCTTTAACTTAAGAGCAATGAACTGAGAAAGAAGTTGGGACTCGAGATGGATGACGGCTCTGGTTTGATGATGGAATGTCGAGATGAAGTTTGGGGGTTGTGGCTCGGATCTGAGAGTTCTAGAGAGAGGGACTTTGTTTTTTTAGAAAAAAAAAGTATTCAGAAAAGAGAGAGAGGGGCGAGAGAAATGGAGTGCTTTCAGCCTTTTAGAAA
This sequence comes from Crataegus laevigata, assembly GCA_963580275.1. Classification (NCBI taxonomy): domain Eukaryota; kingdom Viridiplantae; phylum Streptophyta; class Magnoliopsida; order Rosales; family Rosaceae; genus Crataegus; species Crataegus laevigata. The sequence continues at coordinate 21,447,716 of OY756952.1, forward strand.
GCTTGAGGTTTCGTAGCCTTTCTGGAAGGCTGTGCAGCTTTGGTTTCTAAAAACAATAAAAAAATAATGGAATGGACAGCAAAGAGCCGTTGGCTTGGCTCTGGGCTTGAGGCAGTGCACATTGGAATCCAAAGTTTCTCCCACAGAAGCTAGGTTTTTTTTTTCTTTTCCCAACGCTCCCACGTGTGAGGTGTGTGTGCGTTTCCGTGTGGGTTATGCATGCCAGCTGTATTCCATGTTATTGGACCTACGGTTTGAGGGCTGGGTTCAGCCCAAAATGCAGTCCAATATCAGCTTCCCTAGCAAATGCATGTGTATTACCTGGGTTCTCAATGAAATGGGCTGGTGCATTCTTTGTTTACGTGGGCTCTTCATGGCTTTTTGTTCGATCATCAAATTATCAAGCAACAAGTTTCCACTTCCAGCCCAGGTATTATTGTTCTTTTTCTTTTTGTTTTTGTTAATTATTTTATTATTATTTTTTATTATTATCTTTTGTCTACTGTTTGTTTCTTTGATTAGTTAGTTAGTTTTGTCGGTCATTTTTCTTTATTCTTTCTTTATGTGTTTTTTTTTTTTCACACCTTGAGGACAATGTGTGATTTAAGTTTGGGGGTGGGAAATAGAAATTTTTAACTTCTTATTTTTGTGTCAAGTTCAAATTTTTGTTTTTAAGTTAAAATCCATAGTTTATTTTAAACGTTAGAACAAATGGACATGGTGAAGGTTAATCCCACAATAGAGTCTTTTCTATTTATCGTCAATTAGACATTAATTCATGAGTTATACTTTGAAAATTTGCATTCACACCAACATGGTTTGTGGAGAGTGAGATTGAAACACTTACATTTCGTCTAAGTTATTTTTTAATTTTTGTTTTAAGTAAAGTTAGTTATTGTTATAAAGTAATAATTGTTCCACCCGAGACTTTGCTTAGTAACCGGGCCAGTCCTGCCTGATCAACAGTGATTCTCGCGTCAAACGGTATAGTCTTGGCATGGGGCAGGGTGGTTAGTTGGTTTCGTAGCCTTTCCAGCTCAAGTGAATAAGTCCTTAGGGGTGTTCTACACCTAGTGCCCTAAAGCCCTAGTGGTTTGGGAGTCATTGACCTAAAGCTCGCTACATGGGTTGGATAGAAAGCTTAAGTGAACCGACATTGCACGACCACTACTGTTACTTCAATAAATATTTAAAATAAAAAAAAATTGAGAAAAAAAGAGAAAAAAAATATATATGTGAAGTTAGTATGTGTGAAGTGTGAATAAAAGGGATGAGAGATAAGGGTTTTAGTCGAGTCTCCTTAACTATGATGGTTCACTTTACACCAAGGGAAGTTTATGAATTCTTTTCTAATTGATTCTAAATGGCTTAGACTTTGTAGTGGGATTAGTTGGAACTTTTGAAAAGATGTTTTAATTTTTAAAATTTTCTATGGATTGCAACTTGAATGGAAATTTTGTTTAGTCAAGTTTTGTGTAAGTCTTTAGTTTGTTAGTTTTTATTTTTGTTTTCTAGTTTTGTTTTGCTTGAGGACAAGCAAAAAGCTAAGTTTGGGGGTATTTTGATGAGTAGATTTTATATTATATATTTAACCCTATTCTTAGTATATTTTGGTTAATATTTTGAAAGAATTTTGATACTTTGAATTGTATTTCTAATATAGGACTTTCGACTTCCTCTGGAGCAAAATATGGTCAAACGGACGAATTTTGGAGTAATTCCAGTTGGAGGACGTTCGTGAGTTACTTGGCTTGATCGTATCAAAGTTTCATGATTTTCTACCCAGCGGTTTATTTATGGCGATGAAATAAAGGAGCAGCGCGCAGTGCTGTCAAACTGACGTTTTGGGATTATTTGGGCATTTTGGCGTCCAGGATGATGTCTTTTGGGTTCGAGGCCTTCTGCAATTATGTTCGGGACATCTTAAGCTTTAATTCTAGCCATTTTGGGCCTGTTTTGAAGCCCTGAAGATCCAGAAACGTGGGATTCTTTGTGGCTGGACATATTTTTCAAAATTAGAATTGGAATGTATTTCCTAGTTATTTTATTCTATTGTATTTCCTAATTTTTAGAAGACCTTTTAGGGTTTTATTTTCGATAGTATAAATAAGGATTTTAGCCATTAGGGTTGAGGACGCTCTGGGAGGCAACATCGGAGAAGAACGCAAAACTCTTGGATTCAAGTTTATTTTCTAGGTGTTTTCTATTCTTATTTTTAATAATATTTTGTTTATGATTGTTAGTAACTAATTTCCGTTTGCTAGGGCGAGGCCACGAGCCTTAGCAAGAATATGTAGTTTCTTTTCAATTTGCTTATGATATTATGCATGCAAGTTTTGAATTATTAATCACCGGGTTAAACTATCTAATTGTCTTAATGCTTAGCTACCATTAGGATTTTTAGAAAAGTCATTTGATGCAATTTTGGTCGGAGGTCGGTCCCTGAAATTGACGAAGGCTTCTTGTGATTAATATGTGCAAGTTCACTTAGGATGAATACCACGTCTTAAGGGTTGTATGGTTTTTCAAAAGGTTTCACAAAGCTTAATGAGTCATGCATGTTTAGATTTGATCTGAATACCACAGACGGATTGCATGTTTGATATACGCTCTATGTTGGGGGTCCAAGTAGGCATATATTAGGAAAACCTAACCTTCAAAATATGCATGTGTAATTCATAAGTAATTGGAAGAACTACATAGGGTTGTTAAGGTGACGGCAGAACCCTAGGCTTTTACAATTTAATTTTTAAAAACTATTCTTTTAGTTTATTTTATTTTGTCACTTGGCTTAATTATTTTCTATTAAATTCGTTTTTATTATTTGAAATCACAAAATCAACTTTTTCTCAAACTTTGTTTTAAGTAATTAATTAAGATTTGATTTGATATAAATTATTCATTCAATTCCTGTGGAAAACGACCTTGCTAGAGCTGCTATACCACGATTACCTTGTACTCTTGCAAGTATTTAAAGTGTTTCTATCCCTACTTTTGCAGGTGATAAAATTCCTATCATTTAGCAAAGGATATTCACCCATGTGAGGGCCTTTTTTCCTTAGTCTCCTTGCTCCTTGGCTCCATGGATGTGGATGGAGGAACTTTGCTTCTTGGCTCCATGACTTCTTGGATATGGATGAAGGAATGGATTCTCCAAGTTCCTAAGAAAGGGAACCTTTAATTTCCACACCAAGAAGAGCATTGAGGAAGAGATGAGTGACCTAGGAAGAAATGGATTGCTAGCTAGTCCATTCTTCCTTCGGTGGCCGGCCTCCTAAGAGAAGAAAGTGCTTTTTGTGTTGTACTCTTTTCTCTCTAGAAAACTCTTATGAGGGAATGGGTTATAATGTCCTTTTTATAGCCACTTACATTGAGTGGCATAATTGAAATCAAAATCAATTCTCCCTCACACCCTATATGACTAGCCATGTGGGTTCATTGGGCTTTCATGCCCTTTGTGCTTTCAAGTTGTCATACAACTTGAATTATTGGACTTCACATTCGAAGCCCATTAGGCCTTGAGGCCCAAAAGTAACCTGAGGTCTAAAACAAACTTATTCTTTTGATTAATTAACATATTAATTAATCGTAGCCATAAATAATTAAACTATTTAATTATCCTTACTCATCTCTGTTGTTTCATCAATCTCTACCTTATACAGTGTACGATCCATTAGGTTCCTTTAGCAAGGCAGTAGGCAATTAAAACTCTTCAAATCGATTGTGAATTGAAACTTACTTTTCAATTCTCCGTTTACTGATTATATACCTTTAGGGCTTCCACAAACCATGAGTGACACCTAGCAATATGTCATGGCTACCCAAGCTAATCAGAAGAGGTGGAAAACCTATTCAGTTTGGGATTACAATGCAGCACGGTCTTTCTTTAATATAATACTCTTGACCACATTGTTTGATTTGATAGTTTATTCATGTCTACTATCAAATGTGATTCTCTTACTTATATGATTACCTTGAATATGATTTGGAATGAATTCCTAAATCACATTTGTACTCTGACCAGAGATTCTTAATCATATCATAGAGTATTCTCCCTCAAAAGATTTGAAGGTTAGAGATCCCTTGTGCATTCATTTACCTCCATCATCGAAGTACATGACTTCTTCTTCATATTTGGTCAACCACAATCTATGACCTCCCAAGATACTTCAGAAGACCACGACTTGATGTGCATCGAGTTGTCTTCTGCATGAAGAACAGGAACCTTAGGGCTAGTCAACGGTACACAAAGCTCCAATGTTGTTCCCTTACTTACAAATCGCCTTCCTTCCTAAGAATGGTGATGACATCACTCTTAAAGAACTTGAAAAATATCATGGTTGCAATAAAACAAACAAGGCAACATAAGCATAAAAAGTGGGGCTGCAAGAAAATAAAAATTTGCTTCACTAACAAAGTCACAATTACAAAAAGAAATCAGCCACAAAGCTTGAGCAACACAGGAAAGAGGGCAGCTACAAGACTGTGGATGCAAATTTTCGCCTTCTCCTTCTTTGACAAAATTGCACCTACAAAACAATCAACACCTTTGGTCAAGGCCAAGAGCCTCGCACGCCCACGATGAATGGGGGGGGGGCTTTGGCCGAAGAACCTCCGATGCCAAAGTTAGAATTTAGAGAAAAAGAGTGTTTAGAGAATTTTGGGATTTTTGCAAGAGTGTTGGGATGATCTTTTGGTGAAAATAGGAGCCTATTTATAGGGATAGGCCGGTCCTCTTTGGAGAAAAAGTGGCCGGCCATTAGGGTGTATTTTTGGGTGTTATTTGGTGATGTAATTAGCCTTTAATATATTGATTAGAAATAAATATATTAATTGGCTGATTAATCATAATAAAAAGGGATGTTATGAAATGTTTTTGAAGGTTATGGAATGTTTGAAATAAATGGCTAATTGAATAAGGAAAAATGAAGTAAAAAATGAAGGAAAAATTTTGTCCTAGCTAAGAACATGTATGAACATTTGAATACATATGCAAAATATTAACTCTTTAAATTAGGCATGCATCCAAAATAATTCATAACACCCATGACTTTCAAAGCCTAGTAAATGGTGAACCAAGACTCTTTAACACTTTAAAGAGAAGAAAGGATTTAGAGAATCATTACCCTTGAAGCTCATCCTTGATTACACAAGGGATTCACCCAAGTGGAGGGCCTTCAAGTCACCTCCTTGCTTCCTTGAGGATATGTTCTCCAAAACACCAAAAGCTTGATGTCTCCAAGTCTCTACACCAAAGATAAATTGTGAAGATAAAATGGATGACTTAGGGAAGAAGAAATTGCTACATTTTCCCTCCCTATGTGGCCGGCCCTTTAGAGAAATTAGAGAGAAAGTGTTTGACCCAATTTCATCCAAAAGAACCCTAAATGAAATAAAGCTATAAAGTTGTATTTATACTTCATTTCTAGTGAGTGGCAAACTTGTAAATAACACAAGTTTGCTACCCCTCACCCTTATGGCCGGCCTTAGCTTTGTCTTTGGGCTAATTGCCCAATTTGTTTTAGTTGTCATACAACTTAAACATAATGGGCCTTGTGGACCAAAACACTTTTGGGCCCCGAAACCCAAAACTAACTTAGAAGCCCAATACGAACGTTTCGTATAATTAATTAACTAATTAATTAATTCTGACCATTCTTCAATTAACTATTTAATTGCTTATCCATTTCATTTAATTACTTCACTTTCATCTTTACTCGGTGTACGATCCATTAGGTTCCAATTAGTGAGGCAGTGGGCGATGTTACTCTAAACTATCGTTTGTGAATTGAAACCACATTTCAATTCTCCCTTAAGATTAGTGTTTGCCAATCTTTAGGGCTACCACTAACCATGAGTGACACCTAGCAGCATGTCATGGTTACCCAAGCTAAGTAGAAGTGGTTGGAGAACCTATCCAGTTACAATTACAATGCAATACGGTCCTTCTCTAATACAATACTCTTAATCACATCGTTTAAGTGATAGTTTGTTTCATGTCTACTATCCAATGTGATACTTCTCTATATGATTCGCTTGAATAAGATTTGGAACAAATTCCCTCAGTCATATTCATATGTTTTGGCCAAAGACTCTCGAATCATATCTTAGAGTATTCTCCTTCCATAAGGTTAGAGATCCCTTGTTGTGCATTCATATGTCTACATGACTAGATAGCTTGACCCCAACCATGCCGTGGACACTCCAAAGGAACGCCATTTGACACGATCAAAGATCAAGGACCTAACCATTAGACATCAATGATGCCTCAGGTCAAAGGACTACTTTGCATATTGTAACCTTGAGTTCTTACATGACATGTATGTTTGAACTCTCTTTTTGATCGTAGTTTAGTGTACTCGATTACTCTTTCAAGCACCTATGTGTTTGTCTTAGTGTCCAACACTAAATGACTTGAGACTTGTCATATCCACGCTTGAGTCGACATAACACATACTAACCTTAGCGGATTGTCAATGCCCAATTGGCAACCCTATGGCTAGGAACGTTTTAGGAATGAGCATAAGAGAAAGGTCTCGTAAATCTAACTTACTTAGATCACTTATCTCTTAGATCAAATACATTCCTTGGATTCCCTTATTGATTAAACACAAGATACAATAAACAGTGATTAACAATAAGCTTTGCCCTCTATTAAACATATATATAAGTTTAATACAATAAGTATTCCAAAAAGCTATTACATCAAATGAGTGGCTTTGTGGGCATACTTCCAACAAAAAATATATGGAATGGAATAGGTTTTGGGAGTTACCTTGTAGAAGTATCAAAACTTTATGTAATTGCACAAAAGTCCCAAAAGTAGCCTACTAATAATTAGGGTGGCCAGTTATGGAGGGATAAAAGGAGTGTAGGTTTTGGTGAAAAATCAAAATTTTAAATAAAGTGTTGACAAAGTAAGAGGTATGGGTTGAAAAGTTGATTGGCATGGTTGAAAAAAGTTGATTGGTATGGGTTGTAAGAAATAGGTAAGGTGTAGCTATTATTAAACAATAAAACACAAATCATCCATCACCAATCAATAACAAACCAAAACTTTATGAAAAACACAAACACTTTGAATCAAAACACCAAACCTTTTTGTTCTTGGTAAGAACATCAAGACCATTGCAGAACAGACATGAAAACTCATAAGAGCTCCATGAATGTTTTCACTCAATAAAACTCAAATTTTTACTACTCAAAAGAGGATTAACATCCTAGGGTACTTAGGGGTTCCAAAAGTCACTTTAAAACACTTTTAACAAGACAAACATGAACCCAAAAATCCACCCTTTCGATTTGGCCGAATTTCCCCACATAATTGGCACCAAATTTTAGTTCCAATATTCATGCTTAAATGAACTACATCTACAATATTTGAGATGATAAATTTTCAAGCAAAATTTATATTCAAAAGCAGGAACAAAGTTTGTAACATTTACAACATTTAAATCACAAATCATGAAAAACACAAAACCCAAAAGGATTCACCATACTCTAGACCTAGGCTCTGATACCACTTGAAGGAAACATTTTGTCCTAGGTAAGAACATGTGAGAACATTTGAACACATATGCAAACTAATAACACTTTAAAGTAGGAATGCATTAAAAAACAATTCTAAAACCCATGACTTTCAAGGCCTAGTGAATGGTGAACCACAAGACTCTTTAACAACATTAAAGAGAAGGAAGGAATTTGAGATTCATTACCCTTGAAGCTCATTCTTTTTTACACAAGGGATACACCCAAGTGGAGGGCCTTCAAGTCACCTCCTATCTCCCTGGATCTTCCTTGTGATTTTCTTCGTTTGGATACTCCTTTGCTCCTTGAGGATGTGAGGAAAGGATCTCCAAGAACACCAAACGTTTGGTGTCTTTAAGTCTCCACACCAAGGATAAGGTGTGAAGATGAAATGGATGACTTAGAAAAGAAAAGATTGCTATCTATTTCTTCCCTAAGTGGCCGGCCTCTTTTAGAGAAAAAGGGATTAAATCATTACTTAAAAGATGTGAAGTAGTATATTTCAACTCCACCCAGCTTGAAATGTGACAAATGACAATCTGTCAGCATTAGCCTTGCGTTCAAATCTAGTCTTTCATTTTACAATCAAACACCTAGACACATCTATCATTTTGTCCGAGAGAGTACAAAAAGGAGACCTCACTATGCAATAAATACCTACAAAAGACCAAGTAGATGATTTATTCACTAAGGGACTTCACAGTTCAGTGTTTCTTCGACACTGCAGCAATCTCAATATAGGAGTTCTTACTGAGTAGCCTAAACTTACAAACTCGTCAGGTTTAACAATGGATCATCATTCAACAAGTCCTGCAAAAGCTTTGAATGTCAACCTAAGCTTGGGATCCCCAGCTTTGATTTAGGGGGGATTATTAACCATGTACATTTGTCATGATATGGTTGATTGAAGATTGTAAGAAGTAAATAGTTGGAAGATGTGGTTAGTTGAAGGATGATATAAGGATAACTTTCTTGGAGGTATTGGTGTAATAACTAAGGATGTTAGAGGGTATTATTTTAAATGAACATGTAGGATGGTTTTTATAAAACCACAAACTGTAATTGCCAGTTATCGTATCTTGAAATATACAAGAATATTTTTCAGCTCAAACTCTCTCTTCCTGCTCACTGCTTTCAGCCTTCTTCATCTTTCATTTCTTCCAGTTTTGTAGTGTTAACGGATTTTAACTTGACAAGATTTGATATTTGATACATTACCGTCATTCCCCACTGCAGGGCTAGCGGCGATTGGAGAACATCCCACACTCATTCTCTATTCTATATGACTTCCAAGATAACGTCTCTTACCTCAAAAGATATGAATATTCTGTGTTTGATCTGACGAATCACGATAGATTCAGATACAGGTATATTGTTAGATAACTATTGTATCGTACAATCACACTACCATTTTAACTCTATAATTGATTCGAACAAAACAAATTCAAAATCATTGTTTGGGTCAAAAACATAAAAGGAAGATCTCAATGTTCTATGTCAAGCAGTAGCAAAACTGTAGTGAAATATTAGGATTCACATATCATAAATAATGATATCAGAGCTAGAGAAAAGATCCATGATTTTGTTTCAAAGGAAGAACAAGAAACTAAAAATGGTGTCATTTAAGATCGTAAACTTCCAGTTTCCCCTTTTCTGTATACTGGAGCTTGCAGATACATCAAAATTCTGTTCAAGGAAGGATATTGCACAGGACCTCATCGTCTGAGCTCATTGAATGTTTCACTGAAACATTTGGCATTGGGAGACCTCCTAAACTTCTTGAATGGATTATTTCTGGAGCTGTTATTGGAATGCAGAGCGGCACAGAATCAGTTCCCCATATTTGGAATGAGCTCAAGGATCTCCCGTTTCAGTATTTTGGCTACTGGTAATGCACGTCCCTGCACCAGAATTATATGCACGCAAACAAATACAGACACACATGTTGAGATGACTTCTTTAGTTAATTAAATAAATATCTGCAACTGTAAACTTCAACAGGAGGCATGTTTTGGCATAAACTTCCAGATTTTTGGATTACAATGCTCGTATGTTGTAATTACATGCATATGACTACTGTATGTATACTTCTTAACTTTGTAATAGTTGTTGCACATGATTGGGTGGGCCAGAGAGACGTTAGTTGGATCACAATTATGGTGGAATTGGGAAGATTCAACAACGTATACGGAACGGAAAGAACTAGTTAAAGATCTTAGTGCTCAGCATATTAGAGTGATGATTACAGCAACCCAGGTCTAGCACCAGTACTTATCTTGTGCATCAATGACACTCCTCTATAAACTCTTCACGTGCAATTCCCCCCATCACTCACCTGCTGTTACCTGCCATGAGAAGCCAAAAGGAAGGAGAAATCTCTTTGAGGAAGCAAAGAAGCTGGACATAATAGTGAAAGACGCGGATGGAGAAACGTATATGGTTCCAAAAACGGCTTTTGATGTAGGAATGCTGAAATTGACACATCCCAATACTGGAAGTTGGTTCAGGCAAATTCTTCGGGTAATGATGGATGATCGAGTCAGAGGATGGATGTGAAGGTTTACCTAGGGATGCAACCCTCTAATGAGGTTCCAAATCCCAACTTGATTCTTCAAAAGAGCCCTCTTAATGTCACAATGGCCTTGGTCACTCTTTGTTAGTTAATTCCAGTCCAAAAGCATGAGTGAACTAGGAAATCTACCCGTGAACAAATTAGGAAACGCATAGCCAAGTCAAAAGATTTTGGATGTCAGGAACAGGTCGGGCATTTGCGTGCTAGACTGTGTCGTTAGCTTGAAATGTTACATAGCGGTTCCCCCTCCATCACTTATCATGATGTATAATATTACTAGCTTATCAGATGAAACCCGGAAATTTGTGCCATAAGCAATAGTCAAGGCTCAAACATGCCTCATGCTTTATTTATTTATGTAGTTTTTAATAATCGCTTAACTATGTTTTCACTTCCCAGCAAAAAGAATGCAGCTTTTTTTCACTTCACATCGCACGTATGTTTTGAAAGTTGCATTCAACCACTTAGAACTGTCAAATTATTCTTTCAGAGAGACTTGGCTGGCAAAGTTAATAGCCTTTTGTTTTTCCACTTTACCTCACCACAATTCTAAGGCCCCAAATTTGGTCTCTTGTATGTGACTATTCGTATTTTTAAATAATTATGATTGTTAATTCAGGCCAATATCCTATTTCAGCCCAGTAAGTACCCAGAGCTGTGGGCACTAGAGAGTTTGTGGATGAGTGGAAAGCTAACCGCGTGGGAAAGGAGAAAGAAGACCCAGATTTTATAAGAGCTGGTTCCAGAGATGGTCCCGAATGGGGATGTTATTTTGGGAAGGAGATCAAACGGTAAGCTGGCAGACTAATGATAGAATAAGGAGTGCTGTTGTTGGCCTACTCCGTGGTGGACTTTTTGGATGCATTTAATCATAGTGACATTGGAGGGTACTGCGCTGTAAACCTACCTTTAATTAACTATCGAAGAAGCGAAGAGTTGCTTTTGCGATGGATGGAGCTAAATGCTTTCACGACTGTCTTCCGGACACATGAAGTACAAAATAAGCATCATCTTTATCATTAACCATTGTCAATATTAAGTCAAGTTAACAGAACTAAAGCTACAATTTTGTTGTCCCTGAATAATATTAAGTCAATATTAAATACTTTTCCTAATACAGTATCAACCGCCTAAAGTCTCACAACAATTCTCCTCTGATCAATCGATCGCTTCCAAGCTCTTGAAGGTGAGATTTGCTTCCTTTTACAGCTATGGCGACCTCTGTACCTCATTCTTTGGGATCGGATTCTCCTATTCATCCAATTCTTGATGCAATTCCTAACTCTAATTTTGCGATTTCTGCTTCAAATATGATCCAGAATATTGGATCTGTGGTTCCAATCAAGCTCACCACTACCAATTACCTGACATGGAGTGCCTTGTTTGCTCTGATCTTCCATCGTTACAATCTCACTGGTCTCGTCGACGACACTATGGCGGCACCGCCCAAATTTTTTCTCGATTTGTCAGGAAATCGAACTGCAACTCTCAATCCAACCTATGTTACTTAGTTTAAGAATGGTCAAAACATTCTGATCTAGATTAATTCAACTCTTTCTAACTCTCTCATTCCTTACACGCTTGGTGTGACCTCTGCTCGAGAGCTTTGGGCAAAACTAGAATCGCGACTCAGTACTGCGTCTCAATCTCACATGCACGAGCTCCGATCTTGACTTCGCAGTCTTGTTAAAGGTGACCTAACTGCTGCTCAATATCTCTAGAAAATTGAAGAAATTGCTAATGAACTTGCTAGTGTCGATGATCCAATTCCAGATTATGAACTAATCTCAGTCACTCTTCATAGATTACCTCCTGAATTTGACTCTTTTGTGGATGTCATTCAGTTTCACCTTGGATCCACAACAATTGATGAATTGCACAGTTTACTTCTCAGCAAAGAGATTCAACTCACAAATTGGAAGAAAATTGCTTCAGCTCCTCCTTTTCAAGCCTATAATTCCTCTGCTGGTATTCTTCCCTTGCCTATAAATTCTAATACTCAAGCATTTGTTGCTCAACAAGTCCCAAATTTCAACAATCAAGGTCGTCATGTGGAACGCAATTATCAAAGTCATAATCAGGGTCACTATCAACCTCGTGGCACATACAGATTCAATAACAATGGCAGGAGCGACTCCTCTTGTAACAACACTCAACGGTTCAATCACAAAGCTCGCAACACATACTCTTCAAACAGAAAAATCTTATGCCAGATTTGTCGCCAATCAGATCATGAAGCTTGTGACTATCCTCATTGTATGTATCCGAATTATAGTGGCAAATCTACTCATTCTGCTACGGTTGCTAACAATTCCAATCTTACACCTACCTGGATTGTTGACTCCGGTGTAAGCTCACATATGACAAACTTCTATGCAAATCTTCAGAATCCAGAGTCATACAATGGTCCTGAGCAAGTATATATTGGAGATGGCAAAGGTTTGCTTATTCTCCACTCTAGTTCATCATCCTTACATACTTTACATAGTACTTTTGCTCTGAAACATGTTTTACATGTTCCTGATTTAAAGAATAATCTTCTATCTGCCAATCAATTTCTTCTTGATAATTGGTGTTCCATGCATCTTTATCCTTTTCACTTCACTGTGAAGGATCTTTCTTTGGGGATGATGCTTTTTAAAGGTCCAGTTAAACATGGCTTCTATCCTTTTCATTCATCATCATCTCATGCTAACTCTCATCAAGCATTCACTACAATTGTCAAAGCTTCAAAGAATCTCTGGCATCAAAGACTTGGCCACCTTTCTATTAAAATCATAAATAAGTTGGCATCTCAATCATTTATTTCTGTTTTTGGTGGTTCAAATAAGACTTTTTGTTCAGATTGTACACTAGGGAAATGTTCTAAACTTCCATTTTCAAATTCTACTTGTACTACAAGCAAGCCTTTTGAACTCATCCATACGAATGTTTGGGGACCATCACCTACAGTTTCTCATCATGGTTTTCGGTATTATGTCATTTTCATAGATGACTATACCAGATATTGTTGGTTCTATCCCTTAAAGTGTAAATCTGATGTGCTCTCCACTTTTATGGAAAGGAAATCTCTTGTTGAAAATTCTCTGAGTACTAAAATTGTTGCACTAAGGTCTGATTCTGGTGAAAAGTTTGTGAGTATTGCTTTCTCTAAGTTTTAGCTACTGATAGGAGTATATTTATGCAACTTAATTGGCTTGTTCTCGTGCGTTTGCGTTGTGTTTCCTAGTTATTTTAGTACTTTAAGCCATTTTCGTGTGTTTGTATGTCTATTGGGCTATTGGAGCAAAGAAGTGCATTTTGGTGTGTTTTGGAGCGATTTTGGGCCTATGATGGATTGGACATGCATTTTGGGCCATTTGGAGCAGTTTTGGGCATGAAATGGATAGCATAAGTTTGGAGCAATGTAGATGGACGAAATTAAAGTCCAAAGCATGCTAGGAATCAGCCAAAGAGAGGAAGAAAATCTGATTACCTTTTCCCTAAAATCTGGCATAACTTTGCCCTAAAATCTGCCACACTTTTGGATTTGGGCTGAAATTATGTCATTCTAAATTAATTAGGGATTAGGACTTTCCCATCCCTATAAATAAACTTCATTGTGGCAGCCAAAAAGGGGGGATTCATCATCAAAATTCGTCCATTCTATTCCAGCCGCATCCATTGATTCCAAAACACCATTCTTCAACCTAGAGACACAATCAGCCATTCCACCACTTCCTAACCATCAAACACTAATCCATAACCATCCTACTTCCCTTGCCGTGTCTCTAAACATCCCACAACCCGTTCTACACCATCAAAACGTCCCAGAATTCATCCCCATCCAATCTGTCGCAAGCAAGAGGAAGGAGACAGATGCGCAAAATTGTTTGGCTCTTCATTCTGAGTTGTTGAACGATTTTAGGTGTATTCTCTCTTATATTTCAATGTCTAATTCATGTAATCTTTGTTTTGCTCTGAGTATGATTGGCTAAATTCGTTTTTGGCTAAGGGTGTATTCGAAACCATGGATATATATGTGAAATAAGTTGATTACTCCAGTTATCGTTGCATAAGTCATGAATACAATCTGCTTAACTATGTGATTTAGAACTTATTCTTGTATGTTGATTGAGAGTGCACACTTAATTTGCATGCTTGAATCTGGTGCTAGGATATGAATTTGTTTCACCTAATCGTTATGAGTTTATATCCACAAGTAGTGAAGGTCACTAGTCATGATCGTGTTGAGTAGATTCCTGGCGAAAGTATCATGCTTTTCATAGTTACAATTGCCTTGTCGATGCTTATGATTTCCAATGAACGTAATGATTCTAACTTGTATCTTTATCATGCTGTTCATATAGAGAACTTGTTAGGAATAATTTGGTTGCAATGCATATTCATTCAATTCAATGATCTTAGGGAAATATGAAGGTTAATTTAAGCGGACCTAATTAACTTGGAGTGTCGAGGTTCATAACTTGTCGAATTGATAACTGGAAGTTGATTTAAGTTGCATATATTTCATGTGTGGAGAAGAATCCCTTAGCCATTCCATCATCCATTGGTTTACATCAATTTGCTTTACAATCTGTTTTCTTTACAATCTGTCCATTTAGTTAATTCGTCCAAACACAAATCCCCCCCATATTTTGTTAAGTCTTAAGCTTAGAATCTGTCTTATTTTGTGTTTTGAACCATTTTGAGTCATAAGAAAGTTCAATTTCGTCCAAACTGCCTAGTTTAGTTTCTGTTTGTTTTTAGTCTAAATTCGTCCAAACCAAAAACCCTCTTTTACTTCCTTGTCTTAGAGTGTTTTAAATTTGTTTAGTTTGTGTTTTTAAGTGTTTTGAGTCAAGCCCAAACCTAATTTTCGTCCAAAGTTGAGTTTAGAGTCAAAACTGCCCAGTTTGTGTTTTTAGGCAGTTTTGAGAGTTTTTAGCTTGTTTTGAGTATTGTGAATCTGTTTTGAGTCCCTTGAGTCTTTTCAAACGTTTTTAAGTTTATTTTTGTGTTTCTAAGTCAGTCTAGAGGTTTTAGCACCCCTAGTTAATCCCCGGATAGAACGATCCCTACTTACTTCATTACTACAATTGTCACAAATAGGGTTTAATTTGTGTGTCAAGTAATTTTCACATCAGCTACACATGGTATTCAACAATAGCTTACTTGTCCTCACACGCCAGAGAAAAATAGGTGTGCAGAATGTAAACACAGGCATATAGTTACGACTGCTCGTACACTTTTAACAGCATCTGAGGTGCCTCGTGATTATTAGGTTTAGGCTTTTGCTACCTCAGTTTACCTTATCAACCGACTACCAACTATTTCCAGATCTTCTCCTTGGCAGTCTCTCTTCAAGAAAGTCCCAGACTACAAATATCTTAAGGTTTTTGGCTGTAGTTGCTTTCCTTGGTTAAAGCCATTTACATCTTCCAAATTGGATCCCAAAAGTAAGCCCTGTGTATTCTTGAGGTACAATTTAAATCACAAGGGCTATTTGTGTCTACATCTAGCTACTCATATATTGTTTATCTGCAGACATGTGATCTTTGATGAGTTGGCATTTCCATTTCATACCTTGCAATCTCCATTATCAAACTTGTTTCCTCACCTTTATCTCAATCTACTATTCCCTCTTCCCTAACCTTTCATACTTTTCCTTCCCAACTTGCATTCATACCTGACCTTGTAATTACAACAGATTCCTCCAATAATGTCTCCATATCCAATTCCATTCTCACATCAGATCCATCAAATCCTACACCCTTATCAACTTCTGCAACACGTTCACTTTCTTCCCAGTCTTCCTTTCCTATCAACATTCACCCAATGCAAACATGATCCAAGGCAGGGATCTTCAAACTAAAAGCCCTCACTGCAACTAAACATCTTATCCCTTCTTATTTGGCAGTTGACTATGTCCCTACCACCTACTTACAAGCCTCAAAGCATTCTCATTAGAGCACAGCAATGCAAGAGGAATTTAATGCACTTTTTAATAATGGTACTTGGTCTCTTATACTGCCTTCTTCTTCTAAGAATCTTGTGGGGTGTAAGTGGGTTTTTCGGATGAAACGAAAACCATATGGCTTCATTGATATGTATAAAGCCTACTTGGTTGCAAACGGATTTCACCAACATGAGGGCTTGGACTACATTGAAACTTTCAGTCCAGTGGCAAAACCTATTACCATTAGACTCATTCTCACTCTTGCAGCTCAATTTGATTGGTTCCTAAACCAATTAGATGTCAGTAATGCTTTTTTACATGGGACTCTTACTCAGTATGTGTTTATGCAACATCCACCTGGCTTTGAAGATTCAGATAAACCTCATCATGTTTGTCAACTTCACAAATCCTTCTATGGTTTAAAATAAGCTCCTCGAGCTTGGTATGACAAGCTTCATAATGCTTTGCACTCTCTTGGGTTCACAGGTTCTCAAAGTGATCATTCTTTGTTTGTGAAAAGATCTCCCACTTTGGTATTCATCCTAGTTTATGTCGATGACATACTGGTAACTAGTTCATCCCCTATAACTTGTCAAGAAGTCATAGCACAACTTAGTGTTCTTTTTCCAATTAAGGATCTTAGAGCTTTTCATTATTTTCTTGTGATTGAAGTCAAACGATCTTCCTCGGTTTTCTTTATATCACAAACCAAGGACATCTTGGATCTCTTGACAAAAGCAAAAATGGAGAGAGCTAAACCTTACAGCACTCCTCTCAATACTACCAAGCTTGATCACTTATCTTCTTTACTTGCAAATGCTTCTGAATATCGATCATTAGTTAGAGCTCATCAATATCTAACCTGGACACGACCTGATCTCAGTTTTGCAGTTAATTTGATGTGTCAGTTCGTGCACAGTCCTCGAGTTTCCCACATGCAAGCTATTAAACGCATCCTCATATATCTCAAAGGCTCTCTTGATCTTGGTTTATCGTTCTCTAAGTGTTCCACAGCTCCTTCTATGCAAGCATTTTTCAGATGCTGATTGGGCAGGGTGTTCTTTGGACAGAAGATCTACATATGGTTATTGCATATTTTTTAGGAATTTACTCATCAATTGGAGGAGTGCTAAGAAGCAACCAACTGTCGTTAGGTCTTCAACTGAAGCGGAATATCAATCTCTTGCAAACACGGCTGCTGAAATCACTTTCATATGCAAACTACTTGTTGATATTGCCTATTCTTTGCCTTGTTCTCCACAGTTATGGTGTGATAATGTCTCTGTAATATCCTTAGCCAAAAATCTCATCTTTCATGCTCGAACCAAGCATGTTGAGATTGATTACCATTACATCTGTGAAAAGGTTCTGGCAAATCAAGTCTCTCTGCATTTTATTTGTACACAGGATCAAATAGCTGATATTTGTACCAAGTCTCTATCCAAGTCCAGGTTCTTGCTTCTGAGACACAAACTTCAACTGCGATTTCCACAATTTTGTTTGAGGGGGGATATTAAGGACAAAAATATAATTACACATACAAGAAGATAAGGAATCTTAGTTAGTTTTGGAGGTTTTACTTTTCTGTTAGCTTTATCAGCTCTTGTATAAATACCCAAGTGTAATGTTATTCATTTTATGCAATGAAAAATACTTTTCCTAATAAATAAAACCTTCATACACTTACGTTTGGCAGGTATGACTAATAGAGTTTTTAATGATTTTTTAGCAGAATAATGGAATTGCTATCAGCTCTTGATTCAAATATCTTGTGCAACTAGGGAAACAAACCATTTTGCAACAACCAATCCTACTCAAACGACTGTCGCATTTTGCATGCTTTGCTAAGATTTATAAATCTTGGAAGTTCTATAGCATCCAGCTTGTATTGGTTGTTCCAAGGTTTCTTGTATACTATACTAATTGTATACAACATCTAGCACCTTCACCAAAAAATTTGACTAATTGTTTAACTTTTTGCATTGCAGGAAGCTGCTAAAAAAGCCCTGCATGTATGTCTGCACCTATTTCTGCATACCCACATGACAAACATGTCTACAACTTGACCTACTGGTAATTTCTAACCAGCACTGAGATTCTAGTGGTGCCAATCCCAGACAAAGGCAAGAATAATGTGAAGGCCTATTTTCCAAGAGGAGGAGAAACTTCTTGTTGGGAACACATATGGAGTGGAAAACAATATTCAAAATAGGGTTTCAAAACAACAGTCGACGCTCCGATTAAGTGACCTGTATTTGTTAACATTGGCTCCATTGTTGGACAGACGTTTTTAAAATTTTATAGATTTGAAGATTCTTTTAAGTACAGCTCTACTAATCACTTGTCTAATTTCACATTCAAAAAATGTACTTTCCATTGTCATTTTTGTGCTATGGTTGTTTATCGGGTAACTTTATTTTACGTTGCCTATCCCAATCCCATATAAAGGAGGAGGGGGAGGGTGTCAGGTAATCAATAGCCGACCCTCCATTTTCACGTCGAATCTCTATGATAATAAATTCTAAACAAAACACGTTAAAGCTAGTTTGTTTCCTAGTAGCAATGGTTTTGGGGAAAGAAACAAGGAGGGGGAAGCCAATTTGAATTTTGCGATCTCTTTTTAGCTAATACATTCTTTAAGGAGAGAGAAGAGTATATGATCACCTACAAGAGTTGGTCATCAAAATAGATTTCTTTTTAATGAGGAAGGGGGATCGTATAACTTGTAAGGATTGCAAAGTTATACCATGAAAGAGCCTGGCTAACCAACATTGCATGTTGGTGATGGATGTACATATCAAAAGAGATAGAAGAAAGAACAAGACCTCGAAGTGTCCAAGAACTAGATGTTGGAATCTAAAAAAAGAAAAACAAGTCGCATTCAAAGAGAAAGTACTTGCCCAATGTGGTTGGATACAAAGGGGGATGCTAGCCAAATGTCGGATTCCATGGCTAGATGTACTTGAAAAGTTGCAAAAAGGGTATTATGAGAGTCCACGAGTTTTGCTTCACATTACTCTTTCGCCTGTTGAATTAGGAAAGAGGAAGTGGTTGTAACTCTGAAAAAATGAAGCATAAAAAAAGCAATGGGTTTGGATGATATACCCGATTAAAGTGTGGAAGGCAAGGTAAAGCATGACTCACAAACCTTTTCAATAAGATTTTAAAAATGAAAAAGAAGGCAAATAAGTGGCAAAGAAGCACTACTTTGGTGCCTATCTACAACAATAAGAGCGACATACAAAATTGCATGAACTATAGGGGCATTAATTTAATGAGTTATACAATGAAGCTTTGGGAAAGAGTAATTGAGTACAGATTGAGGCAAGAGACACGGGTCTCAGAAAATCAATTCAGGTTCATGCAAGGGTGCTCAACTATGGAGGCAATCTATCTTTTACGAAGATCGATAGAATGATACAAAGATATGCAAAAGGATGCACTTGGTCGTTATAGCTTTGGAAAAAGTGTATGATAGGGTCCCAAGAGAAATTCGTTGGAGGATTTTAGAGAAGAAAGAAGTATGAGTACATATATCCAAGCAATAAACGATAGATATGATGGAGCAAAGACTGCAGTAAGAGCTCGTGAAGGAAAAACTAAAAGCTTTCTCATAACCATAGAGTTACACCAATGTTCAGGCTTAAGTCCTTACCTTTTTGCATTGATAATAGATGACTTAACGAGACATATTCAAGATGATATCCCTTGGTATATGCTTTTAGCAAATGATATAATGCTAATAGATGAAAGCAAGAATGAGTAAATACGAAACTTAACGTTTGGCGGCAGGTGTTGGAATGTAAAATTTTTTGCCTAAATAAGTCAAAGATGGATTATATGGAGTGCAAGTTCAGTGAGTATGGGGGTCCAATTGAAACAGAGACAAGGATTGGAGATCAAGAAGTACTAAAGATTGAACACTTTCACTTTTTGGATCTATCTTGCAAAGAACAGAGAATTGGATGGAGATCTCAATCATATAATACAAGCTGGATGGATGAAGTAGAAAAGTGCATCAGGTGTGTGTTGTCAATTGTCATATGCTATTGAAACTCAAGGGAAAATTTTTATAGCATAACAATAAGGCCTGCATTATGCACGGAATGTTGGACGGTCAAGCATCACCATGTGGAAAAAATGAGTGTGGTGAAGATAAGAATGATTCGTTGGATGTGTAGGACGCGAGAAAGGACATGATTAAGAACAAGGATATTCGAGATAAAGTAGGAGTGGCTGCAATTGAAAATAAGATGAGAGAAAATTGGTTTAGGTGGTTTGGACAAGTGAACCGAAGACCTACAGATGCTCCGATTAGAAAATGAGGTTATGAGACAAATGCTCAGGGTAAAAGGGATAGAGGAAGACCTTGAAAATTTTGAAAAGAGACTTTAAGAAAACACATGGAGCACTTAGAGCTGATGGAAGATTTGGCGCAAAATTGAGCACAGTAGCATTCTAGAATCCATATAGGCAACCTACTTAGTGGGCTAAGCCTTTGTTGTTGTTTTTGTTGTTGTTGTTGTTGTTGTTGTTGTTATCCTTGTCTTTCTGCTCAAGCTCATCTACAATTTACAACAAAAATAAAAAAAGTTTACTACTACAAATCTTTGCCTTTCATTTTTCTTCGTCCAAGTTTTTTTTATAGCTTTCTTCAAAATTGACACATTAGAATTCTTGTTATCTCATTGAGTGTCCCATGATATAACCAAGGTTCTAAAAATTGCTACGGGCTATTCAAGTGGCGAGCAGAATTTTAGTGATTTTTTATAACATGTAAATAAATGTCTACAATCTATTTATATTTATAAAAAAAAAATAATACATAATTGTATTGAGATACATAAATTGCAAACTATAATAATATAGATTATAAAGTATTAGACCATACTGAAAACATGGGACACAAGCATATAATGAGTGTCATCTAAGCATTTAACAAGTCTCTTAAAATTAATTTTAAAAATAGAATGCAAAATGAAAATTATCCATTTTATATCTAAGTGCGAATCACGACCTAGGCAGGTTTAGGCGTCATTTCTTAATTTTCAAATTCCTAGAGATTAATTGAGCTGGTGGTCAACTGCCAGTGTGCTTTAGAACAGTGAATATAACTAAGGTAATTTAGCCAAAAGTCAATAAAAACTTTACTATTAAACCATATATCAATGACATATTTTTGTTTCAGACTTAATCAATGATATATTTTTATTAATTAGGCATAAGTCAATGATGAATGCAACATAGGCTTTAAGTCATTATAAATAGTTAGAATTTGACTCTTCTATCCACTCTCTATTTTGTCTCTATGAATGTCATATGGACTTAAGCTATTATAAATAGGGATTTAGATCCTCTCTGAATCAATTTTGTGGGGATCCTCTGAACTGATGGATCTCATCCATGTACAAATTCAACAGCCAAAATATTTTCTCATTCTCTTCCCCTCAACTCTTCTCTCTCCCTCACTTTGAAGCTATCAACCTAGAACAACTAGCTCCCTTCCCCCCACAATTCCAAATCAAATTCAACCCCACCACCCACCCAACCCACAACCCCCAATTGCAGGTCCCTCACCCTACCCTCTCCAAAATCAACCCCAACACTGCGATATCCCTCAATTGCAAGTCCCTTAACCCTAAAAACTCAGTCTATGTTAACGAAACAATAAAGAGAACCTATGCCTTTTGGTTGCAGAGATTTTTTTCATAACTATGGAAGAATTATAGAGAAACAAATTTACAGTAGAGAGAGAAGTCTCAAAGATGAAGAAGAAGAAGAAGAAGATAGGACAAATAGAAATCTTAAACAGTAAGAGAGAACAAAAAAATAAATCAGACTTAGAGCACAGATGACCTACAATTGAATTTGGGTTTGTTAATGGCTGTGAGGTGTGGCAGTGCAAGGGAGAAAGAGGAGTAGAAAGGGAAGAGAGGAAGGGGAAAAGGTTTTGGCCATTAGATTTCTAACCCTATGGAGCTAATCCAGAGAAGATCTAAATCCTATAAATAGTTAGAATAAGTACTCTCTCTCTCTCTCTCTCTCTCTCTCTCTCTCTCTCTCTCTCTCTCTCTCTCTTCGTTTACATGGAGGAATCTACTCAACTCAAAAAAAAAAAACTAAACCAGGAAACGGAAATTGCATTGCAACGTCCAAATCCAAATGTTAAAAAACAATACCAGCAAATGAATACTAGTATCTGCAGTGTCTAAATCCAAATATAAAAAATAGAATCATATGAACCCTGCAACGCAATATCTAAATCCAAATGTAAAAAACAGAATAAAAAAATCATCCATATAAGTAGGAACATTGCAGTGTCTGAATTCAAACAATGTCTAAATTCAGACACTGCATTAAAGTGAGTGCTAGCTGTAGTGGCAGATTTTGTAATTTTTTTTTATTTTAAATGCATTTAAGTATCACAATACATGATTGACCTGTTTATAATTAACATAAATATTGTTGATATATTGTTAATATTGTCACCTTTTATTGATTCTACACAAAATCACCCATATAACTACTGGCTGCATTTCCTGAAACTAAGAAATTTTATACAATAAATACAAAAAACAGAATTTCATATAACAAATAATAAGATTTCAAGAAATCGAACAGTCCCAATGGAAAGGCAAATCACCACATATTTGTAAACAGAATTTCCTACAATAAATACAAAACCCTCTAAAAACCTACCTAAACTCAAAAGGAGTGCGACACGCAGTTGGTTTCACAGCTATGAATAAAAAAGGCACAATAAAGCATGTTTGATAATTGTGCCAAGAGTTTCTGCTTGTCTGCAAAATTTGTATACAGGTTCATAACTCCTCGTCTTTCCTGGATCCATGGCTCCCTTAAATATCCAACTTATCGAGGTCGATCATGCTCGCAGAATTCTTTATGAGCTCCTTCCGGTAATCCACCTAAAACAAAGATACCCACAAATATCCACGTAAACTGGCATTTCACTCAATGATACATTAGTTATGGCATCTGGGAAGCTGAATGACTCCAACCTTAAAACAAATAGGAGCCTATCAGCAGCATGTTTCTATATTTCAAATCCTGTTTTGATAACGGGTAAATATAGATGATACAAAAGTAATTAATTCCATTATGCACATTTTGCTACTATTTAGTAACTAACGTGACCGGACTCAATTATGCCAGTGTTTTGGATATTTTAAGACACCATAAAGAGCGCACACGCTAGAGACAGCGGGGGCTTTCATGATATAACTTTGTCGACAACAGAATGTCTTGGAGTCACTTTGGATTTCGAAAACCAAAAGGTAGTGCTTAGAAGGCAGCCCTTGCAAATATAAGCACCAAATAGCTTCAGTTAATCATACCTGAGCAAAATAATCTTTATGCAGGCTCTACTTACCCGAGCACCCATAAGGGATGAAAACACAATGTTTGCCTCAGCAGCATCCTCAACCCCTAATCGTTTAAGAAGCCTTTGCTCAGGATTCATTGTTGTTTCCCATAACTGGGCAGGCATCATTTCCCCCAGGCCTGCATTGCAATCATACCAACATGATAATTAAACAGCTAGTTCCAACTGAAAGTTCAGTCATACAAGGCTTGAATTCACTAGTAACATAATAACTTTCTGAAAAAATTAACGTAGGGATGTCTTTATCTATAGAAACAGATAATTTAGTAGATGCTTCCATTAGTATGCCCTTGGGCTTTATATGGGCTTAATGCTTCCATTACTCGATAGAGCAGTTGATTGTCAAAGGATTGTATGATATAACCCTAACATGGAGTGTGAATGCCGACGTACACCCATGTTTAGAGCTCCATGTGGCCAGTTTATGAGCGGAAGCTTGCTTGTGTTTAATCTCTATTTCAGAATTATATAGTATAATGAACCAAGCTGGAGTAAAACCTAGCTCGCTTGTTCAAACTTACGAAGAAAGCTCGTAGAGCCAGTTAATATAAGACGGGATAACCAGTTTGTATGCAGTTAAATTCCTTAATTAGATGTGTGTATGTGTGTGTGTGTGTATATATATATATGTATATATCATTGAAATTACAATTTGAACGAAAAGCCATCTGCTGACATTAAAGCAGATACCATTTAGGTGGTGATGGCTAGTTTCCTAGCTTTAAGTATTTTGGGGCTCAATGGTTTAAATTTAGCATCATAGCTTTAGTTGCTGAAGGTTCTAAAATGAAAAGCCTCTAATCCCTTCTTCCGCACTTATCCATTAATGTGCAAGGTGCAGGATGGGTTGTACTAAATGTTTTACGATATATCTGACTCTCTCAGCTTCCTCATGTACAGGATGCAGCTGCAAGTGAGGGAGTGTGTTGGCTTGACATGCACTGTTGACAACAGCTTAAGTTTTTAGGATGTAGAGGTTACTTAACAGGTAGGAAATTACCTTTTGAAAAAGGAAAAAAAAATTAACCAAAATTCAAGCTCAAACTGTTCATCAAGCATAAGCTCTAGCTTGCCTCAACTCAACTTTTTTGGCAGCCCTACCCTACCCATATGTGATCCGTAAGGAACACCTAGACTTTCTTCTCTTTTCATAGTATCTTGCTACAAAAGAGTAACTGACAGGTTGATGTTGATGGTTTAAAATTTAGGTGGTGGCTTTTGGTCAAAGCCGGAAATCTAGCAGAAACAATTTTCACATAGCATTGGAACAAAACATGTGCTAGAAAGATAATACTATGAATTCTAATATTTAAACATGTCACCTAGTGAAGACATACTGCCTCTCATCTAGTAAACTGCAGAAAGTTACAAAGTTGGCCTATTAATGTCATTGACACCCATTAGTCATCTAGTAATCTGCTCGTACAACATCATCTCCTCTATATAATTGCACACAAACATAACATTTTAATAAAGTCTGAGGCATGAGAAGAGTCAGCTGACATTGTGGGCACTAATGGCTCTGCCATGCCCATATGCGTTTGGTACGCGGGACGGGACGAGGCGTTCCGTCCCGCGTTTGGTACGCCTAAAACGAGTGGGACGAGGCATTCCACGGGACAAGTTTTGGATGATTTTTGGTTCCACCTCCCCCCCATGGAACGGGGTTGTTCCACGTCTGTGGGACAGAAATTTTTAACATTTTAGGACAACAATGCCCCTTGTCTTTTTCAAAATTTACAACATCCGTCCCGTCCTGTTCTGTCCCGTCCCGTCCCGTCCCGTCTGCGTACCAAACGCACCCTAAAGGACCTACTGACTTGAAAACATATAAGCTCTTACAAAGGAGTTCATTATCGGCCACTAACAGCATGCATTGAACCGTATAAACTTCAGTTTCATAGTGTTCATACCAAGGATCAAAATATCGATATTATCGGCAATATTTTCACAGTTATCTACTTAACTATCGTCAATATATCGCGATATGAAACCCACAAATAATTGAAAAATACTGAAAAGTCTCAATCTTGTGCATCCAAGGGGATTCGAACCCCTTAACACCTTGACCACCATATCACTTATGTTTTTATGAAAATATGCTAAAATATTTATATATATGGTTTTGTTTTGAATTCTTTATATATAAATGATTATTGTTTTGTGAAAATATGAAAATATGCAAAAATATTCGAACCCCTCCCATTGTACTAATTCATTATATATAAATGATTATGGTGTGTTTAAACTTCTTTCATTAATTATTACATATTTTCTACACTCACAATGTTTGCCAGCTCGCTATATAATCAACTTAAATCAATTAAATCCATCATGCAATGCATTTCCTTCCAATTTTTTGTGATAAACTAATAGATAATTGACTAAATAAACATCCTGCAAAGTTTCAACAAAAATTTTCAAGTTTTTCTTACAATTTCCGTGGTTTTTATTCAATTTTTATCGATATCGATAATATCCCGATATTTCCATCGAAATTTCCGTGTTTTTAGACTACTGATATTTCCGATATCATCGATATTTTAGATCTTGGTTCATACTAACCTTTGAACCTCTGAATGTTGTAAGATGCATTCGAAGGGAAGGAGCTTTGAAGCATTTTAAGTTCAGCTTCATCATGGCAATATTTGGCTTGCTTTCCCCTCTCAACCTGGTCATTTCAGCAAAACCAATGGACTTAGCTATATACTATTCTATAAAATCCCTCTGATTAATTAAGATACAAATACAAACCTTGTAAAGCGGTGGAACGCCAACATATATGTAGCCCTTATCAAATAAGGCTCTCTGCAAGCAAGAACTACTGCATCATGTTTGTAGCCATTGCAAATAACTAAATAAGAGGGGTTTCTTATGTTATTTATTTCTTATTAATTTCTGTTTTTACTTTTTAGATATACCATAGGAAAAAATTCCCACAAAATATCCGTTCCCTACCTGATATCTGAAGAAAAATGTCAGAAGCAGAGTACGGATGTGAGCACCATCTATATCAGCATCTGTCAAGATGATAATCTTATGGTAACGTAGAGCCTCCTTCTTGAAGTCCTCACCCTGAAACAAAGAAGATTATGTAGATGATTCCTTAAAAATAAATAAATAATATTATAAATGAAAACATATAACAAAATTTATTCAACCTTCACCCCAAGTCCAAGACCAAGAATTAGATTTTGAATCTCTTCATTTTTATACATTGCTGCCTCATCCTTCCTTTCAATGTTCAGAATTTTACCCCTCAGTGGCAGAATGGCCTGCAGAAAATATTTCGCAATATAAATTACAGCCATCTCATAACTTTTTACAAAGAAAAGATGGATGATCCATTTAAGAAGGCTATTGTTTTCAAATCATTGTATCTGATTCCCAATGCATTATGAAGCCATAGCAAGAACAATATTATGGTCAAGCCACAAATATCAGAATGCCATCACATAGAGGAAGACAAATAATGTATCGGGTCATATTTTTATCTGAGCAGTACAATCCTCAATTTTATCACAACAGCAACACACTATGGATACAAAATGAAAGTTAGAATGATTGACCCCGTAGACAGTAAAAGTAGTGGAATAATTGTTCTGCTATAGTGATATTTGAACCAGTAAGTTCTGCAAACTTAATGGTAGTGGAATGAGGTTACGGAGAAGTGCTTCCTTTTCCAAACGATGACCATTTAATCTGGCATCCATGCTTTGAAAGATATCATGAAAGATATCAGGATCCAAAATTTAAATAGCTCTCTCTTCCAATCAATTCCCACTTACTATTCTAAAACTCATCAAATGCATAACACAAAACAGCTACCAATATACATCACTATTAAATGAGGTTTAGTGCAGAAAAGACTATCAGGACCCAACTTTTTAATATCTTTCTCTTCCATTGCTTTTCCATTTACTTCTCTATAATCATCAAATGCTTAATACAAAACAACTACTAATTCAGATCACTATTAAAAAAAGCACTGTTCTAAAAATCCCCGCCGATGCGCCAGGTGGCTGGCCACCGCCCCGATTAATGCCTAGGTGTTCGAAAATTAAGAAAGGGTGCCTAGACTTACCAAGGCGCCCGCCTAGCCCACCTAGGTCGCAATTCACTTAGATAGAAAATAGATAACTTTTATTTTGGATTTTATTTTTTTTCCAATAAATTGTAAGAGACTTGTTGCATACTTAAATGAACATACATTACATCCTTATTTCACATGTTTTCATTATGTTTCAATACTTCATAATATATATGCATTCTATTTTGTAGTTTATGATGAAATTATAAATATTTTAAGTATAATCAGACACTTGTTTACATGAAATATGATAAATTGACTTAAATCCGCCTAGGTCCAAGCATGCCGCTCGACTAGTGCCTAGCGTCGTTTAGAACCTTGAAAAAATGGTCTATTGCAATGGAGGCAATACATAATTTACGGTTTAGCTTGCTCTTCCATTCCACTCCATTAATTTAAAAGAAAAACCATTCACCGCTAAAAAAGGTATATTGCAAATTGGCAAAACTACAAACTAACAGTTATAAATTTACACTACATTCCCATCTATTTTTCTATAAATCATCACATATGCTTGCCAAAACTACAAACTAACAGTTATAAATTTACCTGAAAGCGCCTATCACGACCCTGTTTTGCACTTCCACCAGCTGAGTCTCCTTCAACTATAAAGATTTCTGTAAACATAAAACAGCAAGGAACAAAAATTTAATGCTCAACAAAATAATACGATAGTTTGTTAGAATATTTAGGGCAACAAGACAGGAGAAATACATATGAAGAAAATCTCTACAATTCAATTAAACAGCCACAACTCTTAACTACACATACAGCATATAAAAACCAGATCAAGCCATAAAAATGTCTCATTACATTAACGCAAAAGAGCAGGCATGCATTAAATCTCACATATAATGCCGGAACCATTTACCATTACTATGGAAGCACAAAAATTCTAAGCAAATAAGGTGGAAGGTCACTGTTCTAGGAAACTAACAGGAGAACCAAAATAGATACGATGAGAAAGGGGACCATGCAATCTATCATTTCACAGCAACATGCTTGTGATAACTGAATTCAATATAAGAAATACACCACTGGTTGGACTCATTATGTCAGCTAAATCTATCAAATACTAAAGCCTACCAGAAGAGAAGAAAAACCAAAAAGATATTCTTCATATATACTGTTCCCCAACTAAACTTATACAGTAAATAAAAATTATTCACAATAACAATTAAAGAGCGTGAACTCTTTAAAATCAAATATGCAAACATCGAGATATGTTTCTTCTCCAAGTAAAAAATGTATTCAAAAGGAAAAGAATGATGATCAAGTGTTGAGTAGTGTTAATTTATACAACAACAACAACAAAGCCTTTTCCCACTAAGTGGGGTCGGCTATATGAATCCTAGAACGCCATTGTGCTCGATCCTGTGTCAGAGTAGTGTTAATTTATATAAATAAATAAAATAAAAATAAAGAAGTGTAGTGTTAATATATTCTCTAAGAAGTAAATGTAAAAATTTTCAAAAAAATAACTTTCCAGAAACAAACAGTGGAAAATATAATGTTTATGACGGTTGCAGTGGAAAATCCGATAGTGACTAAAGACAGACTTTGGAATTTATAAATTCAACTACAAGGAATATGTCGCTGAAGTAATCCTTGCAACTGTTAAGTTTAAGAAGACGAGAACTATAAAATTTGGAATCATAAGCAGAGCTAGAAAATGATTACTATCAAACAGTGTTTTAAAGAACTCGCCTTGGGGCGCGCCTAGGGCGCCCTTGAGGCTGGGCGCCATGACAAACGCCTCAGTTTTGCTGGAGTGGGCGAAAGGCTTCGCCGGAGCCGCCTAGGCGCCGCCCAGTGGGTTTTTTTTTTTTTTTTTTTTTTTTTTACTCCCAAACCCAAATTTTGGGCAGGATTTTATATAATTGATGTGTGTGCTGTCTACGTGCATTGTTATATGTGTGCTCATTATGCTTTTCATCCTCTATTTTATACATATATAATATAATATATGTATATATATGTGTGTGTATATATATATTTATAATATATGTGTGTGCTCAGGTGATTATTGATTAATAATCTTTCTCTTTTTTTTTTTGAAAAGAATAATCTTTCTCTTTTTAATATAATATATGTGTATGCTCAGTGTATATATTAAAAAATTTAGGTCCCGTGAGGCTTCGCCTCACGCCTCACGCCTTACGCCTAGGCCGGGCTTCCCCTCGGACGCCTCGCCCACGCCTCACGCTTTTAATACATTGCTATCAAAACATCTAATAACCTAATAACCAGAAACCCAAAACAATATTCCTTTGATAATCTGATGTCAGCTTCATACAAGATGGTGCAAACATACCTGATTCTTCAGGATTTGTTGATGAGCAATCAGATAGTTTTCCTGGCAGAGAAGATGATCTCAACACGCTTTTTTGTCTGACTAGTTCTCTTGCCCTCTTTGCAGCCAGAGCTGCCTAGACAAGGAAACATTAGACACTAGGAAAAGATCTCAAGTATAACCTATGTAAGCTTCATGCATCAAAGCGCTATTATAATTTACAAGGATACCTTGAGAGCATTCAAAGACTTTGAAAGGATTGAATCCAGTACATCCGGATGCAACTCCAAGTATTCTGTAAGATACTCTTGAAGTGATTGATCAACCACTCTCCGCACCTCTGGATTTCCCAACCTAGTCTTTTAACAAAACAAACAACAAATAAGGGTACAATGGTAAAGCCTAGGATGCCCCTAGAAACAGTACAGCCGAGCTGCCAAATCATTATTCCACATCGGGATTAATACAAATAGGTAGTACCTTTGTTTGGCCTTCAAATTCCGGATTGGGAACTTTGACAGAGATGATGCACGTCAACCCTTCTCTCACATGCTCACCGCTCAAAGTAATATCCTTTTCCTGGACAAAAATATAATGCGCCTCAAAATAATGAAACTTTTTTTTAATTATGTACTTTGAATTAATAATTAGATTAACCATTGAGATGAGTTTATTGTAGATAATTAAATCTTCTAAGCCTAATACATATGTACAATGAACCAGCTTAGGCAGACAACATTTCACCGATAACAGAAATGAAATGCATAACTAAGTTATTCACGGTTGTCACCATCTGTTTTGATAAACATCAAAATCCTATCTTACTTCTTGAAGTGTTTGTGTGTGTGTGTGCACGCACCTGTGTGCCTGTGTGCCTGTCTGTGCGCGAGAAAGAGCCCTTCAGTTAAAATACACGAGGATTGTGCAAAGTGATACAAGTTTATTTAAAATTAAACCTGACAGACAAATAGAAAACCCAGAAGTTTAATAATGAAGAGTTGCTATTTATAAATAAAATTTCAGTTTCAGACCACCTTTCAAGAAATTTTTTTTTATAGAAATAAAGAGAAAATTAAAAGAAGAAGCCACAAGAGACTACTGTTATTTCTGAAAGAATGACAACAGAAAAGGGATGCACCTTGATAAGTTTTGACTTCTTTCCAAGACTATTTAGAGTTCTTGTTAATGAAGCCTTCATTCCATCAATATGGGTTCCTCCATCAACAGTTCGTATGCTATTAGCATACCCAAGCATTGTATCTGAATATGCATCAGAACACCTAGTACCATTTCATCACAGTAATGCAAGAACTGGTTGTCAACAATTTGCAAAATTTTATCCCATGTAAAATTCACTGTATCATAATTTATGACAAGAAACTTCTTCTTAATGAAGGGATTGTAAAATACATAATGAAGTTAATTACCACTGAAGAGCTACATCAATAGTGATTCCATCTACTTCTTTTCTAAAGCCAACCACATCATGAAGCGGTTTCTGAATCAAAGAGGTCAATGAACCATCTTTAGAAAATAATGCAAATCAAAATCCACCAACTTAAAAATATCATATAGTTCATACAGATACACATTATGAAGTAATTATACTTTGTACGTTGCCCAAGTGACATGTACTTAACTACGTGTCAAGGAGTTTCTAGGAAATCTGACATTATGTCATTTGTGTAGAATACTCATATAGATGCTAAGATTCACTGCACCCTGTGTTGATCACAATAGAATGATGTCCAGTAATTGATAGTATTCTTTTCTTACAAATGAAATTCTTAGAATACGAGGTACATGTGTAGTATACAAGAAAGCCCTATCCTAGAGTTCAAAAGGAAGAAGTGGGAGAGTTAGTATTTGTTTACACATCTGCATCACTCGCTTAAGAACAATGAAGCAACATCACTAACTGTAAATTTGCCTAGATCAAATTTAGAACAAGCAATTATAACAAGGGAGCTTTAATGAAAAGGGCTTGGGCCAACAAATATTTAACCAAAAACCATTCCAAAATGTTATTTAACCAAAACAGCTCAAAGTTTAATAAAAAAAAACCATTCAAAACTATTGTCCACGGGCCAAACTTACAAGCCCAACCTGCTACAAATCTACACTTCCGTAAATACCCCTAAATGATTCGATATTGTCCTAATTCTTCACCAACCTCAACCCAGCACAAAACCGCCATAATAATTCTTTGTCTTCCTATCAAATCAAATTCCCTCATTTCAAAAACAACCAAATCAAAGTTCAAATAAAAGTTGAGAAAGGAAGCATTCATCGGAACAAAGTCGTCGAAACAAGTTCAAAGAAATTTAATGGCAAAAACCGGCGAAAGTGTCTGGAAAAAAAAAAAGAACTACAACATAAAACTGTTTCTGGAGAACCCAAAACATAACACTGTTTCTTGAAAAAAAAAATCAGATACAGTGTTTGTTCTGAAAAAAAAAATTAAAAAAAAAACCAAAATCCAGAAACAGTGACTTAAATTCCAGAAATAGTAACTTAAATTTCAAAAATAATGACTTAGATTCCAAAAACAATCTATGTTTTTACCTTTGACTGTTTCTTTTCTTTCATGCATCAATTGATTATATTTAAGAAACAGAGTGCTTATTTTACTTTGAATCCACTATTTCTTTTCTAGCTTACATTTAAGAAACAGTGTGTCTATTTCATTTAAATCCAGAAACAATAACTTAGATTCCAGATACAGTGTTACTTAAAATCCAGAAACAGTTTATTTTTACAATCCAAAAACAGTGACCCGTCATTATTATTGAATAGCATGCAAATCTCAAATTTATTTTCTAGAGAAACAAACGATGAACTCCACTGACGAAGAAAAATTGAAAAACAGTACCTCGAATATACTATGAATAATAACGACGATCACATTTCAACGAAATAATACAAAATATAAATTAAATAGCATAAGGATCTATATTTTTATTTCAAAGAAAAAGAAGAAGGTCTGCAAAACAAAGATGAACTCCATTAACGACGAAAATCTGGAACTCAACCTAAAAAAGTTAGGGGTAAAATCAACAAAGCATAATTTATTATAGTTGGGCCATTTTTAGTTGGATTGCTTTAATATGGGCCTTGTACTAATCATTAAACAAAACTTATAACATGGTTTTTGATTAAAACTAAAACTTTTCAAGCCCTTTTCAGTAGTTTTCCTTTATAACAATAGAACAAAAAAATTGCAAAGATAAGAGGTTGAGCATACCTTATCAGTATTTAGCCATTTTACATATTCAACCAAACCCCCTGCATAAAAGTATTCATTGTGGTGGTTCTTCTCTGGATTGATATCCTCTTGTCTAAGAGTGATCATGAGCTGCAAAAAACAGAAGACAATAAAATGTCAAGGACAGAAAAACAATAAACCTATCTTATGACACCCATTTCCCATTAAAATGAAAATCCATAACATTTATCGACAAATTCAAAATGCAGATCAGCAGATTTATTTGTTAAAAGGTAGTGGGGCATGATAATTGAGAATTAAAAGCAGTGACTTTACGTTTGGGTTTAGAAAAGCTAGTTCCCTAATTCGTCCAGCTATCGTGTTGTAGTCAAACTGAATATTAGTTGTGAAGACTGCAGGAAGATGAGAATCAGATAAAGCAAACATAAATCACCAAATAATTGGGACTAAATTTTAAACTATGACCATCAAATTCACTGGGACTCGAAGGAGATAAGAAAAACCTTCTTTGTCAGGCCAAAATCTCATGCGTGTTCCTTGCCGATCTTGGAATTCAACTGGAAGCACATGACAGGATACCGTTGTCACAGGTTTTCCACGAGAATACTTCTGCTGATATTCCATTCTATCACGCCAAACAGTAACTTCTAATGCCTGCGAGGCCAGGCATCACAATTTAGCATGGTAGACACTGATAACCTGAGTATTAAACCTCATAAGCAGAGAGAGGTGAATTTGTATTGGTTATTTTTAGGCAATTAGTTGAAGGAATTTTAGCATTATGGAAGGAAATGTGAAGAAGGTGGCCATCTTGAGGGATAAGGAGAGAGGTTAAATGAATCCTCAAACATCGATATTTGCACAAAGACAGGAAAAATGACCGAACAAATTTAGCTTAACAGATGACGCACACCTCAGACAAGGCATTGACGACTGATAACCCCACACCATGCAATCCACCAGACACACTATAGCCACTACTTGAACCACCAAACTTGCCACCGGCATGTAAAACCTGAAAAGTAATTCATAAAACTATCACTTATAAAATAAACCAGGTATGTCCCAATATAAATTTCTCAAGTCTGCAGTTCTGTAAGATATTTCTATCCCTAGAAAATAGAAATCACGGAACTCGTTGAGTCTATTATCCATAGTTCAAATCTTGAAGATACCACTGAAAAATATGCTCAATATTTGACTTATCTACAACAGCTTATAACCAAAGTTACAAGGACATGTTTCAGTGTACATTCAAAAAGTTTTAGACAATTATTTGTTTGATTTTGGTGTAAAAAATAACTGACCCTCTACAATGTGAAGTGGTTCCGTTCAAACCCTACACCAAAATTTGAAAATGATAATTTATGTAACAATACCGTCAAAACAGTCTCCAAGGAAGATTTCTTGGTTGCTGGGTGCATATCAGTCGGAATCTGCAATAAACAAGAGCATAAAAAGCGCATGTAAAGACAGTAGCTACATATATTTAAAGTTGGACCATGACTGAAAATTATTGAGATGAATATTAAAAGAATTCTAATATAATGTGTGGTCAGATGCAAAACTCTAACTAGCACTGCATTAAAAGTTAGTGTTCGGAATCTAGAAACACTGCATGGGTACTCAACCACAATATTGTAGTCCCTACATCTACAGTACAGTTCTGATAAATGTAGTTTTGCAATGGCGCTTGGTGCACTTGACTCCAGAATAGGGTCTTCCCGCTGAACCCTACAATCTTTGCTAGGCAGGGAAACTTTCTTTTTTTTTTTTTTTTTTTTTTAACAAATGATATTATCTACACTAAGGAGGAAGGGAGTGGTGGACTTACCTTCCCAATGGGCTAGCAATAATGTGGTTCAAATTCGCCTTTGGCGAGAATCGAACCAAGGACCTCTCACTTACAAGTGAAGAGGAATACCACTAGACCGTAGTACTAAGTGGCCTGAGGCAGGGAAACTTTAGAAAATAGCTAATTAGGTACCTTGAAAGAATCAAAGGATCCCACTAAACCGTCGCTGGTCAATGAAATATATAAGGGCCGAAGGATCCGGACTTTTACTTTTGTTATGTGCTGTAATATGTTTACTGCATTGCAGAATTTAGGCCGCATTTTAATGAACAATTTTACAGACTCTGGAAATATTGGCGATACATATGAGATATATAAGTATGAAGGGAGTATTGAGGCATATCAACACATGTCAAATATATAACACAGGAATTTTTAATCTTTTGTCTAAAAAGTGAACAGAATGGAGCATACCCCACGACCATTGTCAGTGATGCTCACAGAACCATCTGCTAGCAAAATGACCTCAACCTTCGAAGCAAATCCGGCTTGAGCCTCGTCAACTGCATTATCTAATATTTCATATACCTAAAAGAAAATGATCAGAAACTAGCAAAAGCACATCATTCAAACTGGAAAGATACAAGTGGGTACAAATAGTACCAAATGGTGAAGACCACGAAGTCCCGTGCTCCCAATATACATTCCTGGCCTCTTTCTAACAGGGTCTAAGCCTTCCAATACCTGAGCATGAAGACATTATAGCACCAAATCAAAACCAAGTCGGAAATGACAGTTTACACAACCCCCCTCCCCCACTCAGAACAATTTCTAACTAAACCCATCAATAAGCAACAATTCCCAACAAACATAAACAGTTGTAACATTTACTGATCAATTTCAAAATACAGAAAAAATGCACAAACCACAAAAAGAACAGAAAAAATTGCATAATGTAAATGACTAAAAGAGAATAGTAATTTTGTACCGCAACCACGTAAAAACCAAGTAGTTTACCTGAATCTGATCGGACCCATAAGCAATGGAGCCAGTAGTGCCTTGAAAAGCCTCGGTTGCAGGTGTAGAGGACATAAAAGCTCTTGTAGAAACAACATTTCGAACCGCACAGCAGCTACCAACGCGCTTCAATGGAAATTCCGCCCTGCCACAACCAATAACTAAAACCCTTAAACAATTTTCACTTTCCGAGCACAAACAAAATACAAAAATATTATCAGCAAAAAACGAATGAATAAATTTATTAATTCGGAATTAAGAAAAAAATAAAATATTTTGGGACAATTCCAGCGTTCTAGGGAACCAAACAGGAATGAAGCCGAAAGCGAGGGGGAAATGGGAAAGAGGAGAGCACCTGGGTTGGGGGTTGAAGAGGAGAGAGGAACGAGCAAGCGAGGAAGACGAAGACGGAGAAGAAGAAGAAGAAGAAGAAGAAGAAGAAGAAGAAGAAGAAGAAGAAGAAGAAGAAGAAGAAGGAGAAGGGAAGTGAGGGCGGAGAGAGGAATGGGAGAGGAAGCGTAAGGCCATGAAGCGAAGATATGAGAGCGGAGGAGGAGGAGGTCGAAGAAGAAGAAGCGCCATCAGTGTTTGGTATGGAACCAAATCTTTGTTTTTTTACGGCGTTTTTCTTTTTCCTCATAAAAAGGGTAAATTACATGAAACTCCTTATGTTCTACTACAATCTCATACAACATCTTTAAAACATTTTACTTTTAAAATAATACGTTTGTTACATTTTTCATCTATTAATCCGTTAAGTACTGACGTGACTGTCACATTTATATCACATGGCTGCCAAATGTGTGCCGTAATTTATTTTAATTATAAAAAAAAAGTTAAAAACCCAATTCCCATATCACCCACCTTATGAACCTTAAACCCAAAAAAAAAAAAAAAAAAACAAAAAAAACCCACATTCCCCTTCCCCTGCGGAAACCCAAATCCCCCGTCCCTTTGCTGAAGTCCAGATCGCCCCCACTAGGTCGAAGCATCGTCATCTTTCATCCGCCGTCCCCACCCATCCTCCACCTCCTCTGCACACCCATCTTCCCATCCCCCCTAACCCGAGCCTAACCTGCCAACCCAGAAAGAGAGGAAAAAAAAAACCAGAGTGCCCATCCTTCGCACCCACCCACCCACCCTCGCACGCATTCTTTTCTCTCTTCTACACACCACTGCTTAAATCCACACTTGCACGGAAAGTGAGCTGGGTATTTTTTTATTTTTTTATTTTCTAGGTTGCAGGTAGTGGGTGCGGAGGAGGAGGTGGAGGATGGGTGCACGGTGGGTTTGGAGAAAACGAGAGGGGGAAGAAAAGGGTGGTTGCAACTTGCAAGGAAAAGGGGTCGGGGAAGATGAAGATGGGTGTTTTGTTTTTTCTTTTTTCCTCTCCTCTTCTTCTTCTTCTGGGTTGCAGATTGGGGAGGAAGGTGGGGTTACAGGTTCAGGTTTTTTTTTTTTTTTTTTTTAATTTAGAAGATTAAGGTTTTTTTTTTTAAATTTAAAAATATATATATTTGCCACGTGGCACATATTTGCAGCCACGTCAGCACTTGACGGATTAATGGATGGAAAATGTAACGGATGTATTATTTTGAAATAAAATAGTACATGACGTATGAAAGTGAAATGTTTTAAAGATATTATATAGGGTTATAATAGACCTTAAATCTAAGGGGTTTCTATGTCCTGTACCCAAAAAAATATAAAATGAAACGATAAACCCTTATCCGGCCAAAACCCCACCCCTTTTTTTTTTTGGCAAACAATCCCTACCCCTTCCACAAGCGCTACCTTCCCTCCTTTCTTTCTCGTTTTTTTTTTTTTGCTAGAAAAGGAAACTGCATTAAAGAGGAAAGCCCTAGGCAACCCGTTTAAGTACAGTCAAAGAGAAAAGCAACATGAGCCGCCACTAGAATGATCCTATCCCAAACATGGGTGTCAACAACAGAATGCCCAACACTAGTGATCGCATTCGCAAGGAAATTAACCTTGCGGAATGCATGCTTCCAGGAGATGTCCTTAAAGGAATTCACCAACCAATGAATATCGGCAAGAATGGTCCTCAGCCTCCAGGGAACCACGGACCACCTAAATGTGACCAATTTAGAATCATCTTCAACAATGATGTGCTTGAAACCTCTTGAAGCAGCCAATCGAATCCCATCAGGAAGTGCTAAACATTCCGCTACATTAATAGTACTTTGACCAACTCCACGCGCCCCAGCAAGGATAGGAAAACCCAAGTCATTTCTAACCACAAAACCAGAAGCAGGCCTTTGGTTAACCACTGAACCATCAAAATTAAGTTTGACATATCCAGTCCCCGAAGGAGACCAGCGGATAACACCTGGATTTACCCTTGTTTATCATTTTGCTTCGTATGCAATAGTAAGTTAACTTCCTGATAATATCTACCCATATTTAAGGTAGAAAAAACGATATAGAGTAATTAGGTTTCTTATTCTGAAACACAAGAAGATTTCTTTCTTTCCAAATTTACCAACAAATAAGGAAAGCCATATGCAACTCACTTAGACCATCACAAGTATTGATATCTAGGGAGTCTAACTAATCATTTAAACTTAGGGTTCGATTCATCTTTAAAGAGTTAGGAAGCATGGGATTGTTCCAAATCTGTCTAGCAAAAGCACAATTGACAAACAAGTGGATTCTACATACATTTTCCAAATTACAAAGCAGGCAAATAACTGGAATATTGTTAATGAAACAAGCCGTCGGTCTCTAGTTTGAAGTTTCCCCAAAACGAGCAGCCAACCAAAAATTTTAACATTGTGAGGCAAATCAAGCTTCCACATTTCATTAGGAGCTTGCTAGAATTATCATTATTAATGACCGAATTCTGTAACTAGGTAGCAGACTGGACAGAAAACTTACCATTAGCATTCGGACCCCAACAACAAGAATCACGTTGAGGAGTGAGAAGTAGAGGAACACTACAAATCTTGTTCACAACATCCACATCAACTACAGACATTAGCAAATGCCTATTCCAATGGCTACTAACTCCAGAACAACATTACCAATTTGAGAGTCAGACAACAAATTGGAGAGTGAAAAAGGAAAAACCCAATTATGGGTCCATAAGTAAATATCTTCTCCATTTCCCACCACCCAACGCAAACCCATTTTGACTACCTCCCTAGCTTTAAGTATGCCCTTCCAAGCACAAGAATAATTTTGTCTAATATTATTATTTAAGAACTCTTCATTCTTCAGATATATATTCTTAACAATTTGGACCCACCAGTTATTGTCCTCAGTTAAAACCTTCCACCCTAATTTAGCCAAAAAAGCGTTGTTAAAATGAGCACTTTTTCGAATACCAAGACCTCCATTCTCTTTTGAACAACATATTTTGTCCCACGCGACTGAATTGAACTTAGAGTCATTTCCCCACAAAAACTTCATACTTTCTCTATCAATAGCCTTCGTAATCTTATTAGGACATTTAAAACAAGAAAGAGTATTATTAGGGACTCCAACAAGATTGGATTTGATAACAGTGAGTATCCCTGCCTTAGAGAGAGTATTGGTCTTCCAGCCCAACAATTTGTTTTGGATCTTAATGATCAGTTCTTTGGCATTAACCGGGTCTTTCGAGAAGATAATATTATGGATCCCCAAGTATTTACCAATAGTGATTTTATGCTGAATTTGGAGGATATTAACTACATTTTTAAATTGATTCTTCGTGTTATTAGAGAAATATAAAGAAGATTTATGGAAATTTATTTTTCGCCCAGAGGCACAAAAGAAATCCTTAAGCACCGTAGAAATAAATCTGGCAGCTGTATTTGTAGCTTTAGCAAACATCAAGTTTGTAACCCTGAAACTTTTAGGGGCAGTTAAAAGCCCAACATTCTTCCTATGAGACATTCCTAGGCTGTTCAGGTGTCTTACCAGAGGCTCCATACACAAAATGAAAATGTATGGGGACAAAGGGTCTCCCTGTCTAATACCCCTCGAAGGATAAAAATAGCCATGAGCTTTACCATTCACTAACACAGAAAAAGAAGTAGAAGCAACACACTCTATAATAAGATTGACCCAGTGAGCATTAAAATCAAACCTCAGCAACACAGCTTTAATATAATCCCAACGAATAAAATCATAAGCTTTCTCTAGGTCTAATTTAATAGCCATAGCACCATACTTACCTATCTTACCTTTGAAAGTCGAGAAAATTTCATGCGCAATCAAAATATTATCTTGGATTGATCTTCCAAGAGCAAAAGCACCTTGATTCCTGGAAATACAGTGAACAAGTAAAGGTTTAATCCGATTAACCATAGTATTAGTAATAATCTTATAAGTAACATTACACAAATTGATTGGTCTAAAGTTAGACACTAGCTCAGGGCTCTCCAATTTGGGAATGAGCACAATATGTGTATGATTTATTAGTCTCAGGCTTGAATCAGAGTGGAAAAAGTCTTTAACCATGTTCGTGATAGATTGTCCTACAAGACCCAACACTTTTTTGTTGAACACTACACGAATACCATCTGGTCCAGGAGCTTTAAGGGCTCCAATGCTATTTATAGCTGCAAACACCTCATTCTCCAGGATAAGAGCATTTAAGGCAGCATTATGATCCTCAGTCATGCAGGAGTCGATGATGTTCACACAGTTATTTATGTTTGAGTGAGAATGAGCACTGGAAGCAGTGAACCTATGTTTAAAGTCTTCGACAAAAATATTTTCCAAACCATCACCTTTTCCCCACCAATTACCATGTTGATCTCTAATTCTAGTAATCTCATTCTTTTTTTTTCCTGATGTTTGTCACAGTTTGGAAATACTTAGTAATTTTATCACCTAGTTGAAGCTAACTAACTTTGGCTTTCTGAGCCCAGAAAGTTTCCTCATTCCTAAGATTAAAGCTGCCTTTTAATGCTCCCTTCCTTATTCACCAAGACCCTCGAGTTGGGCATATACATACTCTCTTATTGAACCTTATCTAAATCACTCAAGAGAGCTTTTTTCTTCTCAAATATGTTCCCAAAAGTGCCCTTATTCCACTTTTGAATAAGAATCTTGAACCTGCCTAAATAGCCCCTCACTTTGTCACTTGAGTTGCTAGGCATGTCACCATTCCAGACTTGCCTAACAACATTCAAAAAATCAGGATGAGATAACCACATAGCTTCAAATTTAAAATTATTTTTGCCAATTGCATTAATATTATCCAGAGTATTAGTATCCAATAAAATTGGACTATGATCTGAACCAAAGAACGAGTAATTATCTTTCCTCCTTTCAAAACCAAAGAAAATTTACAAATTCTAATTTCTCTTTGCTCCCGAGATCTTTAGTGCGATTTTCTCTCCTCTCATATCATTTAGATCAAAATAATTTAGACAAATATTTTTTGAGAATTTTTATTGGCGCTCCAAAATTCTAATTGTGCACTCTAAACTTGTTTTTATAGTTAGAAAGAAAAATACTCATCTAAGGATTACACAGTTAAATTTATGAAGTCCAAATATTAAAAAAAAAAATTTAGAATGGTTGTTGC
This sequence comes from Crataegus laevigata, assembly GCA_963580275.1. Lineage (NCBI taxonomy): Eukaryota > Viridiplantae > Streptophyta > Magnoliopsida > Rosales > Rosaceae > Crataegus > Crataegus laevigata. Next base: position 21,489,118 of record OY756952.1, read on the forward strand.
CTCAGTTGTTGTCTTCCTCCATTTCAAAGGAAACAAATTTGAAATAACAAGATAACACTGTTAACGCTGGGCACTTTTTGGCCAAGAGAGGAACCCCAGAAAGCCCAAGAGAGATAGAGAAGCTCAAGTTCCAAGGGGCTTAGCAGAGGACATGTCCAAGCTTAATAGCCGACCATCCATAAACCTAGCCTAACCAGGGGGTGCAAGAAGGCTCAGGACTATCATGATCACGGGGGCAGATGACAACTTTATGACATGAGTAGTGTCATATAACAAGACATAAAGGTAGTCAGAACGATGCTTGAAAAGTGAAAAGATTGCATAAAATTAAGAGGAGAAGTTCCTCCATTCCAAAAACCAAATTCAAGCAAGCAGAAAACAAGAGAGGGCTACGGTGAAACCCTTGGCCATGCGTTACTTTTTTGTTTTGATGCTTTGTTACTTGTAATTTTCAGGATCTGTTAACGAGTTCTTAGTCACTATTTGAATTGGTAATAGTTGTGAATCTCTTTCCATTAGCTATACCTTAGGACTTTGCATCTGCTCTACTTATGTGTTTATGCGTGATTCGCCAAAATGATCCGATCCGTACCGAAATCGATCCAAAAATACCGAACCAATAATATTGAAAATTTCAGTACGTGTATGGGTATCACTCATATGCTAGTCAATATTGATGGAGGGTGAATGAGGTATATCATATTTTGGCATGTGTTGCAAGATAGATTCTAGCTATTCTCATATCAACCATAGCTTCAGACTCCTTCTTTGGCACAAGTGGACAGATAATTGATCCATATCATTCTTTGTGTTCAAAACTGGTGAAGGCTTTCATATGTACCCAAAAATGGATTAGATCTACCATGTTGCCTTACAACATGAGCCAACCATTGAGGAGATTGAGTTTTGTGAATAAGTTGAGAAGGTAATTTTATTTATTGTATGAATTATTTGATTTCATTATACTATATTTTTAAAATAATGTTTAATTATGATGTTCTTTTTTTCTTTTTCTTTTTTTTAGAAATAGCAACTGGAAATTCAAGCTTGAAATGGTTATGTGTTAAGTGTTGAGACTTGAACTTGAAGTGTGGAAGCCTTGAACTGTTGACGTTTGAACTTTTTTGGAATGTTTATTTTACGATTTTAATGGGTAATTGTGGATGTGGATTGTTGAAGTTTATGTTAGACTTGAAATTTAAACTTTTTTTAAATTTGGAATGTTTATTTTGGGTTCTGTAAGAACTTCGAAGTTAAGCGAGTTTGCGCGAGAGCAATCCCAGGATGGGTGACCCACTGGGAAGTTCTCGTGTGAGTTCCCAGAAACAAAACCGTGAGGGCGTGCTCAGGGCCCAAAGCGAACAATATCGTGCTACGGTGGAGTCGAGCCCGAGTTGTGATGGGGGCCCGAGTCGGGATGTGACAAAATCTCTATATTAAAAGTAAAAATAAATTCAGGTTTGTTAAAAGACAACTTTTAATAAATAAAAAGTAATAATAATTGAACCGAATCCAAACAGAACAGAAATTAAACCAAACCCAGAAAAATCAAATTGAACAATAATTTATCGAACTGATTGAAACCGAGCCCACCCCTACTCTGAGTCTCGACTTCGATGCAACGCTCTCTCTCTCTCTCTCTCTCTCTCTCTCTCTCTCTCTCTCTTCTTCTTCTTCTTCTTCTTCTTCTTCTTCGGCCACACCAACCATAAAGTGTACAAATTGAAGATTACTTACTTGTTAATCGTATTATACTTTTGAGTTATGGATGCGACTAGTTCTTAGGCATGAGGCATCACTGGTTGTTTGATGTTAATGAACATCATCTTTGGTCTCACCTCGAAGCTCTTAAATAATAGCAAAGCCTTATAGTGTGAGGTTTAGGATCATATGCATTAATGTGGAGATATGTGGATGCATAAGAAGGAATCTGTCACCTTCTGAGTAATCATGAAGGTAGATATTCCTGGAGCCCCTTGATTATCTGTCTCCTCAAGTCTTTGGCCAAAGCGACGTAGATGAGATACATTAGGGTGATCATATTTATATATGGAGTTTGACAATAGTTCCATGCTCTAAAATATATGACTAGAATATAGTAGACAGAGAAATTGAATTGCATTGTAAACATAACTAGGGTTCCAAATATGTTGTATGAATTCAAATATATTCTGATTAATCTATGTAGCCAAAAGTTATTGCTAGATGTTTCTGTAGACAGTGAAATTTCGGTAAATAAAATGTTGACCGATGGTCAAAATGTTAACACTCATGTATTACATAAATTATACACATAGTGTGTGATTCGACGAAAATTCGAAAAGAGTTAGAAAAGCCGTCAAACAGGACACGTGTCAACACCTGGCAGAAACGACTTATTTCATCTGATTATTTAAATCCAAAAATCAAGTTTTGGAATTCTATAAATAGAGACCATTCCACACCAATTCACAAAGACATTTCTCTACTCCCAAATTAGAAGAGACTTCTCTTGAAGTTCGTTCATCGTTCTTGTTCTTCGTTCATCGTTCTTCGAGATCAAGCCCCAACGGCCCTTGAAGAAACACTCATCCACCTTCGAGATCAAGCCCAACGACCCTTGAAGAAACTTCGCCAAAACCTTTGAAGAATCAACAAGCACTTTGGTCACGTGTCGATTCTTCATCCAAGATCAAGCCCCGACGGCCCTTGGATCAACACAACTGTTCTTCAAGATCAAGCCCAAAAGCCCTTGAAGATCCATTCATCGTTCATCCGTTCATCCACCTTCAAGATCAAGCCCCAAAGGTCCTTGAAGATCCGTTCATCCGCTCTTCAAGATCAAGCCCCGACGGCCCTTGAAGCAACGTTCATCCACCTTCCAAGATCAAGCCTCGACGGCCATTGGATCCACACTTCCGTTCTTCAAGAATCAAGCCCAAAAGCCCCTTGAAGTTCATCCATCGTTCATCGTTCTTCGTTCGTCGTTCATCCATTTTCAAGAACAAGCTCAAAAGCCCCCCTTGAAGTTCATCCATCGTTCATCGTTCTTCGTTCTCCGTTCGTCATTCAACGTTCATCTAACTTCAGGATCAAGCCCCAACGGCCCCCTTGAAGATCTGTTCATCCAACTTCAAGATCAAGCCCAAAAGGCCCCTAAAGAAACGTTCATCCGCTAAACTTCAAGATCAAGCCCAACGGCCCTTGAAGAAACTTCCCCCTGTTCATCCAAGATCAAAGCCTCGACGGCCCTTGGATCAAGTCCACAAATCAAAGTCTTACGGAGATCGAATCAGAGGAACAAATAGAGATTGTAACCCAAAATCATCAAATACAAATATTATTTTGTACACGTGTTCTTGTGTCTTCAAGAAATTTTCGTGTTCACAGTTTCTACTTGGTTTGTAGATATTCCAATAAGATTAATTAAATTAGAATATAAATTCTAATTATGTAAAATGAGATTAATCTGTTTAATCAAATTATCCACTGCCAACTTTAGTTGGAACCATGGTATAAAATATCCATAATATCCCGATATTTCCATCGAAATTTCCGTGTTTTTGGACTATCGATATTTCCGATGTCATCGATATTTCCATCGAAATTTCCGTATTTTTTAAATTTCTATATTTAAAAAAACACCAAGGGGATTCAAACCCCTCCCATTTTACTCCTTCAACACCTTGACCACCATATCACTTATGTTTTTGTGAAAATATGCTAAAATATTTACATATTTTCTACACTCACAATATTTGCCAGCTCGCAATATAATCAACTTAAATCAGTTAAATCCATCATGCAATGCATTTCCTTCCAATTTTTTGTGATAAACTAATAGATAATTGACTAAATAAACATCATACAAAGTTTCAATAAAAATTTCCAAGTTTTTCTTACAATTTCCGTGGTTTTTATTCAATTTTTATCGATATCGATAATATCCCGATATTTCCATCGAAATTTCCGTGTTTTTAGACTACCGATATTTTCGATATCATCGATATTTAATACCTTGGTTGGAACCTACAAGGTCGCACATAATAGAATGATATCGAAAGATATCGAAAGATAAAATAGGTAAAAAATGAATTTAATATAAATTATTTATATTACATATTCTATTTTATAATACTTAATTGGTATAAGCCTTTTATTTATTATTATTTATTTGGACTAAAATAAAATAAGGAAGTCGGTCCGAAAGGAAATATCAGATTAATTAAAAAATGAAAATAAGAAGAAATCGGGCTAAAAGCTCAGTGGCATTAGGGCTTGTGGCACGCGTGTAATGGTGGATGATTAATTCATAATCCTATTAGCTTATGAAATTGTTCTATATATAAGCTTAAGGCATCTTTAGTCCTAATAGAGAATTCACAAATTGAAAAACAAAAATTAAAGAGAAGGAATTTAGGTTTTCCAATTTAGGGAAATTGAGAAACAAACACCACCCACGCATTTTGACGCATACCACCTGGAGGAGAACTTCCTAGTAGATCGTTGTCATCTTGCTTCACTAAAGTAGATTTATTTGTGTGGATACTAGTAAAGGGCTAACACTCGAGAACCTCAAAAACAACAAATTCATCCGCATATGAAATCTAAAAGTTGCAATTCTAAACTATTCTTAGCTTATGCATGTATTCTTAATTTATTTTGCATGAACACAAGCACGTCGATGGATTATGATCATATGAATTAATTAAATATGATTAAACAGAATCCAATGTTATTATGTTCAACTAATCAAGCATGTTAATATGATTATTTATGCTTGCGTCACCCACCATTAGCCCGCATACGTGTACTAAAATAGTCCACAACCCAACTTTCTATTATTCATATAAAAGATTTTCTATCTAATTACAGGAAAGCTAACAAAATAACTTCGAACCAATGAAGAGAAATATAAACAATTACGATTGAGAATATTTCCCATAACGATTTTATCAAGATTAATTTTGATGGAGAGTACAGGTGAAGCTGGGTTTATGAAGTTCACCGTGGAAGGTGATTCCATGACATTAGTTGACATTTTGAACCATAAAGCTCAAGTTCCTTGCCGAGTCTAATGCATAAGCAAGAGGAGCTATGTTGAACTTATACATTCTCTTTTGGACCTATGTTACTTTGCACATCTCTCTCCTATAAGAAAGTAAAGGTAAAAGAGTCTCACATTCGTGAAAGGAGAAACCTTGCAAGGGTTTATAAGAGGTTGTGCTACCCTACATTGCCAATTGATTTATGGTGGAATCTCAACTTTCTTCATGGTATCAGAGCAGATTTGCCCACATGTGAAGCCCAACGGCCACACTTGCTCTACGTCACTCAATTTGTGTTGTCCACGTATTTGGCTTGAAAATTCACCACAAATGAGGAGGTGTGTGAGAATGTGAGGTAAAATAGTCTCACATTGGTGAAATAAAAAACCTTGCAAGGGCTTATAAAAGGTTGAGCTACTCCCCATATTACCAATTAATTTTATAGTGAAACCTCAACTTCCTTCAAATACATTACTTAATACCACACGTATTTTCCCATGAGTTGTAAACATTTGTTGTCACCTTATAAAAGGGATGTATTTCAAAATAAGGAAGACAATCCCAATTGAACAATTTTGAAAGCAACTACCCAATGGTATATTATATGATGAAGATGTGTTACCAAACATGTCAAGACAAATGATGCATTTGGGGTACACACGCGTGAACTGATCCTAGTTGTTTACTAAATATGAATGCTTATGAATAGTTTACTCGTGCATGATGCGTGTGCGACTGAACCTAACAACTTGGCACCAAAGCAGGGAATGAGGAGATGGATGGGTGGATGCTGATAAAGAAAGCAATAACTGACTAATGGGCATATGAATAAGGGATTTGGATCCCATCATAATCCTCACATCCTAACCGTTCATCGTATATCGTGTGGCTAGAAATTATTTTAATTTTTTTATTATTTAAAATTAAACATAAACAGTATATAACGAAAGCTAGCTCCACGATGTCCGATGAATGGACAAAAATTTCTAGAATCCTCACAAAAAGAATTCGAAGAGGATCCTCATCCATGAATGTGGGAGCGAGCGAGCATATATACATATTGTAAAAAGCAAGTGGGACAAGAGCACATGCTGCCAAGTGAGGGGAAGCGTGTACTTGTAGAAACAAAGAGAGAAGCACATGACCAGGTGTCACATCCCGGCCCGAGCTCGACTCCACCATAGCACGATATTGTCCGCTTTGGGCCCCTACCATACCTTCACGATTTTGTTTCTGGGAACTTACACGAGAACTTCCCTTCTTAAACAAATGAAGCATCTCCCGGTGATTAGCAGCTGTATCGGGATGATAGCTGGATAAATCTGTGAACCTTCGATGATACTCAATGGTGGATAGCTTACCTTGCTTTAGATCTAAGAACTCATTCTTCTTTCGGTCCAAAAACTCTGGGGGAATGAATTTGGTCTGAAATATACACTTAAAGGTATCCTAATTCTTGACATCCTTAGCAGACAATAGGCGTTTCTCTTGAGCCCACCAAGATTATGCTCCTCTACGAAAGAACCAGGTCACCGTCTCGACCCATATCTCAACTGGAAGATTCCCCTGTCGATGTAGGACTTGAAAAGTATTCTCGACATGATCGAGCCAAATCTCAGATTTCTCGGACCCTTAATTACCATAGAAATTATCTATCTTCAGGCAAGACATAGAGTCTAGAATGTTCCTATGGGGAGGACGAAGTGCAGACTGAATAGCACTGGTGATAGCCTCACCAAACTGCTCAAAGTCCAAAAAATTATTCTCAGCAGGAACATGTGGCTCTCTACGAGGTGGCATAGTTCTGACATAAGAAGACAAGAGTTAAAACACACTAGGAATTGCAGGACTGTCTAAACCTATGCTCTGATACCAAACTGACACACTCCGGCCTGGGAAGGTTGAAGCATGTTGGCCATCACCGTGAGGTGACGTAACCATAGGGGTAAGTGATGTAAAAAGTGAATAAATTTAAACTAAACTAGAACTAATTAAAATTAAACAGTGAAAAAGTGCGCAATTCATGGGAGTAACCCACTACAATTATTCAGAGCTTAAGAGGCAGTACGACTACCAAAGAATAGTCAAGCAGCGAAAGTACACTTATTACACAACAGTGATAAGTTCGTACGTCTAAACCCAAGATAATGTCAGAATTGCCAAAGGTTCCTTGAGTGCCGTGAAGAAATCAGCTATCTAGGTCTTAGAGGGGGGAAAAACAAAGTTAAGTGGGTCAGCAAAACAATGCTTATACGAAAACCTTTATTTTTGAATATACTAACCCCTCGCCGTAAAATAAGTATAGTTTCCTTAAAGAAGAACATACAACGTAAGTATGTATCCATCATTTTATAGCCAATATAAAAGAGAATATGCCAAGTCATGATCTAATCAATGCCACAGTATATAATCATGTGATAATCAAATATAAACGGTTTGCTCATCATCTAAGCTAGCACACGAGTCAAAGTTGTCTAAAGCAACATGTACGACAAGACTGGGTGTAATACTGCGCTGTAGTACTACAATCATGTGAAGATTGGTGCTAAGCATGGTCACATACAAGTCAGAACTGCCTAATGCAACATGTACGACAAGACTGGAACCTAAATTTGGATCCAAGGTGAGTGAACGGTGCAAATGTGAACATACACGTGAAAGACTGGCCCTGGCCCTGGGTGAAGTACCAACACCAGGGTGCAGCAAGATGAGCATATACAATATGTATGAATTTCATGACAGTAATATCCCAACAATATAGCAACATTTATCACATTTTATATCACAATATCGATTACTTGGCAATATAAAGCATAAAGTAAAGTAATATGCATTTATGGAAACTATAGCATGTATAGATTATAAAATAAATTGCTCACTCACAAGTACATCGTCGGGTCGTAGTCCCCAAGCCTAGCCTGACCTCATACGTCCTCAGGATACGTTCCCCTATATGTGAAATAACTATTTTGATTAATTAAAGCACATACACGAAAACCTAAATAAAACCCTCGTACTTTATATGGATTTGAAGGTCATGAAGAGTAGAATTGTGTTATACCTATTTGGAGTCCAAAAAGTGGACAGAAGTGGTCGGAAAACACCTCGAAAGTTCCGGTCAAAAGTGAACCCCTTAAAACTCGGTCGTTTCACGTCGACATTCTTCCAAAACTAGTCTAGGGCTCTTGGAATGTTGTGTAGATGCCTTCCCAAGTCCTAAAAACTCGTAACTCGGTCGAGTCGGACCTTCCGAGTTCGACGTTGGAAACTCGTCCAGAATGGGTTTGGTTGGTATGGTTGTGCTCGTGGAGGTGAAATGAACACAATGTGAGTGTTTTTAAGCTCGATCTATGAGCTTTGATGCTCGTTCATAGAGGTTGCAGAGGGAGAGAGAGAAGTAGCTTTTTCTTTTTTCTGATTTTCTAATTGGGTACCGCGTAGAGGGATATGATGGGATTGGTGAGTTTAATAATGAGGGGCGCACGGGTTAGGTTAAAAAGGGTAGATAGGATAGGGTTTTTAGATTTCCTTCAGTAAAAGAAATCGAAACCTATTCGAAATAGGTATTTCTACACTAGTAAAAATCACGCATTCTCGTAATAACATGCATAATTAAATTATAGAAACGAGAAAATAAATAAGGAGGAAATAAACACGTCCACATCATTTGCCACTAAGGGCATAATAGTCATTTCACATACTCGGGGAGAAATTACATAGAAAATTAGGGACGGGTTGTCACACCAGGCGTGATTTAAACTCAACTGAACTGAAGTGCATTGATTAATGCTTCCTAAATTGGTTCTGCTTGCTGCTGCTTAGTTCAAATCCTCTGACGTTATTTTGTTTATAGTTTCTCTTTGATTTCTATCATTGATTGACTTGTTTAAGTTCATAATAATAGAGTTAAGAAGGATTAAGTTTGCCACTTAGTACTATAGTCTAGTGATATTCCTCTTCACTTATAAGTGAGACATTTTAGGTTCAATTCTCATCAAAGACGAATTTGAACCATATTATTACTAACTTATTGTGAGGTTAAGCCCACTTTCTCATCCCTTTAGCATATATAATATCATATTTTCAAAAAATAAGAAGGATTAAGCTTATAGACACGTATCAATTACTAATAGATGTCAAAAAAAAAAACCACACAAAATAAGTACATAAGATTTGAGCTCGCTGCTGCTTCTAGAGTCCTTCCTCTATCTGCTCATTATTTATTTATTTATTTTTATTTTTGGAAAGTGTTATTGACACTCCAAAAATCTCATTCCACACTCCTCACAAGTGCATTTTTCTTTTTAAATATAGAAAGTTTAGAGTGTAGAATGAGAAATTTAGAGTGCTAATAACAATCCCTTATTTTTTTTTTGCCAAAATATATTTATTTATTTTGGTCTGAAAGATTATTGAATTTTACCCATCCATAATACACACGACCGTGTACGTGTTTTGCATTATTGGTATCTATCTTAAAATCTTTGAAATTATTTGCCATTCATTCTGACACTTTCTTACCTGTGATATGTAAAAAAAGAATTGTTATTGGTACTATAAAAATCTTATTCTACACTTTTTACAAGTGTTATTTTCTTTTTAATTATAGAAAGTTTAGAGTGCGAAATGAGATTTTTGGAGTACCAATAACAATTCCCTATAAAAATACTATTTTTACCATCTATTTGTATCATCATTTATATCATCACTCTAATAGAGACGAGACCCACATATATTAGTAAGCCCTACCTCTATTTGAAAGATAGTACAAATAAATAGTATGTATAGTATTACTCGAGGAATATTAAATGGTAAAAACATGGGCAAACCAATAATGAGTTGTAAATCAGAGCACGCAATGAACAAATGAGCTGACATAATATAAAAGTTTATTAAACAGAATTGCCAAGAAAGCTTCATGAACCGAATAAGCTACTTCTTGACTGAGTTGTTTCTTAAACTAATTACAAACTATATTTGTAGCGATATAAACCTAACAAACCCTAATGCGTAAATGCCAACAATACTCTAATACAAAGTCAAATTAAATCTCTGTAAAGCCCAAGGACTAATATGTAGCAGTTTGCATAGAGTACATATAATAAAGAGCATTCCACCGTTTGCTGTACATTTGGCCTTGCAATATCAAAGCCTCATCCAGTCCATCCATTTCAAATGTACATCACATGAACTGTGATCTCCTACATATCTTTGAGGTCGTATCCAAACATATTTCAGAATTACAAGATAAGATATACAGAGATAACATCCGTAACGTAGGCATCCTAAAGAATCATATACCTTATCTCTGTTTACTAAAATCTTAGTATAAATAGAACACCTTGAACTGCATTAAACTTTAGAAAAGCATAAAACCTGTAACTCAAGACGTTTGACCTCCTAAATACTTCTATCTTGATGTAGGACTATTTGCTAAGGTAGCTTCGCGTTCCTGACGACGCCGTTCTCTCTGTAAAGAAGAAAAAGGATACGAGATGAGTGCTACCAACTAACTGACTCAATCCAATCAGAGTGGTTTAAATTTCAATAGTTAATCAAATGGTGGATGGCAAAGAAAATAAATTTGAAAGTAAAAACTAAGAAAATAACACCTCGCAATTAGAATTTGACAAAAATTTACTTCTCAAGCAAATCCAAAATGACTAATTCAGCTATCGTGATAGAAGGTTTGGATTGGTTATTGAAGATTCCAAAATTGACATCACAACCTTCACCAATATCGACCAGTTCAAACCGTGGACACAAAAAGCTTTCCCTTCTAATATTTACAACCCCATAAAGTATGCATGTAATCAAGTTTTCACACTGCTGTGAGTATAGTGGTTGGAGAGCATTTTGTTGAACAGTCTGGCTAGTGCAAACAAGACAAAGTACCAACAGGTTCGGAAACAAAATGCATAAAGCAAATTGACCATTTGCATAGCATAGCATGAACAGTACATATGGTTTTCAGATTTCATAAAAACGTTGTTTAGATCAAGGTATTAAATATCCATAATATCCCGATATTTCCATCGAAATTTCGGTGTTTTTGGACTACCGATATTTCCGTGTTTTTTAAATTTCTATATTAAAAAAAACACCAAAGGGATTCGAACCCCTCCCATTTTATTCCTTCAACACCTTGACCACCATATCACTTATGTTTTTGTGAAAATATGCTAAAATATTTACATATTTTCTACACTCACAATGTTTGTCAGCTTACTATATAATCAACTTAAATAAGTTAAATCCATCATGCAATGCATTTTCTTCTAATTTTTTGTGATAGACTAATAGATAATTGACTAAATAAACATCCTGCAAAGTTTCAATAAAAATTTCCAAGTTTTTCTTACAATTTCCGTGGTTTTTATTTAATTTTTATCGATATCGATAATATCTCGATATTTCCATCGAAATTTCCGTATTTTTGAACTACCGATATTTCCGCTATCATCGATATTTAATACCTTGGTTTAGATTGACCATTTGCGTAGACTGGTTTTTAGACATCATCCCAAAACATTAAAAAAGGCCATAAAATCTGTGCTGCAACTAGCTGAAACACATTATAAATAAATAAAATTCTTTAATTTATTTTTGTGGCCTGAAATTTTCCTCATATTAGTACTTAGTACCTACAATATAATACAAAAATTCCTAGGTCCCTTAGGCTTTCCTCCCAGCAGAAATAAAAAAGAACTTATCTCTGTTATGCAGATTTTAAATAGTCATTTCTTTTATGAATAATAAAAGGACACAATCGTATCAGATGACTCGTATCTTTGCATTTAAAACCAAAGTGAAGCTCACCACAAGTCTGCAAGTTAAAAACCTGGGGAAATTTAGGGATCCTATTTGAATTTTTTTTATCATTTCTCAACATTTCTTAAAAACATTGAAAACAATTTTATTTAAGACTCAAAAAGGTGATTGGTTTGCAATTTAAAATTTTTAAATCTTACGACTAAAACTAGATAAAGAGATCTAAAAAGAGGTGGTCGCAAGAGAGGGAGAAAGAGGAGAGAGGAGGAAAGAAAGTAAGAGATGATGGAAGGAAAGAGAAGGAAGGGAGAAGATCGAATGAGATAGAGAGGAAGAGGAGTGCAATTTTTTAAAAGGCTTGCCTAGGCGCCTTATGAGGCTGGGCTTGAGGGTTGCCGCCTCTGTTTTGAGGAAGTGGGCAGAAGGCGCTGCCAGAGCTGCCTAGGCGCGCTGTGTGGCCCGAACACAGTGATAAATGAGCAAGGGTCGCTGTATCTCCATCGGTGCCCGGATACAGTGCTAAATGAGCAAGGGGGCCATAGAAACTTCTTTTCAAACGACTCCACTCAAAGTTGTTCGGAAGCATCTGCTCCCATCAACTTTATGCCGGAAAAGCAAAAGAAATACTTTGATCGTATGATACGGGAGAGGATGAAGAAGCTAGGACAGGAGGGGGGAGTTAAAGAGAGTAGAATGCGTTTAGGAACGTGGAATATAGAGACCTTAACGGGAAAATCTATGGAAGTAGTGGAAGTGATTGTGAGGAGAAGGATAAATATTATGTGCCTACAAGAAACTAAGTGGGTTGGTCTTAAAGCAAAGGACCTAGAAAACTCAGGTTTTAAACTTTGGTATTCGGGCACAAATAAGACGAGAAATGGTGTTGGCATCATCGTGGACAAGACCCTGACACAAGATGTTGTAGATGTCAAGAGGGTAGAAGATAGAATTATGGCAATCAAGATTGTAATAGGACAAGAACTCATCAATGTGATTAGTGCGTACGCACCCCAAGTAGGGTTAGACACGAGTTTGAAGGAGAAATTTTGGGAAGATCTTGGAGATTTGGGGCAAGGAATCGCCCAGACGGAGAAGGTATTTATAGGAGGAGATTTAAATGGACACGTGGGCAAGGAGACAAGTAACTATGGGGGTCTTCATGGTGGCCATGGTTTTGGGGAGAGAAACGAGGAGGGGGAGGCCATCTTGGATTTTGCGATGGCATATGATCTCTTCTTAGCCAACACCTTCTTTAAGAAGAGAGAAGAACATGTGATCACCTACAAGAGTGGGTCATAAAAAACACAAATAGATTTTCTTCTAATGAGGAAGAGGGATCGTATAACTTGTAAGGATTGCAAAGTTATACCGGGAGAGAGCTTGGCTACTCAACATCACTTGTTGGTGATGGATGTACATATCAAAAGAGAGAGAAAAAAGAACAAGACCTTGAAGAGCCCAAGGACTAGATGGTGGAATCTAAAAGGAGAAAACAAGCTATTTTCAAAGAGAAGGTAATCACCCAATGTGTGTGGGATAGAGAAGGAGCAGCTAGCCAAATGTGGAATTCCATGGCTAGTTGTATCCGCAAGGTAGCAAAAGGGGTACTAGGAGAGCCCAAGGGTTTTGCTCCACATCAAAAAGAATCTTGGTGGTGGAATGAGGAGGTACAATCAAAGGTTAAGGTTAAGAAGGAATGTTGTAAAGCCTTATACAAGGATATGGCCGATGCAAACGGTGAAAGGTATAGAATAGTGAAGCAAAAGGTGAAAAAAAGCTGCGAGATAAGCTAAGTTAGCGGCTTTTGACGAGATGTATAAGCGACTAGATACCAAAAAAGGAGAGTTGGATATCTATAAACTAGCTAAAGAAAGGGAAAAGAAGACAAGGGACCTAAACCAAGTGAGGTGCATCAAGGATAAGGATGGAAAGGTTCTTGCTACTGAGAAGGCGGTCAAAGATAAATGGAGAGGTTATTTTCATAATCTTTTCAATGAAGGACATGAAAGGAGTAATTCTTTGGGGGAGTTGGGTAACTCAGAAGAGTGTAGAAACTATTCCTTTTACCGTCGAATTAGGAAGGAAGAAGTGGTTGTAGCTTTAAAGAAGATGAATCGTAGAAAAGCAGTGGGCCCGGATGATATACCGATTGAAGTGTGGAAAGTCTTGGGATAGACTGGTATTGCATGGCTCACAGATCTTTTCAATAGGATTTTGAAAATGAAGAAGATGCCAAATGAGTGGCGAAAGAGCACTTTGGTGCCTATCTACAAGAATAAGGGCGACGTACAAAATTGCATGAACTATAGTGGTATTAAGCTAATGAGTCATATAATGAAGCTCTGGGAGAGAGTCATTGAGCATAGACTAAGGCAAGAAACACGGATCTTGGACAACCAATTTGGGTTCATGCCAGGGCGCTCAACCATGGAGGCAATCTATCTCTTACGAAGATTGATGGAAAAATATAGAGATATGCAAAAGGATTTACACATGGTCTTTATAGATTTGGAAAAAACATATGATAGGGTTCCAAGAGACATTCTTTGGAGGATCTTAGAGAAGAAAGGAGTACGAGTAGCATATATCCAAGCTATAAAGGATATGTATGATAGAGCAGAGACGACCGTAAGAACTCATGAAGGACAAACATAAAGCTTCCCCATAACTGTAGGGTTACATCAAGGCTCATCTTTGAGTCCTTACCTTTTTGCATTGGTAATGGATGAGTTAACGGGACATATTCAAGATGATATTCCTTGGTGTATGCTTTTCGCAGACGATATAGTGTTGATAGATGAAACTCAGGAAGGGGTAAATGCAAAGCTTAACCTTTGGAGAGAAGTGTTGGAATCTAAGGGTCTTCGCCTAAGTCGGTTAAAGACAGAATATATGGAGTGCAAGTTCAGTGCAACTGGAGGTCCAATTGAGTCAGGGGTAAGGATCGGAGACCAGGAAATACCAAAGAGCGACTGCTTTCACTACCTAGGATCTATCCTGCAAAAGAACGGAGATTTAGATGGAGACCTTAACCATAGAATAGAAGCTGGATGGATGAAATGGAAGAGTGCATCTGGCGTGTTGTGTGATCGTCGTATGACACTAAAGCTCAAGGGAAAACTTTATAGGACGGCAATAAGGCCGGCGTTGTTGTATGGTACGGAATGTTGGGCGGTGAAGCACCAACATGTACATAAAATGGGTGTAGTAGAGATGAGAATGCTTCGTTGGATGTGTGGGCACACAAGAAAGGATAAGATTAGGAATGAGGATATCCGAGGTAAAGTAGGAGTAGCTGAAATTGAAGGAAAGATGAGAGAAAATCGGTTACGGTGGTTTGGACATGTGCAACGAAGGCCTACTGACGCTCTGGTTAGAAGATGCGACTACGAGATAGAGGTTTGGGGCCGAAGAGGTAGAAGAAGACCTAGGAAGAGACTCTTAAGAAAAGAGGGTATTTGGATTTAACGGACGACATGACACAGGACCGAGCGCAATGGCATTCTAGGATTCATATAGCCGACTCCACTTAGTGGGAAAAGACTTTGTTGTTTTTTTTTTTACTCCTAAACCCAAATTCTGGGTAAGGTTTTAATTGCCTCATACCTCTTCCTTGCACTATAGTCTCTCTGCCTTCTTTTTTTTTCTTCTGATTTTTATATAATGGATGTGTGTGTTGTCTGCGTGCATTGTTATGTGTGCTCATTGTGCTTTTCATCCTCTATTTTATATATATAATGACAAAAAATTACCTCAACTATTGGTGTGATGACACTTTCATACCTCATTTTTTAAAAGCAACAATGTCATACCTCATCTTACGAATTTGTGACAATGTCATACCTCCATCAGTTTGTCTGTTACTTTTTCTGTTAAATGCTGACGTGGCGTGAAGCAGAGCCTATTCCCAAGCTAATTGCATAAAAATATTAATTAAATATTAATAAAATATTAATAAATTAAAGATAAATTATTTTAATATTTTTATTTAAAAACATGTGGAACCCACTCCTCTCTCTCATCTCTCACATCCGATCTCTCTCATCTCTCTTTCCTATCTCTCTCACATCCATTCTTCACCATCGCCTTCATCCATTCTCCAGATTTCGGTGCTTAAAGCCCCCACTCATTACAAACTCACCTTCATCCTTTCTTCCCACGTCGTCGTTCTTAGGCGTACCTCCATCGACCATCATCACCATCGTCACCGCTGACAATTCCCATTGGTCCCCATCCCTCTCATCTAACCTCTACCGAATCGATGCCTGGGGCGGGCCCTACTTCACCGTCAATTCCTCGGGCAACGTTGTTGTCCATCCTCACAGCAGGACGACTTTGACGCACTAGGAGATGGATCTGTTGAAGATCGTGAAGATGGTTTCAGGGCGCCTTTGATCTGGTTAGGCCTTCAATCTAGAGCCTTCAATCTGCTCAAGAATAGGCTCGAATTGGTTCAGAACACCTTCGATTTGGCAATCGTGTCCCACGACTACGGCTCCCACTACCAGGGCATGTACCCAGTGAAATGCAATCAGGACCGATTCGTCATGGAGGACATTGTCAAGTTTGGATTGTCGTTCCGGTTCAAACTAGAAGCTGGGTCGAAGTTGGAGCTCGGATGTGAGAGATAGGGGAGTGGTGAATTTTTTCTCTTTGCTAATTTGAATGTCTGGAGGATGTGTATGGGAGAGAGAGAGGAGAGAGCTTAGATGTGAGAGAAAGATAAAAGAGAGAGGAGGGAGAGATCAGATGAAATCATGAGAGAGAAAGGGGATAGAGAATGGACGTGAGAGAGAAAGGGGATAGAGAATGGATGTGAGAGAAGGGAGGGAGATGGGTTGTTGTGGTTATGGAAAGGAGGCAGCGGTGTTGTTGAAGAAGAGGTTGGAGGGAGAAAACCCAGAAAAAGGGAGAGAGAAAGAGATCGAATGTGAGAGGGGGGAGAAAGAAGAGGTGGGTCCCACATGTTTTTAAATAAAAATATTAAAATAATTTATCTTTAATTTATTAATATTTAATTAATATTTTTATCCAGTTGGCTAAAGAATGGGCTCCGCCTCACGCCACGTAAGCATTTAACAGAAAAATTAACAGACAAATTGACGGAGGTATGACATTGTCACAAATTCGTAAGATGATGTATGACATTGTCACTTTAAAAAAATGAGGTATGAAAGTGTCGTCAGACCAATAGTTGAGGTAGTTTTATGTAATTTACCCTATAATATATGTATATATATGTGTGTATATATATTTATATATGTGTGCTAAAGGTGATTATTGATTAATAATTTTTTTTAATATAATATATGTGTACGCTCAATGTATATATTAAAAAATTTAGTAGAGTACCAAACATTAGTGAATTCATAGCATTCTTTTTCCAGGCCCAAACTGAATCTTTTAGTTTTCTACATTCAGGATTGCTTATTATATTACTGAAAGAGGGAAAACAATAATAAAGCTCCTTCAGCAATTAAGGGACCTTCTGTTAACTATTTTGTTTTTAGTTTTGTCTTCTCGTTTAGTAATAAGGAGGAAATACAAGAGAGAAGAAAAGGCATGAATAAGGTTAGAAGAAGATGGGACTGATGTGGAAGAAAAGAAAGGAATGGTACAGAACATGAAAACTAAAAACCAAACACAATTAAGTAGGTTTGTTTTTAGTCTTTAGTTTTCATATTGTAGGCCATTCCATGTGCATTTCTCCTGCCTCCTTCCTACCACACTCCCTCTACAACATTCATCCATCCTTACATGTACCTCTCTCTCTCTCTCTAGAGACACACACAATATTCATTCATCCATCTCCATCCTTCCATGTTTTTAACTCTACACACACACACATATATATATATATACATACATGTACCTCTCTCTCTCTCTCTCTCTCTCTCTCTCTCTCTATATATATATATATAGTAAAAAAATGAAATGTAAAAACAAAATGGTCTTAAAACAGGCATTTATAAAGGTTTAAACCTAATGGAAAAAGGACACTAGACCTATATAAAAAGTTAAAAACAGAAATAGAAAAGCAAATTCAAACCTAATCCTTATAAAAGGAACTAAGAAACCATTGGTCTTGTCGGAATATGGTTGTTTATTCCCAAGTCCATTCTCACGATGGGGAGCCTATTAATAATTTGTGCTTAGTGGAAAGTTAACGAATATGTTTAATGTAGGAATAAATCATATTTTGGTCAAGTTTTCTGCCACTTTTTTCTCAAGCTCACAAGTACCTAGTGTCACGGGCCGCATACTAAAAACAAAGAAATCGCCCAAGACATCATATATCTAAGCCCATAAAGCCTTGTCTTTATGGAAGCTTCTGGAACATCCCGGAAAAATCAAGAACATGGCGGAGCGTTCAAGATAATCTAGGGCATTCCGGAACATTCCACACAAGTGTACATATTTAAGCCTCACCTAGAACAATCTAGATTAGGCAAGTTGTATCTAGAACTATGCTAGATATTTTTGGATGTAAGTAGGGAATTCTAGAACCCTCCATTGACGAGGTGGCTTAGGCCTATAAATAGGAGGCAAGGCCATTTGGCCAAAGCATCCAAGAGTTGTAAGCAATTGTAAAGCTCTCTTAAGTTTCAATACAAAGCATCCTTTCTCCCATCTTCTAAGTGATTTTAGCATTCTCCAAGCTATCTTAGCTTTCTTAGTGATTCGATCCGGGGAAGCGAGGCTTCGAAGGCTTACTTAGCTTGTTCATCGAGGTATTCAAGTCTAAGTGCCGCACGGGCGGAAGGCTTAAAGAGTCATCCCGTGACACTAGGATATATCCAAAATATATCAATGTGATCCCTTTAGTTTTGATTTCGGACAAAGGAAAAAAGATTATTTGATGGGACTCGTATGCTTTACAAGTCTTAGTTGTGTTGCGATTTCCAAAAGTATTTCCATTACTCCTTTTTAGAACACACGAGCTACGAAAAATTTAGTTGTCGTTCTAATAGTTTAATTCCCACACACAGGAGAACACCATGGAAATTAATAACTTGCATATCCCAAATTAAAGATGGTCAGGCAAGAATGCCGACAAGCATTCCTCTTGGTAAGTGGAAAAAAAAAATAAAAAATAAAACTTTGTGCAATTATCCAACTACAATAATTGAGCATTTTATAGTTTTCCAAATTTATTCCACTAATGCCACTAGTATTTTTTAGAGATACTTCGTGATGACACCGGAAAGCTTCAATCAACAAAATTATCCCTAAGATGAACACACAATCAACCCCAAAATGATATTTAAGTTTGACAACTTTTACCTCACTGGTACAAAACTAGTAAGATGAGGATATTATTGATGCCGTAAATGAATATAATAACATCATGTACAAGCAAACATAGTTATATAATCAAGTAAGCCATCGACTGTACTTTAGTTTTAAGTTGCATGCTGCATGTGTATGGCCAACATTGCTGATGATGTTGGGAAGATCCAGTCATCACCTAACCTAAACAAAGTTCTCTAATAGGTTCAACACCAATTTAATTTTTTTTTTCTTTCTGGAAGACAGTTTGCTTGACAAACAACAAATGAACACTTACCTACCTTTCCCAGTACGGAAGGAAGCAGATGAAATCATAGACTGGAGTAATGGTTGAAACTAGTACAATGTTCAGTCCAGTAAACACCAAGAGCGCAGTCATTGGCCGAGTTCTATGCGGCATCTTTCTTTAGTATCAAGATATTTTTAGCTCTGTAATCAAGACCACAAAGCTCAGAAACTCTTTCCAGAAAGCAACATACACATGCCCGCAAAGACGATATCAGCATGCTCAGTTAACAATCATGAGAAAATAAAAACTTGGTGTAAAAGCTGCCCCACAGAGACGATATCAGCAATATATACACATGCCCGCAAAGACGATATACAGCATTCGTTTCAGGATGATGCCAAACACACTGCCATATGTACGTACCAAATTGGAGAATCCAGCCAACACCGAAAACCGAATAGCACAGCAGCATTTATCAACTTGCAGTTGCAGGTGTTAACTAGATTGGCGGTTTATATTGGAAAAAGATCTAGTCTAGTTATCTTTTTAGGGTTTAGTCTAGTTAACTCTAAACCCTAGTCGGCAGGTAGCATGGGTGTATGTATGGTGCATTGCAGGTCTAACAACTAAGTATGGCTGTCATTCTCACTAATTCAAGGGATTGCAGTTTCTTGCTTTAGTTGTTAGTTGTTGCTGTCCTTCCTTTAGTTGTTGGTCAGGCATAAATCAAGGAAGTTTTGTACCTTGTTTCATATAACAAAAATATATACATTCAAACTTCAATATGGTATCAGAGCAGTGATCTTAATCGACCTGCGTTTGAGTGCTATCTTCGAGTTCTTCTTAATTCTCTATCATGGCTGAAGAGAGTTCCGTGCATGGCGAAGAAGTAAACTCGCATGCTGCGTCGTCTTCACTTCATCTAGATGTTGATATCAACCCAAATCAACGTCCCAGTTCTGTCTTACTAAATGAGTTCAATTATCTTCCCTGGGAGAGAGCAGTCTCTCTTGCCTTAGGAGGACGATCGAAACTTGGTTATGTTAATGGCGTTATTCCAGCACCTGATGTGTCCTCATCAGATTACAATGATTGGTTGTGCAAGGACCAACTGGTCATGTCATGGCTACTCAATTCTATGGATCGAAAGATTGCAGAAATTTTCAGCTTTGCTGAATCCTCCTACGTTCTTTGGAAAAATCTCAAAGAGATGTATGGGAATCAGAATAACGCAGCTCGAGTGTTCTAGTTAAAAAAGGATATTGCTGGTCTACAACAGGAAGGGAACTCATTTGTGCATCATCTTGGGAAGTTAACCACCATGTGGAACGAGTTTAATGTTTATCGGCCACATACCATTGACGCTGCTGTGCTGATCAAGAGAGCTGAGGAAAATAAAATATTTCAGCTGCAAGTTTAAGTTCTGAATACGAAGATCTCAGAAGTCAAGTTCTCATGAATCCTGATCTTCCCTCTTTCTCAAGTGTGTGTGCCACGATTCAAAGGGAAGAAACTCGCAGAAAAACCATGACTCTGGAATTAAAAGCAAATATACCAGAAGCTAGGGTATATTTCTCAAATCACAGAGCTAGTGAAGAGAGGGGCTACAAAGGAAAGAAACCTACTGTGATACTGGTAGACATACACGAGACCATTGCTGGATTCTCCACCCTGAACTAAGGCCCAAGTTTTCGAGGGACAACAATAAGAGTTTCTCTAAAGGCGCACACAACTCATCATACAAGGCAAATCAGGCAAATCAGGCAAATCATACCATCACCACTCATTCCGAGGGAGCATAGAAGTTCACTTCTAACCCGGCCACGCTGATCAATGAATTTGCTGTCTTCCTCCACAAGAAACAAGGTCGTGGAGACAATGAAGGATCAACTAGTCAAAGTGACAACAAACAAGCTGCTCTACTTGGGCAGTTTGCTGGTTTTTTGGCTGAAAAAGAAGGTGTGACGCAACAAGATATTCCAGGTATCTTACAATCCTTCTCAACTGCTCTTACAGTAGGTAATATGCATGATTATTGGATTATAGATTCAGGAGCTACTGATCATATGACCAACAAGTCTATAAATCTGTATGATTTTAAAAAACTTTCATGTCTATCTCAAGTGTCAGTTGTTAATGGCAAGGGTGCCATGGTTGTAAGGAGAGGAAAAATAAATTTGATTTCTAGTAATGTCGAGTCTGAGGCCCTTTATGTTCCCTCATTCCCTTTTCATCTCTTATCTATTGGAAAAATCACAAACTCATTAAACTGTCTTGCTATCTTTTCCCAAAAAACTGTGGTTTTTCAGGATATCACCACCAAGAAGATGATTGGTGAAGGTTTTTTCTTAAATGGCCTTTACTACTTTTCCAAGCATGTACAATCTCCCAAGGTTTTTCAAGTCACTTCAAGTCTGATTCAAGAACACCAACTTTGGCACCGACAACTTGCACATCCTTCTGATAAAGTTCTGTCCTTATTATTTCCAAACCTGTGCAAGGTTACAAGTCCTTGTGATGTTTGTCATTTTTCTAAATTCACTATGTTACCTTTCACTTCCTCCTTATCTAGGGCTAGTAATCCTTTTGAAATCGTGCATTCCGATGTTTGGGGACCAGCTCTAGAGTCTTTTGACGGATACAAATACTTTGTAACTTTTGTAGATGATTTCACAAGGATAACTTGGTTATATCTTTCGAAATTTAAAAGTAAGTGCTGGAAGTTTTTCAAGATTTTCATAGTGATGCGATGAATATGCAAACACACAAATTAAACCCTCTTGTTGACAATTGTAGTATATATGCAAGTAGGGATCGTTCTAAACCGGGGATTAGGAGGGATTGCTAATCTATATAAAATAAACTTAGAAACACTAAATAAAACTTTAAAAACACAAATCTAAAATCAAAACACTTAACTAGATTCAAATGATTCCAACTAAACTAGAATAACTCAAAATAAAACTAACAAATAAACTAAAACAGATTCGCGAATGAATTTAAAAGATTCAAGCTATGAAAATTAACCAACTCTAAACTAAATTAACTCAAAGAACTCAAAATAAATCAAATAAAGTAGATTTAAATCAAAGGACATAAATTGTAAAAGGGGGATTGAGTTTTGATGAGAATAACTTGAAAATAAACAAATTATAAACTAGACAAATTTAGACACAAAATATGGTTGTTTGAATGGATTATGGATTAGCGAGAGGGGTCTCCTCCACACATGATACACTGTATATAAACCAATTTTTTAGTTGTTCTTTCGATAACTTATGAAGCTTAATACTCCGGGTTAACCGTGATAGCACTTTTTTAACCTTCAAGTTCTCCTTAAGTTAATGAATTGAATGGGATAGCGCATATAACAATTCAAAACATTCTTCAAAAGTTCTATACGTGAAAAGCACAATAGAGATACAATTAAAGATCATTAAGATTCATGAGAACTATAAGTATTGACGAGGCATTCGTAACTATGAAAAGCATGATACTCTTGCCAAGAATTCACTTAACACGATTGTGGATAGCAACCTTCACTACTCATGAATATAAGTTCATAACGATTAGGTGAAATTTCCTTATATTCTAGCATCAAACTTATGCATGAAAACTAAGCGTGCACTCTTAATTTACATACACAAATAAGTTATCAATCAAATAGTTAAGCGAATTGAAATCACAAATTATTAAAGCACAACCAAAAGTAATTAATTATAATGCAAATGTAATCATGGCTTTGAATCCCCCCTAGCAAAAGGGGGGGGGGGGGTTTAGTTCCTCATAATTGTAAAACAAAGGTAAATAGATTTATACATTGAAAATAAAAGAAAGAAAACACCTAAACGCTCCAACAATCCTCGTTGAGTGGCAAGCACGTCCAAGCACTTTCCTTCCCTTCCTTTGCTACGGCACAAGGGATGGTTGTGGGTTGAAGGTTTGGTTGTATGGAGGAATGGATAGGGGGATGTATGGTGGTGTTTAGGATGGGTAGGTAGGGGTGTGGCAATGGTGTTTATGGGCAAATTTTTGTGGAGGGTTTTAGGGAATAGGTGCGGCTATTTTTGGAGAGAATGAATGGATGTGTAGAAGGAAGTTGTTGTATCAATTGGTGAGTTTTAAGCCTTGCAAGAAGGCCTATTTATAGGTGCTCAAAAGTAAAGAACCACACAAGTTGTTTTAATAAACAATACAAAGCAAGAATTAATCATCAAAAACAGCTAGCACGATGCATCTTTGCAGAAATTTCATGATGAAACAACTTGCATTCATCCTCCTTGGTCCATGCCTTTGGTCCCTCTTGGTCTTCTCATGATGAATCAGCTAGTACACTTGCAAAACAGCTAGCACACTTGTGTTTTCATGATTAAATAAGCTAGCACGCTTGCAAAATATGATTACCCATCCATGCCGTGGGGTTTCCTTGTAAAAACAACTTGCACACTTGTGTTTTCATGATTAAAACAGCTAGCAACACACATGCTTGATCTTTGCAAGGTATCTTCTTCATTTTGATCAAATTTTAGCATGTGTTTGAAGCCCTTTCATGCACCAAAACGTCCATCCTTTATGCTCCCCATGCATGCAATCCATTCCACCCCAAAATAGCTCCAAATTGCACCAAAATGCACTTCTTTGCTAACTTTGTTATTAAAACCTATAAACACACGAAAATAGCTTAAAACATTCTAATAAGATGAAACTAATTAAGTAAATGCAAGGAAACAAACTAATAAAGTCACATAAATATGTTCCTATCAAACTCCCCCACACTTAACTTTTGCTAGTCCTCTAGCAAAACAAAGAAACAAAAAGAAACAAAACACAATCTAAACCTTCCAACGTTACCCCAGGGATTTCCAATGCACATGTTAAAAATCATTACTTGCACAAATTTTGGCCATCAATATCCTTAAGCATACACTTAACCACAATCACCATTTACTAGTTCTCTTTTAATCGATTAAAACATCATTTTGAATGTAATAACATGCCTTAGAGAATTCCCTTAATTCCTTACTAGATATGCACTCATTTTCACTCAGATTTTTAAACTACACTCCCTACACTAGGTATATGTGAGAAGATTGATGTACACATGAAAACTAAAACTCACATATGTTTTAACAAAGAAAGCACTTTTCTGGAGTTTTAAGTGAATATGAATATGATCTCATGAAAGGAATGCTACTACTTAGATGCAAGAACTAGTGACACCATATGCTCATACCAATCCCAAACTCCACATATTGAACACATAACACTCAAGATAGAAGTGTAAGGGTTGTAACGGGGCTAAAGGTGTTTGGTTAACAAAGAACGGATATGGAAAACAAAGGTTCTTAAAGACATAGTGAGCAAAGCAATGAAATCAACTTAGAATTCACTTTTGAATGCAAACTCAAATTTTGAACCAAAAAGGGAGAAGTCACACATTTTAGGGCCAGATTTGATGATTTGGACCCTTCCTTCAACAATCAATACTTTCAAACTCATTCTTTCTTCTTTTCTTTTCTGTTTTTCTTTTCATATGTTTCTCACAATTTTTTTTTTTGTAACCCAAAACGTACAAATGAGCTCAAAAACAACCATTCCCTCCCCCACACTTGTTTTCTTGCATAATGTAGATCAAAAGGAATTCATTTTATGTTATGCTTACTAGCCTTTAAGAACAAGGGTATGGAAAATCCTAAACTAGGCTAGGTAAGGTTATTGTGGGTTAACAAAGGATATAGGCTAAACAAGGCTCAAACGGGGTTTAGTCTTCAAAACAAATAATAATGGACGGCACGGCTATTTGGCTATGGTGGAGAATACACCACTTCATCTTGATATGTGTTATGCAATTCAATGTCATGCTTTGAATGAAACGGATACAAGTTCTAGCATTTAATTCTATCAAAATGCATTCTAAATAGCAACCAAGCAAAGAATAATGAGATCATGCAACGATTTTAGAAAACAAGAACTCATAGATTATAACTCTCCAAAGAAAGTAAAGGCTCGAGTCTCACAAGGATGTAGCATTATATGAGTTCCTTCCTTCAAGCATGTTATGAAAACTTATTTGATCCACTTTGTAATCAAATGTGAGTTCATAAACAACAACTACAACTAAGCATAGGACAAGAGCATATCAAACTTCAATCCATGCTTGTAACTTTCTGTAACAGTTATGCAATTAAAAACCGAATCCTCATCATTGTGTTGGAAGGTACCTAAGACACAAATACACCAAAATGACTCTAAAACAACTCTTTTTGGTATTTTTCAAAACTTTTTCAAATTTTTATGTCATTTTCGTATGATTACCTCAAAACACAATAAAACACACCAAAACAGCTTAAAAACACTTAGAAAAAGTGAGAAACAACTTAGCTTCGTGTGGTAGATGATCCTTGGTCGTGCTTGTTGATTTTCCACAGCTTTCATCTTGAACTGGATGGGGCTTTTTTCTTGCAAGTGATCCTCAGCTTAGTTGAGGATGAATCAGCACGTTGTCTCCACATGCTTTAAGTAATCAGGTCTCCACGCAGGTGTGGCATCTTCTCGAGTTCTTGAACTGGGCTGGAGGGGCTCGAAGATGAGTACTCGAGAGCAAGACTAGGTAAGCAATCAGGATCTCTCTTTCTCCCTGTTCTTCAGCTGAATGTGAGGAGAAAGCATGATATGAGATACTTTTGCTTTTAACCTTCATGATATGAAATACTTTTGCTCTTGATGACTTGTTTGCAGAGGTACTATAGAGGATGAGGAACACTGAGTAACTCGAGAGGTTTCTTTAGGAATACATTCTCGGAGATGAAGAAGTGTTGAGTAAGTCTACCTTTGCTATGGAGGGCGAAGGTAGACACTTATAGGAATTTCTTCACAACTGGTACTATTCTCTTACTCTTGTCGGCAGTCGGTGGATGATTGAACACTAAGGTTTACGCGCTTTCTGACAAAATTACCCGTAATTCCCACAAAGCCAAAGTTGCGTGTGAAAGGTGATGGCACGTTTGGAAAAGTGGATCGACTCGTGGTTTCTGAGCAGGCCCGGATTTTGAGAAATGAGCGCCTCTTCAATTTGCTAGCAGACGCCTCTTTGATTTGCGAGCAGGCGCCTCTTCTATCTCTGAGTAGTGCCTCTTCGATTTGTTCTTTTTATAGAGGCACTAATTTTGTTCCACATCACACTTGAATTATCTCCTGTAAAAACTCCCTTCTTGCACTTCTGAAATCTTAATCTGTTCGCTCTATTCTTTCTCAAGACCTTCGAAAAATGTCTTGCCCCTCTGATCGTTGCCTTAACTTGAATGTCGGGGAAGATGATGACTTGTCTTCTCCAAACAACATTGGCATCCGTCCTTCATATCCCCAAATGGTCCTCTTACAGTTGGGGACTCTATGATGAAGAACGATACAACTGCTACGGTGGTTGCTACAAACCTTCTCACTCCAAGAGACAATAGGTTGCTTTCCAAGCGGTCTGACGAGCTCGCTGTTCAGGACTATCTGGCGATCAGCGTCCAGTGTGCAGGCTCAGTCTCAAACATGGGCCAACGCCTTCTTGCACGATCTCGTCAGGTTGAGTCTTTGATGGCTGAGGTGGCTAGTCTTCGGCAAGAGGTCAGAAGACTCAGGCACGAGAATAAGGAGTTGCACATGCTCACAACTAGTTACTCAACAAGTATGAAGAGGAAGCTTGACTAGTTGCAGGAGTCTGAAGTGCGAATTCAGAGTGATCATCAAAGGTTTATGGCGTTACTGCAGAGGCATCTTCTGCCTTCGTCATCTGGAGTTGCACCAAGTGTTGAGGCTCCAAAGGATCAAACTCTGGCGCTTCGTCTTTCTGGAGCTCCGTCGACTGCTGAGGCACCACCTGACCAATGAATGCTATTAGTTTACACATTATTGTAAAATATTTTAGCTTTTATTTTTATTTTATTTGATTTGATTTTGTTTTTTTTTAAATCAATGTAAAATATGTAAAATTAATGTAAAAATATTTTATTTACCCTCCCCCACACTTAAACTGAGCATTGCCCTCAATGTTTTAAACATAGATTCACATAAACAACTAAAGAACTAAGCAATGCAAGATAAATGCAGTAAAGAGAAGGGTTTAGGAATGCAAATCTGATTTGGTGAGCAATTCCAAAGTCTCCCTTCTTTGAAAGCTTGGGTTGCCTCCCAAGAAGCGCTTGCTTTAACGTCGTACAGCCGGACGAATCCTCCAATTAGGCTTTATTAGACCCCGCGACATGGATGGGTATGTCCTCCACAATGTGCTCCACGAAATTGTCATAATAGGGCTTCAAACGATGTCCGTTTACCTTGAATTCTTGCCCCATCTTCAAACTCTGGATTTGAACTGCACCATGAGGAAAAATATCAGTAATAACAAATGGTCCAATCCATCTAGAACATAACTTACCTGGGAATAATCTAAGACGGGAATTGAAAAGTAGAACTTTCTGCCTATTTGAAAACGTTTTGGTTCGAATCATCTTGTCATGAAAGGCTTTCGTCTTCTCCTTATAGATTCGAGCGTTCTCGTAAGCTTCATTCCTAATTTTCTCAATTTCGTTCAATTGAAGCTTCCTATGAACTCCAGCGGCATCTATGTCCATATTGAAGGCCTTAACGGCCCAATGTGCTTTATGCTCTAGCTCAACGGGAAGATGGCATGGTTTCCCATAGATGAGTCGAAATGGGGACATGCCAATCGGTGTTTTGTAGGCCGTGCGATACGCCCACAGTGCATCATTCAAGTGCAAGCTCCAATCCTTCCTCGTTGGCCCAACTGTCTTCTCTAAAATCTGCTTGATCTCACGATTTGAAACCTCTGCTTGCCCACTCGTTTGAGGATGATAAGGTGTTGAAACCTTATGCTTAACGTTGTACTTCTTGAGTAGCACCTCGATGGTTCTATTGCAAAAGTGGGATCCCCCATCACTGATAAGTACTCGCGGCATGCCAAACCTTGCAAATATGTTAGTTCTAACAAAATCTGTGACAACTTTAGAATCATTAGTTCGGGTGGCTTTTGCTTCCACCCATTTCGAGACATAATCAACCGCAAGTAAAATATAATTAAAACCATGAGATGAAGGAAAAGGACCCATTAAATCAATACCCCAAACATCAAAAATTTCGACAGTAAAGATAGGGGTTTGCGGCATTTAGTCCCTTGCACCTATATTTCCCATTCGTTGGCAACGATCACAAGTAAAATCTGATCAAAATGAAGCAGATACCTTGCAAAGATCAAGCATGTGTGTTGCTAGCTATTTTAATCATGAAAACACAAGTGTGCAAGTTATTTTTGCAAGGAAACCCCACGCAAGATTGGTCGCCCAAGTAAGATTGGCAATGGTGTAGTATGGACTGATTCATCCATCTCTAGAACATAGAAATCAGCCGGGAATACTAAATGATCCACCTGCACTAAAACATCTTCCAAAACTCCTTTTGGATAGGTGTTAGAGCGATCGGCTAATTGAATGATTACACCATCTTTTTTTAGTTCCCCTAAGTTCATAGATGCATAGATTGAGTATGGCATTACATTAATTGATGCACCTAGGTCTAGCATGGCATGTTCGAATTTAGTATTGCCAATAACACAAGGAATCGTAAAACTACCCGGATCTTTGCATTTAGGAGGTAATTTTCTTTGTAAAACAGCGGAGACATTCTCACTTACCTGGACAACCTCCTTGTTCGAAATCTTCCTCTTTGTTGTGCATAGTTCCTTCAAAAACTTGGCGCATTTTGGAACTTGCTTAATTGCATCAAGGAGAGGGATATTGACTTATACCTTTCTAAACGTCTCAAGAATGTCCTTCTCAGATTCCTCCTTCTTCGATTGCATGAACCTGCGAGGAAATGGCACATTTGGAGGAACGACGTTAGAAATAATAGAATTTGGAACTCCCTTACCTGTGATGGACGGCATGGATGGCTTAGGGGACTTAGGTGGCTGCGGGAAGGTTTTGGATCCCTTTGCCGTGGCCTTTGCTTCTTCATCCTCTTCAATTTGCATTATTTCATCCTTATTGTGACCTGTTTTTGACGATGTAGGACCTGCCCCAATTTCCTTGCCACTTCTTAGCATGATGGCCTTGGCAGATTCGAAGCCACCCTTTGGATTTGCAATGGTTGAACTTGGAAACTTCTCTTGGTCTCTAAATTGCCCTACAAACTCTGTAATTTGTCCAATTTGCTTCTCTAATTGATCTACCCTTTTGTCTTGGTTTTGCATGACCTTGGTTTGATTCTCTTGCCCCTGAGACAAATTGGTTAGCAATTTAAGAAGTGTATCATTATCGAGAGAATTACCTGAAGTGTTTTGGGCAGGTTGTTGTTGGACTTGATTTGAGGCTTACGGCTTGGTGTAGAACCCCGAAGGTTGCTGCCTAAAGCCCCTTTGTTGTTGGGGCTCCCTCCATTTGAAGTTTGGGTGGTCTCTCCAACTTGGATTATACGTGTTTGAATATGGATCGTTTCAGGGCTGATTTTGACTTTGGAATCCAATGGCATTAGCGCTCTCCCATCCACCATTTTCAATCAATTGAGGACACTTTTCAGATGAGTGTCCTTGGATGGAACACACGCCACAAACACTCGGTCCTTGCACTTTCATCCCCTCGGCCATCTGTGACACAATGGAAGTAAGATTAGCTAATTGGGTTTGAATATCAGATAAAGAGCTTACCTCATGAACTTGTTGCCGTGGCATGTCTCTTTGGCCAATTCCTTCATATTGTTGTGCATTCAATGCACGGTTTGCAATTAGTGTCTTAGCTGCCATGGGTGTTTTGTCCACTAACGCACATCCCGCCGAAGCATCTAGCATTTGCCTTTCGATCGGAAGAAGGCCTTCATAGGAGTATTGAAGGAGAAGCTCTTCCTTCATTTGGTGCTGCGGACAAGAAGCAACAAGACTTTTAAAACGTTCATAATATGTTGGAAATGACTCACCTTGGCTTTGTTGGATTCCACTAATCTTTTTTCTCAAAAGAATGACTCTCAAAGTGGGGAAGAACTTTTCTAAGAATGCCCTCTTCATGCTCTCCCAAGAAGTGACAGTTCCAGGGGCTAATTCGTACAGCCAATCTTTAGCTTTTTCTAGAAGAGAGAATGGAAAGGCCTTCATCTTCAAAATGTTTCCATCGACGTTGATTGGGGTCATGCTTGAACACACCACTTCGAACTCCTTCAAGTGCTTGTTTGGATATTCCATGGATAGCCCATGGAATTTAGGGATGTGGTGCAGCAAGCTTGATTTCAATTCAAACTCGTCGCTCCTGTTTTCAGTCGCCCTAGGGTATTGAATGCATAGGGGTGCGGTGTTGTCCAATCCCGATGCTGAGAGCTCCTTGATTGTTCGGTTATCCGCCGCCATGACTTGTGGTTGCTCAACTCCTTGGGCCGTAGGCTCCTTTTCCTCTTCTATTTTGTTCTCCTCAAGCTCAAGTTCAAGATTGGATGGTTGAGCCTCTTGCTGTTTCTTTGTCCTTCTCAAAGTTCGCTCAAAGTGGTTGTCAAAGTCAGAGATATGCTTATGAACTGGATGAGAAGTTTGAGTCATACACTAGTACCTATGAAACAAGAAGAACAAAGCAAGTTAGTAACTAAATTAAAACATACGAAAAAGAAATAAGGGATTAGCAAAGTTGCTAATCCCCGGCAACGGCACCAAAATTTGATGCGATGCAAACACACAAATTAAACCCTCTTGTTGACAATTGTAGTATATATGCAAGTAGGGATCGTTCTAAACCGGGGATTAGGAGGGATTGCTAATCTATATAAAATAAACTTAGAAACACTAAATAAAACTTTTAAAACACAAATCTAAAATCAAAACACTTAACTAGATTCAAATGATTCCAACTAAACTAGAATAACTCAAAATAAAACTAACAAATAAACTAAAACAGATTCGCGAATGAATTTAAAAGATTCAAGCTATGAAAATTAACCAACTCTAAACTAAATTAACTCAAAGAACTCAAAAGAAATCAAATAAAGTAGATTCAAATCAAAGGACATAAATTGTAAAAGGGGGATTGGGTTTTGATGAGAATAACTTGAAAATAAACAAATGAATAACTTGAAAATAAACAAATTATAAACTAGACAAATTTAGACACAAAATATGGTTGTTTGAATGGATGATGGATTAGCTAGAGGGGTCTCCTCCACACATGATACACTGTATATAAACCAATTTTTTAGTTGTTCTTTCGATAACTTATGAAACTCAATACTCCGGGTTAACCGTGATAGCACTTTTTTAACCTTCAAGTTCTCCTTAAGTTAATGAATTGAATGGGATAGCGCATATAACAATTCAAAACATTCTTCAAAAGTTCTATACGTGAAAGGCACAATAGAGATACAATTAAAGATCATTAAGATTCATGAGAACTACAATATTGACGAGGCATTCGTAACTATGAAAAGCATGATACTCTTGCCAAGAATTCACTTAACACGATTGTGGATAGCAACCTTCACTACTCATGAATATAAGTTCATAACGATTAGGTGAAATTTCCTTATATTCTAGCATCAAACTTATGCATGAAAACTAAGTGTGCACTCTTAATTAACATACACAAATAAGTTATCAATCAAATAGTTAAGCGAATTGAAATCACAAATTATTAAAGCACAACCAAAAGTAATTAATTCATAATGCAAATGTAATCATGGCTTTGAATCCCCCCTACCAAAAGAGAGAGGGTGGGGGTTTAGTTCCTCATAATTGTAAAACAAAGGTAAATAGATTTATACATTGAAAATAAAAGAAAGAAAACACCTAAACGCTCCAACGATCCTCGTTGAGTGGCAAGCACGTCCAAGCACTTTCCTTCCCTTCCTTTGCTACGGCATAAGGGATGGTTGTGGGTTGAAGGTTTGGTTGTATGGAGGAATGGATAGGGGGATGTATGGTGGTCTTTAGGATGGGTAGGTAGAGGTGTGGCAATGGTGTTTATGGGCAGATTTTTGTGGAGGGTTTTAGGGAATAGGTGCGGCTATTTTTGGAGAGAATGAATTGATGTGTAGAAGGAAGTTGTTGTATGAATTGGTGAGTTTTAAGCCTTGCAAGAAGGCCTATTTATAGGTGCTCAAAAGTAAAGAACCACACAAGTTGTTTTAATAAACAATACAAAGCAAGAATTAATCATAAAAAAACAGCTAGCACACATGCATTTTTGCAGAAATTTCATGATGAAACAACTTGCATTCATCCTCCTCGGTCCATGCCTTTGGTCCCTCTTGGTCTTCTTAGGATGAATCAGCTAGTACACTTGCAAAATAGCTAGCACACCTGTGTTTTCATGATTAAATAAGCTAGCACACTTGCAAAATATGATTACCCATCCATGCCGTGGGGTTTCCTTGCAAAAACAACTTGCACACTTGTATTTTCATGATTAAAACAGCTAGCAACACACATTCTTGATCTTTGCAAGGTATCTTCTTCATTTTGATCAGATTTTAGCATGTGTTTGAAGCCCTTTCATGCACCAAAACGTCCATCCTTTATGCTCCCCATGCATGCAATCCATTCCACCCCAAAATAGCTCCAAATTGCACCAAAATGCACTTCTTTGCTAACTTTGTTATTAAAACCTATAAACACACGAAAATAGCTTAAAACATTCTAATAAGATGAAACTAATTAAGTAAATGCAAGGAAACAAACTAATAAAGTCACATAAATATGTTCCTATCACATAGACTTGTAAACACACAATTTGCTTCAAATATTCATGTCTTACGATCAGATAATGGCTCCGAATATATGTCTCATAATATGTCTCATTATCTAAGCACACATGGAATATTACATCAAACCAGTTGTGTTGGAACACCCCAACAAAACAGGGTAGCAGAAAAGAAGAATATAGATCTACTTGAAAAAACTAGAGATCTTATGTTTCACTCAAATGTGCCGAAAGTTTTTTGGTCTCAAGGTGTTCTTACTGCCGCATATCTTATCAATAGATTGCCTAGTAAGATCTTGAACTTTAAATCACCTTATGAGGTCCTGAAAGGCAAATAGATCGATCTATCACACTTACGAGTGTTTGGATGTACATGCTTCGTTCACATTCAAGCACAAAAACGTGACAAGCTAGATCCAAGGGCTGCCAAATGTGTTTTCTTAGGCTACTCTTCAACTCAAAAGGGTTACAAATGCTACAACTCAACAACTAGAAAAATAGTTGTTTCAAAAGATGTGAAATTTGAAGAAACAATGCCTTACTTCACTCAACCTCTGGACTATTCTCGAGAGGGGGAGAACTTGCTTGACTTGTTTCCAATACCATATCCAAGTGAAAAAGATGCAACAGATGTCTTAAGGGACCAAACATTGAATGAAGTCTATTCTCACAACCTGCAGAATGTTGCACCAGTGGCCCCTAAAGAACTTATCTCATCAGAACCCTCAAGTAGTCATTCCAACCAAGAGACTGCCCAATTGCTAGTAACTCAACCTCCCACAGTTTGTCGAAATCCTTCTCGTGAGAGGAAACTCCCATCCAAGTTACATGATTATGTAACTTACAATGCCAGTACCCCTTGACTTTTGCTATTAATTATAGCAAAGTGTCACCCTCATTTGCTGCATTCCTCAGTACAATTATTGAGACCTATGAACCACAAAGTTTTCAAGAAGCTAATCTACATAGTGAATGGAGAACCGCTATGGCAGAAGAGCTTCAAGCTCTTCATGAAAACAACACTTGGACCATAGTGAAACTTCCTAAAGGAAAGAAGGCTGTGGGAAGTCGTTGGGTGTACAAGACCAAGTTTCATTCAGATGGAACGATTGAAAGACACAAGGCTCGTTTGGTTGCTCAAGGATTTACTCAAACTTATGAAGTGGATTACAAGGAGACATTTGCTCCTGTGGCAAAGATCAACACTATGAGAGTGTTGTTATCTGTTGCCATTAACAATGCATGGCCTCTTTTTCAAATGGATGTTAAAAATGCCTTTCTACATGGTGAACTAGAAGAATAAGTTTTCATGAAAATGCCTCCGGGCCATCCCAAATCAAACAATCCAGAAATGGTGTGCAGACTTCATAAATCCATTTATGGCCTCAAGCAAAGTCCACAAGCATGGTATTGAAGGAAAATTTGTGAAAAACAAGTTCATTTGAGCAACATCAACAACATGCAATTAACAATTTGAAACTTTCGTTGGATTGATGCGTTACTTTGAACTATTTAGGGGGAACCCGTCTCATGCTTTGCATTGTTCTTAAGAAATTAATTTCAGGGTTTAATATTCTAAATGTGGTAAAGTTTAAAAAAGTTATGGGTTTTAAGCTGATTCCTGCTAGATTAGGGTTTTAATTGGTGGGGTCTACTTGAATTTTATGGGATTTGGGATTAGCCGTATGTTTGATTTTATTGGATCTGGAAGGTATTGAGGCATGCTTTGGAAGTTTTAGTAGTGAGTTTGGTGAAATGGATTCTGATCACAATGTCGATAATAAATGTGGTTTTAACAGACAAAATGCAGTTTCCCAGTGGTTCTAGATGAGCATGATGAACATTTGGTAAACCATTTAGTTTCATTATGGACCAAACAATCTCTGATTATATGCAAGTCCACTTGATTCAAGTTCTGAAATTTAATCGATTCGAAATCCCCAATCTGACGTTGAGATGCAATATATGCTTGCTATCTTTAGACTATCACGTATGCAAGCCCAGCAAGTTGACACCAAATATGATCAGGATAAGGTATTCAAAATCTCCTTATAAGTTTTGACTTTGACCATTTCATGCAAATTGGATTTGAATGTAAACTTATCTTTATAGGCTTTTATTTGTAACTATTGGCAGGGAAAGATATATTCACCCCTCTAAGAACTAAGAGAAGGCTGCGAATGCCTTGTATTGACAGTAGAGCCTTTCTTATTGTTTTCTAATGAGCTAGATATACACAATCCAAATAACCTAATCTAAATAAATAGATAAAAAAAAGTGATTTGGACTCGTGGACTTGGCCCGTTTAAAATAGGTCGGGTTCCAAATCTCAAAATTCATATACCTAGCCCAGCCCGTCCCGTTGTATTTTAAAACGAATCGAGTCCGATTCTTACAAATTTGGGTACGACCCGGCTCATGCCCACCCCTAGTAGATATTCAAACCCATTCTAGGGCTTTGGCTTAAAGTGAACTTGCCGACTTGTTGGTTTGCCCTCCGAGTACGTTGTACTTTTTGTGTTTCCCAATACAATCCCATGTGCCTGGTCTGGTTAAAGTGGGCATCGAAGGATCTAGCTGCACTTCTTTTTTGGCACCAACCTGCCTTGTCCTATTCAAACTTTTTACCTTGGAACTCGGGTAGTGCAAAGCACATGGGGAGACATAACTGGCCACTGTACACTGAAGCAGAAGACGTTGACTAAGGTGGCTGTGTCTAACTGCAGTGACACTTGAGGTGACAAAGTCAAGTGGTTGGGTGATAGGCTCTCTATTTTACATGCTTCTTCCATAGTATCACAAGTCCCCATAATGACTTCTCATCAGCTATAAATAGATTTCTTAACTCCTCACAAATGGTTAACAACTTGAACTCAGCCTATACACTTACTGCCCATTTCCACCCAAAACTATATCTGATTTAATTGTTGGAGTGCCTACACAAGGAATCACCCTCTCTAGTGCTTGGTTTCACAATCATTTGTTTATCTTTGTGTTTCTAGATTTAATCATCTAGTCTTGTGCAAAATCGAGTCCAACATAGGGATATTTGTGTTTTCTTAGTACTAATTTTAAAGTTAAAAACTTGTTATAACTAGTAAGAATTAGTGCTGATGATTAATTGTCATGGGTCTTAGTTGGTGGCTGATTTATTTGTAGGTTGCAGGTTGCAGAACCTTTTGTCTCTTATACAGATAAGGAAAAAGCTGAGGTTCTTAAAGCGTTCATTCGTTTCAGAAAGTACGTAATATATCTTCATTTGAAAGTTTCTGTTGTTGAACCAAAAATTATTGAGTCTCCATTCTTACAAGGAGGAGGTTATCATAACTGAGCAGAACGTAAACATACAAATAACCGAAGAAATGTTGCAATGCCTTGGACTAGGAGAATGGTTGAATGATGTGGTACTTCATACATTCTTGTTAATAGCAATAACAAAAATGTTATCTTTATTAGATATTTGTTTTTGTGATAGCCGGTTCTCTCTTTTCCATCTCTTTAAGTAATGCCAAGTACACGTCAATGACTTGGCAATCACAAAAACAATTATTTAATGAAGGCAAATTTTTTGTTACTACTATTAACAAGAACATATTAATAAGGGTAATATTGTAAATGGATGAGTTTGTTATAAGGTGGTTAAAACAGGCCTTATAATTAGCTAATGTTTAGTTAGTTATTGTTGTGATTAGTTTAATTAATGATGTAATTAGTTGGCAGCACAAGTGGGTGTGTCACTAGTATATATACACCTAGGATGTAATCTTATTGTTTTTAAGAAATGAAAATATAGCATTTCTATCATGGTATCACCCGCCTAATGTCTCATGACACATTTTTATCCTCTTTTTCCCGCTTCTCTCTGCATCGCCTCATCTTCTTCAATCACCGCCTTAGTTTTTTCATCTTCTTCGATCGATCGATCGCTTCACAGCTCTTGGTGCGAAAATAAACTAACACACAAATTAAACCCTCTTGTTGTCAATTGTAGTATATATGCAAGTAGGGATCGTTCTAAACCGGGGATTAGGAGGGATTGCTAATCTATATAAAATGAACTTAGAAAACACTAAATAAAACTTTAAAAACACAAATCTAAAATCAAAACATTTAACTAGATTCAAATGATTCCAAATAAACTAGAATAACTTCAAATAAAATTAATAAATAAACTAAAACAAAATCACGAATGAATTTAAAAGATTCAAGCTATGAAAATTAACCAACTCTAAACTAAATTAACTCAAAGAACTCAAAAGAAATCAAATAAGGTAGATTCAAATCAAAAGACAAAAATTGAAAAAGGGGGATGTGATCTTGATGAGAATAACTTGAAAATAAACAAATTGAAAACTAGATAGAATTAAGCACAAAATATGGTTGTGTGAATGGATGATGGATTAGCTAGAGGGATTTCCTCCACACATGATACACTTGTATATAAACCAATTTTTAGTTGTTCTTTCGATAACTTATGAAACTCAACACTCCAAGTTAATTAGGTCCGCTTAAATTAACCTTCAGATTTCCCTAGAATCATTGAATTGGATGAATATGCATCGCAACCAAATCATTCCTAACAAGTTCTTTATATGAACAGCATGATAAAGACACAAGTTAGAATCATTACGTTTGTTGGAAATCATAAGCATCGACAAGGCATTTGTAACTATGAAAAGCATGATACTCCTGCCAGGAATTCACTTAACACGATTGTGGATAGCAACCTTCACTACTCTTGAATATAAGTTCATAACGATTAGGTGAAATTCCCTTATATTCTAGCATCAAACTTATGCATGAAAACTAAGCGTGCACTCTTAATCAACATACATAAATAAGTTATCAATCAAATAGTTAAGCGAATTGAAATCACAAATTATTAAATCACAACCAAAAGTAATTAATTCATAATGCAAATGTAATCATGGCTTTGAATCCCCCCTAGCAAAGAGGGGGGGTTTAGTTCCTCATAATCATAAAACAAAGGTAAATAGATTTATACATTGAACATAAAAGAAAGAAAGCACCTAAACGCTCCAACGATCCTCGTTGAGTGACAAGCACGTCCAAGCACTTTCCTTTCCTTCCTTTGATATGGCACAAGGAGTGGATGTGGTTTGAAGGTTTGGTTGTATGGAGGAGTGGATAGGGGGATGTATGGTGGTGTTTAGGATGGTTAAGGGGGGGTGGCACGGCTAGGATAGTTTATGGGCAGATTTTGTGGAGGAAAGAAAGGGTTTTGGCTAGGATAGTTTAGGGTGTGTGAAAATGGAATTGTTATGTGAATTGGTGAGTCTAAGCCTTGCTAGAAGGCTTATTTATAGGTGCACAAAGGTAAGGAGCCACTCAAGTGATTTTAATAAACAAATAAAAAGCAAGAATTATTCATCAAAAACAGCTAGCAACACATGCTTCATTGCAGAAATTTCATGTGGAAACAACTTGCATTCATCCTCCTTGGTCCATGCCTTGGATTCCCCTTGGTCTTCTCATGATGAATCAGCTAGAACACTTGCAAACAGCTAGCACACTTGTATTTCATGATTAAACAAGCTAGCACACTTGCAAAACATAATCATTCTTCCAAGCCGTGGGTCATCCATGCCATGTGCTCTCTTGACCTTTCCTTACTAAAATGCCCATAACTTCTTCTAGAAAAATGATCTTAACAATCCGCAAAATGCTCCAGAAAATAGACATCTGTAGCTTTCCAAGCATATAAGGCTCATTCTCTAGTTCATTTTGGGCCGTTCGCAAATTGCTTCCAAAATGGGCTGATCTGCACAGGCAGTTTTGACGAATTTGTTACATAAAATCTCACTTGTGCTATTTTTCTTTTATTTGCTTGACAATTCATATAAAACACAAAATCAAAGTAAATAGCTCAAAAATATAAGGAATTAACTAAGAAAAGACGAGAGAATTTGATGTAAAATATATATAAATATGAGCTTATCAAATACCCCCACACTTAGCTTTTGCTAGTCCTCGAGCAAAACAAAGAAAACAAAAAGAAACAAAACACAATCTAAAGCTTCCAACGTTACCTCAGGGATTTCTAATGCACATGTTAAAAATCATTACTTGCACAGATTTTGGTCATCAATATCCTTAAGCATACACTTAACCACAGTCACCATTTACTAGTTCTCTTTTAATCATTTAAAACATCATTTTGAATGTAATAACATGCTTTAGAGAATTCCCTCAATTCCTTACTAGATATGCACTCATTTTTCACTCAGATTTTCAAACTACATTCCCTACACTAGGTATATGTGAGAAGATTGATATACACATGAAAACTAAAACTCACATATTTTAACAAAGAAAGCTCTTTTCTGGAGTTATAAGTGAATATATGAATATGATCTCATGAAAGGAATGCTACTACTTAGATGCAAGAACTAGTGACACCATATGCTCATACCAATCCCAAACTCCACATATTGAACACATAACACTCAAGATAGAAGTGTAAGGGTTGTAACGGGGCTAAGGGTGATAGGTTACAACGAACAGATATGGAAAACAAGGGTTCTTAAAAACATAGTGAGCAATAGCAATGAAATCAACTTAGAATTCACTTTTGAATGCAAACTCAAATTTGAACACAAGGGGGGATTCATGCAACACTTAGGGTCAAATTCAAACTTTTGGACCCTTTTCTTCAACAATCAACACTTTCAAACTCATTCTTTCTTCTTTTCTTTTTTTTTTTTTTTTTTTTTTTTAAACGTACAAATGAGCTCAAAAATAACCATTCCCTCCCCCACACTTATTTTCTTGCATAATGTAACTCAAAAGGAATTAATTTTAAGTTATGCTCACTATATTTTAAGAACAAGGGGTGGACTGTCCTAAACTAGGATAGGTGAGGTTAATGTAGTTAACAACAAAACATAAGCCATAAGGGAAGTAAGGCTATTTGGCTATGGTGGCAACTACACAACTTCATCTTGATCGTGTGTTATGCAATTCAATATCATGCTTTGAATGAAACGGATATAAGTTCTAGCATTTAGTTCTATCATGATACGCATGCATTCTAAGTAGCAACCAAGCAAAGAATAATGAGATCATGCAACGACTTAAGAACACAAGAAATCACAGATTATAACTCTCCAAAAGAAGTAAAGGCTCAAGTCTCACAAGGATGTAGCGTTAGTTGAGTTTTTTCCTTCAAGCATGTTACAAAAACTGATTTTAACCACTTTATAATCAAATGTGAGTTCATAAACATCAACTACAACTAAGCATAAGCCAAGAACATATCAAACTTCAATCCATGCTTGTAACTTTCTTTAATAGTTATGCAATTCAAAACCAAATCCTCATCATTGTGTTGGAAGGTACCTACGACACAAACACACCAAAACAACTCAAAAACAACTCTTTTTGGTATTTTCCAAACTTATTTTCAAATTTTTATGAGTTTTTCGGATTTTTATGCCACAACACACTAAAATGCTTCAAAACACACTAAAAACACTTAAAAACAGTGAGAAACAACATTGGAAGTGATAGGTGAATAAAACCCACGAAAATCATGCAAAACAGATTGTTTACCCCCCCCCCCCCCACACTTGAATCAAACATTGTCCTCAATGTTTTAAATAGAAACTCAAACCAAATTAAACAAACTAAACATAGAAGAATAGAAACAACAAAGAGAAAGAGTTAGGAACGCAAATCTGGAATTGGAGTGATTCCTAGGTCTTCCTTTGTTGAATGCATGGGTTGCCTCCCACGAAGCGCTTGCTTTAACGTCTTGCAGCCGGACGATGCCACAGTGATCAACCTTCATGGAAACCCACGGCATAGTGGGTTGTCTCCTCAACATCATGTTCTACAAAGCCCTCGTAGTAAGGCTTCAATCTGTGCCCATTCACTTTGAACTCTTTACCTGTTTTGAAGCTACGAACTTGGACTGCACCATGAGGAAAAATGTTAGTAATAACAAAGGGCCCAATCCAACGTGAACGTAACTTACCCGGAAATAGACGAAGACGAGAATCAAACAACAACACTTTCTGTCCAACAGAGAAGGACTTGGTGCGAATCATCTTATCATGAAAGGCCTTCGTCTTTTCTTTGTAAATGCGAGCATTCTCGTAAGCTTCATTCCGTATCTCCTCAAGTTCATTCAATTGAAGCTTACGATGAAGTCCCGCGGCATCCACATCCATGTTGAACTTCCTCACGGCCCAATGAGCCTTGTGCTCCAACTCCACAGGTAAGTGACATGGCTTGCCAAAAACAAGCCGAAAGGGGGACATTCCTATGGGTGTTTTGTAGGCGGTCCTATAAGCCCACAATGCATCTTCTAGCCTTAAGCTCCAATCTTTTCTTGTTGGACCCACCGTCTTCTCAAGAATCTGTTTTATCTCCCGATTCGACACCTCGGCTTGCCCGCTTGTTTGAGGATGATAGGGTGTGGAAACCCTATGTGTAACGTTGTACTTCTTGAGCAAAGCCTCAATTGTACGATTACAGAAATGTGAACCTCCATCACTTATAAGGACTCGAGGCATCCCGAACCAAGCAAAAATGTTAGACTTCACAAAATCTGCAACTACCTTGGAATCGTTAGTACGGGTGGCTTTTGCTTCCACCCATTTGGAAACATAATCCACTGCCAACAAGATATAGAGAAAACCATGTGATGAAGGAAAAGGACCCATAAAATCAATGCCCCACACATCAAATATTTCAACAGCAAGTATAGGGTTTTGTGGCATTTGATCCTTAGCACTTATATTACCCATTCGTTGACAACGATCACATGTAAGGCAAAACGTCCTAGCATCCCTAAAGATGGTTGGCCAATAAAACCCACATTCTAAGACTTTAAGGGCAGTGCGTTGGGTGCCAAAATGTCCCCCACAGGCATATGAATGACAAAATGTTAAAATAGATTGAAACTCAGATTCATTCACACAACGTCGGACAATCTGATCGGGACAAAATTTCCAAAGGTATGGGTCATCCCAAACATAAAACCTAGCATCCTTTATAAGCTTATCACGTTGATTCCTATTAAGTGTGCTAGGGGTATGTTTAGACACCAAAAAGTTCACCAAATCTGCGTACCAAGGCTCACTTACCTGGATAGACATCAATTGTTCATCGGGGAAGGTTTCAGAAATGGGCATTGCTTCCTCATGCACCATTCGGCTTAGGTGGTCAGCCACCACATTCTCCACGCCCTTCTTATCCCGAATCTCAATGTCAAACTCTTGTAGAAGCAACATCCATCGAATTAGTCTAGGCTTGGCCTCCTTTTTTGTGAGCAAATATTGGAGAGCTGCATGATCAGTAAAAATAAGAACTTTAGTACCCAGTAAGTAAGATCGAAACTTATCTAATGCAAAAACCACAGCAAGTAATTCTTTCTCAGTGGTTGAATAATTTAATTGAGCATCATTTAATGTCCTAGAAGCATAATAGATAACGTGGGGTTGCTTGTTCTTTCGCTGCCCCAAAACAGCACCAATGGCATAGTCCGAAGCATCACACATCAACTCGAATGGAAGGCTCCAATCTGGAGGTGTGATAATAGGAGCCGAAGTGAGGGCCTCCTTTAAGTGCTTGAATGCCGTGGAACATGCTTCATCAAACTCGAAAACCACCTCTTTTTGAAGCAATCGGCATAGTGGCTGTGCAATCTTGGAGAAATCCTTAATGAAACGCCTATAAAAACCTGCGTGACCAAGAAACGAACGAACCTCTCTAACCGAAGTTGGAGAGGGTAAGTGGCGAACAAGGTCTACCTTAGATTTATCCACTTCAATGCCTTTTTCAGAAATAATATGTCCTAGAACAATACCTTGCTTAACCATGAAGTGACATTTTTCCCAATTAAGCACAAGATTCGTTTCAACACAACGTTTCAAGATTAAGGTCAGATTATTCAAGCAATGATCAAATGAATTACCAAAAACACTAAAATCATCCATGAATATCTCAATAATCTTTTCCACATAATCAGAAAATATACTCACCATGCATCGTTGAAACGTCCCCGGAGCATTGCACAAACCAAATGGCATGCGTCTATATGCAAAAGTGCCAAAGGGGCACGTAAATGTTGTCTTCTCTTGGTCCTCCGGAGCTATCACAATTTGGTTATATCCGGAATATCCATCAAGAAAGCAATAAAATTCATAACCGGCTAACCTTTCCAACATTTGATCAGGTGAGACAACACTTCAATTGTCGAAAATTTCGTTCACACTCATCATCTCAAACAAAACTAGTTTACTTTCTTGCCAAAAATGGGAATAAGATCATGGTTAAAAGAAACGTTGGCAATTATCGATAGAAATCGACAAAATCGATGGTATTTCGTAATT
This sequence comes from Crataegus laevigata, assembly GCA_963580275.1. Taxonomy (NCBI): domain Eukaryota; kingdom Viridiplantae; phylum Streptophyta; class Magnoliopsida; order Rosales; family Rosaceae; genus Crataegus; species Crataegus laevigata. The sequence goes on from OY756952.1 coordinate 21,532,523, forward strand.
CATGACACTCAAGAGGATTTTCAATTTCCAATCATCATAACCTTGGAATTGGTAAGAATATCCTCTGCTACGCTCACATTTCCCAAGAAAGGTATGTAATCTAAGCAAGGTTGACATTTGCGAAATTTGGTATAAAGTTGGATGTTGATGTTTAGTAAGTTTGACCTTGTTGTTGGAGTAAACAAGAATGTTTTCGATAGGACAGTCTCAAATCGATCAAAAAATGCGTGGAATACTTGATCCGTTAGATTCATAAGCATCGTCGGAACATTCATTAACTTATTAAAAAGCAATGCAATCAGTGAGAATTCTTCTGTGGGTCCACACGAATTCCCTCAGCGGAAACTACAAGCTCGAGAAAACTGATTCGGTCTACCTAATATGAATTTAACACCTATGAGTATCTCCAAATGAGATGTCAAAAAGTCCACATCATCAATAACGGTAAAGAAAAATTAAAAAAAAAAAAAGATATCACTAGTGTTTTTCAACTGAAATGGCAATTCTTGTGTGGCATGAGATGGAAAGGCAGCAGACGAAGTTGTTGTCAAATTTGACAACAGCTTTAAATCTATTTTTAGTAATTAATAAATGATTTTCATAATTTTTATACTTACCTTTTGTTTTAAAATACTAATTACAACTATAAAAAGTAAACAATATAATAAATAATAGTTTAAATTTAAAATATTGGTTGAAAAACAAAATATATAAAAATTTAAAAAAAAAAGATCAATATGCCAATAAGCTTTCAAATTTAAATTTTACGTAACGGTCTAAACTCTATATTGTCGGCCACCAAGTTGAATCAAGGTTTAAAATATCCATAATATCCGGATATTTCCATCGATATTTCCGTGTTTTTGGACTACCGATATTTCCAATGTCATTGATATTTCCATCGAAATTTCTGTATTTTTTAAATTTCTATATTTAAAAAAACACCAAGGGGATTTGAACCCCTCCCATTTTACTCCTTCAACACATTGACCACCATATCACTTATGTTTTTGTGAAAATATGCTAAAATATTTACATATTTTCTATACTCACAATGTTTGTCAGCTCACTATATAATCAACTTAAATCAGTTAAATCAATCATGCAATGCATTTCCTTCCAATTTTTTGTGATAAACTAATAGATAATTGACTAAATAAACATCCTGCAAAGTTTCATTAAAAATTTCCAAGTTTTTCTTACAATTTCTGTGATTTTTATTCAATTTTTATCGATATCGATAATATCCCGATATTTCCATCGAAATTTCCGTGTTTTTGAACTACCGATATTTCCGATATCATCGATATTTTAGACCTTGAGTTGAATCCATATCAGACGAATTGATGTGGCTTAATTTCAAATCTATATCAAAGATTTCGCATCTCAGGACTATGGAGAGCAACTCTCTTACCAAACTATGGGGGGTTCCTTCATTCATTTTTCCGGTGAAAACTGAAGCCGAGCTTGCATTAAGCTCGTACTTCTGGCTGTGACTAGGTACAGGATTAGATGTTGCGTCGGAATCGTGTAAGAGATAATGTTCTTTACCCAAAAGTTATACCCAGGCTTTAACCAGAATACTTTCGCGCTCTCTAGATTCTTTGGATTGACCGGTTTGTATTTGATCATGTGTTTCATGTCTAGGTGAACTACTTAATCAGATAACTCTTTAAGGCCCGTTTGGTGGGCAGGATTAGAATGGCAGGAATAGGTTACACAACCCGATTGCGTATTGGTGTTCCAATTTGTCTCACCAAAGTATGTAAGAAATAAACTGGGCCAAAGTATGTAAGAAATAAAATAAATAAACAAATAAATAAAAAGAAAAAAATTGACCTTCCAGTTAAAACAAATATTTGAAAAACTACAACTTGTAATTTATGCCACAATTCAACAACACTGAAGGTAAAAGTAGCCTGCAATCTTCCCCTCCATATCAATTTTCACTGGAAAGCTCTCATAGCGTGAAACGCGAGCCTCTGCTTGTCTTATTGTGTGTATTAGAGCATCAGGACGACTGTACGGGTGTTCAAAAGTTTTGGGAACCTTTCTCCGGAGCTAAAATGTTAGGCTCCCTCTTCATCCATGGTATAAACTGGTATTTGCCACACCTTGGTGTTCTTCTTTCGGTCATCAGTAAGACTGAGATCTGTATCATCTTCTTTAAATGTGTTGATGAACGTTTTAGCACCCGTCATGATAAGCCTCTCAATCATGAACAACTGGTAGTTATTCTCAATCACGGGCACCAAGATGTGGCTATAGTTTGACGAATATGCCAATTTGTATCTGCATATATGTCAGAAACGAGGTCAGTGACAACTTTGTATGACAAATTTAACCCCTTAAACACTCTTTCGAAGCCAAAAGGACCTTCAAGTTAATGATAGCACAATCCGAAAAATAGTCAAATCATATAGAAACTGTATACCCCACTGGAGAGTTGAGACTAATAATAAGTAAATAAATTCTCTGAGCTTCCTAGTAAAGTAAGCACATGAAAATTGAGGATTCCATTGCAAAAATTGAACAGTAACAGGAGATTATCGTGAAGTTTATTAGACAGAACAAGCATTAGATCACTTCAGAAGTCATAGTGTATGCGTAGATCAAACACATTATTCATTCTGTCATGAATATTCACAACTCCAGTATCAAATAACTACAAATGACTTTTGGCTCAACTACTTCAGCATTAGCTAATCCATAAGATCTTTCCAAATGCATTCTAATTACTAAACCTGAATCCTACACATTTTCGGCCAATGATACTTAGATTTCATACCAAACCCAGCAGTACCCAAAGGATTAAGTTAAACCATAACTAGCCAGAACAAATAACTGAAAGTTTGACACAACACGAGAGCTCTGAGCTGTCCTTAACACGTTAGCACGACAAATAGTTCGTTTTAGCACAATGAACACAGGTTTTCATCTCTAAAGTAGATAGTGAAAAAAGCCTGAACAAGTCTGAGGACTTACCTAACTGAGAGAAGTGAAAAAAAACCTGGTGTCCTTTCATTTGAAGCGATATAAAGTGTTCGTCCAGATGGGACCCATTTTTCAATTCTGCGGAGAATAAACTCAGGGTGAGTATCCCTGTCCACATGAGGATGCAGGGTCCTGTTGACGCCAAACCTGTCCTTCCTGGTCTTTATTATATCACCACGACGAACATGAATGGCATCATAATCACCAAGGAGTTCCTTAATCTGTAGAATGATTTGTTCAAAGTCAGTAACAGCATTGACATGCACAGGAAATAATTGAAGGGAAAACAGAAGGGCCTAGGGTAGTTCTGCAGTATAATTAATGCATAACCTTTTATCTTAAAAGTCAAAATCCTATCCCAAATTGATTATATGGTACATGTGACAAATTTCCAAACATAAAAGAAAAATTCAAATTCAAACCGAGCTTTTGAGACATCCTGTCCTAGCTAATAACTCGAGGTGTTTGTCATACGAGTTATGATGAGCGCATATTTTATCACTTATTGTACTCCGAAAACTACAATTTCTTAGATGCAATTTTGGACTTAAATGAAAGAAATGACATGTTTTGTTGTTTTTAAGATTAGATTAATGATATGCAAAATTATGCTATTTTTCTGTCGGTTTCATGCTAGTCTGGTGGTGTCTAATCATGTTTGGTAAAATGGTGTTTAGACGATTATTGGTGTTAACCATTTGTTTGTCAACTTTGACTTGATCCCAGTTGGGTCCCCGTGTAAACTCATTTCATATATTAATTTTTAAGCAGGTTCTCTATTGCAAACTAAAGGGATGACTACCACGTGACCGCTTCAACAAAACAAATGCCCTTATCCTCATATTTGCACCGACAGAAGAAAGGGTTGTTTTTCTCTTCCAATTTCCAGAAGCAAGCCAGCGCACTGCAGCTTATCAAAATTGAAGAGGGATGAAAATCCATATTTCTATTCCACTCTCCAGTTTGTTGGTCTGCGATGGAAGCATGAATTGGGCATTTTTGATCTTTAAGCCCTAGTTTGGGAGCGAGGTGCTTAAAAAAAAAAGCACCCATGAAAAAAAGCTGTAAAAGTTTTAGGTGTTTGGTAAACTAAAAAAAAAGGGCTTATTTTGGAAGCTGCTGTGAGAATAAGCTAAAATCAAAGGAAAAAGCTGAAGCACCTATTTGTAGCTTTGGAAAACTGGCTTTTTTTCAAAGCACACGGAGCTACAGTGCTCCTTTAATGAAAAGACCCACTATCAGACTGCTTTTTTTTCCAAAAGCACTTTTACAAAAATGTTTACCAAACACTCAGCTGATTTATTTCACAGCCGCTTATTCTCACAGCACAGCCGCTTATTCTCACAGCAGCTTTTTTTCAAAGCACAGCAATACCAAACTAGCCCTAATTCTCATCAATTGCAATGGAGATTTGGGTACTTTTAAATTTGGTTGATATATCATTTTGGAGATGAAATTTCCAGCTGGAATCTAGCAGGGTAGAAAAGGACAATATGGAGGCCTGACTGCAGCAAGTAGACTAACATGAATGTAATTTAGGCGTTATATTCTTTCAAGCTTTGGTCAAGGTGTCTAAACGCACGAAGTGTCTGGCAAGGAGTTAAAAGGTTTCTTTCCTTTCTTTTCTTCTAATGTTTTCAATAAATGGATTTTTAAGCCGTCGTCGGTTACGAAAAAGGGAAATGAAAACAGAAGAGCAAAAAGAAGAAAAGGAGAACTGATCAATTTTCTGGAAGAGAAACGAATGGAAGAAGGCTGCAATAGAGCAAAGGAGTTTTACAGGGTTTTCTAAACTTAATTTTCATTTTTCTTATATTCAGTGACAATTTCATCCATGTTTCGGAACTAATTTTCCTTAGCTAGGGCTACAATGTAGCCACAACTATGAATGCTTAAATTCTTAATTGAATTATTTTCAAGTTTTCAATTTTCATTGAGTATCTTTGCTGTGCTTATATGCTTGGTTTTAGTCTTGGTGATTAGCTATCATGTTGACTCTTAGTAAATTTGGTGCAAGTTGTGCAGATGCCATGTTTTCAACTTGAGTAATAGCTTCTTGCAAATAGATACCATAAATTACAGTAGATGCCATACTCTAGGATTTGTGTAGTCTTTATATAAATTTCCACTGATGGTAATGAGTTTCATTATGTTAAACTAATCCAGATGCCATGGATGGTTGCATAGTGGAATATACGTAATAGTCTAGATGCCATAGATATGAGTTAGGGAAATTTGACTATCAATGAGATTGAGTACTTGTTAATAATTCGTTGCAGGAAATAAGTACGATTGGTTATGGTGAGTTGGACGCTCTAGTGTTTAACTCGATTGAATTACAACTTGTTTTCTTGGCTGCCTTTTTTTTTATTACATTGTTATCACACGTTCTTGTTTTCTTTTTCTTTTTCTTTTTCTTTTTTTTCATTTTTTTTTTTAAACTTTTAGTATCAACTCTCAAAACCATCATTATTTATCAATCTTTGTCAAATTTTACTACGTTGCAATTGGATTTAAGTTAGTTGTTTAGAATTAGATTAATTTCTGTGGAACAATATTAAGTGCTTGCTTTCTATACTATCGAACGATTCGTATGCTTGCGAGCATAAAATTTGGAACTAAGTTGGACTAATTTCGGTTAGTTTAAATTTCGCAACAAGTTACATGAAAATTCAAAATGACATTGGACCCATTTCAGCTATTTAGCCCGCCCAGATCTCACAGGCATCTTTGTATGTCATTATCAAATGTCCCCTATACCATTCATATTTGCCATGATTCTTGTATGTTTTTTAACTATGAATTGTATTATCCTGATATTTTGTTCAGTTATCAGCCTTTTACTATTATGAATTATTATGTAACCCGAAAAAAAATTATCACGTAATGGTTCGTTATTAGTATGTTCAAATTTTGAGTGTTACAAAAACTTTCATTCAAGACAATTAACTATTGTTTACATGTAATTCAATTGTATTAATTCATTCCAAGTTCCAAAGCATCTACATAGAAGAAGCTCAGACAGTGGAGATGAGACATAATGAAGAGACCAGATAAAGTTCTGATAAAATTCCACAGACCAAGTTGGTAACGACAAAGTAGGCAGATCAATCCACAATTGAGTAGGCAATCAAATATATGAGACTTTGGAAACGGAAACTTTGAGGGAGGGCTGGCCAACAACATCTCCAGTTTTAGTTATAATAGTGACTGGGAAGCTACTGGGATATGTTTATAGTTGACATATATATAACTTAGACTCGTATACAATAAGCAAACAGATGCGAGAGCAATTGTATGGAAGCATTAAACAATAGTCAGATATGGAATTTAAACTTGGTGGGATCCATTATAATACATACCTCATCAGCTGCATTCCTTAGCTTCGTTGCCACCACTGAGGGAAGAAAGGAGTGAGGCAAAATTATAGCACTACTATTTTTTCGGTCCTTGCACTCCATAAACCTATATGGCTGCCATTATGAATTACTCAAACAACTAAAATTGATATTCTAATATTCATGAAACTTAACTAAGAGACACGTCTTGGTTATTTCCTAACTAAAAGAAATACACTAAGTTCCATCCAACAACCTGAATGGAGACTTTCAAAACTTTCAACCAAGTGAAACCGATATTCAATTGCATATTAACCCAAATCCTGCCTTGGCATTGGAACTCAGTTGTTTTTCATTCAAGGAACTCAGATATTTAATAAAACTAGAGGTATCAAGTAACAACCAGTGTTTTGGATGCCGTTTCTGAGGCAGTGGTCAAGACAAGTTATCAGTAAATTGCCTCAGGCATTGGGATGTATAGCAGATTGCAGGGTGCAAGGCACTGCAACTTCCAGAGGCTGCAACGGTGGCCGAAGTAAAACCCATGGAAAGAAGACAAGGAATCCAATGCCTTTTTTGTTTTCTTTGTGGTACTGTTTTTAAAGCTATATAACACCATGTTCTTAAGTCTCTAGGTTACTTTATGAAACAACCCGTTTCATTTATATGCTGAGTTTATAGACCAAAATTCTGCAGGCTGGCTTTCAGCAAAATCATTGTAGTTTTTTTTTATTCCCTTTAGACTCCCCAACACCTTGTTCTTCCCCACAACTCAGCCCCAAATCAAATTTTCATAACCATGATTTCTTCCCAAAGACACAAACCAGCCTCCTAAAGTCGCATCTCCTGAATTCATTCTCTCTCTAGTTCTCTTTTCTATTTAGTGCTCTCTTTTTAATTATTGATATTACATAAAAACTTTTGAATTAAATAACTTATGTCTCGAGAGGCTTAAGCATCGCTTTCTGGACCAAAAATGCCTTGCCACACCTTTGAAAAGATTAGTAACACGAGGCTATGGGTATCACAAACCTAACAACTTTATTTGGGCCATTATGATTCAAAGTGGAGAACATACCTACAAAAATTGAAATTGATCTGGAGCCTATATTTAGGAGTTATAATTTAAACAAATACCAGAATTAATCTTTCTTCCCAAAATATGTTTGTCAACTATTATCTCGACAAGTCGACTGACACCCACACTTGCAACAAAAGTAGAGGTTTTAATGCTTCATCACCACCAAAGAAGCCAATCCTAAAGCTTTTAACAAAAAGGAAAATGAAATAAAATTTTACCACGAGAGAGCGCTTGCAGTTCTGTTTATGATTAAAAGATTTGAGAAATGACTATTTTCTTTGAGATCAACACGACTAACTCCTTCCACATGAGCGCCTCCTCTAGCTTCCAACTTCATACTTGTTTCCACCACCTGATACCACTTTTTTGAATTGTCTAAAATTACTGGTACAGTGCCCGATATGAGATCCATATCATACAAAGAGTCCATGGAACAAGAGTTTGCTGCCCATCTAAAAAATGAAATGAAGCCCCTTCAGATTGTATGCTATATGCGTTCTGATAAACCAAACAAGTACATATAAAAAGGATATTGAGGTAAAGTACATATCTCAACCTACACACTTATAGATGTAATATGTTTTATTTGGGAGAAAATTGCAAACTTTAAGCACAGAAATGGCATATTTTTTGCAACAAGTAGCAGTAATACTATTCCACAGTTAAAAGGCATTCTCTTAGCAGTAAAACTATTCCACAGTTAAAAGGCATTCTCTTGAAACCCAACTAAGAGGTAAAACTTACCTTTCTTCTGAAATTCCATCATTTGAGTGATGAAGGATTGCTTTCTTATTGTGCATTGGGTTGAGACACATTCTCGAAGGCATTACAAAAGTTCTGCAAACAACAAGTAAATTAATACACAATGTTGCATAAAATATACCATGTTCGTACTCTATTAATTAGGTGGTAAATTTCATGGAAACTACCAGTTTAGTGATTATTATGCTTAATCACATATTACAAGGACCACCATAACATCACCATCAACCAGTTCGATGCAACAGAACAATGCAGTTCATAAAAAAGAAATCCAAAATTCCCTGTTGCACAAAACAATAACAGCTAAATCTTCCAAAAAATAAAAAATCTATATGATCTACAAAGTCACAAACTTTCCAGATCTAAAATGCTAACCTAGAAGTTCTCCCCATTTAACTGGTTCTTATGATATCATATATGATCTACAATTCAGTGTCTCCCACAAATCTTCCAGCAACCAAAAACAGCATAAACCCCAAACCAGAACAAAAAGAAACTCAATGATTTTAGAACCTTAAAATGTACCTCTGAAGGAACATGGCCTCTTCAAGAGCACACCTAAGGCTGGACTCCTGGTGGCCCAATCCTGCACAAGACTCGCAGTGCTTTCCAGGGCAATCAATTCTGTCACCCCAGTAGAGGTACTTCTCATGGCCACTTTGGTGGTTTTGGCTCTTGTACTTGTCTTTGGTCATGCTTTCTAGGATTTCTGGATAGGAAATATAGAACCCACTAGTGGATATGAGAGAGGAAAAGAGGAAGAGGAGTGCAATGGCAGCTATGCAGATGGCAAGGAATATGATTGGGGAACTAGGTCCTGGTTTGGACTTTTGGGTTCTAGGAAATGCCATTGGAATTGACCAATGGCGGAGCCAAGATAGTTAGTTGGGGTCGCTACACCTCCAATCTAAACATAACCTTTCTTCGTTTTTCAAGAATATGGACTCTTGCGTGCAGATATAATCCAAGCTATACGACTCTTCACGGAGAGATAACCAATAATCAGCTTCCTTTGGTAAAACCAAGGGCAACAGAAATTGTTAGCCTGCACAGAGGAAGAGAATTAGCACACAAACTAGCACAGCAATGACATAAGTATTTGACAACCTTTTAATATTTGGAGAGAGATAGAGCATGAGTGGAGCAATAAGTAAACACATCCTTCGAGAACTCTACATGAAATGAAATAGAGTTACTCACAGCAATTGTAAAAAGGATATATCCTGGCCGGTAGTCTATCCTATCACAAAGTACAATAATCCTAGAGCAGCAAGGAAGAGAGAGAGAGAGAGAGAGAGAGAGAGAGAGAGAGAGAGAGAGAGAGAGAGAGAGATTTGGTATGTACATAATTCATTTCATTTCGTGTTTTGCTCCTACACCGACCATATGGACTAGGAAAAGAGGTGTGGATGATTATTTTGGAGTCCGGGCGCATGTATAGTGAGGATACGTATTGAATGTGAATGCAATTAAATGGCTGAGATGAATTTATACTTTAAAAGACAATCGTAAAATCTAATTTAAAAATTAAAATAAACTTAAGGAGAATGGTATATAATTCATTGATATAGTGTCGTACTCGTACTTGTGCTCCCTCATTTCATTTCATTCCATCGTTTGGGCTCTCTCCCATTTAATACCAAGAAGAGCGAAGGGTACCCAAAAAAAAAAAAAAAAAGGAACACCATATCCCGGGTTCGGCCTAAAATCAATCTCTATTGCTCATACACACCTCAATTCCTCTGAACCTTTGCCGACCAGAAGATTGATGTCTACTCTACACTTGTGTGACTGCATCCATCCATAAGTGGACAAGAGAAATTCCAGATATACCAATTTGACCATTTCCACAATACAAACACAAACTCCGTTTTCTACAAAATTGACAAGTCATGTAATACAGCATTCGTTTCAGGATGATGCCAGACACACTGCAATATGTATGTACCAACTTGGGGAAGCCAGCCAACACTGAAAACCGAATAGCACAGCAATATTTACCAACTTGTAGTTGCAGGTGTTATACTAGATTGGCGTTTTTTAGGTTTTGAATCCGAAATCTTGTAGCGGAAGAGCAAAATTGTCTGTCAACTAAAACCGGAAAGAAAATAAAATTTGTTCAAAGAGAAACGTGGATCTAATCATTACTTTCATTTCACCAGAAGAAAAAAAATAATAATAATCTTAGTAAGCTGGATTCATAATTTCCTAACCTCCATCCAGTATCCATACATCTATAGAAAAAGCAGTCACGTATTCTAAATTACGAAATTGTACGAAAATAGGAAGAAGATGAAAAAAGGATAATACCTTTTGTAAATTGGGAAGGAAACCAAGATTAGTTTTGGGTTGGAAGTTAGAATTGTCTGCCGAGCTCCCCCAACTGTGAGACTGAGACTGAGACTGTGGGGGGACTGCGAGAGAGAGAGAGAGAGTGAAAGAATTGGAGATTGCTCTTCTTCTCGTTTGATGAAAAATGGATTGCTTGCTGGGTTCAGTTTCGTCCAGGATGAGATTGAGAGAGTAAGATTGAAGGAGGCGAAGCGAGCTGTAGGATGAGAGGAGACGCAATTTCTTTCCAACAGGCGGTGGAGTTTTGTGGGGGAAAGATCTAGAGATACATATATATACAGGCAGGGAAGGTATTCCCATTTTTTTGAAAAAAATAGGACACGCTCTCCCCACCCACCGTTAAATTGGCTTTAATGAAATTGTGTGATTAAGATTAAAACACAAGCCACACAATCTCAACCAGACAATTTCATTAAAGTTAAATCTAACGGTGAGGAGCGTGTCTCCATTTTAAAAAAAAAAATGAGAATCTATTCCCTTAAGCAATTCCTCTCTCTCTCTCTCCAATTAATAACGGGTGCAAATCACGATTAATAAATATTTTTTTCAATTTATGTAATTAAAATCACATTATTTATTTTAAATCCTACCAATATAACTCTCAACCATTCACCACAACCACCACTGTTGTTGCCGCCATTATTATACTCTCACCATAGATGTTGCCATCACCACTGTCTCCGCCATTGTTGCCACCATCCACTTCTGTAACCACCAACCTTACACCACTGGCACTACCATTACATACCGCCACCCCCATCATTTCCACCACGCCTTCCATAATTGCAACCTCTACAACCCCAACCATTGCACCCTAATATTGGAACCACCACCACAGTCACTGTTGTCGTTGCTTTCACCGCAACTGTTGTCGTCCCTTAGTGTCAAAACTCGGATAAAGCATGAGTGTGCTTTTAGTCACAGTGCCACGAGATGGCTTGAAAGAAAAATAGAATAGGTGTGCCACTGTTGGAGACTGCCAACAAACAATAGTGTGTTTAGAATTATGTTGTGTTTGCGTGTAGATCGGACTTCTTAACCATATGATTTTGCTTCAAATGAGGCGTTGGTTCGATTAAACCCTTTTTATGTCCAAGGGAACAAGGACTTGGAATCTAATGCGAAATAAGTGCTTGCCTAAGTTGGAATTGAAAATAAAAGTAAAAATAGAAACTGTAAATTGAATATAATCATTTCATGATGAAATCAGGATTACAAATGCTTACATAAGCGATTCAAAGTTGATAAGCTAGTCTAAATAACTGCAAAGTAAATAAACTTGAAAACTTAAAGAAAGTAGTAACCTTTAGAGCACTTTCACCGGAGGTGAGTTAGGCCGGCACTCAGCCAAAAAAAGGGGTCGGGACCTAAGCTATCCACTCCAGCCCGTAACATTGCCTGGCACCCAACCCAAGCTGATCTCCAAGCCAGTCCAAAATCGACTGACCAATGGACTGGTCAGTATGACATCATGTTGACGTTAGCATGGCGTTAGAGGATCCCTAAAAAAATATTTTGCATTGCCATGCGCTCGCGAGCGCCAGTAGTCGACTGGATTTTAGAGGGGGGCCCGCTATGCAGGCGCACTCAAATCTCAGTCGGGAAGGCCATATGGCCCGGCCTGTGCCATTGGATTTCCAACGGGTAGTTTTTCTAAACCGTTGGATTTCCGACGATAAAAAAAATTTCAATTTCAATTTTGATCTGGACAATCCGATCACAAATCAATGGTCCGCGTTTTTGCCCCAAAATTTTTTTTATAAAAAAAGGGCCCAATGGTCATAATTATGACCGTTGGCCACATGGCACCTTATAGGATGGATTTGAATATTTTTCATATCCAATGGTCCAGATCAATTAACTACATTAAAATTATGAAAAAATACATAAAAAAAATCTATAAATACCTAACCCTTATCTTCCACCTTACATCACATTTCAATATTTTCTACACTTTCTACATTATCTACATTTCAATATTTTCTACACTTTGAGAGAGAAAAAATGACTTCGTGGAAGCTCATTGAAGATGTTACATTATGTGAATGTTGGGTTCACACTACTCATGATCCGATTAGGGGTAATGAGATGGATAAGCGAGAAATGTGGAGTAAAATTACGAAAGCGTTTTGCGATGTACATGGAAAAGACGCCAGAACTAGTCAAGGTCTTCAAGGTTGTTGGAGAAACTCAACGCATCCTTTACTTGTTGGAAAAACGCCATCTCTCATGCTTCTGGTAATCTGCATAGTGGGACAAGTTTAGCGGATCAGGTGACAATATTTTTATTTATTTATATGCATTTCACCCACATCAATATTTTAATTTATTTATTTGTGTTACACTCGCATTTTTTTAATACTATCTTATAGCATTCTACAATGCAAAGAACTAGAACAAATCATTCAACAAATGGGAATGTTAGTAAATTGTCAAAGATTGCCCCAGATACAAAATTGTGGCAACCGGTCCAGAAGTTGTCATGCACAACATGGGTCTACAAAGTTTGCCAAAAGCAGACATGGCTGAACAAGAATGCGACACATTTGAAGACACGGAAGGGATGACTGAACAAGTGCCAGAGACCCAACCAACTCGTCAGTCCCTCAGGCCTCAAGGTAAAAAGGCATCAAAGAAAAAAGTTAGTTCTTCTAAAAATGACTACACTAAATATATGGAGGAACTTGCTCACCAAGGTGAATTGAACATGGCGCGGGAAAAGGCTAAAGATGAGAAAAAAACTACTATTATGGCAGCAATAATAGCAATTATGAGGCCCGTGATGCGATGACTAAGAGACAAAGAGAAATAATTAATCAAGAGAACGAGATGATTAGAGAAACACTTCATCGAGAAAATGATATGCTTATAGAAGAAAGGATGGCTCAAGCAGATCGTGACACTATGAACAAGCTTCTAGTAGGACTGTCTCCGAATTCAAAATATTTTTTGACATCGGAAAAAAGAGAGGTCGTGCGAAGGAGGTGTGCAAGAGATGCCGAAACAAGTTGAGGGGATTCTAGCTACACATATCCTAGCAATGAAGATCCTAGCACCACATATCCTAGCTCTAGAGACTTTGTATAATTTCGTATTTATTTGTAGTACTTTATTTAATTTCTTACGTAATTTCTTATTTATTTTTAGAACTTTATGCAATTTCAAATTTATTTTTTGTACTTTATTTAAACACTTCAAATAAGATTACTTAAACTCACCAAATAAGATTACATAAACTCACTAAATAAACTTTAAAAAAAAAAACACCAAATAAAATTACATAACCTCACCATATAAACTTAAAAAAAAACACATTAAATAAGATTACATAAACTCACCTAATAAACTTAAAAATAAAAAACACCAATTAAATTTACATAACCTCACCAAATAAACTTAAAAAAAAAAAACACTTTATTCTTCAACCACAAGCTTCATTTTAATTAGCTTCACCTTCTTGCAATCCTCACTGGTGCTCAACCAAGTCATTCTGGCGGGTTACGTGCTTGTATGGCTTGCACTAAAGTGTACTGCTGAACGATCAATTCATTGTAACGTCAATCCTGTTCCAACGGGTCGTGTTGCACGGGATCTTTTGTTCGGTCATGAGCACAATAGATACGTGTTCTTGAATCCGGCTCGTATTCATCGACGGCATCATAATCATACTCATCTTCAACAATCATGTTGTGGAGAATAATACACATCATCATGATGGATCGAAGAGCCTCGACATCAAACATGATATTTGCAACCCTGACAATCACATAATGATCTTGCAGGATACCAAAACAACGTTCGACATTCTTTGTACACCCCTCTTGACATTTTGCGAAGTGTTTTTCTTTTTCACTCTGTGGATATGGCACTATTTTGACAAACGTTGACCACCTTGGGTAAATGCCATCTACAAGGTAGTATGGTCCCTCATATTTATTACCATTAACCCAATATGTGTATCTCAGCGATTTTCCTTGCAGCAGTTCGTCAAACACTGGAGATTGGGCAAGGACATTTAGGTCATTCTAAGCTCCTAGAACACCAAAAAAGCATGCCAAATCCATGTATCAAATGAAGTCACCGCTTCCAAAATTATGTTTTTGGCTCATTTTCTGTCGCCATAAGCTCCTTGCCATGCAGATGGACAATTTTTCCAATTCTAGTGCATGCAGTCGATGCTTCCAATCATGCCAGGGAAGCCTTGCATCTCACCTTTCCTTATAAGCCTTTGCATGTCCCTTGGCATGGATTTCCGAAGGTACTCATTGGTGTAGAGGGCTTCCATTGCAAAGCAAAACCACATTAGGGACTCCAGAATAGTTGTTTTTTCATCCTCGCGATCTCATTCACTTGATCTGCAGATGCTCTATATGCAAGCATTTGCAAGGTAGCCGTAACTTTTTGCTCAGGTAGAAGACCTTGAACATGAAAAGCATCCTCTTTGTGCACAAAGTATAGATCATGGTTGCAAATAACACTCATGATTTTGTCGAACAAACTTCGTTACATTCTAAAATGACGTCTAAAACATGATCAGGGAATACGATGTTGGGGATAAAATAATCTTCCAATAGATATTTACCTTGTTTTTCCCTTCTTTTATCGATGTTTGCGACATGTCTGGGTTTGGCTATCTAACCCACAGCTTCCATGACACGACAGGAATGTGAGGCCCTCTACCTTCTAGGTGATCATCATCATCCTCCTCCATTGCGAAAGCTTCATCTCGACCTCCACCTTCCTCAAGATTGACCAATTCTTCCTGTTGTGCCAACAACCTTTTCTGTTGCCCCTGCAACTGTTTATACACTCTTCTTGAAGAAGACATTGTAAGAACTCAAGATTTGAAAATGATGAAGAATGATTCTGAGCTAAAAAGAAGGATTGAGTTTGGTGTGAGGATGAATGTAGGGATGTAAGGTTTATATGGACAAAAAAAAAAGGATAAGGCTCTGAACAATGCCATATGTCACTACATGATTGGTTGAAAATCTTATCGAAATCTTGGCTAAATTATTGTAAACAAGAAGTGACACGTGGCGCGTCGGGATTGGTTGAAAGTCTTATCGGAAATTTATCCACAAAATAATATGTTCAGATAATGACACGCGGCATGACGAGATTGGTTGAAAAATCTTATCGTAATCTTGGCTAAATTATTGTAAACAAATAGTGATACATGGTGTGTCGGGATTTGTTGAAAATCTTAGCGGAAATCTATTCACAAAATAGTACGTTCGGATAATGACACGTGGCGTGACGAGATTGATTAAAAATCCTATCCGAAATTAAAACTATTTTATTTATTTATTCTTTTTTAAAAATTAAAATATTTTAAATGGGTTGGGTGCCAGCGCATTTTGTAGGGGTGGAGATAGTTTGTGCCATCGCATTTTTAGACTAGGTGCCAGCACATTTTTTTAGGGGTGGATATGCATTTGGCCTATTACTGTTCACTGGGGTTTATCCTTGTTCACTGAGTGGATAAATAGGCTAGGTGCTGGCGCATTTTTTAGGGGTGAAATTGCTCTTAGCAAGACTCAGGTCGTGTAAGGCAGAATAATGTTTGAGGAGTCCATCGATGTCATTGATGTCAAACTGGACGAATGGGAAAGCATTGTCTTAAAGAAGTGATCAGGGTTAGTAGGAATGTTCGTGAACCGAATCATACCATGAGGTAGCAGAGCTAAAAAGTTTTAGATCTCACGGATCACAGGTAGTGTTTACTTTCAAGAAAGCTTAGATTTGTAGCCAAAGAGCTGAGAGAGATGATGAAAGTAGTTGGGTTGATTAAAGAATCACTTGAGCTTTGAATAATCATATAGATTGTGCTTTGATGAGTCAATTTCATATTATATATTATTTCCTATTCTTGGTATATTTTGGTTATATTTTGGTGAGATTTTGATGCTTTATTATATGCTTTTATTTTGGTGAGATTTTGATACTTTATTATATGTTTTTAATATAGGACATGCGGACTTATTCGGAGCATAAAGTAATCAAACGGTGGAATTTTTTAGTGATTCCAATTGAACCGAGTTTGTAAGTCAGTCAAGAAGGTTGTGTCAAAATTTCATAATTTTATCCCAAAGCATCTTATCATGGCAAATTAATTTATGGTCAGCGCGCAATGCTGACAGATTGGGCTACATAGCTTGTTTGCAACTTTTGGGCTGGAAGATGATGGATTTTGGACTTGAGTTGTTCTTAAAAATTGAAGAGGAGGTCCTGATATTTACTATCATTTGTTTTGGGCCTATTTTGGAGCCCTGAATGTTTAGAAACGTGGCTTCTCTTTTGATTGGCAGATTTCTTAGTCATAATAAGAATGTAATTTTTAGTTATCCTTTTTATTATTTTGTTTCCTAGTTTTTAGAAAACCTTTTCGTATGAGGGTTTTAATTAGGGGTAGTATAAATAAGGTTTTTTAGCCGTTGGGTTCTACACACAATATTGAAAGAACTTAGCAAGGCTTGGAGAATTTCAGACTTTTTACCTATAAGGTGTTTTCAATCTGTTTCTAGTTTATGATATTCTTTTTAATTTTTATTATGAGTATGCGCAACTAATTTTCTCTTTGCTAGGGTAAAGCCATGATCCTTAGCAAGAATATGTAATTTCTTTTAATTTGCTTATGAATTTATGCATGCAAGTTTTGAATTATTAATCACTGGTTTAAACTACCTAGTTGTCTTAGTGATTCACGACCATTAGGATATCTAGAAAAGTAATTTGATGCAATTTTAGCAGAGGACTGTCCTTGAAATTGACTAAGGCTTCTTGTGGTTAATATGTGTAACCTCTTAGGATGGACGACACGTTTTAAGAGTTATATGGTTTTTCAAAGGGTTTTCATAAGGATTAAGGAGTCTTGCATGGTCACATTCGATCTGGAAACCACGGACGGGTTGCATGCTAGATATACGTTCTATGTTGGAGGTTCCAAGTAGGGCATACTTTAGGAAAGCCTAACCTTCAAAATATGCATGTGTAATTCATAAGTAAATAGAAAAACTACATAGGATTGTTAAGGTGACGGCGAAACTCTACTGTTTTCTCACTTGAATTCTAAAAATTGTTCCGTTTTCTCTTTCTTTAAAATTGCAAATTTAGTTAACTTTTTAAATTAAATTCATTTTTCTTAAATTAGGGCATTAAATCACATTTTTCCAATATTTGTTTCTTAATAATTAGTTGGGTTTTGATTTACATAAATTTATTTAGATTAATCTCTGAGGAAATGACCTTGGTTGAGCCAACTATACTACAATAACCTTGTTTCACTTGCAAGTATTTTAGGTGTTTTTAACCCTTTTACGCAGGTGGTAAAAATCCTATCACGAAATTGGCGCCGTCGCCGGGGATTTATTTTTTATAGATTTTTGTTTATAATATTCTCAATTAATTATTCCCATATATAAATATTTAAAAAAATAATAATTTTTTTTTCTGCATATTGTGCATTGCATGGTCTGTACCGAATCTCAAAAACAATAACTTGCAGATTTCAGTTCAGAACCAGAACGCACGTTACGACAAAGGATCAGAGAGCAGTTTTTAATGTAGGAACCCTCTTTGGAGAATACTTTTCTGAAAAATCTGTTTTCTGGGGTTTTAGATAGTAAGGATATCATGGCTTTTGCCATACCAGATGTTGGGCGCCCTTTGAGAGATACATTAGCAACCTATGCAAATGAATTACCAAGTTGCATTGTTTACCCAGAGGAGGAAGGCGACGCGTTTGAGATAAGACATCACATGTTAGAAATTTTGCCTACTTTTCATGGATTAGCTCATGAAGACCTTAATATGCACATTGCAGAGTTTTTTATGGGATGCAGAAATATTATAGTTAAGGGATATTCGAATGAGTCAATCAAACTTCGTATTTTTCCTTATTCGTTGAAGGACAAGGCAAGAACATGGCTCTTTACATTACCATCTGCCAGTGTTACTTCTTGGGTACAGATGAGTGATAGATTCCTTAACAAATATTACCCAATGTCTAAGACTTTTGATATGAGGACACAAATTATATCTTTTCCCCAAAAACCTAATGAGGAATTTCACGAGGAATACGAGCGTTTTAAAAGAATTATTCAAGGGATGGCCCTACACAGGCATTGATGGAGACATACGGATGGGTATATTTTTCAGAGGATTAAATTCAACTACAAATAATCATGTTCATGCTTCATCAGAAGGTTCTTATTCTACTAAAAATGCACAAGAGGCCTATCAATTGTTTGAGAACATGGCGACAGAATCTCAACAGTAAGCAGTTGATCTACCTCAGACCAGAGGTGTTTTTGAGATGTCTAGTGAATCTCCACATGTCTTTGCATAAGTAGAAAAGATGGAGAAGAAGTTAGAAAATTTTGATGCAAAATTTGACATGATTTTACAAAGAATTGCTACTCCTGTGCAGCAGGTTGCTGTCTAGTAACCTACTGTAGCAGCTTGTACTATTTGTGGCATTACAACACATGATTTTATGGGCTGCTCACACAAGGACACATATCCGGAACATGTTACAAAACAGATTAATGCATTCAATAATTATTAGAGGCCTAGAAATGATCCATACTCAAATTTATACAACCCCAGGTGGAGAGATCACCCAAATTTCAAATGGAACAGAGACCAACAGACCAAACCACAGTTTCAACCATTGGAACAGCAACCTATTGGACATATTAAGGCATCTTGGGAAGTCGCAATTAAAAAATTGGCCAAGCATACTAATGCAAGTTTTGATGCAACAAAACAAGACATTCATAACATATAAGCTACTATGAAAGATCTGCAGTAGCAAATGGGGCATATTTCACTCCAGTTTTCGGGCAAAGAACCAGGCCCAACCAAACTGTCCTGAATCCATGCAAAAATGCAAACTGTAATGCTATTAGAATCTTGCGTTATGGTAAAAGTTATGACAGCTGTGATGCAGAAAATGCAAAAAATAGTGCTGGAACTTCACGGTAGCACCTATGTAACCACAACCAAATTCTGAAATTTTTACAGACTCTGCCCAGCCACTGGACAGATATGAAAATACAGCAGTACCTACTGCAAAAACTACATAAAAATAAGAACGTGTTTATATGCCATCGATGCCATATCTCGAGAGGTTGAAGCCAAAACCGAAAGATCAACAATTAACAGATTTCATGAAGACATTGGCTAATGTTCAGATTAATCTTCCATTAATTGAAGCAATCAAGAACATTCCCTCATATGCAAAGTTTTTGAAAGATGTGTGCACAAAGAAAAAGAAACTTGTGGACTTTGAAAAAGTGTTCTTTACATAACAATGCAGTGTTGTTTTATTACAGAAATTGCCACCAAAGAAAAAAGATCCAGGGAGTTTTACAATTTCATGCACAATTGGAAATTCAAATTTTAAACGTGCTTTAATTGATTTGGGTGCTAGTATTAATTTAATGTCTTTTTCTGTTTTTAGCGGCTAGGACAAGGAGAAATCAAGCCTACCTCAGTTATTTTGCAATTGGCGGACCGTTCAGTTGTTTACCCTAGGGGTGTTATTGAAGTTCTTATTATCAAAGTGGATAATCTTTACCTTCCTGCAGATTTTATGGTATTGGATATGGATGAAGACGTGCAAACACCAATTATTTTGGGGCGCCCATTCATGGCAACTGCTAGAACATTAATAGATGTGGAAGCTGGCACCTTGACACTTAGAGTACAAGAGCAAGCCGTTGTTTTTAATTTATTTGAGGCAACTAAGAAGCCCTATGCAAGATTGTATATGAGTTGTATGCACAGAATTGATGCTCAACGTCGGTTGAACCCAATTATGAAGGAAGTTGTTCACAATGAGGTTATGAAGTTTTTAGATGCTGGCATGATTTATCCAATTTCAGATAATAAATGGGTCAGTCCAACTCAAGTAGTACCTAAGCGCACTAGAATTACAGTCGTGAAAAAATGACAACAACGAGCTTGTGCCTACATGATTAATTACGGGGTGGCAAATGTGTGTTGACCACAGAAAGATTAATGCAGATACTAGAAAGGAACACTTTCCATTACCCTTTACTGATCAAATATTGGAGAGATTGGTTGGTCGGGCTTTCTATTGTTTTTTAGATGGGTATTCAAGTTACAATTAAATTCTAGTAGCATCAGATGATCAAGAAAAGACAACTTTCACCTGCCTTTTTGGTACATTTGCTTACAAAAGGATGCCTTTCGGTTTATGCAATGCACCAGCAACATTCCAACGTTGCATGATGAGCATATTCTTAGGTTTAGTTGAACAAGTTGTTGAAGTATTTATGCATGATTTTTCTGTTTTTTTGGGATTCATTTGATCATTGTCTGTAGAATTTATCTTTGGTTCTTGAGAGTTGCAAAGAAACTATTTTGGTATTGAATTGGGAGAAATGTCATTTTATGGTTAAACAAGGCATTGTTTTAGGGCACTTAGTATCTAGCAAAGGTATTGAAGTAGATAAAGCTAAGATTGATGTTATTGCTAAATTGCCACCTCCTAC
The DNA here is from genome assembly GCA_963580275.1 of Crataegus laevigata. NCBI lineage: Eukaryota > Viridiplantae > Streptophyta > Magnoliopsida > Rosales > Rosaceae > Crataegus > Crataegus laevigata. The sequence continues at coordinate 21,553,573 of OY756952.1, forward strand.
AACTGTGAAAAGCATTCGTTCGTTTCTTGGGCATGCTAGGTTTTATAGACGGTTTATCAAGGATTTCTCCAAGATTAGCCGACCTTTGTGCAACTTATTGGCTAAGGACATGTAGTTTATTTTTTATGATGCATGTTTAGAGGCTTTCAACAAGTTGAAAACACTCATCACTTTAGCACCAATTATTACAGCCACAAACTGGAACTTGCCTTTTGAATTAATGTGTGATGCATCAGATTATGCAGTTAAAGCAATTCTTGGACAGCGAAAAGACAAGCTACCGCATGTCATTTATTATGCCAACAGAACTCTCAATGAAGCACAGCTGAACTATGCAACCACTGAGAAAGAATTGTTGGCAGTTGTGTTTGCATTGAAAAAATTTCATTCCTATTTGATTGGGGCTAAGGCAATTGTTTACATAGATCATGTGACATTGAAGTATTTACTCTTTAAGAAGGATGCTAAGCCTTGTCTTATTTGTTGGATTCTTTTACTTCAAGAATTTGATTTGGAAATTAAGGACAAAAAGGCAACGAAAACGTGGTGGTTGATCATTTATCAAGATTAATTAATCATGCTACTGCAGAAGAGGACACATTGCCTCTTAGTGAAAGTTTTCCTGATGAACAGTTGTTGGCAGCCCAACACAGTACACCTTGGTTTGCAGATTTGGTTAATTATTTGGTCAGTGGAGTTATTCATCCAGATTTCAAGCAGAAAAAGAAATTTTTGGCATATTCAAAATTTTATTTTTTGGGATGAGCTGTATCTATACAAATACTGCCTATATCAAGTTATTTGCAGATGTATTCCAAAAGAGGAACAAAACATCGTTTTAAAGTTTGCACATCATTATGACCATGGACCAAAATATCGAAATTATCGGCGAAATATCGCCGATAATTTCGTTATTTTGACCCCCCGATATTCTAAATGATATCCAAATGGTTTTCGGTAAAATATTGCGATATTATCGATATCGATAATATCGCGATATTTTACGAAAATATCGAGATATCGGTAAAAAAGGAACCGAAGAAGAAGGCCGGAGCTTGTACAGCTCCGGCCGACCATAAAAACACAACCCAAAACCCCAAATCGAAACCCTAAGCCCCAAATCGAAACCCCAAATCCTAAGCCCCAAATCGAAACCCCAAATCGAAACCCGAAGACGGGAGAGCTTAGAGCTCTGGTTTAGCTCCTCCGGACCGTTTCTCAGGGTTGTACCGAGACGAGGAAGAGAGGGAGAGAGTTGATGAGGTGATGGTGGTGATGTTGTCGACGTCAGGGTGGGAAAGAGAAGAGAGTGTTTGCCTCGGGGAAGATAAGAGAGTGTGAGGGAGGGAAAGAGAAGAGAGTGTGACTCACAGAGAGCTGTGGCTCTCAGCACAAGAAAAAAAAAAGAGCCGTTTGGCTCTTGACTTTGACACGCAAAAGAGAATCCAATGCTTTTCACATAATGGGGCTAGGGTTTGGTGCGCATATGGTGCCCATATCCTTATTTTATTTTATTTTATTTTTTTGAAGTCCACCCTTGGTTGCTCATGGCCCAACGCTGGGCTTCCTCCATGATCAAGTGAAATTTTTCCTTTTCCTTACTTATTTATTTTGTTTTTTTTTTTTGTTGTTTTTGTTGTTTTACTTGTGTTTTTTTTTATTTTCTTTTATTGGTGTTTGTAGTTAGGTTTTGTTTCGATCTTTCTTTTTCTTTTTGCTTGTTTTATTTGTCTTTCTTTATTATTCCACACCTTGAGGACAATGTGTGATTTAAGTTTGGGGGTGGGAAATAAGACATTTTAGTTTTTTTGTGTCAAGTTTAAAGTGTAAAATATTGTACTAATTCATTATATATAAATGATTATGGTGTGTTTAAACTTCTTTCATTAATTACTACATATTTTCTACACTCACAATGTTTGCCAGCTCGCTATATAATCAACTTAAATAAATTAAATTCATCATGCAATGCATTTCCTTCCAATTTTTTGTGATAAACTAATAGATAATTGACTAAATAAACATCCTGCAAAGTTTCAATAAAAATTTCCAACTTTTTCTTACAATTTCCATGGTTTCCATTGAATTTTTATCGATATCGATATTATCCCGATATTTCCGTCGATATTTCCGTGTTTTCGGATTACCGATATTTCCGATATCATCGATATTTTATACCTTGATTATGACGTTTTGGGCCTAAAAAGACAGCAGCTAAAATCCTACAAAGTGGGCTGTTTTGGCCTTTTATTTTTAGGGATGCTATTGGTGTAAATCTTGTGATTGTTGTCAAAAAGTGGGAAATCAGTCTAAACGGAATGAAATGCCATAACATGGTATTTTAGTTGTCGAATTATTCGATGTTTGGGGTATTGATTTTATCGGACCATTTCCATCGTCACATGGCAATCAATATATTTTGGTGGCAGTTAAGTATGTTTCTAAGTGGGTCGAGGCAATTGCAGCACCAACTAATCAGGGATTAGTGGTTTTGAAATTCCTCCAGGGGTTATTTTTCCTCGGTTTGGAATCCCACGAGTTATACTTAGTGATGGGGGAAAACATTTTATTAACAAACCATTTGCTACATTACTTGCAAAATATGGGATAAGTCATCGTGTTGCCACTCCTTATCATCCACAAACATCTAGGCAGGTTGAAGCTTCAAATAGAGAAATAAAGTGTATTTTGGAGAAAACAGTTGGCGCCACTTGCACAGATTGGAGTTTGAAAGTAAATGATGCACTTTGGGCCTCAATGAGCTTGAAGAAATTCGTAATGAGGCTTATGAAAATACACGCATATACAACGACAAAACAAAAGCATTCCATGACAAACAAATTCTCAGAAAAGATTTCTAGCCAGGGCAAAAAGTGTTGTTATTCAGTTCCAGATTAAAGTTATTTCCAGGGAAATTGAAATCTTGTTGGAATTGGCCCTACTTGGTTACTAAGGTTTATCCTCATGGAGCAGTTGATATTACAAGCAAGACTAATGGCAACACATTCAAGGTGAATAGTCACAGGCTGAATCCATATTTGGAGTCACCATTCGACAGTGCAACCGAGTCTATGACTCTAAAGGATCCAGCAATTTAATTACCGAGCAGCAAACAAAGCATGCACAGAAATTATTTTAAGCTGGAATCATGCACCCAGCGACAAGTCTACATTACCATCAACCACATTCCTATTCTATGCTGAAAAATAAATGCAGAAATTATGAAGATTTATATTTTTGCAACCAAATATGTGACCTGCAGAGATAGGATGTTATACCTTCTTGATTTGCTAAGCGGCCATTCTTCAGTGTAAGCCATTTGATTTGGCTTTAGGCTTAGATGTTGAGCTGTCATTTTCAATCTGGGGATTCCTGCAACATAGCAAAGTTGTTGATGAGTAACTAAGGAGCTATCATTACTTGTATACATATCTACACCTTTTAATTTCGAAGATGCCATATATGCCTTCTTTTTTTAAGTTTGGGGGTAGTTCTTTCTCTGTCATCGGCATGGTTCTAGTCCAAAATGGTCCATACATATATTTTGGGGTGCTTAGATTTTTCATGAGTTCTATCACGGGAAGAAGGTGTTCACAATTCAACATCATCATCAACACCCATATCAACATTTTATTTTATTTTAGCATTTACAAGTCCCAATTATCATTTTTTTATATCACAGAATATCACAAGAAAGGTGTGTTAAAGCCATAATTGTTGAGTACCATACGAACATATGAATGTGTTTTATGCCTTTTGCAGATGCATGACCTTGGCGGTTCATTTTTCTATTTTGCATCGCTGAATCTACCACTTGGGTGTTCTTTTCTCTCAAATATCAACTAGATTCGAGTATCCTACACAGCGAGCAGAGACATGTTAGTACATACCGAGACCTACCACAATATGTTTGCTAACTGAGGCCAGACACATCAACAAATGATATTTTACCTTCTCTTTACACGGATATATGGTCTCCGAGCAGTTCTCTTGTTTTTTTTTCATATCATCAACGGATCTGAGAATTTTCGACAAAAAACTAGAAGTTTATTTAGTTTCCTTGAACAAATATAGGCGTGCCACTATAGATCGACGAAGGAGAAGTTAAAACTTTTACCTTTCATTTTGGGTACGCGCCTCATGAGTTCTATCTTCTAGTTTACAACGATTTTGTGCAACTCATGCATTTTCTTCGATTCTGCCATTATCCATGACCTCAGCGTCACATCCTGTGCATACAACAGACCATGGCTGACTGTCATTTTATTTGCCTTCCACTAGTAGTCATGAAAATAGCAGCAAACTAGAGCTCAGCAATTAAAATCTGAAAAGAAGTGTGGAGGTGACTGCGTTTTTACCTACAACATGGCAAAGTTTTGGTCAAGTGGCCATGGACCTATGCAGATTGGGTGTTGATACGTCTCTCTTGTGGCTAGATTCGAATACTCTCGCAGAGAAAACAACTACATGTGTTAATCTTTAGTTTTTCCCATGAGAAAACACACAATGGAATTCAGTGGTAGCAGGAAAGATTTTTACCTTTAGGATTCTAGGATTCGCTACTGAGATCCAGTGAGGATGATGATTTCCATGAACGGGACCTAAGAGTAATGAAGGAAATGGCAAAGAGGCTTAAGGATAAAGGCTAGGTTATGTGAGGTTTCACGAGTAATGGGGATATTTTCTCCATTGTAGAGAAGCGCGAAGAGAGAGAGGGATGAAAGCACTGAAGAGCCTTTTTCAGTTTCTAGAGAGAGGGCTGAGAGAAATGAGTGATTTCTTTCAGTTTATAGAGAAATGAGAGAAACCTAGGGTATACAAAGCATTCAAAATGGTGTGAGTGATCTGGCCGTTCATTTGGTATCCTAAAGAGCTCAATGCACTGATGATTACCACGTGTCCAAGGCTGGCGTTTCCCATGCTTGTTCTGGCATAAGTGTTTTGAATTAAAGAAAGGGAGAGCCGTTTGGCTCTGGGCTCGAGGTTAGACATGAGGAATCCAATGCTTTTCTCCATACCGGTGTTAGGGTTTTGATGCACATGTGCCATGCACAAGGCTTCGCATGGGCCATTTGTGTGTGATAAGCTCATATTTATATATATTTTACATCAAATTCTCTCGTCTTTTCTTAGTTAGTTTCTTATTTTTTTAAGCTATTTACTTTGTTTTTGTGTTTTATAGAATTTATCTAGCTAAGAAAATAAAAATAACACTAGTGAGATTTTAAGTAATAAATTCGTTAAAAACTACCTTGCTCACTTATTTGATTTTTGTATCTTCAGAAAAACAAGCAGAAAATAAAAATGATGGAGGGCAGGGCCCATTTTGAAAGAAAAAAAGAAAGGTCAGATAAGGGGGAAACACAATCATGAAGGCAGCTCGCGGGATAGGGGGAGTAATTGCCTTAGTCGGTGAGAGCATGTGCAGTGGGGGGCACCGAGTGAAAGAAAATAAAAAAAATAAATAAAACAGAAAAAAAGGAAGGCACGGTGAGATCTGGGCAGCAATTATAAGCTGCCATTTGGGCAGCTTGGGAGAGGGAGGAGGGAGCTCCTGGGGGGAGCTCCTCGGAGCTGAAAAGAAGACGGACAGTAGCTGCCTAAGGCAGCGTGAGCAGCAGAGAGTTCGCTGGGGGCGTAAAAGAAAGAAAGGGCTGCAGGAGGCAGCAGAAGAGAAAACAGAAAAATAAAAAAATAAATATAGAAGCTGCCAGTGCAGCGTGCAAGCGAGATCCCAGGAAGAGAGCTGCCTTGGCAGCTTGAGAAGGAGCGCCAAGCCAATCAGTTGAAAGGCACGGGAAGGCAGCCAATTGGAGAAGGAAGAAAGCTGCGCAGGCAGCAGGGGTTGTCAGCCAGAAAATAATGGCAGCGCAAAGGGAGAGCTCACGGTGGAGAGGAAGAAATTCCTCATTCGGTTTAATCTCTCCAAACTTATGTTTTAATTTCTGTTTTAATTTATAAATAATGTATAATTAATTTGTTTTGGCTAGAGGTTAATTCAAGGCCATGGATATATTTGTAATATGAATTGATTACCTTCAGTTGTGATTTCTGAGTTGTGATTCAATTTGCTTAACTGCTTGATTGATAACTTATTTGTGTATGTTAATTAAGGATGCATACTTAATTTACACGCATGAATTTGATGCTAGAATATAAGTGAATTTCACCTAATCGTTATGAATTTATATTCATGAGTAGTGAAGGTTGCTATCCACAATCGTGTTAAGTAAATTCTTGGCAGGAGTATCATGCTTTTCATAGTTACGAATGTCTCGTCAGTACTTATAGTTTTCACAAAGCTTAATGATCTTTGATTGTATCTCTATTGTGCTTTTCACGTAGGGAACTTTTAGAGAATGTGTTGAATTGTTGTATGCTGTTCATCCAATTCAATAACTTAAGGAAAACTTGAAGATTAAAAAGTGCTGTTCACGGTTAATCTGGAGTATTGAGATTTACAATTTATGAAAGAACAACTGAAAATAAATTTAGATTGCATTTGTGTCATTTGTGGAGAAGAACCCTCTAGCCAGTCCGTCGCTTATCCATTCACTTTTATTTTATGTTTTTGTCAATTCTGTAATTTATTTAAATTTAATTTACTTCTCGTTCAAACCAAACCCCCCCCATTATTAAATTATTTTATTTAGTTAGTTTTCATTATTTTTAATCTTTTAATTCAATTTCCGTCCATTTCAATTCCTAATGTTTAATTTGTGTGTTTTCATTATTTTGAGTCATTTTAAGTGTGTTTCGAGTTATTAGAGTTTTTAGCCTAGTTTTGTGTTTTTGAGTCTTATTTAATATTTTTAAATTAATTTAGAGTAGATTAGCAATCCCTTCTAATCCCCGGCCTAGAACGATACCCTACTTACACCTATACTACAATTGTCAAAAAGATGGTTAAATTTGTGCGGTTTTAAAATCCCGTAAGTGTGGTGTCTCTATTTTTCTTGGACATTTGATTTGCGAATTGGGTTTTACAACCCAATTGCTCTTCCATTGGCCCGTGTGTGTTTTTCATCCAGGCCATACGTTTATCTTCCAAATGGAGTCCAATTCCAACCCAAATGTGTCCATTTCTTATTTTCATTTTTGGTTTGTTTTGAGTTTTCTTTTATTTTATATTTGTTTTCTTCTAATTTTGTTGTTTTTTTTTAAATATTAAGAGTCAGTTAGCTTTAGGTGTTCTTTTTGTCTTTTATTTCTTTTCCCACACCTTTAGGACAAAGTGTGACATAAGTTTGGGGGTGGGAGTAAAACTTTTAGGTTTTTATTCAAATAACATTTTCATTCTTTTTAAGTTAATATCCATAGATTATTTTAAACGTTAGAACAAATGGACATGGTGAAGGTTAATCCCATAATAGAGTCTTTTCTATTTATCATTGCTTAGACACTAATTCATGAGTTATACTTTGAAAATTTGCACATTTACATCAACATGGTTTGTGGGGAGTGAGATTGGAACACTTGCTTTTCGTCTAAGTGTATTTTAATTTTTGTTCTTAGTAAAGTAAAGTTAGTGTTGTTATGAATAAAGTAATAATTGTTCCACCCAAGGCTTTACTTAGTAACTGGGCCAGTTTTACCTAATTAGCAGTGATTCTCGCGTCAAACAGTGGAGTTTTGCCATGGGGCAAGGTGGTTAGTTGGTTTCGTAGCCTTTCCAGCTCGATTTAATAAGTCCTTAGGGGTGTTCTACACCTAGTGCCCTAATACCTTAGGGTTTGGGAGTCATTGACCTAAAGCTCGCTACATGGGGTTGATTGAAAGCTTAAGTGAACTAACATTGCACGACCACTACTGTTACTAAAAAAAAGGAAGAAAAATCGAAAGCAAGAGAAAAAAATAAATAAATAAATATATATATATATATATATATATATATATATATATTCTTATTTAAATGTAGTATGTGTAAAATAAAAGGACGAGAGGTAAGAGTTTTAGTCGAGTCTCCTTAGTTATGTTGGTTCACTTTACACCAAAGGAAGTTTGTGAATTCTTTTCTAATCAATTCTAAATAGCTTAGACTCTATAGTGGGATTGGATGGAACTTTTGAAAAGATGTTATGATTTTTAACGTTTTCTATGGATTGCAACTTTGAAGGTGAAATTTTTTGTCATTTAGTTTTAGTTAAGTTTTTAGGTTGTTAGTTTTTATTTTTATTTTCTAGTTTTGTTTTGCTTGAGGACAGAAAAAGCTAAGTTTGGGGTATTTTGATGAGTCAATTTCATATTATATATTATTCCCTATTCTTGGTATATTTTGGTGAGATTTTAATGTTTTATTATATGTTTTTAATATAGGACATGCGGACTTGTTCGGAACATAAAGTAATCAAACAGTGGAATTTTTGAGTGATTTCAATTGGAACAAGTTTGTGAGTTAGTAAATAAGGTTGTGTCAAAAATTCATAATTTTATCCCAAAGCATCTAATCATGACGAATTAATTTAGGGAGCTTTAATAAAACACCCCTGGCACTGTTTACTTTTAACGAAAAACCACTTTTTTACCTTTAACTGTCACTATTCATTATACCTTCAAAAAGGACTTTTCATTAAAACTGTCACTATTCAGAGACTTTTCGTTAGTTTTCCTATTAATTTATGGTTAGCGCGCAATGCTGGCAGATTGGGTTATAGAGCTTTTTTGCGACTTTTGGGCTGGAAGTTGATGGATTTTGGACTTGGGTTGTTCTTGGAACTTAAAGAGGAGGTTCTGATCTTTAATCTTGTTCATTTTGGGCCTATTTTGGAGCCCAAAAGGTCCAGAAACGTGGCTATAGGCAGATTTCCTAGTCATAATAGGAATGTAATTTTTAGTTATCCTTTTATTATTTTGTTTCCTAGTTTTTAGAAAACCTTTTCCTATGAGGGTTTTAATTAGGGGTAGTATAAATAAGGTTTTTTAGCCGTTGGGTTCTACACACAATATTGAGAGAACTTAGCAAGGCTTGGAGAATTTCAGACTTTTTACCTACAATGTGTTTTCAATCTTTTTCTAGTTTATGATATTCTTTTTAATTTTTATTATGAGTATGTGTAACTAATTTTCTCTTTGCTAGGGTGAGGCCATAATCCTTAGAAAGAATATGTAGTTTCTTTTAATTTGCTTATGAATTTATGCATGCAAGTTTTGAATTATTAATCACTGGTTTAAACTACCTAGTTGCCTTAGTGATTTGCAACCATTAGGATATCTAGAAAAATAATTTGACGCCATTTTAGTAAAGGACTATCCCTAAAATTGACTAAGGCTTCTTGTGGTTAATATGTGTAACCTCTTAGGATGGACGACATGTTTTAAGGGTTATATGGTTTTTCAAAGGGTTTTCATAAAGCTTAATGAGTCTTGCATGTTCACATTCGATCTGGACACCACGGATGGGTTGCATGTTGGATATACGTTCTATGTTGGATGTTCCAAGTAGGGCATACTTTAGGAAAACCTAACCTTCAAAATATGCATGTGTAATTCATAAATAAATAGAAGAACTACATAGGAATGTTAAGGTGACAGCGGAACTCTAGTGTTTTCTCACTTGAATTCTAAAACTTATTTTGTTTTCTTTGTCTTTAAAATTGCAGATTTAGTTAACTTTTTAAATTAAATTTGTTTTTCTTAAATCAAGGCATTAAATCACATTTTTCTAATATTTTGTTCTTAATAATTAGTTGGGTTTTGATTTACATAAATTTATTTAGATTAATCTCTAAGGAAACGACCTTGCTTGAGCCAACTATACTACAATAATCTTGTTTCTCTTGCAAGTATTTTAGGTGTTTTTAACCTTTTTATGCTGGTGGTAAAAATCCTATCAAGCTTAAAGGCATGTGGTCCTATTTATAGGTGGCTGGGGAAGAGCAACCTTGGTCGTATAGTTGAGCTGGAGTAGTGGTAAATCGATCATTTGATATTGACAACAACTACAATTCTTGGTTGGTGTCCTTCTACTGAAATTTATGGCGCATCGCACAATTGTTATGGTGACATCAGTGTTCTGGTATAGCATCCATCGTTCTTTAAGGAGGCAAAGACACTCGGGTATAGTCGTCCACATGGCAGATGCGCTTTGGGGAGGGTCGAGTTCGAGCCCTCAGACCGTTGCAAAGTAGTGAGGAGCGATCGTCCCAGCCCTAGAGAATTACCCTAAGTTAGAATTTGAAGTTGGTGGGCCGTTGTCATACGACTTTGTGTAAATAAAAATGGAGCGGCCCCATAACAAACCTTATTTTTGTTCATGGTCTAAACACTGTCGTTGCCACCTACCACTAAAACCACCAACATTATACCATCACCACTATCATTGCCACAACAACACCACTACAACTATCGTTACCACCACCCTTACCACTATTGCTACCTCTACTCCACCAACCATCACACCCTACTATTAGCACCACCAACATGCCCAACCAATGACGTTGCCATCACCACCACAACTATTGTTGCCACTACTCGCACTACCATGTCCATAGTTGTCATATACACAACTATAGCACTTTTACATTACAATTTACCAAACAATTTTACATTGCTTTTCTGTCACACAATAACCTGCGAATAAGGACTATTCATGAGTTAGGGTGTGAGCCATATCTTAGCTATAGAAGTAGAATCTATAACCAAGACATGATGATGTAAAATAAAATTGATGTAACTAAAATACAATACATGTATAACACTAATAACTTTTACATAATAAACCCTTGAGTTTACTGCTTAAAATTTATCAAATATATAGCAGAATAAAAATTTGCCATGATCACTAGTTCGCGGATTAGTTCTCAAAATGAAACAGGTATTTACCAAACAATAATTAAAATGTAGTACTTCTTGCAAATACATAAAATATATGCAAATGAGATGCATGAATGTACTTACTCCCTTCTAAACTCACTAACAGATACCTACTATACCCAAGCATGCACGTCCTATACCATACTTATACCACTTAATTCCAAATACCTTACAATATGAGTTAATACTCGTTCATCCCTTAAGCCCAATTTTCATAATTTAATTCTCAAATTCCACTCTATTATATAGGCACTTCCCCCCACCTCCAATTGTATACTCAAGCCCTTCCCCCGACGCTTGACGTATACAAAGTTCCATTATTTTATATTCAAGGCATCCCTTGAATATATTCACAACTCCACCATCAGTCATTTTAAAATCAATTCTAAACGAGCTCTTATTTATTATTTTTATGTTATTTAAAAATGAAAGCAATAATTACCCTTTAACTTATTTCCTAAAAACTTGCCAAGAAAGGCAAAAGGTAAAAGCATAGTCATGCTCAATTTATTTCTTCCAAAGGGAAATACCACATTTTGGAGAAATTATTTGACAAAATAATTTGAACAAGATCACAGGAAGATTTTATTAACAAAACTAAATTGACAAAGACCACAAAACTCACTTCAGTTTACAACAGGACACATTCTGTGATCTACTGTCTCTCACTTGTACAACCCTCCTCTAAGCTTCAACGGCACCAATCATGGAGATGAGAATCAAGGAAACGAAAGGTCACGGAGGGGAAAAGAAAGAACAAATGACACGAGTATGTGCTGCAGACCCTCATAAAATGAACCTCTCGAATTAAGTACACATTTTGTCCCCTAGGGACATTCGAGGTCATCGGGAGCAAGGATGGAGGAATCAAAACTGCATGTAGACCGGTTCTAGTTTAAGCCTTCTGAAATGAGCGCGAAGAAACTCCATGTAGTAGTCTAACAAACCCCAAAAAACTGAGCTTTCCATCAGAGTGTCTTATCCAGTCCTGGAGAACAACATGAACTGGTACTGATGGGCTGAGTCCCAATTCCTGATAAAGTTCAATTTGTAGGGAGAATTCAGTTAGCACGAAGATGGTTTTTATATTTTATTTTTTTATTGACTGGGAGAGAGCATACCGAAGCAAGTTCCTCTATCATTATTGGTCTATTTCCATCCTTCTCAAACAGCTCGTATGCTCGCCTTGCATGTTGCTCCCAGCCCTCCATCCCTTCCAGCTGATGCACACTTATGGCAGATGCACAAAATTCTTCGAAATCCAGCTGTCTATACCGAATAGAACTGATCTGCACGAAATACATATACAACTGCACACTTAGCTACAATTATTATTTTACTTGACTGGGGAGGCATAGTTTTGATTAAAGAGCAACTAAAGAATATGCACACTTAGCAACGTTACCATGTTGACGTAATCTAGAACCCGCGAATCCTTCATGGCATCAGTGGAGTTCCTTGTTACACCCTGCTGACATACCAATGTTACTTGAAATGACTTCAGAGATGATTAAATAATAGAAAGCCAAGTAAAGAAAAAGTGTTAACCGTCTTGAAGTTCTGCATAGTGATGGATCCACTTTTGTTTGGCCCTAACAATGTAAATTGGTTCCGGAGATAAGCCAGCTGCGCTACACTTAACGTCTTTGCAAGAGTCTGTCACGATAGAAAAACTTATTCATTCCATTTGTCATTGCTTTGAGAAGTGTCAGATATTTACACTAATGACATAAGTTGTGAGATAGATATGAAGCAATTATTTCAAAAAACCGATTGTCAGAGATTCGATTTTTCTTTTAGTTGTTCCTCACTTTCTCTTTTAAAGTCAGCCCTGACAACTGGTATAATGTTTAGGTTGTCAGACTTGACTATTTAGACTAATTCAAAACCTAGAATAGAATAAGGGCTCAAATCAAGAAAAAAGTGCAAGAGCAACTGCCAAACCTAAGAGACACCATGATAGACACTCAAATAGTATTCACGAAACGAAAATGATGAAAAGGAAGAGGGTAGATAAAGAAAATAGAACATATTAAGGTGTCAATACTCACTAGTTGTATCACAAATTAATTGCAATATATGAGACATTTCAATTTCAGTCAAGTCCAAGACACACATATAAAAGAGAAAAAGATGAATAAACTTATTACTGCATACCCCTAATGCTGATTTTCGTAAAGCAGATGAGCATATGTAAGCATTAACAAGTTTGTACACTATCACATCCATCGGTATCTTGACCTCGTGATAATTGGCTAACCATGGATGACCTGAAAACAAAAGTTGGTTGTCAGCATCCAAATTTCCAACCAAAATATGAATTTATCACAAACAATACCGCCCTTGGAATAGATAGACAGTAAGAAGATCTGGCTCTTCTCCATTTAACATTCAAATGGAGATTAACAGTTGCAATCTACAGAGTCCAAGAATCTCAAGGGTGCTTGCATTCAGGAGGAGCCGAAAGCATGTCACCTTTATGATCAGCAACTGGCGCCCTCCATTTGAACTTCAAAGGGAGAGAACCCTTTTATAAAGAAAAAAAAGGCCAGAGTGGACATTTCAGAATGTGTTTCGCAAAGGAATGACACAAGGTGGAGGAAAAATGGATAAAACCAAGTCGTCATCAAAAGCACCCATTTTTAACATAATCCTACAGTTGGCGGTAAAGAAGGGCCTTAGTAATAACTTGGTGACTTACATAGAGCTTGAGCTGCAGTTAATCTCTTACGGTAGTCCTTGTTCAGGAGTCTCTTTACAAAATCTATCGCATCAGACGATAAAGAAGGCCAAGGAGCTTCATCAAAGCTTGGATCAGCCTTTAGTATAGCTCGAAAGATGCCAGACTCGGTCCGGGACCAAAAAGGTCGGCTTCCACACAATAGGATATAAGCAATTACACCGATACTCCACATGTCTGCTTCTGTCCCATATGACCTATGTAGAACTTCAGGAGCTACGTAGTATGCACTTCCTACAATATCATTCAACCTCTCATCTGCAGAAACTTAAGTATTAGAGCCCAGTGGCCTTCAAAATTAACTAGAGTAAGATATATGCTAGGCAGTAGTCCTCAGTCCCAACCTGGTTTTACATAGTCAGAGAGTCCAAAATCAATGGCCTTCAATGGGGACTTCTCATCGCTTGAAGTAAAAAGGAAATTCTGGAGCAGAAAAATATCAAATCAGGTCAAGAAAAGAGAGAATAGGCATAAATGAGGACAAATATAGCCAAATAATAACTGTTTACCTATCACATTATTTTTCAGACCAGAAAGGATATTTCAACAATCAGTACACGTGTGTGCATATATCTGAAAAAGGAAGAAGCCTAACCAACATATGAACTAAATCGTATTAAAGGAATGGATGCAGTTAGAAAAGAATCATATGGCTTCCAGAGTTGTCAGTGATGCGGGATGTGAGATGTCTCTAAATCACGTTAATAACAGTCAAGCTATAGCTGTTTCGGAATTCTAGATATTTTTCAATGAGCCAACAGTGATTGGTGACATTCAAATGCAAGATTAAAACAGGAAAAGTTTTTACTACCAACACTTTTAATTACTAATTACTTTTTAAATTAATTTTAGTATATGCAGCTGCCTGAATAAGGTAGAATATATGAACTGCTACAAATATCTTTAATGAACGAACTACCTCTGGCTTGAGGTCCCGGTGAACCACGCCTTGGAGATGACAGTAGGCAGTTACACTTAAAATCTGAACCATAACTGCCTTTGCATCATCTTCAGAATATTTTCCACCCCTAGAGAAGAGAATGAAAATTCAGCGAGTTTGAATGATACAGAACAGGCTAGTGACTTCCCAAGAGTAAGAATTGTGTTCTTTCTTCCGGCACAAAATAAAAAACCAATAAGAGCAGGTACCTTGAAAGTATACTATCCAACAGTTCACCTCCTTTGCACAGCCTGGAACAAATGACATTGAGTAAGCTCTGAAATCTTTAGCCTAAGTTGTAGCATCAAATTCCATATTTACATATATGATAATTTACTGTAACAGTATATGATATCCAGCCAAAAATGAATCACCTCATAGATTCAAATTTGACCAAGTAATGAATTTATCCTGCAGACCCATCTCTATGTTTTTCAGTGTTCTACAAAAAACTAGTTTTAAGACTCGCATAGGAAGTTTCTTGGGTGGGGCTCTGAAGCAAACTGGGCTATAGACTAGCCTAAACGCCTAGGCGACCTGGGCGTTTGAAATTTTTTTTTTTTTTTTTTTTTTGAAAAATAAAAACAGCCCAAAACCAAAACGGCATCATTTTGGGCAGGGTTTTTTTTATAAAATTTATGCTAATTTTATGTTTCTATAGTTTATTATGACTTTATGATATGGAATTAGAGAAATAATAATAATAGTCATATATTTGATGCTTGGCATGCTTGCTTGATTGTTTTACAAAGTATTATATAATATAATATTATTATATTAAGTATTATAGTAATTTTAGGTACCGTGAGGCTATCGCCTCACACTTCCAGGCTATCCATGAAACGCGTTGGCTTTGCCTTTGCCTTTTAAAACATTGATATTCTTAGAGAGCATATCTAGATTGATCAAACAGATATCTCAGTCATGTCCCTATTAAAGTTACGCTTCAATGCACCGTGATTGTATAACAACTAAATCCAATGTTTTTGGTGTCAACAAAGACACGTTAAAGCTAAGTCCAAGCTGTTTTATTGGACTTCATATGGATGCAAGTTGTCACATGTTCAACAGACAACTTTGGAAGCAAGTATGGATGCAGCGAAAAAGGAGATATTCAGGTAACCGAATCACAATCTTAAGCAAGTGAATTTATAAAACAAAAGACATAGAGAATAACATAAGTCACATGCATAACGTGAAATGTAGTTTAAATGCACATTCAGAAAGTTATAGCAATCACAACTTACTCCATCACTACAAAAACGTTGTCATCATCTTCATAGGCCTCGTAGAACTGCACTAGGTTCTTATGTGTTAGAGCTCTTAGGATCTTCACTTCTCTTCTTACATCCTCTATGCCAATTGTCGTGGTCATCTGCAGAAACATCCTTCATTAGAGGCTGTTCGCAGTCTAATGATGTGGAATGAAATGTGTCCTCTTAGGATCCTTACATTGTAAGAACATAACGAAAGCACCAGAGAAATTTATGAATATTTTTTCCGCGTTGAAGTTATGATAAAATGTCATTATTTATATCATGTTTGCTACTTTCCTTCACATCAAGCCAAACAATATAATAGTGCAAAGCTGCACTGGCTTCACTAAGATTGAGCACCGATCACACACGTATGCTTATCGCCTTCATATAAAGTTAAAAATACCATCTACAACCAGCCACTCATGGAGAGGAAGAATACAGGCATCCAACACAAAAAAAAACTTCCCTTGGGACCTTACTGACATGATATATTCTATATCATAGCCAAAGGACTAAATAGTAGAAAACACGCAATGGTAGAGTATACAATATCCTCTTGAAAGTAAAATCTAATGAACCTTTTCATCCTCAATAACCTTCCGATATTTCTAGCACAATTCAACACAGTCAAAAGTTAATCAGCGCCCGGAGATGCTAAAGATAGCAACAGAGTTCGCTAAATTTGTAATATAGGAATAGGAGGTATGGCCTAAGAACATTAACAATAGGAAATTAAGGTCATATATTTATATATTGGACAGAAGCAATACAATCAAACTTCTATCAGAAGTTCAGAACTAAGACAATTCAATTATGAAAATGCATTTGAAACAATAACCGAAAACAGAAACGAAGTTGTTCAACAACAAAAGACACAAGACATGAAATTCAGACCTTTGACTTCGGAATAACCTTGACAGCCACATCCTGGCCCTTCAAGCTTCCCTTCTTGGCCTTGGCAGAGCAAGTATACCCAAAATGCCCGCGCCCCACCTCGTCACCAAGCTCATAATGGCTTACGAACTGTTTCGAAAACCCGAAACTCTTGTCCAAGGCAACCTCACACTCACTCCCTTCAGGGATTGAGGCCTCATTGGGCTTCACAGAGCCGTGCCTCCGAGCAAGCAATGCCCGAATGTGCTTCGCCGGAGACGGAGGCGGGAAAGGCCGCTTGAATATGCGCAGAGGCGTGGAGCTGACGCTGGAGTTGGCAGGAGAGTTCTTGAACAGACTTGGCAATGGACTTGGGCTGTAAAATGGGAAGTTCGAGGATTTTGAGGACTGGGAATGGGGTGCTGCATATGCCTCGTTTTCGCTCGGAATTGTGGGGTCTTGAGATTGGAGTTGTGGGTTTTCTGTGGGTTTTCCATGACACAGTCCCATGGATTATTCAATCCCAGAACTGAATTGGTCAAGAAAAACCCAGAAAGGATGTCAAATTTCCAAGGAAATTTGCAGAGCAAAAGAGAGGTGCCCAAGCAAGAAGATCTAGCAAAAGGGAGATGCCCAAGCAAGAAGATCAATCTGAGAAACTAAAAACAAAAGCAATGCAACTTTTTTGTGATGATAAAAACAATGACTGACAGAGAGGTGAAGGATCAAACAACTCACCTGAAGGAGAAGGAAATTATAGGTGAGGAGGGGAGGGAAGTGATGGTGGGAAGCAAAAGCAAAGGGAAAGAAAACCCAGTAAAAAAAACTGCAAGAAGAAGGAAGGAATGAGAAGAGAGGGAAAAAAAGTGGGGAAAAAAGATGCTTACTTGAGGCAGCAAGAAAAGAAAAGGAAAAAAGAAGACCCAATGCCTCCTTTTTTTCTGCTTTATGCAAGCTTTTCTGATAATGGTTTCTATGTGTACGTAGCTATAGAACTTTCATCACGTCTAAGTAACTTATATGAAATCAGTTCACTGTACGGTTGATAGTTTGATTACGTTATGTTTTTTTTTGGTAAAAATTACGTTATGTTATTGAAACAAGACGCTACGTCTACGGTTTAAGTGCTTCAGGTGGGAAGGAAGTTGCTGTTATTACTCTGTTTACAGTGAATTCTTCTTTGTATTCTTTCTTTTCGTTTCTTTTTTGTTTTATTCCTTTTTCTTTTTCTTTTTTCTCTCAGCATCTCTCTCTGGTGTCTAATAATAATAATGAATGATAATTATGGAGGGAAGTGGGGTTTGGGTTTGGATTCTTCCAGCCTGTCGTTTTCGATCCCTCGAAACGAAGATGGATATGTTACCCTGTATTTCTAAACGTTGTGAATTTGAGTTTACGTGTGTGTATTTGAGCTTTGACCGGCTTTTGCTCGCCTTTGAATGGAGAGGTTTTTTTGGATTGGGGATCTCTCTAGATCCTCAAATCATGTCCATTCATAATAAGTCATACGGTTAATTTTTGTTAAGTATTATTTATATTTAATTTTAAATAAAAATAATAAAAATAATTTTTAATCACATGATATACGATAAACGAACACAATTTGAAGATTTCCAAGATTCTCACAAAGAATGATCCTCATTCGTTTTTTTTTTGGTAGGAACCTAGATTGAGGTTGGTGTGTGTGTGAGAGAGAGATATATCAAAGTGGGGTGAGATTATGTGGTGTTCTTTGTACCTGAGAAGAGATGTTAAAATGTCATATAGACATATAGCAATAACAAATGAACTGAGATGTCAAAGCTAACATAGAAAAGAAGACTAAGTTGACATAGACAAAAATATGTCAAATTTGAAGCTGCCTTCAAATATGGTTTTTGAACCACCAACAACCTAACTTTTATTATTTTTGTTTAAAAAAAAAGTAAATGAAGCAATAAATTTTGGTATATTGAGTAGAAGAAAAATATTGACAACATGTCAAATTGACAAGTCAGTCATCAAATTGAAATTTGACGTTTTGAATTTGACGTCTCATTTTAAGATGCTCTGAGTCCTCACAGATACGTTGTCCAGTTGCCGGACTCCAAAATTTATCCTTTAAATGGGTATGTCCTTCTCATTTTATTATACATAAATTTTCCTTTATGAAGGTTTTGTCCCAATAAACCCTAAAAGTCTCTTTTTTCTTTCTTTTGAAATATAGGGTAAACTGCCAATTTAGTCTCTGAATTATCACCTTAGTGAAAATTAGGTCTTTAAACTATTTGCTTTCTTTAGAAAAATCAGTCCTTGAATTATAAAAATTTATCAATTACATCCCTAATATTATAGTCAAAGCTACTATATTCAATTTTCCGTCAATCTAAGTAACGGTACTTGCATGTAATACACATTGGAGGGTAGATTGATAATTTTTCATAAAGAAATAGTGTATGTAGTTAACTTTGGAGAGTAAATTAGTAGTTTTTCATAAGAAATATTGTAAGTTAACTTTGGAGATTAAATTAGACGTTAGATTCGCAACCTATATGAAATGTTAAGGGTTTATAGGCGAGAAAATGATGGTATTACACTCTAAAGTGTGTTAAGTGATTTAAGTTGACGAAAAATTGGATAAAATAGCTTTGAATATAATAGTAGCGATGAAATTAGCAAATTTTAATGAATTTAGGGACTTATTTTACTAAAACAAATCATTCAGGAACCTAATTTTTACTGAGATGATAGTTCAGGGACTAAATTGGCACTTCACCCTAAATTATCTACTAAAGAATTTAGGTAAAGAATGATACAACAGCAATATGTGCACATAATTCATGCAACAATCAAAACTGTAACTATCAAAATCGAAGCATACACAATACAACAGAAAAGGTAAGGAGACACGAGTAGTCTAAGAGAAACCACCAAATCACAAAGTTAGCTTCTCAAAAAATATGCTGAAAGTGAGTTTCTTGTTGGAAAAATGTTATGAACGATGGAGTTGAATTCCACAAGAAATGGAGCATTGGCTCGTAGTTTGTTACTATCTTTACTCTTGATTCTTTGTTAGCCATACTTCCGCTTGTTGCATAACATCAAACAAATAGTTCCCATGGGTTTAGATGACGATTTTAAAAGCACTAAAGAATTTCAAAATTGTGAAATTCAGATAACGAGATTTACGTTTCTAGATATAATGAGTTTTGTTGGAACCAAATAGTACCCACTTGTTGCAAGGTGCTTGGTAGTTTCATGAGAGTGATGAAGAATGCAAAGAATTTTTTTAATCTTCTGAGTTTGTAGTGTATTTGAGCCTCCCTTCTTTGTCATAGAGCGTTGTATTTATAGGCATCTTCTCGATTCTTTGTATTGAATCAATTTACTTGTCGGGCCTTGATTTATGGAATTTGTCTCCAAAAATTATCTTTGACTAAAGCTTGGTTTGAACTTGATTTGATATTAATTTGTGACACATCCCGACCTGGAAAGTTCACTAGGACGCTGAAGTCGAGTTGTGCTGGCCGACACTTGGAAGGTGACGAAGCCATAAAGTGTAGTGATGTGGAAATGTGAATAAATTTATACCTAGAAGTGCCTAAACACCAGAGTGTGCTCTTGAGCGGGAGTGAACCCACCTCACGTGTGACTTCAGAGCATAAGTAAAATACAATAGAGCGGGTAAGAATTATACCCTCAGAAGTAGCCACCAATCCTGAGATTCGCCAAGAATCCTCGTCGATACGAACCTTAACAACTAAACCTGGAGGGGCGCAAAACAAAAAACGTGAGTGGGTAAAAACAAAACTTTTCAAAACCATTTCAATATCAAAAGTACTAACCCCTCTCTGTAAAACCCGTATATTTTCCCAGAAAATAATACGTATATAGTCATATACCAAAATAAGCTGTAAAACGATAAAACTCGATTATGCCATGTCAGAAATATGCCATGCCAAAATATCCAGCCAAGAAATATATGCATTAATCAGGTGAGATAAAATCAATAATCAAAATATGCCGACAATAATATGTCAGCCGGAGTCACCTAACGCGACCTGTATGGCTGAATTTATAACTCCTCAACCACTATCCTGCACACGAGTCAGAACCACCTATAGTGGTCTGTACGACAGGATAGGTGTATAAAATACGCTCAGTGCTACGATCACGTGAAGGCTGTGCGACAAATCGCGGGTCACCTACGAGTCGGAACCACCTATAGTGGTCTGTACGACAAACTGGCACCTGCCTTGGATCCAAGGTGAGCGTACGGTGCGGGAGGTGAACGATCACGTGAAGGCTAGGCCCTACTCTGGCGGAGCACAAACACCCGAGGTGTAATGCGATGATTATGAAAACACACAAATTAAACCCTCTTGTTGACAATTGTAGTATATATGCAAGTAAGGATCGTTCTAAACCGAGGATTAGGAGGGATTGCTAATCTATAAAATGAACTTAGAAACACTAAATAAAACTTCAAAAAAACACAAAACTAAGGAAAAGACACTCAACTAGACTCAAATAACTAACTAGACACAAACTAGGACATATTCTAACTTAACTAAAAACAACGAAAACAAACCAAATTGGACAGATTGGAACCAAAAGACACTAAATATAAGGGGGGATTGGGTTTGCACGAAAATTGAAACTAAAACTAAACAAACTTGTAGAATTAAACAAAGACATAAAATTAAGGTGAATGGATGGGTGATGGACTAGCTAGAGGGTTCTTCTCCACACATGACACACTTGCATACAAACCAATTTTCAGTTGTTCTTTCAATAAACCATGAATCTCAACACCCCAGATTAACCGTGAACAACACTTTTTTAACCTTCAAGTTTTCCTTAAGTTATTGAATTGGACGGAAAAGCGCATACAACAATTCAAAACATTCTTCAAAAGTCCCCTACGTGAATAGCACAATAGAGATACAATAAAAAATCATTAAGCTTTGTGAAAACTATAAGCATTGACGAGGCATTCGTAACTATAAACAGCATGATACTCTTGCCAAGAATTCACTTAACGCGATTGTGACTAATAACCTCCACTACTTGTGAATATAAGTTCATAACGATTAGGTGAAACTCCCTTATATTCTAGCATCAAATTCATGCATGCAAACTAAGTATGCATCCTTAATCGACATACAAGAATAAGTTATAAATCAAGTAGTTAAGCAAATTGAATTCACAACTCATGAAATCACAACTGAAGGTAATCAATTCATATTACAAATATGTTCATGGCTTTGAATCAACCTCTAGCCAAAACGAATTTAGTTCCATATATTTGCAATTAAACAACTATAATTGAATTTAAACATGATAAACAAAAGTAGAAGACACCTAGAACGCTCTAGCAATCCAACGTCTTGAATGGTTAGCACAGCTCCAAGTCCTCATCCTTTCTTGCAAACATGCGACACCAAGGTGGGTGTGGTGTTTGGATGGTCTAGGGGATGTGGCAGAGATTGGATATGTTGAGAGAGTATGGAAGGGTGGTAGGGGATGGATAGGAAAAGAGGTGGATGGAAATGGATAGAGGAAGAAGGAAACTTGCGGCAGAAATTGTGTTGTTTATGGAATGTGTTGTAGATGTGAATTGGTGTCTTTGGCCTTGATGGAGAAGCCTATTTATAGGCTTTGAGAATGAATCACTACCATCCATTTTGTTGGTGAGAATGAATCACCACCATCCATTTTGTTGGTGAGAATGAATCACCACCATCTTGTTGGTGAGAATGAATCACCACCATCCATTTTGTTGGTGAGAATGAATCACAACCATCCATTTTTTATGCTCCCCATGCATGCAATCCATTTCACCCCAAAATAGCTCCAAATTGCACCAAAATGCAATTCTTTGCTAACTTTGTTA
This sequence comes from Crataegus laevigata, assembly GCA_963580275.1. Classification (NCBI taxonomy): domain Eukaryota; kingdom Viridiplantae; phylum Streptophyta; class Magnoliopsida; order Rosales; family Rosaceae; genus Crataegus; species Crataegus laevigata. The sequence goes on from OY756952.1 coordinate 21,576,072, forward strand.
TTTAGAACCTACAAACACAGGAAAATAGCTTAAAACATTCTAATAAGATGAAATTAATTAAGTAAATGCAAGGAAACAAACTAATAAAGTCACATAAATATGTTCCTATCAAGGTGCAAGAATATGAGCTATATAATAATCTCACCATCATCATTATCACTAACAAACATACTCACCTGACTTATCTGAGCGTCCACAGCGCCGAAGCTTGACCAGCACAATCATAATCATAATAATCAAATATAAATGGCATTCGACATGGCATTTCAATCATAAAACCAATTCGATTCTAAACCATTTAAAAATGAAGTTTCTGGGAAAACATCAACTATATATATATATATATATATATATATATTAAAAACAAAAGCCCACTCACCTGGATTCCACGCTACAGCCCCCCTAGCACGACTATATAGATATCCCAAATGATTCCAAATGATCACCGCCTAGCACAAATATCAATCACGTCTCAGAATCCGTACTGAGAGAATATGCAATTTACATAAAACACATCCCTACGAATTTGATCCGGAAGATCCGTAACACGAATCTTCGATCCGTCACTTCCAATACTACAAATTATACTTCTAGAACAATACCCCAAATTTTCGTTACGATCCAACGGTTAGATCTCCACCAATTGCCAAAACCAAGTGGCGGTTAACGTTTTAATTACTAACTTACAATTCCAATTCGGGAAGATCCGTAACATGGATTCCTGATCCGTAAATTCCTACATTCACCAAATATTACGTATTATAACATATTAAAGTTTGGTGACGATCCAACGGTTGAATTGTCGATTCATATTTTGACCTATTACCGAATCGTAACGAATTTAGGTCCTAATGATCAATTTACGTCAATCCATCATCAAAACTAAATTCAAGGCATTGAATAACGTCTGAAAACATCATTGGCGGCCCTCGAGCCACGCGCCGCCGCGGGTGGCAGTTGGCCACCCCGAGTCGCCGGAAAATTCAACTTTCTCCACAAATTCTCAAAATTTGCAAAATTAAAGATCTCAACAAGTAGAACAACTTTCATACCTTCGAGAAAGTCCAATTTTTACTGGAAAGCCTTCAATTTCATCACACCCGCCAAGAACCCTAGAAATTGGTGTGTTCCAATTCGACCTCCAATTCAACTTCGATGCTCCATCCATTGCTTGGAATTTGTTCTTGGGTAAGTATGTGGTGTAGGTAATTGCATGAAATCGTTTCAGGAATGGAGGAATTTGACCACGCCCGTCGCGGCACCCACGGGGTGTTCATCGCGAAATCTCCATCATTTCGTGTTAATTTTGGCTAGAATTGGATGCTAGGACACTATAATGATGTTTAAGGGTGATGGGAGGTCTCAATTTGCCGGAAAATGGTGGAAAAACAATGGAAGGTGGCCGGCACCGGTTCGGTTTGTGGCTGTGCGCGGTAGGGATTCATGATCCCATGCTCCTCGCCTCCTCTCCTTTCTCCTCATTCCTTCTATTTTGGATTGGGCAACCCATTCTCTCTCATCTCCTTATTCCTCCATTTCTCTCCTTGTTCCTCCTTTGCCAAACCATCCCAGCCGTCAGATTTTCTTTCTTTTAATCTGGGCCATACATTTGGCCCTCCAACTTTTTGGAATTTTCCAAACAATTCAGAAAGTATCAATTTTGCCCTCGACTTCAAACATTAATAACTTCTTCGTTATAACTCCAAATTCGAATCCGTTTGCACCCACGCGTCCGTAGCAACGAGTACTACAAGAATATGCCAAGAAAATGAACCTTAAGTATCACTACAAGGCGGTCAACACCGATCGACGTATGTGCCTTGAAAGGCATTTTTGTAAACTCACTTATTAAAATTATAAAAATCATAATTTTTAGGGACGGGTTGTCACAATTTGAACCAAATAATTTAACTGGGTAGATTAATCAAATTATTTAATTGACATGATTTATATTTTGATTTAATTAAAGTCAACCAAATCAAATAATTTGGTAAACCAAATCAAATAAGGGCTCGTTTGGATGTATTTTTAAAATGACTGAAAGTGTTTTCAGATGAAATGTTTTTAGGTTCCAAAAGCACTTGAAGTATTTTCTACAAGAAGCACCAGTTATGTGGTTTTCTAGGAAGCACTTTAAGTGCCTTTCCAAGATTTACTTGCATTTTTACTAAGGATTGGTTCCAAAAACATTTTCACCAAAAGCACTTTAGTCATTTTAAAAGCACATCCAAACGAGCCCTAACTTGGTAAGTTAATCGTACGTGGATTAAATTAGATCAAAGAATTTGATTTTTTATTAACCAAATAATTTAACTTGGTAAGTTTACCAAATAATTTAATTGACGTGATTTATATTTTGATTTAATCAATGTTAATTAAAAGATAATTCCTTAATTGTTTCTACCATTAACTTAATTTGGTAATTCTTTTGCATTACACCAAATGTTGATACGTGTCATTCTTGATGACTCATATAGTTTTAATGAGTCTCATGCAATATGTGCAATTTGGCGAGACCCATGGTGTGTGCTGCATAAGCTCTAGCGAGTCAAAATTTAATTTGTTGGTGAACATTATTTTACCAAAATTTCAATGTCTTCACTCAACCACGTCAAATCGAAGTGACTCTGCTCTTGATGGGGCAGCATTTGTAGTGGGGGTGAGGATGTGATGGAAGCGTCGTTGGGGTGGAAGAGGCATCACGGTGGGGGTGATCGTGGAAACAGTGATAGTTGCAAGTGAGAGTGTGTGGCAGCGGCGAAAACGACAATTTTTTTAAAGAGGGGGGTGATGATCGTGGAAACAGTGATGGCTACGAGTGAGAGTGTGTGGCAGCGGCAAAAGCGACAATTTTTGGGTGGTGGTCGTGATGGAAATTGCAATAATGGTGGTGGTTAAGAGGATATATATATTTCTTGGTGATTGCTTGATCTCATTATCTATTCTAAAGTTGGAGGGGAATTGGCACTGTTCATGGCTACAGTCAATTGTTTGCCACTCGATTTCACTTTATTTACAGAAAAGCCATGAGATTTAGGCATGGGTTGGAGGATAATTATAAAAAATTAGGAGGGCAACTTTCTCCCTGAATAGATTTCGATGTATTTACGGTTGTGCTCTCCCCATTCATTTTCTCACTCTCTCTTTCTCTCATACGTGAGCCTTCTCTCATCTCTCACTCTTCTTGTTTCTGTCCTCCTCAAACCTTAGCTGCCACAACTCCATCTCTTCCGTTTCTCTCATCCTAGAAACAGAAGAAATATGGAAAATTAGGGCTCTTCCATTTGCTTCCACAGATTTCTCGAGTGCCGGATTGCTAGCATCCGTATGAAGGTTCGTCTCTCTCTCTCTCTCACTTTTTTTTTTCAATTCGTTATCAAATTTTCTTTCCAAGAATGTTAGATCTGTTGCCTTCGGGAAGAATACCCTGCATTTTTCTGCCTTTTTCTTTTTAGTGATTTTTTTTCTTTTTTTTTTGTTTTCTGATGAGAATGCAAGTTTTGGATTTACTATTTCTGGTATCTGTTTTGTGGAGAGTTTTTTTATCCTTTTAAACATGGGGTTGTGGGTGTTTTTTCCAAGAAACAAAATTTATCAGGTTAGGCTTTTTCCGTTTGAAAATTAATAGATGTTCAAATTCAGAACCGTGAATTATTAATTTATTTGTTGTTGCGGTAATTTAGGCACTTGAAAGCGAGGCAAGCATGGTTAGATTTCATGGGGTTCATGAAAGACTCGGTCAGGCTTTAGAAGGTTTGCCTGATGAACTTTCCCTACCAGATAAAGTTGAGGAACAGGTATATATATATATATGTCCTTTTTTTTTCTGTTTTCAAGCTAATGCTTCCCATGTGTTATTTCATTTTTTTTTTCACACAGACAGATCTTTTATCAATTCAAACTATTCTCGCTTTGCTGCACACGTTTGATATAAGTCCATCTGGGTTTGACAAGATTTAGAGTACTTCTTATCAGATTGGTTGCATGGACCACTACGAGGAGGACATCCTCTAAACCCTTTACATAAGCATCGAGGTGAATCCCACTTCTGCTATGCTTAACAAATTATTTGTTATTTTTCATAATATATTTTGATTTCTAGAACTATAATTGCATATTATTGCCCCTTCGACTCCTCTTCCACTACCTCAGGCCAAAACCAAACCCAGCTCCAGTCCTATACAAATCAAACCTCACAAAGTAAAGCACTCTGATTTCGTTTTTTATTTCTAGTCCAGTAACCTTAGTAAAGCAAAGAACTGTATAAATCCTCATGCATGTGGTTTGTTCTTTTGCAGAATCCGAGATTGGAGGTGATAAGTAGCTGCTTTTAGCTTTTGAGGCAGACACTTGAAGAATGAGCATGCCTGCGATTATATAACTTATCTTTAACCATTTTCTAATATTTTTTGTGTTTTAATTAAAATTCAAAGATTGTTGTGGTATGGATATGGCTACGGCATAGTTGTGAATTATTGGTGCAGCGGCAACTCCTAAGTTGCTATTTAGGTAAAATCACAGAGCTCCCCCAATTTGAATTTTCAATTCGGAATTGCAATTTCTAGGGTTCATTTCGATTTGGGTTTGTTTGGAATCTACACTTTCTTTGGTATTTTTGGTTATTCCGTCATTGGTCATGGCCTCCTGAGATGAAAGGGCCATGGGCGTGGATAACTGCTACCGTGTTTGCCTAGTGTGAGAGGCTGCTTTGCTTTTGAGTTTGTGTTTCTCTTGCTAATTTTGGATATGTTTGGATTTTGTTTTACTGGGGTTGTCATTCTTTAAATTTTTGTAAATTTTCAATGAAGAATTGAACATTTGTGCCTGAAATGTTCATATCTAGGTTTGGGTTGTTGCGTCGTTAATTTTAAATTTTATGTTTAATTTGGGTTTTTACATTGTGAATTTTGAATCTTTAGCCTGATTATGGTGTAATTAATTTTATTTTCGTGGGTTTGAGTAATTCCGCACCTTTTCTTTTCATTCTTTAATGGTTTGGAAAAAAAGCATGAATCTGGAGGATGGAACAAATGGGTTTTCTGTTCAAATCTCTCACCCAAATGAAATATATAAATTAATTTCTTAATTTCCTTTTAATGGTTTGGAAATCAAGCCTTTTATTTTGTGCATTTTCACAGTTATTTCTTCCCGAGTTGGAAAGTAGAAGCTTCAACTTTTAGCTCAGACCTTAAAGCCTCAAAATTTTCACTTTATCAATCCAGTTATTCCAGGCAAGCATAACCTTTATCAACATCCTGTTTATAGAAGAATATAGTCGTTCTCATGGTCCTTCTCTGGTAAGTGGATTATTGAATATCAGAATTTAAGTACTGTATTAGTGCATTTCATTGATGATAATCCAAAATTTTTAATCCTTTGTGTTTCAGGAATGAAGTGTTAATTCTTCGGACTATTGACCTCTGCCGTTTGATTCTCCTCAATGGTGCTTGCACCATTTGAACCAGAAAGAATCTTAAGGTTGATTTCTGCATTTGTCGAACTCTAACTCTATTTCCATCTCTCTCACAATCAAACACACCATGTCAATGTTAAAACGTCATCATTCCTGATTATTCAAAATTGTTCTTTGGTTCATTTTATTAGTAAATTTTCAATTCTCTGATGGCTACTGTTACATGTTTTGTCGGATCGCATTATAGGCACATACTTTTGCATTTTAAGGTATCAAGCTTCTTCTTGGTGATAATTCTAACTATTTGCACTCTAGAAAATTCTTCATTTGATTCAATAGGGTTTTTAATTTCACCTTTTTGTTGCTGTGAAATATTTTTCCAAGCTAAATCATTGGATTGCAATTGGGTATGTTTGCTTTCACCCTCGCCGTTCTCTTTGATTTTTTTCTTATGAAACTTCTTTTTTTTCTTCTCAATATATATTTCGTTAAGGGTTTTTAATTAATGAATTCTCTCTCTCAGAAACCAAGAACTAAAAAGACTATGGCATGTATCCTCACCCTTCCTCTATATCAAAGAAAAGACTATGGCAAATTTGTATTGCCTTCCATAAGCTTCACACTTACGTTTTTTATTTGTTTTGGCATATTTTCTTTGTCTCCGTTTTGTGTTGAGGATTGAGTTCTACTTTTACTATTGATGGTCCTTGCAATATTTTTGAATTGTGTTGAACCCATACGTCTATTATAGGTACATGCCCTATTAAGGTTTTTAAAATATTCTTCTATAGTCCTGCAATGAGATGCAGTTGTAGATTGTGGAAGAGACCTTTTGGGAGCCAAAATGCCCATGTTGCCCATCAAAGCACAAATATATGAGGCATTTTAAATTATTCTGCTATTTCAATTCGTTGTCCAAGAATGAATATTAAACCGGCTTTAATTTAAAAAAAAAATCCATTACAAAAATATAGTAGAGCAAAGATCCGCAATCTTTTTAATTACTCTACTATTTCCATGAGTTATGGGTACCTGACTTTCTCTTTTATTTCTATATATGTCGTTCCAATGGAATCAAGTGCCAAAATTAGAATAAACATCCTTTAGTCAAGTTGGACACTTTTCCAAATAATGTTTGGTTCAGGGATCTTTTATACAAGCGCAATATTCTCATGTATTTTAATCATACTTGACCCTTATGGTTTAATAAGCGTGAGAACTGTCTTAACTATACATTGATGCAATTTTTCCTTAAGTGTGAATGGCAAATTGTAAGGCAATAAAGCACACACATCATTAAAAACGTCCGGTCATATTTTTATCACTCTTAGCAATAGCATGATCTTCTATTTTTGAGAATGGCATAGAATACTTTTTGCCATTTTTCATATACAATTGGATCACGATAATGTTCTGAGGCATTTTTAATTATTTGTCATGTAAACAGTTTTGAATTCATAATTTAGTTTTAGATTAAACGTCTGAGTTATTCAATTCAAAGTTTGAATTTAGAGTTTTCTTTAGTTTTTTATTACATTACAGTTCAATTTGGTACTAAAATTAGATTTTTAATTTGGCCACTAAAAATATACATGTGCGTGCATCATTTGATATCAATTTAATGCATTCTATTGAATACATTTTTACTCTCTCCTCTTTTAAGAATTCATTGAAGAAGAGTAATATTTGTTGCGAATTTTGTGGGATTTTTTCGAATTGCACTGATTAAATTCTATTAAATTTTAATAATAAGCAATCATTTTTTTTTTCATTACAGGATTTCAAGAGACTATTTTTTTTGGATTTTGAGGCTTTTGTTTCCGGGCTCAAAAGTCCTTTGTGCTTAAGGTAAGCAATTTATTTAAACATATGGGGAAAACTTGAAGTTAGAGTTGTTTTATTAATGAGTTAAATATTACTTTGGTTTTAAGGATAAGTTCAAGGATGAGTACTAGCAACTGTTCAAATCTTTTAACTCTTGAATGAATTTGGGTTGTTTTAGGTTATGTTTGGTTGACGACAAAATAGGTTTTATATATATGTTTAGCTGATGAGAAATTGTGTACTGAGGTAGCCTGCCTTGAACTTGAAGTACGTAGTCTCTCCTATATTTGATAGCTTTAATTGCTACAAGCTGAGAGAAGTGGGTAGATTTGTTACAGAAGCCAAGCCCACTGCGGGGCGACGCGCAGTTTTAGTGGCTCGATATGCAGTGCTTTTACTTTTATTCAAGAGTTTCAAAATTGGGACATGGCATGGGCTTTGCCAGCATTATGTCATGCTTATGAGCTTTGGGTTATGGCTGAGAGGGTAAGGCCAATAATTTTGATTTGTTTCAATAACGAGATATATGCTTTATTTTGTAATTGGTTGTTGATATAATGGGAAGACGGATCGATTAAGATTATTATGTGTGGTTTTGTAAGTTGTTTTGGTTCTTTATTGAACATTAGGATGCAAATAAATTTTGATTGTGAATGAGAATAGATTTTAATATATTTCACACGTTTAACACAGTTTTAAAACCAGCGGCATCGCGCGGGCTCAATTTCTAGTGATGAACTAAAATGCAAAAGAGGGTTTTCCCTTGTCATAGAAGATTGCGTATTGAAAAATGATTACTACTTTTTGTTAGCTTTCGTAGTTTTTGTTACAAGATTTAGAAATTGTATGTTTGAAATCTAATATTGTGTTGCAACAATAAAGTTGTCGTAGCCATGTTGCAACCAATCAAAGTTTTCATGAGCGTACAATAAATTTTAATATTTTTTTTAACGAAACCATCAAAATTGATCTAAGTCTAGAGGAATCATGGGGGTACCATTTGATGTTTCATGGATATATGAGATGTTTCCGGGATTTTTAGAATATAATGTATTTTTGTAAGGATTTTTATCATAAATAGTCTCTGAAATTGAGCCACCTCATCAAGATTGTCAAAATTGATCTAAGTTTAGAGGAATCATGGGGGTACCATTTGATGTTTCATGGATATATGAGATGTTCTCGGGATTTTTAGAATACAATGTATTTTTTAAGGGTTTTTATTATAAATGGTCTCGGAAATTGAGCCACCTCATTAAGATAGTTCCTGAAATTGAAAATCGATCAATATAATCCTTGAAAGTGGGTGTCACAAATCAATGTGACCCTCTCGTCACAATTCTGTCAAAAACTTTGTTATATGCTGATGTAGCACATAACTGGATCCCATAAACTTAATTAATTATTTTCATGTAGATTTAAAATAATAAAATAATAAAAATATTAAAATATTAAAATTTTTATTATTAAAAACTTGAAAATTAAAAAAAAAGGAAAAAAAAAAAGAATAAGATGTTTCCTATGCGCGCCTGGCAATCCCACACTGAGGAACGACAAGACGTCGGTCTTGACCCACAACACCTCCGGTAACACGTCGTCGAGCACCGAAACCAGGCAAAGATAGAAGCCCCTGGTGATTTCGGAATCGCTGTTAGCCGCAAATCTCATCTTGCCCTCCTCGTCCATCTCGGCCTGCAGCCAAACCCGGGCCCTGCAGCCCGTGACCCGCTTCGAATCAACCCGACCTGAATCATCAAACGGCGGAAGGAGAGCCACGTAGTGCAATAGGCGTTTAACCCTGTTGATTGGCACGGGGAGTTTAACGCCGCCATTTGAGCCTTTCTCGTCACTCGTCGTCACCGTTGCAATTGTAATAACAGCCAAACATAACCCCACCGGGAAGTGCTGAACTTGAAAGTGAGTGACTTGGTGGGCTTGAAAGAAGCAGAGGAGGAGGAGGATGAGACTCTGAGCACCATGGTTGTTGCATCTTATTTTTTGTTGGACTCATTTAAGTGCCACATCATTTAACAGAGTTTTTTAAGGAATGGCGACGAAATGAATATATTAATTTGTGACACTTATTTTCAGGGACTATATTGATCGATTTTTAATTTCAAGAACCATCTTGATGGGATGAGCTAATTTCAAATACTATTTGTGATAAAAAAAAATCTTTTATTGTAATGAACCAATCACATATCATCTAATTAAAATAAAGTTTATTTTGAGCTGCACTCCCTAGAACTTAATTTTGATCTCACTTTACATTTTGGAATTCAAAATTTACTCTTTGAAATTCAAAAGGAAAATTTTATTTAAACCCATTTAACCTATTTCTACACCCAACTTACTCTTTGCACCCGTTTGATTTTTAACTAAACTATTAATATCTATTTAAACTCTAGTTTACTACCTAATATACCCTTATAAACCCAATTCAATATGTGAATTTATTTTTACACCCATTTGATTTTTAACTCTATTTTTTGCCGGAACAAATTACAGAATGATGATCGAACTGCTTCACATTGTAGACTACTATAAGGGGGTGGAAAAGATTACATAAAGGAAAAGGCCTTGATATTTCATTCTGTTGGAGCAATGGTTCAATGAAGATGAGGAAAAGAAGAAGGCAGAGAGAGAGAGAAGAAAGAAGGTAGCGAAACCAAGTCGAACTCAAAAGCAAAGAATGTGGCTTATAGTCTCAATGATGATTCTTGTTTTTGGGTGCACATTGAGGAAGCGCTTATCTTGTGCAACGAACAAGTGAGTAATCTAGATGCCAAGCAAAAGCTGATTGACTTTGAGCGTTACGTTCTGAAAGCACTCCAAATTTTGCAGTAACACCTAATATTTTCCTGGACCAGAGCAGCTTCATGCAATGGTGGAGCAAGTACAAAGAAAACGTGGGAAGTAATTCATCACCACTCACTGAGGTCATGAAGCCCAACACTTATCGCAAGTATTCAAAGTTTCATTAGTGAATCAAAAAGTTGATCATGTACAGGAAGAGTTGGTGCAAATTGCAGAGTGTATTGCTCTAGACTATCCTGTCATCAATGTTGGTGTTTTCGTTCAAGGCTTGCTGAACTCGATAACGAACGTATGGGTGGGCCTGTCAAGGATGCAAATGTCGTATTAGTGAGATGGATGGAAAGAAGCACCGAGTTGAGGACATCAATGCAAGCTAGTGTACTGCCTATTGAATTAATAAATTGAGTCATATCTTGATTGGAGGATTCAAAACTTCAAAATCACTATACATCAATAAATAAATAAACTTATTTTTCCCTATGAGAGCTCTTAGGGTTTTATCCGGAATGAAAGTAGGATAAAATTGTCGTAGCGTTTAATGATAGTGTTTGTATTTATTGATAAATTTGAGTTTTATTATTAATTTCATTTTGTACTTAATAGTAATTATGCAATACGATAAAATAGACAATTAACATTTAATATTTTAAGTTAGGTGTAAAAATAGGTTACATGAATTTAAATAAAAAATTTCAATTCAAAATTTAGTTTAATTTTTACTTATTTTCATTAAATTCGTTAAGCATCTATTAAATTTACTAGCGACGGATGAAGACTTTGCCATATGTGCCACTAGAAACCACATGTCTTTTCTCTTTCCTTCGTTTCCTTCTCTCTCTAGATCATTTTGTATGTGCAAATTCAAACGCAATTACAGAGCCTAAGAAAATAGAGCTAAAAAACAAGATGTTAGACTAGATTCACAAGAAACTCTGAAATTATTTCTTTTCCAAACAACCTCAATATTAGTTTAAAATTATTCAAAATTGTAGAGAGGGACATCAATTTCGTGTTTCAAATTGTCGAAAATGGATTCTGGATCTCGAATAATGTAGTAGTCTAATGGGGTAGGTAGAGCACGCAAAAGGAGAAAGCAAAGGGCGACCTTGTTTTTGATGTGAAATCTATTATTTAAATACTCCAGACAAATTCAGAGGGAGGTATCTTGACACGGTTCGCCATCCAACCATAAAACCGTCTCTTTACTATCACATAGATGTTTGATATTCATTTGTTTTTAATAAATGATATTATTTACATCAAGTAGGTGATGAAGTGGATTAAATTTTATAATGAGCTAACAATAATGTGGTTTAAATTTATTTTTGTCAAAAATTGAACCTAAGACCTCTCGTTACTAATGAAAAATATTATCAATAGACCATAATACTAAGTGATCTTATATGCATTTTTTAATTCACACCAGCATATTTAACGATTTTTTTGACAAAATTAACAAAAACAAGTCATATTATTATTATCGTTGTACACAAACAAAGCAAAGCATGTCAATGTCATAGGATAAATTATTCTAGCTAGGGTTCACTGAAGCAAGTGAAGTGAAAAAACATCAAACTATTAATTAAATGATTCTTAGTTTCCAATCCTTCCAAATATAATCCCACCAAGAAAAAACTAGCAAGTTTATTATGTTACTCAGAGACAAAACACACCAGAAAGAAATCTTCGTGGCACGTACGTACCACGGAGTGACTAATTCTGTCGTGATAAAATTTAAAGCCTAAATAACGACACAAGAATTTAAATCAGATGGGAAGCTCTTTTTCCCGGGATGGCCAATGGACAATAAAAAATTATTAATATTTTGGCAAAAGGTTAACGATGACTTGAATTATATAAACCTGGTATTCGTGTCGTGTTCGTGTCATACCCGATAGCTTAACGGGTCGTGTCGTGTAACAACCGTTAAAATAAACGGGTAATATGACCCAACCCGAAATCGACCCGTTAATATTATCAGGTAATATGACCCGATCCGTTACCCGTTAAGAAAAATATATTTTAAATCAATAAATAATGAAAATGAAAAACATAATTTGATCCCAAAAAATGTAAAACATAATACTAAATTAGTATATACATATTACATTGTCACATAAATACTACTTCAAAACATTAATTAATAAATAAATAAATAAAACATTTTTCTTTCAAGTTTACATATCCCAAAATAAGTGTCTAATGAAAAAACATTAGTGCATACTATAAAATACAAATGTTCAAAGATATGCAAAATGAAGAGAGTTATGTTTCAAGATTGAGGAACCTTGTACATTTTTTGCAATAAAACCCTTCAAGTTTCATCAATCACGGAGGAAAATGGTATTGGAACTTATTGACAATGTTTTCATTGAGGTACATAAACTAAGATTTAAATTTAACCGTTGATTGTCGTTTACATTTACGTTCCATTTTTCTCACCAATTTTTTTTATATTTTTTTTCGGATTTTCTTGTTTGAAAACATTATCTCTTAGAGGATGCAGAAAGATGAATGGTTTGGATCGTTTATATTACGATGCGAGTTTTACCATTAGTGAAAATATAGCTCGAAGTCTATAAAGTCTCTAGAAACTATATAATATGAACTCATATTTTAGTTAACCGTAAATATCGGAATGTTATATCAACGATCTAAACCGTTCATTTTTCTACATCCATTAAAAGAACACTTTTCAAAAAAGAAAATCTAAAAAAATAAATAATTTGGTGAGTAGAATAAAGTGTAAACGACAATAGACGATCAAATTTAAATCTAAGGTTTTTTAATTATGGTGTTAGATTTCGGAGTTGGCCACTTCACGAAAGTTGCAAAATTTGTGATTACGAGTGATTTTATATTTTATATTTTATTACATTTTTTACACTTCTACAATATTATTAATTTTGCACTATAAAAAACATTATTCATGAGATTTGGAGGGTTTTAAAAATCTAAACGACTATGTAACGATTGTCTAATGGTAGATGATGCAATCATAAGCGTTTATATAGGGGTGTGCTATCCACACACCCCATTTTGCTTCTTACACACCCCTTGTTAATTTCTATCCGTTGATTTTCTTCAATTCATCCGATCCGACGGTCAAAAATTAGAAGGGTGTGTGAAAAGTAAAATGGGGTGTGTGAATATCACACCCCTTTATATATGCTTTCACATTTTTCAGACTTATACATTAATGATTATGAATTTTGTTTATTTTGAACTTCCTTAAAAATAGATGAGGGTTTGTATACTTTTAAAAATTCATGTACGCACCTTTAAAGCGTAGAGGATGCGATTAAGAGTGCTAGCATATTTTTTTCCACATTTTTTGCACTTGTAAATTAAGTATTATAAATATTTAAATGTATTCGGTATTTTTAAATTACTTGATGTTTTTATTTTTAATGTGTTTTAAATTTTTTTAATCTCACTGCTCATAATATTTTATAAAATAAATAAATAAAACTTAAATTTTTAAAATTTATTTAGAATAATAATATAATAATAATTAATGAACAATATATATATATATATATATATATATATATATATATATATCCACTATATTTATTGTATTTTATAGTAAGTTTTTTTATTAATTAAAAAAATTAAAATCCTCAAAATAACTTTTTTCTTTTCGTGTCGAAACAGGTTACCCGCGTGTCACTCTCGTGTAAACCTGTTAAGGACCCATTATTAACGGGTTCTTATCGTGTGACCCGATAACGACCCGATTAGTTATCATGTTGACCCAAAACCTATTATTTTCATGTCGTTTATGTGTCGTGCTAACGTGTCGTGTAAGAAACTGCCAGATCTAGAATTATATATGCCCCCTTTTGGCTTTATCGTAGAGTGCAGCTTTGTGCAAAGACAAAAGAAAATTCTTGTTCCTTGATGCTCTCCTCCTCTTTACCCCTTCTTTTTCTATAGAATATAAACAAAGTTTGGTAGATATAAAAATGCATGCTGGCCGGAGAATAAAAGGTTTTTTTTTTTTTGGTATAACGATATATTTTATATTAAGGTCATTTTTAATGGAGAGAGCAAAGGTCCAAAAGCTAAAAAATGACTCGATTTGCAAAAAAAAAAAAAAAAACTCATCTCCAACTGATGATTAGATTAAAATTCTATGAAGCCCATCATGCTATTATTTAGCCAAAAACTCATCATGCTGGCCAAATGTAGCCCTCCTTATAACACTTTTTTGGGACCCATAGTTGCAATAATTGATTCAAAATTCAACAATTAGATTTGAAAGTATCTAATGGTAGTTTAATTAAATTAGCCAACATATTTAAAATATAAATTTAAAGTTAATAAATTATCGAGGGGGGCAATGTTTAGCCCCTTTGGTTGGAGATGGTACATGAATATATGACATTGTTTATTTAAAAATAATTTTTTGCAGAGCTATAATTCTGGATGACGCTATTTTTAGCCATTTCGGTTGGAGATGGCTTAAGAATAGAGGGGAGTTTGGTTAAACCACACAATGTGAAACCTAATTTTGGTATCAAATTTGTCATCCACAAGATTCAAACCTAAGACTTCTTACTTACGAAGTGAAGAGAAATACAACTAAATCGTAATACTGAGTGGCAGGCAAAGAATAAAAGTTTGAGAGAGAGAGAGAGAGAGAGAGAGAGAGAGAGAGAGAGAGAGAGATGGAGTTGGTTGGTTGGTTGGTATGGGGTATGAAAATTGGATTATAAATTGCATTGCATGCGCAACATGCAAGAACATAGAATACATATGTTTACTGGTAGGATTGCTTGACTAAGAAGACACTAGTTGCCCTCAATTTGGTCAAATATTGTTTGTTTTGTTAGCATCCATTTCATTTTTTTTTTATAATTGGAATCCAATGGTAACCCTCGCGCAAATCACGATATCTCTCCCTCCTTTTTTCTAAATGTGTGCATGTGTTGGTCACCACCACAAGAAGTCCAAATGTTTGATGATTGAAACTATCCGTGCAATTATTATGGGAATTTTGTTACTAAATTTTGTAAGTTAAATGATATAAAGTTTATAATTGAATTATTTTTTAAGTGTTGATTTACGTATTTATTTTTAATTGATGATGTATCATTTAGTTACAAATTTAATCTTGTTGTAGGTATAATTTATTGAACTGTATAAAGGCCATAGGGATAGAGGGGGTGCGGCACATAGAGAGAGAAGAGATAGATGTGTAATTGTGAGGTGTGTTCTATTCCACATCATTGTGCCTTTATTTATAGTAGTAGGATAGGTAAAATCCTTAGGCCATCTCCAACCAAAGGCTGGCCAGATGGCTCGTTTTAGCCTTCTGACCCTCCAAGAAATTAATATTTTAATAAACAGTGCATGGCCATATTTGTTAGGCTATCTCCAACCGAATGCTGGTCAGAGGGTTTGTAGTAGCTCTCTGGCCCTCCAAGAACTTAATATTTTAATAAACATTGCAAGGCCATATTTCTTACCATCTCCAATCGAGAGGCCAAAGGGCCATAGGCCAAACATAGCCTGTGACAGAAAACTATCTCCAACCGAGGGCTAAAGGGTCATAGGGCCAAACATAATTTATTATTTAAATTTAAAAACTACAACTTATATTTAAAAACTACAACAACTTAAATTTAAAAAGGGTGAAAATTATGTGAGAAATTGTGTAAGAATGACTTAGGTATTTATAGGAAAAAAAGGGAATTTTAAAAAAAAAATTGGCCCAAAAAAAAAAGGACAATAATGTTGAATATATCCGACACTAAAAAGAACAATACTGTCGGATATATCTGACAATTTTTTTATTAATAATGAAATTTCCAGCCCGGCTTAGGGCTGGCTGGGTTGGGCCAGCTAGTTGGCCCTTTAACCCTTTTTTGTCTCATGGGGCCCATGAGCCATTTGGCCCATCCCTCTATTAGAGACGGTTTTTGGGCTATTTTCGGCCTGCTGGCCCTCTAGACCATTCGGTTGGAGATGGCCCCATATGGCTTGTTTTAGCCTTGCCACAAAAAATCATCTCCAACAAAGGGCCAAAGGGCCATAGGGCCAAACATAATTTATTATTTAATATTACAACTTAAATTCAAATCCAATAGCTGACGTTATGTCACATCCCGGCCCGAGGTCCGCCACATCCCGAGTCCGCTTCACCACTGTAGCACGATATTGTCCGCTTTGGGCCCCAACCACGCCCTCATGGTTTTGTTTCTGGGAACTCACACGAAAACTTCCTAGTGGGTCACCCATAATGGGAGTGCTCTTGCACGCTACTCACTTAACTTCGGAGTTCCGATGAACTCCGAAGCTAGTGAGCTCCCAAAAGGCCTCGTACTAAGTAGAGATAGGAATATACATTTAAGGATCACTCCCCTGGGCGATGTGGGATCTTATAATCCACCCTCTTAGGGGCCTGACGTCTTCGTCGGCACACATCCGACCAGAGAGTGGCTCTGATACAAAATTGTCACATCCCGGCCCGGGGTCCACCACATTCCGGGCCCGCTCCACAACCGTAACACGATATTGTCCGCTTTGGGCCCCGACCACGCCCTCACGGTTTTGTTTCTGAGAACTCACACGAGAACTTCCAGTGGGTCACCCATCATGTGAATGCTATCGCGCGCTACTTGTTTAACTTCGGATTTCCGATGAACTCCGAAGCTAGTGAGCTCCCAAAAAGCCTGGTGCTAAGTAGAGATGGGAATATGCATTTAAGAATCATTCCCCTACGCGATGTGGGATCTTACACGTTAGCTAGCCATTAGATTTGAATTTTTTTATATTTTATAAATATGGTAGATATGAGGTTATAATTCACACACCTTTGAATTCAATCCATTTCAATTCAAGTTTGCAATGAATTCTAACTTTGGATCCTCTTCGGATTCCAACTGGGATCCTCATCCAATTCCAAATTGAAAGAAAAATGGGCGCAAATGAGACGAGAAGATGAGGAGTCTAATAAGGAAGATAAAGTATGATGCAACACACAAAACAGAGCATCAACCATGGTGTATCAGCCAACTCAGGAACAACCTCAATGGGGTGGCTCTATTGCTGGTCACTCTTACAAACCATGAAACAGAGCGATGACGCATGCCAATATGATGAACAACTATTTCAACCCCAACTTGGTGTACACAAAAGAGGATTTCAGACGTTGCTTCTGGATGAGGTGTCATGTCTTCGAGCGTTTACTTCATGATGTCCAGTAGGTCAATCCATACTTTCGACAGAAGTAGGACATAACAGGTCGCCCTGGTTTCTCAACTCATTAGAAGGTTACTGTTGCACTTCGAATGATGGCCTATGGCTCTCTAGTTGATTCAATGGATGAAACCCATGGTATGTTTGAGCCTACATGCCTTGAAACTCTTGAATAATTCTGTGACACAATTTAGGTTTACAAAGAGGAGTACCTCCGCGAGCCAAATTAGGAAGATCTGGATTAGCTTCGCAAAGCTGAAAACTGTGGGTTTCCGGGCATGATAGGGTCATTAGATTGCATGCATTGGGATTGGAAAAACTGTCCCATCGGATGGCAAGGAGACTTCTGAGGAAGGTCAAGAAAGCCAATTGTTGTGTTAGAGGCGGTTGCCTCGTATGACACATGGATCTGACATGCTTTCTTTAGAGTCTCTGGATCCCAAAATGATATTACAGTTATTGGGCATTCATCCTTCTTTAATACCCTGACGGAAGGCAAAACATCTCAACTTGACTACTACATTAACAACCATCAGTACATTACAAGGTATTACTTGGCAGATGGCATCTACCCAAAGTAGGCGACACTTGTCCAAGTAATTCCGAACCCTGCGAAATGACGCCAAAAAGTTGTTTACCTTACACCAAGAGGCATACCGAAAATATGTTGAAAGAGCTTTCGGTATTCTACAAGCACGGTGGAAGATCATCAACGAACCAACAAGAGGGTGGAGTGGGAAAATTTGGACTCCATCATGATGTCTTGCATTATATTACACAATATGATTGTAGAGGATGAGCGGGATGGGTATATTGATAGAGAGTCCGATGATGACCATGATGATCCAAATAGGTTAAGAAGGGCTTCTGCAAAAATATATGATGAGCATAATTTACCTTTTAATCCAATATATGGTAGTATCTCTATAAATGAGTATATGAGGTGCTATAGAATGATACATTCCCGTGCCACAAACAAGTACCTACAATGGGATCTTATTGCACATCTTTGGGCCAAAAATAGCATAGAGTAGACGTTTAAGTTTTATGTTGTTAAATGTTGCTTAAATTTCATGTTGTTAAATATTTTTTTAATGTTATTTAATGTTATTTAATGTTGTCTAATATTGTTTAATGTTGTTTCATGTTACTTAATTTTATGTAATGTTTAATGGTTTAGGAAGTTATAGGGAAAAAAAGAATTTTTAAAATTTTTAAAACAAATTTTGTGAAATAAAATAAAATAAAAATAACGGCTAGTTGACGTTAGCTAGCTGATGCAAATTTAAAATGGAGCCCGGACCGGAGCCGGCCGGTTGGCCCTTTGGCCCTTTTTGTCAGTGGGGCCCATGAGCCCTCTAGCCTGACCCTTGATTAGAAACCGTTTTCGGGCTATTTTCGGCCTTTTGGATCATTCGGTTGGAGATGGTCTTACCCTTTTAGGATTACAACTCTTAATAGGTAATTAACTCCTAATATGAATATAAGAGACATGCCTAAATCTACTAGGATTTACACAATCACATTCCTAATCTAATAGGACTGTAACAAATCTACTAATTCAGTCTATCTAACATTACTCATTTGACAAACGAAAACCCTCTTAAGTTTGCAATAAACTTATAATTAGAGTAATTAACAACTCTTGCTCTGATTCACAGACTTGGGTCCAACAGATGCATTTACTTAATATATTTATTATTAAACGGTCAAGTATGGTTAAATATGATATTTTCTCTTTTTAGTTGTATATATATATAATCGTTGGACAATGAATGTATTGACAAAATGCATGTACACTAACCAATTTATGAAAAGGTCTAATAATAACAAGTTATTGGAAGCTTTGTTATGGTTTTATTGGCATTGTAATTAAGCCTGACAATTTCTTACATGACCTTTAATCCAACACAAAATAATACAAAAATAATAGATTTCGGTTCAACCCATTAACAAGTTGGGTCGTTATTAGATCATCGGTTAAAAAAATCTGTTAACGATCTAGATCGTTTTCAGATTATCCGTTAAGAACCCGATAACATATTTACCAAATCTGACATTAGACATGGTAATTTGTTGCATAACCCGTTAACCCGACACAAGACGAGATGACTCTTTAACAAATCGGATCGTTATAAGGTTATTTGTTAAGAATCCGTTAAGATAATAAATTTGACACGATATAATATATTAAGATAACAGATATGACACGAACACGTCAAACATGTTTCTTTTACCATGTCTAATTATATTGCCGTCAGAAACGTCACAGTTACGTTCACAAGTTTTCTTGGTAGACCCCACTTTATCTTCATTATATTTTGACATTGTTATTAGGTGACCCGCTACAAGCCAGTTTTCATATGGGGTTAGAAAAAGGGGACGCCCATTTGGAGTTTTTTTTCATTCAATCCTTTCTTGCATCTTTTGACCATTTTCCTTCATTTTGCTTTTGGTGGGTGGGATGAGCAAATCATTGCTGTACACGTGTCGAAAAGGGACAAGTTAGGTTTGCTCATCACTATAACTACGGTATATACTCACCATACACTTTATCATTTATAACGTGACCTTTCACTTAATCTTGATCAATGTTTTTTTTCAAAATTAAACAAATGAACATTTAATATGAAAGTTGATCAAAGTTGAATGAAAATACATGTGACATATTATGAAGTGTATATTAAATATACACCATATTTTAGAGTGATGAGCAAAAATGCTCCCACGATTATTCTCTTGCTTACAAAGATTATGCTTTGTTGGACTTTGGACATTCATTGGATTGGATAATTCTTTGGCAACGGCAACCGACAAAAGTGTATTCCTCCCTCCTCATTTTCTTTGAGCATCTAACGACAATATTACTTACTCAAATGTTAATTTGTCTAGCCATAGCTTCCAATAATACTAGCTATTTTAACTTTTTTATTTTCCAAATAAAGAAAAATTATGCGAGAATAGCTCTTTGACAATCGCATTATTTTTTCCAAAACTTGACAACCCAATTCCTTTTTCTTCTTTTGAATACGGTAAACAATTTATAGTTTTTAATGTTCGGCAAAAAATTAACTCTCTCTCTCTCTCCTAGCTAAATTTAGCTGGTTACTTTTTATAAAGTTAAGATAGTTAGTCTACCTAGCCAGTCGAAGCTTATTTTTTTCTGCAATTTTTTTTGTTAAAATAGCCAAAAAGCCTCATTTTGCTAGGTTTTACCTAATAATCTAAAAGTAATTAGAACAATAGAACCTATGAATGCATAAGATTCTATTGCAAAATGAATCTTAATGATTCAATAGGTAGGATGGCGGAACGAAGCAGAGACCTATTCATTTATTCTGAGAGGTCATGTCATAGATTAATCTTACAACTGAATGTTGATGAGTAAATAAACCCACAATGTTAGATCCCACATCGCGCCAGAGGAGTGATCCTTAAATGTATATTTCTACCTCCAATTAGCACGAGGCCTTTTGGGAGCTCACTGGCTTTGGGTTCTGTAGGAACTCCGAAGTTAAGCAAGTTCGCGCGAGAGCAATCCTAGGATGGGTGACCCATTGGGAAGTTCTCGTGTGAGTTCTCAGAAACAAAACCGTGAGGGCGTGCTCATGGCCCAAAGCGGATAATATCGTGTTACGGTGGAGTCGAGCCCGGGTTGTGGTGGGGGCCTGGGTCGAGATGTGACACACAATTTTTTTTCTTTCCAAATTTTAGTCAATTCGAAATAAAAGGAAAAACAAAAGATTCATTATAGTGTTCTACCAAAACGACATTATCTATAAATAATATGTGTTAAGTTATATATTAAAACACAAAATATTTCTAATTTATAATTGATTAGACCAAATTTCAAAGAATCTCACAATTCCTTATATGATTAACTGTGTATATTATTATACACTTGTTTAATTCGCGAGGATCTGGATGAGAAGAAACTCTCGTCTTTCTACCTCTTTTTTTTATTTGTGTACTTTATATTGCTTTACAACTTTATGCAAAAAAAGATTTTAGTTGCTACAATAATATGACTTATATATTATATTTTGACTGGTTCTTTCTATCCAGATAATATTAAGTGATGAGTTGGTTGTTAGTTCTACAGTTATTAACTTAGTAGTTTGTAATATGGGCTAGACTTTTTTTAATCTCAATCCTAAAAAAACCAACGAGTCACACAATTATTGTCATTAATCGAATTTTTATTCAACCTTATGGAATTGTTTTTTAATTTATTTAACAGAAAAAGAATGGAAGAGTTTGCCATTTTTATTTTGATTATATTAAGCATCTAATTTTAGAGCTTGATCCCAACAAAAGGAAACATTATTTGGCCCATTCTTATGTCAAGAAGCCAGATTCTCAGCCCAAACATGAGTCCCATGTTGTTTGCCCAGAAGAACAAATAGAAAAAAACAATTTATTTTACCTTAAAGAGTGCAAAGTGAAAATTCGGTCACATAATAGGTTAGACATAATAAATTAAAATAGAATTTGTTATTAACGAGAATTGAATTTATTACATTCTTAACCTTTTTATTTGTAACAGTTTCGAATATTTTATTAACAATTATTACTATTATGGTGTGCAGAAAAAATGGGAGCAGCCGTTTGTAGAGGGTGGAGGAAGAATGAGGTAGAGTTTGACAGGAGTTTCTAAAGTAAAAATTAAATCTGAACCATTGGATATCTGGTCTCCAAGCCTTACCCTAATCGGAACTTTCAACCCTACGCTAGTCCTAACACCGTGTGGGCCAAGCTTGGGCCTAGTAAGCATTTGGACTTGGACCCCTTCCACCCCATGTAGGTTAGCATTGCAACTTTCTTTTGAAAGAGGGATTAGCATTGTAACTTGTAAGCAAGCATTTGGAGTTGGCAGACGAGGCAGTTGATTCGAATAACACCACAATATTCGATTAATTTTTTTATTTTTTTAGTATAATGATGTACTTTATACTAAGACCATCTCCAACCCTGGGTTAAAAGCCAAATTACCCCCAAAAATTTCCTCCCAAACTCACTCCAACCCAAGGGGAAAATTCGGGCTAAATGCTAAACGCTAAACCAAGGCCAGATTCCCCTCAGAATTTAGCCCAGAAATCGGTGTGGGCTCCACCAAACTGAATGAAAATATTTATCGAAATTAAAATTTTTTTTTATTAAAATGTTCATAAATTAATTTACGATAGTCTACATATTTATTTTTAAAAAAAAATTTAATTTAAGAAAAAAAATAGCCTAAGTTTATTCTTTAATCATTCTGGACTAAAATTTTATGCTAGAAAGGGTTGGAGAAGAAAAATTGTTTCTGGGCTAAAAGCTAAATTTTTCAGGCTAAAAAATTTGGCTTTTAGCCCAAGGGTTGGAGATGGTCTAAGACCATTTCCAACCCTGGGCTAAAAGCCAAATTACTCCCCAAAATTTCCCCCCAAACTCACTCCAACCCAAGGGGAAAATTCGGGCTAAATGCTAAATGCTAAACCAAGGCTAGATTCCCTACAGAATTTAGCCCAGAAATCGGTGTGGGCTCTACCAAAATGAATGAAAATATTTATCGAAATTTAATTTTTTTTTTATTAAAATGTTCATAAAATTAATTTACGATAGTCTACATATTTATTTTTTTTTTAAATTTAATTTAAGAAAAAAAATAGCCTAAGTTTATTCTTTAATAATTTCGGGCTAAAATTTTAGGCTAGATAGGGTTGGAGCAGAAAAACTGTTTCTGGGCTAAAAGCTAAAATTTTCGGGCTAAAAAATTTGGCTTTTAGCCCAAGGGTTGGAGATGGTCTAAGGAGAGTAAAGGGGAGGGGAGGGGGGCGAATTTGGCTAAGCCACACAATGAGTAACCTAATTTGGTATCGAATTTGTCATCGACGAGATTCAAACTTTAGACCTCTCATTTATAAGTGAAGAAGATACCACCAGAACCTAGTACTGAGTGGCCGATCATAATCGTCTCCTTTAGTATTAGAGGGCGGACTAACGAAGAAACAACTAGTTGACAACGAATCTTATAGAAACATGAAGAATAAAGTACAAAATCAAAATTCGATCAAGGACAGACCAGTCTTCTCAGAACATGAACACTTGGACCAACCTTGACCCAAATTCTAAGACTCGATGGACCAACCATTACTACCCAAACACAAAAAAAAATCCGTCGTTTCTATGGTAACAAACGTAATTGTTTAAGTGTCAATGTCGTTATAGACTAGACGAATGAGATCCTTACTTGTTACGTTGTACTGCATTGCATTTAAACGTTATCACCAAAATTAGAAGCGTCAACTCAATAGGCATTTCTCAAAACCGATACATCCCGTGCACCGTTCTGAAGATGTACGCTTTGGCTGAAGCTGCAAGCGAGAAAAAAACTAGCACAAAAACCTAGTTCCATGCAAATTCATGCCTAAACGTTTTTACCTTTTTCCAGTTTCAGTTTCTTAGACATCCCTATCCACTAACAGCTGTTGGAGCATTATTGTTGTTCTCAGTTTAAACATAATGTTAGCAAGAAGACACACCTGACCTTGAGCGCTAAACGTAACATAAGGTACCCGATCATAGGCAGCCCGAACAATCTTGGGTAGATCCTTTGCCTGCAATTAATTGAAACCCGAAACGATAGATGAAACCACTATAGTACACTGTCAATTAATACTGCTTTATAGAAACCCGAAACGATAAAATTTGCAAGACTGTCAATTAATACTATTTTATAGAAACCTAAAAGGTGCATCCTGCTTTGAGATAACACAAAAGGAAGGGGGATGGAATGCATCCAGATACTTGCAACATTATTCTGAACAATTCCAAATGAAACGCATACGATAGTAATGCCATATTCAGCAGGGAGACACTTATGTATAACACTACTAAACATAATCTGCAATCCAAATACAACTAGGTTAGACTTTGTTAACCCAAATACTGGGCCTCACTACTTAGCCCATGATGCATGTAGGAGGGAGGGAAACTCTTGTTCTATAAAAGAAATCATTTACCCTCACTTTAGAAGGATAGAAACCTTAAGACTCTCTAGCAAGAAGCCTCTATGTACAATGTAACCTTCATTTACATAGTGAAACTGGAACGACAACAATGTAGACGTAGCCCCAACTTGGGTGAACCACGATACATCTTTGTACTCTTGTGCGTATGTGTGATTTACGGTCGGATTTACGTTGTTCCAAGATCGATTCGATTTTGTGCGTCAACAAACTTGTCTTGTTACAACTTCAGAAATTACATACATATTACATTTCATTGTGTGCAAGTATGCAGCTACTTAGGTGGTATACTATACAAACTAAAAGACAAATGAGGTGGGAGTAGATGTTGAAAACCTAAAAGGAGAAGAGGAAATCCAAAAAAAGACAAGAATATGCTATAGCTGCGTGCTGACTTCCAACGATTTGGGCAGACAAATTAAGACAACCCACATGGGCTACCTGACACCTTTTTTGTTGGTGTTCAGATTCTGGCCATTAGTCTGCCTAAATCTTTTTCATAGCTGATAAGTGTCTTTTGCCCTTGTTGGCTATTTGAAATCAGGTTCCTTTTGGTATATCTAGGTTTTGTGGTTTCATTTGGTTTTTGGGGGTTTAGAATTTATGTTAGAGAGAGAGTGCCTTCAAAGCTTTAGCTTGCCTATTATTCATTTAAGAAACCCTAGTTGCTAAGCCTTCCTCATGCATTAAACACCCAATTATTGTGAAGTAAGTTTGCATTAGTTGCATGGTCTAATATTAAGTTTCGAATCATTGTTTAAGACTAAGTTTCTTTTTTTTTTTTTTTTTCGGATTCTCGTTGGTTTCTTCTTTCAATGTTTTGATTGAAGAAACTGATTGGTCACTGTATCCAGATTTTACACAACCATCATCATGATATCATTTGCATTGGTTGCGTTGGTTCCTGATGCCACAAGGTGATGAACTCAGGAGGAGTTGCCACTTCGTAAAGACCGAAGGAGTCCATCCTGTGTAAGGTAAGGTTGCGCAAGGGTATAAGCTGCTCCATATTAGGATTTAGGAATTTAGCCTGTTCCATAGATTAGGATATATGAATTGAGCTTGTGTGGATACTTTGTATGAAACTTGTTTACACTAGTGGATTGGACTCAGTGGAGATTCCCTGGTTTTTTTAACCCAGAGGTGGATTTTTTCGACCAAAAACTTCTTGTGTTGGTTATCGTTACTCTTGTTTGCATATCTTGTTGATTTGCATGTGATACATTGACTCTAGGGTTTGCAAATTAATATTTTATTTCAACTAAGTTTATTAGAGTTTATATGTGCATTGAACTGGACCTTAGTTAACTAAGGCCACGTTTGTAAACCAAGTATAATTGTTTATTCTTACTTTTGGTAAACTAACAAATTTTATCTTGGTTTACTGGTGACTCTAACTAGTTAGTAAGCATATATTGAATTTTAAATTACAGGATATTCTGTCTAGTACCAATTTCAAGCAGGCTCGCCTAGAGGAGTAGCTCACAAATAAGAGGATAAGGAGGAGGAGAAGGCTCTCGAATGTGTGGGCCACCTTCATAAACTAGGAGTGACATTCCTTATGGCTTTCATAAACTAGGAGTGACACATTCCTTATGACCTCAACATTGTAAAATGACTCATCCTCAAGCCATCTATGATCTTCAGGAGTAACAGGATCTTCTAGCTCCAATTATCCATTCACCATTGGAGACAATTTTTTTCTACAATAATAGGATTACACCATATACTCCTTTTAAGAACTTTCTCTTGCAAAGCCAAATTGTACTTCACATAGGCTTAAATATTAAGCCTGTTGTGTTCAAGCCTATTCCTACTTTTTGTATGAATCAACTAATAAATAAGTAAAAAATTAAAGATTAATCCCAGCTGTTCAAGTCTAACCACCTTAAGCAACATGTCATATAAAATACTAATACTAGATTTACTTACAATTTGAAATGTGTTCTAATTCCCTCACATCCCGATGCACTACAAGTAAGGCTATAAGCTCGGATAGCAAATTTCATTGACTTGGGTGCTTTATTTTCAAAGCGCTCCCACCATCACACACCGCGACCCGAGAGTGGGGCGTGCTGGCCGTCACGTGAGCGCGACGTGACCATGTGCACAGTGTGGAAGCAAGATTCATAAGAAGAATACGAACGAATTAAAACCAGGCCACTAGCAACCTAATTAAGATAGTGTACTACAGTGTGAAGTTAAAGAATTTATACAAAACCAGAGCATACTAAGTCAATGCAGTTAAGCATGAAATAATATATTTGAATAACACCAAAGGGGTGTCCTACATAAATGGATTATGTCAGTACGTCCGATGAAATCCTTGTATGCCACCAACGAACACTAGCACCCAGAACCTGGAGGGGCGAAAAACAAGTTGAGTGGGTCAGCAAAACAAATCTTTTCAAAATCATTCTTTTCTCAAAAGTTATAACCCCTCGCTGTAAAACCTATATAATTTCTAAGAAATAAAGTATATACTCATATATATGTAAATCTCGAAATCAAGCTGGAAAATATGAATGTATGCCATGCCAAAGTATCAGAACTGAAAACTAAATCATAACTCTGTAGATGTGATTAAATGTCAGGTAATCATCTCGGCCATCGGCCGTATATATAACTCATAATCAATCTCAATAATCAACTCAGCCCTCGACTGTATATAAAGCTCATAATCAACTCATCATATCATGTATATCAATCCTGCACACAAATCAATACCACCTATAGTGGTCTACACATCATCACTGAATATAGAATAAATATGCTCTAGTGCTACAATCACGTGAAGACTGTGCGAATGATTCGCGGGTCACCTACGAGTCGAACCCACTTATAGTGGTCTATACGACAGGACTGTGCACCTAACTTAGATCCAAGGCGATCATGCGGTGCGGGAGGTGAACACCACGTGAAAGACTGTGCCCTAACTCTTGGCGGGAGCACTAATATCAAGGTGCATGTGTATGAGCTCTAATCACATCACATCACATCGTTCGTTCTCATTCTCATTATAACCATTATTTAGACTTACCTGACACTTACCTGTGCATCCGCAGCACCCTCATACATATATGCAATCACTAATGCATTGTTTAAAATAAATAAATACTTTGCATGGCATTTCAAAACGTATAATCATTTAAGTTCATTTTCTGAGAAAAATAGTAGTATATAGGTATATACGGAAAAATAATTGCCCACTCACTGATAAGTAGTCGGGTCGTAGCCCCCACGCCTAGCTTGGCTACGATCGTCCTCGGGATACGCCTCACCTGTATGAGAATTTACTGAAATAACGTTATTTAAGCACATATACGTAACTACGGAATTAACTTCTCATACATAGCTCAATTTTGGTATTCGAATATACCAACGTGACCTACTCGACGTCACAAACCTGTACAAATTTTTAAAATAATTTTTCGTGGCCGCACGCACCCCCCCCCCCACACGCATCGTCTTCAACCTCTAGACGCCGGAAAAACTCGCCGGCGCCAGATTCTGGGCAAAATTTCAAATTGCCATGACTTTCTTATTTTTCAACCATTTTCAACATAATTGGTACAATTTTAAAGATCTCAACAAGACGAACAAAACGGTACCTTCCTCGACCTCCAACTCGTCGGGAATTCGTCGGAAAAAGCTTCGATATTCCGGTCAAACCTACAACTCGTCGTTTCTACCCTTCCCGACATCCAAAATCTTCAAACGAACGTCCCCGAGCTTCGTGGAGACGTCAAGAAGCTTCCTATAAGATTAGAATCCCCTAAAAATCATGTATTTGAAAATGCATGAACAATGATAATCTCAGAGCTTAATGGTTTAACGTGAAATCGATGGAAACCTTACCTGAAAATGGTATCAACGAGTTCGTATGGTCTCCAGGAGCACGATGGTGTCCTTAGTTTCCTCGATCTACACAGTTTAGGGAGGTTTTGGGGTCGTTCGTACGTAAGAGGAAGAGAGAGAGTGATGAGTTCGAGAGAGAGAGAGAGACAGAATTTGAGAGTAGAGAGAGACAGATAACACGAGAGTGATGAGAGAGGATGGATGTGTGGTCTAAAGCCACCAATCAATAAAAATATCTTCTTTTGTTTCTCATTGGTCCCAAAAATTTGGGATAAATTCAATTGGACTATGATTTTAGTTTAAAAATTACAATGCACCCCCAACGCTCAAGGGTAAAATTGTCAATTCACATTATCGAGAATTAGAAATTTGGGACGGGCTGTCACACACCAAGCCACTAAAAAACAATATTAAGAAGGTAAGTAATTTGAAGGCTAATTTAAAAGAAAACTGTTATTAGCACTCCAAAAATATCATTCTATACTCCTCACAAGTGTATTTTTCTTTCTAATTATAGAAAGTTTGTAGTGCAAAATGAGATTGTTGGAGTGTCAATAAAAATTCCCATTTAAAAATAAATTAACAATTTTTCCTATAACTAAAAATGACCTAATTGCCTTCGTATATAAATAGGTTAATTCCTCCAATTTTTTTATTTCTCTCTCTACTCTCCCTCACTCCCCACGATTTTGAATTCTCTCTCTACTCCTTTCTCTTTCCAATCCGCTTTCTTCTCTCTTCACATTCAATTTCTTCACCAAACACTAACCCTTACCCTAACCCCCTTTCACTCTCCTGATCTCTCTCCAATTTCATCAAAACCCTTTCCTTTCTACCCCAAAGGATTTCAATTCTACACCCATGGATTTGCAACCCAACAATTTTCACCCCCAAAAGATTTCAATTCCACACCCGAACGTGGATTCGCAGCCCAACAACCTCTTTGACATGGAAAAACAGCCGGCGGCTCCTTCAGAGAGACAAACAGATGCCATGAGTTATCGTTACCCTAATACCCTTGAGGACCCATTAAAGGAAAAGAAGATACTAACAGTAACAATAAATGAAATAAATGAATTTAAAAATCCCACTTCATATTTCTTTTATTGGGGGGGGGGGGGGAATATGTGGATTCTAGAAATCTTTTAAAAATTTGTAGTTTATAAATCTTTGACTTGAGTTTAGATTCTGGAAATCCCATTAAAAATCATATTTTTCCAATGACATGCACACGACATGCACATGATATGCTCACAGATGTAAGCCAACCCAAAAATCCAAACCTCACAGCTTTCTCTTCGAAATTAGAAAAATGACGGCTTCACCTATAAGTTTTTACATTTTATATTTGGGTATTTGATCATTCCGCTGTTGTCTGCATGGCCTGTGCATGGTCAGTTTGTCCTATCTCGGTCCTAAGATTAAGGAAATGGGTCATTTTTGGCAATTTGCCTAATTTTTTTTCTCCACCTTGTTAAGGTTGTTAGCAAATTTTCTTTTGCGGCATCCATCAAATTATATGTTAAACTCATGGCAGGTCTATCTTCTGAGTCAACCTTTCTCAAGACACAAATAAGTGGAAGAACACCTTTAATACAAAAAGAAACTCTACCCAAAACTTACGGTCATGTAATACAAGACGAACTGTGCTTCACATGATTTTGCATATGTACTTTCCAACCATTCTTGAGAGGAAAACAAAGCAACAAAAATTTCCTTTTGCTTTTATAAGCTTTGAAATATAAGAAAAGAAGTAGAAAATCTAGTCATTTCCAGACAAAGAATTTTTAAATTATGGTGAACTTTCACATAAAACCTATTACTCATTGATGCCCATAGAGATACTTTGTAACATGGTTCTAAAAAACTCTAGGTGCTAGTCGGGCGGCGGGATGGGGCCTAGCGCCCAGGCGGACTAGGCTGAAAACACAAGTGCTAGCTGATTCATCACTAGGGAGCCCACGACATGGACCAAAGAATGCATGTTGCAAGCTGTTTCATCATGATTTCTACAAAGTAATAAGTGTGCTAGCTATTTCATCATGAAGAGGAGCCTATTTCTGAAAAGGAGCATGTGTGCTAGCTGTTTTGAATGATTTAATCTTTGCTTTGTGTTGTTTATTAAAACCACTTGTGTGGTTCTTTACTTTTCAGCACCTATAAATAAGCCTTCTTGTAAGGCTTAGAAAAACACCATTATTCCATACAACACACTTAGAAGGAGAAGAGAGTGCTTGAACGTGCTTGATGTTCAACTTGGATCGTTGGAGCGTTTAGGTGTTTTCTTTCTTTTGTTTTCAATGTATAAATCTATTTACCTTTGTTTTACGTTTATGAGGAACTAAACCCCCCCTTTGCTAGGGGGATTCAAAGCCATGATTACACTTGGATTATGAATTAATTACTTTTGGTTGTGATTTCATAATTTGTGATTTCAATTCGCTTAACTGTTTGATTGATAACTTATTTGTGTATGTTGATTAAGAATGCACCCTTAGTTTTCATGATTAAGTTTGATGCTAGAATATAAGGGAATTTCACCTAATCGTTATGAACTTATATTCATGAGTAGTGAAGGTTGCTATCCACAATCGTGTTAAGTAAATTCTTGGCAAGAGTATCATGCTTTTCATAGTTATGAATGTCTCGTCAATACTTATAGTTCTCATGAATCTTAATGGTCTTTGATTGTATCTCTATTGTGTTTTTCACGTAGGGAACTTTTGAAGAATGTTTTGAATTGTTATATGCGTTTTCCCATTCCATTCATTAACTTAAGGAGAACTTGAAGGTTAAAAAAGTGCTATCACGGTTAACTCGGGGTATTGAGTTTCACAATTATCGAAAGAACAACTGAAAATTGGTTTATGTGCAAGTGTGTCATGTGTGGAGAAGAACCCTCTAGCTAATCCATCATCCATCTAATTCATCCAAATTCGTGCTATAATCTGCCCTAGTTTTCAATTTGCTTGTTTTTAAGTTATTCTCATCAAAACCCAATCCCCCTTTTACAACTTGTGTATTTTGATTTGAATCTGCCATATTTGGTTTCTTTTGAATCTTTTGAGTTAATCTAGGTTAGAATTGGTTTATTTTTATAGTTTGAGTCTTTTCAAATCAATTTTCGTCCAAGAACAACCTCAGAATCTGTTTTGAGTGCATTTGCTAGTTTTGGGCTGTTTTAAGTCAGTCTAGCCTATTTTGAGTTGTTTGAGTCTAGTTAAGTGTTTTGAGTTTAGATTTGTGTTTTTGAAGTTTTAGTTAGTGTTTTGAGTCAGTTTTACATAGATTAGCAATCCCTCCTAATCCCCTGTTTAGAACGATCCCTACTTGCATATATACTACAATTGTCAAAAAGAGGGTTTAATTTGTGTGTTGTTTTACATAGCATCAAATTTTTGGCGCCGTTGCAGGGATTAGCAACTTTGCTAATCCCTTATTTTTTTTTTCCGTATGTTTTAATTTAGTTGCTAACTTTGCTTTGTTCTTCTTGTTTCTTAGGTACTAGTGTATGACTCGAAGTTCTCATCCGGTTCATAAGCATATCTTTGACTTTGACGACGATTTTGAGCGAACTTTGAGAAGGAAAAAGAAGCAGCAAGAAGCTCAACCATCCAATCTTGAACCTGAACTTGAGGAAAACGAAGTAGAAGAAGAAGAGGAGCCCACGGCTCAAGGAGTTGAGCAATCACAAGTCATGGCAGCGGATAACCGAACAATTAAGGAGCTCTCAGCTTTGGGATTGGGCAACACCACACCCCTATGCATTCAATACCCTAGGGCTGCCCAGGACAAGACCGATGAGTTCGAATCAAAGTCAAGCTTGTTGCACCACATCCCTAAATTCCATGGGCTGTCCATGGAAGATCCGAATAAACATTTGAAGGAATTCAAAGTGGTGTGCTCAAGCATGACCCCAATTAATGTCGATGGCAATATCTTGAAGATAAAGGCATTTCCCTTCTCTCTTTTAGAGAAGGCAAATGATTGGTTATATGAGTTAGTCCCTGGCACAATCACTTCTTGGGAAAGTATGAAGCGGGCGTTCTTGGAGAAAATTTTCCCTACTTCAAGAGTCATTCTCTTAAGCCACCCATAACTATGGCACAGTCTCCTTCTTCTCTTTCTTTGGCCTTTATTCCATAAACAAAACACTATTTGCCTTTGCCATCCGCTACCACCTAAGAAACCACGCAGTTGCGCTGTTCTTGTAGAAGTTCAACATTAGAATTGCTTCAAGGGGGTTTCTTCTACGAACATTAATTTCATTCATGTTCTTGATATTTATATATTTTGTAATCATGTTGTGTAATTAAGTTCGTTGCTGGGGGATTCGATGTAGCCTTGCACATCTACTCTATGTTATTAAGTTAAAATATTCAAATACCAATCTGTGTTCTTGTTTCATTCACTGATTCTATAGTATAATTTATTTGTTAATCCTAATGTTTGATCACCACTAGGGCTGCTTATGAATTATTTGATCAATGTTATAGTACCCATCATGCTTAATCTTAGTCGACATGTGAATGAATGAAGAAACTGCTATGCATACATCCTGCCATGTGATTTCTTTGGTTCTTTGAAGTTTTCTTGTTCTTAATGTATTTTTACTTGCTAATCTAAGTTGAACATCACAACTGGGTTGCAGATTAGGAGTACTTGATCACAACTACACATCAAATGGATGATCATAAATAAGTAAAACGAACCCTAGTTGCAGATTGGAGAGTTGAATGCGTTTTGACTTAATTTTCATGGAATTGACTTGTAATGGTGAAATCAGCATCCTTAGTTCTGTTCCTATTGTTTCTGAATCAATCTATCATTCATCTTTATCTTGTCTTGCATTTGAAGTTACTTTAGCTTACAAAACAAAAATTTTAATTCAGTTTTCATTTTCATTGCTTAATTAGTGTTCACATAAAGCTAGTAATTTGTAGAGTTCTAGTTAGTCCCTGTAGTTTGACACCCTTACTTGTGCCATTATAGTATCCTTATATTTTCACTTGAAAGGAACACAACAGTTTTCAAAAGCCCTAATTCAAAATCTTTAACCGAATCATCCTTTTATTCAAAAAGGAAATCATGAACAACCAGCTAAGTCAGATCTCGAAATATTTTTTTCAATCAACAAACAGCTCAAAAACTTATAATCTCCATGGTAAAAGAATCATCTTTTGAGTACTTCTCATACATAAATAAAAGACAATAAAAATCAAAATAAAACCTTCCCAAATATAGTTTGGAGATCGCATTTTACTCCTGGGGAGGTTGATTCCTTCTTTAGTCTCGTTGAGCTTCCGTGCACACCTTTGGTTCTTCATGAACTTGAGATCTTGAAAATACATAAAACTAAAACAAATAAACAATAACTCAGATCCGAAAATATATAAACTCAAATACCAAAAAGAATCACAAATTCATACATGGTGAGATTAGAAAAATCCTAGATCTGGTGAACTTATAATCTCTTCTTACCAATTACTCTATACACTTTGACCCACTTAAATTCTAGTGAAAACATTCGAAATTTTCCTATATAAACTCACCATCTTCAAATAATTCACATAAAAAACACATAAATTAAGCTAGCACTTAGAAATCAAAAGAGGGCTTCGATTAGGGTTAGGGTCTCTTAGGTTCTTACCTAAATCCAACAATTTGAATCACTTTCTTACAGCCCAGCTCGAATTCTATCTCCCAAACACAACCATGAACCAAATCTTCAACATGCAAGTTAAAATTGAATTAGGATCTTAAATCTCAAGAATTTTCAAATCTAAAAGTTAAAATTTGAAGAAATCCACTTACATAGATATGAAGTTGATCATGAGAGGAACACTTTTTGCTATTGGGTCGAGATCCAGTTTTGGACGAAACTTGGTCGAAGAGTCTCGTCGGTTTGGTTATTTTAAAGAGAGAACAAAGAGGGAATAAAGAGAGAATCTGGTTTTACAAAACAAAAGGGTCGGTTTTGAACAAAAAAATAAAAAAATAAGGAAAATGAGTGTGATAAATATGTGGGTGGAGTTAAAGGGAGAGAGAGTAAGTGGAGTGTGGGTTAATTTACAAGAGACTGGAGACTGGAGAGAAGAGAAATGGGTGTCAGTGAATGGGCTAAGGGGAGAGAGAGAGAGTCAGTGAGTTAAGAGGAGAGAGAGCAAGTGGGGTGTGGATGGATTATGAGAAGAGAAGGAGAGAAAGTGGGGTGTGGTGGGCCCATAAGTGTCATATCCCAGACCGGCTCCGCCGTAGCACGATATTGTCCGCTTTGGGCTTACCATTCCCTCATGGTTTTGTTCTTTAGGACTCGCCACGAGAACTTCCTAGTGGGTAACCCATCTTGGGACCGCTCTCTCCCAAACTCGCTTAACTTCGAAGTTCCGAAGGAATCAAAAGCTAGTGAGTCCCCATAAGGCCTTATGTTATATAGAGGTGGTCATGTACATATATGGCACATCACCCCCTCTCCGTTGGTCAATGTGGGATGTTACAATCCACCCCTCTTAGGGGCTCGACATTCTCGTCGGCACACTTGCACCACACAACAGAGTGGCTTTGATACCATTCTGTCCCATCCCAGATCGGCTCCGCCATAGCATGATATTGTTCACTTTGGGCTTACCATTCCTTCACAGTTTTGTTTTTGGGGACTCGGCATGAGAACTTTCCAGTGGGTCACCCATCCTGGGACCGCTCCCAAACTCACTTAACTTCGGAGTTCCGACGGAATTCGAAACCAGTGAGTCCCCAAAAAGCCTCGTACTATATGGAGGTGGGCATGTACATATAAGGCACATCACCCCCTCTCTGTTGGTCGATGTGGGACGTTGCAATAAGTTTTTGAAAAAGTAATAAAAAATAAACATTTGTGTCTTTAGAAGCAAAATATAGGCACACATAACATATTTGAGTCGACATTTTGGATAAAGCTGTCAGTTAATGTAATTATGTCTATTTTTAGTTACACTGAACACAATAGTTATTAGTGTCTTTTATTCAATGGGCACTATTTCATTTTATTGGTGTTCCAATAGACCCAAAGTCCTCATTCGTGTGTTACTTTTGTATCCATAAACCATTTATTTTGGTCGTGTCATTTAACTCTTTGTTTTAATATATGTAAAATAAATTTTAAGAATTCCAAATCGATTGGTGGAGTTTATTATTACTAATTAAATTTTAATTAACAAACTACCTGATTTAAATCGGTCAAAATACCTATATTTATTAGCTAATATAGGTCAAAATATGGTATTAGCTCATTTCGACACATATGGCACTCAACTGACCATTAACAAAATACCTGTTTATTTTCTTGATCCCCAACCCCGGCAGGTATTGTTTTCCAGTTTCTTTAATCCTTATATAATTTAAAGCTAATTGGAGTTGGAATTGGAATTTTATGTGAAAATTTGAATTTTGGGGGGTTTTTTTTGTTGCCGAATTGAGTGTGTTAATCTCAAATTTTAAAGAGTTTCATGATGCTTCTTGTTGGATTGGTTGGTCCCAAATATTACAAGCCTGTTCATGCTGATTTCTAATTTATTTCAGTAATTCAATATTGAAAAAAATATTTGTGTTTGTAGAGCAGAGGTATCAATATTGCAATGAGCAATGGATTCTTATTTTGCGTTACATGCGCGATACCGTTTAGGGTAGTTTCTAATTGATTTACATGAAAAACAAGTGTAAAAATGTTAATATTTACATCGTTTGTAAACTATTATTTCAATTGTTGAAATTGTATGAGAACTTAAAAAATTAAAATATAGAAATGCATGTTAAATGTATCTATAATTTTAAAAAATATATGACAAATTTCTTTTTTAATTTTCAAGTTGTTAATAAAACATGTAAACGGGTAAAAAAAAGAGCTAAACGGATAAATGATTATGGTTAAATGAGTACGTGTTTATGGGTGTGGTTAATTATTTATAAACGGTTATGGGTATGGGTATAACCATTCATACCCCATAAACATTTATGCAATACCCAACGGGTAAACATTTTATGTGGGTAAGATCTTAAACGGTTATGGGTAAATAACTGCAGTAACCCATCTTCCATAACCGTTACCCATCCATAGCAGGAACTTACTGGAGATTTTAGCTCAGTTCAACATGACCCTACCGAACATACTAGCCCAGTTTGGCAAGATTCTAGCGAACATAATAGTCTTTTTTTAGTAGCAATGTGCCGAACTACCCAGTATATCTTTGTAGAAGGAGTATGTGAACTCTTTTGGTTAGATATAATGGTATGCCGAACAATGTTTTTCAGCAGCAAGGTCTCTGCAGAGGCCGAGTATAGGGGCATGGCAGAAGGAGTATGTGAATTCATTTGGTTACGTAAACTTTTGAGAATCTTGATTTCGAACCAAAGGAAACTATGAAATTATATTGTGACAATAAGTCTGCAAGGGAAATAGTTGATAATTCGGTACAACATGATAGAGCAAAACATGTAGAGGTGGATAGACACTTTGTTAAGGAGAATCTTGAAAGGAAGATTGTGTTTGTACTGTTTGTGAGTTCAAGGGAGCAATTGGCTGATGTTCTTACTCATGGAATATCTAGTAAAGTTTTTCATGACTCACTTATCAAGTTGGGAATGTAGGATATCGATGCACCAGAGTGTTTATCTTATTGTAGATATTTTAGGAGTCCTATATTTGGTAGGATTATGATTTGTAATTGATTGTAATATGAGAATTTAATTCCCTTATCTTTTGTAATTATTTTCTTTATAGTATAAAGCATATGTGTCTATATATTGTAAATCCTATAGAATGAATAACGTAACCAAGTATTCGATGTATTTCTTGTGTGTCGTCGGGCAAAACCTTTGACGACGAAACCTTATCGGCTCCGACGAAATTGTTGTCTAAAAAGGATTTTTTTTTCTTTTTTTAGTGAGTGGTGCTCTAACGTTGGAAAATGTGTCACTTGCAAAGAAGGTTTTCACATGGTGATCATGAATATGCTAACTAGGTGTGTGTGTGTGCGCGTGTGTATATATAATCATCCTTGGCGATTGGGTTGTAGAGTGGAAGTAGGAGTGATTGCTGGAGAGAGAGAGAGAGAGAGAGAGAGATTGTTACATGCAAAGACAGAGTCTCAAAGTGCATAGCTAAGCATTTAGAATAAGGAGCCAAGCAGTAGTAGCTAGGGTTTGCTGAGATCGGATTGAGAATTGAGAGAGAATTAAAAAGCACGCCAGCGGGCAAAGGGGTGGGAGTGGGAGGGAGGGGCAGAGACTGAGAGCACGTCCCCGACAGGCGACAGGGCCACCCAAAGCGCAATGCATTTGTCTGCTGCTGCCATTTGTAAAAGCCCCTTTGAACTTTGAATATGCAGTCATCAGTCCCCACTACACCCTCTCTCTTTCTCTCTCCATAGCCCATCATCATCATTGCCGCTTTTTTCTCATGCCAAAACTTAAAACTTAACAAATCTTTGATGCTTTTTGTCAGCCTCCTTTTTGCACGCTTCGCTACCCTTCTCTCTCTCTCTCTCTCTCTCTCTCTCTCTCTCTCTCTCTCTCTCTCTCTCTCTCTCTCTTCCAGCGTGGTAAACATTACTTTGTAAGTATTGTGGTTTTAAGCTTGTAAGTTGTTACAATTTGGTCCATATGGTCACTTTATGCATGCATTTAAAGTTTTATCATTGGTTCCTCCATTTGTCTATGTATCAAAATCTTACTGCAAATGTTGCAACATTAGTCTCTCCATCTGTCCATAAGTATCAAGTTTAACCAGAATTTTTTGACGTGGCACTCTGTGGGCTGGTCTTTTTCTTACTTAAAAGCCATATTGAAAATAATTTCTTTAAGAAAATCTTAATCTTCTTGGAATAATCGATGATACTGCTCACGTAGCAGCAATGCTCTATATTATCAGATTTCTCATATAGGGATATTGGGTAAGATTCAATTTCGGTTACTATATTTTGTCTTGATTTCAGTTTTGATCCCTATTATTTTATTTCTGAATATTTGGTCACGAGAAAAACGAATGTAGTGGGATTGATATTGATAGAGAAATTGATATAGAAATTGAGTTGCAAAACTAATTTTAATTTTCGTGTTTATTTGGTAGAGAAATGGAGCTCCAAACAATTTTTAGAGTTTTAAAATAAATTTGGAGTTTATTTTATTTATTGTTTGAAAGTAAAATTCTTTTTAAAACAAATTTAGATTTAGTGTCCATTTGATACAGAAAGTCAGTCCCAAGAATTTTTACGATTTTAACTACAAGTTTGGGGTTTTATATATTGTGTGAAAGTCAAACTAAAGGCTATACAATGTTGGTGTAATAGGAACTTTAGTTTAATTACAATTGATGTAAACTAAAAAAATGTCATGTAAAGAGACGTTCACAACAGTTTTTTTTTTTTGAACAATATTATCTACACTAAGGGAATGAGGTGGGTTTAGCCTCACAATGAGCTAGCAATAATGTGGTTCAAATTCGCCTTTGACGAGAATCGAACATAAGACATCTCACTTACAAATGAAGAGAAATACCGTTAGACCGTAGTACTAAGTGGCTATAATTAAATTACTGGTGAAGACATTCACAACATGTTGAATTACAAGAAAGGCAACGTTGGTCTTTAGATTGTGGACGTTTTATTATACTGTCAAGATAGAATGTTATGCGTGCTCATAATTGCCTAAAAAAATCATCATTCAAATTAAGGGATACCAATTAATTCCCACCTTTTTCTTAAAGGGTAAACCCTTTTTCATAAAAATCTTTTGTAATTTGAAGTCAATTAATGAAATTTTGAAAACTGCTAACATACGAGGTAAAACAGGGACTTCTGATTTGGAATAGTCATTTTGGGAGTATTGCATTCCTTCCTATGAATGGTAGGTGATTGTATCTATAGTTTCTCGTTTTAATGCATTCATTTCCTATAAATAAATTTAAAAAAAAGATATGGACAAGTAATTACATATCTTCTGCATATAACTAGTTAGTACTATGATCTAATAGCATTCTTCTTCACGTAAGAGCTCTAAGGTTCGATTATTGTCAAAGGTGAATTTGAATCACATTATTGCTAGTCAATTGTAAGGCTAAACTCATCCATTTTCCCTTAGTGTAGATAATATCTTTTGTTAAAAATAAAAATAAAACTTCTGCCCGTAAGCTCACTCAAATGACATTGATGAGTTGGCTAAAATGTCGTAGGAAAAAGTTCTCCCAAAGTAAAACCCTCTCTTCAAACCTTGCACGGATAACTACTAACTTTTCTTTTTCGAATGAAAGCTTTTTTTGGTTTTTGGTCAGAAAGGAGCTAGCTCAGAGCCTCAGACATCGAATATTCAAACCCTAAAATTATTTCAAATGCCATAAACATTGCAGTGGCCAGTGAGTTTAGAGTAGAGTCCACTTGCATCGTTTTTCCTTTCTACTAATTATGAAAGCTTTGCAACTTTTGATCATCTTCTGCTGTTTCCTTGCAACTTAAGGAACCAAAACCAATCAATAATAAAGCCGTGCGATTTCATAATATACATAAACAAAAATTCATAGCTATTTATTTCTTTTCTTTTCTCTACAATGAATAATCAAGCAATTTACAGATAAAAAAGTACTTCTAAATTTTTTTGAAGTAATTAAAAAATGCATGCTTTGGTCCCTTTGTTCTTGGCTCAAACGAGGAAATAAATAGTGGAATCTACATATTACATGTTGTTTGTGGATGAGAGCAGATTAAATATAATATTTTAAATAGATAAAAAAAAATAGTATGCGTGGATAATTCAGAACTTAAGGCAGATTGCTAGGGATCCGCCTTGATTGGTGTGAGAAAGTTTACTCTTTAATCTGAATTAAGTGGTGGAGTTTGATTTCAGCCGTGCTGGAAATGGAAACACAGAGTTCAGTTGTTGGGCTGCAAAACCATGTCTTTTCCTGTCTCTTTCTCACTGTCTCAGCATATCATATCTCATTGCAAATCTATATGTCCCAAGAATTTCATAACTTACCCTCTTTCATGCTTTCTTGAGAATCAGTGTATATATATTTGTTCACAATCCAGATTTCAGAGGAGCTAGCTCAGATATACATGCAGCAGAGACAGCTAGCAAGCTAGTACTCTACTTTCATAGATACATGAAAAAGACAGAGTTATAACCAGATAAATAAAAAGGTATATATAATTTTTACATGATTTCCATTTTTGAGCTTGGAGACTCATATAAGCGTTCATGTTACAGAAAGACTTACATGCAGCAGAGCGAGCTAGCTAGTACTCTACTTTCATAGATACATGAAAAAAGATAAAAGAGTAATCAGAAAAATAAAAAAGGGAATATATAATTTTTCACATGATTTCCATTTTTGAGCTTGGAGACACATAATTAAGCGTTTATGCTACAGAAGAACTTACATGTCACACATACATTGCAATCGTTGTGTTCCATGCCATTGATATAATAAAATGTGTAAGCTTTTCTCTACTTTGCGTTGTACCATTGACACATGAACGTCACAAATATACGTGTCATATAAGTTGCTCTCAATAAACTCTGTATTCAACATTAGGTGCACTAGTTTCTATCTACTTCAGGATCATAAACTCGTCAGATTCTTATAATTGATTAATATATCTCTTCTGCAAACTTACATATGAATACAAATATCACATGC
The DNA here is from genome assembly GCA_963580275.1 of Crataegus laevigata. Lineage (NCBI taxonomy): Eukaryota > Viridiplantae > Streptophyta > Magnoliopsida > Rosales > Rosaceae > Crataegus > Crataegus laevigata. The sequence goes on from OY756952.1 coordinate 21,616,867, forward strand.
ATGCAAATCGCAAAAGGGGTACTTTCAAAATCCAAAACCCTAAACCACTCATGATCAACAAATTAAACCCAATTGATTACTTTCATTTCCCATTCATGTTCCTCATGGGAATTAATTAAAAACAAACCCACACAACTAATTCCAAAATAATATTACATACTTAAGATTAAGAAAATATATAGAATCTCAAAGTTTAAAGTACTAGTACCAATTAGAGGACTAATGTGCGGTCTAATACCCGTCTTCTTTTTGATCTTTCACTAGAGTTGGAGCGTTCAAGTAATGACTTCAACGCATTCTGCAAGAAATGGACTGATTCAATCGTGTGATCTTTGTCTGCGGCAACAATAAGCACGTTGCGAATTCTTCCTCCAAGAGTGGCAATTTCAGCTTTGATTGTCCTCAAATGGAGGGATTTCAGTATTTCAATTAGGTCAGGTAGGAGGTCGGAGCGGTCCTCGCAGCACAAAGAGGCCTTGAAAACAATCCTTCCATCGCTTGTATAATCATTTGAAGAAAGTACAGTGATTTCATCAGTTTCAGAAGGGAAGGTCTCGAGCTCTGCGATCTCTGACGTTTGTTGTTTCAGCTCTTTCACTCTCTGGACCACCTTGGCTAACAGGGAGGCTTTGTCTGTCTGAGAATTTTGTTTGAATAAAAAATAAATTAAAGGAAGAAGAAGAAAGATAAGGAACCCTAGTTGTGAAAAAGCTCAGCAGCTTTCCCAAATAAGTATTTTTACCCTAAAGACCAGAGTCTGACTACAACGCCATTGATCCCTTTTTCTTTTTCAGAAACGGAATTTACCAAAAGACTGTATAGGTCCCAGACCTTAGAATCTCATTTGTAAAAGCTATTCATGACAAGAAGTTTTTAGGATTCTTCTTGTTGTTGGGTACGTCAGAATGAATGAATTAATTTCTAAATTAATTAGTAGAAATAAAAATTGTATATTAAGTCAGCAAGCACAAAATCTTTGCTTCCTTGGTTAAAAGTAACATAAAGTAGATTCCAGTTCCAGTAGTACTCTCTTTTCTCGCCAGCATTTTTTTCCCACCAACCAAACAGTAGTCAAAAAGAAAAAAAATGATTGTTGAAGTGAGAAAGGATCGATCCAGCGGCAAAGGAAAGTAAATTAGGAGGCGTCAAAACTCAAACTTCAAACTTGCAAACGCAAAACCAACAGTAAGTTAAACTAAAACAAAATTAATTAGGACAAAATTATAACCAGTTATTTAATTGATTTCCAAAAACAAATTTGACAAATATTACCACAAAAATAACAACAACAAATTTGATTAATAATCGAGTACATAAATAGGTAGGTACCTTGGAATTGCAAGGAAGAAGGCCTCGAAGCTTATCGAGATGGGAGTTGATTCGCTCTCTCCTTCTCTTCTCGGCCTCCTTGTGATTCTTGAGAGCAGCAAGGGCTCTATCTTGAGGTGAGGCGTCATGCTCAGTACTTACCCCAGACACTTCCAGAGGGTAATAACTATAATTATTAGAAGAAGAGCTGCAAAAGCTTTGCATAGCTGATAACTGATGATCATTATTCATGTTGATTAAGCCGTTTTGGGCAAGAAATCGGTAGAGTTCTTGGCCTTGATGATCAGCCGGCTGCATGTTTGTGTGTGTGAGGAATTCGGATTCTTTCTTGTGGTTCTGATGTCCTCTCTCTCTCTCTCTCTCTCTGTGACCGGTTTCTGTTGTTTTGTAATTCGCTTTTGACCGACCAAGTGATAGCTATACAGATGAGTGATATATATGATGAGTGGTGGTGAAATGAAAGTGTTGGAGACTTTCGGTGGTTTACTCTTTTCTCTTTAGGGTTTTATATATATCCGTAAATCTTGGGGTGCAAATGGGTTCCAATTGATTTCTTTACTTTGTCCTTCTTATTGGAATAAAAAATGGAACTTCTTATATAATATGGGTGATGGAAAATTCTCTTGGAGTTTTTGTTCTATATTTTTCTTCTCACAAACGACGTAACTACTTTAAGCTATATATTAAAAAGTTTGAATATAAAATGTAGTGGGTTGATAGAGAAGACTACATTCACTAAAGCAAGAGCTACCACTTGCAATCCCTTAGTTTTGTTTTTTAATGGTGTTTGTCATTAAAAATGATAACATATAACTATTACAGTGTTGTTGTTTACAAATAAATTGATGTTTATAGCATTACTCTATATTTTTAGGAAACTATTATTACCACCCCAACAATTTCATTCTAGCAAGTTAGCATTCGGCCATTAAGGTTCACAATTTCAATGTGTACTACTACTATATGACCAGCCTACCATTTTACAATATCGATATTTCATTTCAAATTAATGATACGAAAAGGAGAAAGGGGCCAAAAGTCAAGCCATTTTTGTTGTTACATTTTTGTTATATTTTAAATGAAATAAAATGTGTAAATATTTAGTTTGTTTAATTCTTATAAAAACTAATAGAGAAGGCTTCTAAATTTTGAACCTTAACAAAAGCATTCTAATAATTTTATTTAAAGATTAGGACAAACTCAACATAATACTGGCCCAATACAACTGCCCAAGCAATGAGTTTCCTATTTTACTGTGATGGCAAACCTTGCCCCCGTTTATTTGGTCCATTTCACTTTAGATGAAGAGAGAAAATAGCTTTCGTACAGTTTCTACTAGTTTCTATCGATCTCATATTCCTTCTCTTTGCTATTTTTCTAATTTTATCAGCCTAGTTGCCGATCTTTTTCTCCGTTAAATCAACGAAAACAAAAACCATGGAGCCTCGACTTGCAGAGGAGCGGATCACGTCGATGGGGTATCTCTCATGTATATGCATACATGTGGTTCTTGCAGGGGAGCAGCTGTGATAGAGAGCCTGGACATGTAGGTGTTTAGGTTCATATTTGAACTTTGGGCCAAACCAAGAAAGGCCCAAGGATGTCAAAATAAAAGGGATTTATCTGGAGCCCAACATGAAGCCCAAAGAAGAAGTGAAGCCTTCTCAAACCACAAATAGGCCACTTTCCTACATATGGAAGTGACAAGTGATGGGTACTAACCTACTATCAGCTAAAAAATACTTTTTAGTGGCACTTAAGTAAAAAAGAGGTGATGACTCACTGCCTTCCGGAATGCTTTCGGGTAATGGTGCAAGCAATGCAGTCGGGCAAGCTGCCTATAAAAGAATGAAGTGGCCCCAGAGACAAGGACACTCAGCCAATCAAATAAACAAACTTACAAACTCTACTCTCAAGCCAGATTTGCAAGCCTAAGCTGTAAACAGCCTAAATCTCTAATCTTCTAGGCATCTCCTACCTAGAAAGTTCAAATTTCCTTAGTTTAAACCTCTGCTACTACCATAGTATCGATCCCCTTGTGTAAACTAGTTTACCACCCATTACTTTTCAAGGCTGTCAACCTTTGTAAACTCAAATAGAAGCATTTGCAAGAAGTTCAACCTTACTGGACAAGGTGAAATCTTGCCCGGTGCTCTTTGGTTGTCGTCTTCTAAACTAATAGATCTATCATTTAACATATTGTCCAGTATGTATTCAAGTCATTTCACCATATGTTCTACTTCGAAAGTTCCATTTATACTCAGATCTGGTTGTCTTTATGGATCCTCTTGCATCTAAAACCAATTTAGAACTAAACAAATGACTTAAGGGGTTCTGGACACCCTTTCTTCAAGCATACAAGACCATAACTGAAAGTCCTTGATCTCAAGGCAAGAAAGAACTTAATATGGACTTAATCCATCCATGACAGTCCTTTGATAACAAGAAGCCTGAGTAACTTGGGGCGCAAGAAATCGACTTAAACACACTTATTCAACATCTACTATAATGAGATAGTAGTTGCATGCCTAAGCACTTAGTTAGTTTTGATTGTGAGCCTCAAGGCCTATACCTAAGGCCCCACAAAGGCACATTTTAGAACTAACTATGTCTTGTTCTTGCAGTGGACAAACTAGCAAGAGCTCGACAACCAAACACATTCAAACCAACGTGCTAATCCCCAAGGGAGCTGTGCCGAAAACCCTCCCCGCCAGAGGAAATCTTCGCCCGAACATAGTTTTGGCACGCTCAGTGGGACTCCAGAAGTCTTGTATGCCAAGAAAGAAAAAAGGGTAGACTTTCAGGTAGAATAGAAAACACGAGCCACCACGAGATTTACTCAGACTCATTATGACGGATCAACCAGAAGATCTGCCCTCTTTACAAAGATCAGCCATTCTAGAAAGCCCGACTTTATTTGATAAGTCAGGAGGAAAGGTCACTAATGAAGATCTACAAGCTACTATGGTGCAAGTCTTGAGAAGCATGGAAAAAATCTCTCTAGAGATCAGGGGAGAAGTCAACAGACTTTGCTCCTTAACCGGAAGCTTGCAAAGAAGGCTGGATCTAGAGTTTTCCACCTTGAGGGGCAATCACGAGGAGGCATTAAGGTAGCCGTGCTTAGAAAAAGAGCCAGTTGTTCTTCTATTTCCTTTACTAGGGGGAGAAAATGGTAGGGGAAAGACAAAAGAAAGATCTAAGATCTATCAGCCAGTAATAGAGCAGATCTCGAAATCAGGGATGCCCGACCCCCTGTCATTTTCACTAGTTAATAGGGGCAAGGAAGGCAAGACAGGAAGAAGTATGGAATGCCTCCATATAGTTGGAGAATCCTGAAGGAAATTATAAGTTTCATTAGGGATTTCATGTGACTAGCAAGCATATACAAATCATTATATATATACAAAAATAGCGGAAGCATGTTAACAATTAAAATTAATTCTCTAGTCATTTAAATCCCCTTCAAGATGCATAGGTTTATGTAAGATGCATCAAAAATATTTAATTGAAGAACAAAGGTTAGGAGTAGATTTATACCTCTTGATCTACTTGTGAGACCAAGGATGGACCACCTCCAAGATCTTTGCTCCTCAAAGTCCTTGAGCCTTGCCTCCCTCCTTGCCTTCTCCACTTTGTTAGTATGAGTGCTCCAAGGTTCTCTTAGAGTTTTCAAGGAGAAAACCTCTAAAGATCCTCACCCACTAGTGTAGTGAGAAAGGATGAAGGAATAACCAAAGGGGGATTAGATGATTAGCTAAAATCCCCTAAGGTGGCCAGCCCCCTTTTGTGTTCTAGAGAGATATTTCTTTTTCTCTAAATTGTTTTGAACACATAGAAAACCCTAAGTGAGATATTTGTCTATAAAGTTGTATTTATAGACAAAAGGAAACAAGTCAACATTTGACTTCCTCACCCCTCAAAGTGGCCGGCCTTTAGTGTGGGTTTTTGGGCTTTGGGCTTTTATTATTTCAAGTCATCCAATGCTTGAATAAAAGCCCAATGGGTTTAGGCCCAATGGGCCCAATTAAACCCGAACGTTTCTTTAAGCCCAAAATGATCTTTTATCGCTTTTATGATTTCTTTAGACTTTCTAAATTAATCGCCACACCTATTTAATCCAATTAATTATTTCCATCATCCATTGCTTACTCACTACAAGAGTGTATTGGTGAACAATCTTTTAGGTTCTAATTAGCAAGGCAGTGAGATGATTGGCATCAATCCAATTGATTTAATCCAATCACTTGTTGAATTAAAACTTGCTTTTAATTCATGTTCTTCTTTGACGATTACATTTATTCATCTAGAAAAACTCACAAGCCATGAGTGACATCTAATCATATGCCATGGCTACCCAAGCTAATGTAGAAGTTATTCAGAGAACCTATTCAGTTGGAATTACAATGCAATTCGATCCTTCTCCAATACAATACTCTTAATCACAACACTAGGGTATGGATGTAATATGTCAAACCCCTAATGTGATTATACGTTCTTATATGATTCACATGAGTCGTATAGGAACGCTTTCCTTAACTACGCTCAATACTTCGGCCGAAGATTTCCGAATCATATCTTAGAGTATCTTCCTCTAACGAGGATTAGAGATCCCTTGTTGACCATTCACATGCCTACATGTTTAGATAGCTTGATCCCAAGAATGCCGTGGACTCTCCAAATGGAATGCCATTTGACATGGTCAAAGATCAAGGACCTAACCATTAGACATCGATGATGTCTCAGGTCAAAGGATTAGTTACATTATTCCAACTATTAGAGTTACTTGCTTGACATGTGAGTAGACCTCCATGCAAGTACTCTCGTTCGATTGTGTTCAGTGAACTCATTCCCTCAATGAGCACCTACATACTTGTCTTAGTGTCTCAACACGAATGGGATGAGACTTTCCATCCTTCCATTTGAAGGGGACATAGTATGTACTGATCTATGCATTGTCAGTATCCCTCTGACAATCCTATGACCAGGAACCTTTTGGACATGATGGTTATGTGAAGAAGGTCTCTGTAGTCTAACATCATTAGATTACTTCTTCAATCGATCCATTGTCCATGGATTCACTATTTAGGACATATTTCGTTTATTGAGATAGTCCTAGTTAGTATCTTTGCCTTCCGATGTATAAGAGTCATATGTATACATCAACGCAATGTCCTGAAAGGTTTCTTCCAAAGATTGACTTTCAGGGCATATTTCCAACAAATCCAGTGGAAAGAACGAACCCACCACTAGGGATACACATCCCCCTTATAGGCCACCACCTTTGGCCAGTAAGGGATGAGGGAATAAATTGAGAAAGCCCGAGCTGAGAAAGAGATTACGTCGGCAACGACCGAAGTTCGAAGTGGGAACTTCCTTATACTCCACTGGATAATACTGTTAACCAGCAACTCAGAGAGGAGATTGTTAAATTGAGAATGATGGTGGTTCAGGCCATCCAACCACATGCTCGCCTGCTATTCAGAGTTAATTACCATAAGCCTTACCCTGAGCACATTGATGAGCAAAATCAGTTTCCCTTGAACTTTAAAATGCTCGCATTTTCAATATTTAGTGGGGAAGATGCTAGTGTGTCCTCGAGGGACCACATTTCCAAGTTCTCCAACCATTGTGTGACTTTCAAGGAAAATCCTAACTATAAGTTGAGATTGTTTGGGAACTCATTGATTGGGCTAGCCTCCTAGTGGTACTCTCTGTTACCCCTAAATTTGATTGCAAATTAGGGGGAAATAGAGATGGCCTTCCACGAGCAGTTCTATAGAGTGAGCCCGAGATGTCTATCAATGACTTGGTGGAAGTAAAGTAGTATGAGCACGAGTCCACGGAGGATTTCATGATGAGATTCAGAAGGACACGAATGAGGTATCAGTTCCCCATCAACCATGCACAGCTCATATCTATTGCTCAAAGAACGTTGCGATTACCGCTGAGGAAGAAATTTTACAATGTGCAGTTCAATGAATTGCAAGAGCTGGTAATCGTCGCCACAAAGTATGAGAGGTTGTTGTTGGAGGAGCAACAAGTGAAGCACTCTTCCAGTGTTCTTCCTTTCTATAAAAACAAAGCCACAATTCACCACGTAGAATTTGAAGGAGTTGAGCTGTAGCAAGTTGAGGGCCCTGGAACAGAGGGAATAAATATGTGCACTGCAGAGATGACTACTCTTTTCAAGCTTTAGATAGTGAAATGGTTGGTCCAGCCGGTTAAAGACTAGAAGGTGGTGATGAACGATGAGGGATTCGTCACTATGAAACCTCCCAAATATCAAAACTACTAATTTAATTTGATCAAGGCAGCTGAAACCTATGATGAACTGGTACGGGTAAGAGTAATTGTGCCTGACAGCACCCAGAAGCTGGCCAAACTAGAAGAAATGAGAGGGAAGAAGTACTGCAAGTTGCATTACACGTTCAACCACTCCACAACCAACTGTGTCCAGTTTAGAGACGGGATACAAGATCTCATTGTCAAAGGAAAGTTGTTGTTGGAGAAACCCCCGGCTAATATGATGATTGACACAGACCCTTTTCCTGAAGCCTTAATTAACATTATCAACTTAACTTGGGCGGAAAAAGGAAAAAGAAAGGCCATTTAGGAGATAAAAGTTAAAAGGTGACCAACTAATAGGCTCATAGAAGGGGTTATCAAGTTGCTCGAGAAGCCCAAAGCAGATATAATCAGAGGAGTGGTGATGTGCAGTAAGTGCCAGTGTGAATGCGAGCTAGAAGTGCCAGTGTCAGGAGCAATTATTGATCAGGAGCTGATCAAAGGAAGAAAGAAAGAAGAGACAGAGGCCCACATATGTGTGATGTAGGCAGCACAAAAAGAAACAACATCCAGGAACGTGTTCTAGAGGTTGGGAGGAGATTCCTAACCCAAAGGGCTATAAAAGGTTTTCAGGAATCATGAAGCCTCTGAAGAAGTAGAGGATAAGGAGGCCAAGACACCAAGGTGGGTGGACGCAAGACCTCCCCAGCCAAGCTATGGTAGGGGAGATGTCAGGAGAAGTGAGAGAACTACAAATCTAGTCACAAAGAAGAACCCTGCCTGACTCGGGTGAAAATGGTATGTGGTTGGGAAAGATAGGACGCCTGTGAAAGAAAATAGGACCTTCTATGATTAGAAAGGTCCAAAGGCAGCACAAGACCCACATGAACTCCTTGAAAATTCCTACCACATCTGAGACTTCAGAGAATGTGAAGTTTGAGAAAGTACTATATGATGGCAGAAGCTAGCTTTGATGGAAGAGCAGGAAAGAAGTAGAAGGGTTAATAACAAGACCGAGGGCGAGGGAGACCATGTGAAGGATTATTTTGGAGAAACATGTTCATTTAAGCAATATCATTAGCATGCAATTAACAAATTAAAGGCGGAATCATGCTTGCATATACTTAAAAACAAAACATTACCCATGAATGTTCAAAGCCTAGTAGATTGGTGAACCTTTAAACAACTCAAAACAAAGTGAGTTGAGATTTATACCTTTGTAGATTCCTCTTTGCTTAAGCAAAGGCTAATCACCCAAAGAGAGGGCCTTCATTCCTTGCATCTTAAAACTATGGATTTATATAGAAAGGATAGGTTCTCTAAGTTCTCAAAATTGAGAACCTCTAAGTTTCTACACCAAGGTTTTGATTAAGAAGAAATGAGTGACCTTGGAGGAGCTAGAGTGCTAGCTAAAACCCTCTAAGGGGGCCGGCCATTTCTAGAGAGAAGGGAGAGCTTTTCTTCTCTCCAATTTCCCAAAAAAAACCCTAAATGAATTTTGGCTATAAAGTCAAATTTATACCTTAATTCATTTGAGTGGCAAACTTGTAAATAAGTCCAAGTTTGCTACCCTTACTAAGTGGCCGGCCTTAGGGATATTTTTGGAGTATTTGGGCCTTTGTAAATCATTATTTATTAAGTTGTCATACAACTTAAGTCAATGGACTTGACGTTCGAAGCCCATTGGGCCTTAAGGTCCAAAACCATCCCGAGGTCTTTAACGAACTTATTCGTTTGATTAATAATCATATTAATTAATCCTTGCCATAAATAATTAAACCATTTAATTATTCTTACTCATCTCCGTTGAATCTTCAATCTCTACCTTACACGGTGTACGATCCATTAGGTTCCTTTTAGCGAGGTAGTGGGCGATTCAAACTCTTTCAAATCGATTGTGAATTTGAAACTTACTTTCAATTCTCCCTTTAGTGTTTACACACATTTAGGGCTTCCACAAACCATGAGTGACACCTAGCAGCATATCATGGTTACCCAAGCTAATCAGAAGAGGTTGAGAACCTATTCAGTTTAGGATTACAAATGCAATACGGTCCTTCTCTAATACAATACTCTTGACCACATTGTTTGGCTTGATAGTTTATTCATGTCTACTATCCAATGTGAATCTCGCACTTATATGATTACCTTGAATGTGATATGGAACGCATTCCAACATCTCATTCATACTCTGATCAGAGATTCTAAATCATGTCATAGAGTATTCTCCCTCAACGGTTTGAAGGTTAGAGATCCCTTGTTGCGCATTCACTTGTCTCCATGACTAGATAGCTTGACCCCAACCATGCCGTGGACACTCCAAAGGAATGCCATTTGACACGATCAAAGATCAAGGACCTAACCACAAGACAACTATGATGCCTCAGGTCAAAGGACTAATTTGCATTATCCTAACCATGAGTTCTCACGTGACATGAATATGAGAACTCGTCGTTGATCGTGTTCAGTGAACTCATTCTCTATTGAGCACCTACGTACTTGTCTTGGTGTCACTTACACCAATGACTCGAGACTAGTCACTCTCCCTGAGAGAAGACATAGCACGTACTGATCTTAACGGACTGTCAATGCCCAATTGGCAATCCTATGATCAGGAACGTTTAGGATGTGTCTACGAAAGAATGGTCTCATGAATCTAACTTCTTTTAGATTGCATTCTCCCAATCACATATTCCTTGGACTTTATCGTTTAAGCATATAACATTTATATGAGACCGCTCAAACAATAATCTTTGCCCTTGATATTAAACTAGATTAGTTTAATCATGTGAAATGTCCGTAAAGTATCATCATATGATTGGTTTTAGGGCACATTTCCAACACCATGTGCCACAAAACCCCAATCTTGAGAAATACCAGATTTTGAGAAGAGCACAGGAGGACATGGTGATGATCCCAACACCAGTATGGGGTCCAGAACCTATTTGTTTTGGAACCATCTCACCTGAGGAGAGAATACCTTCACCATTACTAATTGATACTCTTGGTGAGGTTCCAGAACAGATGCCAAACTTCTGTATGGTTCAGGAAGATAGACTGCTCAAATTAATGTTGCCAGAGGAGGCACAAGTCTGATTAGATGAATTTCTAAGCCATATTGGGGGCAAGAAGGATGAGCTACCTGGACCTAGCAACTTCCATGTAAACATGACATATGTCTTATCAGTCATGTTCTGTGCCGAGCCTGATTAGCCCACCATAATAGATGGTGATTTTTTGGCAACATGACCTATGATGGCGCATGTTAGTGTTGAAAAAGCATGGGAGAGAGAGTTGGGCAGAATAGAGCTGCCCGAGACCTCTAAAAACAAGCTCGAAAGGATCTATTCGGACAGGATAATATTTAGCCGTCCAAACATGACCGTGGCCAACCATTTCAAACCCATATATCTAACTACTCATTTGGAGAAGGTACCCTTTAAGAAGGTATTGATCAATGGAGGGGTTGCGATTAATGTGTTGCTATACAGGTAGATGAAAATAGTATGTAGGGGTGAAAAGGATCTCATCCCTACAGATCTAACGGTTTCCAGCTTCTCTGGAGCCATTACCAGGATACATGGAATATTACATTTGGAGGTAGATTTAAGGTCCAAACAGATCATGTTGGCCTTTTTTGCGGTGGATTGTACTTCTACATACGGAGCTTTACTTGGGAGGGATTAGATCCATCAGAGCTTTTCTATTCCCTTTACCCTACACTAATAAGTGGCAGTTTACCACGAGGAGAAGGCCACAGAACCAGGTTTTTGGGAGATAGTGGAGGCCGAATCATGGCCATTCCTTCCCACATCCAATGTGGCAGAAGTTAATTTATACAATCCTAGTATTGAGATTCTGCAGTGTTCAGGAGCTGACAAGAACGGCCGCCCGACTAAGGTGATGACCCAAAAACTTTTAGAATAGGGGCTGTTCCTTACAAATGAGGAGTGGGATAGACCCCACATTGTCCTAACACCTCAACGCCATTAATTTCAAAACAACGGAGGAAAGACCAAGTCATGGCAGTTAGGTCCTTAATCAAATGATTGTTGGCATATGGGAAAGAAAAGAAGTAAGAATGGGAGAGCTCAACAAAAGAAGAGGAGGAATGGCAACAAGAAACTTTGAGCAGCCACAATAGAGAGAGTCATCTCATTAAAAGTTCAACGATTACAAAAATTCTGCTTTAACCTAACAAGTTAGCATCCTTGGCTAAAGCAGCTATTCTGGAAAAATAAGTTTGCATAATAGTAAAAATTTTGCCTGGCTCCCCTAGGTACATATGACTGTTAGCAAGTTGCTTATTGGAATCCTCCACCTTTTGAGAAAACTTCTCCATTTCTTCTACTTTCGCAAAAAGGTAATGAGTGACAGATGCTCTTACAGCTTTCAGCAAGGAGAGTTCCTTTTCCAAACTCTCAATCTCGAAGTCCAATACTGAAATTTGGCTCTCCATGATTGCCCTTCATTTAATAACTATTGAAGGGTGGAAGAAGTGCGAGTGTGCTTTTCCTGGTAACACTTCACTCTATTGGAGGCCCGCTCTGCCGCTAGTGTTGATCTTTCAGTGCCCGAAGATTCTCGAAAAAATTAAGAAATGAGTTGTATTGAATCTTCGATAACAACTGGGCTTTATGAAGCTCCCCTAAGGCCTTTTCAGCATCATGAAGAACCTTGAGGCTAAAAGAGGTAGTAAAATCCTTTTTCGCCTAACCCTTGAAAATCCTACGAGCATCTTGCAAAATAGGCGACTCAAAAGAGGAAGGGGGTTGTAGTGTGGTCTTTATCCGCTCTAACTTCTTGACCAACTCAGGCAAAGATGCTGTTGAAGGGATAGTAGGTACATCTCTATCACTCTCAGCGGAAGCAGAAGGGACACCCTCGGTGGCAAAGAAGGAAGACTATCAGGAGTCAGGGAAGAAATGGAAGTAGCAGCAATCTCAATCTTTTTTTTTAGGCTGAGGCCTTGGGAGATCTAGTTTATACACCAGAGGCGGAGGGATTATCTCGAGCCCTCTCCAATACCATGTTACAAACAAACAAGATGGATTAAGGGGGAAGGCCTTTACCAAATATTAAGAGGGGACAAAAGCAAAAGGTTCATAAAAAACTTGAGTTGGAGCTGAAGCATTGAGGGGACGTAGAGAAAGAGTTGTCTCTTTTGATAATGGAAAAGGATCACTCCTAATGACTGAGGAGGTTGGGAGTCTGCTCGAACCTGCCAGAGCTATATGAATATCAGAGGAAAGAGCTAGTGTCAGCAATTCAGTTATGAGAAGGGTAAAATAGAAATAAAGATACGTCTCTACCTGATCTGAATCTTTAGATAAGGAGGGTTCCTCTATAGCAATGTAGGGTTGAGGAGAAGTATGTAGGCCAACCGCTTCTAAAACTACGGGGAGCTTGGGCACTACAGGTTCGCGAAGGTAGATTTGGTTAGCAAACAAGGGTCTCGTACTGGAGGAGACCAAGTAAAACAAAATATGTGTTTGATAAATATATTGAGGATAAAAGGGTTTGGTCACAGAAAGATAAAAGCAGAACGCTTACTGAATTGTTATCTTCCTTTACAAAGTGTAAAATCTCCCTAGTAGATGGATCAAATTGGGAAGTAGGAACTGCCACCAAGGGAGGGGAAGTCGAAAGAGTAAAGGTGGAACTTTGTCCTATTTGGGGAATTGACTTCCCAACTTTAGCCTGCAAAGAATAGGAGATCAATTAGTGAAATGCAGATATAAGTATATAAGCGTATGTACCAGTTCAGAGAAAGAGAAAAGACAGACCTTGGAGGGATAAACCTGAGGAGAAGAAACACCTGCTGTAGGGGTGAGCTCGGGCTAATCAATAATCGTTTTCTTTTGAGCTTAACCCCAAATAATCGGGCAAGAATTTAACAGATGACAGCAGAAAGAAAAGAAAAAAGAAATCCAAGGTGCAGACCATTCCTCTAACTCCTTAAAGGCGGCTTCTCGCATTTGATTAGCTTCTTGGTACATTTTAGCCCCTAAGGGTTCATCTTTTGAGGCAATGGTGGGTTTCTTGATGGCTTGAGGCCCTGGATTCAAAGAAGAAAGAGTTTTTGGATTTCAAACTCAAAATGCAAAAGCTGAGGAAAGAATGAAACAATGGTCACTCACGAGAGGCTTTCTGTTTCTTCTTGCCCACACATGTTTCTATTACTAGAACAGAAGACTTTGAGGATTTGGCGGTCGGTGCTCTTTTCCTTTTCTTAGTAGCCCGATGACTAGGAATGGAAAATCGAACCTAAGGTCGTTCTTCAGGCTCAGAGTCTGAAGTCTCCACCACTGTTACCCGCGTCTTTCGAGTTTCCAGTGGTTTCATTGAAGGTCTTGCCTCACCCTCAGAATCCCCAAACAATTCTGATACATCACCACATCCCTAGCATATTGTTTCTCCGCCTTAACCGTGGTTCCTTGAATAATCAAGACGTTTGCAACTTTCTCCTCTTTCTCAATGTCCACCATTTCAGAGTTACCATGAGCTACAAGGTTGAAAGAAAGAAAGGGGATAAGAAAGTAGATAAAAACGGGTCATTCGAGGTTTTGAAGAACACCAAATGAAATATGAAGTACCTATTAGAAATAGTTGATTTTTATGAGAAATCATGTCCTTCCAGTTTTCTAACTCACCGGAGATGGGGTAGAATTTAAAAGAGAGTTGCTTGAAAAGTCAGTTATGTGAATCCTTGATGTCTTCTCCATACTTCTTGACCTACCTGGCCTCCCACAAGATGGAAAAGGACGAAGAACATTCAAAATTAAGAACCATAGGCTTGCAAGCGACTTTGCTCATAACTTCAAGGCTGCGTCGGGCAGCTCGAAATGTGATTTCTAGTGGAGAACGGAGGTGATACAAAGTACCACAGTGAATAGAATCAAAGAAAGGCATGAGAATAGATTGTCTAAATCCCAGTTGCATGCTGCAAAAGTTTGGATGATAAACTTCCAGCCCGCGCTCATACCAATCCCTTCTCACTTCTCAAGCCAAGTCCCTAGGTTGAATACAGCTAATGAATTTCTCTCTACAAGTGGGAGTTGAGTACTCTCTAAAGGCATATTGGAAAGCTTGATCAGAAAACCAAGGGTATCTCCTTACCATTGAATCTCTCCACTCCAGATCTACCCGCGTTCTGCAAACTCGGAAGAAAAAGAGGCAAGAAAAGGTAGAATGATGGGTAGGTGGAGCCTCAACAAGAATTCGAGTAGGGGCGATACCTTCAGGGAATTCAAGGTTGGGAGCCCAAAGCTCAGAAAAATACCATTGAAGCCACACTTGAATCATCCAAGTAGGCCCATTAAGGTTAGTCTCGAACGGAATGCCCCGAGTCATTTCATCAAGAAGATGGTAGAAATAAGCAAGGAGAAAGGGACCTGTAGCTACATCATCAAAGTTATGTAGTGCTTCAACCAAAGGGATCTACTCGACTTTCACCCCTTTAGATTTGTTGGGGAAAACTTGTTTGTTGAGCCAGTACAGTAGGAAGTACATATGCTCCTGACCTCTGTTAAGGCTAGAGGAAGAAGACCGAAAAGCTCATTTTACAAACGGGATGAAACTCGTGAAGGAGGTCCCGTAACTCTTGAATGTGGCCGAGTTGTACTCCAGATGAGTTATAGGAGCATGACCCTCTGAGCTTTCAGTGGTCGGGCAAGAAAGGGGTGCCCAATCATGGGTAATGATAGGAGCATATTTATGCTACTTAGTTAGCTTGTTTTCTTGCACTTACGTAGTTAGTTATCATTTATTATAGTTATTTAAGCTATTTTCGTGTGTTTGTAGGTTCAAATGGCAAGTGAAGCAAGAAAATGCGTTTTGGTGCATTTTAGAGCTAAATTGAGCTTAAATGGAGTACATGCATATGGAGCACCATGGATAGACGAATTTAGAGCTAAAAGGAGCTAGGAATCAGTTTTAAAGATGATGAAACAAGTTTGAGACAAAGAAGATAAGGAAAGTGCAAGAAAGGTGGAACATTATCCAAAACATTATCCATATCCTTATCTTATCCAAACATGTTCCATAAAACATGCTACATGTTTTATGTCATGTTCCATATCTTGTCTCTTCTAGAAGGCCTTATCCATTCCTAAAGACATGCCTTGTGTTTCATGCCTTGTTCTTACCTAAAAACATGCTGAAATGTCTTTCTAGAAGCCTAAAACAGATTCCCTACAAAAGTGGCGCCTAGAACCTTTCTAGAAGGCCTTTGCCTTGCCTTACAATCCATCCCCCTTTCCCTCCAAAACATGCCACACCTTTTCCCCTATTTCCCTTTGAATTTCAGATTTAATTGGCCTTTTTCCTTGTGGATTTGGGTTAATTGGGCCATAAACCTTTTCCTTGTTGGACTTGCAATTCCTGCTGCACCTAGGGACCTAATCCATCACTTAAGCTAAGTCCAAGCCCTAATCTGATTTACCCTAGGGTTTGAGGTGCCTATATATAGCTATTCTATTTTGTGCCGCAGGTTTGATCCCCCTTCACTCAGAAATCCAAGCAACCGCACCAAATTTCCTTCATTCATTCATTGATTCATCCATACAACCTATCATCCATCCTTACCGCAAGCATCACACCACCACCATTCAATCTGCCGCAACCACCATTCAACCACCATAGCCGTGCCACATTCCCACCACCACAACCACCTTGTGCCGCCACCTTTGGAGGAGTTAGAACTTGTGCCGTGCAGTCCAAAGCAAGGAGGAGGCTTGCGCATGCCATCTGCTACCATTGGAGTGTTTGGAGTTCTTTCTTTTCTTGTTTCTGTTTTCATGTTTAATTTAACTTGTTGTTCAATTATGTTAAACATGTGGAACTAATTTCTTTTTAGTTAGAGGCGAATTTGAAGCCATGGACATATGTTGGTTATGATTTGATTTACTCCAGTTATGAATTCATGAACTATGGATGTGGTTTACTTTTCTGTGTTGATTAAGAACTTGTTTATGTATGTAGGTTGAGGGTCAACACTTAATTTGCATGCCTAAACTTGATGCTAGGATATAAGGGAATTTCACCTAATCGTTATGAACTTATATTCATGAGTAGTAAAGATCGCTAGTCACGATTGTGTTTAGTAAACCCTAGGTTGGATTAACATGCGTATTCCATAGTTATGAATGCCTAGTCGATGTTTATGATTTTCATTGAACTTAATGATCTTGTTGAATGTCTCTATCATGCGTATTCCATAGTTAGGGAGTTTGATGAAGAATAATTTGGTTGTGATGCGTATTCCGTCCAATTCAATGAATCTAGGGGAATCTGAAAGTTAATTTAAGCGGACCTAATTAACTTGGAGCATTGTCATTCATCGTTTGTTGAAATCATAATTGAGATTCAAATTATATGCATATGTTCATGTGTGGATAAGGACCTCTCTAACTAGTGTCTCACCATTCAATTTCATCACAATCTGTTTCTTTGAAGTTTGAATTCAAGTTTCTGTTTTAAATTCAATTTTGTCAAAACAAACCCCCCCTTGTTCTTAAATTGTGTTTTTAGAGTCCAAATCTATTTTCTTTTAGTCTGTTGAGTCCATTGAGTTGATTTTCGTCCAATTCACTTGATAGGTCTAGAATTGAGTCTTTTTGATTGTTTCTTGTTGTTTTAAGTGTTTAAAGTCAGTTTAGAGTCTATAGAGTCTAGTTTAGTGTTTTTGAGTCTCATTCACATTGATTAGCATCCCTAGTTAATCCCCAGTCCAGAACGATCCCTACTTACTTATATACTACAATTGTCATTGATAGGGTTTAATTTGAGTGTCAAGTAAAATTCTCACATCACATCAGGTAACATCTACAACCCTACTCGAAGGCCTTGGACCAAAGACTTGCACCATGTCCAGAATGGTAGGAGACATTAGACCCATCCTGAAGTCAAAAGTATTAGTGCCCGAGTACTAGAAGAGAAGTGCAGTGGTTAATAACTTGGGTTTAATGACAATGGTGACCTTCAGAATCATGATCAACTTATAGATGCCTTTCTTCATCCAGTGTTGTTTAAAGGTGGGCTCAGGATCATTTATCCACTTTTCCCAAGCCTCATCATTCATTATAGGGAATCCTCGATAGTGGGTAGACCACTTAGATGATGAAATGCTTGACTCAAATGAGAACGGGTTTGAAGTGAACCAATTCACCTTGGGCATGTTATTCTTTACGGCGACAAGAACTGAAGAGATCTATGCAGGCCCTAGGAAGTGTACTCCCCCATCATGAGCTCAGTATGCAAGCCAGGTCGAGGACAATGAAGCCTATTAAAAAGGCGATGCATGGTGGCAATACCCGCACTAATCTGATAAGAGAGATAGGGTAGAGCAGTTTTGGGAGCCATTAAGAGTTTTACAGGAAGGTGAGAAGAAATGAGGAAGTTAAGAATGGGAAACAGAGTTTGAGAAGACTATCGAATTCTGGAAATCCGATGAGTTAAAATTATTAGGGTGCCAGGACGGATAGTTCTGGTTAAGATAATGTAATGAGGTGGCCAGTTAAACAGTTGAAAATCGTGGGTTAGTGCAATGGTTGATGGCTAATTAACAGCCACGATAAAAGGCATGGGTCTCAAACGAGAGCATGCGATGGTTGTTTAATCATCGTTTACGTCTTGGGTTGCGAAACTAAACAATGATTAAAGCGGGCACTGTTTGGGTTAATATTTGAACTTTGGCCTAAACCAAGAAAGGCCCAAGGATGTCAAAATAAAATGGATTTATCCGGAACCCAAGATGAAGCCCAAAGAAGAAGTGAAGCCTTCTCAAACCACAAATAGGCCACTTGCCTACCTATGGAAGTGACAAGTGATAGGGACTAACCTACTATTAGCCAAAAAGCACTTTTTAGTGGCACTTAAGTAAAAAAGAGGTGATGACTCACTGCCTTCCGGAATGCTTTCGGGTAAGGGTGCAAGCAATGTAGTCGGGCAAACTGCCTATAAAAGAAGGAAGTGGCCCCAGAGACAAAGACACTCATCCAATCAAATAAACAAACTTACAAACTCTACTCTCAAGCCAGATTTGCAAGCCTAAGCTGTAAACAGCCTAAATCTCTAATTTTCTAGGCATCTCCTACCCAAAAAGTTCATATTTCCTTAGTTTAAAGCTCTGCTACTACCATAGTATCAATCCTCTTGTGTAAACTAGTTTACCACCCATTACTTTTCAAGGCTTTGAACCTTTGTAAACTAAAATAGAAGCATTTGTAAGAAGTTCAACCTTACTGGACAAGGTGAAATCTTACCTGGTGCTCTTTGTTTGCCCTCTAAACTAGTAGATCTATCATTTAACATATTGTTCAGTACGTATTCAAGTCATTTCAACATATGTTCTACTTTGAAAATTCCATTTATGCTGAGATCTGGTTGTCTTTATAGATCCTCTTGCATCTAAAACCAATTTAGAACTAAACAAATGACTTAAGGGGTTCTGGACAACCTTCCTTCAAGCATACAAGACCATAACTGAAAGTCCTTGATCTCTAGGCAAGAAAGAACTTAATATGGACTTAATCCATCCATGACTGTCATTTGATAACAAGAAGTCCGAGTAACTTGGGGGGGGGGTAAGAAATCGACTTAAATACAGTTGTTCAACATCTAATGTAATAAGATAGTAGTGGCACGCCTAAGAACTTAGTTAGTTTTGATTGTGAACCTCAAGGCCAATACCTAAGGCCCCACAAAGGTACCTTTTAGAACTAACTATGTCTTGTTCTTGCAGTGAACGAACTAGTAAGAGCCCGATCACCAAACAAATTCAAACCAACGTGTCAATCCCCAGGGGAGTTGTGCCGAGGTGCCGAGGAGCCTCCCCGTTAGAGGAAATCTTTGCCCGAACAGTATGTGTTTCGAAAGTTGCAGCTTGAATGTTTTATCTTTGTATATATCCTAGTTCGCGTGGGGTTGGGGTTGGTGGTGGTGTGGGGGCTAAATCTGCTAGACATTTAATACTTAATTCTATTGATTTGATGTGAAAAACTATGCCTATGATTATAAATTATTACTTATATCTCTTCATTTAATCCCTAAGGTATTGAAGATTTTGTCCTCTGTATTAAAAGTTTGAGGATTTGTGGTGTTGATGTTGAAGAAAAAAAAGATGATGTAGTTGCAGATATTAAGTTTCAAGAAGTGTAACATTATTAGATTTTGAATTATAGAAAGTCATTTGAAGTTTATCTCATGTAGATCCATCAATAGGGTGATTGATTTTAATTCCTCATTTTCTATAATCCCTCACTAGTAGAAAAAATCATTTGCATGATAGATCTTTATGCGACGAAGTAAAATTCGTCGCGCAAGGATGTTTTGCACAACTAACATTGTAATCCAAAGTTTGCACGATGCAATGTTTTGTCTCGCAAATGTCATTGCACAATGAAAAAAATTCCCATGTCGCACAAAGTTTGGTAGAAAACAACTGGTAAGCCCTTTTTTGGTGCTAAATAATTGCGCAACGAAACATGTACGTGAAACACTTGAAGGATGATTTTGATAAAAACATGTTCATTTAAGCAACATCAATAGCATGCAATTAACAAATTAAAGGCGGAATCATGCTTGCATGCACTTAAAAACAAAACATTACCCATGAATGTTCAAAGCCTAGTAGATTGGTGAACCAATATTCAACTCAAAACAAAGTGAGTTGAAATTTATACCTTTGTAGATTCCTCTTTGCATAAGCAAAGGCTAATCACCCAAAGAGAGGGCCTTCATTCCTTGCATCTTAGATCTATGGATTTGGATGGAAGAATAGGTTCTCCAAGTTCCCAAAATTGAGAACCTCTAAGTTTCTTCACCAAGGTTTTCATGAAGAAGAAATGAGTGACCTTGGAGGAGTTGGATTGCTAGCTAATCCCTCCAAGGGGGCCGGCCTCTTTAGAGAGAAAAGAGAGTTTGTGTTTTCTCCAATTTCCCCAAAAGGAACCCTAAATGAATTTTGGCTATAAAGTCATATTTATACCTTAATTCATTTGAGTGGCAAACTTGTAATTAAAGCAAGTTCACTACCCTTTCTCTAAATGGCCGGCCTGAGGGATTAATTGGGCTATTTGGGCCTTTTTGAATCATTATTCATTAAGTTGTCATACAACTTAAGTCAATGGACTTGACGTTCGAAGCCCATTGGGCCTTAAGGTCCAAAACTATCCCGAGGTCTTTAACGAACTTATTCGTTTGATTAATTAACATATTAATTAATCATTGCCATAAATAATTAAACCATTTAATTATTCTTACTCATCTCCGTTGAATCTTCAATCTCTACCTTACACGGTGTACGATCCATTAGGTTCCTTTTAGCGAGGCAGTGGGCGATTAAAACCATTTCAAATCGATTGTGAATTGAAACTTACTTTCAATTCTCCCTTTAGTGATTATACACGTTTAGGGCTTCCACAAACCATGAGTGACACCTAGCAGCATATCATGGTTACCCAAGCTAATCAGAAGGGGTGGAGAACCTATTCAGTTTAGGATTACAAATGCAATACGGTCTTTCTCTAATACAATACTCTTGACCACATTGTTTGGTTTGATAGTTTATTCATGTATACTATCCAATGTGATTCGTGTGCTTATATATTTACCTTAAATGAGATTTGGAACGCCTTCCTAAATCTCATTCATACTCTGATCAGAGATTTTTAATCATATCATAGAGTATTCTCCCTCAAACGGTTTGAAGGTTAGAGATCCCTTGTTGCGCATTCACTTGCCTCCATAGCTAAGTGGCTTAACCCCAACGATGCCGTGGACACCCTCCTAATGGAGTGACTTTGACATAATCAAAGATTAAGGACCTAACCACAAGACAACTGTGATGCCTCAGGTCAAAGGACTAATTTGCATTATCCCAACCATGAGTTCTCATGTGACATGAGTATGAGAACTCCTCGTTGATCGTGTTCAGTGAACTCATTCTCTATTGAGCACCTACGTACTTGTCTTAGTGTCACTCACACCAATGACTCGAGACTAGTCACTCTATCTGAGAGAAGACACAGCACGTACTGATCTTAACGGACTGCCAATGCCCAATTGGCAATCCTATGATCAGGAACGTTTAGGATGTGTCTACGAAAGAATGGTCTCATGAATCTAACTTCTTTAGATCGCATTCTCCCAATCAAATATTCCTTGGACTTATTGTTCAAGCATATAACATTTATATGAGACGGCTTAAAACAATAATCTTTGCCCTTGATATTAAACTACATTAGTTTAACTTGTGAAATGTCCATAAAGTATCATCATATGATTGGTTTTAGGGCACATTTCTAACAACACTTGCGCAATGATAGGTATTTTTACCACCTACAAAGTAGGGGTAAAAACACTTAAAAATACTTGTAAGAGTACATGGTTATCGTAATATAGCAGCTCAAGTAAGGTCGTTTTCCACAAGTATTGAATGAAGAATTTGTATTTAAATTAATTCTTAATTAACTATTTTAAAACAAGATTTGGAAAATGGTGATTTTGGAATTTTAAATAACAAAAACGAATTTAATAAAAGCAACTAAATAAATTGACAAAGATAAACTAAAGGTAATAGTTTTGAAAATAAAGTTAAAAGCCCAGGGTTCTGCCATCCCCTTAACAATCTTATGTAGTTTTACCAATTACTTATGAATTGCACATGCAACTTTGAAGGTTAGGTTTTCCTAATTTATATTCTACTTGGAACCTCCAATATAGAGTGTATATCTAACATGCAACCAGTACGGACGTTCGGATCAAATCTGAACACGAGAGACTCATTATGCTTTATGAAAACCCTTTGAAAAACCATGCAACCCTTAAGACGTGGTGTTCATGTTAAGTGAAATTAAAATTATTAATCACAAGAAGCCAGCATCAATTTCAGGGAACCTTCCGACCAAAATTACATCAAATTACTTATCTAAAAATCCTAATGGTAGCTAAGCATTAAGACAAAAAGACAGTTTAAAACAGTGATTAATAATTCAAAGTAAACATACATAATATCATAAGCAATTTAATAAAGACTACATATTCATGCTAAGGCTCAAGGCTTCACCCTAGTAAATGAAAATTAGTTACGAACAACCATAAAACAAAATATTATTAAAAATAAGGATAGAAAACACCTAGAAAATAAACTTGAATCCAAAAGTTGTGCGTTCTTCTCCTTTCCTTCTCTTCTCCAATCTTGCGTAGAGAACCCTAATGGCTAAAAAGCCTTATTTATACTATAGAAAATAAAACCCTAAGGGTGCGTTTGTTGTACCGGACTGTCTCGGACTGGACTAGCTGCAGGGATTAAGCTGGATTGACTTAGACTAGACTAAGCTGGACTAGTTTAGTGAAGTGTTTGGTGCAGTGTCGGACTAAAAAACAAAATAATAAAAATTAATTCACTTTTTATTTTTTATTTTTTCCGTTTTCTAGAATCTCCCTATTTTGGTCAAACTATTTCCTTCTTTTTCTCTCCTGTCTCTTCCCTTTTCCTTATCATGTCCGACTCTCTCTCTCTCTCTCTCTCCCTCTTCACTTCCTCTCACAACTTCATAATCTACTGCAAACCTTCAAAATCAAACCACAGAGCAACAAATAAAGTGAAAATTTAGGAGTTGGGGTTCGAGTGCATGTGTGATTGGGTTGAAGGTGGGAGATGGAGAAGGTTCGCAATCAGGGAGTTTCATGTTTTCTGGGTTTGGTTTTCCTCCCAGCGTTGATTTAAGCTTATACTCACTGCAGATTTTTTTGTGTGTGTGTGTTTTATAGGTTTCTGGGTTCTATTTTGCATGTTGGATCTAGATTTGAAAAATGGAACGACTGCAATTTTTTTTTTTTTTGAATTTTGCGGGATATGGGTTTGAAAATGGTTGTGGAAGCGAGGAAGAAGCAGATGGGAGGGGTGAACTGAGGAGAGGCGAAGCGGACAGAGGTGGTCTTAGAAGTCCGCCCGATTTTGGGGGGCCTCGCGAAGCCCCTCTAGCGAATCGTTTAGTCGGGGTTAGTGTAGGCGAGTCCCATTAACGCTAATCCGTGTGTGCAACAAACACGGGATTACAGTGACAGGTAGTCCAGTCCAAGCCAGTGAAAGCTAGCGAGCTCAAACAAACACACCCTAAAAGGTCTTCTAAAAATTAGGAAATATGAGATTATATTCACACACCCCAAATTACTTCTCTCACACCTTTTTAATTTTTTAATATTTTTTACACACCACTAACACTTGATAGAAAAAAATTAAAAAAATTAAAAAGGTGTGGGAGAAGTAATTTGGGGTGTGTGAATATAATCTCCCATAAGATAACTAGGAAATACATTCTTATTCTAACTTTGGGAAATCTGCCCAGCCACAAAGAATCCCACGTTTCTAGATCTTCAGGGCTCCAAAATAAGCCCACAACATTTAGAACTAAAGTTTGAGATGTCCCAAACATAATTGCAGAAGACCTCAAACCCAAAAGACATCATCTTGGACGCCAAAAAGCCCAAATAAGCCTAAAACGTCAGTTTGACAGCACTGCGCGCTGCTCCTTTATTTCATCGCCATAAATAAACTGCTTGGTAGAAAATTATGAAACTTTGATATGATCAATTCAACAGACTTATGAACATCTCTGAATTGGAATCACTCCAAAATTCATCCGTTTGACTACTTTTTGCTCCAAAAGAAATCGAATGTCCTACATTAAGAATATAAACCAAAGTATCAAATTTCTCACAAAATAACGACTAAATTAATACTAAGAATAGGATAAAATATATAAAAAAATATCGATTCATCACACAACAAAGGCTTCATCGCACAAGGTCACCAGGCTTCCTATAAGTTTGTAGTTTCGCTCTCCCTATTCTTCACAATTCGTTTCAGAAATGCTTTACCTTTTTCTAGATTATAATTCCAGTTGTTATTTGAATTTTAGTAGGATGGCCGACTTTGGTACTCGTTCGTCAAGGAGAATCAAGGGCGAAGGTTTCAAAAAAGGTAATACGTTATAAATTTTACGTTTTGTATAAAGTATATATTTAGCTTGAGTATTATAAATTTAAATTTTGTCGGTAGACAAGAAAACGAAGAGAGTTGTGCCCTAGGTCCGATACACTTTCAATGGGAGCCGCTACTGAATCACATTTGAAGAATTAAATGGAGTTGAGAAGTCAGATATGCGCACTAGGTTTTGGGTGCGTTGTTGGGGTATTAGTGTGTGACAAATGTGGTGTGGATTGGGAGTCTTGGAGAGCCATCCTCGAGGAGATAAAGACGTACTTGATCGATGAGTTAGAAGTACGTATTAATTAATTAGTTAAATAATAATTATGTTCGTTAAATAAAATATAAGAGTGAGATTTATAATTTATTAATTTTTGCATAATAACCTGATTGGGACATTGAAAAAAGTGACCCAAACCTGATGAAGTGCATCAACAACATATTCAAGTTCTGTTTTTGAGAATAGAAGTTTGATGTTGAATGTGAGGCAGAACTGCAGCGAGAACATGAACCACCAGTGGCATAGTAGAATGGTTTTTTATTTTATTTCATTGTTAATTATATAATGCCATTTGAATTTTAAGTTTTATTTTTTTTATTTTTTATTTTTGTTAATTTTTATTTTATTTTTATGAACGGTACTTTTCAATATGTCCTTAATGTTTATGTTAAATGCAATGGTATTGTAATAAATGTTTATATTAATTCCAATCTTACAAGTATGCCAAACCATGTTATGTCTTATTTTAATTGCCTTGATAGATTTACAAAAAAAAAATTAACAAAGAGTGTAAAAATTTTTACTGGGAAAGGGACTCTAAACTAGAGCCTATGGCTTGGAATAAGTGTTATACCCCTAAGAATCAAGGTGGCCTTGGCGCCAAGCGAATTGACCACTTTAATAATGCTTGCTTGGCTAAGCTGGGTTGGAAAGTGATAGCTGATGAGGATAATTGGTAGGTCAAAATATTGAAGAAAAAATATTTACACAACGAGTCTGTCTTTCCAAAGTGAAACAAAACTACTCCCTTGCTTGGAAAAGCATCCTCGCTAATAGAAATATTATTCATTAGGGAATGAATTAGATTGTGGGTAATGGTGAGAATATTCTTTTTTGGACCCATAATTGAGTTTTTTCTTACCCTTTGTTCCACCTTGTTCCTAGTAATGAGCATGGTTCTAAAAGACGCTAGGCGCTAGTCGGATGATGGGTTAGAGCCTAGTGCCTAAGCAGAGTCTAGGCAGCCTAGGCGGATTAGGATGTTTAAGGAAATTTATTGTATATAAAATAAATGAGTGCACACTTATACTTTAAAAAATAATATATTTCGTATAAAAGTTAGGTTATATCATTATACTAAAAACCATATGTAACTCATCTAAGAAATATAGAACTAAAAAGAATATATGTTACATATATTTAATTACAAAATATAGTATGTACTAAATATTATGAGTTTTTGAATACTTTTTATTAATAGTTTTGTTTTATGTGTGATGTCGTGGTATTAGGATTCTAGGAATAATTTTCTTTTTTAATTTTTTCTTGTAATTATAAAGTAATAGGATCTAGGAATTAAGGATCTAATGCCACATAAACACGCTTCACTTTTCCCCAAACACGTTTCACTTTACTAACTGCCTAGACAATGTCGTCTCTTAGAAAGAAAAAATGGAGTTCAGAGGCTTCTTCCTCGCGAAGGTTTGCAACTCAGCCCGCCGACTGTGATTTGGCTTTGATTTTTCTGCTTTTGGTTGATGTTAGCTTTCATTAAGTTTGAAATCCAACCTTATCAATCGATATCTAAACCACTGGTGTACATCGTTTCAAGATTTACAATAAGCAAAGCAAACCACTGCGGGTTGTTCGATGGCAGGTTGATGCTTCTGCTAAATGTCCACGCCGCTCACATAGCCTCAACTGCCTCCTAGAGCCGCCTGGAGCCGCTAAAGTGCCTAGCGGCCACCTAAATCCTCCCCGATTTTCTGAACGTTTTGGCCTGAATCGGATTGGAACACCACCGCCGAGATCCTAAGTGCCACCTAGGCCGATTTTTAGAACACTGATAATAAGATAGCAAATATTGACTGGAATTTTCAATTAAGTGATTTTATGAAGAATAATACTTGGGACAAAATGAAATTGGATATTGTGTTAGACAACAATACCAGCAGAAAAATTTGTTTTATTCCTATCCCTCCTCAAAATATCTCAGACAGGATTGTCTGGGGCATGTCTAATAGTGGCAAATTCACTGTTAAATCTGCCACTTGGCTCCAAAATCGTAATCACCCTTCTGGAAATCGAATTAAGTTATTAAAGAAAACGTGGAAGTTAACCATTCCTCCTAAAAATGTTTGCGTGGCTAATGGTACAAGGAAGACTTCATACCAAAGTGCGTCAGGAGCGGTTTATCAAAAATACTGATAAGCTCTATCCAATTTGCTAGTCTATTGTTGAGGACCAGTACCATTTTTTGTTAAGCGTGATTTTGCAAATAGAGTTTGGAACTTGATTTCTAACAATATCAAATTCTCCAATATTAATACCTATGATAAGTTTTTGGATGAGCTAGATGCGTTACATTCTAAAGATGATGTGTAAAGTTATCCTTATCTTCTGGCAAATATGGCCAGAATGAACCAATTTATTTTTAGGAGTGTTCCGCTGGTCCCTAGGCGATGCGCCGCTATTGCCACCAGCAGGGCCGGCCCAGACCCAGTGCAGGCAGGGCAACCGTCCCGGGCCCAAAAAAATTGGGGGCACCAAAATTATTATGGTGGTATATTTATATATGTTTTCATAAGAGTATAAATTTATAAAATTTGGTTCATTGAAAAAGAAATTTAACTAGAAGTGGTAGTTTTGTCATTTGAAATTAATGAGGAGGTCTTGGGTTCAAAACACCACATGTGCTTATTTACTCTCCAATTTTTACAAATTTCTTTCCTTGTAAAAGTTTTCTTTTCATAAATTGTTTTTTTTATAAAATTTGGTTAAATGATAAAGAAGTTTAATTAAAAGCAATTGTTTTTGTTATTTAAAATTAGCGAGAGGTCCTAAGTTCGAAATGCTATGTGTGTGTTTATTTGTTTCAGTTTTTACGAATTTTTGTTTGGTTGTTAATTTATTTTTAGTTACTAGCTAGCGTAGACCAAATTTTTAGAGCAAATTCGCAAACCATATGACTTGTCATTACAAGGTTTAATTTAGTGCCCATTCATTACTTATACATATAAATTAAAGACTCAAAAACTTCATTATTTTTTTAGTCCCATAATGACAAGGTTAGTCAATAAGAAAAAACGCATCATAATTTATACAAAAACACTTTAAAAGTTCAGATGGAAAACAAAACTCATCATCTATCTACTTGTAAGCTCGGAGTTTTTTGGTTTCCTTATCTCAATACAAAAAAAAAAAATTAGTCTTTCTGTGTTTCTAAATTATTGAGTTTGAAGTGTCTTTCTAAGTATAATTTTATCGATGTCTTACGTGTGAAAATAAATAATTTTCTTATATAAAGTTAGGGCATATTTTTTGGCGTCGCCCGGGCCTTAAAAATCTCTAGACCGGCCCTGGCCACCAGTGTGGGTGTGGCCTATCTCAAGGCTAAAGGGAAGAAGGATGCCAAGCACGTTGTTCGCACTCGAATTTATTAAAAGGCATCCACCCGCTAATGAGGATGTGATTAAGCTTAACTTTGATGGTTCAGTGTCTAATGATAGGGTGGCCGCTGCTTTTGTCCTTCATAATAATAATGCTCTGGTTATTGGAGCTGGGCCTTCAATCTTGATGGTGCTACTATTTTAGTGGTGGAGGCGATGGGTTTAAGAGAAAGACTACATTTTGCTCTGCGCATAGGTATTCAAAATATTGTGGTCGAGGGTGACTCAAAACTGGTTATTGAATCTATTAAGGGGCAGTGGAAGGTGCCTTGCTCAGGAGGTGTATTTTCTTAAATAATTTATTTATTTTTCATTCATTTAACTTGTTTTGTTTGTATTTTAGAATTTTTGCGAGTTTCTTTATTTGTATGCAAACTTTTTTGTATGGATGTACAAAAATGATCTTGAGCCACATTCTTTTGTTCGTCGATGAAAAAAAAAATATTGGCCAAAATGGAGAAAGGCAATTTCATAACAATTTGTAAGAACGTGGAAAAATGGACCTATAGTACAAATCGCCAAATGGTGTTGAACCTAGAAGGTTACATATGGGCATTTGTAATACAGTAAACTACACACATGGTATGACGCAAGGTTCCTAGTTGAAACCTGAAATTGTAATACACTCTTGCAAACATAATTTTTCAATGTGAAACTTGTTCATTTCAGTAAAGAATTATATATATGCCTGAAGCATATCTCCATTATGGATGGCAATACAAACTGTGAAACTCAATAATCGTGGATAACCGGCTGAATGGAATGGTTTTGGGGATGACAATTCGGTTATGGGGAAAAACCGGAGATATTATTTGGTTATGGTTTCATATATGGCTATAGGGGTTCCCGATCCATATCCATCTCCGAATCCAACCCGAATAATACATATATATATATATATATATATATATATATATATATATATGTATGTATATTCAGCAAACCCATTACCTTGAGAACTACAAAAGTTGCATATTGTGAGAATGTTTAAAAGTTTGAATAAAACCAATGAGAATTCAATGGTTCTTATAGGAGAGATCAAACATAAGCAAACATCATCAATGTAACTATTATATTATAATGACCACATTAGTATCTATTATATTGTAATGTGTTAATTGAATAAATATATTTTTGGTATTAACGAAGAAGGATATAACCATTAACTGATGGGGGAATCCGTTATCTGGTGGGTGTGATTATGAATAATCCATGATGGTTAATTTTCGTGGTTGTGGGGATGGATATAGTTTTTTCGTCCCTAAACCGAGCCATTGCCATCCCTAATCTCCACAAGTAAATCCCTCAATTACACATAGAAGTAAATTGCTCTGTATAAATTTCAAAGGAGAATGTGTCATGAAGGGTAGAAAATCCTTGAATGATTCAAATTGCTTAAAGTAAACCCTGAAAGGGTACATCATCAATAATGTACTCAATACCAATTAATGGTATAAATTGCCTTAGTGAGTACTATGATTATGATATTGTTGCAACACACTAAATTTCTTGGAAGAGTTGATATTAGATTGGGACTCCTGAAGAGTCTAGAAAAATCATAAAGTGTTGAAAGGATATTGTCTTGAGTTGCAAATCCAACAATATGCCAACATGATTTTTATCCATCAAAATATTCATGGTATTAAAGAACCATATGGATTGAAGATCATGAGTTGAATACTCAAATGATTAACCGATATTTAGACATTGAGAAAGATCATTCATCATCCTGAGGGAAATGATGAATTAATATTTGGTCCAAAAGTGTCATATCTTAGTGAAGTATGTGCCTTATTGTATTTAGCACAATACATTGAATCAAATGTTACATTTCATGTGAAGCACAATATCAACATATGGGTATTAGAATGAAGTCAAGTTTATATATTAATATATCCACGATACAATAGACATGTGCTTATTTTATTCCAATGAAGTCACTAATACCCATGATCTTATTAAGCAAGCAAAATTTGAATATTTTCTAGTTTTCATACAAATCAACTCAGAAAGGATTTGTATTTACATATAGAAATAGATTGATTTTGCAACAATCAAGGAAGTGAGGATTCATTGCTACATCTTTATATCTCTCAGAAATACAAATCTGTGTGAAGCTAGTAATGAATGTGTTTGGCCAATACTTGTGGCCTATTAGAATTTGAAGTGCATGTGATCTACTTTTAGAAGCAAACACTCCAACTATCATGCATGGTATCAGATTACATTAACTTAGTAATCAATAGGATTGAAGAATCCGAAATCAGGGGGAGATACTCATCAGGGGGAGCATCCAAAACAAATCAAGGTTTTAACGGGGCAACCGAATTGATATATGGCCATCCAAGGGGGAGTGTTGTAATGTAATATGTGGATGACACACATGAATACTTCTTTACTATTCATCTGAAGAAAAATCAAATGGATTACTATTTATGCACTATTCATTTGAAGAGATTTTGTAAAGTGATAGTGTTGCTACATTATTCTATTGGGTGAAAAACTCTATAAAAGGAGGTTCATTTGTTCATTGTAAACAGACAATTCAATATCGAAGATAAAGAGAAGAGAAAAGGAAAGAAGAGAGATGCAAGAGAAATTACTAGTGAGCTCGGCTAGATAGGGAAGAGAATATAATGAGAGTTATCATTATTGTACTCCTATTCTTTCAAATAATAAAAGAAAGTACTACTACTGCCTCGAGGACGTAGGCATACTTGTCGAACCTCGTAAATATTTTGTCTTATTTACTTTATGTTCCACTACACACATATCAGTATTTTTAAAATAGTGACTATTTTTTAAATGGGTGAGAAAGAGCACATTATTGAGAAAAAAGAAAGAAAAAGTGACGCAAGAGAGAGAGATTAGATGAGATAAAACAAAAACCAAGAAAACATGGAATAGAGGCTAGGACAGGTGGGTGGGTGAGTGAGAGAGAAACAACACTTATACGGCAGAGAAGGGGGATGAGAGAAATGATGAGACAAGTAAAAAAAAAAGAGCGCGTGACCTCACACGTGGTTGGTTTACGTGTCAACTCCAATCTTTTTAAATATTTTATTAATTTTTTAATCCTTATAATTTGTGTCATTTCTATCAAATAAAGGTTTTTGAGTGCTTTTGATTAAAAACAATGCTTATTTTTAGCTATGCCCCCTGGAGCTTCATTTGATCTCACTTTATTTCCTGTAACTCAGAAGTCATCACTTTACTCTTTGAAACTCAAAATTCATTACATTTTAACTTATGGACTCTCTCTTCTCTCTCAAACTTATAGGTCCCCTCATGAAACATATGTGGGAGGGAACACCCAATAAGACTATGAAACGTGTGCAATGTGGATGCAAATTTCCGCATTTTTCTTAATGGTCTCCCTTGATCGAGTGGTCAAAGATCCTATGAGGAAAATGCACCCACAAGATTTGCTCTGATGACTCGTTTAGAGAATTCCTCGAGTCATATAGGCACACCATTTCGTCGGGGGTGCGCGTGAAGTGTGTCAAGGAGGGCAGCAGTCGTGAGCCATGTATTGGGGCCTGGAGAGTCATCAAGTTTCACCCCTACTACTTTGTGTTGGGGTTCATTTTTCTTATGTTGCGTTTCTTCCAAGAAGTGCTCTGCTCTATGAAGTGTGGCCCTGCTCAATGTTCCCCTAATATGGTTCGTGTGATGGTGGGATTTCACAATCTAAGCCAATTCTTTGACTTGTATTTGACCATCAATGAGTTTTGGTACTTTTTTGACATAAACCATATCGAGGAAGTTGGGCAATTGCGATCTAGTCATAGGCTCCTTGACCACTCGAGCAAGGGAGACTATAACTAGGCCAAGGAGACTTTGTAGATAACTAGAGAATGGGAGTCTAATTTTTCTCCCGAGTTGTGCGTTTCGACGGTTTTCATCTCCGGTAAATAGGCTGCTTAGTCCCTCGGCTGCTTTATACTTTCACTAAGCTGCTTTCTGATTTATTGATTGTCTTCCTCTGCTCTTGTAGAGTCGGAATTTGGCTCAACTTCTAAGACTTCTCCAGACATGTGGAAAGTGCATATCGCTCTAGGTATCCTTTCCGAGTACCATGAGTGGTGTTGGCTGCTTAGTCCTCTTCACTAGGAGACATGTAGGCAGCCCCCGAAAGAAGAGATAAAGCGAATCAAGGCTGATGCGTTGGCTCGCCCAATCACCATTGTAGAGCCTGTTGCAAATGAAGGTGGGAAAAAAATATCTTCCCCGCCTGCTCAAGATATGCTAGTTGAGAAAAAAATCCAAAGACTTATTTCGCTGCTCGCGAGGGTTTGTCGGCTGCCTCCAGGCTTATGATTGACTTGACTTTCTCCAATGGTAAGAAAGATGAGGATGTTAGATCTGTGCCCGTGACGTCTGCCGTTCCGAAGGTGACTAGTTCGATTGCTGATAGGATTGCTTACCTTAGAACTTCTACCATGCTTTCAGTGCCAAAATTTGTGCCAAAACATCCGTCTGGGGCTAAGTCTGGTTCACCTTTGAAGAGGCTCAGTACTATGAAGAAGGACAAGGTGCCTTCACCTGCTAAAATGGTGCCAAAACCCTTTCCCTTTGCAGGCTGAGAAATCCTCAAAGTTTGTTTCTAGGAGGCTGCCGAAATTTGTGCACTTTTGGGACTAAATTTGCTCGAGGACATGGATGTGTGTGCCAAGTTTGTTGATGGCATCCAAATCCACCTTAAATTTCAACGCATATTCTTTTGTTCTCACTTCCCTGATTTTTGTGCTATTAAAAACACTTACATCTCTTACTCTTTTTAGATTTTGACTATTGTAAATTGTAAACCCTACATAGATGCCATGAGAACCCTTCTTAGGGTGGTTATGATGCAACTATATGATTTAATATATATATATATATATATATATATATATATATATTCCCATATATGAGCCTCATTTGCTCCCACTTCCGCCCCATTTGGTATCAGAGCCAAGTAAGTGGTAATTGAATCAGTAATCTTAATAGTTTATTCATTTGCTAACTTATCAATTTTGTTAATTCCAATAGGTCCTATCTGTTAGCTTTCTAAGTATGATTATTTGCTCTCGAACCAAACAGTAAGGCGTGTTCCAAACAATAAGTCCATGGGATTGGCATAAGCGGATCGCACAAGCAGAGAGAGAGAGTTTAGCAAATACGCGAAGAAAGTAAAACCGGTAAGATCTCTATAATTACAAAACTTGATCTTTGAACAATGAGTAGATTATTTAGATCTAATTCAACTACCAACACTAGCTCTAGAATTCTAATCATAGTAAATGAGGAACAAAAATTAGAATTTCAAACATATGAAAGCGTTGATTTTGGAGATTGGAATATCCCCAAAATATACTGTAAAAATATTTACAAAAAGAAACGATCAGTACCATCTTTCAGAAGTGAACATCATGTTAAAAAAGTTGAGAAAAGCCTATCCTCTTAGTCATGAACATAAAACATGTCAGTTATTCACACCAAAACAAATCAATGACCATAGAAAAGATGGTCACAATTACATCTAGTTCAGATCCCAGTCAAACCTTTAAGTAGAAGATGCCTCAATACCTCTATTTTGTTATGTCTCTGAGATGTAAGATTCATTGACTTCAGTGATAGCATTCTTGGAATGATCGAGTCAAGCCTCACAATAAGCTTTTCAGATCCTTATATGTTGAAAGCACACACATTAAACATCAAAACTTCAAGGTACCAAGTCCTTGAAATAGTCCAACCATGAGCCTTAATCTTTAGAGTTTATTACAAAGTTACAAGAACAAACATGAATTTCCAAACCTTAGTCAAAAGTCATAAAGACCACACACTCTTGATACAAAACCAATCAAGAAAATGTCAACCTCAAAATACCCAGAACCATCAAATGGTCAAATATCAGTCTACCTTCAGATTGGTGCTTGATCAATGAAAGTAAACCAGTAAGCATACAAAATAGCTTAGTCAACCTAGACAACATAGAATAATACTTTGACGGAACAGTTAAAATCAACTTCAACCCTTCGGCCAGAAAATCAAGCATACATCTACACGAGTTAGCCCAGTTACACAATTTCAGAGAACCAACTAGGAATTCATTTTTTTTTTGGACGCACATTTGCCGATATGGTAGGTCGAGATCAAGATCTAATCAATTCCCTGGATAATAAGAGATTAAAATCAGTAGAAACTAGCTCAGTAGTCACCCAGCAAGAATTGGTTAATGATTTAATCAACATGAAGTTAAAATCAGTATAAACAACCTCTCAGGTTGCACACCCACGATACCAAACTAACACCTAGAACCAAGAAGAACAAACCTCCCTAACAAAATCTGATTTTGAAGCAAATCAAGTCAATCACCAATTGCTAGTCCTAAACAAACCATTCAAAATTCGATGGAAGAAAACCAATGCTGACATCGAAGCAACGAAAAACATTCCCAAAAGAAACACCTTTAGGGAAAAATATACAAAAGAACAAAACTTAGACATTTACAATAAATGGACCAATTTTAAGGAAAAACATAGATTTAAAATATTTTTCTTTGACTTCGTTGAAAAATATTACGAGTCTGAAAAGAAGTTAGAAGTCATCACCAAAGAAAATAAGGTTAAAGAAGATAAAACCATAGTCTCTTCTAGTCACCCACCACAAGAAACAATTTTAATTACAACTGCAAACACACAGATACCAGCCATTCCTTTCAAACTTCCTAAAGAAGATGCAGAAGTTAAGCCAGTCATTGAACAAAACAATTTCACAAACTAGAGTCTACACACCATAGGAAAACAGCTAGATAATATAGCAACCAAAATAGATAGACTTTCACATCCCAAACCAACAATTGAGGAAAAACCCTTAGTTAACTTCCTAGAAGCCTCATCCAGCACAACAGCGTTAAAGACGATCTCTACTTGTAAAAAAAAATAGATCAAATGTTACGAGAGTTAAAATAAGAAAAAACAGTCAATGTCTTACAACACCCAGATAAATCTCAACCAGAAACAACTTATGTAATATGGGATTCAGAAGATGAGAGTGAAACAAGTTCAATAAAAAAGTAGAAGAAGCTCTTCAGAATCTTGAACTAAAACGAATCACAAACAAAAGAGTCAATCCAACAACTCTTACCAAGAATTGGTATCCAAGGCCAACACATTCAGATATTCAATTTGAGAAAAGAAACATCCAGAACCAATTCTCAATCTCACCGATATACACTATGAATGAAACATAAATGGGTTATCAGAACAATAACTTTTAAACAAATTAAAACACATCTCCATAGTTGCTAATAGTTATGTTATCAACCATAATCTCAGTTGTTGTCCTTTTGGTCACTAGATTTACAGGAATTCTTCATTCCTGGTGGGAAAAACATCTCACTGAACAATCCAAAAATGAAATTAGAAATGCAGTCAAACGAGATGAAGAAGGAACACCTATTTTTTATGAACGAATCGGAAGGGAAGTCCCAGACGCAGTAAACACATTACTTTTCACAAAACGAATCACAAACAAAAGAGTCAATCTAATAACTATTACCAAGAATTGGTATCCAAGGCCAACACCTTCGAATATTCAATTTAAGGAAAGAAACATCCAGAACTAATTCTCAGTCTCAGCCGATAAACTCTATGAATGGAACATAAATGGGTTATCAGAATAATAACTTTTAAACAAATTACAACACATCCCTATGGTTGCTAATAGTTATGTTACCAACTATAATCTTAGTCAAACCCAAGTTGTTGACCTTTTGGTCCCTGGATTTATAGGAATGCTTCATTCTTGGTGGGAAAAACATCTCACTGAACAATCTAAAAATGAAATTAGAAATGCAGTTAAACAAGATGAAGAAGGAAAACTTATTTTTGATGAATGAACCAGAAGAGGAATCCCAGACGTAGTAAACACATTACTTTTCACAATCATAGAGCATTTATCCAGTAATGTCACCTTAAGAATTCATGACCAACTTAGTAACTTAAGATGTCCAATCCTAAGCGATTTTATATGGTACAAAGATGTTTTCATGTCTACAGTCATTCTTACAGAAGACAGTAATTAACCATTTGGAAAGAAAAATTCATTAATGGTTTGCCAAACTTGTTTGCCCATAAAATCAAACAAGTTTTAGTCAATGAAATAGATAAAACAAACTCCTTTCTCGTTCCGCCTTTACCAAGCCGTTTTCATTATGTCAGAGAAATAAATGGCTCGCGAGGAATGGAAAGAAACATATTAGATTTGATCTCGAAGTCCTCATGCGAAGCCTATCGCCATGCCGACCATCAAATACAAGATCAAACAAGGTGTGCTATTCAACAATTCATGCCTATCGTATCTATCCGGGAATCCCCTATGGAATTATCCTGCCAAGTGTTTCGACCCATGAAATACAACCCTAACCGTAGATGAAGCTCTCTTGTTCGAAAAACATCGCCCATTAAAGGATGGTGTAGCTACAATATAATACCTTTACTTATGGAAATATTATTAATATGATCCAGAAAGAAGGATAAAAAATGTGTATTGATATAAAATCACAAAACAAGTCAAATAGCCAAATACAAATTAGGAACATTTTGTGACTAATATAGATTGCCCCTTATTGCTCCATCCAACAAAAAGAAAAAAAATCAGAAACCTATAATAGGTACCCAAGTAGGAGACACCCCAAATATAACAAATACAAATTCAAAGATATGAATTTTGAAACAAACAATTTTTACAAGAAACCCAGGTCCAGCAAAAAATGGAAGAGGAAGCCCTCATGAAAATTCCACTCCAAAAACCACGAACAAAAAGGAAATTACTACAAGAGTGGCAAATTCAGTCACTATGCATACAAATGTAGAGTCAAGAAAACAATCAACTAGTTAAAAATATCTGAAGAAGAGAAAGTCCAGTCAATCCAAGTCTTAGAATTAAGAGACACGGACCATAAGCAATCTGAAGATGATTAAGAGTTTAATTCATCTTCTTCCAACCACTCCTCAAGTAGCCTTTCATTCTCTGACATCAAGATATGATGCATAAATACTTGTTGTAAGAGAATTTTAGTCCTCAATAAACAAGAAGAACAAGAAGATCTTTTTATCGAGTTAATTAGTAAATAAATGACCTTGAGTTAAAATCATTTTACTTAAAAAAGCTTAAGAAGTTAGTTTCCCAATGAGAGGCTAGTAGCAGTCAACCACATGTAACTCCAAAAATTTGTCCTAGTACAACCCTGAAAAGGTTTAGTAAAACTAAGAAAGAAATTACAGTTAAGGATTTACAAAGAGAAGCCAATAAGATCAAAGAAGAAATTAAGTATCTAAAATTAGAAAACCTAGAAATTCGTTCACATCTTAGTAGCATTCAAACACAATAATTTCTTAGGAACAATGAAATCCAATTCCCATTAGATGAAGAATAAAATAATTCTTCATCCGATCAAGAATCAGAATCCAAGTCAGTGGATAATCCAACACAAAACTTAGGATTACTACAAAAGATTAGAATCCAGAAATGGTATTTTATAGTAAAAATAATAATTGAAGATTTCTAGTTAGAAACAACTACCTTAATCGATTCAGGTGCAGATTTAAATTATATCCATGATGGTTTAATTCCTACCAAATATTTTCATAAATAAAACAAAAATCCTTTGTGCAGCAAACTAGTCACAAATGCAGTTAAAATATGAAATTCCAAAAGTACATGTTTGTCAAATCAATGTTTGCTTTAAAACACCATTTGTTATGATAAAAAAATATATCAGATCCAGTCATATTAGGGTTACCCTTCATAACTCTATTATATCATTTCAAAGTACGCCACAATCGCATAACCACGAAAATGGTAGGACACAAAAATCACATTTGAGTTCTGCACAAAAGCAGATCTAAAAAAAATTAAGACAATTACAAAAAGATAGTATTTCAAAAACCATCAATCTAATTGCCAAAAAATCACAACAAATTGATTTCTTAAAAGAAGAAATTAATTACAAAAGAATTGAAGAACAATTAACAAACAAACCTTTGTTACAAAATATTGGCAACTTTCAAAAGAAACTTGTTAATGAAATTTGTTTAGAGATTACCAACGCTTCTGGCATAGAAAACAACACTTTGTTAAACTTCCTTACAATAAGGAGTTTAACGAAAAGAAAATACCAACGAAAGACAGATCAATTCAAATGAGTCAAGAAGTTATGGAATTATGCAAAACAAAAATTCAAGAACTTCTCAATAAAGGAATAATCAGAAACAGTATATCACCTTGGTCTTGCTCTATTTTCTATGTCAAAAAAAAATGCTAAATTAGAAAGAGGAACACCTAGGTTAGTTATTAATTACAAACCTCTTAACAATGTCTTGGAATGGACACGGTATCCAATTCCTAACAAAAGAGATTTAATTAAGAGACTCAGTCAATCGATAATTTTCTCAAAATTCGACGTGAAGTCTGGATATTGGCAGATTCAAATTCATGAGGATGATAAATACAAAACCAACAATTGTCACTCCTTGTGGTCATTATGAAGGGAATGTAATGTCATTTGATCTTAAGAATGCACCCGTGAGTTTTAGAATATCATGAATGAAATATTTAATAATACAGTCATTTCTCAATCGTTTACATCGACAATGTTCTCATTTATTCCAAATATATAAATGAGCATTGGAAACACTTAAATATGTTTTCTAATATAATTAAGTCAAATGGATTAGTTGTCTCAGCAACCAAAATTATGTTATTCCATACCAAAATTAGGTTTTTAGGATACAATATCTACCAGTCAACCCTTCAACCAATAAATAGAGTAATTTAGTTTGCAAGTAAGTTCCTTATAAAATCACTGACAAAACCCAATTACAG
Organism: Crataegus laevigata; assembly: GCA_963580275.1. Classification (NCBI taxonomy): domain Eukaryota; kingdom Viridiplantae; phylum Streptophyta; class Magnoliopsida; order Rosales; family Rosaceae; genus Crataegus; species Crataegus laevigata. The sequence goes on from OY756952.1 coordinate 21,656,015, forward strand.
AGCTTTCTAGGATCTTTAAATTATGTTGTAGAATTTTATCCAATCTTAGGCAACAATGCAAACATTTGTTTGATCGTCTAAAAGAAAACCTTTACCATGGTCAAATACTCATACTTCCATAGTCAAACAGATCAAGTCACATGTTAAGACATTGCCCTGTCTTGGCATTCCAACTTCTAATTCATTCAAAATTGTTGAAACCGATGCCTCTAAAATTGGTTACAGAGGTATTCTTAAACAATCAACTTCTTTCAGATCTCCTAAACAAATTATTTGTTTCCATTCAGGAGTATGGAATCCAGCAAAAAGCAATTATAGTACTATTACGAAAGAAATATTATCTATAGTTTTATGCATTAGTAAATTTTCAGATGATTTATTAAATCAAATATTTTTAGTCAAAGTCGATTGCAAATCTGCAAAACATAATTTACAAAAAGATGTTTAAAAAATTGCATGAAATCAAATTTTTGCACACGATGGTAAGCTATATTAAGTATTTTTTATTTTGAAATTGAATACATCAAAGGTTGTCAAAATTGCATTCCTGATTTCCTAACCAGAGAATTTCTGTAGGGAAAGAATGATATAACGAAAACGTGATAGAAGAAGGCTTTTAGCCTTTCTACCACCACCATCAGTAAAACAAGAATCAAACCTAGATTTTTCATCGGCTCTAGCCATAACTAACTGTTTTACTCCCTTAGGTTCCCCATTAAGAAACCTCAGGCCAAACTACCAATCACCACGTCTCAATTACCAGTCAACTCTAGTCAGTCAATATGACCCATATGTTGGAAATATGCCCTAAAACCAATCATATGATGATACTTTACGGACATTTCACATGTTAAACTAATATGGTTTAATATAAAGGGCAAAGATTATTGTTTTAAGTTGTCTCATATAAATGTTATATGCTTGAACAATAAGTCCAAGGAATATGCAATCGGGAGAATGTGATCTAAAGAAGTTAGATTCATGAGACCATTCTCTTTCTTATACATATCCTAAAGGTTCCTGATCATAGGATTGCCAATTGGGCATTGACAGTCCGTTAAGATCAGTATGTGCTATGTCTTCTCTTAGGGAGAGTGATTGGTCTCCAGTCATTGGTGTGACTGACACCAAGACAAGCATGTAGGTGCTCAATAGAGAATGAGTCCACTGAAAACGATCAACGAGGAGTTCTCATACTCATGTTACATGAGAACTCATGGTTGGGATAATGCAAAGTAGTCATTTGACCTGAGGCATCATAGTTGTCTTGTGGTTACGTCCTTGATCTTTGACTATGTCAATGTCACTCTATCAGAGGGTGTCCACGGCATAGTTGGGGTTGAGTCATTTAGCCATGGAGGCAAGTGAATGCGCAATAAGGGATCTTTAACCTCCAAACAGTTTGAGGGAGAATAATCTATGATATGATTAAGAATCTCTGGCCAGAGTATGAATGAGATTTAGGAAGTCATTCCAAATCACATTCAAAGTAATCATATAAGTAAATGAATCACATTGGATAGTAGACATGAATAAACTATCAAACCAAACAATGTGGTCAAGAGTGTTGTATTAGAGAAGGACCGTATTGCATTGTAATCCTAAACTGAATAGGTTCTCCACCTCTTCTGATTAGCTTGGGTAGCCATGACATACTGCTAGGTGTCACTCATGGTTTGTGGAAGCTCTAATAGTGAGTAATCACTAAAGGGAGAATTGAAAGTAAGTTTTAATCGCCCACTGCCTCGCTAAAAGGAACCTAATGGATCGTACACCGAGTAATGTAGAGATTGAAGAAACAACGGAGATGAGTAAGGATAATTAAATGGTTTAATTATTTATGGCTAGGATTAATTAATATGTTAATTAATCAAACGAATAAGTTCGTTATAGACCTCGGGTTAGTTTTGGGCCTCAAGGCCCAATGGGCTTCGAACGTCAAGCCCATTGACTTAAGTTGTATGACAACTTAATGACTAATAAAACATAAGGACACAAACAGCCCAATAAACCCTGAAGGCCGGCCATGATGAATTGGAGTGGGTTTTTGGACTTATTACAAGTTTGCCACTCCAATGAAGGTAGGTATAAATATGACTTTATAGCCTTTTCTTCATAAGGGTTTTCTTTTGGAGAAAAGATGAGAACACTTCTCTCCCTTTTCTCTCTAAGTGGCCGGCCCCCTTGGAGGGGATTAACTAGCATCTAATCCTCCTCCAAGGTTACTCATCTCTTCTAAATGCTCTCTTTGGTGTGGAGACTTAGAGGTTCCCTTTCTTGGGAACTTGGAGAATCCATTCTACCATCATCCTCCAAGAAATCCATGGAGCCAAGAAGCAAGGAATGAAGGCCCTCTCCTTAGGTGATTAGCCTTTGCTTATGCAAAGAGCAATCAACAAAGGTATAAGATTTCTCAACTCACTTTATTTTGAGTTGAGTCTTGGTTCACCTATCTATTAGGCTTTGAATTTCATGGGTTAAGTTTTGTTTTTGAGTGCATATAAACATGACTCCGCCTTTAAATGTTAATTGCATGTTGTTGATGTTGCTCAAATGAACTTGTTTTTCACAAATTTTCCTTCACATGTTTGTTCTCGACAAGGTCTAGGTTTAATGAGACTAAGTCTCATTCGCCTGGACTAAATAAGGGATTTGCTGGTCTTAGTGAGACCCCTCGAAAACCATGGGACTAGCTAAGACTGTCCCGCCACTCTCCCATTCTCTCCCCGCCTTGCTCCTCGACCACTCACCCTCGAAAACCATTGGACCAGATGCTTTTCATAACCAATTTTCATATAAAATACCAAATTGAAGATGGGAACGGGGTGATTACAATTCTACCTGAATCAAGTCCAAAAGGTGAGGTGGCTGAAAAATGGCCTGTAAGTCTTGGCCGGATTGGGTTTTTTCGAATCCATGACAGATTCGAGCATGCAAAGCTCAGATCTAGGACCAGAGATGTGGAAGAGTTTGTTAGTGATGCAAACCTCATTTAATCTGACGAGGTTTAGTTGGAAAACTCGTCGGGAAACCTACAACTCATTGAAAAAAAATGGAGCCGTGGGGGTTCCATTCGACTAGCGCAGAGCTAGAGAGAGAAAAGGAAGGGAGAGAGAGATGTAAACTGAAATCAAGAAGTAAGAAGAAGAGAGAAGCTGGAATCGAGAGGAAAAGGGAGAAAAAAGGGAGAGAATGGACAAATAAGAGAGGAATAGAGAGATAAAAAATATGATTAAAAAAATTAATAATTATGAAATAAATAATATCGTATTAGAATTTATTAATTATCTTGCTTGTTAGTTCTATTGATTTCACTAAGCTAATCCAGTTTAGTCTAGGTGCTTAGTTCCAACAACACGCCACAACATCGTTGTTTTCCTTGTTCAGGCCACCAATATCACGCCACTGTCCGGCCAGGCCACCGCCACGCCACCACAGCACGCCCCCGCTGTTCTCCTTCTCCTTCATCAAGTTAGGGTTTTTAATTCGAAACCCTCGAAATAAGTTTGTTTTCTTTCGTGTGGTGTTAGTGAGCTAATGTTGAATAATTGTGTGTTTAGAGATTCAAACCGAAACTTGGTAATTTCGTGATTTGGGATTAGAACTAGAAGCTGAAGCTCCGGCAATTTGCTTTTGTCCTTTCCTTCAAATAGGAAGGACGCCCTATAGTTTTACCGTATTACCCTCATGACCCTTTTTCTCCTCCTCCACTAACCTTGTCCTGTGCGCGCGCACACAAATTACACAATACCAGATCAATCTCGTATCGGCGACGGCGACTGTGCCCCGTTCCCGGAAAACTGCCGTAATTGAGGTTAGCGGCTATCAATTCAATTTTAATATCAATTCGTTGTGAAATTTTAGGAGCAATTATTTTTGTAATTATCATTAACATGGTTTGATCAAAATGTTAGGGTTTGTGGATTGAGATTGAGATTGAGTTTGAGTTTGAGTTTGAGTTTGAATTTGCGATTGCGATTGCGATTGAGAGTGGTGACTGCCTGCCTGCAAGTGCAATGTTTGGTTTGCATAAGTTGTCAAGACAAATGAGGAATGTGAAGGGAAGACGTGCAGGATTCGGTGGGGGGAATGTTGAGGCTTCCTATTTGTCAAGTCGTAATTTCAGCACTGTAATGCCTCTGTCTCCGTCTCTTTTCCATATGATTCAACAATTACATCCATCTCTTAATTCGTTCTTTATCGTAATTAATTTGTATGATCCCAGCAGCAGCAGCAGCAGCATCGGGTTTTAAAAGACATTCCGGAATTTGTAAAGATTGTAGAAGTTGGTCCGAGGGATGGACTGCAGAATGAGAAGCACATTGTTCCTACCGCTGTCAAGGTTCAATTGATTCAAATGCTTGTTTCTTCTGGCTTGCCTGTTGTTGAGCCTACAAGTTTTGTCTCCCCAAAATGGGTTCCTCAGGTTAACTTTCGACATTTTTGTCCATGCTTCCATCAATTCACATTATGTAGCATATTCAATTATACATTGGACGAATGTTGTTCTTCTGTGGTTGTTTCACGTCTGCTGCTTCTGAGCAATCAATCAGTTCTTTGCTTTTTAATGTTTTTCTCTTTGTTTTTTTTTTCGTGTTTCATACTGTTTGTGTACTTCTGTTGCGCCTCCTTGAAACCCTAACAAGTTTTTCATTTGTCAAAGGAAACTCTGAAGCATCTTTAAAATTATTCTTCTTTGGCTATGGGTTTTCATGGTTGCTTTTCTTCACCGTCTTGCTCATCTTTCAATTTCAGCTGGCAGATGCAAAAGATGTAATGGCCGCTATTCGGAATATTGAAGGTGCTAGATTTCCCGTCCTAACCCCTAATCTTAAAGTAAGCATTTTCTGGTGAAGAGCATACCATTATAAACTGATAACAAGATACGTTACTAATTCATATTGTGATCTAGCTTCTTATAGGGATTTGAAGCAGCTGTTGCTGCTGGTGCAAAGGAAGTTGCCATATTTGCCTCGGCTTCTGAATCATTCTCAAAATCAAATATAAATTGCAGTATTGAAGATAGTCTCGTTCGATATAGTGATGTTTCTATTGCTGCCAGAAAGCTTTCAATTCCTGTTCGTGGGTATATATTCTAACTCCTTTGGGAGTTGGGGGAAAAGGGGTTTGGGTTCTTCTCACTCCCATTGGAACTAAATTACTTTCTTTTTAAATAATATTCTCATATGAACCTATTTAATATCTATTATCTTTTTGTATGCTTATATTAAATTAATATAAACAGTTTCAAGTATGAACGGAGTAGTCTTAAAACTCTTTTTCTTTCAAGTATCATTTTAAGGGACTATTTGAAGAAGAGATTTCTAGTATTAAGAAGCTGACTATTTCATTTATTTATTTTTCTCTGAGGACCACTTGTTTGCATCATTTATTGTGGTTCTTAGAGTTGGCCAATGCCGATTTTTCTCTAACCACTTCAGTCATTGCCACCTACATCACTCAATTTTGTTTCTGGAAATATGACAAGGTTTTTAAATTGTCTTCAAATTTTTTCTGTGCTTAATTTTCACTGCCTGATCCAAAAGTATAAACTCCAAATTTTCATGATATTCTTTCTTTCTCCTTTTCTTTCTCTCTATTGTCTATAATATCTAATTGTTACATATTTTTTATGTTTGTGAGGGCAACTTTTGAATTTTAAATGGTGACCTTATATAGTTTCTGAGGAATTTTCCAATATTACCTCTCAGATATATATCGTGTGTTGTCGGGTGTCCGGTGGAGGGAAAGATACCCCCATCACAAGTAGCATATGTGGCGAAAGAACTTTATGAAATGGGTTGCTCGGAAATTTCTCTTGGTGATACAATTGGTGTGGGTACTCCAGGTCATTTTCGTGCCTCCTTTTTTCTTGTTGGTTTAGTTGGCTTTCATGCCTTTGCTCTTGTTGTGCTTATTCTCAGACACTATTTGATATTGAATGCAATTAGACCTTCATATTGTAGCTTACTATTACTTGGTTGAATTTAAAAGTGCACAATGTTGCATCTATCCAACTCCATGAGTAACTCTTCCAATTAGACCAGCAAAAGCATCTGATATACTTTATAACATAGAAAATAGAAATATGCTCAAGATGCAGCCACACTGTCTTTTACCAGATAGATAAAATATTCATTAATTTGTGTGTTGCACTTGAATATTTTCAAGTTAAGGATAGGCACAGCTTGACAATTGACTGTGCATTGTATTTAGCTTCTATTCCAAAGTGTACCTTGGGTCCTTTAGTATTTCCTTATGCCATCCTAAATACTCTCTTAGCATATTGATCAAAATGGGAGAAAAAAAAAAAAAAAAAAAAACTCTGTAAGCTTTCATGCTATGTGGGTTTTCCGGCCAGTGATCGGCTGTTGTTGACTTTGGGAAAGTTAATTTTTCTTGGGCTAGTTTCATTTAGGTAAATACCCTATTCTCAATACTAGGAACCAATCAGATCATATTTTTCATTTTGTTTTAGGACAAAGTTTAAAAGTCAAACTAGGAAGGTTGGGGACCAAAATAATACACAAATGTGCATCTTGAGGCTCGAGTCATAGCATCCGTTCACTTCTTATGACAAGGATCATTTTATCATTCATCCCATATAGCATACACTATTTGGCTGAGGTGTATTCGTCCAGGATTATGCTTTCTGGGACAAACTAACAATTTGAAAGCATAAAATAAAACTTCCCCAAAAGATGTCTAAGGGTCCTAACAGTAAAACTTCAGAAACTCTCTTTGTAAGTCCAGTGATTGGTGATGGTAGTTTGCATTGTTATCATAATGATGCGGGGGAAGAGACTAGAATGAGTCTAGTAGATTTGTTCTTTTCCTAATTTCCTTTTTATTATACTTGTTTCGTTTCTATTTAAGTTTGATGGTTTGGTTGAATTGTTTGTTTTACAGTTGAATGACAATTATATATGTTTACTAATATTATTCTTATAGTTTTTAAAAGGGTCTCATCCGCTATTATGTTTTGAAATTAGGCTAAAAATAATTAAACATAGAACACCACTGTTTGGACATAGTACGTTGAATGTGGTTACTGCATTTCCAATTAAGAAAAATAGAACATAGAATTGTGACCAAAACTAAATTTCCTAATTTTGTTTAGTTAATGCTCTGCTTGTATATACATGATTGAGCTACCACAAACCGTAAGGTTAACCATGTATTTTGTGTGTTAACTTCTATGGGTTTCTGTCCTCTCCAGGAACTGTCATTCCAATGCTTGAAGCTGTTATTGGCGTGGTCCCAACTGACAAGCTTGCTGTCCATTTTCATGACACTTATGGGCAAGCTCTTTCAAACATACTAGCGTCACTCCAGGTAATCCACATTGCTTTTGAATTTAGCAGGAAATTAAATAATATGTAGGTAGTTGTAAATAATATGTAGACAAAATTAAAGTGTTAGTCTTCAGGCTAATTGTGTTTGTCTTGAAATTTTTGACCCCAATTAACACTATCAATAAACAGTTCATGTTTGAAAGGTTTTCAGATTCATGCAGGAAAGTGCAAAGACTTAATTAATAGGTGTAGCAAAGTGTAAATGCCTCAATAATAGTTAATTTAAAATCCTAGAAGATGTACATTTGGCACTTGTTAAGGGACAAGGAGTGTACTTAATATGCCCTTGCCAACGCAATGGTCTGAGAGGACTAGTTTGGAGCGCTAGCAGTTCTTGTGGGTACGTCGTTGCTAAAATGAAATGAAGTGATAACAAGCTCAATGAAGTTGGTACGGACATGCCATATTGGATTGGGAGTCATCTACATAGTCCTGAGCTTGTCAGAGTTAGTGTGATGAACATCAAAATAAGCAAATGGAGCACTGAAGAAGGTGCATAATCCAAAATATAAACTCAAACTTGAGAAGATGAGCAATATTTGGAATCTGAACTCAAACGAAAGACAATAGATTTATCGGCACTTTCAACACATTAAGTTGGGGCCCAAGGAAACAATGACACAATGAGAAATCACCAAACTGATTCCCATTTTTGTGACTATTCTGTGGAATTCCGACTAATCTTAATGTTTAAGGATAATAGAATTGCATGCAAAAGAAAAGAGTAATAGAATTATAATGACATTTATTGTATTGGCAGATAGGAATCAGCACAGTGGATTCATCAGTATCAGGTGTTGGGGGTTGTCCGTATGCTAAAGGAGCTTCCGGAAATGTTGCCACGGAAGATGTTGTGTACATGCTGAATGGACTTGGAGTGAAGACCAATGTAGATCTTAAAAAACTCATGTTGGCTGGGGACTTTATCAGTAAGCACTTGGGGCGCTCATCTGGTTCAAAGACAGCAGTTGCCTTGAGTAGAGTCACAGCTCCTTCCTCGAAGCTATGAGGTAACACCACTAGATTGTGCAAGTCTCAATGTGTTGCGCTCTAAATTTATTGATACCTGAAATAAAGAGGGGGAGTCACTTTAAGTTGTTTTGGTGATGTGTGATGTATTGATACAAGTACATTTGGTGAGGACTAGATGGAATTAGAGAATTGATGAGGACTAGATGGAGACTTGAGGCATGTTTGGTGACCTGGTTGGGATAGATTTGTTGTGTTAAAATGTGATATGGACATGATTGGACATGACGAGTTATGAATCCAAAGTAGAGTTAAGTTATTTAATATATCTTTATGATACCATTTGGTACGCAAACGGAACAAGACGGAACAGAGGTTCTGTGTTATGTTTGGTACGCGCAGGACGGAACGGGATGATTGTTTCGTTCTGCATTTGGTAAGCGCAAGACAGAACGGAACCAAAAAGGTTAAATGACTAACTTACCCTTGTTTCGTTTGTTGTTTGGTACAATGTTTGTGCATGGGACAGGACGGGACAGTTTTTTTTTTTTTTTGTTTTTTGTTTTTGTTTTTGTTTTTTCAACTTGTTCGTATTTGAACACATATACTTAGCTATGATATATTTTTTACACTAGCACATAACTGAAGATACGTCATGCCATGGATTCAAATAAAAATAGGAGAGGAAGCTGCAAAAGTGATCTGCAAACACACAAGCCTCTTTAATAATAACAAAAAATTATGTAAGGTTTTAAGAAAGTGACTTAATTTATACAAGAATGTTGTGCAATGCAGCTCATTTGCCTCCCATATCATATAGTTACATAAACACGAACTGGCATTTCTCAGCTTCCCAAAAAAAAAAAAAAAAAAACTAGCATTTCTCATGAGCTAGAGCTGCTGGTGTTTTCTTTCCAAAGGCACTAGTTCTGCTGTCTTCTTCTTCATCATCGTCGTCATCGTCTTTAGCACCTAGTGTGGACTCCTCCGCAATTTTAGCAGCATTTCTTCTTACGGCATCCAACTTGTAATGTAATTTCCTTTCAAGGGGATCATTTCATGGTACAAACTTGGATGGGCGGGGAGCTACATCACCTAGTCCAAGCCAACAAAATTCAATAAAGAGTTTTGCAGAAAGTCAATAACGTCTCAATAACAGCCAATATTGGCAACTAAAGATATTTATACTCTCGTAAACCCATAGTCTAAAATATCGATATTATCGACGATATTTTCTCGATAATATCGTTTTTTTTGAGATGACAATATTTTCACACTTATCAACTTAATTATCGTCAATATATCGATATTTTGTCGATAATATCACAAGATGAAACCAAAAAATACTTGAAAATGTTGAAAAATCTCAATCTTGAGCATAGAGGGATTCGAACCCCTCCCATTTTACTCATTCAACACTTTGACCACCATATCACTTATATTTTTGTGAAAATATGCTAAAATATTTATATATATGGTTTTGTTTTGAATTCTTTTTGCAATAAACAAATTTGCACATGACAATGAATTTTTGACAATTTATTTTCAAGTATCTACTTTTGAATTACTCACCACGTTCACTCACCTAACTAATTAGTTGTAGTAATATTTCTATATATATAGACAATGTCAACCAATCTCGGATCCATATGGGTGGAAAGAATCCGAGACTGAATCTTCAAATGATTTTGCTTATGGACAACGTCAACCAATCTCGGATCCATATGGGTGACATGTTAATAATTACATGCAAAACTATTTTGGGAATTTATCATTTGATGACTATTATTCACAATACACTTACTCTACACATAGAGATGATGAAGATAGTGAAAGTTTTGAACCTCATAAGAACTCTATGTGGTACTCAGCAAGGAACAAAATATCGAAATATCACCGATAATTTAGTTTTTTTAACAAGGCGATATTTTGTTTGTTATCCATTGAGTTTTCATTATAATATCGCGATATTTCCTAAAATATCGTGATATGTTGGAAACTTGGGACTGTGCGAATCAAGAACGCCGGAATTCGCCGGAGATTCGGAGAAGACCCAAATTTACAGTCTTCCCATCGACCAAAACATCGGCACTGAAGCTGTCAAAAATAGGTGGAAAATAATCTTGTCAATAGAAGGAAAAGTCAATGGCAATGACAAAAAGGAAAAAAAAAACCAAAAATCCGAGCTAAGAACCCCAAATCTGCAGTGGGATTTCTAAGAACCCTAAAATCCGAGTTAAACCCCAAATCTGCTATCCTAGCAACCGAGTTTCAAACAAAGTAAAATCAAAATAAATGGCGTAAATTCAATTAGGTCAATCTTCTAAATCCACCTTCCAATTCCCCAGTTCAATCTTTCAATCTCCCAACAAAAACGTAGAAATAAACAAAAATAGAGGTTGAGAGAAGAAAATTTACCCTTTTTTTTTTTTTTTTTTTTTTTTTTTTCTGTGAAGAAGAGTGTTCGAAAGTGGTGTGATGGTCTTGAGTTCACCGAAGTGGCAAAGGTGTTGTGTGTGGTGGTGTCTCAGTGGTGTTTTACCAAGAGAGGAGAGATTGTTTGAGTGAGAGAGTTAGAGAGAGAGACAGAGAGATCAAGGAGTTGAGAAGGTTCGAGAGAAGAAACTGAGATTCGAGAGAGAGAGAGCTCAGAGATGCGGTGCGGTCCTGCAGGCTGCATGTGTGTATGTGGGTCTCAGAGAGAGAGACCGAGAAGAGAGATCGAGAAGAAGACCGGAAGAGAGTTTTGAGAGAGAGACCGAGAAGAGAGAAGGAGAAGAGAGAGTTTGGAGAAGATCTGTGTGTGTGTGTGTGTGGGATAATGGAGAAGGGAGAGAAGAGAGAAGGCTGTGGGAAGAAGGATCGAGAGAGACTCGGCTGTGGGAAGAAGGGAGGGAGAAGAGAGATCGATCTGTGTGTGTTTGTGTGACAATGGAGAGGACAGAGAGAAGAGAGAAGAAGGATCCAGAATGGGATGGTCTGCGTGTGAAGATATGTGTGCGTGTGTTGTGTGCGTGTGTGATCTCGTGTGTGTGTGTGTGATCTCATGCAATTATACAAGTGGCTCTATTATTGAAAATGAAAACTGAAAAAGTTAGAATGAAAACTGAAAATTTTTGAACATCATAGGAACTCTATGTGGTACTAAGTCACTTCTGTATCTTACCATGCAATGTATAAAGTGTAAAATATTGTACTAATTCATTATATATAAATGATTATGGTGTGTTTAAACTTCTTTCATTAATTACTACATATTTTTTACACTCACAATATTTGCCAGTTCGCTATATAATCAACTTAAATAAGTTAAATCCATCATGCAATACATTTCCTTCCAATTTTTTGTGATAAACTAATAGATAATTGACTAAATAAACATCCTGCAAAATCTCAATAAAAATTTCCAACTTTTTCTTACAATTTCCGTGGTTTCCATTGGATTTTTATCGATATCGATATTATCCCGATATTTCCGTCGATTTCCGAACTACCGATATTTCCGATATCATCGATATTTTATACCTTGGTACTAAGTCACTCATGTATCTTACCATGCAATGTATAAAGTGAAAAATAGTGTACTAATTCATTATATATAAATGATTGTGGTGTGTTTAAACTTCTTTCATTAATTACTACATAATTTTTACACTCACAATGTTTGCTAGCTTGCCATATAATCAACTTAAATCAGTTAAATCCATCATGCAATGCATTTCCTTCCAATTTTTTGTGATAAACTAATAGATAATTGACTAAATAAACATCTTGCAAAGTTTCAATAAAAATTTCCAACTTTTTCTTACAATTTCCGTGGTTTTTATTCAATTTTTATCGATATCGATAATATTTCGATATTTCCGATATCATCGATATTTTAGACCTTACTTAAACCCAAAATAGATAAACAGCATTGCACATCAGTCAATTTTCATGCACAAAGAAAGTAAGCTTTTGAACATCAACGAAAGGATTGACGTCAATAGCATTGCAAAGGAACCATATAGTTCTTAGACTCCACGACACTCCATTCATAAGGATTTTCGAACAGATTGTTATATCATCTCTGGCAAAAACAGATACCCGTAACTAAAAGATTACAGATAGACCGCGTTGATGTAAATGTTGTTCATCCCCATTAACCTATAAAAATCATATAATCGTCCGAGTTATGCACCCAAAACAATCTCATTTAAAACAACCTGGGGAGGTTTCAAATTAGTTCGAACTGGAACCCCATTCTTTTCTTGTCTAAAAACCTGCCGTAGATATTCACAACCCCATTACAAATGACAAATCAATCTTTTCTGAACAACATTTCTCTTCTGAGCTCATTTACTACACACACGATTAAGGCATTAAAGCCTGATTCTGACCTTAGAATACCAAATCTTCAGATTAAGGAATTAAAGCCTGATTACAAATTGAATCTAATTACAATAACCTTGTGGTGGCTGACTGATTCTTCGATACTGTATATAGACTACAATCACAGGCATGATCTTCATTAACAAATAAACTATACCTAAACAATCACGGACCTCTGTGTGTAGAAGATGAGACTGCTCGTACTTACAGAGGAATCACGCTGAAATATATGCTCCTAATTCCCAACCCTAAAATTCGATTTAACACAAAAACCCCCAATTTCTAATTTAATTTTCCAAATTGAATCTAATTACAATACCAAAATCTTCAAATTAAGGCATTAAAGCCTAATTCTGATCTTAGAAAGAAGAAAAATAAAGAATTAAGAAAAGATAGATACCTGTGTCAATCTGCAGCCTGTCGCACACGCAGAAGTGGCTCCGTGATGCTGCCTGCTGGTTGGGTGCAGTCGGGAGGGATGGAAACAAGATGAAGAGGAAGGCTAAGGGAGAAAGAAGATGAGGGGGAAGGCTACAGGGAAAAGAAAGGCAGCTACAGAGATAAAATGAAGATGAATGGTGTAAATATTGAAAAAGATAAGGGACATTTTTGTCTTAAAATGTTACAATTTTGTGTTCCACAGAAGTGGAATGAGTCGTTTCAGGGGATAAGACAGAACCAAATTCATCCAAAATTCGTCCCCTAGAATAGCGCGTTTCACTCGTTTTAGACGCACCAAACGTGAGACCGAACACCTTATCCCACTCTGTTTCATCTCGTCCCACGTACCAAACGGTACCTATATGTGAGTTACAAATCCTGGCTTACAAGTCCGTACTAATCCAATTTTATCTCTAAGACCTAATCTCATTCAGTTCACCAAACGGACTCTCTCAAATAGTGACCATGGTTGTTTTAAAGTGATCTTCATACTTTTTTTCTTATTTTTTTTTATTTTTTTGCGTATATACATTCATATTTACTATTGAGAATTGGCATTTGGATTGTTAAGTCAAAGAGGAATGGGGGGAGAAATAAATAAGGGTTTGCATATTGAAACAATATTTATTACTTTGAACTGCTAATACTGAAAAGATTACACTTGAACTCCGGGAACATAACATGTATGAGTCGATACGGGCCTTGCTCTAAAGGAAAAATGGGTGTTGAGATAAAATTATTGAAATAACCAACCGGCAAATGGATGGGTCGTCGGAATAGGTGGATGGGGATCGTGCCTTCGACGACGCCGGGAGGAGTGTCCAGAGTTGGATTGGGTTCGACGTAAAATATAGAGGGGTTATATAATGTTGCTGTCGAAAGCAGCGTCCACCCCTTGTCGGCGGCCGTCGAGTTGCAGGTCACCAATATTTATTTCTCTCAATTTTTAGTCGTTGGTTGTAACCATAAAGGATAATAGAAAGGCAATTTTATATATGGTGCTCACTGACCTCTCTCTCTTCCAAGCAACAACGAAATCGGCGAGCTTAATTATTAGTTCATTGAGGGAGCTATGAAGGTTGCTCAGAAAAACTGAACAACAATGAGAAATAGCAGGTGGGCGGCGGTTGCAGCCACCGTAGGTGCTCGGTGGGTTTCTTGCCTGCATTTTTCAAGTTACTTTTTAGGGTAAAATGGGAAGGTCATTGGATAAAACTTTTAAGTTGGGTTCGAAAAGATAATAATTGGGTTCAAATAAATAAAATAGAATCTAGATGGATGTGTGGTTAGTAGATTTAGAAGTTCAATTAGGAAACCTATCGGCCCGGAGTAATTTGAATGAAATTAGATGACTGCCATGTAACCTAATAACTTATGTCATGTGAAGAAAATACACATAACACTACACTATTAGTTCTAGACGCCCGTAATACGGATAAATTTGTTTTATACAAGTCTTTCTCTTACCAACTAGGTCATGACATATAATTGTTGCTCCACAGTTTTTTCGTTTTTTGTTTTTTGTTTTTCCGTATAACTTGACTAACTTAATTTTTACTAAATAACGAAGCTCTCTATTTATAATAAACTAACCTTAATTCTTAATAAGTAAGGAAACGAAAAATCTAATTCATATGGGCTATGCCCAAATCCAAACACTAAATAAATAACTATGTTCCAACACCCCATGTTTACACCTCATGTGTTTGCCAACAAGCAGATGCAGATATAATCTCCATTAGGCAAGCATGTCAAGACAAGCTCTATTAGGCGAACACAACAAGACAAGCTCCGTTAGGCGGATACGACAAGATAAGCTTCGTTAGACGGATAAGGCAAGCGAACGAGCAATCAAGCTAGCGAGCAACATATTTCGTCAGGCAAGCAAGCAAATTTCAGCAAATGATCCACTTCTGGAAAACAATTCAATTCATAATTAGACACATAACGTCACTTGAGTGATCACCAGTCCAAGCACTTTAGGAATCATTATGATGAGCAACAACAAGCTCCAAAACACAAGCCCAATAGCATCAACACATGGGCTTCAAAACCTGTAAAACAACCAACTTTTTTCTCCTTGACTGTGTGGGCCTCAATTTTTCGTCTTTTTCGTTTTCCAACTTTTTTTTCTCTCTCTTTTGTTTACTTCTCTTTCTTCATTTTATTTCTAAGCCAACCAAAGCATTCTTTATTCCTTGGTGTGAAATGGATGATGGGTGCAGAAGCAACAGTAGTTTCTCAAAGTAGAGGGGTTCAATACACGAACGATGGCACTGGGTACAGACCTTGGAGCGGATAACAGAAGCGAAGCGGGTAGACAGGAGGTGCAGTGATTGGTTACAGAGAGACATTAATCAACTGGGAACATGGGTGACAACAGTGCAGCAGAGCGTTGGCTTCTCAGACTCTAATTTCAGATTTTTTTTTTTGGGACAATAACAAATACAAAAACCCAGCTAATCTGATAGAACCTTACCATAATTTAGATATTTCCTTTGACTCAGCACTATGGTTGCTTAGTTTTTTGCATGACTTGACTTATGTGGGTATATATAAACCCTTTGTTTTTCCTTTATGGCTATGAAATGAATTAATCCTTTAGTTTTCTTCTGTTTTTTTTTATCCTTTTATTCTGTTTTTCTTCCTTTATGCGGCTGGTACCCTAACATTTGGTATATAGAGCCCAAGTGTGCATTCGCGGGCAAGAGCAAGGCATATGTGATGGTGGCCGATATGTCTGAGGCGAAGCTCGACAGGGAATTTTAGAATCAACAAATTTTCACCCATCTTCATGACTTCCATGATATGGTGACCATGATCAACCTCTACCAGGACGATCTCCAACACCATATCTCCAATCTAAAACAATCTCTTACACATGCGATTGAACTCACTCGTATTTATGACAAACAAGAGCATCGTTCGTCTTTTCTTCCAGGTTTTTCCCGCGCCTCTGCCAACACCTCTAAAATTATCCCTTTATCCCCGGCTACCCAATTAGCCCACCCTTCAAATCCTCACACCCTTCGCCAGCACCTACCCCAACCCCAGCTAAACTGATTATACGCCTTACACAGGCAGAAATGCGGGCTCGCCGAGAGCAAGGCCTTTAGTTTAACTGCGATGATCAATATCAGCCGGGTCACAGGTGTCGCCAGTCTCATGTTCTTTTGCTTCTTACGGAGGATGAATTGATAGGAGCATATTTATGCGACTTTGTTATCTTATTTATTTGCATTTACTTAGTTAATTTCCATTTATTTTGGTAATTTAAGTTATTTTCGTATTATTGTAGGTCTAATTGGTAAAGATGACAATAAATGGCTAAAAGAAGCAATTTGGAGCAGTTTTGGACTTGGATTGGATAGCATGCGTGGATAGAATATGGGCTGGACGTTTTTGGAATTTAAAAAGTGTTATACATATGCTAAGATCTGGAGAAATGAAAGTTGAAGCTTGGAGGGCAAGGAAATACAAAATCTTATCTAACCTTATCCAAACTTATCTTATCTTATCCAATCTTACCTTATTTTATCTAACCTTATCAAACATTATCTTATCTTATCTCTAGAAAGAAAGAGGAATTTGATCGGATCATATTTATATACATTTTTACATCAAATTCACTCATCTTTTCTTAGTTAGTTCGTTATATTTTGAGCTATTTACGTTATTTTTATGTTTTATAAGAATTTATCAAGCTAAGAAAATAAAAATAGAATAAGTGAAGTGTTAAGTAATAATTTTGTCTAAACTATATTGCTTGTTGAATAGAATTTATCTTTTGAAAAATAATATGTATATATATATATTTATATATTTATATATATATTTATATATATATATATATTTTTATATATATATTTATATTAAAATAAATATGTGTGTGTGACAGCTATCATCACATGCTTTCGGTGGAAAGGCAGAAGCATAATAGGAGGAAGGCAACCAAGGGATGGGAAGAAAGGATAGCACCGAGAAAAGAATACAAATAAAATAAAGCTGCGATAGGGCAGCGGGAGGAATAAAAACAGGGAGTTTTTGAGAAAACGGGAATCAGAAGAGGCAGCTTAAAGGAGGAAAGCCTCGGCAGCTGGCTGAGCAGGAGGAACCAAGGCGCTGCCTTGGGCAGCTTGCGAAAAAACTGAAGCACTAAGGCCTCGGGGGAAATTGGAGGGCTGCCTCGGTGGCAGTCTGTGAAAGGCAGCACAGACAAGGAGCAGCTAGGGGGAAGAACGAAGGCGCGCGCTGCTGCTGCCTTTGGCAGCTAGAAGGCGCACGGAGCAGCGAATTGGAGAATAGAAGTCAGCAGCTGCAACAAAGGGGAGGAAGGCACGGACGAAGCAGCAAAGGAGAAGCTGCGCAGAGGACGCCTGTTTTTCTTTCTTCGTTGGAGCTGTAACTCGGTGGAAAGGCAGTGCCTAGCCAATCAGGAAAAGAGCACAGAAAACGTTGCACAAGCACAGAGAGACCCTTGATCCATGTTTCGGTTTAATCCTCCAACTCATGTTTTATTTCAGTTTTAATTTATTTATAATGTGTAATTAATTTGTGTTTGGCTAGAGGTTAATTCTAAACCATGATTATATTTGTAATTTGAATTGATACCTTCAGTTGTCATTTCTGAGTTGTGATTTAATTTGCTTAACTGCTTGATTAATAATTTATTTGTGTTTGTCGATTAAGAATGCATACTTAATTTACATGCATGAATTTGATGCTAGAATATAAGTGAATTTCACCTAATCGTTATGAACTTATATTCATGAGTAGTGGAGGTTGCTAGTCACAATCGCGTTAAGTAAATTCCTGGCAAACGTATCATGCTGTTCATAGTTACGAATGCCTTGTCAACACTTATGATTTTCATAGAACATAATGATCTTTAATCGTATCTCTATTGTGCTTTTCACGTAGGGAACTTTTGGGGAATAATTTGAGTTGTTGTATGCTGTTCATCCAATTCAATAACATAAGGAAAATTTGAAGGTTAATTTAAGCGTACCTAATTAATTTGGGGTGTTGAGATTTACAATTTATTGAAAGAACAACTGAAGGTCAATTTAGATTGCATATGCGTCTTTTGTGGAGAAAAACCCTCTAGCCAATCCGTCGCCCATCCGTTCACTTTTATTTTATGTTTTTGTCAATTTTGTAATTTATTTAAGTTTAATTTACGTTTCGTCAAAAACCAAACCCCCCCATTATTAAATTATATTATTTAGTTAGTTTTCATTGTTTTTAATCTTTTAATTCAATTTCCGTCCATTTTAATTTCCTAGTGTCTATTTAAATTGTTTTCATTATTTTGAGTCATTTTAAGTGTGTTTCGAATTATTAGAGTTTTTAGCCTAATTTTGTGTCCTTGAGTCTTGTTTAATATTTTTAAATTAATTTAGAGTAGATTAGCAATCCCTCCTAATCCCCGGCCTAGAACGATACCCTACTAACATCTATACTACAACTGTCAAAAAGAGGGTTAAATTTGTGCGGTTTTAAAATCCCGTCAGAATTCTTATCACATTATAAATACTTCTTATCTGATTTTAGGAGTCCTACGATAATTCAAACAACCTAATCCTTTTCCTTCTTGGATTCAGCCATTCCCTCCCTATATATATGAAATTTCTGTAACAATTGACATGTGCCATGCTTACCATTCATCCATTGAAGTTGCTGGAGTTTTCTAGGTTCTTTCTCTCTTTGTTTTAAGTTTCAATGTTTATTTTAGATTACTTTTCAATTATGTTGAACATGAGTAACTAAGTTTCTCTTTAGCTAGAGGTGAATTCAAAGCCATGATCATATATTTTATATAAATTGATTACATCCAGTTATTGTTTCATAAAACATGAATGCAATTTACTTATCTGCTTTATAGAGAACTTATTCTTGTATGTTTATTAAGGGTGCACACTTAGTTTGCATGCAGGGATTTGATGCTAGAATATAAGGGAATTTCACCTAATCGTTATGAACTTATATTTACAAGTAGTAAAAATTACTAGTCGTGATTGAGTTAAGTAAATCCATGGCAGGAGTATCATGTTTTTCATAATTACGAATGCATTTTCAATGCTTATGATTTTCACAAAACTTAATGATCTTTGAGATGTATCTTTATCATGCTTTTCATAGTTAGGGAACTTGAGAAGAATAGTTTGGTTGCGTCGCTGAGTCCAATTCAATGAACTTAGGAAAATCTAAGAGCTAATTAGTGCTATTCACAATTAATTTGGGGCATTATCATTCATGGTTTATAGGAAGAATAACTGGAAATCGATTTGTATGCATATGGTTCATGTGTGGAAAAGAATCCTCTAGCTATCCTTTCATCCATATTCCCTTTACAATTCAATTCATTAAGTTCATCCAAAAGCTTCCCCCTTATTGTTTAAGAGCTAGTTTAAGTAGTTTTCAGGTTTATAAGTTAAATTTGTGTTGTTTAGCATCCCTTCTAATCCCCGGAATAGAACGATCCTTACTTACTCGTATTGTGATTGCATAATTTATAAGGTTTAATTTGTGTGTTAGTTGCTACCACATCATGAATTTCTGGATTCATCGCTATAGCTCAATGCCCTTATTCCACTTGACCTAGCCTTAATGGAACAACTTGAACACTCTATTGCCTTCAACCTTATTTCCGCCACTAACCTTTCTCATGGTTGAGCTACGCGATTGGAGGGTTCATTCTCAATACCTCGATTTATGTGTTTATTAACTTTGGAGCTGACCAAAGTTTTCTTAATCCCTAGGTAGCTGCTCGCTTGGATTGAACATCGATTCGTCGTGTAGTGAGGTGGTCATGGTCACGGCAAGTCGATATTTTCTTACAAAGGGTCTGGCTCACAAGGTTTTTGTGTGGCTTCAGGGTTATGCTTTCAGGAATGATTTTCACTTCCTTGTTTTTGCTGGGTGTGACATGGTGCTTGGCGTAAATGTGTGCCCGTAACAAGTAGATGAAATGTTATCTGCCGGCATCATCCGACCAAGCCTTAGTCCTTTTTTTTCGCCAACGCTCTTGGTTGCCAAAGATGAGGATTCTTGGCAATTTTGTGTCGACTATAGAGTTGTGAATTCCTTAACCATCAAGCTTCCCATTATTTACGAATTACTAGCATAAATAAAAGGTGTGATTTTCTCAAAATTAGACTTGTGTTCTAGATATCACTAGATACAGATGAATGAGGCCGATATCCACAAAACTACCTTCTGGACGCATAAGGAGTAGTACGAGTTCACTGTCATGCCTTTGGAACTCACCAACGCACTGACCACTTTTCATGCATTGATGAGTTCCATATTGAAACCGTTATTGCGTAAATCTGCCCTTGTATTTTTTTTAACGATATATTAGTCTTCAGTGCTTCAGTGGAATAACATGTGGATCATTTAACTACTGTTTTTGAGCTTTTATGCTCTCATCAATTGAAATTGAAACCTTCAAAGTGCCTTTTTGGCCAAAGTTCTATTGTTTATTTGGGCCACATAATCTTCGTAACTTGTGTGATTGTGGGCTCCTCTAAGATCTCAGATATTGCTAATTGGCTGACACCTTCCACTATATGTTCCCTTCAGGGGTTTTTGGGGCTTGCTGGTTATTATGGCAAGTTTGTTAAGAAATTTCGAGATTGTTGCATGGCCCCTTACTGACCTGCTACGTGTTTGTATATGTTCTAGCCCATGATGAATGTTCTAGATTATTCTAGTAAGCAAGTGAAGTGGCTGGAGCATGCTAGACAATTCTAGCATGTTATTAAGTCGATGGAAGAAGCTAGAGAGTACTAGCTTCCTTGGTTGCAAATGGAAAGATGTAGAAGCTACAAGACCTACCTATAAATAGGTGCGTGGGTGTTGCTAGCAAAGTAGTGAGTAGAAAAGGATCAATTCCAAAGCTATAGTTCCACTCCAAGAGTGAGAATGACAGTGTTCCACTACACATTGTGAGTGAAGTTTAGAGTGATAGAAAGTGTGTATTATACTTTCTTGTATCAATCAAGCCTTATCTTTGGCTTGGTAAGACTACTCTTATTGTACTCATCATTCTCATATAGTGAAGATTGATCGTTGTTCCATGGACGTAGGCATAAATTACCAAACCACGTAAATTCTTAGTGTCTATTTTCTACTTTACTTTGTGCATTCTTTATCTTGTATTACCGACAATCCTAACAAGTGGTATCAGAGCCCGATTGGCTGGTACTACGAGATGAAATGAAGCACCAACTCCAATTGGGTAACATAGAAGCCAAGGATGGAGGACATTCTCTATTGCAAAGATCTGCATGAGCCAATTGAAGGAGATACTGCTAAGCCCGACAATATGTCTGATGCTGAGTGGAAGAAGATGAATTGCAAGGCAATTGGCATAATTAGACAATGGGTGGATGATAGTGTTTTTCACCATAATGAAACCAATGCCCGTGAGTTTTGGATGAAGCTTGAGTCCTTGTTCGAGAAGAAAACCCCAGCCAAGAAAGCATTCTTGATCAAAGAGCTTTTCAATGTCAAGTACAAGGATGGTTTAAACGTAGCAGAACACTTGAACAATTTCTAGAATATAATTAACCAGTTGGCTACTATGAACATGACGATCGAGGACGAGCTGCAAGCGCTCTTGTTACTTAGATCCTTGCCAGACAGTTGGGAGACCTTTAGTGTAAGTAACTTTGCTCCCAATGGTATTCTTACTCTTGATAATTTTAAAAATAGCACGCTCAATGAAAAAACAAGGAGAAATACTACTGGCACAGATAGCAGCCAATTATTTATGACAGAGAACAGTGAAAGAAGCAAGAGTAGAAGGCCTAGAGGTCACGGCAGGAGTCTTAGTAGATCCAAGTCAAGGTTTAGGGGTGCATGCCACCATTGTGGAAAAGAAGGCCATATGAAGAAAAAATTTCGAGTTTGGAAAAGAAAGTAAAGGGAAGGAAACAATAAAAAGAAAGATGATAATGGCAATACCATTGCTGTCATATGTGGTGATGTACAAAAAATATTGTCTATTGGTGAATGTCTGCATATGGGTGATTTTGACAGAGACATTGAATGGATATTTGACAATGGAACTTCCTTCCATGCTACATCCAAATGGGAGTTCTTCAGTACATACAAAGAATGTGACTTTGGCATAGTGAAGATGGGGAATGAAAGCTATTCCAAAATTCTTGGAATTGGTGATATTTGCCTAAGAACTAATCTCAGTTGTCAGTTGATGTTGAAAGATGTGAGATATGTTTTTTATATACATCTCAATCTGATATCCATCGGTACCCTTGATAAACAAGGTTATTATCACCATATTGGCGAAGGAAAATTAAAGCTTACTAAAGGCTTAATGGTTGTAGGAAGAGCACGACTTGGTTGTTTGTTGTACCGGTTAAATGCCAAGGTTTTGAAAGGTGAGTTGAATGCTGTGGAGGACTTATCTCTAGACTTGTGGCATAAGAGGCTAGGCCACATGAGCTAGAAAGGCCTACAAGTTATGGAAAAGAAGTCTTACATTCCTTTTGCTAAAGGTACGTCGTTAAACTCTTGTGAGCATTGTTTATTCGGTAAACAAAAAAGAGTTAGTTTTTCTGTTCCATCTACAAAGAAAGGAAATTTGTTAGATCTTGTTTATTCAGATGTGTGTGGTGCCATGGAAGTCGAGTCATTTGGAAGAGATAAATATTTTATTACTTATATTGATGATGCTTCACAAAGGGTCTAGGTGTTTTTATTGAAACCCAAAGACCAGGTGTTTCAAACATTCCAAGAGCTTCATGCCATAGTGGAAAAGGGAAACTGGGAAACCTGTCAAGTGCCTTTGTAGTGACAACGGAGACGAGTACACATCTTACCAGTTTAGAGAGTATTGTGTGAAACATGGCATACGTCATGAAAAGACAGTTCCTGGAACTCCACAACTTAACATTGTTGCTGAAAGAATGAACCGAACCATCATGGAGAAAGTTCGATGTATGCTAAGGACTGCAAAGTTATCTAAGCAGTTCTGGGGTGAAGCTGTAAGGACAACCTACTATTTGATCAACTGATCTCCATTAGTACCATTAGGTCTTGATGTTCCAGAGAGTATGGACTAGTAATGATGTGTCTTACTCTCATCTGAAGGTGTTTGGTTGCAAAGCTTTTATGCATGTGCCCAAAGAGCAGAGATTGAAGTTAGACTACAAAGCTACATCGTGAATCTTTCTTGGTTATGACGTTGAAGATTTTGGTTACAGATTATGGGACCCATACCAGAAGAATTTTATCAGAAGCAGAGATGTGCTCTTTTATAAAGATCAAACAATTGGGGATTCAGATAAAAAGGCACAACTAGATGGTGCAATCAGAGGAGTTGATCCATTAGCTTCAGATGAAGAAAGTCACGTTGACATCCCTGAAGCAGTTGCCAACGAAGTGCCTACAGAACCAGATAATGCTGATCAGAGGGAGCTTGATTAAGATGTGCTAGACAATGAGATTGCTGATCAGGGGGAACCTCAAGAGTAGAATCAAGGAGAACTAGATCAGAGGGAGCCTCCAGCCCAGTAAGAGAATGAATACCAAGTCAGAAGATCCAGCAGAAGTCGAAGACCATCTACTAAGTATTCTTCATTAGAGTATATCATATTGACTAATTATGGAGGGCTTGAAACTTATGAGGAGTCCAAAGATCATAACGACAGTGACATGTGGATGAAGGCAATGGAGTCAGAGATGGATTATTTATTAAAGAATGATACCTATGAGCTGGTGCAGTTTCCAAATGGCAGAAAAGCATTGAAAAACAAGTGGGTGTTCAAATTAAAAAGAGAAGACAACATGACAATGTACAAGGCTCATTTGGTTGTCAACGGTTTCAGTCAAAAGAAATGAGTTGACTTTGATGAGATTTTCTCAATGGTGGCGAAGATGACTTCCATTCGAGTTATCCTTGGTATGGAAGCAAGCATGGATCTTGAGCTCAAGCAGTTAGACGTTAAAACTACATTTCTACACAACAATTTAGAAGAGGAGATATACATGGAGCAACCCAAAGACTTTGAAGTCAAAGGTAAAGAAAATTTGGTGTGCAAGTTGAAGAAAAGCTTATATAGTCTTAAGCAAGCTTCGAGACAATGGAATAAGAAGTTTAACTTATTCATGGTGAGTAATGAAGGAAAATTTGTGAAAAACAAGTTCATTTGAGCAACATCAACAACATGCAATTAACATTTAAAGGCGGAATCATGTTTATATGCACTCAAAAACAAAACTTAACCCATGAAATTCAAAGCCTAGTAGATAGGTGAACCAAGACTCAACTCAAAATAAAGTGAGTTGGGAAATCTTACACCTTTGTTGATTCCTCTTTGCATAAGCAAAGGCTAATCACCCAAGGAGAGGGCCTTCATTCCTTGCTTCTTGGCTCCATGGATTTCTTGGAGGATGATGGTAGAATGGATTCTCCAAGTTCCCAAGAAAGGGAACCGCTAAGTCTCCACACCAAGGAGAGCATTTAGAAGAGATGAATAACTGATGAGTGGATTTTATATTATATATTTAACCCTATTCTTAGTATATTTTGGTTAATATTTTGGAAGAATTTTGATACTTTGAATTGTATTTCCAATGTAGAATTTTCGACTTCCTTTGGAGCAAAACATGGCCAAATGGATGAATTTTGGAGTAATTCCAGTTGGAGAACGTTCGTGAGTTACTTAGCTTGATTATATCAAAATATCAAATTTTTATACCAAGCGATGATTTTCTGGCGATGAAATAAAGGAGCGACGTGCAGTGCTGGAAAAGTGGCGTTTTGGGCTTGAATTGCGTTTTTGGAGCCCAAGATGACCTCGGATGGGTTCGTGGCCTTCTGGAGATATGTTCAGAACGTCCTGATCTTCAAAACAAGCTATCTTGGGCCGGATTTGGAGGAGACATGAGACTAAAACGTGGCTGAACAGTTTCTGTACAGATATCCTATTTTAATTAGGACTTTATTTTCTTATTTATTTTATTATTATTATTTGTTTCCTAATTAGAGAAGAAGACCAAACACTAGGGTTTGGCGTGGGATTTTTAGAGAGGGTTTATAAGTGCTCTGCCATTCCAAGTTGAAGGGAGGCTTTTCTTTTATACAATTTTAGAGACAGAGAACTTTGCGAGGGTTCTTGGAGATTTTCTACTTTAAGGTGTTTTCTATCCTTGTTTTTAATATTTTGTTTATGGTTATTCGTAACTAATTTTCGTTTGCTAGGGCGATGCCTGAGCCTTCGCATGAATATGTAGTTTTTATTTAATTGCTTATGATATTATGCATGTATACTTTGAATTATTAATCACTGTGTTTTAAACTGTTTTTGTGTCTTAATGATTCGCGACCATTAGGATGTTTGAATAAGTAATTGGATGCAATTCGATCGGAATGCCACCGGGGAATTGGGTATTGCTTCTTGTGATTAATAGTTGTAAGTTCACCTAGGGCGAATGCCACGTCATAGGGGTTGCATGGTTTTTCAAAAGGTTTTCACAAAGCGTAATGAGTCATGCATGTTTATATTTGATCTGAATGCCACAGACGGATTGCATGTTTGATATACGTTCTAGCTTGAATGCCACAAGTAGAATATGCATTAGGAAAGCCTAACCTTCAAAGTTGCATGGGTAATTCATAAGTAATTGGTAAACCTACATAGGATTGTCAAGGGGACGGTGGAACCCTAGGCTTTTACAATTTGGTTTTTAAAACATTTTCCTTTGTTTTCTTTACTTTGCTAATTTCCCTAAATTACTTTTAATAAAATTCGTTTTTAATATTTTAGGACATAAAATCAATCTCTTCCAATCTTTGTTTTTAAATAATTAGCTAAAAATTAGTATAAATACATATTATTCATTCAATCCCTGCGGAAACGACCTTGCTTGAGCTGTTTATACTACAACTACCTTGTTCTCTTGCAAGTATTTTTAAGTGTTTTTATCTCTACTTTTTGTAGGTGGTAAAAATCCTATCAGTAACCTTGGAGGAGGATTAGATGCTAGTTAATCCCCTCCAAGGGGGCCGGCCACTTAGAGAGAAAAGGGAGAGAAGTGTTCTCATCCTTTCTCCAAAAGAAACCGTAATGAAGAAAAGGCTATAAAGTCATATTTATACCTACCTTCATTGGAGTGGCAAACTTGTAATAAGTCCAAAAACCCACTCCAATTCATCATGGCCGGCCTTTAGGGTTTATTGGGCTGTTTGTGCCCTTATATTTTATTAGTCATTAAGTTGTCATACAACTTAAGTCAATGGGCTTGACGTTCGAAGCCCATTGGGCCTTGAGGCCCAAAACTAACCCGAGGTCTATAACGAACTTATTCGTTTGATTAATTAACATATTAATTAATCCTAGCCATAAATAATTAAACCATTTAATTATCCTTACTCATCTCCGTTGTTTCTTCAATCTCTACCTTACTCGGTGTACGATCCATTAGGTTCCTTTTAGCGAGGCAGTGGGCGATTAGAACTCTTTCAAATCGATTGTGAATTGAAACTTACTTTCAATTCTCCCTTTAGTGATTACTCACTATTAGAGCTTCCACAAACCATGAGTGACACCTAGCAGTATGTCATGGCTACCCAAGCTAATCAGAAGAGGTGGAGAACCTATTTAGTTTAGGATTACAATGCAATACGGTCTTTCTCTAATACAACACTCTTGACCACATTGTTTGGTTTGATAGTTTATTCATGTCTACTATCCAATGTGATTCATTTACTTATATGATTACTTTGAATGTGATTCGGAACGACTTTCCAAATCTCATTCATACTCTGGCCAGAGATTCTAAATCATATCATAGAGTATTCTCCGTTAAACAGTTTGAAGGTTAGAGATCCCTTGTTACGCATTCACTTGCCTCCATGGCTAAGTGACTTAACCCCAACTACGTCGTGGACACCATCTGATAGAGTGACATTGACATAGTCAAAGATCAAGGACCTAACCACAAGACAACTATGATGCCTCAGGCCAAAGGACTACTTTGCATTATCCCAACTATGAGTTCTCATGTGACATGAGTATGAGAACTCCTCGTTGATCGTGTTCAGTGGACTCATTCTCTATTGAGCACCTACATGCTTGTCTTGGTGTTAGTCACACCAATGACTCAAGACCAATCACTCTCCCTAAGAGAAGACATAGCACATACTGATCTTAACGGACTGTCAATGCCCAATTGGCAATCCTATGATCAGGAACGTTTAGGATATGTATACGAAAGAGAATGGTCTCATGAATCTAACTTCTTTAGATTACATTCTCCTAATCACATATTCCTTGGACTTAACGTTTAAGGATATAACATTTATATGAGACAGCTTAAAACAATAACCTTTGCCCTTTATATTAAACTAGATTAGTTTAACATGTGAAATGTCCGCAAAGTATCATCATATGATTGGTTTTAGGGCACATTTCCAACAAGTAATTGAAGGGAAATTATGAGATTTATGAGGGATTTCTAGTGACTAGCATGCATATACAATTCAAAATTTATATACATAAGCAACGGAAGCATATTATCACATATTATCAAAGCTATAGTCATGCAAATCCCCTTCAAGAAGCATAGGTTCATAGTTGATACATCAAAACAAAATATTGAAGAACAAAGTGTAGGTGAAGTTTTATACCTCTTGATCTAGACTTTAGACCAAGGATGGACCACCTCCAAGCTCTTTGTTCTTAGAACTCCTTGAGCCTAGCCTCCCTCCTTGACTACTCCACCTTGTTGAAGTATGAGCTCCTTGGTTCTCCTCTAGTCCCCAAGGTAGAAGACCTCTAAAGATCCACACCCACTAGTGTAGTGAGATGGATAATGGAGTAACCACAAGGAGGAAAGATGGTTAGTGTTTCCTCCAAATGGTGGCCGGCCTTTGTGTGTTAGAGAGAGAGACTTTTCTTTTCTTTTGTTAAAGTGAACACACAAAAACCCTAATGAAACTTTTCATTAAACTTCTCTTTTAAATGAAAAGAAACTAGTCAACATTTTGACCTTTCTCTCTCCTTGTCTCTTCCCTTTGGCCGGCCTCACTTCTTGTTGTTTGGGCTTTGGCCTTTTATTATTTTAAGTCATCTTATGGTTGAATAAAAGCCCAATGGGTTTGGGCCCAATGGGCCCGAACAAACCCGAACTTTTTCTTTAAGCCCGAAACGATCTTTTATCGCTTCTATGATTTCCTTAGACTTTCTAATTAATCATAACACTTAATTAATCCAATTAATTAACTCAATCATCCTTTAGTTATCTCATCACAAGAGTGTATCGGTGTACAATCGTTTTAGGTTCCAATTAGCAAAGCAGTGAGGTGATTGGAATCAATCCAATTGATTAGCATTTAACCAATCACTTAGTGCATTAAAACTTACTTTTAATTCAACTCCTTCTTTGATGACTACATGTTTAATCATCTAGAGGAACCCATAAGCCATGAGTGACATCTAACCATATATCATGGCTACCCAAGCTAATGTAGAATTTTGTCGGAGAACCTATTCAGTTGGAATTACAATGTAATTCGATCCTTCTCTAATACAATACTCACAAACACATTACTAGGGTATGGATACTTAATGTCAAACCCCTAATGTGATTATACTTAGTTATATGATTCAATTGAGTCGTATAGAAACGCCTTCCATCATTATGCTCGATACTTCGGTCGAAGATTCCCGAATCATATCTTAGAGTATTCTTCCTTTCGTAACAAGGATTAGAGATCCCTTGTTGATCATTCACATGCCTCTGAGAATAAATCACTGACCCCAACAATGCATAGAACACATCGAAGATGAGATGTGGTCATGTCTCATTATCAAATGATCAACAACGTATCCTCAAGACAACTATGATGTCTCAGGTCAAAGGATTACTTACACATTCCAACCAGTAGAGTTACTTGCTTGACATGTGAGTAGACCTCCATGCAAGTGCTCTCTTTTGATTGTGTTCAGTGAACTCATTCCCTCAATGAGCACCTACATACTTGTCTTAGTGTCACTACACGAATGGCATGAGACTTCCTATCCTTCCTATTTGAAGGGGACATAGTATGTACTGGTCTATGTATTGTCAGTATCCCTCTGACAATCCTACGACCAGGAACCTTTTGAACATCATGGTTATGTGAAGAAGGTCTCTGTAGTCTAACATCATTAGATTACTTCTTCCATCGTTCCATTGTCCATGGATTCACTATTTTGGACCTATATCATTTATTGAGATAGTCCTAATGAATGACTTTGCCTTTTGCTGTATTTAGAGTTATCTATACATACAGACAATGTCCTGAAATATTTCTTCCAAAGATTGACTTTCAGGGCATACCTCAAACAATCTCCCACTTGCACTAAAGTCAATCACTATTGCATCTTATAGATGCTAGTCGAGTGAACTTGAGCTCGTAGGTTAATTAGATTATGTATTAATGCTTTAAATCTTAAAATGGATTTACTTATTAAATGTTTCCAAAACATTTAATGTTGTCTCTTTATTTGTGTTCAAATACTTTGATGAGACCTTGATTCCATGGCTTGAGCTATTGCCCCATTACGTCGCAGTATCCTACTAGTGACCTTATGGTTTGGATTCAATCATTGGTTCTTGGTGAACCTCGTCTATTCGAAACACCTTTTGAAGCAGTTTCTAAAACTTTAACACATATTTCGTTTGTATACTTTATACAAACTGTTGCTCCAACCTTGAGACCATTGCAGTACCATACTAACAACATATTCATATGATTAGTACTTCATCCATCATGAAGTTCCATTTATTGAAATGGGTTTTTGTCACTTTGGTTTATAACCTAAGTGAATGCACGCTTCTAGAGTCTCACTCTGATATTCCTTTCTCAAAGGTAATAATACTCAATCAGTTGCTACGGTTCTGATCCTGGGCTACAACAATATCCTAGAGTGACAACCACAATGGTTACTCACCTTTGGATATCATCTCACAAGTCCATACATGTGTCCCTTTTGTGATTTTGTGACATATTCTTCATAAAGGTTATGAAAGTAGTTTTCTATCCTATATAGAAGTACTTTCTCAAATCTTCAATGTTTGAGATTCTATTTCCTTATATTACTTTCTTGAGACAACCTTGCCGTATCAATAAGTTTATTTTAAGTCTGTACTTCAAAATTGATTGTGTCACAATTTTGTCATTTTGAGTAACATTTGTTTTTCATTAAGTCTATCAAATAGACTTCATTCATTACATGTTGCTCAAAAGTATGACATCACTCCTACTGACCTTGTTGTAACTAAGCATTCATTCGAAAACCTTAAGAAAACTATAACACTTATAATTTCTTGATTTGAATCCATACAGCTCCCACTAACTTGTCTTGGATCTGTTGACAATCTTTAAGATCCATTAGCTTATTGATGATGTCTCAACAGTTTTGGACAATCAACAACATCTAGCTAATACAAGTTATTTAAACGAACATACATAAAAGGATTCCTTCTCAAGTAATCCCATGTGTAATGTGTGACTTGCTTTATTAAGTCCATTCATTTAAATTATATGGTGTCAAACATTATATTATAAGTTTTATTCATACTAAAACCTTTTAAAGTAGTCATATAAGAATTATCCAAATCATTAGTGGAAGCATGGCTCCTACTAAGGATATTAGAATTCAACCATTCCTACAAGGTGGTTGATTTAATTCTTTATAAAAACTACATAGAGCATTATAGTCACATGAGGTGTCGAAATCGGATTTTCTTAGTGTTAAACTATATGTTGTGACTCATTTTGAAACTATTCCCTTTTGTTTCACCAACTTGTCCATTTGCTTTGTACTTTGCTTGTTCTCGTAAAAGAGAATGATGGACAACTCCCAACATATAACCATTTTATGCTAGGTTGGTGAAACCAACATTCATAGACTATTCTTAGAATGTTACACAACATAAAATTTTAACACTTTTAAAGATGTTGAGACCTTTAACAATTAAAATTACAAGCTCAATAAGAATAGTACTGTACTATTAATTTTAGACAACTATAAACTAATCATATTCAAGTTTATTCTCCTTTTTCTTACCTCCCACTATTTCTCATGACCTTAATAAGAAATCGCATTATACATTCAAAGTGTATAATTATGAAGTATACGGGTAGAGGACATTGTGGAGTAGCTTCAAACTCTTTAAGCTTTATTGTTCTAACTCCACTAAGTTGATGTCTTGTTTTTAAATGACTAAGGTCTTTAAACCTTTTATAGATTTAGACACTTCATTCTAGGTTTGATCACTATTAACACATTTGGCATTTCCTAAAACAATTTAAGAATGTTCAATTAGTTGTTCATAACAACTAGTTGAACCAAGAGTGATCTTGGTTATTGTGTTTAAGCGGTAACCTTGTAAGAAAACGTTTTTCCTTATGTATTACTCACTTCATTATAATGTGATCTTCCTTTTCTTCAAGAAAGGAATCTCTAGACTTTCTCAATTCATATAGAGCTCACATGTAGGCAATTGGAACCAAATCTAAAGATTCATTGTATCCATTTATGGCCAAAATGTGAGACCTATCCTTAATTGATACATCCAAAGTTTGGATATCACATTTATGTTAGTGATACATTTCTTGTATTTCAACTAGAATACAACAAGACATTATTCAATTCATAACACTACTTTGAGGAACAAATGTAGTAGAAGGCATTCATCACATTACATTGATATGCTAAGTAAAACATTCATAATGTTTAATACAAAAGAATTAGCTCTTACATTAGAGACTAATTATATACCTTCATATAGGCACCAAAAGTGGGTCTTCCATCATATGAAGCCACATAATAAGTTCTTAGCAAAATAAGAAAGTTTAAAGACTATCTTTAAATGCCTAACAAACTTCCTAAGTAGTTAGCAAAAAGTAATGGCCGAACTCTTCACTCCATCCCTTTCTTTGCTTGTCCATCTTCTACTTGGCTCCTTCACCTACATACAATTGCATAAGTGATTAGCATTTTATATCAAAATATAAAGATTAGAAGATCTAACATTTAGAATTGAAGATAAGAACAAAAACCATACCTTGTGGCTTGTCCTTCAGAGATGCAAGGTATAACCTGCAATTCCTCTTCCAATGCCCGTCCTTCCCACAGTGGTGGCAAGTCCCCTTGGGCTCCTTCGCCTTCTTTTTCTTCACTCCTCCTTGGGCCTTAGGAATGGATGACTTCTCATTTCCTTTGCCTTTGCCTTTGCCTTTCGGCTTGGCCTTAGAAATGGATGGCTTGTTGTAAGCTACTGCAGCAGTCCCCACAATGTTCTCTTTCTTTATAGTCTTCTCAGCGGTTACTAACATGTTTAGTAACTCAGAGAGAGTGCTATCCATCTTGTTCATATTGTAGTTCATAACGAAGAGAACAAGTCAGAAAGAGAAGCCAAGATGAAGTCCTAGGCCAATTCCCCGTCAAGTGGAGTACCTAGGTTCTCCAATTGTTCAATGAGTCCAATCATCTTCAGTACATGTTGATGTACTGGGGCTCCCTTGACCATTTTGGTCTTCACAAGTTCACTGACAGTCCTGAAGCGACGATTGCGCGTCCTTTCACCATATAACTCCGTAAGATGGAGTATGATGGAGGATGCATTGTCTATTCCCTCATGCTGTCTCTGTAACTCCTCATTAATGGAAGCCAACAGACAGCACTTGGCTTATGTGTCATCCTCAACGCGCTTGTCATACTTAGCACGTTCATCCTCAGTGGCCTCAGGGCCAAGAGGTATGTGAGGTGGAGCCTTGTCTAGTACGTAAACAATTTTCTCCAAGGTTAGGAGAATCTTGACATTACGGTACCATGATGGGAAATTGTGCCCCTCAAGGCAATGTTTGTCGAGTATCTTTGCAAGCGTGCTTCCAACCATATCTAAATACATAACAATAGAATAAATTAGTTTGATTGTTGATTAAGTCAAACGATTCGGGTCTTTAAACCAAATGACACCACCCACTATTTTTGGCAAATCCCATATCCCTCAAGATGGAATCTAAGAGATTTCAATGAAAGCTCCTAGCGGGTTATGGGAGGCTCACTATTACCAAGCCCACCTCACAATGATATGATGTTGGCTAGCAAAAATAAGAATGAGAGGGTACAATTACCCATTCACAACAACCTCTTGTGATTACCCATCTAGTTGGCCTCTAAAGAACAATGTCTCACAATGATATGATGTTGGCACCATTTCTCTTAGTTAAGTTTTGACCCACCATGCCGGTTTAGATAGGGGCCCAAGTATGACCTCACGATGATACGATGTTGCCTACCTTCACCACATCAAATGTTGAAGTAGACTCCTCCTGAGTATAAGCACATACTTTGAACTCCCCCATGATAGGGTGAAGCCGGTGTATGAGTCACAAACGATTGGAGCCTACCATGGTGGAAGGCCACGAAGAAGTGTTCAAAGCACCTCTCCGCTTTCAACTTAATATTGTATGTTGGTTGAGGGATTTTAAGGTCTCATCATTTTATTTATTTAATCATATTACAATAAATTGTGTCCTATTATAACTACTTAGTCCAAAGTAAATGAAATTAGTTGCATATGATATCTTCACTATTCGTTTTCGCAAAACAAATTAATATCAAAACAATTTTTCAAAATATTGGAGATATACATAACTACTAATTAAGTTCATTTTATTTTAGTAGCGCATGATACTCCCACTATTCGTTTTCGCAAAAACAAATCAATATCAAAACAATTTTTCAAAATATTGGAAGTATATACAACTACTAAGAGAAGTTTGCATTCCTTTGTTATTTGGACTTTATAGTTATTTTAGGCTCTTTGGATGACTATGGACTTTTAGGTTGATTCAACAACGAGCCAACATTGTTGAATAAGATCTAGGGAGGATTGTGTCGTTTTAATTACGTGCTTTCAATCCTATTAAAGCCATTGAGCCATTAGAAACGAAAGACAATCATTCATTGCTAATTAGGGCGTTGGACCCAACAAATCTTTAATCTCATGAAAATCCCCTTTTAATATGTCTCCTTACCAAATAGTTAGAGAAACTCTAGTCTAGTACTAGAGGGAATCAACTAATTGAAAGAGATAGAGAAGTAATAAGAATTACAAACCGATTTGTACAAATTCCTACAAATTACATATACTAAGAGGGAGAGAAAGATTAACGTCTAACGTGTTGTGGTCCAATTGAAACGATAATTAAAACACATTCCCATGGTTCAAACAATTTGAGTTTAGCGGCCTTACTTGTAGCTCAATTATCGTTTAAGGCATAAGTCCATAGTCAACCATTTTTCTAACTACTTAATCACATTAAATAATTAAATTGGAATGCAACATAATCAATTAGATTTAGTACATATGACCATAATTGTATCATGAGTTTAAACTACAAACAAAATTTAAAATCAATATATTTTTGTCCTCTAAAGAGGTGGGGCCAAAATGCAAATATAGAAAGTATGGGGTCAAACCACAAATACTAGAAAGTACACATAACTTTTCAAATTGCATGAGAGCCTACAGTAGGCATTTTGAATAAAAGGAAGGGGGGTGGCCGGCCCTAGGTTGAGGGTGATAGAGAAGACCCATACTTCTCACTTTAAGTAATAATTAAAAGGACAAGCCTTTCCTTGTCAACTTTTGGTTGTTGTACTTTTAGGTATGGCCTCCTAGTCAAGTCTAGGATAAAGTAAATTTAGTGAAAGCTATTGATGGAAAGTTATTGATGGAAAGTTTATCATCCAAAATAAACAACAAAGATCAAAAAACATTTACACCAAGAACATCAAGAACACCAAGAACAAAACCATAAACACCAAGAACAAAACCATGAAAACAATTTCAAGATTTTCACTTTCTTGGTGATTTTTCAAAACAACAAAAAACAAAATTGACAAGGCCTCTTGTTTCTAGCTTCAAAGTGTGTGTGTGTGTGTAACTCAAAATAAAACACAAACACAAGACAAAAAGAACACCCAAAACCGTGCCCTCCCCAATGGAATAAAAGCCCCAAATTTTGTTCAAAACTCACTCTTCATTCATGCATCCAAAACACTTTTGCATACATATCTTTTTCAACTCTTGATACACATTTTTCAACATTTGAAAAACAAAAGATAAACATATTTTGAATTAAGAAATAATATGTCAAACATAATATTAAAACCCATATGCATAAAATCCAAAAGGACACATCAAATATAAACCTTTGGCTCTTGATACCACTTGAAGAGAAATTATGAGATTTATGAGGGATTTCTAGTGACTAGCATGCATATACAATTCAAAATTTATATACATAAGCAACAGAAGCATATTATCACATATTATCAAAGCTATAGTCATGCAAATCCCCTTCAAGAAGCATAGGTTCATAGTTGATGCATCAAAACAAAATATTGAAGAACAAAGTGTAGGTGAAGTTTTATACCACTTGATCTAGACTTTAGACCAATGATGGACCACCTCCAAGCTCTTTGTTCTTGGAACTCCTTGAGCCTAGCCTCCCTCCTTGACTCCTTCACCTTGTTGAAGTATGAGCTCCTTGGTTCTCCTCTAGTCCCTAAGGTAGAAGACTTCTAAAGATCCACACCCACTAGTGTAGTGAGATGGATAATGGAGTAACCACAAGGAGGAAAGATGGTTAGTGTTTCCTCCAAATGGTGGCCGGCCTTTGTGTGTTAGAGAGAGAGAGACATTTCTTTTCTTTTGTTAAAGTGAACACACAAAAACCCTAATAAAACTTTTCATTAAACTTCTCTTTTAAATGAAAAGAAACTAGTCAACATTTTGACCTTTCTCTCTCCTTGTCTCTTCCCTTTGGCCGGCCACACTTCTTGTTGTTTGGGCTTTGGCCTTTTATTATTTTAAGTCATCTTATGCTTGAATAAAAGCCCAATGGGCCCGAACAAACCCGAACTTTTTCTTTAAGCCCGAAACGATCTTTTATCGCTTCTATGATTTCCTTAGACTTTCTAATTAATCATAACACTTAATTAATCCAATTAATTAACTCCATCATCCTTTAGTTATCTCATCACAAGAGTGTATCGGTGTACAATCGTTTTACGTTCCAATTAGCAAAGCAGTGAGGTGATTGGAATCAATCCAATTGATTAGCATTTAACCAATCACTTAGTGAATTAAAACTTACTTTTGATTCAACTCCTTCTTTGATGACTACATGTTTAATCATCTAGAGGAACCCACAAGCCACGAGTGACATCTAACCATATATCATGGCTACCCAAGCTAATGTAGAATTTTGTCGGAGAACCTATTCAGTTGGAATTACAATGTAATTCAATCCTTCTCTAATACAATACTCACAAACACATTACTAGGGTATGGATACTTAATGTCAAACCCCTAATGTGATTATACTTAGTTATATGATTCAATTGAGTCGTATAGAAACGCCTTCCATCATTATGCTCGATACTTCGGTCGAAGATTCCCGAATCATATCTTAGAGTATTCTTCCTTTCGTAACAAGGATTAGAGATCCCTTGTTGATCATTCACATGCCTCTGAGAATAAATCACTGACCCCAACAATGCATAGAACACATCGAAGATGAGATGTGGTCATGTCTCATTATCAAATGATCAACAACGTATCCTCAAGACAACTATGATGTCTCAGGTCAAAGGATTACTTACACATTCCAACCAGTAGAGTTACTTGCTTGACATGTGAGTAGACCTCCATGCAAGTGCTCTCTTTTGATTGTGTTCAGTGAACTCATTCCCTCAATGAGCACCTACATACTTGTCTTAGTGTCACTACACGAATGGCATGAGACTTCTCATCCTTCCTATTTGAAGGGGACATAGTATGTACTGGTCTATGTATTGTCAGTATCCCTCTGACAATCCTACGACCAGGAACCTTTTGAACATCATGGTTATGTGAAGAAGGTCTCTGTAGTGTAACATCATTAGATTACTTCTTCCATCGTTCCATTGTCCATGGATTCACTATTTTGGACCTATATCATTTATTGAGATAGTCCTAATGAGTGACTTTGCCTTTTGCTATATTTAGAGTTATCTATACATACAGACAATGTCCTGAAATGTTTCTTCCAAAGATTGACTTTCAGGGCATAGCTCCAACAGTAATGGGTACAAGAGAACTCATGCTGACTCTTGTGTCTATATCAAACAATTTTTTGGAGGTAAATTCATCATTTTATTGCTTTATGTTGATGGTATGTTGATTGTTGGTCAAGATGCTTCTATGATTAAAAAGCTCAAAGAAGAGTTATCTAAGTCATTTGACATGAAGGACTTAAGGCTAGCCAAGCAGATTTTGGGTATATAGATAATTTATGACAAAAAAATCCAAGAAGTTGTGGTTGTCACAAGAAAAGTATGTTGAATGGGTGCTTGAAAGGTTCAACATGAAAACAGCCAAACCGGTAAGCTCACCTTTAGCCAATAATATCAAGTTGAGCAAAGAGTCATGTCCAAAAAGATATAAAGAAAAGGAGAAAAGGGCAACTGTTCCCTACTCTTTAACGGTAGGAAGTATCATGAATGTAATGGTGTGCACAAAGCCAGATATTGCTCATGCAATAGGTGTGGTGAATAGGTTTCTCTCTAATCCAGGGAAAAACCACTGGGAAGTTGTTAAGTGGATTCTCAGATATGTGAATGGGACTTTTAAGATGTGATTGTGCTTTGGCGGTTCCAAACCAATCTTGGTTGGATTTACAGATGCTGACATGAGAGGTGACCTGGATGGTAGAAAATCTACATCTGGGTACTTGTTTACTTTTGCAGGGGGAGCCGTCTCATGGCAATTTAAGCTGTAAAAGTGTGTTGCTTTTTCCACAACTGAGGTTGAATACATAGGCATTATAGAAGCATGCAAGGAGTTGTTGTGGCTGAAGCGGTTTCTCCAAAAGTTGGGTTTGAAGAAAAGTGATTATGGCGTTTATTGTGATAGTCAGAGTGCTTTGGATTTGAGCAAGAACACTACATATCATTCACGCACTAAGCACATTGATATTCATTATCATTGGATTAGAGATGCTATCAAGAACAAGTTGCTACAGCTGAAGAAGATTGCTACCGATAATAATTCCTCAAACATGTTGACAAAGGTAGTCACAAAATTAAAGTTGGAATTTTGCATTAAGGCTACTGGGATGGACCCTAGGTAACTTGGAGTCATGATCAAAATTCCTCCCTTATGGATTGGAGGGGGAGATTGTTGGTATACGGTCCTGCCCATGATGAATGTTCTAGATTATTCTAGTAAGCAAGTGAAGTGGCTGGAGCATGCTAGACAATTCTAGCATTTAATTAAGTCGGTGGAAGAAGCTAGAGGGTACTAGCTTCCTTGGTTGCAAATGGAAAGATCTAGAAGCTACGATACCCACCTATAAATATGTGTGTGGGTGTTGCTTGTAAAGTAGTGAGTAGAAAAGGATCAAGTCCAAAGCTAGAGTTCCACTCCAAGAATAAGAATGAGAGTGTTCCACTACATATTGTGAGTGAAGTTTAGAATGATAGAAAGTGCGTGTTATACTTTATTGTATCCATCAAGCCTTATCTTTGGCTTGGTAAGGCTACTCTTATTATACTCATCATTCATATAGTGAAGATTGATCGTTGTTTCGTGGATGCAGGCATAAATTACCGAACCACTTAAATTCTTGGTGTCTATTTTCTACTTTACTTTGTGCATTCTCCATCTTGTAGTATAGACATTCCTAACACTATGTAAAGGCAGTTTTTAGTGGTCCACGGCTACTGACCATGCCTTATCTGCTCTTAAAATTGCGATATTGTCCTCACCGGTTCTTGCTGTAATGGATTTCACTAAATCGTTTACAATTGAGTACAATGCCTCCAATAGTGGTATTAGCCCTAGTTTAGGAGTGAGGTGCTTAAAAAAAAGCACCCATGAAAAAAAGCTGTAAGAGTTTTAGATGTTTGGTAAACTAAAAAAAAAGGGCTTATTTTGGAAGCTGCTGTGAGAATAAGCTGAAATCAAAGGAAAAAGCTGAAGCACCTATTTGTAGCTTTGGAAAACTGGCTTTTTTTCAAAGCACACGGAGCTACAATGCTCCTTTAATGAAAAGACCCACTATCAGACTGCTTTTTTTTCCAAAAGCACTTTTACAAAAATGTTTACCAAACACTCAGCTGATTTATTTCACAGCTGCTTATTCTCACAGCACAGCCGCTTATTCTCAGAGCAGCTTTTTTTCAAAGCACAGCAATACCAAACTAGCCCTTAGAGTAGTATTATCACAAGACAACCATGCTATTGAGTTTCGTAGCAAACCCTTGGCATTGAAACATCAAGCTCCCTTTGTGTATGAAAAATAAATTCTTGCCATGGTTTTTGTAGTACAAAATTGGCGTCCGTATTTGATTGGCCATTAGTTCAAGATCCTTACGAACCACTAAACTTGAAAACACTTTCTTAATCAGTAGATCACTACTCTAGTAACAAAAGTTGTTGCTTAAGTTGCTTGGGTACAATTACACTTAGGAATATAGACTTGGGAATTTGAATGCAGCATCCAATGCACTATCCCATCGCCCTGAGATGTTTTTTCTAATGGGTTTCTCTTAGCTCTTTTTATTGTATTGCAGAAATTTAAGCTGAGTATGAGTCAAATCCTCAAACTTTTTCACTTGTCATAGCCTTGAAGTAGGATCCTGTGAGTCGACCTTCTTTAAGATCCAAAGAGATCTCCTTTACTACAAAATTGGTATTTTTGTGCTTGCTTCATTTCCTTAGTGTACGTGCCTCCTCTATGAATTTATTCTTCTTCCTCTGCTAAACATTCTGGGTTCTTACCATATAAGCACTTGACACTTAATTTCAATTGGCTTGGGATTAAAAAGGATGTAAAATGTTTTGTGGCTGCTTATGACATTTGCCAACGTATAAAGATCGCCTTTCCAAGTATGGGCATTTCATTCTGATTAAACACCCATATTAGATTACATAGATCTTTATTCATGAGGTTTTTCGTCTTCATGGCATGCCGATTTCTATAGTCAGTGATCGAAATCCTATTATTATCAGTGAATTCTGGGCTGCCTTCTTTAAACAACAAAACACCACTCTTTTCAAGAACGCAGTATATCTCCCACAATCCGAATGGCAAACTGGAGTGCCAAATCTCACCTTGGAACACTACTCGTGTAGCTTTGTGATGGACAAACCGCGTGACTAGATTCAGTGGTTGCCTCGGGCAGAGTTGTGGTATAATCCCACTTTCCAGTCTGCCATTCAACTGAGACCTTTCCAACAATTTATGGTTACCTTCCTCCCATCCTCCCTGGTTCATCTCGTCGATGTCACTCTTAGGGATCGCGATGCCTTGCTCAAGCACTTATGTGAACACTTGTAACTGGCACAACACAAAATTCGCCAGCAATTTGACAAACATCGGTCTAATAGAACTTTTCGAATTGGGGATTAAGTTTTCCTCAAGCTTTAACTATATCAGCAAACTTCAGTGTCCAAAACACTATCCAAAATTGGCCCCTCGCTACTATGGTCCCTTCTAGGTTCTAGCTCGTGTTGGGCAAGTCACTTACACATTGAACCTTCTTTCCTAGTCCCGTATTCATCCTACCTTTCACGTGTCTTTGCTCAAACCCATTATTGGTACTCATACTATGGTATCTCCAACTCTGTCTCCAATATCCTCTGATGGTAGCTTCTTACGGTCCCCTGAAAAGATCATGCAGTAGAGTATGTTCAAGCGTGCCAATTGCATAGTGACTCGTTGGTAAATCAAATAGGAAGATTTTCCAAAGCATGACGTGACACGGAAGGATGTAGATTCTATATTGGCCCGCTTTCCTGAGTTTGTCACCTGAGGACATGCTTGTTGTAAGGGGGTGCCCTGATAGGACCTTACTATAACTCATAGATCTTTCCTTATCTTCTTGCAATTGCAGTAGTTGTTACATTATGACTCAACACTAAGGTTACTAAGTCTTTTGTTTGACTTGGCTTATGTGAATGTGTTCCTTTGTCTTTTATCCTTTTATCCTATCTTTCTTCCTCTGTGCGACTGGTTCCCTAACAAGGTCCAACAAACGTGAATCTTAATAAGATTGACTAGAACGATAACAAAAATTCAATCTATTCTAAAACTCAAAATCAATTATGTTACTGTTCATAAACACAGTGTGCTTCCCATTTTGCCCCTACTACTTTTTTGTTATTTTAACTTTGCCCCACTGCTCTGCTCTGCTCTCCTTTCCTCTTATCTCTTACTCTTCTTCTCTCTCATTATCTACTAGAAAATATCTGCTCTTTCTTTCTCTTCGCTCCCCATATATCTCTCCGTGGAGCCTACAATCCAAGTAGTGACAGTCGACAAGCTTCAAACATGGCGAACGGGAACTGGAGGTACAGCGATGGTGGACAACCGTCACCGTCATCGAAGAATTCAGCCATCGGAAAGCGTCATCCTTCTGATTACGGTATGTTGAATTCCTCAAATTTCCCTTTATTTGGGTTTTCTCTCTCATTTTTGAATTTGTGTGGGGTTTATAAATTGGGGATCTTGGGGATTTTCGGGGAACTTATTAAATTAAATTAGAATAAACATGCTGAGACTAATTCCTTCTTTGTTTGCTCTAATTCTTTATCAGCAAATAGAGGAAATCATTTCATTTATTTGTTGAAACGATTCGGGACTAAGAGTTTTTTTTTTTGTTTTGTTTTTTTGTTGTTGTTGTAGAAATCCATATCATACTAATTAGAAACATACTGATGCTGTTTGATACACACGCATCATATATATAATATATACCATTGATGTTCAACAAATGGTGGGTACTGGTTTGAAGGCATATAGATTTTCCATCTCATGGTCAAGACTTATCCCAAGTATGCATGATCACCAAATTATAACTCAGATTGAACAAAACAAGTAGCTTTCACACTTAAAGCAATAATTGGTTTGTTTCTCTCAGATGGAACAGGACCTGTTAATCCAAATGATGTAAAATATTACAGCAATCTTATTGGTGAACTGATCAGCCATGGTAACAGTCTATCTAAATTATGTTTCTACAATTTCCTACTTATACTTGAAGAAAGAAAATATCACTTAGTATTAATAATTTAGTAGCTATGTCACTTATTATTAATAATTTAGTTGCTATAGTGATCTACAATTCTTTATGTTCATAATTAATAAGTTGTTTGTTTCAACCAAGAGTCAACCCACGTGTTGCTTTACACTACAGTGATCTCCCGCAGGCACTTGACAATGAGTGTGGAAGATGGGTTAGTCAAAAAATTATGTTAGTTCCTAACATTTATGGGTGAGTATTAA
The DNA here is from genome assembly GCA_963580275.1 of Crataegus laevigata. Classification (NCBI taxonomy): domain Eukaryota; kingdom Viridiplantae; phylum Streptophyta; class Magnoliopsida; order Rosales; family Rosaceae; genus Crataegus; species Crataegus laevigata. Next base: position 21,698,516 of record OY756952.1, read on the forward strand.
ATGGGACATGTAGAAAATGGGCTTTGAGATGATCATGATGGAACACTTTTGTGGATGCAAAAAAGACTTCAATGCATCTCTTGATGCGCACCTAAAAAATTTTAAGGATAGAGTTTTGCATTGGACTATAATGAATGAGCCTAATGTTTTTACACTTGGAGGTTAAGATATTGGATTTCTTCCGCCACATTGATGTTCAACTCCATTTAGTGTCAACTGTTCTAGAGGTAACTCCTCAACCAAGCCATACATGGCAGCTCATAGTATCATGTTATCTCATGCATCAGTTGCTACATTGCACAAGATAAAGTACCATGTAATTGTCATTTCACTGTCAAGGGATTTCAGAACTCTTATCTTTGTGATAATTAATTATATACAATCAACTTATTAGTCTTTTATCCTTAAAAACATAATACTCTTGATACAGTTGATGTCTCACAAATTAAGAAGAGAGAAAATTGAGAGAAGGAAAAAAAGGCAAATTCAGAAGGAAGAAGAATAACTTTACTGGTTTTGTGACTATCATCATTCTTTCATGTTTTGTTTTTGTGTCTTATGCACGGACTTACAGGTATTTTTTAATTTTGTACACTCCGAATGGTGTTTTTAACTTATACGGTTTAACCCTACCACTAGAGGGAACTAAGGTATCACTCCCCTATGACATTAAAAAAAAAATTGCATGTGGATATTGTTGGGGCGACTGTCTTTCCTGCATTATCTTTGTTGGAGGAATCTATACAAACACAAAATGAAAAAGTGAGGAAAAGTGCATCATCGCCTTCTATCACTAGTTGGACTCCTAAAATGTTGATTAAATCCTTTAGATTCTATTAAAGATGTTTTCTTTTATTTCTTTATGATTTGTTATCCTAATTGATTTAGTTGTCTAAACTTATTTATTGCATAGAATTATTAGGAAGATATTAAATTTGGAGTGGACGATCAAGTTGACTTCTGCGTTGTTTCATTTGTCAAAGATGCGCTGTATTTCTTCAGCTCTTTTTTCTTTGTGAGAATTTGAATTTTTATTTATCCTTCGAAACTCTAAATTGGTTGTCCTTCTCATATGAAAAATGAGCATTTTTATAAGCCAATTAAAGACTCCAATGATTCAGAAGCCTAACCAATGTATTTATCTTGAATAGAGTACTTGATGAAAAATGTACATCCTCATCTACAAGAAAACAAAGAAAGAAGAGTGAAGTACTGAATGTAGTGTGAAGAGTTGGGACATGGAAAATGAATATATTTTTATGTGATAGTATTTGTATGAACAACTTAATCCACAACTTTTTCTATGCAATGTATTCTTCAAATACCTATCTTTTGTTCATTATTACACTTAAGGATGCAATAGACTTTGGACGTGGAAAGATTTTAATATGTGATATATCCTACATGTATTTATGTTTTTTTCCTTATTGAATATGAGGATGTAAATAGATATTTCTTTGATATAGATATAATTAATTTTAATATATTTGCTCATGTTTAACAAAGTTTTAAAATCTGCGGCATCGCGCGGGTTCTATTGCTAGTGAAAGGCTAATCATGACCAACAAAACAAAAAAATTGACAATTTTCATGACCGAAACTAGGTAGATAAACAAATAGATATTAACCAAAGTAGATTAAACCCTATAGGATCAAACCTGCTCTAATACCAAGTTGGAAATCAAAACAAGACGAACAAACAAAATATAAAACTTTATTAATAAAAATAAAAGAGAAGACTACAAATTGCTGAGACGGCTACTTAACCTGTAAAGACTACATTTTGAGTAACTTAATTTCTATTGAATAACAAAGCTCTCTATTTTTGATAAACTAAACCCTGATCCTTAATAAACAAGATTTTTTTTTTAAATTGTAATGGGCTAAGCTCAAATCCAAAAACTAAATAAATAAGGTAATTTAGCCAAAGGTTAATAAAACTAAATAAATATAGATTTTGATCATCTCCGGATCAATTTGTGGAGATCCTCCGGGCCGATGGATTTCATCTATTGATACAAATCCAAAAACTAAATAAATATAGATTTTGATCATCTCCGGATCAATTTATGGAGATCATCTGAGCCGATGGATCTTATCTATTAATACAAATCCAAGGACCAAAATATCTTATCCTTCGTCTTTCCCCCTAAACTCTTCTCTTTCTCCATTGCTTCAAAGCTCTCAACCTCAAACCACAAACTCCTCAAATTCCAAATTCAACCACACCTCAAAATCAGCCCCAACACTGCCACAACCCACCTAACCCACAACCATTAATTGCAAGTTCCTTACCTTACCCTCTCCAAAATTAGCCCCACCACCACCACATCCCTCAGTTGCAAGTCCCTTGACCTTAAAATCTCAGCCGATGTTAATGAAACAACAAATAGATGGGTCATGCAAACCAATGTCTTTTAGTTGCAGATATCTTTTTCATAACTATGGAAGAACTAGAGTGAGAGAAATCTCAAAGATGAAGAAGAAGAAAGAGATGACAAATAAAAAACTAAAACAATAAGAGATAGTGAAAAATAAATCAGACTTAGAGCACAAATGACATGCGTTTGAATTTGGAGTTTATTAACAACGGTGGGTTATGGGGGTGCGATGGAGAAATAGGAGTTAAGGAGGAAAAGAGGCGGGGAAAGAGGATTCGACTGTTGAATTTATATTCCTATAGAACTGATCTTGAGAGGATCTGAATCCAATAAAAGTTAGAATATGTATATTCTATCACTCACTTGCCCTACGTTTACATGAAGAAGTATACTCAAGTAAAAAAAAAAAAGGAGCCAGGAAACGGACACTACATTGCAGTGTTCGAATCTAAAGGTAAAAAAACAGAACCAGGAAGCGAACATTGCATTACAGTGTCTAAATCTAAATGTAAAAGATAGAGCTAGGAAATGGACATTGCATTACAGTGTCTGAATCTAAATGTAAAATCAGGAGTTGCGTGAGGTGTGAACCGTATGAAACGTGAGTGATGGAAAAAATAGAACCAGGAAACAGACACTACATATTAGTATCTAGATTTCTAAATCCAAAAGTGAAAAACAGAACTAGGAAACGGACACTGCATTGCAGTATCTAAATCCAAATGTACAAAGGAACATGTAGGAGGCATGTGAGTGATGAAAAAAAACGAAACCAATAAATGGACACTGCAACTCAGTGTCTGAATCAAATGTAAAAAATAGAATCAGAAAATAGACACTGTATTGCAATGTCTGATCCGTAATGACTTATTCCAAATATAAAACTATAAGAAAGAGAGTGTTAGTTGAAGAAGGTGTCAGCTGTACTTGCAGATTTTGTAATTTTTGTTTATTTTAAATGCATCTAAATATCACAATATATTATTGACCTATTTATAATTAACATAAATATTGTTGATCTATTGTTAGTATTGTAACTTTTGATTGATTTTTCACAAAATCACCCAAATAAATAACTGTTTTCCAACAAATAATGCAGAGGATAATAGAATGAAAACTGCATGGGGCCTGCCCCTTAATCATTGTAGACAAAGAAATTAAGATTGGGGAATGGCCTTGGCCAAACTCGATCCGAGTCTACCTAAGTTATCCTGGACATGTCTGATAAGAATATGGCATAAGGATAATGATAGAGAGACTAAAATTTTAAATTAAATTTATAAATCAAATGATGTGTAACCAATAAAAAATAAATACGTAAATCAACACTTGAGTAATAATTCAATCATCAACAATCACATTATTTAATTTACAAAATTTGATTTAAAAATTGGGTGTCCATAGCTTTTACCCATGGCTTCCGGTAGCTACTATCATCGTACACTAATTATAGAGACGTACTTGGTCTCATCGCACACTAGTTTTGTGCTATGATTGGGTCTATTTGTTTTATAACATACAATGTGCTGCAAAAAATATTTTAAAATGATTGTCGTTTACTGATTTAACTATAACAAATAGAGAGACACACTGTAATATTTTTATTGAATCTAACCATCAGTTTTTATGTAGTTTGATTATTAAACAATCTCATTTTTAATAATTTTTTGCAAAGATATTCTTTACATAATAATTTTATAGTATGAATGATTATGACCATAAGCAGTATGTTCTGTAAATCTGCCACAAACTATTTTTGTGTAGGAATTCCTCCTCGAATTTTAAGAGCGAAGTATTTCTCCTAATTATATTTGAAGCACACAAGGTAGTAACCATTTTTTATGGGAGATTCTAGTAACATTTTAATTTTTTTCAATACGCCCAATAGTTAAATTAACATTGTTTTGGATGAAAGAAATAAACTGAGATTCTAGATTTAAAAAGGGCTAAATTGCACAAAATTACCTTAATTATGGGTTGAACTACAATCTCATACCTTACATTTTAAACATTGCAATGTCATACCAAATCTTATGAATTCATTGCAATGTCAGACCTCTGTGAGATTTTTTGCCAATTTGGCTATTAAATGATGACGTGGTAGGAGTGGGGCCCACTCCTTCGCCAACTGAAAAAAAAAATTAACTTTTAATAATTTATTAATTTTTTATTTAAAAATTAAATTAATTAAAAAAATAAATCTCTCCCTCCTTTCTCCATTGTGAGAAAATTTTCATTGTGACGAGAACATGGGTGATAGACCACGTGTTTTTATTTATTTATATAAATGGTCAGATCTTTCCCGTATTTCAAATACTTTGTATAATGCCAAATAAGTTATTGGGCATTCTTTTAATGGTTTTAGTATATGCGGATTCTTAACAATACCATTTTACGTATAGTAATGTACATCTTTTACTGTTACAGCCCATCCCGAATTTGTATATATTTTAATCCCCGAGTATGTAGAACGATGGAAATGCCCTCGAGGCTTAGTGACGTAGACTTGCATATGTGGAATTAAATTATTTTCAACGCTAGCGTAATTAAATAGTAAGCATCGTTGTGAGCGCTTCGACGTGAATTAGGGCCACATTGGGTTTGTAACAAAAAAGCTATGAACATTATGTCATCGGACTAGAATATTAAGATTAAAACCTAGACAAATCCTTTAGGTTCCTATACTTTTGGAGCCCAATCAGAAATTGGGATGGTTTAGTTTAGTTAAACCCAAAGTGTTCATGTCCAAAATTCTATAACCCAATTAGGGCTTGTGATATTTTAAGGTGGCCAACCCATGGCCTTACATACACAAATACACACACGTAACCTTCCTTTCTCCTCTCTTCTCGTTTTCTTTATTTCGTCCGTACAACCGAAGGTGCCACTAACTAAACTAGACCAAAGCTTCATAGATCGAGCTCGAGAATCCCATGTTCTTACTCCTTTTGAGATCTTGAATTTAGTGATACCCTTAGTTAGAAAAATTGGCTTTGAAATCTGAGATTCCATAAACTCCGGCGAGGAGTCAAATTCGCTTCGACGTGATCATCGTGATTTTACAAGGTTTCAAGGCTTTAAAAGGTTCCTAACTAATTTAATAGGGACCTTAGGTTAATTTTGGAGTGATTTGGACGTTGGGAGACTCGAGATTGGTATGTTTCAGTTTTGGCCGGTGGTTCTAAGCTGTTGTCCGACCAGTTTTCGTCGACTTTAGGACCTCTAAGAGGTAAAATTGTGTTCTAGTTGTTGAGAGCTTCAACACCATATAAGTTTTATGAATTTTGGTTGAGAAACAAAGTAGAAATTAAGAATTTTCCATTTTCCAAAAACTGGCGAAACTAGCGGCAGCCGGCACCGAAATCTGGCAAAGCATTGAAGGAGAAGAACGAATATTCCATCAACTTAACGGAATATGCCGTCAGGTAAATATAACGGCATATTCCATAACTTAACGAAATATTCCCTAACAGCGTTAGGGATTTTGTCAAACGTGCTACGCACGTGCGGCGCGTGGCTGGCGCGTGGGCCAGTGCCCTGGTCGGTGCATGGCGGCGTGTGGAACATTGGGAAATTATTCTAAAAATATGGGAGTGTTCGTGGTGTTGTGTAGATCACATTGGTATATTCAAACACTCTATTTGAGCAATGTATGAGAAAGTTATCCTAGGTTTTGTGTATGTGCATTGAAAATAACGTATAAGCAATGGTTTCTCATATAGGTGAAACGTATCCAAAGGACGAGATTAGCTAGGCAAGATTCAGGGGTTACGACCCGACTACATGCTAGTGAGTGGGCTTTTGATTTTCTATGTATACGTATATGCTTTATTTTTCCCATAAATAGTTTTAAATAGTTTTACATTTTAAAATGCCATGTGAATTACATTACGTTTTATGCATATTATCGTATGACGCTGCGGACACCAGGTAATATTCAGGTGAGTACTTATTGACGATAGAGATTGTTGTGAGTATGGTTGTGATTATATGATTGGTGCTTATTATCTTGCACCTTGGTACTAGTGCTTCGCCCGTGACAGAGCCTAGCCTTCACGTGATCGTTCACCTCCTGTACCACACGCTCACCTTGGATCCAAGGCAGGTGCTAGCCTGTCGTACAGAGCACCCTAGGTTATTCCGACTCATAAGTGACTTGCAATTCGTCGCACAGCCTTCACGTGATTGTAGCACTTGAGCGTATTTATTTACACCCAGCCTGTCATACAAACCACATTAGGTGGGTCATACAAACCACATTAGGTGGGTCATACAGACCACATTAGGTGGTTCAGACTCGTGTGCAAGAATACATATTTATGAGCTATAGATTCAGCCGTATAGGTTACGTTAGGTGACTTTGGCTAACACATTACTTTATCTTACATCTCATCACCTGGCTTACATATTTGTTTATGAGATATTTGACATGGCTTACATTTGGTCTTTGGTACTATCGAACATGATTTCTTGATAAGTATATATATTTATTTCTGGGATAGTATACGAGTTTTACGATGAGGGTTTATTATATTAGAAAAGTGGAATGTGTTTTCAAAACCCTTGTTTTCGCCTATGCACATTTTCTGTTTTGTGCCCCTCCAGGTTTTAGCTAGACGTATGGATTGGTGGCTCACGAGGACTTCAAGGCAGTTCTGACAGCACTTTAAAATAATGTAAAATTTTCCTTCATGTTCTGTATAATTAATACTTAGCCGGCTGGACTGCGACTAGGTTACCTACGCTCTGAATGTCATATTGTTATCTTGCACTTTATCACGCTCTCATATATCACCTTAGTATAACATAGGTATTTTCGATTTTTAATTATTCACATTTTCATATTACTTTTACTTCTGCACTGCACATATGGCTACGTCACCCTCACGTAATGGTCAACATGCCTCGATACTGGTCGGGATGTGTCAGTTTGGTATCAGAGCCTAGGTTTGCCAGTCCTGCATATTATGTTGGTGTTCTAATCATTTTGAATTCTTATGTCAGAACCATGCTGCCTAGTTGAGAGCCACATCTTTCCCTTGAGTTTGCTTTTCCTAATATCAGTCAGTTAGGTGATGTTATTGCTCAGGCCATATAATCCTCACGTCATCTTCCTCAGAGGACTACCATAGAGACCGTAAGTCATCTCTAGAGAATCACTTTCTTGGGTAATGAAGGGCCTGAAAAAGCCAAGCTATGGCTTGATTATTTGGAGAAAACTTTTAGAGTGATGTAGCTTTAGGGTACGCTTGCAGATGATAGATGGGTGGAGACAGCTACCTGGTTTTTTACGATACGAGGCTGTATCATGCTGATGGCAGGAATCGTATCCCATGCTATTTGAGGATGACAACAATTAGGAGATATTTACTCAGAGGTTCCGATCCAGATTCATTCCACCACAGTATTTGGATCGCAGGACAGAGAAATTTCAGAGTCTAAGGTAGGGAAGTATGTCTGCTACTGATTACCATCGTAGATTCACAAATGTGTCTCACTATTGACCAGAGATTGCGCGTAATCTAGCGGAGATGCTTAGACGGTTCAAGAAGGGTACACGTAAGAAATTGTGTTCGATGACGTCCTCAACTCCATGTACTACATATCAGAAATTTTTCGAGGTGCTGCTTTGAATGGAGGATTCAAAAAACATACCTAGTGATAGTGACAAAGAAGAAGAGAAAGATAATAAGTAGAAGAGAAATAATAAAGACAAGGGACAATCATCGCATGGACCTCGTCACACGTAGAGCTTTAAATGGAGTGGTACTAGTTCTAGTTCTTCTAGTGGAGGTTTCAGTGCCACTGTGCTACAGAGGGGTGGCCGTTCAGGAGGTTCACACTTTCAAAGACAGAGAGATTTTTGTAGTTCTAGTGGTCCATTCTACTGTAGGTGTAACGGTCGACACACTGGGGAGTGTAAACAAGGCAGCAGAGGATGCTTTGTTTGTGGTTAGATAGGACATCAGGCTAAGCAATGCCCACAAAACCAGCAGAAGCCTCAGCCACTTGCATACCACCACCAGTGCCTATTCAGCAGGTCCTAGGACATAGTAGGCATTTACTTGGTTAATTTCCATTTATTATAGTAATTTAAGTTATTTTCATATTAGTGTTGGTCCAATTGGTAAAGATGACAATAAATGGCCAAATGGAGCAATTTGGAGCAATTTTGGACTTCGATTGGATAACATGCGTGTGGGTTGGATGTTTTTGGTATTTTAAATGTGCTAAACATGTGCTAAGATTTGGAGGAATCAAATTTGGAAGCTTGGAAGACAAGGAAAGACACAATCTTATCCAACCTTATCCAAACTTATCTTATCTTATCCAATTTTACCTTATCCCAACATTATCCTACTTTATCCAACATTATCTCATATTATCTCCAACTGTAAAATGAGTCCTTATCTGATTCTAAATACTTCCCATCTGATTCTAGGAGTCCTAAGATAATTCAAACACCCTAATCCTTTTTCTCCTTGGATTCATCCGTTCCCCTCATCTATATATGTGAAATTCCTGCACGTTTTAGAGTGTGCCATGCCTTCCATTCATCCATTGAAGTTGCTGGAGTTTTCTGGGTTCTTTCTCTCTTTGTTTTAAGTTTTAATTTTTCTTTTAGATTGCTTTTCAATTGTGATGAACATGAGTAACTAAGTTTCTTTTTAGCTAGAGGTGAATTCGAAGCCATGATCATATGTTTTTGTATAAGTTGATTACATCCAGTTATTGTTTCATAAAACATGAATGTGATTTACTTATTTGTTTTATAGAGAACTTAAGGGGGTCCACTCAGTTTGCATGTAGGGATTTAATGCTAGAATATAAGGGAATTTCACCTAATCGTTATGAACTTATACTTGCAAGTAGTAAAACTCACTAGTCATGATTGAGTTAAGTAAATCCATGGCAGGAGTATCATGCTTTTCATAGTTACGAATGCCTTGCCAATGCTTATGATTTTCACATAACTTAATGATCCTCGATATGTATTTCTATCATGCTTTTCATAGTTAGGGAACTTGAGAAGAATAATTGAAGGAAATTTTTTGTCCTAGCTAAAAACATATGAGAACATTTGAACACATATGCAAACTAATAACACTTTAAAGTAGGCATGCATTCAAAAACAATTCTTAAACCCATGACTTTCAAAGCCTAGTGAATGGTGAACCACAAGACTCTTTAACAACATTAAAGAGAATGAAGGATTTTGAGATCCATTACCCTTGAAGCTCATCCTTGTTTACACAAGGGATTCACCAAAGTGGAGGGCCTTTAAGTCACCTCCTAGCACCTTAGATCTTCCTTTTGATTTTCTTCCAAAGTCATTTTCATATGCTTTGGCCAAAGACTCTCGAATCATATCTCAAAGTATTCTCCTTCCACCATGGAAGGTTAGAGATCCCTTGTTGTGCATTCACATGCCTACATGACTAGATAGCTTGACCCCAACAATGCCGTGGACACTCTTAATGGAATGCCTTTGACATGATCAATGATCAAGGACCCCAACCATTAGACATCTACGATGCCTCAGGTCAAAGGACTACTTTTCATATTGCAACTTACGAGTTCTTACATGACATGTATGTTCAAACTCTCTTTTGATCGTTGTTCAGTGTACTCAATTACCTTTTGAGCACCTATGTGTTTGTCTTAGTGTCCAACACTAAATGACTTGAGACTAGTCATACTTATGCTTGAGTTAACATAACACATACTAACATTATTGGATTGTCAATGCCCAATTGGCAATCCTATGGCTAGGAACGTTTTAGGAATGAACATAAGAGAAAGGTCTCGTTAATCTAACTTACTTAGACCACTCCTCTCTTAGATTAAATACATTCCTTGGATTCCCTTATTGCTTAAACACATAACACAACAAATAGTGATTAACAATAAGCTTTGTCTTTCATTAAACATACAATAGTTAACACAATAAGTATTCCAAAAGCTATTACATCAAATGAGTGGCTTTGTAGGCATACTTCCAACAATAATTTAGTTGCGTCGCTGAGTCCAATTCAATGAAGTGTGCCATGCCTACCATTCATCCATTGAAGTTGCTAGAGTTTTTTGGATTCTTTCTCTCTTTGTTTTAAGTTTCAATGTTTATTTTAGATTGCTTTTCAATTATGATGAACATGAGTAACTAAGTTTCTTTTTAGCTAGAGGTGAATTTGAAGTCATGATCATATGTTTTATATAAATTGATTACATCCAGTTATTGTTTCATAAAACATGAATGCGATTTACTTATTTGCTTTATAAAGAACTTATTCTTGTATGTTTATTAAGGGTGCACACTTAGTTTGCGTGCAGGGATTTGATGCTAGAATATAAGGGAATTTCACCTAATCATTATGAACTTATATTTGCAAGTAGTAAAAGTAGTGTCATGATTGAGTTAAGTAAGTCCATGGCATGAGTATCATGCTTTTCATAGTTATGAATGCTTTGTCAATGCTTATGATTTTCACAAAACTTAATGATCTTTGAGATGTATCTCTATCTTGCTTTTCATAGTTAGGGAACTAGAGAAGAATAATTTGGTTACGTCATTGAGTCCAATTCAATGAACTTAGGAAAATCTGAAAGTTAATTAGTGTTGTTCACAATTAATTTGGGGCATTGTCATTCATGGTTTATAGGACGAATAACTGGAAATCGATTTATATGCATATGTTTCATGTGTGGAGAAGAATCCTCTAGCTATCCTTTCATCCATATTTCATTCACAACTTAATTTGCCTGCTACTTTTTACTTTTGTTTTAGTTAAATTCGTCCAAAATCCCCCCAGTCATTGTTTTAGTGTTAGTTTAAGTAGTTTTCAAGTTTATAAGTTAAATTTGTGTTGATTAGCATCCCTTCTAATCCATGGAATAGAACGATCCCTACTTACTCGTACTACGATTGCATAATTTATAGGGTTTAATTTGTGTGTTAGCTTTTACCACATCAAATTTTGGCGCCGTTGCCGGGGATTAGTAAAATTGCTAATCCCTATGTTTTTTGTTTATTTTACTTTTGATATTTGATTTAGTTTTATTTCTTTGATTTTAAGGGTGAGGAAATCTAGCTAACCGAGGCCGTGGTGGACGTCAGCAACAGCAGGGCCGTGTTCACCACATCACACTACAGGATGCTCAGAATAATCCTAATCTCATCATAGGTACGTTGAATATTCTTGAATATTTTGCTAGGGTTCTAATTGATTCTAGTGCTACACACTCTGTCATTTCTCATACATTTACCCAAATGACACAACCATACCCTACACCTCTTGGGTATGAGTTAGAGTTTTCTATGCCTATGGGCGAAACCTGCTATGTTAGCTACGCATATCAAGGATGCCCTGTCTCGGTGGAGGATGTAGTGATGCCTGATAATCTCGTGTTGTTGGATATAGTTGATTTTGATGTTATATTGGGCATGGATTAGTTACACTATAACCGTGCTCAACTGGATTGCTATCAGAAGATGGTTACCCTCCACCGTCCAGGCTTGCCTGTGGTTACTTTTGTAGGCGAGCGTAGTAGAGTGAGACACGGCATTATCTCCGTCGTGAGAGCTAAATGGCTATTAAGAAAAGATTGTCAGAGATATATGGCTCATGTAGTACTGAACGAGGAGACGCCTACCCGTATGGAGGATGTACATGTAGTTAGGCATTTCCCTGATGTATTTCATGAGGATTTGATCGGATCATATTTATACATATTTTTATATCAAATTCACTCGTCTTTTCTTAGTTAGTTCATTATAGTTTGAGCTATTTACGTTATTTTTATGTTTTATAAGATTTATCTAGTTAAGAAAATAAAAATAGAATAAGTGAAATGTTAAGTAATAAATTCGTCTAAACTATCTTACCTGTTGAATTGAACTTATCATTTGGAAAATAATATATATATATATATATATTTATTTATATATATATATATATTTATATTTATATATTTATATATTTATATATATATTTAATGTGTTGTGTGTGTGATAATGGCTGGAGGCCATTAAGCAAAAGCATGGAACATGCAGTCGGTGGAAAGCCTAGGAAATAAAATGATGAAAGCCTTGGAGTGGAGCATTCGGAAATGATGAGGAGCGCACAAGTTGCTAAAGTGACAGACAAGCAGCACATGCACTGGGGGAGGCCATTTTTCAGAAAACAAAATAAAAGCTCAGAGGCTCTCGGAAGTTTGGGAGGGACAGAAGGAGGGCGCTGGCCCTTGGTTTTCCTAGAGGGACAGCTGCGAAGAATCAAAAGAAAAAAATAAAAAAAAAATAAATAGAGAGGCGAGCTGCCATCGGTGCGGCAGCAAATAAAACAGAAAAAGAAAGGAAACGAAGAGAAGGAAGCTGCCTCGGGGCAGCAACTTGAGGGAGAAAACAGAACAAAAAAAGAAGAGCGAGCTAAAAGAGGCAGCGCATTGAAGAAGGCAGCCAATCAGAGGGCTGCCAGGAGGTCCGTGCGTCTGGCATGAAGAAGTCAGCGGAGGCTTAAGAAAACAAGCTGCCAGTGGGCAGCGCAGCCTTGATTTAAGGGCTAAGTGGGCAGCTTGCAAGCACAGAAAACCGAAAAGGAAGGCAGCGTGAGCTGCCAACCAACCAGCACAGCTGCGCAGAGGATAGCAAGGCAGTGCCAGAGATTGCAGCCAATCACTGTGCGAATAGAGAGCACAGGAGCAGCTACACACAAACAGAGAAATCCAAGCACTCTCCTATTTCGGTTTAATCCTCCAACTTTGTTTTTATTTCTGTTTTAATTTATAAATATGTGTAATTAATTTATTTTGGCTAGAGGATAATTCGAAACCATGATTATATTTGTAATTTGAATTGATACCTTCAGTTGTGATTTCTGAGTTGTGATTTAATTTGCTTAACTGTTTGATTAATAACTTATTTATGTTTGTCGATTAAGAATACATACTTAATTTACATGCATGAATTTGATGCTAGAATATAAGTGAATTTCACCTAATCGTTATGAACTTATATTCATGAGTAGTGAAGGTTGCTAGTCACAATTGCGTTAAGTAAATTCCTGGCAAACGTATCATGCTGTTCATAGTTACGAATGCCTTGTCAACACTTATGATTTTCATAGAACATAATGATCTTTAATCGTATCTCTATTGTGCTTTTCACGTAGGGAACTTTTGGGGAATAATTTGAGTTGTTGTATGCTGTTCATCCAATTCAATAACTTAAGGAAAATCTGAAGATTAATTTAAGCGTACCTAATTAATCTGGAGTATTGAAATTTACAATTTATTGAAAGAACAACTGAAGGTCAATTTAGATTGCATATGTGTCTTGTGTAGAGAAAAACCCTCTAGCCAATCCGTCGTCTATCTGTTCACTTTTAATTTTATGTTTTTGTCAATTTGTATTTTATTTAAGTTTAATTTGCTTCGTCAAAACCAAATCAATCCCCCCATTATTAAAATATTATTATTTAGTTAGCTTTTATTGTTTTTAATCTTTTATTTCAATTTCCGTCCATTTTAAATTCCTAGTGTTTAATTTGATTGTTTTTATTATTTTGAGTCATTTTAAGTGTGTTTCGAGTTTTGAGTCTAGTTTAGTGTTTTGAACTTTGTTTTTACGTTTTTAAATTAATTTAGAGTAGATTAGCAATCCCTCCTAATCCCCGGCCTAGAACGATACCCTACTTATACATATACTACAACTGACAAAAAGAGGGTTAAATTTGTGCGGTTTAAAATCCCGTCAGGATTTACCTGGATTGCAGCCAGATCGAGAGGTAGAGTTTGCCATTGACTTGATTCCAAGTACAGATCCTATTTCCCTGACTCCTTATCACATAGCTCCTACAGAGTTAGGGAATTAAAAACTCAGCTGCAAGAATTAGTGGATAAGGGTTTTTTTCAGCCTAGTACTTCACCTTAGGGAGCACCAGTTTTGTTTGTACGGAAGAAAGACGGGACCTTGAGGCCATGCATCGACTATCAACAACTGAATCAGGTAAAAATTAAAAATAGTTATCCATTACCATGTATAAATGACTTGTTTGATCAGCTTCGAGGTGCCTGTGTATTCTCCAAGATTGATTTGAGGTCTGGGTACTATCAGCTGAAGATTAAAAGTGACGATGTCCCTAAGACAGCCTTCAGGACTTGATATGGTCATTATGAGTTTCTCGTGATGCCATTCGGGTTAACAAATACACCAACATCATTTACGGACCTGATCAATCGAGTATTTTAGCCATATCTCGACAGGTTCATTATTATCTTCATTGATGACATTCTGGTGTATTCTAAATCTAAAGCAGAGCACACGAGATATCTCACTCTGGTATTGAAGAAACTGAGGGAACATCGGTTATATGCTAAGTTTAGCAAATGTCAGTTCTGGCTAGATCAGGTGTCTTTCTTAGGGCACGTCATATCGGCTCAGGGTATACTGGTGGACCCACAGAAAGTAGCTGCAGTTGAGAATTGGGAGCAGCCATGAACCGTCATTGAGGTACGGAGTTTTCTTGGCCTAGCAGGTTATTACAGATGGTTCATTAAGGATTTTTCATCCATAGCGTTACCACTGACGAGATTAACTAGGAAAGATGTTAAATTTGAGTGGGAAGATGACTGTGAGTGGAGTTTCCAGTAGTTAAAGTATTGTCTCACTCATGCACCGGTCTTAACACTTCCCGACGATAGTGGTAATTTCGAGGTTTACAATGATGCTTCTTTGAACGGCTTAGGCTGTGTATTGATACAACATTGTAGGGTGATTGCTTATGCTTCCCACCAGTTGAAGCCACACGAGATGAATTACCCTACTCATAATCTCAAATTAGTTGCCATTATATTCGCCTCGAATATTTGGAGGCATTACTTATATAGAGATGAAGAAAAAAATTTGTCCTAGCTAAGAACATGTGAGAATATTTCAACACATATGCAAACTAATAACACTTTAAAGTAGGCATGCATTAAAAAACAGTTCTAAAACCCATGACTTTCAAGGCCTCCTGAATGGTGAACCACAAGACTCTTTAACCACAAGACACTTTACACAAGGGATTCACCCAAGTGGAGGGCCTTCAAGACACCTCCTAGCTCCTTGGATCTTCCTTGTGATTTGCTTCTTTTTTATACTCCTTTGCTCCTTGAGGATGTGAGGAAATGATCTCCAAGAACACCAAAGGTTTGGTGTCTCTAAGTCTCCACACCAAGGATGAGGTGCGAAGATGAAATGGATGACTTAGAAAAGAAAAGATTGCTAGCTATTTCTTCCTTAAGTGGCCGGCCACTTTTAGAGAAAAAAAAGAGAAAGTGTTTCTCTTCTTTGCTTCAAGAAAACCCTAAAGAGGTAAAAGCTTTAAATATGCTTTTATATCTCTTTCTTAGGTGAGTGGCAAATTTGCAATTAAGTAAAACTCACCACTTCCCTCACTATGGTAGGCCATATTAAGTGATTGGGCTATTTTCCGGCCTAGTGGGCCAAACCCTTTTGGACCCCGAAGCCCAAAACTAACTTAAAAGCCCAATACGAACCTTTCGTATAATTAATTAACTAATTAATTAATCTTGACCATTTTTCAATTAACCCATTTAATTGCTTATCCATATCATTTATATTTCTTCACTTTCATCCTTACTCGGTGTACGATCCATTAGGTTCCAATTAGCGAGGTAGTGGGCGATTGTTACTCTTAACGATCGATTGTGAATTGAAACTACATTTCAATTCTCCCTTTGATTAAGATTAGTGTTTGTTAATCTTCAGGGCTTCCACAAACCATGAGTGACACCTAGTAGCATGTCATGGCTGCCCAAGCTAAGTAGAAGTGGTTGGAGAACCTCTCCAGTTACAACTACAATGCAATACGGTCATTTTCTAATACAATATTCTTGATCACATTGTTTAAGTGATAGTTTGTTTCATGTCTAGTATCCAATGTGATACTTCTCTATATGATTCAATTGAATAATGATTTGGAACATTCTTCCAAAGTCATATTTGTATGCTTTGGCCAAAGACTCTCGAATCATATCTCAGAGTATTCTCCTTCCACCATGGAAGGTTAGAGATCCCTTGTTGTGCATTTATATGCCTACATAACTAGATAGCTTGACCCCAATAATGCCGTGGACACTCTCAATAGAATGCTTTTGACATGATCAAAGATCAAGGACCCAACCATTAGACATCTATGATGCCTCAGGTCAAATGACTACTTTGCATATTGCAACTTACGAGTTCCTACATGACATGTATGTTCGAACTCTCTTTTGATCGTTGTTCAGTGTACTCAATTACTTTTTTAGCACCTATGTGTTTGTCTCAGTGTCCAACACTAAATGACTTAAGACTAGTCATACTCACGCTTGAGTTAACACAACACATACTAGCCTTAACAGATTGTCAAAACCCAATTGGCAATCCTATGGCTAGGAACGTTTTAGGAATGAACATAAGAGAAAGGTCTCGTTAATCTAACTTCTTAGATCGCTTCTCTCTTAGATTAAATACATTCCTTGGATTCCCTTATCGCTTAAACACATACTACAATAAATAGTGATTAACAATAAGCTTTGCCCTTCATTAATCATATAATAGTTTA
This sequence comes from Crataegus laevigata, assembly GCA_963580275.1. Classification (NCBI taxonomy): domain Eukaryota; kingdom Viridiplantae; phylum Streptophyta; class Magnoliopsida; order Rosales; family Rosaceae; genus Crataegus; species Crataegus laevigata. The sequence continues at coordinate 21,715,506 of OY756952.1, forward strand.
ATACAATAAGTATTCCAAAAAGCTATTACATCAAATGAGTGGCTTTGTGGGCATACTTCCAACAAGGGAGAAATGCGAGATTTTTATGGATCATTAAAGCCTCATGCATATTTTCACCCAGAAAGATCTTAACCTTCGGCAGTGGAGGTGGATAGAGTTGCTTAGCAATTACGATTGCACAATTGAGTATCACCCAGTCGTGCAAATTCAGTGGGAGACGCGCTTAGTAGGAAATCCCATGCTAGACTTAATGCTTTCGCTTTCCCCTTATCACCTTACTATGGATTTCATGTACAAGCTCCCTTGTACGCGAAATGGTTATGACGGCATTTAGGTAATAGTAGATCGGCTTACCAAGTCAGCACACTTTCTGCCAGTCCAGGAGAGTTATTCTTTAAGAAAATTAGCTAATTTATTTGTGTCAAAGATTGTTAGATACCACAGGGTTCCGGTTAGTATCATCTCTGATCAGGATCCTAGGTTAACTTCTAAGTTTTGGGTGGCTTCTAGGAAGCTATGGGTTCGAGATTGCTCTATAGTACGGCATATCATCCATAGACAGATGGGCAGTCGGAAAGAACCATACAAATGTTGGAGGGCATGCTGAGATCCTTGGTACTACTGTTTGGCGACGTTTGGCATAAACATTTAGCTCCGATTGAGTTTGCCTACAATAACAGCGGCAAGAGAGTATTGGCAGGCCTTGAGATTGTTGACAAGACTACACAAAATATTCAGGTGATTAAAGCCAACCTGAAAACGGCCGAGGATCATTAGAAAAGCCTTGTTGATAAGCATGCCACCGATAGGGTTTATAAAGTCGGAGATTGCGTGTTTCTGAAACTATCTCCTCGGAAAGGCATAGTACGGTTTGCAAATAATGATAAGCTAAGCCCTCACTATATAGGATCGTACTAGATCACCGAGAGAGTCGGTGAAGTAGCTTATAAACTTCAGTTGCCTCCGGAGTTGTCAAAGGTACATGATGTTTTTCATGTATCTATGCTTCACCATTATGTCGTTGATCCGTCCCACATGATCCCTCCTCAGCCACTGGAGATTAATCCGGATTTGACCTATAATGAGGAGCCAGTGACAATTCTAGACTGGAAAGATAGGTTCTGAGGAACGAGACAGTGCATTTGGTAAAAGTTGAGAAGGCTACATGGGATACTGAAGAACAGTTGAGAGATTTATACCCACGTCTATTTTATGACTATTGAGGTGTTGTAGTTGTGTACATAAATTTCGGGGATGAAATTTTCTTAAGGGGGTAGATTGTTACAGCCCGTCCCAAATTTGTATATATTTTAATCCCTAAGTATGTAAAACGATGGAAATGCCCTCGAGGCTTAGTGACATAGACGTACATATGTGGAATTAAATTATTTTCAGCGCTAGCGTAATTAAATAGTACGCATCATTGTGAGCGCTTTAGGGATTAAAATAAAGAGATATATGTTTATCTCTTCATTCATAATGAAGAAACATCCAATGATGGATTAGATTCATAATCTAATACATTTACGCTTCCATTACGTTACTCTAATTCTTCCTCAATTATTGAGTAATCAATCCTTCGGTATTTCTCAAATACTTAAGGACTCACTTGACAGTTGCCATGGTTCTGATCCTGGGCTTGCACTGATATCGTCTTGTACCGTTCTAGGTACAACTCATATCAATGTTTTCATACAATATGAAATACATAAATCACCTTTCTGCGTATGCATAAAGGATTCTATTTACGCATTATTTCTTTGGGAGTCAAATGGTACATTCCCTTTAAGAAGAACAACTTCCTAGTCTCACTAGAATTGTCATTCTAATTGAAGTTTATCATCATATGAGAAACTTCCTAGCATCTCTTGTCTATTTTAGGGATTGATATAATCCAATTATATCTTGAAATATATCATTATAGATTTCCATCCCATATATATTATATCGTTTATAGAATGTTTAAAGTCATAACTTTAACGAAGAAGTATTCTTTTCATTTCCAAAAATTAATATATCATATATATTTAAATTTAGGAATATGATTAACTCCCACTAATCTTTTGTAAACCTAGTAAACAAAAGATTCATTTACATCTTTATGAGAAATCAAACGATTTGATCTTTCTCTCATAAGACGGTTATAGCTCCCTCTAGCTAGGTAAGATCCATGATGGATGGATCTCTACAACTTACATGTCTTGTGATTTATAGTTTCAGACATATATTATCAAGACTATCTTAATAATGGTTTCGGAAACCCATATTATGTCCAAACATTGAATCACCATTTAGTTGTAGCTACCAATCTTCGAATTAATCGAAACCAAGACTATGTCAAAGATGGTTTCTTCAAAGTCAACCATTCTCTTTGATTGTAGTCACCTTAAGCTACCAATTAGCTATTAAGGTTTCATTATTTCGAGTCAAATGGTACTTTACCATTTCCTTGAGTATATGTCATATATACACTCAATGTAGTCATAAGGATTTTCTTTCTTATTCCTTTCAAATTAAGAGGTGCAACTCTATGACATAGTCATAAAGTTCAAACCATTCAACTGAGACGGTTTATAAATCCTTCTCGACTACCTTGGAGCTTTTGGTATAGGAACTAGGTTGTTATATTTGTTGATCACTTTCTTGTTTCTCAAATAACCTATTCTTTGAGTTCTATCCCTCATTCATTTGCGTTTTAGGCAAATCATTTTGTAGGATTACAATGAACTACCCAACAAAACAACATTTGTTAGTTGGTTTATAGAAGTGATATCCAAAGATTAATTTAAGGATATCCCACAAGATTGTTATCAAACAAATATTGCTTATTAGCACACAACCCCAAATCTTAATATGCTTAAGATTTGTCTTTCTTTTCAACTACATCTTATGGAGTGATGAAAATTTTGGAAGATCTTCTAATTGACAATCATATTGTTTTAGAAGTATATATCATATATATTGGTAATTGATAATGTCCAACGAACTAAATCTTATTCATGTTCGTTCTTCTCCTAATGGAGAAATTCATTATCTTATGATGCTACTTTCCTTGATATCTTTCAAGGAAATTAATCTAAAGTGCTACTTTTCCTTGGATCAAACCTAAGGAGGTAAATACTTTAGACGTCTTACTCATCTACTTACATTTCTTGAATTCTTTGAAACCTTTTGCAAAGTATTCGGACTTGTGTTTATTCAAAATAAACTATAGTCCAACCGAGAGTGATCTTAGGTGAATGTCATACAACATGAGTAGTATTATGTTGTGGACAAGTGCCACTAACATCTAAGTGAATTAACCTCAACAATTTTGTGATTCTTTCTTCTTTCCAAAAGAATAAAGATTCGAACATTTCGCCTCTATACAATTTTAACAAGAAGGTATTGGATCCGGATCTAACGATCCATGGCATCCATCTATCACCAACTCGTAATTTATGTTTTAGAGGTTTCACAACTCAGTTAGGATTAGTCACTACCTTGCAACCTTTTGGGTTTTAAGCATCATCTTATTCTAAACAGTTAACACTACCACATCATCTCTACTATAGAGACAACCAATTAGATTACAATAATCTAATCCTTAATAAAGAACAATGTTTTGTCAAACAAAACATTCGTCCATCTCTACTATAGTGACGGAATTAAGTTCTTTAAAATTGGAATGTAAAGACCATCTTTAGTTTTTCCAATTTCCTTGGTAGTTTATTTGAGGTAGTAAGTACTATCTGCTTTCGCAAAGATTTATATTTGATTCACGTTTCAAATGTGAAGTACTTTCTCTTCTCTCATTAATCTTCTACTTCCTATTAGCACACTTTTACAACAATTGTAAAACATAGTTACTAATACAGAATCAAGCATTCAAGTAGAAGAACCAACTGTTTTGAACTTTTCAAGAACAATTTTACAACACCTTCGAAAGGTGTGTTCTTGACACTTGCAAGACATTTCTTGCAAATACCCCTTCCAATGTCCATCCTTTCATAAAGAAAGTTTGTTCCCTTGGAGTTATTTTGCCTTCTTCATTTAACTTCTCCTTTGACTACAATAGTCATGGTCCCTAAACTCCCACTATCTCTCTTGAAACTTATTTCAATTGTGTTATACATATCAAACAATTTGGAGAGCGTGTGTTTATTGTTCACTATATAGTTTACAATAAACTTAGTGAACCATTAGGATAGGGACACAAAGGTGAAGTCCTAGCCTAGTTTCCGTCTCGTTAAGTGGTTTAACACTTCAACACTCAATGATTCAAAATCATCATAAGTCCATGTTGATGGACTATTTTTGTGAACCAACCATTATGTTCTAAACATAATTACAAACTTTCAAGAGTTGTTCAAGGCAACTCTCATTTCTTCATACAACAATTTGTAAGTGAAGAATCATGGCACATAAAGTGTCCATGCCCTTGTGCTTACTTCTCAAGTTCCTTGTTCATGCAACAAGGAAACAAGCACTAATGTTTGCATTGATTAAGGGTTGTTCAAAGCAACTCTTATTTCTTCATACAACAATTTGTATTTGAAGAATTATGACATTAAAAGTGTTGTCCTCTTTATGATAGACTTATCTAACATATTCTTCCAATGATACATTATCAATAGGAAGATTGTGAGGATGAGACTACTTAGGTACATATACAAGCCATTAAAGACAATCTATGGGATTGTAGTACTAAGTCCGGAAACTAAAGCATTCGACTTTTCTTTGTCAAGTTTTTGGATAGCGTTTGCAAATATATTGGTAAATAAATACATAACGAATATAAATTGATTGATTTTAAGCCATTTGATCCGGGTCTTTAAATCAAATAGCACCACCCACTATTTTTGGCAAATTCCATATCCCTCATCGGAATTCGAGAGTTTTGGAGGAAACTCTTAGTAGGGTATGGGAGACTCACTATTACCAAGCCCACCTCACGATGATACGATGTTGGCTAGCATTAATAATAATGAGAGAGTACGCTTACTCATTTGCATCTCTTGCAAGTACCCATCTTATTTGGCCTCTAGAGAATGTAACCTCACAATGATATGATGTTGGCTCCATTGCACTTAGTTAAGTCATTCCCACCATGCAAGTTCGGGTAGGGGTTCAAGAACAACCTCACAATGATATGATGTTGATCATTCTCGTTGCCTACCTTTCACAACATCAAGTATGCATATAAACTCCTCTTGAGTGTAAGCATGCACTTTGTACTCCCCCATGATAGGGTGAAGCCGGTGTACAAGTCACAAACGATTGGAGCCTACCATGGTGGAAGGCCACGAAAGAGTGTTCAAAGCACTCTCACGCTTATCAACTTAATAATGGTTTGGTTAAGGGTTTTTAGGTCTCATCACATATATAAACATACATTTTAATCCTATTAAAACATTTTTGGTCCTATTACAACTATTGGTCCATGTGATTGATTTAGTAGTATATGATACTCCCACTATGCTTGTAAAACGGTTTTTAAAGCAAGAGTATATGGTACTACTAACATAAGGTTTGCATTCATTGATGGACTATATAGTTGCCTTAGGGCCTTAGGATGACTATGAACCTTTGATTAGATTCAACACGAGCCTAGTGTTGAATCTCGGTCTAGGGATGGTGATTGATTTTAGTTACGCATTTAATCACATTAAGGCGTGTTGTCTTAGGGGCGTTGGACCCTCTACTCCATTTTCATGCATATCAAATAAAACAAGAAAATGAGTGCTTCAAAGTAAAGATGAGCTTATGCTCTTTACAACATTTGAATAATACAAATTACTTTAAAGTAAAGAAGAGCTTATGCTCTTTTACAACATTTGATCAAATCAAATTACAACCAAAATCTAATCTACACATTCCCATGGTTCAAACAAATTTGAAACGGCCTTTCACATAGCTCAATTATCGTAGGCTAAGGTTCATAATCACCCTTTAATTAATTAACACTTTAACTAATTAAATTGAATGCAACATTTTTTTTTTATTTGGTTTTTGTATCCATAAAATTGATTTAAATGGAGCTAAATAAAATGAAAATCCAATTCTCATTTAAAGAGACAAAACAATTTTTGTGCTCAACCTAATTTGGGCCAAAATCAATAACCTCAACTTATTTGGGCTATTATGCAATTAGCCTCAACTTTTGGGCCAAAATGCAATGACCTCAACTTGTTTGGGCCATAGTGCAATTAACCTCAACTTTTGGGCTATTTTGCAAAAAAAACATAAACTTTTGGGGTCACTTTGTAAAAACACAAAAGTCCACTACTTTATGTAATTACAACTAGAACCCAAAAATTTCAACAAAAGCTAAAGCTTCATTAAAGGAGCAAAACAATTTGTCCTTTTAGTGATTTTGGACCTTTACGTAAAAACGTAAACTTTTGGGCCAAAGTGCAAATACACAAAAGTATCAAAACTTTATGTAATTGCATAAAAGCCCCAAAAGTACTCCCATTAGGGAGTGACCGGTTTTGGAGAAGAAAAGGGAGTGATGTGTGTGTTGATTTGTAAGTTTGACATAAAGCATGCAAGTGGTGCAAGATATTTGTTGTAGGATATTTGTTCATGCAAGTGGTGTGTGTGAAAAGGAATTAATCCTTACACACCCACCAATATTTCTATCACCTTTCTAAACAAATATCTAACACATTTAAATATTTGATAAAACACAAAACACAAACTTTATGAAATAAATCAAAACTTTGAATCAAAACACCAAACTTTTTGTTCTTGGCTTAAAATGTCAAGAACAATGAAGAACATTCATGAAAAACTCAAAAAAATTCCATGAACATTTTTCACCCAAAAACATCCCAAAACCACTCAAACTTAAGGGAAATAACATATAACCATACTATGGTACATAGGGGTTCCAAAAGTTACTTGAAAACACTTTAACAAGTCAAACAAGAACCCAAAAATCCACCCTTTGGATTTGGCCGAATTTTCCCAAAAACATGGCACCAAATTTTAGCTCCAATATTCATGCTCATATGAACTACATCTACAACATTTGAGATGGCAAATTTTCCAACAAAATTTACATTCAAAGAAACAAGAATAAAGCTTGTAACATATTACAACTTTTAAATCATATACTATGAACTACAAAACCCAAAAGGATTCACCAACTACTAGACCTAGGCTCTAATACCACTTGAAGGATTATTTTGTGAAAACATGTTCATTTAAGCAACATCTATAGCATGCAATTAACAATTAAAGGCGGAATCATGCAAGCATGCACTTAAAAACAAAACATTACCCATGAAATTCAAAGCCTAGTAGATTGGTGAACCAAGACTCAACTCAAAACAAAGTGAGTTGAGAAATTAATACCTTTGTAGATTCCTCTTTGCATAAGCAAAGGCTAATCACCCAAGGAGAGGGCCTTCATTCCTTGCATCTTAGATCCATAGATTTGGATGGATGAAAAGGTTTCTCCAAGTTCCCAAAATTGAGAACCTCTAAGTCTCCACACCAAGGTTAGATTTAAGAAGAAATGAGTGACCTTGGAGGAGTAGGATTGCTAGCTAATCCCTCCAAAGGGGCAGGCCTCTTTAGAGAGAAAAGAGAGTTTGTGTTCTCTCCAATTTCCCCAAAAAGAACCCTCAATGAATTTTGGCTATAAAGTCATATTTATACCTTAATTCATTGGAGTGGCAAACTTGTAAATAAGTCCAAAACCCACTCCATCTCTAAATGGCCGGCCATTGGGATTTATTGGGCTATTTGGGCCTTTGTGAATCATTATTCATTAAGTTGTCATACAACTTAAGTCAATGGACTTGACGTTCGAAGCCCATTGGGCCTTAAGGTCCAAAACTATCCCGAGGTCTTTAACGAACTTATTCGTTTGATTAATTAACATATTAATTAATCCTTGCCATAAATAATTAAACCATTTAATTATTCTTACTCATCTCTGTTGTTTCTTCAATCCTACCTTACACGGTGTATGATCCATTAGGTTCATTTTAGCGAGGCAGTGGGCGATTAAAACTCTTTCAAATCGATTGTGAATTGAAACTTACTTTCAATTCTCCCTTTAGTATTTATACACGTTTAGGGCTTCCACAAACCATGAGTGACACCTAGCAGCATATCATGGTTACCCAAGCTAATCAGAAGAGGTGGAGAACCTATTCAGTTTAGGATTACAATGCAATACGGTCTTTCTCTAATACAATACTCTTGACCACATTGTTTGCTTTGATAGTTTATTCATGTTTACTATCCAATGTGATACGTGTACTTATATGATTACTTTGAATGTGATTTGGAGCGCCTTCCTTCATCTCATTCATACTCTGGCCAGAGATTCTAAATCATATCATAGAGTATTCTCCCTCAAACGGTTTGAAGGTTAGAGATCCCTTGTTGCGCATTCACTTGCCTCCATGGCTAAGTGGCTTAACCCCGACGATGCGGTGGACACCCTCCTGATGGTGTGACTTTGACATAATCAAAGATCAAGGACCTAACCATAGGACAATTGTGATGCCTCAGGTCAAAGGACTACTTTGCATTATCCCAACCATGAGTTCTCATGTGACATGAGTATGAGAACTCCTCGTTGATCGTGTTCAGTGAACTCATTCTCTATTGAGCACCTACGTACTTGTCTTGGTGTCAGACACACCAATGACTCGAAACTAGTCACTCTCCCTAAGAGAAGACATAGCACGTACTGATCTTAACGGACTATCAATGCCCAATTGGCAATCCTATGATCAGGAACATTTAGGATATGTATACGAAAGAGAATGGTCTCTTGAATCTAACTTCTTTAGATTACATTCTCCCAATTACATATTCCTTGGACTTTTCGTTTAAGCATATAACATTTATATGAGACGGCTCAAACAATAACCTTTGCCTTTTATATATAAACTACATTAGTTTAACTTTGTGAAATGTCCGTAAAGTATCATCATATGATTGGTTTTAGGGCACATTTCCAACATTTGAAGCCATTTAAAAGAAAAGATTTGAAAGAAAGAATTAAAAAGCTCTTAATTTTACAATGGTTAGTTTAGTTTATTTATGGATATGAAGGAAATCGTAGGATGAATTTTGATTTCATTCAATGTTAACGGTATTGCGGTTTTGGTTTTAAATTTCTTTCCATTACCCAGTGTGTGTGATATTTTTTTAGCCACTAATGATTTTGGCGGATTTATTTGGGGTTCTTATGCTAGCTTTTATCTAGCCAATGGTAGATATGGTTGGATAATCTAGTATTTATTTAGCCAATGATGATTGCGGATTGATGTTGATATTTATTTTGCTAATGTGTCTGGCTAGAATTTCTGATATTTATTCTGCCAATTAATGTGGCTGGGAATTTGAGTATATGCATGGAAATCATGATAATTAATTTGTGGAATTATTTATTTTGAGCTTGAATAAATCGTAGACTGAAGTTATGATTTTATTCACTATAAATGGAATGGTGGGATTAGTTCTAAACCCCTTTTCATTATTTGATGGTTGGAAATCTCGGGGACGAGATTTATTTTAATAGGGGATGAATGTAATACCCTGAAAATTTAAATATATGAATATGTGGAGAAAAATTGAAAATAGATTGATTTATAGTTATAAAAATTTAATAGAGAAATTTTAAATTTTGTTAGCGAAATTTACGTTGATAAATTTTATCGATAAGCAAAAAATAAAAGGACGAAAATGCCCTAGTTGGCTCAATGTATTTATACCAAGACATATTTTATTCTCATATATTTTATCGTATTTCTTCACATAATTAGATAGAGGACGATTCCACGAGTGTGTAGGCGAAAGCCATTCGCCAAACAGAGTTATAACAAATAAAATAGAAACGAATGAAGGCAGGGGCAAAATTATCATTTTTCAATGGTTCTGGAAGGCTCCAAATTTGCAAGAGTTTGTTTTGGGTAGAAAAAGGCCACGTGGGTGGCTGTGAAAAGGATTAGGGAAGAATACTAATCAGAAAGAGAGAAAATGAGGGGAAATGAGGAAGAAGGAAATGGGGGATAGGAATTCGGATCCAAAGGATCTGCTGACCAGACCAGACACCATCTTTCAGCTCCGGCCACCGTTGACGATGTGGATGGTGTCAAAGTGACCCTCACTTCGAGGCCAATTGATCCATCTTCCATTCTCACCCTAAAACATAATAAATGAAGTTCGAATTTTCAAGCACCCACGGTAGGTGCGACGGTTTTGGGTGGAAATCTCCATCAACCTCGGGAACAAAGCCCAAGCATTGAATAGGGCGTTAGAGTTCATTTTGGTGTCGAATTGAAACCACCAAATTCTAGGATTTTACATGGATCAAGGCTAATTTCAGGTGTTTCCCGGCCGAATTGAACTTCGGCCCAGGTATGAAAGTTGTTCCTCCCATTGAACTCTACTTGCTTGTAAAATTTGGAAATTTTTAGAAATAGTGGAATTTTTTGGCTAGTCGGGGTGACCGACAGCCACCCACGGCGGCGAGTGGCCAGTGGGCCGATACTGCCATTGTGTGCAAATTTTGACATTCTGAATATGAAATTGGTATCCAATTGATGTGTTTCGATTATTAAATCCAATGTTGGTTATTCGGTTACTTGAATGGCCTTGGAAATGGATTGAAAACAAAAGGTGAACTACAAAAGGCTTGATCCCACATCAAGGGTACGTAGGCAGTCTAACAGGTGTTATATGTAGCCTTAAATAACCATGAGTAATTTATTTTGTGCTAACTTTCTAGGTAAAGAAAATGGGCTATTAATTTAAGTAAAATAGTTTTTGTTTTAGAAATTAAATATGTGTTATGAATTTTGTAAGTGATAAAGAACTCAATAACTAAATTGTGATTAATGGTAGAAATTAAACAAGAGTTTAAATTTTGGGCCTATCATGGCAATTATCTTCCGAATTAAATTTTCGGGTCGGGGTGTTACACATACCATCGGTGGGCTCTAACCAAAGTTGGGTCAGACCATTCAGTTAACTCCAGTCGAAGCTGGTTCTATACCGTTCGGTAGATTATAACCAAAGCTATGTCTATACTATTTGGTACCTCCAAGTCGAATCACTGGGGTGCCTCTCTATCACAGTTATCCTTTTTAGCGCGCAATGTGGTAGTAATCTAATTTGAGAATTTGGTAAGCATTTGTTCTCTTCACTACTTCATTAGGAGAAAGTTTGACCCTTATAAACTTCTAATTGTACCTATTCATGGACGTGAAAGATTCAAACATGTTTTGCTTCAAGTAAGATCATGTTTCATGATTGAATAGTCTATAAAGCAAGCCAGAGAGCCATGAAATACTCTTCATGGAAGTACTTCCTTTTGTAATGCTTCAAGCATAAGTCTTGAAATGAAGATCATGGCGTTGGCTTATTCAGCTCTTTCATGCCATTGTTGGTTTCAATGGATTCTCAACTTTTCAATAGTCAAGTGGAGTTTCATGTATTGTATCCACATAAAGTAGTTTCGGTCAGAAACTTCCATGTCAGTGAAATCAAATTTGTTAAGGTTTAGCAATCTACAGAATAGAGGGACAAGATTATGGTTGGTGCTATTAGAAATATAAAAAAGGCCTCAATAAGCATCAAAGTTAGAACATATGGGTTCTAAAACATGGTTTAGTTTAATTTGTATGAATAACTTCGAATTTTTCAGGGGTGTGTTACTTTATGATGAAAACTTTAGGTTTCAAAGACTAATTCAAAACTTCAAATTCAATTTAGGTGAACTTCAAAATCAAAAAATGGGTACTTGCAAGAACACAATATATAATACAAAGCTGGTGTAGTGATTTGGATTGCTTCAGGGACCCAGTGTGAGTAGTGATTTTGCTTTGGATTTCTTCGGGTACCTGCAAGGTTGTAATAAAATTTTGGGTCATAGTTTATAAAAAGTGGACTATAGGCCAATAAGTTAATTCAATATACTAAGCCCGGTCAGCAATAGAAGTAAAATATTTTTTTTCTTCTAGGCCCATTTATGATTTAATGTCGATTGCATACTAGTAAATAAAATTAGGCCCAGAATTAGGTGCGGGTTGAATGTGGGCAACCTCTACAGAGGCTGGGTTGCTGGCCAAGGTAAAAAAAGAAAAGCCCAAATCTAGGCTTTTAGTCACAGTTTCCAAAACTGAAAAATCTGAACCGAAAACCGAAGTGCACTGAAACCGGCCCAGTAGGTTTCGATTTTTGTTTGAGGCCTAGAAAATCTTGAACGACTCGCTGACTTCTCCTCACCAAGCAGCCACTCTGCTATCTTTCAAATTGAAATTCATCTCCTTCACTCTTTGCATGTTGAATTTCACATCAATAGCATCTCCCTATAACCTAGGAGTTTTGTTCGATTCAAGCTTTATGATGGTAATTGGACGATTCCCCCAACACCCGCCATCAAGGTTAGTCTGAACGATTCCTAACTTATTAACCTATTGCATGTCAAAATCTGCTTCAAATTTGTGATTTAATATAATTGGGCTTTACAAAAACCTTCATGATTTTGTCTAATCTAATTTAAAGATTAGAAATTTCGCATTTACGAAGATGTGCTCTTGGTGACTGCAATTTCATTTGTTCCAAACAAATAGATTCTTCAGTTAACAAAAAAAATAAAAAAGATTCTTTTTTAGTCTGAATTTAGAAAATTATATTCAAATTTGTTTTACTCTGATTCAGTTGGATTTAAGGGTTGTGTTTTAGTGTTTCTTAGATAGCTTGAGTTGTATATAAAGAAAAGAGTGATTTTTTTGTATCCTAAAGAGTTCATCATGATCATAGACACGAGTCTAATATTATTAAGTAAGATACGGAGTCCTCTTGCATTCATATAATTACATTTGTGAGCTGCTTTTCTGGGTTTTTGTTGATTTGTTTGCTTGTCTGGTTTATACATGAAAAACGTAACACTTGGGCCAAACTAACCATTTATTTTGTGCACGTCACATCAGCAAAATAATAAAACATATGACAGCGGCTTTTTCCAAGTCAATTTTTGTTGGCACGTTGTTTATGTAAGTGTTGATTTGATTAATGCAAGTGATTTTGGCATTTTATGACAAAGAAGAAGAAGAATAGTATGTATCCTATAACATTATGAATCTGAGAACTGAGACATGTTCGTTGTATGGATACGTGACATGTGAATTGTATGGATACGTGACATGTGAATTGTATGGAGGTAAGCAACAGTTATGTGACTGTTTTGTTGGTAAAAAGATTGTGTGACTTTTTGATATATTGTTCATTACAAAACAAGGAAGGATAGGAAGTGTAATAAATGATCTCTAACTATTCGACTTTGTTGCAAGCAATATTGTTTGGTGAAATAGTTGTGTTAAGATATTGGAGAAAATTGAAAATATTTAAAATTATTTTGAGGTGGTTCTCATTCTCCAGTGAAATCCGAACCAGTTTATTATATAATATTTATTTTTTATTTTTTGGATTATGTGTCATTTTAATTGGTGATGGGGTAGGTTCTATCATCTTGCAATAGACCCTATTACACTGAATCAGTGATTAAGGGTTTTAGTGCGTTTATTGGACAGGAATGTCTCAGACTGGACTAGCTGCAGGTACTAAGCTGGACTGGCTTAGACTAGACTAAGCTGGACTAGCTTAATAAAGCGTTTGGTACAGTGTCGAACTAAGAAGCAGGATAATGAAAACATTACTATTCATCAATTTGGTGTTTACTCAGACTAGGACTACATTATTATTCTATTTTAATTGCTTTTTTTTATTAAAGATATTATTAAAATTAATAATATTGGATGAGAGTGAGACTCAATAAAAATACAAAAATCAAACTTTCTTGCCAACGAAAGAAACATACATGATTCAAGAGTAGCATTGTTCCAAACATCAATATAACAAAGTGTTCTCCCAACAATCAACAGGGTTCAGGATGCTTTTCTTAATTATTCACCTTTGGTTTAAAGTTGTAGATTAAAGTTAAAGGTTTGTTTGCTTTTTTTGGTTGTGTTTTGCAGCTTTGTTTGCTTTGTCATTTTCCTTATTACCTTTCATGTTGGTGTTTTTTTGAACCGTGTTTACTTAAGTTGTACAGAAAAGAAAAAAACCATTAGTTCATCCTATGCTGCAGCAAACATAAGAAAATACAGTGAACAATCTGTTGAATCCAAATCACAGAAATTCAAATGTATCATCTAATTAAATTGAATTCCTCCCAATCGAGTCACCGTTGATATCAGAGCAATGCATATGTAAAGCAAGAAAGCAAGATTACTCAAGGAATATCTGATTGACTTGACTCACTTCAATAAACATCAGATCAAGTTATGATGAAATAAACAGCAACATGAAATATCAACTATCGAGCCTCGAGTACGGTAAAAGTGTCTTCATTAGCTGGAAAAAAACTGTAACTTTGTTTGCACAAGGATCGACTTTGTTGTCATCTAGATCCTTTTCATTGTAAAAAAACCACTATTTTAAAAACCCCCCCTAGGCGCTAGGCAGTTGGCCACAACCCTGATTAATGCCTAGGCATTTAGAAATTAAGAAATGGCGCCTAAACCGCCTAGCCCGCCCAGACCCGCCTAGACACCCTCATAGGTTGTGACTCACTTAGACAAAAAATAGATAACTTTCATTTTTCATTTTATTTTTTCAATAAATTGTAAGAGACTTGTTCAAGGAACACACATTATATACTTGTTCGCCATGTTTTCATTATGTTCCAATAGCTCATAATATATATGTCATTCCATTTTGTAGTTTATGATGAAATCATATATATTTTAAGTATAAACAGACACGTATTTACATAAAATATATAGGTTTAATTAAATCTGCCTAGTCCGCCTAAGCGCCCGTCTAGACCCCGCCTAGCTGCCTAAGAATTAGGCCCCAGCCCGCCACCCAACTAACGCCTAGCGTCTTTTTGAACCTTGGTAAAAACTAGGTTTTTCAGGTTCAGGCAATCCACTTTCACCACTCAACACCAGAACTGCAGCTGGCATGCTTGGCCTATCTGCCGAATTTCGCTGCACACTTAAAAGACCCACATGGATCGACTGCAAAACTTCATGTGGATTACTAGAGTCTCCTACTGATGTATCAAGCATTTCAATGGACTTGCCTTCTGTGTATAAATTCCGTGCCTAAAAGATCACAACCACCAATCGTACTGAATAAATAGAAGTACAAAGAATCAAGTAAAAAGAATTAGTAATGATAGACAAACCACAATTTAGATTTCTAAGTGGAATCGAATCCATTTTTTACATGAATTGTCGTCACCAGTTGTTAATACAGAAGTCACTCTCACATTTTGTACTTCATTAGCTAATGCAGTCAGAATATAGTCCTCTAGTATTATTCGACTAAAAATGATCAACTTGACCACTAGGCCTGGCAATTCCTGACATGACACGACACGAAATTAACAAGTGTTCGAGTCGATACGATAACGAATCGGGTTGTTATCGGGTAACCCGATAAGCACCTGTTAAGATAACAGGTTAATTTAAGTATAAACGTGGGTAACACGATACACGATAAGCAGAATGTTAATTTAATAATTTTATAACCCTAAAAAATACTATAATAATTATATATATTAATTTAACAATTTTATACCCCTTAAAACTATAATAAATATATATATATATATATATATATATATTAAATTAACTATAATAATTATAATAATTATATATACTGTGACAGCCTGTCCCGAAATATTTTTATCATTAGCATGGAAATGACAGTTTTGCCCTTGAGCGTTGGGTTGTGAATTAATTTTGGGCTAGAGCATTGAACCAATGATGTTGATTCCAAATTATTGGGATCCAATTAAATGTTGGTAGGGTTGTTGGAAATAATGGGGCAGCTCAATTAAGGCTTTGATCCTTTTAGTTGGTGACCAATCGGGTCCCTTAGCACACACACAAACACATGCATCATCCATTTCCTTTTCTGTCTCTCTCTCTTCTCGAATCCTCTCGTCCGTACAACTCGTACGGTCAATCTTATAATCACCTTCATCTTGCACAGATCGAGCCTAAGTTTTACACTAATGAGTTTCTGGTGATCTCACAAACCTATTCATACCCTTAGTTTCGAGGAAGGACTTCGGGATTTCGAGAACCAGGGAGCTCCGACGAAGAACACTATTCATTCAATCTTGATTGTGAACTTTTCAGTGAGTTTTAAGGTCTTCGGAAGCCTTAAAACATCTTCACGAAGCTCGAGGAGTAATTTTGGAGTGTTTTGGACGTCGGGATACTCGAAATCATCGAGTTACAAGTTTGGCCAGTTTTCACGAAAAACAATTCGGCGAGATTCCGTTGATTTTTATGTCTTAAAGTGGTAAAAATATGTTATCCTCATCCTAAGCTTCATTTTGGTACAAAAATCGAGAATTTTGGTTGAGTTTTGGATGAGATATCTAAGTTTGAAATTTTCCAGTTTCCGGCAATAGCAGCGACGACTGGCGCCGGAGTCCAACGAGTCATCGGAGACGAAAGGGAATATTCCGTCAACTTTGACGGAATATGCTAACGGCATAAGGTAACACTGTTAGTTATTTAACGGAATATTTTAGTTATTTAACGGAATATTCCCTAACGCCGTTAGGGAATCTGTCAGTATGCCATGCACGTGCCTACACGTGGGTGGCGCGTATGGCAATGCCTTGGCTGGCGCGTGAGGGCGCGTGGGTGGTCGGAAAATTTTTCTTAAAATATGGGGATGTTCATGGGGTTAAGTAGATCATGTTGGTATATTTAAACACCCCAATTGAGCAAAGTATGAGAAGTTATTACCTAGTGTTGGTTATGTGCTTTTAAATAACGTTTATATAATTGTTTCACATATAGGTGAAACATTTCCTGAGGACGAGCACAGTTAAGCAAGACTCGGGGGCTACGATCCTTCCACATATTAGTGAGTGGGTTTTTGTTTTTAGTATATATGTATACGCTTGGTATTTTTCCCAGAATGTGCATTTAAATGATTTTATGAACTAATGCCATGTCAAATAATATTTATGTTGAGTTATGGATTTTGTGATTATTGTTGCTTGGCGCTGCAGACGCTCAGGTAAGTCGGGTGAATATATTGATGGTAATGATGGTTTTAAGCATGATTGTGTTGAGATGCATGTATAGCTCATTATCCTGAACCCCGGTGTTAGTGCTCCGCCAGAGGATAGGGCTTAGCCTTCACGTGATCATTCACCTCCTGCACCACACGCTTACCTTGGATCCAAGGCAGGTGTCAGCCTGTCGTACAAACCACTATAGGTGGTTCCGACTCATAGGTTACTTGTGATACTTCGCACAGCCTTCACGTGATCGTAGCACTGAGCGTATTTATATATATACACCCAGACTGTCGTACAGACCACTTTAGGTGGTTTCGACTCATGTGCAGTAAATTGGTAGATGAGCTATAAATTTAGCCGTACATGTCACGTTAAGTGACTCCGGCTGATATATATATATATATATATATATATATATATATATATATATATATATATATATATATATATTCGATGGATTTATCTCACCTGATTGATTGATTATATATATTCTTGATTGGATATTTGACATGGCATACTTGTGGATTACCATTTTTCTAGTATGATTTGAGATATACTTATAATATTTTCTGAGAAAGTCTACAGGTTTTACAGTAAGGGGTTACTACTTTTGATATTGAAATGATTTTGAAAAGCTTGGTTTTTGCCCACTCACGTTTTCTGTTTTGCGCCCTTCCAAGTTCTAGGTAGAAGTAACTGTTGGTGGCTAACGAGGACCTGATGGCAGTTTTGATAGATCGCCATTAAACTTGTTTGTATATGCTTCGAGATCACATACGCTAAAAATTGCAAAAAACAAACACTCAGAGATCAAGTAACGAGACAAAATCTTTCGACGGTTATAAACAAAAAATGACGATTTAACGGTTATTTTAACTCGGATTTTGATGATTTTTTACAACTACACTCCTTGACCCTATATAAATACAATCAATGAATTCGATTTTCAATTTAAAATATTTACACTTATACTTAATGAAAGTATGAATAAACTCTTAAGTGTTAATGAATCTATTATTTTGATGAGATAAGCATTCTACGAAACTAGTTTCATTGATCCAACCGTCAAATTGTTTGTATATACTTCGAGATTGCATACGCCAAAAATTGCAAAAAAAAACATTCAGAGATCAAGTATCGGGACAAAACTTTTTTACGGTTATAAAAAGAAAAATCACGATTTAACGGTTATTTTAACTCCGATTTTGATGATTTTTTACAACTACACTCCTTGACCCTATATGAATACACTGATTGAATTCGATATTCAATTTAAAATATTTACACTAGCGGATACCATACAAATTTTATGTTATACTTAATGAAAGTATGAATAAATTCTTAGTGTTAGTGAATCTATTGTTTTGATGAGATATGCACATTCTACGAAACTAGTTTCAACGATCCAACCGTCAAACTTATTTGTATATACTTCGAGATTGCATACGCCAAAAATTGAAAAAAATAAACATTCAGATATCAAGTAACGGGACAAAACTTTTCGACGGTTTTAAAATGAAAAATCACAATTTAACGGTTATTTTAACTCTGATTTTGATGATTTTTTACAGCTACACTCCTTGACCCTATATGAATACAAAGAATGAATTTGATCTTCAATTTAAAATATTTACACTAGTGGATATCACAAAATCTTATGTTATACTTAATAAAAGTATGAATAAACTATAATAATTATATATATTAATTTAACAATTTCATACCCCTAAAAATATATTTTTCTTAACGGGTCATAATGGGTCGGGTTACTTTACCTGTTGTGTAAAGTGACCCGACCTGTTAAGGACCCATTAAGATAACGGGTGTGACACGACACGACCCGTTAAGAGAACAAGTGTTATACAAAAACGACACGAACACGACAGACACAACCCGTTTGCCAAGCCTATTGACAGCTGACACTTACATGTCCTAGCAGGTTAAGGTTGTGGTCTGGATGAGAAAATTCTCTGTTTCTCTTCCCATTTACTATCTCTAGCACCATAATGCCAAAGCTATAGACATCATATTTTATCAAGTATAACCCATCGATCGCATATTCTGGAGACACGTAACCACTACAAAGCAATGTGTCAAAACCTACATTTTACAAGCAAGGTATATAGAATGTCTGATTGTACTATAAGGAAAAAAAACCAACTTTGATACTCAGAAACATCGAATTGACTCGAAATTCGACATACATGGTGAAAATAACTACATAATTACATCCAATGTGTATAAAAATATCAATCTTTCAATTGAGCATTATAATTTGACACCAAAATCAAAGGCACGAACTGCAATTCAGTGAAGGGTCAAATTGAACACAATCTGCAAAAACTCAACTTAGATTCTGAAATTCACAGTCAAATCAACACAAATCCCTACCCAAGGTTCTTCACCAACTAGCATTTCTTTCAAACTTCACAGTCAAATCAACACAAATCAACTTACTAATCGACATGGGAATGACACTAGTAAGATTATTACTGTAAATTAAAAACTCTTCAAGTGAAGCTAAATTCCCTATCTCCTCAGGCATTTCACCAAACACATAGTTCTCACAAAAGTAAAGCTTTCTAAAGTTGGTCATTTTGCAGAAAGTGGTCAACATTTCTCCATGAAACCTATTTGTGCACAAGTCTAGAATCTAGAGATAATGACAATTTGCCAAACCCTTAACTGAATTTTAGGTAACTTCATTACTTGATTTATAGAAGTTACCAAGTGCCAGAAACAAGCTTATTAAGCATTACAAATGCTTGAATTTTCAGGTAACTTCATTACTAACAAATCCTATTTGTGCTCAGTTTTGATTACTTACTTCTATAAGTTTTGATACTAAAAACCCAACAAGCTTTCAAGAGGAACTAAATGGAAACAAGGATACTCATACACTCAGTCTGAATTAAGGATTATAGTTTTTTTTTTCTTTGGTTTTTTAATCTGTTGAATCAAGAAGTAGAGGTTGAACAAAGATATTTTAATCATAATCAAACGATAAAGGCATTCAAATATGTAGCTATCATAAGTTGGAAAAGAAACAAGTCACTCATTCTTTCTATTTGTACTGGATATCTAACTAATTAACAAAAAAATTAGTCTTTGAGCAACAATTTACAGCTTTTGAGGTTGCTCTATTTGTATTCATTTTTGCCATGGAGCTCCTTCTTATATACATACAAACTCCAATGATCGCAGTAGACAAATGCCAAACAAAGAAAGATAAAGATGCATCTCCCAAACGAAAATTTGAACCCAGATCAAAACAGGATCAGGATGCAACAGTAGGATTATTTCTTGCAATTACGCCCCAGAATTCATTGGCTTCACATATATATTGCAATATGATTTATCAATCAAGAAGACTAACAACCCATGAACATGAGCCATTAGATGCAGGAAATTGAAGCAGGACCATCTGTTCCAACGTACAATAGATAAACAAGATATTTTTCAGAGCATGATTCATTTTAGTTAAACCCACTTTCTTCGCTCACCATGGAAAGGACCAGAGAAGAAGTTCTTGGACACATTGAATTCGGTTAAGTAAGGAAGATTACAAATGCTTGGAGACAAAGTGCCAGACAAATTAAGTCCATTGAGATTATAGAAGTTACCTTGAAATCAGAACAACGAACTCCAGTCCAATTGCAAGGATTTAAATATGCTGAATTCCAGGATACACACACACACCCAAAACAACATACCCATATGGAAGGACACACCCATACACACCAGAGCACATACATACATACAGACACATACAATCACAGACTATATACATATCAATTATGAGATGAAATTTGACGATGGCAAAACAAATATTAGATGAAATTCATATATATATATATATATATATATATATATATATATGGGTATATCTTTATTTATTACCCTAATATTTGGTGGGTTTCCACATTTAGTACATCAATATTTTTTCATCCCAGAGTCATACCTCAAGTGTAAATTTTGGGACAGTCTCATACATCCGTTAGTCAAACTGTTAGTTCTCCCGTTAAGTGATGACATGGTACCCATGTGGACAATGACTGGGCGCCACGTGTCATTAAAAGAAAAAGAAAAAAAAATCTTTCCCCCCCCCCCGCGCCCCCAACCCAGATTTCTTTTTTCTCTTCTTCCTACTCCTCATTCTTCTCCTTCTTCTTCCTTCTTCTTCCTCCTCCTTCTTCTTCTTCTTCTTCTTCTCCTCATCCTCCTCATCCTCCTCCTTCTTCTTCCTCTTTTTTTTTGGGTTCGGTTTTTTTTTTCTTTTCTTTTCTTTCTCCTCCTCCTCCTCCTCCTTCTCCTTCTCCTTCTTCTTCCTCTTCTTCTTCTGGGTTCCGTTTCTTTTTCTTTTTCTTTTTCTTCTTCTCCTCATCCTTCTTCTTCTTCTTCTTCCTTCTTCTTCTTCTGGGTTCAGTTGTTTTTTTTTTCTTTTCTTTCTTCTTCTTCTTCTCCTCCTCCTTCTTCTTCCTCTTCTTCTTCTTCCTTCTTCTTCTAGGTTTGGTTTTTTTTTCTTCTTCTTCCCCTCCTCCTTCTCCTCCTTCTTCTTCTGGGTTCAGTTTTTTTTTCTTTCTTTCTTTCTTCTTCTTCTTCTTCTTCTTCTTCTTCTTCTTCTTCCTCCTTCTTTTTCTTCTTCTGGGTTCCCCTTTTTTTTTCTTCTTCTTTGCAGGGTGGGTTTTTTTTTTAAATATTTTTTTTATTTAAATATTTTTTAATGACACGTGGCATCCACGTCATCACTTAACGGTAGAACTAACAGTTTGACTAATGGATGTATGTGACTGTCCCAAAATTTACACTTTAGGTATGACTCTGGCATGAAAAACATTGATGTGCTAAATGTTGAAAACCACCAAACATGAGGCCAGTAAACTGTCATTGCCCTATATATATCTGTAGACATCAAAATTTCGGTAAATAAAATTTTGACCGATGGCCAAAGTTTCAACGCTCAT
Organism: Crataegus laevigata; assembly: GCA_963580275.1. Classification (NCBI taxonomy): domain Eukaryota; kingdom Viridiplantae; phylum Streptophyta; class Magnoliopsida; order Rosales; family Rosaceae; genus Crataegus; species Crataegus laevigata. Next base: position 21,737,538 of record OY756952.1, read on the forward strand.
TATTACATAAATTTTACACGTAGCATGTGATTCGACGGAAATTGAAATGTGTCAAAAAAGCCGTCAAATAGGACACGTGTCAACACCTGGCAGAGACGACTTATTTCATCTGGGATATTAAATTCAAAATTAGGCCTTGGAAAATTCTATAAATACAAGGCTAATTCATTCATTCCAAGACACCAATTCACCAACACATTTCTCTACTCCCAAATTGGAAGAGAATTCCCTTGAAGTTTGTTCTTCGTTCTTCGAGATCAAGCCCCGACGGCCTTTGAAGAAACGCTCATCCATCCTGAGATCAAGCCTCCAACAGCCCTTTGGATCAACATAACATCAACGTTCATTATCAAATCCCTGAAGATCATCCTCGTTCATCCTAAGATCAAGCCCCAACGGCCCTTCGGAGCAACACAACATCAACAAATCCACACCACTGTTCATCCCAAGGATCAAGCTCCAACAGCACCTTCGGACCAACATAACATCAACAAATCCATACCATTGTTCATCCTAAGATCAAGCCCCAACGGCCTTTTGGATCAACAGCCCATCAACAAATCCATATCTTACGAAGATAGAATCAGAGGATAAATTATAAAGAGATTGTAACCCAAATTCATTAATACAAATATATTTTGTACACGTGTTCTTGTGTTTCAGGAAATTTTCGTGTTTACAAATTTGGCACACCCGGTGGGACTATCTCTACCTCTCGTCTCTTTCTCCGTTCAAGAAAACTGAAGCACACTTTAAGAATGATGTCTTCAAACAAGGAACAAGTCATCGGCGCTACCTACATGGAAGAACAGCTTGTCCAAATAAAGGAAATGATTGCAACGATGACAAGAACCCTTGAAGAAAATGACTTGAAGATCGCTATGCTCTTGGGTAAACTGGGGGCAAGGCATGATGAGTGATCTGGCTCTGATTCTAAGAAAGGTGGCGACGAAAAAGAAAAGCCTCCGGTGGAAAAGGTTGAAGAAGACCCAAAGCCAAACCAAGCAGCGGCATTCAGCATCTCTCTCCATCAAGCAATTGCAGGAGATAATCGCCAACACCCTCAAGGCATAATACCAAGGGAGCTCAAATACCTCCGGGCTGTACTTAAAGTCTTACTCCAAGAAGATTGATGCCTTGAAGATGCCAAGGGATATCAACCACCCAAGTTCATGTAGTTTGATGGAATGGGAAGCCCGAAATAGCACGTCGCCCACTTCGTTGAAACTTGCAACAACGCGAGCACTGAAGGGGACTACCTTGCTAAGCAATTTGTGCGCTCGTTGAAAGGTAATGCCTTTGATTGGTACACCGATCTCAAGCCTGAATCCATCAACAGCTGGGAGCAATTGGAATGGGAATTCCTCAACCACTTCTACAGCACCTACTGCACAGTCAGCATGCTGGAGCTGACAAGCACAAAGTAATGGAAAAATGAGCCAGTTGTTGACTACATCAATCGATGGCGCACCCTTAGCCTCGACTGGAAAGATAGACTTTTGGAGCGCTATTCGATCGAAATGTGCATCCAATGCATGCAATGGGGATTGCACTACATCCTTCAAGGCATCAAACCACAGACCTTCGAAGAGCTAGCAACCCGCGCCCATGACATGGAATTGAGCATCGCCAACCATGGGAAAAAGAGGCCAACCACCAACTTCAAAGAGAAAGTGTTTGCTCCGAAGGTGGACGAGACTGGGAAGAAGCCCACCAAAGAAGCTTTTGCTGTCAAAATCTCGACCAAGTGCAAAACGAGGGGGATAAAGAGAGGAGAGCCTTCTCACACCCAAGACAGGTACAAAAACACCTTGAGGGAACTAAAGCAGAAGACGTATCCTTTTTCAGACTCCAATGTGGCCGCAATGCTGGATGACCTATTGGAGAAGAAGGTGATCGATTTACCCAAATGTCGATGGCCGGAAGAAATAAATCACATTGACAACCTAAGGTACTACAAGTACCACCGCTTCGTCAATCATCCGACGGGAAAATGCTTCGTGCTGAAAGATCTCATCGTGAGACTGGCCCAGTAAGGGATCATCGAGCTGGATCTCGACGATGTGGTAAAGTTAAATTATACATGCTCCGAATCAAGCAAAGCTGAAGAATGGATTCATGTTGCTCCAAAGAAATGGCACATGAAGCCTACGCCTCCATCACAAGTTTGCCAACTGGAAAGGGGGCAAAGCAGCTTTTGTCAACCTCCAAAGCAACGGGAAATTGTTGAAGATGATGAAAATTCAACACAAAGATTGTCCATCCCCATCACGATGCGCGATTTCTTCCCTAAAGACTTCTTCAAACACCCGGTCAAAGCTCATTGCTATGAAGATTGCAAAGAACGCTTCTCCAAAATGGCTTGACAAATCCACGAGCTGCTCCTTGTTCACACGAGCCTAAACTGCATGAACGGATGCTCTTTGTTTGCACGAGCCTAAACTGCACGAACGGATACCCCTTGTCTGCAAGAGCCTAAACTGCAAGACACAAGGCTCATCGCCCGCACGAGCCTAAACTGCATGGCACAACCCTTCTGGTCTGCACGTGCATAAAAGGCAACACCAACTTTCCTGGTCTGCACGAGCATAAAAGGCAACATCAACGCTCTTGGTCTGCACGAGCATAAAAGGCAACACCAACGCTCATGGTCTGCACGAGCATAAAAGGCAACATAAATGCTCCTGGCTTGCACGAGCATAAAAGGCGACACCAACATTCCTCATTCGCACGAGTCTAAAAGACGACAACAAGACGCTCATTGCCTGCACGAGTTAAAACTACAAACGGCACCAAAAGAAAATACCAAAAAATATGCATGTATTTTAACTACGTTTTGACTTAATCCCTTTCGTTGGAAGGGTACGTGCGCTTGAAACTTCAAAACTTCAAGTACAGTCACATCATCAATGTAAATACTTCATTTCTTTAAAGGAAGGATGTGGCTACAAAGTTTGTTACAAAGATGAGCAAAAGACATGCGAGAGAAATCTCGTGAGCGTTAAAGGATGACAATAACAAAGTCACAATGACGAAAAGAGACCAGCCACAAAGCTCAGTAATGGCAAGCGGCAAGATGGGTGTGCACAGGCAACATCACCACCGAGGAAAGTCGTGACTGAAAGGCACTAAACATCATAAACTCGATGCAGTCTTTCGCACGAAACCACGGTGCAGTCTCTCGCACAAGCTCTAAGCAGCAACGACAAGCGGCAAGGTCGATGTGCACGGCAACGTCACCTCCGAGGAAAGTTGTGACCAATAAGCATTACATAACGAGGTCCCAGTGCAGCCTTTTGCACAGTACCACACGGCAGCGCACCACCGAGGGAAAAAGTGATCAAAAAGCACTACACAACGAAACCCTGGTGCAGTCTATCGCACAAGCTCCAAATAGCAACGGCAAACGGCAAAGTCGATGTGCACGGCAACGTCACCTCCGAGGAAAGTTGTGACCAAGAAGCATTACACAACGAGGTCTCGGTGTAACCTCTTGCACAATACCACATGGCAGCGTACCGCAGAGGGAAAATGCGATCAAAAGGTACTACACAACGAAACCCCGGTGCAGTCTCTTGCACAAGCTCCAAACAGCAACGGCAAGCGGCAAGGTCAATGTGCACGGCAACATCACTACCATGAGCAAGGTCGGTGAAGAACTTTAGTAACCGCCGTCAAACGACTAGCCGGTCACGAAGCTTAACACAGTTGCACCCACGTCCTGCTCGCTACATCACAAATAGTAATGCCGGTGAAGAACTTCAATGACCGCCATCAAACGACTAGCCAGTCACAAAGCTCAACACAGTTGCACCCACATCCTACTCGCTCCGTCACAAACAGCAAGGCCAGTGAAGAACTTCAGTAATCGCCGTCAAACGACTAGCCGGTCACGAAGCTCAACACAGTTGCACCCACGCCCTGCTCGCTCCGTCACAAACACCAAGGCCAGTGAAGAACTTCAGTGACCGCCATCAAACGACTAGCCGATCACGAAGCTCAACACTTTGCACCCACATCCTACTCACTCCGTAAAAAAAAAGGCAAGGAAATCCATGAATGCAAGGAGCACCTGTAAAAAAAAGGGATACATATGTTTATGTATTTACAAAATATATATATAATAAAAAGAAAAAAAAAGAAAAGGTAACGGCACTTTGTGTATATATATATAAAGTAAGTGGCCACAGTGGCATTATCTTCTCCAACATCTCTCTCTCCGCAGGCAGCATTTGTTTAAGCGGCGAAGCCCAAAGACCATTACGAAGCACAACCGTCGCCTCCTCTCATCCTCCGCCCCCTCTGACTCCACGAGTTTGTGATATCCAAGTTCGACGATATCTTGAACTCGGCCAGCCACGGCTCCATCTGGCCCATGACCTTCACATTCACCTGCTGCGCCGACGAGATCACACTGAAGCTGCCGTAAAAGTAGAAGATGAGCCCCCAGTAAATGATCTTATTCTCTCTCTGCAGCCTAAGGGCGTTTGATTTGTGTTATGGTTCGAAATGATGGCGTTCGGTAGGCTCTATTCATCCTCGGATTCATTTACGTGATTTACATAGGAGAACAACTTCGTATACGCACCTCCGAGGGGAATGACACCACAAGCAGAAACCAAACCAGCTGAGGAGAACAGATATAAGGATCAGAGCTGTTGTTATGTTGGACTGGAGGGGTGAGCTAGCCACATCAGTACAAATCTGGTGCAGCTCCAGCTGCTACTGCTGAAAGCAATGAGTCTTCTTCCAGCTTTCTGGCTCCATGGCCTCATTCTTCTCCTGTGTCGAGCACTAATCAATTCCAGTCTTGTGGTCTTCAACGGCAGCTGATGGTTTTGGAGACGATAGAGATGCATCCGCTTTGAAGAACCACGAGCAGGTTGAGAAAAGGTGCAGAGATAGAATCAGTGCACACTGCACAGTTTGCTACTCTTAGGAAACTCATTCCCAAGTCCGACAAGATGGACAAAGCGGATCTATTAGAAAGCGTGCTCTTTTTCGCCCAGCAAGTCCTTCAGTTTCACACATGCAATCCCCGGTTGCTCTTTGCCGTCAGATTGTTGGTTGTCTCACGATACAGCACCATGCAGAACGCCCTCGCTTCGTTGGTGAACTTGCCTCAGTAAAAGCCTCGTCGCCTCGAGCACACCTCCATCATGCACCAATCTCGCCATGTCCTCCCACTTCCTCATGGACGACGTCGTGCTCCACAACGACTGTAAGTAGCCACGAAGAACTTCAACAACCCCCGTCAAACGACTAGCTAGTCATGAAGCTCGACACTTCACTCCGCCTCAAGCTCCTCCGTCTTCGGCCTCCTCAAGCTCTGGCTCTAGCTCTCCTCCATCTTCCTCCATCACTGCAAAAACACCATATATAGAAGAAAAAATAAAATAAAATAATACAGATGGGGGAATATTAGTGCATCCGCACCACGTGAAAAAATATTTGTATGATGAAAGGATAGGGGATGGTGCGGCACCACGGAGAAAGAAAGAAAAAAAAGATCTTGGTGGATCAACAGCACCGAAAGAAGAAAAGAAAAAATAAAAAAAAATAAAAAGATGTGGAATGGTGCAGCAAAATGTGTTGGCACCATGTGAAAAGAAAAGAGAAAAATGATGAAAGAGAGATGATGCTTTCGGTGCATCTGGCACCCTATGTGAAGAAAAAATAAATAAATAAATAAAAAATTGGTCATGATGGTGCAGTGTGTATGTATATATATGTATGTATGTATGTATTACACGGTGTATTATTATTATTATTATCTTTAAAAAAAGAAGCATTTAGTGAAATAAAGTCTATTTTATTTATTTCTTTAAAATTTTACATAAATTTACATTATACATGGCAAAAAAAAATTCAAACAAATTTATAGGAATGACTCTTCAAGGACAATCATGAGAAGTCTCAGTACTCGGCGGAGCCACAGAAAGACGAGGTGCTGGAGTTTGATTATCTGAAGCCTCAACACTTAGTGAAGCTCTAGATGACGACAACAAAAGATGCCTCTAGAACAAAGCCATAAACATCTGATGATCACTTTGAATCCGGCTATCGGATTCCTGCAGCTGGTCCAGTTTCTTCTTCATGCTCGTCGAGTAGTTGTTGGCAAGCAAGTGCAACTCCCTATTTTCATGCTTAAGCCTTCTGATATCCTGCTTAAAGCTCGCCACCTCAGCCATCAAGGATTCAACATGGTGAGTACGAGCAAGAAAGCGTTGGCCTATGTTCGACACAGAGCCCGCGCACTGGACGTTAAAGGCCAAGGAGTGTTGGACAGCCAACTCATCGGACCGCTTGGAAAACACCTTGTTGTCTCTGAGGGTGAGAAGATTTCTAGCCACCACCGTGGCTGTTATATCATTCTTCATCACTGAATCCCCAACCATAAGAGGACCGTTCGGGGATAAAAAGGATAGGTGTCATACGTTGTCCATAAAAGACATTACAACTTCTTCCTCGGCATTCAAGTCAAGACGACGGTCAAATGGGCAAGACATTTTTCGAAGGTTTTGAAGAAAAGAAAAGGTCAGACAAATCAAGATCTCAAAGGTACAAGAGGGGACTTCTGCAAGTAGCAATTCTCAAACGTGCTTTGGGAAGCAATCGATGTTTCTATAAAAAGAAAAAGCAACAAGGCGTTGTCCAGAAATCGAAGAGCCGCTCGTTTAGAAATCGAAGAGGCACCACTTTTTCAAAAGCCAAATTTTCTGGATCAATCTGTCAGCACCCTTCACGTGCAATCTCAACTTTGAGGGAGTCACGGGCCAAAATCAAGGAAGCTCGACACTATCCTCCAAATCTCAAAAGCTCTGCCGCTTGTTCAAAAATCAAAGAGTTGCTTACCCATAAATCGAAGAGGCGTTACCTCTTCAAAAGCTTGTCGCCACCCTTCACATGGTGTCTCAGCTTTGCAGAAGTCACGGACGAGTCTAAAAATGCGTGAATCTTACTATTCTAGTTACCCACTGTTGCTTACAAGAGTAAACGAACAGTATCACTACTGGCTTCTCAGAAATCCCTATATAGACTAACCCTCATCATTTACGGTAAGGCAGACCTGCAAAAATGCCAAAACTCTTCCAATATGCATTTCCAACAAAACCTCTCGAAACACTTAGTATTCCTCATCCCCTGGAAGACCTTTGTGAATAAATCATATCAGAGCAAGAGTACCTCATATCATCAGGGTCGAAAGCAAGAGTATCTCATATCACGCTTTCTCCCTGTCCTTTTCCTTGTCTTTGTTCTCACCTACAAGACAAGGAGAAAGAACGCAATCAGTCGGAACCTGAAAACAAACTTCCGATCTGGAACTGATTGCCCTGAACCTTTGCCTAGTTGCTTACCTTGCATTGCTCTCGAGCACTCATCCTCAGTTGTTGTCAATGTCACGAATTCCTTCGTCAAATACTTCAACGCAGATGATACGATGGTGGCTCACCATTCAAATGCAAAGGTTGTGCACCACTTCTGCTATGCAAAAAGATTGAAGCAGAAGGATCAACGATGAGCTAGCACTGTAGCCGAAGAGCAAAGCTTCACTGTGCAACGCTGGCAAATCGTCACCACTTCTTCAAAAGCAAGAGTATCTCATATCACGTTTTCTCTCTTTCTTTTCTCTGTCCTTGTTCTCACTTGCAAAACAAGGAAAAAGAGAGCAATCAGCCAACATTTGGAATTAATTCTCCGATCCAGAACCGACTGCCTGGAACCCATTCTCTGATTGCTTACCTAGCATTTGCATTCCACTCCTGCATCAGTAAAGCAAATACTGTAAGAGAAGATGCCACACATGCATATGAGAAAACCAAAGAAGATGTCGCTTCTGCAAAAGAAACATATAAGGCAAAGGAAAATGATACATTGAAGTATATCGAGACAAGCAAGACGAAACATGTGCCGGGCCATCCGCTACTTCTTCAAAAGCAAAAGTATTTGATATCATCAAGATCTGACGTACTTTGGATTTGATGGACTTGTTTTGACCCTCAAATTCTTGAGTCGACTCGTAAAGATCACTTGCCACGTAGAGCCGCTCATGGTCTCATTTCCTTCAAGATCAAGCCACCAACGACCCTTGAAGGAATCACAAGTCCGATTCAAGATCAAGTGTTCATCACCTTTGAATCAACTTCAACTCCAGATAAATGGGTAAGCTCAAACTTTTAGCAAGTCTAGCAAAAGAAAACCCTTCAGCCCAGTTCAAGAATAAACATGTGGAAAGATACTTCTTTAAAAGCAAAAGTATCTCATATCGGCAGAGTCGAAGGCAAAGATATCTCATGGCATGCTTTTCCTGTACCCTTGTTTTTGCCTACGGGACAAGGAGAAATAGAGCAATTCGTCGGCACTTGGAAAGATTGAATAGAGAAACAGACTAACACCTATGCCTCGTGCCTGCCTGCCATGCAAAAGAACCAAAGCAGAGAATAATGCAGCATGGGCCGTAAAATTGCACATGCTGATTCATCCTCAACTAAACAGAAGATCGTTTACCATATGAAGCCGCTCGTGGTCCGACAACCTTCAAGATCAAGCCGCAACGGCCTTTGGAGAAATCACAAGCTCAATTCAAGATCAAGTGTCCACCACCCTTGAATCAACCTCCAAGATCAAGCCGCAATGGCCCTTGGAGAAATCACAAATCCGATTCAAGATCAAGCTGCAACGGCCCTTGGAGAAATCAAAAGCTCGATTCAAGATCAAGTGTCCATCACCCTGGAATCAACTTTCAAGATCAAGTCTCAACGGCCCTTGGAGAAATCACAAATCTGATTCAAGATCAAGTGTCCAACACCCTTGAATCAACCTTCAAGATCAAGCTTCAACGGCCTTTGGAGAAATCAAGACCCGATTCAAGATCAAGTGTCCAACACCCCTGAATCAACCTTCAAGATCAAGCCTCAACGGCCCTTGGAGAAATTGCAATCCTGATTCAAGATCAAGTGTTCATCACCCTTGAATCAAAACCAGTTCAAGATGAAGCCTGTGGAAAGTCAACAAGCATAACAAATGCATGTGCCGATTCGTCCCAGCAAAGTTAAATAGATCCCAGCCCAATCCAAAATCAAGCCTCGACGACCCTTGGATCGGCGTCTACATTGAGGAAACTTCAAAACACACCTTCTACACATGACAAGCACATGTATTCGGCGCGCCTTGAAGTGGGGGCATTTGTAGACATCGAAATTTCGGTAAATAAAATGTTGACCAATGGTCAAAGTTTCAACGCTCAGGTATTACATAAATTTTACACGTAGCGTGTGATTCGACGAAAATTGAAATGAGTCAGAAAAGCCGTCAAATAGAACACGTGTCAACACCTGGCATAGACGACTTATTTCATCTGAGATATTATATTCAAAATTAGGCCTTGGAAAATTCTATAAATAAAAGGCTAATTCATTCATTCCAAGACACTAATTCACCAACACATTTCTCTACTCTCAAATTGGAAGAGAATTCTCTTGAAGTTCGTTCTTCGTTCATCGTTCTTCGAGATCAAGCCCCGACGGCCTTTGAAGAAACGCTCATCCATCTTGAGATCAAGCCACCAACAGCCCTTCGGATCAACACAACATCAACGTTCATCATCAAATCCCTGAAGATCATCCTCGTTCATCCTAAGATCAAGCCCCAACGGCCCTTCGGATCAACACAACATCAACAAATCCACACCACTGTTCATCCCAAAGATCAAGCTCCAACAGCCCCTTCGGACCAACGTAACATCAACAAATCCATACCACTGTTCATCCTAAGATCAAGCCCCAACAGCCTTCTGGATCAACAGCCCATCAACAAATCCATATCTTACGAAGATAGAATCAGAGGATAAATTATAAAGAGATTGTAACCCAAATTCATTAATACAAATATATATTGTACACGTGTTCTTGTGTTTCAGGAAATTTTCGTGTTTACAATATCAAATCTGCTCCAGTAAAAGCCCAAATTTTAATATCAATTTGAACCTAAAACTCAAAACCCTAATTTATTTTCAACTGTTCAGATCAATTCAAAAAGTTTTCAAACCAAAACAACGAAGTCGTTCATAACCCAGTAATAATTTACCAGACAAAATCGAAGTTGTTCAACAAGGTCGTTCACGATCAGCAAAAGAAAATCGAAGAAGAAAATCGTCAGATTCAAAATTTACCTGAAGAGGAGTAGAGGACGGCGATCAGGACGCAGGGACAGCGAGCAGGATGCAGAGGAGGGCGATGAGGACGAGGGTGAAGGAGTATGACATCTTCTCTCGCAGACGAGCAACGAATTTCTCTCTCGCTAGGCTTAGTAGTACCGTGAAAATTGGGGGTCCTCACTAAGAACTCTTAGAGCAATTCCAACCCTAAAGACTTTATGCAAGCACCCAGCCCATTTATCTACTCAGTGAAAAGTAATAGTGTCACATCCCGACCAGGGACCCCACCACAACCTGGGCTCGACTCCACTGTAGCACGATATTGTCCTCTTTGGGCCACGACCACGCCCTCACGATTTTGTTTTTGGGAACTCACACGAGAACTTCCCAGTGGGTCACCCACCATGGATTTGCTCTCGCACAAACTCGCTTAACTTCAGAGTTCCGACGAACTCTAAAGCCAATGAGCTCCCAAAAGGCCTCGTGCTAATTGGAGGTGGGAATGTACATATAAGGCTTACAGGATCCTCACCCCTGGGCGATGTGGGATCTTACAAATAGACCCTAATGAACAGTAGTAGAACAAAGCATCTCCACCCCTAACAAAAAATAGCCTAGTTAATTTTATTAAAATATTATTATTGGTTATTATAAAATATTAAAAAATAATTATTTTATTTTTAATTTTTGACTTTATTTTTTTTTTTTGGGAAAAACGTGGACCGTTGATCTGTGATCGAACGATCCAGTTTAAAAGTGAAATTCAAATTTTTTTTACCGTTTGAAATACAACGACAGAGAGAGGGCCCGGTCGCTGAGCTCAAGTAAAGGATGAGTGCGCCTGACAGCGAGCCTCACCGCCTACTTTTTTGTCTCCTACTCTCGCACACCAGCACAAAAAACCAAATAGGCTGGTCCCTTGGTCAGTCAAAAATGGGCTGGTCTGTTGCTTGGCTTGGGCTGAGTGCCAGGCAAGTTTGTGGGCTAGAGTGGATTTACTTACCCCCAGCCTGGTTTTTTGATTGGGTGCTGGCACACTTCTCCTCTGGTGGAAGTGCTCTTAGCCAAGGACTTTGTCTAAGCGAGTCCAAGTTTATCCCATTAAACTCAGTCCCTTTACCTACCAAACTTGGTACTACACTAAATACTTAATCTAGTCTAGTCCAGTCCCACTTAGTGAGCAAACATTTGGGTATATTTGTCTCCGCCTCCTCCTCCCTTTCGACTTCCACTCACTCTCTCTCGAATTCTCCGTTCACTGAACCAACAACACGCCACCAACATTGTTGTTTTCCTTGTCTAGGCCACCAACCGCACGCCACTGTCCGGCAAGGCCACCGCCACGCCACCAAAGCACGCCCCCGTTGTTCTCCTTCTCCTTCATCGGTTAGGGTTTTTAATTCGAAACCCTCGAAATCAGTTCGTTTTCTTTCGTGTTGTGTTAGTGAGCTAATGTTGAATAATTGTGTGTTTAGAGATTCTAACCGAAACTTGGTAATTTTGTGATTTGGGATTAGAACTAGAAGCTGAAGCTCCGGCAATGAAGAGTAAAAAGGGATGCAAGGCACGTGCAAAAGACATGGTTAAAGATAATGGCATGGTTGAAACTGGTAATGTTCTTGTACATGACACAGAACTAGGAACTCCATCTGAGATATTTGAGCATTTGTATTGTGGATACATGTACCCTAATCCATCTAGTTCCTGGGGAGGCTGCAAATGATGTAACCAACCGTAAAAGTCTAAACTCAAATTATTAATTCATGTTTCTTGTTTAGTTTTGTGAAATTTATACCATCACATATATCTGAATGTTTAATTAAGCTTTGGAGATATGCGTAATTGGGTGGCGTTAAAAATCACAACTTTTTCATTGGAACCGCTCTTTTTTAAGCAGCTGAACAAGTGCTTCTTTTTCCCGTGTATCGGTTACTGTACTTGTTATTAAAGGGTTATTTGATTGAATGTTTAGTACGTAGGATGATCAACTCTGAATGATTTCAAAGTTGATTTTGTTTTGTGTGATGATTATCAGCTACTATGGAAGCACTTCTCGAGTAATTATCTGTTCAAGAGATTCTAACTTGAACTTTGTATGATTTCTCACTGATGTTCGTGATTTGAAATTAGAACCAGAAGATCTGCCAATCAAGTCTAAAAAGGGCAGTAAGAAGCGTGCTGCAGCACCGGATTCGAATCCTCCAACTGTCAAAGACATCCTTGAAATTGGTAAGACTTTCCTATGATTGAGACAGAACAAGAAACACACTTTGAGATTTGGAAATACTGTTGCTATCCTCAACCACATCCCATTCAAGATGGGGATAAAACAAAGTAGAAATACGACAGGATACTCCTATTTGTGTACTATTGAAATTCAAATTACAATAGCATAATTATTTGATTACATGCTTTCATAGTTGTTTCAAATTATTTAATTTAGTTAGAAAAACAGTGGTTTGTGAATAAAATACAAGTCTTGAGCATTTGGTACGTTGATACATGTACCCTAATTCATCTAGGTCATGGGGGAGGCTGCAGATGGAGTTCTTGTTGATGATGTGCCCTTTTATTAGATTGCTTATACACCCAAGATGAGAAGGTAGTGGCTCTCGTAGTTCATATTGGTTATATAATACTTACGCATGAAGATAAGTGTTAATGTCGATGATACAACTGGTGGTTTAGGTCATTGCAAAGTCCATCTCACAGTTGAATCCATCTGGTCTTTTGAAGCTCTTACAATCTCTCATTTCTATCATTCAGTCGAGGTAAGATATCTAGAGGTATGCTTTATGTGCTGGATGGTCTCGTGGTATACCTAATGGATTTGTATGCTTTATTTTTACTCCAGGGGTGCAATTTTGGCTTGTGCACTTCCATGGCTTAGAAGTTTACTTCTTCAAAACGCAAGTGGTATAGTATCCCAAGAATCTGTTGGAATTTAGGTTTATTTTATTGGTTGAATTTGGGCTTAGCCCGTTAGCATTAGGATTTTGGTTTTTTACCTTTTAGAGATTAGAGTTAGTTTATTATAAATAGGGTGCTTTGTTATTCATTAGAGAACAAGTCAGTCAAGATGTAACCTCTTCGGTTTATGTAGCCTTCTTGGCAATTCAATTTAATAAAGTTTTATATTCAGTTAGTTCGTTTGTTCGTTCCGCACTCTGATATTCAACTTGGTATCAGAGCGGGTTTGATCCTTAGGGTTCAATCCGTTCTTGATTGGTATCAATTTGTTTTGTCGCATTTTGTTTTTGGGTTTAGTTTTGGTCTCGTTTAGGCTTTCCCTTCTGCAGTTTGACTTTTCACTAAAATTGTTCTGTCGGCTGCAATCCCTTGGTTTTGCAAGCCTTGTTTGCTGCAATTGGTTTTGCCGCAACAAAGGCAGAGAGAAGGAAAAAAAAAAGGAGAGTAGAAAAGAAAAAAAGGAAGGAAAAAAACAAAACGTTGGTTTTTTGTTTGAATGCTTACACGGGCAAGGAGAAAAAGTTGTTGGTTTGTTTGAATGATTTGGTTGTTTGTTTGAGGCCCATGCAGGCAAAGGAAAAAAAAATTTGGTTCGATTTTTTGTTTGTTCGGAAATCGGTATTGGCATTGGTATTAGCATCGGCATCAGCATCGGTATCTGTATCGGCATCGGCATCGACATTAGTACTGAAATTTGGAATTTAGAATTTGGAATTTTGCATCGACATCTACTTTGGCAAACTCATGGCGTGTACCGCCACGAGTTTGACGGAGGGTGTTGGAATTTAGGTTTATTTTATTGGTTGAATTTGGGCTTAGCCCGTTAGCATTAGGGTTTTAGTTTTTTACCTTTTAGAGATTAGAGTTAGTTTATTATAAATAGGGTGCTTTGTTATTCATTAGAGAACAAGTCAGTCAAGATGTAACCTCTTCGGTTTATGTAGCCTTCTTGGCAATTCAATTTAATAAAGTTTTATATTCAGTTAGTTCGTTTGTTCGTTCCGCACTCTGATATTCAACTTAATCTTCTTTGAGTGCCTTGAACTCCTTATATCAGGTAAGAAACTTTTAATATAAGATGATATCCCATATCCCAAAGTAAAAGTTTTGCTCAAGAAAGAGCCGTCTAGAATTTTAGAATTACTCCATAGAATATAAAATTTAAACCTGCGGGAGCAACATGTTCATGTGCTACTTGTATCACTAGTTAGTTTTTGGAATTTTCATTTCCTCATTTGTTTAAGAGATAGTTGCAAGTATGGAGTGTTTTATCTCTTTGTCGTAAGAAATCCTGGTAGTTCTTTTCCTTTCATTGAATTTTTTTATTGAATATGCAGCTCATTGAGTCCAGAGTTTCAACTTTCCAGTCGGATCTTCAGCTATTGAGTTTCTTAGACGTGCAGGGATAAGGGTGCCGGTGTTAGTGAAATTTATGGCAAGTGAAATATTCTTCAATACCTAGTTAATGCAAGCTTTTTGAACAGGTAATTGATGATGTTGACGAGAACGAGACACTCACTCCATTTATTTATGAGTCCGATACAAGTGATGGAGAGGGATCTGAGGAAGCCTTAGAAACCGATCAAGAGAATGAAGAGGAAGAGGAATCTGATGGCGCCCTTGATGGTGTTAGTGATTTTGAAGGAATTGAGGACATGAGTGAGTGATGCAAGTTTTGAGATTTGTTTTGGTTGTATTGTATTCATAGGTGGCTGATATTCCCCCGAACCGAACTTATTAGTAATTGTACGAACCCATGAGCATTCCATACGAATGAAATTTGGTTACATGCCTGCCCTATCTTTCCAGTCTAAAATGTTTTAACTTATGATGAAAATGTAATTTAGTAGGAATATAGAGAGAGAAGGGAGAGTCTCGCTGAGGGACAAGTCCCAGCTTTTGTAGGTGACGGCTTTAAGGATTCTCGACGGAACTGCTCCCTTGGTTGTGGGCTGTCCCGCCCTGCCTTCCGACTGATAAGGATGCGGGAGAGGTCATGGTGAGGGAATAATAAATAAATGGAGAGTAGAAAGACGCTAGAAGTAATAGTAAGACACTTCACGTTGTCACTTCGCTTTTGTTCTAATTCAATTCAAAGAATGACGCTTAAAAGGAACAGTAAGACACTTATTATTACGGTCTAGTGGTATTTTTCTTTACTTGTAATTGAAATGTCTTAAGTTCGAGAACAAATTAAATTTGAATCACATTATTGATAGTCTATTGTGAGGTTTTAGTCCACTTTCTCATCATTTAGTGAGGATATCACTTGTTTGAAAGAAAAGAAAAAGTAAAAAATAAATCCAAAGAACAATTAAAAGTTTATTCAATTTAATTTTTAAAAAAAAATGTCATTAAAGAAATCAAACCAATCTAATTTGGGCCGGTTTGGTTTGGGGCCAAGTCTAATTTCTTTTCTATTGCAAATTTTAGATTCGTTATCGTAATTAAAAACCAACAGAGGGAATATGATTTTCACACATTGTTATAGTCTCTTTCACGTTTCTTATTATTTTTGTCATCAAATTGAATAAATTAAACAAAAACATCAACCTAAATTAAACATGTGTGTGTTAGGCTAAAAAGGAAATGCGATCATTTTATTAAAAAGTGATATGGGCCACCATCACTATATCACAATCTTATTAAAAAGTAGTTGAAATATGTGTTTGTAGGTCGCTATTTGGTAACAACACCATAGCTAAATTCATTGTAAAAAAAACACACTGACAGAGCCAGAAATTATTTCAAAGATGATGAATCTTAAATAAGTATAAGGATAGACTATAATAACAAAAACTCATATAAAAATATAAATCCTTCAACAATAAACAATCTCACCCCCACTAAAGAAAATATAAACAAACAAAAAAAGAAAGATGATATAAGCTAATTCATTGTATTTTGTCCAAAGAAAATTGCAAAGTTAGAGTTAAGTGATTATTTAATTACATCATTCATTTGATTCAAAAGAAGAATTAAAAAGAGGGAGCCTTGTTGTCTTGGACACGCCAAAAACAGTGGGCAAACTAGTGACAATCTGAATATAAAGTAGGGTTTAGGAATTTTTAGTGTCATAGGACCTACTCCAATCCTTAGAGTAAAACTCAAATTTAGGTTCTAAATCCATCCCACCTTGTTCCAACCCTTGGGCCAAATATGAGTTTAAACCAAAACTCATTTCTGGGGCAAACTGAGGCCAAGATTACACCCAAGTTAGTAGGCTAGCCTACTATATATGTGTATTTTTTTTTAGTTTTATATTTATAAATTCATTGAATTCAACGGCTAAGATCTAATATAATCAAATCCAAAGGTTAAAAAAATAATTTAACAGCCCAAATTTAAATCCAACGGCTAAAAATAATTGAAAAAAAATTGTTCATGTGCTTCATATTCTTTCTTAGTGTTCCACGAGTTTTATAGTGTCGCTTTAGCTTCTTTTCTTTTTTTAATATTTATTAGCTTCTAAATACGTTTAGGTTAAAATGTTCATAAAATTAAATTAGAATAGTATACATAATTTTTATTTTTATTTTTAAATTACTTTAAGAAAAAAATTATCCTAAATTCATTCTTTAGTAATCTCGGATAAAAGTTGGAGCAAAAAAAATGTTTCTTGGTTAAAACTTAAATTTTTTTTGTCAAAAATTTTAGGTTTTAACTCAAGAGTTGGAGATGGTCAAGCATATTGTGCATAATTAATAAATTTTTATGAAATATAATATAACCTAATGAAAAACACACAAGAAGCCCACAAGGGTCTGTTGACCACTGTGAGCGTATGTGGCTTTGCCCATGCGCTCATACTAGTTTCTGGTACAATGACATTTTTCACCCAAAAATCTACCATAATATGGGCCTTGATTACTCCACAACTCGAGGTTCAGGACTCATTTCCTTATCAGTAATGAGAATCAAAAAGAAATAAAATGTGTTCAAATCATGACTTTACTGCATTTACTTGCACATAAAGAATTAAAATTCGTAGTGGGATACCTTAAAAATTGTGGGCCCCACATTCTCTCTCGCTTCCCCGTCCCCCTTCACTCATTTTTTTTCTCCAGCTTCTACTATGTTCTAATGTAAAATGTGAATGGCCCACATGAATAGTTCTTTACTATTCATCTAAAGAAAAATCAAATGGATTACTATTTATGCACTATTTATTTGAAGAAATTTTGTAAAGTGAATAGCGTTGCTACATTATTCTGTCGGATGAAAAACTCTATACAAGGAGGTTCATTCGTTCATTGTAAATAGAAAATTCAACATCAAAGAGAGAGAGAGAGAGAGAGAGGAGAGAAGAGGAAAGAAGAGAGATCGAAAGAAATTACCAGTGAGCTGGGCTAGAGAGAGAATAGTGAGAGTTATCATTGTACTCCTATTATATCAGATAATGAAAGAAAGTACTACTGCTACCTCGAGGACGTAGACACCCTTGTCGAACCTCGTAAATATTATATCTTATTTACTTTATGTTCCACTGCACACATATCCTCAATTTTACAACATGTTATTAACACGAAAAGCTCTCGTGTCAGTGGAAAGCATAACGCCATAAATCCAGTGAAGCACCACCTACCTCTCACCTCTGTCAGCTAGAATCTCACTAATAAGATCCTTTTACTTTATTTTTATACTTCTATATGACTAATTTTCTTAAAGTAAACATACATCTGATTATATAACTATTATTATTGGCAATGAATGGCATGTGAAAAGAAAATAATTGATTCAAAGTTAAGTGGTGCTGGTTTGCACAAAAGACAGTGGCTTAAGGCTTGTACAAAAATCTCACCAAGTCACATTTATTCAAAATTCAAAAGGTGGAAATCATGGTGCCATGAATCTGAGGAAAAAATAAAAGAAAAATTGGACATACTAAAGTGTTGACAAAAGAGGAAGAAATGGAAGCATATTAAGTTAATATATATACTTTTTCTTTATCACTATTAATCTTGTTATTAATGTGGTTGGTGTGAAATAATTGCCCTCATTCATTACTATATAAGTGAATGGTGCGGCACTGTTGCCCTTCTTATAATAACAATTATTATCTTTAGTTTTTGATATTTATATGAATGGTTCTAACTTATAGCCCTTGTCACAATAATTACTTATTTAAAGCAATTTATTTGTAGTGGCGAGAATTACTGCCATATACTTAAATTACTTATTGTACTACATTATGTTATGATGAGTATATGCAGGACTCGAAGTTCCTTGATCATATTAGAACCTAAAGTTTCTTGGCCCTCATCATATAAAATGATTGGACCTAAAGTTCCATCATATTAAATGATTAGACCTAAAGTTCCATTACATAATAAGATCGGATCTGAAGTTCCTTGATTCTCATCGTATAAAAAGATCGGACCCGAAGTTCCTTGATTAAAATAAAAACCTGAAGTTTTTTAATCAATTGAGAGAATAACGCTTCCTCAACTAAATTAAAGTGACGGCCACAAGCACCTCAGTCCACATACTATTAAATGAGGGCCAAAAGTTCCTTGATTCATGTAAATAAGGACTATAAGTTCCTTAATCCATTAAATACGGGCATGAATTCCAAAAAATATGAATTTGGAAGGTCTAATGATGTCGATCTCGAGAATAAATTTCAAGTACATATGTTTAATGTTTTGACCTGAAGTTCAAAATATAAATAATGTTAAGAACTTGAAGTTCTAACACTTTTGTTTGGACATGTGTTTATATGGTATGAGTTAATTATCGCAAGTTTCGTCATACCTGAATTTATAATGCCCAAGAATTCATGTGAAAGCTAATGATATTAGAAAAAGTCTTTGTTTAAAAGCTCATTGAATCATATTCATGGAACCAGAAGTTTCCATCGTTTCTTCATTGATTCATATTAATGGAACTAGAAGTTTCCATAGTTTCCTATACCTAACAAACTGAACCAGAAGATTCAGAAATATGTAAAACCCGAAGATATGAAGTTTTTCTATATATACGCGTGCATACACATGAATTACAACAATAACAATTAAAATAAGAGCTTTCACAAAGGTTGTTTATGTGAAACCTTAGTACTTGGCAGAACTCCAGAAGGGGGAGACACTAAAGATTGATCATGTGAAGCCCCATTACTTGGCGAAACTCCATAAAGAAGAGGCACCAGAGGTAAATGAAATCTTGGTACTCAGTAGAACTCCAAACGGTGGATGCAGTGGATGCCTTTGAAATAAAGCCATAAACATCTGAAGATCACTTTGAATTCGACTTTCAAATTTCTGCAGCTGGTCGAGCTTTTTCTTCATGCTCGTCGAGTAATTATTTGCAAATGTGTAGCTCTCTATTCTCGTGCTTAAGCCCTTTAATTTCTTGTCAAAGGCTTGCCACCTCAGCGATTAGTGATTCAACTTGGCGAGTTTGACCAAGTAGATGTTGGCCTATGTTAGATACAGAACTCGCACACTAAATACTGAAAGCCAAAGAGTCTTGAAAAACTAATTCATTAGACCTTTTTGAATGTATTCTTTTGTTTTAAAAAGTGAGAATGTTCTTAGCTACTATAGCAGTCATATCATTCTTCATCACAGAGTCTCCAACCATAAGAGGACTGTTATAAGATAAGAAGGATGAGCACCATATATTATCTCGAAGAGGCACGTCTACACCTTCCACAACATTTAAAAAAAAAACAAGGGTCAGATGGGCAAACCATTTTTAGAAATGATGAAAGAAAAAAAGATGGGATAAAGTGAAATCTCAACAATACAACATAATCAATTTTCACAGGTGGGCAACTTTCTGAACATGCTTTTGGATACAATTAACGTCTCTATAAAAGGAGTAGCAACACAACCATTTGTTCAAAAATAAAGAGACACCGCTCTTCAAATTTCAAAAGCTGGATTTCCCTTAATAAAGTTCATTGGCACTTCTCAGATGAAATCTCAACTTTTTGGATATCAAGAACAACTCTGTCAAAATATCTTTGTCAAAGTTGAAACGCGTGAATTTTACTGTTCCAACTACATTACTGTTGCCGACAAGCGTGAAGGAGATGGTCCCAACAACACTACTTGTTATTAGGAAATCCCTATATATGTCGACCTCATTCATTCATGATAAGGCAGAGCTCCAAAAATGTCTAACTATTCTTCATTGCCGAGAATGCATTTTCAACAAAGACTCTCAAAATACTAAGCTTTCCCCTTCTTTGAGAGTGCATCTTCAAACAAGTCCCTCAAAATGGCAAACTCATTTTCTCAGCGAGAAAATATTTTTGAACAAGAAGTTTTACATCAACATCAAATCCTTCTATTGTTTTTCTTCAAGAGCAAAAGATCTCCTTTCATCAGGGTCAAGAGAAAAAGTATCTCATATTATGCTTTTTCCTTCTCTTTTCCTTTGCCCTTGCTCTTGCCTGCAAGATAACGAGAAATAATGCAATTAGTTGGAACTTGAAATCAAACTTTCAGTTTGAAACTGGTTGCCTGGAACTTTGCTTGATTCCATACCTTGCATTGCCCTCAAATAGTCATCTTCAACTATTATTGGAGCCGGGTTTCAAGTCAATAATGTTGCATAATAGTTGGCACGCTGTAGGCTCTTTACATTGAAGATGCCAAGCATGGATGAGTCATTGAGAAATGATGTTTTGACGGACCATTCAAAGGCAAAGGTTGTGCTCCACTTCTGTTATGCAGAAGGTTGAAATTGAAGGATCAACAATGAACTCATATAAGTTCAAATAGAGAAAGTGAGTGGCTGACTAAGTGAATGGAAGACCAAAATTCAATGATGAGAATCCTACTCACAACCCCAGCAAACTCTACGTGAAGTCTACAATAGCCAAGGGCAAGAATTACTTCAACCATTATTCTGTCTCATCAGTTTATATCATTCATATGATGTACGAAAAGGTAAACCAAATTTAAAAAAAATTACTAATTAATGACAAGTTACAAAGATGCTGCATGGGTTCAAGTCTCAATAAGACAATCCATAAACTTGGCATTACTAAACTGTTGCATGTCGAAGCATGACAGTCGTGTCTCATGCCTGAAGTATGATAAATGTATAGGTTCTAATGCTCCAACTCCTAGAAGTGGGGATTAAAAAATACAAGCTCTATAACGCTCTAGAGGTAATTATGATCCAAATTCTCAAAATAATTCATCTAATAAGAGATGATTGTCCTATAAGAGAATGTAAAGCCCCTAAAGAGGCAAGGATATCCAAAGTAATGAAATGCTTATAACTGTGCATGTGTGTATGCACATCAGAACTATGGGATCACGAATTGATTATAACCAATGTTAATTTTGATTTTTACATTAGCTTCTAAATTCATAACTAAGTTGTGTTGATCTTGAGCCACGTTCTTTTGTTCGGCAACGAAAAGAAAAATTATTGGCCAAAATGGAGAAAGGCAATTCCATTACAATTTACTACGAAAGTGGGAAAATGGACCTATAGTACAGATCGCCAAATGGTGTTGAACCCATAAGGTTCTTGGAAGTATGCCCACAAAGCCACTCATTTGATGTAATAGCTTTTTGGAATACTTATTGTATTAAACTTATATATGTTTAATAGAGGGCAAAGCTTATTGTTAATCACTGTTTATTGTATCTTGTGTTTAATCAATAAGGGAATCCAAGGAATGTATTTGATCTAAGAGATAAGTGATCTAAGTAAGTTAGATTTACGAGACCTTTCTCTTATGCTCATTCCTAAAACGTTCCTAGCCATAGGGTTGCCAATTGGGCATTGACAATCCGCTAAGGTTAGTATGTGTTATGTCGACTCAAGCGTGGATATGACAAGTCTCAAGTCATTTAGTGTTGGACACTAAGACAAACACATAGGTGCTTGAAA
Organism: Crataegus laevigata; assembly: GCA_963580275.1. Lineage (NCBI taxonomy): Eukaryota > Viridiplantae > Streptophyta > Magnoliopsida > Rosales > Rosaceae > Crataegus > Crataegus laevigata. The sequence goes on from OY756952.1 coordinate 21,759,520, forward strand.
GAGTAATCGAGTACACTGAACTACGATCAAAAAGAGAGTTCAAACATACATGTCATGTAAGAACTCAAGGTTACAATATGCAAAGTAGTCCTTTGACCTGAGGCATCATTGATGTCTAATGGTTAGGTCCTTGATCTTTGATCGTGTCAAATGGCGTTCCTTTGGAGTGTCCACAACATGGTTGGGGTCAAGCTATCTAGTCATGTAGACATATGAATGCACAACAAGGGATCTCTAACCTTATGGAAGGAGAATACTCTAAGATATGATTCGAGAGTCTTTGGCCAAAGCATATGAATATGACTAAGGGAATTTGTTCCAAATCTTATTCAAGCGAATCATATAGAGAAGTATCACATTGGATAGTAGACATGCAACAAACTATCACTTAAACGATGTGATTGAGAGTATTGTATTAGAGAATGACTGTATTGCATTGTAATTGTAACTGGATAGGTTCTCCAACCACTTCTACTTAGCTTGGGTAACCATGACATGCTGCTAGGTGTCACTCATGGTTTGTGGTAGCCCTAAAGATTGGCAAACACTAATCTTAAGGGAGAATTGAAATGTGGTTTCAATTCACAAACGATAGTTAAGAGTAACATCGCCCACTGCCTCGCTAATTGGAACCTAATGGATCGTACACCGAGTAAAGATGAAAGTGAAGTAATTAAATGAAATGGATAAGCAATTAAATAGTTAATTGAAGAATGGTCAAAATTAATTAATTAGTTAATTAATTATACGAAACGTTCGTATTGGGCTTCTAAGTTAGTTTTGGGTTTCGGGGCCCAAAAGTGTTTTGGTCCACAAGGCCCATTATGTTTAAGTTGTATGACAACTAAAACAAATTGGGCAATTAGCCCAAAGACAAAGCTAAGGCCGGCCATAAGGGTGAGGGGTAGCAAACTTGTGTTATTTACAAGTTTGCCACTCACTAGAAATGAAGTATAAATACAACTTTATAGCTTTATTTCATTTAGATGAAATTGGGTGAAACACTTTCTCTCTAATTTCTCTAAAGGGGCCGGCCACATATGGAGGGAAAAATCTAGCAATTTCTTCTTCCCTAAGTCATCCATTTTATCTTCACATTTTATCTTTGGTGTAGAGACTTGGAGACATCACATCTTTGGTGTTTTGGAGAACAAATCCTCAAATGAGCAAGGAGGTGACTTGAAGGCCCTCCACTTGGGTGAATCCCTTGTGTAATCAAGGATGAGCTTCAAGGGTAATATTCTCTAAATCCTTAATCTCTTTAATGTTGTTAAAGAGTCATGGTTCACCATCTACTAGGCTTTGAAAGTCATGGGTTTTATGAATTGATTTTGGATGCATGTTTAATTTAATTTGTTAATATTATGCATATGTATTCAAATGTTCCTTAATGTTCTTCACTAGGACATAAATTTTCCTTCAAAGGTTACATATGGGCATTTGTAATACAATGAACTACACTCACATGGTATGACGCAAGGTTCTCAGTTGAAACCTGAAATTGTAATACACTCCTGGAAACATAATTTTTCATTGTGAAACTTGTTCATTTCAGTGGATAATTATATATATGCCCAAATCATCTCTCCATTAGGGATGGCAATACAAACTGTGAAACTCGATAACAATGGATAATTGGTGAATGGAATGGATTTAGGGATGAAAATTCAGTTATGGGGAAAAACCAAAAATATTATTCGATTATAGTTTCGGATATGGTTATAGGGGTTCTCGATCCATATATGTCCCCGAATTCGACCCAAATAATACATATATATATATGTGTGTGTGTGTGTGTGTGTGTGTGTGTGTGTGTGTGTGTGTGTAGTCATCAAACCCATTATCTTGATAATTACAAAAGTTGCATTTTGTGAGAATGTTCAAAAGTTTTGAATAAAACCAATGAGACTTCAATTGTGCTTATGGGAGAGATCAAACATAAGAGATCAAACATAAGCAAACATCATCAATGTAACTATTATATTATAATGACGACATCAGTATATATTATATTGTAATGTGTCAATTGAACAAATATATTTTTGGTATTGACGAAGATGTATATAACTGTTAACTAATGGGGAATGCGTTACCTAGTAGGTATGATTATGAATAATCCCTAATGGTTAATTTTCGGGGTTATGGGGATGGATATAGCTTTTCTGTCCCCAAACTGAACCCCATTGCCATCCTTAATCTCCATAAGTAAATCCCTCAAGTACACATAGAAGCAAATTGCTCTGTAAAAAATCCTTGAAAGATTCAAATTGCTTAAAATAAACCCTAGAAGGGTAAAACATCAGTTATGTACTCAATACCAATGAATGGTATAAATTGCCTTAGTGAGTAATGAGTACTATCATTATATTATTGTTGCAACATACTAAATCTCTTGGATTAGTTGATATTAGACTGAGACTCCTGGAGAGTCTAGAAAAATTATATAGTGTTGAAAGGATATTGTCTTGAGCTACAAATCAAACAATATGCCAACACGATTCTTATTCATCAAAATATTCATGGTATTAAGGAACCATATGAATTAAAGATCATGAGTTGAATATTCAAATGATTAACCAATATTTAGACATTGATAAAGATCATTCATCCTCGTGAGGAAAATGATGAATTGATATTTGGTCAAGAAGTGTCATATCTTAGTGAAGCATGTGCCTTATTGTATTTAGCACAATACATTGAATCAAATGTAACATTTCATGTGAATCACAATACCAACATATGGGTATGACAATGAAGTAAAATTTATCTATTGATATCTCTAGGAAACAATAGACATGTGCAAGCAAAATCTGAATATTTCTCTAGCTTGCATAAATATCGCTCTCAGAAATGATTTGTATTTACATATGTAAATAGATTGATTTTGCAATGATCAAGGAAGTGAGGATTCATTGCTACATTTTCATATCTATTAGAAATACAGATCTGCATAAAGCTAGTCATGAATGTGTTTGGCTAATACTTGTTACCCATTAGAATTTGGAGCGCGTGTGATCCACCTTTAGGAGCAAACACTCCAACTATCATGCATGGTATCAGATTACATTAACTTAATAATCAGTCAGATTGAAGAATCCAAAATTAGGGGAAGATATTTATCAGGGGGAGCATCCAAAACAGATCAAGGTTTTAATGAGGCAACTGAAATTAACATTTGGTCATCCAATGGGAAGTGTTGCATGTAGTATGTGGATGGCCCACATGAATAAATCTTTACTCTTTATCTGAAAAAAAATCAGATGGATTACTATTTATGCACTATTCATTTGAAGAAATTTGTAAAGTGAATAGTGTTGCTACATTATTCTATTGGATGGAAACTCTATAAAATGAGGTTCATTTGTTCATTGTAAACAGATAATTCAATATCAAAGACAGAGAAGAGAAGAGGAAAAAAGAGAGATGCGAGAGAAATTACTAGTGAGTTAGGCTAGAGAGAAGAGAAAATAGTGAGAGTTATCATTGTACTCTTATTATTTCAGATAATGAAAGAAAGTACTATTGCTGCCCCGAGGACGTAGGCACACTTGCTGAACCTCGTAATAATGTCTCTTATTTACTTTATGTTCCACTACACAAATACCTCAATTTCATAACATATTAGTATTTTTAAAATAGTGACTATTTTTAAATGGGTGAGAAAGAGCACATGATTGAGATAAAGAGAGAAAGAGGTGAGAGAGAGAGAGAGAGAAAGAGAGCTTGGATGAGACAAAACAAAAACCAAGAAAATATGGAATAGAGGTTGGGACAAGTGGTTGGGACACGCGCACCTTCAACCTCCAGCTCGCCGGACTGGTTTTTCCAGCGGCCAGATTTCGGTGGGTTTTTCCAACCTCCATATCTCACTCGTTTTTCATCATTTTTCATCCATTCTTCTTCCAACATGCTCTAAATTTAGCGTAGAACATTTCTATAGCTTCAAATAACTTGAAAAACGGCTAAAAATTCGTTGGGAAATTTCTCCAAAACTGACCGAGTTCGAAACCAACGATCCCGACGTCCAACGTAGGCAAACGAGGTACTCCGAGCCTCGTGGGAACTCCTAGAGTCTCGCTGTGATCTAAGTTTCACCTAAAACGTAGCCAAGAAAAAGATGGTGAACAGTGCCCTAAATGATAACTCACGGGTTCGACATGTTTTGAAGGTTTCCAATCCTAAAACCAAGACTTATAAACCCAGCAAGCTTCAAGGATCATAGTTATACTTACCTTAGCTTCGATCCATGCCTTGATAGGGTGAGGTGTAAGCGTCCGTACAAAAAAGTGAGGGAATGAGAGATAGAAAGTTTTCGAGAGAATGGGAGAGAAAGAGAAGAAAACAAAAATGGATGCACGTGTACGTGCATGGTGCGTGTGTGTGTTTGTTTATAATATCAGCCAACCATCAACAGCCCATTTCTTTTGGGCTTAGTGCTCAAGATACCTAAACCCAATTTTTAATCCCGTCACACCCTCGCTCGAACGTAAGTCGAGGGTAAAATCGTCGTTTCACGTCGCTAAAATATAAAAATCGAGACGGGATGTTACAACCTACCCTCCTTAATAAAATTTCGTCCTCGAAATTTACATAACACAAGCAAACACTAATAACCATAGAATAAGCGCGGATACATGTCTCTCATCCGCTCCTCAGTCTCCCAGGTAGCCTCCTCTACTGAATGATTTCGCCACAGCACCTTTACTAATCGAACCGTCTTGTTCCGCAGAACCTTGTCTTTCCAGTCTAAGATGGTCACCGGTTCCTCATCGTACGTCAAATCAGGATTAACCTCTAACTGCTGCGGAGGTAGAACGTGAGACGGATTAGCAACGTAGTGACGTAGCATCGAAACGTGAAACACATCATGAACTCTGGATAACTCTGGAGGCAACTCGAGTCTGTACGCCACTTCACCTATCCGCTCGGTGATCTGGTATGGTCCGATATATCTAGGACTCAGTTTCCCCTTTTTACTGAACCGTACAACCTATTTCCACGGCGATAACTTCAAGAATACCCAATCACCTACCTCATAAACTCGATCTGTGGCATGTCTGTCGGCTAAGCTCTTCTGACGGTCTTGGGCCGCTTTCAAGTTAGACTTGATTACCTGAATGTTCTATGTCGTCTCGTCCACTATCTCTGGGCCCTCTAATACTCTTTCGCCAACCTCCGACCAACATAAGGGCGTGCGACAAGCTCGACCGTACAATGCTTCGAACGGTGACATTCTGATGCTCGAGTGATAACTATTATTATACGCGAACTCCATCAGATCCAAGCGTAGATGCCACGCATCACCAAATTGTAGTACGGAAGATCGTAACATGTCCTCAAGCGTCTGGATGGTCCTCTAGACTACCCGTCTGTCTGTGGATGATATGTTGTACTATACAGTAATCTCATGCCAAAGGCTTCCTGGAATGCCGTCCAAAACTTGGATGTAAATCTCGGATCTCGATCCAAAATAATGGTAACTGGCACGCCATGATACTTAAATATCTTTAGAAAAAACGGCTAGAAATTCGTTGGGAAATACCTTGAAAAACGGCTAGAAATTCATTGGGAAATACATTTCTATAGCTTCAAATACCTTGAAAAACGGCTAGAAATTCGTTCGGAAATTTCTCCAAAATCGGCCGAGTTCGAAACCAACGATCCCGACGTCCAACGTAGGCAAACGAGGTACTCCGAGCCTTGTGGGAACTCCTAGAGTCTCGATGTGATCTTGGTTTCACCTAAAACGTAGCCAAGAAAAAGATGGTGAACAGTACCCTAAATGATAACTCACAGGTTCGACATGTTTTGAAGGTTTCCAATCCTAAAACCAAGACATGTAAACCCAGCAAGCTTCAAGGATCATAGTTATACTTACCTTAGCTTCGATCCATGCCTTGATAGGGTGAGGTGTAAGCGTCCGTACGAAAAAGTGAGGAAATGAGAGATAGAGAGTTTTCGAGAGAATGGGAGAGAGAGAGAAGAAAACAGAAATGGATGCACGTGTACGTGCATGGTGCGTGTGTGTGTATGTTTATAATATCAGCCAACCATCAACAGCCCATTTCTTTTGGGCTTAGTGCTCAAGATACCCAAACCTAATTTTTAATCCCGTCACACCCTCGCTCGAATGTAAGTCGAGGGTAAAATCGTCGTTTCACGTCGCTAAAATATAAAAATCGGGACGGGATGTTACACTTATGGCCTAAAATTTTAGCCTTAGATTATTAAAGAATGACTTTAGGCTAATTGTTTTTTAAATTAACTTTTTAAAAAAAATTATGTAGACTATCCTAAAAATATTTAAATTCCGATAAATATTGAAAAATCACTAAATCGACACATGAAACTTATGAAGCACTATGAAAAAAATCACTAAAGCGGATCATTAATAAACCATGATTAATAGAAATGGTTTTCGAAGATGGTAGAAAGAAAAATTGGAAGAATTGTAGGAAAAAAGTGAGTTTTGTGTAGATGTTTGAACAAATACACAAGTATTTATAGAGTTTTTGGGTGAATTTTGAGTTAAACAACTTTTTTAATCATTTTAGCCATTAGATTTAAATTTGGGACATTTGATCTTTTTTTTTACCGTTACATTTGATCATATTCGATCTCAACCGTTGGATTCAATAAATATAAAACTAAAATAAAAGTTAAAACGTGGACCGTTGGATCAACCAATGACCCATTTAAATCGGACCGCACGATAAAAAATAGAGCCATTAGGCTCATGTTTACATGGAAACAAGTGGTCATGATTGCATGACAATAAGTGGGCAGCAAGCCCACTTGGGTGTGTCGGGAAACTTGTTGGGCTTGGTGCGTGCGGGGCGTGCACACGTCCTTGCCTGGCAGGTGAATTTCACTTGTTGTTTCTCACTCTCACATGTGGGCGCCACCACTAACCATGTCCTAAATCTTGGCTAAAATCTGGCTTCTTTTTTTTTTTTTTTTTGAGTTTTAAGACTTAACTCTATTTTAGAACAAGGGTTGGAATGAAATGGACGGGAAGGGAAATAGAAGGAAAATTTTAGAATTTACTCTAAAGGGTTGGAGTTGGTCTTAGGGAGTAAAGTGACAACTTTTGAGGTACAAGGAACAAAGTGAGACTAAATCTAATTCCAGCGGACGTAGCTAAAAATAAGCCTAAAAACAATTTGTTGAAACCCTTTTAATTAGTCATAATATTGCTACTTAGTACTATAGTCTAGTGGTACTTCTGTTCACTCAGAATGAGAATTTTCACCAAAACCTAATTTGAACCACATTATTGCTAGCCTATTATAAAGCTAAGCTCATCATTCCCCTTAGTGTAGAAAATATCGTTTGTGAAAAAAAAATCATTCATAATTTTGTTTAGGAAAATGATAAAATACACTGTTTTTAGCTTTTTTATACATTTTTTTTAGTCAAACGACATTTTGTTAAATTAACCACTAACAAAGTTCGAAATCACACTGTTATCTAACAGCTCAACGCACTTCCACCACTATAGTAAATGACCATTTATTTTTACACACTTTATTTAATTATGTCGATTATTTTTGTTTAATTTATTTAATAAGACAGTTAAAATTGAATAATAAAAAGTGTGTGAACAGTGTTTGAAAATCAGCTCATACTGTTTAGTACTTGCACATGTGAATATCAAGATTTAGCAGCAACACTTGCACGTGTATGTCTTCTTCACCAGTGGCGAAGCCACGTGAGGGCGAGGAGTGGCAACCGCCACTCCCTTAGCCAGAAAAACAAGACTGAAGCGTTGGTTTTGCCCCTCCCCTTCTGCTGCTGCTACTCTTCGTCTTCGACTCTCCGGTGGTCTGCTAATTCTGCTCTGCGCGCAACAAGCTCTTTATTTTTATTTTTTTTAAACAACCAGGCCAAAACGGCCCGTTTTGATACGTTGGAAGTCAAAAATTTTCTTTTTAAAAAGAAAAAAGAAAAAGTGAAACAGAAAATTATATGGGGGGATCGGGTGTCCCCATCCAATCTCTTCCTCTCTCTCTCTTCGTGGTGTCCTTTTCCCGTTATCCCGTTTTCATTCTCCAATCAGAGCAGCAATTAGGTAGCCGCTGCTCCCCCTTTCGAAGCAGAAAATGGAACAGAACAACTGTATAGCAACACTGTTTGGCATCAAACCATTCAGCACTCAGCAGCACTTCCAGGGCCCAGCTTCCAACCATCAAACCCACTATTTAGGTAAATTTTTTAACTCCCAAATTTATAATCTCTAACCCTAATTAATTATTTAAAATGAATTTTGTTTAATTTGTATAGAATCATATAGTAAAACACTCAATGCACTAATATGGTAATTGGTTATTGATATAAAATTATGAAATTATTTTTAGGGTAAAAATTAAAATTTGAATTCTCGATTATTGATTAGTTGAATTAAATTGAATTTTTATTTATCGAATAATTTGTATGCTTATTGGTATTGATTAATTGAATTGTTGGTTGGATTAGTTATTATGCATACTATAGTATAGTCTACTCTAGGATTTAGAGTCTAAGAATTTTTTTTTCTTTCCATTTTACAGTTACGTAATGGAACGATACTATAAGAAACAATGTTTAAATCATCCTTCAAACATTTCGAGTAGTCATTCTCCTTCAAATATTCCGAGTAGTTCTCCTCCTCCTCCTTCAAATATTCCAATAAGTCCTCCTTCGAATATTTTTAGTAGGTCACAACAAAGTGAGACCACTGAGTTAGATGAAATATTGGCTAATCTTCCTGAAAATCCTGGACATAGACGTGAAATGCTTGATTATCCACTTAATTATCGTGAAGCAATTCGTAGACACTATCTCCAAAATTGTCGTGAAGCAATCTGTTTGTATTGATAAATTATGGAAGAAGTTACTGTATAAAAGAATTTGGTTGTTATTATTCTTTTAAACTGGCAATTTTTTTACTTCGCCCCTCCCCGTCAATTCCTGGCTTTTGTTCTTCACATCTATAATTCAGAGCCTATAGTTGATCGTCGATTATCAAATATGGAGAATTCTCATCAAGTGTCGGACCACCTGGAGCCGTGGCGCCACCTCCACGGTAAGGTTGTCATGGTCACCGGCGCTTCCTCTGGCCTCGGCCGCGACTTTTGCTTAGACTTGGCTAAAGCCGGATGCAGAATCGTAGCCGCCGCTCGCCGCATCGACCGCCTTCAGTCCGTCTGCGATCAAATCAACCAGCTCTCCATTACCGCTCCGTCTTTTTCTTCTTCCGCTGCTGCTGATAATATTCCTGGTGGTGGCCCGCGGGCCGTGGCTGTTGAGCTGGATGTCAGTGCCGATGGCCCAGCTATTGAGAAGTCTGTGAACAAGGCTTGGGACGCGTTTGGGCGCATCGATGCCCTTGTTAACAATGCCGGTATTAGAGGTTGGTTTGGTTAGCTTCCCTGCCTTTTTATGTTATTTGTTTTGGATTTGCTTTCCCGTTTGGGGTTGAATTATTATAGAGAAACCAACGATCAAATTAAGCTGCATAAAGGCTCTTAGAATTCAGTCCATGCTAAATTCATAGAGTTTGGAGTCGAGAGGAAAACCCGGAAACTCGAATTTGTAAACAAAACGATACATAGAATGCAATAGGAATCCTGTTGTGCGAGCATTTATTGCTTTATGTATGTTAGTTTCACTTTAGAATTGTATTTTGGTAATCCAAATTGCTTGTTTGATTGTTTCAGTTCATGAACTAAAATGAACTTACCAATGACAATACTGAACTACTGAATTGAACACGACCCCCAGTGGAGACTGGTACAATTCAATTCAACACTTTGTTCGTTCGGGTTTGATTGACTGTCCCAAGTATTGTATACAAATGTGTGTCCTCTACGCTACCTCTAGAGGGGTCGGGGTGGGACTTTTTCGGATTCGGACTGGACTAGACTCAGTCCCTATCCTCATTATAAGCCAACTACAATTACACACGTATTCACTTAATATTTATAGATTATTAGCTAGTCAGAATAGTTTGTCGTTGGACCTTTCTATTGCAAGACATGATAGATATTTATACTCTTCGTACATATAAAATTTCAAAGCCAATGATACTCTTTTGTTAAGGTCAGTTACACGGAAAAGTTATTCCCTAAATATAGATTTTAAGGTCTAAGTTTTTGATTGACGAGTATCATTTTGTGAAAGTTAAATATGATGTTCTTTTCATTAGTAATACAAGTCTCAAATTTCTGTGAGCGTATATTTCAGTATTGGTGTATCATAGATGCTCACAACCATCTGCGGTTCTTAGGTAATGTGAATTCTGCACTGGAATTGTCCGAGGAGGAATGGAATCATGTTTTCAGGACAAATTTAACGGGTTCCTGGTTGGTGTCAAAGTTTGTTGCTATACGCATGCGAGATGCTGATCAGGGAGGATCAATCGTCAATATATCTTCCATTGCTGGTATTAATCGTGGATATTTGCCTGGAGCTACAGCATACAATTGTTCAAAGGCTGGCGTAAACACTTTAACAAAGGTATTATCTCTAACATGCTCATAGGGAAAATCATATTAATCGCATAAGTTAAAGGCATTCTATTTTTCTTGCTTTTGGCCCATAAATGAAATATAAGAACTTGAAGGGACGCCTGCCTCTTGAGAAACATAAGGCCGAAATTGTACATGGAGTGCATGATGACTTTTTTGGAGTGCCGAAGATAGACTGAAGGACCGAAATCTGCCTAGGAGTATTTCAATTCTTTTTTAGTCTTGTAGAGGAATATTGCCAGTGAGCCTATGGGCTATACCCTGTACTTTCCCTTTGCGCCCATTTTAAGCCGGTTTTGATTCTCGGTCTCTTTAGTTCATTATTCGTAATATCTAAATGCCAAAATGCTTGCCATCTTCATGTGCTGTTAACTTTTGTATGGGGAATTCCCAAAGACTTGGAAGTTATTTGGCGTAAGCTTAACCAAGTTACCAAACTTTACCTAAACTCAATTAGTATCCAATTTCATCTCTTGCTCAACCCAAATAACATGTTTCTTTGTTGGGTTAAGTTCAGAGCAGCTTGGGTTATCATCAGTCACTAAAGTGAGTTTACGCAAAGCTGTGGTTATCGCAAGCTCATGGTCAAGTTTCCAGTTTGAACCATTGTACATCCTAGACATTGAATATTGTGGATTAGATGCTTGTCGAAAGGAAAAGCGGAGGTGTTAGGAGAATTGAAGTTACAAGAATTGGGAATGAGACACATTAAAACAAATATGACGGACACCGGCACTATCATTGCTTATTCTTTCTTTCCCATTTTAAGATTTTATCCTCAACTTTGTCATAGCACCTGCACTACCTTTGCTTATTCTCTTGTTGTTTTCTTTTTCTCTCATAAGTTTCAGTATTTGTATTTCGTTTTTGAGAATTTTCTTAAGGATTATGTTCTGTAGTTCTCTGCACATCGTAGTGTTGGTAACGGCTTTGATGCAACTAACTGAATCTTATTATTTTAACCAGACTATGGCTATGGAGTTGGGGGTGCACAAAATCAGAGTGAATGCAATATCACCTGGACTTTTCAGGTCGGAAATTACAGAGGGTCTTATGCAAAAAGACTGGCTACACAATGTGGCTATGAAAACTGTCCCTTTACGAACATTTGGGACTTCGGATCCAGCATTGACATCGCTAGTTAGATATTTGCTACATGACTCCTCTGAATATGTGTCCGGCAGCATTTACATTGTTGATGCAGGAACCACCTTGCCAGGTGTTCCTATTTTCTCTTCCCTCTGAAGTTTCGTGTAGATTTGTATTCATGAGGAAGAGAAAAGAGTAGAGAAAAAAAATAAACGTATGATGAATACGTATGGAAGCCCCTGGCAAGTTCAAGATTTATGAATAATAAAAGGTTGTGGACTTACTGTTAGATTTTTATGTGCAATGAGATGATGTATGACATTGTTGCAAAACAGATTTTCAGTTTTAATTTTCAATTTTTCGTCAGACATGAAGAAGAGTGAAGGATGGTGGACAGATGTGGAAGAAATGTGTACTACAAAATTGTACACTGCATCAAAACTAAAAATCAAAATTGAGAATTTGACTACGGTTATATGCTGTAATGACATCCAATGACCATATCTACAACTGTCAATAGTGTGATTATATTTTAAGTATTTTAATGTAATGTAGTCAGTTTCATTACACCAAATATACACATTTGGAGCAAAATAAGGAAGCATTTCCTTTCGATGTATGTGCTTGCTTAGGTTACAGTAGGCTTGGCAATTCCTGACACGACCCGATAACACCTGTTAAGATATCAGGTTGATTCGGGTATACACGTATGTAAACACGATACACGACAAGCAGAATATTAATTTTATAATTTTATAACCCTAAAAAATACTATTATATGTTGTAGGCCTAATTGAGTGAGCGATCTAGGAAGAGAGAGAGAGAGGGGTGGTGCGGCAAGCTTAGGAGAGAAGAGAGATTGATTTGATTGTGAGGTGTGTTATAATTCACCTCATTGTGCCTCTATTTATAGTGGTAGAAAGGACAAACCCTTTCCCATAAGGATTACAATACTTAATGAGTAATCTACTCCTAATAGGAATATAAGATACATTCCTAATCTATTAGGATTTACACAATCACATTCCTATACTAAATAGGACTGCAACACTCCCCCTTGAGCGTGTAAATACTCAAAGCACCATCGCATCAGATCTTCAGCAAATAAGGTTGAATAGTTGATGAAGTCGTCGGCACAACGGGTATTCGCGAGTCTCATATTTACGTTGAAGTATGCATTTGTAAAAACTCACAAAAACCTCGCTATGGTAAAACCCATGATAGGCAAAAACCCATAGACTAAGGAGAAAAGTAAGAAAGTATGCATAATGTCTAAACATTCGTCGAACTAGACGAAGGTAGTGAACTCAACGGAGTATGATCATCCCAGGATGGGTGCCTCGTTAAAACCTAGTTAGGTAGCAAAAACCCAGTGGGAAAAATGCTCCTAATCGTAGGGAAAAAGAGTACATTAAGATCATGTGAGTATACTTCTAGATACTCCCCCTGAGTTAGACATATCTTCTAAATAAGAGAACTACAAGCGATTTAACTCAGATAATTTACGCATACCGATTCCTAGGACAAGCTTCTGGAAAGTAGACTTGGGCAATGACTTGGTGAAGAGATCGGCCAAGTTGTCTTGGGAACGGATTTGCTTGACTTCAATGTTCTGATGCTGCTGCTGCTGGTGTGAGTAAAAGAACTTTGGCGCTATGTGCTTGGTGTTGTCTCCCTTGATGTATCCCTTCTTTAACTGCTCGATACATGCGGCATTGTCTTCAAAGATCGTCGTAGGAAGGTCAACGACTGATGTAAGACCACTAGTACTTCGGATATGTTCCATAACTTCTCTCAGCCAAAAGCATTCACGCGTTGCTTCATGTAGGGCGAGAATCTCAGCATGGTTCGACGAAGTAGCCACTAGTGTTTGCTTGGTAGACCTCCAAGATATAGCGGTGTCTCCAACGGTAAAGACATAACCCGTTTGAGAACGTGCTCTATGTGGGTCAGACAGATATCCAGCATCTGCATAACCAACAAGGCGAGAACCATCCCGAGGACCGTAAGGGGCGGCAACACTCGGTGATTCGTGGGTATAGAACAAGCCCAAATCCGTTGTACCCTTGAGGTAGCGGAAAACGTCTTTAACACCATTCCAGTGCCTGCGTGTGGGCGCATTGCTGTATCTTGCCAAAAGATTAACAGCGAAGGAGATGTCGGGTCTAGTGCACTGAGCCAAGTATAATAAAGCCCCAATTGCACTCAGGTAAGGAACTTCGGGTTCCAAAATCTCTTCCTCATCCTCCTTTGGACGGAAGGAATCTCGTTTAGCATCTAGAGTCCGAACGACCATTGGTGTACTCGAAGGCTTCGCTTTATCCTCATTAAAACGACGCAACACCTTTTGGGTGTAGTTCGATTGATATACTAGGATTCCATCCGAACAATGCTCGATCTCCAGGCCGAGACAGTATCGAGTTTTTCCAAGATCCTTCATCTCAAATTCCGATTTCAAGTGTGCAGCAATTCTCTCAAGCTCTGCAAGAGTCCCAATGAGGTTCATGTCGTCGACATAAACTACAACGATTGCAAATCCGGAATGTGACTTCTTTATGAACACGCATGGGCATAGTTCATTGTTCACATAAACCTGACTTGTCAAATATTCACTCAGGCGGTTATACCACATCCGTCCGGATTGTTTCAATCCGTAGAGTGACCTCCTCAACCTAATTGAGAGAGTGTTCCGTGGTCTAGAACTATTTGAGCCAGTCAATGGAAGTCCTTCTGGAACTTTCATATATATTTCCGTATCTAGATCCCCATAGAGATACGCGGTTACCACGTCCATAAGCTGCATATTCAGTTTTTCGGAAACTACCAAACTGATTAAGTAGCGGAACGTTATGACGTCCATTACGGGAGAATACGTCTCCTCGTAATCAATTCCAAGGCGTTGAAAGAAGCCTTGCGCTACGAGGCGTGCTTTGTATCGCACTATTTCATTCTTCTCATTACGCTTCCTCACGAAAACCCACTTGTAGCCAACGGGCTTCACACGTGGTGGTGTAGGAACGACTGGTCCAAACACTTTACGTTTCGCGAGCGAATCGAGTTCGACCTGGATTGCTTGTTTCCAGTTTGACCAATCGGTTCTACGTTGGCATTCATCGACGGAACGTGGTTCAATGTCATCGCTAAGCATGATGTCAGTAGCTACTGAATACGAGAATGCGTCGTCGACGATCATCTCATTCCTATTCCAAACCTCATCCAATACTGTGTAATGGACCGAAATCTCGCGATTCTCGGGAGGCCGGCATGTTTCATCTGAAGCATCACCGTAATCTAGAATAACCTCATGCGTTGGAACGGATGAGTGAGCGATGGTCGGATTCAAACTAGGGTCACTAGTTGGTGCCATTTTCCTCTTCCGGGGTTGTGAATCCTTTGAACCAGGTGGTCTGCCACGCTTCAGGGTCGGAGCAGATGATTGGCTAGCCGCCAATGTACCGTGCCGCGTGGAAGTTGCGGCCTCCCCTCCTTCGGGGACGGTCCGGCCTTCCCAGGCGGGTTGTTGACGTACACGGGGTACATCTATCCTTGCAGGTGTGTTTGCAGCAGGTATATGTGATCTTGTCACTTTAGCTAGATCATTAAAAGCATCTGGTATGCTTTGAGCAATGCTCTGAAGATCTATAATTCGACGCACTTCAGTTTCAGACTGAGCAGTGCGGGGATCTAAATGAGACATAGTGGGAGCATACCACGACAATTCGCGGCGTTCTACGGGAACGTTAGCATGCTTATCTCCCCCTAACGCCGGGAAGACTATCTCATCAAAGTGACAATCCGCAAAACGTGCGGTGAAAAGATCTCCTGTCAAGGGTTCTATGTATCGAACAATTGATGGCGAATCATAACCGACATAGATTCCTATTTTTCTCTGAGGACCCATTTTGGTACGTAGCGGCGGTGCTATTGGCACATAAATGGCGCACCCAAACACTCGTAAATGCGAGACGTCAGGCTCGTATCCAGTGACCAACTGTAACGGTGAATGTGGTTGGGTAGCGGTGGGCCTCAGACGGACCAACATGGCTGTGTGCAATATTGCATAGCCCCAGGCAGATACCGGCAGTTTGGTTCTCATAACCAAAGTCCGAGCTATCATTTGAAGGCGCTTTATGAAAGCTTCTGCCAGGCCGTTTTGGGTGTGAACATGGGGTACAGGATGTTCCACATCAATCCCTACGGACATGCAATAATCGTCAAAGGTCTGTGACGTAAACTTTCCAGCGTTATCCAATCGAATCGACTTAATCGGATAATTAGGGTGGTGAGCCCTTAGCTTAATGATTTGAGCTAGGAGTTTAGCAAACGCGGCGTTGCGTGTGGACAACAAGCAAACATGTGACCATCGTGTCGATGCATCAACCAACACCATAAAATATTTAAATGGTCCGCAAGTTGGTTGGATTGGTCCACAAATGTCCCCTTGAATCCTCTGAAGAAATTTAGGGGGGTTGTGAATAATCTTTGTATATGAGGGTTGAGTATTCAACTTCCCCAAAGAACACGTTTTGCATGGTGGGAGTCCAACATGAGGATGTAACTTGTGCCCGTGTGATGATTTGAGGATACGGCGCATCATGTCACGTCCAGGATGTCCCAAACGGTCATGCCAAAGCAACAAAGTGTCCTGGAACTCAAGCATAGGGCCGGCCACACTGTGGGCTTCTATGCCCCGAATGGTTGTGATGTACAACCTATTCGGCATACGTTCCAACTTCTCGTGAATACGCTTCTGGCCATAGTCGTATGAAGTGATACAAAGAAATTCAGAACCATGATCTTCAGTGGTTTCAATATGATATTTATTATCTCGAATATCTCTAAAACTCAGCAACGTTCTTCCGGAACGTGGAGAATAGAGTGCCTCCTTAATGGTCAAGATAGTACCATTAGACAACATGATACGTGCCTTTCCGTATCCTTCAACCAGGTCGGATGAACCTGCGAGGGTTGTCAAAGGAGATTTCTGGGGTATTAAGTTAGTAAAATAGTGATTTTCACGCAAGATGGTGTGCATGGTTGCACTATCTGCCAGACAACTAACTTCCCCACTAGACATACCTAGAAATAAATTGATTGAATTGGTCACATGCATAAATATAAGTCCATTCATTCAATTAAGCAATTCGAGAAAATAATATCCATTCAAATAATAATCCATAATTCAAAACAAATCAAAACCAAACAAATTATTCCAAATACTTAGAAAAATTGTTCAAAAATTTAAACCATAAACCTAGATAAATAGGAGATAGGGCCGGCCACTCCTAGTGGGTTCGGCCACTAGGGGTAAACACCCTAAAATCATGTCTAAATTTATTCGTCCATAGGGGCTGACGCCTCCTGAAAATCCGATATCTCCATGGATGTGGTTGTATCTTCCGGACGATCCACAGCTGCAAAGTTAGACTCACGATGTGAATGATACTTGGCAATAGCCTCAGGGGAAGCTTGGCATACGCGTGACCAATGATCCTTTGATCCACAACGATAGCACATGTCCAGTTCAGTAGAAGCAGACTGACTGGGAGCTTTGCCCTTGTTCTTGAAGTTTGGGACCTTAGGGGCGAGTGGTGGACGCTGCTGGGTCACAATCCTTCCCTTAGGTGCGGCTCTCTGTTGACCTTGGGCTCGTGGTGGAGCTTGTTGCCTATTACCACGACCACGACGATTCGTACGTTGTTTATGGCTGCTAGAATATATGGCATGTGCTTCAGGCACAGCATTCGAGCCAGTCGGTCGAGCTTGATGATTTCTCATCAAAAGCTGGTTCTGCTTTTCAGCGAGAAGTAAAACAGAGATTAGATCCGAAAACTTGGTGAATTTCTGTGCCCTATATTGTTGCTGCAGGACAATATTGGTGGCATGGAAGGTCGAATAGGTCTTCTCCAGGAGATCTGATTCGGTGAGTTCCACTTTGCAGAATTTCAACAAAGAACGGATTCTACAAACTTCAGAGTTGTATTCATTCACGGACTTAAAGTCCTGGAAGCGAAGATGCTGCCAATCGTGTCTTGCTTCAGGCAAGTAGATGTCTTTCTGGTGATCGAAACGGTCAGCCAGAGCAAGCCAGAGGGTGCGTGGGTCCTCCTCAGCGAGGTACTCGGTCTGCAGTGCATCATGGATGTGTCTTCGAATGAAGATCATTGCAGTAGCCTTCTGAGCTTCGTCAACAGGTTTGTCAGTGACGGGTGCCTCGATGGTGGCTCGAATACCCTTTGCAGTTAGATGGAGCTTCACGTCTTGAACCCACTTTAGATAGTTTCTTCCAGAGACTTCTAGAGCGGAGAAATCGAGCTTGTTCAAGTTCGACATGTCCCTAAAACAGAGGGAGAAAACGTGAGTAGTCATATGGTAAGCCATAGACATATATCGTAGAACATACATGTTCTTTAGACATGTAGTGGTTTAAATAATGCATGAAAACTTCAGGTTTCATGTGGTATGTTTTGAATGAAAACTTCAGGTTTCAAAGGCACTAAATTTGAAACTACAGGTTCAATTTAGTTTTATGAACAATTAGTTCATAATGAGAGGTTCCTGCAAGAAACACAGAATACAATATACAAATATACATATAGTGGATTTGAGGTTCTTCGGGAACTCAAGTGTGAGAGCTTCGTTACTACGAAAGTATGTGACGGTTCAAAGTATAAAAATAAATTATTGAATTGTTAATGTCCAAAAATGATCTTCAGGTCAATAATTTTGGATTCATAATCAGATTAATGAACTGCAGGTCAATTTTAATTAATTTAATAAATCGGGCCATACAGGGTCGATTATAGAAGCAAAATAATATTAACATACGGGTTAAATTATTTTATATTACTAAAAAAATAGCATGGGGATTTGAAAAATATACCAAAAATTTGGTATGGGTGCCGTGCAAAGAAAGGAAGGCATGGGGTGCCTTGAAAAATGTTGGCAGTGCCCAACAATTTGGGGGGGGGGGGGGGTGCACGGGACAAGGTCCAGCAGAAGCTGGCCTTGGGTTGTCACTGTGGGAGCCCAGCTTCAAAGCTGGCGTCATACATGCTGGGTAAAAACTCCCAGCCACGTGGGCTGGTTTGCATGCGGGCCGTGAGGGACAAAGCCCAGCCGCAAGGCTGGCAATTGGAGTGCAGGCCGGTAAGGCCTTGGGCTGCAGGCCCGAGGAGAAAGTCCAGGCCGAAGCCTGGGTCCTGGCTGCACTGGGGTGGTGCTGTGCCGCATCGAATCATGCCCCATTTTTTTTTTTTTTCAAATCCTTTAGGGTTAGGGAAACCCTAATTTGCTTCTAATTTAATTTTATAATTTGACTCACAAATTCCACATAGCAATTTAATTTTGCAATGCATGAAACAAATATATATATTGACAAATATATGAACATATACAATATATATATAGAAAGGAAAATATAAACATAGAGGGGTTCATGCATCATGGGGAATGTTTTCATGCTTCGTGGACGTTTCAAATATCTTCTTTTATTTTAAGCGTACCTGATTAGCAGAAAACGAATAAGCCTTTGAATATTTGGTGGATGAAAGCCTCCTCCAACGATGCGTCAATTCCTTAGCTTCTGGCAAGAGCGTGCTGATAACGTGTTGTAGGCCTAATTGAGTGAGCGATCTAGGAAGAGAGAGAGAGGGGTGGTGCGGCAAGCTTAGGAGAGAAGAGAGATTGATTTGATTGTGAGGTGTGTTATAATTCACCCCATTGTGCCTCTATTTATAGTGGTAGAAAGGACAAACCCTTTCCCATAAGGATTACAATACTTAATGAGTAATCTACTCCTAATAGGAATATAAGATACATTCCTAATCTATTAGGATTTACACAATCACATTCCTATACTAAATAGGACTGCAACATTATATATATTAATTTAACAATTTTATACCCCTAAAAACTATAATAAATATATAGTTATATATATATATATATATATATATATTAAATTAAGTTAATTAACTATAATAATTATATATATTTATACCCCTAAAAACTATAATAAATATATATATATATATATATTAAATTAAGTTAATTAACTATAATAATTATAATTATATATATATATATATATGTCACATCCTGGCCCTCCCGGGTCCGCTCCACCACCGTAGCACGATATTGTCTGCTTTGGGCCCCGACCACACCCTCACGGTTTTGTTTCTGGGAACTCACGACCAACTTCCCAGGAGGTCACCCATCCTGGGATTGCTCTAGCCCCCTTCTCGCTTAACTTCGGAGTTCCTACGGAACCCGAAGCCAGTGAGCTCCCAAAAAGCCTTGTGCTAGGTAAGGATGAGAATATACATTTAAGGATCACTCCCTGGGCGATGTGGGATGTCACATATATATTAAATTTTGAATTAAATTTTATAAAACTATAATTATTAATTAATAATATGCATGAATCTATGAGCATGATGCATGCATCCAAGTCCAACCATAATCGGACAATCCATTATTCATGATTCATTTGATTCCATTTCAACTTTCAAGTGCCACCATTTTTGAAGAAAAATGGAGGGAAAATAAAAATAATAAAACAAGTTGAAAATGAAACAAAAAAGAGAGTGAAAAGAAAACAAAAAAAAAAGGGAAAAATGAAAATTAATAAATAAATAGATTTAAATCTACTTAATATATATATATATACACACACACACAATACACACCATTGATTCATTGAACTTGATGGGATACGAATTCTCCGAAACTAATTTCAACGATCCCAATCGTCAAACTTGTTTGTATATGCTTCAAGATCACATCAGCAAACATTCAAAGATTAAGTAATGAGACAAAGTTTTTTTACGGTTATAAACGAAAAATCACGATTTAACGGTTATTTTAACTCCGATTTTGATGATTTTTTACAGCTACACTCCTTGACCCTATATGAATACAATCAATGATGTTGATCTTCAATTTAAAATATTTATACAAGTGGATACCACAAAATCTTATGTTATACTTAATGAAAGTATAAATAAACTCTTAAGTGTTAGTGAATCTATCGTTTTAATGGGATATGAATTTTCCGAAACTAATTTCAACGATCCCAACCGTCAAACTTGTTTGTATATGCTTCGAGATCACATCAGCAAAAAATCACAAAAAACAAACATTCAAAGATCAAGTAACGGGACAAAGCTTTTCGACGGTTATAAACAAAAAATCACCATTTAACGGTTATTTTAACTTCGATTTTGATGATTTTTAACAGTTACACTCCTTGACCCTATATGAATACAATGATAGAATTCGATCTTCAATTTAAAATATTTATACAAGTGGATACCACAAAATCTTATGTTATACTTAATGAAAGTATAAATAAATTCTAAGTGTTAGTAAATCTATCGTTTTAATGGGATACGAATTCTCTGAAACTAATTTCAACGATCCCAACCGTCAAACTTGTTTGTCCCAACCGTCAAACTTGTTTGTATATGCTTCGAGATCACTGATAAGCTCATATATATATATATTTTACATCAAATTCACTTATCTTTTCTTAGTTAGTTCCTTATATTTTTGAGCTATTTACTTTGTTTTTTTGTTTTATAGAAGTTGTCAAGCAAAGAAAAGAAAAATAGAACAAGTAAGATTTTAAGTAATAAATTCGTCAAAACTGCATGTGCAGATCAGCTGACTTTGAAAGCAATTTGCGAACTGCTCAAAATGAACTAGTGAATGAGCCTTATATGTTTGGAAAGCTACGGATGTCTATTTTCTGGAGCATTTTGCGGATTATTAAGATCATTTTTCTAGAAGAAGTTATGGGCATTTTAAAACTGAAATGTTCCAAAGCGGCTGAGCAGTTTGTAACTGCAATGAGCAAAGCACATGCATGCAGCAAAAGGATGGACATTTTGGTGCATGAAAGGGCTTCAAACACATGCTAAAATCTGATCAAAATGAAGAAGATACCTTGCAAAGACCAAGCATGTGTGTTGCTAGCTGTTTTAATCATGAAAACACAAGTGTGCAAGTTGTTTTTGCAAGGAAACCCCACAACATGGATGGATAATCATGTTTTGCAAGTGTGCTAGCTTATTTAATCATGAAATACAAATGTGCTAGCTGTTTTGTAAGTGTACTAGCTGACATCATGATAAGACCAAGAGGGACCAAAGGCATGGACCAAAGAGGATGAATGCAAGTTGTTTCATCATGAAATTTCTGCAAAGATGCATGTGTGCTAGCTGTTTTTGATGATTAATTCTTGCTTTGTATTGTTTATTAAAACAACTTGTGTGGTTCTTTACTTTTGAGCACCTATAAATAGGCCTTCTTGCAAGGCTTAAAACTCACCAATTCATACAACAACTTCCTTCTACACATCCATTCATTCTCTCCAAAAACAGCCGCACCTATTCCCTAAAACCCTCCACAAAAATCTGCCCATAAACACCATTGCCACACCCCCCCCAACCATCCTAAATACCACCATACATCCTCCCATCCATTCCTCCATACAACCAAACCTTCAACCCACAACCACCCCTTGTGCCGTAGCAAAGGAAGGGAAGGAAAGTGCTTGGACGTGCTTGCTACTCAACGAGGATCGTTGGAGCGTTTAGGTGTTTTCTTTCTTTTATTTTCAATGTATAAATCTATTTACCTTTGTTTTACAATTATGAGGAACTAAACCCCCATTTTGCTAGGGGGGATTCAAAGCCATGATTACATTTGCATTATGAATTAATTACTTTTGGTTGTGATTTAATAATTTGTGTTTTCAATTCGCTTAACTATTTGATTGATAACTTATTTGTGTATGTTAATTAAGAGTGTACGCTTAGTTTTCATGCATAAGTTTGATGCTAGAATATAAGGAAATTTCACTTAATCGTTATGAACTTATATTCATGAGTAGTGAAGGTTGCTATCCACAATCGTGTTAAGTGAATTCTTGGCAAGAGTATCATGCTTTTCATAGTTACAAATGCCTCGTCAATACTTATAGTTCTCATGAATCTTAATGATCTTTGATTGTATCTCTATTGTGCTTTTCATGTATGGAACTTTTGAAGAATGTTTTGAATTGTTATATGCGCTTTCCCATTCAATTCATTAACTTAAGGAGAACTTGAAGGTTAAAAAGTGCTATCACGGTTAACCCAGAGTATTGAGTTTCATAAGTTATCAAAAGAACAACTAAAAATTGGTTTATGTACAAGTGTATCATGTGTGGAAGAGAACCCTCTAGCTAATCCATCATCCATTCAAACAACCATATTTTGTGTCTAAATTTGTCTAGTTTATAATTTGTTTATTTTCAAGTTATTCTCATCAAAACCCAATCCCCCTTTTACAATTTATGTCATTTGATTTGAATCTTCTTTATTTGATGTTTTTTGAGTTCTTTGAATTAATCTAGTTTAGAGTTGGTTAATTTTCATTATTTGAATCTTTTAAATTCAATTCACATCCTAAAACAACCCTAGAATCTGTTTTAGTTTATTTGTTAGTTTTATTTTGAGTTATTCTAGTTTAGTTGGAATCATTTGAATCTAGTTAAGTGTTTTGATTTTAGATTTGTGTTTTTTAAGTTTTATTTAGTGTTTCTAAGTTTATTTTATATAGATTAGCAATCCCTCATAATCCCCGGTTTAGAACGATCCCTACTTGCATATATATTACAATTGTCAACAAGAGGGTTAATTTGTGTGTTTGCTTATTCATCGCATCAATCACATCAGTAAAAAATCAAAAAAAAAACAAACATTCAGAGATCAAGTAACGAGACAAAACTTTTCGACAGTTATAAACGAAAAATCACAATTTAACGGTTATTTTAACTCCGATTTTGATGAATTTTTACAGCTACACTCCTTGACCCTATATGAATACAATGATAGAATTTGATCTTTAATTTAAAATATTTATACAAGTGGATACCACAAAATATTATGTTATACTTAATGAAAGTATAAATAAACTCTAAGTGTTAGTGAATCTATCGTTTTAATGGGATATGAATTCTCTGAAACTAATTTCAACAATCCCAACTGTCAAACTTGTTTGTATATGCTTCGAGATCACATCAGCAAAAAATCACAAAAAACAAACATTCAGAGATCAAGTAACAGGACAAAGCTTTTCGACGGTTATAAACGAAAAATCACGATTTAACGGTTATTTTAACTCCGATTTTGATGATTTTTTACAGCTACACTCCTTGACCCTATATGAATACAATCAATGAAGTCGATCTTCAATTTAAAATATATACACAAGTGGATACCACAAATCTTATGTTATACTTAATGAAAGTATAAATAAACTTTAAGTGTTAGTGAATCTATCGTTTTAATGGGATACGAATTCTCTGAAACTAATTTCAACGATCCCAACCGTCAAACTTTTTTGTATATGCTTCGAGATCACATCAGCACAAAATCACAAAAAACAAACATTCAGAGATCAAGTAACGGGACAAAACTTTTCGACGGTTATAAACGAAAAATCACGATTTAATGGTTATTTTAACTCCGATTTTGATGATTTTTTACAGCTACACTCCTTGACCTTATATGTATACAATGAATGAATTCGATCTTCAATTTAAAATATTTACACTAGTGGATGTGGATATCACAAAATCTTATGCTATATACTTAATAAAAGTATGAATCAACTATAATAATTATATATATTAATTTAACAATTTTATACTCCTAAAAAAATATAATAATTATATAATATAATTATATATATTAAATTAAATTTTAAAGATTGATGACCATTGGATCGGCTGAGATTTAATCTCAGCCATCCATTTCATTATTATTTTGTTAAACTTCTCATAATTTGAATGATTTTTAATGTTTGATTTTTCTATACTTAGTTTATGCGGAAGAGAGTTCTGACGTGGAAAACCTTACTGAAAACATCATCAACATAACTCTTGAAGGCAATAGATCAAACCAAAGTTCCAAAACAATTTTATGATGATTGATGTAATTTGAAGATTTTGTAAATTGAGGTTTAAACTTTTGAAAAAGACTTACAACCTTGAAAACAAAAACTCTTTCATTTTGCATATCCTTGCACATTTAATATTTGTAATAAATTAGTAGTGTATGTATTATTTTTTTATTAGGAGCTTATTTTTTAGTGTAGATATAGTACTTAAACGACAAATGTTTTAATGTTTTGAAGTAATATTTATGTGGTAATGTGTGGTATGTGCAAATTTAAAAAAATATATATATTTTTCTTAACAGGTCATAATGGGTCGGGTCACTTTACCCAACTACGACCTGTTAAGGACCCGTTAAGATAACGGGTGTGACACGACACGACCCGTTAAGATAACAGGTGTTACACGAAAACGACACGAACACGACAAACACGACCCGTTTGCCAGACCTAACGTACAGTCTTTAATGTCACAAATCAAAACAAACTCGCCACATAAAATTGTCCCTAGCTTGTAATATGTTAGATGGCAAGCTATCCTTGTCCAACACTCATCATAATTTTGGCCTACAAAATGCCAAATCTCTCCCACCCCGTAAATGTAATCCGTTGCATCCGTCCATGAATCTTGGATGATGGCTGTTCACGGGGCGGGAGTGACGATACGGAGAGCACCAAAAGGGTTAGACTGAGTGAGTTCGCACAAATTTACTTGGATGGTGTTATCTATACAGCTCTTTTACTTTTTACATATTTTATTTAATTTTCAATAATCAGATTGGATAAATTGAATATTAATGACAAAATGTTAACAAAAATGCGTAGGAGGTAATAATGTGTGTCTGAATAACACTATCAATTTGCTTTTGTCCTTTCAGTCAAATAGGAAGGAAGCCCTATAGTTTTACCGTATTACCGTCATTACCCTCCTACTGTTATCTCCCCCTCCACTAACCTTGTACTGTGCGCGCGCACACAAATTACACAGTAACAGATCAATCTCGTACCGGCGACGGCGACTGTGCCTGTTCCCGAAAAACTGTCGTAATTGAGGTTAGCCGCTATCAATTCAATTTTAATATCAATTCGTTGTGAAATTTTAGGAGTAATATTATTATTTTTGTAATTATCATTAACATGGTTTGATCAAAATGTTAGGGTTTGTGGATTGAGATTGAGATTGAGTTTGCTATTGCGATTGAGAGTGGTGGCTGCCTGCCTGCAAGTGCAATGTTTGGTTTCCATAAGTTGTCAAGACAAATGAGGAATGTGAAGGGAACACGTGCAGGATTCGGCGGGGGGAATGTTGAGGCTTCCTATTTGTCAAGTCGTAATTTCAGCGCTGTAATGCCTCTGTCTCCGTCTCTTTTCCATATGATTCAACAATCACACCCATCTCTTAATTCGTTATTTGTCGTAATTAATTTGTATGATCCCAGCAGCAGCAGCAGCTGCAGCAGAATGAAAAGCACATTGTTCCTACCGCTGTCAAGGTTCATTTGATTCAAATGCTTGTTTCTTCTGGCTTGCCTGTTGTCGAGCCTATAAGTTTTGTCTCCCCAAAATGGGTTCCTCAGGTTAACTTTCGACATTTTGTCTACGCTTTCATCAATTCACATTATGTAGCATGTTCAATTATACATTGGACAAATGTTGTTCTTCTGTGGTTGCTTCACACCTGCTGCTTCTGAGCAGTCAATCAGTTCTTTGTTTTTTAATGTTTTTCTCTTTGTTTTTTTCATGTTTCATACTGTTTGTGTACTTCTGTTGTGCCTCCCTGAAACCCTAACAAGTTTTTCATTTATCAAAGGAAACTCTGAAGCATCTTTAAAATTGTTCTTCTTTGGCTATGGGTTTTCATGGTTGACTTTCTTCACCGTCTTGCTCATCTTTCAATTTCAGCTGGCAGATGCAAAAGATGTAATGGCCGCTATTCGGAATATTGAATATGCTAGATTTTCCGTCCTAACCCCTAATCTTAAAGTAAGCATTTTCTAGTGAGAAGGATACCATTATAAACTGATAACAAGATACGTTACTAATTCATATTGTGATCTAGCTTCTTATAGGGATTTGAGGCAGCTGTTGCTGCTGGTGCAAAGGAAGTTGCCATATTTGCCTCGGCTTCTGAATCTTTCTCAAAATCAAATATAAATTGCTGTATTGAAGATAGTCTCGTTCGATATAGTGATGTTTCTATTGCTGCCAGAAAGCTTTCAATTCCAGTTCGTGGGTATATTCTAACTCCTCTGGGACTTGGGGGAAAACGGGTTTGGGTTCTTCTCACTCCCACTGGAACTAAAGTACTTTCTTTTTAAATAATATTCTCATATGAACCTATTTAATATCTATTATCTTTTTGTATGCTTATATTAAATTAATATAAACAGTTTCAAGTATGAACGGAGTAGTCTTTAAATTCTTTTTCTTTCAAGTATCATTTTAAGGACTATTTGAATAAGAGATTTCTAGTATTAAGAAGCTGGCTATTTCATTTATTTATTTATTTTTCTCTGAGGACCACTTGTTCGCATTATTTATTGTGATTCTTAGAGTTGGCCAATGCCGATTTTTCTCTAACCCCTTCAGTCATTGCCACCTACATCACTCAATTTTGTTTCTGGAAATATGACAAGGTTTTTAAATTGTCTCCAAACTTTTTCTGTGCTTAATTTTCACTGCCTGATCCAAAAGTATAAATTCCAGATTTTCATGATAGTCTTTCTTTCTCTTTTTCTTTCTCTGTATTGTCTCTAATATCTAATTGTTACATATTTTTTATGTTTGTGCGGACAACTTTTAAATTTCAAATGGTGACATTTTAATTTATTTAAAATGAAGTAACATTATATAGTTTCTGAGGAATTTTCCAGTATAATACCTTTCAGATATATATCGTGTGTTGTCTGGTGTCCGGTGGAGGGAAGGATACCCCCATCACAAGTAGCATGTGTGGCGAAAGAACTTTATGAAATGGGTTGCTTGGAAATTTCTCTTGGTGATACAATTGGTGTTGATACTCCAGGTCATTTTCGTGCCTCCATTTTTCTTGTTGGTTTAGTTGGCTGTCATGCCTTTGCTCTTGTTGTGCTTATTCTCAGACACTATTTGATATTGAATGCAATTAGACCTTCGTATTGTAGCTTACTGTTATTTGGTTGAATTTAAAAGTGCACGATGTTGCATCGATCCAACTCCATGAGTAACTCTTCCAATTAGACTAGCAAAAGCATCTGATATACTTTATAATGTAGAAATTACAAATATGCTCAAGATGCAGCCACACTGTGACGACTGCTAGTTTCTTTTACCAGATAGATAAAATATTCATTAATTTGTGTGTTGCACTTGAATATTTTTAAGTTAAGGATAGGCACAGCTTGACAATTGACTGTGCATTGTATTTAGCTTCTATTCCAAAATGTACCTTGGGTCCTTTAGTATTTCCTTATGCCATCCTAAATACTCTCTTAGCATATTGATCAAAATGGGAAGAAAAAAAAGAAAAAAAGAAATTTTTTTTTTTTCTAAGCTTTCATGCTATGTGGGTTTTCCGGTCAGTGATCGGCTGTTGTTGACTTTGGGAAAGTTAATTTTTCTTGGGCTCGTTTCATTTAGGTAAATACCCTATTCTCAATACTAAGAACCAATCAGATTATATTTTTCATTTTGTTTTAGGACAAAGTTTAAAAGTCAAACTAGAATGTTGAAGACCAAAAAAATACACAAATGTGCATCTTGAGGCTCGAGTCGTAGTGTGCTGTTCACTTCTTATGACAAGGCTCATTTTATCATTCATCCCATATAGCATACACTATTTGGCTGAGGTGTATTCGCCCAGGGTTATGCTTTCTGGGATAAACTAACAATTTGAAAGCATAAAATAAAACTTCCCCAAAAGATGTCTAAAAGTCCTAACAGTAAAACTTTAGAAACTCTCTTTGTAAGTCCAGTAATTGTGATGGTAGTTTGCATTGTTATCTTAATGATGCGGGGGAAGAGACTAGAATGAGTCAAGTGGATTTGTTCTTTTCCTAATTTCTTTTTTATTAACTTGTTTCGTTTCTATTTAAGTTTGATGGTTTGGTTGAATTGCTTGTTTTACGGTTGAATGACAATTATATGTGTTTAACTAATATTATTGTTATAGTTTTAAAAAAGGTCTCATCCGGTATTATGTTTTGAAATTAGGCTAAAAGTAATTAAACATAGAACACCACTGTTTGGACATAGTACGTTGAATATGGTTACTGCATTTCCAATTAAGAGAAATAGAACATAGAATTGTGACCAAAACTAAATTTCCTAATTTTGTTTAGTTAGTGCTCCGCTTGTATCCATGGCTAGTTGTATCCGAAAAGTAGCAAAAGAGGTATTAGGAGAGTCCAAGGGCTTTGCTCCACACCAAAAGGAATCTTGGTGGTGGAAGGAGGAGGTACAAACAGAAGTTAAGGCTAAGAAGGAATGTTGTAAGGCCTTATACAAGGATAGGACCGATGAAAATGGTGAAAGGTATAGAATAACGAAGGAGGAGGCAAAGAAAGCTGTGAGAGAAGCAGCTTTTTATGATATGTGTAAGCGACTAGATACCAAAGGAGAGTTGGATATCTATAAACTAGCTAGAGCAAGAGAAAAGAAGACAAGAGACCTAAACCAATTGAGGTGCATGGTGCATCAAGGATGAGAATGGAAAGGTTCTTGCTACAAGGAATGCGGTCAAGGACAGATGGAGAGATTATTTTCATAATCTTTTCAATGAAGGACATGAAGGGAGTACTTATTTGGGGGAGTTGAGTAACTCGGAAGAGTAGAAATTACTCCTTTTACCGCCGAATTAGGAAGGAAGAAGTGGTTGTAGCTTTGAAAAAATGAGTGGCGAAAGAGCACTCTGGTGCCTATCTACAAGAACAAGGATGACATACAAAATTGCATGAACTATAAGGGTATTAAGTTAATGAGTCATACAATGAAGCTCTAGGAGAGAGTAATTGAGCATAGACTAGGGCAAGAGACACGGGTCTCAGACAACTAACTCGGGTTCATGTCAGGGCGCTCAACCATGGAGGCAATCTATCTCTTACGAAGACCAATGGAAAAATATAGAGATATGAAAAAGGATTTGCACATGGTCTTTATAGATTTGGAAAAAGCGTATGATAGGGTCCCAAGAGACATTCTTTGAAGGATTTTAGAGAAGAAAGGAGTACGAGTAGCATATATCCAAGCTATAAAAGATATGTATGATGGAGCAAAGACGGCCGTAAGAACTCATAAAGGACAAACCGAAAGCTTCCCCATAACTGTAGGGTTACATCAAGGCTCATCTTTAAGTTCATACCTTTTTGCATGGGTAATGGATCAGTTAACGGGACATATTCAAGATGATATTCCTTGGTGTATGCTTTTTGCAGACAATATAGTGTTGATAGATGAAACTCAAGGAGTAAATGCGACGCTTAACGGAGGCTCAAATGAGTTACGGGTGATGATTGGAGATCAGGAAGTACAAAAGAGTGACTGCTTTTGCTACCTAGGATCTATCTTGCAAAAGAACGGAGAGTTGGATGGAGACCTTAACCATAGAATATAAGCTGGATTGATGAAGTGGAAGAGTTCATCCGGCGTGTTACGAGACTTTCGTATGCCATTGAAGCTCAAGGGAAAATTTTATAGGACGACAATAAGGCCAGCCATGCTTTATGGCACATAATGTTGGGCAGTGAAGCATCAACATGTACATAAAATGGGTGTAGCGGAGATGAGAATGTTTCGTTGGATGTGTGGGCACATGAGAAAGGATAAGATTAGGAATGTGAGGATATCTGAGGTAATGTAGGAGTAGCCGAAATTGAAGGAAAGATTAGAGAAAATCGGTTGTGGTGGTTTGGACATGTGAAACGAAGGCCTACTAATGCTCCGGTTAGAAGATGTGATTTCGGGATAGAGGTTCAGGGCTGAAGGGGTAAAGGAAGACTTTGGAAGAGACTCTAAGAAAAGACTAGAGTACTTGGATCTAACGGAAGATATGGCGCAAAACCGAGCGGAATGGCATTATAGGATTCATACAGCCAACCCCACTTAATGGAAAAAGGCTTTGTTGTTGTTGTTGTTGTATTGCTTTGCTTGTATACACATGATTGAGCTACCATAAACCGTAAGGTTAACCATGTATTTTGTGTGTTAACTTCTATGGGTTTCTTTCCTCTCCAGGTACTGTCGTTCCAATGCTTGAAGCTGTTATTGGTGTGGTCCCGACTGACAAGCTTGCTGTCAGTCCAGGTAATCCACATTGCTTTTGAATATAGCAGGAAATTAAATAATATGTAGGTAGTTGTAAATTTTGATATGATTCGAGCAGACAAAATTAAAGTGTTAGTCTTCAGGCTAATTGTGTTTGTCTTGAAATTTTTGACCCCAATTAACACTATCAATAAACAGTTCATGTTTGAAAGGCGAAGGGAACACGTGCAGTTATTTCTACCAAACTAAGTTGTCAAGACAAATGAGGAATGTGAAGGGGGGGGGGGGAATGTTGAGGCTTCCTATTTGTCAAGTCGTAATTTCAGCACTGTAATGGCTCTTATCTCCGTCTCTTTTCCATATGATTCAACAATTACACCCATCTCTTAATTCGTTCTTTGTCGTAATTAATTTGTATGATCCCAGCAGCGCAGCATCGGGTTTTAAAAGACATTCCGGAATTTGTAAATATTGTAGAAGTTGGTCCGAGGGATGGACTACAGAATGAGAAGCACATTGTTCCTACCGCTGTCAAGGTTCAATTGATTCAAATGCTTGTTTCTTCTGGCTTGCCTGTTGCCGAGCCTACAAGTTTTGTCTCCCCAAAATGGGTTCCTCAGGTTAACTTTCGACATTTTGTTAATGCTTCCATCAATTCACATTTTGTAGCATATTCAATTATGCATTGGACAAATGTTGTTCTTCTGTGGTTGTTTTGCGTCTGCCGCTTCTGAGCAATCAATCAGTTCTTTGTTTTCTATTGTTTTTTTTTTTCTTGTTTCATACTGTTTGTGTAGTTCCGTGCACCCCCTTGAAACCGTAACAAGTTTTCATTTGTCAAAGGAATCTCTGAAGCATCTTTAAAATTATTCTTCATTGGCTATGGGTTTTCATGGCTGGCTTTCTTCCTTGTCTTGCTCATCTTTCAATTTCAGCTGGCAGATGCAAAAGATGTAATGGCTGCTATTCGGAATATTGAAGGTGCTAGATTTCCCCGTCCTAACCCCTAATCTTAAAGTAAGCATTTTCTAGTGAAAAGGATACCATTATAAACTGATAACAAGATACGTTACTAATTCATATCGTGATCTAGCTTCTTATAGGGATTTGAGGCCGCTGTTGCTGCTTGTGCAAAGGAAGTTGCCATATTTGCCTCGGCTTCTGAATCTTTCTCAAAATCAAATATAAATTGCAGTATTGAAGATAGTCTCGTTCGATATAGTGATGTTTCTATTGCTGCCAGAAAGCTTTCAATTCCTGTTCGTGGGTATATATTCTAACTCCTTTGGTAGTTGGGGGAAAGGGTCTGGGTTCTTCTCACTCCCACTGGAACTAAATTACTTTCTTTTTAATAATATTTTTGTATGAACCAATTTAATTTCTATTATCTTTTGGTATGCTTATATTAAATTAATAATGAACAGTTTCAAATATGAATGCGGTAGTCTTTAGATTCTTTTTCTTTAAAGTATCATTTTAAGGGACTATTTGAAGAAGAGATTTCTAGTATTAAGAAGCAGACTATTTCATTTGTTTATTTATTTTTCTCCGCGGACCACTTGTTCGCACAATTTCTTGTGATTCTTAGAGTTGGCCAATGATGATTTTTATCTCTAACCCCTTCAGTCATTGCCACCTACATTGCCTCCAAATTTTTTTTTGTGCTTGATTTTCACTGCCTGATCCAAAAGTATAAACTCCCAATGTTCATGATATTCTTTCTCCTTTTCTTTCTCAGTTTTGTCTATAATAATATCAAATTGTTACACATTGCTTATGTTTGTGGGGACAACTTTTGAATTTCAAATGGTGATGCTTTTAATTTATGGACACTGCTTATGGATCAAACAGAAGTAAAATTATATAGTTTCTGGGCAATATTCCAATATAATACCTTTCAGATATATATAGTGTGTTGTGGGGTGTCCGGTGGAAGGAAAGATATCCCCATCACAAGTAGCATATGTGGCAAAAGAACTTTATGATATGGGTTGCTCAGAAATTTCTCTTGGTGATACAATTGGTGTTGGTACTCCAGGTCATTTTCGTGCCACCTTTTTTCTTGTTTAGTTGGTTGTCATGCCCTTGCTCTGAACTTATTCTCAGACACTATTTGATATTGAATGCAACTAGACCTTCATATTGTAGCTTACAATCACTTGGTTGAATTTAGAAGTGCACAATGTTGCATCTATCCAACTCAATGAGTAACTCTTCGAACTGGACTAGCAAAAGCATCTGATATGCTTTATAATGTAGAAAATATAAATATGCTAGTTTCTTTAACCAGATAGATAAAATATTCATTAATGTGTGTCGCTGCTGTCGCACTTGAATATTTTCAAGTTACGGATAGGCACAGTCAATTGTATTTAGCTTCTATTCGAACATGTACCCGTGGTCTTTTAGTATTTCCATATGCCATCCTAAATACTCTCTTAGCAGATTGATCAAAATGGGAGAAGAAAAGAAACTTTCTAAACTTTCATGCTATGTGGGTTTTCCGGCCAGTGATCTGGCGTTGTTGACTTTGGGAAAGTTAATTTTTCATGGGCTAGTTTCATTTAGGTAAAAATCCTATTCTCAATACTAGGAACCAATCAGATTATAATTTTTCTTATTGGTTTTTGGACAGTTTAAAAGGCAAACTAGAAGTTCAAGACCAAAAATCACACAAAATGTGCACCTTGAGGCTTGGGTCGTGGCGTGCTGTTCTCTTCTTGACGAGAATCATTTTAGCATTTATTACATATAGCATACACTATTTGGCTGTGGTGTATTCGTCCAGGATTATGCTTCTAGGATAAACTAACACTTTGAAAGCATAAAATAAAACTTCCCCAAAAGATGTCTAAAGGTCCTAACTGTAAAAACTTCAGAAACTCTCTTTGTAAGTCCAATGATTGTGATGGTAGTTTGCATTGTTATCTTAATGATGCGAGGGAAGAGACTAGAATGAGTGAAGTAGATTTGTTCTTTTCCTAATTTCTTTTTTATTATACTTGTTTTGTTTCTGTTTAAGTTTGATGGTTTGGTTGAATTGTTTGTTTTACGGTTGAATGACAATTATATATGTTTAACTAATATTATTCTTGTAGTTTTAAAAAAGGTCTCATCCGCTTTTATGTTTTGAAATTAGGCTAAAAGTAATTAAACATAGAACACCACTGTTTGGACATAGTACGTTGAATATGGTTACTGCATTTCCAATTAAGAGAAATAGAACATAGAATTGTGACCAAAACTAAATTTCCTAATTTCTTTTAGTTAGTGCTCCCAGCTTGTATATACATGATTTAGCTACCATAAACCGTACGGTTAACCATGTATTTTGTTTGTTAACTTCTTCTTTCCTCTCCAGGTACTGTCGTTCCAATGCTTGAAGCTGTTATTGACGTGTTCCCGACTGAGAAGCTTGCTGTCCATTTTCATGACACTTATGGGCAAGCTCTTTCAAACATACTAGCGTTACTCCAGGTAATCCACATTACTTTTGAATTTAGCAGGAAATTAAATAATATGTAGGTAGTTGTAAATTTTGATATGATTCAAGCAGACAAAATTAAAGTGTTAGTCTTCAGGCTAATTGTGCTTGTCTTGAAAATTTTGACCCTAATTAACACTATCAATAAACAGTTCATGTTTGAAAGGTCTTCAGAATTCATGCAGGAAAGTGCAAAGACTTAATTAATAGGTGTGGCAAAGTGTAAATGCGTCAATAATAGTTATTTAAAAACCTAAAAGATGTACAACGAAGTACATTTGGCACTTATTAAGGGACAAGAAGTGTACTTAATATGCCCTTGCCAACTCAATGGTTTGAGAGGACTAGTTTGGAGCGCTAGCAGTTCTTGTGGGTTCATAGTTGCTAAAATGAAGTGATAACAAGCTCAATGAAGTTGGTACGGACATGCAATATTGGATTCGAAGTCATCTACATAGTCCTGAGCTTGTCACAGTTAGCGTGATGAACATCAAAATAAGCAAATGGAGCTCTTGAAGAGGTGCATAACCCAAAATATAAACTCAAACTTGAGAAAGTGAGCAATTTGGACTCTGAACTCAAACGAAAGACAATAGATTTATTGGCACTTCAACACATTAGTTGGGGCCCAAGGAAACAATGACACAATGAGAAATCACCAAACTGATTCCCATTCTTGTGACTACGTGATTCTGTGGACTATACTTTTAGAATTCTGACGAATCTTAATGTTTAGGATAATAGAATTGCATGCAATAAAAAGGGTAATATAATTGCAATGACATTTATTGTATTGGCAGATAGGAATCAGCACAGTGGATTCTTCAGTATCAGGTCTTGGGGGTTGTCCGTATGCCAAGGGAGCTTCCGGAAATGTTGCCACGGAAGATGTTGTGTACATGCTTAATGGACTTGGGTTGAAGACCAATGTAGATCTTAAAAAGCTCATGTTGGCTGGGGACTTCATCAGTAAGCACTTGTGGCGCTCATCTGTTTCAAAGACGGCAGTTTCCTTGAGTAAAGTCGCAGCTCCTGCCTCAAAGCTATGAGGTACCACCACTATTGTGTAAGTCTCTGTGTTTTCGCCCTAAATTTATTCGATACCTGAAATAAAGAGGGGGAGTCACTTTAAGTTGTTTTGGTGGTGTGCGATGTATTGATACATGTACATTTGTGCAATGCAAATGTGAGGTGAATCAAATTAGAGAATTGAAGAGAACTAGATGGAGACTTGGGCCCTCTTTGGTGGCCTGGTTGGGATAGATTGTGACCAATTAAAATGGACTTGAGTCTAGTCCATTGTTTGTTGTGTCAAACTGTGAGATGGACATGACTGTACATGATGGGTTATGAATCTAAAATAGAGTAGGTTACCAAACCTATTCATATAGGTGGATTACAAGTCCTGTTTAATAAGTTCTTGCTATCTCTAAGGTTCAATCTCATCTAGTCTACCAAACAGTCCTTAAGGACTCCCAGAAAGTGACAATGGCTGTTTTTAAGTGATCTTCATACTCACTATTTATATAGAGGGGGTTATATCATGTTGCTGTCGAAAGCAGCGTCTACCCCTCCTCGTTGACCGCCATTGAGTCGTGGGTCACGAACTTTGTCTCTCTCAATTTTTTATTGTTCGTTGTAACCATAAAGGATGATAGAAAGGCAATTTTGTATACAGTGCTCACTAACCTCTTTCTCCCCTAAACAACTTTAATTTTTTATCGTTCAGGTTCCTATTTTTATCAGTGAATTCTGGGTTGCCTTCTTCAAGCAGCAAAACACCACTCTTTGCAAGAGCTCAGCATATTGCCCACAATTCGACGGGCAAACAGGAGGGCCAAATCGCATCCTGGAACACTACTTGCACAGCTTTGGGATGGACAAACTGCGTGACTAGATTTAGTGGCTGCCTTGGGCAAAGTGGTCGTACAATACCACCTTCTAGTCTGCCATTCAACTGACACCTTTCCAGCCAGTTTATGGTTACCTTCCTTCCACAGTGTCAATGTATCTTCCAGGTTCCTACCTGGTTCATCTCGTAGATGTCACTCTTTAGGATCGCGATGCCTTGCTCAAGCATTTACGTGAGCACTGGCACAACACAGACAAGCTGACAAACATTGGTCTGAAAGGACTTCTCGAATTGGGGATAGGGTTTTCCTCAAGCGTCAACTATATCGCAAACTTCAGTGTCTAAAATTAGCCCCTTGCTACCATGGTCCCTTCCAGGTCCTAGCTCGTGTTGGGCAGGTTGCTTACACATTGGACTTTCCTCCTTAATCCCTCATTCATCCTACCTTTCACGTGTCTTTGCTGAAACCCAAGATTGCTACTCACTGTATCATCTCCAACTCTGCCTCCAATATCCTCTGGTGGTACCGTCATATGATCCCTTGAACAGCGGGGTATGGTCAAGCGTGCCAATCGCACGGCCACTCGTTGGTTAATCCGCTGGTACCCTAACAAGGTCCAACAAACCCAAATCCTAATAAGATTGACTAGAATTACTTTAGTCTAAAGAAGGGAATAAGGTTTAACGAATGGGGTTTGTGGGTTTGGGCTCCGGCTTTGGTTTTGTTGTTCTCTACGCGTTTGTTTGAACAGATTCAACAATTGGGAATGGGGTGAGGTGGCTTCACCGAGTCGCCAACAGAGAGCAGGGGAAGCGAGGGATGGGAGGAGAGAGAGAGGGGTAGGATGAACAAAGCAAGGGGTAGGGGTGGCCGAAAGGCTGATTATGTTTTTGTCGGCGAGGCAGGGAGGGAGGATGAGGTAGGGTTGCTTTCGGAATTTTTGTTCCAGCTAGAAGTCATGAAGGATGGATTGCAGAAAGAGAGAGAGGGATGAGTCAGAATCTTGAACAGGGCCATGTAAGGCCCATTCTTACAAGATTTCATCATCCTTTCTTCAGCCCTTCTCTTCTCTCCCGACATTCTCTCCTCATGACTTACTTCGTCTCTCCTGACTCTCTTCGCGACTCGCAATGGCTTTTCCAATGAATTTCCAGTCAAATATAGGGAAACTAGGGTTGATGTAGCTCCAAATCATCACCAATCGAAGGTAATTTGAGAACCGTATAAGATTATTCCTCAACTTTTGAATTTTTGTTCTCTCTCCCAACAACCTCTCTCTTCGCGATGGCTTTTCCAATGAATTTCCAGTCAAATCTTGGTAAGATGTGGCCTCCAAATCATCACCAATCGAAGGTCAATTGAGAATCGTGTAAGATTAAATTGGTGATTTGATTTTGTTGGTTTTATTAAAAAATTTAATTTGATTTGTGATATTTCATAATTATCCAAATGAACTTATGATCTGATTTAAGTTTTTTTTTATTGTGGTGATCGAAACTGGTATGTTCTCTGATCGTATACCCTACTCTCAACGTATGTGTGTATGTGTTAAATCTTAGTTCTTTCTCTCATGGATTGAATTTGACCCCCTCTACCTATTCATATTTTTTCATTGAAATTCCTTCATATGTATTGCTATTTAATTGCTCCTTCTGGGTTTTTTGTCAAAGAAAATTTTGGAACATCATCTCGAGTGACCTGAAGCCGAAAGAATATAGTTTTGGGTCAAGAGCTCAGTTTTTATTTTTTTATTTTTAAATTTAATTCAGAAAGTAATATTTTAGTGTGAAATTGTGTCTTTAGCCATGGAACTCAGTAATTCTTTTTTAAGATGTTGTAGGGAAAACTAAGAAGAGGATTGATAGAGTTTAGAGGTGGGTAGGATTTATCAATTTTTCCTTTTTATGATGTTCACCTGTATGTTATATTGATAGCAAGAAAATGTCGAATTATACGATTGTAATTGGTGTAGTTGGAATTGGCTTCTCTGTTTCGCTTTATATTGACAAATTTAATTTTTTCTGGGGGTG
Organism: Crataegus laevigata; assembly: GCA_963580275.1. Classification (NCBI taxonomy): domain Eukaryota; kingdom Viridiplantae; phylum Streptophyta; class Magnoliopsida; order Rosales; family Rosaceae; genus Crataegus; species Crataegus laevigata. The sequence continues at coordinate 21,797,669 of OY756952.1, forward strand.
GTGTTCCGTTTGCCCTTTCTGAACGATCCTCATCAATTTTTTGCAGTTTTATGTGCAAGTTTAGTTAAAGATGGGTAAATTAAGAGTTGGCATGAGCAACCAAATATGACCAAGAAAGAATGAAAACCTCTATATAAAGAGGTATATTGTATCACTGAAGAACACAACACAAACAGAGAAGTTCATGTAAGTTATGCCAAGCTAGAGAGTTAAAGAGTAAATAGGGAGAGTTATTTTTGTACTCTTACTATTTCACATAATGAGAGAAAGTACTACTACTACCCCGATGACGTAGACACCCTTGCTGAACCTCGTAAATATTATGTTTTATTTACTTTATATTCCACTACACACATATATTCAATTTCACAATATTACCAAAATATTTACATTTTCTGGTCAAAACAAGTATCTCATACTCCTTTAAGATTGTTCATTAGTGAGATTGTTGGCAGTTAAGAAATACATGTGTTTTAAATCTTAAAAAAAGTAAATAAAAAAGATAAATTTTTTTGGGTAAAAACGTATAAGCATTGAAATGCCCTCTTGGCTAGTGCATGGCCCACCTATGTACGGCGCACTTCAGCACTCATATTTTTTTTTGGAAGTTTTAACAAAATATTTCTGATACTGCTTATTTTTAATAAAAAAAATTACATTTTTACTTTTTTCTATTACTATTTACTATACTTTTATTTGTTATTTTTTTTTCATTAAAACTAAAGTGTGTTTGGATTTTTGTTAGTTTTATTTTTTCATTAGTCAAAGCACTCACAAAGGTGTTTTCCCAAAGCAGAGATAGAGTTCAGGCCAAAGAAACAATAAAGGAATAAAAGAACAACAAATTCACGTGTTATTGAAATTTATTCCAACTATTTCTTATTCTTAAATCAGTGATGGTCAGAATTGCTGATTTTTTTATATTACTTCGTAAATATTATTTCAGAAAAAAATTCAGTTAAAATTAAGTGTATTTAGTCAATCAATTATAATAAATAGATAGACTACTAGTAATACTTTTACTTATTTCGATCATCTGCTTTTATATAGCTTGATGGTCAAACAATCTCATAATTTATCAATTTTCTTAGACATAATCATTATATACTAATTTATAATATTAACGGTTTCTATCATAAGCACAAAGTTTGGTAAATTAATCACAAAGTGTTTTGAAAAGGAATTCATTCTCATCATGTTTGAGTAGCCAAATTAATTCCAATAAAAAATATACGGCTGTCTTAGATTTTGAACAAAAAATAAATTCATTTGATAAAAAATCATTAACAACATAATTTTTAATTTATTAAATTTAATCAATGAATTGGTTGTAAAATACACATCAAATTTAAATTTTAAAAGACATTTTTTTAGTTACAGAACACGAATAAGTAAAAATTGATTTAGAGGATCGAATCAAAATTTTAAAATGATTATTTGATGCAATTAGAACTATTTCCAACAATAAAGTGGTTAAAAAAAAGGGAACTTTAATGAAAAGATCCCGGTACTGTTCACTTTAACGAAAAACCACATTTTTACACTAAAAAGTCAATCCTGTCACTATTCACTTTACCCTTTATTTTGTCCTTATCGTTAAAACTCAAAGTTTTCAAGCCCTTTTCATTAGTTTTCCTTAAAAAAAATCTATTAGAATAAAAAAAATTAATAAAGTCACTTAGTACTACGGTCTAGTGGTGTTCATGTTCATTTGTAAGTGAAAAGTCTTAACTTCAATTCTAACGAAAGGTAAATTTGAACTACATTATTGCTAACCCACTGTGAGACTAAGTCTATCCTCTCTCCCTTAGTGTAGATACTGTCGTTTGTTAAAAAAAAAAAATTACATTTTAAGAGAAGAAAAAAAAAGTAACACATTGAGAGAATGAGATAGAGATTAGATACATGCATATGGTCATAATTTTGAGCATCCAAGAACTACAAGTTCATCTTTTCCATAGCCAAATATAGTTGGACAACCAAATCCAAATGATTTCAAAAGTACATTGAAAAAAAAGGATCCTATCTTTTACACCAATATATAATAGCAACTGCTACATAGAATAACACCACCAAACCAAGAGGTAAAGCAGAGTCAGCACACCAATACTCATTAAACCAACAACCCCGTTAATGGCCTTCATGTTCAAACATTTTTTTTTTTATATAAATAATTGATTACAATTTACCAATGTACGCTTAGTCAACTTGAATAGAAAAAATATGCTCTACATACACTTTAATTCAAAAATTTTACTTCACAGTTTAAATTAGAGAAATTAGAACATCGCTCAAATAAAAAATAATAATATAGTATAATTTCTGACAAAAATCTCAAAGGTAAACAATGATATACATAATCCATAAGACCACTTGGAAAACATTGCTTTCATGGATGAAAAATGCCCCAAAAAATTGAAAGTAACTACAAGAAGTCAAGAGATGTGGAAAGATAAATTTGAAGCATTAGAGACAAGGATGGTCTCCTAAACAGAAAATACTAAGTAATTAACAAATATTTATCTATTGTGGAGAGGATTTGGGCCAGTGTAGATGGTCCTCTTATCAACACCAAAAATTTCATCATCATTATCACCATGTTTATGATCTGCATTTGTCTTGAAAACAGGTTGGGGTGGAGGATTAAGGGGATTGATTTCAGAAGCTGTTGTTGTTGGGATTGCTTTGAATCTGCTAGGGATGGACTTTACCTTATAATTATTATATCCAGCTGCTGCTGCAAAACATGGCGTCTCCAACTGAAGTAGCATCAGAACCAGTAGAGACAAGCAAGCCACCTCTGTTGTTCTCACTCCTATCTGCTGCTTCCTTCTCTTACCCCAATAATCTTTCATGGCCGCATATATATTTATGGACCTCTCTCTCTCTCTCTCTCTCTCTCTCGCTATTCTTCAACAAGTGAAGATATTGGTGGTGTGTGAGGCAGAGAGAGATGTATATGGTATGGTATGGAAGGATCGATATGGGTGAGGGAACTTTTTGGGTTGTTTGGTTAAAAGTCAATTGATTTTAGTGGGTGAGAGTCAAAATGCATAGGATTTAGAACCGCAAAACAAAAAGAAAAGAAATATGCATAGGATTTGCAGCAGCAGCTGCTTGCTTCTGTAAATATGGTGGTGAAAGTTACTGAAAAGGGTGTGTATCGTTGGAAAGTTGGAAACTTCTTTTGCTCCTAATTTAGAGCCAACTAGTTTTTGTTCTTGGGGAACGCTCTACAAATGAACGAAAGCTGTACAAATGGTTCCTGCTCAACCTTTTTATTGATCTCGGGTAATGTGAGATTAACTATATATTTAGGTTTTACTTTATTTCTAAAGAAAGATTTCGCTAGAAATAACACGGAAGAGGATCCCTCCGGATCCACTTGGTGAGAATCCCTAGATCCTCGAATTCAGTACGTTCATTGTGTGGTCAGTTTTTGTTAGGTATTGTTCATGTTTAAATTTTAATACAATTATTTAAAATGATTTCTAACTGCACGATGAACGATGGACGCATCAGATTCGAGGATCCCCACAAAGAGGATTCGAAGGGGATCGTCTTCCAAATAACACTAGTATGGGAGTTGATGCGAGAATTATACGCACACAAATTAAACCCTCTTTTTATCAATTGTAGCAAAATATGTAAGTAGGGATCGTTCTAAGCCGGGGATTAGGAGGGATTGCAAAATCACTTGGAATTGACTCAAAAACGTAAAAACAAAATTTAAACACTAAACTAGACTCAAACAATGCAAAACTATACTTTAAAACTCTAAAACAAACCAAAAGACTCAAAACAGCACAAAAACACTCAAAACTGCCTTAAAACCACTTTCTGGGCAGTTTTGAACACTAAAGAAGAATTTGGACGAAAATAGTTATAACTTGACTCAAGACACTTTAAAAACACAAACTAAACAGATTCTAAGACTTTTAAACAAGAAAGTAAAGGGGGGTTTTGATTTTGACGAATTTGAAAACAAAACTTAAAACTTTGTCAAACGAACAAATTTTAAAACGAATTTGGCTTAAAACAATGGATGAAAGGCTAGCTAAGGGGTTCATCTCCACACATATTATACTTGCATACGAAACGATTTCCAATTGCTTTTCAATAAACCATGAATTCTCAACGCCCCAAGTTAATTAGGTCCGCTTAAATTAACCTTCAGATTTTCCTAAAGTTATTGAATTGGATGATTGCATACGACAACCCAAAGCATTCCCCACAAGTCCCCTACATGATTGCATAATAGAGATACAAGCAAGAATCATTAAGTTCTATGAAAACCATAAGCATTGACGAAGCACTCATTACTATGATTGCATGAAACTTATGCCAAGAATTTACTTAACTCGATTGAGATCATCAACCTTCACTACTTGTGAATATAAGTCCATAACGATTAGGTGAAACTTCCTTATATCCTAGCATTCAATTTATGCATGATAATTAAGCGTGCACTCTCAACCAACACACACAAACCAATGTAATTCACATAGATAAGTAAATTGAATTCATAAGTTATGAAACCGCAATTAGAAGTAATCAAATCATATGGCAAGCATAAACATGTATTTCGAATCCCCCCCTAGCCAAGGGGGGTTTAGTTCCTCATACGCACAAAACAAAGAGAATTAAATTTAAACATTGAAATCAAAGGAAAAGAAACACCTAGAAATTCCAGCGACGCGAACTTGAATTGCATGAACTTCCAAGCTTTCTTCTCCTCCTCCTTGGTGCGGCAAAGGGTCTAGATCAGGTTTTGGGAGTTATTTGTATGGATGAATGGATGTGGGACGTGTAGAGGTGTTTAGGATGGGTAGGTGGTGTGGCAAAGGTGTTTTTGGGCTGAAATTATGGAGAATGGTGAAGTATGGATGCGGCAAAGGGTGTGGGAGAATTTCTGACGTGAATTGTGAATTATGGAGGTGGTGTATGATTTATGTGGCTGAATGGTGTATTTATAGGGCAAAATCACACCCAAATCTGCAAGGTAAAGGACTTAGAATTAAAAAGGAATTAGGCAATCCAAATCCACAAGGAGAAGGCCTAATTAATTCAGAAACCCAAAGGGAAAAGGGATAGAGGCGCCAGATTTTTAGGGGTTCTAGAAACAAAGTGTTTTGTGGCAGAAATTGGGACTTCTAGAAGGATTTGGGGCGCCACTTTTATAGGGGATTCTAGAAAGAGTGTTATTTGGCTGATTTCTAGAAGAACAAGGCCTAAAAACATGCAACACCAATGTAGGAATAGATAAGAGCTTCTAGAAAGGTTTCTAAGGTCTTCTAGAAGGCTAGGTGCGGCATTGATTCTAGAATAAGGATAAGGTGTCCTAAAGTGTTTAGGAGACCTTTATGCACTAGGATTAGGAAAACTAATCCTTCTTCATCTTGGAATTCTTTTACTTCTTGGACTTGGAAAACTTCTTTGTTGCTGCAACTTGAGGCCATTTGGGGTTTACATTTCCTACTTCAAGTAGGAAACCTTGTTTGAGTAGGAAACTTCAATCTTCTAGGTTTCCCAATTCAACTAGGAAACCAATTTCAACTAGGATTCCCATTTCAACTAGGAAACCCAATTTAACTAGGACTCCATCTTCCATTAGGGCTTTTCCTACTCCAACTAGGAAACCTTGCTCAAGTAGGAATCATCATCTTCAAGTCTTCAATTTCGTCCATGCTCATGGCTCCAAGGATATGACATTCATTCCAAGCTCTAATTTGCTCCAAAAGGCTCCAAAATGCTTCCTTTTTCACACTTTGTCCTTAAAACCTGAAAACACACCAAACTAGCTTAAAAGACTACTTTACTAAGGAAAAACACTATAAATGTACAAGAACAAGCTAAACTAAGGCGCATAAATATGCTCCTATCAAATTCCCCCACACTTAGCTTTTGCTAGTCCTCGAGCAAAACAAAACGAAACAAAGTAATAAAACAAAGCAAAACGAGTAAAACACAACCTAAACCTTCCAACAAACGCCTCAGGGATTTCCAATGCACATGACATGTTAAAAATCATCGTTCCCACAGATTTTAGCCATCTTTACGCTTAAGCACATACTTAATCATAGTCACTACTTACTAGTTCACAAAAAACCATTTAAAACGATGTTTTGAACGTAGTAACATGCCTTAGAGAATTTCCTCATATCCTTACAAGATATGCACTCTATTTTCACTCAGATTTTCTTAACTACACACCCTACACTAGTTATATGTGAGAAGATTGATGTAAATATGAAAACGAATGCTCACATACATGTATAACAAGAAAAGCATTTTCTGGAGCTAAATAACATGTTTAGATATGATCTCATGAATGGAACGCTACTACTTAGATGCGAGAACCAGTGACACCATATGCTCAAACCAAATTCAAACTCCACAAATTGAAACACACAACACTCAAGATTAAAGTCAAGGGTTGTAACGGGGCTTGAGGTGTTGGCTAACAACGAAAGGATAGGAAAAACAAACGTTCTTAAAGCAATAGTAAGCAAAATAATGAAATCGAACTTAGAATTCCCCTTAGAATGCAGAAATCAACTTTTAAACACAAAGGGAAGATTCAAGCAACAATTAGGGCCGAATTCAATGTTTTGGACCCTTCCTTCAACAAACAACACTTAAGAACTCTTTTTCACATCTTTTCAACTCCTTTTTCATTCTTTTCACAACTTTTCTTTTTTTTCTTTTTATTTTCCACGAAATTTTTTTTTCTTCTTTTTTTTTTCTTCTACCCGTGCCTTATTCAAGACTTTGGCACATCCACATATCCAGAATCCTTCCCCCACACTTGTTTTCTGCAATGCAATGATCAAAAGGAATTCATCTTGAGTTATGCTTTACTATGCTTCAAGAACAAAGGTATGGATGGTCCTAATCTAGGCTAGGTGAGGATAATGTGGGTTAACAAAGAAAATGGGCTACACAAGGCTCAACGGGGTTAAAACCTACAAAACACAATGAATTAGGGAGATATGGCCATTTGGCTATGGTGGTCACTACACAACTTTATCTTGAATATGTGTTATGCAAATTTTTAACATGCTTTGAATGAATTGGGCATGAGTTCTAGTGTTTGGAACTAAATGATGAAACGCCTTCTAAGTAGCAACCAAGCAAAGAATAATGAGATCATCCAACGACTTTAGAAAACAACAATGCACAGATTATTATCTCTCCAAATGAACGTTTAGGCTCAAGTCTCACAAGGTTGTAGCGTTAGTTTGAGTTCCTTCCTTCAAGCATGTTACAAAAACCGATTTTTCCTTTATGATTACATGTGAATTCATAAATTATAACCACAACCAAGCATGAACCAAAGAGTAAATCAAACTTTCATCCATGTTTACAACTCTCTTTAACAGTCATGCAATTACAAACCGAATCCTCATCATTGTGTTGGAAGGTACCCTAAGACACAAACAAACACATAAAAACAACTCTTTTTGGGTTTTTTAAAACAATTTTTCAAATTTTTATGGGATTTTTGGATTTTTGAGTCAAAACACACTAAAACACACCAAAACAGCTTAAAAACACTTAAAAACAGCAAGGAACAACATTTAGAAGTTATGAGTGATAAACCCTACGAATTTGCATCAAAACACTTTGGTTACCCCCCCACACTTAAATCAAACATTGTCCTCAATGTTTCAAGCATAGACTCACACAAATAACAAACAAACAAACGAAACAACATCTAAACAACCTAACATGGCAGAAACAAAATAGCAACAAAGAGAAGGGTTTAGGAACGCAAATCTGGAATTGGAGTGCTTTCTCGGTCTTCCTTTGTTGAATGCATGGGTTGCCTCCCAAGTAGCGCTTGCTTTAACGTCGTACAGCCGGACGAAACTCCTTTGAAGCTTATTGGACCCCACGGCATGGAGAGGTGTATCGTCTACGATCTGCCCTCGGAAATACTTCATACTTTGGGTCCTTGAATGGGATGGGATAATGGTCCTTTCTGATTGTGGTGTTTGGCTTGGCTAAATCAACACGAACTCTTCCACCACGTTGAATTCGATTAGGTACCTGCTCCATACAAGGTAACAACCTTTTAGTTGAAATGGGAATCGAAATTGGAATAGGTGGCTTACCTTTGTACGGCAAGGAAGTGGTAGCACAATGGACAGCTGCACAAGGGGTGGTCTCGGCCAGATTTGGTGATTGCAAAGTTGGGGCCGTGCACTCCTTGTTGTGCACTCCAATTCCTTCCTCGACGGTGGGTTGAGGCGCATTCTTCTTGACTAGCGTTGAACATTCCTGCCCTATATTTTCAATTACATTAATAGCACAACAAGAACGAACATCATTAGTATTCTCAACCGATTCAGAAATCTTAAAGTTAATCATATCACCACCAAAAGCCATAGTGACTGCTCCCTTGGCCACGTCAATCTTGGTTTGAGCCGTTTTCATGAAAGGTCGGCCAAGTAAAAGTGGTGATGATGGAGAGTGGGCCGAATCCTCCATGTCAAGCACATAGAAATCTGCAGGAAAAATCAAGTGGTCTACCTGCACCAAAACATCCTCCAAAACTCCTTTCGGATATGCATTAGATCGATCGGCTAATTGAATAATAACACCATCATTTTTAAGCTCTCCTAGATTCATAGATGCATAAATAGAATATGGCATGACATTAATTGATGCACCTAAATCTAGCATAGCATGTTCAAACCGTGTATTACCAATTACACAAGGGATAGTGAAACTACCCGGATCCTTGCATTTAGGTGGCAACTTCCTTTGCAACATCGCAGAGACATTCTCACTTACATGCACCACCTCTTTCTCCCGAATCCGCTTCTTTGTTGTACAAAGCTTCTTCAAAAACTTGGCGTACTTCGGGATTTGCTTTATAGCATCAAGGAGCGGTATATTGACGTGCACCTTCCTAAACGTTTCCAGAATGTCTTGTTCATCCTCTTCTTTCTTTGCTTGCATGAACCTACTAGGAAAGGGAACATTCGAAGGAAAAACATTAGTAGGAATTGAATTTGACACGTTTTTACCTCTATTGGACAAATTGGACAGTTTAGGGTCACTTAGGGCTTGCGGCAAAGGTGTTTCCACCTTGGCCGTTGGTGGCCTTTGCTCCTCCTCTTCAATTCGTAACTCTTCCTCCTCGTTGAATCCACCTTTCGGATTGACCACCGTTGAGCTAGGCAACCTTCCTTGCTCACGAAATTGCCCCAAGAACTCGGCAATTTGTCCCACTTGTTTCTCCAACTCATCCATCCTCTTGTCTTGGATTTGCCTCTCTTTGTTTTGAGTTTGGACTTCCTGCGTCAAAGTAGTAAGTAATTGAAAAATCTTATCATTATCACTTGAATTACCTGAATTGTTTTAGGCAGGTTGTGCTTGGGCTTGTGGTGGTGCCAACGGCTTTTGATAGAAACCCGGGGGTTGTTGCCTAAATCCGCTTTGTTGTTGGCCTTGTTGAGGTTCTCACCATTTGAAATTTGGATGATCACGCCAACCGGGATTGTAAGTATTGGAAAATGGATCACCACGTGGTTGGTATTGGTTGCCATAACCCACGGCATTGAGTGTCTCCCACCCTCCATTCTCAATCAATTGTGGGCACTTATCCGTGGGATGTCCTTGCATGGAGCACACACCACAAGATGCGACGGTTTGGATTTTTGGACCTTCCACCACCTGAGAAAGCAAAGTAGTAAGGTTAGCCATTTGATTTTGAAGTTCGGTTATGGCACTTACCTCATTGACTTGGTGTTGCCGTGGGGTGCTCCTTTGTCCAACACCTTCGTACTGTTGAGCGTTCAACGCACGATTAGTAATCAAGGTCTTTGCAGCCGTGGGGGTCTTGTCCACCAAGGCTCCTCCCGCTGAGGCATCTAACATTTGGCGTTCGATTGGGAGAAGTCCCTCATAGAAGTATTGTAAGAGAAGTTCCTCCTTCATTTGATGCTATGGACATGAAGCAACAAGAGATTTAAAACGTTCATAATAAGTAGGAAAAGATTCACCTTCATCTTGTTGAATTCCACTTATCCTTTTGCGTAGGAGGATGACTCGAGAAGTTGGGAAAAACTTCTCTAAGAAGGCTCGTTTCATGCTCTCCCAAGATGTGACAGTTCCGGGAGCCAATTCGTACAACCAATCTTTCGCCTTCTCAAGGAGAGAAAAGGGAAAGGCCTTCATCTTCAAGATGCTCTCATCAACATTCACCGGGGTCATGCTCGAGCAAACGACTTCAAACTCCTTCAAGTGCTTGTTCGGATCCTCCATGGATAGCCCATGGTATTTCGGAATGTGATGTAACAAGCTTGACTTCAATTCGAACTCGGCAGTCTTGTCTGGAGCCGCCCTAGGATATTGAATGCATAGAGGTGCGGCATTGTCCAATCCCGAAGCGGAAAGCTCCTTGATTGTTCGGTTGTCCGCTGCCATGTCTTCCACTTCCTCTTCAAATTCAGAAACGGACTCGGAACTTGCACTTGATTCACTAGGTTCCGGGTTCTTCCTCTTTCGTCTCAACTCGCGCTCAAAATCGTCGTCAAAGTCCAGAATATGTTCGTGAATCGGATTAGAACTCCGAGTCATAAACTAGTACCTAAACAAGAAACAAAAACAACTCAGAATCTGACCTTACTTAAACAAAACGAAAATACAATCCAAGGGATTAGCAAAGTTGCTAATCCCCGGCAACGGCGCCAAAAATTTGATGCGAGAATTATACGCACACAAATTAAACCCTCTTTTTATCAATTGTAGCAAAATATGTAAGTAGGGATCGTTCTAGGCCGGGGATTAGGAGGGATTGCAAAATCACTTGGAATTGACTCAAAAACGTAAAAACAAAGTTTAAACACTAAACTAGACTCAAACAATGCAAAACTATACTTTAAAACTCTAAAACAAACCAAAAGACTCAAAACAGCACAAAAACACTCAAAACTGCCTTAAAACCACTTTCTGGGCAGTTTTGAACACTAAAGAAGAATTTGGACGAAAATAGTTATAACTTGACTCAAGACACTTTAAAAACACAAACTAAACAGATTCTAAGACTTTTAAACAAGAAAGTAAAGGGGGGTTTTGATTTTGACGAATTTGAAAACATAACTTAAAACTTTGTCAAACGAACAGATTTTAAAACGAATTTGGCTTAAAACAATGGATGAAAGGCTAGCTAAGGGGTTCATCTCCACACATGTTATACTTGCATACGAAACGATTTCCAATTGCTTTTCAATAAACCATGAATTCTCAACGCCCCAAGTTAATTAGGTCCGCTTAAATTAACCTTCAGATTTTCCTAAAGTTATTGAATTGGATGATTGCATACGACAACCCAAAGCATTCCCCACAAGTCCCCTACATGATTGCATAATAGAGATACAAGCAAGAATCATTAAGTTCTATGAAAACCATAAGCATTGACGAAGCACTCATTACTATGATTGCATGAAACTTATGCCAAGAATTTACTTAACTCGATTGAGATCATCAACCTTCACTACTTGTGAATATAAGTCCATAACGATTAGGTGAAACTTCCTTATATCCTAGCATTCAATTTATGCATGATAATTAAGCGTGCACTCTCAACCAACACACACAAACCAATGTAATTCACATAGATAAGTAAATTGAATTCATAAGTTATGAAACCGCAATTAGAAGTAATCAAATCATATGGCAAGCATAAACATGTATTTCGAATCCCCCCTAGCCAAGGGGGGTTTAGTTCCTCATACGCACAAAACAAAGAGAATTAAATTTAAACATTGAAATCAAAGGAAAAGAAACACCTAGAAATTCCAGCGACGCGAACTTGAATTGCATGAACTTCCAAGCTTCCTTCTCCTCCTCCTTGGTGTGGCAAAGGGTCTAGATCAGGTTTTGGGAGTTATTTGTATGGATGAATGGATGTGGGACGTGTAGAGGTGTTTAGGATGGGTAGGTGGTGTGGCAAAGGTGTTTTTGGGCTGAAATTATGGAGAATGGTGAAGTATGGATGCGGCAAAGGGTGTGGGAGAATTTCTGACGTGAATTGTGAATTATGGAGGTGGTGTATGATTTATGTGGCTGAATGGTGTATTTATAGGGCAAAATCACACCCAAATCTGCAAGGTAAAGGACTTAGAATTAAAAAGGAATTAGGCAATCCAAATCCACAAGGAGAAGGCCTAATTAATTCAGAAACCAAAGGGAAAAGGGATAGAGGCGCCAGATTTTTAGGGGTTCTAGAAACAAAATGTTTTGTGGCAGAAATTGGGACTTCTAGAAGGATTTGGGGCGCCACCTTTATAGGGGATTCTAGAAAGAGTGTTATTTGGCTGATTTCTAGAAGAACAAGGCCTAAAAACATGCAACACCAATGTAGGAATAGATAAGAGCTTCTAGAAAGGTTTCTAAGGTCTTCTAGAAGGCTAGGTGCGGCATTGCTTCTAGAATAAGGATAAGGTGTCCTAAAGTGTTTAGGAGACCTTTATGCACTAGGATTAGGAAAACTAATCCTTCTTCATCTTGGAATTCTTTTACTTCTTGGACTTGGAAAACTTCTTTGTTGCTGCAACTTGAGGCCATTTGGGGTTTACATTTCCTACTTCAAGTAGGAAACCTTGTTTGAGTAGGAAACTTCAATCTTCTAGGTTTCCCAATTCAACTAGGAAACCAATTTCAACTAGGATTCCCATTTCAACTAGGAAACCCAATTTAGCTAGGACTCCATCTTCCATTAGGGCTTTTCCTACTCCAACTAGGAAACCTTGCTCAAGTAGGAATCATCATCTTCAAGTCTTCAATTTCGTCCGTGCTCATGGCTCCATGGATATGACATTCATTCCAAGCTCTAATTTGCTCCAAAAGGCTCCAAAATGCTTCCTTTTTCACACTTTGTCCTTAAAACCTGAAAACACACCAAACTAGCTTAAAAGACTACTTTACTAAGGAAAAACACTATAAATGCACAAGAACAAGCTAAACTAAGGCACATAAATATGCTCCTATCAGGAGTTGTCGTGGATATAGACTTGATATTCGTGTCGTGTTTTTTGTGTTCGTGTCATTTTCATGACATATTCAACATCTTACTTGGACATGTGTCGTGTAACACCGTTAAAATAAACGGGTAATATGACCCAACCAGGATCAACTCTGAAATTTGGCACTAAATCCCATAAACCATATATTTAAATTTAACCGTTGATTGTCATTTACGTTTATGTTCCATTCTTCTCACATAATTTCATTTTTTAAAACATGAGTGGATGTAGAAAAATAAACAATTCAAATCGTTCATATCACGTTCAAATTTTTACGGTTAATGAAAATATTGCTTGGAGTTTATAAAGTCTCTAGAAGCTATATAACATCAATTCATATTTCAGTTAACCGCTAACATTGGAACATGATATCAACGATCCGAACCGTTTATTTTTTGTATCCGCTAAAAGGTTATGTTTTCAAAAAAGAAAATTTGGAAAACAAAATCTGGTAAGAACAATAGAGTGTAAACGATAATCAATGGTTAAAAATATATCTAGGGTTTATGGATTATAGTGTGGGATTTCGGGGTTAAGCACTTCACGAAAGTTGTAAAACTTGTCATTATGAGCAATTGAAATTTTTTTATTTACATTTTTAACAATTCTACATTAATTATTATGAATTTTTATTAATTTTGTACTCAAACCAAAATCTATTCATGAGGGTTTGAAAAATCTAAAAAATAATTACCCATTATCAAAGCGTAAAGGATGCGATCACAAGCGTTTGCATATTTTTTTGCACTTATAAATGAATTATTATGAATTCTTAATGTGCTATGGTATTTTTAATATGCTTTTAAAATTTCTAATCTCAAGGTTTAGTTTAAAATTATCAAACTAACTTTTTTCTTAATGGGTTACCCGCGTGTAAATCTGTTAAGAACCCGATTAGTTATTTTCGTGTCGTGTTAACGGGTTGTGTAAGAAATTGTCAGGTCTACTTTGAACATTAAGGCAAGTCGGTACAGTTGGTCTTCAGTACCAATTTACTTTTAGGATGTTAGTATTCTTTTCATTTGGATTTTCTCAGTTCTCATTCTCATCTTAAAATGTTGGTTGATGATCGGAATCGCCTACTTTTTAGATTACCTTTTAAGAATCATCTATGCAAAAAAAAAAAAAAATCCGAAAATGTTTAGTCATCTAATGGTTATCTAATATATAAGCCACCCATATTTCTCACTTAAACACTGAAATTTGACAATGTTAAGCGAACGGTGAACCCACTTCTAATTTAGTTGATTTTTTTGTATGATCTTTAAAGGGTGGACTAGAAAGTAGTTAGTTTCAATCATCAAGCAACATTGCAGCATGCGAAGGATACAAGGTTTAAATGAAAAGATTGCTAGCATTCCCCTTTATTTTTGGGGCATGTTTATTTACAATTAGAAAGGAATAAGTATCATTCTCACTCGTGTGTTTACTTAGATGTTTTACAATGGATTATGTTAGTTTGACAGAGGTTAGTTTTATTTATTAATTTTGCGACCATTTTTCTAATCTAATAATTGTTATTCTATTTTTTTCTCTCCCTCAGCAAGTTTTTTATTATTATTACATTAGAATAAAAAAGCATGAGTTGAATATATTGGATTCAAGAATTGAAATCACTTGCATACAACTCAAATGGAAGGCTTGTGAGAACCAGTAAAATACGGATAAGGGTACGTAAAAATTTTGCACTTGTAACAATAAGAAACTTCAAAAAATTTACTTTCAAAAAATTGGTAGTTCTTTTTTATTTTTTTAAATTTATTTGTTTTTATTTCTCAACAGTATGTTAAAAATAAGTGGAGAATATGTAAATTGTATATGTATTGTGGAAAAAATGTGGGAAAAGGTGTAATATTAATCGTGTAAATTACGTACGTCTGTGTATAATACGTGTATTGATGGCTGTGAAGAATAGCTTGCACTTTCCATTGACTGTCTCCGAAGCACTCATTGCTGAAGATCAAGGACAATGGTGGATAGACTCAGGAGCAACTCGTCATGTATGCAAGGACAAAAGTTGCTTCATCAATTTCAAGGAGAAAGCACTAGGAGAACATCGTCTCTACATGGGTAACAATACTTATGTCGATGTTTTGGGTGAAGGAGATTGCAAGATTAACAATAGTAAATCTACCATTGTACTTACAAATGTTCTGTTTGCACCAAATATAAGACGGAATCTTGTCTCTGTCTCTGTCCTCGAAAAGAAAGGTTTTGAGACAAGGTTCATGAATGGTGCTGTCACTATTGGGAAAAAGGGTTGTATTTATGTGAGGGGAATAAGAGTCGATGATATGTACTCAGTTTGTATTAATAAAAATATTTCTTCCGAGTATGCCTTTGTCTCTACTATTCAAAATTTGTCATATTTATGGCATTTACGTTTAGGTCACATAAATAAAAATAAAATGATACGCATGAGTAAAAATGGAATGCTGCCTCAAGTAAATGCACATGATTTTGATACATGTGAATCATGTATTAAAGGAAAAATGACTAGAAAATCATTTTCTCAGCATTGGACTTCTACAAATTTACTTGAGATAGTGCATACAGATTTATGTGGACCAATGAGAACTAAAACCCATAGAGGAATGAAATATTTTGTGACTTTCATCGATGATTATTCCCGTTATGGATATGTCTACTTCTTACAGAATAAAAATGAAGCCTTAAACAAATTTAAAGAGTTTAAAGCAGAAGTAGAGAACCAATTAGGAAGATCCATAAAGACCCTTAATAGTGATAGAGGTGGAGAATTTGAAGCCTTTGATGATTTTTGCAAAGAGAATGGTATAAGGCATAATTATACTATGCCTTATACACCGCAACAAAATGGTATCGCAGAAAGAAGAAATCGAACTCTAATGGATATGATGCGATCTATGATGTCTTATGCTGACTTACCTCTACATTTTTGGGGTGAAGCTTTGGCTACTGCAACATATATATTGAATAAAGTTCATACAAAGGCAAAGCCACTGACTCCATATGAATTATGGCATGGGCGAAAACCCGATTTATCAAACTTAAAGGTTTGGGGTTGTAAAGCGCATGTCCTCCTTCCAAAGCCCTTAAGGAATAAATTACAAGCAAAAACTTTGGAATGTAAATTCATAGGATATCCTAATACTAGTAACGGATATCGGTTTTATCATCCTGAGAAAGGATTGATCGAAAGTAGAGATGCTACTTTTATTGAAACTACTGATTTGTGTCATCCAATACAAGAATTGGAATCTTTGGGAGAAGAAAATTCTCCTACGGATGATCAAGATTTCCATCTTGATTTAGACTTGTCTCATGCTGCTGACATTGATAATGATCAAGTGGGAGACGTTAACATGGGTGATCATATCAATGTTGATCATGACATACACATGGATAATGATCACGATATTATCATGGAAGATATAAATAGTGGGAGAAATGATCAAATCAGTGGGAGTAAAAGAAAAAGGGAACCATCTAGAAGATTGAGAGATCACTTTGTTTTCAATCTTGAAGAGGTAGATCATTCAGTGGGAGATCCAGACCCAAGAAATTATAAAGAAGCAATGGATAGTTTTGAGTCTGAACAATGGCAACAAGCAATGAATGAAGAACTAGATTCCATAAAGAAAAATGAAGTTTGGGAATTAGTTGATCTACCTGATGGAAGAAAGCCCATTGGTTGTAAGTGGGTACTTCGTAAGAAGTACAAATCAGATGGTACCCTGGATAAGTTTAAGGCTCGACTTGTAGCTAAGGGTTATACTCAGAAACCCGGCATAGATTTTGTGGACACTTACTCTCCCGTTGCGAAGTTTACATCCATTCGTATTCTTATGGCAATTGTTGCTAGAATGGATTTAGAACTTCATCAGTTAGATGTCAAAACAGCATTCTTGAATGGAGATTTGAAGGAAGACATCTATATGATTCAACCCGAAGGATATCATATCAAAGGACATGAAAACAAAGTCTATAAATTAAGAAAGTCGTTGTATGGCCTTAAACAATCATCAAGACAATGGTATTTAAAGTTCCACCAAGCCATTATAGAAATGGGCTATAAAATAAATCCACTAGATCATTGTGTTTACTCTTGGAAGTGCCAAGATAATTTCTGTATGTTATCACTATATGTAGATGACATCTTACTTGCAGGTAACTCTATAGATATGATTGAAAAGACTAAGTCATATCTAGGATCCAAATTTGAAATGAAAGATATGGGAGAGGCATCTTATGTTCTAGGAATTAAAATTACTAGGGATAGAGATGCCAAAACACTCTATTTGGATCAACAAAATTATTTGGATAAAATATTTAAAAGATTTAATATGCAAGATTGCAAGCCAGTTAGCACACCTGTTTGTAAAGGAACGATGCTTTCCAAAAATATGTGTCCGGTACAGAAGCAAGACATCATTGATATGCAAAATGTTCCGTATGCCCAAGCAGTTGGAAGTTTGATGTATGCTATGACCAGCACAAGACCTGACATATGTCATGCAGTTGGATTGGTAAGTAGATATCAATCCAACCCCGGAAAGCAACATTGGATAGCAGTAAAGAGAATTATTAGATATCTAAAAGGCACCCAAGGTATGAAACTTTGTTTCGGATTAGATGATCTGGATTTAGTTTGTTATTGCGATGCAGATTTCGCAGGCGACTTGGATGACAGAAAGTCAACAAGTGGTAACATTGTCTTGTTTGGTGGAACGGCTGTTTCTTGGTTAAGTAAGAAACAAAGCTGTGTTGCAAAGTCTACCATGGAAGCAGAATATATATCTTGTAGCACAACGGTAAGTACTGCAGTATGGGCTAAACGATTTATCGATAATTTAAATGTAGGTATACCTAAGGAGCCCGTCAATGTGTTTTGTGATAATAAGTCCGCCATTTTTCTGATAAAGAGTGGAGCAAATAGTTCCAAAGGAAAACACATTGATATTAAATATCACTATGTACAAGATATAGTGGAGAAAGGAGAGGTAAAGGTCGACTACATACCCTCCGAAGAGATGGTGGCCAATCCGATGACCAAGGGATTGTCTCTGGAAAAATTCAGAGAGCATGTGACTACAATGGGTTTGCAAAACATCTAGATGTGTTGTAGTGTGAGACGTGCGGCGGGCATCGTTGTATGGTTTTAGGGACGCCTAAAACATGGACAAATAGATGCGACTCTATCTGGTTCTTTAGTACTTGGTCGGTTAAAGATAGAGGGCACTAGCGAGGTAACCAGGTTATAATAAATCGTCTTGAAAGTAAAATCCATAATAAGCTTCAAGAAATAATTTATATAACACTGTGGCGTATAGTGCGGGGCTAAGTCATCATTTGTAACCGGGTATGGATTGTTTTTCCTAGTTACTTGGACATGATGCCATTTTACTGAAGAGTAAAATGTTATCAGATAAAGTGGAATGGTGCGCACCAGGTAAAGAAGCCACATATTTGATGTTACATTCAATTTGTTTATGAGTAATACTCTTGAGAAACAAATCAGAATAGGAAACCATTTATGTCATCATAATCAAGTGGGAGATGTTGGAATATGATT
Source organism: Crataegus laevigata (assembly GCA_963580275.1). Classification (NCBI taxonomy): domain Eukaryota; kingdom Viridiplantae; phylum Streptophyta; class Magnoliopsida; order Rosales; family Rosaceae; genus Crataegus; species Crataegus laevigata. Next base: position 21,816,260 of record OY756952.1, read on the forward strand.
ATGATAACATGGTTTTCACAATATGTGTAATCATATGTGAAGGTATACCATAACATTGGTGTACTAATATATATATGATTGTAGTGAAATAAGTTAATTAATTAATAAAGGAAATAATATAATTATTTATTTAATTAATTAATTAAAGGATATGAACAGTTGTATTCCAATCTGAGAAGTTATAACTTCTCCTGAAGAACACAACTCCTCCAGAAGGGTATTTCCATGTCTATATATTATCAAATCCCTTCTGTCAGATTAATTTAATTAATTATCACTCTCTGTTCATATCCTTCACACCATATTGTGATCGATAGTCCAACGACATCCGTTTCCGATCCTGTACCCAATTTCTATCATGGTTCTCCTTTACGGTTCGAGGGGACTTCATCTTCATAGTGGCCTTGATCTAATCCGGATTAGGATCAATTCTGTGCTTGGTGACCTGATAACCTAAGAACTTTCTTGACGCTGCTCCAAAAGTGCACTTTTTCGGATGAAGCTTCATATTGTACTTACGAAATAGAATGAAAGATTCTTGCAAGCGAGTAAGGTGATCCTTCTTCTCCTTTCTCTTGACCCCCCATGTAGTCAACTTATAATTCCACTGTTTTTCTGGTTTCTCCTTGAAGATCCGATTTACCAACCATTGATAGTTTGCTCTAGCATTTTTAAGGCTGAAAGGCATAACATGATAACAATGCGTACCTCTTTCGACGATAAAAGATGTTTTCTCCATGTTCAACTCGTACATCTTTACTTAATTGTATCCATAGTACGCATCCATGAAGCTCAATAGTAATGGGAAAAGTATTTTCCATTGATCAGAAAATGATAAGATTACAAAGTATAAGAAAGATTCTAACAACCAACCAACTATTGACAATTGTAACTAATCTAATCAATTACATAGCAAACTAAACTAACATTTATCTTTGACTATTTTATCCTTAATAAATAGATCATGCCCCCAAGGTAATCGATGAGTAAGTTTATTTGAGGTATAGGATAAAGATCTTTGGGGCCTGCCTTGTTCAAGTCTGTGAAGTCCACACAAACTATAATGCCCTGCCCCGAAATATTTATTTTAGAAAATAATATCGATGATAGGCCCAAACCTAAACTCTTGTTTAGTTAACTTCTATTAATTACGATTCTCTATTTCAATTTCTTAATCCCACATATTGAGTTATGGTTAAATCTCAAATTAATCACCATGTTCCTTACTTAGCTCAATTTCTCAATTAAAGGTTTGTCTCGATTATTTAACTACCATTTCTTGTGATTCTTTAATTAAATGCATTGTTTGCACCCATGATCCATAATTATAATTTTCTTACCAAACATACTATTTTATTCTCACTTTGTCACTATTTTCTATTATAGATCAATTTCCATTCTAAGATTTATTCTCAAATTATTTAATATCGATTATTTTAAGGTTGCATCTAACTCCCCTTAGACTGCCTACGTACTCTTAATGCAGGATCAAGCCTTTTGTAGTTCACCATGCATTCTTTTATCCATTTTCAAATCCATGTTGACCAAAAGTCAACTCTCGATCAGCGGTAGGGTCCACAACCCTATGTAATTCAATCTGGAAGATCCACCCATCATATTTTGGATCTGTAAATTCCTTAGGTCTACATTATGGCTATTGAACGACATATTAAATTCTTGCCTTGATCCAACGGTCAGATCTCTGCTAATTACTAGGATTATGTGACGGTCGACAATTTATTTTACAAACTTACAAATTCAATTCAGGAAGATCCGTACGTCGGATTCCCGATCCGTAAGTTTCTATATTCCTCAAATATTATGTACTATAATGTATCAAAGTTTGGTGACGATCCCACAGCTAAATTGTCGATTGCTATAACATTCAAGTGTCGGACCTTAACAAAATTATACTCAAACCATGGAATTTCGTTAATCGGATGTCAAATATGAATTCAGGGCATCAAAATTTAGCTTAGGGTGGTCAAAGGGTGCCTCGGCCCATGCTTCACCGCACATGGCAGCTAGCAGTCGGGACTCGCTAGAAATTTCAACTAACTCCAAAAATTATAAAATTTTACAAAATTATATATCTCAATGAGTAGAGCAAGTTTCATACATGTGACCAAGGCCAATTTGGCCGGAAAAAGCTCTAATTTCCCCCGAACCGCCGGAAACCCTAGAAATAGGTGACTTCAATCCATCACCTTCGGTGCTCCGCCGCCCCTATAGTTGTTTAGGGTGTGTTCTTGGGCTCAAGAGGTGTCTAGGGGCCATGGTCATTGAAGGAATCACCTTTAGAAAGGGCAGATTTTCGTCAGTCTCCCCACGACTTTGTCGGAATTATTTCCACGAAACCACCATGAAAAAAAAAAACATTGGGTTTGGGGTGGAACTTAAAGAAGGATGGTGATGGAGTCAAGCATAGGGGGTGGCGAGCCTTGGATTGTAGGAAAACGACTGAAAAATCGACGGAAACAGTCGATTTGAAACCCAGTCGTGATATCCGCTATAACTATAAATACGTCGTAATTACGAATACGACTATAAAATACTTATTTTAATATTCAAATCCAGGAACGGATCTTCACATTTTTGCCACTGAAATTTTGTTAACCATTTATAGATTTATTTTCCTATTTCCTTCACATATTCATAAACATAAATAATTAATTTATATATTTAAATTTTTTGTAAGGGTATTACACAAACTTTCCACTTCCCATTGTTTTTGTGCATAAAGACCACATTCGCTAACCATTCTAGATGATGAACTTTGATAATGAAGTTGGCATCTTTGAGCTTATTTTTCTTTGCTTCAATGATCTTTTGGATGCAAATTTCCGCCTTCTTCTTCTTAGACGAAATTGCACCTACAAAACAATTAGAGTAAATTACACTATACCCCCTCAGGTTTGAGGTCTATTACAAATTCATACATCTTTAAAACTTTTCACTTTCATACATCCAGTACCATTTTACTTCAAAATAACACCTCCGTTAGATTTTTTATCCATTAGTCTGTTAAATGTTGACTTGGCTGCCACATTTGTGCTAATGTGGCTGCCACGTGGCAATTTTTTTTAATTTAAAAAAAAAACTAAATCTGCTAATTAAAAAAAAAAAAAAAACCCTATCTTCCACATCGTCTTCCCCTCCTCCTCCCTCTCCCTTCTCCCTCATCTTCATCGTTTTCCACCAACCCCTATCTGCAACCCAGAAAAAAAAAGAAAAAAAACCCAGATCTCGTATGCCTCTATTGCTGGGTTTGGGCGCGGGGAGGGCGAAGGGGAAGGTGTGGTGCAGGCGCGAGGAAGGGGGTGGGTGGGGGGCGGCGGCGAGAAGCATCCTTTTCGTTCACCTCATCCCCCCCCCCCCCAAAAAACGCCACTTCTTCTCTTCCCTATTCCTGCAACCTGAAAAAAAAAAAAAACAACAAAGCATCATTTTCGTCCCTTCCCAACACCCCTTCTTCTCTTCCCCATTTCTGTAACCCGTCCCCCCTCTTTCTCCTTCCTTTTTGTCCACCCCATTTGGTTTCAAAAGCGCATAGATCTCAGTAGCCTTCCCAGAAGTAGGCTTAGTGGATTTCTCACTGTTGCCCACGCAAGCAGTATTCTTCTTCCCAACAAGCGATTCAGTCTCAGCAGCAGGAGAAGTGGGCCTTGGCGCCACTTTAGCAGCAGAGTCCACCTTATCGCTCTTCATAATACCAAGCCTTTCCAAAGGTGAACTAGACATAGCTCCTAACCGAGGTCTCAGTACAGAATTCGGTACTGCGGGCATGACATGACCTTTATGCTCAGCAATCCTATCAGTAATCAAACTAGCCATCTTTGGCATGGCAGACGTCACTGCTTCAGATCTAGCAACCCTATCTTTCATCCCCATGGAAAAAGTCAAGTCAATCACAAGCCTGAGGGCAGCCGGCGAACCTTCGCGAGCAGCAGAAGAAGTCTTTGGTTTTTTCTCAGCCGTATCTCTTGAGCAAGTGAAGAAGATCTCTTTTCCCACATTTACTTGTAGTGAGATCCACAACAGTGATTGGGCGAGCTAATGCATCCGTGATAAGCTCATATTTATATATATTTTACATCAAATTCTCTCGTCTTTTCTTAGTTAGTTCCTTATATTTTTGAGCTATTTACTTTGATTTTGTGTTTTATATGATTTGTCAAGCAAATAAAAGAAAAATAGCACAAGTGAGATTTTATGTAACAAATTCGTCAAAACTGCCTGTGCAGATCAGCCCATTTTGGAAGCAATTTGCGAACGGCCCAAAATGAACTAGAGAATGAGCCTTATATGCTTGGAAAGCTACAGATGTCTATTTTCTGGAGCATTTTGCAGATTGTTAAGATCATTTTTCTAGAAGAAGTTATGAGCATTTTAGTAAGGGAAGGTCAAGAGAGCACATGGGTCAAAACTACCTGTGCAGATCAGCCCATTTTGGAAGCAATTTGCGAGCAGCCCAAAATGAACTAGAGAATGAGCCTTATATGCTTGGAAAGCTACAGATGTCTATTTTCTGGAGCATTTTGCGGATTGTTAAGATCATTTTTCTAGAAGAAGTTATGGGCATTTTAGTAAGGGAAGGTCAAGAGAGCACACGGGGAAGGAATAGGCGGACAGCTGCAAGGATGACCCACGGCATGGATGAATGATTATGTTTTGCAAGCGTGCTAGCTTGTTTAAATCATGAAATACAAGTGTGCTAGCTGTTTTGCAAGTGTTCTAGCTGATTCATCATGAGAAGACCAAGAGGAATCCAAGGCATTGACCAAGGAGGATGAATGCAAGTTGTTTCATCATGAAATTTCTGCAATGAAGCATGTGTGCTAGCTGTTTTTGATGATTAATTCTTGCTTTGTATTTGTTTATTAGAATCACTTGAGTGGCTCCTTACCTTTGTGCACCTATAAATAAAGCCTTGTTGCAAGGCTTAGACTCACCAATTCACACAACAATCCCATTTCACACACCCTAAACTATCCTAGCCGCAACCCGCCTTCTTTCCTCCACAAAATCTGCCCATAAACCTATCCTAGCCATCATAAACACCACCATACATCTCCCGATCCACTCCTCCATACAACCAAACCTTCAAACCACATCCACTCCTTGTGCCATAGCAAAGGAAGGGAAGGAAAGTGCTTGGACGTGCATACCACTCAACAAGGACCGTTGGAGCGTTTAGGTGTTTTCTTTCTTTCATTTTCAATGTATAAATCTATTTACCTTTGTTTTATCATTATGAGGAACTAAACCCCCCTTTTGCTAGGGGGGGATTCAAAGCCATGATTACATTTGCATTATGAATTAATTACTTTTGGTTGTGATTTAATAATTTGTGATTTCAATTCGCTTAACTATTTGATTGATAACTTATTTGTGTATGTTGATTAAGAGTGCACGCTTAGTTTTCATGCATAAGTTTGATGCTAGAATATAAGGGAATTTCACCTAATCGTTATGAACTTATATTCAAGAGTAGTGAAGGTTGCTATCCACAATCGTGTTAAGTGAATTCTTGGCAAGAGTATCATGCTTTTCATAGTTACGAATGCCTCGTCAATACTTATAGTTCTCATGAATCTTAATGATCTTTGATTGTATCTATATTGTGCTTTTCACGTATGGAACTTTTGAAGAATGTTTTGAATTGTTATATGCGCTTTCCCATTCAATTCATTAAACTAAGGAGAACTTGAAGGTTAAAAAAATGCTATCACGGTTAACCCGGAGTATTGAGTTTCATAAGTTATCGAAAGAACAACTAAAAATTGGTTTATATACAAGTGTATCATGTGTGGAGGAAACCCCTCTAGCTAATCCATCATCCATTCAAACAACCATATTTTGTGCTTAAATCTATCTAGTTTTCAATTTGTTTATTTTCAAGTTATTCTCATCAAGATCAAATCCCCTTTTTTTCAATTTTTGTCTAGAGTTGGTTAATTTTCATAGCTTGAATCTTTTAAATTCATTCGTGATTTTGTTTTAGTTTATTTGTTAATTTTATTTTAAGTTATTCTAGTTTATTTGGAATCATTTGAATCTAGTTAAATGTTCTGATTTTAGATTTGTGTTTTTAAAAGTTTTATTTAGTGCTTCTAAATTCATTTTATATAGATTAGCAATCCCTCCTAATCCCCGGTTTAAGAACGATCCCTACTTGCATATATACTACAATTGTCAACAAGAGGGTTTAATTTGTGTGTTAGTTTATTTTCGCATCAATCCGCCTTGATCATATTCATCTCATCTCTCGGGAACAGCCAAATTTTTCCCTACGAAGAAAACTAAGCAACCAACGCCGTTCACAGTACTCAACAGGGGAGCTCAACCCATATTGGCTGTTCTCTTTTTTTTTTCTCTCGGACTAGTAGGCAGGAGGCCTGCATGACTAGCATTCTGGTAGCGCCACAATTCGCGACCTCAGCTGCACAAGCTGCGATTGGCTCTAGCCAAGCCTAAAGTAGTGGTCCCTACCACAACACCTCATCGGCTCATGTCGAGCCGATTGCTGGCCCATGCCAACTGACGTGCTAGACCACCCCGACGGCCGCCCCGCGACAACACTATCTAAGAAGAAGACAAGAAAAATTAAGTTTTTCTTACATCGGTGCGGCACGGAGAAGATGAAAAAAGCAACGAAGGACGGTCATTTACACGGGCAAGATGTAGAAGACTGCTCAAGGAGGGGGAACAAATATCCTCTAAGATCTTTCTCTCTTGTAGGGTGGAATAAATTGCTCTTCAAAGTTGATTTAATAACCCACTTAAGGTGGACTTAAATAGGCTTTGAGAAAGATTTATTTCCCTTTCCTAGAAGGACTTAATTTCCACTTACAGAGGGAATCTACATCAAAATATGAAACAAGCCTATGTTTCCTAAAGTAAGAAAATCTCTACACCTGCTGCCCTTTCCTGCAAGCAGCCCAACAGGTGTTGGGACATTTGTGGAGCCAAAAATAATCAAAAGGCAACACGTGGATTTTTGGGTAAAAATGACAAAACTACCCTCGAGGCACACTGAAATTCCTACGCATGAGCAATGGACAATCATCCCTTAATCAAGTCAAAAGTGCACAAACATGTATTTATTTACAACCTATTTCATCCATCCTCATCATATCTTCTCCACAAGGTAACCCCCAAATTCCTTCCTCTTTTATTATATTAATTAGTCAATTAATCAAATAACTATTCCATCAATTAGCTAATTAAGCACTAATGATGAACCTAGCACACAAATCCATCCAAGTGGCTGGTCCATCTCCTCCTAAGGTGTCCGACCACTCCCCTATAAAAACCCTCTCATCCTCTCCAAAACTCACTTCTAATTCTCTAGCAAAATTCTACAAATTCTCCAAACACTGTTCCCTCAAAATTCTAACTTTGGCATCGGAGGTTCTTCTGCCAAAGTCCCCTCATTCATCGTGGGCTCGTGAAGCTTTTGGCCTTGACCTAAGGTGTGATTTTTTTGTAGGTGTAATTTTGTCCAAGATCAAGGAGGAAGAAATTTGCATCCACAGTACCAGCATAGGGTTCCGCGTGAACAGTTAGTTTTACCATTCTGATAGATTGGACCGAGGTACCCATAAAGGTGTGCATAGTTGTCTTACTCTGATTGATGTTGTCCAGAATTCCCTATTATAGTATGCCCAAAAATCAATTGACGTGGCAACACGTAATTGGTTATTCGTGGCAAACCAATTTCGAGCCACTGACGATAAGGGAAAATGAGAGCATCCACCAGTCGAGTGTGTGACCAAATAATGGAATAAGAAGGTTCCTTATTGATTGGGATGAGTGCAAGTAATAGCTTAAGATGTAAAAATGAGATCACAAAGATGTTCCGATCCTGAGATAGGTACCCTACTAATCATGAGTCCTAAACTATGTTCCTAGTCATAGGATGATTGAAATGACTATCAAACATCTGTAAAGGCCAATTTATGTCATATTTAGTAGTAAGTCTCAGAGATTGACATAAAAGTGATCCTATGAGATCAAGTTCGCTATATATTGACCATCCATAGAAGTGTACGAATGGAAGATTACCATCTCATGTGTGCCCCTTCCAAGGTGGTGGGGAATATCTTACATATACACTAATCATTGTTAATACACAGACCATAGCATTCTGATAATGCATTATCTTGTAATCCGGATCTGAGTTTCCACACAAGTACTTGAACTGTAGCAGAGTAAACTTCTCCAGAGCAGGTGCGAACTCTATTTTAGAATAAAGAGTGCCTCTAACCTTAGTAACAACCATGCTTAGGATCTGGTTTCGAGTATCTCTTGAAAATTTCCTTACAATTATTGCAGTTCAGTGGTCTGCGCTACTCTTCGTCTTCAAATGATTTTGGATTGTCAAAGTTAAGATACCTGAGCTCTACAAAAGAGACCCTTATAGTGTCCAATTGTCTAAGGTTGTGTTGAACTCAAATCTTGCCTGCAATGGCATGACAAGCGATTCGATCCTCGAGCCATTTAGAACTAGGACAAGGGTTTTGATCGGTTGCCCATCCAGAGTTGAAGTACTCAAATTTCTGAATCCTGAGACTGGAACTTGAGTATGCATAGGGGTTCTGTGAGCATTCTCCAAGGCCTTCATCTGCCTTTCAAAGTCAATAAAGTTCAAACAGTTCTCTACTTGAGAAGCCTTCAAAGTCTTCTAAACATCATTAACAGTTATGTTGATCTTCTTCCAGGCATCCCAAATATGATCCATGGTGGAAGCCGTGTTTCGGCTGGAGCTAGGTTGTTCTCAAAGTGACAGAGGTCTCAAGAAGTGATAGGAGCATATATTATGTGACTTTATTAGTTTGTTTCCTTGCATTTACTTAGTTAGTTTCATCTTATTAGAATGTTTTAAGCTATTTTCGTGTATTTGTAGGTCCTAATAACAAAGTTGGCAAAGAAGTGCATTTTGGTGCAATTTGGAGCAGTTTTGGGGTGGAATGGATTGCATGCATGTGGAGCATAAAGGATGGACGTTTTGGTGCTTGAAAGGGCTCAAACATATGCTAAAATCTGGACACAATGAAGAAGATACCTTGCAAAGACCAAGCATGTGTGTTGCTAGTTGTTTTAATCATGAAAACACAAGTGCTAGCTGTTTCATCACTAGGGAGCCTACAACATGGACCAAAGAATGCATGTTGCAAGCTGTTTCATCATGATTTCTACAAAGTAACATGTGCTAGCTGAAATGCAAGTGTGCTAGCTTTTTCATCATGAAGAGGAGCCTATTTCTGAAAAGGAGCATGTGTGCTAGTTGTTTCATCATGAATAGGAGCCTATTTCTGAAAATGAGCATGCGTGCTAGCTGTTTTGAATGATTTAATCTTTGCTTTGTGTTGTTTATTAAAACCACTTGTGTGGTTCTTTACTTTTGAGCACCTATAAATAAGCCTTCTTGTAAGGCTTAGAAGGAGACCATTTTTCCATACAACACACTTAGAAGGAGAGGAGAGTGCTTGGACGTGCTTGCTGTTTAACTTGGATCGTTGGAGCGTTTAAGTGTTTTTTCTTTCTTTTGTTTTCAATGTATAAATCTATTTACCTTTGTTTTACGTTTATGAGGAACTAAACCCCTCTTTGCTAGGGGGATTCAAAGCCATGATTACACTTGCATTATGAATTAATTACTTTTGGTTGTGATTTCATAATTTGTGATTTCAATTCGCTTAACTGTTTGATTGATAACTTATTTGTGTATGTTGATTAAGAGTGCACGTTTAGTTTTCATGCATAAGTTTGATGCTAGAATATAAGGGAATTTCACCTAATCGTTTTGAACTTATATTCATGAGTAGTGAAGATTGCTATCCATAATCGTGTTAAGTAAATTCTTGGTAAGAGTATCATGCTTTTCATAGTTACGAATGCCTCGTCAATACTTATAGTTCTCATGAATCTTAATGATCTTTGATTGTATCTCTATTGTGCTTTTCACGTAGGGAACTTTTGAAGAATGTTTTGAATTGTTATATGCGCTTTCCCATTCAATTCATTAACTTAACGAGAACTTGAAGGTTAAAAAAGTGCCATCACGGTTAACCCGGGGTATTGAGTTTCATAAGTTATCGAAAGAACAACTGAAAATTGGTTTATGTACAAGTGTGTCATGTGTGGAGGACAACCCTCTAGCTAATCCATCAACCATCAATTCACCTTAATTTTATGTTTTTGTTTACTTTTTGCAAGTTCATACTTTTAAGTTTTTAAATTCGTCCAAAACCAATCCCCCTTTACATTGAGTGTCTTTTAGTGTCAATCTGTCCATTTTGGTGTCTTTTCATTGTTTTGAGTCTTTGTAATCCTAAATTCGTCCAAATCAGTCCCTATTGTCTAGTTTGAGTCAATTTGGTTGTTTTGAGTTATTAGAGTTTAGTTAAGTGTCTTTTGCCTAGTTTTGTGTTTTTGAATCTTATTTAGTGTTTTTAAATCAGTTTAGAGTAGATTAGCAATCCCTCCTAATCTCCGGCCTAGAACGATCCCTACTTACATCTATACTACAATTGTCAAAAAGAGGGTTTAATTTGTGTGTTGTTTTACAACGCATCAAGAAACTAGTTTCTTTTGTCTTGGGCATCAGTGTTAATAGTGCTATCGATAGTGGACATGGTGCACACTTGGTTATAGCGAGAACATGAATTTGGCTCTCAATGAAAGCACCAATTATTGGAACCAAAATTCTGCACCACTGTGAATGGTTGAGTATGCAAAAGTGGCCACCTACAAGCAAGAATAAACAATTGTGATCAACCTAAGGTACTAGTGTGGTACTGACCAAAAGCTCTCCGACTATCAAATTAGTATAAAGGTCTTAGAACTCAAGCCCTAGGCTAGAGAGAAAAGTATGGGTTATGAAAGCGTTACCATGTTGAACCTAGAGGGGTATTTATATTAAGCAGGAGAGAGTCGTTTTAGAATATAGAATCCGTAGGAAACTCAGAGAATCCTAAAGGATATCTAGAAAAAGATATTGCTTCCTTTTAAGGCTTGTGATTACATGGGGGCACGTTAATTTCTTTATTGAAGGAATCTCCAAGAATATAGGAAACCAATCTAATTCGTAGTCAGATTAGGTTTTCGTGTCTTGCGGAGCTAGCATTGTTAATCTCAGCAAGGTTTCTTCGCCTTGTTTACCATTTCGGAGCCCAATAGAGGCCTGCCAACCTTGTCTACCATTTTGAAGCCCAACTGATTGTGTTGGCACTGTTGGTTTGTTTAGTTGGCTTAATCCAATTCAAAGTCGTTGAATCCATAACCGGACTTCTGAGGCACTCATATTCTGATTCGTCATACTCCAGCACAAGAAAAATCATGGTCCCACAATTTTGATTCATGTACTTACTAACAACTAAGTGGGCAGAAATTTATTTTCGATTTCCTATATAACTTTTTATGCTTGAAAAATCAAAGTGTGTGATTACCAAAAGGGTTGGTTTGAGACATCTCATGCTTGTCTTATATGTTTGCCGTTTTATTTATCATTCATAGCTAGAAGCCTAGATTCACCAGAGTAGTCAAGGCTGATGAGGTGGGTGCATATATGATGTTATCTAGTGGCTACTGGCCTACTAGCTTGGGTTGGCAATTTTTGACACAACTCGTTAATCTGTAACGACACGATACGAAATTAACAGACTATTAGATCGACACGATAATGAATCGGATCATTATTGGGTAACCCAATAAGCACCTATTAAGATAACGAATTGATCTTGGTATACACATGAGTAACCCGATACACGACAAGTAAAATATTAATTTAATAATGTTATACCCCTAAAAATACTATAATAATTATATATATATATATATCATATATATATATATATATAGACACACACACGCACACTATAATAATTATATATATATTAAATTAAATTCAGAAAATTTGAAAAAAAATGAGGTAATATATTTTTTATATGGTATAGTACTATTGTTTTATTTCTTTTCATAATTATTTTGGTAAACATCTCATAATTTGAATGGTTTATAATGTTTTTTTTTAATTTTTTTATTTTTATACTTAGTTTATACGGAAGAGAGTTTTGATGTGGAAAACCTTACTGAAAACATCATCAACATAACTATTGAAGACAATAGATCAAGCCAAAGTTCTAATACACTTTCCCCATGATGATTGATTAAAATTGAAGGATTTTGTAAAAAAAAGTAACATGCAAGCTTTGAGTTTCATTGGTAAGGTTTTCACTTCTGAGAAAGGCTTCACAACTTTAAAAAGAAAAACTCATTCATTTTGCATATGTTTGCACATTTGATATTTTGTAGGAGACCAATAGTGTATTGGTGCTTTTTTATTAAGCTCTTATTTTGGAGTATAGATTTAGTACTTAACGACAAATGTGTTTTTATATTTTGAGGTAAAATTTATGTAGCAATGTGGTATTTGCAAATTTAAGAAAGAAAAAAATATTTTTCTTAATGGGTCATAGCGAGTCGTTTTACCTGGTGGGTAAAGTGATCCGACCTGTTAAAAACCCGTTAAGGTAATGAGTGTGACATGACATTACCCGTTAAAATAACAGGTGTCACACGAATACGAAACGAAATATGACAAACACGATCCGTTTGCTAGGTCTACTATTAACGATGGGGAGGATCAAATCCTCCTTAATTCTTTGATGGGCGATGTATATTGGAACGAGCTAGCAGTAGCAGAGGTGGCAAGTGACATGATTAAGACAAAGAATTCTTTTCCCTGCAAGCAATTAGGGTTTCTCCTTTTATCATTCTACCTTTTTCTTTCCTTTGCTTTTTCCCAGCCTCAGTCAAAGGCTTGGTCGTATCATCATTGGGACATAAGTCACAGAACTGCTACATGAAATTTCTAATCATGGGTTTCAAATTAATGATCATCCTTGCTAATTATTAATCATGTTCATAAAGCCCATCTAGCTTAAAGATTAAAATAAATAAATAAATGTAATAATGATGTGTTGAAGTTCCAGGTTCATAAACATGTCTCTTGAGACGTAAGATTTGGTGTGAACCTGAATCTTGTCGATGGTGTCGTGATGTAAAATGTTTACAGTGTTGCCACAAGCTTGCATCCACTTACAATGAAAAAAAACATCATGTGCATGCTTTCAGATTGTCCATCCAACAGCACTCAGCAGCTCAGGTAACACACGCGTACCCTTTCCTACTTATATTTGATGATCAAACAATATAGAACAATACTTGACTGCACATTCAAGGTAGAACAATATATACATGCATGCATGCGTCACATTTCAAGGTAGAAATATTTTCACACGAATATAATTAAGGGTGTGGAACTAAAGTATAGAGAAAAGAGAGAATAGAGAGACTATATAGGGTTTGGGAGGTAAAAAAGTGTCTTTCTTTTCATTATAGTGCATGGGCGGAGCCACTAAGGGACCAAAATGATCCCTGACCCATCCTTCTATTTTTTTTTGCCACTCTAACAGATGTTGCCATTGCATATCAGTCTAATACCCTTAAGATTCAAGTGTGTCTCGATCCAAACACTTTTTAGTTCCAGGCCAGACCTCATGTTTCTCTATGTCCCTCTTATTGACATGCAGTTTCACTTCCCTTCCTTATTCTATCAACTTTTCTTTAGAATCAACTTATATTTTATAATGGGGTAATGCTAGGATACTAAATTTGTAGAGTAAATTTGCAAACTAAATGATGTGTCGCTAATAAGAAATAAGCACGTTAATCAACACTTAAGTAATAATCTAATAATCAACTTCCGTGTCATTTATGTGGATGCAAATTTCCGCCTCCTTCTTCTTGGACAAAATTGCACCTACAAAACAATTAACACATTTGGTTAAGGCCAAGAGCCTCATGCGCCATTGCTCATGCGTAGAAAATCCAGTGTGCTTCGAGGGTAATTTTATCATTTTAACCCAAAAATCCACCTGTCGCCTCTTGATTATTTTTGGCTCCACAAATGCCCTCCTACACCTGTTGGGCTGTTGGTAGAAAAGGGCAACATGTGTAGAGATCTTCTTGCTTTAGGAAACTTAGGATTGCTTCCTATTTTGATGTAGATTCCCTCTTTAATAGGAAATTAGATCCTTCTAGGAAAGGGAAATAAATTTCTCTCAAAGCCTATTTAAGTCCACCTTAAGTGGGTTATTAAATCAACTTTGGAGAGCGATTTATTCTACCCTACAAGAGAGAGATAGCTTAGAGGATATTTGTTCCCCCTCTTCTAGCAATCTTCTACATCTTGCTTGTGCAAATGAATGTCTTTCGTTGCTTTCTTCGTCTTCTTTGTGTCGCACCGATGTAAGAAAAATTTAATTTTTCTTGTCTTCTTGTGGGATAGTGTTGTCGCGGGGCAGCAGTCGGGGTGGTGCAGCACGTCTGTTGGTAAGGGCCAAGAGTCGGCTTGGTATGGGCCGAGGAAGTGTTGTGGCAAGGACCACTACTTTAGGCTTCTCGGCTTGGCTAGAGCCAAGGGTAGCTCGTACGGCTGGGGTCGCGGATTGTGGCACTGGGGCGCAATGCTAGGCGAGTCGCATTGCTCATGTCTTTTGGGCTCTTGGACCTGACACGGGCCAACCCAGCGATTGGGAGAAATGAAGAGGTAGCGGGCCTCATAGACTACTGGAATGCTGGGCATGCAAGCTTCCTGCCTGCTGGTCTGAGAGAAAAAATTTAGAGAAAAGCCAGTATGAGTTGAGCTCCTCTGCTGAGTACTGTGAACGACGTTGGATGCTTAGTTCTCTTCGCCGGGAAAAAAAGTGGGCTGCTCCCAAGAGATGAGATGAATAGGATCAAGGCGAATGCATTAGCTTGCTCAATTGCTGTTGTGGATCCCACTGCAAGTGAATGTGAGAAAAGAGATCTTGCATGCCTGCTCAAGAGATGCCGGTTGAGAAAAAAACCAAAGACTTCTTCCGTTGCTCGCGAAGGTTTGCCGGCTGCCTCTAGACTTATTATTGACTTGACTTTTTCCATAGGGATGAAAGATGGGGTTAGTAGATTTGAGCTAGTGACGTCTGCCATGCCAAAGATGGCTAGTTTGATTGCTCATAGGGTTGTTTAGCGTAGAGGTCATGTCATGCTTCTAGTGCCAAAGTCTATACCAACATGTCCATTGGGAGCTAAGTCTGGTTCATCTTTGGAAAGGCTTGGTATTGTGAAAAGTGATAAGGTGGACTTTGCTACTGAAGTGATGCCAAGGCCCACACCTTCTGCTGTTAAGACTGAATTGCCTGTTGGGAATGAGGAGACTGCTCGCGTGGGCAGCTGTGAGAAATCCACTAAGCCTGCTTTTGGGGAAGCTGTTGAGATCTGTGCCCTTTTGAAACCAATTTTTCTTAAAGACATGGACGCTTGTGCCAAGTTTGTCGATGACATCAAAAGGTTTGTTGGCCCGAGTTCCTTTGCGAAGCATACGACTGAGTATAGGAGGACTACTTTACCGGCCACGATGCAGAATACGGAGATTCTGGCAGCCGAGTCTATGTTCCTTGATCAAGAGGATACCCATATTATGAGACCTCAACACAATGCACTGTGCATGTCCCTGCAAGGATTGCTCAAACGAAAACTTGGTTCTCAGACAATCTAAAACTGACCTTGGATCCTGTATTTCTTATCGAAAACTTTTAAGTGCATTTGTCAGCTTATTCAACATCTTATTGTGGATTATTTAATCAGTAACCTTGATGTATCTACATGACAACCATTCTTTTATTCGCTTGCTACTACAAGTGAAATTCTCAAATTTTGTTGGTTTTTTCATGTCATTTGGGATTAATTTTGAGCACACAATTTTTCATGGCTTGCCACAAGCTTTAACCATTCTTTTCATTGCTAATTTTTCTTTGGGAGATGCATCTTGATCACATGCATTATCATGATCAATTCAGTTGATGTTTATTTTTCAACCAACAAGTAATTGTGCACAAAAATCGTTCAATCCAAAAAAATTGGGATTCAAGTTTATCTTTCTTTTCTCATTGTGCTCATATTTGCTGCATTTTTAGCGGTTTGTCATTTTTGATTAAACAATTGTTCACACTAAGTATTGAAATACTTATAAATGAAGCATGCGCATGAGAATGAGAATTATTGAATTACAAATTGATGATGCTTGATAATTTTTATTGTAGTAGCTATTCACATCATCAAGGGCTATTCAGTGACGTTTTTCTACTAAATGTTGACAAATTGTAAAAAGATTGGCCAAATTGAAAAGAGGCAAATTCCATTTTTAAGAGCCATTGAAAAATGTGGGATATAGGAATCTATAATTTATACCCAAATGTTAATCTTAGTGTTTGTAATGAAGTGAAATATGCTCACTAGTATAACATGATTTTTCATAGTCGAGACATGAGTATTTATTTGTCATCATATATGAAGCCACATTTCTATAACTACAGTGTTACTCCAGACATGAGACTTATGGCATGTGGAGACTGCATACTAACCACTCGAGAATTTATCTCTCAAAGCTATTTCTTAAAGTATGAAAATGCCATGAAATTCTTTATCAAAGATTTCAAATGAAGGTTATAAATCACAAAGTATATACTCATATACCAATATTATATTCTAGATAAGTTTCCTTTGTATTGGTCCAATGAGTTGTAACAGCCTGTCCCTAAAAATTGTGATTTTTTATAATTTTAATAGGTGAGTTTACGAAAGTACCGTTCGAGATAAAGTGTTGACTTCCGTCGACTGTCATGTTGTGTCACATAAGGTTTATTTTCTTGGCATATCCTTGTAGTACTCGTCATCGCAAACGCATGGACGCAAACCGTTTGTGAAACGGAGTTATAACAAAGAAGATATTAACGTTCAAAGTTAACGATATTTTAGTAATTTCATTTTATTGAAGAAGGCTCCAAACAATTTGGAGCCAAGGTGTTGTGCCACATGTGTGGTCAGATGAAAAAAAAGGGAATGAATGGTTGTGATTAAAAGAAAAGATTAGAAAGGAGGTAAAGGAGGGGGATTATAGGAGGAAGGGACCAATGGAGAGAGAGAACCAGGAGGGGAAATGAGAGAAATGAAATACGGGGTATCGGGGATTCGGGTCTTAGTGACTCGATCCGGTCGGTGGCAACACCTATTTCCGACGAATTTTCACCCTTTTTTAGTGCATTGCTTCAAACAAACACCTGGGAACTCCTCCACGACCATATCCCTATTACACCCCAAAAATCATGAAATTTGGCTTCGAAATTTGGAAGAACACACCCGTGGGTGCGGCGACTTCCTTGCTCGAAATCCACCAATCCTGAAATTTTTTCTTTCAATTACCACCATCATTAGACTTCCCTTAAGGCCTAGAACAATGCCTAATCAGTGGTTGGAGCGTCGAAGTTGATTTGAGGACGAATCAAGAACACCCAAATTCTAGGGTTCCTGCGGGTTTTAAAGAAATTGGAGCTTTTCCCGGCCAAATTGACCTTGGTCGCATGTATGAAAGTTGTTCTACTCATTGAGATCTTCAATTCTATAAATTTTGAGAATTTTTGGAGATAGTTGAATTTTCCGGCGAGTCGGGGAGGCCGGCAGCCACCCACAGTGGCGCGTGGCCAAGGGGTCGTCAATACTATTTTTAGGCTATATTGATTGCCTTGAGTTCAATTTTGAGAATTGATTGACATAGATTAATAGTTAGAACCTAGATTTGCTACTATACGTTAATAGGACATTATATGAATCGACGATCCGACCATTGGATTGTCATCAAACTTTAATAGGTTATTATTCATAATATTTGAGGAATGTAGGAATTTACAGATCGGGAATCCGACGTACAGATCTTTCCGACTTAGATTGTAAGATCGTAAAATAAAATGTTAACCACCACTTAGTTTTGGCAATTGGCAGAGATCCGACCGTTGGATCGTTCCGAAACTTTAGTATACTATTCTAGAACTATAATGTGGATCCTTGGAAATTACAGATCCAAAACCTGATTGGTGGATCTTCCGGATTTAATTACGTAGACCTATGTTCTATGTAAGTTATGTATTTTATCGACAAGAATTCTGAGATGTGATTTGATAATTGTCCTAGGCGCTGATCGTTCGTGACGCCTCAATGTTTATGATAGGAAGTTGTAGCGTGGATTCCAGGTAAGTGGATCTGTTCCTTCTTATCATATATTTATGTGATTGATAATTTCACAAATGCTTTTAAATTGAATTAAGAAATTTATGCCATGTCATATATGTTTATATGTTATAAAGTACTATGAGCCGGTTGCGTTTAGATTATATCATGATATATGCATATGCATATTACCTATAAATAATTATGGTGAACTACGATTGGCTTAATCTCTGTTTAGGGCAGTCTAACGAGATGTTAGATGTAGCCATGAAATAAGTGAGATTAAATAATCGAGATAAAAGCTTTGTTTGGAAAATTGAGGAATGTGAAGGAATCTGGTGAGGAATGTGAGATTTGACCCTATTTTTGGTGATTTAATGTTGGTTATAAGTCATTGTGCGAGGAAACGAGAAATTGTGGTTTTACGTTTTATAAATGCCATGCCATAATTAGTTTACATTTTAATATGTGATTTAGTACAACTTTGCTTAGTGGTGCACACCAATGCAAAGGCCAAGGTAAGTTCAGGTGAGTATATAATGTTGGTATGATCGAATGGTAATTAGTGAAGAATGGATTTAAATAGAATACATTGTCCTGCACCCCAATGTTAGTGCTCCGCCCGAGGCCAGGGCCAGCCTTCACATGATCGTTCACCTCTCGCACCTTACGCTCACCTTGGATTCCAAGGTAGCTGTCAGCTTGTCTTACAGACCACTTTAGGTGGTTCCGACTCGTAGGTGACTTGCAATACTTCGCAAAGCCTTCACATGATGGTAGCACTTGAGCGTATTTATTTACGCCCAGCCTGTCGTACAGACCACTTTAGGTGGTTCCGACTCGTGTGCAGAACTTGATTGATGAGATATTGATTGATGAGATATGGATGAGTCATACAGGTCACTATAGGTGACTCCGACTCATGTGCTAGCACTGACTGATGAGATATTGATTAATGAGATATGGATGAGTCGTACAGGTCACTCCGACTCATGTGCTAGCACTAACTGATGAGATATTAATTGATGAGATATGGATGAGTCGTACATGTCACTATAGGTGACTTCGACTCATGTGCTAACACTGATTGATGAGATATGAATGAGTCCTACAGGTCACTATAGGTGACTCCGACACATGTGCTAACACTGACTGATGAGATATTGATTGATGAGTTATGGATGAGTTGTACAGGTCACTATAGGTGACTCCGACTATGTGCTAGTATTGATTGATGAGATACTGATTGATGAGATATTGATTGATGAGTTATGGGTGAGTCGTACAGGTCACTATAGGTGACTCCGACTTACGTGCTAGTATGGATTATTGAGCACATGTTTATTGATATTGTTGAAGAGATGCTGTGTTGTTGTAAACTTTTGAATTTACTGTTAACCTATATTTCGATTTCATACTTATACGTAACATGATTTTCTGGAAACCATACAGGTTTTATAGTGAGGGGTGACGACGTTTAGAAGAATTTTATTTAAACCTTGTTTCAGGCCCACTCACTTTGGTTTGCTTTTCATCCTTTTAGGTTTTAATAGCTGATCCTTATTATCGACAAGGATTCGTGGAAAATTTTGGTATTGGAGATTACCTACAATGGTATGATTCTTACCCGCTTTACTGTATTGTACTTATGCTCTAACGTCACGTGTGAGATGGGTTCACCCTACTCACCAACACACTCTGGTATTTAGGCACTTTTAGGTTTGAATTTATTCATATTTTTCCACGTCACTACACTTTATGGCTTCGTCACCTTCCAGGTGTCGGCCAGCACAGCTCAACTTCAGAGTCCTAGTAGACTTTCTGGGTTAGGGTGTATCAGTTTGGTATTAAAGCCAATCACTGGCCAGAAGTGTGCCAACGAGGACGTCGGGCTCCTAATGGGGGTGGATTGTAGCATCCCACATCACCCAGGGGAGAGGATCTTATAAGCCTTATATGTATATTCCCATCTTTACTTAGCATGAGGCCTTTTGGGAGCTCACTGGCTTCGGAGTTCATCAAAACTCCAAAGTTAAGCGAGTTAGCGCGAGAGCAATCCAAAGATGGGTGACCCACTGGGAAGTTCTCATGTGAGTTCCCAAAAATAAAACCGTGAGGGCGTGGTCAGGGCTCAAAGCGGACAATATCGTGCTACGGTGGAGTCGAGCCTGGGATGTGGTGGTGGCCCAGGCCGGGATATGACATGAGTACTTTTGTTTGTTCGAACTAAAACTCAATTGTTGCAACATACTCTTGAAAGAGTTAAGAGTTATGGTAAAACTCATCCAAGATTTTAATATTGGGTGGTCCTAAAATAAAAGTTTCAATGAAAATAATATTAAAAATTAAATGGTAAACTACCTACTTTTCATTCATAATCTTTGTACAAACATTACAAACTACAAAGATTAAATTTGTCTACAACAAGGTTTCATACTCTAAAAACGTGTCATGATAATTTCATTGTTAATAGAAGAAAAAAACAGATCGATGACGATTTGGAACTATCCAAAATTGGAGTTGAACAATTTGAAAAGGATGGGAACTATCCAAAATTGGAGTTGAACTATCTGGAATAGGATTCGAACTATTTAAAACTGGAATTGAACTATTTGCAATATGATTGTCTGAGCTAATCGATGGTGATTTTCGCTTGTCATATCGTTCCACAGTTCTAATTTCTACACATCAATTAATCAAAATAAAAAATCATATCAATTGATGAAGCTAGAAAAATATAATGAACTAAGCAATACATGATCCAAACAACATAAAAAAAATCAAAAAAAATTAACAATAACTATTATCTGTAATGAATTTGAATTTTCCATCCAAATTTTAACTTCATGTATGGTTAATTTAGACAGGTGGAGGCGTGGAGCAGCTGTTGGTTGCTGGGGATCGATTGGGTGGGTTAGATGAAAAAGGGAATTGGAATTGGGAATTATGCAATTCGAGAAAGTGAATGCAAAATGTGATTCGGCGGAGATCTCGGGTAGGAGGATAGAGAATAGACTCTATTTTCTAATTAAAAGAGTATCCCTCAGATGGCAATAAGAAGCTTTTGGCGAAAATCGAACTTAAGGCCTCTCACTTACAAGTGAAAAAGGAGTATCGTACTAGACCGTAATACTAAGTAACAATAAGAAGATTTTCTTTTATTTTATTTTTTAAAATGACCTTGTTGAAAACAACGACATTTTGGCCAGGTCTTTCAAAAAAAAAAGAATAGTCTTCTTCTCATTCGTCAATCATTTGTAGAACATGGAGTCACCGGTCTGTCACTACACTCTTCTCCTTTGCCCCATGCCCAAACTTGAGTTGGCATCGGAGGTCCTCCACCCACTTATCTAAGCTTCCTGGTAGTCATGGGCCACCCTGTCCCTTAATGCATCTACTACTTACTGAATGCAAACACAGCAAAGATACTGGCTGCAAGATCAAAAGTGATAAGAGATGCAGAAATAAACAAAACTTATAAAAACTGAATGGAATCATACTTAATACATGCCAAAATAAATTCAATGCTCGATTCAATTCTACGACGGAAAGAAGAGAGCAACTTAGAGCATGGTGAAGTCCAATAATTGAGTACAAGAAACTCTAAACCAAGTGATGACTCTAGCTCAAAAGAAGGATAATAAGAGCATGCTAATAACATGTTGGAATTAAAGTATAGAGAAAAGAGAGAATTGAGAGACTATATAGAGATTGGGAGGAAAATAATTAGGATGTTTTCCTTCTCATTAGAGTGCATATTTATAGGCTTGGAATTTATATAAAAAAGTCTTAACTATTGTGACACTACATTTTTACTGGGTTAATTTTGCGTACATAATATCCAAGAATGGGTTCACGGATGATATTTATATATAAGAACAAATGGTCATAACTTTATTGTAGTATTAAACAGCTAGGTTTAGGATGGTCAAATTAGCCATAATTGGGTCAGCTGTCTCATCATTACTCCACTTTTTTTTCTTGGTCATCTTCTTTTCATGTCTCTTTTATAAACAAATTTGGGTTTTGTGGCTGCCTGTGTGAAAGAGTAGATATCACTAATCATACCCAAAGAATGATGTAGTTTACTTTTTAATTTTTTAAAATATTTACATTGTAGATCTATACTATTTTTGTGCTTGCATCACTATGACAAAACACTCCATATTGGCGTGAGTCAAACGGAATTGTTTTAGCATGTAATTAGGATTCCTTGATTTACTAGGAACCCTTAATTGTCTACTGTGCCATAAGTTATGTGTAGCCTTGTGTCTCTAAAATCTTTTGACGTGTACGTCCATTACAGATGTTTTTGTACTGTTTCAACGGGCCCCCACTATGCCAAAAGCAAGGGAAAACCCATTTCTCTCTTTTCCTTTTACACCCCATGTTGCCCTTGTATATTCCATTTACTATAGAAGTACCCAAGAACTTTATTAGAGGAATGTTTCCAATAAAAATTGTTTGTTCTTACATATCCTTACTATTTTTCCAAATTAATCTGGCAGATACATATAATTCTGAAGAGTATGTGAGTGATTTATAGACAACATCTCTTTCTTTTATCACACCTCAAAACACTCTGTTCTTATATAGAAAGGCACTTTCACATCTTCTTAAAATGGCTGATATATATACAATAGGTGGAGCCTTAGCGACTCCACTAGATGACCATGCGGGACCATGATTTTCTAGGGCCAGAGTAAGGCTGATCTGAATAATGTTACCTCAAAAGTCCGGTCATGGACTCACTAGCTTCGAGCATAGATATTTCAGACGAAGTAGGATGCCACAATCACTCTACTTCAGGGCATTAGGTGGAGCCCTAGCGACTCCACTGGATGATCATGCTTGTTTCGCAAGACACGTGATTTGATCCCGATATGGACTCAATCAAATCCTATAAGTCTTGGAGTCCCTACGATCTAGGGAAAGGCATGTGTCGCAAGTAATCACACTCCTAAGAGGATGCAATATCTACTTACTAGATATCCTCTCGGATTCTCCTAGCTTAGAACAAGGATTTTATCCTAAAAAAAGTCTCTTTCCCACGATATAAATACACTCATCTAGGGTTCATCTACAGTAACGTAATTTATACACTTGAATTCTCTTGCCCACCACTCGAGTATAAAACCATTCACTAACTTGATCATCGGAGAGCATTTGGCCGACACACCCCTCCTTGGGCTTACAGTTGTTTACTGTTTGCAGGTTGTTCTAGACTACATGGATTTGTGCTCAACCGCCGCCCACGGAGGTTCGCATATTTGGTTCCAAAATTGGTGCTTTCATTGGGAGAATACCCATATTATTCTTGATTAGACCACTCCACCAACAAACATGTCAGCTGAAGATAGCTCAGTCAACGCACACGTCAACCCGTTCGGCAAAGTAGGCCTACCATCACATGCATTAGTTATCCTTGGAGTAAAAAGCTTATTGCTCCTAACTACTGCAGCTCCTTGTTGAACCATCAATGACCCCCCAAGGGACGACAACCACCCTTAGGAAAGAAAGAGATCCAGTTAGAAGACCTCCCCTTTCTTTGGATCAGATTTAGGAAACTCTAACTAAGATCAACCCCTATGTCGAAAAACTACAAAAGAACTAGACTTCTGCTCATGCTGAGAGCCATTCTAACGTTATGGACGTAGAAAGCCGGATAAATAACTTGGAAAACTCGAGCAAGACAACGCCTCTGACCCAAATTCCCATCTTTGGAATTGGAAGCATAAGCATTATAACTCCATAAGGTGACTCCATAACATCTCAAAACATTCAGGCATCAGTAAACGCCGCAGGCCTTAAGAGAAATCCTACCGACAATAGATGGACTCTAGGCGTGGATATGAGGAAGAATGGATTTTGGTGCAAGGACGGTTGGGATAGTTAGATTTAGGAAGATCTAAGGCCACATTTTCATTATCTTCTTCACCTTCATTACGAACCCTAACCATAGGATGTTCAAGGGTATCAAGAACGATAATTTGGATGATTGGGGTTAAAGGAGCTAGCCACCATAAAATTTGATCGAGTAAGCGAATGA
Source organism: Crataegus laevigata (assembly GCA_963580275.1). Classification (NCBI taxonomy): domain Eukaryota; kingdom Viridiplantae; phylum Streptophyta; class Magnoliopsida; order Rosales; family Rosaceae; genus Crataegus; species Crataegus laevigata. Next base: position 21,840,420 of record OY756952.1, read on the forward strand.
GGACTAGAGAAGAATTCAATTTCTTTATCCTCAAAGATTTGGGAATTTGAAGAAAAGTGGAAGTGGTGATGTGGAAGATATTTTAAATCGTATTGCCATTAAATACGAACGGGTTCACCTCGAGATCAACAGATCTGACTATTACCAAAAAAGATGTCTCGTTTTTCGTGTGCACATGACAGACACGACGCATCATCATAACAGGGTCAGAAACACGGGGTTCAAGGTGACTTGTTTAGGATTGAAGACGTTATCAGTTTGACGAAAATCCAAAGGTCCCATCACTTACAAAAAAAAAATTGAAGACTAAGCGGTACGTATTCCAGCGTACTCGAAAGGCATGGTCTTTGGTAACAATGTATCCTTAAAGGGAACAAGTTGCTCTCAGACAGATGGTTAGGGGCAATTGTGGGACCACAATTTTTTAGTGTCGGAGCAAGGCTAATCCGAATATTCTTACCTCAGAAGTCTGGTCATGGACTCACCAGCTTCGAGCAAAGCTGTATCTGACAGAGTAGAATGCCACCATCACTTTACTCTAGGGCACTAGGGGACTCCTAGTGACTCCGCTGGATGACCATGCTTGTTCCACAAGACATGTGATTTTATCCGAATATGGACTCAATCAAATCCTATAAGTCTTGGAGTCCTTACAATCCAGGGATAGATGTTCGCCAAAAGTAGTCACGCTCCTAAGAGGATGCAATATCTATGTACTAGATATCCTTTCCGATTCACCTGCCTTAGAACGAAGATTCTATCCTAAAAAGGTTTATCTCCCGTAGTATAAATACATCAATCTAGGGTTCTCTTACTCACTACTTAAGTCTAAAACCATTTACTAACATGACCGTCGGAGAGCCTTTGGCCGGCACACCCCCCTCCCCACTCCCAGCCAAGGGTTTGCTTATGGTTGATTGATGTTTTGTAGGTTGTTCCAAACTACACGAATTTGTGCTAAACTACCAATCACGGTGGTGCGCAAATTTGGTTCCAACATACCCCACATAATGTTGAAATTGAATACACCCCACATTAAAATTTAATATTAAATGACTTATACTCTAATATGCAATGACAATTTCGACTTCATAAGATTTTAAAGAAAGGAAAATAATTATAAATGCAACCTAAATCACTTTTAACGTGTATATCCCAAGATTAATTACCTCTTAAACTCTCAAAAGCACTCTCACCCTACATTGTAGAACAAAACTTTAACCAATGAAACTACAAACGCGTTGGTTGAAAAAAATAAATATATATTTTGACGAATGGAACATGGAACCGATGTTTCGGAAACTTCACATGAGCAAAGACTTCATATTTATCATGGAAAGAAGAGATAGACATGAAATGAAGAATGTGTGCACAAGGTTGATGTGGTTCGACAAACTCTTTCGTATATCCAAGGGACAGATTTTTCTTCACTACGTGAAATATAACGTATAACAAGACACATAGATCTATTTGTAAGATTGATAGGTCATGAGATTCGCTATTATTTTTTCATAGAGAACATAGAGGTTTGTGTTAATGCTCATATGGTCCCTGAACTTTTTGTCAATTCATGATCAGCTATGAGTAATCTTTGTTGGGTGTTTACTATCAAAATCCTTGTTCATCCTTAGCTTGGATTTGGGTCAGAAAAACACTGTTCAGTTGAAGCTGTGATACCATGAATATAGAAGAGTGTTGAGAAAAATCCAAGAAAGTGAAAGAAAAAGATATAAGCTTCAAAGAAAATTCCTAAGTTGAAAAGTTTTGGAGAAACAAATTTTTTTTTGGCTGCCTTACAAGAACTACTGAATATACAATTTAAGCTTTAGGTTGCAGGTTGAAGTTGGTTCGAATAATTATTTCGCTCAACTTGATGTACCGCTGGATGAATTATGTAGATTTCAATTCCACAACTGCATTGTACTTGTTGGGTGCAAAAATATTTAGGTACAGGATAATAATATAGGAATGATACCTAATTGCTTATGTTTTTACGCATGTATGGGAGTCGCACCGTCGATTTTCGTGGCTTCCAGAGTTAAAATGAAACTAGGTTTCCTCCATCATTTTTGTAGACTTAAACTGCTGTAGTGCTCAGAAACTCATTTGATTATTTTTTGTAATGCATAACAAAAGTGGGAGTCGTTTTATTTTCGTTTCGAACCAGTAAATGGGTAAGGAATTCGGGTATATGGGTAAAAGTGAAGAGTGAGGTGTATGTATAAAATGTAAGGTGTAGATTGAGAGTGTGGGGTGTGAGGGTATTATGGAAAAAGACCATAGCTACATGTTTTCATGAGTTGAGGGACCCATGCTTTAATTGAGTGAAAGTTGAGAGAAAATTGCTACAATTTACTCCATGAAATTAAGTTTTAAAGTTATCTCATGTCTTAAGATTACATTTATAATAGTCATAAATTTATTGTCCAATGTTGCATAATGATGAGGTTATAGAATGTTGTTGTTATAACTTGGACGTCTTGTTTAGATATAAACGTAAGATATTATGAGTAGACGTCATGAAATTACACAAACAAGCATGTGACACCAAAATATTGGACACCTTACTGAAATTGACTTGGAGCCCTAAGGCCCAATACGCTTTCCAACAAAAAGGAAGGCTCAATGTTAAACAGCGAAGAACAATGTTAAACAGAGTTTCTCGACAGCCGTATAATTGATTTCAGAAGCATTAAGGTGGCGACTAAGGTAAAAGATAGCCTGTTCGCGCCCCGAATCATTGTCTTGTGCTAAAAGGAAACCAATGGATTCGTCGGCCGCAGAAATGTATAACTTGAGAGGTCTGCCACGTTGGGGCGGAACGAAGACTGGTGGGGTGGAAGGAGCCACCTTGATTTGTGTGAAAGCCTCGTGATGCTCGGTGCGCCATTCAAACTTGTCAGAATCCTTGAGTTTTAATAACGTGGAAAAAGCACGCATTTTCCCCGCCGAATTAGCAATAAATCGGCAAAGGAAATTAATCTTGCCGAGCAACGACTGCAACTGTCGCTTGGTTGCTGGTGGGGGTGCATTGATGATGGCCCGAGCCTTGTTGTCGTCAATCTCGATGCCTCGGTGATGAACCAGGAACCCTAAGAAATTGTCGGCCGACACGCCAAAAGCACATTTGGCCAGATTTATCTTGAGGTGATGTCTGCGCATGCGTAGGAAGGTTTGGCGAAGATCCTCTAAGTGTGTCTGCCGTCGTTGGATTTGACCACGACGTCGTCAATGTAGACTTCGACCGTTGTCCCAATAATATCATGGAAGATAGCATTCATTGCGCGCTGGTAAGTTGCGTCGGCATTCTTGAGACCAAACGGCATAACGACCCATTCATATGTGCCGAGTGCCCCCGGGCATCGAAAAGCAGTTTTGTGGACATCTGCTTCGGCGATGAAAATTTGGTTGTAACCAGCATGACCGTCATGAAGGAAAAAATCTCATGGTTTGCCGCTGCGTCGATTAAGAGGTCCGAGATTGGGAAAAAGTCTCGAGTTCTCTCCAAGATTGAAGACAGTTGGGTAATGGTTGCATTATCCAACTGGCCTTCAAAGGCAAGGGCATTCAAGCATTCCCCAACAGCGTCGAGCCCATTGTACTGAAGGACTTCCAAAGCCGATAGGGAAATGAGGTCTTGCAGCCGGGTGAAGACGGAATGATTGACAGATGCGGTGGCAGTCTTGGTCGACGAAGCAGAGGAACCAGCCGCACCGGAAGCGGAATAGAATAGAGCATCGAGCTCGGCCTGCCAAGTGGGTTGCACACAAAATATAAGTAAGACATCCAAGCTAAACAGGCAAGAACCTAAGAAGTGTCAAGAGAACTTACGGTGGTCGAGGTGGCTCCGTGAGTAGAGACGGCCGAATCCACGCCCTGTGCAGACAGTGTCGACGCGACTGGCGCTTCAGGTTCGACAGCAGCCTTCTTCCCTTTGTCGGCCACAACAGGATCGACCGGGAGGGTCTCGGCCGTCAAGAAAGGACGAGGGAAGAAGGCTGAGAACGGTCCGAAAGCAGAGTCTCACCGTCATCCTGAGAAGATGATCGTTTAGTACTAAGATCAAAATATCAACTAAAAACATAAATGTATATCCAAACCTCTTCGTCTTCCAGGACGACCAGCGATTTCTTGGGATGTTTTGGGGGTGACCTGGCGGCCAAAGGAACTATGTCCAGGATAGGAGGGGCCGAAGTCCCTTGAGCTGTAAGGGATTTGGCCGAGCAGCCTCTGGCACGGCCTGGGGGACATGACTAGCCGTGGACGACAGTCGGGCATGACCAATCCTGATCCCCGGGGAAGCTTGAGACGGCCGTTTTACCGCCTGGCCTGAGGCGACGGGAGCCTCCCGTTCTCGGTGTGTGGCCGTTTTCTTTTGACGTTTAGGAGAACGGGGAGACTCGCCAGCTTCCTCGGCCTCCCTGTGCAGCCGTTTGGTCGTTGGATTGGCCGCAACGGCCGTCGCCGTTTTGCGAAGAGAAATGGCCTTTTTCTTCTTCGCCGCGGCCGCCGCAGCCACTTCTGCCAGTTAAGGCGCACGACCACCTAGAATGACAAATGAAATAGAGTAAGACAGCCCTAGATAAAGCTAAGTTGTAGAAATGAGGTTTAGGACATGTACCTTGAGCTGCGTCTTTGGTGGCAAGGGCGGCCTTTTTGGGTCTGTCCCCAAAAATTTTATCGACCACGTCTGCGACCGGCGCACTGAAGAAGTCCCTGGTGTAGGCCTCCCACCAGTCACCGAAGGTATCGGTGCAGAGGGCCTCAAGAACGGCCGGCTTAAGACGGAATTTGTTACACCGCTCTTGGAAATCCTTCTCGGCGGACTTAAAATCCTTTTTGAGAAAGCCGGAGAGACGTCCTCGGCCGAGAAGGGAGCGGGAAGAAAGAAGAGGCACTGGAGCACCTTGGACATACCCAAGCTGCCGGGCTGTAAAGTTGGGGTGGTAGACCTCCCAACTTGCCCGACCAGCATCACAGCCCAGAGGAAGATCGCGTGATAACACAAACGACCCCCAATGTCGGCGAAGGCTGAGATCCGCCTCTGCATCCCATGCCGTGGATGGGAGTTGGATCGACTCAGGGTAGTCTCGACGACGGCAAATCAAAAATTCGTCGTCGGACAAAGAGTTCAGGCCGAAGAAGAATTTGAAAATTTCTTCGGCCCGGTGAGGTGGTACTGGTCGAGAAGCCAGTTGAGGACCGAGCGCTTTGGCGGGATGGAATGAAAGCATGTCAGGCCGAAGCGCGGCGAAGTAGACCTGCAGCCAGAGCTGGAAGAGCCAGAGAGGCCCACTCTGTTGGGGGTCGATCTTGGTGGCGGTTGTCTCGGCCAAGCAGCGGAAGAGATTGGCGAGTACGGCCGGACCAAGGGCCAGGACATGACCACTCGCCAGGGCCTCGGCCACTGATATGTTCTCGACCAAGCACTTATTTGTTGTACCAATAGAAAAGGAAGGCCTCGTGTTCCCCCTTCCTAGCCACATCTTGCCCTCGACCGGCGAAGTGGTAGTAGATGGTGTTGTAGTTGAAGAAGTTCTTGAACCGCTTCTGAACTTCTTTTTTGGAGGTTTCTTTGTCCTCCTCTTTCAGAGATTTGACAGCCCGAATCTCGAACAAGGCCTTTAGGTCCAACCTCCCCGGATGCCCAGCGAGGGTGGCATCGATGGGGGTGCCAGAGGGGGGTTCCTAGAATGGCCGTGACGTCAAGGACGGTGGGGTCGACAGGGCCGAATGGGAGGACCATAGTGTTGGTAGTCGAACACCAAAAGCTAAGAGCCGCCATTAGCAGCTCTTTATCTATAGCAATCTCCACAGTAGAGAGCCAAATGACGTCGTAAATGCCAAGGGCTTTCCACTGGTCGCCGAAGAGATCGGACATACGTTTCACCCAGACGGCCCAGGTTGCCGGAGTCGAGGGCCAGGAACCCTGGGGTTTGGCCAAGTCCCACTTGGACCAATCGATCCCACGCAGCAAGGGGGCAAGGCAATGATCCCTGCACAGGCCGGTTATGGATGAAGGGACGGATTCCCTGAAGAGCGGCCCAAGAATTTGATGAGAAACACTCAAATCGCTTTCAAAGCGCATGGATTTAACAATAAACTTGTCAAGTTTGCTTTTCTCACATTCGGCACCAAGCTTAGAGATGAAGGAAGCCATTGAAGAGGGTTTGGAATTTTCTGAGCAAGGAAGTTTTCTAGGTTTCGTTCTGAGGGAGTGAAAGTAAGGAAAATTGAGGGAGTGAAAGCAAGGAAGTTTTCTAGGTTTCGTTCTAGGTTTCGTTCTGAGTACTTATAGGCATTTTGGTGGGAAGATGGGACGTTTGATTTTCAAAATTTGGATAAAATCAATCGGAAAGAGCGCCAATCATTCCGAATATTTGAGGGAATCTAGGTGAAAAGACCGAACGTCCCGCAGAAGTTAAGACGCACGATTGCGTGTGGCATCGAGCAATACTGGAAAATGGTTCAGTAGCCGAACGTTTCATCATTAGGGTTGCTGAGAGCATTAGGGGGTCACTGCGTGGCAGGCAAGTCGAAGACCATCAATCGTGTCTGTGATCAACGAGAGTCGTTTCCGCTCCTTCAAGGCTGGGGCTCGGCCAAGGCCACCGACCTCAGAAGCGAGGGGGCAATGTTTGGGCCCAAAATGACAGTTTAGGCAGAGGGAAGTATTTCCTGGCTTGAAAGGAGATGCTACGGAAGGTCGACTCATGGGCCGACTGGATTGAGTCGACCGAATCCTAGTAGGAAAAGGACTTATCTCGAGTAAGGATAAGGGAAGCAAAATCTATCTGGGGAGAGAGTCCTAGTACGATAAGGAGTCTCCGTAGGAGTCCTAGCTGAAGAAGGAGTGGCCGAGGCAGTCTGATAGGAGTAAGGAGTCCCAATCCGAGTAGAATTATGATTAATCAGGAGAGGACTCGGTTCCTATAAATACAGAAGCAGTGGCAGCATGCGAGGGACCCCCAACTCAACACACAAACCTGCCTTGCGTAATTTCTGGCTCTACGCGAAACCTCTCAACTCCCTTGAGATTTTTATTTTCTTTTTCTCCTTCACATCTTCAGTTTGGATAAACAGCACTGTGAAGGCAACCGGTAAACACCTTCAGTTTGGATAAACAGCATTGTTGCCGTAGAACCAGCCGTCCGTGAAGCATCTTGAGTTTGGATAAACAGCACTGTGACAGGGTCGTTGGGTTATCTATCCAAGTCTCGGCCGACGAGGGTTTTCGGATCCCCGTCGACAGAGGTCATCTCACCAGCCATCTCGGCGAAGTGAGGTGTTACTAATACTTAGGCTTGGTGCCTCAACGCCGAGTTATTTTATTATCGCATATTCATAAGTGGGTTTCAGAGTTCGGCACTTAGACGGCCGAACCACGTTCATTATCAAGACTTTCATCCGCTTTGAGTATTTGTGCTCTTATACTCTAGTATCGATTCGGCGAGATTTTACCTTCACCAATACGGTGACTGTCGCCGAATCAGACGACGACGAGTCGTGAACTTTGTAATTGGTAGCCTTGTCTTCAGGCTTGAGGACCCAGAAGCCGAGACGTGTTCCTTTCTCGGCCACAGTTGCAAGACACAGAAGTCAGCCGCGCGCATCCATACCACATCAAGACACTTTTACTCATCGATCGAGCTCGGCCGATGAGTTGGCACGCCCCGCACACATTCAAAGGACTTAGTTAGTTTACTAGTTACTCGGCCTGCGCGCCACGTAGGCTAGGTGATTTTTGTAGTCAACAGAACCATAAGCCATGTGTGAGATTACCTTTTAAAAATCACAGAATCCTTTTGGCAGCTTGAAGATAAGAGTCTTTGGGGCATACATGAATTGATATACTTGATTGACGCAAAAGATATGTTTGGCCTCGTCCATGTAAGGTATTGCAAGCACCAACTATAGATCTATACTCGATTGGGTTAGACAAAAATGAACCTGTATAATCAAGCTCTGTTGTGCCTAAAGAAGTTGAACATGGTTTGGCTCCATATCTTGGTTTTCTGACGAATATCAAGCAAATACTTGCCTTGATGTAGAAATATACCTTCAGATGATATATGCACCTCAAATCCTAAAAAATATTGCAAAGGACCCAAATATTTAATTGGAAATACAATGCTCAGTTTCTGGATGAAATGTTGACAGAGAGTAGCATTGGGACCTGTGACAAGAATGTCATCAACATAGACTAGGATGATAACCAAGGTTAGAGCTTTTAAGACAAGCAGAGAAGTTTTTGAAGATGATTGCTGAAAACCAAAGGAACGCAACACTTAAAATAATTTATCAAACCAAGCTCTTGGAGCCTGTTTAAGGCCATAGAGGGATTTTTTAAGTTTGCAAGCATGATTTGGGAAAGCGGGATCACTATACCCGGGAGGTTGCTGCATAAAAACATCTTCTTATAATTCTCTATGCAAGAAGGCATTACTAATATCGAATTGGTTTAAAAACCATTGAAATTGAACTCCAATAGGCGATAGGATTCTGATAGTAACAGGGTTGGCGACAGGACTAAAAGTTTCCTTATAGTCGAGGCCCTCTTACTGGTGAAACCCTTTTGCTACCAGTCAAGCATTGTATCGGTCAATAGAGCCATCACGATGTTTCTTAATCTGAAACACCCACTTACAACCAACAACATTTTGATTTGGATAAGGGGGTACATGAACCCCAAGTTCTTGTGGATAGTCAAGCATTAAACTTAGCTTGCATGGCAGTTCTCCACTGAGCATGCTTGGAAGCTTGCAAATAAGTAGATGGAACAAATTCGATGGAAGAAGGAAAAAAGATGCTTGGTTGCTGAAAAGGCCTTTGGCTTGAATATCCCTGCTTTAGATAATTTAATCATAGGATGAATGTTGATTACAATAGAGGAAACATTAAGAGCAGCAGTGAGAGCACCAATGGAGTCAACAGCGGTAGCATTCGAAGTAACATGTGTATTAATAACTGGAGCAACATTTGGAACACTATGCAAAAGGGACATTGTAGAAGAACCAACTTGGGAAGCATCATTGTAAGCAGCTTCTAAAATAATAGGTGGTGTGATAGGAGCATATTTATGCGACATTGTTATTTTATTTCTTTACATTTACTTAGTTAATTTCCATTTATTTTGGTAATTTAAGTTATTTTCATATTATTGTAGCACCAGTTGGTAAAGATGACAATAAATAGCTAAATGGAGCAATTTGGACCAATTTTGGACTATGATTGGATAGCATGCGTGGATATTATATAAGGTGGACACTTTTGGTGTTTAAATGGTGTTAGACATTTGCCAAACTCAGGAAAAATTAAAGTTGAGGCTTGGAAGACAAGGAATTACACAAGAAAGAGAAATCTTAGTTGGAGAGGACCGTTATCTTATCTTATCCAACATTATCTTATCTTATCTCCAGCTGCAAAGAGGAATCCTAATCACATTCCAACACTTTCTACCTGATTCTCATAGTTCTAAAATAATTTAAAATGCCAAAACTATTTCCTCCTTGTATTCAACCGTTTCCCCTATATATATGAAATTCCTGCAATGACTTAGGGTGTGCCTCACCTACCATTCATCCATTGAAGTTCCTGGAATTTTCAGAGTTCTTTCTCTCTTTGTTTTAAGTTTCAATGTTTATTTTAGATTGCTTTTCAGTTATGATGAACATGTGTAACTAAGTTTCTTTTTAGTTAGAGGTGAATTTGAAGCCATGATCATATGTTTTATACAAATTGATTACATCCAGTTATTGTTTCATAAAACATGAATGCGATTTACTTATCTGCTTTATAAAGAACTTATTCTTGTATGTTTACTGATAAGGATTTTACCACCTGCAAAAGTTGGGATAAAAACATTTTAAATACTTGCAAGAGTACAATGTAATTATAGCACAGATGACTCTAGCATGGTCATTCTCCATAGGGATTGAATGAATAATTTGTGTTAAATCAAATCTTAATTAAATATTTAAAACAAAGTTTGACAAAAAGTTAATTTTGTGATTTCAAATAATAAAAAACGAATTTAATGTAAATAATAGAATAAAGTGATAAATAAAATAAACTAAAAGAAAATGGTTTTTGAAAAATAAATTGTAAAAGCCTAGGTTCCGCCGTCATCTTAACAATCCTATGTAATTTTTCTAATTACTTATAAATTACACATGCATATTTTGAAGGTTAGGTTTTCCTAAAGTATGCCTACTTGGACTGCCAACATAGAGCACATATCAAACATGCAACCCGTCTGTGGTATTCAGTTCAAATCTAAACATACATGACTCATTAAACTTTGGGAAACCTATTGAAAAACCATACAATCCTTAAGACGTGGCATTCATCCTAAGTGAATTTGCACATATTAATCACAAGACGCCTTTGTCAATTGCAAGGATAGAAAACACCTTGAAAATAAACTTGAATCCAAAAGCTCTCTAAAGTAGTGTCGTCCTCTCTCTCTCTCTCTCTCTCTCTCTCTCTCTCTCTCTCTCTCTCTCTCTCTCTCTCTCTATCTCCCTCCAAAATTCATCCGTTTGACTACTTTTTGCTCCAGAGGAAGTCGAATGTCCTACATTAAGAATATAAATCAAAGTATCAAACTTCTCACAAAATAACCAATAAATTAATAATAAGAATAGGGTAAAATATATAGTAAATTATTGACTCATCAAATACCCCCAAACTTAGTTTTTTGCTTGTCTGTAAGCAAAACAAAACTAGAAAACAAAAATAAAAACTAACAAACTAGAAACTTAATTAAAGATCAATTGAGACAATATTTTCATCTTCAAGTTGCAATCCATAGAACACGTTAAAAATTAGAATATCTTTCCAACAGTTCCAACTAATCCCACCATAGAGTCTAAGCCATTTAGAATCAATTAGAGAAGAATTCATAAACTTCCTTTGGTGTAAAGTGAACCAACATAGTAAGGAGACTCAACTAAAACACTTACCACTCGTCCTTTTATTTCACACATACTAAATTGAAACATAACTATTTATTTTTTTTCTCCTCTTGTTTTTTTTTCTTCTTTTTCATTTTTTTCAGTAATAGGTGTAGAACAACCCTAAATACTTACTAACTCGAGCTAGAAAGGCCACCAAACCAACTAACCACCTTACCCCATGCCAAGACTCTACCGTTTGACGCGAGAATCACTATTGATCAGGCAGGACTGACCCAGTTACTAAGCAAAGTCTTGAGTGGAACAATTATTACTTTATTTATAATAAGAACTAACTTTACTTTACTTAGAAAAAAATTAAAAATTAATTTAGACTAAAAGTAAGTGTTTCAATCTCACTCCCCACACACCATGTTGGTGTAATTTTCCAAATTTTCAAAGTATAACTCATGAATTAGTGTCTAAGCAACGATAAATAGAAAAGATTCTAATGTAGGATCAACCTTCACCTTGTCCATTTGTTCTAACGTTTAAAATAATCTATGGATATTAACTGAAAAGAATGAAAATTTTATTGACTCAAAATTAAAATCCTAAAATTTTACTTTCCCACCTACAAACTTATTTCACTTTTTGTCCTCAAGGTGTGGAAAACAAAAATATTAAAACCTTAAAAACTTAAAATAGCTAACAAAGACAAAGAAAATAAACGAAGAAAATAGAAATAGCAAATAAAAGAAAGTATAAAATAACAAAGAAAACAGAAAATAAAATAAAAGACAAGGCAATGGACACACCTGGGATTCGAAGTGGTGACCTGGTGCAAGGAGAATATGCGCTAGAAAAATAATGAAAAAGAATGCACCAATTCACTGCTTTGGAGAATCGAACATGTGGCCTAGAAGAACAAGTTGAGGCACTGAGCCTTGCACGTGCAGGAACCTGAAGCTTTATAAGCTGACTTAACAGCTTCATTCTTCATTTCTAATCCCAGTTACCGTTTCCCTTTAAAAAAATTCTAACCTGGAGCCCAACACCATGAGTGCACTCCTTCATCATTTCTCCAGAAACTGAAACCGTAGCTTCATCAGAGCCGTCATCCACCTCGAATCCCATCTTCTTTCTCAGTTCATTGCTCCCAACCTCAAGGTAAAGGTGGAGATCCACCCTCAAACTTCCGATCTTGGTGTCAACACGGTCAATTTCAAGTCCTCTAAATTCAATTTCAAGTCCAAAGCTTAGATTAGGAAAAATTAGAGGATCTATGTGCTCCCTGTGTAGGAGCTGCAGAATACTGATCCAACATAGCAAACAACGGTAAATGTCTGGAGCCTATTGGATCTAGAAAGGAAAGGTATACATCTGTATCTCTTCAACTCTTATTTGTGTGTCATGTATGAATATGATTTTCGCTTGCTCACAATCATCCTCTATGTTTGTGCATGTCTCCATGGTTGTATTTTGAGGAAAATTATATATGTATGGATTGCCTTGGTGACTGTGTTCTTCTCTCTACTGCTTAGACCCCCAAAATTGCATGTAATGAAATTAATGCAAGTGAGAGAGAGTGAGCGAAAGGTTCCAAACAGTGCAAAGAGTAGCACAGTAAACCCTCACTGTGAGTATTTCACAACTAATTTCCATCTGTTGAGCTCTGATGAATTTGGATGGATGATGAATGTATGAATGCTGCTGAATACATGATTCAGTTGAATTTTGCGCGCTTAGTGGATATTTAGAGCCCTTCAAATATCTAATTAGAATAAATCCCAAAATAAAATACTAATTAACTAAAAACAATTGTTTTTTTTGTGTTTTTCAATATTTTTTTTTCGTTTGGTGATAAAGACTAGAAGGAAGAAAATAAAATGAACCAAAATAAAAAGAAAAAAGTTTAGAAAAATTGGGTTGCCTCCCAATTAGCTCTTTAGTTAACGTCTATAGCTAGACGTAGATGAAGGAATTGATGGTTACGTCACTTGTTCTCTTAGAATCAACCACTCTTTAGCAGCATCATAGGGCAAAAGTAGGTACGGAATGAGATATTGTTTATCAATGGTGCTTCCAAATTTAATGGTTGAATTCTTCTTATACACCATTCTATTTGAATGTATCTTTGCTATGAAATAGATTCCTTCCCAGCGAGGATTACGTCTTTGATAAACTGACTTCCACCTTGTATTTAATACCCATAATTTATGTATTGGCCGAATTTGTTGACGAAGAATTGGGTTGCCAATGAGCTCTTTATGCTTCTTTTCCTTATAGATTTTAGCTTTATTGTAGTACTCCACGTGAATTTCCTTAAGTTTAAAGGGTTGTGGAGGTGCATAGATTGTTACAACAACTAAAACATTTGTATTAGTAGCCTGCCTTGTGTCCAAATCTGGTAAATTTGTCAAGTGTTGGTCATGTGTTGCATCAGATTTTGAATTTGTATGAATAACCCCTTCGAACATGTCAGTTTATTGCCTTCATACAACTTTGTTGGTTGCTTTACAGCTTCTGGATGGGGAGTGTGTAGCATATAAATTTGGGTTCTGTGGGAATTTCAAGATTAGCAGTTTCCTTCATTGGGCAGAATCAATGCATGGTGGCTTCTCAATTCTAGCATATTCTTGCATGTAGTCATAACTCTCTACACAATGGGGTATTTTAGTTACACACCATTTCTCTAAATCTTGTGGGCCATCAATTTGTTGACAAGGAAACTCGTATTCCTTGTGTTCGTCCCAGTGATGCATGAGCTGCCCAACTTGTTTCACCAAATTATCTAATGAAGCCTGGGTATCTTGAATCATACGGTGGTTGCTTTCAAAGGATTTAGCCATATTTTCGATTGCAATCTCCCAATTAGCTTTTGTTGGCACAATAGGTTGTCCAAAAAGCTGATGACTAGGTTCCCACATAAGATTTTGATAATCTGGCCATGATGGATTATAAAAATTTGAGTAGGGATCGCATCTAGGCCTTTGAAGATTATTCCTCATATTAATATGGTGCTGTAAAAACTCTGGAAAATACTGCCTCTGAGGACAATACATAATATCATGGGTATTCAAATTGCAAAGCGCGCAAAATGTGGGTGCCCCTTGTGAGGATTTGAACCAATCCATTGCTACAATGCTCTCAAATTCAACAAATTATCACATAAAAAAAATTAAAATCAAGTAAATAAAAAGATAAATACAAAAATAGTTAACTAAGAGTTGATAAACACAAATTATTTAAAACAATCTCTGGTAGAGGCACCAATTTCTTGATAGAGATTTTAACAACTACACAAGTAGGGATAAAAACACTTAAATACTTGCAAGAGTACAAGGTGATTGAAGTATAGATGGCTCTAGCAAGATCATTCTCTACAGGAATTGAATGAATAATTTGTGTTAAATCAAACCTTAATTAATTATTTAAAACAAAGTTTGACAAAAAGTTGATTTTGTGATTTCAAATAATAAAAACGAATTTAAGGTAAATAATTAAATAAAGTGATAAAATAAAATAAACTAAAAGAAAATGATTTTTGAAAAAGAAATTGTAAAAGACTAGGTTCTGTCGTCACTTTAACAATCATGTGTAGTTCTTTTAATTACTTATAAATTACACATGCATATTTTGAAGGTTAGGTTTTCCTAAAGTATGCCTACTTGGACACCCAACATAGAGCGTATATCAAATACCCAACATAGAGCGTATATCAAATATGCAACTCGTCTACAATATTCATATCAAATCTAAACATGCATGACTCATTAAGCTTTGTGAAACCTTTTGAAGAACCAAATTTGCACATATTAATCACAAGAAGCCTTCATCAATTTCAAGGATCGACCTCCAAGCAAAATTGCATCAAATTATTTTTCTAAAGATCCTAGTGGTAGCTAAGCATTAAGACAATTAGATAGTTGGGGTGTGCTATCCACACACCCCAAATTACTTCTCACACACCATTTGTTAATTTTTTTCCGTTGATCTTCTTCAATTCATCCTATCCGATGGCCTAAATTAGAAGGGTGTGTGAGAAGTAAAATAGGGTGTGTGGATATCACACCCCTAGACAGTTTAAATCGATGATTAATAATTCAAACATGTATGCCTAATATAATAACCAAATTGAAAAGAAACTACGTATTCTTGCTAAGGCTCGTGGCCTCACCCTAGCAAACGGAAATTAGTTATTAACAATCATAAACAAAATATTATTAAGAACAAGGATATAAAACACCTTGAAAATAAACTTGAATCCAAAAGCTCTATAAAGTAGTGTTGTCCTCCCTCTTTGTCTCCTTCTAAACTCTAATGGCTATAAAGCCTTCTTTATACTACTAGAAAAGGTCTTCAAATAATACTAGGAAACCAAATAAATTAGGAAACATAATCCGAAATTGACTAGTAAAATTCGCCCAAAATCTGCATAGTCTCAAAACAGCCACGTTTCTAGATCTTTAGGGCTCCAAAATAGGCCCACAATGTATAAAATTAAAGCTAAAGATGTTCTGAACATAATTGCAGAAGGCCTCGAACCCAAAAGACATCATCTTGGACGCTAAAAAGCCCAAGGAAACCCAAAACGTCACTTTGACAGCACTGCACAATGCTCCTTTATTTCATCACCATAAATAAACCACTATGTAGAAAATTATGAAACTTTGATACAATCAAGTCAACAAACTCACAAACATCCTATTGGAATGACTCCAAAATTCATTCGTTTGACTACTTTTTACTCCAGATGAAGTCGAATGTCCTACATTAAGAATATAAATCAAAGTATCAAAATTCTCATAAAATAATCAATAAATAAATACTAAGAATAGGATAAAATATATAGTAAAATATTGACTCTTCATTTATTAAGGATGCATACTTAGTTTGCATGTAGGGATTTGATGTAGAATATAAGAGAATAACATCTAATCGTTATGAACTTATATTTGTAAGTAGTAAAAGTCACTAGTCATATTTGAGTTAAGTAAATTCTTGGCAGGAGTATCATGCTTTTGATAGTTACAAATGTTTTGTCAATGCTCATGATTTTCACATAACTTAATGATCCTTGAGATGTATCTCTATCATGCTTTTCATAGTTACGAAACTTGAGAACAATAATTTGGTTGCGTCGCTGAGTCCAATTCAATGAACTTAGGAAAATTTGAGAGTTAATTAGTGCTATTCACAGTTAATTTGGGGCATTGTCATTCATGGTGAAGGAAAAATTATGTCCTAGTGAAGAACATTAGAGAACATTCGAATACATATGCAAAATATTAACAAATTAAATAAGACATGCATTCAAAAACAATTCATAAAACCCATGACTTTCAAAGCCTAGTAGATGGTGAACCATGACTCTTTAACAACATTAAAGAGATTAAGGATTTAGAGAATCAGTACCCTTGAAGCTCATCCTTGATTACACAAGGGATTCACCCAAGTGGAGGGCCTTCAAGTCACCTCCTTGCTTCCTTGAGGATTGGTTCTCCAAAACACCAAAGATGTGATGTCTCCAAGTCTCTACACCAAAGATAAATTGTGAAAATAAAATGGATGACTTAGGGGTGAAGAAATTGCTAGATTTCCTCCCTAAGTGGCCGGCCCCCTTTGGAAATTTAGAGAGAAAATGTTTCCCCAAATTTCTTAAGGAAAACCCTAAATGAAATAAAGCTATAAAATTTAATTTATACTTCATTTCTAGTGAGTGGCAAACTTGTAAATAACACAAGTTTGCTACCCTTACTCATGTGGCCGGCCTCCCCTTTTGTTATTGGGCTAATTGCCCAATTTGTTTTAGTTGTCATACAACTTAAACATAATGGGCCTTGTGGACCAAAACACTTTTGGGCCCCGAAACCCAAAACCAACTTAGAAGCCCAACACGAACGTTTCGTATAATTAATTAACTAATTAATTAACTTTGACCATTTTTCAATTAACTATTTAATTGCTTATCCATTTCATTGAATTACTTCACTTTCATCTTTACTCGGTGTACGATCCATTAGGTTCCAATTAGCGAGGCAGTGGGCGATGTTACTCTTAACTATCGTTTGTGAATTGAAACCACATTTCAATTCTCCCTTAGGATTAGTGTTTGCCAATCTTTAGGGCTACCACAAACCATGAGTGACACCTAGCAGCATGTCATGGTTACCCAAGCTAAGTAGAAGTGGTTGGAGAACCTATCCAGTTACAATTACAATGCAATACGGTCCTTCTCTAATACAATACTCTTAATCACATCGTTTAAGTGATAGTTTGTTTCATGTCTACTATCCAATGTGATACTTCTCTATATGATTCGCTTGAATAAGATTTGGAACAAACTTCCTTAGTCATATTCATATGCTTTGGCCAAAGACTCTCGAATCATATCTTAGAGTATTCTCCTTCAATAAGGTTAGAGATCCCTTGTTGTGCATTCATTTATCTACATGACTAGATAGCTTGACCCCAACCATGCCGTGGACACTCCAAAGGAACGCCATTTGACACGATCAAAGATCAAGGACCTAACCATTAGACATCAATGATGCCTCAGGTCAAAGGACTACTTTGCATATTGTAACCATCGAGTTCTTACATGACATGTATGTTTGAACTCTGTTTTGATCGTAGTTCAGTGTACTCGATTACTCTTTCAAGCACCTATGTGTTTGTCTTAGTGTCCAACACTAAATGACTTGAGACTTGTCATATCCACGCTTGAGTCGACATAACACATACTAACCTTAGCGGATTGTCAATGCCCAATTGGCAACCCTATGGCTAGGAACGTTTTAGGAATGAGCATAAGAGAAAGGTCTCGAAAATCTAACTTACTTAGATCACTTATCTCTTAGATCAAATACATTCCTTGGATTCCCTTATTGATTAAACACAAGATACAATAAACAGTGATTAACAATAAGTTTTTCCCTCTATTAAACATATATATAAGTTTAATACAATAAGTATTCCAAAAAGCTATTACATCAAATGAGTGGCTTTGTGGGCATACTTCCAACAATCTCCCACTTGCACTCAAAGCCATCCTCCCATGTATCTAATACCCATCTTTTCCATATGGCGGTCAAGTTGGACTTGAGACATTGGCTTCGTCAGTGGATCTGCTACGTTATCGGCTGAAGCAACTTTGAGAATGTTGACTTTCCCTTCGGCAGCATATCTTCTAATGATATTAAAGCGCCTGTCAAAATGCTTGTTCTTTTGATGTGCCCTGGGCTCCTTGGCTTGAGCTATCGCCCCACTATTATCACAGTACAAAGTTACTGGTGATGTAATGGTTGGAACCACTCCAAGTTCAGTGATGAACTTCTTCATCCAGAACGCTTCTTTGCCGGCTTCAGCTGCAGCGACATATTCAGCCTCTGTTGTGGAATCAGCAATTACACTTTGCTTCTTGCTTTTCCAGCTGACAGCCCCACCATTCAGAGTGAATACATATCCGGAGTTGGAACTTCTATCATCGACGTCAGATTGGAAATCTGCGTCTGTATAGCCTTCCACTCGTAACTCTGTTGCTCCTCCATAAACGAGGAACATGTCCTTAGTTCTTCTTAAGTACTTAAGGACTGTCTTGACAGCTGTCCAGTGTTCTGATCCTGGGTTAGATTGATATTGACTAGTAATGCTTACAACATATGCGATATCAGGCCTTGTACATGTCATGGCATACATGAGACTTCCTATGGCGGAAGCATAAGGAATAGTATTCATTTGCCATATCTCTTCAGGAGTCTTAGGTCCCATGGACTTAGAAAGGTGAATTCCATGTCTCACAGGAAGAAAACCTTTCTTAGATTGTTCCATCTGGAACCTACTTAGCACCTTATCAATGTACATTGATTGGGATAATGCAATCAGTCTTCTGGTTCTATCACGATAGAGCTTTATCCCAAGTACATAAGATGCATCTCCTAAATCTTTCATGTGGAAGGTTTTGGACAACCACACTTTCACAGAAGAAAGTACTGCAGTGTCATTCCCGAACATTAATATGTCATCTACATATAACACCAGGAATACAACTGCATCCCCTACGACCTTTTGATAAACACAATTGTCGTCTTCATTTTGAGTAAAATCAAACGTTTTGATTTCTGTATCAAAACGGATGTTCCAGCTCCTGGACACGAACTTAAGTCCATAAATGGACTTCAGAAGCTTGCATACCTTAGTCTTTTCAGACTTGGACACGAAACCTTCGGGTTGAGCCATATAAAGCTCTTCCTCTAGGTAGCCATTCAGAAAGGCCGTCTTCACGTCCATTTGCCAGATTTCATAATCATGGTACGCAACTATAACAAGCAAAATTCGAATGGACTTAATCATGGCTACAGGAGAGAAAGTTTCTTCATAGTCAATCCCTTCTCATTGCCTGTAACCCTTGGCTACAAGTCTAGCCTTATAAGTCTCCACGTTCCTATCAACGCCTATCTTCCTCTTGAAGACCCATTTGTTTCCAACAGGTACGATACCTTCTGGAGGGTCTACAAGAGTCCAGACCTGATTTTGATACATGGAATCCATCTCGGATTTCATGGCCTCTTGCCATTTCTCATAGGGCGTTTGTGAAACTGATTTGGAAGGTACTCTATTAAGCAAGTAAGCTGCTGTATATAGAGCGTATCCCCAGAATGTTACTGGCAGATCAGCGGAACTCATCATAGAACGAACCATGTTCATCAAGGTTCGATTTCTCCTTTCAGAAACTCCATTGAGTTGTGGAGTTCCCGGTGGAGTCCACTGTGATATTATTCCACACTCTTTGAGATAATCTAGGAATTCATTACTCAGATATTCACCCCCTCGATCTGATCTTAGGATCTTTATCTGTTTCCCAGTTTGCTTCTCAACTTCATTCTTGAATTCTTTGAACCTTTCATAGGATTCTGACTTGTACTTCATAAGATACAGATAGCCAAACCGAGAGTGATCGTCGGTGAATGTGATATAGTAGGAGAAACCTCCTCTCGACGTAGTAGACATAGGTCCACATACGTCAGTGTGGATTAACCCTAGAATTTCAGTGGCACGCTCTCATTTCCCAGTGAATGGAGATTTGGTCATCTTCCCTTTCAAACAGCATTCACAAGTACCCATCTGGTCATTACCTAATGGGCGGACGTATCCGTCCTTTGACATCTTGCGAATCTTTTCAAGGTTCACATGTCCAAGTTTAAGATGCCACATCTTTTCTTGGTTAACTTCTTCTCTAGCCCTTTTGGGTTTTGAGGTATTCCTGATATCAATACAGTGCACCCCACCATTCGTCTCTAGGTGAAAAAGTCCCTCTATCATATTACCATAAAAGATAATACGACCGTTCAAGTATAAAGTGCAACTCATTTTGTCAAACAATACTGAGTGCCCATCTCGTAAAAGCTTAGAGATAGAAATCAAATTCTTTATACATGAAGGAAAATATAAACAATTTTTAAGTTCCAGGACTTCCCCAGAGGGTAGGTTAAGCATGTAGGTGCCTATTGCTTTTGCAGAGATTTTAGCGCCGTTCCCAACACGCACAACCATCTCCCCATTGCGTAGTTTCTTGCTCCCTACTAGTCCCTGCATCGTATTACAAATATGTTGACTAGCACCTAAATCAAATATCCAGGAACTGGAGCTTACTGTAAAAGCACTCTCTATGACAGAAATAGTCTCTTCAAAAGTTCGTGTCATAAGGCTCGCAATGCGCACCCTGTATTTCTTCTTCCAACGTTCATCCTTTCCACAATGAAAGCATGTTCCTTTGGATTTTATTACCTTCTTCTTTTGCAACCTTTTCCTTATATTTGCTTTCTCACTCCCACTGTCTCTTTTGAAACCTTTTTCAAATTTACAACACATGTCAATCATCTCGTTAAAAGTATGATTGAATCTATTCACTTTATAGTTTACAATAAACTTAGTGAAATCATCCGAGAGAGATGCAAGGAAAAAATCTTGGGCCATTTTCCCATCGATGGAAGTTCCTAAACTTTTAAGATCTTGAAAGATCCTTTTCATCTTTTGTCCATGTTTATGGACCGATGCCCCCTTTGCCATTTTGGCATTTAATAAACTACAAACATTTGAGAATCGTACATTACTAGTCTCTATGTCATGCATCTTATGCAAACGTTCAACCATGGCACATGAAGTGTCCATGTGCTTATGTAACTTCATAAGTTCCTCACTAAGTGAAGTGAGGATTAAGCATTTGGCTTGTAAGTCATCCTCATAGTGTCTAGCATAATCATGACACTCCTCCTTTGAAGCTAGTTTCTTAGGAGGTACATGAGGTGGGGATTGCTTAAGCACATACAATATGTCTCTCACCTTTGAGACATTCTCAATATGGCGATACCAAGCAAGGAAACGTTGGCCCCTAAGGCCCATTTTGTCAAGTATAATGGTGGGTATAATTTTAGGCATGTCGTTCACTACATAACATAACATAAATCGCATTAGATTGTTGATAAACTACTTGATTGGGTCTTGAATCAAATAGTACCACCCACTATTTTTGGCAAATTCCACATCCCTCAATAGAATCCGAGAGTTATTTTGAACTCTTAGTGGGTTATGGGAGACTCACCATTACCAAGCTCACCTCACGATGATACGATGTTGGTTAGCAAAAATAATGATGAGAGAATAACGCATTATTCATTTACAACGTTTTGTAATTACCCATCTTGTTTGGCCTCTAGAGAATGTTGCCTCACGATGATACGATGTTGGCACATTGCACTTAGTTAAGTTATTCCCACCATGCTTAGTTCGTGTAGGGGTTCAAGAATAACCTCACGATGATACGATGTTGGCTATCCTCGTTGCCTACCTTACCACATCATGTATGTATATATGGACTCTTCCTGAATGTAAGCACATACTTTGAACTTCCCCATGATAGGGTGAAGCCGGTGTAGGAGTCACAAACGATGGAGTCCACCACGGTGGAAGGCCTACGAAGAGACATTCAAAGCATCTCTCGTTTATCAACTTAATATTTATTTTGAGGGAGTAGTTTTGGGCTACATCAAAACATTTTAATCACATTAAAAGAACAAGGGCCTATCACAACTATTGGTCCAAGTTAATATGAATTAGTAGCATATAATACTCCCACTGTTTCGTTGAAACAAGCGAGACTATATGGAACTACTAACAAATGCCTTGCATCCTCATATGGACTATATAGTTGTTTTAGGTTTTAGGATGATTATGAACCGTTTGATTTGATCCAACACGAGCCTTGTGTTGGACCTTGGGCTTTAGGTAGATTGTTTGTTGATTTTATTTACGCGTTTAATCTAATTAAACCGTTATTTCCTATTGGGCGTTGGACCCAACTATTCCAATTTGCATACAATTAAACAAATAGGAATACATGAAATAAAGAGAAGGGCTTATGCCCTTTTACAACACATTGGAGGACTTATGTCCTTTACAACAAATTGAATTAATCAAATTACATTCATATCTACTCTAATAAACCCATACATTCATAATGTTAAGCGGCCAATCACATAGCTCAATTATCGTGGCTTGGTTCATAATCACCCATTTTCTTAATTAATCAAAATTAACTAAGAAAGCAACTTTTAAACAATTGGTTTTTGGATCCATAAAATTGATTTAAATGGAACTAAATAAAATGAAAATCCAATTCTCATTTAAAGAGACAAAACCATTTTTGTTCTCATTTTGTTTTGGGCCAAAAACAATGACCACAACTATTTGGGCCATTATGCAAAAACAAAAAACTTTTGGGGTCACTTTGCAAAAACACAAAAGTCCACAACTTCATGTAATTGCAACTAGAACCCAAAATTTTTAACAATTGCTAAAACTTCCTTAAAGGAACAAAACAATTTGTCCTTTAATGATTTTGGACCTTTTCGTGAAAATACGAAAACTTTTGGGCCAAAGTGCAAATACACAAAAGTATCAAAACTTTATGTAATTGCACAAAAGTCTCCAAAATACCCCACTTGGGGGGTGGCCGGCCTCTTTGGTCAAAGGTTGAAAAATTTTCAAAAATTTATGTGAGTTGATTTTGGTGGGTGAGGATTAATGGTGAGTTTGATTGGTGTAAGAGATATTTGTCCAAAATTAAATTTGTTTTGACAAACATAAAAGATATTAGATTTCTTCACCATTAAGTCTTCACCCAATTTTAATAAACCAAAACTTTATGAAAAAACATAAAATTTTTGAATCAAAACTTCAAAACTTTTTGTTCTTGGCAAGAACTTCAAGAACATTGAAGAACACTCATGAAAACTCATAATAGCTCCATGAATGTTTTCACTTACCAAAACTCAAATTTTTCACAACTCAAAAGAGGGTTAATATTCTAGGGTACTTAGGGGTTCTAAAGAACACATTAAAACCATTTTAACAAGACTAATTTGAACCCAAAAAGTCACCCTTTTAATTTGGCCGAAAATACCGAAAAATATTTGGCACCATTTTTAGTTCCAATATTCATGCTTTTATGAACTACATCTACAACATTTGAGATGCTAAATTTTCAAGCAAAATTTATATTCAAAGCAAGAACAAAGCTTGTAACATTTACAACACATAAATCACAAGTTATGAAAATCACAAAACCCAAAAGGATTCACCATAAACTAGGCCTAGGCTCTGATACCACTTGAAGGAAAAATTATGTCCTAGTGAAGAACATTAAAGAACATTTGAATACATATGCAAAATATTAACAAATTAAATTAGACATGCATTCAAAAACAATTCATAAAACCCATGACTTTCAAAGCCTAGTAGATGGTGAACCATGACTCTTTAACAACATTAAAGAGATTAAGGATTTAGAGAATCATTACCCTTGAAGCTCATCCTTGATTACACAAGGGATTCACCCAAGTGGAGGGCCTTCAAGTCACCTCCTTGCTTCATTGAGGATTGGTTCTCCAAAACACCAAAGATGTGATGTCTCCAAGTCTCTACACCAAAGATAAATTGTGAAGATAAAATGGATGACTTAGGGGTGAAGAAATTGCTAGATTTCCTCCCTAAGTGGCCGGCCCCCTTTGGAAATTTAGAGAGAAAATGTTTCCCCAAATTTCTTAAGGAAAACCCTAAATGAAATAAAGCTATAAAGTTTAATTTATACTTCATTTCTAGTGAGTGGCAAACTTGTAAATAACACAAGTTTGCTACCCTTACTCATGTGGCCGGCCTCCCCTTTTGTTATTGGGCTAATTGCCCAATTTGTTTTAGTTGTCATACAACTTAAACATAATGGGCCTTGTGGACCAAAACACTTTTGGGCCCCGAAACCCAAAACCAACTTAGAAGCCCAACACGAACGTTTCGTATAATTAATTAACTAATTAATTAACTTTGACCATTTTTCAATTAACTATTTAATTGCTTATCCATTTCATTGAATTACTTCACTTTCATCTTTACTCGGTGTACGATCCATTAGGTTCCAATTAGCGAGGCAGTGGGCGATGTTACTCTTAACTATCGTTTGTGAATTGAAACCACATTTCAATTCTCCCTTAGGATTAGTGTTTGCCAATCTTTAGGGCTACCACAAACCATGAGTGACACCTAGCAGCATGTCATGGTTACCCAAGCTAAGTAGAAGTGGTTGGAGAACCTATCCAGTTACAATTACAATGCAATACGGTCCTTCTCTAATACAATACTCTTAATCACATCGTTTAAGTGATAGTTTGTTTCCTGTCTACTATCCAATGTGATACTTCTCTATATGATTCGCTTGAATAAGATTTGGAACAAACTTCCTTAGTCATATTCATATGCTTTGGCCAAAGACTCTCGAATCATATCTTAAAGTATTCTCCTTCAATAAGGTTAGAGATCCCTTGTTGTGCATTCATTTGTCTACATGACTAGATAGCTTGACCCCAACCATGCCGTGGACACTCCAAAGGAACGCCATTTGACACGATCAATGATCAATGACCTAACCATTAGACATCAATGATGCCTCAGGTCAAAGGACTACTTTGCATATTGTAACCATCGAGTTCTTACATGACATGTATGTTTGAACTCTGTTTTGATCGTAGTTCAGTGTACTCGATTACTCTTTCAAGCACCTATGTGTTTGTCTTAGTGCCCAACACTAAATGACTTGAGACTTGTCATATCCACGTTTGAGTCGACATAACACATACTAACCTTAGCGGATTGTCAATGCCCAATTGGCAACCCTATGGCTAGGAACGTTTTAGGAATGAGCATAAGAGAAAGGTCTTGAAAATCTAACTTACTTAGATCACTTATCTCTTAGATCAAATACATTCCTTGGATTCCCTTATTGATTAAACACAAGATACAATAAACAGTGATTAACAATAAGCTTTGCCCTCTATTAAACATATATATAAGTTTAATACAATAAGTATTCCAAAAAGCTATTACATCAAATGAGTGGCTTTGTGGGCATACTTCCAACACATGGTTTATAAGATGAATAACTGGAAATCGATTTGTATGCATATGTTTCATGTGTGAAGAAGAATCATTTAGCTATCCTTTCATCCATATTTCATTCCCAACTTAATTTACTTGCTGCCATTTACTTTTGTTTTAATTAAATTCGTCCAAAATCCCCCTAGTCATTGTTTTGATGTTAGTTTAACTTACTTTTCAGTTTTATAAGTTTAATTTATGTTGATTAGCATCCTTTCTAATCCTCGAAATAGAACGATCCTTACTTACTCATATTATGATTGTATAATTTACAAGGTTTAATTTGTGTGTTAGCTTCTACCTTATCAAATTTTGGCGCTATTGCTGGGGATTAGCAAAATTGCTAAGCTTCCCCTGTGTTTCTGTTCGTGTTTTTTCTTTTTTGTCTAAATTTGTTTTCTTTTCTTTTGATTAAGGTACTAGTTTATGACTCAAAGTTTTCAACCTGTTCGTGAGAATGTATTAGAATTTGACGACAATTTTGAACGAACTTTGAGAAGGAAGAAGAAGCAGCCAGAATTCAATCCACCTAGTTCTAGTTCCGAATCAAAATTTGAAGCTGAAACTAAAATGGAATCGGAAGAGGAATAAAACATAGCTGTTGATAATCGAACAATCAAGGAACTTTCAACCTCATGATTGGGCAATGTTGTTCCCCTTTGCATATAATACCCTATGGCAGTTCAAGGCAAAACTGATGAGTTTGAATTGAAGTCTAGTTTGTTGCATCACATTCCAAAATACCATGGGCTGTCCATGGAAGATCTAAACAAGCATCTTAAGAAATTTAAAGTGGTGTGCTTAAGCATGACACCAATTAATGTAGATGGGAATGTTTTGAAGATGAAAGCCTTTCCATTCTCTCTTTTGGAAAAGACTAAAGATTGGCTCTTTGAATTAGCACCTAGAGTCATCACCTCTTGGGAAAGCATGAAGAAAGCATTCTTAGAGAAATTCTTCCCAACTTCAAGGGTCATTCTTTTGAGGAAGAGAATTAGTGGAATTCAATAAGGCCAAGGAGAATCATTTCCATCGTATTATGAGCGTTTCAAGACTTTAGTTGCATCTTGTCCACAATATCAAATGAAGGAAGAGCTTTTAATTCAATATTTCTATGAATGACTACTTCCACTTGAGAGACAAATACTTGATGCTTCAACTGGAGGTGCTTTAGTTGACAAAACCCCAGTTGCTAGGAAGATTTTAATAGCAAATCATGCCTTGAATGTACAATAATATGAAGGAGTTAGAGAAAGAGAACATCCAAGCCCAATCCAAGTCAATGAGGTAAGTGCTATTTCAGAATTTCAATCTCAAATGGCTAATCTCTCTACTCTTATATCACAGGTTGTTGAAGGATCAAAAGTGCAAAGTGTAGCTGCATGTGGTGTGTGCTCTATGCAAGGACATCCTACTGATCAATGTCCTCAATTAATAGAGAATGAGGTATGGGAAAATGCCAATGCCACAGGTTATCAAGGCCAAAATCAACTAAGGAGTGACCCATTCTCCAACACCTACAATCCGGGCTAGAGAGATCATCCAAATATAAAGTGGAGGGAACCTTAATAAAGTTAACAACCACCTCCAAGGCTCTATCAAAGGCCATTTGCACCACCACAGCCGCCCCCACAACTTTTCCAACCAAATTCAGGTTTGTCAATGGATTATGATAAAATTCTTCAAACACTAACTTCTTTAACTCATGGTTTACAAAACTAAGCTAAAGAGATGGGCAACGTGAAGAATCAAATTGGATAGATAGCAGAATTCAAGGGATAATTTAGAGAACAAGGCAAACTTCCTAGTTCCAACCATTGTCAATCCAAAATTAAGGTTTTAAAACTGCTAAAGCTAACATTTTGAGAAGTGGTAAAGAGATTGGAACTAATCCAAAAGCGTCTAAACCAAGCCAAAAAGAGGACGAACAATTGATGCTCGAAGAAGAGGAGGAAGACAAGGCCACAACAAGGAAGGAATAAACCTTGTCGCAACCTTCTAAATCCTTTATGCCACCCAATTCAGGTAAGGTTGTTCCAAATTCAAGTCTTTCTAACCCCAATCCACCAAATATACCTTTTCCTCACAGGTTTTTGCAATCCAAGATAGAAGATGGAAAGAAAAACATCTTCAAAACATTTTCAAAGGTGCAAATTAATATCCCGATTCTTGGTAAAATAAAGCAAGTTCCAGAATGTGCTGAATTTTTTAAAGAGATTTGTACAACAAGAAGACAGATACAAGAGAAAAAAGTGGCTAAGGAATATCTAGAATTCATCAAAGAGAACGTACTTGAGACAACCATCCCCAAAGAAGTTGGATTTTATAACACGGCACAATTCATTGCCCTCACACCAAATCTAGTCGAGAGCAACATTCCTGAAATTTTCGAAGTAGTGTTTGTCCTTGAGTTCTTGTTGTAGCACATAGGTAAGCCACCTCCTCAAATTTCAATTTCATTTTCTACTAACATGTTGATTTCAATGATTCAGGTACCCACTTTAAAATTTAAACCATTACAGGATCATTTCAAGTATCACCTTCCATTCAAAGATCAACTTCATGCCATTGGTCCAAGTAAGGATTAAATAAATGTGTTGTCCGGTTGGAAGACGTTAAAGCAAGTGCTTCTTGGGAGGCAACCCATATGTTCAAATAAAGTGACATTGGAATTTCCAACTCCTACAACCATATTTGCTCTCTTTTACCCTTCTCTTTATTGCTTTTACTTTGACATGATTGTCTTGTTTGTTAGTTATCTTTTATTGCTTTCTTGTTTAAGTTTATTTGAAACATTGAGGACAATGTTTGGTTTAAGTGTGGGCATAAACATATTTGCTTTTCATGACTTATTTTCAAATTTCACCACCTATCACTACTAATATCGTTATTCACTGTTTTAAAGTGTTTTATTGTGTGTCATATAACAAAATTTTGAAAAAAAATCGAAAAAGCTTGAGATAATACCAAAAAGAGTCATTTTTGTTGCTTGTTTGTGTCTTGGGATACCTTCCAACACAATGATGAGGATTTGGTTTTTAATTGCATGACTGTTAAAGAAAGTTACAAACATGGGTGGAAGTTTGATATGCTTTTTGGTTAATACTTAGTTATAGTTGTCATTTACGAATTCACATGTAATCACAAAAAATAAAAAATAAAAAAATCTGTTTTTGTAACATGCTTGAAGTAAGAAACTCAAACTAACGCTATAACTCTGTGAGACTTGAGCCTATTCTTTGTTTGGAGAGTTAATAATCTGTGATATTCTTGTTTTCTAAAGTCATTACATGATCTCATTATTTCTTTGCTTGGTTGCTACTTAGAATGTTTTTTAATCATTTTAGTTCCAAATACTAGAACTCATGTCCGTTTCATTCAAAGCATAAAATTGATTGCATAACAAATAACAAGATGAAGTTGTTTAGTTACCACCAGAGCCAAAAAGCCTTATCCCTTGCATATGTATTTTAGGTTTAACCCCTTTGAGCCTTATTTAGCCTATTTTTTTTGTTAGCCTATGTTTTATGTTTCAAAACAAAAAAAATGTTGAAAAACAAGTTGAAAAAAGAAAAAGAAAAAAAGGTTGAAAAGAAGTGAGAATGAGTTCACAAATGTTGGTTGTTGAAGAAGGGTCCAAAAATGTGAATCTAACCCTAAAGTTGTACGAATCTCCCCTTTGTGTTTAAAGTTGGGTGCTGCAATCAAAAGTTGAATTCTAAGTGTTGATTTCATTACTTTGCTTACTATCACTTTATGAACCTTTTTTTTATCCTTAACCTTTCTTTGTTAGCCAATACCTTAGCCCCATTACAACCCTTAGACTTTTATCTTGATTGTTATGTGATTCAATATGTGCAGTTTAAAATTGGTATGAGAATATGGAATCACTGGTTCTCACTTCTAAGTAGGGACATTCTGTTCATGAGATCACACACATGTTTGTATTAATAATTCTAGAAAGTGCATGCTTTGTTATAACATATGTGAGTGTTAGTCTACATGTTTACATCAATCTTCTCACATATACTTAGTTTAGGGAGTTTAGTCAGAAAATCTGTGTAAAAATAAAGAGTATATTTGGTGAGGAATTGGGTGAATTCCCTAAGGCATATTACTACTTTCAAATGTTGTTTTAATTGATTAAATGCGAGCTAGTGAGTGGTTACTGCGGTTAAGTATAAGCTCAAGAGTAAGGATGGCTAAAATCTATGTGAGTAGTGATTTTTAACATGTCATGTTTCGTTGGAAATCCCTAAGGCAATTGTTGGAAGGTTTAGGTTTTGTTTTGCTAGGGGACTAGCAAAAGTTAGTGTGGGGGAATTTGATAGGAGCATATTTATGCGACTTTGTTATTTTATTTCTTTACATTTACTTAGTTAATTTTCATTTATTTAGGTAATTTAAGTTATTTTCGTATTATTGTAGGACCAGTTGGTAAAGATGACAATAAATAGCTAAATGGAGCAATTTGGAGCAGTTTTGGACTAGGATTGGATAGCATATGGGCTGGATGTTTTTGGTGTTTAAATGATGTTAGACATGTGCTAAACTCTGGAGAAATTAAAGTTAAGGCTTGGAAGACACGGAATTACACAAGAAAGATGAATCTTAGTTAGAAGGGAACATTATCTTATTTTATCCTATCTTATCCAACATTATCTTATCTTAGCTCCAGCTGCAAGGAGGAATCCTAATTACATTCCAACACTTTCTACCAAATTGTTAGAGTTCTAAAATAATTTAAAACGCCAAAACCCTTTCCTCCTTGGATTCAGCCGTTTCCCCCTATATATATATGAAATTCCTGCAACAATTTAGAGTGTGTTGTGTTTACCATTCTTCCGTTGAAGTTGCTAGAATTTTTAGAGTTCTTTCTCTCTTTAAGTTTCAATATTTATTTTAGATTTCTTTTCAATTATGATATACATGTGTAACTAAGTTTCTTTTTAGCTAGAAGTGAATTCGAAGCCATGATCATATGTTTTATATAAATTGATTACATCTAGTTATTGTTTCATAAAACATGAATGCGATTTACTTATCTGCTTTATAGAGAACTTATTCTTGTACGTTTATTAAGGATGCATACTTAGTTTGCATGCAGAGATTTGATGCTAGAATATAAGGGAATTCCACCTAATCGTTATGAACTTATATTGTCACTAGTCATGATTGAGTTAAGTAAATTATTGGCAGGAGTATAACAATTTTCATAGTTACGAATGCTTTGTCAATGCTTATTATTTTCACATAACTTAATGATTTTTGAGATGTATCTCTAACATACTTTTCATAGTTAGGGAATTTGAGAAGAATAATTTGGTTGTGTCGCTGAGTCCAATTCAATGAGCTTAGGAAAATCTGAGAGTTAATTAGTGTTGTTCACAGTTAATTTGGGACATTGTCATTCATGGTTTATAGGAAGAATAATTGGAAATCGATTTGTATGCATATGTTTCATGTGTGGAGAAGAATCCTTTTGTTATCCTTTCATCCATATTTCATTCACAACTTAATTTACTTGCTGCCATTTACTTTTGTTTTAATTAAATTCGTCCAAAATCCCCCAGTCATTGTTTTGATGTTAGTTTAACTTAGTTTTCAGTTTTATACGTTTAATTTGTGTTGATTAGCATCCCTTCTAATCCCTGGAATAGAATGATCCTTACTTACTCATACAACGATTACATAATTTTACAGTGTTTAATTTGTGTGTTAGTTTCTACCACATTATGGTGTAACATTAGTACAAGACCTGGAAGAATAAGGAACAGTGAACTATAATTCAAATGGAGAAGCAGCTGAGATGGAGGCATTATACATAAAAGTTGCACTTGTGGGAGATGCTGGAGAATGGTGAAATGGAAATGTAGATTCATCAAAAACCACATTGCGAGATATATATATACATTTTGAGTCAATGGATCCAAGCACCTATATCCTTTTTGTTGAAGGTTGTACCCCAAGAACACACAAAGCTTACTCTTACTGTCCAATTTTGAAGTTGTATAAGGCTTAAGCCAAGGGAAACAACTGCAACCAAACACCTTAGTCTACTGTAATCAAGTAGAGTATGAAATACTAACTCCCATGGGGGCTATAATATTCCAGAGATAGGGAGTCTATTTATTAAGTATACAACAATAGCAAATGCCTCCACCTAGAAAACATGAAGGACATTAGAAGCAACTAAGAGAGTTCTAGTAGTTTCCACAAGATGATGATGTTTCTTTTCTGAACAACCATTATGTTCAGGTGTGTGTGGACAATTAAATTGATGACTAATGCCATGTATTTTGAGAAATGACTGGAAAGCGTTGCTAGTAAACTCACCCCCGGAATCTGAATAAAGAAATTTGATTTTATTTCCAAGAAGATTTTCTACATCTCTTGAACTCAGCAAATATAAAATACACTACAGATTTGGACTTTAATGGAAAGAACCAACCGTATTTACTTAGATCATCAACAAGCAACAAATAGTACCTATAACCACTCACTGACATAACAGGAGCTAGTCCCTAGAGATCACAATGCAAAAGTTCTAAACAAGAAGAGGAATTAGAACTAACAGTACGAAATGATTGCTTGTTACTCTTTGCAAGCGCATAGTTAGAACAAAAGAAATCCACTAAAGTTCTTCCATCGAGAGCAAGCTTATTCGCTGAATGAACACGTCCGAAGATTGATGAAGGATGATCGAGTATGTTGTGCCATACTTAAGTTGGTGCTTTGACACTTATTAAGGCAGTAAGTGGAGTAGCATAGCATGAAGATGACTGAGATGAAAACTACAAGGCATAAAAACCACCCTTAATCGGTCCCTGCAAAAGCATATTCCCCGTAGAACGATCCTTTACAAAGGATCCATCAGAATTAAGTGTCAAAGAATAGTAATTATCCTTGAGAAATTGATATGTAGAGAGTAAATTATGCTACATTTGTGGTACATGAATAACATTGCGTAGTTTAAATGTGGCAGAGGGAATATGTTAAACAGTTAAACAGAAGAACCAATGTTGTTAATTTTCAAACCTTTGCCATCACCAACGCAGTCTTCACCACGATAAGAAATAAAAGATGAAATAATACAAATATCATTGGTAATGTGTGAAGTTGCACCCAAATCAATAAGCCAAGGAGGACTTCAATGAAAAATGTGCACATATAGCAACTAATTTGGCAAGGGGAACTTTGCAAAAAATGTCCGGATTCATTAGATCAAAATAGTCAATAGCCTCATGACTAGTTGATCCACAGATTTGACAATTAATGCCATGAGAGCCTTGATAATTGCCACAAAAGCCTTGATAATTACCACGAGAACCATGATAGTTACCACGAAAGTTGTTACCTTTGTAGTTGCCATGATGGCCTCGAGCATTACCTCTGTTATTTCCACTAAGAGGTTGTGATTGGATAGCAAAAGCTTGGTGCTGGGGTGGTGTAGGCAAGAGAGGAGCCTGTGATTGAGCGGCAAAGGCATGAAAAGCTCTGTGGTGCTGAAGTAGGCAATTTTTTTTCCTTCGAGACATGGACAATTTTTTGATGAGCAATAAGCCATGCAATTCAACCAACATTGTGGTGAAGATGTGAAGGAGAATTGAATCAGTGAACGATTCAAACTCATTAGGCAAGCTAGCAAGTGTAGAAACAATTAGGTCACGATCAGCGATAGGAACACCAGCTGCCATCAAGGCATCAAAAATCTCTTTGATTTGTAAAAGATATCAGAAATTGATTGTGAACCATTTTGAATTGATTGGAGACGAGATCGTAATTGATGAATGTGATCATCGGAGACTCCTCTAAAGCGCTGCTCAAGCTTGAGCTAGAGATCGCGAGATGATGATACACCAACGATGAAGGGAATTACATCTTTAGAGAGAGAATTCAACCAGATAAGAATGTTCTGATCTTTCTCATACCAGATCTCAAAAGTTGGATTGAGAGATCGATCGGGAAGAAAAGGCGATGGACAGACTTTAGTACCATAAATGATGCCAAGTAGCTTGTATCGGCGCAAAATTGGGGCAAACAAAGCATGCTATGGGAGATAATTAGAGCGTTTGAGTTTGATGGGCACCATGCTTCCAATATTTTAGATTGTAAGAGAAGCATACGAATTCAAAGAACTTGAAGAATTAGAAAAATTAGGGCTTTGAGCAGGCACCGACTCACGGGGAGAAGGCAAATTAGACGGTGACGCCATGGCGAGTAGTAGAGAGAAATGCATCGATCAACTACACAGAAGTTGCAATCAAAGAAGAACGATGAAGAATCACAGCAGAATTGGTGAAGAAAAATAAGAGATTGTAAGCGAAAGCGAAGAAGATCTAGAGAGAGAAAGCTATGAGGCAAGATGAGCGTGATACCATATAGAAACTGAGTGTTCCTCTTTCATTCAATACAATTAATAATTACAACGGTATTTGGTATATATAGTTTTGGGCTTTCTAGCAGATTACACTAATGGCCTTAACCAAACTAACAATTTACAAAAGAACTCTGACAAACTATAACCAACTCTTATCAACACTTTGATGACTAAACTTTAGCTTCTTTATTTCTATCTAAGCCAACTTAGTCCAACGAAACTTAATGATGGCAAACAAACACGGGCTTAGGGTACTAAGAGATTCTACAAGCTCAACTTTATGTTTGAACTTTTGAGGTGTTACATGATTGAAATCTAAAACCTAAGTGAGAAATTCGCGTTGGCAACGGGAAAGATAGACCATGTCACAATGTTGATACACCAAAAATCAGAAATTTAATGCCTAGACAAGAGATGAACTGAGTCATTGTATTGTTAAATTAGAATTAACTATTCTGGAATTATTTCGTGATTAGTGCATGTATTATAAGAATGTAGTAGAGATTAATATAGTCTTATACATATTATAGTTTTTTACACAAATACAAAGAGTCATATTTCTACCAGTTAAATATTTGTTCATATTTGTTTTATCATCTCCTCTCCTCTTTTTGAAAATTTGACAAGTTTTTAAATCCTTAATATGGTAGGAAATATGAGAAATTCATAACAAATGATATGCCCATACTGCAATTGAGTCAATTGACAAAAAATAGCATTTGGCAAGACATAAGAAGGTTGCTTTTTTGCTTGGATTGAATAATAATAATAATTCAACCATGTGGGCTGCCTATACTCAAACAAAATTAATATCACATTACCACTAATATTTATTTCTGGGTTATCCACGGGGCAATGTTTGGAGGCTGCTATTGTAGTAGAGATTTTTCAGTGTGTCGGTCAATACACTAAGTATAATAATAATATATTTAGTTAGAAACTTGAAGAAAAAAAATCAACTAATTATATTCTGACACCTAGTATACCGGGCCGTGTTCATGGCATATTGAAAATTTTCTCCTATTGCGAAACAAGCAATTTTTTATGTACTTTGAATGCAGTCATGTAATTTTACTATTTTACTTAAATTATAACATTGAAATTCATTTTTTCTATTATTATTAAGTAGGACATATCACCACTGTCATCTATTCTTCTTATAATACATGTAATAATGTACTATATGACTTATGGTCTTAATACCCATAAAATGTTTATCTCTAAAAAACTTAATACGAATTCCTTACTAAGATTTGAGCTTGTTTGGAGCTCGTTCGGTCTATCTTCCCTTGGAGTGCATGAAACTTTCTCATCTTCCACGGAAAACCTTTTTCTCATTATGCGATTTTTTTTCGCTTCTCCAAATATTTTGAATTAGAAGGTTGATCATCAAGGCGTCACGACATGATTTGCTTCCTTTATATTGCCTTTTACTTCATCCTTAGCCTTGTCTTGCTCATATGTTAACTTGTCTCATTCCATATCCAGTGCATGTTGGCAAACTAATTCATCAACTATTTTTAAATAATCATTATTGGAAGAACTCCCTCTTGCAGCTCTTTTCTTAGCAGTCTTCTTACCAATACGCCTCGGGGTTACGGGTTTCTTGCGTCTCCAATGTTGCCTCCAATGGCGACTCTTCAGTAGTTGACTAGTACTATGGAGTCTCGTTCAACTCAACTTGTGGACCAATAGGCAGCATTTTGTACTTTAATGTACATAATGTTCCAACATTCGTGCCTTGTGAATGATTTCTTGTTATCAACATTGAATCACATTTGTGTAACAAAAGTATTAAAAAAATTAATATTTCCTCCGCTTTTGCAATGCCTTCTTGCCAAACATTCAAATCTTTATGTAGACATTTGTACCTACTCGACAAAGATTGCTCGGTCCGGGATGTTCCTTGAATTACCTCGACAAATTGTGCATGAATGTTCTTCTACATATGTTGCAATCTCAACCCATTTCTAATGATCGGATCA
This sequence comes from Crataegus laevigata, assembly GCA_963580275.1. Classification (NCBI taxonomy): domain Eukaryota; kingdom Viridiplantae; phylum Streptophyta; class Magnoliopsida; order Rosales; family Rosaceae; genus Crataegus; species Crataegus laevigata. The sequence continues at coordinate 21,876,167 of OY756952.1, forward strand.
TGAGTACCACACACCCAACCCTTAAGCAAAGCAAGGTCTTCTGCGATCGACCACATTGCCTTCTTACCCTTTTTTTCGAAAAAAAAAACAAAAAGAGAATTTGGATAGTGGAAAACAAATATAGTAGATTGTAGTAAGAATGAATGTTGAGTTGTGATGAAGAAATGAAGAAAATGGTTGAGTATTTATTAAAAAACAACATATAAAGGAATTCAAATTTTAATAAATTTATTCTTTTATTTTTATTTTTTTACTATTTGATTAATCGTGTCAAACTGATCTAAAATGGACGCACCAGATTATGCCACGTGTCGCAATGGTAACATTTTAAATTTTTTTTACGATTGGAAATCCTACAGTCCAAATCACCTGACTGTTGGAAATCCAACAGCCCATAAAGGGCCATGTCAACTAGCCGTTGGAGGGAATATAATTTCTGCTGCAGTGGGGTCCACCAATGCAGTTTATGTTGGCTACCATCTTTTCTGGGCACATGCGTTACACGCACCTGACAGAAAAAAATTTAAAAAGGGCGCTGACATTAGCTTGCCATCTAGTAATATGCTGGACTTGAGAAGGCTGAGCATTTGTGACACGTCCTGCTCCCGGTCACGTGTTGACCGACACCCGATGGTGACGCAAACCATTCTAACACACTTATGCTGAAAACATGGAACTACGCATACAAATTCACTACGAACAAATTGAACATAATTCATAGTTCATATTTTTAGCAAAAGGAAATATTATAAAAAGTACGATTACAAGGGAGGAGTCCTACATTGAGAGGAGGACACAAAGTTACTGGCATATGAATGCCTCGACAGCGGGGTCGTACGCCTCATTTCTAGGTCCTGAATGGGGCACAAAACAAAATGTGAGTGGGCCAAGGCTTATAATAATAATAAGTAAAAACCACTTTTCTTTGAACATACTAATCCCCATTTTGAAAAAACAATATAATACAACATAGTAGGTTTTTCTGAAAACTCTAGCATGCCATGAAAGAGTTCGTAATTCATATAACAATGTACTTAGATAAAGGTATCATAGTCGCCTAAAAGCAAATCCATCACCTGAAGGTGAAGCTGTACAACACTGGATTAAGTCAGTGAAGAAATATGGAAGGCCCCATCACCCGAAGGTGAAGCTGTACGACACTGGGTTGCGCCAGTGAAGCAAAACATGTCATAAAATATCTCAATACGCGTAAACTAAGTCATATGGCTATGGATAGATACATACTTATCTGGTGTGTATGTGTTATATTATTACCCACTAAGTAAGCACAGAAAACATAAACCACATCTTTCATACCATATCACCGGAGCTAAAAAAAACTCAAATCATCTAATCAGAGCACCATGGGAACCTTTTAGCTCAAACCGTCACCATAACTCATAATAGGTCATAAACGTAAAATTATTAAATGATAAATCTTATTCATAAATTATTTCAATAAATGTAAATTCAATAATTCATAATATTTCATAAAGCATAAAGTCAATAATTTATAAATGTAAATTCAATCAATTGCAAATAATTCATGAAATGTAAAATCATGAAATCATGCTTTTCATGAATGCAAGCCTAGTATTTTATAAAATTATGCAATTTGAGAAGGGGACCACTCACAGAGTATCAAAGAGCCATTCGAGTTAGGGAGAATAGGGTCACTTCCAACCAACAACCTAAACACAAATAGGGACCATTTTGAAGGAAATATTTGTGAAAGCTAGTTCATTTGAGCAACATTTACAACATGCAATTAACAATTAAAGGTGGAATCATGCTTGTATGCACTGATGTGATATAAACTAACACTCAAATTAAACCCTCTTGTTGACAATTGTAGTAAAGATGCAAGTAGGGATCGTTCTAGGCCGGGGATTAGGAGGGATTGCTAATCTACTCTAAACTGACTTAAAAACACAATACTAGGCTCTAATAACTTAAAACAAACTAGAATGACTCAAAACAGCTCAAAACAATCAAATTGACTCAAACTAGACACTAGGAATAGATTTGGACGAAAATACACTCAAAGGACTAACTAGACACAAATTTGGACAGATTCTAACTAACTTGACACAACCTAAAGATGGGGGGTTTGTTTTGCACGAAAATTAAAACTAAAACTAAACAACTTGCAAATTTGACAAAGACATAAAATTAAGGTGAATTGATGGGTGATAGGCTAGCTAGAGGGTTTTTCTCCACACATGACACACTTGCATACAAATCAATTTTCAGTTGTTCTTCCAACAAACCATGAACCTCAATGCCACAAGTTAACCGTTACAGCACTTTTTAATAATCAGATTTTCCTTAAGTTGTTGAATTGGATGGAATACGCATCGGCAACCCAAAACATTCTTCAAAAGTTCTCTACATGAACAGCATAATAGAGATACAATAAAAGATTATTAAGCTTTGTGAAAATCATAAGCATTGACAAGGCATTCGTAACTATCAACAACATGATACTCCTGTCAGGAATTCACTTAACGCGATTGTGACTAGCAACCTCCACTACTTGTGAATATAAGTTCATAACGATTAGGTGAAACTCCCTTATATTCTAGCATCAAATTCATGCATGCAAATTAAGCAGGCCTCCTTAATCAACATACAAGAATAAGTTATCAATCAAACAATTAAGCAAATTGCATTCACAATTTATGAAATCACAACTGAAGGTAATCAATTCATATCACAAGTATGTTCATGGTATTGAATCTCCCCCTAGCTAAAACGACTTTAGCTCCTTATGTTCGCAAGACAAAGATAATAAAACTTATACATTGAAAATATAAGAAAGAAAACACCTAGAACGCTCCAGCAATCCAAACTTGAATGGCAAGCACATCCAAGATCCTTCCTTCTCCTTCTTTGCTACAGCACAAGGATTAGGGTGAAGATTGGGTGGTTATTTGTATGAGAGAATGGTTGAGAATGTGTATGGTTGTGTATGGGTTAGGTTTGGTGCGGCAGAGATTAGATAGGTTGAGAGAATATGTGTAAGGGTGGTAGAGGATGGATAGGTCGATAGTGGATGGAATGGATGTAGAGAATGTGTAGATAATTTTTGTGCGGCAAAGAATGGTTTATATAGGCTAAGGGTCACACGGCTTTGATGTATTTTAGGGTAGGTTTTAGCTTTCCAAACCCCCAAGAAAAGCTAACAGAAATCAATGAATTTAGGAAAGAGAGATATATGGCAGATTTGAAGAAAAAGAGGTAAGTAATTGCGGCAGAGAAGAAGAAAGGTTAGATTGGTGCGGCATAGGATTCTAAGGAAAAAGGGAATGTGTTTTGGTTCAGAAAATAGGAAAGGGGAGGATCCCCCTTGTGCGGCAAGGCTTAGAACTAAAGGGGAATGTGGTTTTAGTGCAGAAAATAGAAAAGAAAGGCCTCCCTTGTGCGGCAAGGAAGGAGGAATCCCTAGGGTGGTGCGGCTTGGATTTTAGGGAAGGTTTAGGACTTCTAGAACAAGTAATTAGGTGTCCTAACATGTTTTCAAAACCCCTTTGTAGCTGGAACTTAAGTGACTTAGGATTAGGAAAGTTTTAGGCCAAATAAAGAAACTTTGGTTTACAATTCCTCTTTCTATTCTGAGCTCATTGACTTCATTTGTCTTCAATTCATTTTCTTCATCACTTTACTCATTCCTAGCCTCCTTTAGTCTTCAATTCCATCCATCCATCTTGCTTCATTCATAAGCTATCCATCCAATACCCAAAACTGCTCCAAAATGCACCAAATTGCACTTTCTTGCTACCTTAGCCCTTTGGACCTACAAACACACAAAAATAGCTTAAAATACTAAAATAACTAAGAACTAACAACCTAAATGTAAGGAAACTAGCTTACTAAGTCGCATAAATATGCTCCTATCATGCACTCAAAAATTAAACTTTACCATGAAATTCAAGGCCTAGTAAGTGTGGTGAACCAAGACTCAACTCAAGAACAAAGTGAGTTGAGAAATATTATACCTTTGTTGATTCCTCTTTGTCTAAGTAAAGGCTAATCACCTAAGAGATATGGCCTTTATTCCTTACTTCTTAGCTCCATGGATTTCTCAGATGAGGATGATAGAATGGATTCTCCAAGTTCCCAAAATAGAGAACCTCTAAGTCTCCACACTAAGGAGAGCATTGATGAAGAGATGAATGACCTAGGAAGAGATAAAGCTAGTTATCCCTTCTAAGGTGGCCGGCCTCCTTGAGAGTCAAGAGAGCTTTGTGTTCTCATCATTTCTCCAAAAAAACCCTAAGGTTGAAATGGCTATAACGTTGCCTTTATACCACCTCACAATGGAGTGGCAAACTTGCAATTAAGCCAAGTTCACTACCCCTCACTCTTATGGCCGACCATATTAGGTTCTTTGGGCTTTGAGGCCCTTTGTGCTTCAAGTTGTCATACAACTTGAGTTATTGGACTTGACATTCAAATCTCATTGGGCCTTGCAGCCCAAAACTAACTTGTGGTCTATAACGAACTTATTCGTTTGAATAATTAACATATTAATTAATCTTAACTATAAATAATTAAACCATTTAATTATCCTTACTCATCTCCTTTATTATTTCAATTTCTACCTTACACAGTGTACGATCCATTAGGTTCCTTTTAGTGAGGCAGAGGGCAATTAGAACTCTTCAAATCAATTGTGAATTGAAACATACTTTCAATTCTCCATTTAGTGATTATACACCTTTAGGTTTTCCATAAACCATGAGTGAAACCTAGCTGTATATATTGGCTACCCAAGCTAATCAGAAGAGGTGGAGAACCTATTCAGTTTAGGATTACAATGTAATACGGTCTTTCTCTAACACAATACTCTTGACCACATTGTTTGGTTTGATAGTTTATTCATGTTTACTATCCAATGTGATTCTTTTACTTATATGATTACCTTGAATGTGATTTGGAATGACTTTCTAATTCTCATTCATACTCTAGCCAGAGATTCTTAATCATATCATAGAGTATTCTCCCTCAAATGGTTTGAAAGTTATAGATCCCTTGCTGCGCATTCACTTGCCTCCATGACTGAGTGGCTTGACCACTATGTCGTGAACACCCTCTGATGGAGACACTTTAACATAGTCAAAGATCAAGGACTTAACCATAAGACAACTATGATGCCTCAGGTCAAATGACTAATTTGCATTATCCTAACCATGAGTTATCATGTGACATGAGTATGAGAATTTGTGTTGATCGTGTTCAGTGGACCCATTCTTTATTGAGCACCTACAGGCTTGTCTTGGTGTCAGTCACACCAATGACTCGAGACTAGTCACTCTCCCTGAGATAAGACATAGCACATACTGATCTTAACGGACTGTCAATGCCCAATTGGCAATCCTATGATTAGGAACGTTTAGGGTATGTATACAAAAGAGAATGGTCTCATGAATCTAACTTGTTTAGATCACATTCTCCCAATTACATATTCCTTGGACTTATTGTTGAAGCATATAACATTTATATGAGACGACTTTAAACAATAATATTTGCTCTTTATATTAAACTAGATTAGTTTAACATGTGAAATGTCCATAAAGTGTCATCATATGATTAGCTTTAGGGCACATTTCCAACAATCTTTTTCTTGCACTAGAGCCAATCAGCTTGGTCATCAGTGATGATACCTCTTCTGAATTCATTTTAAAAATGGCTGGGTAGTAAGATTAGACAATATATATCTATATGTTATCCATAGAAGCAACCTTGAGAATAACGACGTCACCATTATACATGATTCTCAATTATGTGCTTTAGTCTCTCATTTGAGTTTAGATCTTGATGAGACCTTGATTCCTTGGCTTGAGCTATCGCCCCATTAGTGTCGTAGTGTCGGCACATTAAAGACACTTTCTGGTTGGAACTGAATAAAGAGTTCATAAATAAACATCCCATCCGAACAAAATGTTGTAAGCGTCTATATTGCAATATATTTTTCATGCACGATGGAACACACTAAAGTCATTACTTTTAACGTTTCAACCCAAATATCTCTTTAGTCATAATGAAGAGACGTCCAATAATGGATACAATATTAGATTCATAATCTAATACATTCACGCTACTTTAATTCTTCCTCATTCTTGAGGAATCTATCCTTTAGTATTTCTTAAATACTTAAGAACTCACTTGACAGTTGTCATGGTTCTGATCTTGGACTTGCATTGATAACGTCTTGTACAGATCTTGGTACAACTCGTATCAACGTTTTTCATACTATATGAAATACATAAATCATCTTTCTCGTATGCATAGAGGATTCTATTTATGCATTATTTATTTGGGAGTCAAAGGGTACATTCCCTTTGAAAAGAGCAACTTCCTAGTCTCACTAGAATTGTCCTTTTGATTGAAGTTTATCATCATATGAGAAACTTCCTAGAATCATTTGTCTATCATTAGGGATAGTTATAATCCAATTATATCCTGAAATCTATCATTATAGATATTCATTCAATGCATATAGACTATGTCTCCCATATACATTCTATCATTATAGAATGTTTAAAGACATAACTTTAACGAAGAAGAATTCCTTTCATTTCTAAAATTAATATATCATATATATGTTCAAATTTAGGAATATAATTAACTCCCACTAATCTTTTGTAAACCTAGTAAACAAAAGATTCATTTACATCTTTATGAGAAATTAAACGATTTGATCTTTCTCTCATAAGATGCTTATAGCTCCCACTAGCTTGCTAAGCTTCATGATGGATGGATCTCTACAACTTACATGTCTTGTGATTCCTAGTCTTAGACATATATTATCAAGACTATCTGGATAATGGTTTCGAAAACCCATATTATGTCCAAACATTGAATCATGATTTAGTTGTTGTTAGTGTGAAATATATTGCAGAAATATATCAAGTATTTATATGATCAAATGTGTAATCACTATCAGACTTATGAAAAATTAAATTAGGAAAAGGGAATAAGAATATCTGGCCTATGAAACAAAGAGAGGCGTGATGTCGCTGCCCTAAAGCCATAGACGCCTCCCTACATACAGGTTATGGCGGTGCCTACAACTCTAAGATACAACCCAAAGCCTCACAAGATGTCTAATCTGTTATGCACGCCAACGACAGACGGGATTGCCTAGTGATCGATTGCCCAAGAATTATGAAGTAGGAATGTAAATAGACTGACAGAGATGTGAGAATTCAGGAAGACAAAAAGTTTTAACGTATTTTGTTTTCTTTCTGAGGTTTCTTATTTAAAGAACTTCTCATACCCTTTTTAAAAGAATATGACTCTTCAAATAAAACAAAACTTTTAAATATTAAAAATAAATAAAATGATAATAATAATAATAATAATAATAATAATAATAATAATAATAATAATAATAATAATAATAATAAGTTTTGAATCTTTAAAATAAAGTATTATAAAAATATTTAAAATAACCAACAATCCCCCACAACATTCAAAACTCTATGAGGAATAAAATAGACACAATTGAAGAAACAGAAGTTTGGGCAATTTGTATACCATAAAATGGGTGTAGGTGTCTTATGGACTGGGACCTACACTTAGTATTCATAGTTTTCATCTGAATGAATCATAGTGAACTGCGTCTTGAACTAGATTCCTCTAATTCAGATTTCAACATTTGAGGCACATAGTATTGATCAAAAACTTGGCGCGGGTTAGCGCTATTAATGGCCATGCGCTTGATCTTGATTCTCATGAGTATTTTTAGAGAACAACTCAATCCTCACAGTTGTAGCCTCACAACTACTCTTACTTAGGTGAGTCCTCCAAGAGTACATGTGACCTATACTCTGTGGGAGATTACCCTCCTTGGAACTCATTAGGACAATGTCCTTCCTAAACATCACATATCATCATCACAAATGTCATAGGGATGAACAAGTGATTTTATTTCAAATCTCTTATTTTAGAGTGCAGGAATATAAGTCACGCAATATGGATTGTTTCTACCCATTGAACCTTCTTCATGGGATCTCCAATCACAAAGGTTGGGTTCTTCCCTAGGTGAATTCCTTATGGGTCTAAGCCCATCCCCCTCGACATATCTAGGACTCCATTCCTAGATAGACCTTTGGTCAATTGATCAACAATATTCTTTTCCGACTTCACATAGTCCAAAGAAACAATTTCTCTATTTAATTTCTTATTTGTATGTGTTTGCCTCACTAAATCTATCACGGCCTTATTATCACAATGTATGGAGATGACAGGTATAGGCTTGCTCACCAATGGGATATCAATCAAAAAATTCTTAATCCATTTAGCCTCTATACATGCAGTTGAAGGATTATTTTGGAGAAACATGTTCATTTAAGCAATATCATTAGCATGCAATTAACAAATTAAAGGCGGAATCATGCTTGCATATACTTAAAAACAAAACATCAACCATGAATGTTCAAAGCCTAGTAGATTGGTGAACCTTTAAACAACTCAAATCTAAGTGAGTTGAGATTTATACCTTTGTAGATTCCTCTTTGCTTAAGCAAAGGCTAATCACCCAAAGAGAGGGCCTTCATTCCTTGCATCTTAGATCTAGGGATTTAGATGGGAGAATGGGTTCTCTAAGTTCCCAAAATTGGGAACCTCTAAGTTTCTTCACCAAGGTAAGATTGGAGAAGATATGAGTGACCTTGGAGGAGTAGGATTGCTAGATAATCCCTCCAAGGGGGCCGGCCATTTCTAGAGAGAAGGAAGAGCATTTCTTCTCTCCAATTTCCCCAAAAACAACCCTAATGAATTTTGGCTATAAAATCAAATTTATACCTTAATTCATTTGAGTGGCAAACTTGTAAATAAGTCCAAGTTCACTACCCTTACATTGTGGCCGGCCTTAGGGATATTTTTGGAGCATTTGGGCCTTTGTAAATCATTATTTATTAAGTTGTCATACAACTTAAGTCAATGGACTTGACGTTCGAAGCCCATTGGGCCTTAAGGTCCAAAACTATCCCGAGGTCTTTAACGAACTTATTCGTTTGATTAATAATCATATTAATTAATCCTTGCCATAAATAATTAAACCATTTAATTATTCTTACTCATCTCCGTTTAATCTTCAATCTTTACCTTACACGGTGTACGATCCATTAGGTTCCTTTTAGCGAGGCAGTGGGCGATTCAAACTTTTTTAAATCGATTGTGAATTTGAAACTAACTTTCAATTCTCCCTTTAGTGTTTACACACGTTTAGGGCTTCCACAAACCATGAGTGACACCTAGCAGCATATCATGGTTACCCAAGCTAATCAGAAGAGGTAGAGAACCTATTCAGTTTAGGATTACAAATGCAATACGGTCCTTCTCTAATACAATACTCTTAACCACATTGTTTGGCTTGATAGTTTATTCATGTCTACTATCCAATGTGAATCTCGTGCTTATATGATTCCATTGAATGTGATCTGGAACACATTCCAACATCTCATTCATACTCTGATCAGAGATTCTAAATCATATCATAGAGTATTCTCCCTCAACGGTTTGAAGGTTAGAGATCCCTTGTTGCGCATTCACTTGTCTCCATGACTAGATAGCTTGACCCCAACCATGCCGTGGACACTCCAAAGGAATGCCATTTGACACGATCAAAGATCAAGGACCTAACCACAAGACAACTATGATGCCTCAGGTCAAAGGACTAATTTGCATTATCCTAACCATGAGTTCTCACGTGACATGAATATGAGAACTCGTCGTTGATCGTGTTCAGTGAACTCATTCTCTATTGAGCACCTACGTACTTGTCTTGGTGTCACTCACACAGATGACTCGAGACTAGTCACTCTCCCTGAGAGAAGACATAGCACGTACTGATCTTAACGGACTGTCAATGCCCAATTGGCAATCCTATGATCAGGAACGTTTAGGATGTGTCTACGAAAGAATGGTCTCATGAATCTAACTTTTTAGATCGCATTCTCCCAATCACATATTCCTTGGACTTTATCGTTTAAGCATATAACATTTATATGAGACCGCTCAAACAATAATCTTTGCCTTTGATATTAAACTAGATTAGTTTAAGATGTGAAATGTCCGTAAAGTATCATCATATGATTGGTTTTAGGGCACATTTCCAACAATCTCCCACTTGCACTAGAGCCAATCAGTTTGGTCATCAGTGATGATACCTCTTCTGTAGTCATTTCAAAAATGGCTTAATAGTAGGCCTAGACAATGGATATCTATATGTTATCCATAGAAGCAATCTTGAGATTAACAACGTCACCATTATACATGATTCTCAATCATGTGGTTCAGTCTCTCATATGAGTTTGGACCTTGATGAGACCTTGATTCCTTGGCTTGAGCTATCGCCCCATTAGTGTCGTACACTTTCTGGTTGGAACCGAATAGAGAGTTCATAAATGAACTTTCCCATCCAAACAACATTGTTGTAAGCTTTTATATGGCAATATATTTTGCATTCATAATGGAACACACTAAAGTCATTACTTTAATGTTTCCATCAAAATATCTCTTTAGTCATAATAAAGAGATATCTGTTTATCTCTTCATTCACAATGAAGAAACATCCAATGATGGATTAGATTCATAATCTAATCCATTTACGCTTCCATTACGTTACTCTAATTCTTCCTCATTTATTGAGAAATCTATCCTTTAGTATTTCTTGAATACTTAAGGACTCACTTGACAGTTGCCATGGTTCTGATCCTGGGCTTGCACTGATATCGTTTTGTACCGTCTTAGGTACAACTCATACCAATGTTTTTCATACAATATGAAATACATAAATCACCTTTGTGCGTATGCATAAAGGATTCTATTTACGTATTATTTCTTTGGGAGTCAAAGGGTACATTCCCTTTGAGAAGAACAATTTCCTAGTCTCACTAGAATTGTCATTCAAATTGAAGTTTATCATCATATGAGAAACTTCCTAGCGTCTCTTGTCTATTATAGACTATATCTCCCATATTTATTCTATCGTTTATAGAATGTTTAAAGTCATTACTTTAACGAAGAAGTATTCATTTCATTTCCAAAAATTAATATATCAAATATATATTTAATTTTAGGAATATGATAAACTCCCACTAATCTTTTGTAAACAAAAGATTCATTTACATCTTTATGAGAAATCAAACGATTTGATCTTTCATAAGACGGTTATAGCTCCTACTAGCTTGCTAAGATCCATGATGGATGGATCTCTACAACTTACATGTCTTGTGATTTATAGTTTTAGACATACATTATCAAGACTATCTTAATAATGGTTTTGGAAACCCATATTATGTCCAAACATTAAATCACCATTATAGTTGTAGCTAGCAATCCTCGAATTAATTGAAACTAAGACTATATCAAAGATGGTTTCTTCAAAGTCAACCATACTCTTTGAGTGTAGCTACCTTAAGCTACCAATTAGCTTTTAAGGTTTTCATTATTTCGAGTCAAATGGTATTTTACCATTTCCTTGAGTATATATCGTATATACACTCAATGTAGTCATAAGGATTTTCATTCTTATTTCTTTCGAATTAAGAGGCGCAACTCTATGACATAGTCATAAAGTTCAAACCATTCAACTAAGACGGTTTATAAATCCTTCTTGACTACCTTGGAGCTTGTGGTATAGGAACTAGGTTGTTATATTTGTTGATTACTGTCTTGTCTCTCAAAGAACCCATTCTTTGTGTTCTATGTCTCGTTCATTTGCGTTTAGGCAAATCATATTGTAGGATTACAATGAACTACCCAACAAAACAACATTTGTTAGTTGGTTTATAGAAGCGATATCCAAAGGTTAATTTAAGGATATCCCACAAGATTGTTATCAAACAAATATTGCTCATTAGCACACAACCCCAAATCTTAACATACTTAAGATTTGTCTTTCTTTCCAACTACATCTTATGGAGTCATGAAAATTTTGGAAGATCTTCTAATTCACAATCACATTGTTTTAGAAGTATATATATATATCCTATATATATGGGTATTAGATAATAATCAACGAACTAAATCATATTTGAGTACGTTCTTCTTCTAATGGAGAAGTTCATTATCTTATGATGCTACTTTCCTTGATATCTTTCAAGGAAACTCATCTAAAGTGTTATCTTTCCTTGGATCAAATCTAAGGAGTTAAATACTTTTAGACGTCTTACTCATCAACTTACATTTCTTGAATTCTTTGAAACCTTTTGCAAAGTATTCGGACTTGTGTTTATTCAAAGTAGACTATAGTCCAACCGAGAGTGATCTTCGATGAATGTCATATAACATGAGTAGTATTATGTTGTGGATAAGTGCCACTAACATCTAAGTGAATTAACTTCAACAACTTTATGATCTTTTCTTCTTTCCAAAAGAATAAAGATTCGAACATTTCGCCTCTATACAATTTTAACAAGAAGGCATTGGATCCGGATCTAACGATCCAAAGCATCCATCCATGACCAACTCATAATTTATGTTTTTAGAGGTATCACAACTTAGTTGGGATAGTCACTACCTTGCAACCTTTTGGGTTTTAAGCATCGTTTTATTCTAAACAATTAACACTACCACATCATCTCTACTATAGAGACAATTAATTAGATTACAATAATCTAATCATTCTTATTTGGTAGTTCATATGAGGAAGTAAGTACAATCCGCTTTCGCAGAGATCTATATTTTATTCACTTTCCGAATGTGAAGTACTTTCTCTTCTCTCATTAATCTTCTACTTCTTATTAGCCACACTTTTACAACAACTTGTAAAACATAGTTACTAATACAGAATCAAGCATTCAAGTAGAAGAAACAACTGTTTTGAACAATTCAAGAACATTTTACAACACCTTGAAAAAGGTGTGTTCTTGACACTTGCAAGACATTTCTTGCAAATACCCCTTCCAATGTCCATCCTTTCATAAAGAAAGTTTGTTCCCTTGGAGTTATTTGTTTTCTTCATTTAACTTCTCCTTTGACTACAATAGTCATGGTCCCTAAACTCCCACTATCTCTCTTGAAACTTATTTCAATTGTGTTTTACACATCAAACGATTTGGAGAGAGTGTGGTTATTGTTCACTATATAGTTTACAATAAACTTAGTGAACGATTAGGATAGGGACACAAAGATGAAGTCCTTGTCTAGTTTCCGTCTCGTTAAGTGTTTTAACACTTCAACATACAATGATTCAAAATCATCATAAGTCCATGTTGATGGACTATTTTTGTCAACCAACCATTATGTTCTAAACATAATTACAAACATTCAAGAGTTGTTTAAGGCAACTCTTATTTCTTCATACAACGATTTGTAAGTGAAGAATCATGGCACATTAAGTGTCCATGCCCTTGTGCTTACTTCAAAAGTTCCTTGTTTATGTAACAAAGAAACAAGCACTAATGTTTGCGTTGATTAAGGGTTGTTCAAAGCAACTCTTATTTCTTCATACAACAATTTGTATTTGAAGAATTATGACAATAAATTGTTGTCCTCTTTATGATAGACTTATCTAACATGTTCTTCCAATGATACATTTATCAATAGGAAGATTGTGAGGATGAGACTACTTAGGCACTTGTACAATCCATTCAAGACAATCTATGGGATTGTGGTACCAAGTTCGGAAACTAAAGTATTCGGCTTTTCTTTGTCAAGTATTGGATAGCGTTTGCAAATATATTGGTAAACAAATACATAACGAATATAAATTGATTGATTTTAAGCTATTTGATTCGGGTCTTTAAATCACAATAACACCACCCACTATTTTTGGCAAATTCCATATCCCTCATCAGAATTCGAGAGTTTTGGAGGAAACTCTTAGTAGGTTATGGGAGACTCACTATTACCAAGCCCACCTCACGATGATACGATGTTGGCTAGCATTAATAACAATGAGAGAGTACGCTTACTCATTTACATCTTTATGTAAGAACCCATCTAATTTGGCCTCTAGAGAATGTTACCTCACAATGATATGATGTTGGCTTCATTGCACTTAGTTAAGTCATTCCCACCATGCAAGTTCGGGTAGGGGTTCAAGAACAACCTCACGATGATACGATGTTGGCTATTCTCGTTGCCTACCTTCACAACATCATGTATGCATATAGAATCCTCCCCGAGTGTAAGCATGCACTTTGTACTCCCCCATGATAGGGTGAAGCCGGTGTACAAGTCACAAACGTTTGGACCTACCACGGTGGAAGGCCACGAAAGAGTGTTCAAAAGCACTCTCACGCTTATCAACTTAATATTGGTTAGGTTGAGGGTTTTTAGGTCTCATCACATATAAACATACATTTTAATCCAATTAAAACATTTTTGGTCCTATCACAACTATTGGTCCATATGATTTATTTAGTTGTATATAATACTCCCACTAAGCTTTTAAAACGGTTTTTAAAGCAAGAGTACATGATACTACTAACATAAGGTTTGCATTCATTGATGGACTATATAGTTGCCTTAGGGCCTTAGGATGACTATGAACCTTTTATTTAGATCCAACACGAGCCTTGTGTTGAATCTCGGACTAGGGATGGTGATTGATTTTAGTTACGCATTTAATCACATTAAGGCGTGTTGTCTTAGGGGCGTTGGACCCAACTACTTCATTTTCATGCATATCATATAAAGCAAGAAAGAAGTACTTCAAAGTAAAGAAGAGCTTATGCTCTTTTACAACAATTGATCAAATCAAATTACTTTAAATTAAAGAAGAGCTTATGCTCTTTTACAACATTTGATCTAATCAAATTACAACCAAAATCTAATCTACACATTCCCATGGTTCAAACAAATTTGAAACGGCCTTTCACATAGCTCAATTATCGTAGGCTTAGGTTCATAATCACCCTTTAATTAATTAACACTTTAACTAATTAAATTGAATGCAACATTTTTCATTTGGTTTTTGTATCCATAAAATTTGATTTTAAATGAAGCTAACTAAATGAAAATCCAATTCTCATTTAAAGAGACAAAACAATTTTTGTTCTCTATTTAATTTGGGCCTAAATGTAATGACCTCAACTTATTTGGGCCATTATGCAATTAACCTCAACATTTGGGCTATTTTGCAATTAGCCACAACTTTTGGGCCATAGTGCAATTAACCACAACTTTTGGGCTATTTTGCAAAAACTTAAACTTTTGGGGTCACTTTGTAAAAACACAAAAGTCCAATACTTTATGTAATCACAACTAGAACCCAAACTTTTCCACAAACGTAAAAACTTCATTAAAGGAGCAAAACAATTTGTCCTTTAGCGTTTTTGGACCTAAACGTAAAGACGTAAACTTTTGGGCCAAAGTGCAAATACACAAAAGTATTAAAACTTTATGTAATTGCATGAAAGCCCCAAAAGTACTCCCACTTGAGGGAGTGGCCGGCCTTGGGAGTGCACATGGTGTGATGTGTGTGTTGATTTGTAAGTTTGACATAAAGCATGCATGTGGTGTGTGTGAATGGGATTTATGCCTTACACACCCATTAAAGTTTCTTACACCATTCAAACAAATATCTAACATATATTCAAAGTTTTTGACTAACATTAAAAATATTAATCATTAATAAATATATGAAAATATCCAATAACAAAACTTTATGAAATAATTCAAAACTTTGAATCAAAACACCAAACCTTTTTGTTCTTGGCTAAAATGTCAAGAACAATGAAGAACACTCATGAAAAACTCAAAATTTTTCCATGATGATTTTTCACCCAAAAACATCCCAAAACCATTTAAACTTAAGGGAAATTTCATATAACCAAACTAGGGTACTTAGGGGTTCCAAAACTCACTTGAAAAACATTTTAACAAGACAAACAAGAACCCAAAAAATCACCCTTTTAATTTGGCCGAAAATCCCAAAATTCTTGGCACCAAATTTTAGCTTCAATATTCATGCTCATATGAACTACATCTACAACATTTGAGATGCCAAATTTTCCAACAAAATTTACATTCATAAAACAAGAATAAAGCTTGTAACATTTTACAACTTTTAAATCACATATTATGAAATACAAAACCCAAAAGGATTCACCAACTACTAGACCTAGGCTCTGATACCACTTGAAGGATTATTTTGGAGAAACATGTTCATTTAAGCAATATCATTAGCATGCAATTAACAAATTAAAGGCGGAATCATGCTTGCATATACTTAAAAACAAAACATCAACCATGAATGTTCAAAGCCTAGTAGATTGGTGAACCTTTAAACAACTCAAATCTAAGTGAGTTGAGATTTATACCTTTGTAGATTCCTCTTTGCTTAAGCAAAGGCTAATCACCCAAAGAGAGGGCCTTCATTCCTTGCATCTTAGATCTAGGGATTTAGATGGGAGAATGGGTTCTCTAAGTTCCCAAAATTGGGAACCTCTAAGTTTCTTCACCAAGGTAAGATTGGAGAAGATATGAGTGACCTTGGAGGAGTAGGATTGCTAGATAATCCCTCCAAGGGGGCCGGCCATTTCTAGAGAGAAGGAAGAGCATTTCTTCTCTCCAATTTCCCCAAAAACAACCCTAATGAATTTTGGCTATAAAATCAAATTTATACCTTAATTCATTTGAGTGGCAAACTTGTAAATAAGTCCAAGTTCACTACCCTTACATTGTGGCCGGCCTTAGGGATATTTTTGGAGCATTTGGGCCTTTGTAAATCATTATTTATTAAGTTGTCATACAACTTAAGTCAATGGACTTGACGTTCGAAGCCCATTGGGCCTTAAGGTCCAAAACTATCCCGAGGTCTTTAACGAACTTATTCGTTTGATTAATAATCATATTAATTAATCCTTGCCATAAATAATTAAACCATTTAATTATTCTTACTCATCTCCGTTTAATCTTCAATCTTTACCTTACACGGTGTACGATCCATTAGGTTCCTTTTAGCGAGGCAGTGGGCGATTCAAACTCTTTTAAATCGATTGTGAATTTGAAACTAACTTTCAATTCTCCCTTTAGTGTTTACACACGTTTAGGGCTTCCACAAACCATGAGTGACACCTAGCAGCATATCATGGTTACCCAAGCTAATCAGAAGAGGTAGAGAACCTATTCAGTTTAGGATTACAAATGCAATACGGTCCTTCTCTAATACAATACTCTTAACCACATTGTTTGGCTTGATAGTTTATTCATGTCTACTATCCAATGTGAATCTCGTGCTTATATGATTCCATTGAATGTGATCTGGAACACATTCCAACATCTCATTCATACTCTGATCAGAGATTCTAAATCATATCATAGAGTATTCTCCCTCAACGGTTTGAAGGTTAGAGATCCCTTGTTGCGCATTCACTTGTCTCCATGACTAGATAGCTTGACCCCAACCATGCCGTGGACACTCCAAAGGAATGCCATTTGACACGATCAAAGATCAAGGACCTAACCACAAGACAACTATGATGCCTCAGGTCAAAGGACTAATTTGCATTATCCTAACCATGAGTTCTCACGTGACATGAATATGAGAACTCGTCGTTGATCGTGTTTAGTGAACTCATTCTCTATTGAGCACCTACGTACTTGTCTTGGTGTCACTCACACAGATGACTCGAGACTAGTCACTCTCCCTGAGAGAAGACATAGCACGTACTGATCTTAACGGACTGTCAATGCCCAATTGGCAATCCTATGATCAGGAACGTTTAGGATGTGTCTACGAAAGAATGGTCTCATGAATCTAACTTTTTAGATCGCATTCTCCCAATCACATATTCCTTGGACTTTATCGTTTAAGCATATAACATTTATATGAGACCGCTCAAACAATAATCTTTGCCCTTGATATTAAACTAGATTAGTTTAAGATGTGAAATGTCCGTAAAGTATCATCATATGATTGGTTTTAGGGCACATTTCCAACAGCAGTATCAAAAGCTATGATTCAGATTCCGTTGTACTTCTATAAATTATTGTTTGTTTCTTAGATCCCCAAGATATAGATGCTCCTCCCAATAAAAATACAGATCCTGAAGTAGATTTTACTTCAGAGCTATCAGTGATCCAATTTGCATCACTATACCCTTCTACTACATAAGGAAATCCTTTATAGTGTATAAAATAATCCATAGTTCCTCTTAGATACTTAAACACTCGCCTTAAAGCATTCCAATGATCTTTACTTGGATTATGAGTGTATCTACTTAGCCTTCCCACCGCATAAGCTATATTAGGTCTAGTTTTATTTGTTATATACATCAAAGACCCAATTATTTGAGAATACTCGAGTTGACACACAGGTTCACAACTATTTTTAAGTAAGCACACACTTGATTCATATGGTGTCGAGACAAGATTGCAATTGGCAAAATTGAACTTCTTAAGCATTTTCTCAATTGAACTAGCTTGGTTTATAATAAAATATGCTTGTGTTCCCAAAATAATATTGGTTTCTCCTAGATCTTTCATATCAAATCTCCTTGATCGATAAGATTTAACATCTTTCACAATTTCCAAACTTGTTCCAAATAATAGTATATCATCAACATAAAGTCATAAATAACACAATGTCCATTGCATTGCTTATAGTAAACACACTTTTCATGCTCATTAATTTCAAAATCATATTCTAAAATGACTTTATCAAACTTCTCATGCCATTCATTCGGAGCTTGCTTGAGTCCATATAACGATTTAACCAACTTACACACTTTATATTCTTGTTCTTTCATTATAAATCCTTCGGGCTGCTCCATGTAAATTTCTTCATCTAAGTCTCCATTCAAAAATGTTGTTTTAACATCCATTTGATGAACTACTAAATTGTGTATAGAAGCTAATGCTATGAGGATCCTAATTGTGGTAATCCTAGACACAGGAGAGTAAGTGTCAAAATAATCAATTCCTTTCTTTTGAGTGAATCCCTTAGCTACTAGCCTGCCTTTGTACTTGTCAATACTTCTATTAGGCTTTAGGTTTTTCCTAAATACCCACTTACAACCAATTGGTGTAGTACCGGAAGGTAAATCTATCAACTCCCAAGTGTTGTTTTGTAAAATAGACTCAACTTCACTATTTCTAGCTTCTTTCCAAAATGGAGCATCGACGAAGATCATAGCTTCTTTATAGGGTATTGGATCACCTTTAATTAAAAAGGTATAAAAATCATCACCAAAGTAATTATCCACTCGAGGTCTCTTACTTCTAAGTTATGTTGGAGGCTCTTCTTCATTTGTAACTTGATGACTAATACTTGTGGAGGCTTTGTCAATGCTAGTGCATGATTTATCTGCCAATTGCTTTTGCATTCTAGTCATGAAAGGAAATATGTCTTCAAAATATGTTGCATCCCTAGACTCCAATATAGTGTTATTCTAAATTTGATTTATTTCAGAGTTGGTGACTAGAAATATATTGGCACTACTATTATGAGCATAACCTAAGAAAACAATATCCACAGTTTTAGGTCCTATCTTCTTTCCCTTAGGTTCTGGGATTGCAACTTTTGCCAAACACCCCCACACTTTCAAGACTAGGAAATTTGGTGTTCTCTTTTTCCACATTTCATATGGAGTAGTAGTGTTGTCTTTAATGATTACACTATTTAATATAAAACATGTAGTCAAAATTTCTTCCCCCCACAAATTTTCTGGTAATCCAGAACTCAAAAGCGTTGCATTCACCATGTCCAATAAGGTCCTAATCTTCCGTTCTTCAACTCCATTTGATTGTGGAGAATAGAGTGCTGTTACTTCATGTATAATACCATGCTTTTTACAAAAAAACACTAAGATTGGTAAGAGTGTACTCACCACCTCTATCAGACCTAAGTTTCTTTATCCTTTTCTGTAATTGATTTTCCACTTCTGACTTGTAAATCTTGAATTTACCAAATACTTCATCCTTGATCTTTATCAAATAAATATAACAATACTTCAAACAATCATCTATAAATGTGACAAAATACTTATTACCAGCTCTAGTAGGTAATCTATTTGAGTCACAAACATCACTATGTATAAGCTCTAAAATTTGGGTATTCCTTTCCACGAACTAAAAAGGTTTCTTGGGTTGTTTTGCTTGTACACAAATTTCACACTTATGCTTAATATTCATATTTGATTTTGGGGCTAGGTCCAAATCCATCATTTTCTTAATTTTGAACAAGTTTACATGTCCCAAAAGTCCATGCGAAACATTACTTGATTCAACATTAAGAACTTTTGGAAGAGTATTGCTCTCTGAAGAAACACATAACTTAAATAATCCTTCACCAATAAAACCTTTTCCAATAAAAACATTATTCTTGGTTATTACAACCTTATTTGATTCCATTACAACTTTATAGCCTTGCTTTACTAAATATGACACACTAATTAAATTTCTTCTAATATCAAGTACATGTCACACGTCTTTCAAAATTAAGATCTTTCTAGATGTCATCTTTAGTTCTATGTCTCCAATTCCAAGCACTTGCGACATTAAGTCATTTCCTAACGTTACACGTCCTCCACCTGATTTCTGATAGGTTTTAAAAAATTCACGATCAAAATAGACATGTACGTTAGCTCCAGAATCTACCCACCAATCCTTATTTTCATAAGTAAAATTGACAAAGGAATCATACTTAAAATGTGTTTGAGAAGATTGTTGCTCCATCAGCATATTCACTTGGGCTTTTGGACCATTATGATTTGACTTACACTTGTTCTCCTCAGTCTTCCTCTAGAAGCAATTCTTAGCCTTATGATTGGTTCTTCTGCAAATGAAGCAAACCCCCTTCTCTCTCCCTTGATCCTTAGTCTTGTGGAAGTTCTTATTTTGGTTGGGTGATTTGAACTTAAAATTTGTTCTCCTAGGTTTGAAGTTCTTCTTATTATTTATGGTGAACTCTTTTTTTCCCAATTTTGTTGGTATCATTCTCAACTAAGTTCACAGTTGTTTGCCTTTCGGTTTCCTTCTTTTGGCTTGACCTATGTTTCTCTTCAATCCTAAATGAATTTATGACTTGAACCAAAGTAAGTTCTCCTTGTTTATGCCTTAAGGTTCTAGCAAAGTCATTCCAAGATTGAGGCAGTTTATCAATAAGGCATGAGACTTTAAAGTCTTCACTGAACCTCGTTCCTTTCTTTTCAACACCTCTTAATAGCTCTTGATACTCATGTATTTGTTCCCCCACAAACTTATTATTGACCATCTTATAATCATTAAAGTTTGAGATCGTGAACCTATCCATCCCAGCATCTACAATTCCATATTCCGCTTCTAAAGTTTCCCAAAGTTCTTTGGCGGTGGATGTAGTAGCATGATACACATCATAGAGGTGATCAGAAAGAGCACTTAAGATTCTATTGTGACAATGGTATTCTATTAGGTCAAAGGTTAGTTTAGAAGATGACTCTTTAGAAGATGAATCTTTGTTTGATTGAGTTTCTTCAAGTGTGAATACAAGTCCTAAGACAGTTAACTAATATTTCACTTGTTTTTGCCACCTACAGAAATTATGGCCACTAAATTTTTCAGGCTTAACACTATTGGCTTCTTCTAGGCTTGCCATTTGTTATGTAATATTGACTAATAACAAGTGAGAGAGAAATATATGATTGCTATAATACTGTAGAAATTAAAACAGATTGTCACTAAAAAATTTAAACAAGTATAGGACAAACAATATTAAATAATTGCAGTTTAAAAGTAACAGTATGTAGTTTAAAAGTAATATTAAATCACCTGACAGACATGGACTGACACAACTACAATTAATAATTAAATATTACTTACCAAGATTATCAATCCCACACAATAGTTGACAGATATGCAATATTAAAATGTTTTGGTACTAAATAAAATAAAGAAAATGCAAAGAGTCAAAAAAGCAATGAATGAAAGGCAAGTTTGCCTTCTCAGAAAAATGAATGACAAGACGCAATGAATAAAACAAATGCACAGGGTCAAAAAAACAATGACAAGACCCGAATTATAAAAAATGCAGAGAATAAGATGCAGACAAAGACAAGGTTACCCTGCCTACGTGCAGAGAGTCAGAAAAGCAACGCCAAGCCCAAATAATTAAAAAAATGCAGTCAAAAATAAAATGAACGACAAAACCCTAAAATCTCACTTTCAAAATAGGAAAAACTACAATTCTTAGGGCTTTCAGGGTACTGTAAAAAACAGATTGTAACATTTGCAATTATATTATCACACTTCTACGGCTTTAGATTGTGAAATATGTTGCAGAAATATATCAATTATTTATATGATTGATGCGAGAATTAACTCGACACAAATTAAACCCTCTTTTGTCAATCGTAGTATAGGTATAAGTAGGGTATCGTTCTAGGCCGGGGATTAGGAGGGATTGCTAATCACTCTAAAATTAAATTAAAAACGTAAAAACAAAATTTAAAACACTAAACTAAAATGAAAACACTTAACTAGAATAACTCAAATTAAAACTAACAAATAATCTAAAACAATTCAAAAGACTCAAAATAATTCTAGACTCAAGAAAACAGAAACTAAAATTAATTTTCAACAAATCTAACACTTTAAAATAAATTGGGGGATTTTGGTTTTTGACGAGAAGTTAATTTAAAACAGAAACTTAAAAACAAACTTCGAAGGAAATAATATTTTATAAAATAGAATGACGAGACGTTAGTTAGAGGGTTCCTTATCCACACATGACATATGCATATAATTTAATTTCCAGTTATGAATTCAACAAACGAATAATGACAATGTTCCAAGTTAATTAGGTCCGCTTAAATTAACCTTCAGATTTCCCTAAATTCATTGAATTGGACGGGATACGCATCACAACCAAATTATTCTTATCAAGTTCCCTAACTATGGAATACGCATGATAGAGAGACATATCAAAGATCATTAAGTTTAATGGAAATCATAAACATCGACTAGGCATTCATAACTATGGAATACGCATGTTAATCCAACCTAGGGTTTACTAAACACAATCGTGACTAGCGATTTTTACTACTCATGAATATAAGTTCATAACGATTAGGTGAAATTCCCTTATATTCTAGCATCAAGTCTAAATATGCAAATTAAGTGTTGACCCTTAACCCACATACATAAACACGTTATTAATCAAAACAGAATAGTAAACCACATCCAAACATTTATACATTCATAACTGGAGTAAATCAAATCATAATAAACATATATCCATGGTTTCAAATTCACCTCTAACTAAACAGAAATTAGTTACACATGTTTAACATAATTTAAAAGGTAAATTAAATTAAACATGAGTTTAGGAAAAATAAAACCAAATGAGGAAGCTCTCGGTGCTCTGCAGTCCTTCTGTCAGCAAGAGGCAGTGCTCCTATTCTCTGCTGACGCCAGCAATTTCAGCCCTCTGCCTTGCTTCTGCCCGTGGCCTCTGATTGGCTACAACGACTTGACAGCAGCTGATTCATGGCAAATTTTGATCCGTCTCTGTGCACCCTCCGAGCTACCTTCTTCCTTCTCGGTGACTAAGGTAGCACCACCTCCCTCTCGCTGCTTCTATTGGCTGCCTTTGACAGCCTTTTATTTCTTTTTTTTTTCTTTTTCTGATTTTCTTCTGGCGCTGCAGCTCACGGAGGAGCTCCCCGAGACCCCAGGCTCCCTCTCCTCAATGCTCCCCCTCCTCTTGTGCTGCGTGCTTCAGCTCCTCTTAAGTTGAAAAATCAACTTAGCTTTAATTATTGTATTTTTTTCTTTTTCTGCAAGTTCAAGTGCCTTCCTTTCTTTTCTTTTAAAACTCCCCATTTTATTATTTTCCTTTCTGTGATGCTCCCCCCACCGACTCCTGTCTATTTCTTTTTTTTCTTGCCCAATGATTCATTCGGTGCATGATTCCTTTGTGCATCCCAACTGTAATCACACACACATATATTAATATATATTAATATATAATATAAATAAACATATAAATATATAAATATATAAATATATATATATTTATATAATATTATTTTTCACAAGATAAGTTTTATTCAACAAGTAAGATAGTTTAAACGAATTAATTACTTAACACTTCATTTATTCTATTTTTATTTTCTTTTCTTGAAAAACTTATAAAACATAAAAATAACGCAAATAGCTCGAAATATAACGAACTAACTAAGAAAAGACGAGAGAATTTGATATAAAAATATATAAAAATATGGTCCGATCAAATACCCCCACACTTAGCTTTTGCTAGTCCTCGAGCAAAACAAAGAAACAAAAACAAAACTCAATCTAAACCTTCCAACATTTATCTCAGGGATTTCCAATAGACATGACAAATTAAAAATCATCACTTACACAGATTTTGGCAATCCATACCCTTAAGCACATACTTAATCACAGTCACCATTTATTAGTTCGCATTTAATTAATTAAAACAACATTTTGAATGTAGTAACATGCCTTAGAGAATTTACTCTATTCCTTACTAGATATGCACTCAATTTTTCGCTCAGATTTTCTGACCACACTCCCTACACTAGGTATATGTGAGAAGAATGATGTAAGCAAAGAAACGATCACTCACATATGTTATAGCAAAGAAAGCATTTTCTGGAGTTATTAATGTGCATATGAATATGATCTCATGAACGGAATGCTACTACTTAGATGCGAGAACCAGAGACACTATATGCTCATACCAATCCCAAACTCCACATATTGAACACACAACAACCAAGATAGAAGTCAAAGGGTTGTAACGGGGCTAAGGATATAGGCTTAACAAAGGAAGGCTATGGAAAAAACAAATGTTCTTAAAGAAATAGTAAGCAAAGTAATAAGGTTAACGCATAGAATTCACTTTTGAATGAAAATTCAACTCTAAACCCGAGGGGAGGATTCACACATTTTATGGCCAAATTTCAAACTCTTTTTCTTCTTTCTTTTCTTTTCACACGTTTTTCTCTTCTTCTTTTTTTTTTTTTTTTTTTTTTAAATCACAAAACGTACAATTGAGCTCGAAACAACCAATCCTTCCCCCACACTTGTTTTTCTGCATAGTGTAGAATAAAATGAATTCTTTTAAGTCATGCTCACTATTCTTTAAGAACAAGGGTGCAGACAGTCCTACAGTAGGTTTGGTGCGGTTTAATGAGGTTAACAACAAAAATAGGCTAAACAAGGCTCGAGATGGGTTAAGCCTACAAAACATAAGAAAGATGGAGGGTAAGGCTTTTTGGTTAAGGTGGATCACTAAACAACTTCATCTTGATATGTGTTATGCAATTCAATGTCATGCTTTGAATGAAACAGATATGAGTTTTAGTATTTGGAACTAAGATGATAAAACGCCTTCTAAGTAGCAACCAAGCAAAGAATGAAGAGATCATGCAACGACTTTAGAAAACAAAAACATCAAGATTAATAACTCTCCAAACAAGGTATAAGCTCAAGTCTCACAGGGATGTAGCATTAGTTTGAGTTCCTTCCTTCAAGCATGTTACAAAAACTAATTTTATCCTTTTGTGATCAAATTTAAATTCATAAACAACAACTACAACTAAGCATAAACCAAGAGCATATCAAACTTCCATCCATGTTTATAATTTTCTTTAACAGTCATGCAATTAAAAACCAAATCCTCATCATTGTGTTGGAAGGTACCTAAGACACAAACAAACACACAAAAACAACTAAAAACAAAAAAAACAAAAAATTCTTTTTGGGTTTTTCAAAATATTTTTCAAATTTTTATGTCATTTTCGTAAGATTTCCTCAAAACACAATAAAACACACCAAAACAGCATAAAACACTAAGAAAACAAAAAGCAATAACACGGAAACAAATGAAACCAGTTCAAAGTCGAAGGTACAAAAATTTTCAATTTGGTCATTTTTTTATCTTGATACCCCCACACTTAAACTAGACATTGTCCCCAATGTCAGAAAACAATAAAATGCAAAAAAAATAAAATGAATAAATAATACGAAACAAAATAAAGCAAAGGGACTGAAAACTTCTCTAATTTGCAGAAAACCAAGCGATGACCCCCAAGCGTAAATTTTGCAATCAATCTTCAAGGGAGAAAATAACCAAACGTTCCTGCAAAGAAAAGAAATAAATCAGTTAAGCACGCAAGAAAATATAGAAAATGCAAACGAAAATTGAAAATGAAAATAAAAGATAACGAAAAGAACTAATAGGTGGTCATTGGTCATGACTGTTGATTTTCCACAGCTTTCATCTTGAACTGGATGGGCCTCTTTTCTTGCAAGTGCTCCTCAGCTTAGTTGAGGATGAGTCAGCACGTTGTCTCCACATGCTTCAAGTAGTCCGGTCTCCACGCAGGTGTGGCATCTTCTTGAACTCTTGGATCAACCCAGACTCATCCGCTCTTGGGTGCACCTCAGACTCCTCCTGCTTCGTCTGTGAGGTACTTTTGTTTTTGAAGAAGTACCTCAACACAGGTTTATTTTTGAAGTGGGCTGGGAGGGGTATGAGATGAGTACTCGAGAGCAAGACTAGGTAAGCAATCAGGATCTCACTTTCTCCACGTTCCTCAGATGAAGGAGAGGAGAAAGCATAATATGAGATACTTTTGCTTTTAACCTTTTTAATATGAAATACTTTTGCTCTGGAAGGTTTGTTTTCTGGGGTGATCCAAGGGATGAAGAACACTGAATAACTCGAAAGCTTTCTTTGGGAAGACATTATCGGAGATGAAGAGAGGAAGAGAGGTTGAGAGGTGGAGAGGGTGTGAAGGTGTGCCTTTGCTGTGGAAGGCGAAGGTCGAACTTATAGAAATTTGGCTTCACAACCGGAACTATTCCTTCACTATTTGTCGGCAGCCGGTGAATGGATGAACAGTGCCCGTTACGCGCTTTCTGACAAAGCGTCCGTAAATTCCGCAAGGCTGACGGTGCAGGCGACGAGTGACGACAAATTGGAATGATGATCTTTTGAAAACCAGGGTTCAAAACCGGGTGCGGCTCATGGTTTTCGCAACGCTCCACGCTGCACGTGATGAGTCACGACAAACTGGAAAAACTGAGCCCTCGTGATGCCACGTGATTGCTGAGTCAAGCCCAGCTTTTGAGAAAGGAAACGGCTCTTTTGAGAAATGAGCGTCCAGCTTTTCCGAATTGCGTGAGGACGCGTCTTCAACCTCCGAGGAGCGCCTCTCTTTGATTTGCTTCTTTTTATAGAGGCGCTAATTCTGCTTCACATCACACTTGAACTCCCTTCCTCAAACACTCTCCTCTGTAAACACTCTCTTCTGAACTCTTTTTGCACTTCTGCACTCTTAATCTTTCCGCTCTCTTCTTCCGCTTCAGCAATCTTAATCTTTCCGAACTCTTTTCTTCCTCAACCCCCTCTAAAAATGTCTTGCCCTTCCGACCGTCGTCTAAACTTGAATGTCGGGGAAGACGATGACTCGTCTTCTCCGAACAACATTTGGAATCCATCCTTCATATCCCCCAACGGTCCTCTTACAGTCGGGGACACAATGATGAGGAACGATATAACCGCAACGGTGGTTGCAAGAAACCTTCTTACTCCCAGAGACACTAGGTTGCTGTCTATGCGGTCAGACGAGCTGGCTGTTCAGGATTCACTGGCTCTCAGTGTCCAGTGTGCAGGCTCAGTTTCAAACATGGGTCAGCGCCTGCTTGCAAGATCTCGTCAGGTGGAGTCGCTAATGGCGGAGGTGGTCAGTCTTCGGCAAGAAGTCAGAGGACTCAAGCACGAGAACAAGGAGTTGCACATGCTCGCAACTAGCTACTCGACCAGCATGAAGAGGAAGCTGGACCAGCTGCAGGAGTCGGACGGTCGAATCCAGAGTGATCATGAGCGGTTCATGGCGTTACTCCCGCGGTTTATGTTGCCTTCGTCCTCTGGAGCAGCACCAAGCGTTCCGGCTCCGGAGATTCCAACTCTGGCTCTTCGTCTTCCCGGAGCTCCGTCAACCTCTGAGGCGCCACCTAACCAAAACCAATGATTGCTATTAGTTTTTCGTATTATTGTAATTTTTTTTTTTTTAAGCTTTTAATGTTTATTTCACTAAATATATATATATATATATATATATATATATATATATATATATATATTACTATTATTATTTTTATTATTATTATTATTATTTTTTGTTTTTTTTTTTTTGTTTTTTGTTTTTTTTGTTTTTTTTTTTTTTTTTTCAGGGTTATTTTAAGCAAAATAAAATATGTAAAATATGTAAATTAAAGTAAAAGGACTTCGTTTATCCGCACTTAAAATAAACATGCCCTTAATTTATTTAAACACAAACTAAATAAAAATCAACCAAATAACAAAATTAACTAAGCAAAACAAAATTAAAGTAAAAGCAATAAAGAAGAAGGTTAAGAAATGCAAATCTGATTGCTTGGGTTGCCTCCCAAGAAGCGCTTGATTTAACGTCTTTAGCCGGACGATTCTTTCCTTTAACCTCCCATCGGCTCCATAGCATGGAATTTATCTTTTAATGGGAGGTGATACTTGAAATGATTCGGCAATGGTCTACATTCATGAGTGGGTGCCTGAATCATTAAAATTAGAAATATGTTAGTATAAAATGAAATAAAAATTAAAATTGGAGAAGATGGCTTACTATCTTTCTCCGACATGAATTCAATAACAAAAATTACGCCCTTGGATATCTCCGGGATTATGAGCTTGGCCAGATTGACGATGATGGTTGTGGCCTGTCCCGTGTCATCAAACTCAATTTCTTGGGCCTTTGTTTCCTGCACAGCCTCATTGATGAATTCTTGATATGCTACGCATTCTTCAGCCACTTCATTCTCTTGAATCTCTTTTCTTGGTGTGTAAGGTTCGGGAACTTGTTCTGGTGCACCAAGAATTGGGATATCACTTTGGACCTCTGAAAGAGCTTCCACAATGTCCTTTTTACTTTCTTCGATATTTGGAAAAAATCTGCAAGGAAAAGGGACATTTAGTGGAATAATGTTAGAATGAATTTCACTTGGAACAACATTACCGAAGTTGGACAACATAGGGACTTCAGGGGTTTGAGACAAGAATTCTTCTAAACTGCCTAGGTCGTCCTCCTCCTCTTCTGCTTGCAGCGGCGATTCGTCCAAGTTTGGGCTGTGTTTTGATGGTTCTGGAACAACTTCATCCTCCACGTCACCTTCCAAAGAGATGGCTTCATCGATTTCAATTTCTGCCATTGAACTTGCAATGTTGGAGTTGGAAAATTCACTTTGTTCTTGAATTTGTGCCATGATCTCCATAATCTCCCCAACTTGCCTTTCCAATTCATCCACCTTGTTGGTCCGGTCTTGCATCTCCTGGATTCGATTTTCCACTCCCTGATTCAAAGAGTAGAGTAACTTATTAAATGCATCATTATCCAGAGATGTACCTGAATCGAATTGGGCTGATTCTTGTGGTGGCTGTGACGGTTGACATGGCCATTGATAGAACTCTTCCGATGACGGCAATTGTTCTTCTTTTTGTGAGCCCTGCGTCAAAGAAATTAGTCCTTCAAGAATTTCATTATAATTTACGGCCATACTTGAATTCGATTGGAATTGTTGTGGGTGATACTGTGGTGGCTGCATAGGTCTGGAATAGAACTCGTCTTGCTGCCAATATCCACTTTGTTGAAATTGCTGAGGTTCATCCCACATCTGATTTGAATAACCTCTCCAATCCGAATTGCAAGCGTTGGAATACATATTGCCCCTTGGTTGGCTGTGGCCTTGATATCCCCAATCATCTTCATATGCAGAAAATTGAGGATATTGCTGAGTTTGATATCCTTGCCCATAGGGCACATCAAGTGTAGGGACACTTGGCATTGAGGTTCGTTCGGCATTATTAGTCAATTGAGCAGTAAGTTGCGCCAATTGAGCTTGAATGCTATCAAAATCCATGTCTTACTCCAATTATACCTAAAATCAAAGAAAGAAAAATAAATCAAATACCAAAAGTAAAACACACAAACACAAATATAAAAATAAACACAAACAAAAATAAAGGATTAGCAAAGTTGCTAATCCCCGGCAACGGCGCCAAAATTTGATGCGAGAATTAACTCGACACAAATTAAACCCTCTTTTGTCAATCGTAGTATAGGTATAAGTAGGGTATCGTTCTAGGCCGGGGATTAGGAGGGATTGCTAATCACTCTAAAATTAAATTAAAAACGTAAAAACAAAATTTAAAACACTAAACTAAAATGAAAACACTTAACTAGAATAACTCAAATTAAAACTAACAAAT
Source organism: Crataegus laevigata (assembly GCA_963580275.1). NCBI lineage: Eukaryota > Viridiplantae > Streptophyta > Magnoliopsida > Rosales > Rosaceae > Crataegus > Crataegus laevigata. Next base: position 21,906,381 of record OY756952.1, read on the forward strand.
AATCTAAAACAATTCAAAAGACTCAAAATAATTCTAGACTCAAGAAAACAGAAACTAAAATTAATTTTCAACAAATCTAACACTTTAAAATAAATTGGGGGATTTTGGTTTTTGACGAGAAGTTAATTTAAAACAGAAACTTAAAAACAAACTTCGAAGGAAATAATATTTTATAAAATAGAATGACGAGACGTTAGTTAGAGGGTTCCTTATCCACACATGACATATGCATATAATTTAATTTCCAGTTATGAATTCAACAAACGAATAATGACAATGTTCCAAGTTAATTAGGTCCGCTTAAATTAACCTTCAGATTTCCCTAAATTCATTGAATTGGACGGGATACGCATCACAACCAAATTATTCTTATCAAGTTCCCTAACTATGGAATACGCATGATAGAGAGACATATCAAAGATCATTAAGTTTAATGGAAATCATAAACATCGACTAGGCATTCATAACTATGGAATACGCATGTTAATCCAACCTAGGGTTTACTAAACACAATCGTGACTAGCGATTTTTACTACTCATGAATATAAGTTCATAACGATTAGGTGAAATTCCCTTATATTCTAGCATCAAGTCTAAATATGCAAATTAAGTGTTGACCCTTAACCCACATACATAAACACGTTATTAATCAAAACAGAATAGTAAACCACATCCAAACATTTATACATTCATAACTGGAGTAAATCAAATCATAATAAACATATATCCATGGTTTCAAATTCACCTCTAACTAAACAGAAATTAGTTACACATGTTTAACATAATTTAAAAGGTAAATTAAATTAAACATGAGTTTAGGAAAAATAAAACCAAATGAGGAAGCTCTCGGTGCTCTGCAGTCCTTCTGTCAGCAAGAGGCAGTGCTCCTATTCTCTGCTGACGCCAGCAATTTCAGCCCTCTGCCTTGCTTCTGCCCGTGGCCTCTGATTGGCTACAACGACTTGACAGCAGCTGATTCATGGCAAATTTTGATCCGTCTCTGTGCACCCTCCGAGCTACCTTCTTCCTTCTCGGTGACTAAGGTAGCACCACCTCCCTCTCGCTGCTTCTATTGGCTGCCTTTGACAGCCTTTTATTTCTTTTTTTTTTCTTTTTCTGATTTTCTTCTGGCGCTGCAGCTCACGGAGGAGCTCCCCGAGACCCCAGGCTCCCTCTCCTCAATGCTCCCCCTCCTCTTGTGCTGCGTGCTTCAGCTCCTCTTAAGTTGAAAAATCAACTTAGCTTTAATTATTTTATTTTTTTCTTTTTCTGCAAGTTCAAGTGCCTTCCTTTCTTTTCTTTTAAAACTCCCCATTTTATTATTTTCCTTTCTGTGATGCTCCCCCCACCGACTCCTGTCTATTTCTTTTTTTTCTTGCCCAATGATTCATTCGGTGCATGATTCCTTTGTGCATCCCAACTGTAATCACACACACATATATTAATATATATTAATATATAATATAAATAAACATATAAATATATAAATATATAAATATATATATATTTATATAATATTATTTTTCACAAGATAAGTTTTATTCAACAAGTAAGATAGTTTAAACGAATTAATTACTTAACACTTCATTTATTCTATTTTTATTTTCTTTTCTTGAAAAACTTATAAAACATAAAAATAACGCAAATAGCTCGAAATATAACGAACTAACTAAGAAAAGACGAGAGAATTTGATATAAAAATATATAAAAATATGGTCCGATCAATGATTAACAGAAACCAAGACTACGTGTAAGATCCCACATTGCCCAAGGGTGAGCATCCTATAAGCCTTATATGTGATGTGATGTAAAACAACACTCAAATTAAACCCTCTTGTTGACAATTGTAGTATAGATGTAAGTAGGGATCGTTCTAGGTCGGGGATTAGGAGGGATTGCTAATCTACTTTAAACTGATTTAAAAACACTAAATAAGACTAAAAAACACAAAACTAGGCAAAAGACACTTAACTAAACTCTAATAACTCAAAACACACTAGAATGACTCAAAACAACCAAATTGACTCAAACTAGACAATAGGGACTGATTTGGACGAAAATAGACTCAAGGAACTAACTAAACACAAATTAGGACATATTCTAACTAAATTGACACTGCTTAATGATGGGGGGTTTGGTTTGCACGAAAATTGAAACTAAAACTAAACGAACTTATAGAATTAAACAAAGACATAAAATTAAGGTGAATGGATGGGTGATGGACTAGCTAAAGGGTTCTTCTCCACACATGACACACTTGCATACAAACCAATTTTCAATTGTTCTTTCAATAAACCATGAATCTCAACACCCCAGATTAAACGTGAACAACACTTTTTTAACCTTCAAGTTTTCCATAAGTTATTGAATTGGACGGAAAAGCGCATACAACAATTCAAAACATGCTTCAAAAGTCCCCTACGTGAATAGCACAATAGAAATACAATCAAAGATCATTAAGCTTTGTGAAAACTATAAGCATTGACGAGGCATTCGTAACTATGAACAGCATGATACTAGCAACCTCCACTACTTGTGAATATAAGTTCATAACAATTAGGTGAAACTCCCTTATATTCTAGCATCAAATTCATGCATGCAAACTAAGTATACAAGAATAAGTTATAAATCAAGCAGTTAAGCAAATTGAATTCACAACTCATGAAATCACAACTGAAGGTAATCAATTCATATTACAAATATGTTTATGGCTTTGAATCAACCTCTAGCCAAAACGAATTTAGTTCCACATATTTGCAATTAAACAACTATAATTGAATTTAAACATGATAAACAAAAGTAGAAGACACCTAGAACGCTCCAACAATCCAACGTCTTGAATGGTTAGCACAGCTCCAAGTCCTCCTTTCTTGCAAACATGCGGCACCAAGGTGGGTGTGGTGTTTGGATGGTCTAGGGGATGTGACAGAGATTGGATAGGTTGAGAGAGTATGGAAGGGTGGTAGGGGATGGATAGGAAAAGAGGTGGATGGAAATGGATGGAGGAAGAAGGAAACTTGCGGCAGAAATTGTGTTGTTTATGGAATGTGTTGTAGATGTGAATTGGTTTTTGGCCTTGATAGAGAAGCCTATTTATAGGCTTTGAGAATGAATCACTACCATCCATTTTCTTGGTGAGAATGAATCACCACCATCCATTTTTGTTGGTGAGAATGAATCACTACCATCCATTTTGTAGGTGAGAATGAACCACAACCATCCATTTTTATGCTCCCCATGCATGCAATCCATTTCACCCCAAAATAGCTCCAAATTGCACCAAAATGCACTTCTTTGCTAACTTTGTTATTTAGAACCTACAAACACACGAAAATAGCTTAAAACATTCTAATAAGATGAAACTAATTAAGTAAATGCAAGGAAACAAACTAATAAAGTCACATAAATATGTTCCTATCAATATGTACATTCCATCTCCAATTAGCACGAGGCCTTTTGGGAGCTCATTGGCTTCAGAGTTCGTCAGAACTTCGAAGTTAAACAAGTTTACGCGAGAGCAATCCCAGGATGGGTGACCCACTGGGAAGTTCTCATGTGAGTTCCCAAAAACAAAACCGTGAGGGTGTGGTCGGGGCCCAAAGTGAACAATATCGTGCTATAGTGGAGTCAAGCCCAAGCCGGGACGTGACAGTTTGGTATCAGAGCCACTCCCTGGCCGGAAGTGTGCTGACGAAGACGTTGGGCCCTTAAGGGGGTGGATTGTAAAATCGCACATCGCCCAGGGGTGAAGATCCTATAAGCCTTATATGTACATTCCCACCTTCAATTATCACGAGGCCTTTTGGGAGCTTACTGGCTTTGGAGTTCATCGGAACTCCGAAGTTAAACGAATTTAACCGAGAGCAATCCTATGATGGATGACCCATTGGACGTTCTCGTGCGAGTTCCCAAAAATAAAACTGTGAGGGTGTGGTCGGGGCCCAAAGTGGACAATATCGTGTTATGGCGGAGTCGAGCCCGGGAAGTGGTTGAGCCCGGGCTGGTATGTGACACTACGTCAAAGATGGTTTCTTCTAAGTCTACCAATCTCTTTGATTGTAGTCACTTTAAGCTACCAATTAGATATAAAGGTTTCACTATTTCGGGTTAAATGGTACTATACATTTTCCTTGAGTATATGTCGTATATACACTTAATGTAGTCATAAGGATTTTCATTCTTTTTTTTCGACTTAAGAGGTGTAACTCTATGACATAGTCATAAAGTTTAAACCATTCAATTGAGAAGATTTACAAATCCTTCTCGACTACTTTGGAGCTAGTGGTGTAGGAACTAGGTTATTATATTTGTTGATTATCATCTCGTCTCTCAAAGAACCCATTCTTTGAGTTCTATCTCTCATTCATTTGCTCTATCTTAGGTAAATCCTAGTGTAGGATTACAATGAACTACCCAACAAACAATATTTGTTAGTTGGTTTACAAAAATGATATCCAAAGGTTAATTTAAGGATGTACCACAAGCTTGTTCTCAAATAAATATTACTTATTAGCACACAGCCCTAAATCTTAACACGATTAAGACTTGTCTTTCTTTCCAACTACATCCTATGGAGTCATGAAAATTTTGGAAGATCTTCTAATTGACAATCATATTGTATTGGAAGTATATATCCTATATATGGGTAATTGATAACATCCAATGAACTAAATCTTATTAGAGTTCGTTCTTCTCATAGTGGAGAAATCCATTGTCTTATGATGCTATTTTCCTTGATAACTTTCAAGGAAACTCTTCTAAAGTGTTATTTTTCCTTGGATCAAATCGAAGGAGGTAAATACTTTAGATGTCTTACTCATCAACTTACATTCTTAAATTCTTTGAAACCTTTTGCAAAGAATTTGGATTTGTGTTTATTCAAAATAAATGATAGTCCAACCAAGAGCGATCTTCAATGAATGTCATACAACATGAGTAGCATAATGTTGTGGACAAGCGCCACTAACATCTAAGTGAATTAATCTCAACAACTTTGTGATTCTTTCTTCTTTTCAAAAGAATAAAGGTTCGAACATTTCGCCTCTATACAATTTTAACAAGAAGGCATTGGATCCGGATCTAACAATCCAAAGCATCCATTTATGACCAACATGTAATTTATGTTTTAGAGGTGTCAAAACTCAGTGGGATTAGTCACTACCTTGCAGCCTTTTGGGTTTTAAGCATCATTACTTTCTAAACAGTTAACACTACCACATCATCTCTATTATAGACACAAACAATCAGATTACAATAATATAATCATTCATTAATAAAGGACAATGTTTTGTCAAACAAAACATTCTTCCATCTCTTATAATGACGGAATTAAGTTCCTTATTCAAATTGGAATGTAAAGACAATCTTTGTTTTTCCAATTTCTTTGGTAGTTCATATGAGGAAGTAAGTACTATCTGCTTTCGTAGAGATCTATATTTTATTCACATTCCAAATGTGAAGTACTATTCTTCTCTCATTAATCTTCTACTTCTTATTAGCCACATTTTTACAACGATTGTAAAACATAACTAATACGGAATCATGCATTCAAGTAGAAGAACCAATTGTAACAATTTACAACACCTTTGAAAAGTGTGTTCTTAACAATTGCAAGGCATTTCTTGCAAATACCCCTTCAAGTGTCCATCCTTTCATTAAGAAAGTTTGTTCCCTTGGAGTTATTTTGCCTTCTTCATTTGACTTCTCCATTGACTACAATAGTCATGGTCCCTTACACTCCCATTATCTCTCTTGAAACATATTTCAATTGTGTTATACACATCAAACGATTTGGAGAGCGTGCGGTCATTGTTCACTATATAGTTTACAATAAACTTAGTAAACCATTTGGATAGGGACACAAATGTGAAGTCCTTGCCTAGTTTTCATCTGCTGAAGTAGTTTAACACTTCAACACTCAATGATTCAAAATCATCATAAGTCCATGTTGATGGACTATTTTTGTCAATCAACCATTTTGTTCTAAACATGATTACAAACTTTCAAGAGTTGTTCAAGGCAACTCTCATTTCTTCATACAACAATTTGTAAGTAAAGAATCATGGCACATAAAGTGTCCATGCCCTTGTGCATACTTCTCAAGTTCCTTATTCATTTAACAAAGAAACAAGCACTAGTGTTTGTGTTAACTAAGGGTTGTTCAAAGCAACTCTTATTTCTTCATACAACTATTTGTAATGGAAGAATTATGACACTAAAAGTGTTGTCCTCTTTATGATAGACTTATCTAACATGTTCTTCTAATGATACATTATCAATTGGAAGATTCTGAGGATGAGACTACTTAGGTACATATACAATCCATTCAAGACAATCTATGGGATTGTGGTACCAAGTACGGAAACTAAAGCCTTCGGCTTTACTTTGTCAAATTTTGGATAGCGTTTGCAAATATATCGGTAAACAAATATATAACGAATATAAATTGATTGATTTTAAGCCATTTGATCTGGGTCTTAAATCAAATAACACCACCCACTATTTTTGGCAAATTCCGTATCCCTCATCAGAATTCGAGAGTTTTGGAGAAAACTCTTAGTAGGGTATGGGAGGCTCACTACTACCAAGCCCACCTCACAATTATATGATGTTGGCTAGCGTTAATAATAATGAGAGAGTACACTTACTCATTTAAATCTCATGTAAGTACCCATCTAGTTTGGCCTCTAGAGAATGATGCCTCATAATTATATCATGTTGGCGTCATTACACTTAGTTAAGTCGTTCCCACTGTGCCAGTTCATGCAGGGGTTCAAGCATATCTTCAAAATTATATCATGTTGGCTAAACTCGTTGCCTACCTCACTTCATCATGTATGTATATAGAACTCCTCCTGAGTGTAAGCACATACTTTGTACTCCCCCATTGTAGGGGTGAAGTCGGTGTACGAGTCATAAACGATAAGAGCCTACCATGGTAGAGGCCATGAAAGAGTGTTCAAAGCACTCTCACGCTTGTTAACTTAATAATGGTTTGGTTGAGGCTTTTAGGTCTCATCACATATAAGCATGCATTTTAATCACATTAAAACAATTTTGGTCCTATTACAACTATTGATCCATGTGTTCGATTTAGCAGTATATGATACTCCCACTATGCTTGTAAAACAGTTTTTAAAGCAAGAATATATAGTACTACTAACATAAGCTTTGCATTCATTGATGGACTATATAGTTGCCTTAGGGCCTTAGGATGACTATGAACCTTTGATTCGATCCAACATGAGCCTAGTGTTGGATCTCGGTCTAGGGATGGTGATTGATTTTAGTTACATGTTTAATCATATTAAGGCATGTTTTCTTATTGGGCGTTGGACCCAACTACTCCAATTTCGTGCATATCAAATAAAACAAGAAAGGAGTACTTCAAAGTAAAGAAGAACTTATGCTCTTTTACAACATTTGATCAAAGAAAATTACTTTAAAGTAAAGAAGAGCTTGTGCTCTTTTACAACATTTGATTATATCAAATTACAACCAAAATCTAATCTACAGATTCCCATGATTCAAATGAATTTGAGAGACGGCCTTTCACATAGCTCAATTATCATAGGTTTAGGTTCATAATCACCCTTTCTTTAATTAATTAACGCTTTAACTAATTAAACTTGAATGCAACATTTTCATTTGGTTTTTGTATCCATAGAATTTATTTAAATGGAGTTAAATGAAATGAAAATCCAATTCTCATTTAAAGAGACAAAACTATTTTGTTCTCAACTAATTTGGGCCAAAATGCAACAACCTCAACTTTTGGGCTATATTGCAAAACACAAACTTTTGAGGTCACTTTGTAAAAACACAAAAGTCCACTACTTCATGTAATTACAACTAGGATCCCAAAATTTCAACATATATAAAACTTAATTAAAGGAACAAAACAATTTGTTCTTCAATGATTTTAGGCCTTTTCATAAAAACGTAAACTTTCGGGTCAAAGTCCAAATACACAAAAGTCTCGAAACTTTATGTAATTGCATAAAAGCCCCAAAACTACCCCCGTAATAGGGGTGGCCAGTTATGGTAGTAGTAATAAGTGAGTGGGTTGGTTTTTGTTGAAAAAATAAAGTCTTAAAATCAAGTATGTTGAAAAGGTGATGGGTTGGTTTTGAAAAAATAGGTATGGGTGTGAAAGAAAAGTACCAATCATGTCTAACAAAAATTCAAACACACTTACAACTTTCCAATCACTTTTTAAAAATTGTCTTGTTGATTGAAAAGTCACACCAACCATCACAAAACAACACTTTATGTAAATAACCAAAAAACTTTGAATCAAAACACCAAACTTTTTGTTCTTACAAAGCAAGAACATTGAAGAACTTCCATGCAAACCCATAAGAGCTCCACGGATGTTTTCACTCAATAAAACTCAAATTTTCACTACACAAAAGAGGGTTAACATCCTAGGGTACTTAGTGGTTCCAAAAATCATTTTAAAACACTTTTAACAAGACAAACATGAACCCAAAAATCCACCCTTTGGATTTGGCCGAATTTCCCCATAAACATGGCACCAAATTTTAGCTCCAAAATTCATGCTCATATGAACTACATCTACAACATTTGAGATGGCAAATTTTCAAGCAAAATTTACATCGAAAGAAGCAAGAATAAAGCTTGTGACAATTACAACATTTAAATCAAAGACTATGAACCACAAAACCCAAAAGGATTCACCAATTACTAGACCTAGGCTCTTGATACCACTTGAAGGAAATATTTGTGAAAGCTAGTTCATTTGAGCAACATCTACAACATGCAATTAACAATTAAAGGCGGAATCATGCTTGTATGCACTCAAAAATAAAACTTTACCCATGAAATTCAAGGCCAGGTAAGTGTGGTGAACCTTGACTCAACTCAAGAACAAAGTGAGTTGAGAAATATTATACCTTTGTTGATTCCTCTTTGCCTAAGCAAAGGCTAATCACCCAGGAGATAGGGCTTTCATTCCTTATGTTTCTTGGATGAAGATGATAGAATGGATTCTCCAAGTTCCCAAAATAGAGAACCTCTAAGTCTCCAAACCAAGGAGAGCATTGATGAAGAGATGAGTAACCTAGGAAGAGATAGATGCTAGTAATATCTTCCAAGGTGGCCAACCTCCTTAAGAGTCAAGAGAGCCTTGTGTTCTCATCTTTTCTCCAAACAAAAAAAACCTAAGGATGAAATGGCTATAAAGTTGCCTTTATATCATCACAATGGAGTGGCAAACTTGCAAGTAAGCCAAGTTCACTACCCCTCACTCTTATGGCCGGGCATATTGGGTTTTTTGGGCTTTGAGGCCCTTTCTGTTTCAAGTTGTCATACAATTTGAGTTATTGGACTTGACATTTAAATCCCATTAGGCCTTGTTGTCCAAAACTAACCCGTGGTCTATAATGAACTTATTCGTTTGATTAATTAACATATTAATTAATCATAGCCATAAATAATTAAACAATTAATTATCCTTACTCATCTCCGTTATTTCTTCAATCTCTACCTTACACGGGGTATGATCCATTTGGTTCCTTTTAGCGAGGCAATGGGTGATTAGAACTCTTCAAATTGATTGTGAATTGAAACATACTTTCAATTCTCCCTTTAGTGATGATACACCTTTAGGGCTTCCACAAACCATGAGTGACACCTAGCTGGATGTCTTGTCTACCCAAGCTAATAATAAGAGGTGGAGAACCTATTCAGTTTAGGATTACAATGCAATATAGTTTTTCTCTAATACAATACTCTTGACCACTTTGTTTGGTTTGATAGTTTATTCATGTCTACTATCCAATGTGATTCTTTTACTTATATGATTACCTTGAATGTGATTTGGAACGACTTCCTAAATCTCATTCATACTCTGGCCAGAGATTCTTAATCATATCATTGAGTATTCTCCCTCAAACAGCTTGAAGGTTAGAGATCCCTTGTTGCGCATTCACTTGCCTTAATGACTAAGTGGCTTAACCCTAACTATGTTGTGGACTCCCTCTGATGGAGTGACAGGACTAACTTCCAGAGCTCATTTCAAGCTCAAAACTTCACCATTTTCGATGTTCCAACAATGGGAATAGAGCTTGGAATGAATTAGGGGAAGAAAGTTATACTAGTTTGAAATCCAACAAAGGTCTTAGATAGCCGAAGAATTGGTCAGAAAGTGCCTTAATGGCCACGATTTAATTTTCCTAGAAAACTAAGAACAACTTTCCTAGGGTTTTCCTGTGTTCAACACATAACCAAGCCTTTCAAAACTATTCTAATCGTATTTTGAAATATAACATACGAAATTCTTGATGGTTTTCGAGGCACACTTTCGTTAGAAATGGCGAGAACTCGCCGAAGAAAGTCTTAAACAGTGACAGTGTCACTGTGCATAGGAAGGGATCTAAAGGAAAAGAGGACATCTGCCTGTCTGAAATCATGACTGGGAAGGTCTGAGGTGGTGGTGCTCACTGTAGATGCTAAGGTATGGTGGCGGTGGTTTGTTTTCCATAGAGAGGGAGAAAAAGTTCTAGATTGAGAGACGGAAAAAGTCACGGGAGAGCTAAAAGATCAGAGAGAGAGAGTTTGGGAGATGAGAGGTTAAGAAAGAACCTTATGAGAGACTAAAAAGAAGGAGAAGAATAATCGGGAAACAAGGAACATTTGAGAAAGTGGGGGATAAGGGAACACGGGCCAAACAGCGTGGGCCCTAGTTACTCACAAAACTAAACTATAACAAACGAAATGGGAAAATTCTCCAAAATATAAAATTATCGAAATACCCTTGACATTTCGAAATTCGTAAAAACTTCGCTTTAACTCCGAATTCAATTCTGCTCACAGCCACGCATTTGTAACGACGAGTACTGTGTGAATATGCTAAAAGAAGTGAAGTCAACAAAAGTCAACTGTTTCACCTCTAAGGGCATTTTCGTAAATTTTTAGTTGTAATGGAGATCCCGAAACGAAGGGTCACGAGCTTAGGGAGTGTAGCTTTGCACGGGCTACTTGGTTTACATCTCCTCCAGGCTTACATTCATTGACCTTTTGCAACAATTTGATGAAGGAGTGGCTGTTTTTGTTAGTGGACCAAAAAAAATTGACATTTTTGTATGCTTCTTTGGACATTGTGGCAAGAGAGAAATGCTATGGTTTGGGAGGGTAAGCACGATCAGCAAATGAAGGTAATTTACGGCCATTTCCAACCGAAATGGCTAAACATAGCCCCGAATAGAATTATAGCCCTGCAAGAAAATATTTTTAAATGAACAGTGTCAGACCATATTCATATATCATCTCTAACTGAAGAGGCTTAGCCCCTTCCCTAGTTTATTAGTTTTAAGTTTATACTTCAAATTTATTGGTTATTTTAATTAGGCTAGCATTGAACGTTCTCAAATCTAGTTGTTGAGTTTGAATCAATTATTATTGCAGATGAGCTATGTTCCAAAAAGGGGCTAAGAGGGGCTATACTTAGCCAACCTGATGCCCCTTTGGCCAAATAATGGCTTGGTAGTCTCCCTAGAATTATAGCCTAGTCATCAATTGGAGATGGATTTTTGGACAAATAAGGCTATTATTGGGCTTTTATACATTTAGCCCTCACCATTGGAGATGGCCTAACATGTTCTCAATTGGCATCAGGCCTTCCAATTGGCCAATCCTAAGCCAAGGCTCCCTAAAAAGCTGATGCAAGCTAAGTGGATGGTGCCTAGGGAGGAATGGGTAAAGATTAATGTGGACAAAGCTACACGGTTTACAAATAATTTGGGTGATGTGGGAGTGGTAATTCGGTACTGAAATGGGCACTTTGTTGCTACAAGGGCTTAGAGGAGGGAGAGGATTGGGTCGGTGCTACATATAGAATTACTGGCAAAGATGGAAGGTCTTTGGCTTGGACAACGCGTGGGTGTACATTAGGTTGTAGTGGAGAGCAACTCTACTCAAGCTCTGGCTGCGATCAATGCTTACTCTAGTAATGTTTCTCTATTGGGTCTACTTGTGCAGGACGTATGGCAGGTTGCTACTGCACTCCATCCCACACAGTTCGTGCATGTCTCTAAAACCTGTAGGGATAGCCATAATATAGCTCATGTCCTTATCCAAGATTTGATGTAATCTCTATTTGAGTTTAATATATCATCGGTTCTTAAAAAAAAAAATCTCCTTTACAAATGCTCTAAGATTTTTTATTTTTTTATTTTTTTATTTTCAGTAAAAATGAGAGGATATTGTGACAAAAAATTAATAAAATTGTGGGCAAAAACCATGTATAAAAATAAATTATTATTATTATTATTTTGAAAAAATAAAAATCCAAAAGCAACATCTTCCCTTACCTTCCCTGTTTAGTTTGTGGGTTGGGGTGGGATTAGAAAGTAGAAACCGAAAGGGTTTCTCATCTCCCCTGTCTCCTCGTTTACCTTTGTAAATGCTTCCAGACCAATAACACCCGCAGTCCCTCTTCTTCCTCTTTGACCCGCCCAACACAGGACAAGTGAGAAGAAGCAAGGGGAATCCAATTAATCATTACAACCTTCTTTTCTCTTCTATTCTCTTCTTTTCTAGAGAGAGAAGGGAGAGAGAAACCAGCTCTTATCCTATCCATGGAATCCTCCTCTTCTTCAGCTTCCAGCGATGGCCTTAACCTCAAAGAAGGGTCAATCGTTGACCCTTTCTTGGTCGAGGCTCTCCAGAATCCTCGTCACCGACTCACCAGTAAGTTTTTTTTGGTTTAATTTTATCTAATTTTTTATTATCTCTTGTTCTAAACCCTAGTTTAGTGTTGGATTTGATTTTGCGTTTATGGGTTTTTCTTTTGCTTTATTTGTGTGTTAAATTTTAATAATTTTGGGTTTCCGATTTCGAAGTTTATGGGTCTAAGGGCTTATTTTTTTGTTTAATTGTATGTGGTTTTGGTTGAATTTCTTGGATTTGAATCTGGGTTTATTGTTATCTTAGATCTGGGTTTCTTACTGGTACCGCATGATATGATGTTGAATGTTTTCTATTCATGCTGAATTCTTTTTTTTTTGTTTGTGTAATTTTGGACGGATCTGTTATCGATTCCTTTATCCTCCCAAAACATGTTTATGAATAAATATGAATTTGGCCAAAATCTATATGATCAACCTAGTCGTCGATTCTCCCCCCTACGCGTGCTCTTTTATGCATTTGTGTCCTAGTTTTTGGCGACGGTATCTTTGAATAGTATGATATTTTACTTTTCTAATTAGTGGGATGTCTTTTCTTTTCAGTTTTGCGAATGGAACTTGATATCCAGAGGTTTCTGAAAAGTCCTGATCAGCAGCTGTTTGAGTTTCAACATTTCCCTACATCCTACCTTCGACTTGCTGCACATCGTGTTTCTCAACACTATGGCTTGCAGACTATGGTTCAGGATTGGGGCTCAGATGGTCAAGGGAATAGGATTTTGGTAAGGAAAACAGCAGAAAGCAAATACCCAGCAATTCAGTTATCTGAAATACCGGCTAAGCAGTCAGAAAACAATAGACATGAGCAGATTAAAATTGTCATCAAGCCCAGGTCTGATAAAAATAATATGAATGGAGCTAATGGAGCTGGGATCAAACGAAGTCCTGTGAGAAGTGTGGAAGAGAGGAAGGAGGAGTACGATCGGGCACGGGCTCGCATATTTAGCAGCACTAGCAGTTCTGATTCTGATGATACGCCTTTTCAGTCTCTTACAGATGTGAAAAATGCATTTTTGAGCAGGGATGAGAGTGAAAGTTTTAGGACCTCTGTGGCTTATTCAGAAAAGAATTTAAACGTGAAGGATCTTGGTTCTTCATCTCGAGTTGCCATTTTTAGAGATAGGGAAAAAGATCGTACCGACCCAGATTATGATCGAAGCTATGAAAGGTAGATGTCTAGCTATTATATCAAAGATGATAAGAGAACTTTGAAGATCTCTCAACCTAATAAGGACACTACAATCTTTGCACTGCTATACCATGTGTGCTTTCTATTACCTCTCTATTTCTTGAAACGCTTGAAAACTTTGATCTGGTCACCACCGGCTATCCTACTTTTACATGTGTTTTCATATCTTGTCATCATGGAACTCTTTGTTTTAATATTAAGACATATAAACATACTAGATTTGCATTCTGAGCACAGTAATATATACAATTTTGTGTTGGAAATAAAATAAATAAATTATTAACTGAAAATGTTTAATTGCACTACTGATACAGGTATGTCAGGAGTCTTCCTACCAATCAAGGATTTAACTTGGCACCTTTCAATATGCAAAAGGTTCAACCGCAGTTTTTGCAGTACGATGCTGTTTTCTCTCAGATGCCAAGGCATCAAGCTTCAATTAGTTATGGGCATCCTTCAACCCCAGCTATAAGCCCTTTTTGTGCTGTGGGATTCAATCAGACATCTAGAGAAGCTGCGTACATGCAGTGGCCAAGTGCTTCAATGATGTATGCACATTCGTATGATCAGTTTAGGCAAGCTGTTATCCAGGTAACCAAAACTTAATACAGAAAATGGTTTGTTTGAAATAAATTACAGATAGCTTTAATGTTAAGTTTTTGAAGTTGTGTTCCACTTTAAACTTGCATGTTTTCAAATAGCTTCTCTTTTCCTTGGTTCTTTTATTATTTCAAATTTTTTCCGCGTCTTTCAGTTTACTTTATACTAGAACATAATCTCCCTCTAGGTTGGGTCACTTCTCTTTAAATGTATTTGTTAATTAGTGCACAAAACTGAAGTGTTTTGAAGTTTCAAGAATCGGCAGGAATTTTGACAGTGCACCTCATGAAAATGTGTGACAGAAACGTTTGGTGTAGAAAGGCTCAACCTGATGCGTTTGAACCTGGTGTACACTTTTGGGTGTTGTATCGTTGAATATTAATCTTTAAGCTAAAGTGGCTGGGTCTTGGTTCCTCTTAAAGAAACATTGAGACATCACCCCAATTCTTTTGTCATTTTCCCTTCTCAAGGTCTATTCCACTGTTGGCAGCTTCTTAATGTCATAGTGCAGCTCGGGCTTGATCACACCTTTTGAATGTCTTTTTTACACTTTTGTTTTGATTGTTGCGAGTTGCCAGAAGCAAAGGAGATTCGTGACCAAACTTTTGTTGGAGAGGTCTCCAGTACAAAGGGGCTGTTTGATACTCATTTAGTTTTTGGTTTTTAATTTTCATATTTTTGACCTTAGAGATAGAGGAGAAATATATGGGATCTATAGATAGAGAGAAACGAAGGATGGTGGGAGAGGTGTAGAATAAATGGAAAAGGAAACGCACACTACAAAAAACAATTTAAAAGTCGTTTTCACATCTAAGATTTTGTTTCCATTCGTTCATTCTCTATTTCTTTCCCTCTCTTTTCATCACCCTTTGTCATCCCGCATGTCTCCTGTATACATTCTTCATATCTCCAGCACAAAAAAAAAAAGTGATTAATCAGGCCCTTAATTTTGGCTACAATGCATCTAGCGCAGTACTACCTGTGCGTGTATGTCTGGTGTGCTTATCTTGTTTTTGCTACTGAATGTGTGTATGCTTTTACTGGTCTCTTTGCAGGCTCCATTCTGTCACCAACCCCTGAGCTTTCATTCACAAAACCATTAATCCACGTTTAGGTGGGGATTTTACAGCGGAGATGCAAGCAGAATTCTTTGTACTTCTAGGATTAAAACAGAGTTAGGTCATTGTTTTGAGACTTGGTGCCACACAAGCTTGTTCCCTTTGTAGTTTGTGGTGATGTCTGCTATTTTTGACCTTTTATATAGCCGAGGACTCTATTGTATTGTAATGACCCTTTATTCGACTATTGCCTAGCAACTTTATACTTTTCATTTGGTGAGCCCTAATCTTTGTGATAACTCTTGATGTGTTCTTATTTTATTTGCATGGAGCTGTTCAGTTTGTTTTACGAGCTCGAGTTGGCTCTTATGTTGCTTCTCATATGAGTTGAGCTCGAGCCTCAGGACATGCTGATTGCGCTTTCAACGTGTTCGGTTCTTCAATGAAATTTGCAATTTGATGCCGATTTAGATGTAAATTTCGGTGAAATAAAGGTCAAGTTTCAGCTGTTGTAAATTTTTTGGTTTAGGAATCCATAAAGGGAGAGTTTGGACTCGCTTTTGAGCGGGACTCGCTAGGACTCTTCCTTACTACAATCACTGCTGTCTGACAATCCAATATAATTCATATGAATATATATAATTATTATTTGACCGTTGAAATGGTGATTATATTAAATATATGTAAGTATTTTAGTTAAATCTCAAAAATAGATTCACAAAGTTTTCAAGTGATGAACTTTTGAGTCTCAAAAATTGCACACAATTAGATAGAAATAACTAAGAAAATAATTCACCTTGAGTTTTAAGTGTTCAACTTGTGGGTCTCAGAATTTGCACACAATTAGATAGAAATAACTAAGAAACAAATTCACCTTGATTTAAATAAAAGATTAATACGTAACTGCTCAAAACTTTTAAGGTGATTTAAAATTGGTCTAAACTTTTTAACACATTTCAAGTACCTACATAACGTTTTGGAAATAATCACTCGCTAGGTAACTAGTATTAAGTGATGATGTCAGTACCATTAATTGGTGACCTAACACTCCTTCAAATCATCACTTAACACTAGTGACCTAATGAGTGTCTAGTTTTAAAACGTTAAGTAGTTATTTGAAATATTTTAAAAGGTTGAGACTAATTTAAAATTACTCTTAAAAGTCGAGTAGTTATCTCCCCTCAAAACTTGGTTGAAATAGCTTCTTCATACTTCCATCTCAAAATCTTTGCACCTATTTTGACATCATTCCATCTCTAGATGTCTCCTCATCTCTCATCTCAACATCAAACTCAAGCAATGGATTTGTAAATGTCCCAAACCCGTTTCCTTTTCATCTTCTCTTTTATTGAACTATTGAGGTCTTGATCGATAAAACATCATTATGGCATTCGATGGTTCATCGCAGTGTCATTGTTCAACTGTTGATATGTCATATTTCAAGTCGTGCACGTCATTGCGTGCTTTATAACGGGTCAGTTCGACCCACTTGTACAAAGTCTCATTAACTTAATGCCAGGGATCACAAATAGGAGAAATTGTTAGTTGTGACGGGAACACAGATAGTACACTACGTGTTTTTATGTAAGTCATGAAAAATTTAAAATTTTAAGTTATTAACATTTTAATACGCATATTCTACCATTTATATAGAGATACGTAGTGTATCAGCTCGTGTGATGGTTACACTAAATAATCTCTCTATAGATAGGCCTATAAATATGAGCCTCCATAGCAAATGAGTGACCTTTTAACTACAATACAAATGAAGGTGCGACTTTTTAGATACAAGGGTGAAGTGCCAATTTAGTCTCTGAATTATCATCTCAGTGAAAATTAGGTCCTTGAATTATTTTTTCGATAAAATAAGTCTCTAAATTCATTAAAAATTACTAATTTCATCACCATTATTATATTCAAAGCTATTTTATCTAACTTTTCTTTAACTGAAGTCACTTGACACACTTTAGAATGTACTATCGTCATTTTCTCGCCTATAAACCCTTTACATTTCATATAGGTTATGAATCTAACATCTAATTTACCTTCTAAAGTTAACTTACACTATTTCTTATGTAAAACTATCAATTATCCCTTCAAAGTTAACTTTATATACTATTTATTTATGGGAAACTATTAATCTACCCTCCAATGTGTATCACATACAAGTAACGTGACTTCATTGACGGAAAATTGAATATAGTAGCTTCGAAAATAATATTAAGGATGTAATTGAAAGATTTTTATAATTTAAGGACTAATTTTTCTGAAAAAATAGTTTAGGCACCGAATTTTCACTGAAGTGATAATTTAGGGACTAAATTGGCAATTCACCCTAGATACAATACAAACCTAGAAGACTCATAAATTTTCTGCATTGTTCAACACTCACGAGACGAGCCACAAAAGACATAACCAAAGCGCCAGCTCCTTCACCACCCAAATCAAACCTCTATAATTCTTGGATTAAACTCATACTTTGTTATTTTCAAACACCTTTGGAAATTAAATTAAGAGACCAATTCTTGTAAATAATTTACTCAAAAGATTGTAAACGTAAACGTACTATTGTTATTGTCTTTTTTTTTTTTGGAAAACCTTTCCGAAGAAATGAGACAGTTTTATTACAAAGATTGGCCCACATACAAAAAGAACCAGACACACAAATGGACCTCCCAACAAAGCTCAACAACAGAGCCCAACACTAGAGATAGAACAAAAGACGATTCTCGACCCCATCATCCACCGCCTTCAAATTTTTCTCAATCAACCCAGAACCAAGCCGCCAGCCAACGCCAAATCCAATAGAGCAACTTTGCAGAACCCAGCCACGAAAGCCTTCTCGATCGCCCCGCTTGCTCTGATCGTCCCAATCTCAGCCAAAAAGTGAAAGAAGTCCGAAGGATTACCTCGAACGACAGTGCCATCGAAGGCAGACAAAGAGAGAGAGGTGGTGTTGAAAACACCCAAGCCGATTAGTCTACCGGAGCTTTACTCATCATCTCGAAAGATCGCAAAAAATTGCGTTGAGATCTAACTGCAGATCAAATAGAAAGAAGAAGGGGAAAGCAGGCTTTGGGTAGAGACAGTTGGGTTGAATCAGGAAGAACTGGGGAGAAAATAAACTGAAAAACTAAGAAACATACAGTAAAATGAAAGGCGTGCCTCCGACCCCCGCCACAGCGAAGGCCATCGGTAACGAGTTTAGCCGGTAGGGAAATCACTCACACACAGAAGGTGGAAAAACTCGTAAGAAAATTTAAATAATAGAATGTATAAAACATAAACGATAGAACACAATACTTGAAGACAGTCAAATCTAAATATAAACGTCCTTTCTGCCTTTCTTTGACGTTTGAACGCAATATCTCAAAAAAAATTTCTTTTTTAACAAATGATATTATCTACCACTAGTACTACGGTCTAGTGGTGTTCATCTTCACTTGTAAGGCTTAGTTTACCCCCTACCCCCTTAGTGTAGATAATATCATGTGTTAAAAAAAAACAAATGATATTATCTACACTAGAGGGGTGGGGAGTGATCTTTGAGGAGAATTGAACCTAAGACCTCTCACTTACTCGTATAGCGGAATATCACTAGACCGTAGTACTACACCCTGAAGGTGTTACCATTGAGTATACATATGATCCTCCATACATTTTTGACATAATAAGACCTTTGAAGAGGTTATTGATAGGAGCATATTTATGCGATTTAGTTAGTTTGTTTTCTTGCATTTAATTAGTTATTTATTGTTTATTATAGTGTCTTAAGTCATTTTCGTGTGTTTCTAGGTCCAAGAAGCAAAGTTGGCAAAAAGATGCATTTTGGAGCATTTTGGAGCAAATCTAGCCTTGGAATGGATAGCACAAGCAATGGGCAAGAGGATAGACGAATTTGGAGTTCAAATGGAGCTAGGAATGTGTTTCAAAGTTGGAGAAATCAATTCAAGTCAGGGAAGATAAGGAATCAGCTCAAAAGAAAGAGAATTATCCAAAACACTATCCAAACAACCTTATCTTATCCTGATCTTATCTAATCCTTATCCTAGAAGGCCTTATCACTTCCCTACAAATATGTCGCACCCTATCCTTCTAGAAGTCTTTTTCCCTAAGTTTCTTAAGTCCTTATCCTTGTCCCTACAAAGGTGGCGCCTGTTCCCTTAAGTAACCTTCTAGAAACATGATTTGGTACCGTGTGTTTAACCCTCTAGAAGCCTAAGAACCTGCACCTTAAGTCCTTCTAGAAATCCCTAAAAGAGTGGCACCTTGACCCTTCTAGAATCTTATATCCCTGCCGCATGTTATCTCCTCATTCCTTATGGATTTGGCTATCTAGATGACCTATTCCTGGTGGGTTTGGATTGCCTAGTTCTCCCTAAACACTAAGTCCTTTTTCTTGCTGATTTGTGATGTGATTTTGGCTTATAAATACATGTTGCAGCCGCACCATTCTCTTCACCATCCCCTATATCATTCTCTAACCCTCTACACCATTCTCTATGCTATAAATCACACATACACCCTCATTGTGCCACAACTTTGCAAGGAAGGAATGACAAGGTGCCATTTAGAGTCGTGCATGCCATTCAAGACGTTGGATCGTTTGAGCGTTTCTAGGTGTTGTCTATCTTTGTTTTTAATGTTTCAATTTAGTTTTCTTTGTTTAATTGCAATCATGAGGAACTAAACCCCTTTTTAGCTACATGGGAATTCGAAACCATGGTCATATATGTGACGTGAATTGGTTACATCCAGTTGTGATTTCGTAGACCATGAATACAATTTGCTTAACTGTTTGATTGATAACTTATTCTTGTGTGTTGATTAAGGATGCATACTTAGTTTGCATGCTAGGATTTGATGCTAAAATATAAGGAAGTTTCACCTAATCATTACAAACTTATATTTACAAGTACTGGAGGTTACTAGTCACAATCGCGTTAAGTGAATTCCTGGCAGGAGTATCATGCAGTTCATAGTTACGAATGCTTTGTCAATGTTTATGATTTTCATAGAACTTAATGATCTTTGATTGTATCTCTATTATGCAGTTCATGTAGGGAACTTTTGAAGAATGTTTTGGGTTGTTGTATGCAATTCATCCAATTCAATAACTAAAGGAAAATCTGATGGTTAGAAAAGTGCAGTTCACGGCTAACTTGGGGTGTTGAGGTTCATGGTTTATAGAAAGAACAACTGGAAATCAATTTGTGTTGCATATATGTCATGTGTGGAGAAGGACCCTCTAGCTAACCGTTCACCCATTCATTCATCCGATTTCGTGCATACTTAAGTCTACTTTTCAATTCTGTTTGTTTAAATCTTATTTTCGTCCAAAACTAATCCATTGCTCTTAATTTGTGTTAGTTTAGTCTAAATTCGTCAAAACTTGTGTTTTTTAGTAGTTTGAGTCTTAATTTTGTCTAAATCACTTCTAGGTGTTAGTTTAGAGTCCAAATAACCTGTTTTATGTGTTTTAGGTATATTTAGCTTGCTTTGAGTCTAGTGAGTCCAGAAACTGTGTTAATTGAGTTCTATTTGTTGTTTTGAGTCAAATTAGTTGTTTTGCATGTCTAGAGTCTAAAATTCGTCCAAATTGATCCCTAGTACTTGTTTTCATTGTTTTGAGTCCAGTTTAGTGTTTTAGAGTCTAATTTGTGTAGATTAGCAATCCCTTTAATCCCCGGCCTAGAACGATCCCTACTTTCACATACTACATTGATAGGGTTTAAGTTTGTGTGCGATTTAATTTCACACCAGTTATGGAATCCAAAGTTTCATATCTAAGTTCAACTTTACGCTTTGTTGTACTTAGCTCATTGCGTTAGAAAGAACATCTCTTTCATTGTTGATATATTGGTAAATATACAACATCACGCCTACATGCAACTACTGAATTGGTATTGAAGACGTTTTTCCACTACCCTGAAAGTTACTACATATTTGGGCTAATCTTAATGCGTCCCTAAAGGATTCGAACCCCTTGATCCTCGGAATGATGCTTGTCTTATTTGTTATGCTGATGTTTGGTACTTATCAAACCTGCACAAGGCACATCCCCGAATGGTTATGTCTTTACCATTAGGGATATTACAATATGTTGGAGGTCCATGATATGACATTAGTTGCAAAATCTTTGAATCATTCGAAGTACTTGTTGGTCATCTATTGTTAAGTCTCGACAACTATCCATGTAAACTATGACACACATATCCACTAGACCAAGACATGATATCAACAAAATCAACGCCAAAACATATTGCGTCTACATCACATCAGCAAAACATCCGGAGATTGAAGTCATGCAAGCTGACCCCATATAACCTTGCCGACCTCCACATGACGTCATTACCGAAGTCAACCTTCCAGAAGCTTGTCTGATGAATTAGTATGACTAACTATTCATATGCAATACTTGTAGTTCTCATTTGGAAGTTTTGTCAAACTCAGAAGGAGTATCCAGAAGTATGCTCACTTAATCTTAATGTACTTTTTTCCCTACGATTAGGAGCATTTTTTCACTGGGTTTTTGCTACCTAACTAGGTTTTGATGAGGCACCCATCCTGGGCTGATAATGACCTTATGAGCTCTTATACTTGTGTCCATAAGACATTTAGTTTTGACCTAATACAACTTCTCACTTTTCTACTTAGTCTATGGGTTTTTCTCCCACCTTGGGTTTTACCATAGAGAGGTTTTGCAAGTTTTACCTTTTATGCATTCTTTCATTGATTTGAGACTCACATTTGCTCATTGTGCCGACGACTTCATCAACTGTACTTACTTCATCATTGAAGACCTAATGTGCCACTTACTTGAGCATTTACAAACTCAGGGGGGGTGTTGCAGTCCTATTAGATTAGGAAGTGATCATGTAAATCCTATCATATTTGGAATATGTCTTAGACTAGATATTATCCTATTGGAGTTGTAATCTTATTGTGGTAGGGAATTTTCCTTCATACTACTATAAATAAAGGCACAATAGGGTGAGATAACACACACCTCATAATGGCACATCTCTCTTTCTCTCTATGCCGCTGCACACCCTCTCTCTTTATCCTTTATATTGTTCAGTAAATGAGACCTATAACAAAATAGTCATATTTCTACACGTTAAACATTTGCCCATATTTGTTTTGTCATTTCCTCTCCTCTTTTTGAAAATTTGACAAGTTTTTAAATCCTTTATATGAGAAATTCATAAGATATGATATGCCCATAATGCAATTGACAGTAACTAGCATTTGGCAAGACCTAAGAAGGTTGCTTTTTTTGCTTGGATTGAATAATAATAATAATTCAACTATGTGGGGCTGCCTATACTCAAACAAAATTAATATCACATTTTCACTAATGTTTTATTTTGTGGGCTATTCACGTGGCAATGTTTGGAGGCTGTTATTGTAGGAGAGAACTTGAAAAAAATAATATAATTAGTTGAGAACTTGAAAAAAAAAATTCAACTAACTATATTATGACACCTGGTATACAGGGCCATGTTCCTACATATTGAAAAATTTCTCCTACTGTGAAACGAGTAATTTTTGGTGTAGTTAGAATACGGTCATGTAATTTTACTTTTTCACTTAAATTATATCACATGAATTTGTTTTTCTATTTTTTTTTAAAGAAACGATAGCGGTTTTATTAATATCAATGAGGAACAAAACAATCATCCAAAAGGATGCTACAAATTTCAACCAGTGGTACCTCAAATGAGTGACAACTTGAAGGAAAATCTAAAGCCAACTTGACTAATCTATGAGCCGCACCATTGGCGGAACGACGAACGTGACAAATAAGAAAAGCATCAAAACCCCCAGACTCTCTCGAATGTCATCCACTAGTAAATCAAAGGAGGAGGAACCTCTACGCAAGCTTCCAACAGCCTAAACAGCTTGTAAAGAATCACTCTCTAGAATAATGTGAGCAACATTCTTTTCCTTTGCCCAACAAAGACCCTCATGCGCAGCCAGCAATTCAACCAAGTAAAAATTATTAACATGAGGAAAACGGTGAATGAAACCACCAACATAGTTACCGGCATCATAGCAGAATACGACGCCTACACCCCACAACTGAGAGGCCACACGAAGAGCACCATCCACATTAATTTTTATCACACCCACAAGAGGGGGAGACCAAGCAGCCTGAACAAGATCAACAGATGGCCGAGGTAAATTCTGGGTAGTGATATAAGTTTGTAGCTGAAGATTTACCACATGACTCACCATAGCAGGGTTTTCCAACTTACCATCCCATATAAGGGAATTTCGTGCACGCCAAATTGAATGAATAAGCGTCAGAATATGTTGCACTGGGTAGCAGGAATAGAGTGAAAAACCTCAAAGAACCAGTCCCAAAAAGACATATCTACCGAAAGGCTTCGATGCATATCCATGTGAAAAGAACTAAATACTGCTCGAGCAAATGGACAATCATTAAACACATGTAGCGCTGACTCCGAAAAGGAACTACAAAAAACACAAAAGTTGTCCACCACCACTCCCTTCTGTACCAGATTTGATCGAGTGAGGAGAATATTCCTCCAAGCTTTCCAAGCACAAAATTTCACCTTACCTGGAACCAAAGCTTTCCATAACTTGCTCCAAGTTTTGGTTGACATTGGGTTATGGCTAAAAGAGGATGCCGTATCACTCATCGAGGCAGCAACCTTATAGGCACTTTTAACTGAGAAGAGACCCTTCGAATCATAGTGCCACATTAAAAGATCTGGGGGCAAATGAGAACTCAGATGGGTAGCTAAGATCATGGCAGCCTCACCATGAGGAAATAACCTGGCTATAAGTTCCGTGTTCCAAAAGGCAAAATCCCAAAGAATAAGGGACGATACCCACTCGACACCACAATTGTCAGGCGTACAGAAATGGGACGAAATAAATAAGGACGGTTAAGCCATCTGTTCTGCCAAATACAGATAGATCGCACATCTCTTACTCTCCAATGGGAACCGCGCTTCAAAATTGTTCGGGCTGCCAACATACCTCTCCACACTGCCGACCGGGAGGGACCCAAGTGCGCTGTCCAAAAAGTATTTAGCTTTGCACAACCTGGAAGCCAAAGAGCTTGGATTTTGGATAAGCCGCCAACCTTGCTTAGCAAGGAGAGCAAGATTGAACTTGTACAATGAACGGAAACCAAGGCCCCCACCCTCACATATTATCCCAAGATAACCAATGAATATGTCGGGAAGACTCATCATCACCCCACTAAAACCGACATAGGATACGCTGCAAATCCTCACAGAAAACCTTCGGGAGAATGAAGAAATTCATGGAGTAAATTGGGAGAGATTGACCCACTATTTTGATGAGGATTTCTTTACCCGCTGCACTCAAAAGTTTATCCTTCTACCCTTTTAATTTCTTCCATAAACGATCCTTAATGTGAGCAAAACATTCTGACCTTTTGCGACCTAATACAACAGGGAGGCCCAAATAACGATCATGCACATCAACCCGGGAAACCTGCAGATAAACAGCAAGCTGATCTTGAACTTCACGACATATATTGGGGCTAAAAGAAATAGCACATTTTTGGAGATTGACACTTTGTCCCGACGCCCCCTCATAGGTTGCAAGAATGTGCTTAAGATACCCACACTCCAAAAATGAGGCATGTAGAAGAAAAAAACTATCATCTGCAAACAATAAGTGTGTAATGTTTGGAGCTCCACGACAAATAGAAACACCATGGATATAACCCAATTGCTCATATTTTGTAATGAGACCAGTGAGACCTTCAACACATAACAGAAATAAATAGGGAGACAAAGGATCCCTCTGCCGTAAACCACGAGAGGGAGAAACATATCCAGTGGTTGAGCCATTTACTAGGAATGAGTAAGTGACAGAAGTAACACAGTTCATAATGAGGTCCACCCAGCGTGAGTCAAAACCCAATTTAAGCATAATGGCCTGAAGGAAACCCCACTCCACTCTATTGTAAGCTTTACTCATGTCTAATTTTAGAGCTAAAAACCTCCGTCGCCCACGTCGAAGACTCTGAAGATAATGGCCTACTTCTGAAGCCATAACAGAATTATCAGAAATTAACCGACCAGGCACAAAAGTGCCTTGCTGATCAGAATGATAGAGTCCATGATGCCCTTTAATCGATTAGCCACAACTTTTGCACCAATTTTGTAAAGCACATTACACAGAGCAATTGGTCGAAGCTGGGACATGTTTTGCGGCTCATGAACTTTGGGGATGAGATAGACCAAAGTGTAGTTCAATTGACGAAGAACACATCCAGAAGACAAAAAAGATCACACAGCACAAGTAACATCCGAACCAACAATATCCCAAAATCATTGAAAGAAAAAATGAGGCATACCATCTGGCCCTGGTGCCATATAAGGGTCCATCTAAAAAAAGGCCTCCCAAATTTCCTCATATGTATAGGGAGCTAACAAAGACCGATTCATCTCCAGAGTAACGCAACTAGGCACAGAGTCAAGAATATCCGAAAAATCCACAGACCCATTCAAGGAAAATATATTAATAAAATAGTCTTGAACGACTATCTCAATGGCTTTCAAGTCCTAATGCCAAATGCCATTATTATAAAAAAGGCCTTTAATACTATTCTTCCTTCGCCGATTGGACGCCTTTTGATGAAAGTAGTGAGTATTCTTGCCTCCATCCTTCAACCAGGATATCCTAGCACACTGCCTCCAATGCAATTGCTCTTGGGAAATAAGGGAGTCAAGTTTCCCATGAAGGGAATTGCCAAAGTCCCAAGCAACCGAATCTAAAGGTTGTTGAAACAGGACTTTCATTTTATCTCTAAGCACTCGTATTTCCTCCTTAACTGATGTAAGAGAAGTCTTCCACTTTAACAAAACCATGCGGACTTCTTTTATTTTTTCACATACCCTAAAAACAGGGGTCCCAAAAACCTGCTTAGACCACCCTTCTGAAACAACTACCGGGCAGTTCTCCTTTTAGATCTATGCCTCCTCAAACCGAAACATTTTACACTTACGAGCACCTAAGGCAGGCCCTTGACGTATTTAAAGCATGATTGGGACATGATCTGAAGTTAAAGTAGGCAGATGAAATACCTTCGAGTGCCCAAACTGTGACCTCCAATCTGGAGTACCCAAATAACGATCCAGCCTACATTTAGTAATCAAATTAGCCTAGGTGAAAATGTCCCCGGAAAAACCTAGATCGCTAAGACTACAATGAGTCACAGCATCCCTTAAACCTTATATTTGAGAGGAACTACGAACCCTACCACCAAATTTTTCAAAAGCAATCAGAATCTCATTGAAATCCCCAAGGACGAGCCAGGGAAGATAACCTAAATTGCTCAGAGATCACAAAAGATTCCATGATTTATGACGCTCTGAAGAAGTTGCAAACCCGTAAGAACCAGTGATCCGCCAATGCATTATCTCTCCAACCCTTCCTATCTCAACATCAATGTGATAAGCCGACACAGACAAAGGCCTTAGAGGTACCCCATATTTCCAAAACAAAGCAAGGCCTCCCGAATGCCCATCACTCGGGATAACAAAAAAATGATCAAAACCCAAACAAACCTTCACGAAATCTACTCTCTTTCGATCGCACTTTGTTTCTATCAAAAAGATAATATGGAGAGCTTGTTGGAAATTGAGAATTTCCAAAGCTTGAGCTATCAAGTCGTTTCCCAGCCCCCGGCAGTTCCAAGTGATGTAATTCATGGCGCCCGGTTAGGCTGCCCATTTGCAACCTCTGTCGATGGTCAAGAACCGGAAGAAGAAGAAAGCAAGGTGCACAAGCGTTTGGGTGACACCAAGCTATCATCTATTCTTCTTATAACGTACTAGTCTTCATGCATGCGCTCACGCGGGTGCATAAGGCAATTTTTGAATCACGGCGTGCTGCGTGCTACTTACAAGTTTTAAATGTATTTATATGCGTAAATTGACAAAAGAAAAGTCAAATATTTGAACTAAATGAATAGTCTTAGATCATGCTAGAAAAAAACCCTCATAAACTAATTAAAGCAGCTGAATTCACATAATAAAATCGGTCTCTATTGAATTTATATCAAGAATTGAGAAAATAATATTTAATAAACAATTGATTGAATCACATTATTGATAGTCCATTGTGAGGTTAAGCCTACCCCCTCCTCCTTAGTGTAGATAATATTGTTTTTCAAAAAAAAAAATATTTAACAACTAATTTAATCATATTATTATCTGCGTGCGAAAAACCTTTTTTATAACCGGCATTACACGTCTCTTAAAATGTTTTGAAAGTGTTTAAAAATAGATAAAATAATATTTAATGAACAACTAATTGAATCACATTATTGCTGACCTATTGTGAGGAACTAATTATTAAAAACAAAAAAAAAAATTATTTATTAAAAAACACTATTACAATAATGAAAATACCCCTACCACATTTGATGCATTATTTTGGGTTGCTTTTGAAGTTTTTTGTTTGAGGGGCATTTTTGTCCAATTGTTTTTGGTAAGCTTATGACACCAAAAAACACTATTCATTGAGCCCTTGGCTTTGTGTATAAGGGAACTTTAACAAAAAACTTCTGGTACTGTTCACTTTAATGAAAAACCACATTTTTACACTAAAAAGTCAATCATGATACTATTCACTTTATCCTTTATTTTGTCCTTATCGTTAAAACTCAAAGTTTTCAAGCCATTTTCATTTGTTTTCCTTATACATAAAGATGTAATAATATACTATATGACTTGTATTCTTAACACCCATAAAATGTTTATCTCCAAAAAAGTTAATACGACATTTCTCACTAAGATTTGAGCTCGTTTGGAGCCCGTTCGGTCAGTCTTCCCTTAAAGTGTATGAAACTTTCTTATATTCTGCGAAAAACCTTCTTCTCATTATGCAATTTTTTTTAACTTTTACAAAAAAAATTTGAATTAGAAGACTCATCATCAAGGCGTTGGGACATGATCTCCTAATCCTTCTCCTCTTGCCTTTCTTGCTTCTTTTCTCTCGCATTTAGTTTATCTCTAGTCTTATCTTACTTATATGTTAATCTGTCGTGTTCCATATTCAGTGCATGTTGGAAAACTAATTCATCAACTATTTTCAAATAATCATAAATCGGAAAACTCCTTCTTATCGCTATTTTCTTAGCAATCTTCTTACCAATAGGCCTCAGGCCACTTGGGCTTATTGGGTCTCCAATGTCGCCTCTAATGGCGACACTTTAGTAGTTGACTCGTGCAATGGAGTCTCGTTGAACTCAACTTGTGGACCAATAAGCAGCATTTTGTACTTCAACATATGCTTCACCATGTTCCAACATCCGTGCCTTATGAATGTTTGCTTGTTATCAAGATTGAATCATATTTGTGTAAAAAAAGTAAAAAAAATAAAAAAATAAAAACATTAATTACATTTTAATTTATTAATAATAATATAATAGTATCACATCGGCATTGACGACCCGTCCTTGATTTTCTTGAAAAATTCTCCTCGACTGTGTAATTTGACGATTTTACCCTTTTGGGAAAAGTACATTTCTGACGTGGATGCATCTTTTTAACTTTAAACTATTTTTCCCACCATGATAATTTTATTATACTCGTCATCACGAGTACACGTTAAATTCTACAGTGCTGAATCATTGTTTCAGATAGATTACCTTCGATTTTTTTACATACAACCCTATTCTATTTTTCTGTCTTTAAAACCAAACATGTGCCTATTGTTTCACAGACTAACCAATCACTCTCTTCTTTAATTTTTGGCAGCCAACCACAACTACTCCCTCTTATTTTCTCTCTACCCAATCAGAGACCATTATCAGTCACACACTCTCTCTCTTATTTCCTTCACTATAAACACACAGATCGAACCCAAAATTGGCACATTCGTGTTCATCTCGACTCCACAAGCACAACCATGCCATTGGATCATGATTTGACCAAGTTTTGGAAGTTGAACTCAGAAGGTCTGATTCGATGCTCGTGAGTTCGACGTGTTTTCGACTGAGTTACAAAGTTTGGAAGGTCGAAAAAGCTCACTTACAACTCTCTAAGGCTCCTAGTCATGGTTTGGTGAAGAGTTGACATGACACTACCCAGTTTCGAGGAGTTTTTGGCCATGAGTTTCGAGCCATTTTCAGGCCACTTCCGTCCATTTTTTTAGATTTTTGGAAGGTATAATCTTGTTCTACTCTTCATAAGCTTCATTTCCATATAAATTTCATGAAAAATGGTTGAGAAAAAGAGAAGATATGAAGGTTTGAAACTTTCCCTAGATTCTAGCGACTTTTTCCAAAATCTGGCGAACCAGACGGCGGCGCCTACACGGGCACCGGTGATGGCACTAGAGTCCCATCGGAGAAGAAGACTGAATATTCCGTCAGACTTGACAGAATATTCCTACGCCGCTAAAGGTAACTGATGCCATTAACGTTAGTGGAATATTTCGTCAACTCTGACAGAATATTCCTCAACTTTGTCAGTCAGTTTGTCCGCACATGTCTGCTTATGGCTGACGCGTCTGGCCGTACCTTGGCCAGTGCGTGGTGGCACGTCCAGGGTCCATTTGAATTCTCAAAATTTGTGTAGATCCATGACGTCGAGTTAATCATTTTTGTATATTTGAACCCTAGGTTTAAGGAAACTATGGGGGTTTTATTTATGTTTCTGTATATGTGTTATTAAAATTAATTAAATAAGTAATTTCACATATATGAGAGACTTATCCCGAGGACGTTCGTGGTCAAGCAAGGCTTGGAAGCTATGATCCTTTGACTTACCAGTGAGTGGGCATTTTGCTTTCGTATATTACGTATATACCTTATAGTTTCCATAAATGTTTTAAACAATTTAAGCATTGTATGTCATGTTTTATATATTCTAAAATATTATGAAATGGTTGAGTTTTATATTGCATCATGGCATATCCATATGCTTATTATCTTCATAAAATTGTTATGAATGTTTTTGAAATGCCAAGGTGAATGCGGGACGCATAGGTAAGTCTAGATAAGGTTATGTGATGAATTTAAATGGTTGAATCTTATGGCATGCTTACATATAGATTGCTCATCATTGCTACACCCCAAGTGAGTGCTCAGCCCCAGGCCAGGCTAGTCCTTCACGTGTGTGTTCACCTCCCGGCACCGCACGCTCGCCTTGGATCCAAGTAGGTGCTAACCCTATCGTACAGGTTACATTAGGTGACTCTGACTTGCAGCTGACTGCGCTTAGCGCAAGCCTTTACGTGATTGTAGCACTAGAGCGATTATTATACACTAGCCCTTTTATACAGGTCACATTAGGTGACTCTGACTCGTGATGAATTGAAATGGTTGAATCTTATGGCATGCTTACATATAGATTGCTCATCATTGCTACACCACAGGTGAGTGCTCAGCCCCGAGCCGGGCTAGTCCTTCACTTGTATGTTTACCTCCCAGCACCACACGCTCGCCTTGGATCTAAGTAGGTGTTAGCCCTGTCGTACATGTCACAATAGGTGACTCTGACTCGTAGGTGACTGCGCTTAGCGCAAGCCTTCACGTGATAGTAGTACTAGAGCAATTATTATAAACTTAGCCATGTCGTACAAGTCACATTAGGTGACTCTGACTCATGTGTTAGCATATGACTGATGAGCGATAAGTGCAGTCGCACAAGTCATATTAGAGGACTCTGACTAACATGTTAGTATAGATTTTAGTACATGATCATATCTATATTGTTGTTGACATTTTCTGTTGTGATATACATCTAGACTTATATATGGCATGCATCAGTTTTTCATGCTTACACGTAGTATGATATTTTTGGAAACTATACATGTTTTTACAGTAAGGGGTTAGTATGTTCGAAAAGATAAATAGTTTTATAAATCTTTACTTTTATGCCCACTCACCCTTCTATTTTTCACCCCTCCAGGTCCTAGATAGCTGAATTTCAGTGGCACTTGAGGACCACTCAACGGTTCTGATATATCTCCACCCTAACGTATGAACTATTCTCAGTTGTGTAATAAGTACTTTTACTAGTTTGACTGCACTATTTTCTATCCATGCTCTGACATTGTAACTTATAGGTTTTATCACTTCCGCACACTCTGTTTAGTAGTTTAATTTAAGTTCTAATTTTGGTTTTAATTTATCCACATTCTTACATCACTTGCACTTAGGTTACGTCACCTTTCGATGACGGTCAGCACTTCTTGTCTCCGGGCAGGGTGTGTCATCAGCTGGATTAGTACCACTAGCATAAATTTCTTCCACTTTTGCAATGGCTTCTTACCAAACTTTCAAATCTTTATGTAGACATTTGTGCTTATTAGACAGAGATTGCTTGGTCCATGATGTGCCTTGAATTACCTCGACAAATTGTACATGAATGTTCTTCCACATATGTTTCATTCTCATCTCATTTCTAATGATCAGATCATGAGTAAGACACACACAACCCTCAAGCAAAGCAAGGTCTTCTGCGGTCGACCATATTGCCTTCTCACCCATTTTTTTGGAAAAAAAAAAACCAATTTGGAATTTAGAAAATAAATATAGTAGATTGTAGTAGGATTGAATATTGAGTTGTGATGAAGAAATAAAGAAGATGGTTGGGTATTTACAAACCAACAATATGTAAATAATAAAAATATCATTTTTAATTAAAAAAAATTCTACTTTTTTAAACCTTTGGATTAATCGTGGCATTTGATTTTCAAATTGATCTAAAATGCACACACCAGATTATCCCACGTGTTACAATGGTAACATTTTAAATTTGCTTATCATCGGAAATCCTATGGTTTAAATCATCTGACCGTTAGAAACCCATCAAACTACTAAAATGCCCTCGACATTTCAAAATTCGTAAAAAACTTCATTTTAGCTCCGAATTCAATTCCGCTCATGCCCACGCATTCGTAGCGACAAGTACTATGTGAATATGCTAAAAGAATAATTCATATGTGCCATGACATGATAGCAATGCAAGTCAACCATTTATCCACTAGGGATATTTTTGTAATCTTACACCATTAATAATATAAAAACCAATAATTTTGGGATGGCTTATACAATTTGGGCTGGCAGTGGGGGCCCACCACTTGCCTTTGGTTTATTGGATAGCTGGAGAGGATTTTTTTTGCTTTGGAATGCAATATTGTTGTCTTTGCCGTTACCTTCCACTAAGTGGTGGAGATGCTCTAAAAAAGCAGATGAATCATAAAAAAGCATATACATTTTTCTAAGTACTCTTTACTTGTCATGTTCCAAGTAGCATAATAACACTCCAACAATACGCAATTATTGTACTTTAAATTTTTCAATATTACCATACTCCTCGAAAGAAAAACTTCAATAAGGTAGTTTGATTATCTAGATGGTCATATAATCTCATTTATTTAGTTATTGTTTCAATACACATAAGTACAATTTTCTGAAAGTTACATAACTGCCACAGTCATTAGCTAGCTGCCAGAACTTTTACGAAAAGAAAATGACAGTTATCCCGAGAGATGTATTCCTCCCTTCTGATATATGACTAATTAGTAAAGATTTTATCGACCTTTGGCTAAATAACTTTATTTTTTAAATTCTTCGAAATAAATACAATTTTGAATACACAAGATTTTCATGGACTTTTTAAAAGTCATAAAAGGACTTTATTCAATAGAAGTTGACTTTTATTGTCTTTTTAAAGACTAACGAGAAATGATAAATAGACTTTTTTCAAAGTGGTACTTTTTATGGACTCTCTGTCACATTACAGTTTAATGTTAATCTCGTACCAACATTCTAAATATCATAAAACTAAATCTGAATATACTTAGATTTGAAAGTCAAACAAAGCCATTCAATTCCATATACAATACAACTCCTAAGATTTTTTATTTTTGGTAAAAGAGAGGACTTTGTGACAAAAAAAAAGTATTATTATTCACACATACATTTTTACTTCTCTTACACTCTTCTCAAATTTTGACCGCCGAATCAAATGAATTGGAGAAAATTAATAACCAAAAATCAACAAGTCTTTGAGTAATAAAATTTGGTAGGTAGATAACATTATAAAAAATAGTGTGTATAAAAATGTAAAGAGTAATGCTCAATAGACTACATTTCTAAACCATATTTGTAAACCAAATGATGTGTTACCAATAAAAAATGAGCATGTTAATCAACATTAAATAATAATCTAATCATCAACAACCACACTATTTGGTTTACAAAATTTAGTCACCCTTGTTGTAGGCCTATTTGATTGAGCGATCTAGGGTTTAGAGAGAGAAGGCTCCATCCACTTCAGAGAGAAGAGAGATTGATTTAATTGTGAGGTGTGTTTGATTCACCCCATTATGCCTTTATTTATAGTAGTAGGAAGGGAAAAAACCTTTCCCTTTAGGATTACAGCATTTAATAGGTAATCTACTCCTAATAGGAATATAAGATACATTCCCATATCTACTAGGATTTACACAATCACATTCCTATTCTAAATATGACTGCAACACTCCCCCTTGAGTGTGTAAATACTCAACGCACCACCGCATTAGATCTTCAGCAAATAAGGTAGAATAGTTGATGAAGTCACCAGCACAATGGGTGATTGTGAGTCTCAATTTTAAGTGAAGTATGCATTTGTAGTAAAATCACAAAACCTCGCTATGGTAAAACCCAAGGCATGGGAAAAACCCATAGACTGAGGAGAAAAGTGAGAAATATGCATAATGTCTAAAACAAACGTCAAAGAGAACGAAAGTAGTGAACTCAATGGAGTATATTAAGATCATGTGAGTATGCTTCTAGATACTCCCCCTAAGTTAGACATAACTTCTAAATAAGAAACCTACAAGCAATTCAACTCAAATAATTTACGCATACTGATTCCTTAGACGAGCTTTTGAAAAGTAGACTTAGGCAATGACTTGGTGAAGAGATCGGCCAGGTTGTCCTAGGAACGGATTTGCTTGACTTCAATGTTCTGATGCTGCTGCTGTTGGTGTGAGTAAAAGAACTTCAGTGTTATGTGCTTGGTGTTGTCTCCCTTGATGTATCCCGTCTTCAATTGCTCGACACATGCTGCATTGTCTTCAAAGATCGTTGTAGGAAGGTTAATGACTAATGTAAGACCACTAGTACTTTGAATATGTTCAATAACTTCTCTCGGCCAAAAAAATTCACGAATTACTTCATGTAGGGCAAGAATCTCAGTGTGGTTCGACGAAGTAGCAACTAGTGTTTGCTTGGTAAACCTCAAAGATATAACGATGTCTCTAACAGTAAAGACATAACCCATTTAGAACATGCTCTATGTGGGTCAGACAAATATCCAACATCTGCGTAACCAACAAGGCGAGAATTAACCCAAGGACCATAGGAGGCTACTATACTCGAAGATTCGCAGGTATAGAACAAGCCCAAATCCTTTGTACCCTTAAGGTAGCGGAAATTGTCTTTAACACCATTCCAATGGTTGCGTGTGGGCTCATTACTATATCTTGCCAAAAGATTAACAGAAGATGAGATGTCGAGTCTAGTGCACTGAGCCAAGTACAATAAAGCCCCAATTGCACTCAGGTAAGGAACTTCGGTTTCTAAAATCTCTTCATCATCCTCATTTGGACGGAAGGGATCTCGTTTAGTATCTAGACTCCGAACGACCATGGGTGTACTTGAAGGCCTCGCTTTATCCTCATGAAAACGACGCAACACCTTTTAGGTGTAGTTCGATTGATGTACTAGGATTTCATCCGAACATCGCTCGATTTCCAGGCTGAGACAGTATCAAGTTTTTCCAAGATCCTTCATCTCAAATTCCAATTTGAAGTGTGCAACAATTTCCTTAAGCTTTGCAGGAGTCCCGATGAGGTTCTTGTCGTCGACATAAACTGCAACAATTGCAAATCCAGAATGTGACTTCTTTGTGAACACGCATGGGCATAGTTCGTTGTTCACATAACCCTAACTTGTCAAATATTCACTCAAACGGTTATACCACATCCGCTCGGATTGTTTCAATCCGTAGAGTGACCTCCTCAACCTAATTGAGAGAGTTTTTCGTGGCATAGAACAATTTGAACTAGTCAATGGAAGTCCTTCTGGAACTTTCATGTATATTTTCGTATCTAGATCCCCATAAAGATACGCAGTTACCACGTCCATAAGCTGCATATTCAGCGAAGATGCTACCAGTCGTGTCTTGCTTCAGGCAAATATATGTCTTTTCGGTGATTGAAATAGTCGGCCAGAGCAAGCTAGAGGGTGCGTGGGTCTTACTCAGTAGGGTACTCGGTCTGCAGTGCATCAAAGATGTGTCTTCGAATGAAGATCATTGCATTAGTCTTCTGAGCTTCATCAACAGTTTTGCTGGTGACGGGTGCCTCGATGGTGGCTCTAATGCCCTTAGTAGTTAGATGGAGCTTCACGTCTTAAACACACTTCAAATAGTTTCTTCCAGAGACTTCTAAAGCGGAGAAATCGAGCTTGTTCAAGTTCAACATGTCCCTAAAATGGAGGGAGAAAAATGTGAGTAGTCATATGGTAAGACATAGACATATATTGTAGAACATACAAGTTCTTTAGACATGTATTGATTTAATTTATGCATGAAAACTACAGGTTTCATGTGGTATGTTTTGAATGAAAACTTCGGGTTTCAAATGCACTAAATTTGAAACTACAGGTTCAATTTAGTATTTATGAACAATTAGTTCATAATTAGAGGTTCCTGCAAAAAACATAGAATGCAATATACAAATTTACATATAGTGGATTTGAGGTTCTTCGTGAACTCAAGTGTGAGAGCTTCGTTACTACAAAAGTATGTTACGGTTCAAAGTACAAAAATAAATTATTGAATCGTTAATGTCCAAAAGTGATTTTCAAGTCAATAATTTTGGATTCATTATCAGATTAATAAACTGCAGGTCAATTTCAATTAATTTAATAAATCGGGCCACACGGGGTCGATTGTAGAAGCAAAATAATATTAACATACGGGTTAAATTATTTAGAATGCTAAAATAAAAAAATTGTCCCAAAAAATATTTGGGCTCAGGTTGGGTGCCTTGAGTATGAGGCACGGCCCAAAAAGGGCCTTGGGTGTGAGCTTCAGGCCACAGGGGGTAAGAGAAACCCCAGCTGCAGCTGGGTTTCATATCTGGGCCGGGGGGAGGGGTCACTGGTCAGGTTCAACAAAGCTAGCTTGTGGGTTTGGCGAAAGGAAACCCAACCGCAAAAGGTTGGCTATCAGGTGACACGAGCCCAGGTGCTGCAAAGCCCAGCAGGCGGTGTAGCTTGCTGGCTGATAGAAACATATTTATGTGACTTTATTAGTTTGTTTCCTTACATTTACTTAATTAGTTTCATCTTATTAGAATGTTTTAAGCTATTTTCGTGTGTTTGTAGATTCTAAATAACAAAGTTAGCAAAGAAGTGCATTTTGGTGCAATTTGGAACTATTTTGGGGTGAAATGGATTGCATGCATAGGGAGCATAAAAATGGATGGTTGTGATTCATTCTCACCAACAAAATGGATGGTAGTGATTCATTCTCACCAATAAAAATGGATGGTAGTGATTCATTCTCACCAACCAAAATGGATGGTAGTGATTCATTCTCAAAGCCTATAAATAGGCTTCTCCATCAAGGCCAAAGACACCAATTCACACAACACTTCCATTCTACACTCCCTAAACTATCCTAGCCGCAACTCCCTCTTCTTTCTTCCAAAAATCTGGTTCTAATATATCCTAACCTTACCCCTACCTACCCATCTTAAACACCACCATACATCCCCCTATCCATTCCTCCATACAACCAAACCTTCAACCCACAACCACTCCTTGTGTCGTAGCAAAGGAAGGGAAGGAAAGTGCTTGGACGTGCTTGCCACTCAACGAGGATCGTTGGAGCGTTTAGGTGGTTTTTTTCTTTTATTTTCAATGTATAAATCTGTTTACCTTTCTTTTACGATTATGAGGAAACTAAACCCCCCCCCCCTTTTGCTAAGGGGGATTCAAAGCCATGATTACATTTGCATTATGAATTAATTATTTTTGGTTGTGATTTAATAATTTGTGATTTCAATTCGCTTAATTATTTGATTGATAACTTATTTGTGTATGTTGATTAAGAGTGCACGCTTAGTTTTCATGCATAAATTTGATGCTAGAATATAAGGGAATTTCACCTAGTTGTTATGAACTTATATTCATAAGTAGTGAAGGTTGCTATCCACATTCATGTTAAGTGAATTCTTGGCAAGAGTATCATGCTTTTCATAGTTACGATTACCTCGTCAATACTTATAGTTCTCATGAATCTTAATGATCTTTAATTGTATCTCTATTGTGCTTTTCACGTAAGGAACCTTGGAAAAATGTTTTGAATTGTTATATGCGCTTTCCCATTCAATTCATTAACTTAAGGAGAACTTGAAGGTTAAAAAAGTGCTATCACGGTTAACCCGGGGTATTGAGTTTCATAAGTTATCGAAAGAACAACTAAAAATTGGTTTATATATAGTGTATCATGTATGGAGGAGACCCCTCTAGCTAATCCATCATCCTTTCAAACAACCATATTTTGTGCTTAAATCTGTCTAGTTTACAATTTGTTTGTTTTCAAGTTATTCTCATCAAGACCCAATCCCCCTTTTACAATTTGTGTCTTTTTATTTGAATCTACCTTATTTGATTTCTTTTGAGTTCTTTGAGTTAATTTAGTTTAGAGTTGGTTAATTTTTATAGTTTGAATCTTTTAAATTCATTCGCGAATCTGTCTTAGTTTATTTGTTAGTTTTATTTTGAGTTATTCTAGTTTAGTTGGAATCATTTGAATCTAGTTAAGTGTTTTGATTTTAGATTTGTGTTTTTAAAGTTTTATTTAGTGTTTCTAAGTTTATTTTATAGAGATTAGCAATCCCTCCTAATCCCCGGTTTAGAACGATCCCTACTTGCATATATACTACAATTGTCAACAAGAGGGTTTAATTTGTGTGTTAGCTTATTTTCGCATCACTGGCGTGGACATAAGGCCAAGGCTGTAGGCCTTTTGCTACTGCACAATCCCAGCAACCATAAAGGTTGTGGCATGCAGGCCATAGGCCGAGACAAGAGGGTAGGGTTATAGACCCATGTGACATGGAACCCAAGCTTGGTTCTGTCTGAGGTAGCAGCAAGCCCAAATAGGGCTACGCAAGTGGTTCATCTCATCAATGCTATCCATGGTGATGTCGTGATGTTGTCATGGCAGTGGTGCCGCAAAATCCCTCTTTTTTTTTTCTGGAATTGTTAGGGTTCTACAAGCCCTAATATGCTTCTAATTTAATTTGATACTTTGACTCACATATTCCGCATAACAATTTAATTGTGCGATGCATGAAACAAATATATATTGACAAATATATGAACATATAATATATATATATATATATATATATATAGTAAGGAAAATATAAACATAGAGGGTTCATGCATCATGGGGAATGTTTTCATGCTTTGTAGACGTTTCAAATATCTTCTTTTATTTTAAGCGTACCTGATTAGCAGAAAACGAATAAGCCTTTAAATTTGGTGGATGAAAGCCTCCTCCTACGATGCATCAATTCGTTAATTTCTGGCAAGAGTGTGCTGATAACGTGTTGTAGGTCTATTTGATTGAGCAATCTAGGATTTAGAGGCGGGCGACCACTTTAGAGAGAAGAGAGATTGATTTAATTGTGAGGTGTGTTTGATTCACTACATTATGACTTTATTTATAGTAGTAGAAAGACAAAAACTTTTCCCTTTAGGATTACAACATTTAATAACTAATCTACCCCTATTAAGAATATAAGATACATTTGCATATCTACTAGGATTTACACAATCACATTTTTATTTTAAATATGACTGCAACAACCCTAAGACCATCTCCAACCCTGGGCTAAAAGCCAAATTACCCCCCAAAATTTCCCCCCAAACTCACTCCAACCCAAGGGGAAAATTCGGGCTAAATGCTAAATGCTAAACCAAGGCCAAATTCCCCCCCAGAATTTAGCCCAGAAATCGGTGTGGGCTCCACCAAACTGAATGAAAATATTTATCGAAATTTAAATTTTTTTGATTAAAATGTTCATAAAATTAATTTACGATAGTCTACATATTTTTTTTTAAAATTAATTTAAGAAAAAAAATAGCCTAAATTTATTCTTTAATAAT
Organism: Crataegus laevigata; assembly: GCA_963580275.1. Classification (NCBI taxonomy): domain Eukaryota; kingdom Viridiplantae; phylum Streptophyta; class Magnoliopsida; order Rosales; family Rosaceae; genus Crataegus; species Crataegus laevigata. Next base: position 21,946,140 of record OY756952.1, read on the forward strand.
TCCGGGCTAAAATTTTAGACTAGAAAGGATTTGAGCAGAAAAACTGTTTCTGGGCTAAAAACTAAATTTTTCGGGTTAATAAATTTGGCTTTTAGCCCAAGGGTTGAAGATGGTCTAACATTATGGCAATATGTAAAACCTTGTATGAAAAACAAATTTAAATAAAAAACAAATCTAAAAAGCGATATCGCCCTCCTTATCTTCCCTGTTTGGTTTGTGGGTCGGGGTGGGATTTGAAGGTAGAAACCGAAAGGGTTTCTCATCTCCTCTTTCTCCTCGTTTTCCTTTGTAAATGCCTTCAGACCAATGACACCCGCAGTCCCTCTTCTTCCTCTTTGACCCGCCCAACCAACACAGGACAAGTGAGAAGAAGCAAGAGGAATCCAATTTATCATTACAACCTTCTTTTCTCTTCTATTCTCTTTTTTCTAGAGAGAGAAGGGAGAGAGAAACCGCCTCTTATCCTATCCATGGAATCCTCCTCTTCTTCAGCTTCCAGCGATGGCCTTAACCTCAAAGAAGGATCAATCGTTGACCCTTTCTTGGTCGAGGCTCTCCAGAATCCTCGCCACCGTCTCACCAGTGAGTTTTTTTTTGGTTTAATTTTCTCTAATTTTTTATAATCTCTTGTTCTAAACCCTAGTTTAGTGTTGGATTTGAATTTACGTTTGTGCGTTCTTGTTTTTTATTTTTATTTTTATTTTTTTTTTTTTTTTCTGTTTCTGATTTCGAAGTTTGTGGGTCTGAGGGCTTTTTTCTATTTAATTGTATGTGGTTTTGGTTGAATTTGTTGGATTTGAAACCGGGTTTATTGCTATCTTAGATCTAGGTTTCTTATTGGTACCGCATGATATAATGTTGAATGTTTTGAATTCGTGCTGAATTATTTCGGACAGATCTGTTATCGATTCCTTTATCCTCCCAAAACATGTTTATGAATAAATATGAATTTGGCCAATTATCTCTTAACGGTTTCTTATCTTGTCAAACCTTGATATGATTATATCAAATCCCGGAGCAAGCAACATTTAATCTATACGATTAACCTAGTCGTCGATTGTCCCACTACGCGTGCTCTTTTATTCATTTTTATCCTAGTTTTTGGTGACGGTTTCTTTGAATGGTTTAATATTTTACTTTTCTAATTAGCCGGATGTCATTTCTTTTCAGTTTTGCGAATGGAACTTGATATCCAGAGGTTTCTGAAAAGTCCTGATCAGCAGCTGTTTGAGTTCCAACATTTCCCTACATCCTACCTTCGACTTGCTGCTCATCGTGTTTCTCAACACTATGGCTTGCAGACTATGGTTCAGGATTGGGGCTCAGATGGTCAAGGGAATAGGATTTTGGTGAGGAAAACAGCAGAAAGCATATACCCAGCAATTCAGTTATCTGAAATACCGGCTAAGCAGTCAGAAAACAATAGACATGAGCAGCTTAAAATTGTCATCAAGCCCAGGTCTGATAAAAATAATATGAATGGAGCTAATGGAGCTGGGATCAAACGAAGTCCTGTGAGAAGTGTGGAAGAGAGGAAGGAGGAGTACGATCGCGCACGGGCTCGCATCTTTAGCGGCACTAGCAGTTCTGATTCTGATGATACGCCTTTTCAGTCTCTTACAGATGTGAAAAATGCATCTTTTAGCAGGGATGAGAATGAAGGTTTTAGGAACTCTGTGGTTGATACAGAAGAGAATTTAAACGTGAAAGATCTTGGTTCTTCATCTCGAGTTGCCATTTTTAGAGATAGGGAAAAAGACCGTACTGACCCAGATTATGATCGAAGTTATGAAAGGTAGGCGTCTATCTATTATATCAAAGTTGATGTGAGAACTTTGCAGATGGTTTCTCTCAACCTAATAAGGACACTACAGTCTTTGCACTGCTATATCATGTGTCCTTTCTATTACCTTTCTATTTCTTGAAATGCTTGTAAACTTTGATCTGGTCACCACCGGCTATTGCGTTTTCATATCTTGTCATTGTGGAACTCTTTGTTTTATGACATACAAACATAATAGATTTTACATTCTTGGCAAAGTAACATATACAATTTTGTTTTGGAAATAAAAAAAGTTATTAACTGAATTTTTTTTAATTACACTACTGATACAGGTACGTCAGGAGTCTTCCTACCAATCAAGGATTTAACTTGGCACCTTTCAATATGCAAAAGGTTCAACCTCAGTTTTTGCAGTACGATGCTGTTTTCTCTCAGAGGCCAAGGCATCAAGCTTCAATTGGTTATGGGCCTCCTTCGACCCCAGCTATGAGCCCTTTTTGTGCTGTGGGATTCAATCAGACATCTAGCGATGCTACGTACATGCAGTGGCCAAGTGCTTCAATGATGTATGCGCATTCATATGATCAGTTTAGGCAAGCTGTTATTCAGGTAACCAAACTTAATACAGAAAATGGTTTGTTTGGAATAAATTACAGATAGCTTTAATGTTAAGTTTTTGAAGTTTTGTTGCACTTGCATGTTTCCAAATAGCTCCTCTTTTCCGTGGTTTTTTAATTATTTCAATTTTTTTTTCTTGTCTTTCAGTTTACTTGATACTAGAACATGATATCCCTTTAAAGTGGCGTCACGTCTCTTTCAAATGTAATGTTAATTAGTGCACAAAACTGAACTGTTTTGAAGTTTCAAGAATCGGTAGGAATTTTGAGGGTGCACTACAGGAAAATCTGTGACAGAAATGCACGCTGTATTTGTGTGTTTGGTGGAAGTGTAAAGTGGCTTACACCTTTTTTCCGTGGCTGTACATGTTTGGTGCAGAAAGGCACACCCTCTTGCCTTTGTCCCTGGTGTGCACTTCATGGGTGTTGTATCATTGACATTGAATATTAATCTTTAAGCTAAAACGACTGCGTCTTGTTTTACTCTTAAAGAAAAATTATTCTCTATACCTTTTGAATGCCTTTTTTACACTTTCGTTTTGATTGTTGTTAGTTGCCAGAAGCAAAGGAGATTCATGCCTCTATGGTTTTTAATTTTCATTTTTTGGCCTTAGAGAAATACATGGGATATATAGATATAGAGAAGTGAAGGAAGCACAGTGGGAGAGATGTAGAAGAAATGTATAAGGAAACCAATATATTAAAAGCGTGAGCCGTGGGCGAGACATCCGAGGGATAGCTTGGCCTAGGCGTGAGGCATGAGGCATGAGGCGTGAGGCGTGAGGCGTGAGGCGTGAGGCAAAGCCTCACGGGACCTAAATTTTTTAATATATACACTGAGGGCACACATATAAAAAGAAGATTATTAATCAATAATCACCTTGAGCAAACACATATATATTAAATATATATACACACATATATATACATAGTATATATATATATATAATAGAGGATGAAAAGCACAATGAGCACACATATATGCACGCAAACAGCACACATCCATTATATAAAAAAATAAAAATTTGGGTTTGGGAGTTTGAAAAAAAAAACCTACTGAGGCGCGCCTGGGGGGCTCCGGCGAAGCCTTTTGCCCACTCCAGCAAAACTAAGGCGTTAGCCTTGGCGCCTAGCCTCAAGGTCGCCCTAGGTGCGCCCTAAGGCTAGTTTTTTAAAACATTGAAGGAAACGCACACTAAAAAATAATAATTTAAGTAGTTTTCCCATCCAAGATTTTGTTTCGTTCATTCATTCTTTATTTCTTTCCCCCTCTCCTGTCACCCCTTGTCATCCCGTATTTCCCCCATACACATTCTTCATATCTCCAGCACAAAATAAAAAGGTGATTAATCAGGCCCTTAACTTGCATTTAACGGAATACTACCTGTGTTTGTATGTTTGCCGTGCATATCCTTTTTCTGCGATTGAATGTGCGTATGGTCTCATTGCAGGCTCCATTCTGTCACCATCCCCTGAGCTTTCATTCACAAAACCATTAATCTACGTTTAGGCGGGGACTTTACAACGGAGGTGCAAGCAGAATTCTTTATTCTTCTAGGATTAAAACAGAGTTAGGTCATTGTACTAAGACTTGGTGCCCCACAAGCTTGTTCCCTCCCGTTGTAGTTTGTGGTGGTGCCTACTATTTTGATCTGTTATATTAGCCGAAGACTATTGTAATGTAATGACTCTTTATTCGACAATTGCCGAGCAACATTATGATTTTCATTTGGTGAGCGACTCTTTGTGATAACTCTTTAAATTATGTGTTCTTATTTTATTTTCATTGAGCTGTTCAATTTTTTTACGAGCTCGAGTTGGCTCTTATGATGCTTCTCGTACGAGATGAGCTTGAGATTCAGGACATGCCGATTCTAAGCATTTTCAACATGTTTGGTTCTTCAATTAAATTTGCAATTTGATGTCGATTTAGATGTAAACTAGCTATTAGTATTTGTGTGCTGCTGCGGGTTTAAAAACAGGATCAAATACTGTGTATGCAGAGCAGCAACAGCACTAATAACAGATAAATTGGAAAAGCTTTATAGAGAAAAGGCTCAACTCGGAAAACATAGAGACAAACATCACAGTTATTCATTGGACTGCAGCAGTTCCATCCATATATTGGATCAGAAGGATCACTTCCAGATACAAAAATTCAGCAGATGCCGTAATATGGAGATACCAAAAATATTACAGTAATCCATTCTGCTTTAATAGCCATATGCGCTCTGAAAGCTAAACCAGCAAATACAAAAAATTAGGAAATGCTGGTCATGGAGGTGCAAAAAAATATTGTCTAGTTCTGAGCAGAAAAAGATATTTACAGGCCATAAAACATTTTAACGAGTGTTCAATATACACTAAAAGATCAAGCAAGATGAAATCATATTTACCTTGTCCTTTTTTGGAGCTATGGCATCTGTACCACCAATTATAATGTGTGTCAAAGCGTTTCACAGACGCCTTGCACATAAACGTATCATCCTGCAAAATGTTTTATCACACATTTGTATGATAAAGTGCAACAACAAAATAAATTTTGTTAAGCACAGAAAAATGCAGGCACGTGCTTTTAAGAAAAGATGGCAACGCATAATTCGTTTTTATACCTTATACATATCAGGATCTAAAAAGGCCAGCTCATCTATTGTTACTCTCCTTGCAGTCAATTTTAGCTTCATTTACTTGCCTTGAAGAGGAGGCAGTATTTTTACAGGTTGAAAATCTGCAAGTTTAAAAACATCATCTATCTAGGTTCAAACAACAAGCACGGCTTTAGATATGCACTCACACTGATTTGTACAAATTAACTTCTGGAATGTCTGGATCAATGAAAGAAAAAAAGCAAGGATCCAGTACTGTTCAAAACAATCTTCTCTACGGATTAAAAAAAAAAGAAATTATAAAACAAACATTAGTAATTATTAGACATCAATAAATATTTTCAATTCGATTAAAAAATGAGACAGAAATTGTAATGAATAGATTTAAAAGCCTGATCAAATAATTTCAACATGTATGTTTACAAACGGAACACAAGTTGTAACGAACAGAGTTAAACACTTGCAATTAACGCACGAGAAACAAAACAAATACCGTGCCATAAAGGATAGGAACCCAATACAATAAAATCACATAATGATCTAACACTGGAATAGTAAAAAGATAACAACACAAAGACAGAAAAAATGGGTTTCAGTTAAATGAGCTACCTAGGTAACTTGACTTTTAAACTTGTAAACACAACAACAATCGGCAAAGACAACGTCTCCACCAAAAAAGAACAAAAAGTTTATGCAACATCTGCCCATATCTTAACATGCAACTCTTCTTTTCTGTGCACAAAACAAATGAGAAACAAAGACTGAAACTTTTTGCCACCCTAACAGAAGAAAGGCTGTGAACAATTTAGAACTGCAGAATGAAAAAAATGAACAACATGATATTCTCAATGTGTATGTCACACTTGTGTGCTGTTCTCTGATTAATCTATTTTAGTTCCAAGTGCTAGACCGCAATTATATGGACAATTACATCTTACAATTTAAAACGTTAACACAAAGAGCTTGTCAAAATTCATTTCACAGAAAAAGAACATAAATGCTTTTAATTCATGCACACATATACGCAGAGACATATACATGTATTAACATTACTTGTAAGAATTTCAACTCTCTTGAGACGAGGATATAGCGTGTTAAAATCATAGAGAAAGAACTGGTGTCGAGGGATGGGCAGAAACACACTAGAGAGTTTTTGGAACATTGTTTTAGCAGTAAATATAACCTGGGTATCATGTGGCACACTTTATACTACCCTCTGATTCTAGTAGTGGGAAAATTCATGATCTAGTCGCAACCATTAGCCTCAATCTTTGAAGTAGAGGCTTCAACTGCATTGTTCTTCACAATCGACCACACCCAAGAAAAAAAAAGAAGATAAAAAAAGAGTGAAAATGGTAATCAACAAATAGACGATAAGAAATACTATATTTTGATATAGGCAGATTCAATTGCCACAACAGGCAAATACACTGACTGAAAAAAATAGCTAAACTATGTGAACCAAGATTTATAAACAATTGACACGTTAAAAAATCGAACACAAAAAATATAACAATCTAAATACAAGTTAACAAACTAATAATTGGGAAAAAAAAAACATGACATAACTATTACTGTTATAATTCCTAATCAACATGATGAAACAATGACCACTTACTATTTCATCAACCAAGATATAGTACAGTGTTCCATTCCTAATTCAGCAAATTGTTAAATAATTTCCAACATCACTGTTACAAAATTGACAACAACGGTATAAACTGCCAACTCCCAAACACAAGGGACTCCAAAAAAAAAATTAACCCAGCTAAAAGCAATTAAAGAACTAAATTTTACAAAAAAAATACACTCGACATTACGACAGCAACCCTAGCCAACACATGTTAACAGATGAGATACAACAACTATTATCAAACTGTCAACATTTTACGAAAGCACAAGGCAGTTGTTGCAAAACCCAAACTGAAAAAGACGCCAAATATTACAAAGACTAAAACATTACTTTAAAAAAAGTGGAATAAAATGTTAAGCACTTGTGCACACAGTAAAAAGCATGGTCAAGGAAATAATCAACAACTTTCCCACACTACAAATGCGTAAACTAAAGACAAAAATGCTTAGCAAGTCATTTTTAATAAGTTACCACGAATGAGGATCCTCTCCGAATCTTTTTTGTGAGGATAACGGGAATTCTCACATCGTGTCTATTCATCGTACATCATGCGATCAGTTTTCGTCAGATACTGTTCATGTTTAATTTTAAATAAAAATATTTAAATGATTTCTAATCGCACAATGTACAATGAACGAACATAATTTAAAGATCCCCAAGAACCTTACAAAGAGAATCCTCATTCAACTACCACTCCCTTCCCATTCTAGTTGGATAAAGCGCAAAGACATTTCTATTTTTGTCCAAATTGCACTTGACCAACATGCTACCGAGGTGGTAGTGCCATAAATTGTCGTCGACCATCATCATTGTGGCCGAAATTCTTTTCCTGTCATAAAATAAAATTTGTAGTCACTAAACAACATGTACAACTTTTACATCTTCAATTATGTTTTGTTGTGTTAGTTTATTGTCTTTTATACGTGTGTACAATTAAATTAGGCCCAAGCAGTCCAAAAGTCTTTCATAATTCTGATTCCACATAAATCTAGTGAACTTCCATAACCATCCACATCACGAACTACTCGGCAAACCCTGCTAAGTGACTTCGGCTCATTTAAGCATGGCGCACGCATGGTGTGACTTGTGATAAATATGTGTTATTTGTACACCCTTGGCGTTCAATAAACCACTGTTTATTGGCTTGGCATGTTTATAAATTCGCATACTCTTCATTTCGTACTTTATGCATAGATTTAAGTTTGACTTGTGACGCTTTCACAACGATTGAACTTTGGTTCATGATTGGGCTTGTAGGTGATATTTTTAGGCTCCAACACTAGTCGAAAAATCGTGTTACGATTGTGCAACGATAATGTAATTATTGTGAATTATATTTAGTCTTATAGAATTATTTTGGTTGACATTTCCATAGGTACCTAAACTATAAACATGATGGTTTCAAGGCGGTTTCACTCTGCATACAAGTTTCCAATGCAAAGTAAAAAATTAGAACTCAATGGCCAAGACCTTTCTCTCTTTCTTTGGATTGGACCAGCGTCAAGGGGAATCTTTAATTAAGCACTCTGAAATATATAACATCAAACTGTGGAAAAAAATCCACACATAAACCGGCAGCGGATCAACAAGCCAAGCCAGGGAAGTTTTTCTGAAGGAATACATGCATAAAAATACTTCTTCATCTAGGCTTCTTAACTACAATATCAAGTTGCAAGCTGGACAGGGAAGTCAGAACCTCAAATCTCATGGAATTAGAAACTAATGTACGTCCAAACCTCAAATCTTACATAAGAGTACTAGGAAAACTTGTGTCCATCTTCTTTCACTATGCAGTTACAAGAACTCGGACAGAATATCATCAATTAACTCTACAAATCATTATCATTCAGCTTCATGTTTAAACGAGGACGAGGATCTAAACGTTTTACTGTAAATGCCATTCCCATCCATTTGCATAACATCTACATTTGGTCACTTTCATTACAAATTTACAGGCAGTAACTCAATGGGACTCTCACATATTCGTCAATTTCAAGGATGCTGCTCGCTCAACTAATCCTTTCATGACAAAATTTCTGTTCACTTTTGTCTAAAATGTTAACCAAAAAGAATTGAAACTGAGTGATCTCAGTTCGCCCATCCTTTTTATGTGTGTAAGTTTCAATAGCGATCAAGAAAGAATAGAGGACCTTGTAGCAAAACTAATATCCCAGTCCATATGCAAAGGAACCCTCAAACAACAAAAAAGATCTGAACGACTTGATGGATGCAACATGAAAGAAGATATGAGCAATAATAAAGCTGCAACATGAAGGAAGATATGAGCAATAAAGAGATCAAAGCACCAACAAAAGATATAGAGCCAGAATTAAGATAACCTTCTAATAAAATCAGAATTGTCTCAACAGACCCCTAGCATCGGGGGGGTTTAAGTTGTCCACAAACATACACAATGTACAATAAGTAAAACTTACCTCTATATGATGCTAAACTCAGAGATACAAGGCATAACTCCCAAAAGCCAAGCAAAGTGGTGCCAAATGTGTTCAAACATAGTTACCAACTGCATCTTTAGATATCTAGAGAACCTAAGGAGCACTTGCTAGCATTATTTATCCTCGTTTGCAAAGCTCAAAATTAGTCAACTGTTGCTTCTCCCACTCCTACCAGGCTACCAGCAATACCAATGAGAAAGCCTTGCCAGCAAGAAAACTCTGAGTTGAAAGAAAGCCCTGTTGATTCCTTATATAACAAGGTAGAAATGAACGTCTAAGAAAGCCGGATTGATCGACCATCATCATAGCACTATGATTTTTACCAAAGAAGAGCTTGAATTAATGTCACTCGAATGATATCACAATCATTATCCCCTCAGATATAGATTATAGACTGCAACCAGCAATATACTTACACAAGTAGCAGTCCAGAGAAAAGGACACAAGGAGACGGCCCTCCTAACACTACTGAACTCATAAGGATAGCGAAACAAACCCCGTGGCAACAAATGAATAATAACCTGAAATTTTGGATCTGCATAAAGGATTCCCAGATCTCATCTGAAGCCCAAACCACCCGCTAACACAACAAGGGGATCTAGCGTATCAAAGCTCTAACAAATACAACAAGGACACCAATTTTCACATGACCCAGAAATTAAAATGAGCTTAAACAGTAGAAAGATGGAATGAGAAGGAAAAAAAAAAAGGAACAAAGTGATGACATTTACCCAAAATTCAATCATCCCCAGTTGGAAATAGAGTAAGAACTTTCCTGCCACCAGTTGCATTTGCTGATTCCAAGTCCTCTACGTAGCCTGGCACTGAATTGTGCAGCGGTGCCCCCATCCTATGAACCGGCTGTGACGTCTGCCTCGCCAAGAATGGATGCTCGAATTGCCCGTTTGGTGGCGACCCAAAATGCCCCACCTGCCTGTGATACTGCGGATGGGCTGCCACTGCCGCTGCAATCTGCTGCTGCTGCTGATGGTGGTGCTGCTGCAGAGCCACCGGCACAAACGGCAAGAAATGATCGGAATTGGGCCGCCCCCCAGGGTGAGGGTGCAGGAAATGAGCCGGAACCGGGGAGCTGGCGAACAAGTGATCGGTGGCGGGGTCGGCAGAGGCAGCCAAGCCAGCGGCACCCCCACCGGTACCACCCGCAGAACCTCCAGACAAGCCCTGCATCCGCTTGAGATAAAGACGATACTTCTGCAGATGGCTGGCAACATTCTCGCGGGTGAGGCCGTCGACACTCATGAGCTGCATTATGGTCTTGGGGACGGCGTTCTTGATGCCGAGGTGGGCGACGGCGTCAACGAAGCGCTTGTGGAGCTGGGGGGTCCAGACGAGGCGGGGGCGCTTGAGGGTGCGGGCGGGCTCATCGCCGGCTGCACCGGAGCCCAAGTCGGCGGAGTCGGCAAAGTCGGCGGAGGAGTTGGGGTGGGTGGGGGTAGCGGGAGGGAGGGAATTGGGAGGAGGAGGAGGGGGAGGGGGTGTGTGGGGGGGTTGAGGTTGGGGTTGGGATTGGGAATGGGGGGGAGGAGGGTGTTGGTGGGAGATGTCAAAGGCGAGGGCAAGATCAGGAGTGATAAGGGTTTGGGATAAGGGCATGAGTTCCTCAGGAGAAGGCAGCTCTTCTTCCCACCTTGAGAACCAATTCGACTCGTCATCTTCCCTCATTATTCAATAGGAAATCAGTCACGCAGTCAGTGAGTGGGTGAGGGCTCGGATGATTGATCGGATCGCCTACAAATCAAAACACAGAGACAGACTCAGATGTCATGTAAGAAATTCATCCTCCTCCTTGGATCTCAAAGAGACAGACTCACAGCAGCTCAGTTTTGGTACTTTGCTAGTGCCTACTGTCTGGTAGAGGAGAGAGAGAAGTTGAGGGATTTGGATTTGGATTTGGATTTGGATTTGTTGTAAGCTGATTGAGAGGGTGAGGGATTGATTGATGACTGATGATTGATGAGGTTAGGAGGAGGCGGAGGAGAGAGGAGAGAGGAGAGAGGAGAGAGGTTCGAGGTGGATCTTGTTTGCTCTTTGTTTCTTGTTCCTGATTTTTATTTTTATTTCTATTTTCCGGATTTGGAGGAGAGATAGGGAGTGTAACAACAAGCGAAAGATCTAGGCTTAACATTATTTCTTATTTCTACTATTAGTACTATTGTCAAATGATATTATTTTTAACTTATAAGTTAGAAGTTTTATGTTCGATTCTCATTAAATACGAATTTAAACCATATTATTACTAACTCATTATATATTTTAATATACATTGTTACCCCCATCGTAGTTTGTAGTGCGCGAGATTGTCGAGATGGACGCTCCAGAGCAAGTGGTTGTAGTACTTAATTACACGCTCTTTATGGTGAGTTACACAATTTACTGGCATCTTTAGGACGAGAGAGAAATTGCCCTTCAACTTTAACCCAATTGGAGCAATGATTTTTCAACTAAAATTTCATGAATACTGCTCCCTTAACTCATCAACACGTTCAGCTATGATCCTTTTCATCAACTCTGTCAGAATTCCATCAAAATGAGTCATGTCGGATTGCTACAATTTGGTTAAAGTTGAAAGACCATTGCTCCAATTGCGTTAAAGTTAAGGTACCTTTTTTTCTCATTTGGTTTGTGACAACCCGTCCCGACGCATTTTTATTTTGAGACGTGAATTGACGAAATTACCCCTTCGGGGTTGTGTACGTATGTATGTGTTTGTGTGAGGACCAATTATGCAAGGCCCTCAATAATTGGAACCAATGGGATATTTTATATCCTTACATGTTGGATGATTTTGGTCCACACAAACTTATCCACCTCACCTCCCGTCACTCTCTCTCTGTCTATCACACCCTCTCAGTCACTCTCATACTCTCTCTCTATCTCCCGAGCTCTCTCTGTCTCTCTCTACTCCTCATGTACGGACAAGCCACAAGACCACCAAACCTTCACAGATCGAGGAAACCAATACCACCATTCGACTCATGGAGACCATACGAACACAGTGATACCAATTTCAGGTAAAAACTATGTCGATTTCACGTCGAAACCACGAGGTCCGATTTTAGTATTGTTCACGAAGTTGTTGTGGGTTGTGTTTTAGGCAAATCTGAGATCACCACGAGCCTTAGAAGGTTCCCAGAAGGCTCGGAGACTATCGTTTGCACAGCTTGGACGTCGGGATAGCATTGCACGAGTTTGGCCGGTTTTGGAGATTTTCCCTGACGAGTTTTCAGAGGTTTTTCGTGATTTTTGAAGGTATAGACTTGTTCTACTCTTAATTTTGAGCACGCAGGAAGAAAAATGGGACAAAATGGTGGAGAAATGGCGGAGAAAACTTGAGCTGCAGGTTTCCGGCGACGGTGTTGCGAGGAAGAAGGTGACGCGCGTGGGGGCGCGTAGACCCGTGCCACCCACGGCGCGTGAGGGCGTGTGGCCCAGTGAAAATTTTTTATAAAAATTTGTCGACGTCCGTGACGTCGAGTAGGTCGCGTTGGTATATTCGTATGCCAAAATTGAGCTATGTATGAGAAATTATTACCGTATTTGCGTAGATGTGCTTAAATAACGTATTTTTAGTAATTTCTCATATAGGTGAGACTTATTCCGAGGACGAGCGTAGCCAAGCTAGACGTGGGGGCTACGACCCGACGACCTATCAGTGAGTGGGCAGCTATTTTTCCGTATAACCTATATATATATAATGATTTTCCCATAATCAGCTTTTAAATGAAAAGTACGTTTTTATCGCCATGCATATAACTTAATATTGATGCATGAGTATTCATATATACATTTCATGCATATGTTGGTGCCGAGGACACCAGGTAAGTACCAGGTAGGTACATGCATTGTTAAGAAAGAACAGACGATATATGACGAGATATGATGTGATATGTTAGCTCATAAACCTGCACATATTGTTAGTGCTCACGCCCAGAGTTAGGGGCACAGTCTTTCACGTGTCGTTCACCTCCCGCACCGCATGCTCGCCTTGGATCCAAGTTAGGTGCACAGTCTTGTCGTATAGACCACCTTTGAGTGGGTTCGACTTGTAGGTGACTCGCGTTCATTCGCACAGTCTTCACGTGATTGTAGCACTAGAGCATTCTTTATATTGATACAGTGATGTGATAATGACCTCATAAGGATATTGATGTATGTGCAGTGTATATATGTGATGAGATTGAGATGTTATGAACTATATGTACAGACGAGGGCTGAGTTGATATCTAGTAGATATATGGTTATCCAGATGCATCGCATTATATGGTTTTTGAGATTCAGAATGGTTATTCAAATGCATTGCATGACATATTATGAGATACGTTTGACAATGATTAAAGCTGAGAAAGTTTGTGATATATATGTATGTATTATTTTCTGGGAAACTATACAAGTTTTATGGTGAGGGGCTATACTTTTGAGAAAAGAATAATTTTGAAAAGATTTGTTTTGCTGACCCACTCAATTTTGTTTTTCGCCCCTCCAGGTTCTAGATAGCTAGAGTACCCGTGGTGGCTAGCGAGGACCTTTCGGCAGTTCTAACAGACTCATTATTATGTAGGACACCCGTTGGTGTTATTCGAATTTAATTATTCATGCTTGACTGCACTTTGACTTAGTACGCTCTGGTTCTGTATAAGTACTATATTATCACTCTAGCACACTATCTTATCTAGGCTGCTAGTGGATTGGCTTAAATCAGTTCGTATTCTGTTATTGATTCTTGCTTCCGCACTGTGCACTTGGCTACGTCACACTCTCGTGACGGCCAGCACGCCCCACTTTCAGGTCGGGGTGTGTCATGGTTTTCCATATTTGTCTCTTGATTCAATTTTATGTGCGTAGCATGTGACTCATTTTTATGAAAGTTCTACCAAGGTTGACAAAAATGACCATAGTTGCATGTTTTTATGAGTTAAGGAATCAATGGTCATGGATTTTCATTTGAGTGACCATTACTCCAATTGGGTTAAAATTGAAGGACCATTGTCACATCCCGGCCCGGGCGCAACCACCTTCCTGGCCCGCTCCACCACTGTAGCATGATATTGTCCGCTATGGGCCCCGACCACGCCCTCACGGTTTTGTTTCTGGGAACTCACGAGCAACTTCCCAGGAGGTCACCCATCCTGGGATTGCTCTAGCCCCCTTCTCGCTTAACTTCGGAGTTCCTACGGAACTCGAAGCCAGTGAGCTCCCAAAAGGCCTCGTGCTAGGTAGGGATGGGAATATACATTTAAGGATCATTCCCTGGGCGATGTGGGATGTCACAATCCACCCCCCTTAGGGGCCCAACGTCCTCGTCGGCACACTTCCGGCCAGGGATGGGCTCTGATACCAATTGTCACATCCCGGCCCGGGCGCAACCACCTCCCAGGCCCGCTCCACCACCGTAGCACGATATTGTCCGCTTTGGGCCCCGACCACGCCCTCACGGTTTTGTTTCTGGGAACTCACGAGCAACTTCCCAGGAGGTCACCCATCCTAGGATTGCTCTAGCCCCCTTCTCGCTTAACTTCGGAGTTCCTATGGAACCCGAAGCCAGTGAGCTCCCAAAAGGCCTCGTGCTAGGTAGGGATAGGAATATACATTTAAGGATCATTCCCTGGGCGATGTGGGATGTCACAACCGTTTCTACAAGTAAGTCTTAGGACAAAGGCACATTGGATTTGCGATTTCGAGCATAGTTAGATCATCTCCGTTGTAGGCAAATAAAATAGGTAAAATTATATTATAATAATTAACGTGACAAGGTACTTACTCAATTGTCTCATAAAAAAAGTGTCACTCTAATGATAGTCAAACGAACTAGGCAAAATTTTATTTTATTACACTTTCACTTTAGAAATTCAAATTTCACCACTTAACCCCCTAAAATTCAAATTTTACTCCCCTTTGAATTATATTTATTGCAACTAGCCTTAGCCCACACTCTTTGAATGTGAAACAGTTTTTTTTTTTTAATTTAGTTTTTTTTTTCGAAAAAATATATGGGAGAGAAATGTGAAAAAAAATGTGGAAGTGGAGAGAGTTTATATTTGTATTTAATTTGATTTTTGCAAAATTTCTATCACTGTCTATGATTTTATTTTGTGATAAACGGCTAAATTATATTTTCTTAGTAATTTTTTTTTATTAATCTGTAGCTTATGTGTTCTAAAAGAAAGAGTATCGTAGTTAAAATATTGAAATTATTCATTAAATAAAAGAATCACAAATTTCAATCTCCTCCCCTCCGTCTCCACCATCTCATACGCATGAGGGCATTAGTAAATTAATATCTGCAATCTATCCAACTTCATGAATGACGAATAATGGTAAAAGAATTATTGAAAAATGTGGTATGCAAGAATTCTTCCCATCTTTGTGGAGAATACTTATAATTTCATATTTTTCATCACACAAATATTTTTTTTTCTCTTTTTTATTTAAAGAAAATGGATATTGAATTATTGAGATAATTAGAGCAATTGTTTCATAATGCAAGAATCAACGTGGCGGTAAATAAAAAAAATGAAATGAATAGGATAAGTATAAGAAAAAGATAGAAATGATAAATAGGCAGGGTCTACTATCTCCTAATGCAAGAAGAGACTTGAAAACCCTAAGAACTTTGTTTGTAGTGCCTACGATGTTGACAACTAGAAAAACAAAGTAACAAACTCTTAAACAAGAGCAAGACACTTTAAAACGGCGGATCCTTTTTCTAGGGATCCTGTAATCTCATTCCTTCATCGTACATCGTGCGGTCAAAAATTATTTTAAAATTTAAAATTAGATATGAATAGTACCTAACAAAAACTGACCGCACGATATACGATGAACGAATGAGATCACGGGGTCCCTAGGATCCCTAGGAAAAGGATCCGGCGAGGATCCTTTGCCCTTAAAAACAAGTTTACAGCTCAAGTTTCAATATTATATTTCAAATAACTCTTCACTTTTTGCCTTAGAAATACAAGTATTTATAGGCTTACAACTTAAAATGACAAATATAAAAATACAAGAAAACCAAAAGTTTTCAGATATCATAAACCACAAACTTAAAGAGGGATACATGCATTATAGCTCCAAAATGCATGTATTTTATTATAATACTTAAATCTCAACTGCCACTTATTAATATAATAATGTCTTTGGCGCATGTACATCATTCTCCCCTTCTCACAAAAAACTCGTTCTCGAGTTTTGTTTGGTCTTACTCAATCTTTCGGATGTCCAACCATTTTCCACAATAACCATGTAAGAGCATAAAGTTCCAAAGAACTCCAGCATGGTGGTAAATAAAAATGAATAAAAATAGGATAAATTGGTATTGTCCACTATCTTCTAGTGCAATGAGAGATCTGAAAAATCCGAATAACTTCGCTTCTAGTGCCAACCTATGACGAAGGCAACTAGAAGAACAAAGCAACAAACTCTTAAACAAAACAAAAAAACAAAAACAAAACAAAACAAAAAAAGGCATTAAAATGATGGAGAGAAATACTCTGAATCTTCCATTAATAAAAAAAAAGGATAATTTCAGGTCTCTCATCGCACAAAGAGATATTTCACCATTCCTATCTATCATATCCTATCTTTTCTTTTCTTTTTTCTTTTTTATTTACCACCACGATGCGCCCTGCATCAGCTGGTTATCAGAGCTAGGAAACATTCTAAAGAACATAACCAAGCTCTGATAAAAATGAAAATAAAATTATATATATATGAATTGCTTAAGGGGAAGGATCCCCATTTTTTTTCCAAAAATGGAGACACGCTCCCCACCGTTGGATTTAACTTGAATGATATTGTGTGGTTGAGATTGTGTGGCCTGTGTTTTAATCTCAACCACACAATTTCATTAAAGCCAATCTAACGATGGAGAGCGTGTCCCCATATTTTTTTTTTAAATAGGGATCCATCCCCTTAAGCTGTCTGTATATATATATATATATATATATATATATATATATATATATATATAAGAATAGATATATAGATAGAGTCCACTATCTCTTAGTGCAAGGAGAGACTTGAAATCCCTATAAACTTTTGTTCTAGTATCAGCCTACAACGCAATAAAAAACTCTTTAACAAGAGAAGGGCACATAAAAATGAGGTTCTAACTCAAATTTTAATATGATATTTCAAACAATCTCTCTTCCTTTCTGCCTTACTAATACTTATATTTATATGCTTACAACTTAAATGAGAAATATGAAAAGACAAATGAAATAAAGACTTACAGTAGAACTTTTAGAAAGCTAAAAGATTCAGATAATCGTAAGTCTTTATTTGGTTCTTCCTCTATCCTTCGAATGTCCAACCAACAAATTCCACAATAACCCTATTAGTGCCAAAATTTTCAAAATTTCTGAGCCCATCAAAATGATAGAATATGTCATATATGTTGTCTTCCACAACCTTTTCAAGTTCCAAGCACCCCTTAATTGTTTCATGGTAGAAAAATGAGCATGAACCTTCCAGATTCCATCTTGATATTAATGACATGTTATATTTTCATATAGTGACAAGTAATGAATTCTTCCCAGATGTAGTCACATATACAATTAGAATAAATAGCGCCAGATTTTACTCCTTTATGATTATGCAGTGTTCTTGGACCAATGTGTTGGTTTCTTCATCACCATCACATTAACAAAAAAACTGGGGCAAAATCTCAATCGGCACCAAATTGCTTACAACACTCTTTAGCCACCTCAGCCAAATCTATGAAATCATCATCGTCTCATCATAAATTGGTGGGAAATTCTAATCAACCAAAATATTGACTTCATCAAATCTGACAGTAGTGACATGATTCCAATAATCGCTCGAAGCTCTGATACCAATTGAGCAGAACGATAGTGAAAAGAAACCAATTAAAGTTAAATGAGAAATGAAATTTATGGTTCATTATTTCCTAATGTGAGGAAAGACTTGAAAACCCCAAAAAGCCCGTCCGTCCTAGTACCACCATATAATCACAGAGAACTAGATAACGAAAACTGAACAATCTCACAAGACAAAGACACTAAAATGATAGAGAGAAAAACTTTGAATCTTTCATTCATGGCAATATGCCTTACCTTCCAGCAAGAAGTGGGTTTTATAACATACATCCAAAAATTGAAAAGACAACATAATTAAAACAACAGAAAACTGAAAATTACATAATGGAAGTAATCTAAGAAGCCAAGGTTCTAAAATACGATAGGTGCTAGTCGGTCAGCGGGCCGCTTAGCGCCTAGGTAGCTAGGCGGGGCCTAGGCGGGGGCCTAGGCAGACTAGGCGGATTTAAGTATCTATTATATTTTGTGTAAATAAGTGTATGTTTATACTTCAAATTTATATAATTTCATCATAAACTATAAAATAAAATGACATATATATTATGAAGTATTGGACATAATGAAAATATGGGGAACAAACATATAATGTGTGTTCATTTACGTATTCAACAAGTCTTTACAATTTATCGAAAATAAAATAAAATGCAAAATGAAAGTTATCTATTTTCTGTCTTAGTGAGTCGCAACCTAGTCGGTGCCTAGGCTAGTCTAGAAGGGCTAAGTGGATGCCTAGGTGATCTAGGCAGGCTCCTCAGCAGGTATAGGCCCACTTTCTTAATTTTTCAAATGTTTGGGCATTAATTGGGGCGATAACCAGCTGCCCGGTGCCTAGGCGGCGTTTGGCGAAATTTTTTTAGAATAGTAGCAACCAAAGATGCCTACCTATTATTAAGTGCTATTGATTGGTGTTAGTCATTTAATTTATCGCAACGGTCCATAAATGCACTGGCTAACATATCTATAACATCCTTTCTAGATTGGAGCAAATTCACCCTCGAATTTTCATTTCCAGTATCGCCAATGTCCTTTCAGAATGGAATGAGGTGTTTCACATTGATTACATAAGAAGTACGAATATGACTTGGTAACTTCAAGCAATAAACATTGGGGTTAATCTTTTCAAGAATTTCATATGACCCCATCTTCCTTGCAGAAAATTTGTTGTTATCTCCAACTAAAAAGAGATCATTGGTCAAAACTGCCCAAACAAAATCTACCATATCAAACTCGACCATTTGCCTCTTGGAATCTGTATGAGCTTTGTATTTCTGACTTGTTTCTTGAAAGTGTTTATGATTCATGCTATAGACTTGTTTCACATTATCAACAAAACTTTCTGCCTTACCTCTAATATTTTCATGTATGGGATGGGAGTAAGATCAGCTGGTGCTCATGAAATTAAGCCATAAACACTATACAAATGACACATTCTAGTGCTGCGATTGATGAAATGATTATAGGTAAACTCCGCAATACATAACTTATGTCCCATAACTTCAGATGCTCACTTAATAAGCAACATAAAAAATCTCCCAATGAGCAATTCACAACTTAAGTTTACTTGTTTATTTGAAGATGATAGGCGTTGCTGAAATTCAATTGAGTGTTAGCTAATTTTCACAAGCTCCTCCAAAAATGAGTAATAACCTTGGCGTTCCAATAAAAAAAAACAATTGAACTTGGTAACCCATGAACCTGTCATGTAATATATATCCTATTCTAGTTCCTTGCTCAACATCTTCAACAATTGTAGAGAAGAAAGTATTAGTTTTTAATAAATCCTTCAAAGAGTCAAACCCTAATACCTGATTTTTCATTGAGCCATGTAAAAAATTTCTCCAACTCAAGGCTCTGCAACCTAATTTGGCACACCATCTTTGTTTTTCAAGGTGAATGTAGATTCTTGCAAGTATGTTGCCTATTTAGCATGTCTCGCTGACAATTTTGCCTGGATGTTCATATGCTTTAAAGAGTCGTGTTCGGAGTACGTACCAAACTCTTTGTAGATCAAATATTGCCTCGAATACTTCAATGCTTGAACAATGGCATAGAATTCCAATCGTATGTAGAATAATTCAATCTTGAACTATTCAATTTTTCCCTGAAATAAGAAACAAGCTTACCTTCTTGAATTAGAACAACCACAATACTAATCTTGGATGCATCACAAGATAGCTCAAAAACGAGATTGTAGTCGTAAAACATTCATTTAATGGAATTTATTATTTTGTAAACGTATTATTGTTTCATTCGAACAAGAACGATTGAATTACAACCAAATTTAAATAATAGAATATATAATACATAAACAATAGAACACAATATCTTGAAGACGGTCAAACATAAACATAAGCATCCCTTGTGTCTTCCTTTGACGTTGGAACCCAATGTCTCATTTCTTTCTTTTAGTTTTATTGTTTCTTACTTTCTTCATACAAAGGAATGAACCATGGCCATACAACATTCGTGACCAGATCCTAATTTCTTGTCCAAACTCGATATGTTTCACTTTTCTCCAACCCCAACGTTACATAGTTGATCCAAACTCGATATCTTAAATAAAGTTTTGTTGTGCAAGTTTATTGTTTTTTTTATATGTATACACAATAAAATTAGGGATTTTGTTATAATACTTACATGTATTTAAATACATATACATGACTATTTAAATACATATACATGACTATTTAAATACATATACATATACATATACATTGTCAAATTGTGATTGTATTAAATACATATATTCACATGAATATATCTGACTATTAGATGATGAATGTATTGAGTACATGTAAGCATTATATTCAATTCTTGAAATTAAAGAACTTACGAGAAAATTCATTACTTAACATAATTTTTTTTATGGTCACTGTTGGACAGTAACAGTGACACTAAGACTTGAAATCTAATTGGCTAATCGTCAAAAATTGATCAACCTGTCGCAAGAAAAAGTTAGATAGTTGAAAAAACGTTTTACGATTGTGTGACAATCACGTAATTATTATGAATTATATTAGTATTTATAAAATTATTTTGGTTGACGGTTTCACTGTGCATACAATTTTCCAATGCAAAATTAAAACTTAAAACTCAATGGCGAAGACCTTTCTTTATTTGTTTGGATTGGACCAGCCTCAAAGGGAATCTTTACTTAAGTTAATATTAACTATAATGTCAATCTAGTAATGAAAGGGATCCTTTCGATAATAAAAAAAATAAAAACAAAAACAAAATGGAAGGGATCTCCATTTTTTTTTCAAAAAATAGAGATTACTTGTAAGACCAACCACACTTTGAATTTTAACAATTTGAACCATTTATTTTGTAAGTCTCAATTCATAGATCATCTTAGCAAAATTCAATTCAATTTGAAACCATTTGCCTGTTTAATTTCTTTGAACTGAATAAGATGCCTCAAATACTACCGATTTAGCTAATATTTTGTAAGGATGATCTATGAAGTGCATCTTGAAAATAAACAATTCGGATGGTTAAAGTTCAATGTGGTATAAGTCTCACAATTAATCCCCATTTTTATAAAATAATGGAATCCCTTCTTCAAAGGCTCTCTCTCTCTCTCTCTCTCTCTCTCTCTCTCTCTCTCTCTATATATATATATATATATATATATTGTGAGATCTGGCGTGCTTTATATATATATATAAATAAATAAATAAATATATATATATATACATATATATATATATATATATATATATATATATATATATATTGTGAGATCTGGCGTGCTTTATATATATATATTGTGAGATCTGGCGTGCTTTCCACCCGCCTGTAGCTCAACATGTCTCTTGGTTGGCACTGCTTAAATCTCAATGTAAGGCTGTCAAAGGTAATAAGATAGTATACTAGCTAGGAAAATCTTGAGAAACTTCATACGATTGCAAAGCAAAGAGAAAAGTTCAAAGCACCGCACCAATAATATCCGTATACGGTCATTAAAATAACATCAACCAGTTAAAAGTCGATCATCATCATCAAACTGTGTAAAAAAAAAAAAACCACACATAAACCAGCACCGGATCAACAAGCCAAGCCACCCAAGTTTTTCTAAAGGAATACATGCATTCATCGAAATAGCAGCATAGCAAGGGGAGTAAAGAAGCACCAATTAAGATGAAGGAAATGAAAAGGAGGACGGGATATGTTATCGCTATTCCAACACTAATATAACATTGTAGGTGTTCGAATCCAGAGATTCCAGAAGCTTCAAGCAAGTTTCAAATCAGCTTCTTCTTTCTATGCAGTTGCCACGTTAAAGAAAATAAAAGGCTCTAGTGAAGTGGAGCACATGAGATAATTCAAACTTAATAATTCAAGCTTCTGAGAGGTTCACCGTCACATTTGGTTTAACAATCTAATGAATCATACGAGGAAAACAAGATGGAAGTCTGAAATATCATCGCATTACTGTACCTGTCCAAGAGATATGAGCTATAAAAGAGAGTTTCAGATGTGAATTTACCTCTACAGTTAGAATCACATACAACTTCAACAGCAGTAATTTCTTCCTGATGGCCCTCTCATGAAAGAAGCGCGCACTCATAAAAATAATAATAATAATAATAATAACCCTTCTATCCACCACCCAGATTAAGACACAGACGGAAAGAATGTAGCATACGATCATTACAAGATTATGTAGATTTCTCTTCATTCAGGCTTAACTACAATATCAAGTTGCAAGCTGGACAGGTAAGCCAAAACTATGGGTGGTCAGTAAGACGGATGTAGTACGATGCACAGTTCAAACTTTTCCCTAACTAAAAGTAATCTCATGGAATTAGAAACTAAAAACGTAATCCAAACCCCAAATCTTACATAGGAGTACTAGGACAACTAGTGTCCATCTTCTTTCACCATGCAGTTACAAGAACTCAGACAGAAAATCATCACTTAAATTTTATAACAACCCACTGAAATTCTATATAGTTTGAACTTTGAAGCTTTTGAACTTTCATTTTTAAGCTGATAAATTATGTGATAAAGAAGTAACTCTACTAATAATTATCATCAAGCTTAATGTTTAAACGCGGATCTAATACTACAATATTTTACTGTAAATGCCATTCCCAATCCATTTGCATAACATCCAAATTTGGTCGCTTGCATTACAAATTTACAGGCAGTAACTCAATGGGACTCTCACATATTCGTCATTTCAAGGATTCTGCTCGCTCAACTAATCCATTCATAAAAATAAAAATTCTATCCACTTTTGTCTAAACTGTTACGATGTTAACCAAAAAGAAATGAAACCGAGTGATCTCGGTTTGCCAATCCTTTTTATGCATTTATGTTTCAATACTGAGCAAGAAAGAATAGAGGACCTTGTAGCAAAACCTATATCCCAGTCCATACGCAAGGGAACCGTCAAACAATAAAAAAAGGTCTGAGTGACTTATATGGTGCAAACATGAAAGAAGATATGAGCAATAAAGTGATCAAAGCACCAATGAAAGATATAGAGCCAGATCAAAATAAAAGATCAAGAAGCATTAAGATAACCTTCTAATAAAATCAGAATTGTTTCAACAGACCCCTAGCATCAGGGGGTTTAAGTTGTCCACAAACTTACACAATGTACAAAAAGTAAAACTTACCCCTATATGATACTAAACTAAGAGATACACGGCACAACTCCCAAAAGCCAAGAAAAGCGGTGCCAAATGAGTCCAAACACAATTACCAACTGCATCTTTAGATATCTAGAGAACCTAAGGAGCACTTTTGGTAGCATTATTTATCCTCATTGCAAGCTCAAAATTAGTTAACTGTTGCTTCTTCCAATCCTACCAGGCTACCAGCCATACCAATGAGAAAACCTCGCCAGCACGAAAACTCTGACTTGAAAGAAACCCCAGTTGATTCCTTATATAACAAGGTAGAAATGAATGTCTAACAAAGCCGGATTGATCGACCATCATGATACCACTATGATTTTTACCAAAGAAGAGCTTGAATTAATGCCGCTCGAATGACATTGCAATCATTATCCCCAGATATAGATTATAGACTCAACCAGCAATATAATTACACAAGTAGGAGTCCAGAGAAAAGGACACACGGATACACCCCTCCTAACACTACTAAACTTATAAGGACAGCGAAACAAACCCCGATGGCAACAAATGAAATTTTGTATCTGCAATAAGGATTCACAGATCTCATCTGAAGCCCAAACCACCCGCTAACACAACAAGGAAATCTCGTGTATTTTCTAACAAATACAACCAGACACCAATTTTCACATGACCCAGAAATTAAAATGAACTTAACAGTAGAAAGATGGAATGAGAAGGGAAAAAAAAAAGGAACAAAGTGATGACATTTACCCAAATTCAATCATCCCCAGCTGGAAATAGAGTAAGAACTTTCCTGCCACCAGTTGCATTCGCTGATTCCAAGTCCTCTACATAGCCTGGCACTGAATTGTGCAGCGGTGCCCCCATCCTATGAACCGGCTGTGACGACTGCCTAGCCAAGAATGGGTGCTCGAATTGCCCATTTGGTGGCGACCCAAAATGCCCCACCTGCCTGTGATACTGCGGATGGGCTGCCACTGCTGCTGCAATATGTTGCTGCTGCTGCTGGTGATGGTGGTGCTGCTGCAGAGCCACCGGCACAAACGGCAAGAAATGCTCGGAATTGGGCCGCCCCCCAGGGTGCGGGTGCAGGAAATGAGCCGGAACTGGGGAGCTGGCGAACAAATGGTCAGTGGCGGGATCGGCAGAGGCGGCCAAGCCAGCGGCACCCGCGCCGGCACCCCCAGCAGAACCTCCAGACAGGCCCTGCATCCGCTTGAGATAAAGACGGTACTTCTGCAGATGGCTGGCAACATTCTCGCGGGTGAGGCCGTCGACACTCATGAGCTGCATTATGGTCTTGGGGACGGCGTTCTTGATGCCGAGGTGGGCGACGGCGTCGACGAAGCGCTTGTGGAGCTGGGGGGTCCAGACGAGGCGGGGGCGCTTGAGGGTGCGGGCGGGCTCATCGGCGGCGGCACCGGAGCCCAAGTCAGCGGAATCGGCGAAGTCGGCGGAGGAGTTGGGGTGGGTGGGGGTAGCGGGAGGGAGGGAATTGGGAGGAGGAGGAGGGGGAGGGGGTGTGTGCGGGGGTTGAGGTTGGGGTTGAGATTGGGAATGGGGAGGAGGGGGGTGCTGGTGGGAGATGTCAAAGGCGATGGCAAGATCAGGAGTGATTAGGGTTTGGGATAAGGGCATGAGTTCGTCGGGAGTGGGCAGCTCTTCCTCCCATCGGGAGAACCAATTGGACTCATCATCCTCCCTCATTATTCAATCAATTCGAAACACAGAGACAGACTCAGATGTCATGTAAGAGATTCAATCATTCATCCTCCTTGGAGCAGCTAAGTTTTGCTACTTGGCTAGTGTCTACTAGAGGAGAGAGTGAGGGATTGATTGACGATTGACGCAAGCTCTCCTGTCATTCAACAGCCAGCCAAAGTTAGTGCTACTTGTACCATCATCAATCAATCAAGACGAAATCTTTATGTTGATTTACTCGCATCCTCACACAATATTATTCGTTTTGGGCCCCGACCACGCTCTTACAGATATTGTTCGCTTTTGGCTCCGACCACGTCTTCACAGTTTTGTTTCTGGGAACTCACATGAGAAATCAAGACGAAATCTTTATGTTGATTTACTCGCATCCTCACACGATATTATTCGTTTTGGGCCCCGACCACGCTCTTACATATATTGTTCGCTTTTGGCTCCGACCACGTCTTCACAGTTTTGTTTCTGGGAACTTACATGAGAACTTCTCAGTGGGTCACCCATCCTGGGATTGCTCTCGCGCGAACTCGCTTAACTTCGGAGTTTCTATAGAACCCAAAGACAGTGAACTCCCAAAATACCTCGTGCTAGGTAAAGAGATGATAATATACATATAAAGCTTACAGGATCCTCTCTCTTGGGCGATGTGGGATGTTACATGTTATAATACATGTGAGTGAGGGAAGAAAAACAAAATCAAAATTACATTACTGTCTATATATATATATATATATATATATATATATATTTTTTGTAATAGAAGACCAAATTATATTTTCTTGATAATTTTTTTTTATTAATCTGTAGTTTATGTGTTCTAAAAGAAAGAATATTGTAGTCAAAATTTCAATACTTATTCATTAAATAAAAAGAATCCCAAATTTTAATCTCCTCCCTCTCCTTTCCACCATCTTATATGCATCAGAGCATCATTAATTTCATAACTACAATCAATCCAACTTCGTGAATGATGAATAATGATTCAAGAATTATTGAGCAATATGGTCTCCAACAATCCTTCCCATCTTTGTGGTCAATACTTTATAATTTCATTTTTTTCATCACACAAATAAAATTTCTTCTTTTTTTCCTTTGCTTTATTTAAAGAAAATGGATATTTAATTATTGAAATAATTAGAACAATAGTTCCTAAACTTAGCTCAATTGGAGCTTTGATCTCTAATGCACAGAGCATGGTGGTAAATAAAAAATGAAAATGAATGAATAGGGTAGGATAGGTATAAAAAAAATGATAGATAGGTATGGTCTACTATCTCCTAGTGTGAAACCTCTAAGAACTTCACTTCGAGTACCAGCACATGACGTTGACAACTAGAAGAACAAAGTAACAAGAGAAATGCACTTAAAAGCGAGTTTACAACTCAAATTTCAATATTATATTTCAAACAACTTTTCCCTTTCGACCTTACAAATACAACTATATGCAAGCTTACAACTTAAATGAGAAATATTATAATACTTAAATTTCAGCTTCCACTTATTAAATATAATAATGCTTTTGGTCCATGACCTACATCATTGTCCCATTCTTGAAGAAAACTCATTCTCGAGTTTTGTTTAGTCTTTCTTGATCTTTTGGATGTCCAACAAAAAAATTTCCACAATAGCCATGTAAAAGCACAAATTTTCAAAGGACTCCAGATTGTACAGCACTTCAAATAATTTTTTTCCGTATGCCACTTTCTCATGTTCCATGTAGATTTTAATCTTTTCTTTATGAGAGCAGTTGTATTGGAAAGCACATAAAATTTCCAACAAATATCTTTATTTTATGACTTGAAAAACTGTAGAGATAATTTGAATAATGTAAAAAGTTCTTTGCTCCAAATAAAATCTTGTAGCATGACAAGCAATGAATGATTCCCAAACATAATCATAAAAGTTAGGGAAATCAATAAGGGGCTTTACCACCAGGTTTTGGCTTCTCAAAATTTGTTCAATCATTGAACCTAAAACTTCATCACCATTTACTTCATCAAGTATGGGGTAAAATTATAATCCTCACAACGATTAACTTCATGATCACCCAAATATCGATTAGGGCTCTGGTAATCAACTGATGCAAGGAGCAGCATTGTAGTAAATAAAAAAGAAATAAATATGATAGATAGGTAGGGTCCATTATCTTTTAGTGCAAAGAGAGATTTGAAAATTCTAAGAACTTCGCTTCTAGTGCCAACCTACAATGTAGGCAACTAAATGAACAAAGTAACAAACTGTTAAACAAGACAAAGACACTAAAATGATGGAGAGAAATACTCTGAATCGTCCATTAATCAAAATGAGGATAATTTCAAGTCTCCCATCACACTAGGAGATAGTTGACCTTTCCTATCTATCATATCCTATCTTCTTCTTTTTTTCATTTTGATTTACCACCACAATGCGCCCTGCATCAGTTAGTAATTAGAGCTAGGAAACATCCTAAAGAACGTAACCAAGCTCTGATAACCAACTGATGCAGGGTACAGCTTAGTGGTAACTAAAAATGAAAATAAAACAAAGAAATAAAATAGATAGTTAGGGTCTACTACCTCCCAATGCAAGGAGACCTGAAACCCTATACACTTGGGTTCTAATACCAGCCTACAATGTAGACAACTAGAAGAACAAAGCTTCAAACTCTTTAACAAGAGGAAGGCACAAAAACCAAGTTCCAACTCAAATTTTAATATGAGAATTCAAACAACTTATCTTCCTTCGGCCTTACAAATACTTGAATTTATATGCTTACAACTTAAATGAGAAATATGAAAAGACAAATGAAATAAAGACTTACAGGATCACTCCTAAAAAGCTAAAAGATTCAGATAATCATAAGCCACAAACTTAAGGCAGGGATACATGCATTATAGCTCCAAAAAAAAAAAAATGCATGTATATTATTATAACATTAAGGTCATCTCCAACCTGGTCGACTAAAGGGTCATAAGCCAAAAGTTAGCTTGTTTTGACACAAATTCATCTCCCATGGAGGTCTAGGCCAAAAATCTTGAGACCCACTAGGCCAAAATCTAGCCAAATGGACAATGGGATAGCCAGCCCGTTCAGTTGGGTCTAGCTGTGTTGCTAACTGACGTCAGCTAACGTCATCTAAGCTTATTTCTTTCTTTAAGACGAAATTTAAAAAATAAAATAAAAAATTCTATTTTTTTTCTATAAATACCTGAGTCATTTCTACACAATTTCTCACATCATTTTCACAATTCCATACTATCTTACCTCATTTTAATGTCTAAGTTGTTAAAATGCAAGTAAAATTAAAATATTTAATAACATGAATCTTAAACAACATGAAACTTAAAACAACATTTAACAAATAACAACACAATCTCCACTTTAGCGACACGTGTCACTCGACATCCTATCTGAAAAATTATTGAGATTATATCAAGATAAGATTTGCGGAGCCTTATTCATTTAGCGACAAGTGGCTCTCAAAATATGTCTGAAAACCTTATTTTAATATGGTATAAAATTGGTACCAGGTAGAATAACTTGCAATTTCAAAATCTTTGTGCAACCCTGCTTTACATGAGATGAACTCCTTCAATCTTCACGAAGTGACACTCCTTTTGAGATCTTCACCTTGTGGCACCAAAAATCCATTCAACTTATGCAAATGATGTTATGATGAAATTGATGCAAATTAGGATTCTTGTGGCTAGGGTTTCTAGTAAGAATAAAAGAACAGCTCCCAGCTGAAAATAATCATTCTAAAAAATAAATCACCTAGCCAAATGAATATGAAACCCTAGATGAAGCTTTTATAGTAGGCTTTGTTTCAAACAAGAAGGGAGACAAGAAGATACATGTGGCATGTGCACACACAATCTGAAAAGATCTTGGGTTGAAAAACACTCTCAGAGAAAAGGCCGTCATAAAGCCCATATGGGTTATCTTAAAGTGTATGCCTAGCTCGCGTGAAAGCAGCGAGAAGTTTTGACTAGACAGAACCACTAAACAGAATGAACTGGAAATAATGGCATGAAATGCATATATATGAACAAACCTTTGATGAGAGAAATTAAGCTCTTAAGATGAATATTTCCAGCAGCATGATCCCAAACAAGTATTTTAACCCTAAAACTAATTAGAACATGTGTGGTACAATTTACAACATTTGACGAGAGAAGCCAAACAATAAAGTTATACCTCACATCACTTAACCAATAAAATTAAAGAACAAACTTAAAATAACAAATGACTAAGGGGGCTAAAAAAATAGTTGTCTTTGGTTGAAGATGGTATATAAGTATGGTCTGACACTGTTCATTAAAAAAAAATTCTTGCAAGTCTATAATCTGGACGGAGGCTAAACATAGCCTCTTCAATTAGAGATGGCCTAAATCATTCACTCATTTGGGACAATGACTCTCGAGTGCTATAGTAATGGTTTAAACTTATTAATAGGGATGTACAAACTGGATTGATGTTTTGACAAGTACGAAGGTAATGTTGAACTACGTTATAGCTGGAATCAAGGTAAGGGTTTTTGGGGACGTCTATAATGATTGAATGTTTGGCCTTATTAAGCTTTGTGAACTGTAACTTGTTCTTGTTAACATGTGAGAATTGATATGTTTATGCTTGTTTGGTTGGTAATTAAAATGATTGGTTTGACCACTTACTCTTCTTGGAAATAATATGCTTGAGATGATATGGAATTAATGTTGATATTATTCAAATAATTATGGCATGCATATACATGACGAAATTCATATCATGCATTTCAATGATGAAAGGCATGAGTCGTGGGAGTTACATGGGCTTGTGCCGTGAGAATTGGAATGGTATTATGTGTTGGTAACAAGGATTTAAATATCGGTAATATCGGAAATATCGGTAGTCTGAAAACACGGAAATATCGACGGAAATATCGATAAAATATCGATATCGATAAAAATTACATGGAAACCACGGAAATTGTAAGAAAAACTTGGAAATTTTTATTGAAACTTTGTAGGATGTTTATTTAGTCAATTATCTATTAGTTTATCACAAAAAATTGGAAGGAAATGCATTGCATGATGGATTTAACTGATTTAAGTTGATTATATAGCGAGCTGGCAAACATTGTGAGTGTAGAAAATATGTAGTAATTAATGAAAGAAATTTAAACACACCGTAATCATTTATATATAATGAATTAATACAATATGTAGACAACAAAATCCTTTTATATAGTAAAAAATTTAAGTGTCGTTCGTAATGTATTAATACAAACAAGTTACAACGTTCATAATGAAGGATTATTTTGTAATGACATGTTCATTTAAGCAACATCAATAGCATGCAATTAACAATTAAAGGCGGAATCATGCATATATGCACTTAAAAACAAAACA
Source organism: Crataegus laevigata (assembly GCA_963580275.1). Lineage (NCBI taxonomy): Eukaryota > Viridiplantae > Streptophyta > Magnoliopsida > Rosales > Rosaceae > Crataegus > Crataegus laevigata. Next base: position 21,976,784 of record OY756952.1, read on the forward strand.
TTTACCCATGAAATTCAAAGCCTAGTAAATTGGTGAATCAATACATAACTCAAAAACAAAGTGAGTTGATATTTAATACCTTTGTAGATTCCTCTTTGCTTAAGCAAAGGCTAATCACCCAAAGAGAAAGGGCCTTCATTCCTTGCATCTTAGATCCATGGATTTGAATGGATGAAAAGGTTTCTCCAAGTTCCCAAAATTGAGAACCTCTAAGTATCTTCACCAAGGCATATTGTAGAAGAAATGAGTGACCTAGAGGATGTTAAATTGCTAGATTTTTACCTCTAGGTGGCCGGCCTCTTTGAGAGCAAAAATGAGGTTTGTTTTCTCATCTTTTCTCCTAAGAAAACCCTAAGGATGAAATGGCTATAAAGATGTCTTTATACCACCTCACAATGGAGTGGCAAACTTGCAATTAAGTCCAAAACCACTCCTTCCTCTCTATGGCCGGCCTTGATGGGTTTATTGGGCTTTGAGGCCCTTTGTCATTCAAGTTGTCATACAACTTGAGTTATTGGGCTTGACATTCAAATCCCATTGGGCCTTGAGGCCCAAAACTAACCCGAGGTCTATAACGAACTTATTCGTTTGATTAATTAACATATTAATTAATCCTTGCCATAAATAAATAATTAAACCATTTAATTATTCTTACTCATCTCCGATGTATCTTCAATCTCTACCTTACACGGTGTACGATCCATTAGGTTCCTTTTAGCGAGGCAGTGGGCGATTCAAACTCTTTAAAATCGATTGTGAATTTGAAACTTACTTTCAATTCTCCCTTTAGTGTTTACACACGTTTAGGGCTTCCACAAACCATGAGTGACACCTAGCAGCATATCATGGTTACCCAAGCTAATCAGAAGAGGTGGAGAACCTATTCAGTTTAGGATTACAAATGCAATACGGTCCTTCTCTAATACAATACTCTTGACCACATTGTTTGGTTTGATAGTTTATTCATGTCTACTATCCAATGTGAATCTTGTACTTATATGATTACCTTGAACGTGATCTGGAACACATTCCAACATCTTATTCATACTCTGGCCAGAGATTCTAAATCATATCATAGAGTATTCTCCCTCAACGGTTTGAAGGTTAGAGATCCTTTGTTGCGCATTCATATGCCTACATGACTAGATAGCTTGACCCCAACCATGTCGTGGACACTCCAAAGGAATGCCTTTTGACATGATCAAAGATCAAGGACCTAACCATTAGACATCTATGATGCCTCAGGTCAAAGGACTACTTTGCATTATCCCAACCATGAGTTCTCATGTGACATGAGTATGAGAACTCCTCGTTGATCGTGTTCAGTGAACTCATTCTCTATTGAGCACCTACATGCTTGTCTTGGTGTCACTCACACCAATGACTCGAGACTAATCACTCTCCCTAAGAGATGACATAGCACGTACTGATCTTAACGGACTGTCAATGCCCAATTGGCAATCCTATGATCAGGAACGTTGAGGATGTGTCTACGAAAGAATGGTCTCATGAATCTAAGTTCTTTAGATCACATTCTCCCAATCACATATTCCTTGGACCTTATCGTTTAAGCATATAACATTTATATGAGACGGCTCAAACAATAACCTTTGCCCTTTATATTTAAACTACATTAGTTTAACTTTGTGAAATGTCCGTAAAGTATCATCATATGATTGGTTTTAGGGCACATTTCCAACACATAATGTATTAATAAAAACAAGTCTACACGTGATGTCACACCCCACTCCTAATTAAAAATAGTTTTTGGGTCTTAATTGGTGAGTGTAAGGACCCACGCCCCCTTTCTCCCGTACTCCTTCAGTCCCTCTCTCATCTCTCTTCCTTTCTCCCCTCACTCCCTCTTCTGCACTTCGAAGCTCCCCGAGCTCTCTCTCCCTCAAGTCACCCTCACCCTCTCCCTCTCTACCCGTGAGCAACATCCATACCCTCTCCCTCTCCGACGACACACGCAGACCACACAGACCACACACACACACGAAGACACGAAACCCTCGCCGGAGCCACCGGCATCGATCCCCTCCATCAGATCCGACCTCCAGGGCTACACCGAGCAGAGCCAGGCCTCCGACGAGGACGATCTGTACAGCCGCCTCAAGAATCTGAAGCGCGAGCTCCTCCGTCGCCTTGCACCGCCACTCCAATGCCCTCGTCGAGCACCGCCACTCCAATGCCCTCGTCGACGTTCTGCCTCCGTGTCCAATCTAACCTTTCTGTTTGGTTGGTGGGAAAATCCCTACTCTCTGTTCATCCCCAAACCTTTTTGGTATATCAGTTGCTATTAGAGCTCAGATCCGAGAAGCCAAAGGCCAAAAAACCATGTCCTCGTTGCCGGCCGAGCAGAACGGCGACTCGGCGCCTACTGGAAGCAGTGGAGGCGGAGGAGATTCGCAAAGATCGCTTCCGACGCCGTTTTTGACCAAAACGTATCAGCTCCATCCGTCGATATCGCGATATTTTGACGAAAACCAAACGGATATGTGTAGAAATATTGGACTCCCAAAAAAACGATAATATCGGCGAAATATCGCCGATATTATCGATTTTTTATACCATGGTTGGTAAAATGGATCCAACTCTCCTAGAGACCAAGGTTTCCGATAAGCATAATTGAGTGATGATAAAGACGATATTTGACTGAGGGATAACTTGGCGACTGAGAGATGGACATTGTGGTTTGAAAGATCAATGGAAAGTGAACGGTTGTGTTTGCACCTAAAATATGTACAATTTTACTTATTTGAGCCTAAAGCCAAATTTTGGCATGTTTTTATGCAATTAGGCTAACTTGCAAGATATTTGACTATATCAAGTGGAATGGTTTGGCATTAAAATAATGTTTCTCCACATGGTTTGAAGCGGTGGCTTTATTGTAGTAAGTATGTTGGCAGACTTGGGAGATGGACATGTGGTGGAAAACCAACTTATTTCTTTTAAATATTAATTCATTGCAAGTGAGATTAATAGACATGTGGTGGAAATCTAGTTGGCTTCTTTTAATATTAATTCATTGCAAGTAGGCGATGGAGTTCTCTGCACAGGTTCAAAGTCCTCAGCAAAAGGGCACTCTCAGTTCTCTATATAAAGAAGCAGAGGCAGAAGGTTTAGAGACACTCAACCAATCAATCAAACAACTCAAGTCAAATCAGCTCCTCAATTTACAATGCCTTGAATCAACTTCAATTTCCTTATAAACATTTACTTTTAGCCAAGTACCCTTTATTTTCCTTGTTTTTAGCTCTGTTGCTCTTTCAACAGTATCGATTTCCTTTGTATTTTCATTTCAACCTTTAAAGTCATTCCCCAAACCACCAGAAATTGCCCACAAGACTAGAGCAACTTGCCCGATTCCTTGGGAACAAGCTCCAACCTTGTATTTGGCATCCCTTTGTACTTCTTTCTTTGTACTATAAATAATTACATTTATGTACATCTACATTTCCAGTCATTTAAATTACAAGCAATTTACATTACTAGTCATTCACTTTCCCTTGTCATTTACACTTCCAACAAACTTGCCATTTACTTATTGTTACATTTCTCCATATGAGTAAAGTCCTTATCATCAAGGCAAAGTAAGAACCTTGATTTGAGCCACTCCCACTCAATGGCGCAATCTCTTGGTTAGAAGTCGAACTTAGACGCAATCTCAATTATTCATATCCCGTCTACTAACAACAAGTAGTAGTGGCACGCTTACAACCACTAGTTTATTGTTCGAGTAAATTTCCAACATGCTCTCGAGGCCCATGGCGAATTTAGGGGGCAAACAAGTTTTGTTTAATGGGTGTCAATTCATATAACAAGACACTCGAGTCCAAAGCACAGTATGGAACGTGTGAGGCCTTGTGTGGTTTGGAGTATGGATTAATGAGAATAGAGGTGGGATTAGGGAACATTCATGCATTATCTATGGTTGTGTGCCATTTTGTTTAGTCTGATCAATTATTCATGATGAGGTTTATTTTCCTATTGAGCTGTGGTTTCGGTTTCCCCTTTTATAGATCTTGCAGGAATTGAATCGGAAACCTAAGGTCTTTGTAAAGAGTTGGAAACTAGCTAGAAGTTATCGTTAGAGTTTTCATATGTAATAATCAGGTTTTAAACAAGAGAATAAGGAACCTTTATTGTATAGCTTGTGAGTTGTAAAATTCTTATGTAAATTATTAGTATCACTAGGCTCTTGTTTCAGAATTTTAGGCCATCTCCAACTGATCCGGCCAGAGGATCATAGGGCTAAAAATAGCCCGAAATGACAGAACACCGTCTCCAACCAGGCTAGGATAAAGAGCTCGTTGGCCCCACCAGGCCAAATTGTACAATTGGGCCAACTGGCTGGCCCGGACTAGCCAGCCAGTCCCGGACCGGTCTAGAAATTCAAAGTCAATGGTCATGACACTAGCTAGCAACCGCTAGTTGACGCCAAGTAACTGTTGAATTTGATTTTTTTTTATACAAAATTTTAAAAAATAAAATAAAATTCTAATTTTTTTTCCTATAACTACCTAAGCCATTAAACAATATTAAATAACATTAAACAATATTAAACAACATTAAATAATATTAAACTTAAACAACATTAAAGAACACAATCTCCACCCTAGTACTAGTTGGGGAAGTTATTCAAACTTAAACAACATTAAAAAAAAACATTTAACAATATAAAACTTAAACGCATACTCCATGATTTTTTTGGCCCAAAGATGTGCAACAAGATCCTGTTGTAGATACTTGTTTATGGCATGTGAACGTATCATCCTATGGCGACTTATGTACTCATTTAAAGAGATTAAGTTCTTGGATCCAAAGGCAAATTAGGCCCATCATATATTTTTGCACGAGCCATCCTTGACCTATTGGATCATCTTGGTCGTCATTAGACTCTCCATCAATATAGCCATCTCGCTTATCCTCCACAATCATGTTGTGTAATATGATGTACGACATCATGATGGAGTTCAATTTACCTTGACTCTACCCTCTTGCCGGTTCCTTGATGATCTTCCACCATGCTTGTAGAATACCAAAAGCTCTCTCAACATCTTTTCGGTGTAAGTTAAACCACCTTTGGGTGTCATACACAGGGTTTGCAATTGCTTGGATAAGTGTCACCCACTTTCGGTAGATGCCATCTGTCAAGTAATACCCCATATTGTACTGATGCCCGTTGATGTAGTAGTTAAGGTAATTTACCCTCCATCAGGTTATTGAAGGGGGGTGAACGCCCAAGAACTGTAATGTCGTTTTGGGATCCTATGACTCCAAAAAAATCATGCCAGATTCATGTGTCAAATGGGGCAACCGCCTCTAACACAATGTTGGCTTTCTCGATCTTTTGCTAAAGCCCCATTGCCATCATCCGGTGGGACAGTTCTTTTATTGCCAATGCATGCAATCTAATGACCATATCATGCTCGAAAAGCCACATTCTTCAACTTTGCGAATGAACCGATCCAGATCTACTTGATTTGGTTCACGAAGGTACTACTATTTGTAAAGCTGAACAACTGTTCAGCAAAATTATCAAGACATGTAGACTCAAACATATCATATGTATTATCCATTGCATCAGCTGGGGAGGCATAGGCTAGCATTCGAAGTGCAATAGCAACCTTCCGATGAGGTGAGAAACCAGGGTGGCCTGCTTTGTCCGTTTTTTGTCGAAAGTATGGATTGACATGTTGTACATCATGAAGTAAATGCTCAAAAACATGATGCCTCATCCAGAAGTGATGTCTGAAATCCTCTTCTGTGTACATCGAGTTGGGGTTGAAGTAGTTGTTCATCAGAGTCTCATGCTTTATCTCTCTATTTCATGGTTTGTAAGAGGGACTAGCAATAGAGCCACCCCATTGAGATTGTTCTTCAGTTGGCTCACACGTCATGACCCCAGCCATGGCTGCTTTATATGATGTATTGCGCCATGCTTCATCTTCTTCATTGGACTCCTCATCTTCTCGAATATGCGCCCATTTATCTTCCAATTCAGAATTAGATGAGAACCCCCAGTTGGAATCCGAATAGGATCCAAAGTTGGAATTCATTGCAAACTTGAATTGAAAGAGATATTGGAGAGGGCAAAGCTGAAGGTGTGTGACATCCACCCTATTATGGACATTGGAAGCTGAAGATAAAAAGTGTCATGCAGATAAAAATCCTATCTAAAATTTTCACAACCAATTACATCTCGACACGTGGCACTCGAAGTCCTATACAAAAAATTATTGAGATTCCATATCGACAAGAAATCTGTAAAGTTACTCACATATCGACACGTGACACTCGAAATCCAAGACATAAAATTATTGAGATTACATATCGACAAGAAATCTACAAAGTTACTCACTTTAGCGACACGTGTTACTCAAAATCCTATCTGAAAAATTATTGAGGTAGTTTAATTTAAGTAACCATATTAATTCAATTAAAATAATAAATTATGTTTGGTCTATGGCCCTTTGGTCCCCTCGGTTGGAGATGGTTTTTTGTCACATGGCAATGTTTGGCCTATGACCCTTTGGCCCATCGGTTAGAGATTGTAAGAAAAATGGCTTGACACTGTTTATTAAAATATTAATTTCCTAAAGGGCTATAGGGCTCAATGAAGCCTTCTAGCCCTCTTTCGGCTAGAGATGGCCTTAGTGTTCAAGGAATGCTCTGGTTTCATTTATATTTTATTCCTAATTCTATATGGGATGTGATTCGTGCCTTAGATTAAGAAGAAGAAAAAAAAAATTATTATCCTGGGTCGGGCATGACAGAACCCCATTAAAAAAGCACTATGGTTTCTCAATCTAGAGAGATGTGCTTCAGATACACTATAAGGATCACTGTGGATGCAAATTTTCTACTCTTCGATCTTGGACGATTTTGCACCTACAAAACAACTAGCACCTTGCCAAAAAGCCTCACACGCCCACGATGAGTTGGGGGGGGGGGGGGGGCTTTGGCCGGAGAACCTCCGATGCCAAAGTTAGAAATTAGAGAGAAAATGTGTTTGGAGAACTTTGTGATTTTTTTAAGAGTGTTTGAATAATTTTTTTGTGAGAATAGGGTCCTATTTATAGAGCTAGGTTTTGCCCAATTTGAGAAGTGATGGCCAGCCACTCCATGGCTTTTTGGGTTCAATTCTTGATTTAATTAGCCAATTAAATATGAAAGGCATAAATGGGTGGTTATAAAAATAAATGGCTATTTTAATTTGGGTAATAAAATAGAGTAAATGGGAAAGGTGTGGATGAGAATGGTGAGCCGGCCCTTTGATGGTTTTGGGATGATTTGTTTGCCAATTAGGGGATTAATAAGGCAATTAAGGGATCATTCCCTCTTTCTCATAATTATTAGACTCAAAGATCATTCCTTGCAACAAAATCAAATTGAATGATTTGCAACAAAAAATCAAATTGAATGATTTGCAGGGATCGGAGTAGCCTCAACAATTTTTTTGTTGTTGAATTTAAACCACCAAGTTACGATGAACGGACTAAAAAGGCCCCTCACAATTACGTTCCTTGATACGTTTGTTACTGGCACATGTTTGTGGCATTTCACGGAATGAGCAAAGCAGAGCATATGGAAAGAAATGCTACACATTTTCTTGCTTGCTCTGCTTTCCTTGATGAACCAACGCGCGCATAGCGCTTTGCATTTCAAGCAATCAGCCCGAGCATGGTATATTTGTCACATAATATTTTCTGTGTTTCAATTTGATTTTGTTGCAGGGAAAAGGTTAAGTGTTGCAAGGAAAAGGTCAAGTGTGTGAGTTTCAACTGAACTTGAGGATGCAACCAATTGTAATTAGAATTAATGAATGAATGAATGAAGCGAATAGCACATCACTTGTTCTGATTGACCATACTAGCTTGACAAGATAAAAAAAACACATAAATTTGCACCCGGCCATGCGGCCCATGACCTCACTTTCACATAAAGCAGTGTCAATGTGATGATGATTAAACTACTCTGGCCTTGGCAGCAGCAGTACCACCAATACTAGTGATGGACGTGGATGTGGACGGAGTTCCAGCTCTAGCCAAGAGAGATTTGGCCGGTGGAAGCAGTGCAACAGCGCCGTGCTCCGAATTTGAGTACTTGCTGTACACACCTTGAAGTTTACTTTTTGTTGCCATTGCGTGCAAGCTCGCCAATAGTTTGGAACAATCTCTGTTGGTGAGCCCAGAACACTTACGTTAGTTCCAGATATACTAGTTACATTACATTGCACAAAAAGAAGGAAACACAAAGTTACCTGAGCTGAGGTTCTGAGAAACCAGTGTGAAGCTTGAGTGTCTCGGACCAAATGGGACTCTTGTTTAAAGTGCATTTGGCAACATAGACTGCTGAGGCTGCAATCATGGAGGGGCAGTACATAGTCGTGGTGTAGTGCATCGTAGCTAACTCAGCCAGAAAATAAACCATGTTTTCCATCTGCACATTCAATTTCAAATTATTAATTTATTCAACTTCAGACGACCAAGCCAGAACACAGAGAGAAGAATAGACTACTGACTTGGTGATCTGGAATTGACGCTTTGATGAAACGAACAAGGAACACATAAAGTGTAGGCACAGTCAAGGTCCATTCGAGTTTTCCGAGTATCTTCTTCTCCATGATGAGTATCTGAGAATGAGTGTAAGCCCTGTCTGAAAGGCAAACAAAGTCATTGACTTCAGGGGCCCAGATTTCTTCATACTTGGAGGCAATCAGCATAGCACTGATGCCAACTAACTGTAACTCCTTCCTCGGCACAATCTTAACCGCAAGGAAGCGATCAATTATATTGATAGCCAGGTAGAATGTCTCAAGAGAGAGTTCAAACTTGGTATGCACATCAACCAGCCAATCCACCAGAATTGCTCTCATATTTTCATTAATCTCGGGCTGTGAGTCCATGTAGTCGTGAGGGCGGTTCTCATTCTCAACAAGCTTATAAAACTTGTACATGTCCTCGATGTATTCAACAGCAGCCAATTCATTACCGGCGTCATTTGCATCAATATCAACAATATTATTATGGCTCTTTGGTTTATCAGTCACACCACAAGCAGCCTGCCAATTGAAACAACAAAATTAATGATCATATATAATTTATCAGTCACACACGCATTACAACTTACAACAGAAAAAACGTCAAAATTAACTTTCAAACAACAATTTCTTACCTTGCTTCGAGCAGTAAGGACTGAAGTATAAGTTGGTGCTTTCTTCCTTGAGGTTCCTTCTGCCTCCTTTTTCTTGCTAACCGGCTTAGCTGTCAAATTGATCTCTTCCTCTGTCGCCTTGACTTCCCTGGCCTTGGGCTGGTTAACATTCACCTTCTTCTGAGCCGCCGCTGCCACCTCCTTTGGTACCTCAGCTCTTTTAACACCATCAACAACAGCATTCACCTTCTTCTGAGCCACCGCTGCCACCTCCTTTGGTACCTCACTTCTTTTAACACCATCAACAACAACAGGAGCATCTCTTTTCACATTTAGACCAATTTGTTTCTGTACATCAATTACTAATTTTTAGAGAACGAGAGATAACACTAAGGATAATAAATAATAAACTTGTTGAGCAAGTAGTAAAGTAGAATGGGGAAGGACGAACCTTATTGTTTTGGGCAGCCGCTGCAGCCTGTGCATTAGCGAGTAATTGAGCGCAAAAACTCCTAAAACGACAAGAGAGAAAGAACCAGTAAGCAAGAAAAACTAAGAAAGGACGGATGAGAAGAATTACGAAAGAAACCAAGTAAAAAGCAGCATCAAGCAGACCTTGTTACTGGGCGATTAGGCTTGGCGTCTATTACAACGTTTCCAATATCACCTAGCGCTGTTCGCCTTCTCCCATCCCCGGCTGCCACAACATTCTTTTTCAGCGGCCTACCTCCTCTCTCCGGAACTGCTGCCTCACCTATAAGTTATAACATATCGACTATAGAATCAATGTGCGAAACAAATCAAAGCAAACTATATTTTCTCTTTGGTTGGGGGGGGGGTGCGAAATCAAGACAAAACCCATCAGTAGGGAAGCCCAATCCAAGAAAAAAACAAGTCTTGAATCGGTTTAGTAGGTGAAAATTTCTGAAATTTAAACCCTAAATCCAATCATAACAAACAATAAACTCTAAATTCTTAAACCCAAGAGCCAAACCACAAAATCTCTGATCCAATTCTTTAATTAATCAATTCAAACAAACAATAATTTTGAAGCAAAAGAAACCCATCATCAAATCAGCGTAAAAGGAATACCTCTCGCTTGCTGTGGAACAACTACTGCTCTGGAAGCCATTCCGAATCGTGTGGTTCTCTGTCTCTCTCTCTCTTTTGCAGGGAAGGGAAGGGAAGCGAAGAGAAGCCTAGGGATTATGAGAGGCCGTGTTCAGTATTTGAAGAAGGTAGCGGGCGCGTCGCTCCAACGGTCGAATTTTACTTTTTGTTTCGATCCGTTGGATGAGTACTTCATCCTACGGTGCAGGTTCGTCTTGGAGCCGTTGGAGGCCGAACTAAAAAGTTACCGTTGGTCAGTTATTATTACAAATTAATTATTATATTGGGGAATATAGTCGGCTGAAGGTGTCAGGGAAGGGCGGGTCACCCACTAACATAAGCTGTAGTGGAACACGTGGATAAAGATAAAAGAGTGCTCTTTGATTTTGTTTACTGCTTGATTAATGTATGGATTTTTCTCATTTTCGAGATTTGTGTATATTCATTATATAAATTTTAAAATTTTATTTTATTTAATGATAATAAATAGGGTGTAAAGTATCACTAACACTTGGAAGTAGTGAGCAGAAATATTTTCTACCCGTATAATCAGATTGACTTTTGTAAATCGTTAATTCTAATTTTAAATTTTATTTAAACATCGTTTAGAAATTACATGTGAAAAAGAACATTTTTTAAATTTATTACTAGAGGTCCAATATAACTCGAATATGAGTTAGAGCACCACGTGCCATAATATAAATAAAAGAATACAAAAATGTTTTCTCTCTCGACATTAAAACATATAATATACTGAGTTTTATTCTAAATACATGAACCTCTCCTACTCCCACTATTTCCCTCAAACAGACAAATTTGCATTGCCACACCACCCCAGGCATAAGCCCAAGAAGAAAGAAATCTAAAATTGAGAGCCTTGATGTCTGATTTGGGCTCATAAAATTATATTAAGTGAGAGATTTTAGATTTTATTCTCGCTAAAGTAAATTTAAACTATATTATTGCTAATTGTGAGTCTTAGCTCACTTCCTCACTCTTTTAGTGTAAAAATATCATTTGTTCAAATAATAATGAACAGTGAGACAAACTAAACTCACTGCTATGCCATGACATATGAGGTTTTATTTTTTATTTTTTGTGTGTGGCAAATAATGATGTTTACCACGCCAAATTGCATTTAAAAAAAATTAGAAGTTTATATTTTTGTATTCTATTACTATCATCATCTGAAGGTCAGTTATATTTATATAAATATATGTATTTAATGCAATCACAATCTAATTGTCGAGGTGATGGTTGTATTAAATACATATAAGTATTGTAGCCAAATCTCTCATACATATATCAAATTAAAATTTAAAGAGGATCATTATATGGAGTTTGGTAGACTTTCATATGGTTTTGACGGATTCTCATATTTAAGTGTATTCAATATATACTTTTAAGGAGTTAAAGTCACCATTATGAATAGATACTTTTTATGACTTCTAAAAAGTTTAGGAAAATCTTGTGATATTCAATTATGAGGGATTTTAAAGAGTTATAGATGGTGATGGATTGTAAGTGCTTTTATAGTAAGATTTTTTGTTATTGCAAATTCTACTTCTCTCTGTAAATTTGATGTATTTCATTGTCCCACTTCTAATGATATACTCCACCACTCACTTCCACCACCATGATTATCCCTACTACCCACCTCCATTACTGCCACCATCACCACAAGCCCATCACCACCACCAGCAACACCTTGTCATGGCCATCACCATTGTACCACAACCTCTTGAGATCACTTTTCTATCGTCATCACCATCACCACAACCGCTACATCTATTACTAACATCTTATATACCTTGCTCATCACCACTATCCTCGTGGCTAACCCCACCACCAGAGGGACGTTGGGGGGTGGCAAAAGGTATAGTGGCACAGGCCCTGAACTTCTAAGGGGCCCATAATTTTTTATCTCCTATATATTACATATAGCATAAACTTTCTAATAAAAAAGTTGTTGACTAAAAAGAAAAATCATCATCATATGATTTTATCTATATTATAATTGATTAAGGAAATTGTTATTAGCACTCCAAAAATCTCATTTGGTACTCCTCACAAATAAATTTTTCTTTCTATAGATATAAATTTTGAAATGCTAATAATAATTTCCTTGAATAAGTGGAGTTTTGTATTAATATATTAATTTCCAATTTTCTCTAGCAATAAAAAACTTGTGTATTATTGTCTTCCATAACACAAGCATATTTCCGTATCTCTTTCAAATCTGGTCCATTTTTCCATGAATGAACCCTAAATCATATTTCATGGCAATTGGAGATTATTTGATTAGTTAGAGTGAGATGCTGATTTTAATTAAACTTGAATATTGATTGCTAAATTTTGTATGATTACATTGTCCAATTTTTTTTTTAAATAATGAGGGCCTTTTTGTTAAGGACTCCCAAAATGTCAGAGATGGTCCTGACCACCATCACCACCACCTTCTATGACCTCCTTACCACCACCACCGCCACCGCCAATAATGAAAATTTTAAAAATAGCAATTTTGATTAATAAATTAGTCATTTAAAAAGTCCCCGACAATCCTCAGATATTAGATTTTGTTTTTGGTCAAACTACATAATTACATTAAAATTAGTGATAGAAGTCTCACAAACGCTTAAAATTCTATGTACACTTCAATCAAAACCAACGTGAATTTTATTAAGGACAACAATTCACTTGTAAAAGATAATACTTAGTCTTGATTAATTACGTTGTTAGTGGTGTGATTAGTTAGGCTAAGTTTGTTATGGTAGTTAGGATGAGTTGGCAGCACAAGTGTGTGTGATATGCAATTGTATAAATACCAAGTGTAAGCTTATTATTTGTAATGAATGGAAAGATATTTTCTCTATATGGTACAATTCACTTGTAAAAGATAAAACTTAGTCTTGATTAATTCTGTTGTAATCTGTTGTTAGTGGTGTGATTAATTAGGCTATGTTTGTTATGGTAGTTAGGATGAGTTGGCAGCACAAGCGTGTGTGATATGCGATTATATAAATACCAAATGCAAGCTTATTATTTGTTATGAATGGAAAGATATTTTCTCTATAAATTTAGGGAGGTCGACTAAAGTCCCAAAATCCATGTATTTATAACTCTGAAAAGCCATCAAACGCTACATACAAATAGTACGCCCCAACTCTCACGTTTTTTGGTTCCTTCCTGGCCCAGAAGTTCGCTTCTGACGACTAGCTTCTACTCCACAAGGTTTTCGAGCTCACGGGGAGGAAGGGAAAGTTTTCGTCTAGTTAAGCTAATCCACTTCTTGAATCACATAAAGAGGTTCCTATGGGTCAAAGAAATGAGAATTCGTAGTTTTGTTGGCAGTCTCCTCGGGAATGAATTTTTATTTATTTATTAAATTTAATTAATGAATTGGTTGTAAAATACACATCAAATTTAAATTTTAAAAGGACTTTATTTTGGAAATGTCATTATGGTTATGGTTTTCTTCCATCAGACATCCACAATTCTACATGTTTACAGAAGTAACAAAACCTGACAGTAAGTAAATCGAAGTCAGCAACAAATGAACCAATTAATAATAAAACGAAAACTCGTTACAACAAATGATTAGGCAAACAAAAACACTGCCTAAAATGATGCAACCAAATTAGTGGAAGAACACCCCAATTACCATAACATACATTTTACTCTATCATCACAAATACACACACACACACACACACAAAACATATTAATCACACTACACAACGCCATCGTACTCACATTTGCAAATCCTCGAGTCAGCAGTCGTTTTCTACACTCTATCATCTGGTCCGGCAAGCATGATCTGCGTCCAAAAAACATCGTAACTGGAAAGAAAACGAAAAGCAGCATGCCGGGATATATCTAAAGGCACGGTCTGACAGAATATGCAAACAAGTACAATGATACGTACATTGCAATCAAGAGCATATTTCCTGGCAAGTATAATGGCTGCATTTCTTTCCCTCTCTGTTTCAAATGTCAGTACAAATGAGAGGCCCTTCCTTGCTTGCCAGAACAATGCCTTCGCCGCATTAGTAATATCACCTCTAACGCCACACAGCTAACAGGAAATATTTAAGTGTAAGAATGGCTTATTTTGGGGCACCATAATAATTAACTCTGTTTTCCAAGAAATAATAGTATTGGGATTCAAAAGAATAGCTCAAGGACTCAGGTCGAAAAGGCAATAACTATTTCTTATAATTTGGAAGGGAGGTAAATGCTTCATTGGTTAGAGGGACATAAAAGCACAAGGGAATCAGAATTTTGTTTTGTGTAACAACCTCAACTGATGCTATACGAGGATCAATTCTGCAGAACTAGTATGCTGCTTCTTCGCTAATAGGAAGGATTTATCCAAGAAAGATAATGCTGGAATGGCTAACAATCCAGAAAGGATAGATATAACGGGAATAATTACAGCCTAAAAACAAATTTTGTTTTGGGAAAGAAAAAATAAATAAATGCCCTTATTCCAACACCGTCACCAAATTATTGATTACTCGAAGAAAAAAAATGCTAAGTCCGCTTCTTTAAATAAGACGATGTTTTTATCTTTCATTAGGCTAATCTTCCCTTTTTTGGTTGCTTCGTGATAAATGAAAAGAAGGTTAAGGTTCCCTGTATCAGATTATGTTTAATTAGAACATAGATTCAAGTAGCTGCAAATGACCTTACCTGCATTGAAGAGGAATAGTTTTCTCTCGACTTTGTAATCCATCCTCTACTGAGCTTCATCCTCATCTTCCCAACATGGAATGCATGAACAGAATGCGATGTATGGTCTTGTCCATTCATTTTTGAAATAACCACCTACAAAACATCCAACATTAAACTAAGTAAGAACTAAAGATATTTCTGCAGACCGGTGTCCAGTTAAAATACTGCATGTTTCATTTCTTCCTATTGTTTAAAATCAGTCGCGGTGAGAATTAAAGGTCAGCTACAACTATAGAGTTGAAAGTCTATTCACAATTATTATAGTATGATCTTGTATTTTCTTGAGGAGGCATACTGATTTGAGTATTATAGTCACTGCCTAACGACTCCCTGAAGCAACAAGAATCATCAAGCAGATAAATTTGGAAGAAGGTGATAATCAAGCAATTTATTGCAACACATAAAAATCATCAAGAGTGTAAATTTGGGAGTTACAACAAAGAAGTAGGATCTTACACTAAATTCAGTGTTAGATTTTCGCAAAAGTGTGTCTACATAGCTTCCAATTCCTGCAGCTGTTAAAACTTAACTTAATCAAAATTTTGTTCTCTCCTCTAAGATCAATCTAAGATAAGCCATGGATAATATACTATAAAGAGGAACATAACTCTGGAAATTTACTTTGATTACATGAAAGAAAAAATATATAACACATCTAAAAGTTATATCAGAGGTAAGAAAGAAAATCATGGAGCATTTTATGGAAATACGAACCAGGATCAATAGGACCAGCAGTCATCACTATGACTCTTTGGTCATTGGAAATAATGTCTGCTTGTAGGATTCGTCCAACATCAAAGGGTTCTGGAGCATAAATAGACTTGTTGGCACCTGATGAGGTAGAAATTTGACCCGTATAAACATACGTAAAGGATTTTGAGGACAAATGGATTATATAAAAGCCAATGTAGTAAGAAATGATAAAATAGGATTCATATAAAGCGCTTGATCAAATCCTTAAATTACACTGCACGTCTTGTTGTCACAAGCCATACCTGTGATATTTGGAATTGTCAGACTAAAATATCAGTTCATGTACTTATCTTAGTATGTATGAGTGCATGCACAAACTTAGGCAGATGATCATACATATTGAGCGTCGGGATAATGACATCAAAAGATATGTATAACAATATTTGGTGGAAGGAAAAAAATCACTTATGATCTATATAATGAAAAAAATAATGGTAAAACACAACTAATAAACCAAATGCCTATAGCTGAAGAAAGTTGAGGTTCCACCATAAAACCAATTGGCAATATGAGGAGTAGCCCAATTTACTTATAAGCCCATGAAAGGTCTCATTCTCAACAATAGCTACAACTTTGCACATCGGATCAGACAGAACTCCAGAAAACAATGATCACTGATGCAGGTCACCCAAAAATAAATATATATCAAAGGGTAATGATTCAACAGGCCGCCACATTTGCTCATTCCTCTTCAGTTAGGTTTTATATGTGGTTTCATTCTACGGCTTTGATCTTTGTTCGGCCCTTTTTCTTTTATCTTTTGTTTTGTTTTGTTTTTTTTTGTTTGGTGAATCTTTTGTTTGTTTTTTGCTTCTTGATAATATGTTTTTATTTATTTATAATACATTTTACATGCGGCTAACTAGTATATATGACTCAAATAACTATAATAGTTTAAAAGAGAAACCATGTTTTTGGTGAACCAACCAACACACACCAAAATATTTAGCAAGGAAGTTACAATCTTTTATCAGCAAGTGAACTTCCAACAGCATAAGCATGTACAAATGACAGCTGTTTAAGTTTCAATAATTGAGTGTGTGATACGTCATACTAGTGGGAGTTGCGCATCCCCTTTCGATTTACAATTCCAAGAGAGCCTAAAGCAAAGTTAAAGTGAAAAGTGAACAAGAAAAACACATTGCGGAAGGTAAATATGTGAACTGGACATGGTGCATGTGTGCCGAATCAGTGACAATAATGACCCATTTTCTTGTTAGACTATCAGTATACCCCCAAAGTGCTGTTAGGAAGTGGACCAACAGTGTATATCAAGCTGATACCCTCCCCTCCCGTGCAGTGTCATCAGAAGAGAGACAGACATGTGTGCAACATTGTCCTGCTCTGTTGACCCAGGACCTCTCACAATTAAAGCTCTAATAGACATATACCATGTTAGAGCACCATTGTACCCCAAGGGTTTATACTACAAGGGAATGGGCAAACAATTATATAAGGCAAACAGGTATATCATTTCACTGAATCAAACAATATATAGATGAAATTTGATGACAATGATTGAATGAATACCTAAAATAGCTTCATTCCTGCTACCATCCGATGAAACACGGTACCATTGAATTGCACAGTTTGAAAGTTGTGGAGCATTTTCTGAGACAGGTTGGATTCGCAGATATGCACCTAGAGTTTCTGAACCATCTATAAGATATAAACTAGATTTGTTTTCCTCCGCTCTCTTGTTCATTGCCAGCTGGTAAGAATAAGGAAATCAGGAGGGCAAGGAGTTATAAATTCTCACTTTCTGGAAGTTATATTATCAACAGAAAGACTGTCCCAATGAAAATGAATCTCAAGTACAAAAAACAGATGAAACGTTCAGCATTAAAACCCTTGATCTCAAAAGTAATGACAAATAGAAAATAACTACTTGGAAAGTTATATTAAGAAACTGAACGTGTCGTGCACACAAGAGCATTCGATTTATGGAGAAATAAAACTTATTTTAATTTAACTTCAAGAGAGGAAAGGTATATTTGAACACAATTTACTTACTTCTTTCTGAAGCTTCAGTGAAACTATGCATTTCTCTCGTATCTGAGTTCGCAGTGCACGAAGCTCATGCTCCATGTCCATTACCTAAATGTGAAAGCTACCAAGAGTCAATGGCTACATATTAATCCAATAATCCAACTGCTGGCATGACAAGAATAACATAACCTATTTTCATAAAAAATAGAATCGAAAGTTGAAAAAGTGAACTAGTACTATAGATGTTATAGAATGAATTAAAACTCCATCAATGGCACATAACATTAGAAACATAATTCACTTGAAATAATCAAATGTGCCAATTGAAAATTAAAAGTTAATACTATTGATGTTGCGATGCACACTGTTTAGTGAAGAGACATGTCAACCAGTTTAAACGGAGGAGAAAGAGAGTTCAAATAATTAGTACGATATAGAAAAGTTGTAACATAATTTGATGATGAATAGTATTTTGAGCAGAACCTGAAAGAAATTTTAGTGGATGAGTTTGTCTTGCCTAATACTCCAAACAAAAAGACATTTAGAAATTAACAAGATATGACTGAATAGAGAAACGCATCATAGACTTCAAACATGACATAATTATCCAGACTCTCATTCTCTGACAAATCAAAGGTGCGCTCCAAGTTCCATGATACCGAAAATTATTTAAAAAGTGAAGATTCTGCATGGAAGTTTCAACATCAAAACCATTGAATGAACTTCTTTTTGGTTTTTATTTTGTATTTAAAAAGTGAAGATAGATTTTGGGTGATTAAATAAATAATCATTTCATAGAGACCCCAAGTAAGGGTTTTCACACTCTACAAAGTCATTAGAAAACCGTAAAACATGTATTAATAGATATCCAAGTTGAGAAAAACACAAAACCTTGCTTGGCTGATGCATTAACTTAATTCTCCTAGCTTCCTGAACCACCTCAACTAGTGCCACCACATCCTAACATTAAAGAACAAGAACATAAGTTACTTCCATGAACAATTTAAAAGGTAAAGAAATTGATTATTACGGTTCCTTGATGAAACTCGCCATATGTATTCCAATCACTATGAGAAATCTAATGATAATATAATTATACCACAATAGAATACTGAAAAGATGCATCACATGGTGAATTAGATAACAGGTGCAGCGATTGAAGATGACCGTTTTGACTTGCTGATCAGTGATGAAACTAATTTAATTTCATCTAGCTCTATAAGTTTTATGAATAGTTAAATTCTGGGTCCCCAACACTTCAAATTCTGGCTCCGTCTCTGAAAGCAGGAGTGCCTCAACGGTGGGTTGGGTATGTTCTCCTATCTAGCATGGAAGGGAAGAAATGAGCAACCCCAAGCCTAACGTTGAGGGTGAGTGCTAGCAATGTCCCACATAGCATGGGTACCTTGGGATGTGAGGTCTGTAAACATAATATTTACTTGTAAACCGATTCTCCATAAAGGTTTCTATGCATGGGAAGCTTAAGATGCATCTCACTGATTCTCGCCTCAATCTTACTCGTTCATATGATATAACAGCTAAACTGCTAGTCCTCGAACGAAGTCCTCATTAGAGTGGTATATGTGTGTGTTTGCCTGTGCTTGTTCCTGTGTGCTTGCCTACCTAATTATAACCCCACTAGCACCTTATTTGATCAAACAGCTAAGATGCAAGTATTCAAGTGAAGTTGAGCATGTACATATCCTACAACATATGTTACAGATCTACAAAAGATTGATGATTCAGTATAAGAGAATCTAAGAATCCTGTGCTGCAAAAGCGAGAAAGTTCTTCATCACTGTCCTCTCAGTCTCCAAAATAAAGTGGGACTGATCAAGTTAACATTTCACTCATAATTCTTCTGAAGCCAACTATCCTTGAAAGGCTTGACCATCATGTAAGAGGTAACAATTCTTTCCAGAACATAAAAGACCATGATAAGAGAATTCATAGGAACCTGTTTTTTAGAAGCTTCGAAAGTTATGTCTTGCTCTTCAAGAGCCTCTCCAATTCTCTGTACTACTGCCCTCGCACTTTCAATTTCAGCACAAGCAAAAGATTTCTCTTGGTTAACCAACTTTTTAGCATCTTCAGATGCCTGCACATAATGCAAATAAAATAAGAATCAATTTTGTTCGTGCAAGATAACAAACTATACATAAGCTGCATCAACAAGAAATATACACCTGACCAAAATTCAGAAACATGCAGAAGGTGAATGGTTAATGAATCTGGCTAAGTAATTATTTACCTTCCCCGAAAAAGCAAATGCTAATTAGATACCATTTTGTGGAGGCCATAAAATAACAATCCGTGAAAAGGAGTACCATCGGTGGTTATTTTTTAAATAAAGGAAAAATATCCAAGCATGCAGCCTCAGTATAGACCTCATTTGGTATAATCAGTTCTTCAGAAATCAGATATCATCATCTTATGTTAAAGTTTAGTGGTTATGATTCTTTAATATTTAGGCATTTTTTTTCCAGAATTTTCTCAAGGCTCCGGCATTGTTTCAACTCTCATTAATCCAGGTTTTACTAATTTCTATTTTACATCAATTGGTACCAAAGTCATATATTACTTGTGGATGATTTGTTGTTGATTGATAGTGGACGTCAACTGGGATTTCCTGGTCCATCTCAACCTGCATTGGTAGTATCTTTATTCGTTTGAGCTTATCCTATACTAAGTACATAGTTGCATCTGAATGTCTGATTGTTGAATTTTAAGATGTAAAATTCAAACGCAAATTCGTTATGATGCTTCTGTTATCTGGAGTTGTTAAAAAGAATCCTTATATAAAGTATTTCCCCGAAAAGCCACATTCAAATCTAAAAAGGAATAACAACCTGTTTGAGAAAACTAGCCAGCTTTTTCACTTCAAACTTCTCCTGAATCAGTTCTCCTTCCTTTTGAGTCAACTTAACAGCTAAAGCTTCCACCTGCATGAAAGGATAGAGTTGGAGATATATTGGACATATTTGCATACACAATAAGAGGGCTTTTGAATTGATTCATACATTTAAATAATAAATAATATGAAAAGGTAACATGATAACAAAAAGGGCGGAATCACGAATAATTGCAGTGTCGTAAAATGTAAGATTTCCATGAAAAATTAATGTAAAATGCCCTGGAAAGGCAGTGTCGCTAAATGTAATAAGAAATAATATGAAAAGGTAACATGATAACAAAGAGGGTGGAATCACGAATAATTGCAGTATCGCAAAATGTAAGATATCCATGAAAAATTAATGTAAAATGCCCTGGAAAGGCAGTGTCTCCATCAGGAATTATTGATAAATATAAACAGTCCACATAAGCAATTTTAATTTTGATATTCAGTATGTACCATTACTCGATTAGGCATAATTTCATTGCTCAAATTTCTTTTTCGTTTAGGGGTTGGTGTGGTTTTTAAGTTTTAGTACCCCTGCAGAAAGTGAGATTTTAAATATCTAACCCACAAACATGGTACTAATGAAAATCATGTGGTTTTGAGGGATTACACAATGTATTTTAAGATGCCTTAATAACAAAGCCCGGAACAAGGATCTTGTCATACATTTTTTACGATTTCTGTGGGATACTTCTGCACTCAGTAAAATAATATTTACTACCAAGCAGGTTAAGTATTCCCATGGATCCTTACTGCCTATGTTGTCATCCATGTGTTCTGAGATTTGAATAACGAAGCACTGTATAACCTGGGCATTAAAAAACAAGTCGACAATGCACGCATCCAGGTCCACCCATTACTATTTTAGGCATAAAATCATAATACCATTCATCACTTAATCCCCGTACAGAATTCTATGTGTTCCGCATACATTAAGACCCCAATTACTTAATATAAAGTGATTGTCAAGGACGATAGCCAAGAAATAATTTTTTTTGCAGTTGAACAACATGGTTTATGTAATTATCAGAAGGATATTTCAGATCAAAAAGGACTTAAGAACGGCAATTGCAGATGAGAAGTGGTCTAGGCTCAGGGAAATATTACATTGAACGCTAGATTGAGCTGTCCAGACTCCAGAGGACAGAAAAACTACATGATCTATGAACCTCAAGATAATGAAACAAGCAAATGATCTTCCCACAGTGCACCCACCTGATGTACATGAAAGTGTTTTTCTGATAGTGCTTTTAGGAATGAAAAACCTGTGACTAGACTATACTATTTTAGGATCTTCATTCCATATATAAACAACTTTCCTAGTTAAAGTGATGCTACATGTGAGCCTAACTATTTATTTGAGCTGAGAAATTCAATCAAAAAGTGAAATTAAAGAGGAGATAGCCGTAGAAAACTAACCATAGAAATAGCTTTCTCCACATCCTCCTTGTTTCGCCCTGCCAAGCGCCCTCTCAAATGTTCCAATGCATCTCTAAGCTTCTTCAAAAGAACATGTCCCTCCAAAGAAGCCACTTCTCTAAGCTTTGCCTGAATTCCCAAAAGAGAGCCATTCATTCGTTATGTACTCTCCTAAGTGTTAAGGATCTTCCTAGAAAAGAAGTAATAAGATAACAAAGTCTTGTAATATAACATAAATTAAAGAGTTGGAAACCTCTTCAGATAATTTAGCAGCAGCAACCAAGTTCTTGTCAAATTTACTGGCAAGGTCACGAACCGAAAGACGTTTATGCTGTTCTGATAAATGGGTAGTTTCCTGTTCAACTACCTCTTTCACAGTCGGACCGTCACTATTCTCCTTGGGCTCTTCCAGTATCTGATTATCAGGTCCTAGTTTATACTTAGGAAAACCATCAGAGATGAAGCTCACATCAGCTGAAACTGACAGAACTCCCTCAGTTGGCATCTCCTCTTCAAATGCAGGACTTATCTTTGTCATTGGTTCAGATTTGAATCTCTGCTGAAGCAAAAGCAAGACTGGTCAAGCATTAGACCGTTATGCCATTGTTTTCCAGAATCCAGGTCACAAAAAGGTCAATACAACAACAACAACGCCTTATCCCACTAAGTGGGGTAGGCTATATGAATCCTAGAACGCCACTACGCTCAGATTTGTGCCATGTCTTCCACAATAAGGTCAACACTAGAAAGGAAAAAAATGTAAATTAAAAGTTTTGTCTGCAATTTAATGAAACCCGAATTTTTCTTTATAAAATCAACATTACTCCAGGCACATACAGAAGAGTTGAACATGTGTTAAGAAGAACAAAAAGGGAACATAAGTACATAATTCATGTCACTAAAGGGTTGATTTATATTTTGAACTGAGTTCTGAAGAAGCAACTATTTTTTTCCTTTTTCTTAATCTGTTTACTGTAAACCAAACCACACAGATCACTCTGAAAGTTATGAAAAGGAAACAAACCGAAAACTCTGAGACGACATGGAATTTTT
The DNA here is from genome assembly GCA_963580275.1 of Crataegus laevigata. Lineage (NCBI taxonomy): Eukaryota > Viridiplantae > Streptophyta > Magnoliopsida > Rosales > Rosaceae > Crataegus > Crataegus laevigata. The sequence goes on from OY756952.1 coordinate 21,999,903, forward strand.
TCCTAGCATTTATCTCAGATACACCTGTTCTTCTTAGTTATTCACTAACTAGAAGTAAAAATAAAAAATAAAAATAAAAAGCAAAAAATATAAATTAAATCCTCAAATGAGTAGGACATGGATTAGCATCTGAAATGACAAAACCCAGAATCATTTGATCCTTCCCAGTACCACCAACTTGTAATTTCTACAAGATAAATCCCAAACAAGGAAATTAAAAAGAAATAATTAAAATAAAAATAATGCTAATTAAATTTTGTAACAATCCCTCCCATATATAATAAAGCTCAGTCCAGAAATGGGATCAGAAACTCCAGAACAACATGGGATCAGACACTCCAGAACAAGCAAGTGGCCCTTTACCACTGTAGTGGAAAGGAGTTTAGCCCTTCACGATGGCGAGCAGCTAATCTAACATTAATCTAACAAAATCTATCGTTTGGCAACCAAAAAAAAAAAAAATCCAGAACAAGTAAAACCAAAGCCACCATATATAATTATAATGATACATTTACATTCCCTCCCACATAATTAAATTAATTAGCAGAAACTTCTTCAAACTTTGAATGAATCAACCCAGAAAAACAACAGAAAACAAGGAAAATAAAGTAAATAAATGCAGAGACTGATTAATTAATAAAAAAGAGTAAATTAAACGTACTTACAGATGATATTAAGACCAAAAAACAAAGAAATATGCAAATGCTGTGCCTGTGATGCTCGACTTTTTAACTTCCCTATGATTTGTGTAATGTAGTAATGTGTGGGAGGAGCGGAGGGGACACGAACAGAAGCGAGCGACCGATCGAGAAACAACAACAACAACAGAAGCAGCAGCAAAAAGATGATGAAGAAGAAGAATCTAACAAGTGATCATCATCATGTGCTTTACTTTTGAAAAAGGAAAAACTGGAAAAGAAAAGAAAAGAAAAGCAAAGGTTTGCTATGTTTACTGACAGCTTGTCTGTCCCTTTAACTCTCTCTCCCAACTTCAATAAGCCAAGCATGACAGATATCAAATTTTCTGCACCTCAATCATGTGTAGCTTTTCTGTGGTCTCAATAAGTAATTGATAATATAAAATGTGTTAATTTTTTTACGAGTAATGTTAGAGACTAATTGTGTATAACTGTTCTAAAATTTTCATCTTAGCACCGTTTAGGCCCCTTGGGCGTTAGGCGGCTTGTTACCGTATCGATTAATTTCTAGATGTTTTAAAAATAAGAAAGAGTGTTTAGACTTACTTAGACGTCTGCCTAACCCTGTTCAGACTCTCACCTAGACAGAAAATAAATAACTTTTATTTTGCTTTAATTTTTTTCAATAAATTGTAAGAAACTTGTTGAATACTTAGATGAATACAAATTATATGTTTGTTCCCTATGTTTTTGTTATATTCTAATACTTTATAATTTATATGTCATTATATCTTGCAGTTTATGTATTCTAGTGAAACTTTGTATTTTATAAATGTAAACAGACATTTATTTATACGATATATAATAAATTTAATTAAATCAACAAAGTTGATACCCTCAGTCCACTGCCCGACTATAACCTAGCGTCTTTTAGATCCTTGGTGTAGATTAAATTTTGTAAAGTATATAGCATGAAAATTGATGATTGAATTATTATTTAAGTATTGATTAACATGTTTATTTTTTATTAGTAACACATTATTTAATTTTCTTAACTTTACTGTTTATTATATATTCTTATTTTATTGACACAAAATGTAATAAAAAACAGAGAAATCCTACCATAAAAGTTGTTGTCTAACAAGGCAACAACTACCTGATGAATGATAATCATTTGTTTTGTTATATTTCTTTTTCTTTTACCTCCTCCTCATCATTCTAATTTCTCACTCCGTCAAAAAGTGACACCTTTTGCCATGCCCCATCTTCACGCGCTGCCCCACCCACTGACTCGGGTCCCACCCCATCGGAGGCCTAGCTAATTACACTCCTCTTTCTCAACTGTAGGGAGCGCGTCGTAATTTGCGCGTGAGAGTCGTGGGATTCCTCCGTCTGCAAAGAATTGGGCGTGGCCGGGTGGTGTGGGTGGGGCGTGCTGACTGGTTGGTTAGTTGATAGGATGGTATCTCCTTATTAGATGGAACCCACCAACTTAAACGTCCACGATGATCCATCCATCCATGTCTAATTATACACTGAGATCACGGCATACATACTGCCTAGTTGAGGGGACGCGTTGGTCTCGTCGATCAAACCGTTAGGTTCTAATCAAATAAAATAGGATAAAATTACATAAAATTACTTCAATTATTGGATTAGTTACACTTTCATATTTCATCTTTAAAAAAATATCAATGTCATACCCCATTTTATTAATTTGTTACAATTTTATACTTTTCGTCACTTTGTCTGTCAATCTTTTCGTTAAATAGTTAAAAAATTAATAAAATTTTAAAATTTTAATTAAATATTAAAAAATAAAAAGATAAAATCATTTAAATTTTTTTGCATGGAACCCACCCCTTATCCCCTTCACCTTTTCTTCGAGGAAATTTTTAAAAATAGCCAATTTTAGATGCACAAATTGAATTTTAGCCATACTTTCTAATTTCTTATAATTCTAGCCATACTTTCTAATTTCTTATAATTCTAACCATATACTCATATAAAAAGTCTTTATTACCCTTAGTAATACAAATCCTTTACATCTATTCTTCCCCTCCCTTTTCTCACAAGCTTGAGCCGCTTTGTAATAGTTGGGCAACAAGCATTGGTCCTAGCAAATCTCAATTCAAATTGAATGCAGAATGCATAGTTCAATACTTTTGCTTAGTTTAATCCCACTACAATCAAATTTTTCAAATTTCATTTATTCTAAAAGGACATTTCTAAATCAGGGAAAACAAGAGAAAACAACTTCTTACAGCTTGACTTTTCCCCACCATTTATCAGTGCAAAACCAACAAACTGAAACAAAAAATAATAACATATTCTTGTAAATAAAAGGTAGATTTGGAATAACGTACCCTGTAAGTGCCAGAAACGCCCACAGATAAAACTTTGTGGGAAAATATCAACGATGCCACTATTGTTTCTAGGTTGAGAATTAAGATTTTTACCAAAACAAAAGAGATTGATGCCAAAAATGTTTCTGTTATTGCTGTTCTCGTTTGATTTTTGAGAATTGTAAAAAAAAAAAAAACTAGAAGAGAAGCAACAATAAAAAAACGTCATGATTTGGTTCTTGTCTCTCGAACATTTAAGGTGCCAAAACTCATGTTCTTCGGGTTCGATGCAGGACCTGGTCCCAGAAAGGATGAGAAAAAGGCTGCTGCAAGGCTAGGACCAATGCTTGCTTGTGAAAAATGAGAAGGAAAGAGGATTGGGTGATGATTTGTATTACTAAGGATAATTAAGACTTTTTATTTGAATTTTTGGTTAGAATTATAAGAAGTTAAAAGATTAGGCTAAAATTCAATTTGTGCCTTTAAAATTGGTTATTTTTCAAATTTCCCCCCCATCCCGTCTTCCCCAAATCTAAAACCAGATCCACTTCTTTCTCCATCACCACCATCGCCATCACCTTAACCACCACGAATTACCGCTGCACAGTCATCAAGTCATCCACCCTTATCCCCCTCACCCTTTCTTCCCCTTCCCCCTCCCTACTCCCGCCTACTCCCGCCTACCTTTTATCCATTTTCTCCTATGCGCCCACCCAACCCTCCCTTCCTTTTCTCTCTACGGCCGCCGTTGGCGTCACTTCCCGCTGGCCCCAAAAGAAGATGAAGAACATGGAGCTCCCCATCACCGAGCCCAATGGCCACGAGCTCCAATTCAAGGTCGAGACGCTTTTGATCAACAACGACCCTGACGCTAAGATTTCGTACGGTCCTCAATCTTCGGGAGAAAAAGGAATCCAATAATCGGGAACGGCTAGGGTACTATGAGCTACCAGATCTATATTCGTGGAGGATATGCTGCTGCATAAGTTTAAAGACGATTTAGAGCGGTTGTCAGATCATGGAGGTTGGAGGCGTATGAAGAGACGTCGGCGGGGATTCCTGGAGAAGCGTTGCTTACTGGGTACAGGTGGTACCCAGGTAAAGGGATTAGGAATAATGTGAAGGAAAATGTGAAAATTGTGAAATATATCAGAGTACTGATAGCCACGAGTTAGGGTTTCTTGCGAATTCGAAAGAGAATTCGCATTTGAAGGAGAATGACAGCAATAATTGGAAAGTGAAAGAGAAGAGGAAAGATGGAGATGTGGGGAACGAAGTTAGGATAATTTCGGGTCGAGGCTATGTGGATTTGAGAGGTAGGATTTTGGAGAAATTGGGTAATGGAAAAATGGTTTTGAAGATATATATTGAGTAAAGTAAATGAGGATGAAGCCGACGGCGACCATGGAGAGATAAGGGAGGGAAGGTTGGGTGGGAGCGGGGTGAGAGGTAGGAAATGTGATGGCAGTGGTGGTGATGGAGAAAATGGTGGATCTTGTTTTGGGTTTGGGGAAGACGAAAAGGGGAAGAAAGGGTGAAGGGGACAAGGGATAGGTCCCCATGCAAAAAAAAAAAAAAAGATTTTATTTTTTAGTTTTTAATATTTTATTAATTTTTTAAGCCACGTCACTATTTTACGAAAGAATTAACAGACAAACTAACGGAATGTATGAAATTGTAACAAATTCGTAAAATGAGGTATGACATAGATATTTTTTAAAGATGGGGTATGAAATTGTGACTAACCCAATAGTTGATGTAGTTTTATGTAATTTACCCAATAAAATAATGAATCACCACAGAATGGTTCAGTGATTAGATACAAATTTTAGGCTCGTATTCCACACGATACGTCTTGGGTTCGATTCCTAACGTTGGTAAATCTCACGATGGTGGCCAAGGGAACTAAAATGCCTCTAAGAGTCTTCCTGGCCTCCGAAAAAATAGACTACCATGGCGAAGCTACTGGCTGGTCTATTTTTAAACAAAAAATCAAATCAAATCAAATAGGATAATGCCATCTACTAATCTCACTTTATCGAGTCAAGTGCCATTTTAGTCATCGAACTATCACCTCAGGAAAAATTAGATCTTTAACTTTTTTTTTTTTTTTTTGATAAAATAAGGCCCTTAATTCATTAAAAATTGCTAATTTCATCTCTACTACTATATTTAAAGCTATTTTATCTAATTTTTCGTCAACTTAAGTTACTTGACACGAGTGTGATACTGTCTTTTTCTCGCCTATAAGCCCTTAACATTACATATAGGTTGTGAAGCTAATGTCTAATTTATCCTCCAAAGTTAATTTCATACACTATTTCTTAATGTAAAATTACCAATCTACCCTCCAATATGTATCACATGCAAGTAATGTGACCTAAATTGATGAAAAAATTGAATATAGTAGCTTCAAATATAATATTAGGCATGTAATTAACAAATTTTTATAATTTAATGACTAACTTTTTTTTAAAAAAAAAGTTCAAGGACCTAATTTTCACTTAGATGATAATTCAGAGACTAAATTGGCAATTCACCCCATTTTATATAATGTTGCATGATTGTTACGTACTAATCTCACTCTAAAAGTTTAAACCATTTTTAGTAGTTATTATTTCAAAAAATAAATAAATAGTTGTGCTGAACACTATCGTAATAGTAATGCATTTATGACGGTACTTTATTCTACCAGTCAAACTACACCCCATAGGTGTTACCTTTGAGTATACCCATGATCTTCCATATGCTATATGCAAATGAGACCCTTGAAGAGGTTATGGAATCCGAAATTCCATATCTAAGTTCAACTTTGCGTTTTGTTGTACTTAACTCATTGCATTAGATATGACATCTCCTTCTTTGTTGATCTATTGGTAAAGATGCAGCAATGCGCCTACACGCAACCACTGAATTGGTATTAAAGACGTTTTTCTGCTACCCTATAAGGTACTACGGATTTGGGCTAATCCCAACGCATCTCGAGCGAATCTGACCCCCTGATCCTCGGAATGATGCTTGCCTTCTTTGTTATGCTAACATAGGTTACTTATCAAACTCGCATAAGGCACATCCCCAAATGGTTATGCCTTTACCATTAGAGATATTGCAATATCTTAGAGGTCCACGATATGACCTTAGTTGTGAAATCTTCGAATCGTTCCAAGACTCGCCTTACTTCACTATGCCTTATGTGAAATGTGGTTGAGATCTCTTGTTGAGCATATACGAAGTACTTGCTGTTTTCATCCATTGTTGAGTTTTGACGACAATCCTTAAAGACTATGCCGCATGTATCAACCCGACCAAGACATGATACATCAATAAAGTCAACACCAAGACATATTGCGTCTACATCTACATCAGTAAAGCATCAGGAGATTGAAGTCATGCAAGCCGATCCCAGACAACCTTGCCAACCTCTACACTACGTCACTGCCAAAGTCAACCTTCTAGGAGCTTGTCCGAGGAATTGGTGTGCCTAACTATTCATATGTAATGCTTGTAATTCTCATTTGGAAGTTTTGTCAAACTCAAGAAGAGTATCCAGAAGTATACTCACTTAATCTTATTGTACTCTTTTTCTCTACAATTAGAAGCATTTTCTGGATTTTTGCTACCTAACTAGGTTTTGACGAGGCACCCAATCTTGGGCTGATCATATCCTTGTGAGCTCTTTTACTTGTGTTCGTATAATTTTGACTTAATGCAACTTCTCACTTTTTCTCCTTAGTCTATGAGTTTTTCTCCCACCTTGGGTTTTACCATAGTGAGGTTTTGTAAGTTTTATCTTTTATGCATTCTTCCGTTGATCTGAGACTCGCATTCACTCATTGTGCCGACGACTTCATCAACTGTACTTATTTCATCGCTAAAGACCTGATGTGCCATTTATTTGAGTATTTACATACTCAATGGGGAGTGTTGTATTCGTATTAGATTATGGTTGTGGTTGTGTAAATTCTAGTATATCTAAAGATATCTTGAAATATTATCCTATTAGAATTGTAATTCTAGGATAAAAATTTAATCTACCCTACTAATATAATTGTTCAATAAATTATGCTGTAATGAAATTTTTTAAGTGCCCTTTCTTAATAGGTATTGAAAGATTAGACAAGGGCAAGTTGTCCACCTTTCACATACTCCACGAGTCCGTGATCTTGCAAGGGATACGTAGTTGCAGTTGCACACGCGTTGAGTGAAACAATCACTGAAATTGGAAAGACACTGCAACTGAATTCACGTGTGTTGTATATACTTGCAAGTACAACCCTGCGAATGGCGGAAACTGTCCCCATTTCCACCGATCCTACATTCCGCATTTTCTCAACCAACAACAATGGCCGCTTCTTCTTCTCTCTCTTTTAGGTCTTTCTTCAGCTCCGTCGCCGCCGATTCCAATGACGTCGTAAGTGCTTCCACTCCCGTTATTGCTTTTGTGTTTTAATATGTGTTTGGATGCCGAGAAAATGCCCAAACTATTGCTGGGTTAGGGACGGATGTTTTTGATTGTGAGAGCTAGCATCCCAGCTCGCCTGACTTTTGTCTCCTCCTGTCTTCTTATTACCCCATTCCTGAAGTAGACTTAATTTGGGTAAATTCAATTTATGGTTCAGTTTGGAATTTGATTCAATGGTTTTAAATTAGGGTTTATAATTTAGGATTTTAGTGAAATTTGGATGTTTTTTTTTTAGGAGTATTTCAAGTATTTTCGTTACATTTGTTATTGGTCTAGTGTCTACAATATTTTAACAGTTAAGTGGATCCTTAAAATTGGTTTACGTCCGGTTCTAATTGGTGGATTTTTAGGGTTTAATGCCTGGGATTTTCGGCCCAAGCTTTCTGGATTCCCGGGTCAGTTTCGGGTTCACAAAGGCAACGATATCAAGGGGAAAGACGTTGACCTGTGAGAATAAATTTCAATTGAAGTGTTCGGTGGACAGAGATATGGATCTGAGCACTTCAGCAATGTTTGAGGGTGTTGCAGACTGCGTAAATGGTTTGTGTGGCTCTTCTTTTGTTGTTGTTATTATGCTTAATATATAGTTCATGCTTGCTAGTCTGTTGAATATCTCACAGAATTTGGGCCGAAAGAGCCAAGTATCTCAACTATGCTGATGAACTTTGAGAACAAGTTTGATCCGTTTGATGCAATGAATACGCCACTTTACCAAACAGCTACGTTTAAGCAGGTAACACACAGAGATGAAGATATAGACTTGTTGCTAAGTTTTGTGTGGTCATGATTATTCTAACTGCTATAGTTGTTAATGGTTGTGAATAGTTTAAAGTCATTAAAGTTGAATGCTGCTTAGGGACAAGATAAGCTATTGTAGGAGTGTTTTTACTAGGAACAATTGTAAATGAATCTGAGGTATTTTTAATGCGAAGTGAGAACCTGGTGTGGGGCTGTTGTGAGGAACCATGGAAGTCGTAACCTTATTCTCTTGTTTAAGACATCAAGTTATGTTCTTACTGGTAGGGGGTAGGCCATTTCAGGCGAGTTGAAGAAAGAACCAAGAAACTAATTTTTGAACATGTCTGAATGTTTGTATAATTTTCTCTTTACTTATTATTCTTCGCATTCATAAGAGGAGGGTGCTTGTGCCTATTGTTCAATGTTAGGCTTGAATGTGTGTTCAAAGGCATCTTGATTGCAGGAGAAATCTCTGGCTTGTGATGTCTTTGTTAGATGATGTTCTGTAACTGAGTTTCATATTAGTTATGTCTTCAATATGCAGCCTTCAGCAACAGAAAATGGTGCTTATGATTATACTAGAAGTGGAAATCCAACACGGGATGCCTTGGAAAGGTCTGATTTACTTTGTTGAACGTTAAATGCTGTTCAAGTCGATTTGACAACTCTTGAATGTTTTTTAATCTTATTTCTCTACATTTGTTAGCTTTTGTTCCTTTGTATTTCAGCCTTTTGGCAAAGCTTGATAAAGCAGATCGAGCATTTTGTTTCACTAGTGGAATGGCTGCTTTGGCGGCTGTTGCTCATCTTTTAGGAACAGGTATTATTTTCAACTATAGTACCTTTTAATGTTGTATAGATTAGTTTAGTTACTACATTGAAGTAAGAGTGTCAGTTATACTATACACTTACTCCCTTAATACACCTCAAAATGCATCAGATACTTGGATTGGAACATGATAAATAATTAAACATGTAAGGGATTTACCTATCAGAAAATGTATATACAAATGATTCAGGCTTTGAGGTCATTCGAAATGTAAGCGTACATGTGAAAAAGCAAATAAAACATATATAAGAAAAACGAAGGAAAATAATAAATCATACGTGTCCCTGAAAAATAGACGGTTCAGGTGATTGAAATAAAATCTGCAGATGGGCCCCATAGTAGGGCCAGTCCTTGTGCTGCACAAGATCACCCTGAACTCTGAACTCTGAACTCATAAAGTGCAGTCCCCAAAGTTCTAAGCGATATGGTTTTGAGCTAGTTAGGCCAGATTAAGAGTCCTGATTTTTATCTTGCAATCAGCTTATGTTCGTAGGGTTTTTAGCAGTTATTCTGTAGAAATTACATTAGCTGGACTAAATTTTGTTGTTAAGACCTTGCTCTGTGCAAATTAGTTTTGTATGCGAGTACTCAAATAAATTTCATTTCTTTTTGGAAACTGTCTGAATAGTCAATGGTAATGATGCCATTTTAGGTGAGGAAATTGTTGCAGGAGACGACATTTATGGAGGTTCTGATCGGTTGCTATCACAAGTAGTTCCAAAGACTGGAGTTGTGGTGAAGTTAGTATGATTTTCTCCTGTTCTTATATTCATTCACTTTGAGTGAACTCTGAAATTATAATGATTTACCACTCAGACGAGTGAACACAAGTGATTTAGATGAGGTTGCATCTGCTATTGGCCCCTGGACAAAGCTTGTGTGGCTGGAAAGTCCCACCAATCCTCGACAAATGATTTCTGATATTCGTGTAAGATATTTATATCCCACCATTAGACAATCTCACAAGTGATGGAGATTTTTTTTAATAATATTATTAGTATCTTTTTATATATGACAATATTTGATGCTTGATTGTTGGTATGATGTTTGTGAATAAATATCCATTTTCTTACGATGGTATAGGAAGTCAAGTACCCTTTGAGGTTGTATTGTAAAATATGTTGCAAAGCAATAGTGTTTGTCTTTAGAGTATAGAATTTTGTAAATGATATACAACAATATAGAAGTTGATAAAAACTATTTAATCAAGTCCTTCGAGCTTCATATTATTTTTCCATCCCAAAAATTTTAGTGCTTGCTTTTCAGTTCATCAAAACTCTTGGCCCAATATGCAATGTGGTGCTTAAATTTTTGTGGCAATCTTGAATCTTCTGATCTTTGTGCTCTAATAGTGAAGTTGTATAAGAACAACTGGGAACTTTGTTTGTACTTTTATGCCCAGGTTTCATGTACTTGGATATAAATTTATTGATATAATTTCCCTAAATTAGCTTTACTTTAGTAACCAAACAAGTAGTACCATGTTGAGTGTTAGGTTCATCCGTAAATTCTTATTTCTTAAAAATATGACTTGAATATAAAAATATTGATAAGCAACAAACCTGGGCATTCTACTTGAATGGGTATCATATTGCATGTAACTAGAACAATTCGGGGGTGCTATGGTATAGCAGAAGGGTTATATAAAATTCTGGCCTTAAATCTTGAAAGACTAAAGGAAAATAGCCTGCGGGTTCAATAGAAGTTTGAAACAAGACCCATGGGTCACCACCACCACCCAAATTTAATGCAAAGTATAATAAATAATTAGTGCCAAACTCTTTTTTATTCTACTTTTGCATTGATGCTGGGGCATATTGCTGATAGATGATGCAATAGCACTGCTGCTCGCTTCTTTCGTTTAGTGATTTTCACCATTGATTCGATATACTCATAAAGTTTCTCGATCTTTTCAGTAATAACTTTGAGTTCAATATCTGGCTTGGTTTCTTTTGTTAACAAAATTATGATGAGTACAACAGGGTGCTATCTTCTAAAGACAAATTTGATTAATGTCTATCCCTTGACAGAAAATAGCAGAGATGGCTCATGCACATGGTGCTATTGTGTTAGTGGATAACAGTATAATGTCTCCCGTATTGTCACAGCCACTGGATCTCGGAGCAGGTATAGAAAATAAGCTGCCGACTTCCAAGATTTTGCAAACTACGAATCCTTTTCAATTGTTATTGATTTTTGTTCGTCTATCATTCTTCCAGACATTGTTATGCACTCGGCCACAAAGTTTATTGCTGGACACAGTGATGTCATGGCAGGTGTTTTAGCTGTTAAAGGCGATAGGTTGAGCCTCTTACTCTATCTTTACCATTGCTTTTATGTCTTATATCCATGCCTGACTTCCTACTTGTTTCCACTATTAATAGCTTGGCGAAACAGCTATATTTCCTACAAAATGCAGAAGGCTCTGGGTTAGCTCCATTTGACTGTTGGGTCTGTTTACGAGGAATTAAGACAATGGCCTTGCGTGTTGAGAAGCAACAGGTGTAGTTTCGATTGCGCTTGTAATTGTGCCATTTCAGATATCATATGTTTATCATTCTAGGATATAGATACTACGTATGCTCTCTTTTCTACTGTTTTTGCAATGAAAGATTAGTGAGTTTTGTTGCATGCTCTGTGAAAGATTTGGCTTTCTCCAAAATTTTACTGATTAGAATCTGCAGTATTTCTAATGCTTCTGAACATTTGGCAGGATAATGCTCAAAAGATTGCTGAGTTCCTCACTTCCCATCCACGAGTGACACAAGTTAATTACGCTGGGCTTTCTGGTCATCCTGGACGTGCCTTGCATTATTCTCAGGTATGAACCTCAATAAAATTGTAGTTTCATAACTCAATACACAATCAGTTTTTCCAGATTCTCATATACACCTCTTTCAGGCAAAGGGTGCAGGATCTGTACTGAGTTTTCTGACAGGTTCATTGTCACTGTCAAAGTATATAGTCGAGACTACCAAATACTTCAGTATAACTGTCAGTTTCGGTAATAATTCCTACTCAATATCATCTTTCCATTGTTCTGACAAATGGTGCACCGATATTTGTGAGTGGTAGATAGTGAGAACCGTGTCGAAAATGTTTGTCTTTCCTATTAAATATGAATAGAGATGAAAAAGGAAGGTACAATAAGAAAACTGATTCCAAAGGCAGACTGCACTCACGATTAGAGCTTGTGTACTGTGTAAATCGCTTCGGGTATATGATGCGATGCAGTATAATACATGATTACTTGTAGATGGACATACTGTTGATTTGCAATGTTTTAATTCAAAACATGTATATTTTGAAGCTCTTTTGATTATCATCACGATTACTGATGCTGTTATTTTTATGCTTTGTGCTATTTGTGGGTAATCTTGAGCATTACACTGTTGGGTGAAAATCATGCAAAACAATTCTATAACTAAGCTGACCTTAGATTTCTTATATTTACAGGGAGTGTGAAGTCCCTTATAAGCCTGCCGTGCTTCATGTCTCATGCAAGCATACCATCTGCAGTGCGTGAGGCCAGAGGTCTATCTGAAGATCTTGTTCGAATCTCTGTGGGGATCGAGGATGTGAATGATCTGATTGCTGATTTGGACCATGCACTTAAAACTGGCCCTCTGTAGTTGCCCAAGGGTTATGACTGGCAGCTTTGAATTGGCATAATGATATCTGCCTGCCGTGAACGGGTAACAGAGCAATAGGTAACTAGTCATTCCGATTTTCGTTGCTCCTAAACAGTGGACAATAATTTTATTTTGGTATAGTTGATCGGCTACGCAGTTATTAGTTGAGAATGCATGTTCATTTGAATATAAAGACGCAGGTTTGGTACAGACGTGGTTAACCGATCTTAGATTATGAAATCTTAGATCCTACTATTACAGAAATTCCTTCTCATGTTATCTGAAAAATTCTCATGCTAGACTCTTCCCGTAATTTGTCCAGCCGCTAAAATATTGCCAAGGGAGTGCCAATATTCAAGTGCCCTTTCTGAGGACTCAGCCTCTTCAGAATGGGAAACAACTGGAGCAGCTGTTGACTATTCAATCTTTGTATGGCTCTTTCCTCCACAAATAAGAGGAAGCAATGATGGTGAGGGGAAGAAGTGAACCTTTTCGAAACCACACTCTTCCATAAACCCCTTGTTTGTCTTTGTTGCGCCCGAGGGGTATCCTCCTTCCTCCATGACGTTACACTCACTGTTAAATCAAGAGCTGTCTAGCGACTTTGGTCTCGGGCGAGGTTCTCCGCCCCTTAGGTACGAGGGCTTTAGATGAGACGTTATTCGTCAAATGGGTGTGGTTTGAATTTTAGTGGCTGGCATGGTAAGATGAGATGTATGGGAAGACGAATTGCATCGACCCAAAACAAATGGATCAAATTGATAACTCCTATTACAAGAAATTAAAAGAAAAAAAAGCTAACATGCAAGAAATTAAGGGCTTGTTTAGTATTTTATTTGAAATTTTTTATCATTTCTCAAAATATTTTTTAAGAACATTTCTTGAAAACAATTTTCTTTAAAACTCAAAAACTTGATTGGTTTGCCATTTAAAAATCTTAAATCTTACGATTTAAACTAAACAAATAGATCTAAAAAGAGGGGTCGTGGGAGAGGGAGAAAGATGAGAGAGGAGGAAAGAAAGTAAAAAATAATTGAAGGAAAGAAAAAGAAGAGAGAGGATCATATGAAATAGAGAGAAAGAGGAGTGTGAGAAAGAACTGAGAGAATGAAGGCACCAGATTGGAAGAGAGACGAAAAAGGTAAAAAAGAAAAGAAAGAAGAGAGAGAAGAAGAAGAGAGAGATTTGGAGTGAGGGGAGGAGTGAGAGAAAATGAAAGAGTGAGTTTAAGTTTAAAAACTCACCTTTTTATGTTTTTAGATAATAAACTACATTTTTTTAGTTAGTCTTGAGTTCAATTTTTGAAAATAGTCATACCAAACAAGTTTTTAATGCCTAAAACTTGAAATTTGTTTTTGAGTTAAAAAAAGTTGGATATAAGTAAAGTGCCAAATAAGCCCTTATTACTCGTAAGTTCGCAAAAAATAAAATTACTCTACGTGCAATTAAATTATTTCAAGTGCAAGAAATTAAAATTACGCCAAATGTGGAAAATTAAGGGCTTGTTTAGTATTCTATTTGAAATTTTTTGTAATTTCTCAAAACATTTCTTAAGAATTTTTCTTGAAAATAATTTTTTTAAGACTCAAAAAGTTGTTTGGTATCCAATTTAAATTTTTTAAATCTTACAACTTAAACTGTATAAAAAGATCCAAACAAAAGGGATCGAGAGAGAAAGAAGAGAGAAGAAGAAAGAAACTAAGAGATGATTGGAGGAAGGAGAAAGAAGTGAGATGATGAGCAAGAAGAGTGAGAGAAAAAACCATGAGAATGAAGAGAAAGGATTGGAGGAGAGACGAAAAAGGTAAAAAAAAAAGATAAGGGGAAAGAGAAAGAAGAAAAGAGAGATTTTGTGTGAGAGGGGAGGAGAGGGAGAGAAAAGAAAGAAGTAAGTTTAAGTTTAAAAACTATAAAAACTTATTTTTTGTGTCTTTAGATAATAGACTATATTTTTTTAGTTAGTTTTGAGTTCAGGTTTTTTAAATAGTCTTACCAAACAAGTTTTTAAGTCCTAAAACTTGAAAATTATTTTTTAGTTTAAAAAGTTTGATTCAAGTAAAGTATCAAATAGGTTCTAAAATTAGTCTATGACAGAAAATTAAATTTACTCTAGATGCAAGAAAATTAAATTATTCTACAAGCAAAAAAATCAAAATCATTTTATAAATTGGAAAATGCAAGTTACACTACGAATTGAAAGTGCAAGCTACGTTTGGCTCATCTTGAACGAGAAAATATGATTGAATTAAACATTAAAAAAACCAAAAAAAAAACTTCTACAGTGTCCGAATGCCTTCCACATAATTTAGATCAATTTAATGTAGATTGCCTTATTGTTTGTAAAAATAAATAAATAAAGGATTACATTGATATTCCGCAGTAGTACTTGTACTCCAAGAAATCGTAGCTGTAATATAATGCCTAATCTATACAGACCTGAGACTCCTAATCTGAATCAAATTGCATATATGTATATATTGAAGCAAATTAAGGAGCTAGCAACTCGCTCATCTCACACAAAATAAAACCCACTTCATTACTCCTCCAGTAAATCCCTAAACCCTAACAAACTTACTACTTCTCCTCCATATATTAAAGGGAAATAGATAGAAATAGGACATTTACTTAATCTTAGGATTGAAATAGAATTTTTTAAATATACACGCGCCATGCACAACAATCGGACAAAAATAAGATTTGTCCTACACCTTGAAATGACCCAATTGCCTTCGTATATAAATGTGTTATTTCCTCCCTTTTTTAATTTATATATATATATATATATATATATATATATCTCTCTCTCTCTCTCTCTCTCTCTCTCTCAAATTCATATTTAATGGACGTTCTTAGATTACTGAAAGATAATGGACAACCCAGTTGGAAGACTTGATTTATTTGGAGATTGTTTGTGTTTGTTGATTGACCCTTTTGGGGATTTCTCAAATAATAAGATTTCTTGTGTTTGATGATTTGAGGATATTTCATGCTTGCAGATTGGGGATTTCTTTCTCAAATCATCATCTTCTTCCCCAAATTCAAAATCCCATTCAAAACCCATTTGGGTCAAAACCAATCTGCAATCCAAAAAAAATTCAAATGTTGAAGAAAATCCATTATGAAAAACTAAAGACACCAACATACAAGAAGCAACAGTGATGAGTAGATTTTAAATTATATATTTAACCCTATTCTTAGTATATTTTGGTTAATATTTTTGAAGAATTTTGATACTTTGAATTGTATTTCCAATATAGGACTTTCGACTTCTTATGGAGCAAAACATGATCAAACGAATGAATTTTGGAGTAATTTCAGTTGGAGGACATTTGTGAGTCACTTGGCTTAATTGTGTCAGAATATCATATTTTTCCACCAAGCAGTTAGTTTCTGGCAATAAAATAAAGTAGTAGTGCGCAATGCTAGAATAGTGACGTTTTGGGCTTGAATTACGTTTTTGGAGCCTAAGATGACCTCTAATAGCCTTCTGGAGATGTGTTCAGAACGTCCTGATCTTCAAAACAAGCTATCATGAGCCAGACTTGGAGGATATTTGAGGTCAAAACGTGGCTAAACGATTACTTGGCAGATTCTCCTAGCTTAATTAGGACTTTATTTTTTAAGATATTCTATTATTATTTAGTTTCCTAGTCGGAATAGAAGACTTGGTTTTAGGGTTTGTGCGATGTTGGAGGATGGGATATAAGGCTTTACCGGTCTTAGTTTTTAGATTACGTTCTTTTATGCAATTTTGGAGACAGACTAATTGCTAGGGTTTTGAAGGCTTTCAGATCTTTTACTTTAAGGTGTTTTCAATCCTTTTATTCATAATAATATTTTCTATGATTTTAATTATGAATATGCGTAACTAATTCGTTTTGCTAGGGTGAAGCATTGAGTCTTAGCATGAATATGTGATTTTTATTTAATTGCTTCTGATTGATTGCATGCATGCTTTGAATTATTGATCACTGTTTTAAATTATCTAATTGTCTTAATGCCTGATCACCATTAGGATCTTTAGAAAAGTAATTTGATGGTCGAAAGGTTCCTTGAAATTGACGTTGGCTTCTTGTGATTAATAATTGTAGTTTCACTTAAGATGAACACCACGTCTTAGGGTTGCATGGTTTTTCAAAGGCTTTTCATAAAGCATAATGTAGAACATAAGTAATTAGTAGAAATTCATAAGATTGTTAGGTGATGGTGGAACCCTAGTGTTTTTCTAAATTGGTATTTAAAACTCTTTTCTTTTATCATTTTTATTTTTAATTAAAATTCGTTTTTAATATTATCCAATTCAAAAATCTCTTTTCTTAATTTTTAATTTTAAGTAACTAATTAGGAGTTGTTTTTACATAAATTATTAAAATAGTCATTGAAGAGAACGTTCTTGCATGAGCATTTATACTACAACATCATTATATTCTTGCAAGTATTTCATTTGATTTTGACCCTATTTGCATAGACGGTAAAAATCTTATTAAGAAATTGGCTGCCTAACGACGATATATGAATGCAAGTAGGACCAAGACCAAACTGCAGCAGATTTTATTTACTTTGATGCCCTCATTAATGTAGATGACAGATGTGCCTTGATCGAGGTTTATGCGATATGATGCGTGTCTTTCACAGAAGTAATTCTTTATTGTACGTTGTTAATGTTGAGAATGAGTCCCACATTGATGGGAGAATGAATATTGCATGAGTTTATAAGAGGTTTGGCTACTCTCATATTCCCAATTGGTTTTATGATAGAACCTAACTTTCTTCTATTAATCCTTTTCCGTACGTGTAATAACACTTAATTAGGAAGACATCATATATATCGTTATTATTAAGGACATGACTTTCTTTTTTAATTTGTTGGTTCCACTAATTTGCGTTTTAGTCAGGAAGTTAATGTTTAAATTACTTATTTAAGCACATTTCCTTGAATGCTCAAATTAATTGAGTTGGAGAATCCAAGAAAAAGATGAATTTGGAGTGGTATGTTTGTTTGATAAAGATCATCTTCAACTTATCATCACCATTAGTCAGGAAATGGGGGTGGATGAATTCACTAGGATATAGTAATATTTAATATATTTTTTTAAATATATACATATAAAGGTTTTAATATAAAACTTTAAGGAGTTAATATAATTTCTCAAACGTGCGAATGTCTTTTTAGAAACATAATGAACCTCAGAAGTGTAACTATCTATTTAGATTTTGGTTCAAAAGGGAGGAAGTTAAAGCCGCCCCGAGGATTGAGACAAGGGGACCCCTTAGACCATCTCCAACCCTTGAGTTAAAAGCTAAATTTTTTAGCCCGAAAAATTTAGTTTTTAGCCCAGAAACAGTTTTTCTGCTCCAACCCTTTGTAGCCTAAAATTTTAGCCCGAAATTATTAAAGAATAAACTTAGGCTATTTTTTTTCTTAAATTAATTTTTTTTAAAAAAAATAAATATGTAGACTATCGTAAATTAATTTTATGAACATTTTAATAAAAAAAAAAATTTAAACTTCGATAAATATTTTCATTCAGTTTGGTGGAGCCCACACCGATTTTTGGGCTAAATTCTGGGGAGAATCTGGCCTTGGTTTAGCATTTAGCATTTAGCCCGAATTTTCCCCTTGGGTTGGAGTGAGTTTGGGGGGAAATTTTGGGGAGTAATTTGGTTTTTAGCCCAAGGTTGGAGATGGTCTTATTGCCTTATTTATTTCTTTTGGTCAGTGAGGTGCTAGCTAGACTCTTATGGCACGTTTACGTAAGGGTAATCGGAATAAGGAAAGGGAATTGAATTCTGATTATAGAGTATTCCGGTGTTTACTAAATATTAAGGAATAAAAAAAGTGGTGGAGCCCACATGAAACAAGGAATCCAATTCCTGAAATTGGAGGAACGGGATTCCCTAGTTTTGTGAGGTATTTGAATTCCCTGAGGGTAAGGGAATCGGGAATGGATCTTTTATTCCTAATATGCCCTCACTTGTTTCTTATTATTCCAATATTGCCCTTCATTTGACACTCATTATGCCATCTTTTAATAAATAAATAAAACCTATTTATATATTTTTATATAGATAATTTTATTATATAAATTTAATTAAGAATTTAATTTAATTAATTAGTATGAAAATAATTTATTTATGTAAGGGCAATTTAATAATCAACCTAGTTTTCATTTCGATTGAAGTGAATTAGTAAACAACTTATATGGACTCAACATTATTCCTGCCATCTTTTAATAAATAAATAAAATCTATTTATATATGTTTATATAGATGAATTTTATTATATAAATTTAATTTAATTAATTAGTATGAAAATAATTTATTTATGTAAGGGCAATATAGTAACCAACCTAGTTTTCATTCCGATTGAAGTGAGTTAGTAAACAACTTATATGGACTCAACATCATTCCTATTCCGATTCCAAACAGTTTTAGTAAACAACTTCAACAAGAATCTGATTCTGATTCCACCTCATTTCAATTCCTCCTCAATCCAATTCTTTCTCAATTCAATTCCTCTCAATTTGATTACGGATTAGTAAACGCACCCTTAAGTGAGGCAACGAATCGGGGCTTCTTGGAGGGGATTAGACTCAGTGCTAATGGGCCTCTTATCTCGCATCTTTTATTCGCCGATGATACGTTGATCTTCCTCCAAGCCACGACACAAAACTACCAAAATATTGTCCAGCTCCTCCATGCCTATTGTAGTGCGTCGAGGCAAGAGATTAGTACTCATAATCTGTATGCCATGAGCTGCGTTTGATACTTGATATGCCGCTGGTTGATGATCCGGGTATATATTTGGGTATGCCTACATTGTGGGGAAGATCTAAGAATACTGCACTTGCTTTCGTAAGGGAACGAGTTTTGGCAAAAATGCAGGGGTTGAAACAATTTTTTCTCTCTCAAGCTAGTAGGGAGGTGTTGATTAAACCGGTCGTCCAAGCTATCCCAGCCTATCCAATGAATTTGTTCTGATTCCCAAACAAACTTTGTCTGAAAATTGATTCGGCTGTTGCTCGGTTCTGGTGGGGTCAGAAGGATGGGGAGTGTATAATTTATTGGGTGAATTGGGAGACCTTAGGGACTGCAAAAGGCGAGGGGGGAATGGAGTTTCGAAATCTTAGTGAATTTAACTTGGCTCTTCTTGCGAAGCAATGCTGGCGATTAATGAATGAACCCAACTCCCTGCGAGCCTGTGTTCTCAAAGAGCGGTACTTCCCTAATTGTTCATTCATGGAGGCAAAGTGTGGGAGCAGGGCCTCTTGGGCTTGGTCAAGCCTTTTGGCCGGGAGAGAGGTGATTGTTGCAGGTTCACATTGGCAAATCATGGGGGGTGGTTAGACTTTGTTGTGGAAAGACCGTTGGATTCCGTCCTTGAGTTGGGGACACCCGAACCCTATCCATGATGCAATCCTTGACACGGTTATTGGGGATGGTATAAGGCATGATAGGCTTATATGGGTTGTGGATCGAAAGGGCAGGTATACAGTTAAATCAAGATACCACTGGGTTCACAACCATGCACGCCTAGCCGGTCTCATCATCCATCTTCGTATATATCTATCAATACCTCACTATGGAAAGCCATCTGGGGTATGGGCCTCCCATCGAAGATTAAAAAATTCTTGTGGAAGGTCCTAAGTAATGCAGTTGCCACAAAACTTTAGCTCTTTCGTAAGCAATGCGGTTCTTCTCCACTATGCCCTTTCTGTAATCTCCAGGAGGAATCAATTAAACATGTGTTGCTATTATGCCTATTGGTGGAGAGGGTTTGGTTTGGTGGACCTTTGGGTTACCGAATTCAACCGCAATCCATAACCACGATGCATGCTTGGTTTGTGCAATTGTTAGATGGGGCCGCTGGAAGTTTTGATGATCAAATGCATCTCCTGATTCAGGTTGCGTTCACATGATGGAATATTTGGAAGTCCAGGTGTAATGCTATATTAATCACAAGCTCTCGTCCCCTCACCAAACCTTACACGCTACCTCTTGTGCAATTGCTTCTTTTCTTAGTGCACAAGCTCTAAGGTGTAGGAGGATCTGGGGTGAGAATGCTACTCCTTCCCCTCATGCGACGTAGTCCCCTCCCCTGGTGACATGGTAAAGATAAATGTGGACGTGAGTTGGAAGGCTAATGGTAATCGGGGTTTCATTGGCATGGTGGTGCGGGATTCTAATTCTCGGTGCCTGGCTATTTGGAGGCGGGCAATCAGGGCAGTTAGCTGTGCTATGGCAAAGGCCCTTGGTGTGTTGGAAGGATGTCTTTTAGCTCAACAATATGGATACTTGCGGGTGATTGTGGAGTCGGACTCCAAAGAGGTAATTTCTTGGGTGAATGGTTGTATCAAGAACGGCTGCTGGGCGGCTTTTCCCTCTCTGTGTAAGATTCGGCAGTTAGAGGATTCCTTCCATGCTTGTGCTTGGTCTTGGGTCCCAAGATCGGCAAATGAAGCAGTGGATTATGTGGCCTTGCATTGTGGAGCGGAGATATGTGTGTTTGTCTAGGTCAATCGGCCCTCATCTTCGATTGTGAGAATTCTGAACAAGGATGATCTCCCTTGTCCTCATAGTTAGTTTTTCGGGGTTGTAAGGGGGTTGGTGTTGTCTGTGTCAATGCTTTTCCTTTCCCCTTGCTTCCTTTTATGCCTCTTCTATGTTTGCCCTTTGCGGTTTTCTATGTTCTCTTGGATTCGACCCTGGTTATGAAATATATCCAATTCTAAAAATAAAAAAAAAAATAAAAAAAAAACTTATGTGAACAAATTAGTGTGGATATTGATGGAGCATTTCCCAAGTTGTTTGGTGGTCATGTCTGGGTTAATTGGGGTAAAAAATGTCGATATCATTATCATTGTTGCCAACAAAACATGCGAACGTTTTATCATACATTAATGAATCAATATAAACACAATACTCATGCAAACATCCCTTCTTTCAAACCACACGCATTCTACACACAAATTTCTTATAGTTTATAGGCTTAACTGGATTATTAGTCCCTGTAGTGATAGGGTAGTTGGAAGATAACCCCGGTGGAAAAAAATTAGGATTTAAGCCCCTGCGGTGAAGTGTGTTAGGATTTAAGCCCAAATTTGAAATTTTCATCAACTCTCTGTTAATTATTTGCACATAAAGGCTAACCTATGAGACTAAAAATAATAAAATTAGCCTCATATGTAGCCCCACGTGCTAACACTTAACAAAAAGTTCTGTTTTAGCCTAATATGTGCGGCTCACGTGCTACTAATTAACGGAATTTTTAATTTTAGACCTAAATCCTAACAAACTTAACCACACATGCTTAAATCCTATTTTTCGACCACATGAGCTATCTTCCAACTATACTATCACTATGGGGACAATAATCCAATTAGACATAATCTAAGGGGTGGACAAGGGGCTAGGCCGGGCCCAATTTTGGAGAGACCGAACTAGACCCGTTCTAAAATGTAACTAGACCAAGGCCCGGTATAAGAATTCTGAACTTAGAAACCGAACCTAACCGATCAGTTTTAAGGGACGAGTCCACCGGTCCAATTGCTTTTTTTTTGTTAGAACAAATTATTGGAAACCAAATTCGAAACTGAAACACCAGATTACGGGTTGGCTGCCAAATTCAAAACTCAGTCATACATCAGAAATCTCAACCAATATCTCATCTCTACCGCATATAATAACAGAAACCAAGAGCTATTAATTTAATCACAATCAGTACCGGTTTTGGGGCTAAAAACCACAACGAAATTAATTTATTCACAAGCAATTTGTAAGTGCAACCACGACGACATTTTTGAGTTAAAAACTTCAGATTTCACCATGTCTGCAAATTTACACAAAACATAAAAACTTCAAATCCCAAACCGTACATACCCGCCCTGACCCGCGGGTCCAGGACCCGTTTGCCCATCCCTGATTTATCTGCCAACTTCAGAAACACTGATTTATATTCATCTACATTTCTTCCAGACCAAGAAAAGAAAAACAAAACTACATTTCTATATCAGATCATCCAACCACAATACCCAAATTTCTTTATCAACTATCAACAATTCTAACTGCAGCATTGGTTTTCCTTTTCCTCCTTTTTTTAGGGCGATAGGCGACTTATCACATCACGACCATCATCGTCATCAAAACAAACTAAATATGTTTAAGATAAAATATACCTCAAAAAAACCAACTGAATATGAAACCTGCAGCAGCTAGCAGAATATCCAAGATAACAAAAACGATTGCCATGACTGTTTCCAGCGTTGATGTCCTCTTGTTGTAAGGAACCACCCTAACTGTCATTCTCACTACCATCAGTGAATTTTACACACCAGACAAAATCTTAAATGGTGTATGTACAAGCCCTTCTGTCCTAGGGTTGAAGTGTTACCTGTATATAAAGCCAAGGCGAAAGTAAGTGCCTATGTAAGTACATATAGTAATTTTAACAGCGTTATATGAGCTAAAACTCTTGGCCTACAAAACTTTGCATTTCTGCAAACGTGATTTCCGGGTAAGCAGCTATGGAACTAAGATTCATTTACTCTAATCACATTCAGTATAAAGGTGAAGCTACTGATGTAGTAAGTTATCATGGCCTCTGACAGAGAAACTGAGAGCTTCAAATGTATCCACAGAATGAAGATCCAATAATTAGATCTTGTCAATGTTAAACACAATTTCTATGTATGCAGCAACATAAAACAATTTGATATAAGAGATAAAAAGTGTTGGAGGAAGTAATGATATATTAAATGTCGGAAAACATAAAAGGTATATAAGTGGTTAACTTACATTTGGAATTTTATAACTATTCACTGCCAAAATCTTCATAACTTACACCTTCTGAGACGGTGTCCAATCTGTTATTGTCTCCTGTAAGAGTGGCAGATCAAAATCAGAAAACCCCTTGCAGTGTAACAAGGAAAGATATGTCAAGTCCTCACCTTGATGTTCTCTGTCACGAGAATCCAGGAAGTTGTTATTATCTGTAGCCAAGAAGGGTGATCTAGGATAGCTCTCCAATATGTCTAAAACATTTAGAACAGGGATGATTAGATAGAAATTTCTCATGTTTAGTGTAAAGACTTCTCATGGTTAGTGTTTAGATAAAAATTTCTAGAGAGAGAGAGAGAGAGAGCACCTGAACTCTGAGAGAAGTCAGTTGCCAGATCCGAAAAGCTCAAAATTCGAGGAATCTGACCTAAAAGACCAAATGATGAACTGTCTGCATCAAGCAGTGATTCATTTAGGGACTGTGAATTGGACTCTACGCTATTGAATGCTGCAACAGAAGCATCTCCAATAGTGGGCCGGGTTTCCAAGATGTTTCCATCAGCACTAAACATGTACGAACTGCCTGAATATCCAACTTCTGATTTGACAATTCCCCCATTCATTCCATGCATCAGACCTATGTTGGAGATCTGGTTTGAAAGCATGTTTGGTTGGACATCAATCCTACTGGTATGAGCAGACATTTTACCAGCATTGTGCATACTGGTGTGCAATGAAGATCCACCATTAGTAAATGCATTAGGTAGGCAGGAACCAACTTGGTGGTGTATATTTTCTGTCTTCAGCGCTGTTCCTACATGCTCTGGTGCGTAGCATGTTGAGTTTTGGCGCACTGTTAGAGAAAGTATTACATTGTCATTTTTTTTACAAAATTATTACACTGTTATACCCTCAGTTCGAGCATGGATGACATCTAAAAGCAAGAATACGAAATTGAAATGAAACATGTGATCAAATGGAGTATGAGTTGTCTAGAGGATGGAAGAGGGTAGAAGGGCAAAAGACTTTTGAGGAGACAAAAAGTAGTCGTTACGTCTTGGTATTTAGGTTGTGCGCATCACTGTTTACTCATACAGAATTTAAATCCATAGATTTCATAAGAAAATGTTGCCAAATTAAGTAATACCAAGAGAAAATATTTTAAGTGGTTGATTTATTTATACTGAGGCCCTACAATTTAACTGCTTAAATTGAAAATGCAACAAAATACCATGAAATAGGGTTACACGTACAAATCTCTTGGTCCTGTTAATCTGTAAAAACTTTTTAAGAGAAAATCTGTAACCTTAGTGATGATACATTTCTAAATGGCAACTATTATTCCTATATGCATAATGCAAACTTAATTAAGAGAAAAATCTGTAACCTTAGTGAAAACTATTATTCCTAAATGGCAACTATTATTCCTATATGCATAATGAAAACTAAATCCAAAAGCTGTTTCAGGTAAAAGAGGAACCAACGAAGAGAGGGACGGAGAGAAGGAAAAAAAAGAGGGATACCATTACTGTAAAATAACCAAAAAATAATTTCAATGCGAGTATATACAAACTGATTAGCCCCTCACTACTTTCTTTCTTCCGATCTATTACATTGCTTATTTTAAGAGGCATACCATTACTGAAAAATAACCAAAACAACATATTGACAGATCAAAACCCACATGAATCTATAAAGCTTCATTTGCACGGATACAAAAAAAGCCCCTAGCTTAAGCATAATAAAATTTCCATCTAAGTGAGAAGAACTCTTACTTGATGAAATGTGAGATCCATTGGAACTAGATATTGAAGTGACTCCACTTGAGTGTAACTGACTCATCAATTCCACCTGTTGCTTAAGCAAGTTGTTATATTCTATTATTTGGTGCTTCACCATCAATCTTAAATAATAAGCCCTGAAGAATTCCCGATTCTCTTCCTCAAGTTTCTGCCAAACTGGAAGTGCAGCCGGAATTAATGTAAAGATGAGCATACAAACACAGAGAACATCACTCTAAAATTCTCTAACTATTGACACACAGCAGAAATAGTAAAAAATAAGTTAATATTTGATATTAACATCTCATAGTCATTGCAATATGATTATATAACTAAAAAATTCATTACATGGGACAGTTCAGAATACAAAGTTTCCTGCATTGGAGATTAATCATTTCGAAATCACTGCAGAGACAATTCAGATTCAAATCATAAGTTAGGTTTCTCATCACCACTGATCTCTCAATGAAAAAGAATAGATTTATAAGTTACAGCAACTTTGATGGCTAATACAAGACTAAAAAGTCAAAGTCCACCAGATTGGCTAATAAAAAGAAACACCGCAAGCAAGAAGATCGAACTTCCAACTCAGAACAGAAGGCAATAAAAGCTGATGGCCCCATTGAAAAGAACACAACCACTATACAAAAGTAGCCAAAATGACTGAAAAAATACCCAAGACAAAAACCATTCTGGCATACTCAATAAGTTATGCTTTATGGGCCATAAAAAGAAGCAAACCAATTCTTTGTGTAATGTTCAGCTTGCAGAATGTTATAAAACACTTTGTGAGTGAGGGGAGAAACAAACAAAAAAAAACACGAAGAAAAAGAATTTCAGATTAAAAGAAAACATCAAGAAGGTAACAAACTACAACAAATAAGAAAGCGGTAAAGAATACTATAGGATATCATCTTACCAAGTTCTGTGAAACCAGGCTCTATTTTTGCCTGATCCAGTAAAGTATCTACCACTTCCTTCTGGTTCATGTAAAGTTGGAGACATCGCTCGATAAGGTTTTGCACCTGAAAATAAAAAAACATTTTGCATGTTCAACTTGAATGAAGGGAATACAACAAAAAAAGGAATTATATTAACTTCTACATTTAGTTGACTGAACAAAGCAAGCGTGTAGCCATTACTTGCTTTATCATCCCTTGACTCCAACTCATTAGTCAACTTAATTAGAGATCCTTTCTTTCACAATTGTTTTAAGTTCCCTAAAGTAGTGGATGAACTTATAAAGACCAATTTGCTTGAGATTACAATTTTACCTTTTCATCACATTTTATTCATGTAATAATTTAATTTTTATTTCTGGTTAATTGCTTTAATTAATCTTATATTAGGCTTATGTTTTGATTTTATTTCTTAAGCATATAAACTTTGCACACTTAGCAATATGCTAAGATTTGCTTTTTAAAGCATCTAATTTCTAATCCCATATCAGATTTGGGGAGCTTGTTAGAAGTGGGGAATACACGTCAAAAATGATATTGGAGATAAAATGGATTTTATCTAGAAGTTCATTTAACCAAAAAAAAAAACACTTTATCTAAATGTAATAAACATCACTTCTTTGACAGTTGAACATTCATAATTAATCTTATATTTAACTCTCTAATACTCAATGTATTTCAAAATCCTAGAAATTGTCAAACTTCAGAGTTGATTAAGTTTTGTATTCTATTTTGTATTAGGATTTTTTTTCCTAGAATATGTCTACTTTGCTGCATTCACTATTTTAAGGCATTATAAATATCCTTGCAATTCCAATAATTAGAATAACGAAGAGTAGATGTATAGAAAAGTTTTGTTTTCCAGAGATGGGAATTCTAATCCTGCGATGGGATTACTTTGGAGAGAGGACAAAGGTTTGGTGAGATGCCAAAATTCTCGGTGAGAGGCCAAGAACAAGTATAATGCCCCTCGAGATATTCCAGTTATCTTTAATTTTCATTTAGTTTCAATTTTATGCGTTTTTTCACTTCCACTAAACTACTCGAATCTAAACCCTGTTGCCCAGGTCGTGAAATTTCATTTGGTTACCTTGCACTTTGTCAACTACTTACATTTTATGTCCCAATAAATCATTTCACAGAAGAACTAAAATAAATTATACATGGGCACTTAAGGGGAAAACAAGGAATAGAAAAAGAACAGATGAATTATAACAAAGCACTGTGTTGTTTTCTTCCTATTTCATTTTGCAACTTTGCATCAGAAAATATCTCATGGTCGCTGTTCCAGTACTATAGCCTAGTTTAAATGGTTTAAGTTTTTTCTTTTAGTATTTTTTTTTAACAAAAAATACAAGCATAAGTGGGTAATCTACTATCATCAACAAAAATCCAGTTCAACGACTTACCAGTTGTATATCTTCACGTGAGACCCGTCTAACGGATCCACTAGACATATTCCAAGGTTCCAGTAGGAAGATTCTTGTGTAAGAAAGCTACGCTGATTGATTTTTAAACTTATAAATGAATCCTTCTTGATTGTAAAACAAATGCCACAGATGACCAGTGAACTTCGAGACTGATGGATTCTTCACTTCAGCTTTAGATATATCATATACATATAAATGTGATGCACCAACCTGATGACAAAAAAAATTAGGGATTCATACTTGAATTAGCTCTTCAAATTTATTGGTTGAAAATTAGCGCTTTACCAATAATAGAAATTAAATAAATGGGCCCAGGCATTAATATGGCATCAAATACTGTATAATATGTATTTCAAAGAGAGCAAGAGCGTGTGCCTGTGCACGCAGCCTATACATAACAAATTTCTAGAGAAACATTTAACAAAGAACAAAAATGGCAAGCTACATCTTCATTGATATTTAAAAACAAAAATGGTCGAATTATTCATTTCCCTAACTACATCTCTGTAACAGTAAAATTTTAAGTAGCAAATTGTTTATGAACCTGATTCCCTAACTACCACTTCACATATTAGATCTAAGCATTTATCTGCAATGGGATCATGAATGAAATATCCGTTTCAAAAAGGTATTTACTAAAGAATACACTTCCACACCACCCAATTAACATGTCAGAATCCTAATGCATTAGAATGTTACTATCTATTTCTCCAGCCTTACCAAAAATCAGCAAAATCAAAGAACCAAAAAAAAGACACCGACTGAAACTTCCCCGCTGTACTAACTAATTTTTTTTTTTTTACATAAATCAAAACATGAATAAATGCTTGGCACCGTGACACCAAATAAAATATTATTTAATATAGGATTGTATTGCTTGTTCCGTTCACAAGAATGCTGCAAAAAATTACATATTCCTCACATGCATGTACAGAATAACTTCGAGCTCGTTTGGATGTGCTTTTAAAATGACTGAAAGCGCTTCTGGTGAAAATATTTTTTGAAACAATCCTTAGTAAAAATGCTAATAAATCCTGGAAAAGCACTTAAAAGTGCTTCTTGAAAGAAGCACATAATTGATGCTGGTTGTAGAAAGCACTTACAGTGCTTTTGAAACCCAAAAATATTTTCTCTAAAAGTGCTTTCAGTCATTTTAAAAGCACATCCAAACGAGCCATTATACAGGATGAAATTAAAAATGGAGTCCAATCAGAGAAACAAAAAGTATTTACCAAAAGAGGATTCAATATATGGTATGGGAGTACACCAAAACCAATTGGAGTTTCAAATTCTCGAAAAATTCCCACTACTCGGAACCACAGAGAAACTCGGAGCGATTTTCTCTTCAACCAAACAGACTATTAGGTTAGGGTTTGATCAATTTACATCACCGAATCGATCACAACCAAAAATGATTTTTTTCCATGATTACATGAAATTACTAAAGCAAAACCCTAGACAAATCGCCCCAATTACAGAGACTGATAAATACAGACCGATACATACTCAATCACACACATGCAACGCAATCACAATTCCGAAACCAAAATACGAAATATCAAACCAGAAAAAAAAAAGGGGGAATCTCTTGGAACAATAAGCTGGTCTGCAGCTGATCTTACCTGAATTCAGTGGAGCTTTTGGGAAAGTTCCAGGGCTTTTACTGGGAGAAAAAGCTTCGAGAGAGAGAGCGCCTGATCAGAGAGAATTGGAAAGTGTAAGGTGACGAAGCTCTCTGCTTTTGATGGTGGAACTCCTCCTCCTCTCGCTCCACAAAGATTTTGTTATTTTTTCCTTTTTTTTTTTTTTTTTTTTTTTGCTGGGGCAAAATAGACTGGGCAAAGAGGGGATTCGCGCCACGTGGCGGTAGCGGAGAGTGGTGGGGGGGTCCTACAGTAGGCGATCAGGTTGAATGGGACTTGTATTTTTTATTTATTCTTATTTATTTTTATCTTTATCCAATCATAGGAGAGAGAAAAGAGGGTTTCATCAAAAATCATTACCAACGTTGATTAGTCATTGACTGCTTTGACCAGCGGTGAAATCGTTGGCTTATCAGTCTATATGAAGAAATGAGAGCAACCCCAGCTCCAAAAAAAATCCTAGTTAATTTGTATTAAAATATTATTATTATTTAAATAATAAAAAATTAAAAATAAATAATTTCGGATATAATTTTTTATCAATATTGTCATGCCACTTGTCATTATCCATAAGTACAATTTTGGTGTGTTTATGTAATTTTATTTGATATGTTTATGTAATTTTATTTGGTGTGTTTTTTTTATAGTTTATTTAGTGTGTTTTTTGTAATTTTATTTTGATTGAATAAACATGATCTTAATTTAAATAAAGTACCCAATTTAATAAATAAGAAATTACATAAAGTACTAAAAATAAATAAGAAATTACATAAAGTACTAAAAATATATACAAAACTCATAAAATACTAAAAATAAATACAAAATTACATTAAGTACTAAAAATAAATAAGAAATTACATAAAGTCTGAGTAGATAGGATATGTGGTGCTAGGATCTTCGTTGCTAGGATTTGTGTAGCTAGGACACTCTCCACTTGTTCCCTCGTCTCTTGCACGCCTCCTTTGCTCCACGTCCTCTTTTTCCGATGTCCATAAATATTTAGAATTCAAAGACATTCCTTCTAGAGGAGTGTTCATAGTGTCACGATCTTATTGTGCCATCCTTTCTTCTCTAAGCATCTCCATTTCTTGATTAAGTAGTTGCCTTTGTCTCTCATCAGCCGCATCACATCCCTCAGTAGTTACTAAGATTGCTTGCATATTTACAGCTTTTGCCTCATCTCTAAACGTGTCCCACGCCAAGTTCAGTTCACCTTGTCGAGCAAGTTCGTCCATATATTTTGTATTGTCACTTTTAGAAGAACTTCATTTTTTATTTGCTATCTTTTTACCTTCGGGCCTTAGGGATGGACAAGTTGGCTTCGGCACTTCAAATGCATCGTCTTTTTGTTGGTCCGGGTCTGTGTCTAGTGGAGAGTGTAGAGGGATGCCGTGCATGACAACTTCTGGACCAGTTGTCACAAATTTGTATCTAGAACAATCTTTGACAACATTCCAACATTCCAAGCAATAGAATGATTTATTTTTGTTGTTCGCAATGTACCAAACTTGTACTTGAAGTGTATGTAAAATGTGGGAGAAGACAATTTTATAATCAAGGTAATTAATACTGGATAAAACAATATTATAAAATGTGTGCGTAATACAAATGAATAAATAAAAATATTGCCACATGATCCGCTAAACTTCTGTCACTACTCATATTATTGGTAGCTTGAGAGATGGCATTTTTCCAACAAGTAAACGATTGATTGAGTTTTTTTTTTCTGACAATCTTGAAGACCTTGAGCACTTCTGGAGCCTTTTCCAAGCTTCTTGCAAAACGATGTAGTAATTTTACTCCAAAGTTCTCGCAACTGCATCTCATTACCCATAATCAAGTCATGAGTAGCTTAAACCCAACATTCACACAACATAACATCTTCGATAAGCGTCCAATTAGCCAATTTTTTGCACAAAAGTATATGAAAACTTTGTTGAAAGTGTTGAAAATAATGAAATGTGGTGTTGGGTGGAAGATGATGGTTAGGTATTTATAAATAAAAAATATAATAAATTTCATTTTATTTTTTATGTATTTTTTAACAATTTTTATTACGTTAATTAATCTGGACCTTTGAATTTCAAAAAGATCGAAATCTAACAACCCAAAATTGGACACGTGGCCAATGGTAAGATTTTTTACAGTTTCCCTTTTTTAAAAAAATATTTTGGCAGAAAAACCTGGACCGTTGATCTGGAAATCGAACGGTCTAGATTTTGCCACGTCACTAGCCATTAGATTTCAAATTCAATTTTTTTTTACTGTTGGAAATCCAATGGCCATCGTCGCACCACGTGGCCCAAGTCTCACGTCCTCGTTAATGCGTCTGCAATGCGGGCTCTTATTTGCCCGTTATCTGGCATGTTTCCCATGCACTAGTTGTTAAAAAAATATTAATTCACATGGCTGACGTCAACCTAGCGTCATGCAGGCTGGTTTTTGGGTCAGTCCATTCTAGGTTGGGCTCAAAGCTGGCCTCCACTTTGGGCCAACTAATTAGATGGGGTGGAGTGGGTTTTGGGGGGAGGGCTAAGGGAAAAATGGGTTGCTACCTAGCTCATTTGTGGAGGGGTGGAGTTGCTCTGAGTCAAGTCGTCAACAAACTAAACCTCCATGGTGTGTTTTTGATAATGCTTGAATTTTAAGGTGTAATCTTCTTGAATTGGACTAACTAATGGTGTAGTATTGTATTTGTTATTCGTATAGGCTAGCTTTGATAAGATTACGAGGGACTCGCCTCGACTTAATGCCTTACTAGATGGTCTTAATGAGACCTCTTCCCCCCCTCCGCGAAGAACATAAGGATGTTAAAACCATCGATTACAATCTCGTCTGCTTCATGTCGCCAAAACTTGGTAGTGCGGATTGATTGGATGTTCTCTTCCTCAAGTGAATCCTCATATCAATTTCTTCTTTTAGGTCTTTTTTCTCTTTCTCTGTTTCTTCTGTTGCGATGGTTTTTCTCCTTCGCACATTAGCAATAGCAGCTACTCTCCTTCTCCATCACACATCAGCACCAGGAGCTGTTCCTCTTCTCATGTCACCAAATTAGTCAATTTCCTCGTTGGTTTTTTAATTCAGAACAAAATTTCAGCTGGGTATTCTATGCATATCAAAATCTCAACGAACTCCCCTATCCATCTTCATCTACTTACTGTCGTCTTCTTGTCGTTATCTTTGTGTCATCTCCTCCATCTTCTTGTTGGAGCTCGTATTCAATTTGAAACCCTTGTTACTAGACTCTACAGTCTACCCACCTTAGGGGCTCAACGTCCTATTCGGCACACTTCCGACCAGGGAGTGGCTCTGATACCAAATTGTCACATCTCGATTTGCATAGCAAGATATTGTCCGCTTTGGGCCTGGCCCGCACGATTTTGTTCTTGGGTTCTTGGGCCTTCTCAGGGGATCACCCATCCTGGGACCGCTTTCACCCAAATTCGCTTAACTTCAGAGTTCTCATGGGATCTGAAGCCAGTCAATTCCCAAAACGCGTATTGCTGGGAAAATAGAGGCATGTACATACAAGGTCAGTAATGGTAAATGGTTTTACCAATACTTGTGATTGGAAATTCTAATGATTTTGGCTAGGATTTTTTATATTTGATTTGCCAATAATGACTATTTTGCTTGATATTTTGATATTTATTTAGCCACTGATGATTATGGCTAGAAATTTTGATATTTATTTGGCCGATGATGGTTACGGCTTGAATTTATGATAATTGTTTTGCCAAGGATGAAAATGGCAAAAAATTTATGATGTTTGATATCACTAGTGATTGTGGCTATAAATTTTGAGGGAGAACCGAGGTAACGATTGTGTATAGCCAATAATGGTAAGTGGTTTACCAATGATTGTGATTATTATACTAGTATTTATCTAACCAATAGTAGATATGGCTTGATATTGATATTTATCTTGTCAATGTGTATGGCTAGAATTTTTTATATTTATTCTGCTAATGAATGTGGCTGGGAATCTAAGAATGTGGGTGAGAATCACGATTATTTATTCGTTTATTTACTTTATTTTGGATCTTGAATAAAATCATAGACTGAGATTATGATTTTATTCACTATAAATGGAATGGTGGAATTAGCTTTGATTCCTTTTTCATTATTCGAGGGTAGAAATCTCGAGGACGAAATTTATTTTAATGAGGGTCGAATATATTACCCTAAAACATTTCAATTATGTGATTATGTGGAAAAAAAATTGATAAGTGGAAATGACGAAAATGCCCTAGGAGGGCCAAACAAAATTTTACAAGGATGTTACAAATATTTTATCATTATATATTTTGTCTTGTTTCTTGATATATTTGGATAAAGCTCAATCTCATGAGCGTGTAGGCGAAAACCATTCGTGAATCGGAGTTATAATGAAGGAGATATTAACATTTAAAGTCGAGGACAAAATGGTCAATTGATCATTTTCAAGAAGGCTCCAGATTTTTAGAGCCAAATCTGGGAAAACCATGTGTGTGGCCAAGATTGAAAGAAGAAAAAAAGGGATGGTTGTGATGGAAATGGGAAGAGAGAAATGAGGGAGATGATGCCGAATCAGGCAGAAGGAAAAAAAAAAGGGAACCATGGGGAAAATAGAGAAATGAGGGAAGAGAGAGTGAGTGAGGAACACCTGATCCTCTTGATGCGGTTTCTCCCTGTGACCCGACCTGGTATCCTTCTCCTCATCCGCCAGTTTTTCGTTGATTTTTTTGGCGAATCATGGAAAACTCCTACCTGGAAACAACCTAGCATCCACCCCTCTACCAATTCCACCCCAAATTTGAGAGAATTTGGTCTTGAAAATGTGAAAACCCACATAGTGGGTGCAACGGGTTAGTGATGGCGATTCACCAAAACCTGAATGTAACTTCAACCACTACCACCACTAATAGACTCCTCATGAATCCATGAACATGTCCTAAGCCTTAGTTGGGGCAGCGGAGCACCAGAGGTGGCGGATCGAGGACTCCCAAATTCTAGGGTTTCTGGTGAGTTCGTGGGCAATTTAAGGTGTTTCTCGGCCAAATTAGACTTAGCCACATGTATAAAGTTTGCTTTACTCTTTGAGATCTTCATTTCTGTATTTTTTGAGAATTTTTAGAAATAATTGAAATTTTCCAACAAGTCGGGGCAGCCAACCGCCACGCGCGGCAGAATGTGGCCAGTGAGCCAATGCTGCCTTTTTAAGCTAATTTTGATATTCTGAATCTATATTTGATATGAAATTGGTGTGATTGACTTGTTTGAATCTAGTTAGTGATTGTTAGTCACTTAATTGCTTTCGGAAATGAGTTAGAAATTGAATTTGAGAACTACTAATGGCTTAATCCCTTCGTAGGATACGTAGGCAGTCAAACGAGGTTAAATGCAGCCATAATAAAATAACTGAGATTAATCTTTTCTTGAAATTTGGCTTAGAAAAAGAATTTGGGTTTATCTTAGTAATTGGCTTCAGTGTTCTAAAAATCGGCCTAGGCGGCCGCCTAAGCGTTGGGTGTTGGGCTTCTATGGCGATTTTGGGAAAAATGTTCAATAAAACGGAGAGGGTTTAGGTGGCCGACTAGGCGACGCTAGACGGTGTTAGGCAGCATGGTAGGTGGTTCATTGTCTCTCTGCTATGTGTCTGTGCAAACTGCAAGCCCAAAATCACTTGATATCTCTCGTCATGCTGCATCTCAGATCTGACCAGTACTGCAAACCCATGACTTTTGTGCATGAAAACGGATAGGTGCGGTGTGGATAGAGGAAGATATGCGGTGGAGAGCTGAAGGGATTGAGGGAGTTGTTTTAATTTAGAGGGATATAAAGTATGGGTAGCAAGGAAACTTGGAAAGTGTGGAAAAGAAGCTTAGTGTGGTGTGAAATCCACCAGCCCTATCATAAAATAAAGGGATAAACAATAATTACCCATTATCCCTTAATAAATAAATTATATAAATTATTTAGATAATATTTTATTATTTGTTCTTTTTAAAACAACACTATATTATACTCTTGCATTATATAATTTTATTATCTTTCTTTTTAAGATCAGCCTATATTATACTCTTATGTTAGACATTGTATATATATAATAACGTATTCCTCAATGTTTAATAATCTACTATAAAATAAATTTAACTAATTTATATGGTATATAATATATTTATTCCAAATCCACCAAGTCCGTCTAGGCGCTAGACCCCTGCTTACCACCCTACTAACGTCTATCGTTTTTTAAAACCAAATGTGTTTTTTTAATTTTGGACTTGTTGGATACTCTTTTTTCCATTTTATCATTCTTTTATTATCTTATCCATGGATTTCATACAAGTATAATTTTTTGTAAGTGTTAGTATGCACTTATTTACAAGAAATTTACCTAAATCCGCCTAGGCGCCAGCCTGCCGCCCAACTAGCGCCTAACGTTTTTTAGAACCTTGATTGGCTTCCAAAGTAAAATTTTCGGGGCGTTACAAATTGTTATCCCTTTGTAACATCCTGAAATTTGTAATTCAGAAGCCAAACACATAGGTAGGCCACAAAAAAATAATGGTTAATTATAATTTTGACTGGCCACACTAAAAAAAAAATCATTTTGTTTAATTTATGGCTACATATAACATCCTGGTTAGACCGCCTATGTACCCTAAACGAAGGGATAAAGCTATTCATAATTCACCTTACGCTTCTAGAACAACATACTAAAATTTCATTATGATCCAACGGTTAAATCTCCGCCAATCACGAAATCAAGTGGCGGTCGACGTTTTATTTTACTAACTTACAAATCCAATTTAGGAAGATCTGTACGTCGGACTCCCGATCCGTAGTTTCCTAAGGTCCTCAAATATTACGTATTATAGTGTATCAAAGTTTGGTGACAATCCAACGGTCGGATCGTCGATTCCTAAATTAATTCAGCACTGTATTGTAACAATCAACCTATGCCATACAATTATCAAAACTAAATTCAGGACATCTAATTTAGCCTAAAAACTCAACTATTTAAAAAAATTATCAAATTTTATAGATATGACGCCCCGGGAAAAGCTCCAATTTTACTCGAAACCCTAGAAATTTTGGTGGCCTCGATCCTCTTCTTCTAGTGCTCCGCCGCCCCAACCAAGGCTTGAGAGATGTTCCTGGGTTCAAGAAGAGTTGACCCATCGCGGTGGTCAATGGTGGTAGCTTCAGAAACGACGAAATTCGCCGTGGGTGCTCTCGGACTCGCCGGAGAAGACAATGTTCGTCGTCGTGAAATAGAAATCCACAACCATCAAGTTGGGTTGGAAATGGAAGTTGGGTCCACGCTGGTTCATTTGGTGGTGGTGGCGACGCCCAGATTGCCTGGAAAACGCCAGAATCGGCGCTGGATGTCTTGGACTCAAGTCAGGTCGACGAGACTGGAACCGGGTCATGAGTGATCCCGTGCTTCTCTTCTCCCCTCATTTTTTTCCTCTTTCCCTTCTTCTGATTGGGTCTCCTCCCTCTCTTTTAGCCATTGCCACACACGTAACACCTCACAATTATCTGGAGAAATCCATATTATGGTCAAATGGCCATTTCACCCTTAACTTTACTAGTTTGTATCTTCTTCGTTATAACTACGTTTTAGGAATGGTTTATACTTACACGTTCATGAGATCGAGCTCTATCCAAATATGTCAAGAAACATGACAAAATATAGGAGGATCATATAAATCCCCATAAAATTATGTTTAGCCACCTAGGGCCTTTTTGTCATTCCACTTATAGGAAAAAAATTAACACATAATTGCATATTTTAAATTTTCCAGGGTATTACATTCGACCCCCCATTAAAATAAATCTCGTTCTGAAGATTTCTACCATCGAATAACATAAAAGGAATTAGAGCTAATTCCACCATTCCATTTGTAGGGAATAAAATCATAACCTCAGTCTACAATTTTATTCAAGCCCCCATAAATAAATACTTCCACGAGGTAATCATTTACACTTGGGTTTCCTACCACGCTCATTGGTAGCATAAATATCGAAAAATTATAGCCATACACATTGGCAAAAATAATACCAAACATCAAGCCATAATCCTCAGGCCTAAATAAATACTAGATTATCAACCACATCTAACATTGGTTAGACAAATACGAGCATCATAATCATAATCATTGGTAAACTACTTACCATCATTGCCATACATCGTTGGCAAAACAGTTATCATAAATTCCCAGCCGTAACCATCATCGGCCAAATAAATATCAAAATTTCAAGCCACATCTACTATTGGTAAAACCACTTACCATTGTTGCCATTTTCATCCGTGGCAAAACAAATATCATAAGTTCAAGCCGTAACGATCATCGGCCAAATAAATACCAAGCAATAATTATCAGTGGCTAGGCAAAAATCACAATTTCAAGCCAAACCATTTAAATTGGCAAATTAAACATAAGAAATCCTAGCCAAAACCATTGGAATTTCAAATCACAATCACTGGTAACATCACTTACCATTATTGGCTAAACATAGCCGTCGCCACGATTCACTGCTAGAACTCGTATGCCAACATAATCTAATCTGATGACTGGTCCCATGGTCGATTACCCTCACTTCAATATGATCACAACAACACGAAGTAGGGTAACGAGAGTGTCCATTTAATCCTACACCCCATAACCAAGTACCTTCTTCACCGGATATGGTACAAGTCCGGCCGTGTAGGCCTCTAGAGGTTTAGGGGATCAAAACCCAAGGCAACATGCGGTGCCCCTCACTCCTAGTGCCTCTCAATCCAAGAGTGTCCACTTCCAATAGCTATACCACATAGACTATCCCGCAGGAGTAGCCCGTCTGTATAACCCCTCTGAAGGTTTAGGGGATCGAAACCTAGGGGAACCTCATAGTCCCTTTCACTCTCAGGTCATCCAAATTATCCATGAAACCTACATTCACAATTCATAGGAACCTGTACTCACAACCACACAGGTGAGTAATCCACAATACATATATTTAACTCACATATTCACAGAAATTATGAAACATTGCAGCCACAATGCAAATCATAATTCCACCAACTGAACTCCATAATCACAATGGAATTGCACTGTATATATCACATGAATGCCAATTCATTCACCAAAATTATGACATAATGCAATCACAATGCATATCACATGAATGCCACTTCATTCACAAAAATTGTGAACTAACGCAACACAATACATATCATAATTCACACCAACGAAAACTCAAGAATGTTGCATATCGTAAAGCAAGATCATTCGCTCTGATCCCACTTTGTAACATCCCGAAATTTGTAATTCGGAAGCCAAACACACAAGTAGGCCACAATAAAATAATGGTTAATTATAATTCTAACTAACCACACTAAAAAAAATCATTTTGTTTAATTTATGGTTACGTCTAACATCCTGGTTAGACTTTTAGAACAATAATTTCATTATGATCCAACGGTCGGATCTCCGCCAATCACGAAATCAAGTGGCGGTCGAGGTTTTATTTTACTAACTTACAAATCCAATTCGGGAAGATCTGTATATCAGATTCCTAATCCATAAGTTCCTAAGGTCCTCAAATATTATGTATTATAGTGAATCAAAGTTTGGTGATGACACAACGGTCGGATTGTCGATTCCTAAATTAATTCAACATTGTATCGTAGTGAATTTAGGTTCAAATGAGCAAGCTATGCCATATGATTATCAAAACTAAATTCAGGACATCTAATTTAGCCTAAAAATAACTTTGATGACCCTTTGGCCACGCGCCGTCGTGGGTGGCGATCGGCCGCCTCAGCTCGCCGGAAAACTCAAATATTTCCAAAATTTCTCAAATTTTACAGATATGAAGATCTCAGAGAGTAGAACAAACTTTATACTTGCGGCCAAGTTAAATTTGGCCGCAATAACCTCAGTTTCACTCGAAATCAGCCGGAACCTTAGAAATTTGAGTGGCCTCAATCCTCATCCTCTGGTGCTTCGTCGTGAAATAGCAACCCATAGCTGTCAAGCTAGGTTAGAAATGGAAGTTGGGTCCATGCTAGTTCGTTTGGTGGTGGTGGCGACGCCCATATCGCCGAAAAAACGCTGGAATTGGCTCCAGATGTCTCGGACTTGGGTCGGGTCGATGAGACTAGAACCAGGTCAAGAGTGATCCTGTGTTCCTCCTCTCCCTTCCTTTTTTCCTCATTCCCTTCTTCTGATTGGGTCTTCCTCTCTCTTTTAGCCACTGCCACACACGTGGCACCTCACAATTATCTGGAGAAATCCAGATTATGGTCAAATGACCATTTCACCCCTAACTTTGCTCATTTATATCTTCTTCATTATAACTCCGTTTCAAGAACGGTTTGCACCTACGCATTCATGAGATCGAGCTATATGTAAAAATCTCAAGAAACATGACAAAATATACGAGGATCAAATATGTCCCCATAAAATTACGTTTAGCCACCTAGGGCATTTTTGTCATTCCACTTACCGAAATTTTTTTCCACATAATCACATATTTTAAATTTTCCAAGGTATTACAATTGATCTCACCATCATCGCGAAATTTGTATTTGGGGTTTTTGGTTTCTTTGCAACCTAGGTGTGATTTGCTTTAGAAAGCAATGAATTCTTCTAACTAACCTATAAAAACCGCATTCATTTTCCATGGTGGTTGTGATTTGTGTTAGAGAGAAGTGATCGTGGTGGTTGGCAGGGCAAGGTTTCAAGTTTTTTTTTTAAGGCAAGCTAAATTAAAAAGAGGTAAAATAAAATATATAGTCTGTAGCTTAATCCAGCACCGCACTAAATGCTTCACTATTTTTATACTGTTTAGTCCATGCCAGGCCAGTTCAAAAGTCTCTTAACCTAGTCCAATATGAGATAGTCCACCCTAACGACTGGAGCCTTACAATATATTTTAATTATAGAAGGGGCATGCAAGGAATATCATATTTTGTAAAATGCATAAAATCTCTGTAATAGAGGTATGATCCATAATACAAGTAGATCTCACTTCTATGAAAGAGATGGTTTACATGTGGTCCACAAAACATAATCTCCCTTGGTTAGATAACCAAAAAGATCTCATGCCTAATTCAGTCATCTTCAGTCTTGACAAAATTGTACATATAAAACAAAATAAAACCTTTGATCAAGGCCGAGGTTTGGCTAATAGATCTCATATGTCTAAGTCAGTTTATTTGGAAAAAAAAGGGAGGATTTTAGGACTTAAGTGCGCAACAAAAACTTATCATACATTAGTGTTGATGGACTATTTATAGGGAGATGGTCGCCATGAGTTTAGGCACTGCTTTAAAATGGGCCTAGGCGCAGACGGTCGGTTACCACCGCGATTTACTCCTAATTAGTTACAAAATCAAAAAGCATATTAAGCTAATGCCTAAGCGGAATTAGACAGAGTTGGGAGCGCCTAGGCGGGGCTGGATAGTGACTAGGTGGAGAAAGCCGAAATTTAGAAAGAAAAAAAAAATATTACAGAGTCTGAGTTGAAGTCGCGCATGGAATAATTCTTTTCCTCTTTCACTAACCCACCTTTTCCCCTCGTTTTTATCTCTTTAAGATTGTCTCAACATCTTCCCAATTCATTCTTTTATATTCCTTTTTTATTAACTCCACATCTGACTCCTTTTTCAACGAAGAAAGTAATTTTCTGACTCTTTGTTTTTTTGTTTGTGAAATTTGCAGAAAAGGATGATCAAAGGAGGAAGGAGAGACGACGTTGTGAATGTGATACATCTAACGGTAAAGAGAGAAATGTGCATGTAGTCATGAGCACTAGATAAGCTCTCCCACAAAGAGTAGTAAAGCCTAACATCACAATGGGCTTTATGTAATCAAAAAGGCCTGCTAGGGTTGGATCCATTAGTTTAGTAGATTACTTAATTACTAATCCACATTTTAAGTTCATGCTCCATTAGTTTCATTAATTAACGTTGATAAAGCTAAAAGGTGATGGACTTGTTAAATTAAAGATGGTGTTATCCACACAATTATTTTTAATTCTTATATACCTTATTTAATTTCTGCTGTCAAATCAAATAAATTGAAAAAAAATCAAATAACATAAATTAAGAGGAGTTTGTGTGTGATATAAAAAATAGCATGCGAATAGTAACACCCAAACTTAATTACCATGGGTTTTACTGTGAGTATTCCCTCTCATTCATGTTGTGGGATTCCCTCTCAATCATGCTAATCTTGATCCACTGTTGGTCCCACCTCCTTCTCACACCACCCTCAATCGAGCTCCGCACAGAAGAATTTCTCATTTTAGGAACAGTTGTACGATATTGATTTCGAGGAGGATGTGAAAGATATGCTCTTTTGTTTTGGGACGAGGATTCTCTTCTCATTTTTTCCCATCCACTTTCATCATCTCTTTATTTGTGTGGTCACTGTTAAGTCACACCAACATTTTATATTCATTTTTTATAAAGATAATAAGACAAAAAAACGTGGCTTAACTGTGACCACACAAACAGAGAAATAATGAAAGTGGATGGAAAAAAAAAGGAAGAGAGAATCCTCCTCCTTTGTTTTGGCTTCAGACTCAGGAGGCAAATGATGTGGTACATGCTTTTGCAATTAGGTGACTGCTTGAGCTTGACTTGAGTCTTGAACCTTTTATTTATGGTTTTTTTTTAAATTTTGACCAAAAAAGAATAATTTACACTAAATTTATAAATTAAAAAAAAAAAATTTTAAAAATTATTATTATTAAAGGAAGGGAAAAGGTTTAAAGCCATTACAATATATTAGGGGAGGGGGAGCATCCAACCTAGAATGCATACGGAAACTCAACACTCCATCTACTAAAATATTAGACCACATACATCTAAACTAAGATTCAAACTTAAAGAAAGCACGCTGCTCTTGTCAATTTGGCTAAACCCAGATCTAGAGTCGTAAAACGTTTTTATTCAGGCTGATTATGAATTTAATGTACCCATAGGTCGATGTTTATTAGGGAAAAACAGAACCAAAAGAAGGAAACAAGGAAAACACT
Source organism: Crataegus laevigata (assembly GCA_963580275.1). Classification (NCBI taxonomy): domain Eukaryota; kingdom Viridiplantae; phylum Streptophyta; class Magnoliopsida; order Rosales; family Rosaceae; genus Crataegus; species Crataegus laevigata. The sequence continues at coordinate 22,042,153 of OY756952.1, forward strand.
ATGTTGATCAACAACATCCAGTAATCTTGTTTAATATACATGATTTATTTATTTAATTTTCTACTTTTTGTCATTAATTTAAGTAGCACAACAAAATTGGAATGAACTATTTCCATGTAAATTGTATCATGAAAAAAAAAATCCTTTACACTCATTTCGGCCACGGTCAACCAGGAGCTGAAATGGAAAAAAAAAAAACGAAAATGGGTAATAGAATTACACAGTTCAAATCACAAGGAGAAAAAAAAATTTGGACACCTTCATAAATCAAACCAGAGTGGCGATTCCACTGTATCTTGGTCTAGTTCTATCAGGTGAAAACCCCTCTTCCACTGCCTTCCTCTTGTTAGTGTTTGGCGGTATCAGTTGCGGTTGTTGTTGTTGTTGTTCTAGTTCATGATGCTCCTGTGATTGAGTCTCTGAGCTTTCAGATTCATCTTCTTGTTTTTCTTGGTTTTGATTGTTGGACTTGGTTTTCATCAAATGGGGTCTAAGCCTACTCAAGTCTGATAATCTCACGGGCTTTAAAACAAATTCTTCTGCCCCTTCTTCCAAGCATCTGTTATTAACCACATAACTATTCAGAATTAAAATTTCCAAATCCCTTCGATACTCTAAGGGAAGTGATTTTTGCGCTCTCATTTTTTTTTTCCGTTGTCTCTGCTCCTCTCTTGTAGACAAGGAGTGCAGAAACAGAAAACAGAGCGTGAAAATCACTATTGGCTATCTAAGAGAGAGAAATTGCCAACGGAAAAGGGGTTCAAATCAGGTTTGTTCTTTTGTCCTCTGTTACCTGTTGATTCTTGAAGGCACATTCTCAGATGACATGATCACAACAGGCATGTTCCTCAGAGATGAAGACTCCTGAAAAATAAAAATAAAAATTCCTATAAACTTTTTGGAACGTGACAAAGGAAATCTTGTGACTGACATCTGAAACCTGATTTATTTTGGGATGAAAAAGTGATAGGGAAAACATTCCAGGAGATTTTAATTGATATTTCAAACCTATGTTAATTTTTATATAGAGAGATAAAAGACAAAAATGAAAGCGCAAGATAATGAAAGGAAAGGGTAGGGGAATAGGAAACTGAACTGGAGAGATGGGAGGAAAATCTCAACGGGGAAAGAAAGATTGAGGAAAAGAAAAATGCGAGGGAATATAATATAATGATGAAGGAGAAAAGAGAGCAGGGAATACAAGAAAATAAACAAATAAAAAAAGCACACCTTGATTTTCCTGAGCAAATCATATCCTGTCATTCCAGGCATACAGTAGTCTGTAATTACAAGATTCACTCCCACTTCCTGCACAACCGCAACAAAACAAATCAAATTTAGAAGCCCATATTTTTTTTTATATAATTTCTTCACACAAAAGAAGGAAAAATAGAGAGAAGATTAATTAAAAGCTTGGGAATTCGAGACATTGAGAGAAGACTGGAGAAGAAGATAGCAGTACCTGTTGATTGTTTGGGGAAAGAGAAGCTGAATCTGAACTGCTTTGATCATCCTCATACAAACCCAGAAACTCTAAAGCCTTACTACCAGAATCAACTGTAGTAACTGCATTCAACAATCAAAACCCAACATCAATATAGTAAAACAATGAGAACCCAACGCTTGAAATTTCATCAGATATGCTCTCTTTTCTTCTTTTTTTTGGAATGGCGGAAAATCGAACCCAGAACCTCGTGCGCAGGGGACGTATTTACCTTGGTACGATGAGGTCTTGAGGAGCCTCTCAATCAGCTTCCGATCGATGACGCTGTCATCAACAGCTAGAACATGGAACTGCGAGTCTGTGGCAGCCATCCCCATTTCACACAGATGAAGATGAAGGTTCAAGAACAATGCAAATACCAAAAGAAATAGCTAGAGGTTTATTTTATTTTCTTGTTTTTGTATGGTGGGTGGTGTTTTTCTATGGGAGGAGGAGGAAACGACAAAGAACGGAGGTTTGTTGTATTGAAATAAGAAGAGTAGGAAGACCCACCAATATTCACATCCCACCAAGCAAGATCCGACCAGATTTCTTCCCAAATCTTGCAATTTTTTTCCAACTTGATTTTTGAATTACAGGGCAAGCAATGGAAAAAGGAAAAAAGAAAACAGATTGATAAATCTAATTTAATAATCCCAATGAAATGAATAATATTTAATTATTGGTTGACAGGCTCAGGGGGTGGTGGGTTGTATGTATTTATGCAAATCACCAAACATATGAGGAGCAGAGTGGAGACCATATTTTGTAAATTAAATACAATGAAAATTGATGGTTGAATTATAATTTAAATGTTGATAATATGTTTAATTTTATTGATGATATATTATTTAGTTTGTAAATTTTATTTATAAATTTAGTGTTGTTAAAATTACACGGGCAAAGAGAGGTTTTGTGAATAATAGAAAGTGCAAACCGAGGGGTAAAAAAAAAGTCGGAGGAGTGAGAGGGGGCCGGTGGGGGCCCATGAAAATCCTCCCAAGAGATATGGGTGACGTCAGCAGAGGTGCCTTTTTCCCTGGGTGTGGAAATCATGTAGCGCTCGCCATATCTCGAGCAGGTGGGGAATGGGGAGTGGTGGCAAAGGAGAGCGGGCAATTTCTTTTGATTCCCTTTTAAGATTTGCTTCCCATGGCATGCATGATCATGTCACCATGCCCACCCCAACACGCCCATGCATACATTCAACATTATATTCGTTGGATCCCACAAATCCTCTTTGTGAGGATTATAAAAATCCTCACATCATATTCTTTGTATATCGTGTGGTTAGAAATTATTTTTGAATTTTTTATTTAAAATTAAATACAAACAGTACATAACGATTTTTTACCGTAATATGTATGATGAACAGATAAGATATGAGGATCACTAGGATTTTGACAAAGAAGATCCGAATCCCCTTTTCAAATTAGTCCAGTAGATTCAACTTACCACTTGTTTTAGGGACATAAGGTACCTATTTCGGTAATAATAGACATTTCATATTGTGTCACATAAAGAGATTTAACATATAGTGTGACTATTATATCACCACGTGATATTAGCAATCAACATGTTATATGGATGAATCACATAGTTGATGGATTGGGGCAAGTCGAAGGGTATAATATTATTTGTGATATTTACTAGCTCCATTCACTTGGCGTATTATATAAGAGTGCACGGGCAATCTTGAAGGTAAGTGAGATATATCATATGCAAGTTATGTGATGAAAGAAATGTGAATGACGATATATCCTCGACTATTTAGTAGAATCTCCCCACGTTATGTGCAATTTGATGGGTTTATTCTTGAGATTTGTAAAACAGGTAAACTAAATCAAGGTCTTCGAATTATTGATGATGATTAAGTTGTTTGATTTTTTTAGTTACATTGAATTTTATCATGCGTCAATTTGAATATTTACAAATCACTCACTAGCAGGGGCAGAGCCACATTGGAGTCAATGGGGTCGCACGACCACTTGGAAGCCATGGAAATAACCTTATAGGTCCCTTAGAGCTGCTGGTGCCGTGGTGCGACCTCTTGGAGCTGCACACCACATGCTCGACGAAAGGTCTGAAAGAAGAAGAAAGAGTCCCAGCGCAATTTTTTTTAAAAAACAACCTGGGCAAAGCGACGTCGTTTTGGGCCAGGTCTGGAGAAAAAAAAAAGACCAGCGTGTCCTTTATCCCCCCTTCTCCACAGATCCGATTCCTCCATTCCAAAACCCCCAATTTTCTTTTGTTTTCTCCTCCTCCAACCCTAAGTTCCAAACTCAATCCCCCCCAACCCTCAACTCCATCTCCTCCCTTGCTGCCTCCATTGAGGTGCCTTTGTGCTGCTGTCGTCGTCGCTGTGGTGGTGGTGCCGCCAGGCGCCAGCTTGCTTATTTGTATTTGCTCATTGTTATTGTGAAATTTCACAATTCAAGTAAGTTCTAAACCCTATTTATGATATATTTAATTTAATTGAAACCTAATTCATATTTATTTTGATTATATTGGTGGTTTGATTATATTGTGAGTTTTTATTTTCATTATTTTGTATATGTAGAATATATTTAATTTAATTGAAATTCAATTCATATTTATTTTGATTATATTGATGGTTTGTTTATATTGTGAGTTTTTATTTTCATTATTTTGTATATTTTGTATATGTAGAATATATTTAATTTAATTGAAATTCAATTCATATTTATTTTGATTATATTGATGGTTTGTTTATATTGTGAGTTTTTATTTTCATTATTTTGTATATGTAGAATATATTTAATTTAATTGAAATCCAATTCATATTTATTTTGATTATGTTGATGGTTTGTTTATATTGTGAGTATTTATTTTGAATATTTTGTATATGTAGAATATATTTAATTTAATTGAAATCCAATTCATATTTATTTTGATTATGTTGATGGTTTGTTTATATTGTGAGTATTTATTTTGAATATTTTGTATATGTAGAATTATTATGGAACGGTTTTTTAAGAGAAAGTCATCATCGGGTTCGGGTAGTTCGAATAATGTTGATAGTTCAAATTCTGTTGGTAGTTCAAGAACTCCAAGTTCAAGACAAGGTCAGTTAGATGGTGTTTTGGGTAATCTTCAAGCGGATCCTGGATTAAGAACTCGAATGATAGATTATGATGCTAATATGAGAGATGAGGTCCGAAGATCATATCTACAAAAAGAACCTTGTCAACCTAGAGGTCATAATTTCCCAATAACTAATATGTCGGGAATTAATCAACGCTTCATTCCCCAATGGTTTGATGAGTTTGATTGGTTGGAGTATAGTATATCTAAAGATGCGGCATTTTGTCTCTATTGCTATCTCTTTAAAACCAATTTTGCACAAGTGGGTAGTGAAGTTTTCACTGGAGATGGATTTAAGACTTGGAAGAAAGGGAGAGAAATATTTAAGATGTATGTTGGACCAGTTGGGAGTGTTCATAATAAGGCTAGAGAAGCTGCTACAAATTTGATGAATCAAGCTACACATATTAAAACGGCAGTGAGCAAACACTCCGACCAAGCTCGTAAGGCTTATCGCACATGCTTGAATGCATCAATCAAGTGCACAAAGTTTTTATTGCGACAAGGTCTTGCTTTTCGTGGCCATGATGAAAGTGCCACTTCAAGCAATATGGGAAATTACTTGGAGCTATTGCAATTCCTTGCAGATAATAATGATAAAGTTAGAGAAGTTGTGATGGAAAATGCTCCGGGGAATCTCAAATTACTAGCTCCTTGCATTAAAAAAGAAATTGTGAATTCATGTGCCCATGAAACACTTGATGCTATCATGGATGGTCTAAAAGATAGATTCTTTTCAATATTGGTGGATGAAGCACGTGATGTGTCGGTGAAAGAGCAAATGGCTATGGTGTTGCGTTATGTGGATGACAACGGGCATGTAATTGAAAGATTTGTGGGTATCCAACATGTTACCGACAGTACTTCAAGTTTACTAAAGGATGCTATTGACACATTCTTTTCTCGCAATGGTTTGAGCATTTCCAAGCTACGAGGACAAGGTTATGATGGTGCTAGCAATATGAGAGGTGAGTTGAATGGCCTTAAAACAAAGATATTGAGAGAACAACATTGTGCATATTATGTTCATTGCTTTGCTCATCAACTTCAACTAGCTCTTGTTGCTGTAGAAAAGAAGAATATAGACATTGCCTATTTTTTTGCAACGGCTAATAGTGTGGTTAATCATGTTGGAGCATCTTGTAAGCGGTGTGATTTACTTAGAGGGCAACTTCAAGAAGAGCTTGTGATAGCTTTTGAAAATGATTGTCTTATAACGGGGCGAGGCTTAAATCAAGAAACAAGTCTCAAACGTGCCGATGATACACGATGGAACTCACACTATGGTACCTTGATTAGCATCATTTTCGTGGTTCATGTGCTTCAAATGGTTATTGATGATAATCCCAATGAAAGTGCGGGTGAAGCAAATAAGTTAATGAGAGAAATACGTACTTTTGAGTTTGTGTTTCACCTTTTCTTGATGAAAGTCATATTGGGACTCAAATGATTTGTCACAAGCATTGCAAAGGAAAGATCAAGAAATTGTGAATGCAATGGCTTTAGTGAAATCATGCAAGGAAAAACTACATTGGATGAGGAATAATGGGTTCGATGCATTGGTTGATGAAGTATCTTCTTTTTGTGAAAAACATCATATTGATGTTCCTAACATGGAAGAGCCATTTATACTTCCAGGGAGGTCAAGGCGTAATGCTCCAATAAAGACAATCGTCATCATTATCGTGTGGAGCTCTTTATTTATGTCATTGATGAGCAAATTACGGAGTTAGAAGATCGCTTTAATGAGGTAAATACCGAGTTGCTTATTTGTTTGGCATGTTTGAGTCCGAAAGATTCATTTGTAGCTTTTGATAAACTAAAGTTACTTCGTCTTGCTCAATTTTATCCTCAAGACTTTTCGGATGAGGATCGTTTGGCACTTGAAGATCAACTTGAGATTTATATTCATTATGTGCGTTACAGTAGTGATTTCTCTCAATTGGAAGGGATTGGTTATCTTGCAAAAAAACCGGTGGAGACAAGGATGCATCAAGTATTCAATTATGTATATTTGCTCATTACATTGTCTTTAGTTTTACCAGTTGCAACCGCTTCATTGAAGAGAGCATTTTCTGTCATGAATATTGTTAAGGGTCCACTTAGGAACAAAATGGGAGATCAATGATTGAGTGATAGTTTGGTTGTTTATATTAAGAGAGATATTTTTGCTTGTATTGAAAATGAAGCTATAATGCTTCGTTTTCAAAATATGAAACCTCGTCGTGGACAATTATAGCTTGTAATATTGTTTCCGTTATGAATTATGAATGAAAGTACTATGATTTCATTTTCAATCTAAATTTTTATTTGGACTTTTACACTAAGACCCCTCGTGGTAAGATTCCTGGCTCCGCCACTGCTCACTAGTGATCTCACTTTTTATGTAAATAGTTGAAAGAATTATAGAAGGAGTTTATAGTTAAGTGGTTAAGAGTGTTTAACTTTGTAATAGAAATTTGATAGGGCTTTGCAATAGAAATTCCGATAGGGCTTACATATCTATGAATCACATAGTTGATGTGTCAGAATTTTTAAATTGATATGCACCAATTTCTTGGTTGAATTCATAAACATATAAATTAAGAATTTTTGCGTTGAAAAAAAAAACACTTGAAATTTGGTACCTCAAATTCCAAGTTTAAATTTCATATAATTAATTGTCATTTTCAAATTTCCATGAATAAGAGTTTAAATATTAAAAAAATACAAAAAACTCAACTATGAGTGGCTACCACCATCATCGTCACCATCACAGCTGATGCTACCACCCATACTGGTGTCTCCCCCGCCAATGTCACCGCCAACACCCACCGTCATCATCGCCACCGCCACCACCCATCATCATCATTGCCTCCGCCACCACCACTACTAGCACATTTCTTAACTGCTACATCACATTTATATATTAATGATCCTATACGCACAATATAATCCATATTTAAATACCGTTCTCCTTTTAAGTTAACCAAACGGAAAAATTCACTAATTCCGAAAAATAAAATTCGGTCATTCAATTTTTTTATTTTAAAATTCCTTAACTTTTTAAAATTTTATCATCCAAATGCAATGTAATATTTTCAATTTAACGTGATACCATATAAAATTATCACGATTATAGGTAAAAGGAGGAGTTATAAACCAATTAGAAGAAATCCAACACATGGAAAGAGACTGATCACCTTTATTATAGTGTGGAGAAAAGAATTGCTCCTAAAATTACTCAATATGTTATGGTATTATTTTTCTTGATCCAAAACACTTATATTAATTCAAGTAAAATACAATTTGGCAGAGAATAAAAAAAGTAAAATACAATTATTTTGTACCTTTTAGAGTCGTCTTATCATATCATGTCTAAATTAGCATTCTTGAAAAATAAAGGTTGGATCAGTTAGTACTACAATTTAGCAGTATTCCTATTATATTTAAAGGCAACTTTGAAGAAAATTATCATGGCTAGTTCATATGAGGCTTAACCCATTATCTCGTTCATTAGTTTAGATAATATCGTATGTATTAAAAAAAATCACAGTTTATGAATCTACTGAGGAACTTAAGTTTTTCATTATCATCATATTTCCTCAATAAAGACTTGGTACAAATGTGTTTCCATTTGTAGAATTACAGAACCGTTTGATAATCATTTCAATTTTTTATTTTATGTTTTTCAATTTTCATTTAAAAAACTGATAACTTATTTAGTAGCCTTTTTTAAAATTGTTTAAAATAATTACAATTGAAGCTTTCAGTTTTTATTTTTATAAAAAAACTGAAAATAATTATCAAACAAATTAATGAAATAGGTATTAAACGACACCTAAAGTATACACAATTTGATCCACAAAATTTAAATTTCTAAAAATTTGTTCATCCTTCCAACACAAAGAAAACATGTTCATCCAACGAAATTAAAAATGGAAAAAAGAAAAAAAAACCACAAATTGGAGGAAAAAAAAAGAAGCTTCGGTTCTGTCTTTAAAGTGGAAGTTGGAACACTAGATGCAATAGATAATTTGTTGGATAATGCTAGCAAGATAAAATTTTAAACTAAAATTATAAATTAACTGATTTATCACCAATAAAAAACAATCACATTAATCAATATTTGATTAATAATTTAATCATCAATAATTATATCATTTTGTTTTGAAAATTTAATTTATAAATTTTGAAGACAACCATTTTGTTTCTGTTATTTGTAGAAAAGATTCCCAGACACACTTTTATTTTTTGTTGTACAACCTGTCACACACAATCCACACTTGTTAAACTTGTTGGGCCAGTACCGCATTGGAGACATAACTTGCCATTGCCAAACATGGATTTGGATCCCTTCTTGAGCAAATTGTGGAGATTCTCATGACACACTAATACGGACCATTGAATTTTGATCCAACGGTTACAAACATGAGATTTCTCTAAAAGTTATAATAACTGTAGCTGTTGAATCACAATCTAACAGCCCTTGTTAGTGTGTCATGAGAATCCCTATTATTTGATCAAGAGGGGATCCAATTCTGCCAGACATGATTGTTGATCCATTGATCCCATGTTGCTCAGCTCCTCCACCATCAGATTTTTTTTGGGAATTTTGAAAATTCTGTGATCGTGATCATTCATCGTATAATGTGTGGTAAACTTTTGTAAAATATTATTTATATTTAATTTAAAATATAAAATAATTTCTGACCGCACGATATATAATGAACGATCACAATTATGAAATAGATATTCCCATAAAAAGAATCTGACAATGATCCTTTTCCATCCACCAACAACGATGGACTCAAATTTAACGAATTTCCCTCTTCTCAGTCTTTTGTCATGTCGAATCATACCAGCATCATACGAGAAAATCATTTAAATTATTAGAATATCAAAAACTAGAATTAATCTCTTTTTTTTTTGAACGAATTAATCTCATTTTATCACTTTAAATTTTTTTTATTTTCAACATTTCATACATTAAATATTTTTTTTGTCCCAATTTGATATCTAAAGTTATAATTTTGAGACACTTTTATACATTTGTTAAACTGTCTGTTAAAATAACCATGAACTTATGATGTGACCCCTATGTGAACAATAATTAGACGTCATAAGTTAATATGGGCCCATATGTATATAAATTTTTTTAAAAAAAATAATAAATTAATAATAATAAAAATAATTCTCTTCCTCTTCCCTCTTCGACTCCAACGAAATTGCACCCCAATCTTGGCCATCAGCCCCAGCCTCACAATCTTCCGTATGCATCAACAAATTCACAGCCCAACCAGAAAGAATCCAAATTCAACATGAAACCTTTCCAATTCCTGAAATTTATCAAAAATTCAGTTGGCCCTGATTTGGATAAATTCGCAAACCCTAACCCTAACCCCTCAAGTTCAAATGGAATGAAATGGAAAAGACGACGAAATCGAAAGAGAAGAAGAAGGAAAGCCTCACACACACAAGAATCCGACTTGTGGGTTTCTCCGAAACTGAAGGGGTCTTCACGTGTATATATATTTTAAAATATTTTTCGCTTCTACATTATTTAAAAAATTATTAAAAGCCTTACTACAACAATAGCCAAATGATTTGATATCACTTACGTGAGATTAAGTCTTTACTGTTGAATTCTTTGATCTCACTCAGGTTTTTAGTATTAGGTTTTTCTTTGATTAATTATTGATTTAAAATATATTTTTTTTGACATTAATAGGTCAGATCATGTTATCCGAATTAATGAGTGAGGTTATATTACCCGAATTAATGGGTCAAGTTCGGTCAGTCCAAGGCGAAATATATGCTGAAGTGCGTTTTACAATTAGCACTTAGAAATCTTAAAAGGGATAATATATACGTTTCTAAGTTCTAACTAAAGTGCTATAAATAAGGAGAACATTCTAAGTTCTCAGCTGAACTTTCTCAGTATTCCTAATAAACTTTACTATGGATCTGAAATATACAACTGAGCATGCATGCAAGCTTAAGCCACCAACCAATCACTTGGCACGAAAATTGGCCAGATCCCATTGAAAACCCCCTCCCCCTCACAATTATTATATAGAAGGCGACCGCAGATACAGATAGATTTTCTAGTACTCGGAAATATTTTATCTGGAGTTTTTAATCTGTTAAAAGATTTCAAAGAACCGTAAAGTTTTTCGTCAAGCTAATATATTCAACGCTAGGTGGTAAGAGTAGGAGATGTATGGACAGAAGTAGGCCAAATATTCGCAAGTTTGGCCATGGTCGATCATTTGTGACACTACTGGTTGTCCACCACCGCAGGCCAGCAGGAACCTTGCATGTTCTCGTTTCATATATTTCATCATATGACATCGTAACCTTACCAACGCCCACAGGACATATAATTGTTTTCGCTCAAACTTATGGACCAATACATATCGATTCCGGGATCCTGTGGCATGCATTGCTGTTGACTTGTCGATTAGTAGTTCTTACTTCTTATTAATTAGCAGCTCATTTTATTAATTAATAATTGTCACAAAATATAATCACGATCAACAGATTATTAGCAGCTCATACAGGGGCGGAGCCACCAAGGGACTAGGGTAGTCCCAGGCCCATCCTGACTTCAGCCGAGTTGTGAACCTCATGCAAGAAGATGAAGCAAACGACGTCGTTAAGTTGTTAGATTTTAAATCTTTTCGGCTGTTTAATGAAACGATAAGTTTGGCAAGGAAGTTTTTAAAAGAGATGTGCAATTTTAAATGGAAAAAGCGATTCTCTCACCTAACAATAATATACACCCTATAATTTTCTAAAGCAACCCACCTTCTTTATTTGCAGACCTCTCCCCCTTTTCCTTCTTTTTCTACTTCTTTGTATTTTCTTTAGCCTTCCACAACCTACCTCTTACTTGGTTGTCTGGGTTTTTACATTTTTTTCTTCTTAGTATTGAATTTAAGAGAATTTTTGTAGTTTTGTGAGGATTACACAAATTACATATGTCAACATGTTATATATTTGTGAAAGGCCCCTCCTTATTCAGAATCTTGGCTTCGCCACTGAGCTCATACGCTTTCAGTAAATCATTAAAGACAACAGGGAGAAAGGGTAACAGCACTTAAACATTCACTATTACAAATAACTATTTATCGATACGTCATGTAATCATGAATCGAGAAATCGGTTAAATCACATTCCTTTTCACTGTGATAAAGCAAGAGGAAAACGTGTGTGTAGTTAGTGGGTATGCTATCATGAAATGCGAATTGGCTTATTGCTAGCAGAGTTTGAAAGAGCATGCATCATGGATCACCTCACCACATGGCTTGTCACGTACAACTTATTGACAGGTAAAACGAATACTGATTCCATTGCTTTTTCGCATATCAACATGGAAAGGAATCTCTATTAAAAAAAAAAAAAATAGTTGTAGAACTTACACCACATCATCGAACTTTAATGATTTAAACAGTCTATTTTTCTATTTGCACTTCATGAATCATTCTTTGAAAATATTAGCCAAATTAAAAAGAGTAATGCTAGGAAGACTAAATCTGTAAACAAAACTTCATAAACCAAATGATATGTAAGAGCGTCTCCAAAGGAGATGTCAAAAAGTCCACATCAACAATAATGGTAAAACAAGACATCACTAGTGTTTTCCAACCGAAATGCCAATTCTTATATGACATGACATGAAAAGGCAGCAAAGGAAGTTGCTGTCAAATTTGACAGCAGCTTCAAATCTATTTTTAGTAATTAATAAATGCTTTTCATAATTTTTATACTTATCTTTTGTTTTAAAATACTAATTACAACTATAAAATGTAAATAGTGTAATAAATAATTGTTTAAATTTGACATATTGGTTGGAAAATAAAATTAAAAAAGAAAAAGAAAAAGATTAATGTGCCACATAAGCCTTCAAATTTAAATTTCATGTTTAAAATTTGACATCTCTTTTGGAGATGATCAAAGTTGATAGTTGAATTATTATTTAAGCGTTAATAAACGTGCTCATTTCATATTGGTGATGTGAATGCAAATTTCCGCCGCTTTCTTCTTGGACAAAATTGCACCTACAAAACAATTAACACATTTGGTCAAGGCCAAAAGCCTCATGCGCCCACGATGAATTTGGGGTTGGGGGGGGGGGACTTTGGCCGAAGAACCTCTGATGTCAAAGTTAGAAATTAGAGAGAAAAAAGTGTTTGAAGAGTTTTTGAGATTTTTGCAAGAGTGTCGAAGTGGGTCTTTGTGAGAAAAATGGGTGGTATTTATAGGATATGGCCGGTCCCCTTTGGAGAAAAGGTGGCCGGCCTTTGAGATGAATTTGGGTGCATTTAGGTGACTTAATTTAGCAATTAACATATTAATTAAGAATAAATATGTTAATTGGCTAATTATTCTTGTAAAGGGAATGTTTTTATGAGTTTTATGGTATGATTAGCTAATCAATCAAATAATGGCTGAAAAAATTAGCTAATCAATGTCACAAAAAAGGCAAATTATGGTGGAAAAATGAAGAAAATGGCCGGCTCCTTTTGGAGAAGGATAACCGGCCTTTAGGGTAATTTTTGGGCTTAATTGATAATTTAATTGACAATTAATGAGTTTATTAGGTAATAATCCCATTAACTTGTCAATTAACTCAATTTATGTGGAATTTTTGGTAGGTTATAGAATGATTAGCTAATTGTTTGGCTAAAAGAGGGAAAGTGAGGTAAAAAGTATATGGAATGAAATATGTTTTGAATTATTACCTATTTTGGGTATTTCTGACTTGCGCATAGGAATCTCGTTGTACCTCAAGGGTATTTTTGTCTTTTTTGTCCACAAATCCACGTGTCGCCTTGTGATTATTTTTGGCTCCATAGGTGACACATCATTTGGTTTACAAATTTTGTCTACAAATTTAGTCTTTCTAGCATTACTTGATTAGAAATATTTGAGTTCAAGAAAACGACGAACACTATGTTCTAAGAAACATTGAAATTTCATCATAACAATTAAGTCGGCAAATAGTTTCAGATTCAATTGAATTTTAATTTGCAAGGATGATCTACAAATCAAGACTACAAAATAGAGGATTCAAGTCGTTGAAGTTCGATATGAGTCTCATAACTAGTCCTCAATTTCTTTAAAAAGGGGGATGCCTTCCCTTAAAAAGGCAATACATATACATGGTATATATACATAAATATGGTTTATATATACACAGATTGCTTAAGGGGAGGGATCCCCATTTTTCTAAAAAAATGAGGACATGTTCCCCACTGTTGGATTTAACTTTAATGAAATTGTGTGGCCTGTGTTTTAATCTCAACCACACAATTTCATTAAAGCTAATCTAACAGTAGGGAGCGTGTCCCCATTTTTTTTTAAAAATGAAATCTTTCCCCTTAAGCATATATATATATATATATATATATATGGTCCCTCTTCTTCCGTGTCTCAGGGCTTTTCCTGGTTCATGCCTTCATGGTCCCCCTCCCCGCTTTACCTTCATCAATTTGTTTTTTCTCCATGTCTAAAAGAAGTTACCTGAAGTTGATCTCGGGTACCACATATTTTGAATAGTGGGCACTCATCATGATCTATTATGATCATAGCTTAGATTGTTACATACATATTGTTTCACCATGAACTCTATTAATTTGGATTAAACGAATAAAAGCCAATTTAATCAATCTCTTTTTAGTGTGCATGTCCATTTATTTTCTTATTAAACTCATTTTAATCGTTTTAATTTAAACCAAAATGTTTTTTTTTTGGATAGAAAAGAACTTCATTAAAGAGCAAAATCTCTAGGGCAATCCGTTTGAGTACACTAAAAGAGAAATCCGTTAAAGAAGGAGTTCTATCTCAAACATGAAAATCATCAACTGAAAGGCCAACACTAATGATGGCATTCACCAGAACATTTACCCCTCTGAAAACATGCTTTCAACAAATGTTTTTTTGGTCATTCTAATTAGGTACATCATTTGGATTTTATAGGACATTATATATAATATACCAACTGTATTCATCCACCCGAAATGTTTAAGGAAATATTAGTGTACTCAATCTTCCTCATAGTCCTAATTAATGTAGTGCACATGTTACGTTGTCACGTCATATTACTTTATTGAAACATCTTTTTTATTTGAACTTTCATGTTATATGTGCGTGTAGTCGCATTGATTAGAGATGTATGTACTCTTTCTTATGCATCCGACTCTCTCTCCATAGTACTAAAATATATGTGTGTGTGTGTGGATGGGGCTTGTATGATAAAGAATTCATGTTATTATTGCTATTTTCCTAAATAAACATTTGAAAATCTTAGCATAGGCATATGCACAACATAATAAAATTACATCATTAACCACATAAGACACACCCCAACCTGGGAGGTCCACCTGGACTCTGAATCAAGCTGTACAGATCGACAATAGGAGGTGACGAAGTCATAAAGTGCAATGATTGGAAAATGTGGATACATTTAAAACTAAAAATGCCTAAATATAAGAGTGTGCTTGTGAGTGAACCCAATTCACACGTGATGCAAAGCACAAGTAAAGTACAGTAGAGTAGATTGAGAATTATACCATCAAAGGTAATCTCTAATACAAAGATTGCCAAGAATCCTCGTCAATATAAAAGCTTAGCTACTAAAACCTAGAAGGGCAAAAAACAAAGGTGAGTGGGCTAAAAAAATAAAGCTTTGTAAAACCTTTTCAAATAAAATATTGATCATGGCCACATATTAAATTTCATAATAGTACGCATACCTATGCATCTTGTAGGATTTAGCATACTTTTGTAAATTCCGTCGCTTCGCTAATTCTTATAAACGTTAATCTAATCTAGGTATATGTAGTAAATTCTTTATTAAACATATATATGGAAACTAGATAAATATATATATAGTATTTAAAAGCAAAGACACATTCACAAATCATGTCGTCAAGTTGAACCCGCCTTGTGGGCATCGAACATCCTTGCCATGCGTTTCACCTAGAAACGAAATCATTTACATAAATATATGACGTACTAACGTATAAATGCATTTTCGTACAAAGTACGACAAATAAAGAAATTATTTTAAAAGATTGAATTTCAGAAAACGAACGGCGAATTCGAATTCAGGACGTCGAGAAACTTAAGGAAGGATTCCAGGGGAGGCACGTGTGCTCCACTCGTTAAGCCCTGAAGCACCACGCACCCCCGAGTACAACAGTACTCGCCGTCTTCGCGAAGCACATGTTCGGCCTGATTTCTGAGGCAACTTCCAAGGCTAATATCTAACTTGATTCACCACCAAAATCAATGATACAAAAACCAATTTGAAGCTAGAAATGTAGGGAGTTGATTTATACCTATTGGTAGCCTAGTCGTGGTCGGTGTTGGCCGGGAAGTTGGTCTAAAGGTGGTTGGATGGCCATGATTTTTCCCTACCAGTTTTCTGGAAAATTGTCCCCAAGGTTTTTCTATGCTTGAACACCACCAAAACAAGCGTGCAACTTCAGAAGTAAACTCAGAGCAACAAGAAGGGAAAGATTGAGGAAATCCCGAGGCTTATTTGGTTAGGATCGTGGAGAACTCGTCAGAAAACTCCTCGAATAGAAATGGTGCTACAGTGATGTGTAGGGTTTGGTCTGGGTTTGATAGGAAGATCTGAGTTTAATAGAGGTGTAAGGAATGATAAGGTGTGGTGGTTTGACGGTTTGGCTCGCCAAAGCTGGCGAGTGATGGTGCTCGAGTTTGCAGGATTCTCTACACTTACAGAGAGAGACAAGAGGGAACTAAGAGATGAGAGCGTGAGTGAAGAGAGATAGATCCAGATTTATGGGAGAAGAATGAGACACACAGTACAAAACGATAGGAGAGCTCGGGTGAGGTGTGGGTCCTACATGCCTAAAAATATTATTAAACTATTAAAAATATCCCCCCAAATAATATTAAAATAATAATATCATACTTATGAGAACTATATAAAATAATAAATAGTAATTTTTACAAAAGTATTTTTCAAATACATAGTTCCGTAAAATCTCTATCGTAACTCTAATTTTAATTCCGCTCACGCCTACGCGTTCATACTGCTGAGTACTTTGAAAATACGATAAAATGGTAGCTCGTGCGCATCGTGAAAATATGGTCAACGAAAGTCAACAATCTCGCTTCAAGGGCATTTTTGTCAATTCACTCCTTTAAAATTAATAAAATGTAAAATTAGGGACGGGTTGTTACAATTTGCCCACCGTAAAAAAAAATTCATCCCCAAAATTTGAAATCATTTGTTATAAAAAAACACAAAGATAGAAAGCAAATATATAAAGAAGAAATCAAGCTAGAGCAGTTGCATAAAAGAGAATGTCATTACGTCACAATCGAAGTGCAATGATTCCTCTTTCATGCTTCCAAACTCATACTTTTCTTCTCATTCAGTATAATACTATAATATAATACCTTTATAAAAATATAAGGTCAAAAATACATACATAATAACATAACGTCGATATATATATATATATATATATATATATATATATATATATATATATATATATATATATATATATATATATATATATATATATAATATATAAAATAACGTAACTTAAATAATTGTATTGAAATCAAAACTGAATATAGAAATAATTTTCCATCTACGTGCTCATAGCATCACGTACTCCAAAGATATGCTTGTAGTATCTTTGGGTCAAGCCCAAACAAGAAATAAAAATACTAAAGTAGACGAGACTACTTGCCCACTTGCTTAATGAACCCAACGAATAAGTTATCGATATTACGGTCTACAGCCCCGTAACACCAACAACTCATTATTGTCTTGATAAGCAAGTAAGAAATTCCCGAGGGTGCAATATTACCATCATGCCCCTCATTGGGGAAATACACATATATTGTCTTATTTAAGCTTCGATTGCGCTCACACACTACCCTCTCGGCAACAACGTCAATAGCACACAATATTGCTACATTGTAATCCTGATCATTCATATACATGTTCGCAATACTCGTCTGTCAAATAGTACCATACACATAAATGAAATAGTAATCGTAGTTACATGCAACTCCAGCCATACCAAGTTTGCAGAATGAACAAAATGCAACATGTACACTAAGGTCTGGATAGTTCGTTCAAACTAACTATTAGTTTGGGGGTGAAATGTGGTACTAGCCAAAAACTTAGTACACATGGTCTTCAAGAAGACTTCCCAAGACTTGGAAGTGAAACGTGCATCACGTTGAGATATAATAGTGACATGCACACCATGAAGCCGAACAATATGGTTTGCAACGCTTTAGTGAGCAAATTCATAGTAAATTTCTCTCAAATTTAGCGTAAAACTATGTCAAGAAGGCAAAAAGAACACTCAAGAATTTGACTGTCAAAACAAGTCCATCAAATTTATTATACAAGGTAATTGGATTAAATGCATATATCTCACACAACTATAGCTTCCAGAATATTCAATTACCAATAGTAAAGATTTGTTTAGCTTGGGTGATTGAGGAATTAATGGTCATAATGAAAATTTAGATGTTCGAGCGATTTTCCTAAATGATATGTTTACATTAGACGAAGTGCAGTTGGATAAACACACACTTAAGGTTGACTGGAATGTTTTCTAGCACAAAAAGGTGAATATGGAATCATAGTCAGAATAGACGTTGATTGAAACGCCAGAAAATCTGATAAATTCAAGAATGAGAAATTTTGCCTAGTGGTCTAAAATGTAGTCCCTTTGGACTAATGGAAAATAAGCCGACTTGTCAAGTCGGTTGATAATCAAAACATCATAGTTCATGGTGATATTTCCCTATCTCCATTTGAATACAAGAAGTGATTATAACCCCTCGAATGATTTCTTGTTGATTTGTAGGTAACATCACGTCAATAGTCATGAATTCCAATTGAAATTAGGTAGGTTAGGTAGAATATGTTCAAGCATACATGTGTCGTTTACTATGCTCATCAATAATTACATTTGCACAACCGGGGTAATACGCGATAGTGCAATCGTAGATGTTGATTTGGTTCTTCCATTGTCGCTGTCAGAAATTTAGTTTATTTCAAATGAGGATGTATTTGAGAAGTCTAAGGTTGGTAAAGATTATGGGCACGTTTCTCCTCAGAGAGGTGTCATCTAATTTTCAAATGAAAGTGTTAATTGTTAACTCTAAGTCATAAATAAGATTGTTCATTTTGTACAGGTCCTACCATTAGGAAGCACAAGTGGTACTCCATCGTGCTGCATCTAAATAAACAAAACATCCATGGAAAATGTCATCGTGGATTTTGAAATTATCGATGTTATCGAAAAGTGTACGAACAAGGGTAAGAGATAGATAACACCTTAGTTGTCAGAAATTTTATTCACATTTAACGTCTAAAACTAAACTAACTTTCCCCAATCAACTTGTGAGGAGAAACACTAGAGCTAAAGAGTCGCTACCAAACTGCGGATAAAAATTGACAAGGTTAAGGATATCTCATAATTTACAACAACACTTGGTGAGGATTTCAATTTCTAATTACAACCTTTTGGGAAAAGAAATGAATATTGTTTGATGAGATCATGTCTCCCAAGAAAAGTACTTGATCTAAACAAAGCTACACTAGAGGAATTTGGTATAAACCTGACTGTTGGTGTTTAGAAATTATGATTTTGTTGCTTGGGTAGATGAGAAAGTCATCGGTAAAATTACTATGAGTTCGTCAGGCTATGGAAGAAAACTCGGACTCTAAAACTTAGTCGGGTAGACCATCAATTCGAAATATGGGTATCAACAGTTTTAATCATCACCCGATTGAGTTGCTAAAATCTAGGTACGGTCCTTAGGTTTAGTCTTTCGCCTTTGTGAATAGGTTTAAGGTTCTCTAAGATAAGGTGTTTGGTTGGGTAAATTTCTAATTGGTAAGTTCTTGTAACTAAGTTTCTCAATGACGTTGGAGTTGTTGAAGGAGATGCAAGGAAAATAGGTGTAATACTAGAAAGCTGATTGATAGTGTATTCTACTTCTCGCTTCAGTGGTATCTTTGATAAATTCTAAGAAGTGACACCATATATATATGTCCTCGAAACGTACCATACTACTTCTTTTCACAACACCACATACTAAATGCCTTCATAACTTCCTCAATACTCATCTCGTTCTTACAATAAGAGTTTAACTAGTGCTACAATTCTAATGTTTGCCTGTGGAAGTGATCAAAAATATGGTTGGTTGAAGAGGTTTGGTTACCTAAGTGGAAAGTATAGTGAAAACAACTACAAGTTTACTGTTCTCTAACAAGCCTTGCTCCTAAGTTTCCAAGATTTTAATTTCTTTGGCTCAGGTTGTCATTGTTAATTAGTCTATTAGTCGTGCTGCTAATTAACACAATAATGATATTTTGATATTGTTTGTTACCTAAAAACTGTGAACCGGCATTCTGGCACAAATGTATCACTCCTAGATACTAGCGTGACTCTGGTACTAGAAATCATACCGCATGAATACTGGTTGACAATTTCTGGATATCTAATGGTATTGTCAATTAGTAGCACCACCGTAGGCTGATTACAGGTTAGAGCCCGCTCGGGTGGATGGTTTTAGATGATTGGTAAGGAATTGATCCTAAGTGTTGGTTTCATTGGTTCTAGGGGAAATTGATTACTACTTCTGAAACTTGCACTCTCTTGCCTATACTCATCAAAATGACGAGTACATCATTGAAAGAAATTCTTGAAACTAGTGTTAGTTGAAATTTCCTAAGGCCGGAAAAAGAAATTTGCTAATAACCTACTTCAAAACAGGTATAATGAGATTGTATCTTCCTCAAATCCGGAATTATAGCAGTGCGTTTGAGAAGATTAGTGCTATTGGGGACCAAAAATGACTGTCCCCCAGAGCAGGATTGAACACAATTCACACATGAGCACAAGTAAAGTACAATATAGTAGATTGAGAATTATACCATCAAAGGTAATCTCCAATATCAAGATTGCCAAGAATCCTCGTCGATATGAAAGCTCAACTACTAAAACTCGGAGGGGCGAAAAATAAAGGTTAGTAGGCCTAAAAAATAAAGCTTTGAAAAACCTTTTCAAAACGTAATAACCCATCGCTATAGAACAAGTATAGTTTCCAAATATACATACTACGTATAGTATGAAAATACTTATTGTAGCCTGCAATTTCTCAAGAGTTCAATACGTCACAATATATTTTATAAATAAATATCTAAAGTTTGGAAATCACATAATCTCGTATAGACAAACATATCATATCAAGTGTTCATCAACATATGCTGACACATGAGTTCATGTAAAGGTATTCTAACATGAACATGATTGGGTGTAATAATGATTTACACTTTAGTACTACAATCATATGAAGACTGTTGCTATGCGGATCACATACGAGTCCTAATTGCCTATAGCAATCTAGGACAGGACTGGCACCTACAATGGATCCAAAGTGAGTGTACGGTGCGATGTGAACATACACGTGAAGCCTGGCCTTGGCCCGTGTCGAATTGACTTACTGGACTCAGGGGAGACGAGTGGAGCAACAGTGCTCGCCATCTTTGCGAAGCTTAGGTTCGACCTGATTTCTGGGCCAACTTCTAGGGCTAATATCTAGCTCGATTCACCACCAAAATAGGTAATACAAAACCTACTTGAAGCTAGAAATGTAGGGAGTCCATCTATATCTATTGGTAGCCTAGTTGTGGTCGGTGTTGGCCGGGAAGTTAGTCTGAAAGTGGTCAAATGACCATGATTTTTCCCTACCAGTTTTCTGGAAAATTATCCCCGAGGCTTTTCTATGCTTGAACACCACCAAAACAAGCGTGTACATAAACTCAAAGCAATAAGAAGGGAAAGATCGAGGAAGTCCCTAGGCTTACCTTGGTCGAGATTGCAGAGAACTGGCTGGAAAACTCATCAAACAGAAATGGTGCTACAGTAATGCGTAGGGTCTGATCTAGGTTTGATGTGAAGATTCGAGTTTAACAGAGGTGTAGGCAGTGGTGGATCCAGGAAATAATGTGTGAGGGGTCAGTAAAAAAAGCGCGCGTAGCGCGCAAATTTTTTTTAACATAAATAGCATGCACATTGTCATTTCATCGAGTCTTAGTAGGCCTGAAGTCATTTAGAAAGGTATATTGTACACCTGTTAATGCCTCATTTGCGTGGTAACTAACATGTTTCAAGATTGCTCCCATATGAATGCTTAACAAAGAAACACACTTATCAAAATAAATATGAATTGAATTTCAATTAAATCAATATATTCTACATATACAAAATAATCAAAATAAAAACTCACAATATAATCAAACCACCAATATAATCAAAATAAATATGAATTAGGTTTCAATTAAATTAAATATATTCTACATATACAAAATAATGAAAATAAAAACTCACAATATAAACAAACCATCAATGTAATCAAAATAAATATGAATTGAATTTCAATTAAATCAAATATATTCTACATATACAAAAGAAAATTGGGTTTTTTCTTTTGGAGGAATGGATCTGTGCTGCTGTGCATGAGGGGGGGGGGATTGGGGACACGCTGGGAATTTATTTTTTTGTTCAGACCTGCCCAGGACACGCTGGGCTTTTTTTTTTGTTCAGACCTGGCCCAAAACGACGTCGTTTTGGCCAGGTCATTTAAAAAAATTTCCTAGGCCAAAACGACGTCGTTTTGCCCAGGTTCGTTTGAAAAAAAATTGGCGCATGAGCACCTTCTTCTTCCGAAGCGCAGCACAGCGAGAGGTCTTTCAGACCTTTCGTCAAACACCTGGTGTGCAGCCGAGGGGTCTTTCCATGGCGTCCAAGGGGTCGCACCACCAGCTCCAAGGGGTCTTTCCACGGCGTCTAAGGTTGTTTCCATGGCGTCCAAGGGGTCGTGCGACCCCATTGACCCCACTGTGGATCCGCCACTGGGTGTAGGGAATGATAAGGTGTGGTGGTTTGACGGTTTCGCTTGTTGGAGCCGGAGATTGATGGTGCTCAGGTTTACAGGATTCTATGCATCTACAGAGAGAGACAAGATGGAGCTGAAAGATGAGAGCGTGAATGAAGAGAGATAGATCCAAATTTGTAGGAGAATAAGGAGACACACGACAGAAAATGAGAGGAGTGCTTAGGTGAGGTGTAGGTCCCACGGGCCTAAAAATATTATTAATCTATTAAAAATATACCCTAAATAATAATAAAATAATTATGAGAAATAATAAAATAATAAATAGTAATTTTTACAAAAGTATTTTTCGGATTCATAGTTCTGTATTATCTCCATCGTAACTTCGATTTTAATTCCACTTATGCCTACGCATTCGTATCATTGAGTACTTCATAAAATGGTAGCTTGTACGCGTCGGAAAAGAAGGTTAAGAAAAGTCAATAATCTCACCCCAAGGGCATTTTCGTCAATTCACTCCTTTAAAATTAATAAAATCATAATATTAGGGACATGCTATTACAACATATGCATTATGGTTGACCTAAAAAAATCCATTTATACATTAGTCACATGTGGAACTTAATTATCAAGGTAGAGGTGTACCTACCACTTTGATGTTTCTTTTTATAAGTAAGTCTGAACATTTGCCACTTAGTACTACTATCTGGTGATATTTTTCTTCACTTGTAATTGAGACACCTTAGATTCGATTTTCACCAAAGACAAATTTGAATCACATTATTGCTAGCTCATTGTGAGACTTAACCCACTCTCTCACCCTTTAATGTAGATAATATCGTTTGTTCCAAAACAAGTACCATATTTTGATTAATTATTAGTCGACAACACAGTTTATCATCCATAAATAACAAAGGAAAAGAAGGATGATCAATATATATAAACCATTGCAATTAGTATTTGACTTGTAATGAAATATCAAATAATTAAGTTTGCGGGTCAATTTCAACAAATTGACAATATTGACGCGCCACATGAGATTGTTCATATGCAAGATATGGTGTAGGTTAGTCTATTCACGTATCAATGGAAATGTGAATTAGATGTGCCACTTGAAAAAGTTGAACCTAACTTATTACCTAACTGCTAAATATGAATAGCTATTTCTATTTAATCAAACAAAGCCACATTTTTCTTTTTTAAAAAGAGCTCATGGCGAAGCCACAATAGTCAACTCTTTTGAGGGTCAGAAAAATTTATAAAGGCATTTCAGCTTCTCCCTTATAACCATTGTGTGATTCACTAATGTCATAAATCAAACGCAAAACAAAACGTACAACATTAATTTATTCCTTCAACCTTTCTTAGAATATTGCAGGTAACTCGTGCTTCCAATTTCTTTATAATACATCAAACGAACGTTATCAAGCCTTAATCTATTGTACCTAAAATATTTGGATTCATTCTAAAGAATATATTTATGGATATGAGTTTATTAAATTAGTAAATTAGTATATGGACCCACATGAACATCAAAGCACGGGGATAAAATAAGAACTAACAAATAAGGTAAATTAAAAAAGAGTTTCATATATTGTTGAATACACTCTACATTAAAACTATTAATACTAATGACTTATATACCATAATATGCAACGACAATTTTGATCTTACACAGTTTAAAAATAAAAAAAATCTAAATACACTCCAAATTACTTTTAACATGCATATGCAAAGATTATTATTTTCTTCAACTCTAACCATTTAGTATTACGGTCTAGTTATATTCCTCTTCATTTGTATGTGAGAGGTCTTAGGTTCGATTCTTGCCAAAGCAAATTTGAACCACATTATTGCTAGCCCATTGTGAGGCTTAGCGCCCTCCCTCCCTTTCCCTTCCCTTTAATATAGATAATATCGACTGTTCAAAAAAAAAAAATTAAAAAAAAAAAAAATCTCAAAGCCACTCCCCCCCTTCCTCCAATATTGTAGAACAAAACTCTAACAATGAACTACAACACACATTTGATTGAAAATAAATTAAATTTTACAGATAAAATATGAAATCGACATTGTGTAAGCTTCACATGAGGTAATATTTCATTTCTTTTTCATTGTTTTAGAGAGAAACTAATGAATTATTAGACTCGGTAACACAACTTTTTGGTTTTACTATCTGGGCGTAGGCTTGCAAATGTTCTGTCTTTTTTTCCTCGGTTGGATGTTAGTTTTCTGGTATGACTTCAATTTTTTTCTTTCTTGGACGTGTCTTAGTGCATACAATTTAGTGCTCCATAACATGAGAATATAACTGCTTCAAGGGTTACGGTTTAAGAAATATAAGTGCTCCATAACATGATTGATAAATTTTTTATGAAATGATCAAAATAATATATGGTGGACAAATTTAAGAACCACTTTTATCAAATTTCAATGTCACGGACAAAAGTGACAAGTTATGCTAATTTCAAAATCATTTTAGCTAAAAAGCCTAAAACCCATAAAAATAATAAACAAGATATGGTTATAGGTCCTAATATATATTTAGTAATTGAGGAGGTTCACCCAATCATGATTTAGAAGTATAATTGAGAAAGACTTGTCGACAAATACAGGGAACCCACAACCAAAACCAAGGCTGTTAAATTAAGAGATGCAGTTGTCCTTTAAGATCTTTGAAAACATGAACAAATAATTTAAAAGATCGGATCAAGTTGTTTAAGTGAAGAAATTTTTTTATGTGTCGGGAACACAGCTTAGATCATCTCCAATTAAGACTCTAAATGGAGTCCCTATAACCGTATAGTCTCTAAATATAGGGATGAATGACTTCCAATGGGTCAGAATTTAAGTCCTCAAAGTATCTTAATACATACATAGGGCTCGCCGGATACCTCAAAAGAATTCTCAAATATGAAGACTACATATAGGGACTCAAATAGTGGACTCCATATTAATTTTGAGTGGGAATTGTTGGAAGTAGGCCCACAAAGCCACTTATTTGATATAATAACTTTTGGAATACTTATTGTGTTAAACTATTATATGTTTAATGAAGGGCAAAGCTTATTGTTAATCACTATTTATTGTATTATGTGTTTAGGCAATAAAGGAACCCAAGGACTATATTTAATGTAAGAGATAAGTGATCTAAGTAAGTTAGATTAATGAGACCTTTCTCTTATGTTCATTCCTAAAATGTTCCTAGCTATAGGATTGCCAATTGGGCATTGACAATCCACTAAGGTTAGTATGTGTTATGTTAACTCAAGCGTGAGTATGACTAGTCTCAAGTCATTTAGTGTTGGACACTGAGACAAACACATAGGTGCTCAAAATGGTAATCGAATACACTGAACTACGATCAAAAGAGAGTTCGAACATACATGTCATGTACGAACTCGTAATTTGCAACATGCAAAGTAGTCTTTTGACCTAAGGCATCATAGATGTCTAATGGTTAAGTCCTTGATCTTTATCATGTTAAAGGCAGTCCATCGAGAGTGTCCATGACATTTGACCAGTCACGTATATCAATGCACAACAAAGGATCTCTAACCTTCCATGGTGGAGGGAGAATACTCCGAGATATGACTCGGGAGTCTTTGGCCAAAGCATAGGAATATGACTTAGGAAGTTTGTTCCAAATCATATTCAATTGAATCATATAGAGAAGTGTCACATTGGATGGTAGACATGAAACAAACTACCACTTAAACAATGTGATCAAGAGTATTGTATTAGAGAAGGACAATATTGCATTGTAATTGTAACTGGATAGGTTCTCCAACCACTTCTACTTAGCTTGGGTAGCCATGACATTTTGTTAGGTGTCACTCATGGTTTGTGGAAGCCCTGAAGATTAGCAAACACTAATCTTCATCAAAGGGAGAATTGAAATGTAGTGTCAATTCACAATCGATCATTAAGAGTAACAATCGCCCACTGCCTCGCTAATTGGAACCTAACAGATTGTACACTGAGTAAGGATGAACGTGAAGAAATATAAATGAGATGGATAAGCAATTAAATGGTTTAATTGAGAATGGTCAAGATTAATTAATTATTTGAAAGGTTCGTATTTGGTTTTCAAGTTTGTTTCAGGTCTCGGGGCCCAAAAATGGTTTTTGGTCCAGAAGGTCCATTATGTTTAAGTTGTATGACAACTAAAACAAAATGGGTAATTAGCTCAATAACTAAAGGATGGCCGGCTATAGGGTAAGTGGTAGTGAACTTGGCATAATTGCAAGTTTGCCACTCAAATGTGAGGTGCTATAAAAGGAACTTTATAGCTATTCTCTCACTACGGGTTTTCTTTGAGGAAAAAGGGCAAAACTGTTTCTCTCTTTGTCTTCCAAAGAGGTCGGCCACATGTAGAGGGAAAATAGTTAGCAATCTTCCTTCCTCTAAGTCCTCCATTTCATCTTCACACCTCATCCTTGGTGTGTAGACTTAGAGACACCAAACTTTTGGTGTTCTTGGAGTTCCTCTCCTCAAATCTTCAAGGAGCAAAGGAGAAGCAACCATCCAAAGGAGTAAAGGAGGTGACTTGAAGGCCCTCTACTTGGTTGAATCTCTTGCGTAAACAACGATGAGCTTCAAGGGTAATGAAACTCAAACTCTATTGTCTCTTCTCTTGCGTAATCCAAAGGAGTAAAGGAGGTGACTTGAAGGCCCTCCACTTGGTTGAATCCCTTGTGTAAACAAGGATGAGCTTCAAGGGTAATGAAACTCAAACTCTATCTTCTCTTTAATTTGTTAAAGAGTCTTTTGGTTCACCGTTCACTAGGCTTTGAAAGTCATGGGTTTTAGAATTGTTTTTTTAATGCATGTCTACTTTAAAGTGTTAATAGTTTGCTTATGTGTTCAAATGTTCTCACATGTTCTTAGCTAGGACAAATTTTTTTCCTTCAAGTGGTATCAGAGCCTAGGTCTAGTGTATGGTGAATCCTTTTGGGTTTTGTGTTTTTCATAGTTTGTGATTTAAATGTTGTAAATGTTACAAGCTTTGTTCTTGCTTTTTGAATATAAATTTTTCTTGAAAATTTAGCGTCTCAAATGTTGTAGATGTAGTTCATTTAAGCATGAATATTGGAACTAAAATTTGGTGCCGTGTATGTGGGGAAATTCGGCCATATCCAAAGGGTAAATTTTTGGGTTCATGTTTATCTTGTTAAAAGTTTTTTTAAAGTGATATGAGGAACCCCTAAGTACCCTAGGATGTTAACCCTCTTTTGAGTAGTGTAAATTTTGAGTTTTATTGAGTGAAAACATTCTTGGAGCTCTTATGAGTTTTCATGTGTGTTCTTCAATGTTCTTACTTTGTTCTTGATGTTCTTACCAAGGACAAAAGGTTTGGTATTTTGATTCAATGTAAGTTTTGGTTTATTATTGATTGGTGATGGATGATTGGTGTTTTTTTTTTTATTGTTTGATAAATTCTACACCTTACCTACATCTTACAACTCATACTAATCAAACTATTCAACCATGCCAATCAACTATTCAACCCATACCTTTCACTTTTTCAACAGTTTATAAAATTTTGAAATTTTCACCAAAACCAACCCTCCCTTTACACTATCTAAAACCGACGCTTTTATGCAATTATATAAATTTTTGATACTTTTGTGTATTTGGACTTTGGCCCAAAAGTTTAGGTTTTTACGTAAAGGCCCAAAAGCACTAAAGGACAAATTATTTTGCTCCTTTAATGAAATTTTTGTAATTGTTGAAATTCTTACATGAAGTTGTGGACTCTTGTGTTTTTGCAAAGTGACTCCAAAAGTTTATGTTTTTGCATTGTGGCCCAATAGTTGAGGTTATTGCATTTTCGGCCCAAATTATGATGAGAACAAAATAGTTTTGTCTTTTTAATGAGAATTGGATTTTCATTTCATTTAGTTCCATTTAAATCAATTCTTTGAATCCAAAAACCAATTGTTTAAGTTGCTTTCTTAGTTAATGTGATTGATTAAGAAAAGAGTGATTATGAACCAAAGGCCTCGATAATTGAGCTATGTGATTGTCCGTTTTACATTATAAATGTTTGGGTTAAGTAGTTTAGATTTGAATGTAATATGATTAGTTCAAATGTGATGTAAAAAGGCATAAGCCCTGCTCTTTATTTCAAGTATTCCTTTTTTGTTTAATTGCATACAAATTGGAATAGTTGGGTCCAACACCCAATAGGAAATGACGGTTTAATTAGATTAAACGCGTAACTAAAATCAACAACTACTTGCCTTAGACCCAAGGTCCAACACCAGGCTCATGTTGGATCAAATCAAACAGTTCATAATCAACCTAAGACCTAAAATGACTATACAGTCCATATGAGGATGCTACTCATTCGTTAGTAGTTTCATATATTTTCACTCGTTTCATCGAAATAGTGGGAGTATTATATACTACTAATTCATATAAAATTGGACCAACGATTGTGATAGGCCCAAGTTCTTTTAATAAGATTAAAATGAAATTGATGCAGCCCAACACGACTCCCTCAATAAAACGAATATTAAGTTGATAAGGGAGAGATGCTTTGAACATCTCTTCGTAGGCTTTCCACCGTGGTGGGCTCCAATTATTTGTGACTCATACACCGGCTTCACCCTATCATGGCGAAGTTCAAAGTATGTGCTTACATTCAAGAAGAGTCCATATGTACATACATGATGTGGTGAGGTAGGCAACGAGGATGGCCAACATCATATCATTGTGAGGCTATTCT
This sequence comes from Crataegus laevigata, assembly GCA_963580275.1. Classification (NCBI taxonomy): domain Eukaryota; kingdom Viridiplantae; phylum Streptophyta; class Magnoliopsida; order Rosales; family Rosaceae; genus Crataegus; species Crataegus laevigata. The sequence goes on from OY756952.1 coordinate 22,071,372, forward strand.
TGAACCCCTACACGAACTAGCATGATGGGAATGACTTAACTAAGTGCAATGGTGCCAACATCATATCATTGTGAGGCATCATTATCTAGAGGCCAAACTAGATGGGTAATTACAAGATTAGTAAATGACTAAAGTGTTATTCTCTCATCATTATTGTTGATAACCAACATCATATCATTGTAAGGTGGGCTTGGTAATGGTGAGCTTCCTATACTCTACTAAGAGTTCAATATAACTCTCATATTACATTGGGGGATGTGGAATTTGCCAAAAATAGTGGGTGGTACTATTTGACTTAAGACCCAATCAAATTTTTTTAAAAAAATCAACAATATAATATGATTTCTGTTATGTTATGTAGTTAATGTCATGCCGAAAATTACACCTACCGTTATACTTGACAAAATGGGGCTTAGGGGCCAACATTTTCTTGCTTGGTATCGCCGCATTGAGAATGTCTAAAAGGTGAAAGACATATTGTATATGCTCAAGCAATCCCCTTCGCATGTACCTTCTACAAAACTAGCTTCAAATAAGGAGTGTCAAAGTTATGCTAGACACTATAAGGATGACGTACAAGCCAAATGATTGATCCTTGCTTCACTTAGTGAGGAGCTTAAGAAGTTACATAAGCACATGGACACTTCTTGTGCCATGGTTGAAAGTTTACATAAGATGCATGACATTGAGACAAGTAACGTACGATTCTCAAATGTTTGTAATCAGATGAATGCCAAAATGGCAAAAGGGGACATCGGTCCAAGAACATGGACGAAAGATTGAAATGATCTTCTAAAATCTTGTGAGTTCAAGAACTCCCATTGATGGGAAAATGGCCCAAGACTTTTTCCTTGCATCTTTCTAGGATGATTTCACTAAGTTTATAGTAAAATATAAAGTGAATAGATTCGATTGTACTCTTTCAGAGATGATTGACCTATGCTGTGAATTTGAACAAGGTTTCAAAAAGGATAGTGGGAGTGAGAATGCAATCACAAGGAAAATGTTGCATAAGAAGAAGGCAAGAAAATCCAAAGGAACATGCTTTCATTGTGGAAAGGATGAAGCTTGAAGAAAAAATAAAATGTGCGCATTACGAGCCTTATGACACGAACTTTTGAAGGGACTATTTATGTCATAGAGAGTGCTTTTACAGTAAGCTCCAATTCCTGGATATTTGATTCAGGTACTAGTCAACATATCTGCAATTCATTGCAGAGAGTAACAAGGACAAGGATACTGCGCAATGGGGAGATGATTGTGTGAGTTGGGAACGGCACTAAGATCTCTGCAAAAGAAATACGCACCTAAATGCTTAAACTACCCTCTGGGGAAGTCTTGGACCTTAAAAATTGTTTATATTTTCCTTCATGTATAAAGAATTTGATTTCCACCTCTATGCTTTTACGAGATAGGCACTCAGTATTGTTTGACAAAATGAGTTGCACTTTATACTTGAACGGTCGTATTATTGATAGGAGCATATTTATGCGCCTTAGTTTAGCTTGTTCTTGTGCATTTATAGTGTTTTCCTTAGTAAAGTAGTCTTTTAAGCTAGTTTTATGTGTTTTCAGGTTTTAAAGGCAAAGTATGCAAAAGGAGACATTTTGGAGCCTTTTGGAGCAAATTAGAGCTTGGAAGGAATGTCATATGCTTGAAGCCATGAAGATGGACGAATTTGAAGACTTGAAGATGAAGATTCCTACTTGAGCAAGGTTTCCTAGTTGGAGTAGGAAACTCCCAAATGAAGATGGAATCCTAGCTAAATTGGGTTTCCTAGTTGAATTAGGAATCCTAGTTGAAATTGGTTTCCTAGTTGAATTGGGAAACCTAGAAGATTGGAAGTCCTACTTGAACAAGGTTTCCTACTTGGAGTAGGAAACTTAAACTCCAAATGGTATCAAGTTGCAGCTACAAGAAAGATTTCCAAATCCCAAAAGGAAAAGGTTTACAAGATGAAGAAGGAGAAGAATTCCAAGTCAAGGAAGGATGGAAACATGTTTTCCTAATGCTAGAAGGACTCCTAATCATTGGTGGACACAAGTTGGAAGTTTCTAGATGATTCCTTTTCTTGCCGTGGGTTTGAGTTAATTCCCACCAGATTTGGGCTTCTAGAAGCCCTATCCCTAAGTCCTTAAGGTATGCCGCACCCTAGCTTCTAGATGGCCTTGAATTCCTTGCCTTGCAAGGCATTCTAGAAACCCTAGCTTTCAAATACAAACCTGCCGCACCCTAGGTCCTAATTCCCCTTGGATTTCAGATTTAATTAGCCCAATTCCTTGTGAATTTGGGTTAATTGGGCCATAAACCCTTCTCCTTATTGGATTTACAATTTCTGCTACACTTAGGAGGCCTAATCCATCAATTAAATTAAATCCAAGCCCTAATCTGATTTATCTAGGGTTTAGGGTGCCTATATATTATATGTGCTTATGTGTGCCGCACCTCTCATTCATTCCTTGACTCAGAAACAAAAGTGCCGCACCCTCCATACCATCCTCTCTACATCACAGCGCCATTCACCTTCACAAAACCCCTGGCCGCAAGCTTCCATACACTCCACCATCTCCACCGTGCCTTCCACCACTCCACCATCCATCGCCGCACCTTCCCACCATCATCACCACCGTGTGCAGCCACTTTGGGAGGAGCTAGAAGCCTTGCCGTGCAGTCCAAAAGGGGGAAGAACCTTGCGCATGCAATCTGCCACCTTTGGAGTGTTTGGAGTTCTTTCTCTCTTTGTTTCTGTTTTCATGTTTAATTTAATTTGTTGTTCAATTATGTTAAACATGTGGAACTAATTTCTTTATAGTTAGAGGCGAATTTGAAGCCATGGACATATGTTTGTTATGATTTGATTTACTCCAGTTATGAATTCATGAACTTTGGATGTGGTTTACTTTTCTGTTTTGATTAAGAACTTGTTTATGCATGTGGGTTGAGGGTCGACACTTAATTTGCACGCCTAAACTTGATGCTAGAATATAAGGGAATTTCACCTAATCGTTATTAACTTATATTCATGAGTAGTAAAGATCGCTAGTCACAATTATGTTTAGTAAACCCTAGGTTGGATTAACATGCGTATTCCATAGTTATGAATGCCTAGTCGTTGTTTATGATTTCCATTGAGTTTAATGATTCTTGTTGAATGTCTCTATCATGCGTATTCCATAGTTAGGGACTTTGATGAGGAATAATTTGGTTGCAATGCGTATTCCATTCAATTCAATGAATTTAGGGAAATCTGAGAATTAATTAGTTCAATACAATTAATTTGGGACATCGTCATTCATGAGGTTGTTGAAATCGTAACTGGGAATCAAGTTATATGCATATGTTCATGTGTGGATAAGGAACCCTCTAACTAGTTTCTCAATCCATTCAATTCACCAAAATCTGTTTAGAATCTGTTTTGTTTTCAAGTTTCTGTTTTAATTCTAAATTCGTCAAAACCAATCCCCCCTTTACTTTAAAGTGTTAGATTAGTTAGAAATACATTTAGATTGTGTTTCTAGGAGTTTTAAGTCAAGTTAGAACCAATTTTCGTCAAAAATTGTGTTTGTGCTCAAAACTGCCCAGAAAGTGATTTTGAGGCAGTTTTGAGTGTTTCTGGGCTGTTTTGAGTCTTTTGTTTTGTTTAAGTGTTTTAAACTCTAGTTTTGCATTCTTTGAGTCTAGTTTAGTGTCTTATATTGTGTTTTTACGTTTTTGAGTCAGTTTCACATTGATTAGCATCCCTAGTTAATCCCCGGTCTAGAACGATCCCTATTTGCTCATATACTACAATTGTCATCCATAGGGTTTAATTTGAGTGTCAATCTAATTTTCACATCAATTATCTCTCATGGTCATATGATAGAGGGACTTTTTCACCTAGAGACAAGTAGTGGGATGCACTGTATTGAAAGCGGAAATACCTCAAAACCCAAAAGAGCTAAAGAAGAAGTTAACCAAGAAAAGATGTGGCATCTTAAACTTGGACATGTGAACCTTGATAAGATTCGCAAGATGTAGAAAGACGGATATTTCTGCCCATTATGTAATGACCAAATAGGTACTTGTGAATGTTGCTTGAAAGGGAAGATGACCAAATCTCCATTCACTAGGAAGGGAAAATGTGCCACTGAAATTCTAGTGTTAATCCACACTGACATATGTGGACCTATGTCTACTACATCAAGAGGAGGCTTCACATACTATATTGCATTCACCAACGATCATTCTCAGTTTGGCTATGTGTATCTTATGAAGTACAAGTCAGAATCCTTTGAAAAGTTCAAAGAATTCAAGAATAAAGTAGAAAAGCAAACTGAGAAGCAGATAAAGATCCTAAGATCAGATCGAGGGGGTGAGTATTTAAGTAATGAGTTTCTAGATTACCTCAAAGAGTGTGGAATATATCACAGTGGACCCCATCGGGAACTCCTCAACTTAATGGAGTTTCTAAAAGGAGAAACCGAACCTTGATGAACATGGTTCGTTCTATGATGAGTTCCGTCGGTACATTATGGGGACACGCTCTATGTACATCAGCTTATTTGCTTAATAGAGTACATTCCAAGTCAGTTTCATAGACGCCCTATAAGATATGGCATAGGAGAAAGCCAAGTCTTAAGCATATTAAGATTTGGGGTTGTGAAGCATATATCAAGAAGCTTGAAGCGAGATCAGTTAGGTACTATTTTGTGGGATATTCTAGAGAAACTATAGGATATGAGTTCTACCATCCTGACGACTAGAAAGTCTTTGTCGTCAGGACTGCTAAGTTCCTAGAGGACGAATTTATTCTCAAAGGAACGACAAGTAAAACAATAGAAATTAATGAGATTAATGATGAACCACAAATAAGCACTTGATAATTTGACAACCTTATACCTAAACCCCTAGCTCCACGTAGATCTGAACGGGTCAGCACGCCACCTAAGAGGTATGGCTTGGATAATGACTTTGGGGAATTGCATCTTTTGGGTGACAATAACACAAAGGATGACCCTAAAAACTATACTGAAGCAATATCTGACATTGATTCAAAGAGATGGCAAGACGCCATGAAATCCGAGATGGATTCCATGTATCAAAATCAAGTTTGGACTCTTGTAGACCCTCCCAGAAGCTATAGTACCTGTTGGAAACAAATGGGTCTTCACAAGAACGATAGACTCTGATGGGAACGTGGAGACTTATAAGGCTAGACTAGAAGCCAATGGTTCTAGGTAATGAGAAGGGATTGACTATGAAGAAACCTTTTCTTTTATAGCCATGATTAAGTCCATTCGAATTCCGCTTGCTATAGCTACATACCATGATTATGAGATATGGCAAATAGACGTTAAGACAGCCTTTTTGAATGACTACCTAGAGAAAGAGCTCTAAATGACTCAACCCGCATGTTTTGTGTTCGTCTAAAAAGACTAAGGTATGCAAGCTTTTGAGGTCCATTTATGGACTTAAGCAAGTTTCCAAGAGCTGGAACATCCGTTTTGATACTGAAATCAAATTGTTTGGTTTTACTCAAAATGAAGACGACAATTGTGTTTATCAAAAGGTCGTTGGAGATGCAGTTGTATTCATAGTGTTATATGCAGATGGCATATTACTATTCAGGAATGACACTGTAGTGCTTTCTTCTGTAAAAGTATGGTTGTCCAAAACCTTCCACATGAAAGGTTTGGGAGATGCATCTTATGTGCTTTAATTGGTTTATCTCAATCTATATACATAGATAAGGTGCTAAGTAGGTTCCAGATGGAACAATCTAAGAAAGGTTTTCTTCATGTGAGACATAGAATTCACATTTCTAAGTCAATCAGACCTAAGACTCATGAAAAAATACGATAGATGAGTGTAGTTTCTTATGCTTCTGCCATAAGAAGTCTCATGTATGCCATGATATGCACAAGGCCTGATATCGCATATGTTGTGAGCGATACTAGTCGATATTAATCTAACCCAAGATCAAAACATTGGGTAGCTGTTAAAACGATCCTTAAGTACTTGAGAAGAACTAAGGATATGTTCCTCGTTTATGGAGGAGCAACAGAGTTGTGAGTGAAAACCTATACAGATGTAGATTTCCAATCTGATGTCAATGATAGAAGTTCCAACTCCAGATATGTGTTCACTCTAAATGGTAGGGTTGTCAGCTAGAAAAGAAAGGAATAAGATGTAATTGCTGATTCAACAACAGAGGCTGAATATGTCACTACAGCTAAGGCTGACAAAGAAGCATTCTGGATGAAGAAGTTCATCACTGAACTTGGAGTGGTTCCAACCATTACATCACTAGTAACTTTGTACTGTGATAATAGTGGGGTGATAGCTCAAGCCAAGGAACCTAAGGCTCATCAAAGAGCAAGTATTTTGATAAACACTTCAATATCATTAGACGATATGTCGCCAAAGGGAAAGTCAACATTCTCAAGGTTACCTTAGCTGATAACATAGCAGATCCACTGACAAAGTTAATGTCTCAAATTCAACTTGACCGCTATATGGAAAAATGGGTGTTAGATACATGGGATGATGGCTTTGAGTGGAAGTGCAAGATTGTTGGAAGTATGCCCATAAAGCCACTCATTTGATGTAATAGCTTTTGGAATACTTATTGTGTTAAACTATTATATGTTTAATGAAGGGCAAAGCTTATTCTTAATCACTATTTATTGTATGATGTGTTTAAGCAATAAAGGAATCCAAGGAATGTATTTAATCTAAGAGAGAAGTGATTTAAGTAAGTTAGATTAACAAGACCTTTCTCTTATGTTCATTCCTAAAACGTTTCTAGCCATAGGATTGCCAATTGGGCATTGACAGTTCGCTAAGGTTAGTATGTATTATGTTAACTCAAGTGTGAGTATAACTAGTCTCAAGTCATTTAGTGTTGGACACTGAGATAAACACATAGGTGCTCAAAATGGTAATCAAGTACACTGAACTACTATCAAAAGAGAGTTCGAACATACATGTCATATAAGAACTGGTAAGTTGCAACATGCAAAGTGGTCCTTTAACCCGAGGCATCATAAATGTCTAATGGTTAGGTCCTTGATCTTTGATATTGTCAAAGGCATTCCATCGAGAGTGTCCACGACATTGTTTGGGTCAAGCCATCGAGAGTGTCCACGACATTATTTGGGTCAAGCTATCTAGTCATGTAGGCATATGAATGGACAACAAATAATCTCTAACCTTCCATGGTGGAAGGAGAATACTCTGAAATATGATTCGGGAGTCTTTGGCCAAAGCATATGAATATAACTTAGGAAGTTTGTTCCAAATCATATTCAATTGAATCATATAGAGAAGTATCATATTGGATAGTAGACATGAAACAGACTATCACTCAAACAATGTGATTAAGAGTATTGTATTAGAGAATGACTGTATTGCATTGTAATTGTAATTGGATAGGTTCTCCAACCACTTCTACTTAGCTTGGGTAGCCAAGACATTTTGTTAGGTGTCACTCATGGTTTGTGGAAACCCTGAAGATTAGTAAACACTAATCTTCATCAAAGGGAGAATTGAAATATAGTTTTAATTCACAATCGATCGTTAAGAGTAACAATTGCCCAATGCCTCACTAATTGGAACCTAATGGATCGTACACCAAGTAAAGATGAAAGTGAAGAAATATAAATGAGACGGATAAGCAATTAAATGGTTTAATTGAGAATGGTCAAGATTAATTAATTATACGAAAAGTTCGTATTGGGCTTTCAAGTTAGTTTCGGGTCTCGGGACCCAAAAAGGGTTTTTGGTCCAGAAGGCCCATTATGTTTAAGTTGTATGACAACTAAAACAAAATGGGCAATAAGCTCAATAACTAAAGGATGGCCGACCATAGGGTGAGTGGTAGTGAACTTGGCATAATTGCAAGTTTGCCACTCAAGTGTGAGGTGCTATAAAAGGAACTTTATAGCCATTCTCTCACTAAGGGTTTTCTTTGAGGAAAAAAGAGCAAAATACTTTCTCTTTTTGTCTACCAAAGAGGCTGGGCACGCTTAGAGGAGATATAGCTAGCAATCTTCCTTCCTCTAAGTCCTCCATTTCATCTTTACACCTCATCCTTGGTGTGGAGACTTAGAGACACCAAACTTTTGGTGTTCTTGGAGTTCCTTTCCTCAAATCCTCAAGGAGCAAAGGAGAAGCAAAGAAGCAACCATCCAAAGAAGTAAAGGAGGTGGCTTGAAGGCCCTCCACTTGGGTGAATCCCTTGTGTAAACAAGGATAAACTTCAAGGGTAATGAAACTCAAACTCTCCCTTCTCTTTAATTTGTTAAAGAGTCTTTTGGTTCATCATTCACTAGGCTTTGAAAGTCATGGGTTGTAGAATTAATTTTTGAATGCATGCCTACTTTAAAGAGTCAATAGTTTACTTATGTGTTCAAATGTTCTCACATGTTCTTAGTTAGGACAAAAAAAAATTCCTTCAGAAATAGTGCTGCTGTTTATGTTTTTTTTCTTGTTTTTTTTAACCCACCCAAGTGGGGCGACTTCTCGTTTGCCTTTTCTTTTTAATTATTGAAAATCAACGGTAGAGATAGTTTTTTATTTTTATCAATAGTTACAATATTCAATGGAATGAATAATAATTTTTTAATATTTTAATCTCTATATTTAGGGATATACTATAAGGAATTTCCATTGTAGACAATATTCTTTTAGAGAGTCATAATATTCCTCTAAAACTCTTAAATGAGTTCCTAAGTAGGGACTCCCATTAGAGATGCTCTTAGTACACTAAGTATCATAATACAAGTGACTAAATTTTTTTTTTAGTATCCAACAACTAGTATTATGATATTTGGTGTATTAAGCTGTGTTCCCAGCACACCGAAAATTCGATCATTGAAGTGGGGCATGAGATTAGGTTTGGGGGGATACCAATTATCAAGGAAAAGTTAATTATGCACGCCCAAAAGTGACGTAAAGAAACAATCACAAAAGCCAAACGATATGCCAAAGTTGGAAAATTAGTGCCTAAAAGAGGCTTATCAAAGAAGGCCATTATATTTTGTATAGGACTAGGACTATGATGGCTTTTGAAAGTCTTGTGTAATCAAAATTAGTTCTACAATGCCTTCTATTATAACATATGGTTTCGATGTTCACTTTGTGATTGATATAAGCGGTTTGTATGTTGTTAACAAAATGTGATTTTAGACTGCATTATTGTTAGTGGTATTCCTGTTCATTTGTTAGTGAAAAGTCTTAGGTTTGATTATTGTCAAATGTGAATTTGAACTGTATTATTGCTAACCCATTGTGAGGCTTAACCTACTCCCCCACCCCTTAGTGTAAATAATATCGTTTGTTAAAAAATTAAAAAAAATTAAAAAAAATTAAAAAAACTAAAAATTTGAGTTTCCCCATTTAAACTATTTTTTTTCTCACCTTTAACCCGTCCTACTTCTTTTTCTAGAGTTAAATCCAATGACTAGAATCCAATGAAACAAATTTTCATTTACAGCTTAATTACTAGTATTCTATAAATTTTTTGTATATATTGCAAATCTGGTAACATTTTCTTTAGCATTTTAAATTTTCTAATTGATTTTATATATAATTTCACCCTATTGTAATGATAGATTCAGTTTTCTCCACTTTTTTTTTTATTATCAAAATTTCAAATTTTCAATGCTGCTGTTCTTTGATTTGAATTTGATCAGAAGATAAAATAACACAATACTACATGTTGCTGCTCTTTTTAACATGATCTTGCTATTTATATATGTTTGTGTTTGAAAATTAATTTACCTTTATTTTCTTGTAGCTAGTTGTTGTGGCATAAATTTAGAAAGAGGGAGGAGAAGGAAATCAGCAAAGAGAGGAGAGAAAGGGCTTGAGAAATTATGTGTGTGATATTTCTCATGCCTTGTGTCTTTATTTATACTAGTAAAGAAGCGAGAAACTTGCTGTCTAAGTAATATAAACACTAATAGGAAAGATATTCTAGATCTCATAGGATTCCTATACATAATCTACTAGGATTTATGCAATCACACATGAGACATAATTCTAACCACAGTACTCCCTTTGAGTGTGTAAATATTCAAGTGGATGGCACATCAGATCTTCAGACAAATGTAGAAGCACTTAATGAAGTCGTCTTGTCTAGTCAGTGCAAGTGGCAAACACATGTCTCATGTAGAGATTGCATGAAAGTGTAAGTCTCACCAAAACTTAGCTATGGTAATACTCAATGAGACAAAACCCATAGTTTACGGAGAAAAAGATAAGTTAATGCAACATGTCGATACTTTACATCTTTAGGATGTAAGTAGTAGAAAACGCACACAAGGGTATGACCATCCGAATGTGGGCACCTCGTCAAAACCTTGTTAGGTTAGCAAAAGACCCAATGGAACAAAAAATACTCTTGATCTAAGGGAAAAAGAGTACAATAAGTCAAAAGTATACTTCAGGTTACTCCCCTTAAACTCGACAAAACTCCCCCTGAGAACTATAAGTGTTGCACATGAGATAGTAACACATACCAATTCCTCGGACAAGGTTCTAAAAGATTGAATTTGGCAGTGATTTCATGAAGAGGTCGACAAAGTTATCTTGGGATCAGATCTGCTTGACTTTAACTTTTAATACTTTATTGATGTGATGTAGATGCAACAAGCTTGATGTTGACTTTATTGATGCATCCTTACTTGGTCTGGTTAATATATCCAACGTTGTCTTCATAGACCGTTGTTGGGACTCAACAATGAATGAAAAAGTGCGGGTACTTCGAATATACTCAACAATAGCTCTCAACCATTTCTCTCATGTGTGATGTAGTGAGGTGAGGTGAGCTTTCGTCTTAAGATAAATCTTCGAGGACACCAAAATACCCAGAGAAGGCAAGTTTTGAGCAAATTGGGAAGAACTGTACAAAGTCATTGGAGTAAGAGGAAAGAGGGATGTACAACATTGCACACATGGATGGAAATCCGATTGCCAAAAGCTGGAATATCGCCAAACTTTGACGATATTACTGAAGTATTGGGCGAACTACAAGTGGCTTGCAACTCAAACAACTCAAAGTAGTGGCTCGTGTGAATTTAGGGTTAAAAAACCCTAATTTTAGCTTCTTTTTCTTTTTTCACAATCATCAATTCATAATAGAATATATATGAAAAATAACAGGAATGCAATTTAAGTAGAATCTATCATTCTAAATGCGTAAAAGTTAGGTTCATGTATCATGCAATCAAGGCTGGAAAAAAATAGACATTTAAGATTGTGTTTTAGAAAATCTTGGATTGGGTGATGAGGATTGTGAACTAGTTAGCAATAGAAAATATCCTTCAGATTCCTTAGCGCACCCTTAGGAGCGTGCTTGATAACATGTTGTGACCTATTTACTGAAAGGAGAGAGAGTGGAGAGAATATGGCTTAGAGAAATTGTAGGATGATATTATCCTATACAAGTGCCTTTATTTATAGTAAACCATAAAGAGAAACAAATTTTCTCTTTAAGTAATACAAATCCTAATAGGAAAGAATGAATATAATAAAGAATAGTCCTAAACCAAATTCTTAAGATTTATACAACCACACTATGTAAAATATCAATTACTATTGTAGACCTATTTGACTGAACTGTATTTAGGACAGAGAGAGTGATGTAATTCTGAGGTGTGTGTTGTATCACCCCATTGTGCCTTTATTTATGGCTCATTTATGTAAGGGAAGTGGGACAAAAGGAACAAGAATTGCACTGCTCCCCGGTTATTCAAGTGTTTACCAACACTTGAGGGAATGAAATGTATGTGGGACCCATCTAATATGGGGAATCAGACTCCCAATATACCCAGAACCAGTCTCCCAAACAATAGGTGAGATTTGAATTCCAGGAGAAAGCCTCTATCCGGAATCCCTTTTTTCTACCCAAAATACCCTTATCTCGTCTCCCTTCCACCTTTTTCTCTAATTCTCTATGTCTCTACAGGCAATGACCAATATCAAAGGAGAAGAAAAATCAAAAAGGAAGAAGAAAAGAGATAGAGAAGCTGAAGAAGAAAAAAAAATGGGGAATAGAGTGCGGTGTGGTCTTCACGAGAAAAAAAAAACAATTGGTTGATGAGGAAGAAGAATCAGAAGAAACCAAGAAGAAGAATCAGAAGGGAGCAAGAAGAAGAAGAAGAGGTTGAAAAGAGTTGGGGGATGGCTGAAAAGAATCAGGTGATGGGTGCAATTTGGGCTTCAGGAGAAAGAAAAATTGTTTAAGGATAAGGATCTGGAGAGTTGCCGTACAAATTCTTTTGAAGCTTTTTCATATAGTTTTCTAAAAAAAAAAATTATCAAAAATATAAAAACTATATACTTGGAATAAGGGCAATTTAGTAATTACATTAGTTTTCATTTCGATTTATGTATTTAAGTAAACAACTTATATAAATAAATATAATTCATACTTCGATTCCTAGAAATTTTAGTAAACAGTTTTAACAGGAATCTGATTCTGATTCCCTCCTCAATCCAATTCCTCCTCAATTCAATTCCCCTTATTTTGATTACAGAATAGTAAACAAGCCCTTATAGTAGTAGGGAATGTTAAATCCTTACCCTATTAGGATTACAACTCTAATAGAAATTAAACTACTAAAGGGAATATACAAGGATACTCCTAGATACACTAGGATTTACACAATCACATTCCTAATATAATAGGAGTGCAACACTTCCCCTTAAGTGTGTAAATACTTAAACAAAACATCACATTAGATCTTCAACAAATAAGGTACAACAGTTGATGAAGTCGTCGGCACAACGGCTGAATGTGAGTCTTAAATTTAAAAGAAAGTATGTATTGGTAATAAATCTTACAAAACCTCACTATGGTAAAACTTAATTCAGGTGAAAACCCATTGACTAAGGAAAAAAGTGAGAAGTATGCATAATGTCTTAAACAAACGTTAAACAGGACGAAAGTAGTAAACTTAACGGAGTATGATCATCCTAAGATGGGTGCCTCATTAAAACCTTGTTCGGTAGAAAAAAACTAGTGGGAAAAATGCTCCTAATCGTAGGAAAAAGAGTGCATTAAGATCAAGTGAGTTAGACCTAACTTCCAAATAAGAGAACTACAAGCAATTAAACGTAAATAACTTACGTATACCGATTCCTTGGATGAGTTTCTGAAAAGCAGACTTGGGCAATGCTTTAGTGAAGAGATCGGCCAAGTTGTCTTAGGAACGGATTTGCTTGACTTTAATGTTGTGATGATGTTGTTGCTGGTGAGAATAAAAGAACTTCGTGCTATGTGCTTGGTGTTGTCTCCTTTGATATATCCATTCTTTAACTACTCGATACATGCTGCATTGTCTTCAAAGATCGTCGTAGGAAGGGCAACGATGGAAGAAAGACCACTAGTGCTTCAAATATGTTCCATGACTGCTCTCAACTAAAAGCACTCATGCGATGCTTCATGCAGGGCGAAAATCTCAGCATGGTTCGAAGAAGTCACAACTAGTGTTTGCTTGGTAAACCTCCAAGATATAGTGGTATCTCCAACGGTAAAGACATAGCCTATATGATAAAGTGCCCTATATGGGTTAGATAGATAACCAGCATCTGCATAACCAACAAGGCGAGAATCAACCTGAGAACTGAGGGAGCGAAAAATGTCATACCCTTGAGGATTCATGGGTATAAAACAAGCCCAAATCTGTCGTACCCTTGAGGTAGCAAAAAATGTCTTTAACACCATTCCAGTGTCTGCGTCTAGGCACGTTGCTATATCTAGCCAAAAGATTAACAGCGAAGGAGATGTTGGGTTTAGTACATTGAGCTAAGTACAATAAAGCACCAATTGCACTTAGGTATGGAACTTCAAGCTCCAAAATCTCTTCCTCATCCTCCTTGGGACCGAAGGGGTCTCATTTAGCATCTAGAGTTTGAAAGATCATAGGAGTACTCGAAGGTCCCACTTTAATCTCATTAAAATGTTGCAACACCTTTTGGGTGTAATTCGATAGATGTACTAGGATTCCATCCAAAAAATGCTTGATCTTCAGGCCGAGACAATATCGACTTTTTCCATGATCTTTCATTTCAAATTCCAATTTCAAGTAAGTGGTAATTTGTTCGAAATGTGCCCTAAAACCAATCATATGATGATACTTTACGGACATTTCACATGATTAAACTAATCTAGTTTAATATCAAGGGCAAAGATTATTGTTTGAGCGGTCTCATATAAATGTTATATGCTTAAACGATAAAGTCCAAGGAATATGTGATTGGGAGAATGCAATCTAAAAGAAGTTAGATTCATGAGACCATTCTTTCGTAGACACATCCTAAACGTTCTTGATCATAGGATTGCCAATTGGGCATTGACACTCCGTTAAGATCAGTACGTACTATGTCTTCTCTCGGGAAGAGTGACTAGTCTCGAGTCATTGATGTGAGTGACACCAAGACAAGTACGTAGGTGCTCAATAGAGAATGAGTTCACTGAACACGATCAACGACGAGTTCTCATATTCATGTCACGTGAGAACTCATGGTTAGGATAATGCAAATTAGTCCTTTGACCTGAGGCATCATAGTTGTCTTGTGGTTAGGTCCTTGATCTTTGATCGTGTCAAATGGCATTCCTTTGGAGTGTCCACGGCATGGTTGGGGTCAAGCTATCTAGTCATGGAGACAAGTGAATGCACAACAAGGGATCTCTAACCTTCAAACCGTTGAGAGAGAATACTCTATGATATGATTTAGAATCTCTGGCCAGAGTATGAATGAGATGTTGGAATGTGTTCCAGATCACATTCAATAGAATCATATAAGCACGAGATTCACATTGGATAGTAGACATGAATAAACTATCAAGCCAAACAATGTGGTCAAGAGTATTGTATTAGAGAAGGACCGTATTGCATTTGTAATCCTAAACTGAATAGGTTCTCTACCTCTTCTGATTAGCTTGGGTAACCATGATATGTTGCTAGGTGTCACTCATGGTTTGTGGAAGCCCTAAACGTGTGTAAACACTAAAGGGAGAATTGAAAGAAGTTTCAATTCACAATCGATTTAAAAGAGTTTGAATCGCCCACTGCCTCGCTAAAAGGAACCTAATGGATCGTACACCGTGTAAGGTAAAGATTGAAGATTCAACGGAGATGAGTAAGAATAATTAAATGGTTTAATTATTTATGGCAAGGATTAATTAATATGTTAATTAATCAAACGAATGAGTTCGTTAAAGACCTCGGGATAGTTTTGGACCTTAAGGCCCAATGGGCTTCGAACGTCAAGTCCATTAACTTAAGTTGTATGACAACTTAATGAATAATGATTCACAAAGGCCAAATTGCCCAATAAAATCCCTAAGGCCGGCCATATTGTGAAGGGTAGCAAACTTGGACTTATTTACAAGTTTGCCACTCAAATGAATTAAGGTATAAATATGACTTTATAGCCAAAATTCATTAGGGGTTGTTTTTGGGAAATTGGAGAGAAGAAAAGCTCTCCCTTCTCTCTAGAAATGGCCGGCCACCCTTGGAGGGTTTAGCTAGCACTCTAGCTCCTCCAAGGTCACTCATTTCTTCTTAATCAAAACCTTGGTGTAGAAACTTAGAGGTTCTCAATTTTGAGAACTTAGAGAACCTATCCTTTCTATATAAATCCATAGTTTTAAGATGTAAGGAATGAAGGCCCTCTCTTTGGGTGATTAGCCTTTGCTTATGCAAAGAGGAATCTACAAAGGTATTAATTTCAACTCACTTGTTTTGAGTTGTTTAAAGGTTCACCAATCTACTAGGCTTTGAACATTCATGGGTAATGTTTTGTTTTTAAGTATATGCAAGCATGATTCCGCCTTTAATTTGTTAATTGCATGCTAATGATATTGCTTAAATGAACATGTTCTTTAAAATAATCCTTCAAGTGGTATCAGAGCCTAGGTCTAGTAGTTGGTGAATCCTTTTGGATTTTGTGGTTCATAATATGTGATTTAAAAGTTGTAAAATGTTACAAGCTTTATTCTTGTTTTATGAATGTAAATTTTGTTGGAAAATTTGGCATCTCAAATGTTGTAGATGTAGTTCATATGAACATGAATATTGGAGTTAAAATTTGGTGCCATGAATTTTGGGAATTTCGGCCAAAATTAAAGGGTGATTTTTTGGGTTCTTGTTTGACTTGTTAAAATTGTTTTCAAGTAATTTTTGGGACCCCTAAGTACCCTAGTTTGGTTATATGATATTTCCCTTAAGTTTAAATGGTTTTGGGATGTTTTTTGGGTGAAAAATGATCATGGAAATTTTTTTGAGTTTTTCATGAGTGTTCTTCATTGTTCTTGACATTTTAGCCAAGAACAAAAAGGTTTGGTGTTTTGATTCAAAGTTTTGAATTATTTCATAAAGTTTTGTTATTAGATATTTTCATATATTTATTAATGATTAACATTTTTAATGTTCGTCAAAACTTTGAAAATATGTTAGATATTTGTTTGAAAGGTGTAAGAAACATTAATGGGTGTGTAAGGTATAAATCCCATTCACACACACCACATGCATGCTTTATGTCAAAACTACAAATCAACACACACATCACACCAAGTCTTCTCCAAGGCCGGCCACTCCCTAGTGGGAGTACTTTTGGGGCTTTCATGCAATTACATAAAGTTTTGATACTTTTGTGTATTTGCACTTTGGCCCAAAAGTTTACGTTTTTACGTTTAGGTCCAAAAACGCTAAAGGACAAATTGTTTTGCTCCTTTAATGAAGTTTTTACATTTGTGGAAAATTTTGGGTTCTAGTTGTGATTACATGAAGTAGTGTACTTTTGTGTTTTTACAAAGTGACCCCAAAAGTTTAAGTTTTTGCAAAATAGCCCAAAGGTTGTGGTTAATTGCACTATGGCCCAAAAGTTGTGGCTAATTGCAAAATAGCCCAAAAGTTGAGGTTAATTGCACAATGGCCCAAATAAGTTGAGGTCATTACATTTAGGCCCAAATTAAATAGAGAACAAAAAAAATTGTTTTGTCTCTTTAAATGAGAATTGGATTTTCATTTAGTTAGCTCCATTTAAAATCAAATTTTATGGATACAAAAAACCAAATGAAAAATGTTGCATTCAATTTAATTAGTTAAAGTGTTAATTAATTAAAGGGTGATTATGAACCTAAGCCTACGATAATTGAGCTATGTGAAAGGCCGTTTCAAATTTGTTTGAACCATGGGAATGTGTAGATTAGATTTTGGTTGTAATTTGATTAAATCAAATGTTGTAAAAGAGCATAAGCTCTTCTTTAATTTAAAGTAATTTGATTTGATCAATTGTTGTAAAAGAGCATAAGCTCTTCTTTACTTTGAAGTACTTCTTTCTTGCTTTATATGATATGCATGAAAATGAAGTAGTTGGGTCCAACGCCCCTAAGACAACACGCCTTAATGTGATTAAATGCGTAACTAAAATCAATCACCATCCCTAGTCCGAGATTCAACACAAGGCTCGTGTTGGATCTAAACAAAAGGTTCATAGTCATCCTAAGGCCCTAAGGCAACTATATAGTCCATCAATGAATGCAAACCTTATGTTAGTAGTATCATGTACTCTTGCTTTAAAACCGTTTTAAAAGCTTAGTGGGAGTATTATATACAACTAAATAAATCATATGGACCAATAGTTGTGATAGGACCAAAAATGTTTTAATTGGATTAAAATGTATGTTTATATGTGATGAGACCTAAAAACCCTCAACCAAACCAATATTAAGTTGATAAGCGTAAGAGTGCTTTGAACACTCTTTCGTGGCCTTCCACCGTGGTAGGTCCAAACGTTTGTAAACTTGTACACCGGCTTCACCCTATCATGGGGGAGTTCAAAGTGCATGCTTACACTCGGGGAGGATTCTATACGCATACATGATGTTGTGAAAGGTAGGCAACAAGAATAGCCAACATCGTATCATCGTGAGGTTGTTCTTGAACCCCTAACTTGAACTCGCATGGTGGGAATGACTTAACTAAGTGCAATGGAGCCAACATCATATCATTGTGAGGTGACATTCTCTAGAGGCCAAATTAGATGGGTTCTTACATAAAGATGTAAATGAGTAAGCGTACTCTCTCATTGTTATTAATGCTAGCCAACATCGTATCATCGTGAGGTGGGCTTGGTAATAGTGAGTCGCCCATAACCTACTAAGAGTTTCCTCCAAAACTCTCGAATTCTAATGAGGGATATGGAATTTGCCAAAAATAGTGGGTGGTGCTATTTTGATTTAAAGACCCAAATCAAATAGCTTAAAATCAATCAATTTATATTCGTTATGTATTTGTTTACCAATATATTTGCAAACGCTATCCAATACTTGACAAAGAAAAGCCGAATACTTTAGTTTCCGAACTTGGTACCACAATCCCATAGATTGTCTTGAATGGATTGTACAAGTGCCTAGGTAGTCTCATCCTCACAATCTTCCTATTGATAAATGTATCATTGGAAGAACATGTTAGATAAGTCTATCATAAAGAGGACAACAATTTTATTGTCATAATTCTTCAAATACAAATTGTTGTATGAAGAAATAAGAGTTGCTTTGAACAACCCTTAATCAACGCAAACATTAAGTGCTTGTCTCTTTGTTACATGAACAAGGAACTTGAGAAGAAAGCACAAGGGCATGGACACTTTATGTGCCATGATTCTTCACTTACAAATCGTTGTATGAAGAAATGAGAGTTGCCTTGAACAACTCTTGAATGTTTGTAATTATGTTTAGAACATAATGGTTGGTTGACAAAAATAGTCCATCAACATGGACTTATGATGATTTTGAATCATTGAGTGTTGAAGTGTTAAACCACTTAACGAGACGGAAACTAGGCAAGGACTTCACTTTTGTGTCCCTATCCTAATCGTTCACTAAGTTTATTGTAAACTATATAGTGAACAAATAACTACACGCTCTCCAAATTGTTTGATGTGTATAAACACAATTGAAACAAGTTTCAAGAGAGATAGTGGGAGTTTAGGGACCATGACTATTGTAGTCAAAGGAGAAGTTAAATAAAGAAAGCAAAAATAACTCCAAGGGAACAAACTTTCTTTATGAAAGGATGGATATTGGAAGGGGTATTTGCAAGAAATGTCTTGCAAGTGTCAAGAACACACCTTTTTCAAGGTGTTGTAAAATGTTCTTGAAAATGTTCATAACAGTTGGTTCTTCTACTTGAATGCAAGAATTCAAGAAGTAGAAGATTAATGAGAGAAGAGAAAGTACTTCACATTCGGAAAGTGAATAAAATAAAGATCTCTGCGAAAGCGGATTGTACTTACTTCCTCATATGAACTACCAAATAAAGAATGATTAGATTATTGTAATCTAATTAATTGTCTCTATAGTAGAGAAGATGTGGTAGTGTTAACTGTTTAGAATATAACGATGCTTAAAACCCAAAAGGTTGCAAGGTAGTGACTAATCCCAACTAAGTTGTGATACCTCTAAAACATAAATTACGAGTTGGTTATGGATGGATGCTTTGGATCGTTAGATCCGGATCCAATGCCTTCTTGTTAAAATTGTATAGAGGCGAAATGTTCGAATCTTTATTCTTTTGGAAAGAAGAAAGAATCACAAATTTGTTGAGGTTAATTCACTTAGATGTTAGTGGCACTTATCCACAACATAATACTACTCATGTTGTATGACATTCACCGAAGATCACTCTCGGTTGGACTATAGTTTACTTTGAATAAACACAAGTCCGAATACTTTGCAAAAGGTTTCAAAGAATTCAAGAAATGTAAGTTGATGAGTAAGACGTCTAAAGTATTTACCTCCTTAGATTTGATCCAAGGAAGGATAACACTTTAGATGAGTTTCCTTGAAAGATATCAAGGAAATTGGCATCATAAGATAATAAATTTCTCCATTAGGAGAAGAACGTACTCAAATATGATTTAGTTCGTTGGATATTATCTATTACCCATATATAGGATATATATATATATATACTTCTAAAACAACATGATTGTCAATTAGAAGATCTTCCAAAATTTTCATAACTCCATAAGATGTAGTTGGAAAGAAAGACAAATCTTAAGCATGTTAAGATTTGGGGTTGTGTGCTAATAAGCAATATTTGTTTGAGAACAATCTTGTGAGATATCCTTAAATTAACCTTTGTATATCACTTCTATAAACCAACTAACAAATGTTGTTTTGTTGGGTAGTTCATTGTAATCCTACAATATGATTTGCATAAGCGCAAATGAACGAGAGATAGAACTCAAAGAATGGGTTCTTTGAGAGACAAGAAAGTGATCAACAAATATAACAACCTAGTTCCTATACCAGAAGCTCCAAGGTAGTCGAGAAGGATTTATAAACCGTCTTAGTTGAATGGTTTGGACTTTATGACTATGTCATAGAGTTGCACCTCTTAATTCGAAAGAAATAAGAATGAAAATCCTTATGACTACATTAAGTGTGTGTATATACGATATATACTCAAGGAAATGGTAAAATACCATTTGACTCGAAATAATGAAACCTTAATGGCTAATTGGTAGCTTAAGGTGACTACACTCAAAGAGTATGGTTGACTTTGAAGAAACCATCTTTGATATAGTCTAAGTTTCAATTAATTCGAGGATTGCTAGCTACAACTAAATGGTGATTTAATGTTTGGACATAATATGGGTTTCCATAACTATTATTAAGATAGTCTTGATAATGTATGTCTAAAACTATAAATCACAAGACATGTAAGTTGTAGAGATCCATCCATCATGGATCTTAGCAAGCTAGTGGGAGCTATAACCGTCTTATGAAAGATCAAATCGTTTGATTTCTCGTAAAGATGTAAATGAATCTTTTGTTTACTAGGTTTACAAAAGATTAGTGGGAGTTAATCATATTCCTAAAATTTAAATATATATATGATATATTAATTTTGGAAATGAAAAGAATACTTCTTAGATAAAGTAATGACTTTAAACATTCTATAAACGATAGAATAAATATGGGAGATATAGTCTATATATATGGGATGGAAATCTATAATGATATATTTCAAGATATAAATTGGATTATATCAATCCCTAAAATAGACAAGAGATGCTAGGAAGTTTCTCATATGATGATAAACTTCAATTAGAATGACAATTCTAGTGAAACTAGGAAATTGTTCTTCTCAAAGGGAATGTACCCTTTGACTCCCGAAGTAAGAATGCGTAAATAGAATCCTTTATGCATACGCAGAAAGGTGATTTATGTATTTCATATTGTATGAAAAACATTGATATGAGTTGTACCTAGAACGGTACATGACGATATCAATACAAGCCCAGGATCAGAACCATGGCAACTGTCAAGTGAGTCCTTCAGTATTTAAGAAATATTAAAGGATAGATTTCTCAATAATTGAGGAAGAATTAGAGTAACGTAATGGAAGCGTAAATGTATTAGATTATGAATCTAATCCATCATTGGATGTTTCTTCATTATGAATGAAGAGATAAACAGATATCTCTTTATTATGACTAAAGAGATATTTGGATGGAAACATTAAAGTAATGACTTTAGTGTGTTCCATTATGAATGCAAAATATATTGCCATATAGAAGCTTACAACAATGTTGTTTGGATGGGAAAGTTCACTTATGAACTCTCTATTCGGTTCCAACCAGAAAGTGTATGACACTAATGGGGCAATAGCTCAAGCCAGGGAATCAAGGTCTCATCAAGGTCCGAACTCATATGAGAGACTAAACCACATGATTGGGAATCATGTATAATGGTGACGTCGTTATTCTCAAGGTTGCTTCTATGGATAACATATAGATATCCATTGTCTAGGCCTACTATTCAGCCATTTTTGAAATGACTACAGAAGATGTATCATCACTGATGACAAAGCTGATTGGCTCTAGTGCAAGTGGGAGATTGTTGGAAATGTGCCCTAAAACCAATCATATGATGATACTTTACGGACATTTCACATGATTAAACTAATCTAGTTTAATATCAAGGGCAAAGATTATTGTTTGAGCGGTCTCATATAAATGTTATATGCTTAAACGATAAAGTCCAAGGACTATGTGATTGGGAGAATGCAATCTAAAAGAAGTTAGATTCATGAGACCATTCTTTCGTAGACACATCCTAAACGTTCTTGATCATAGGATTGCCAATTGGGCATTGACACTCCGTTAAGATCAGTACGTACTATGTCTTCTCTCGGGGAGAGTGACTAGTCTCGAGTCATTGATGTGAGTGACACCAAGACAAGTACGTAGGTGCTCAATAGAGAATGAGTTCACTGAACACGATCAACGACGAGTTCTCATATTCATGTCACGTGAGAACTCATGGTTAGGATAATGCAAATTAGTCCTTTGACCTGAGGCATCATAGTTGTCTTGTGGTTAGGTCCTTGATCTTTGATCGTGTCAAATGGCATTCCTTTGGAGTGTCCACGGCATGGTTGGGGTCAAGCTATCTAGTCATGGAGACAAGTGAATGCGCAACAAGGGATCTCTAACCTTCAAACCGTTGAGGGAGAATACTCTATGATATGATTTAGAATCTCTGGCCAGAGTATGAATGAGATGTTGGAATGTGTTCCAGATCACATTCAATAGAATCATATAAGCACGAGATTCACATTGGATAGTAGACATGAATAAACTATCAAGCCAAACAATGTGGTCAAGAGTATTGTATTAGAGAAGGACCGTATTGCATTTGTAATCCTAAACTGAATAGGTTCTCTACCTCTTCTGATTAGCTTGGGTAACCATGATATGTTGCTAGGTGTCACTCATGGTTTGTGGAAGCCCTAAACGTGTGTAAACACTAAAGGGAGAATTGAAAGAAGTTTCAATTCACAATCGATTTAAAAGAGTTTGAATCGCCCACTGCCTCGCTAAAAGGAACCTAATGGATCGTACACCGTGTAAGGTAAAGATTGAAGATTCAACGGAGATGAGTAAGAATAATTAAATGGTTTAATTATTTATGGCAAGGATTAATTAATATGTTAATTAATCAAACGAATGAGTTCGTTAAAGACCTCGGGATAGTTTTGGACCTTAAGGCCCAATGGGCTTCGAACGTCAAGTCCATTAACTTAAGTTGTATGACAACTTAATGAATAATGATTCACAAAGGCCAAATTGCCCAATAAAATCCCTAAGGCCGGCCATATTGTGAAGGGTAGCAAACTTGGACTTATTTACAAGTTTGCCACTCAAATGAATTAAGGTATAAATATGACTTTATAGCCAAAATTCATTAGGGGTTGTTTTTGGGAAATTGGAGAGAAGAAAAGCTCTCCCTTCTCTCTAGAAATGGCCGGCCACCCTTGGAGGGTTTAGCTAGCACTCTAGCTCCTCCAAGGTCACTCATTTCTTCTTAATGAAAACCTTGGTGTAGAAACTTAGAGGTTCTCAATTTTGAGAACTTAGGGAACCTATCCTTTCTATATAAATCCATAGTTTTAAGATGCAAGGAATGAAGGCCCTCTCTTTGGGTGATTAGCCTTTGCTTATGCAAAGAGGAATCTACAAAGGTATTAATTTCAACTCACTTGTTTTGAGTTGTTTAAAGGTTCACCAATCTACTAGGCTTTGAACATTCATGGGTAATGTTTTGTTTTTAAGTATATGCAAGCATGATTCCGCCTTTAATTTGTTAATTGCATGCTAATGATATTGCTTAAATGAATATGTTCTTTAAAATAATCCTTCATAATTTCCTCACGCTATGTGAGAGTTCCGATAAGGTTCATGTCATCGACATAAACTGCAATGATCACAAATTTGGAATGTGACTTCTTGATGAACCCGCATGGGCATAGTTTGTTGTTCACATAACCTTGACTTGTCAAATATTCACTCAAACAGTTATACCATGTTTCAATCCATAGAGTGATCTCCTCAATCTAATCGAGAGAGTGTTCCGTGGTCTAGAACTATTTAAATTATTCAATGGAAGTCCTTTTGGAATTTTCATGTAGATTTCCATATCTAGATCCTTATAGAGATACGCGGTTACCACGTCCACAAGCTGCATATGTAGTTTTTTAGAAACTACCAAACTGATATGGTAGCAAAACATTATGACGTCCATTACGAGGGAATACGTCTCCTCGTAATCAATCCCAGGGCGTTGGGAGAAGCCTTGCACTATGAGGTGTGCTTTGCATCGCACTATTTCGTTCTTCTCATTACGCTTCTTCATGAAAACCCACTTGTAGCCCACAGGCTTCATATATGGTAGAGTAGGAGCTACATGCCTAAACACTTTGCGTTTTGCAAGCGAATCGAGTTCGACATGGATTGCTTATTTCTAGTTTGACTAATTCGTTCTACGCCAACATTCATTAACGGAATGTGGTTCAATGTCATCACTAAATATGATGTCGGAAGCAACTGTATATGTAAATGCATCATCGACAATCATCTTATTTCAATTCCAAACCTCATCGAATACTGTGTAATGGATTGAAATCTCACGATTCTCGAGAGGTTGGTATGTCTCATCTAAGACATCATCGTAATCTAGAATAACCTCATACGTTAGAACATATGTGTAAGCAATGGTCGGATTCATACTAGGGTTACTAGTTTATGCCATTTCCTCTTCCAAGGTTGTGAATCCTTTGAACCAAGGGGCATGCCATGCTTTAGGGGTAAGAGCAGGTGATTGGCTAGCCGTTAGTGTATTGGGCCGCATGAAAGGTGCAGTCGCCTCACCCTCGGGTGATAAGAGCATGCAATGTTACAGCTTACGTTAAGTACGTCCATCCTTGCAGGTGATAAGAGCATATTTATGCGACTTAGTTAGGATGTTTTCTTGCATTTACTTAGTTATTTGTTGCTTATTATAGTGTCTTAAGTCATTTTCGTGTGTTTTTAGGTCCAAGAAGCAAAGTTGGCAAAAAGATGCAATTTGGAGCATTTTAGAGCATTTGTGGGCATGAAATGGATAGCACAAGCAATGGGCAAGTGGATGGACGAATTTGAAGTTCAAGGAGGTCTAGGAATGTGTTTCAAGGTTGGAGAAATTAATTCAAGTCATTGGGGATAAGGTATCAGCTCAAAAGAAGGAGAATTATCCAAACATTATCCAAACTACCTTATCTTATCCTTATCTTAACCAACCTTATCCTAACCTTATCTTGTCTTATCTTATCCTAATCCTAACCTAAATTAATTCTAGCTGCAAGGAGGAGTTCTTTTCAGGTTAGGATACTTAAAACCCTTTTCTAGAAGCCCTAATCCTCTCCTAAATTGGTGCTGCACCCTATCTTTCTAGAACCTTAAAATCTGGCGCTTGCCCTATCTTTTCTAGAAGCTAATACCTGCCACACCCTTATCCCTTATCCCCTTTGATTTCTACCTTCTAGATGGCCTTCTCTTGGTGAGATTTTAGTGCCAAATCCTTCTCCAAATTAACTACAAAACCGTGCCCCCTAGCCTTATAAATACTACTTATTTCTGTCGCATAAAACTACCACCCCCTAGACCATTTACCATGCCCTACCACCAGACCACCTACACCATCCACCATTCCATTCACCACCACTCACCATACAAATCATCCATCACGCCACACTTGAGCTTAAGTTCAGAAATCCCTCATTGTGCTACAACTTTGCAAAGGAAGGAAGAAGAATGAGCCATCTGGAGCTGTGCTTGCCATTCGAGACATTGGATTGTTGGAGCGATTCTAGGTGTATTCTATCTTTGTTTTTAATGTTTAAATTTAGTTTTCTTTGTTTAATTGCAATCATGAGGAACTAAACCTTTTTTTAGTTAGGGGAGAATTCAAAGCCATGATCATATATGTGACATGAATTTATTACATCTAGTTATTGTTTCATAAACCATGAATGCAATTTGCTTAACTGTTTGATTAAAACTTATTCTTGTATGTTGATTAAGGTGGCCAACTTAGTTTGCATGCTAGGATTTGATGCTAAAATAGAAGGGAGTTTCATCTAATCATTACACACTTATATTTACAAGTAGTGGAGGTTGCTAGTCACAATCACATTAAGTGAATTCCTGGCAGGAGTGTCATGCAGTCATAGTCACGAATGTCATGTTAATGCTTATGATTTTCACAAAGCTTAATGATCTTTGATATGTATCTCTAGTATGCTGTCATATAGGGAACTTGATAAGAATAATTTGGTTTGCGGTGCTACGTCCAATTCAATGAATCTAGGAAAATCTGAGGGTTAATGCGTGTTGTCATGGTTAACTTGGGGTATTGAGGTTCATGGTTTATAGAAAGAACAACTGGAAATCAATTTGTGTTGCATATGTGTCATGTGCGGAGAATGACTCTCTAGCTAGCTTTTCACCCATTCATTCACCCAATTTCGTGTCTAATTAAGTTTACTTTCAATTTCGTTTGTTGTCTTATTTTCGTCTAAAACCAATCCATTGCATTTAAGTTGTGTTAGTTGAGTCTAAATTCGTCAAAACTTGTGTTTCTTAGTATTTTGAGTTAAGTAGAGTCTTAATTTCGTCCAATTCACTCTTAGGTGTTAGTTTTGAGTCTAAAGAATCTGTTTTGTGTGTTTTGAGTCTAATTAGCTTGTTTTGAGTCTAGTAAGTCCAAAAATTGTCCAATTTGAGTTCTATTTGCTGTTTTGAGTCTAGTTTAGTGTTTTAGAGTCTATTTTGTGTAGATTAGCATCCATTTTAATTCCCGGCCTAGAACGATCCATACTACATTGATAGGGTTTTAAGTTTGTGTGCAATCTAATTTCACATCAAATTTTTGGTGCCGTTGCCGGGGATTAGCAAAATTGCTAATCTTCCCCTTTGTTTTTGTTTGTGTCTTTTACTTTTGATATTTGATTTAGTTTTCTTTCTTTGATTTTAGGTACCAGAGAAGCAAGACATGTTAATTGCGACCATTCATGCTCAATTAGCGAATCTTACTTCTCAATTGTCACAGATTACCGAAAGAACCACAATGCAAAGTGTCCCTACATTTGGTGTGCCCTATGGGCAAGGATATCAACTTCATCAACGTCCTCAATTCACTACGAACGGAGATGCTTGGGGTTATCAAGCACATCACCAATCAAGGGACAACATGTTTTCCAACACTTACAATTTGGATTGGAAAGATTATTCAGATTATATGTGGAGGGAACCTCAACAAGTTCAACAAGGTAGATATTGGCAACAAGATGAGGAGTTCTATTCAAGACCTATGCAGCCACCACAACAATTCCAATCGAATTCAAGTAAGCCCATGACTTGTGATGAAATTCTTGATGTACTAACCTCTTTGACGCAAGGCTCACAACAAGAAGAATATTTGCAGCCATCGGAGGAGTTCTATCAATGGCCATATGCACCACCACATCCTCCACCACAATCTGCCCAAACAAATTCAGGTATGTCTTTTGATAACAATACGGTTATTAAGTTACTCACCTCTTTGTCTCAGGGACAAGAAAAACAAAGCAATGCTAAATCAAGCTAAAGAGGTGGATGACTTGGGAAGTGATATGGAAGATGAAGCTGTCCTAGAACCATCCAAACATAGCCTGAACATGGATGAATTGATGTTGCAAGAAGAAAAGAAGGAGGACGACATGGGTAGTATAGAAGAACTCTCGCCGTAAGCCCTTCAAGGGCTCTATTGAAGTGACAATCCACAAAACGTGCGGTAAAGAGATCTCTTGTCAAGGGCTCTAAGTAGCAAATAATTGATGGTGAATCATAACCAACATAGATTCTTATTTTTCTTTGAGGACCCATTTTGGTACATAGTGGCTGCGCTACTGGCACATAGATTGCGCACCCAAACACATGTAAATGCGAGACGTCAATATCCAGTAACCAAGTATAACGATGAATGAGGTTAGGTAGCAGTGGGCCTTAGGTGGACCAATATAGCTGCATGCAATATTGCATGGCCCCAATCAGATATCGACAAGTTAGTTCACATAACCAAAGTCTGAGCTATCGTTTGAATAAGCTTTATGAAAGCTTCTGCCAGGCCGTTTTGGGTGTGAACATGAGGTACAGAATGTTCAACTTTAATGCCAACAAACATGCAATAATCGTCAAAGGTCTGTGACGTAAACTTTTCAGCATTATCCAGTTGAATCGACTTAATCAGATAATCAGGGTGGTGAGCCCTAAGCTTAATAATTTGTGCTAAGAGTTTCGCAAATTCAGCATTGCGTATGGACAATAAGCAGACATGTGACCATCGTGTTGAGGCATTAACCAACACTATGAAGCATCTAAATGGTTCGTATATTGGTTGGATAGGTCTACAAATATGCCCTTCAATTCTCTAAAGAAACTTAAAGGGGTCATGAATAATCTTTGTAAGTGAGGGCTGAATGTTCAACTTCCCTAGGGAGCATGCTTTGTATAGCGGATGGTCGGGGTAAGATTTCAAGTGATGCCTATGTGATGCTTTGAGGATACGGCGCATCATATCTCTTCCAGGGTGTCCCATTCGATCATGCCAAAGCAGTAAAGTGGTCTGGAACTCGGCCATAGGGCCAGCCACGTGATAGGTCTCAATTGCGTGAATGGTTGTTATGTATAACCCACTCGGGAGACGTTCCAGCTTCTCGTGAATACGCTTCTGGCTATATTTGTAAGAAGTGATACAAAGAAATTCAGAACCATTCTCTTCAGTGGTTTCAACATAATATTGATTATCTCGAATATCTCTAAAACTCATAACGCTCATCCTGAACGTGGAGAATAAAGTGTCTCTTTAATGGTTAATTCAGTACCATTAGACAATATATTACGAGCCTTTCATTATCTTTTTATTAGGTTGGATGGCCTGAGAGGGTTGTCAGAGGTGCATTTTTAGGTACGAAGTTAGTAAAATAGTGTTTTTCACGTAATATGTTGTGCGTGGTGGCACTATCAGCCAAACAACTAACTTCGCCACTAGTCATACCTAGAAATAAATTAATTGAATTAGCCTTATGCATAAATATAATTCAATTCATTCAGTTAATCAATTCAAGAAATAATATCCATAATTCAAAACAAACCAAAACCAAACAAATAATTCCAAAGATTTAGAAAAATTGTCCGAAAATTAAACCATAAACCTAAAATTTAAGGGGGTTTGGCCACTCTTAGTGGGTTCGGCCACTAGGAGTGTAAAACACCCTAACATGTATTAGAAAAATAAAACTTTATTCTTCCATAGGAGTAGATGCCGCTTGAAAATCTGAAACCTCCAGAGTTGTAGTAGTATCTTCAGGAAGTTCTACAAGCGCAAAGTTAAACTCACAACGAGAATGATATTTGGCAATAGCCTCGGGGGTAGCTCAGTATACGCGTGAACAATGATCATTTGATCCACATCAATAGCACATGTCCAGCTCAGTAGAAGCCAATTAAACGATAACTTTTCCCTCATTCTTGAAGTTTGAGGCCTTAGGGGCAAAAGGTTGGCGCTTCTAGGTCAAATTATCTCCCTTGGGTGGGCCTCTATTTTGTTGACCTTGGAACCCTGGTGGGGCTTGTCGCTTATTTCCATGGCCATGACCGAGTTTCCGTCAGTTGTGGCTGCTAGAATTAGTCGCATGCGCTTCAGGCGCGGCGTTCAAGCCAGTGGGTTGAGCTTGATGATTTCTCATCAACAGCTGGTTCTTCTTTTCAGTGAGAAGTAAAATAGATATCAAATCCAAAAATTTGGTGAACTTATGTGCCTTATATTGTCGTTGCAGGACAATATTGGTGGCATTAAAGGTCGAATGGGTCTTCTTCAGAAGATCATGTTCGATTAAGTCCTCTTTACAGAACTTAAGTAGTGATCAAATTCTACAAATTTCAGAGTTGTATTCATTCACAGACTTAAAGTCTTGGAAACGTAAATACTGCCAGTCATGTCTGGCTTCAGGTAAGTAAATGTCTTTCTAGTGATCGAAGCGATCGGCCAGAGTGAGCCAGAGGGTACGTGGATCCTCCTCTCCAGGTACTCGATCTGTAGCGCATCATGGATATGTTTGCGGATGAAGATCATAGTGATCGGATCATATTTATATATATTTTTATATCAAATTCACTCGTCTTTTCTTAGTTAGTTCGTTATATTTAGAGCTATTTACGTAATTTTTGTGTTTTATAAATTTATCTAGTTAAGAAAATAAATATAGAATAAGTGAAGTGTTAAGTAATTAATTTCATCTAAACTATCTTGTCTGTTGAATTATACTTATCATTTAGAAAATAATATATATATATATATTTATATATTTATATTTATTTATATATATATATTTATATATTTATATATATTTACATTTTTATTTATTTATTTAAATTTGTGTTTGTGTGTGATAGCTGGAGGGCAGCATGCCTTTGAAAAGGCACGGACAGAGAATAGTGGGGAGGTTCAGAAATAATTAGCTCTCGGTGGAGCCATTAGAAAATAAGAAAAGAGGAATAATGAAGGAAACCAAGGGCAGAGAAAGCATTAGCTCTCGGAATAAAAGGAGCTACGGAAAGAGAGCTGGGGGGAACGGCGCTGCCTTGGGGCAGCGAGAGAGGAGAAACAGAAAAATAAAAAAAAAACGGGGAACGGCGCTGCCTTGGGGCAATCACAGAGAGAGAAAAGAAACAGTAGCTGAGAGCCTGGGAGTTCTCGCTGCCTTGGAGCAGCCAGTCAATGCAGGGAGAGCTGCCAATTGGCAGCTATTTGAAGGTGCAGGAGCTACGGGTTGAAGGCGCGGGAGCTACGGGTTGAAGGCGCGGGAGCGATAACCGAGAGCACAGAAAATAGAATTGCACAGCACAGTGATCCCTCTTTTGGTTTAATCTCTCCAAACTCATTTTTAATTTCTGTTTTTAATTTATAATAATGTGTAATTAATTTATATTGGCTAGAGGTTAATTCGAAACTATGATTATATTTGTAATTTTAATTTGATTTACTCCAGTTATGAATTTATGAATGTTGGATGTGGTTTACTTTTCTGTGTTGATTAAGAACTTGTTTATGTATGTGGGTTAAGGATCGACACTTAATTTGCATGCTTAGACTTGATGCTAGGATATAAGGGAATTTCACCTAATCGTTATGAACTTATATTCACAAGTAGTAAAGGTTGTTGATCACAATCGTGTTAAGTAAATTCTTGGCATAAGTTTCATGCAATTCATAGTAACAAGTGCCTCGTCAATGCTTATGGTTTTCATAGAACTTAATGATTCTTGCTTGTATCTCTATTATGCAATTCATGTAGGGAACTTGTGGGGAATGTTTTAGGTTGTCGTATGCAATCATCCAATCTAATGACTTTAGGAAAATCTGAAGGTTAATTTAAGCGGACCTAATTAACTTGGAGCATTGTCATTCATTCGTTTGTTGAATTCATAACTGGGAATCAATTTAGGATACATTTGTGTCATGTGTGGAGAAAACCCCTCTAGCCAATCCGTCGTCTATCCGTTCACTTTTAATTTTATGTTTTTGTCAATTTTATAATTTATTTAAATTTAATTTCCGT
Organism: Crataegus laevigata; assembly: GCA_963580275.1. Lineage (NCBI taxonomy): Eukaryota > Viridiplantae > Streptophyta > Magnoliopsida > Rosales > Rosaceae > Crataegus > Crataegus laevigata. The sequence goes on from OY756952.1 coordinate 22,102,853, forward strand.
TTCGTCAAAATCAATCCCCCCCATTATTAAAATATTATTATTTAGTTAGTTTTTATTATTTTTAATCTTTTAATTTAATTTCCGTCTAATTAATTTCCTAGTTTTTATTTTAAATTGTTTTCATTATTTTGAGTCATTTTTAGTGTGTTTCGAGTTTTTAGGTTAGTTTGTATTTTCTAGAGTCTTGAGTTGTTTTGAGTCTTTTGATTTGTTTTAGTTTATTTGTTAGTTTTATTTTGAGTTATTTTAGTTAAGTGTTTTGATTTTAGTTTAGTGTTTTAAACTTTGTTTTTACGTTTTTAAGTTAATTTTAGAGTGATTAGCAATCCCTCCTAATCCCCGGCCTAGAACGATACCCTACTTACATCCATACTACAACTGTCAAAAAGAGGGTTAAATTTGTGCGGTTTAAAATCCCGTCAAGTTTTTGGCGCCGTTGCCGGGGATTAGTAACTTTGCTAATCCCTTTATTTTGGTTTGTGTTTGTTTTTATATTTGTGTTTGTGTATTTTACTTTTGGTATTTGATTTATTTTTCTTTCTTTGATTTTAGTTATAATTGGAGCAAGACATGGATTTTGCTAGTATTCAAGCTCAACTGGCGCAGCTCACTGCTCAATTGACTAATAATGCCGAAAGGAACTCAATGCCAAATGTCCCGACATTTGATGTGCCCTATGGGCAAGGATATCAGATTCATCAGTCTCCTCAATTTTCTGCATATGAAGATGAATGGGGATATCAAGGCCACAGTCAATCAAGGGGCAACATATCTTCCAACGCTTGCAATTCGAATTGGAGAGGTTATTCATATCAGATGTGGGATGAACCTCAGCAATTTCAACAAAGTGGATATTGGCAGCAAGACGAGTTCTATTCCAGACCTATGCAGCCACCACAGTATCCCCCACAACAATTCCAATCGAATTCAAGTATGCCTGTGAATTATAATGAAATTCTTGAAGGACTAATTTCTTTGACGCAGGCCTCACAAAAAGAAGAACAAGTGCCGTCATCGGAAGAGTTCTATCAATGGCCATGTCAACCGTCACAGCCACCACAACAATCAGCCCAATTCGATTCAGGTACATCTCTGGATAATGATGCATTTAATAAGTTACTTTCCTCTTTGAATCAGGGAGTGGAAAATCGAATCCAGGAGATGCAAGACCGGACCAACAAGGTGGATGAATTGGAAAGGCAAGTTGGGGAGATTATGGAGATCATGGCACAGATTCAAGATCAAAGTAAACTCTCCAACTCACCTATTGAAAATTCAATGGCAGAAGTTGAAATCGATGAAGCCATCTCTTTGGAAGGTGACGTAGAGGATGAAGTTAACTTGGACGAATCGCCGCTGCAAGCAGAAGAGGAAGAGGACGACCTGGGCAGTTTAGAAGAATTCTTGTCTCAAACCCTTGAAGTCCCTGTGTTGTCCAACTTCGGTAATGTTGTTCCAAGTGAAATTCATTCTAACCCTATTCCACCGAATGTCCTTTTTCCTTGCAGATTTTTTCCAAATATCGAAGAGAGTGAAAAAGACATTGTGGAAGCTCTTCCAGAAGTGCAAGGTGATATCTCGATTCTTGGTGCACCAAAACAAGTTCCTGAACCTTGCACACCAAGAAAAGAGATTCAAAATAGCGAAGTGGCTGGAGAATGCGTAGAAATTCTAGAATACATCCAAGAGGCTGTGAAGGAAACAAAGGCCCAAGAAATTGAGTTTGATGACACGGGACATGCCACAACCATCATAGTAAACCTGGCCCAGTTCAAAATCCCGGAATTGTCCAAAAACGTGGTTTTTGTCATTGAGTTTGTTTCGGAGAAAGACAGTAAGCCATCTTCTCCAATTTTAATTTTTATTTTATTTTATACTAACATTTTTCTCATTTTAATGATTCAGGCGCCCACTCTTGAATTAATGCCATTGCCGAATCATTTCAAGTATCACCTCCCATTAAAACATAAATTCCATGCTTTAGAGCCGATGGGAGGATAAGGAAAGAATCGTCCGGCTAAAGACGTTAAAGCAAGCGCTTCTTGGGAGGCAACCCAAGCAACCAGATTTGCATTCTTACACCCTTCTTTTTCTTTTCCTTTACAATTTTTGATTTGTTTAGTTAGTTGTTTTATTTGGTTGATTTTTGTTTAGTTTGTGTTTAAATAAATTAAGGGCAATGTTTATTTTTAGTGCGGATAAATAAAGCCTTTTTGCATTAATTTACATATTTTAATTTACATATTTTATATTGCTTAAAATATACTTGAAAAAAAATAATAATATTAGTAATATATATATATATATATTTATTTATTTATTTATTTAAATAAACTTAAAAAAAAAATTTAATTACAATAATACGAAAAACTAATAGCAATCATTGGTTTTGGTTAGGTGGCGCCCCAGAGGTCGACGGAGCTCCGGGAAGACGAAGAGCCAGAGTTGGAATCTCCGGAGCCGGAACGCTTGGTGCAACTCCCGAGGACGAAGGCAACATAAACCGCGGGAGTAGCGCCATGAACCTTTCATGATCGCTCTGAATCCGACCGTCCGACTCCTGCAGCTGGTCCAGCTTCCTCTTCATGCTGGTCGAGTAACTAGTTGCAAGCATGTGCAACTCCTTGTTCTCGTGCCTGAGTCCTCTGACTTCTTGCCGAAGACTGGCCACCTCCGCCATCAGTGACTCCACCTGACGAGTTCGGGCAAGCAGGCGCTGGCCCATGTTCGAAACTGAGCCTGCACTCTGGACGCTGAGGGCAAGGGATTCCTGAACGGCCAGCTCGTCCGACCGCCTAGATAGCATCCTATTGTCCCTTGGAGTGAGCAGATTTCTGGCAATCACCGTAGCGGTGATTTCATTCCTCATCATTGTGTCCCCGACTGTAAGAGGACCATTGGGGGATATAAAGGACGGATTCCAAATGTTGTTCGGAGAAGACGAGTCATCGTCTTCCCCGACATTCAAGTTTAGGCGACGGTCGGAAGGGCAAGACATTTTTAGAGGGTGTTGAGGAAGAAAAGAGTTCGGAAAGTTTAAGAGTGCAGGAAGAGTTCGGAAAGATTAAAAGTGCAGAAGTGCAAGAAGAGAGCGGAAGGAGTATGAATGCAGAAGTGTTTGAGGAATTTTTGGAGTTCTAGTGTGATGTGAAGCAGAATTAGCGCCTCTATAAAAAGAAGCAAATCAAAGAGAGGCGCTCCTCTGAGGTTGAAGACGCGTCCTTGCGCAAATCGAAAGAGCCAGACACCTTTCTCAAATGCCGGAATCCTTTATCAAAAGCTGGGCTTGACTCAGCAATCACGTGGTTCAGTTTTTCCAATTTTGTCGTGACTCATCACGTGCAGCGTGGAGCGTTGCGAAAACCACGAGCCGCACCCGGTTTTGAACCCCGGTTTTCAAAAGATCATCATTCCAATTTGTCGTCACTCGTCGCATGCGCAGTCAGCTTCGCGGAAATTACGGAAGCTTTGTCAGAAAGCGCGTAACGGGCACTGTTCATCCATCCACTGGCTGCCGACAAATAGTGAGGGAACAGTTCCGGTTGTGAAGGAAAATTTCTATAAAGTCGACCTTCGCCTTCCACAGCAAAGGCACACCTTCACACCCTCTCCACCTCTAAACCTCTCAACCTCTCTTCATCTCCGATAATGTCTTCTCAAAGAAAGCTTTCGAGTTATTCAGTGTTCTTCATCCCTTGGATCACCCCAGAAAACAAACCTTCCAGAGCAAAAGTATTTCATATCAAAAAGGTTAAAAGCAAAAGTATCTCATATTATGCTTTCTCCTCTCCTTCATCTGAGGAACGTGGAGAAAGTGAGATCCTGATTGCTTACCTAGTCTTGCTCTCGAGTACTCATCTCAGACCCCTCCCAACACACTTCAAAAATAAACCTGTGTTGAGGTACTTCTTCAAAAACAAAAGTACCTCACAGACGAAGCAGGAGGAGTCTGAGGTGCACCCAAGAGCAGATGAGTCTGGGTTGATCCAAGAGTTCAAGAAGATGCCACACCTGCGTGGAGACCGGACTACTTGAAGCATGTGGAGACAACGTGCTGATTCATCCTCAACTAAGCTGAGGATCACTTGCAAGAAGAAGGCCCATCCAGTTCAAGAAGAAAGCTGTGGAAAATAAACAAACAGGACCAATGATCATTTATTAGTTTTATTTATTGTCTTTTATTTTCATTTTCAATTTTTTGTTTGCTTTTTCTATTTTTCTTGCGTGCTTAACTGATTTATTTCTTTTCTTTGCAGGAACGTTTGGTTATTTCCTCCCTTGAAGTTGATTGCAAAATTTACGCTTGGGGGTCATCGCTTGGTTTTCTGCAAATTAGAGAAGTTTTCAGTCCTTTACTTTATTTTGTTTCATATTATTTATTTATCTTATTTTTATTTGCTTTTTTAATGTTTTCTGACATTGGGGACAATGTCCAGTTTAAGTGTGGGGGTGTTAAAGTATAAAAAAATGACCAAATTGAAAATTTTTATACCTTCGACTTTGAACTGGTTTCATTTGTTTTCGTGTTGTCGTTTTTTGTTTTCTTAGTGTTTTATGCTGCTTTGGTGTGTTTTATTGTGTTTTGAGGAAATCTTACGAAAATGACATAAAAATTTGAAAAATATTTTGAAAAACCCAAAAAGAATTTTTTTTAGTTGTTTTTGTGTGTTTGTGTCTTAGGTACCTTCCAACACAATGATGAGGATTTGGTTTTTAATTGCATGACTGTTAAAGAAAATTATAAACATGGATGGAAGTTTGATATGCTCTTGGTTTATGCTTAGTTGTAGTTGTTGTTTATGAATTTAAATTTGATCACAAAAGGATAAAATTAGTTTTTGTAACATGCTTGAAGGAAGGAACTCAAACTAATGCTACATCCCTGTGAGACTTGAGCTTATACCTTGTTTGGAGAGTTATTAATCTTGATGTTTTTGTTTTCTAAAGTCGTTGCATGATCTCATTATTCTTTGCTTGGTTGCTACTTAGAAGGCGTTTTATCATCTTAGTTCCAGATACTAGAACTCATATCCGTTTCATTCAAAGCATGACATTGAATTGCATAACACATATCAAGATGAAGTTGTTTAGTAAACCACCTTAACCAAAAAGCCTTACCCTCCATATTTCTTATGTTTTGTAAGGTTAACCCATCTCGAGCTTTTTTTAGCCTATTTTTGTTGTTAACCTCATTAACCCGCACCAAACCTACTGTAGGACTGTATGCACCCTTGTTCTTAAAGAATAGTGAGCATGACTTAAAAAGAATTCATTTTATTCTACACTATGCAGAAAAACAAGTGTGGGGGAAGGATTGGTTGTTTCGAGCTCAATTGTATGTTTTGTTCTTAAAAAAAAAAAAAAAAAAAAAAAAAAAAAAAAAGAAGAGAAAAACGCGTGAAAAGAAAAGAAAGAAGAAAAAGAGTTTGAAATTTGGCCATAAAATGTGTGAATCCTCCCCTCGGGTTTAGAGTTGAATTTTCATTCAAAAGTGAATTCTATGCGTTAACCTTATTACTTTGCTTACTATTTCTTTAAGAACATTTGTTTTTCCATAGCCTTCCTTTGTTAAGCCTATATCCTTAGCCCCGTTACAACCCTTTGACTTCTATCTTGGTTGTTGTGTGTTCAATATGTGGAGTTTGGGATTGGTATGAGCATATAGTGTCCCTGGTTCTCGCATCTAAGTAGTAGCATTTCGTTCATGAGATCATATTCATATGCACATTAATAACTCCAGAAAATGCTTTCTTTGCTATAACATATGTGAGTGATCGTTTCCTTACTTACATCATTCTTCTCACATATACCTAGTGTAGGGAGTGTAGTCAGAAAATCTGAGCGAAAGAAAAAAAAATTGAGTGCATATCTAGTAAGGAATAGAGTAAATTCTCTAAGGCATGTTACTACATTCAAAATGTTGTTTTAATTGATTAAATGCGAACTAATAAATGGTGACTGTGATTAAGTATGTGCTTAAGGGTATGGATTGCCAAAATCTGTGTAAGTGATGATTTTTAATTTGTCATGTCCATTGGAAATCTCTGAGATAAATGTTGGAAGGTTTAGATTGAATTTTGTTTTTGTTTCTTTGTTTTGCTCGAGGACTAGCAAAAGCTAAGTGTGGGGGTATTTGATCGGATCATATTTATATATATTTTTATATCAAATTCACTCGTCTTTTCTTAGTTAGTTCGTTATATTTAGAGCTATTTACGTAATTTTTGTGTTTTATAAATTTATCTAGTTAAGAAAATAAATATAGAATAAGTGAAGTGTTAAGTAATTAATTTCATCTAAACTATCTTGTCTGTTGAATTATACTTATCATTTAGAAAATAATATATATATATATATATATTTATACATTTATATTTATTTATATATATATATATTTATATATTTATATATATTTACATTTTTATTTATTTATTTAAATTTGTGTTTGTGTGTGATAGCTGGAGGGCAGCATGCCTTTGAAAAGGCACGGACAGAGAATAGTGGGGAGGTTCAGAAATAATTAGCTCTCGGTGGAGCCATTAGAAAATAAGAAAAGAGGAATAATGAAGGAAACCAAGGGCAGAGAAAGCATTAGCTCTCGGAATAAAAGGAGCTACGGAAAGAGAGCTGGGGGGAACGGCGCTGCCTTGGGGCAGCGAGAGAGGAGAAACAGAAAAATAAAAAAAAAACGGGGAACGGCGCTGCCTTGGGGCAATCACAGAGAGAGAAAAGAAACAGTAGCTGAGAGCCTAGGAGTTCTCGCTGCCTTGGAGCAGCCAGTCAATGCAGGGAGAGCTGCCAATTGGCAGCTATTTGAAGGTGCAGGAGCTACGGGTTGAAGGCGCGGGAGCTACGGGTTGAAGGCGTGGGAGCGATAACCGAGAGCACAGAAAATAGAATTGCACAGCACAGTGATCCCTCTTTTGGTTTAATCTCTCCAAACTCATTTTTAATTTCTGTTTTTAATTTATAATAATGTGTAATTAATTTATATTGGCTAGAGGTTAATTCGAAACTATGATTATATTTGTAATTTTAATTTGATTTACTCCAGTTATGAATTTATGAATGTTGGATGTGGTTTACTTTTCTGTGTTGATTAAGAACTTGTTTATGTATGTGGGTTAAGGATCGACACTTAATTTGCATGCTTAGACTTGATGCTAGGATATAAGGGAATTTCACCTAATCGTTATGAACTTATATTCACAAGTAGTAAAGGTTGTTGATCACAATCGTGTTAAGTAAATTCTTGGCATAAGTTTCATGCAATTCATAGTAACAAGTGCCTCGTCAATGCTTATGGTTTTCATAGAACTTAATGATTCTTGCTTGTATCTCTATTATGCAATTCATGTAGGGAACTTGTGGGGAATGTTTTAGGTTGTCGTATGCAATCATCCAATCTAATGACTTTAGGAAAATCTGAAGGTTAATTTAAGCGGACCTAATTAACTTGGAGCATTGTCATTCATTCGTTTGTTGAATTCATAACTGGGAATCAATTTAGGATACATTTGTGTCATGTGTGGAGAAAAACCCTCTAGCCAATCCGTCGTCTATCCGTTCACTTTTAATTTTATGTTTTTGTCAATTTTATAATTTATTTAAATTTAATTTGCGTTTCGTCAAAATCAATCCCCCCCATTATTAAAATATTATTATTTAGTTAGTTTTTATTATTTTTAATCTTTTAATTTAATTTCCGTCTAATTAATTTCCTAGTTTTTATTTTAAATTGTTTTCATTATTTTGAGTCATTTTTAGTGTGTTTCGAGTTTTTAGGTTAGTTTGTATTTTCTAGAGTCTTGAGTTGTTTTGAGTCTTTTGATTTGTTTTAGTTTATTTGTTAGTTTTATTTTGAGTTATTTTAGTTAAGTGTTTTGATTTTAGTTTAGTGTTTTAAACTTTGTTTTTACGTTTTTAAGTTAATTTTAGAGTGATTAGCAATCCCTCCTAATCCCCGGCCTAGAACGATACCCTACTTACATCCATACTACAACTGTCAAAAAGAGGGTTAAATTTGTGCGGTTTAAAATCCCGTCACATAGCAATAGTATTCTGAGCTTTGTCGATGGGTTCATCGTCGATAGGTTCCTCAATAGTAGCTCTAAGACTCTTTGCAGTAAGAGGAAGTTTCACGTCTTGAACCCACTTCAGGTAGTTTCTTCCATAGACTTCTAGAATGGTGAAATCGAGCTTGTTCAAGTTTGACATGTCCCTAAACAGAGGGTACAACAAAATGTGGTTAGTCATATGGAAAGCCATAGACATATATCGTCTAACATTTAGGTTCTATAGACATGTATTGGTTTAATTTAAGGATGAAAGCTACAGAGTTTTATGTGATAAGTTTTGAATGAAAACTTCAAGTTTCAAAGGCATTAAATTTGAAACTACAAGTTTGACTTAGTTATGAATGTTCAGTTCATATATAGGGGTACCTGCAAGAACACATAATACAATATACAATAAAGTGTAGTGAATTTGTGGATTGCTTAAGGAACCCAAGTGTGAGTGCTTCAGGACTACGAAAGATAATCAATGGTTCAAAGAAACAAAATAATTTATTGAATACTTAATTGTCAAAAAAAGTGAGCTTTAGGCCAATAATTTTGGATTAATTGTCAGACTAATGGACCATTGGTCACCTTAATTAATTCAATAGATCAGACCATATAGGGTCGATTGTAGAAGCAAAAATAATTATGACATTCAGGTTAAAATTATAAAGAATGCCAAAAATAGCATTGGATTCGAAAAACCATTGCCCAGTCATGGTGGGCTTCGGTGCCGTGAGCAAGGCAAGGCCTTAAAAAGGCTTAGTGGGCCATGGTAGACCTGGCATTCGTGTCGTGTTTCTCTTGTTCGTGTCATACCTGATAGCTTAATGGGTTGAGTCGTGTAATACCCGTTAAAGTAAACGGGTAATATGACCCGACCCGAAATCAACCCGTTAATATTATCAGGTAATTAGACCCGACCCGTTACCCGTTAAGAAAAATATATTTTAAATCAATAAAAATAAAAATGAAAAACATAATTTGACCTAAAATTTACATAATACTAAATTAGTATATACATACTAAATTTTGGAGTCATGAAAGTTGTAAAGCTTTTCATTACAAGTGATTACATTTTTCACACTTCTACAATAATTATTATTAATTTTGCACTAAAAAAAACATTGTTCATGAGATTTGGAGGGTTTTCAAAATTTAAACGACCATGTAACCATCGTCTAAGCGTTGAGAATGCAATTATGAACGTTTATTATGCTTTCACATCTTTCAGACTTATATATTAATGATTATAAATTTTATTTATTTTGAACTCTCTTAAAAATACTATTCATGAGAGTTTGTATGGTTTTAAAAATTCAAACGATCATATACCCATCCTCAAAGCTTAGAGGATGCGACTATGAGCGTCTGCATATTTTTTTCATATTTTTCGCACCTGTAAATTAATTATTATAAATTTTTTAATGTGTTTGGTATTTTTAAATTAATTGATATTTTTGTTTTTAATGTGTTTTATGGTTTTTAATCTCAATCTTTGCCTATAATATACTATAAAATAAATAAATAAAACTTAAAATTTAAAATTTATATAGAATAATAATTAATAAACTATATATATATATATTCATTATATCTATTGTATTTTATAGTAAGTTTTTTTTAGTAGTTTAAAAAATTAAAATCATCAAAATAACTTTTTTCTTAGAGTGTCAAAACAAGTTACTTGCGTGTCACTATCGTGTAAACCTGTTAAGGACCCGTGTGACTCGATAATGACCTAATTAGTTATCGGGTTGACCCAACACCCGTTATTTTCGTGTCGTTTACGTGTCGTGTTAATGGGTCATATAAGAAATTACCAAATCTAGGCTACACATTGTTGCGGGTCAACCTAAATCATGGCTGCAAGCCACGGACCGTTTCTGGGTAATCCCAGCCACAAAGGCTGGCTTGATTTGGTCTCGGGCTGAAGCCCTAGCAAGCCCAGCCGAAGTTGGCTTTGGGTTAAGGCGCTGCAAACCCAGCGGAAGCTGGCTTTGTGGTTGGGCTGTGATAGTGCAAGCCCAACAGCCAAGAAAGCTGCTGCAGGTGGGCCGGGGAAAAGGGAAGAGCCCAGCAAGCACAAAAGCTTGTTGGCAGGTTGGGCCAAGCTGTAGGCTTGCTGGTAGGCTTGGGGCTTTAGGCCCGTGGAACAGAGACGAAGCCAGAAAATTGTAAGAGTGGGGGCATCCTCAAATATCAAGGTACAATTAAAAAATTTAATAATTTACTACACAAAACACTTATATGTTAATCCATAAAGTTTTTCATACAACATCTTACAATATTCTTCAACGCATTTTCATGTTTTGAAAGCGTTGCATGACAACATCGTTACCAATACCATCAAATATCTCTCTCTATAAAAATAATCATATTATCATTTATTTATTAATCTTCCATTCGATTTCTCAATCGATTCTTCAGAAATTTCATGGCTGAAAATGTTCTTTCAACGTGGCAGTAGCAATTGAAAGAGTTAGTACTAATGTCACAAGCATGTAAACTAGCGGATATACCTTGTCTTTTTTTCCACTCGACCACTTTTTATAGTTTAATAATAACTAATGTTAGAATTCAAATGCAATCCCTTTTTTTCATTTGTAGTTTAATTAGAGCTTGGGAATTGGAATGTAAAAGTAAACAAACACATAATTGAGTGGGGGCGGATGCCCCCTAGGCCCTATACAACTCCGTCCTTGCCGTGGAAGATCCAACCCAGGTCGAAGCCTGGTTGTCTGTGCAGAGGCAGCAAGTCCACGGGGCTGCTGCACCGTGGTCTATGGCGTCGAAACGACGCCGTCCCAAAACGGTGATGTCGCTGCAGACTAACCAACTCAGCCGTGCCAGCAGCAGCGCGGTGTGAGGTCGCGGCTCGACCGTAAAAAAAATCCCATGTTTTTTTTTTCAAATTCTAGGGTTAAAAACCCTAATTGCTTCTAAATTAATTTTGATACTTTGACTCACAAATTCCACACAGCATAATTGTGTATTACATGAACAAGTATATATATTGACAAAATATATGAACATTTATACAATATATATAATTGAAAGGAAAATATAAATATAGGGGGTTCATGCATCATGGGGAATGTTTTCATGCATCAAGGTTGTTTCAAATATCTTAATTTATTTAAGAAGAACCTGATTGGCAGAAAATAATTTTAAGCCTTTGATGTTGTAGAAGAAAGCCTCATCCACGATCCTTTAGTTCCTTAGCTTATGGCAAGAACGTGCTGATAATGTGTTGTAGGCTATTTGACTGAACTGTATTTAGGACAGAGAGAGGGATGCAATTCTGAGGTGTGTGTTTTATCACCCCATTGTGTCTTGATTTATAGTAGGGAATGTTAAATCCTTGCCCTATTAGGATTACAACTCTAATGGGAATTAAACTACTATAGGGAATATACAAAGATACTCCTAGATACAGTAGGATTTACACAACCACATTCCTAATCCAATAGTATTGCAAAAATTAGAACATTATACTGGATCCTTGAATATATTCACCAACACATGGAATATATGATTTGCAAGAGGTCAAATATTTTTTAAGAAATGCAAGTCATAAGTTATACGTGATAGACTCGATGTCCATTCACATTAGACCTGGCAATTTTTTACACGACACGTAAATAACACGAAATTAACGGGTTTCGGGTTAACATGATAACTAATCGGGTCATTATCGAGTCACACAATAATAACCTGTTAATAAAGGGTCCTTAACAGGTTTACACGTGAGTAACGCGCGAGTAACCTGTTTCGACACGATAAGAAAAAAGTTATTTTGATGATTTTAATTTTTTAAACTACTAAAAAAAACTTACTATAAAATACAATAGATATAATGAATATGTATATATTATTTATTAATTATTATTCTGTATAAATTTTAAAATTTAAGTTTTATTTAGTTATTTATTTCTATAATATATTATAGGCAAAGATTGAGATTAAAAATCATAGAGCACCTTAAAATAAAAATATCAAGTAATTTAAAAATTCCAAACACATTTAAAAAATTATAATAATTAATTTACATGTGTGAAAAATATGAAAAAATATGAAAAAATATGCAAACACTCATAGTCGCATCCTCTACGATTTGAGGTGGGTGTATGATCGTTTGAATTTTTAAAACCATACAAACTCTCATGAATAGTATATTTAAGGGAGTTTAAAATAAACAAAATTTATAATCATTAATGTATAAGTCTGAAAGATGTTAAATCATAATAAACGTTCATAATTGCATCCTCAATGCTTAGACGATGCTTATATGGTCGTTTAGATTTTTAAAACCCTCCAAATCTCATGAACATTGTTTTTTATTTGAGTGCAAAATTAATAATTATTATTGTAGAAGTATGAAAAATGTAATCGCTTTTAATGAAAAGCTTTACAACTTTCATGAAATGGTCAACTCCGAAATTTAGTATGTATATACTAATTTAGTATTATATTTTATATTTTTTTTGGGTCAAATTATATTTTTCATTTTCATTTTTTTATTTAAAATATATTTTTCTTAACAGGTAACGGGTCGGGTCATATTACTTGATAATATTAACGTATTGATTTCGGGTCGGGTCATATTACCTGTTTACTTTCATAAGTATTACATGACACGACCCGTTAAGCTATCGGGTATGACACGAAAATAATACGAACATGAAAAACACGACACAAATGATAGGTCTAATTCACATGCACGAATATAGTACCATCCATTCTAAAAAAAAAAAAAAACCAAGATTTAGTATTGAAAACAAAGGATCCGTGGCATGTTGCAAGCTTTTCAAGTTCAATGATTCTTGCCGGGTATAGTGGGTCAGTGAGGCTCAGGCCTGCTTTTTGTAAAGAAGATTCCAATTGTGGTAGTCAATGCCAGAAGAAATGGGTTGTGGTTGCCCACCATCCAAAAGTCTCTTTTACTATTTACCATTTGCTATTTACCATTTACCATTTTACTAATTACCATCCAAAAGTCTCTTTTGCTATTTACCATTTGCCATTTACCACTTTTACTATTTACCATTTGCCATTTACCATTTGCCATTTACCATTTACCATTTGCCATTTACCATTTACCATCCAAAAGTCTCCTTTACTATTTGCCATTTGCCATTTGCCATTTACCATTTACCATTTACCATTTACCATTTTACTAATTGAAAGAGGTCGACCTCTCCATTCTCCAATTTCCAAATGCATGTTGTAACAAAATTTGAACTTTCAACTAGTTTTGCATGCTTAGACAAATAATAATTATAACAAAAATCTTGTAGGGTTAGGATTGAATTCGTAATGAATTTCAACAATTAATAGTCTATCTTCTTTATAAAAAATAATCAAAATCCAAATTCATATGACCGTTGGATAAATTATAGTTATTTTAATGTTTCTTTACATAATCATATTCGTCAATTTTCTTCACTACAAATGAATGTCTTAATGGGTTTGAATTTTTCTATTTCTTTTATTTGTTTAAGTGATGAATTGAAATATAAACAAATCAAATCCTTGAAAAAGTTACGGAGTGGGCCTTCCAAATGGTGTGTCAAAAAATAGGTGGCTCCCAATCCGAACTCCTATGTGTGTGTGTGTGTGTATATATAGGGTTAGGATCGGGGGAGGGGGGGGGACACCTTTTTTTGAACACACATTTTGATATTCACTTTGCAAGGCCCACTTCATAATTTTTTTTAACGATCCGAATAGTCTATATGTCAATTCATTGTTCATAGATCATTCTTTTAAAAAAAAAATTAGACAATCCAAACCATTAAGCCATTCATTTGTAGTAAAGAAAATAGACGAATACTGTTTTGTAAAGAAATACTAAAATGACTATCATTTAATTTAACAGTCATATGGTATTTAATTTTGATTATTTTTTGTAGACATGGTCTATGAGAGAAGATCTAAAAAATAAACGGTTCGAATTGTTGAAAACAAAATACAGAGTGAGTCTTATAAAATAAGTGTAAAAAAATGAGTATCCTCTAGTCACATACACAGACCTCTGATGGTCTCTTTATGCCTTTTTAACACTTTGAGGTTTTTAAAATAATGTATCGCAATTTGGTTTACTCAAACGTTGCTCTTTTGAAGAAGGAGACGATTGTCTATATAAGGGCATCACAGACGTTTTGGTGGAAGCAACTCTCATTGCTGTATAGGCTGCTGCTGCATTTTAAATAGGAACGTGATATGGATACCAGACACTAAAAGTTGCCCTTAAGGAGAAATATGTATTTTTTTAGTTCAAACGATATTCTACACAAATCTACACTAAGGAGAGGGGAAGGGTTTGAAGCCAAAACATAGTGGGTTGAAAAGTAAGACACTAACTATCAGGACAATCCACCAATTGCACGACAAATTAAGTCAAAATTGGAAGATTGTGCATCGCATAGCAGTTAGTTGAGATTTCCTACGAAACATGGGTTTGGGTTAGTAATTCCTAGCTTTAACTGGTCTCTAACTTAGTTGGCATGGATTTCCAATCAAATTTGGGCTTGGTCTTGGGATGGAATTGGGCAAGAATTTCAAAACTGGTTTCTCCTGGGCACGAAATTCCTCTTAAACATGGGCTTGGGCTAGCATTTGTTGAGGTTCGCTTTGCTGTCAAAGTTTTAATGGGTTATATTTTTTGCACAACGACATACTTATATGAAATTTGAATCTAAAACTTCTTACTTACAAGTTAATTGAACAATGTATAGTTTATTTTTAGAAAAAAAAATGAATAGATTCATAAATTTTACTTGGTTGAACAAATACATAGAATTGTTATAGTATCTCCAAGGAGATGTAAAATTTAAAACATCAAAATGATATTTGATGGTTTTATGTGGTAATTTGACATTTTGTACAATTTTTTGCTCCACTCAATATGTTAAATAATAGTGTCCTTTTATAATTTTTCTTCTCGTTGTGGGATCAATTACTGGAACAACTAATTAAATACTTGGAACACACAACAACATTTATTATATATGACATCACATCTATTAAAAAAATTATTAATTGAATTTGACAGCAGAAGATTTTTCCTTCAATTGACTTAGCGTTGCATAAGAAACTGAAGGTTAGGTTGGAAAGAGTTTGCTACCATTTTTGTTGTTGTATGTCTATGTGACAGTTTTGACATGTCACATCCCGGCCCGGGCTCAACTCTACCGTAGCACAATATTGTCCGCTTTGGGCCTCAATCACGCCCTCACAGTTTTGTTTCTGGGAACTCACACGAGAACTTCCCGGTGGGTCACCCATCATGGGAGTTCTCTCGCGCGCTACTCACTTATGAACTCTGAAGCTAGTGAGCTCCCAAAAGGCCTCGCACTAGGCAGAGATTAGAATATACATATAAGGATCATTCCCCTGGGCGATGTGGGATCTTACAATCCACCCCCTTAGGGACCCGACGTCCTCATTGGCACACACGCGGCCAGGGTTTGGCTCTGATACCAAATTGTCATATCCCGGCTCGGGACTGATCACCACAACCCGGGCTCAACTCCACCGTAGCACAATATTGTCTGCTTTGGGGCCCGACCACGCCCTCACGGTTTTGTTTCTGGGAACTCACACGAGAACTTCCCATTGGGTCACCCATTATGGGAGTGCTCTCGCGCGCTACTTGCTTAACTTCGGAGTTCCGATGAACTCCGAAGCCAGTGAGCTCCCAAAAGGCCTCGCGCTAGATAGAGATGGGAATATACGTATAAGGATCATTCCCCTGAGTGATGTGACCATGCTTAGCACCAGCCTTCACGTGATTGTAGTACCAGAGCGCATTATTACACCCAGTCTTGTTGCACAAACTGCATTAAGTAGTTCCGACTCGTGTGCTAGCCTAGATGATGAGCAATTGTCTATACTTGATTATCACATGATTATATTACTATGGCATCGATCTTATCATGACTTGGCATACATTATCATTTATTTATTGATTATAGTATTATGGATGCCTACTCACTTGCGTTGTATGATCTTTACAATGGAAACTATAATTGTTTTACGGCTAGAGGTTAGTATATTAAAAAATAAAGGTTTCGTATAAGCATTGTTTTGCTGACCCACTCAACTTTGTTTTTCGCCCCTCCAGGTTTAATAACTGTGCTTACGTGTATACGAGGATTTATGGCAAATCTCAGGAGATGGTTACCTTCAGTGGTATAACTCTCATCCTGTTTACTATACTGTCTTATGCTCTGACATCACATGTGAATAGGGTTCAATCCCGCTCACCTGCACACTCTCTTGATTAGGCACTTTTAGGTTTAAATTTATTCTCATTTTTCGCATCACTACACTTTATGGCTTCGTCATCGTTCAGGTGTTGGCCAGCACAGCTCGATTGGAGTCCAAGTGGACATTCCGGGTTGGGATGTATCATGACATCTCCTTTGGAGATGCTCGTAGTTCATAAAACAAGAAACTAAGCACAATGTACGATCAAGGATGAGGACTGGTCATTTCATAGTTTTAATTATATTGGCATTGTGCATAGATTAGCCAACTGTACTTTGAGTATTGGTTCTAAAACTAGTTTGGTCTGAGGAACCTCTAGGCATCGTTCATGATATTTGATAGGATTTTTAGTACTTGCAAAAATAGGGTTAAAATCACACAAAATATTTTCAAGAGAACTAGGTTATTATAGTAAGAATGCTCTTGCAAGGTTGTTCCTACAGGGATTATTTAAAATAATTTATGTAAAAACTAAATCTTAATTAATTATTTGAAAACAAAGTTTGGAAAAGGTTGAAATTAAACGGTATTGAGAAAACAAATTTGTGAAAGAATTAGGGTTCGACTGTCATCCTAACAATCCTATATTATTTTACCAATCACTTATGAATTACATATGCATTTTGAAGGTTAGGTTTTCTTTATACATTTCTGCTTGTAATATTCAAGTAAGAACATATATCTAACATGCAACTCGTCTTTGATATTTAAATCAAATATGAATATGCAAGACTCGTTAACTGTATATCATACATTGCGAAAGAAGTTCTTATACTTGGCATGGAGAAAAATATTGAACCCTTAAGCTCGAAAAATACAAAACCAAAACATAAAAATTAAAAAAAATTAAAAAAAAAAAAGGGCTATCAAACATGCTAATTGAGAAGTCACGATTGATACGCATGCTTTACTGAGATTTTTTCTTCCTTCTTCCTTCTCCAAACCATTCACTCCAAATGGCAAGTTTCAGGCAAAACATCTTGCTTCTACGTACCATTTCTGCAGCAACTTTTGCTTGCTCTATAGTTCCATTGTAACCAAGAACAATGACCACTTTCTTCAAATGTTAAGCCTGCTTGAGAATATACCTTGCAAACGCAATTTCTTTAGACCCAGCAAGCAGAAAGATGCACGGTCACCTCCTCAAATTGATAAACAAAAGTAAGGTCTTCTTGTTTCCAATATCCCATATCGGCAACAGTCACCTAGAAAATTAATGCTAGACAAGAAGATTAATTGAAAACTGCCCAAAAAGTTCATTAAAAGAAAAGAAAATAAAACCACCACAAAAAATAAGAACAAGCAAATATTTAAATGGACAACCAGGTTCATATCTTTCATTGCGATAAAATGATAACCATATATTAAAAAAAAGTGTCTGAAAGAGATGAATAAATAACATAGACTTTTACTTACTTCAGGTTTAGGAATGCGAGAAGCCACAAATTTATTTTATTAACTCCTTGAGCCCGCATATGAAGAAGCTATGAATACAATGTCAGCAGCAATGAAATTTGTTGTGCAGAAGCGTCAAATATAAAACCAATAAATTAATATGAAAAAATATGTAGAAAACTAAATTTTAGTCCTTAAAGAAGATGAAGTTTATACAAATGTCTTATACAAGATTAAAAATTGATTTTAGTCCCTTTACTCTATTTAGTGATAGCATATTAAATGTCTCTCTTTTTTATTTATAATTTTATGGTGTTCATAAATTAAATTTTATGAAAATATTATAAATTTTAATTCTCATTATGGTAAGTATCTTATATAACAAAAAAATTTCATAAAGATTTTTTGGAACACATGTTTTTGCATATTTTTTTATGTGTCATTAATTCATTACAATATATTTAGATACGAATATTTCGGTACACTAGGTTAGTATAATATGTTTAGTGTCACATCCAAGCCCGGGCTCGACCACTTCCCGAGCTCGACTCTGCCTAGCACGATATTGTCCGCTTTGGGCCCCTACCACACCCTCATGGTTTTGTTTCTGGGAACTCACACGAGAATTCTCAGTGGGTCACCCATCTTGGGATTGCTCTGGCACGAACTCGCTTAACTTCGATGAACTCCGAAGCCAGTGAACTCTCAAAGGGCCTCATGCTAATTGGAGGTGGGCATGTATATATAAGGCTTATAGGATCCTCACCCTTGGGCAATGTGGGATCTTACAATCCACCTCTTTAAAGGCTCGACACAGAACATTCAGGTGATAAAGCCGTTGTACGTTTCGAAAAGAAAAGGAAGCTCAACCCTAGGTACATCGGATCGCACCAGATTGTTGAACGAGTTGGTGAGGTTGCCTATCAACGCGCCTTACCACCAGAGTTGGCAAGAGTGCATAACGTGTTTCACATGTCAATGCTATGGAGATACGTCTCTGATCCATCACATGTGATCCCTCCTCAGCCACTGAAGATCAATCCAGATCTGACCTATGACGAGGTTCCAATGACTATTCTTGATTAGAAGGATAAGGTTCTTAGGAACAAGACCGTGCGGATGGTGAAGGTCTTATGGAGGAACCACTTAGTTGAGGAAGCTACTTGGGAGACAGAGGAGCACATGGGAGATATGTACCCACATCTATTCTATGGTTTCGATGTGTTGTCAGTGTTGAAATTTTAGGGACGAAATTTTTATAAGGGGGTTTAGATTGTGACAACCAGTCCCTAATTTTCCTATATAATTTCTCCCCGAGTATGTGAAATGACTATTATGCCCTTAGTGGCAAATAACGTGGACGTGTTTATTTCATTCTTATTTATTTTTCCATTCCGTAATTAAATTGTACGCATTATTACGAGAGTACGTAGTTTTTACCAGTGTAAAATATCTGTTTCGGATAGGTTTCAATTTTCTTTTACTGAAGGAAATCTAAAACCCTATCTCATCCACCCTTTTTACCTATCCCCGTGCACCTTTTATCACACCAACCAATCTTTTTCTTCCTTCATTTTTGGCAAATCTTAGGAGATGGTTATCTTTAGTGGTATAACCCTCACGATAATTAATGTACTGTTCTTATACTCTGACATCACGTGTCCCGCTCACCCGCGCACTCTTTTGATTAGGCACTTTTAGGTTTAAATTTATTCACATTATTTTTCCACTACACTGCACTCTATGGCTTCCTCACCTTCCAGGTGTCGGCCAGTACAACTCGATTCGGAGTCCAAGTGGACATTCTGGGTCAGGGTGTGTCATTTAGGTAGAGACATTTCGGTACACTAGTTTATTATAATATATATAGGTACCAACATTTCGGTACACTTATGTTTTTAAATATTTTCTTATGTGCTACTAATTCACTACAATATATTTCGGTACGGAAATTTCCGTACACTAATTTAATAAAATATATTATGATATAAACGATTAGGTACACTAATTAGAGGAAGTAAAATAAATATAATAAATTAAAATGTGTATAATAATAAATAATGTTAATTTTAATGTAATGACATTGAATAAGATATCTATTAAATATCAAAACAAAATTATAATATAAATTTGAATTAAGTACATATTAGAGGACTAAAATCAAAATCCAATCTAACACAAGGTTTTTATTGAATTTTAATCTTCTTTAGGGATTAAAGTTCAAAAACCCCAATTAGTATGACAAGACAAACAATCTAAAATAACAAAAAGATTTATACTAGTTAGGTGTAAGCCTACATCCAATTAGAAGACAACGAGAAAATTTCACTAATATCAAAATGGAGATTAAAAATGGAGTTCAACTCTTAAATCCCAAAACGAAGAAAATACATACCAAATCCTTCTCTCCCCAAAGCCACAAAATGTAGCACTAATATCTTTGAATGAATGATTGCACAATTGGAGAAAAAAAAGTAGCAGCCCGTCTTTTCTTTTTTGTTGGTTGCTCTTTCTTCACTCCCTTGAAACCAAAAGATTTCTGGCTTATAAACAAAAGGATGATGCATTAACCCTTGCCACATGTGGCTCTCACATGGGCAGCTAAAGGCCAAATTAGAATTGAACTACAAAATTCAACAATCTCCACCTTGGCGGAATTTCCACAACAACACAAAAAAAAAGTCGAATGAACAATCATCATAAGCACTCTAAATACAAACTAAACAACAACTAAAGCCAAATTAGATACCACAAGCTCTTAGTACTCATAATGATTGCCACGTCGACTCAAATTGTACCAAAACCAACAAAAGTATAACATTTCTCCACCCTCTTCTCTAAATTTGCAAAGCCATAACTGCCTTGATCAAAACAAAAGCGATTCAAACAAAAAAAACTGGATTTCTTTAGTATCACCAACAAAATCAAGCACACCATACCAAAGTTGAATAGCTAACGAACTCCACCCACTCACAAATACCATGGTCTAAAACTGCACCAATAGACTCATTCACATAGCATGACACATTCTCTAAGTCAAAGTTGATTACAAATTTGGCGACAAGGTCTAACATACCACATACAAAACTTTTCATCCAAATTCCTAAATTCAAATCATATGAATATCAATTTTATGCCCTTCACTCAAGTTTACCATCATAATGTGAGCACCAATAGGACAAGCAAATATTTCAAATTCAAATAACGAGATCCAAAACCATACCTCAACTGGAGTCTTCAAAGAAAGCTAATTGCAGATGATGAAGACCAACAAACCAAATATTAGGGGCAAACAAATCCAACTAAACATCCATAGACCAAAGAAAGTTAGAAAGCACATAACTTGCCTTCTACAAGAGGGTTCCAAACAAATGTTTTGCATTGCACATAGTGTATCCAAAATGATATGGTGTCTCACTATCCAAACTTTGTTGAACTTAACAAATTGGCCTTCACTGAATACAATTCTACTACAAGAAAAAACTATACCAATATCCAAAACAAAACAAAAATGATGATGAGGCAACTGACATAACACGAACATACATAGAGGCTACCAAGCAACTATTGCAAATCATAACAAAAGAATCCTTACAAACTCTTAAATCTCCATATGTAGCGGAGAGATTCAAGAGTACCCAAAACACTAGATTCCTTTTTCAAATCTGATGTTGCTAACGGGATTTTAAAACCGCACAAATTTAACCCTCTTTTTGACAATTGTAGTATAGGTGTAAGTAGGGTATCGTTCTAGGCCGGGGATTAGGAGGGATTGCTAATCTACTATAAATTAATTTAAAAATATTAAACAAGACTCAAGGACATAAAATTAGGCTAAAAACTCTAATAATTCAAAACACACTAAAATAACTCAAAACAAAGAAAACAAATTAAATAAACACTAGGAACTAAAATAGACGGAAATCGAATTAAAAGATTAAAAATAATAAAAACTAACTAAATAATATAATATAATAATGGGGGGGGGTTTGGTTTGGTTTTGACGAAGTAAATTAAACTTAAATAAATTACAAATTGACAAAAACATAAAATTAAAAGTGAACGGATGGACGACGGATTGGCTAGAGGGTTCTTCTCCACACATGACACATATGCAATCTAAATTCACCTTCAGTTGTTTTTTCAATAAATTGTAAATCTCAATACCCCAAATTAATTAGGTACGCTTAAATTAATCTTCAGATTTTCCTTAAGTTATTGAATTGGATGAACAGCATACAACAACTCAAATTATTCCCCAAAAGTTCCCTACGTGAAAAGCACAATAGAGATACGATTAAAGATCATTATGTTCTATGAAAATCATAAGTGTTGACAAGGCATTCGTAACTATGAACAGCATGATACATTTGCCAGGAATTTACTTAACGCGATTGTGACTAGCAACCTTCACTACTCATGAATATAAGTTCATAACGATTAGGTGAAATTCACTTATATTCTAGCATCAAATTCATGCATGTAAATTAAGTATGCATTCTTAATCGACAAACACAAATAAGTTATTAATCAAGCAGTTAAGCAAATTAAATCACAACTCAGAAATCACAACTGAAGGTATCAATTCAAATTACAAATATATCCATGGCTTTGAATTATCCTCTAGCCAAAACAAATTAATTACACATTATTTATAAATTAAAACAGAAATTAAACATGAGTTGGAGGATTAAACCGAAAGAGAGATTGTGCAAGGATGTGTGCACTGTGCACTTCCTTGCCGAGCCAGCTCTCACTGCCTTGCTGGCAGCTTCTGCTAAGCCGTGCCTTGCTGCCTCTGATTGCTTACCAATCTGTCCTGCCGCAAGCCAACAGGGTGCTGCCTTCTCAAGCTTTGGGCAGCTCAGATTTTCAAAGATGATTGGCTGCCAAGACCTTCTGTTGCGTCTCGGACTACCTGGACTGGCAGTTATTTTTTTCTTATTAATCACGCTGCCAAAGGCAGCTCTTAGGCGCCCCCTCGTCTGCAATCCTCGCTGACCTCGTGCGCGCTGTGCTTGCTGCCAGAAGGCAGCTCACCCTCCAATTCCGTGCGCCTCATTCTTCAGCCTTCAAGGCTGCCTTAATTTCCGAGGCCTCCTCTTGCTCGCTGCCAAGTGCAGCTTCCGCTCAGACCTTCCTTTCTCACCGAGACTTCTCTCCCTAATTTATTTCCTTCCTCTCTTATTTCTTAAACTCTCTCCCCGTGATAAAATGGACCCCGAGGACCTCTTAATTCCTCCCTCCATTCTCTTCTTTTTTCTGTTTCTTCACTTTAGTCTCGGTGCTTGCCAGCAATTTCCTCCGCGAGCTCCAAGCTTCCACTTTGCACCGAGGCCCCCTTGTTTTCTATATGCCTCTTCAATGCTGCCAAGAGGTAGCTTCCCTTATTATATCACTTTTTATTTTAATTAACACATAAAACAAACCAACCAAATTACAATCACTAAAACCGAATCGAAAACATAAACAAAGAAAATAAGTGAATAAGTAGTTTTGAAGAATTTAGCACTTCAAATTTTACATATTCAATTTTTATTTTCTTTGCTTGATAAATTCTATAAAACACAAAATCAACGTAAATAGCTCAAAATATAACGAACTAACTAAGAAAAGACGAGTGAATTTGATATAAAAATATATATAAATATGATCCGATCAAATACCCCCACACTTAGCTTTTGCTAGTCCTCGAGCAAAACAAAGAAAACAAAAAAAGTAATAACATGAAAAACATTAGCTTCCCCTTATTTGACCCTCATAGAATTTTATTCGAGAACATAAATCAGCAAGAACCATAGCTAGCACCAAACAAGCTAATTCAAGCTCATCTTCCTTATTCAAATATTAGCAGTAATCTTTAAATCATCCTTGAAGTGTAGTGTGTGAGATAGCCATGCTAATGCAATTTCAAGTTTTTATTTTTAAAATCATCATATCCAAACCAGCAACCTTCTCACGGGATATGCACTCAATCACACATGTGTTTAGTTTTAAAGTGTTTCGCTCAAAGAAACAAATGTGAAAGTTCTACCATAAGCTTGCATAAAAATCACTTCTCCACAATCATAATTGCAAAACTTAAATCAAGAGGACTTTTATTGGATGTAATGAGGCTTAGGGATAGGGCTATTGAAACGAAAGAATAGGAAAACACAAGTTCCAAGCTACATCGCAAGCGATTCTTTTGTTGAGATTTATAAGAACTCAAGCTCTCCAACGATTCTTTTAACACCTCCAACCACACCCTTAAACTGAAACTTTAAACTTTTTATTTTATTTTCTTTGAATACAATCTTTCTTTTTCTTTTTCTTTTCTTTTCTCTTTTTTTTTTTTTAAATAAATACAAACATGAAATACCCCCACACTTATTCTTTTGCCAAAACTTCCAAGTACTTCATAAACATTTCTCATAAGATAGTCTCAAATTGCTCGCTTGGAAAGGGTAAGGAAACATGTTTTGAGGTATAAGGGTAGACATATCTGGTGATAAGAAATAAAAGGCTCAACAAATACGGCTCACATAGGCAATCTAATGATATCAATTTTTTTTTCTTTTTTTTTTTTAGGGAAATATGGTTATTTGGGCCATGGTGGTGAACCTAATGCCTCTATCATTTTCAAGTTCATGCAATCAATGACAAATATTTCGAAAGATCGTTATGCAAGTTCTAGAGATGCATCTCACATAAGTTCATCACACATGAAAGGATAGGAGTGTATGAAAAATGCACACACTTTCAATAGGCTCAAAACCTCACATATGAAGCTTTAATTCATGCTTTAGTTCACATCAACAAGGCTATGTGCATTTGGTTTTTCAAAGATGATCAAACATGTACAATACTAACAAGAGAATAAGGAAATTCATACAACACATGTTAACTAAGTTCTTGATAATCATGGTTCAAATTTCATCCAGTTATATCATTGGGTCGGGAAACTAACAAAAATCTAATTAAAAACAATAACGAAAACAAGACAATATTTTTGGATTTTTTTAAATTTTTTCGAAAAAAAATTAAATAAAACAAAACTAATTAAGAAAACAAAAAGCAATAACATGGAAACAACTGAACCAGTTCAAAGTCGAAGGTACAAAAAATTTCAATTTGGTCATTTTTTTATACTTGATACCCCCACACTTAACTAGACATTGTCCCCAATGTCAGAAAACAATAAAATGCAAATAAAAATAAAATGAATAAATAATACGAAACAAAATAAAGCAAAGGGACTGAAAACTTCTCTAATTTGCAGAAAACCAAGCGATGACCCCCAAGCGTAAATTTTGAAATCAACTTCAAGGGAGAAAATAACCAAATGTTCCTGCAAAGAAAAGAAATAAATCAGTTAAGCACGCAAGAAAATATAGAAAATTCAAACGAAAAAATTGAAAATGAAAATAAAAGATAATGAAAAGAACTAATAGGCGGTCATTGGTCGTTGATGTTGCTTTTCCACAGCTTTCATCTTGAACTGGATGGGCCTTCTTTCTTGCAAGTGCTCCTCAGCTTAGTTGAGGATGAATCAGCACGTTGTCTCCACATGGTTCAAGTAGTCCGGTCTCCACGCAGGTGTGGCATCTTCTTGAACTCTTGGATCAACCCAGACTCATCTGCTCTTCGAAGCAACTCAGACTCCTCCTGCTTCGTCTGTGAGGTACTTTTGCTTTTGAAGAAGCACCTCTACACAGGTTTATTTTTGAAGTGGGCTGGGAGGGGTCTGAGATGAGTACTCGAGAGCAAGACTAGGTAAGCAATCAGGATCTCACTTTCTCCACGTTCCTCAGATGAAGGTGAGGAGAAAGCATGATATGAGATACTTTTGCTTTTAACCTTTTTGATATGAAATACTTTTGCTCTGGATGATTTGTTTTCTGGGGTGATCCAAGGGATGAAGAATACTGAGTAACTCGAAAGCTTTCTTTGGGAATACATTCTCGGAGATGAAGAGAGGAAGAGAGGTGGAGAGGGTGTGCCTTTGCTGTGGAAGGCGAAGGTCGAAACTTATAGAAATTTGGCTTCACAACCGGAACTATTCCTTCACTATTTGTCGGCAGCCGGTGGATGGATGAACAGTACCCGTTACGCGCTTTCTGACAAAGCCGTCCGTAATTTCCGCGAAGCTGACTGCGCATGCAACAAGTGACGACTCGTCTGGAATGATGATCTTTTGAAAACCGGGGTTCAAATCCGGGTTCGGCTCGTGGTTTCCGCAATGCTCCAAGCTGCACGTGATGAGTCACGACAAAATTGGAAAAACAGAACGCCTCGTGATGTCTGAGCAATTCCGACTTTTGAGAAAGGAGTTCGGCCTTCGAGAAAGGAGCGTCCAGCTTTGATCTCTGAGGAGCGCCTCTTTGATCTCTGAGGAGCGAGCGCCTCTTTGATTTGCCTCTTTTTATAGAGGCGCTAATTCTTCTCCACCTCACACTTGAACTCCCTCCTGTAAACACTCTCTTCTGCACTTCTGCAATCTTACTCATTCCGAACTCTTTTCTTCCTCAACCCCCTCTAAAAATGTCTTGCCCTTCCGACCGTCGCCTTAACTTGAATGTCGGGGAAGACGATGACTCGTCTTCTCCGAACAACATTTGGAATCCATCCTTCATATCCCCCAATGGTCCTCTTACAGTCGGGGACACAATGATGAGGAATGAAATCACCGCTACGGTGATTGCCAGAAATCTGCTCACCCCAAGGGACAATAGGATGCTATCCAGGCGGTCGGACGAGCTGGCTGTTCAGGAATCTCTAGCTCTCAGCGTCCAAAGTGCAGGCTCAGTTTCAAACATGGGCCAGCGCCTGCTTGCAAGATCTCGTCAGGTGGAGTCGCTGATGGCAGAGGTGGCAAGTCTTCGGCATGAGGTCAGAGGACTCAGGCACGAGAACAAGGAGTTGCACATGCTTGCAACTAGTTACTCGACCAGCATGAAGAGGAAGCTGGACCAGCTGCAGGAGTCGGACGGTCGGATCCAGAGTGATCATGAAAGGTTCATGGCGCTACTCCCGAGGTTTATGTTGCCGTCGTCCTCTGGAGTTGCACCAAGCGTTCCGGCTCTGGAGATTCCAACTCTGGCTCTTCGTCTTCCCGGAGCTCCGTCGACCTCTCAGGCACCACCTAACCAATGACCAATGACCGCTATTAGTTTTTCGTATTATTGTAAAATTTTATTGCATTAATGTTTATTTAAATAAATATATATATATATATATATATATATATATATATATTACTAATAATAATAATAATATTATTATTATTATTAAATTTTTTTATTTATTTTTATTTATTTTTTTATTTTTTTTAAGGCTTATTTTAAGCACAATAAAATATGTAAATCAAAATATGTAAATTAATGCAAAAAGACTTTATTTACTCGCACTTAAAATAAACAAGGCCCTAAATTTATTTAAGCACAAACTAAACAAAAATCAACCAAATAACACAACTAACTAAACAAAACAAAAATTGCAAAGTAAAGGCAATAAAGAGAAGGGTTAAGAAATGCAAATCTGGTTGCTTGGGTTGCCTCCCAAGAAGCGCTTGATTTAACGTCTTTAGCCGGACGAATCTTTCCATTAAGCTTGAATAGGGCCCACGTCACGGAGGATGATATCGTCCACAACGTACTCATATGTTGAATCTTTAAACGGACGGGGATAATGGTCCTTCCTGATTTTAGCGGTTCGCTTCCCTACGTCAACACGAACTCTTCTACCACCCTTGATTTGATTAGGTACCTGCACAATAGAAGGTAGCAACCTATTAGTTGAAATGGGAATTGGAATTGGAGTAGGTGACTTACCAATGGGTGGCGTTGAAGTGGCAGTATTATGAACAAATGCACAAGGGGTGCTCTCGGCCAAATCTGGGGGTTCTTTGATGGCAGGGACGTGTCCCTTGTGTTTCATTCCAATTCCTTCTTCGTTCATGGTTTGAAATGCATTATTCTTGATTAGTGATGTTCGTTCCTGCCCTATATTGTCAATTACATCTTTATTTGATAGATTGGATGGCTTAGGAGCAATAGGGGCCTGTGGCAAAGGTGTTTCCACCCTTGCCGTGGGTATGGTGTGTTCCTCCTCCACACTTTGCAATCTTTCATCTTCCTTGTGATTTGATGGTTGTGGGTCTGCTCTGACCTCCTTGTCACTTCTCAAGATGATTGCCTTGGCAGTTTCAAATCCTCCATTCGAATTCGCAATGGTTGAACTAGGGAGTTTGCCTTGGTCTCGAAACTGTCCTACGAACTCCGATATCTGCCCAATTTGCTTTTCCAAGTGGTCCACCCTTTTGTCTTGATTTTCTTTCTCCTGAGACAAAATGGTGAGTAACTTAAAAAGCGTATCATTATCCAAAGACATACCTGAATTTGTTTGGGCAGGTTGTGTTAGGGCGTAGGGCTGTTGGAATATCCCAAGGGGTGGCCGAAATCCTCCTTTTTGTTGAGGCTCTCCCCAATTGAAGTTTGGGTGATCACACCATCCCGGATTGTACGTGTTGGCGTATGGATCATATTTGGGCTGAGTTTGGCCTTGATACCCAATGGTGTTGACACTTTGGGCTGAGTTTGGCCTTGATACCCAATGGTGTTGACACTTTCCCATCCTCCATTCTCAATCAATTGAGGGCACTTTTCAGATTGGTGTCCTTGCATGAAACATATGCCACAGATTGTGTTTTCATGCACTTTGGGTTTTTCAATAGCCTGTGACACAAGAAGAGTGAGATTAGCCAATTGAGATTGAATTTCGGAGATTGCATTTACCTCTTGCTGCCATGGGGGGTCCCTTTGTCCAACGCCTTCGTATTGTTGTGCGTTTAAAGCTCGGTTGGCAATCAAGGTCTGGGCAGCCACGGGTGTTTTGTCAACCAATACACCACCTGCTGAAGCATCTAACATTTGTCGTTCGAGGGGAAGAAGTCCTTCGTAAAAGTATTGAATGAGCATCTCTTCTTTTATTTGGTGTTGCGGACATGAGGCAACAAGGGTCTTGAATCGCTCATAGTATGTTGAGAATGATTCTCCTTGATTTTGCTCAATGCCACTAATCCTTTTGCGTAGGAGAATGACTCGAGAAGTTGGGAAAAACTTCTCCAAGAACGCCCGTTTCATGCTTTCCCAAGATGTGATAGTTCCGAGGTCTAGTTCGTAAAACCAATCCTTTGCCCTTTCCAAGAGAGAAAAGGGAAAAGCCTTCATCTTCAGAATGTTGCTATCGATATTGCCGGGAGTCATGCATGAACAAACCACTTCAAACTCCTTCAAATGCTTGATAGGATCTTCCATGGACAGCCCATGAAACTTAGGAATATGGTGCAGCAAGCTTGACTTTAGTTCGAACTCGTCGGTCTTGCCTTGGGCCGCCCTAGGGTATTGGATGCATAGGGGTGCTGCATTGTCCAGCCACGAGGCTAAGAGTTCTTTGATTGTTCGATTGTCCACCATGATGAGTACCTGAAAACAGGAAATAAAACAAAATCAGAAGTAAAAAGAAATGAAAATAAACAAAAAGAAACAACGGAGGATTGGCAAAGTTGCTAATCCCCGGCAACGGCGCCAAAAATTTGACGGGATTTTAAAACCGCACAAATTTAACCCTCTTTTTGACAATTGTAGTATAGGTGTAAGTAGGGTATCGTTCTAGGCCAGGGATTAGGAGGGATTGCTAATCTACTCTAAATTAATTTAAAAATATTAAACAAGACTCAAGGACATAAAATTAGGCTAAAAACTCTAATAATTCAAAACACACTAAAATAACTCAAAACAAAGAAAACAAATTAAATAAACACTAGGAACTAAAATAGACGGAAATCGAATTAAAAGATTAAAAATAATAAAAACTAACTAAATAATATAATATAATAATGGGGGGGGGTTTGGTTTGGTTTTGACGAAGTAAATTAAACTTAAATAAATTACAAATTGACAAAAACATAAAATTAAAAGTGAACGGATGGACGACGGATTGGCTAGAGGGTTCTTCTCCACACATGACACATATGCAATCTAAATTCACCTTCAGTTGTTTTTTCAATAAATTGTAAATCTCAATACCCCAAATTAATTAGGTACGCTTAAATTAATCTTCAGATTTTCCTTAAGTTATTGAATTGGATGAACAGCATACAACAACTCAAATTATTCCCCAAAAGTTCCCTACGTGAAAAGCACAATAGAGATACGATTAAAGATCATTATGTTCTATGAAAATCATAAGTGTTGACAAGGCATTCGTAACTATGAACAGCATGATACGTTTGCCAAGAATTTACTTAACGCGATTGTGACTAGCAACCTTCACTACTCATGAATATAAGTTCATAACGATTAGGTGAAATTCACTTATATTCTAGCATCAAATTCATGCATGTAAATTAAGTATGCATTCTTAATCGACAAACACAAATAAGTTATTAATCAAGCAGTTAAGCAAATTAAATCACAACTCAGAAATCACAACTGAAGGTATCAATTCAAATTACAAATATATCCATGGCTTTGAATTATCCTCTAGCCAAAACAAATTAATTACACATTATTTATAAATTAAAACAGAAATTAACCATGAGTTGGAGTATTAAACCGAAAGAGAGATTGTGCAAGGATGTGTGCACTGTGCACTTCCTTGCCGAGCCACCTCTCACTGCCTTGCTGGCAGCTTCTGCTGAGCCGTGCCTTGCTGCCTCTGATTGCTTACCAATCTGTCCTGCCGCAAGCCAACAGGGCGCTGCCTTCTCAAGCTTTGGGCAGCTCAGATTTTCAAAGGTGATTGGCTGCCAAGACCTTCTGTTGCGTCTCGGACTGCCTGGACTGGCAGTTATTTTTTTCTTATTAATCACGCTGCCAAAGGCAGCTCTTAGGCGCCCCCTCGTCTGCAATCCTCGCTGACCTCGTGCGCGCTGTGCTTGCTGCCAGAGGGCAGCTCACCCTCCAATTCCGTGCGCCTCGTTCTTCAGCCTTCAAGGCTGCCTTAATTTCCGAGGCCTCCTCTTGCTCGCTGCCAAGTGCAGCTTCCGCTCAGACCTTCCTTTCTCACCGAGACTTCTCTCCCTAATTTATTTCCTTCCTCTCTTATTTCTTAAACTCTCTCCCCGTGATAAAATGGACCCGGATGACCTCTTAATTCCTCCCTCCATTCTCTTCTTTTTTTTGTTTCTTCACTTTAGTCTCGGTGCTTGCCAGCAATTTCCTCCGCGAGCTCCAAGCTTCCACTTTGCACCGAGGCCCCCTTGTTTTCTATATGCCTCTTCAATGCTGCCAAGAGGTAGCTTCCCTTATTATATCACCTTTTTATTTTAATTAACACATAAAACAAACCAACCAAATGACAATCACTAAAACCGAATCGAAAACATAAACAAAGAAAATAAGTGAATAAGTAGTTTTGAAGAATTTAGCACTTAAAATTTTACTTATTCAATTTTTATTTTCTTTGCTTGATAAATTCTATAAAACACAAAATCAACGTAAATAGCTCAAAATATAACGAACTAACTAAGAAAAGACGAGTGAATTTGATATAAAAATATATATAAATATGATCCGATCAGTTGCCAACTGCCATCATAGAACAAAGTCGAAGTCATCATCGACGACGTTCGCACTAGCATAGCATTAGAGGAACCATTAAATTTATCTTTTAGTTTTGGGCAATCAACTTTCCAATGCCCTTTCTTGTGAAAATAGTTTCATGCGTTGTTCCTGGTCTTAGATTTCAATCTTAAATTTCCTCTATTACTACCTAAACCATATTCCCTAACTCTAGCTCCTGCTACCAAAGTCTAAGAATGAGCATCGTTCAAATCCAAATACTTTGTTCTTTAACTCTCTTGAATTCAAAGTAGTTTTTGCATCCTCCATGAAAATAGAATCTCTCCCATATAACAAAGCTTTAACAAAATTTGCATACAAAGGAGGTATAAAACACAAGAAAATCAAAGTTTTGTCCTCATCATCAATTTTATTATCCATACTTTTCAAATCCATAATAACCTTATTGAACTCGTCAAGATGGTTTTGAATAGGTGTACCTTCAGTCATACGGAAAGTGTATAAACGTTGCTTCAAATACAACCGATTAGTGAGGGATTTGGTTATATATACACTCTCCAACTTAAGCCACAAACTAGCTGTAGTAGTTTCATCATCCACTTCACAAAGAACTGATTCAGATAGTGACAACATAATTGCACTATGTGCTCAATTGAAAGCTTCTTTTTCTTCAGTAGACTAATCTTGTGGGAAGGCTTCCATGCCATTTAGCGCCTTAAGCAACCCTTGTTGGACTAGCATAGCTTGCATCATCACACACCAAGGGCTAAAATCAATATTCTCGTGAATTTTTCAATATCATATTTCACCGACATATTTGGAGGTTTCATAGACATACTATACAAAGCCCCAAGTCGAAACTTGGAGTTATGTTACCACTTGTGCGAAAGTGTCAAATATGAAACCAATAAACTAATATGGAAAAATATGACAAGAAAAACAATCTAAAATGACCCAAGGATTTGTATTGGTTGGGTGAAAGCCTACATCTAGTTCAAAGATGGCGAGGAAATTCCACTAATATCAAAATTGAGATTACAAATAGAGTTCAACTCTCAAATCCTAAAACACACATACACCCAATAGTTCTTACTCAAACAAAGAACATATGGAGAAGAAGAAAATACATACCAAATCTTTCGTTCCTAAAAGCTACAAAATGTAGCACCAATATCTTTGAATGAATGATTGCACAAATGGAGAACAAAAGCAGCAGCCCTAATTTTCTTTTTTGTTAGCTGCTCTTTCATCGAACATGAAACCAAAAGATTGCTACCTTAGTTTTTAAAAAAAAAGGTTGCTGCTTTAAACCCTAGTCACATGTGGCTCTCATATGGGCAGCTAACGTCTAAACAGTATGGGCTTGAGACAACAAAATACCCAATAAGAATTGAGCCACAAAATCAAGTTCATTTAATCATGCACGTTTAGCAAGAGACGTAAACTACCATAATTATTTACTATATAGCC
The DNA here is from genome assembly GCA_963580275.1 of Crataegus laevigata. Lineage (NCBI taxonomy): Eukaryota > Viridiplantae > Streptophyta > Magnoliopsida > Rosales > Rosaceae > Crataegus > Crataegus laevigata. The sequence goes on from OY756952.1 coordinate 22,135,617, forward strand.
ATCACACAATAGATTAAGATACAACACAATTCAGTTGAAGAGCATCAAGGCTACTGTTTATACCTTTGTCAAGTATCCATGTATAAAACTTTAAAATTTCCATTCGATGGCAAGTGGGAGAAATTACATTGACTAAAGTCTAAGGAAATTGTGGAAGCAACCGAGGTTAAGCAATCATATCTAGTCTAAATAAAGTTTGAATAATAGTAACAACACTCTAACTTCAACTCACCTTCCTCATCCCCTGCAAGCTGTAAGAACTTTTCAACAGTTCCGAGATATGTCTGGGATCACATATGCATGCTCCACAGGTCTCAAAAGTTCGTCAAAGTTGTGTCGTTTTCTTAAACCAAGAAAATTGCACATTATTCATGGGACTTTATGTTACTAAAAAGGGACATGTATTCCACCCTAGTTCCTTATCGAAAACGTCCAGATTTGGTGAAACTTAAGCACCATTAGTGATAAACAACCTGAAATTAAAACATCAGCGCTGAAATAATAAAACCATATTTAATTTCAACACATGTAGTCTTTCTTTAGACTTTCACTTTGGTGAAAATCTTGTATTAATGGTCATCTACAACCAAAATTATCAATTTGAAATCAAGGGTAGTGTCACAAAACAGAAAAACACAACAACATGCCCCAAAATAATTTTATGAAGCTACTGACATATAGAGAAAATAAACAGATTTTCTTTCTTTCACACTCCTACTACATAAGCCATAGTTCGATTACACGTATGCCAATAATCTCACTACAACTCATTTACAAATAACGAAAAACATCTTTACATTAGACCACAAACAAATACTTGCACGTCATCATAATAATTACTAAAAAATATTAATGCAAAACATCATGTCTAAAACAAAATTTGAATTCATGAGTTCCTGATACACATAGGAAATTTTGAAATCTAAAACCATAATGAGATAACCTCATTGTTACTCCCACTTTTCTCAGAGACTTCATAATTCCACATACAAAACCTCAATCTTAGAATATCATACAATGATATTTGATCTTATCAAATTCTAATGAGTTTACCTAAATGCTTCTAATGAAGCCTCATTTCTGCCCTATGCAGATAAAAGAATTATCCAATGAACAACCATGACATGCAATTTTATGTAACACATTTGGGTAAGAGACATAAAATATCACTTATGTAATCTTAATCATGCATTCTTATTTGCATAGCTATTTCACAACTTCTTTATTTGGATAGCTATTTCACCACATCCTTATTTGCATAGCTTATTGCAACATAAATGAAGTCTTTGGACAAGGGAACAAAGTTGGCTTAAAACTTTTATAAAATACTGTACACTGAATCACAGTTCAAACCATTCATTATTTCTCTCTTTGGAAAGATTGGTCACATGCAGTAAACTGTCACTTACAAAATTCAAGTAAGAATCCCTTGAACAAAATTTCCTAATAATTCCCACTTTGGTGAAGATTTATTCAAACATTCGTTCAAGTATAAAAGTTATTAGTGTTGATACCCTATGTAATACTTTAGTTTCAGTAACCCTAATACAAATTTACTTTATTAACACTTCTTGAGCCTGTATGTGAAGAAGATATGAATACAAAATGTCAGCATCAATAAATTCAAGTTCATTTAATCATGCATTTTTATATCACACTTTTGAGCCATAGACATAAACCACCTTAATTATTTACTGTATAGTCGTCACACAATAGATTAAGATACAACACAATTCAATTGAAGAGTATAAAATATACATATGGGGTACTGTTTATGTCTTTGTCTATTATCCATGCATAAAACTTTAAAATTTCAATTCGATGGCAAATGGGAGAAATTAAATTCACTAAATTGTAAGGGAATTGTTGATGCAATCGAGGTTAAGCTGTCATATTTGGTATGGATTAAGGTGATGTGATATAAAACAACACACAAATTAAACCCTCTTGTTGACAGTTGTAGTAAAGATGCAAGTAGGGATCATTCTAGACCGGGGATTAGGAGGGATTGCTAATCTACTCAAAACTGACTTAAAAACACAAAACTATGCTAAAGACACTTCACTAGACTCAAATAACTCTAAATTGACTAGAATGACTCAAAATAGCACAAAACTAGCAAATTGAACCAAAACAGATACTAGGGATGATTTTGAACGAATTTGGGACTACAAAGACTCAAAACACTCAAAAGAAACCAATTAGGACAGATTCTAACTAAAAGACACTCAATGTAAAAGGGGGATTGGGTTTTGACGAATTTAAAGTAAAAACAAAACAAACTTTGTAAAAATAGTTTCAAAGACAGATTTGGGTGATTCAATGGGTGAATAGATAGCTAGAGGGTTTTTCTCCACATATGACACATATACAACATATAATTGATTTCCAGTTATGATTTCGATAAACCATGAACCTCAACACCCCAGATTAACCGTGAACAACACTAATTAACCCTCAAGTTTTCCTTAAGTTATTGAATTGGATGGAAAACGCATACAACAACCCAAAACATTCTTCAAAAGTTCCCTACATGAACAACATAACAGAGATACAATCAAAGATAATTAAGCTTTGTGAAAACTATAAGCATTGACAAAGCATTCGTAACTATGCATGATACTCCTGCCAGGAATTCATTTAACGCGATTGTGACTACCAACCTCCACTACTCATGAATATAAGTTCATAACGATTACATGAAACTCCCTTATATTCTAGCATCAGATTCATGCATGCAAACTAAGTAGGCCTCCTTAATTGACATACAAGAATCAGTTTTGAATAAATCAGTTAAGCAAATTGAATTCACAATTTATGAAATCACAACTGAAGGTAATCAATTCATATCACATATATATTCATGGTTTTGAATCCGACTCTAGCTACAACGAAATTAGTGACGGGTTTGTAAAACCGCACAAATTTAACCCTCTTTTTGACAATTGTAGTATAGGTGTAAGTAGGATATCGTTCTAGGCCGGGGATTAGGAGGGATTGCTAATCTACTCTAAATTAATTTAAAAATATTAAACAAGACTCAAGGACACAAAATTAGGCTAAAAACTCTAATAATTCAAAACACACTAAAATGACTCAAAACAAAGAAAACAAATTAAATAAACACTAGGAACTAAAATGGACGGAAATCGAATTAAAAGATTAAGAACAAAGAAAACTAACTAAATAATATAATTTAATAATGGGGGGGTTTGGTTTTAACGAAACGTAAATTAAACTTAAATAAATTACAAAATTGACAAAAACATAAAATAAAAGTGAATGGGTGGGCGACGGATTGGCTAGAGGGTTCTTCTCCACACATGACACATATGCAATCTAAATTGATTTTCAGTTGTTCATTCAATAAGTTGTAATTCTCAACACTCCAAATTAATTAGGTACGCTTAAATTAACCTTCAGATTTTCCTTATGTTATTGAATTGGATGAACAGCATACAACAACTCAAATTATTCCCCAAAAGTTCCCTACGTGAAAAGCACAATAAAGATACGATTAAAGATCATTATGTTCTATGAAAATCATAAGTGTTGACAAGGCATTCGTAACTATGAACAGCATGATACGTTTGCCAGGAATTTACTTAACGCGATTGTGACTAGCAACCTCCACTACTCATGAATATAAGTTCATAACGATTAGGTGAAATTCACTTATATTCTAGCATCAAATTCATGCATGTAAATTAAGTATGCATTCTTAATCGACAAACATAAATAAGTTATTAATCAAGCAGTTAAGCAAATTAAATCACAACTCAGAAATCACAACTGAAGTTACCAATTCAAATTACAAATATAATCATGGTTTTGAATTATCCTCTAGCCAAAATAAATTAATTACACATTATTTATAAATTAAAACAAGAAATAAAACTGAGTTTGGAGAGATTAAACCAAATTGATGATGTGCAAGGATCTGTGCACTGTGCACCTGACCCGTGCTATTTCTTCCCGCGAGCTCTCTATTTTCCTCTGGACACTGCACCGACTGCAGGTCCTTCCAAGTTTCTCCGAGCTCTCTCTTCCGCTCGCCACCTACTGTTGGCTCTCTCGCAGCTCTCTGTCTGAATATATCCACTCCAAACCGTGAGCCCTCTATTTCTTCTCGACTTCTGCGCACGCTGCCAAAGCAGCTTCTTTCTGTTTAAATCCCACGCTGCCTCTTGCAGCTTCCTGAGCACTCTCGCTGCCTGCCAAGGCAGCCTTGGTTTTTTCCTCAGCAGCCTTGCGCTGCTCCTGTCGACTTCTGCCCCCGAGGCTTCCAAAATGGCAGCTCCTCGGCTTTCTATATACTCCCCCGCGAGAGCTCTCCTCTGTTGCCCAAAATGGCAGCTTATTATTTTTTATTTCCTCTGCCAACTCCCCTCACCGACTGCCTCCTTCTCTTTTCTCCCTCTCGGTGCCTTTTAATTCCTTGGTGCTTTGCAAGCTGGCTTCCTCTATTTGTTTTTTTATTTCTTTTCTATTTTCTGCTTTTCCTTTCATCATCATTTTCTGTTTTTCCCTTATGGGCTGCTCCCTTGGCTACAAAAGCAGAAAAGAAACAATCATCAAACTCACATATGCTATCTTTTCTCCTTCCACCGATGGCTACTTTTCTGTTTATTATTTCTTTCTGCTTTCTCTTAGTGCCGAGCCTCACTTCATGTGCTACCATCATTCCCTCCTATTATTATTTTCTGCTTGTTTTTCTAAGTAACAAAAATCAAATAAGTGAGCAAGGTAGCTTTGACGAATTTGACACTTAAAATTTCACTTATTCTATTTTTATTTTATTTGCATGATAAATTCTATAAAACACAAAATCAACGTAAATAGCTCAAAATATAACGAACTAACTAAAAAAAGACGAGTGAATTTGATATAAAAATATATATAAATATGATCCGATCAATTAGTTTCACATATTTGCAATTAAACAAAAACAATTGAAATTAAACATTGAAAACCAAAGTAGAATACACCTAGAATGCTCCAGCAATCGAAATTGAATGGCTAGCACAACTCCAAACAATCCTTCTTCCTTGCAAATATGTGGCACCAAGATGTGAGTGGTGAATGAATGGTCTAAGGGTTGCGGCAGGTTTTGTAGAGAGGGTTAGGGGTGTGTAGAGAATCTGTGGTGATGGGTGGTAGAGGATGGATAGGTAGATAGGTGGATGGAATGGCTGAGAGAAGAGAGGTTCAGCAGAAATCTGTGTGGAGAATGGTTTATATAGAGGCTAGGGTACGGCTGGGAATTAAATTATGAAAGGTTTAAGACTCCAAATGCTCCAAGAAAAGGGTAATAAATCAGAATCCCAAGAGGAAAAAGGTAAGTGATAAGCGACAGCCTAGAAAGAAAGGGTAGTGTGACTTCTTTGCACGGCAAGGAAGGATTCCTTGCAGATTTGGTCAAGAAAAGGCAAGTGAATTTGCGGCAAGGAGAGGTAAGTGTCTTAGGATGTGCGGCAGGATTGTAGGAAGAAAAGGAAATATGTTTTGAGGCACAAAACAGGCAAGGAATTGACCCTCCTTGTGCGGCAAGGAAGAAGGATGAGCAAGGGTGATGCGGCATGGACTTTAGGGACTGCCTAAGACTTCTAGAACAAGTAATTAAGTAACCAAAAATGTCTAGGACACCCCTTTGTAGCTGGAACTTAGGTGACTTAGAATTAGGAAAGGTTTAAGCCAAATATGGAAACTTTGGTTAGCATTCATTCTTTCTTTTCTTAGCTCATTGACTTCATTTATCTTCAATTCATTTCTTCCATCTCTTTGCTCATTCGTAACCTCCTTTGGTCTTCAATTTCGTCCATCCACTTAGCTCCAAGCATGTGTTATCCATCCAATGCCTAAAACTGCTCCAAAATGCACTTTCTTGCTACCTTAGCCCTTTGAACCAACAAACACATGAAAATAGCTAAAAATACTAAAATAACTAGGAACTAACAATGTAAATGCAAGGAAACAAGCTAACTAAGTTTCATAAATATGCTCATATCAAAAAGGTTGCATACATAAAAGTAACAATGCTCTAACATCGACTCATCCGCCTTATCCCTTGTAAGCTGTAAGGAGAACCATCCAGTAGTTCTGAGGTATGTCTGAGATCGCATATGCATGCTCCACAAGTGTCATAAGCTAATCAGCTGAGTCCAAGGTTAGTTTAGCAAAGGGTTTTCAATCAACCTAAGGTAAACAAGTACTTCTCAAATCAATTGTGACGGCTATACCAAACTACGTCATGTCTTGCTTTAAACTTGGGATGAATCTATGTAAAGAGTTGAAGAAAGATATGGTCAAGTTTTGGTGGGGTGTGAAGGAAGATGGATGAGGAATCTTCTTAAATAAGTAGTTCGCGGGGAAAGAAAGAGTTTTATGGAAGCTACCAGGGTGGTGAGGTATGTCATGATGGTGGGAGGGGATCATAGAGGGAAAAAGAATACTAATGGTGAGACTCCTGTAGAGTGTTAGAAGTAGATATGAGGGTTGATCCTTGTCTACTCTTTTTCTTTGTAATCTTCATAGTCACATACATAGTATGTCTACAAGTTGCTAGTATTAAATAAAAATAGGGTGTGCTATTTACACACCCCTTTTAACCTCTCACACACCCTTGTTAACTTTTGTTCATTAATCTTCTTCAATTCATTCAATCCAACAACCGAAAATTAAGAGGGGTGTGTAAGAGATAAAAATAAGTGTGTGGATCATAACACCCTAAAAATAATCGATGCAAATCTAGGGAGAGAACAAATAAGGAAGTGTGGAGGTGAAAAGGCAAAACAAAAATCAAATGGCAGGTGTGTGTCATAAAATAAGTGGAGAGACATGAAAAAATATATCATTTTTCTCAACTTTTGTTATAGTATATGAAATATCGGTGACATCATTGTCGCCCAGCCAAACCAAGCCCAACAACTCTCTTTTTTATCAGATGGTGAGGGTAATTGGACCATTGGTTGATCCAATAGTCCAGATTCAAACTTTTTTTTAATTTAAAATTATAAATACATTAAACCTAATGACTGATTTTCAATATGATCAAATATAACAGTAAAAAAAATCTAACGAGCCAAAATTAAATTCAACAGCTAAAACAACAACAAAGCTTTTTCCCATTAAGTGTGGTCAGCTGTATGAATCTTAGAATGCCATTACGCTCGATTTTGTGCCATGTCTTCCATTAGATCCAAGTACTCCAAATCTTTTCTTAGAGTCTCTTCCAAAGTCTTCATAGGTCTTCCTCTACCCTTTTAGCCCTGAACCTCTGTCTCGTAATCACATCTTCTAACCAATCAGTAGGCCTTCGTTTCACATGTCCAAACCATCGTAACCATTTTTCTCGCATCTGTCCTTCAATTTCGGCTACTCAAACTTTACCTTGGATATCCTCATTCTTAATCTTATCATTTCCCATGTGCCCATACATCCAACGAAGTATTCTTATCTCTGCTACACTCATTTTATGTACTTGTTGATGTTTTGCCGCCCAACATTCTATGCCATAAAGCATTACTGGCCTTATTGTTGTCCTATAAAAATTTCCCTTTAGCTTTAATGGCATACGACAGCTGCACAACACGCCTAATGCACTTATCCACTTCATCCATCCAACTTGTATTCTATGGCTGAGGTCTCTATCCAACTTTCCGTTCTTTTGTGAGATAGATTCTAAGTAGTGAAAGTGGTCGCTCTTTGGTACTTCTTGATTTTCAATGCTCACCCTTAACTCATTTAAGCCTCCGTTCGTACTGAACTTGCACTCCATATACTCTGTCTTTGACTGACTTAGGCGAAGACCTTTAGATTCCAACATTTCTCTCCAAAGGTTAAGTTTGGCATTTACTCTTTCTTGAGTTTCATCTATCAACACTATATCATCTGCAAAAACCATACATCAAGGAATATCATCTTAAATATGTCTCGTTAACTCATCCATTACCAATGCAAAAAGGTAATCACTTAAAGATAAACCTTGATGTAACCCTACAGTTATGGGAAAGCTTTTGGTTTGTCTTTCATGAGTTCTTACAGCAGTCTTTGCTCCATCATACTTATCCTTTATAACTTGGGTATATGCTACTCATACTTCTTTCTTTTTTAAAATCCTCCAAAGAATGTCTCTTGGGACCCTATCATACGCTTTTTCCAACTCTATAAAGACCATGTGCAAATCCTTTCTCATATCTCTAAATTTTTCCATCATCTTCGTAAGAGATATATTGCCTTCATTGTTGAGTGCCCTAGCATGAACCCGAATTAGTTATCCCAGACCCGCGTCTCTTGCCTCAGTCTATGCTCAATTACTCTCTCCTAGAGCTTTATTGTATACTCATTAACTTAATACCCCTATAGTTCATGCAGTTTTGTACGTCACCCTTATTCTTGTAGATACAGACCAAAGTTCTATTTCGCCATTCATTTGTCATCTTTTTCGTTTTCGAAATCTTATTGAAAATGATTGTGAGCCATGTTATACACGTCTCTCCCAAGACTTTCCACACTTCGATCAGTATATCATTTAGGCCCACTAAATTTATATGTTTCATCTTTTTCAAAGCTACAACCACTTCTTCATTCCTAATTCGGTGGTAGAATGCATAGTTTCTACACTCTTCTAAATTACTCAAGTCCCCCAAAGAAGTACTCTTTTCATGTCCTTCATTGAAAAGATTATGAAAATAACCTCTTTGTCTGTCTTTGACCGCATTCTCTGTAGTAAGAACCTTTCAATTCCTATCCTTGATGCACCTCACTTGGTTTAGGTCTCTTGTCTTCTTTTCCCTTGCTCTAGCTAGTTTATAGATATCCAACTCTCCTTGTTTGGTATCTAGTCACTTATACATATCGTCAAAAGTCGTTAGCTTCACTTCTCTCATAGCTTTCTTCACCTCATTCTTCGCTATTCTATACATTTACTTGTTTTCGCCGGTTTTATCCTTGTATAAAGCTTAACAACATTCTTTCTTAGCCTTAACTTTTGTGTGTACCTCCTCCTTCCACCACCAAGATTTCTTTTGGTGTGGAGCAAAACCCTTGGACTATCCTAATACCCCTTTTGCTACTTTTCATATACAACTAGCCATGGAATCCCACATTTGGTTAGTTTCCCCCTCTCTATCCTAAACTCATTGGGTGATTACTTTCTTTGTGAAAGTGACTTGTTTTTCTCCTTTTAGATTCCACCATCTAGTCATTGGGCACTTCAAGATCTTGTTATTTTTTCTTTTTTTTTATATATGTACATCCATCACCAACAAGTGATATTGATTAGCCAAGCTCTCTCCCAGTATGACTTTACAATCCTTACAAGTATGCGATCATATGTTCTTCTCTTTTCTTAAAGAAGGTGTTGGCTAAGAAGAGAACCCATGTCATTGCAAAATCCAAGATGGCTTCCACATCCTCGTTTCTTTCCCCAAAACCATGGCCACCATGAAAACCTCTATAGTTGCATGTCTCCTTGTCCACATGTCCATTTAACTCCCCTCCAATAAATACCTTCTCCATCTAAGCGATTCCTTGCACCAAGTCTTCAAGATCTTCCTAAAATTTCTCGTTCGAACTAGTATCCAACCCTACTTGAGGTGTGTACGCACTAATCACATTGATGAGTTATTGTCCTATTACAATCTTGATTGCCATAATTCTATCTCCTACCCTCTTGATATCTACAACATCTTGTGTCGAGGTCTTGCCCACGATGATGCCAACACCATCATTCTATTTGTGCCCGAATACCAAAGTTTAAAACCTCAGTTTTTTAAGATCCTTTGCCTTAAGACCAACCCACTTAGTTTCTTGGAGGCACATAATACTTATCATTCTCCTCACCATAACTTCCACTACTTTCATAGATTTTCCTGTTAAAGTTCATATATTCCATGTTCCTAAACACATTCTACTCGCTTGAACTCTACCCTCATGTCCTAGCTTCTTTGCTCTCCCCTGTCTAATAAGGTCAAAGTACTTCTTTTGCGTGTCATTTGTAAAGTTGATGGGAACAGATGCTTCCAAACAACTTTGAGTGGAGTTGTTCAAAAAAATGTTTCTATGGCTCCCTTGCTCATTTAACACTGCATCCTAGCGTCAATGGAGATACAACAACCCTTACTTAATTATCATTGTGCTTGAGCCACACAGCGCGCCACTTTCAGGTGACGACTCAGCTTTAGCGCAATTTCGTTTAGGATTCATTATCATAAGGATTCGACGTAATATAGAAGTGTAGGCTATCGACTACCCGACGCCCTCCCCCTCCTCCTTTATCTGGGCTTGGGACAGACAATGTAAGATAAACTTACACACAAAAATTCAATGGCTAAAACAAATAAAAAAAATTATTTAGTTTACAATTCATCGAAAAACTCTATATATACCTATGTATTTGTTCAGACATTCACACATAATTCACTTTTATCAGAACATAAATATTTTTAGGTTAAAATGTTCATAAAAATAAAGATAATTTAGCCAAAAATCAATAAAAACTTTACTATTTAATCATTTATCAATGACATTTTTTATTTTGTACTTAATCGATGATTTACTTTTATTAATTAAGGATAGGTCAATCATGAATGCCACATGGCTTTATGTCATTTACACATATAGAACTTTACTGGTAAGTGTATTTTTGCTCACCACCCTATTTAGCACTATTAGATAAGTTTGAATTTTAAGATTTGTGAATATCTACTACACGAATCTCGAAATTCAAACTCATCTAACGGTGATAAATGTGGTAAGTATACACCATAGTTTATGGTGGTGAGCAAAAATGCTTTTCTTGACTCTTTTATCCTTCTCTCTTTCTCTCTATGTATGCCACATGAGCTTTAAGTCCTTATAAATAGTTAGAGCTTATAGTTAATACTGGAAAACATCAACAACAACAATAACAATATGACATTCTTATGAAGTTTTAAATTTGCAATTTGACAAATTCAAATACTAGTTTTAAAACTGAAAAAAATGCTGGGGAAAATTCCTGTGAAATCTCCATAAAGTTCAAATTGGAGATTCTCAAGGAGGAATTTATTGTAAACTAGTTTTAATATCTATGTCATAGCGTCCTCGTTCATTCCCAATCTTATATACATTTACTAAAAACTTAATAATTATTTAAAAATGAACAAGTATACATGAATCAATAGACTTCAATCATTGAATTTCTTTTACTTGATCGAAGAACCCAAAATTCAGTTATTTTGACTACATCAAGTGATATATTAGACGAATTCTTTACGTAATAGCAGAAATTCAAAACCAAAGAGTTCTATAGTCAGCAATTCAAAGCCAAGAAACGGACACTGCATTGTAGTGTCTAAATCTAACTATGAAAGACATAACAGGAAATGGACACTACATTGTAATGTTTAAATCCAAATGTAAAAATCAAGAGTTACGCGAGGTGCGAAGTTTGCAAGATATGTGAGTGATGAAAAAATAGAAACAAGAAACAAACATTTCACCATAGCGTCTGAATCCAAAAATAAAAAACTGAAACATGAAACAGATATTGTAATTATCTGAATCCAAATGTAAAATGGGCACATATGACGCATGTGAGTGATGGAAAAAAACGAAACTAGGAAATGGACACTATAACGCAGCGTCTGAATCTAAATGTAAAAATAAAATAAAATAAACATACACTGATCTGTATTGACCTATTCTAAGTAATGAAAAATATGAGAAGGGGAGTGTCTCACTTATAGTGGGTGCCAGCTGTAATGGCGGATTATGTAATTTTTGTTTATTTTGAATGCATTTAAGTGTTATAATATATGATTGACCTATTTATAATGAGAGTTGCTAGACCCACCCCACAACCCTATTTCCCCACCCCATCTTATAATCTCACCCCTTGTAAAGAGTTAAAAAATTAAAACACTCTTTTTTCACCCACCATATTCCTAAAATGCCCATCAATTTAACTAATTTTTCAAAAATTAAAAACTAGTATTAGTTTCTAATGATTCTTCAAAAGAGTGTCGATATTAAATCATAGTAATGTAACAGAGAAGATCTGAACATAAACATGGCTGCCTTGCACTGAAGAAGAACAAAAGTACAAACACCAACCTCTGAACTTAAACTAGAATTACTCTCTCCCTCGTGAAGGGTTTAAGACTTACAAGCTGCTGAAGAAAGGTAGTGCGTTCTCTTCTTGTTCTTTAATTTTTTTTGTTCTTCTGGCTTTAAAATATTTTAGGATTAATTTTTAGTAGGGCTTTAGAAGTCATTTTACAAAAGGTTATATGTGTCATTAAATTTTTCATCAAAATGTGGGTGGGGAAATAGGAGTGTGGGGTGAGTATAACAGCTCTCTTTGTAATTAATATAAATATTGTAGATTTTTATTGATTTTATACAAAATCATCCTAAATAAGTTATGATAAGATCTACAAAAAATTTATTTAAAAAAATTACAGAAAAAAACATTTTAATAATTTCGGCTAAAATTTTATCTCAAAATTATTAGAGTAGAAAAATTATTTTTAGGTTAAAACTTAAATTTTTAAAATTAAAAATTAAAAATTTTAAAAAGGTGGGAGAAAAAAATCTCAATTCGAAAATAATTTCCTATTTTGTTATTGTTCATACAATAAAAATTTAAAGGAGTTTGACAATGGCCCCGTTAAGCCCCAAAAGCAATCCGAAGCTAAGCGCTAGTTAGAAAAGCATTTTTCCAGTCTACTCGTCTCCTTATATGAAGTCGGCTCCAGAGTTCCTCCATTGCTTCCAATTCCTCTTCTTTTAAGGTTCAAATCTCTCTCTCTCTCTCTCTCTCTCTCTCTCTCTCTCTCTCTCTCTTCAATTGGGTTAATTAGTTCATTTTGTCTCCACTATTTCCCCAAAATTCTGTATTTTGCATATTATCGCCCTTCAATTGTTCTCGTTCTTACTTGTTCCTGTTATGTTGGCTCACATAAGTATCATGCTAATAAGTTCTTGATATTTCTGCAATGTTATTACATAATTTTACCGAACGTACTGTTTGGAAGACAATGTACACCATTGGTTCTGCAGATTTTCGTGGTGGTTTGTGTTTCCATTGTCGAAATATAGTCTTTTTAAGTCAAGGGATTCTATACTTACGGTGATTTACGACGAATTCGAGCCAAATGGGAGTGAAATTGAGTGAAGCCTATTTCTTATTCAGTATCAACAGTATCAAATTTTGCTTCTTTTAGGCTACATAAGTTGTTATTGTTAAGCTACAAATTTTGCTTCTATAGAGTTTTAATTCTTTGTACTCTATGCAGACTTGTACTATCTCACTTTGCACCGCAGGTATTGTAATATCTCCCGTTATGGTGGTGTATATTATACTCTAGTACTCTAGCTTTGTGTATACACAATTGACAATGCAATTCTATTTTTTTATTCTCCCAATTTAATTTTTAACACTATTTCTTCAAAGGACATTTTTACTAGTTTTCATTGAGGTTTGAACTGTACATATGCATTGTGCAGGGGAGTGTGGATTGATTCGTACAGGTCAACACCCAATCAAGGATAACCAAAGGAAATGTAAATGCTTTCTCCTTCACTCTTTGTAACTCACAAATTTAACCTGGATAGTTTTCCCACATCTGTATGGATTTTTTATTTGTTTCAATTTCTATTTATGTTATTTCCTGGATTGCCTGCAATTTCTACAGAGCGGTATTTAGTATCACACGATCATACAGTAACAGTAGTAGTACACATATTCACTGTTTAATTTTTACAAACCTGGAATGTGGTCTTCCAGCACAAGTGCTTTTTCGGAAAAGGAATATACCATAGATTAATATTATTGTTTTGTGTTTTAGAGAACGTTTATCCTTTAGTTCAGAAGTTAAATTAAACTAGATCCCTCCCTAGTGTTGATCAACCGGATTTTGATGTTACTTCACCCTTAAAATGTCAACTTTGGAAAGCACAAATTGCAAGATTAGTTTTTTTGTTTCTTAATATGTAAATTTTTAGGATTCCTTTTTTTTTTTTAATTCTTAATATGTAAATTTTTAGTTGCTAATTGCATTAACAGAGATTTTTGTTCAATTCGTTGATACAATACTTTTGTTTTTCATTAATCATTTTGTCCTTCATTTGGGTAGTCCTTACCAAGTTTGGGGATTAATGGTTAGATTATCTTCTATTACTTATCTTGGTTTAAAATTCTATTTCAGAGCTATCACTTATTTGGAGTACATAGTTGGCCAATCTTTTATAAAGTTTTCACATGCTATTTAGAATTTTGTTTTTGTTTTGTTTTCAGTTTATTCTTTATGCTCGTGTTCTTTCTCTTTCGTCAGTTTATTGACATCTATTTTTTGGTTTATAAAGAATGTTTTATTTCTTAAAATTGAATTAGTTATTGAGGTATTGTTCTTGCGTGAATTTGTATTTCTAAAATTATCCTTGCTTGTTAGTTTGCTTTATCATTTTAGGTATTGTATTTAATTTGTATTGATTGGGTATGGTTGTGGTATTTGGTGTTATTTCCGTTCTCTTGTTTTTTTTTGTTTTGTTTTTTTTTCGATTTTGTTGTTCCACAACAGTTTTACAGGTACTGTTATGTTGTGGTGAATAGATTGTATAAAGTTGCATCCTAGTGCCTAAGAAAATATGGAAAACTCTTGGTTACAGTTGTTACAGTAGACTGTTTCAGAAGTACTATTGCATTAAGTTTAAGATAGTTGCAATTACATTGTGTTTATTTTTTGATAAATGATATGATAATTACACTAAATTCATCTAAACTAGGGGTGTGGGGGGGGGGGGGGGGGGGGGTGGGTGGGATTCGAATTTGGGTGTCGATGGTGGAGCACACTGCCCTAGCCAACTTGGTTAAACCCATGTTTGCCAATTACATTGTGTTTGGTTTGTCTTTTGATAGGACTCGTAGGAGTACTTGTTAACGTAGTCTTTTAACGTTTGATTTTGTTGAGGAACTTGATATTTACTATGGAACAGTTACGTTTAGTTATATGGTAGTTGCAGTTACTGTTTTTTTTTTTGTTATACTTACTGTTTATCTCTGGCTTTCCTTTTTGCATGTAGAGGAATGGAGAGTGCTAGAATAGCAAGATGTAGTTATCGTGCAGTTACTGTTGTCATTGCTTTGTTGGAACACAGTAAATATGCAGATATCTGTAAAGAGATATGTTTAAGGTTTAAACAACTGACAGTAGGGAGTTTTGAGCTGACATATTCTCTTCCTGAGCATCCTAATTGCTTGCTGCAATCAGATATGGATGTGCATTTGATGCTTATGTGTTTATCTATGTTGAAGAGTAGTTTTGTTGACATTTCGGTCAAGGATCTTGTAAGTTCAAATAATGAGGATGGCAATATTGCAGCGTCTAATCCTCCACCTCAGTGTCGTGCTGTTTGTAATTATGCAGCTTCTGATCAGACACCTCATACTTATAGTCATGCAGCGTCTGATCATGATGCAACTAATCATGCAACACCTGATCATCTAGCTTCGGATCAGGCAGCGTCTAATCATGCAATGCCTGGAGCACCTAATCATGCAACACCTGGAGCTCTTAATCGTACATTGTCTGATGATGCAACATCTAATCGGGCAGCTTCTAATAATGCAACATCTAGTGATGCAACTTCTAATCATGCAGCGTTTATTGATGTAATATCTAACCATGATGCGTCCAATCATGAAGTATCTAATCATGTAGCGTTTGATGATGTGATATCTAATCATGCATCGTGTGATGATGTAATATCTAATCATTTGGCATCTTCATCATGCATGTTAGATAGCATCTCCAGATTTCAGGAAAGTGGTACACACTTGTCGCAGGGTTGGAAGGAATACATTGATCATGTAGGCCAGAAGTTTGAAGGGGGTGCAACTGGATTTCGTACGAAGCTGTGTATGTATGCCTTTGCGATGGGATTTCGTTTTGCTTATGTAAAGAATGATAAGGATCGTGTTATTGCTGAATGTTTTAAGAAGATTTCAGATGGCTGTAATTGGCGTGTATATGCTTCAGTTTGTCGGTTGAATGGTTTTTTCTACATAAAGACGCTAAATAATGTTCACACTTGCACGGGTGTTAAACGTGAGGAGAAAAGTAAGATGATGAATGCAAAGATCGTATCTTCTCTTTTGGTGGATCAAATCCGGGGGAAACCGTCTATTAAGCCAGTAGATATTGTCAAGGATTTTAAGCAGAATTATGGTCTTGATATCCCTTACCACACTGCATGGTACGCAAAAGAAATGGCTAAGAGTGAAGTTCACGGTGATGAATCCTCATCGTATAGTCGATTGGTTGGTTATAATAATGTTTTAATGTCAAGTAATCCAGGGTCGCATTGTGTCTTGGATTGTGATCCCAAGACTTCTCGCTTTCGGAGATTGTTTATTTGTTATGGTGCTTGCATTGAAGGTTTTCAGTGGTGCAGACCGTTGTTGTTCATAGATGTGACCGTTCTAGAAAGTAAGCATGAAGGCCAACTAATTGGTGCCACCGGGAAGAATGGAAATCAAGGTATAAGTTTAAGTGATTCTTGATATGTATCTGTGAGATGAAGAAGGACACTTTCATGGAGCTATTAGTAAAACTGGTTGACAATTACATCTCTATGTTGTATTTATTGGTGATTGACATTATGTTAAATGTATTTGTCAACAACCATCTTTAAAAATATTAGAATACTCATCATCAATTCTGTTTTTATGTTATTCGTTTGCAGGATCGTTCCCCTTTGCGTTTGCTATTGTGGACTCAGAAAATGAGGAAAATTGGAGCTGGTTCTTTGAAAATTTAGCTAAAGTTTTGACCCCGCAAGGTAGGACAGTTACATTTGTATCTGATCAGAACAAAGGTCTCGTTGAAGCTGTTTCAAACATATTTCCAACATCCTATCATGCATTTTGCTTGCAAAATTTGAAACAGAACCTTTTATCTAAATTTCCATCTACTTATGGTAAATTTTTGCGTGATCGAATTGTTGATCTTTTTTCGAAATGCGCTCATGCTCCCACTAAAGCTGCTTTTGAGGTTAATTTGAGAAATTTGAAACATGAGGGTGGTGCTCCTGTTATGACCTTTCTCGAGGATCTTCCTAAGGAGAAGTGGTCATATGCCTACTTTAAGGGTAATCCATATGGTGAAACATGCAACAATGTTTCAGAAACATTTAATTCTTGGATTTTGGAGCTATGTGGTTTGCCCATCTTTCATATGGTTGATGGCATCAGGATTAAACTCATGAGAATGATGGCTGAGTTGAGTCGTGAAGCAGAGCAATGGTCTTCTGTTCTATGCCCTGAGATGGAGAAAACCTTGAACGAAATATTGATGCTTGGTAGGAATTGGAATGTCAGTCATTCTACTGCTTCTGTGTATGAGGTGCATGCTGATTATTCTGTTATGGTTGATCTGCATAATCGTCTGTGCACCTGTCATGAGTGGCAAATTAAAGGCTTTCCATGTGTTCATGCACTTGTTGCTGTACAAAAACATTCTGGTAGCATTTATGAATATATTGATGACCTTTTCAAGTCAAGCTACTTTAGAAGTTCATACAGGTTTCGTATCTCTCCTGTACCTGACACTAAGAACGTGATGGATGAGGGTTCAGAAGATGTTATCATGCCTCCACCTATTAAGAAGAGACGAGGTAGACCAAGGACTAGAATGCCAAAATCTCTTGGTGAAGTTTAAAAGGTTAGTAAATGTGGTTCTGCCGGAGTACACACGAAGTGTCACAAATTATTGGTTTATATTTTCATGTTTTTATTGAGGAAACTGCCGCGCTATTACTTTCTTTACTAGCCGTCAATCAAATAACAAGATTTTGTGCAACACAATTAAAAGGTAGCACAAAAACGATGAGCCACAAAGATAAGAGAACTTTACGTGATATACTCTTGTATCATACATAAACAATATAGCAAACTATACTCTGCATGCTTGTCTTACGACTTGATCTTTTTCTTTGTCGAACCAAAACAGGGGTAAATGAATTGTTTTGGCTGCTGAATGGAGATAATAGCTTTTGGAGAACACGGGAAGAACTGAGTTTACCGAATCGTGTAAATTTTAAGAATAACTTAAGGATTTTTTTCAGTAAAGTAATCAATTTAGAAACAGAAAAGTAAGGACTCTTCGAGCTCTCTCTTCTTGCAATCCTCAACAATATCCTTCAGTGATAATATTTTCCAACAGACCAGGTAGATGTACTATACTAATGTCCTTTACTTCTTAGACCTATATAGTTAAATTCATTTTGGATCTGACATTTTGTGTATTTATTTAGGTGTATTGATTTATTAAATCAGGTCTCTCTGACTCTCTCCTAGTCTGGTTTTATTTCTTTTTTTATTTTTGGCATCCTTTTTGGTACAAATTTCAACTTTGTTCAAATCCACAAGATTTTTTTTAAAAAATATTGTCAATATAACTCGAAATAGGTTGAATGTATCATATTTGTTAATTCTTTAGGATTCAATTTCTCACAGATCTTTGTTTCATTTCTGGTGATATGAGCTATATATATTTGTACCCCTTGTTTTGTTTGCTGAGAAAATGAAGGAGAATAAGAAGAAAACTATGGCCTTATGATATTTATTCGTTTTGTTTCCTGTGTGAATGGACCTTTTTAGTTCATCTACGCCCTAAAGTTTGTCCTTGTCAGTCAAATGGAGTATGTATTTTTTCAAGTTTCTGAGATAAGAAATATGGATATTAAATTCGAGCTTGTCACTTCACCCATTGGATCATGGATCTGTTTAGTCGTACACCTGATGCTATGCTTGTATGTCGGGTTAGTGTTGGTTAAGGGGAATTGGATGATAAGTCAGGTTTGTAGAGGGTATCAAATGAAATACTTGTGGCATAATTCTTCATATATGTACATTGTTCGATTGATCTGTTAATCACATTCCTTGCTTTCTTCCTGCCAGGTGGGATAAATATTCAAATAATGTGCCAGGACTTCAATAAACTCGAAGCTTAGAAGTTTTCATCTTGCTGGATGGATGGTATGTAAATTGTATTTTTCGTTATGCTTATAATCAATTAGAATGCATTGGGGGTCGATTTGGTTTTATGGCCCGTGGAGTTCATTCTGTTCGTATTGCTCTAGGTTCCCAGATCCGAAGTGTTCATGTTATATTAGCTTTTAACAATCTGGATTTTACCAATTTCGCTGTTGGGGTCACGAACCAGAATGGAGTTTTCCTTTTTCTTTTGATTTTCTGCGAGTTGTTTATAGCTTATGACATTTTATCTTCTTTCCCCATGCGACCGGAGTTTCAGGGCGTAACACGAAAACTTGTAAACTCTAAAGGTAAAATCTCGCCTCTTTTTTGTTTTTTCTTCCTCCAATAAACTATTATCTATACTAAAGGAGGGGATGAGATGGATTTAGTTTCACAACGGTCTAGTAATAATGTGGTTCAAATTCGTCTTTGGCGAGAATCGAATCTAAGACCTTACAATTGGATTTGATGCCAAGGAAATCGCAAACAAATTGCTACACCACACAGTAGGAACTTTGGATAAAGGAAATCCAATGTCTCTGATGATTTAAAGAATCTAGGTGATTTCAGATGCATTATGAGCTAATGATCGATATTCCGCCTTAGTAGAGGATCGAAATTAATTTACAATATATACCAGACATAATGGTTAGGACACAACGGTGAATGTTGTTGCCTTTGATAGGTCACTAAATTAAGTATACTTTATAACACCATTAAGTGGAATTTATTTCTTGTGTTGGCATTCACATCCCCCTCATAAAATAATAGTGACTAAATTAAGCATAATATTATAACGATCCTACTCAGTTGTTGTCATCTTATCTTTGTCGATATAAGTATATGCGTGATCATTGCTGACTGCTAAACTTTTGTGGCTTATGAATTACCTAATACTTCAATACTCACAATCGCAAATGCATCAAATTACTGTTGAATATTTGAGATATATACATTCATGCATTCTATATCATCTTGATATTTCATATTTTAACTCATCATAAATAAATTATCATTGAAAAAAAAATAAACAAATCTAAAACTATTAAGACATTCATATGAAATCAAGATACTAAACGTAAGATGTTATGCAAATAACACTAAAATGACGACTACCATTAATCAAATGGTTATATGTTTTGTAATTTGAGTGATTTTTTGTAGACATGATGACGTTTAAGAGAACACTTAAAAGATAAATAGTTGAATTATCGAAATACATTACAAAGTGGACCATATAATATCAAAAAATATGTATCCATCACTATATAAGTAATAATTTAACCAGACGAATATTCAATTTCAAGATCATATTTTTCCTTCTTCTTGTAACAGAAATTGTTTTGCTCCTTTCGTGGAAAAAAAAAAGAATTCTTGCACAATAATCTTGGATGCGATGGATTGAAAAACGTAAGAGAGAAAAAAAAAACAAAGAAACAAGAGAGTGACGTGTGATGACAGATAACCTACTAGTGTAGTGTACTAGTCCATGGAAAAGGATCCCCATCGAATTCTTTTTTTGAGGATCTTAGAGATTCCGTAATCGTGACCGTTTATTATACATCGTGCGGTTAGTTTTTACTAAATATTATTCATATTTAATTTTAAATTTCAAATTTTAAAATAATTTCTGATCGCACGATATACGATGAACGATCATGATCACAGGATCCTTAAAATTTCCAAAAAACAAATCCAGCGAGGATCCTTTTCCCTTTGCAATCAAAATGTATACAATAATTTGGTCACCACAATTATCTTGAATTTTCTAATGAAATTCTGATTTTGTTTTTCGAAAGGGACATTCTTTTTCTTTTTGTTTTGGGTAACAAAAAGAGGGACATTTTTCATTAAATTAAGGGAGTTTTAATAAAACACTCCCGGTACTGTTCACTTTTAACGAAAAACTACATTTTTACTTTTTCCTGATACTATTCACTATATCTTTAAGAGGTGTGCTATCCACACACTCCTGTTAATTTCTATCCGTTAAATCTTCTTCATTTCATTTGATCCGACGGCCGAAATCCAAAAAGGTGTGGGAGAAGTAAAAAAGGATGTGTGGATATCACACCCCTATCTAGACCTGGCAGTTTCTGACACAACACGATGACACGACACGAAAATAATGGGTTTCGGGTTGACACGATAACTAATCGGGTCATTATCGGGTAACCCGTTAAGAACCCGTTAATAACGGGTCCTTAACAAGTTTACACGAGAGTGACACGCGGGTAACCTGTTTTGACACGAAAAGGAAAAAGTTATTTTGATGATTTTAATTACTAAAAAAAACTTACTATAAAATACAATAAATATAGTGGATATATATATATATATATATATATATATATATATTGTTCATTAATTATTATTGTATTATTATTCTAAATAAATTTTAAAAATTTAAGTTTTATTTATTTATTTTATAAAATATTATGAGCAAAGAGTGAGATTAAAAAATTATAAAACACATTAAAAATAAAAACATCAAGTAATTTAAAAAATACCAAATACATTTAAATATTTAAAATAATTAATTTACAAGTACAAAAAATGTGAAAAAAATATGCAAGCACTCTTAATCGCATCCTCTACGCTTTAAAGGTGCGTACATGAATTTTTAAAACTATACAAACCCTCAAGTATTTTTAAGGTAGTTCAAAATAAATAAAATTCATAATCATTAATGTATAAGTCTGGAAAAATGTGAAAGCATATATAAAGGGGTGTGATATTCACACACCCCATTTTACTTTTCACACACCCTTCTAATTTTCGACCGTCGGATCGGATGAATTGAAGAAAATCAACAAATAGAAATTAACAAGGGGTGTGTAAGAAGTAAAATGGGGTGTGTGGATAGCACACCCCTATATAAATGCTCATGATTGCAGCCTCTACCCTTAGACAATCGTTACATGGTCGTTTAGATTTTTAAAACCCTCCAAATCTCATGAATAATGTTTTTTTTAGTGAAAAATTAATAATATTGTAGAAGTGAAAAATTAATAAGATTTTAAAAAAAAAATTGCACATACCACACATTGCCACATAAATATTACTTCAAAACATTAAAACATTTGTCGTTTAAGTATTACATCTACACCCGAAAATAATACTTTTATTAAGTATATAACATAAAATTTTGTGATATCCACATCCACTAGTGTAAATATTTTAAATTGAAGATCGAATTCATTCATTGTATTCATATAGGGTCAAGGAGTGTATCTGTAAAAAATCATCAAAATCGGAGTTAAAATAACCGTTAAATCATGATTTTTTGTTTATAACCGTCGAAAAGCTTTGTCCCGTTACTTGATCTCTGAATGTTTGTTTTTTGTGATTTTTGCTGATGTGATCTCGAAACATATACGAACAAGTTTGACGGTTGTGATCGTTGAAATTAGTTTCGGATAATTCGTATCCCATCAAAACGATAGATTGACTAACACTTGAGAGTTTATTTATACTTTCATTAAGTATAACATAAGATTTTGTGGTATCCACTTGTGTAAATATTTTAAATTGAAGATCGAATTCATTCATTGTATTCATATAGGGTCAAGGAGTGTATCTGTAAAAAATGATCAAAATCGAAGTTAAAATAACCGTTAAATCGTGATTTTTTGTTTACAACCGTCGAAAAGCTCCGTTACTTGATCTCTGAATGTTTGTTTTTTGTGATTTTTTGCTTATGTGATCTCGAAACATATACGAACAAGTTTGACGGTTGTGATCATTGAAATTAGTTTCGGATAATTCGTATCCCATCAAAACGATAGGTTGACTAACACTTGAGAGTTTATTTATACTTTCATTAAGTATAACATAAGATTTTGTGGTATCCACTTGTGTAAATATTTTAAATTGAAGATCGAATTCATTCATTGTATTCACATAGGGTCAAGGAGTGTATCTGTAAAAAATCATCAAAATCGGAGTTAAAATAACCGTTAAATCGTGATTTTTTTTATAACCGTCGAAAAGCTTTGTCCCGTTACTTGATCTCTGAATGTTTGTTTTTTGTGATTTTTTGCTGCTGTGATCTCGAAACATATACAAACAAGTTTGATGGTTGTGATCGTTGAAATTAGTTTTGAAGAATTCGTATCCCATCAAAACGATAGATTGACTAACACCTAAGAGTTTATTTATACTTTCATTAAGTATAACATAAGATTTTGTGGTATCCACTTGTGTAAATATTTTAAATTGAAGATCGAATTCATTCATTGTATTCATATAGGGTCAAGGAGTGTATCTGTGAAAAATCATCAAAATCGGAGTTAAAATAACCGTTAAATCGTGATTTTTTGTTTATA
The DNA here is from genome assembly GCA_963580275.1 of Crataegus laevigata. Taxonomy (NCBI): domain Eukaryota; kingdom Viridiplantae; phylum Streptophyta; class Magnoliopsida; order Rosales; family Rosaceae; genus Crataegus; species Crataegus laevigata. The sequence continues at coordinate 22,158,966 of OY756952.1, forward strand.
ACCGTCGAAAAGCTTTGTCATGTTACTTGATCTCTGAATGTTTGTTTTTTGTGATTTTTCGCTGATGTGATCTTGAAATATATACAAACAAGTTTGACGGTTGTGATCGTTGAAATTAGTTTCGGAGAATTCGTATCCCATCAAAACGATAGATTAACTAACACTTAGAGTTTATTTATACTTTCATTAAGTATAACATAAGATTTTGTGGTATCCACTTGTGTAAATATTTTAAATTAAAGATCGAATTCATTCATTGTATTCATATAGGGTCAAACAGTGTAGCTGTATAAAATCATCAAAATCAGAGTTAAAATTACCGTTAAATCGTGATTTTTTGTTTATAACCGTCGAAAAGTTTTGTCCTGTTACTTGATCTCTGAATGTTTGTTTTTTGTGATTTTTTGCTGCTGTGATCTCAAAACATATGAAACCAAGTTTGACGGTTGTGATCGTTAAAATTAGTTTCAGAGAATTCGTATCCCATCAAAACGATAGATTGACTAACACTTAAGAGTTTATTTATACTTTCATTAAGTATAACTCTCTTCATTTTGCATATCTTTGAACATTTGTATTTTGTAGTATGCACTAATATTTTTTCATTAGACTCTTATTTTGGGGTATGTAAACTTGAAAGAAAAATGTTTTATTTATTTATTTATTAATGTTTTGAATTAGTATTTATGTGACAATATGGTATGTAAATACTAATTTAGTATTATGTTTTACATTTTTGAGAGTCAAATTATGTTTTTCATTTTCATTATTTATTGATTTTAAAAATATTTTTCTTAACGGGTAACGGGTCGGGTCATATTACCTGATAATATTAACGGGTCGATTTCGGGTTGGGTCATATTACCCGTTTATTTTAACGGGTGTTACACGACACGACCCGTTAAGCTATCGGGTATGACACGAAAACGACACGAACACGAGAAACACGACACGAATGCCAGGTCTACCCCTATCTTTAAAAATGACTTTTTATTAAAAGGAAAGTTTTTTTTAGACTTTTCGTTAGTTTTCCTTTAAATTAAAGAAGGAAAAAACTGAAATTTATCTTTAGGTGTCGATTTTGAGAGATATCTTTGTGGGAAAGGAGCATCACATGGTCTGCTTAGTTCGACCACGTAATCACGATTGCTATGTTAACGCGGGAGATGGATCCCATCGAGATCCAAGTTGTGGAGATTTTATGGATATTTACATTTTAATTGTTTATCATACATCTTACGATTAGAAATCATTTTAAATTTATTTATTTAAAATTAAACACAAATAGTACCTAATGAAAACTGACCATACGATGTACGATGAACGACCATAATGTGAGGATCCCTAGGATCCCCACAAAGAGGATCCATAGAGGATCCTCATCCTTTAACGCGCAGCATTTTTGCTCATTTTCATAATTGTAGTGTACGTTTCTCGTACACCTAATTATCTTTCACTACCATTTTACTTAGTTCTAGTTAACTTTCACACAAATAGTTTTTTTTTAATTTAAAAAAAAAATATCAAGATTAAGTGAATGGACACGTATCTGATGATTAGGTGTATGGTAAACATACATCATAGTTTATAGTGGTAAGTAAAAATGCACCCACGTTATCATACTTGAGACCAATGCAGGCTGAATGAGTCAAATACAAGAGGATTTGGGTTTGCATGAAGAGTGATGAGAGGGAGATGTATATGCATCGAGAATTTTGAGTAAATATACGATATTCATTGGTTAGAAAAAAAAAATCGTGCATATGAGTGGTTTACTGCAGTGGCGAAAAGTAATCAAGTATGAGCATCTTAGTGTGGATTCATTTCTTATTGATCCTCTCTTGACAATTAACTATTTAAAATACTACCGTTATCGTTATACTAAAAACAAGAAGAAAATTAATTGTATCAAGGATAAAAACAAGAAAGTTGCCTCAATTTAATAAAACCTTTCGAGGGCTTTTAACTGGAGTAAAAATTATAATACCACACATACGTCTTAAGTATGAGAGTTATAGAAGTTAAAATACATGATCACATTGGAGAGGACCAGCTGTCATGTATTGAATTTTTCGGTCCATATAAACACTTGTTTGGATGAAACATTATCAATTAGCAAGAAATTTAGACAACATTAGTAAAATATGCACCACAAAACACTAGATAAAGAAATTTGAAATGACTAAATACAATGCTTTTAAATAAATTTATAAATAACTACTTGAAAATGAGTCATTAAAGAACTTTTATTTAGTGACTTTTTAACGCTCATGCAATACATTTTCAAGCATCCCATCTAATATTGTACACGCGAAATCGGATTAATACAAAAGTGAGATTTCGTCAAATCTTCGTTGGATGTAGGAATAAACATGTCCAACCCTTTTATCTCTTTCCGCATATCTTTCTCAAAGCCGACTTTCTTTCTTCTCAAATTCATCGTTAATAAATCGACAGTCAAGGCCAGTCTCATGTCTTCTCTCCTAACGACCTACCATTCTTTTACACTCTCAAGGCCGATTCCTCGGTTGGATTGTCTCCGGTCTCTGATTTCATTTCACATGGCGATCTGTTCGGCAAACAAAGAGTTTGATGGCTCTAATATTTTATAAATATAATCTAGCTAAGCCTCGAATTGCATCGCTAAGAGATTGAAGAACTTCGAAAATAAAGGCCAATGAGTCATCCAAAAGATGTAGCACAGAAGCACAATAGTATGCCACGTTATCATTTAACTGAACATTTGACGGAAAGATTAATGGAATTATGAAAGTGTCACAAAATTTAAACTTTAAGTATGAAATTGGAATGAAAAAACTTGAAAGTTTGAAAATCACGATACTTGAGAGAAGTAAAGTGAGAATTATCCTAGATAGCTTCCTAGTTGTAATGACTAAATACAATTCTTTAAAATAAAGTTGGCCGTTGTAGACATAAGGGTAGGCTCATTTTTGGCAATTTGGTTAGAGAAGAATTTTCATGGAACAAGTTCATTGTTACGTGGCGTTTCTTATTGAATTGTGTATTGTCATGTGCAAATTTTTTCAACATGACAATATATTATTGAATCGAAACGTCATGTAGCAATGAACTCGTGTGATGTATTAGTTGAGTATTGGAAGAGCAAGAGAATGGCAATTATGCCGATGCAAATTCTAATCAATTGAGGATTGGAAGAGCAGGAGAATGGCAATTCTGCCGATGCAAATTCTAATCAATTCACATGTCTGCCACATCAGTTCTTAGTGATGTCCTAACACTCATCCACAGAACATTCTCTCCGTTTGTGAGAGTTTTTCTCACCTTTGTGTGTGAGTGCCTCCAATCTTTACCGATCATCGTCATCGCTAGTCTTAGCTGTGGCTAGAATCGGTGGCAATAACATGGTTCTCCTCTGCTTTCCCTTTTTCCTTTTTCTTCCCGTTGTTTGCTTTCTTACTTTTCTTGTTTCTGCCAAGTTTTTCTTCTCCTGCCATCAACACTCTTGTAAAACCCCAGAAATTGTATATTAGTTTTGGAAAAAAAAAAAAAAAAATATATAAAAAAAATATTTTAGTAAGATTGTGGAGAACACGTGTGGGTGTTCTAGCCTTTCTTTCTGGGTGGTTTCGGTGCCTTCTTTCAATTAAAGGGCAGAGTGGAAGCCTGGGAGCTTCTTTGGGTGTCGAAGAAGAAAAAAAATATGCATAGAGAAATTTCTAGACATCCGGTTAGCAATTCGTTTTCACCTTCACGGTCAACGTCGAGTTTATCGAATGAAGGTAAGAATTTAAAACTTATTTGCAGTTTCAAAAGTATATTTTGGTTGGGGATTTTATGTTAATAACTTTGAAAATTCATGTTTGAAGTGCTAAATGGTTAAATTGGGAGTTTTGGAGGTCTCAAGGTTGTTCGAACAGTATTGCTGAAGAAGATTGAGGTAAAAATTTTACTTGATTTGAAGTTATGATTTCAATTATGCATTTGGTGGTTAGATGGCTTTCGAATTAGGGCTCCTGAATGGGTTTCAGGGAGAAGTTGAATTAAACTGTGATTCATGGGATTAACTAAGGATTCGGTTATTTTGGGGATGTGCAGGCACGGTACAGGGGGAAATTGAGACCTGTTAGTCTGTTGGTGCATGTGAACTGTATGTTAATATGTTTTTTTTTCTTCAGAGTAGGTACTCTTGGCTTAAGCAAGATCAAGAGATAAAAAGTGAACATATTGTGGAACTAGTTAGTACCGGAAGCTTGGAATATCAGGTAGGGGGGACTCACACCCTGGTTAGTGGTTTTCGGTATGTATTATGTATGTAAATATGGATGCCTGTAAGCTATGCATTGGTTTTTGGTTGTGGTTAGAACTGCATGTTAGGAAAAAGGAGTTTGGGTTTTCTAGCATGTGATGGATGTTATTATAAATTGTAATGACAACCTGAGAGTGAAGGGAGCTGTGTGACTACCCTGGGCTTCGATCCCCTAAACCTCCGGAGGGTTCTATACAACGGACTAGTACCATTAACCGTAAGGGGACGGTACTGATGTCTATGTGGTATAGATGGTAAGTGGACACTCTCACTACCCTACCTTGTGTTAATATTACTTGAGAATTTATTTAGGTGGTAGTTGGCCGCGTGTTCGGTTGTCAGTACAAAAAGAATTTAGGGATCCCACTATAGTTATGTGTATGAGCATGAAATAAATTTTAACTCAAGCCAAAAGATTTTGTTGTGCAAATTATTTCTGTTCTACGTAGTACAAAGGTATATTTATTTTCAAACCTAGCTAGGGTGCCTCCCGAGGGGGTGCAAATGATTATATGTGATGCTCACCCCTACAATTTCAGGTGCTGTGCGAGGAACAATGGAAGAGTTGGACTAAGGTGTGCGGGTTGTAGCTTGTCAACTTAAAAGCTTCGAATCAGAAAATCAGCTTTTGAAATGTAAATATTGATTTTTCTGGTTTCAGTGAAAAACTGTTGGTGTATATCCTCTTTGCTTCTGTACATTTGTAAACCTATCACTCCTTTGGCTTTTGTAAATTGAACTTTTGGGGTTTTGGTTGTAAAAAAGTTGTTGTTGAAATGGTTGGAACGTTTTGGTTTTCACTTAAAACTCTGATATCTATTTATTACAAATTTTATTTTTGGCCTTGCGTATTTTAAAAATACATGGGAATTATCATGTTCTAAACATTGGAGCATATAAATCTCATTTGTTTTTAAGATTCGCGGCGCTGTTGCGATACATTTTGGGTTGTGACAACTCTGCTGCTCTGTTTTCTTTTGATTTCACCATCTTTAGACCATCTCCAACCGAAGGCTGGCCAGAGGGCTCGTTTTAGCCTTCTGGCCCTCCAAGATTCTCCAAGATATTAATATTTTAATGAACAGTACATGGCCATATTTTCCTCCGTCTCCAACCGAGGACCATAGGGCCAAACATAATTTATTATTTTAATTTAAAAACTACAACAACTTAAGTTTAAAAACAACAACTTGAATTTAAAAACCACAAATTAAATTTAAAAACAACATTAACTTAAATTTAAAAAATTACAACAATTTAAATTTAATATGGGTAATCAACATTATCTTCATCATCCGCCATTGTAGGAGTATAGTCAGAGGTAAACAACTATCGCCGAGCCATAATTTCCTTTTTTTTCATATCAAAATAGGCCTTACTCATTGGAGTGTAATTCGAAGTGTTCATTTCCATATTCTTATCATCCATCTCTTCTTGTATTTGTTTGGCCTGTTGTTCATGCCTACACTTCCTTTCTTCCGCCTCACGGGCATTTTGCTCCGCCATTAATCGCAATGAGGCCGCCATTTCAAGTTGAGCAGCGTAATTATCATTTGCCTTACCCTTTTTCCTTCAACCTTCAGACCTTGTTTCGTCCCATAGGCCTAGGTAAAGAACCTTCGGCCGGAGACAAATTTTCTACCCTTCTTTGTTGAATGGTAGGAGATTCATATTCATCCGTATCTACAACTGGGGACGTAGTTTCGAACACCGGCATAGGATCTACTCTACGTTGAGGTGGATCTTCAAATAATACCCACCCTTTACAAATTTCCCAACAACCGTGAAATTGAAAGGGTTTTGAGTTGCCCTCCATATACAATTCCTCCGCTTGGCGTACCTAGAAAATATAATTACAAAAATTAAAGGAAATTAATTCATGAAATTAAATGTAATATAATTAAACATTTAAAATAAATTATGAAAACACTAACTTCGTCGTAGTAATTGACACCGCTTTCATGTCTATTTGCAGCTGCTAATAGTGCTTGATGCCATTTATTCAAACTTGGATGAAGTTGTTTCTTCCATCTTGAAGAACAACTCTCATGGTTTCGGGTATTCGGTGGAATAGTGCCTTCGTAGAACTCTAAGTATTTTTTGGACACACGAGTCCAAACACCTTCACTTGTTTGAGAAATCCCCCTCACACTATCTTCTGAGACCCATCTATAAGCCCTGCAAAGAGCTTCATCTTCTTTTTGGGTCCAAGGCCTACCTTTCATTGCAGATGAGGCCATTTTTATTGAAAAAATTGAAGGAAATTATTGAAAAAATATTGAAGGAAATATTGAAAAAATATTGAAGGAAATATTGAAAATGAAGGAAATATTGTAGATGAAGTGAAGAATTGAAAGAGATTCATCATATTTATAGAAGAAAAAAAAAGGTTTAAATTAAAAAAAAAATTCCAACAGCTAGTGACCGTTGCTTTAAATTAAAAAAATAATAATGCAACGGCTAAATGCAATAGTGTCGGTTATAACCGACACTAATAGTAATTAATAAAAACATTTGAAACTAACGGCTAGTTATAAACACCGTTAGTGTCGGTTATAACCGACACTATTGCTGCCTTCTAAATTATTCCTATCAGTTATAACCGACAGGAATTCCGACAGTTTAAAAAAAAAAAAGCCAGCCCGGGGCTAGCTGGCTGGCTGGAAGTGGCCAGCCCTTTAGCCCTCCAGCCCTCTCCGATTCCGTGGGGCCTTCCCAAATTCCAGAGCCCTCTGGCCTAGCCCTCGGTTGGAGACCGTTTTTGGGCTATTTTCGGCCCTCTGGACCCTTCGGTTGGAGATGGTCTTAACCCCAAATCCATAACACCCTTTTGCCTCTCCATCATTTTCATCAGTGGGCTCCATCATCTTTCCATCCATCTACAAGTTCGATCGATTACCGTCGCTGTTCTTCGTGCTTTGTCGCGGTATCTTGGGAGGGTGTGTAGAGCTTTAGCTCTGGTGTTCGCACCACCACCCTTGTGGACCCTCATTGCTCCTTCTCGCTTTTCGCCCTCATTGGCGTTGTTGCCCATGGGATCTTTATTCCCACGGTCTTCCTTTAGCTACGTGGACTGTAGCTTCTGTATTTTGTGGCGGCGATCGTTGTTGTGGTGGTTCTGGGAGGATGTTGCAACCTCTCTCTTACTTCAATTTGGGATTATTGATGGAATAATTGCAGGCAATCAAGGGGGCTGGCTGTTAGTGTTGATCGTGGCGTGGAGCAAGTTCCATGAGGCAGCGGCTTCTGCTACAGGGACTGTAGCTTCTCTAGGGTTTTCTTTTTGTTGTTTTCTGTGTGTTGGGCTTCAAAACTGTTTTTGGGCACCTTTATGTTTTATGGTCCATCTTGTGTTTTCTTTGTATTTGGACCATTATGTTATGTGTAATGTGTGTTGTTGGTAATAAATTGTCCACTTTGACCCCCAAAAAAAAAAAAACACTCATCCACGTGATATGTATTCATTTCCACATATATGTGCCAGATTTGGGGTGATTTTTCAAAGTGACCGGCATACGAGGTGATACATTACGTGTTATTATATAAATGGTGAGATATGTGTGTTAAAAAATTAATAACTTAAAAAAATAAATTTTCTCACCACTTACATAAAAAAACACATAATGTATCATTTGTGTTCCCATCACAATGAAAAATTTCTTCCAAATTTGAAAGTTTTAATCGAACCAAAATAAATAGCACTGAGTTCATCCATTTCTTTTCAGAGAAACTCATTGCTTTTTTTTAGATAATCATTGATCACTACAACTATAATTTGGACGGAGAGGTTTATGCTCGAAATATCTGAATTCCACAATGAAGATGGTAACAACTTTTGTATTGGATCTTATCATTTTACTTTTTTTGCTCTCATTTTTACTTTATAATGTTGTTTGATGAACGGAAATGTCTATTTTTTAAATTACTATTTAAAGATCAATTTTGTTAATCACTAAATCAAAAATCATTTAACCGTTCGACTAACGTGGTTAGGGATGGACAAATATCTATCGGTTATAGGTAACCGCAGTTACCCGCCCATTTAAATTTTACGGTTAGGGTTATGGGTAACCGTTTAGATAAATAAACGGTTATGGTTGTAACCGTTTACCCGCAAAATTTAAATGGACGGTTATAAATGGGTAACCGTTTACCCATTTATTTTATATATGTAAAATTAACACAAACCATGTTCCCTATTAGACAAAACTTATATCAATGCTATTGACTATAGTGCATGATTTCTATAGCTAATATATAATTTTACGGTTACGGTTATGGGTAGCTGTTTAGATAAATAAACGGTTATGGTTATAACCGTTTACCTGCGAAATTTAAATGGGCGGTTATAAATGAGTAACCGTTTACCCATTTATTTTATATATATAAAATTAATACAAACTATGTTCTCTATTAGACAAAACTTATATCAATGCTATTGACTGTAGTGCACGATTTCCATAGCTAATATATAATAGTTTTCCTTAACCACTTTAAATTTCATGGTCCATTATGTTAATACTTTTTATTCCGAGTTAAATAACCCAAGAATACTGTCTTTTAACAGTTTTTGTAACCTAAGAATACTTAGCAAATTTTATATTACCTTCATTGTTAACAGTTAAAAATATCATCTGTAAACTATTATTTCAATTATTGGAATGATATAAGGACTTAAATTAAAATGCGGAAATATATGATGAATGTACCTATAACGGTGTTTAATTGTTAGAAAAAGAAAATTATGACAAATTTTTCTTTTTAAATTTTCAAGTTGTTAAAAAAACACGTAGACGGGTGAAAAATGAGTAAATGGTAAAAAAAAATGATAAATGAGTAAACGGGTACTAAACGGTTACGGTTAAATGGGTACGCGGTTATGTGTATGGTTAGCTGTTTATAAACGATTATGGGTATGAGTATAACCGTTTAGACAATTACCCAATGGTTATGCGGGTATGAGAATAAATGGTTATGGATAAATAAATGCGGTTACCTGCCTGCCATAACCGTTGCACATCCCTAAACGTAATTAGTAAACATGATTCGCTTATTTATTAGAAAACATGGTCAATAAGCATTCCTCATTTAGTAAACTGTAATTTTGAATTCTAACTCATCCAAGTTAATTTACAATACATATACTAGACATAGTGGTTAGGACACAAGGATGAATGTTGTCATTTTGATAGTTACTAAATTAAATATTGTATAGCACTATCTAGTGAACCACCGGGGGATGGTTCAGTGGTTGAGATAAATTTCAAGCCTGTATTACACATGGTACGTCTTGAGTTTGATTCCTGGCATTGGTGAATCGCATGATGGTGCCCAAGAAGAGACTAAAATATCTCTGTGAATCTTTCTGACCCAAAAAAAAAATAGATTGCCGTATTAAAGCCACCAACTGATTCATTTAAAATAAAAAATTTAAAAAAAACAAAAACAAAAACTAATAACACTATCAAGTGGAATTTATTTCTTGTGTTGGCCTTCGCATCCCGACGTAAAATGATAGTGACTAAATTAAGTATAATATTTTATAACAGTCCTACTTAGTTGTTGTCATCTTATGTTTAGCGATAAAAGTATACGAGTGCTCATTGCTGACAGCTAATAATCGCCACTTTTGTGGCTTATGAATTACCTAAAACGTCAATACCCACGATCACAAATGCATCAAATTGCTACTAATTTTCAGTTGCATGTTAAATTTAACAAAAATTTAGATGATGCACATTAGTGTGTCTCTTAGAATTTCACACGATTACATCAATTGTTTTAATCTTTGAGATATATTTAATGCATTCCATATCATCTTGATCATCCATTTACTTTCTGTATAGACCAAATCTTCCACTCTAAGCAAATGCAGCCTCTTTGTGCCTATTTGTTTGAATTCAAAATTACACAATCGGCCCATATGATTGATGTTGTTGGATGAGCCAAATTCTATACCGTTAGATGGCAAAGTAATTGAATAATTTTAATTATTATTGAGAGATATATTGTGGTGTTAATTATAATATTATCTTTTAATAATATATTAAGTTATCTAAACTGAATATGTTCAATATCCTAGCGGTTTGTTTGGAAATGAGGTCTTCTATTTGTGGTGCACGCATGGGATTAATAGTAAATGGACAACACTTGGTACCATTGGTCAGTCAGAGGAAGAATTGCAATTGATTTGCAATTTTTTAGTCAGCACGTGCATACACGTGGAGGATTGGGAGGCTACTTCCCCTATAGTCTCTTTTTTTTTTTTTTCAAATGGTAGAATTTATTAAATACTAATATAAACGTTTACATCTTTTGTTAGAATATTAAATTAAAATTTCAGACCCAAAACATCCTAATGGAAAGCACCTCCATGTGAAGCAACATATGAGGCCACAACATGAGCAGCGGCTTTCCCATTCCGCTTAACAAACATAAATCTTACCCTTCCTAATTGAGATACCAACATCCCAATATCATAAATAAAGCATTCCAAAGTAGCATCAATTGCATATTCCTTATTAAGCATTCGATTAAGCATCTGGGAATCTGATTCAACCTCCACATCTTGACATCCCAACTCAATGCACATCTACACTGCAACATGAATTGCAACAACTTCTTCCATTGCTGATGTATTGAAGATCAATCCTCCCACCCCTTCAACCGCTAGTAGCATCCTAGTGAAATCCCGCAGTACCCACCCATAGCCACCTTTACGAGTCGTCCCACACCAAGCCCTGTCACAATTGATTTTTAGCACTCCAAACACTGGCCTCCTCCACCTAACAGGTTGACCCACAAAGTTCACTACATTCCGAGTCTCATGTTCTCCAATTTCTACCCTCTGACCACCTTGACCTGCTCGAAACTCAAGGATTTGCCTCCTAACCACATTAAGCACATGGCTAAATGTACATTCAAAGAACAAGTGCTCCGTGTCCTCTGCATCTCCACACATAATACATATACTATCCACATGCATCTGACATCGAATCAAATTGACCTTCACGGCTAAAGAATTATTGCAGCAATGCTAAATAAAGAACTTCAATTTATTTGGCACGGCTAACCTCCAAATATCCCTCCAGCAATGGTCAACCTCATCCCGTCAACTATACCTACCCTCGTGGTCCCTTGTCTTCTAAGCTTCCCATTGGCCTGCATCTCCATAGTTACTCCATATCTCATACGAACAGTATAAACACCATTAGTAGAATAATGCCAAATTATTATGTCCATGCACCCTGCTACACTAACAGGCAACCCAAGGATGATATTACTTTCCTCCTCATTAAAACAGGTCCCAACCAAATCAATCTTCCAAGCCCCCACCTTAGAATCAATCAAATCCTCCACCATCGACGGCATATCACTGTGTTTCAACCTTACTTTATAAGTATGAGGCCATGGAAGCCAAGGATAATGACTAATTCGAATATTCCTACCATCACCCACCATCCACCTCAAACCTCTCTCCAAAACCCTTTTTCCCTTAATAATACCCATCCACCCACAGGAAAATCGTTTCCCGAGCTTAGCCTCCAAAAACAGTAGATTTGAAAAATATTTAGCTTTTAGAATTTGTCCCAATAACGTACCTGGATTAAGCAGAATTCTCCACCCAATCTTTGGTAAGTAAGCTAGGTTGAAGGCCAATAAATTCCTAAACCCTAGCCCCCATGTCTTCTTGCTTCGCTTCATTTTCTGCCATGAAACCCAATGCATACCGCCTTTATCCTTATTTCCCCTCCACAAAAACTTAGCAATAGCTGATTCCAACTCCTTACAAAACGCTACTGGAAGCTTGAAACACGACATTGCATAGTTTGGCAGTGCCATAGCCACCACTTTAATAAGAACCTCTTTACCAGCTGGGGATAGGAATTGCTCGGCCCACCCATTGATTCTCCCTTCCAAAGCTTCCAGAACACCCTCAAACATCGTCTTCTTAGATGAGCCAAAATTGGTATTAATCCCAAAATACTTGCCAAAGTCATCTCGACCCTGAATATTAGCACAAATGGTAAGTTTTTTCCTCCGTTTCCGTGAATAATTAGACCAAAAATACAAGAAGCTCTTATCCCTATTAATAACTTGTTTGGATGCTTTCGCATAACACTGCAACACTTCCATAACCTCTTAAACCACTTCCTCCTCATCCTTATAGAAAATTACCGCATCATCTACAAAGAATAAATGAGATAGAGGCACCGCACCAGGTGCCACTCGCACCCTATGTAAGGATCCCTACTCTTCCCTTCGACATAACAATGCCGAGAACCCCTTAGCACAAATTAAAAAGAGAAACGGGGACATAGGATCTCCTTGCCTCAACCTTCTCTGCGGTTGAATGAAACCAGTAGACGCTCTATTAATTAACACACTGTAAGATGTCGTAGTAATACACTCGGCAATACGAGGACAAAACTCAAGTGGAAAACCCATAGCTTCCATCATTGCCAATAAAAAAAACGTCATTCCACACGATCATAAGCCTCACCATATCTAACTTCATTGCCACCAAATCCTCATCACCATCTTGTTGGTGATTAAGAGAATGTAATATCTCATGCACCACCAAAATATTATCCCGAATCTGTCTCGCAGCCACAAATGCTGATTGATTTTGACTAATAAGTTGCGGTATAGCCATCCTCATACGATTTGTCAAAAGCTTTGCAATCACCTTATAAACCACATTGCGCAAGGATATTAGTCTTAACTGAGACATCCGTTGCGGACTAGGCCCTTTCAGAATTAGAACCAAATAAGTATGATTCAACTTTCATAAGTTCCCATATAGTTATGTACCGCAAGTTTGCCGATGATTATCTCTAAAAAATAACCACGACAGTGCATGTGGATTGTTATTTGTTCAAATCCATGCATGCAGGTTTTCTTAGGATTTGATGTGATAAGACTGAGCACAAGGATTGAATTTGGTTCTATTTTTTGACTAAATTCAGAGTCATGAGAGTAGTAGGATTTATCCGAAGCTTGAATGGTGGAAGAGTTCTAGTAGCTTGGCATAACCTATATCAGCTTATCAACCAACCCCCACTCGTCTCTATAAATACAAGAAACTGTGCAACGTTTCGGGCTCCTCTAATATTCAACACACAAACTTGTTGACTTGTATAGTTTCCTATAATTTAGGATTTCCTAATTTAGGATGGATCCCGTGTAATCTAGGAGAAATCTCTTTGTAATCTCCTGTAATTATTCTTCCTTATTTAGTTAGGCTTAGGATTGTATATTATACCTCTTCCTGATAAGAATAAACATATCATTCAAAGCATTCTCTTCTTGGCACCAGAGCCTAGGTTAGAGAAAATAAAAAAACATTGCATTGTGCGCAGAACCACAACCATCAGCCACGCAACCAGTTGTGCAGCGCCATCCGACCAGCGAGCAATGCCATCGTTACTGACCCGAGAACCACCAACCGCGCAACTAGTTGTGCATCGCGCCTGTCCGACAAGCAAGCGAATCCGTCGTTGCTGACCCCGAGTCCACTGCACTGACCTGTGCATCCACCCACCACGACCCGCTGTTGCATCATGAAGCCATATCCACTATCGCAGATTAAGCTTGACTCATAACCCATGAACACGTGTGTTGTCGCTACAACCATCCCTCTGACCTAAAACCACGACACTATTAGCAATGTACCACCGTCTGAGGAGTTTTTAGAACTCAATAACCTGCATCGTACACCACCTTGATTTAAAACCCCAATCATCTGTAATCTGCACCACACAGGCCTATTGCTGCTCCAGATTGCAGTGTGTTTGGTTGTCAATTCATTTGTTTGTACAAAGAAGACATTGGACAAAAAGTAAAGAGACAAATCGATTCGACCAACTTGACGTATTGGTTAAAGCTGCTTGGGAATGGCAATCTGGACTTATACCTCTCCAAATCGATCCAACCAACTTGACGTATTGGTTAAAGCTGCTTGGGAATGGCAATCTGGACTTATACCTCTCCAAATCGATCCAACCAACTTGAACATAAGAATAAGACCAAGCGTACCTCATCTGCTGATGTGAAGGTAGATTCTGAAAATATAATTGCAGAAGTGTCTGCCTCTACTAATACAGGTAACAATGGTAAAGCTTTAAAGGTTTTTGCCTCTGTTACGAATAATACATGGATAATTGATTCTAATGCTATTGAAAATATGACTTGTGATTCTAGACAAGTAGAAACCCTAAAACCATCCACCAAAACTGTTGTGAGTGTCGCCAACGGTAATGATGCCCTTGTTATCGAGGAATAAACCATCTCCCTTGCAGATACCCTTAGTCTTGATACCGTGCTTGTTGTTCCTTGACTATAATTTATTTTCTATTGCTCAAATAATTGTCGCCCTACATTGTCTTGTGATTTCTTGGCCTTCTTTTTGTGTTTTTAAGGACATTCGAACTCGCAAGTTGATTAGTTATGGTATTAGGAAGAGGAAGCTTTACTACTTGGAGCTGACATCGAACAGTTCCCAAATGTTTACTTAAGTTCTTGCAGTGGAAGGAAATTAGGGGGATAGGAATAAAGCTTCGAAGATTTGGTTGTGGCATCGTCAACTTGGACATGTTTCGTTTGGCTATCTGCGGAGGTTGTTTCCTAGCCTGTTTGTTAAGCATGATATTTCTAACTTTAAATGTGGTGTCTGTGAAATGGCTAAAAGTCATCGTACTTCATTTCCGCCTAGTTTGAATAAAAGTTCAATCCGGTTTATGATAATTCATTCTGATGTTTGTGGACCATCTAAAACTGCTACACTTGTTGGTGCTCATTAGTTTGTTACTTTTATTGATGACTGCACACATATGACTTGGGTTTGTTTGATGAAGTCCAAAAGTGAAGTTACTTCTTTGTTTTAGCGGTTTTACATAAGTAATAAATACAAGCTCTTATGAGTGACAATGGCGGCGAATATGTAAACTCTGAACTTTGTGCCTTTCTTGATCATCATGGTATTGTTCATCAAACTACATGTCCATATACTCCACAACAAAATGGTGTTGCAAAACACAAGAATCGTTACCTTATAGAGGTTGTTCGTGCTTCTTTGCTTGAGGCGCGTCTCTCGTTATCTTTTTAGGGATAAGCTCTCACCTCAGCTGCGTATCTCTGATAGGAGTATATTTATACAACTTAGTTAGTTTGTTTCCTTCCATTTAGATTGTTAGTCCTTAGTTATTTTAGTATTTTAAGCTATTTTCGTGTGTTTGTAGGTCCAAATGACAAAGTATGCAAGAAAGTGCAATTTGGAGCATTTTGGAGCATTTTTGGGCATTGGATGGTTCGCTTATGCTTGGAGCCAAGTGGATGGATGAAATTGAAGATTAAGAGATCCTCTCATTTCCTATTTTCTGACCCAAAAACACATCACACTCACTTATTTCACCTACAACATCCATTTATTCCACCTACAACATCCACTCACTTCACCTACTACATCCACTTATTTCACCTACAACATCCACACTTACTTATTTCACCTACAACATCCACTTATTTCACCTACAACATCCACTCACTTCACCTACAACATCCACACCCACTTCACCTATAACATCCACTTACTTCACCAAGAAATTTTGTGATGGTGATTCATTTTCAAAATCTATAAATAGGCTTCTCCATCACAAGACCAATTCACATTTACAACACATTCCATAAACAACACAATTTCTGTCGCAAGTTTCCTTCTTCCTCCATCCATTTCTATCCACCTCTTTTCCTATCCATCCCCTACCACTCTTCCATACTCTCTCAACCCATCCAATCTCTGCCACATCCCCTAGACCATCCAAACACCACACCCACCTTGGTGTCGCATGTTTGCAAGAAAGGAGGATGACTTGGAGCTGTGCTAACCATTCAAGACGTTGGATTGCTGGAGTGTTCTAGGTGTCTTCGACTTTTGTTTATCATGTTTAAATTCAATTATAGTTGTTTAATTGCAAATATGTGGAACTAAATTTGTTTTGGCTAAAGGTTGATTCAAAGCCATGAACATATTTGTAATATGAATTGATTACCTTCAGTTGTGATTTCATGAGTTGTGAATTCAATTTGCTTAACTGCTTGATTTATAACTTATTCTTGTATGTCGATTAAGGATGCATACTTAGTTTGCATGCATGAATTTGATGCTAGAATATAAGGGAGTTTCACCTAATCGTTATGAACTTATATTC
Source organism: Crataegus laevigata (assembly GCA_963580275.1). Lineage (NCBI taxonomy): Eukaryota > Viridiplantae > Streptophyta > Magnoliopsida > Rosales > Rosaceae > Crataegus > Crataegus laevigata. Next base: position 22,175,463 of record OY756952.1, read on the forward strand.
ACAAGTAGTGGAGGTTGCTAGTCACAATCGCGTTAAGTGAATTCTTGGCAAGAGTATCATGCTGTTCATAGTTACGAATGCCTCGTTAATGCTTATAGTTTTCACAAAGCTTAATGATCTTTGATTGTATCTCTATTGTGCTATTCACGTAGGGGACTTTTGAAGAATGTTTTGAATTGTTGTATGCGTTTTTTCGTCTAATTCAATAACCTAAGGAAAACTTGAAGGTTAAAAAAGTGCTGTTCACGATTAATCTGGGGTGTTGAGATTCATGGTTTATTGAAAGAACAACTGAAAATTGGTTTGTATGCAAGTGTGTCATGTGTGGAGAAGAACCCTCTAGCTAGTCCATCTATCCATCAATTCACTTAGTTTTATGTCTTTGTTTAGAATCTGCAAGTTATTTACTTTGTGTTTTAATTTTCGTCAAAAACCAATCCCCCATCTTTAAGTTATATTAATTTAGCTAGAATCTGTTTAGATTTGTGTTTAGTTAATCTTTTGAGTTTATTTTCGTCCAAATAAGTCCCTAGTGTCTAATTTGGGTCAATTTGATTGTTTTGAGTTGTTTTGAGTCATTCTAGTGTGTTTTGAGTTATTAGAGTGTCTTTTGCCTAGTTTTGTGCTTTTGAGTCTTATTTAGTGTTTTTAAATCAGTTTAGAGTAGATTAGCAATCCCTCCTAATCCCCGGTATAGAACGATCCCTACTTACATCTATACTACAATTGTCAAAAAAAGGGTTTAATTTGTGTGTTGTTTACATCGCATCAGTCTCAGGATGGGTGACCCATTAGGAAGGCCCAAGAACCCAAGAGCAAAACCGTGCAGACTGGGCCCAAAGCGGACAATATCTTACTATGCGGACTAGGATGTGACAATTTGGAATCAGAGCCACTCCCTAGCCAGAAGTGTGCCGACGAGGAAGTTGGGCCCTTAAGGGGGCGGACTGTAAAGTCCCATATTGCCCAGGGGAGAGGATCATCTATGCTTTATATGTACATGCCCACCTCTCTATAGTAAGACGCATTTTGGGAACTCACTGGCTTCAGATCCCATAAGAACTCCAAAGTTAAGCGAGTTTGGCCAAGAGTAGTCTTAGGATGGGTGACCCCCTGAGAACGCCCAAGAACCCAAAATAAAACCGTGAGGGCCCAAAATGGACAATATCTTGCTATGCAAACTGGGATGTGACATTGATGCTTCTACAGTTCCTAATCTTTCACCTCACATGTTTGGCTATGTGGCCTTCGTTCATCTTCATAAACAACAGATAAGTAAGCTTGAACCTCGAGCCTTACGATGTGTGTTTGTGAGGTATGCCTCAAATCAAAAGAGGTATCGTTATTATCACCCTTCGACGAAAAAATTGTTTGTCACTATGGATGTTGCACTTCATGAGAATTATATGTACTTTGTCAATCCCGAGTCTTCACTTCAGGGGGAGAATTAGACAGTAATTCAAACTCTTGATTATATTATTCTAGATATAAATAGTGTGAATGATTTGGATTTAAGTGGTGATGTCTTGAAAATAAGTGGTGATCATTCACATGAAAACAATAATGTGAATTTGGAACTAAGTGGTAATGTCTTGGAGACAAGTGGTGACCATTCACATGGAAACAATTTTGAAAACCTTGAAAGGGACGAGTCAACATTGCCAAATAACTCACTGCCAGTTTCCTCACCACCGGACAATCCTATGTCGCCAACTACCTCACAGTCGATCTTAAGTCCCAATAACCATAATCAATCGTCTTCGATCCTAGATACACCACCACCACGTCGTCTCCCTGATCGCATCAACCAAGGTATTCCTAAACTTACTTATGAAGCCGACCCTAAACGCAAAACTAGGTATCCGATGAGTAAGCCCAACCTTGAGTCTAATGTGTTATACCCATTAAGTAATTATGTGTCTACCAGTCACCTGTCAGAATCAAATAAGTCATTTATGCATCAATTATCTACTGTATCTATTCTTAACACTATGCATGAGGCTTTAGCTGATCCACATTGGCAAGTAGCAATGAATGAAGAGTTGAAGTCTTTGAAGAAGAGTGCTACCGATGAGATCACAGACTTGCCAACTAGCAAGAAACTTGTGGGATGCAAAAGGGTCTATACGGTGAAGTACAAATTGATGGAACGGTGGATCGCTTCAAGGCAAGACTAGTAGCAAAAGGATACACTTAAAAATATGGAATTGACTATACAAATACATTTGCCCATATGGCCAAGATCAATATAGTCCGTGTTTTGTTGTTCTTGGCTACAAATCTTAATTGGCCATTACAGCAGTTCGATGTGAAGAATGCCTTCTTGCATGGGGATTTGACAGAAGAGATTTATATGGAACTCCCACCAAGAAGTAACGCTCCAGATATGCATAGACAAAAGATGCGTAGGCTTCAAAAATCATTGTATAGGTTGAAGCAGTCTCCAAGAGCATGGTTCGATAGATTTACCAAGTCTATGAGAGCATTTGGATATAAGCAAAGCAACTATGATCACACGATGTTCTTGAAACATCGAAATGGAAAGTTTATAGTCTTCATTGTATATATGGATGACATAGTAGTTACCGGTAATGATCCGGATGAGCGTGCAACTTTGCAGAAATATTTAAGTACAAAATTCGAGATGAAGGATCTTGGGTCTCTGAAATATTTTCTCAGGATTTATGTATCAAAGAGCAAGTCAGGAATCTTCCTGTCACAGAAAGTATATTCTTGACCTGTTAAAAGAAACTGGCATGTCAGCATGCATACCCGTGACTACTTCGTTGGCAGAAGGAATGAAGTTGATGATTGATTTAAACCAAGTACCAGTAAATAAAGGGAGGTATTAACGGTTAGTGGGAAGATTAATGTATTTGGCATATTACAATTATCTCTAACAAAGGAGAGTGTAATCAAAAGGCTAGATTATAGAAAATTTGTTACAATATAATGTGCATATAGCACCAAAATTAGGACAAAAAAAGTTTAATCAAATCACTAAAAGTCATGGATGTTTGATCTAAAAAATTCAAAACTGAGGCGCCTATATCAAGAGGTCCCTTATAAGAAATATGCTCGGAAGGTGAAGTGATTAAAAGTATTTATTTATACACATAAAATGTTATGTCATGTTCCTTCTCTCCATATTGCTTGTACAAAACAAAATATATGAATAGTTAAGACAAGTTACAAGTAATGGTGTTTAATTAAAGTGTTAACCATGCTATTTTGAAAGGAAAGGTTAAACATGATAATTAGTCAGAGCGTCACCAATCACGCTTTCTATTTTATTACAAAGTTTTAACAAAAATTATTTTAGGTGCTCTTTAAAAAAGTTTTACTCAAATTAGAGTCATAACGATTATGAGTCGATAACTAGTCAATAAATTAAATATAAATTTAAAATTGTTTTAGGCCTGATTTAACTTATTAATTATAGAGAGAATAGAGAGGTGCGGCAAGAGAAAGAGAGAATTGGGTGAATTCTGAGGTGTGTTTTATCACCCTCATTGTGATAGTAGTAGGGAAGGTTCTTTACCCCAATAGCATTACAACTCTAATAGTAGAATCCCATAAAGATTTCCTAGAGTTTACAAAATCACATTACTAAACTATTAGGACTGCAACAAAAACAATATTAATTAGCATTAATTATAGAGAGCCACTAGGAGCTCCTTCCTTCCTATGTTTAGAGATCCTAGATGAATTCCTATCTTAGGAGGTAAGCATGATTGGAGTTGATTTTTTTCAAAATCTTCCCTAACTCTAGTTAGAAGCTCATTTAGAGAGGCCGTTGAAGATGATCTTTTGGTTTTTCTTAAATTGGGAAGGAAAGGACGTCGTGTACTAGACATCCATTTTTCTGTCATTGAAAGGAGTCGAATTATATACTTATTTTGATCCTAACTCATTACTCCACCTCAACTCGCCATGCTAACTGACCAATATGACTTGTGTATTTAACATCCTTTCACATAAAGAAAGAGACATCCATCTTTTTCAATAATTGATGAAATAATCAACCCTTGTGGTGGATTATAACTCGCTTTGGAAAGGGAGATTGGACACGATTTGAGTGGGCTCATCTTGTTATTTTAGGTGCCAAGATGTCAACCAAACCACATCAAATTAGAAGTGACTTTCAGCACATCCATTTCCTTTCGTTGCACTCCTGTTTATTTCTAGCAATTTGAGTTGAATCGGTTAAAGGATAATCAAAACAAAAATAAAGACAAGTATGCAAAAGAAGAAAAATGGCGTGCAAAATTACGAATTTCGTGTATAGGCCAAGAGAATAACCAGTTTCATCATAGACAAGCAAGATTGAATTTGAAACTTTCCAACATATCATAAAAATTGCCAAAACTGCAAGACCTCTACAAGTTGTTCCTAGAAAAAGCTCTAAAGTTTCAAACGGGGGGAAAAATACTCCCCTATCACCTGGTTTAACCAGATGAAGGTCCAGCTTGGTGTCTGCTCTTCTTGTAGTAACTCCCAAATCTTTGGACAACCGCAGCATCGTACGATGTATCCCATACCTGAAAATTCAGTCATTAAATTAGCAATCGTGATCCACCATAGAAAAACTGCCTTTCAAAATAGTGCAACGATGAACAAGATACAGAAAGACGGCTCACTTCCAGTTTCCCTTTTGAGCCTCCTATGGCCAGCAAAAAGGGGTTATCTTCTGCAAACGAAATAGAAAAGACAGCTCCCTGACAATATTCAGAGCAAAGTCCAACAATCAATCTCACATTAAACAAAAGAATAACTCGTCGCACTAGAATGATGAACTATGATCCATCACTTACTGCTTTAGGATTCCTGGATGAAATGCACGAAGGTTGGTTGTTTGACAAATCCCAAAGCTTTACCTGTAACAAATGATAGTGGAAACATTACAAAACATTCAAATCTGCCCAGTATACGAGTGTGCAGATAGTGAGAAACCTTCATACCATTTTATCTGTGGATCCAGTTGCAAGAAGCTGGAAAACAAAAGGAACAGAGGTGAGATTACACAAACTCAGTGATAAAAAAAGTACGCCAAAGTAAGGAGAAAAAGTGAACTGTACATTAGGTGCTGCAGGGTTATATGAGATTGAGCAAACAGCTTTGTCGTGTGCATGAAGAGTAAAACTAGGTTTAGACTCAGAAGAAGGAGCAGATGTGGCAGCCCGAATATCAAAACCTTTGATTGTGCCGTCTTCAAGGCTCACCTGGATGGATTTAAAAAATGTTGTGATCAATAAAGGATAATTTTTATAAAGCCAGAGAGCATCTGTATCCACACTTTAATAAATAACACGAAAAGGGATTAACAAAAAGCAAATACTACGTGATTAAGTACAAAAAAAAGACTGTCTTAAGAGCCAAAGCGCACACCACATATGAATGCTCAGTGTGTGGATCCCATGCTAAGCTTTCGACATCAGCTGTGACAGTCCACTTATACCCAGAATGTGATGGCACCCTCCCATCTTTCTGGAATGAATAACAAATGTAAATGCACAAGTAAAAAATAAAAAACTTCAAACAAATAAGTTCCTTAAGTTCGCTTAAGTTCTAGGATAACAAATAAATGCCAACAGAGTAACATTTGTAAAACATTAAATACCAAGACTACTGTATGATCAAAAGAACCACTGAGAAGAACTTGAGGGGCAAAATGATTCCATGCAACTGCCTGAACCTGTAAAAATAGTAAGGATAAGGTTAAATTTGAGTTTAAATGGCAAAAGTTGAAAGGAAAAGTCAGCTGAACTCCTTAAAATGAAGATCTCAAGATTGCGTTTGTTCCATAGCACACCATTGAAAATTTGATTTCAGGTGAAAGCATAGAAAATCAATTCTATCTAAATTCTTGCCTTGTCGGTATGGTGCTCCATGGTAATATTACATTTTCCGGTAACCACATCCCAAATCTTAACTTGTTTGTCAGCACTTGCACTAGCAAGTATATTTCTGTTTATAGAAAAAAAGAGTTTATGAAACCTTCCACTGAAGCAACAAAACGTAAAACGTAGTACAAAACTGTAGAAGAGTACAAACCTGTACTCCTTATTCCAAGCAAGACCGAGAACTGAATCTCTGTGACTATCTTCTTTGTATTTGATTGATACCTAATACAATGCAAGTTTCGGGATTGGTAAAGAAAGTGAAAACAAGTTGCAGGATTATCAATGCCCAAACGGTGAAAGAATTGATCATCAAACCTTCTTTCCTTTCTTTTTCTTCTTCTCAGCAATACCACCCAATATCACGCATGGTTGTACTTCATCAATCTGAAAAACAGCAAAAATGTTTAGAATTTAGCATTTCCATCAATTACCCACATAAACCTATGTAATGAGACTAGTGTCCATGAACTACATACGATGTCAAGATCCCATATCTCAATAGATGGTTCATCCATTAAACCAACAGCAATGAAATTCCCTGCCAACATATAAAATTATTGGACATCAGTTAAATATAAAGGTAAAGCATAGCCAAAACTAATGATTAAAAAAAAAAATCCAAGTTATGATAAAATTGCATCGCTATAAAGGAAAACAACTATTCACAATGCACAAGATAATTATCATTAAACTTCACTGTAGAAGAGAGCTCATTGTTGCAGAAATTTTGAGAGGAATAAATCTAATTTTAACACAATTGTACATGCTATCAAAGAAAAAGACAAGTGGAAACAGAAATTAATTAGAAGATGTTCTTACATTTTTTTTTAAACAGAAGAAATTATAACTACAAATATAATTCACGTATGTGAGTGACCTCCAGATGTTTGAACCAAAATGCATATGTAACACATGAATCGCACCTTTGTCTCCACCTTTGAGAGGACAATCAAGCCATGCTGTGCAAAGGGGAAATGATGAAAGGATGACATCATGGTGAACAAAAACATCTGCTTCACCATCTTCTGATTCAACATACAGCCAAATCTGCTCGTACATAATTCAATTACGGTCAGTGGAAAATAGACAAAAAAAAAATGAAACAGATAACTTCAAAAACTATTACATGCCTCAAGCTGGCTGACTTCATCTTCATTGCGGGCACAAACTATGACTGCATCACTCGGATTAATGGTCATGTCATCACTGTCTTCAGAATCCTCATCCTTTGAGAAAATAAAAATGAAAATGAAAAACCAGGTTGCTCTCCTAGCCTCACAAAAGAAGGAAAGAAAACAGAAAGAATGACATAATTGAGTAGTAAAAACTTACATCATCCTTTTCCTTCTTTAGATATGGATCCATATCGTTACTTGGGTAGTAAAGGTCCCCAACCCCACTACTAAATACGTCAATGCCTGAGGCCAGATATCAACACTCATGAGAGGAAGCATATGGTAAATTTAATCAAATTACAAGTAAGTAACTTCAACAATGCTCAAGCTCAACATTGCATAATACGTCCATTTTAACTGACATGGTAAAACCATATGTATTAACAAAACCATCTAACTGTAAACTAAAGAAAAAGAAAATTTTACAGGTCTCACAAGGACTCAAGTTTATTGACAAAAAAAAAAACGCTTTCAAGTTTAACTCTGAGCAACCGTTTGATTGTCCATCCAACATGTCCAGCTTAAGCAACACGGTAACTAAACCCCTCATATGCTCCGAAAATGAATTCAAGAAAATAAAGAACAAAGGGAAATACCATCATCTTCGTCGTCATAATGTTCCATGTCGAGTTCCCTCAATCCATCGGCTATGTCATCAAATTTGGTCCCTGGCTGGGTAACTTCGGGAGCTCTTCCGAGTGCTTTTGCTACCTCTAGTGCTTGGGAGACATGATCACCCTGTTTGGGGGTTTCAACATCCATTTCTCCGCCATCGTCCTCGCTTTCAACATCTCCACTGCAAAATCAGCATCCCATCAAAACCGAACAAATCAGTGAGTCGAAAATCAACACCCGAACCGAACACAGCTTCATGGTCCCAATCCACAAACACGTTACAAATACATTAAACTGAAAATTCAACCCTTTCCCACTTGCTTCAAGAAATAAACCGCCAACCTTCCACAAAGTTTTTCACTTTTCGGAGAAAAAAAAAATACCCAACAATTATTTTTGGTTAAAACAAATTATCATACTATTAGGTTCAAAGAAAGTGAACGCCATTGGCACAAAATTTGAACTTCCGCCAACAAATCAACAAGTTCAGAAGTTTCACCTTTTCTCCAAGGCGCCGGTTTTAATCAGTTCTTCGATTTCCTCTTTGGTGGGCGGGTCGGCGACGGAGGGGGCTGGCTTCGAAACCCCTTTGGGCACCCAAGAAATTGCTGATATCATTTTTTCTTCTTCTTCTCGGAACTGGGTTGGATTTCGATCGCTGTGTTTTAGTGGAGGTTTTTGGCGGTGAAGCAAACTGATTTCAGCTGCCTGTCATTCGACTAGGTGAGAAGTAGGTTATGAATTCAAACTTCGTTTTTGTCTCTTTTTTTTGAGTTAATTCCACATGCGCCCAAGGAGTTTTAGCACTTATTTCACTTTGATCCTCAAACTTTTTTTCATTTAAGTACATAGTAACGTTACTAATTTATAAAGGTAGTGCTATTCACACAATCATTTTTACTTCTCATAAATCTCTCTTAATTTTTTGCCGTTGGATCCAATGAATTGAAGAAGATCAATGGACAATAAACTAATAAGGATGTGTGGGAAGTAAAAAATGGTGTGTTAATAGCACTATCCATTTATAATTAGACTATCATTTCTGCATGCGTTGACGCGTAAGGAAAAAGTCTAGTCACTGGCACAAGCGGCTTGTTTGCTTTTGGCTTGTAACTTAATTGGTTAAAAGTTTTTGCCTTTGCACCTGAATTTTCTCTCTCAATAATTTGAAAAAAATCTATATACAAATTAATCACTTTTTTCCATTTACTCAAATTTCTTTTTCCAGTCACTCGTTTGTTCTTAATTTCCACTCTCAAATCTCGGTTGGTTAAAAGTGAGTAGCGACTATGGTTTGTAATTTTGCTTTAACTCTATCTTCGACTTTATAATCTTATATATAAAGCTAACAACTGAATGAACAATATTTTTTTCGGTCACAGGCTTCACCAAAAATAAGTGGACAGAAATGCCCATCAAACAAAAAACTTTCAAAAGCAACCCAAAATAATGCATCAAATGCGATAGGGGTATTTTCATATTATAACAGTGTTATGTGGCAAGGGTATTTTCATCATATAAATAGGGTTTTTAATATTTAACTTTTTCCTGTACAGTATTTTTTTTTTTAATTTTTTATAATTAGTACCTCACAATGAGCTAATAATAATGTGATTCAATCAGTTGTTTATAAAAAAAAAATTTATTCTTAATGTATTTCAATAGAATGTAGATCGAAATTGAAATACCGATTTTATTATGTGGATTCAGCTGCTTTGATTGGTTTATAAGGGGTTTCTTCTAGTATGGTCTAATATTATTCATTTAAAATGTGTAAGTCGCGCATAACATGCTGTGATTCAAAAAATGACCTCTACACGTGCGTGAGTGCATGCATGAAGGCTAGTAATCCATAATGTGTTTGTAGACATTGAAATTTCAGTAAATACATTTTATTTACTGAAATTTCAATGTCTATAGTGTCATTTCTCCACCTATTTCTTCTTTTGTTTTCTATTGTTAACACTTTTCCCTTTTCTTTTCCTCCCACATTTTACTTTTAGAAGCAAAATTAAAATGATAAAAAAATGGTAGAAGGTGTCTTGTACCTAAAAAAAAACCGAACAATGACACAAACCAAATCAAATAGTGTAAAGAAAAGAAAACAACCCCAATCAAAAATATATTGAACAAGAAGGTCGCATGAAAAGCTAGCATATGAACGAAATACAATACGTTACCAATCAATGAAGATAGACTCACATTGATTTGCAGTAAACATATCCTGGTGTGTTCTGTAACACGAATTGTAACTACTAAATTTGTCATGGCACTAGTAATCCCAATGCATTTGAAGTGTGACTGGACCCTGTAGACTTCCACAGTCGCTACAAGGTTTAATGGAAGGGTTATTGTGGTGAAGTTTTAAGATTCGGGTCCTTACTTCCCTATGCACCAAAAAACCCAACAAACACTGCCGAAAATCTCTCTCGGCATTCCATTACACTCAACCGTCCCAAGTTGTGACGATTGAGAAAATAGAGAAGTTTGAGCCTTTCGTGCTTGGAATCTCACCCGTGGCACACCAAGATGGCATCGTACACGTACGTTGCTACTTGATGGTCCTCGGAGATTGCACTCTTAAGCCACTCAATTCCAGCTTCTTCCTTGTTGTCTCGGAAGAAGTATCGCATATCCACCATGTAGAGGGCCTTGGGGTTGCGACATTGGAAGCAGCGATTGATGAAGTTTGAGACTTTGTTAGACACGCGCCCATGATCTAAGTGAGTTGACGGTCTCAAGGTTTGTAATATTGATGTGTTGGTAGATGCGAAGGTCTTCGACTATTTCCTTGAACTTCTTCGAGACCATCTTCGTTGAAAAGAGGTCCTTTAACGAGAGGGCAGCAACGATGATGAGAATTTTGAGAACGTCGTCAAAAATAGATTGAATGGAGGAAGAGGTGGTGCGGCCTTTCTTCATCATTTTCAACTTCTGGTTTTTTTAGAGGGTGTAAATTGAACTTGTGGTTTTGTAATGAAACACAAACCCACATGACAACTTAAATAGATGGATAATAAGGATCATTCAAGCGGTGCAACTTCCCGTCACAAAAAGGGTCATTCAATGGTGCAACTTTCCATGACAAAAATACGTAATAATTCAAAAATAAAACCACCAAATACCATTATAGAAATAAATTAATGATAACCACCCTCCGTATACAACGCATGCACATTATATACACACACTAATTAAAACAAAACATTAATTAAAACCCACTACTTTTGTAACATATTATTACAAAAGTAATGTGTAAGTCTCATTCCTTTTGGCGCCTAGTCTTGAACAGAATCTCAAGGCCAACATGCTAATGGCAAAGTTTATAGTAATGTGTGGAATGCATTTCTTGAGCATGACATATTATGTACATATGCTATGCATATTATGTGCATTTAATGTGCATATAACTATGATACATAGTATGCATATTTATTATCATAAAATACTTAGCTAATACATTGCACAACAATAAATGTTGTATAATTCCATTATGGTTGACATGGTTCCTTTCCCTTTGCTAGTCGACGAGAATCCACAAAACCCTTGTTGCGTTCCTCATCCATTTCAGCCTTTCCCTTCCGAGAATGCTCATACGACTCAATATGGCCTCGACGCTTTTGGAACAATTCAAAATTCAGGAATGTGATCCTTTTTCTCTAGACATGTCAGCCTTCGTTTTCTACTTGCTTGCACGGTGCAACACTTCGTTGGCTTCACCGTTGAGGTCCACAAACTCTTTTTCTACCTTCATTACCTTGTGGTTTCAATACTTGGTGATGCCCGTCTCATAGTCGAGTCTCTCGTGGACCTGATCCATACTTTTCAACGGCGTCTTCGAGTTCACAGAGCTAAACAATGACATAGGATTTGCCTTTGGCGACCCCAGAAGTGGAGGAGGTTCCATTTATACCACTCGTGGAACTCCGGGTTAAAGCCTTTAGTTTCATGTGAGAACTTGGACATGTTTGTCAATTGTTTTGGCTATCTGAGAAGTCTAACTTTTTAGGGGGTTAATGGTTATTGCAACTATGTGTGAGAAGCATATTTATACACAAGTCTACCATGATGAGAATGAAATTAGTTAGGTAAAAGAGGGAATGTGTTAAAGGTGTTTATATGGTGAGGGTGTGATGCATGTGACCTTCAAAAGTTGTAAGCATTCCAACCACTACTTTTTTGTACCCCAACGTGAACGATGCTTCAAAATGTTATTACTTCATTTCCAACATAAAAGGTTAGTGTGTTATCAAATCTCACACCCGACTACATCATGCTGTGCATGGGTTGGTCTAGGCATATCTAATTATTTTGTAATGGTGAGGTTACTTCATTTCCAACATAAAGGTTAGTGTGTTATCAAATCTCACACCCGGCTACATCATGATGTGCTGTGCATGGGTTCGAAACTTGGAGGTTTTTACATCTTTTTCTTTTTTTTTTCTTTTTAAACCCCATTGTTAACTCGTCATCTGAATGACCTTTTGAAACCCAGAATCCAACACCTTGTATACACTCATAACAATATACAAGCACATGGCAAATCATATAGAGATGACAAATGTGCATGCATATCCGTACAATTTCTTTCATATTGAACTAAGACTTGTAATTCACAAACATTTTCAAACAAACACCTATTCCAGATCGAATTCACAAAAATTTGCAAGGTCATAACAAAATTAACAAACATTGAGCGTTCTGTAACAAACCCACAAAGCCAAATCCACCTACACACCTCCATGAATCTTCAATTCCCTAAACAAAAGTTAAAACGCAAAACTCCAAGATTGAAACCCATAATCTAAAATAACAAAACCCAAAAACAAATAAAGATTTCCATAACACATTTTGAGCCCTCTCTTCCCCATCCCTCTTTTGTTCAACTTCCCATCCTTGCAAATCCAAAAAAACCTAATTGAACAAACAAGTAACTAGTTGCAGAAATGGAGACAATGACCGAGCTAGAGAGAGAAAGAGATGAGAGAGAGAGACAAACCAAATGGCTGTGGAAATATGGTTGCCGAAGCTTCACTGGTCGGAAAGAATGGAACTTTTCAGCCAAAATGCAAAATTTGGTACAAAAATTATATATTTAAGGATAAAACACTGATGCAAACAAGAAACCCTCACTTTGAACCTTCACTCTTGATTTCCCTATCTTCGAAATTGGAGCTCATAGACCAGAGCTCAACCTAGAAACTTAGAGCTCACAAAGCTCTCTCGGTATGTCTCTCTTCTAAATGACAAAACTGATGAAATGAGCTGAGGGTAGCATTTATATGCAGACATTTTAATAATTTCAGTTTTGTGCCCAGCGTGCATGACTTGTGCATGACCGTTTTGTTCCAAGGATATTTCCGAATAAGAAACCACGTTTTGAGAAACCTATTTCCGTAATTTAACAGCGTTGTCTTCTACACATCCAAAGCACACACAGGCGGGAAAAAAAAGCCAGTGCCCGAAAAAGCAAAACCCAAATGAGGTGCTGAAAACCGCCATAATTGTAGCAAATCGGCACCTGATTCTGCCGAGCCCGAGAGAAATGGAGAGAATACGCGTCACTGTGCGTGCTCGGCCGCTCTCAGCTGAAGACGCCAAGACCAGCCCTTGGCGCATTTCCGGCAACTCCATCGCCATCCCCAACCACTCCCAGTTCGAATTCGGTACCCGCTCAACCTTCTCTCTCTCCTCTGCTTCTCTGCAATTTTCAATATCCTGGGTTAAATGCATTTTTCTCCTCCAATTTTCATAGATTTGTTTTGTTTGGCTTTACAGCGAATTTTCGGTGAAGATTGTAAGACGTTCGAGGTCTATGAATAAAAAACCAACAATATAGTCACTGCCGCCGTTTGTGGCTTCAATGGTACCTTCAGTATTATCAATTTGAATAATGGCATACTTTAATTTTGAAAATTTCACCTCAAAATTTAACTTTTCTTTTTTGATTATTTCTTTGTAGGAACTGTGTTTGCATATGGGCAAACTAACAGTGGGAAAACTCACACCATTCAAGGCTCGGCTACTGAGCCGGGGGTGATTCCCCTTGCAGTGCGCAATATGTTCAACATTATTCAAGATGCACTTTGGTTGGATTGTCAAATGTGTAATTTGGTATGAGTTAGTGGTAACAATGTAAATTGTAAAGTAATAAATTTCTGAAATTTCTCTGACCAAATAAGGTGCTAGTTCTACGCTTAAAATGTTCGATGCAAACTTATACGATGACATTTTACGTGCTCTAGAAATTGTCTTATCATTTCAGTTCTTGGCTGCATAAAACTGTTGTGCACACTTTTGGTAATTTAATGTAATATAATTTACCACTTTTGATAACATTAATTAAATTTTAAACACTTAGGAAGTTAGCATACTTAGATCAATCAAACTGCGATTTTGTTATCATTTCGTAGCTGAGGCATTTATTGAGTTATTGTTGGTGCCACTTTATTTTTCATTTGGGAACTCTAAAGATGCTGATTTGTCCATTGAAGGTAAGGGTAGCTGAATTGATTTTACATTGTCCTAGACTCTGTAAACGGCTAAACTGAATAGAACCCCTAAATAGAGCACTTGAAGTCAATTATTCTTTAAGGTTTTCCAGTCATCTTGCTTCTTTTTTTTGATTGATGAATTTTTCTAAGTCTTTCACCATTTCGCCTTTTAACATAGTAATTTACTCTAATAATATCGCAAACTAAGTGTATGCACTTTCTCAAGTTATTTCTTGCTTTTAGGATGTGGACCAGGAATTCCTTTTACGAATGTCTTATATGAAGATCTATAATGAGGACATAAACGATTTATTGGCTCCTGAGCATTGAAAGTTGCAAATTCATGAAAGTCTAGAGGTAGTGAAAATACTATATAGTTTAATTATTATGATAGTGTATCAGCACTTAAGTAACTGAAAGTTCTGTTTCTTTTATGAATGCAGCGTGGGATATATGTTGCTGGATTGCGAGAAAAAATTGTTGCTTCTCCAGAGCAAGTCCTTGACCTAATGGAGTTCTGAGAGTGTAATTACTTTTTACAGTATCATATGTATTCATATATTTTACAGTACTATTCAATAGTTATCAAGTTCCCCTTAAATGGATTAGCTATCACTTTTGTACTTCTGTTTGGTATGCAATTAGGATTAATGAATGTATGAACTGCATGTACTGTAGTTAATTTTCAAAATCATTCTGTCTCTTGGTCTTTTCTTTTCTTCGAATTCTTTGTCTCTCTGAACTTCTATCAATTCAATATTTAGGCCTGTCATTGTAGAAGTCTCACACCCTCACACACACAGCCACACATGTAGAGACACTCCTTAAAACACAGCACACTCAGTCCCTCCCTTTCACCTGAAAGAAAGGTGCCATGGGTTGTCCTAGTTTTGGTGTCCACTATCTATTAATATATCAGCCATTTGACAGCATTTTGAAGCTTTTATGTTTTAAAAGTTCAGCTCACCGGCATATTGGAAAGACAAACATGAATCTGTACGGTAGTAGGTCCCACACTATTTTTCGCATGGTATACTTTTACATCCTTACCGTTGTTGGTTGTCATCTAGGTTATACATCTTATGTGGCTAATGGCTATTATTATGCTTTATATAGATAATTGAAAGCTGAGATAAACACGAAGATGAAGATATTGGTAATTCTTTTGATGCGGTCAGTGTTTCATTTCTGATGTGTCTGTCAAGATTAGTACCTTTCTTTTTTCCTTCCGTCCTATTTTATTATGGATTGGATGTTTTCTTTTAATTTTCATAAATATCCTTTTTGTTTCTAGAATTTAGTGGACCTAGCTGGTTCAGAACGTGCTGCAAAAACCGGTGCAGAAGGTGTTCAGCTCAAAGAGGGTTCTCATATCAATAAAAGCCTTATGACTTTGGGAACTGTCATTAAAAAACTTAGTGAAGGTGCTGAGAGTCAAGGGTAGGTTCTGCATTTGTTGGATGTTAATTGTATATCTCTATACATAGATTGACCTCACTCAATATATGATGCAGGGGACATGTTCCATATCGAGATTGCAAACTGACGTGCATATTGCATCCTGCTTTGGGTGGAAATGCAAACACAGCTATAATATGCAACCTCACGCTTGCACAGGTAATGTTTCCTATAGTCCTTTTTAGTGAGAAGCAAACTTTGTTAATAATATTCCAAATACAAGGAACAAAGACTCGGTGCGCCTAGTTTCCGCCATCATCACGATAATTTCATAGAAAAAACGAAACCAAACAATAGCTCTGTCATCTAAATAAAAAAAAACTCTACTCATATAATTATTTTACCCCAAATGTTACTTTATGTTTTCCCAACAATTCTTTCCTTCATCCCAATTTTTTTATTTCTGTCCGACAAAACTATCAAAATACAGTTCCACAGTATCCTTTCATTTCAACTCCAGAAGTCTTAAACATTTCACAAAGAATCTCCGACGTTGGCTGAGGAATAATCCAACTAACCCCAGAAAACTGAACCAACCACCACTACATTCCTAAAACATATTGCAATGGAATGTCAAGTGAGTTTCAGATCTTCTCCAAATGACAGGGTTTTAGGGGGGGTCAGTTTCGGATAGTATGTATTTGTAACACTACGCATATGTGGATATGTATACTCAATACGGTTGTGGTGGAAATTGTCCCAGGAAGTTAGAGCAGGTTGGGTTATTTCAAATGGTTGTTTTGAGCTTCTAAGCAACAAGTTCGAGGCTTTAGGAAAAGAGGGGGGGGGGGGGGGGGGAAGCCAAGGTTTGTGGGGCTGTTTGGTGTTGGCATTTTTTTGGAACATTTGGTTGGAGCGTAATAGAAGAGTTTTTAGGATTATAATGGAGTGGGGGTAGAAAAACTATGGGGTAGAGTAAGGTACTGGGCAGCCCTTTGGGCATCAATTTCGAATGAGTTCTGGGATTATTCTCTTTCTCATATAGTGAGGGATATGTTAGCAGCCGTAAACTGAATTTGGTTTAGTTTAGTTACTTGTAAATAGATCTACTTGAGAGATCTTAGCTAGTTTTGCTAGATGGTGGATTTCTTATCCACTTTTTTGTAATTCATGTTATTGTTTTAATAAAATTTTATCTTTTCTTCTTAAAAAAAATGTATGTATGTCCGGCGACTTCCTTTCTATGGTCGTTTCTTTGAATCTGTTTTCAAACCAAATGATGTGCATTTTGTGGGATGAATTTTGATTTCATATTTTCACTGCTTCAAGCAGCAACAGTGGAACTGAGGAAAAAAAAATGATATCATGGGCTACAGTACTTTTAATTTAGATTTGAGAATGAATATGTTTTTTACTGGTCAAAAGGCATTGTGGGGTTGCATGTTTCTTGTGGTAATTTTGGTCATTTAGATGAAGAGATATAGAAGGATCTTTGACAATTTTGAAGGAGTTGGTTTCACAAAGCTTTGGGACAAAGTTTTGTTTCTGGCTGCCCTTTGAGCATTCGCTTCCTCAGAGTTCAGGGGGAAATCTCTCTCTCTATTTGCTTTGTCTAGACTAAAAAGCAGCTGTACTCTAAAGGCTTTTATGTGTTTTCCCAGATGTTTCTGCTGGGTGTTTTCTATGTTTTAGCTTTCTAAGTTTGGTTTGTTTTCTGCATTCTGGGTTAGATTTCTTGACCGACCTCTTTGTTGTTTTCTTTAATCTTAAAACAATTGTTGTTTCATTATAAGAAAAATGGTCAAAAGGCAATGTTGATGATTGACAACAAACCATTTTAATGCATTGATAGCTTTCAGCTCTGTTGCATTTGTGTACATTTCTGTAACTGGTGCAGTTGAATTTTTCTTTATAACTTTTCAGTATTAAATTTGTGTGTTCTTGGTTTCTCATGCCTTTGTTTTATGTCAGGTTCACGCAGATGAGACTAAAAGCAGTCTCCAATTTGCAAGTTGAGCATTACGTGTCACGAATTGTGCTCATGTCAACGAGGTTTCGACTCACTTTATTTGTTGCAATCTTTCTTGGGTTAATTTTAAAGGAAAACTAACGAAAAGTCCAAAAAAACTTGCCTTTTAATGAAAAGTCCTTTTTAAAGGTATAGTGAATACTACCAGGGAAAGGTAAAAATGTGGGTTTTCGTTAAAAGTGAACAGTACCGGGGGTGTTTTGTTAAAACTCCCTAATTTTAAATGTTCCCTTTCAGATTCTCCCAAGTTTGTATCTGCTGGATGTAGGAATTGTTCTTTTATTTCTATCATATGTTTTAATTGTTAGTATTTCAACTTATGTCCTTCCTTGCAGATTCTAACAGATGCTGCTCTTCTCAAGCGTCAAAAGAAAGAAATTGAGGAGCTTCAAGCCAAATTGCAGGTTGATTTTTCTTTTATATTAATTTTCGCCATTCATGTAGCATAATATTGGTCGTCTACGTAAAATAAAGGAATTTAAATATTCCGCATGTTTCAGGAATCTCATTCAGAACATTGGGCCGAGGAAATCCTCACTCTGCGAAATACGTTATTGCAGGTTTGGAAATATACACTTTATGTTTATTGTAATTAGTTGAAAGCAAATGTATTCTCGAATATACGTACTTTCTGTGCAGACTGAGTTAGAGAGGGAGCATATATAGCTTTGGAGTTGGAGGAGGAAAAGAAGGCCCAAGCTGAAAGAGAGAAGATGGTGCAACAGCAAGCTAAGAAAATTGAGAACCTGAGCTCAATGGTGTTGTATTCAAATAGAGATGAGAATCGTGATCGCTAGAAAAAGGTTTGTATCATGATTAATTAATTTTCATGACACACTTCTGTATAACGAGTTAGTGTCCATATTTATTTATGTTGGTTTCATAATTTTATTGTTCTCAAAATGAGAAATAACTACTTCAAAGTTTAAAATTCTATTATCTATAAACACAAAATATGTGCTTGATGTTATAATGTGTCGTTGCCAATGATATAGGATTTAGTTAATCTTCATATACAAATAGAGGGGGATTAGGATAGGTAACCAAAAATAAATAAATAACCTTTATTATGTACATATGGCCCATGTTTGAAGGGAAATGCTGTGCAAAAGAAGTTAACAATTAAATACTATTGTTTAGTGGAACACAAGTCATGTTTTGTGACGCATAATCTGGGAAATCTTGCAGCGTATAAATAGCTAAATTAGGAGATTTCCGAATAGATTTCCTTGTGTTTTAGTGGAACTGAGGTTATGTAACTTTTCTTTGACAAATTTGTTTTAGGCCCTTCCCCCAACTAATGTTTGTTTGGGTACTGAGGGTGACAGTATCCCGACCATGTGTACATCTACAAGTTAACTTGTCCCTCCCTGTTTGTCTGTCTGTCTCTCGTTCTCCTTCTCTCCGGTTCTCTAAAGTTTTCCTGTTGGTTGCTGCAGGAGAAGAGGCGTGATACTTGGTGTCCAGGTAAACTTGTAATGGAGACGTTGGCAGAGGTAATACTTTATTCTTGCGAAGCTGTATATGATTATTTATTCTCATTTTACATTTAATTACAAATACCAATTTTTAATACATGCATGAAAGATATATTCTTGCACATGTGACAAAATTTGTTTATTATTCAAATCAATGCAAAGCTTAGCTAACAAGATCTTCACCACCAATGTGCAATCATGGAAAATTCAATTTTCCCCAAATAATACAGCTGCGAAAACTTCTTAATTTTGATAGGAAATATGTTTTGGTAAAGGAAAAGGAGATTACACTAAAGATTGGACAAGATGGGCCACTGACTCTAAGATCTAACCACCCTGATTCCAGTTTGAAAATCTAACTACAGCAAAAACATCCTCATATGCATCATTGACACTGAAGATACTGAAGCCTAAAGTGATTTTTCCTCCCCTCCAATTGCAGCATAATCTTCTAAAATTCTTTCATAGGAAAAGGGGGAAAGTGTTAACATATAGAAAATTGATGGCATGGGATGGATATGGCCCCAAATAGAGCTAGAAATTAGGAAAAGGGAATCTGCAGGCAATCTTAAGATGGAACATTACATTTTGTGGAGTTGAGCCTTTTCCCCATATAAGTAGAATTTAAAATACTTCTGTGACATTCTTTAGTCAGAATAAGGTAATACTTTCATATATTGCTATGCACATTTTTCATCTGGATGGATTCCATTGTGCAAACTTGTTAAGTGTTTTTGTGTGACTGTTATATTGCCTAATTCTGATAAATATCAGACACCGGCTGCTCAAAATACTTCTTACGTGCTTTTGTTGTTTTTCTGAACATATCTATCACATTGGTTGTGCTATAAGTTTCAGCTATTATTAATATTACTTTCCTGCATTTCAGGTGTCACCCACCGTCCAAACGAAGACATCTGCTGCAAAACCCATGGGACTGAAGCGTGACATCAGACCACTTCTTCCTTTTGAAGAACTGGTGCATGAGATTGAAGTTTCTGAAAATGAGTTTTACAAAGAAGACGAAGAAAGTAAAAAAAATCACGTTGGAGGACTGTGGTCTTCCTGATCAGTGCGCTTTATTACATGTTACTAATAGGAGAAAAGTGCCACCCAGGATGAAAGGCTTACCCTTGGTTTGTACTGTTTCTATTACATTTTGCCATACTGAACTTTAGGCAACCCACATTTCAATCTCCATTATCTGACAGGACAATGAATTAGGAGATCTGCAAGCAGAATATGAAGATTTGCTTATCCAATTTGAAACTCAGGTTCCTATATGTAACTGTTTTTCCTCCTCAATGCATCAGCAAATGTTTTTACATTCTCTACTAATCTTTACCTCATTTAGAGAACTTGGGATACACATTGTTTGCTTGACACGGAAGCTTGCTGAGGCTGATATGTTTTCTGGAGCAACGTGTAATGACTACTCCAATTCTTATCTCAATAAAGGTACCATTAATGGGGACAATAACATTAGTTTAAGAGAGCCAGAGGTTTTCTTGTGATTAAGCGACTTCAAGAACAGGTAGTTCTCCTGTTCTTTATTTTTTTTAAAACGATTTTTTTTTTCTAGTCTCCTTAATTTTTAATCTTTTATGCAGGTTAAACTTCTGATAATTCAGTATCTTTTTAATTGTACTTTTATTTGTTTTGAAATTATTATCATTTGATGTCTGTCCTTACATGCAGATTAAGATGCTTGAAACAGAGAAGTCTTCAAGCCAGCAAAATTTGGATAATGTAGTTGAGCTGGCAACCGAGCAAAACATTTGTGCTTGGGAGAAGTTTGATGAGGTAATCATAGTTTATGTTATTGTTCTATATAAGCCTGTAATAGATTTTATTTTATGAGCAGCTTCATCGAATCATTTAGAGAGCTGCTCTTCTGGACGTTTTAAGGATGTTACCATGTTTAAACATTTACGTCAAAAATTGCATTGACAGTCAATTGCCCAGTTTTTTTTATAAATATTTTTAGTGCTAATCTGCTGCAAACTTAAGCTTCAAGCTTATCATCACCACCGACCTGCAATAACGAAAGAAGAAAAAGAAAGTTGGTCACAACACATGTTTCTTAAATGTGGGATTCAGTTTCTATAGAAAAAAATTTCATCAAAGTTTTCATGTTCAGTTTATTTTAAGTAAAGTACTTAAAAGCAGCTTTGATATCTCTCTCTCTCTCGCCACCACTCAATATGCCTCCATATGTGTATATACTACATACCTATATGGGCCCGCGTGTATCAAGATGGACTAGCTACAGTTGAAGGACTATATTGAAAGTATTTTAGGTAAAAGTGCCTTGTATGTTCTCTCTTGTCAGACTCACAAGAGCCTGTTTCAAAAACTTAGCCTTTAAAAATAATCAAATCTTGTGAGCTTTCAGCACAGGGTGTTACACATGAAGTCAAATTGTTGTATCTGTTTTAAGTTACCGTTTATGTATGCACAAGCCTGCCCACTTCCTGTTGCATGGTTTCTCGGTTTGAAAGATTCTGAGAACTCATTTCTTTGTTTTAATTGTTTAAATCTGTTATTAAGATGTTCTTTATGTCTCATAATTTTAAAATTGGCATGTATTTTAAATGTACATAGCTCTATGAAGAGCTTCAAGTTGCATGTGAGGAGGCCAAGGTAGCTCGTGATCAACATAATTGGAACGAATTTGTAACTAAAGTTGATGTATGATCTCCTTCTTTTGTGTTAATCTCTTTGACAAGCATTATTATCTATTACTCAAACCTTTTGTGGTGTTCATACTATAGGGTTTGGTTGAATATACATGTTCTCTTTTGAAGTATATGCAGCTAACTTTCAATAGCTTCATCTAGGATGGAAGTTATGACTTTGTGATCAAGCTTGCAAAGGAGGTCCAAGAATTAATATTGGAAGTTCGAAGCTCAGAAATAGCCATTGAAAGTGCATCTTCAATTTTGGATGAGGTTTTCAAGAGTTTCTCTGTGCTATTCGATACCTTCCTAGCGAGTATTTTTGAAACATCATCTTATAATGACTTTTCTTTTTGTAGATGTCTTAAGATGTTATCTATGGGTTTATATTGATTTATTTTCTGAAGCTGCTGTGGTCTTTATTCTATGAACAATAGAATTCTTTCTGACGTGTAGAAAGAGAAAAACTCTCTCTGTTTGTATTTTATTGACTGAATAATTACATTACACATTGTGAAGGTATATATAGCCTTTTGGTTAATTACATGAATACCCCTAACTACTCTTATATTTGTCCTAACTAATTACAACTAATCACAACAGATAGCACAACTGATTACATTCAGTTTATTTGTTAGTAATAGAATTATTAACAGTAACAGACTTGGATGACTTGTCATTCTCTCTAATACACCCCCTCAAGCTAGAAGGGGAATCAGAAAAGATTCCAATGGGAAGCTTGGAACACAGATAGGAGAATTTGGTTTTAGACAGGGACTTGGTGTGAAGATCTGCTAATTGGTCTTCACTGCAAATAAACTGGACTCAGATGAGTTTTGCCAGAACCAACTCTCTAATATAGTGGTAATCAATCTCAACATGCTTCGTTCTAGCATGAAAGACAAGATTAGACGCTAATGAGATTGTTGATATGTTGTCACACCAAAGAGTAGGCAATGTAGATATAGGACAGTGTAGATCTTTAAGAATCTTGCAAACCCAAGTGATCTCAGCAGCCGTGTGAACTAAGGAGCGATATTCAGCCTTTGTAGATGATCTGGCAACAGTACTTTGTTTCTTGGCACTCCAACTGATACGATTAGGACCCAGGAAGACACAATAACCAGTGGTTGAGCGCAAGTCAAATGGGCAGCCAGCCCAATCAGCATCAGAATATGCTGAAAGGTGGACAAGACCCTTAGTAAACCACAAACCATGTGAAATAGAGCCTTTGAGAAACCTGAGAACCCTTTTTGCTGCCTGAAGATGTTGTTCTCGGGGAGCATGCATGAATTGACAGATTTGATTCACAACAAAGGCAAGATCCGGTCTAGTCTAAGTGAGATATTGTAAAGCACCAACAATGGAACAATATTCAGTAGGATTAGACAAGAGAGGTACGCTGTGATCTAGTTTTTGAGAGCCAAAAGGAGTGCAGCAAGGTTTGGCACCCTCCATGTTTGTCTTTTTGAGAAGATCCAATAAATATTTTGTTTGGTGAAGAAAAATACCCTTGGAAGGTCTGTGGACTTCTAAGCCCAAGAAAAAGTGTAGAGGACCAAGATCTTTTATTAGAAACTGGGCACCGAGTTCCTTAATAAAATGTTGACAGAGGTGAGGATGGGGTCCAGTAACAAGGATATCATCAACATAGACAAGAACAATTACTAACTGAGGACCATTGAGAACAAATAAAGAAGCATCTCAGGAGGATTGTGTGAACCCAAGAGAGTGAAGAGCTTGGAACAGTTTATCAAACCAAGCTCAGCTTGTTTAAGCCCATACAAAGATTTCTTCAGCTTGCAAACAGAAGTAGGATGTAAGGAATCTACAAAACCAGGAGGTTGTTGCATGTAGACATTCTCCTTTAAGTCCCCATGAAGGAAGGCATTACTAATGTCTAGCTGATTGAGAAACCAATGATATTGGACGGCCAGGGAAAGAATTATCCGAATTGTAACTGGTTTGGCAACGGGACTAAATTTTTTTTGAAAATCAATACCTTCTTGTTGATGAAAGCCCTTGGCCACAAGTCGGGCTTTGTATCTGTCAACAGTGCCATCTGGCTTTTTCTTAATTCGGAATACCCACTTGCAGCCAACTATGTTTTGAGAATGGTGAGAAGGAACAAGGGACCAAGTACCAGTGGTTAGCAAGGCATTATATTCATCTTGCATAACTTGCCGCCAATGAACATGCTTAAAAGCTTGCAAATATGTGGTAGGAACATAGTCAAGATCAACTGGAAGTGGGTGCTTAGTTGTTGCATAGACTCTGGATTTGAATATCCCAGCCTTTGATCTTGTAACCATATGATGAGAATTAACAGTAACAGGAGGATTCGGGTGAGTTAGTGGCTGGGAAGAAAAATCTGAAGTGGGAACAAAACTGGAAGAAGTACCTACATATATGGGTTCAGTGGAGGATGAATGTTGAGTAATAGGAGCAGGCACAAAAGCAGATAATGGTGATGTTGGAGAATGGCTGGAAGGAGGAATGTATTTACTAAATTGAAGATCTAGAGATGATGAAAACGGTGGTGAGGAAGATGGATGACTTGGAATAGGACAAGGATTTTGGAGTTGTAGCAACTGAAAGGGATAAGTACTTTCATCAAAAACAATATGGCGGGAGATGTAAATTTGATTGGTGACCGGATCAAGACACCTATAGCCTTTGTGTTGAAGACTATATCCCAGAAAAATACAACTTTTGCTCTTGGGATCCAATTGGCTATGAATGTAGGGTTTGAGCCAAGGAAAGCATTAACAATCGAATACTTTCAGTTTAGAGTAGTCGGGATGGTGATGAAATAGCAATTCCCAAGGTGACTGTGAAATACCAGAAATAGGAAGGCGGTTAATAAGGTAGATGGCAGTGGAGAATGCTTCTACCCAGAAAATATGAGGGACATGGGAGGCAACAAGCAAAGTTCTAGTCGTCTCAACAAGATGTCGGTGCTTACGTTTTGCACAACCATTTTGCTCAGGGGTGTAGGGACAGCTGAAATGATGAAGAATGCCATGTTGACTAAGATATGATGCAAAAGAATGACTTGTAAATTCACCCCCTGAATCGGAACGCAAAACCTTGATTTTATTACCAAGTAAGTTTTCTACATAAGATTTGAAGACAACAAATGTAGAAAATACATCTGACTTGGATTTCAAAGGGAAGAACCAACTATACTTGCTATAATCATCAACAATAAGCAAATAATACTAAAAACCACTATGAGATTTCACTGAGGTAGGTCCCCACAGATCACAGTGTAGTAGTTGAAGGCTTTGAGTTGTTGATGAAGAAGATGCTTAAAAGGAAGCTTAAGATTTTTGGCAAGTGCACAATCTGATCAAAAAAATTTCACTGGAGGAGGAAGCTTAAGATTTTTGGCTTGCCTTGAAAAGCAAGTTTATTAGTTGAAAGTACCCTTCTAAAAATGGAGGAGGAAGGATGACCCAAGCGCTGGTGCCAAACTTTAACTGGAGCTGTAATACTGAGTAAAGCTGTATGTGAAGAAGAATGAGGGCTGCTGGAGCTTTGGAGAGGATATAATCCATCTCTAATCGGTCCCCGCAAAAGCATCTTCCCTGAAAGACGATCCTTGACATAGGATCCATAGGGGTCAAGTGTCAACGAACAATTATTATCATGAACAAACTGATAAGCAGATAAGAGATTATGTTTCATGTGAGGAACATGTAAAACATTTCGCAGTTGAAAAGAGGTATGAGGGGTGTGCAGAGAAGATGAACCAGTATTAAGAATAGACAAACCTTTACCATCTCCAATATACACTTTATCCTCACCAGTGTAAGGAGTAGGAAAGGTAATGTTAGCAACATCATTAGTGACGTGAGAGGTTGCACCTGAATCAATTAACCAAGGTTGAGAGGGTTTAGCAGAATAATGATAACACATGGTAGCAAGCTTAGCTGGGGGAATACGACCACAGAAGTCTGGATTCATACGATCAAAATAGTCAATTGCCTCATGACTGGTAGAACCACAGATTTGACAAGGAACTTTGAAGGAAGAAGAGCCTTGATTGCTGCGAGAGCCTTGATAACCTCGATTGGAAAAATATTAGCCTTTAGTATTCCTGCCACGATTGAGTTGAATCTGGATGCAGATTGAAGAGGTTAATGCTGAACAGCAAAGGCAGATGGAGTAGGAAGTAGAGGAGGCTGAGATTGCACCGAGAAGGCCTAGAAAGATTCAGTAACAGGAGATGAACTAACACTTTTGTGTCTGGCCAGAGACAATTCCTTTGTAAGAAGAAGGCCATGAAGCTCATCAAGGGAGGTAGAGGACAATCGAAGCATGATAGAGTTTATGAAAAATTCAAACTCATTGGGTAAGCCATGTAGTGTGGCTGCAATAAGATCTTGATCAAACACAGGAGCACCAGCAGCTTGCAAAGAATCTGAAATTTTCTTGAGATCTTGAAGATATTCAGAGATGGAACGAGATCCTTTGTGAACAGATTAAAGACGCGATCTCAGTTGATGTATATGAGCCTCTGAAATTCCACCAAAACGTTGTTCAAGCTTGACCCAAAGTTCTAGAGAGGATAAAACCTCAACCATGAAAGGGATAAGTTCCTCAGAAAGTGTGGAATTAAACTAGATCAAGAGATTCTGATCTTTTTCATACCAGTCCTCAAAAGCAGGATTGATGCTACGATCAGGCAGAATGGTGATGGACATGCTTCAGTTCCATCAACGAGTCCAAGAAGCTTGTATCACCGAAGGATTAGGCCAAACAAAGCTCGCCATGGCAGATAGTTTGAACGCTTCAACTTTATCGGCACCATGCTACCGATGTTGTGAATCGTAAGAGAGGTGTAGGAATTCAGAGGACTTGGATGACCAGAGAAATTAGGGTTTGGGACCGACAGAGAAGACGATCCAGTCAGTGGCGAAGATGATTGCGTCGCCATATCTTGCAAAAATCACAATGCAAGACGAATCGAAGACGATGAATTGAAGAATCAAACAAGAAACAATCGATCGATCGATGGAGCGGAAGGAAGAATTTACGCTGTTAAGCAAAATGGCGTGATACCATGTAGAAAGAGAAAAACTTTCTATGTTTGTGTTTTCTTGACTGAATAATTACATTACACATTGTGAAGGTATATATAGCCTTTTGGCTAATTATATGAATACCCCTAACTACTCTTATATCTGTCCTAACTAATTAAACTAATCACAACAGATAGCACAACTGATTACATTCAGTTTATTTGTTAGTAACAGAATTATTAACAGTAACAGACTTGGATGACTTGTCATTCTCCCTAATAATATGGCTTGATTTCATTTTAACGCAGGATTTCAAGACTTTAATGTGCGATTTTTCTTTGAAACAAAAAACAATTATCAGTGACCATGAGAAGTTAAACTCTTACACGATGCAGAAAGTTTCTGGACTTGAGAATGAAAAGGTTAGCTCATAACCTTACTTATGTGAGAGATCCTGAAATCTTTTATTTCCGGACCTCATTAAAAAACTGTATTAATATCCGGTATGCAATGCCTTTTATACCATCAATCAGTTGATCTTCAGAACTGGATAGAAGAAATGAAACTGTAGACTCAAAATTCCAAGAACTCTTTAAGGGTAAGCTTTTATGTTGGCATTAATTATGTTTTTATTTTGGGTTTTAATTACAGATGGTCCTTGACATTGATCAAACACATCATTTTGGTCTATGGCATTGAAAATCAATAGAAATGGTCCCTGAGATTGTCCACCATTCATCATTTTGGTCATTCCGTTAAAAACTCCGTTAAGTGTCCCAGAGCTCTTGGCCGGAAGTTTGGGTAATTTTCAAAACTTCGTAACTCAATCATTTCTTAACCAAATTCGAGCCGTAATATATCAAAATGAAGATAGGAAAGTATAGAATAATATTATACCTATTTGGAAGCCCAATGGTTGTCGAAGATGGCCGAAAAATAGCCTCAAAGTTGACTGGTCCGAGTGAAAACTTGAAAACTCGCCGGAAACTGGGTAAACTTTAAATGTTCATAATTTCTTCAATACGCAACGAAATCAAGTGATTCAAAAAACAAAAATCATACTTCTCGACGAGACGAAGAGAGTGGTACCTTTTTTGACGGCTAACTCACCGTGGTTTGACTGCAAAACGGCTCGATAGTGGTACCTTTCTCTTGGTTTTTTAGTTTTATTTATTTTTAAAGAAGCATAAATTTAATTAATTTGCACTTGTGTGCTGCTATAGAAGTTTGATTTCAGCTCTACTATAAGTTAGAAAAAAAAATTAGGACAAACCGTACAAAGCAGCTTGTAGACATCGAAATTTCGGTAAATAAAATGTTGACCGATGGTCAAAGTTTCAATGCTCATGTATTACATAAATTTTACACGTAGCGTGTGATTTGACGGAAATCGAAAAGAGTCCAAAAAGCTGTCAAACAGGACACGTGTCAACACCTGGCAGAGACGACTTATTTCATCTGGGATATTATATTCAAAATTAGGCATTGGAAAATTCTATAAATAGAAGCCAATTTCATTCATTTCAATTCACCAATTCACAAATACATTTCTCTACTCCCAAATTGGAAGAGAATTCTCTTGAAGTTCGTTCTTCGTTCTTTGTTCTTCTTTCATCATTCATCGTTCTTCGAGATCAAGCCCCAACGGCCCTTGAAGAAATGATCCTCCACTTTCGAGATCAAGCCTAACGGCCCTTGAAGAAAGTTCGCCAAAACCTTTGAAGAATCAACAAGCACTTTGGTCACGTGCCGATTCTTCATCTAAGATCAAGCCCCGACGGCCCTTGGATCCACACATCCGTTCTTCGAGAATCAAGCCCAAAAGCCCCTTGAAGTTCATCCATCGTTTATCGTTCATCGTTCTTCGTTCGTCGTTCATCCATCTTCAAGAACAAGCCCAAAAGCCCATTGAAGATTCGTTCGTCATTCAACGTTCATCTAACTTCAGGATCAAGCCCCAACGGCCTTTGAAGATCCATTCATCCAACTTCAAGATCAAGCCCAAAAGGCCCCTGAAGAAACGTTCATCCGCCAAACTTCAAGATCAAGCCCATTGGCCCTTGAAGAAACTTCCCCCTGTTTATCCAAGATCAAAGCCTCGACGGCCCTTGGATCAAGCCCACAAATCAAAGTCTTACAGAGATCGAATCAGAGGAACAAATAGAGATTGTAACCCAAAATCAATCAAATACAAATATTATTTTGTACACGTGTTCTTGTTGTTTTTCAGGAAATTTTCGTGTTTACAAATTTGGCACGCCCAGTGGGACAGTCTCTACCTCTCATCTCTTTCTCTGTTCAAGAAATTCAAAGCACACCTTAAGCCAAATGTCTTCAAATAAGGAACAAGTCATCGACGCTACCTTCATGGAAGAACGGCTTGTTCAAATGATGGAAATGATTGCAACGATGACGAAAACCCTTGAAGAGAAAGATTTGAAGATCGTTATGCTTCTGGGCAAATTGGGGGTAAAGCATGGCGAAGGATCTGGCTTTGGCTCCAAGAAAGGTGGCGACAAAGAAGAAGAGCCTCCGTTGGAGAAAGTTGAAGAAAACCCAAAGTCAGACCAAGCAGCTGCGCTCATGGCATCTCTCTCCATCAAGCAGTTGCAGGAGATGATCGCCAACACCGTCAAGGCAAAGTACCAAGGGAGCTCAAATACCTCCAAGTTGTACTCGAAGCCTTACTCCAAGAAGATTGATGCCCTGAAGATGCCAATGGGCTATCAACCACCTAAGTTCATGCAGTTCGATGGAATGGGAAACCCAAAACAGCACATTGCCCACTTCGTTGAAACTTGCAACAACGCAGGGACTGAAGGGGACTACCTTGCCAAGCAGTTTGTGCGCTCATTGAAAGGTAACACATTTGATTGGTACACCAATCTCGAGCCTAAATCCATCAATAGCTGGGAGCAATTGGAGCGGGAATTCCTTAACCGCTTCTACAACACCCGCCACACAGTCAGCATGCTGGAGCTGACAAGCACAAAACAGTGGAGGGACGAGCCAGTTGTTGACTACATCAACCGATGGTGCACTCTTAGCCTCGACTGCAAAGATAGACTCTTGGAGCGCTCTTCGATCGAAATGTGCATCCAAGGCATGCAATGGGGATTGCACTACATCCTTCAAGGCATCAAACCGCGGACCTTTGAAGAGCTAGCAACCCGTGCCCATGACATGGAATTGAGCATCGCCAACCATGGAAAAAAGGAGCCAACCACTAACTTTAATGAAAAAGTGTTTGCTCCGAAGGTAGACGAGACTGGGAAGAAGCCCGCAAAAGAAGCTTTTACCGTCAACACTGCCCCCGTCAAAATCTCATATGTGCCCATCAAAATCTCGTCCAAGTACAAAACAAGGGAGATAAAGAGAGGAGAGTCTTCTCGCACCCAAGACAGGTACAAAAACACCTTGAGGGAACTAGAGTAGAAGACGTATCCTTTTTTGGACTCTGATGTGGCTGCAATGCTGGATGACCTATTGGAGAAGAAGGTGATCGATTTACCCGAATACCAATGGCCAGAAGAAATAAATCGCACCGACAACCCAAGGTACTGCAAGTACCACCGCTTCGTCAATAATGCTTCGTGCTGAAAGATCTCATCATGAGGCTGGCCCAACAAGGGATCATCAAGCTGGATCTCGACGATGTGGTACAGTCAAATTATACCACCGTCACTTCTGGCACATTTGACTCGAAGTTTTCGTCGCAACTGCTGGGCCATGCTTTGAATCAAGCAAAGCTAAATGATGGATTCATGTTGCGCCAAAGAAATGGCACATGAAGCTTGCGCCTCTACCACAAGTTCGCCAACCGGAAAGAGGGCAAAACAGCTTTTGTCAACCTCCAAAGCAACGGGAAATTGTTGAAGATGATGAAAATTCAACACAAAGATCGTCCATCCCCATCATAATGCGCGATTTCTTCCCTGAAGACTTCTTCAAACACCCGGTCAAAACTCCTTGCTATAAAGATTGCGAGGAACGCTTCTCTAAAATGGCTTGACAAATCTGCTCCTGCTCCTTGTTCACACGAGACTGCATGAACTGATGCTCCTTGTTCGCATGAGCCTAAACTGCATGAACGAAGGCTCCTCGCCAGCACGAGCCCAAACTGCATGACACAACGCTCCTGGTCTGCACGAGCATAAAAGGCAACATCAAGGCTCCTGGTCTGCACGAGCATAAAAGGCAACACAAGGCTCCTGGCTTGCATGAGCATAAAAGGCAACATCGACGCTCCTTGTTCGCATGAGTCTAAAAGGCGACATCAACGCTTTTGGCTTTCACGAGCATAAAAGACAACATCGACGCTCCTCGTTCGCACGAGTCTAAAAGGTGACATCAACGCTCCTTGCCTGCACGAGCTGAAAATGCAAACAGCACCAAGAGAAAATACAAAAAAATATGCATGTATTTTTAACTACGTTTTGACTTGATCTCTGTTGTTGGAAGGGTACGTAGGCAGCTTGAACATTCAACTTCAAGTTCAGTCACATCAAAATAAAAAATAAATGTTTTATTGAAGGTAAATTTTATTACAAAAGAAAAAAAAATACATATGTTATTATTATGTAAAAAAAAAGGGAAGGAAAATATACATATGTTATTATTATGTATCAAAATAAAAAAGAATTGGGCCACCCTAGCCTTGTCTCCATCAAAGTGAGTCACAGGCCCAAATCCAGGCTTCCAGCTCCCAAATCTGGATCTACCATCTTGCCTCCCTCTTCCAGGTCGACCTAGTTGCTCTGCTCACCAAACTCCAGAAGCCCATAAACTCCCACAGGCTCGGCACTCGGAGCCCATCACCAGATCCCTCATCTCTCCTCCTTCGATTTTTTTTTGGGTTCCGCAATGCTGCCAAAACAAAGCCTTCACGTTTGACCTTCGGAAGAACCACCTAGGACTCCAATACCAACAAAAGCAACAGCAGCGGCGGTGGCTACTTCGACAACTCTGCAGCCTTTTCTTGCCTCTTCGACTACTCTCTCTGCGCGGACGTTTCCAGTCTCCTAATTCCCCACAAGCCCATAGAGTTCCTCTACTGCTTTTGAAATGCCTTAGCGCCTGGATCTGCTCTGAACTCTCCATCACCGACGTCGCCAAGAGGGAGCCAGAGTCAATCTCGAAGAGATCGCAACACAATAACCCGCAGCACCAGTGGAGACAAAAGAAAAAGAGTTTGTGAGAGGTCTGAGGTCATGTGTTTAAGCTGACGGAGCAATTTTTGTTGAAGACAGTGAAGCTACTACCGTTACTGGACATCTCGGCAAACAAGGATGCAGCAGCCATCAAGAGGGTTGGTCCCACAACAGATTCCGTTTGATCTGCAGCTGCCCATCCTCTCTCGATCTCCATCTTCAGCATTGTCGAACTCGGCGGCGAGTACAAACACGGTGGGAGCAAGGGCAACGAAAATGGCACCGCCGAGTGTGAACTCCTCCAGCAACAACAGTAATGGCAGCGTGACGACCAAGACTCAGATGCTGAGGGATTTGCTCTAGAAATTTACAATAAACAAGGGGTTGACTCCCACCTCACCGAGTTCAATCATCAGGCCGTCATGCTCTTCCACCGCGCCCCCGCCATCGTAGTATCATCCGCCATCTTCTGCGGTGTAGCCGACAACAAGTTCTTGCTCTCCAACAAACATAAGCTCATCACTGCATAGTGGCCCACCTCCTAGAATGGTATGTGCGAATCTGGAACCAACCATAGCTGCAACTCCAGCACCTCCGTTGTCCTCAACTCCACCAGCGCAGTCATGGTGGTGACAGTCCTCCAACGTCTTCTCTTCTAGCTTCCAGGTCACCATCTCCGTTGTCTATCACCACAGTCCGCTTTTTTTCTCCTTTGCCCAGCAAGGATGATCAGCAACATGAACTCCAAGCTCCTACACCTTGAGTCAGACCTGGGTTTTTACCCAAACCCACGAAAACAAGCATGGAAGCAGCATTTAAATAGAAAAAAGGGAAAATGTGGTGCCTCAAGCTGTCAAGCACCATGATAATTATGGTAGCCAGCACCGAAAGCAGAATGGAAAGGAAGAAGATCACACAAGTAATGAACGTCCATGCTTTTTTTTTTTTTTGCAGTGTACATCTTCTTCTCTGCCTATCTTCCAACCTTGCATACCACGTGAAAAGAAAAGAAAAAAATGGAGGATGTGAAAGCAAGAAGAAAAGAATAGAATAAAGAAAAAAAGGGTCACACCATGCGGAAGAGGAAAAGAAAAAGAAAAGCATAACGTAAAAGAAAGAATATATATATATATATATATATATATATATAAATAAATAAAATTTGTCCTTTGGTGAAGGAAAGGGACGGAAAGAAAATATATATATATATATATATATATGTGTGTGTGTGTGTGTGTGTGTGTGTGTGTATGAATAAAATATGTGGTAACAAAAACACCACATAAAAAAATGCATTGAGCGAAAGAAAGCCATTTTATTTATTTCTCTGAAATTTTACATCATACATGTCAAAAAAAAAAGATTACAAGATATGTGCAAACAAGCAGAGACTCTTCAAAGTCGATCACGAGAATCCTCATTACTCGGCAGAGCCACAGAAAAACGAGGCGTAGGAGTTTGATTAATCCGGAGCCTCAACACTTGGTGAAGCTCTAGACGACGACAACAAAAGATGCCTCTAGAACAAAACCATAAACATCTGATGATCACTTTGAATCCGATTATCAGATTCCTGCAGCTGGTCAAGCTTCTTCTTCATGCTCGTCGAGTAGCTATTGGCAAGCATGTGCAACTCCCTATTTTCATGCTTAAGCCCTCTGATCTCCTGCTTAAGGCTCGCCACCTCAGCCATCAAGGATTCAACCTGGCGAGCACGAGCAAGAAGGCATTGGCCCATGTTCTACACAGAGCTCGCGCACTGGACGCTAAAGGACAAGGAGTCTTGGACAACCAGCTCATCGGACCGCTTGGAAAGCACCCTATTGTCTTTGGGGTGAGAAGATTTCTAGCCACCACCGTGGCTGTTATATCATTCTTCATCACTGAATCCCCAACCGTAAGAGGATCGTTCGGGGATAAAAATGATGGGTGCCATACGTTGTCCGGAGAAGACATCACAACCTCTTCCCCGGCGTTCAAGTCAAGACGGCGGTCAGATGGGCAAGACATTTTCCAAAGGTTTTGAAGAAAAGAAGAGGTCGGACAAATCAAGATCTCAAAGGTACAAGAGGGGAACTTCTGCAAGTAGCAATGCTCAAGCGTGCTTTGGGAAGCAATCGATGCCTCCATAAAAAGAAGAAGCAACAAGGCCGTCCGCTCAGAAATCGAAGAGCTGCTTGCTCCAAAATCGAAGAGGCGTTGTCCAGAAATCAAAGAGGCACCACTTTTTCAATAGTCGGATTCCCCGGATCAAGTTGTTAGCACTGTTCACACATGATCTCAGCTTTGCCGAAGTCACGGACAAAATCAGAGGGGCTTGTCATCTCTTTCCAAACCTCAAAAGTCAGGTTGCTTGTTTAAAGATCGAAGAGGCGCTGCTACCCAAAAAAAAACAAAAGCTGGATATTCTCAAAATTCGTTGACGCCTTTCACGTGCAATCTCAGCTTTGAGGAAGTCACGGGAAAAATCAAAGAGGCTTGGCACCATCCTGCAAACCTCAAAAGCTCTGCCGCTTGTTCAAAAAATTGAAGAGTTACTTGCCCAGAAATCTAAGAGACGTCACCTCTTCAAAAGCTTGTCACCACCCTTCACGTGCTGTCTCAGCTTTTCAGAAGTCACGGACGTGTCTAAAAACGCGTGAAATCTTACTGTTCTAGTTACCCACTATCGCTGACAAGAGTAAATGAACAGTATCACTACCAGCTACATGGAAATCCCTATATAGGCCAACCCTCATCATTTACTGTAAGGCAGACCTGCAAAAATGCCAAGCTCTTCCAGAATGCATTTCCAACAAAACCTATCGAAATACTTAGTATTCCTCATCCCCTAGAATACCTCTGTAAATAAATCACACCAGAGCAAGAGTACCTCATATCATCAGGGT
Organism: Crataegus laevigata; assembly: GCA_963580275.1. Taxonomy (NCBI): domain Eukaryota; kingdom Viridiplantae; phylum Streptophyta; class Magnoliopsida; order Rosales; family Rosaceae; genus Crataegus; species Crataegus laevigata. The sequence goes on from OY756952.1 coordinate 22,210,298, forward strand.
CGAAAGCAAGAGTATCTCATATCACGCTTTCTCCCTGTCATTTTCCTTGTCTTTGTTCTCACCTGCAAGACAAAGAGAAAGAACGCAATCAGTTGGAACCTGAAAATAAACTTTCGATCTGGAACTGATTGCCCGAAACCTTTGCCTGGTTGCTTACCTTCCATTGCTCTCGAGCACTCATCCTCAACTGTTGTCAAGGTCACGAATTCCTTCGTCAAATACTTCAGCGCAGTTGATGCGGTGGTGGCTCACCATTCAAATGCAAAGGTTGCGCACCATTTCTGCTATGCAAAAAGATTGAAGCAAAAGGATCAACGGTGAGCTAGCACCGTCGTCAAAGAGCAAAGCTTCACTGTGCAACGCTGGAAAATCGTCACCACCTCTTCAAAAGCAAGAGTATCTTATATCAAGCTTTCTCCCTTCCTTTTCTTTATCCTTGTTCTCACCGGCAAGACAAGGAGAAAAAGAGCAATCAACCGGTATTTGAAATCAACTCTCCGATCCAGAACTGACTGCCTGGAAACCTTTTTCTGATTGCTTACCTAGCCTTTGCATTCCACTCCTGCATCAATAAGGCAAATACTGCAAGAGAAGATGCCACACATGCATGGGAGAAAACCGAAGAAGATACCGCTTCTGTAAGGGGAACAGATAAGGCAAGGGAAAATGATACATTGAAGCATGTAGAAACAAGCACGACGAAACATGTGCCGGGCCGTCCGCTACTTCTTCAAAAGCAAAAGTATTTCATATCATCAAGATCTGACATACTCTGGATTTAATGGCTTGTTTTGACCCTCAAATTCTTTAGTCAGCTCGCAAAGATCACTTGCCACGTAGAGTCACTCATGGTCCATTTCCTTCAAGATCAAGCCACCAACGGCCCTTGAAGGAATCACAAGTCCAATTCAAGATCAAGTGTTCACCACCCTTGAATCAACTTCAACTCTAGATAAATGGGTAAGCTCAGACTTTTAGAAAATCTAAGAGAAGAAAAAAACTCTCTAGCCCAGTTCAAGAATAAACCGGTGGAAAGATACTTCTTCAAAAGCAAAAGTATCTCATATCATCAGAGTCAAAGGCAAAGATATCTCATGGCATGCTTTTCCTTTACCCTTGCTCTTGCCTACGGGACAAGGAGAAATAGAGCGATCGGTCGACACTTGGAAAGATTGAACAGAGAAACAGACCAACACCTCTACCTCGTGCCTGCCTGCCATGCAAAAGAAACAAAGCATAGAATAATGCAGCATGGGCCGTACAACAGCACGTACTGATTCATCCTCAACTAAATCGAAGATCGCTTGCCATATGAAGCCGCTCGTGGTCTGACAACCTTCAAGATCAAGCATCAAAGGCCCTTGGAGAAATCACAAGTCCAATTCAAGATCAAGTGTTCACCACCCTTGAATCAACCTTCAAGATCAAGCCGCAACGGCCCTTGGAGAAATCAAAAGCTCGATTCAAGATCAAGCCTCAACGGCCCTTAGAGAAATCACAAATCCGATTCAAGATCAAGTGTCCAACACCCTTGAATCAACCTTCAAGATTAAGCCTCAACAGCCTTGGAGAAATTACAATTCTGATTCAAGATCAAGTGTCCATCACCCTTGAATCAAAACCAGTTCAAGATGAAGCCTGTGGAAAGTCAACAAGCACAACAAATGCACATACCGATTTGTCCCAGCAAAGTTGAATAGATCCCAGCCCAATCCAAGATCAAGCCTCGACGGCCCTTGGATCGACGTCTACATTGAGGAAACTTCAAAACGCACCTTCTACACGTGACAAGCACATGTATGCGGCGCGCCTTGAAGTGGGGGCATTTGTAGACATCGAAATTTCGGTAAATAAAATCTTGACCGATGGTCAAAGTTTCAATGCTCATGTATTACATAAATTTTACATGTAGCGTGTGATTCGACGGAAATCGAAAAGAGTCCGAAAAGCTGTCAAATAGGACACGTGTCAATACCTGGCAGAGACGACTTATTTCATCTGGGATATTATATTCAAAATTAGGCCTTGGAAAATTCTATAAATAGAAGCCAATTTCATTCATTTCAATTCACCAATTCACAAATACATTTCTCTACTTCCAAATTGGAAGAGAATTCTCTTGAAGTTCGTTCTTCGTTCTTCGTTCATCATTCATCGTTCTTCGAGATCAAGCCCCAATGGCCCTTGAAGAAACGCTCCTCCACTTTCGAGATCAAGCCTAACGGCCCTTGAAGAAACTTCGCCAAAACCTTTGAAGAATCAACAAGTACTTTGGTCACGTGCCGATTCTTCATCCAAGATCAAGCCCCGACGGCCCTTGGATCAACACATCCGTTCTTCGAGAATCAAGCCCAAAAGCCCCTTGAAGTTCATCCATCGTTCATCGTTCGTCGTTCATCCATCTTCAAGAACAATCTCAAAAGCCCATTGAAGATCCGTTCGTCATTCAACGTTCATCCAACTTCAAGATCAAGCCCCAACGGCCCTGAAGATCCGTTCATCCAACTTCAAGATCAAGCCCAAAAGGCCCCTGAAGAAACGTTCATCCGCCAAACTTCAAAATCAAGCCCATTGGCCCTTGAAGAAACTTCCCCCTGTTCATCCAAGATCAAAGCCTCTACAGCCCTTGGATCAAGCCCACAAATCAAAGTTTTACGGAGATCGAATTAGAGGAACAAATAGAGATTGTAACCCAAAATCAATTAAATACAAATATTATTTTGTACACGTGTTCTTGTTGTTTTTCAGGAAATTTCCGTGTTTGCACAGCTGTTTCAAAATTGAATTGGCATTATATTGCTGGCCATTACATGAAATGAGTTAAAGTCATTCTGGTTAGATGAGGAACCTATTATAGAAAGGTGTGGCAGCAGGGAAGAAAAACCACCATGCGATATGGTGTCTCAAAGTGAATAGGAACATAATAGAAGGGTGTATGAAAGTTCGATGGAGGGGGGAAAAGGAATACTTGTGGGATAGAGTTCAATTTTGGCTTTGGAGTCGTCAGAGTTTAGGAGCAATTATTTCTTTTCTTTATTTTCTGATTGGAGAGCTGCTGCTTCCTTGTGCTTTGTTCTGTTATTCGGGAATTTTTTTTCCTGTGTTTTTCGTTTTCTAGCTTGTTAGGAGCTCTTTAGTGTACTTGACTTCTTGTCCTCTGTTTCGGTTTTGATTCCTTTAATCCATGATTCTCTTTCTTTTAAGAAAAAAAGAAAAAAGAAAAAAAGTGATTCTAGCTTCATATGAAAAGTAAATGGAAAATGTAAAAGTGTACACAAGCAGTGAGATCCTAACTATTGTGGTCTGCAGGCTCTCCTTATGGTTTTAGATAGCCCAATTAATAAAGCTGCGAGGTTACGAAACGTGTATATGAGAACTGCAGCAGGTGTTCTCATTGAAGTTAAGCCATTATGTCATGTATTTTGAAAACGGAAGATGTATTCTTGCATTCCAGGCTTCTCACACAGTTGGGAAAAATTGGTTAACGTACAGAATTATGTTGCTAGTGCTGAAAACAGTACGGACTTTGTTTTTGTGGTATGCTCAGAACTGTTGCTTTGGCTTTTATATTTGAATATTATCTGTTTGCACTTGTAGCAGTCCTATGTCTTTTCAGGCTGGTGCGATGGCTCATGGGAAAGTTGAGACAGACTATACTGAGGATTTCATTTCAAGTATGTCCTTGCTTTTCATCAGTATAATATTTAATTTTTCAGGCATATTTTTCTTCCCCTGTATCGGAGTTAGTGGAACCTTTTGTTCAGTTTGACTACGAAGGTTAAAAGAGCCACATTTTTCTTATCCTTCATAAAGCAAAACAAACATATGGCAGAACTCTCGTTGTTCTTTTGAATAGAGCAGTGATCGATTGAGAGCAGCGCGTGCTGCCAGAACCGCAACTGTTCGGTCTTTTGAATAGAAAAAGAATAGAGCAGTGTTCGCATGAGAGCAGAGCGCGCTGCCGTAATCACGACTATTCGGTCTTTTGAATAGAGCAGTGATCGCTTGAGGGCAGAGCGTACTGCCGCAGTCGCAACTGTCAGTCGTTCGGCTCAAACGATCTAGAGAACAAATTTTCTTGATCTGTAAAAACAAATGTGTTCGGGTATCTAAGGCGATGCATTTGTGTAACCGATTGTAACAATCCGATAGGTCGTCAATAGTACGATAGCATAATCCAACAGGAATTCTGTTTAACTCAACCGGAAAACCAAAACAGAATGACCGAAAACACCGTAAACCCACGATATTAGAGCACAAGGTGATTGGATAAATGACCGAACGAAAATAATTTTCAAGGTGTCGTTCAAAAACAAAGTACAATACGATAAACATCGACAAAAATCCCACAATATTGCAACACAAACAATTAAACAAAACTGCTATTATCTCGTAATACAAAACGCCATCTTGCTCTTAACATCCATTCATTTAAGATTGATTAGAGCTAGCTGGGCCTGAACCAAAACCTCCAGCTCCACGACCAAAGCCGGGTCTTCCCCCAGGACCCTGAAAATACAAAGGCAACAAGAGAGATGAGTTGGGAGGTTTTCATATGATGCGCACGTAACAAGGGAAAAACGCAGGTGCAGAATATTCCCCAAGTGACTAAACCATCTAGTCAGGCAGCGCTTATCAAGTCCTCGGTACAAATCTCAACGGTATCAGATAAAAAACAGTTTTAACATTCCAAGAGTAAGGATTTTTCAGTTGACATAGAAGTGAAATCGACCCCCAATCCAACAAAAGATAAACACAAACAGAACCTGGAAGTTAAATAAGAAACAAATTATTTGCAGCAGAAAAATTACCCCAAAAGAAGGTCTATAATCAGCGGGAGCTCCACCCTTGTCCCCAAAGTCACCCCCAGGTGCACGAGGTCCTCCACGGTACCCATCCCTGTCACCGCCAAATCTGCGTTCTCCATCAAAGCGAGATGGGCCACTGTTCACAACATCACCAAACCAAAAATTATATTCCAACCAAACAAAGCATTCGACAAATGGACCAGAAAACGAAGCACAAATCTGTCAGTCTATTGGCAGAACAAAAAACAAAGAACCAAATGTGTTGTGATTCCATTAAAAATAACTTCTTCGTACACGGTCAATATTAGATCAACTCGTGGACTGACTAGTTAAACCCGGTCAAGAAAAAATACTTCAATAATCTATTAACCCTACTCACATTTCAATCGATTCCAGTTTATTGCAGACACTCCAAACCCGATACAAGCAGTGTATCAATCTTATCAATCAAACTAACAACATACGATACGAATTAAACAAACGTAACAAATCATCAGCTATACAAAGAAAAACCAAATTTGTATAAGCATTTAAGAATTAAAACAAACCGAAATTCATAAATAACAAGAAGTGCATCAAATCTTATCAATCAAACTAACAAATTCCGATACGAATTAAACAAACATAACAAATTATCAGCAAAACAAAGAAACATAAACTTGCATAAACATTTAAGGATTAAAACAAGCCGAATAACATAAAACAACGAGAAGAGCTCGAACGAAAAGAATTACCGGGGGCGGTCACCGGACGGGCCCATGGGGCGGCCAGGAGGCTTGGCCTGCTTCTTCAGAGTAGCAGGAACAATCTCCGAAGGAAGATTGAGGTAATTCCTCAAAAACTCGATTCCGTCATTGGTGAGATACCAGTAGTAGTGCATCCAAGCAAACGTCTCCCTCACATACTCCTTGGACTTGAAGCTCTGCATCAACTTAATCACCTGCAGATTCGGCACGTCGATATCCGGGTGTTTCGCCAAGTTATAGTCCTTCTTCGCGTAGCAAACTCCCTCTTGGAACAGGTACTTTGAGATCTCCCGACGATTCTTCTCCGAAATGATCTGCAGATACGATACAACAAATTTAACTTTCTCTTTTTTTTTTGGGGTTTCTCGGGAAACAAGCAGAAAATAAAGAGAGGGAATTGGAGGGAGAATTACCATGGTTGCGGTTGCGAAGAGGCGGCGGCAAACGACTGAACTTTTACGAGGCTGCGCGCTGTGAAGTAAAACCCTAGAGAGAAGCAACTTTGTAACTTTGTTTATAGGAGAGGAGAGGAGAGGAAGGGCGTTCTCTCTCCTCTTGCGGAGTTCGATATCTACCGATGGAGAACGTACGATTCAGATTAATAGGTTTATTCAATTAGATTTTTAGGGGTTTTAATTCTTTTAATGAATTTATGGATATTCAATCAGAATTTTAAGTGATTTTCTGAAATTTAAGATGTATTAAATTAGAATTTTAAGATAGTTTATTAAAATCCTTAGAAATTCGGCTGTATTCAATTAGGATTTTAATAAAGTTTATAACATTACATGTGTATTCAATTAGAAATTGATTTTAAAAAATTTGAGAAAATTGAGGAATTAGAGGGAATTGGAGAGATTTTGTAGTGCATTTTAAGTATCCACAAATCTCACATCTCCCCATGAGATTTCGAGGGAATTGAATCAAAATTTTATATGGAATCTCTACAAATCAATTAAACTCCATAAAAATTCATGGATTTATAAATATATTAAAATCTCTCAAATTTTCAATTGAATACAATTTACCCTAAATTACATTTTCGACCTTGGAAAATAATTCTTGAATTATTAGAGGAAATGTTAGCGCTAGTTTTGTATTGTTTTACTTTAAAAAAATATGTTTGCTGTGCTATTAGAATAAGTAACTGTAAAATAAAATTGTTGAATGTTTAATAAACTATTTTTTTTTTGTAAAAGTGCTTTTAACAAAAAGAACAATATATAAGTGTTTGGTAAACTTTTATATGAAACTGCAATGAATATATTAAATAGCAAAAAATGATATGATATTCATGTGATGTGATAATTGCCAAAGAGAATAACGCAGAGGCAAAATTTTTAATTTTGTAAAATAAGCGCAGATATTCTTGTTATTTAAAAATTTAATTAAATGGGCACTGTTCATTATGCTTTGAAAAAAAAACACTTTTGAGAAGCATGGTATGACACACCCCGACCCAATATATCCACTAGGACTCCGAATCGAGCTGTGCTGGCCAACACCTGGAATGTGATGAAGCCATAAAGTGTGGTGATGTGGAAAATGTGAATAAATTTGAACTTAAAAGTGCCTAAATACGAAAGTGCGTTGTGAGCGGGAATGAACCCAATTCACACGTGACGTCAGAGCATAAGTAAAGTATAGTAGAGTGGGTAAGAATCATACACTCAGAGGTAGACACCTAAACTGAGATTTGCCAAGAATTCTAGTCGATACGAACGTTCAGCAGCTAAAATTTGGAGGGGAGAAAAAACAAGGGTGAGTGGGCCTAAAAATAAAGTGAGACATGGTTGAGATCTCTTATTGAGCATATTCAAAGTACTTGCTGTTTTCATCCATCATTGAGTCCCAACGACGATCCATGAAAACTATGCCTCATGTACCCACCCGACCAAGAAACGATACATCAACGAAGTCTACGCCAAGACATATTATGTCTACAACACATCAACAAAGCATTAGGAGATTGAAGTCATGCAGCTGATCCTAGACAACCTTGCCGACCTCTGCATGACGTCACTGTAGAAGTCAACCTTCTAGAAGCTTGTCCGATGAATTGATATGCCTAACTATTCATATGCAATGCTTGTAGTTTTCATTTGGAAGTTCTGTCAAACTCAGGGGGAGTATCCAAAAGTATACTGACTTAATCTTAATGTACTTTTTTCCCTAGGATTACCAGTATTTTCCTATTGGGTTTTTGCTACCTAACTAGGCTTTGACAAGGCACCCAACCTGGGCTCGTCATTCCCTTGTGAGCTCTTCTACTTGTGTCTAGAAGACATAGTTTTGACTAAATGCAACTTCTCACTTTTCTTCTTAGTCTACGAGTTTTTATCCTACCTTGGTTTTTACATAGCGAGGTTTTGTGAGTTTTACCTTTTAAGCATTCTTCCGTTGATTAGAGACTTGCATTTATTCATTGTGACAACGACTTCATCAATTGTACTTACTTCATTGCTGAAGACTTGATGCACCATGTAGTTGAGTATTTACACACTCAAGGAGAAGTGTTGTACTCCTATTAGATTAGAAATGTGATAGTGTAAATTCTATCATATTTGGGATATCCTTATGAGATTCTACCATATCTCTTAGACTATATATTATCCTATTAGAGTTGGGGTAAGGAATTTACCTTTCTACTATTATAAATAAAGACACAATATGGTGAGATAATACACACATCACAATTACACATCTTTCTTTCTTTATAATATAAATAAAGGCACAATAGGGTGAGATAATACATATATCACAATTACACATCTCTCTTTCTCTCTAGTATTGCCGCACCCCATCTCTCTGTCCTTTATATAATTTAGTAAATTAGACCTACAATAATTCAATAATTATTATCTCTAGTTTACTTCTTCTTTATTAAAAAGCAAGGCTCAAAGTTTCATTTGATAAATCATAACGTCGAAATGTAATTTAGCCTAAATTTAATCTCAATCGTACATACTCCTTCCCATTATTTCCATCCGTATGTTTTACAACCGGATCTTTTTGACCCACCCACCAGAAAATCTATAACCCGTGACCCAGACCCAGAGTGAGCTTTCAATCTCTCTGCTTCGCCTTCACTACCCAAAATCTCCCGTCTCTCTCTCTCTCTCTCTCTCTCTCTCTCTCTCTCTCTCTCCACCAGAATTAGCGGTAAGCACGTCCTCTCGGCTGCTGCTGGCTTTAGGTTCTGTTTGCTTACTGAGAAAATTCTTGTTTACTATCTTTTAGTTTTTCAAATTAATTATGTTGATTTTAGTTTTTGAGTTGGTTCAAGTTTCACATGTGGAAGTGGAATCTATATATAATTTGGAGTAGTGGGCATTCTGGTGGAATATGAACTTTTTGTATTTTATGGGTCTAAATTTTCTGCATACCACAAATGCAATGACCCAAATTCCTAATGCACAGCAATTTTGCATTTTTATGGGGTTTTCTTGCTTTTAATTTATTATGGTGGGTTCTTTTGATTGTTTGTAATTTCCTTATAATTCGTTTTTCTTTTAAAATTGACTAGACAAATGCAGAATTTGGATGGGTTGCTGTCATTACATAGCACATACACAAATGCAAAATTTGGATGTTACAACAACTCCAGGGCTTTGAAACCTCCAGCATTACAGGTCCTTCTCTCCCTCTCAACACGACCCGTTATTCGAATTCATTTCGATATCTAAGTTTTGCCCGTTTTGTTTCATTTCGTTTCATGCATATCCCAATCGTAGAAGTGATGTCAAATTGCGATTTTTATATCGAGGTTTGGAGGCCTAGTCTAGTGTCTGATATTGATCTTAGGAAATTTGCTTTGACACTGTCATTCTCAAGTATCAACCATCCAATTATTGGATATGTCAATTTAGAAAAACTGGTTAGGAGCTTCAAATAGTCGTTGATCCTTTTTTTCTTAAGGAAATACAAATAGAATGAAAATGAATTTTGTTATTGTTTTTATCTTTTACGCCCGGCCCTGGTTGATGTTGCTGATATTTATTCTTGGATTCTGCTGAGAAGAATGGGTGCTGCATAGATTGGCAACCATGTTGCACCGGTACTGCAAATTTGGAGAAGGATGAATATTGGATACCTACACCGCCACAATACCTCCTAATACATATTGGATACTCAATTTGGAGTATTGTTTACTTTATTGTGTTGTTGACTATAGGATATGGCTCGGATACGGTTAAGATACTCCTAAGACATGGTCAAGATACTTAATTCAAGTTAGGGATTTGGTTGGTAGTTTCTAATTTCAAGGTGTTTTAGTTTGTTAATGTTGAAAGATAAACATGTATCTTTCATTCTTTAGTGATATAATTTATACAACGAATATGAACCTATGAAATATTATTCTAATAGTAATATCCTTGCCGTATTGTATCTTTGTTTTTTAGAGATTTGCTGTATCACTGTACCGTTATCCCCACCATATCCGTGTTGGTGCAACATAGGTTGGCAATGATAAGTTAAAATAAAATATAAAATCCAATAAAAAGAATCTGGTTGCTCTTACCATAAGAAACCACATATCTTCTCAAACTATAATAGGGAGTTCAACTTCAAACTTCAATGTTACACACATATTACGTTTCAGACTACAAACTGTAGATTCATTGAGGGTTGCTTCTACAATTGCTAAGGTCAGCATCAGTTATCTTGGTCCCCTTGCGTAGGCATGTTCTTTTTGTTCACCCATAGGTGTTTCTTTTACAATGAGGTTTTATGTATTTTATTTCCTAGTTCTTCCAAAATTGAGTGTCTCTATCTTTCAATAAGATTTGAAATTTACATGTTCGAATGAATTTGATCACGGTCAAAGGGACTGTCCACAAGCTTAGTTCTTTGGGTTCCTATTATTGTGCGTTTTAATTAGGCTCAAGTGATTCCTGCGATTGGGTTCATCTACATAATACTGAATTTTTCTTTTTATTTAATTTTGGCTTTTCATTCTCTCTTTACACATATGGATTTTTTTTTCATTTTTAAATTCAGTTTGGTTTCTTTTTTTGGATTTTAATTCTGGTTCATTTCTCAAATGGTGGACTTTTACGGTAGGAAATTGTGGATGTTGGTCGTTTAGTTCCAGATAAAATAAGGTAAAAGAAAAGGAAATGAAGTTTTAAAATTATTAACAATTTATGCCACTTTCTTGAATGCTGAAAAATGAACACCACCTGAGTGGTTGAGCCAATTACTTAGATGAATTGCAGGTTTTGTTTATCCAGGTCCAATTAATAAAAGCTGAATAGTCAAGTTTTATTTTTTTTATACTATCCTTACATCTTCCAGCAACTAATCAGAACAGTTAAACCTGTTAAGTTTTAGTTTATTGTTTCTAAGGCCACTCAAATTCAGAAAGTGTTATTGCTTACAATTTGTGGAATTTTCTTAATTCTTTAATTGGTGAAGTTGACTGAACTCAAATTCTAGGATTGTGTTGGTGGATTATTATGATCCAAGTGTTTGATAATCTTATGTCTAATTATAAGACTGCACATGGATTAGAAGTTAAGATTGAGCAAGTTCGGTTTAAACTTTTAACGGTTGGTGATTGTAGGTCATGAGCCTGTTAGAATGAGGTGATATCATTGGATTGCCATTTTTTTACTCGATTCTGGTGATCTTTTACTATAAGTAAAAATATAGTCTTCTCTAAGTTCATTTGTTTTTAGACTTATTTTTCACATTTGTAACTCCTTTCTTGTGAACAGTAGGCATATTTCGAAGCTGCAAACAACAGTACAGTTGGGGTTATTTTTTCGGTGGAATACAGAAACTCTGCAGAACTTAGGAGGACTATTAACAGCAGGCAGAATGACCCCTCTACTTCTCATAACCACTTGTTCAGATCTCATTGCTTCTCGAGTTGATGACTACTGGCGAACATGAGAATTGAGACAAGAAGTGTGTTGTTTGATTCTTGCGAGCCAAAAAGAGCTCCAAATGTTTGCCCGGTTACAAGTGCCAATTGCCACGATACATCTTAGCAACAGAGTTAGATTACCTCTCTTGAGCTATGCTCAGGCTATCCTTCCCATGCGATGTAATCTCAAATTTCTATACCATTCCATGAACTACAAGGTGACACCTAGAATCACATCCACTGATAGAGATTTTAGTGCCAATTTTAATGTGGCACAATCCAACTGGTTGATTACCAAACTTAGCAGAGATGGAAAAGTTGGAGAAGCACGCCAAGTGTTCGATGAGATGCCTGACAAAGACGTGGTGACATGGACAACAGTGATCACAGGGTATATCAAGCGTGGGATGGTTGAGGAGGCTAGGAGGCTGTTTGACAGAGAGGATGCTAAGAAGAATGTGATCACTTGGACTGCATTGGTTAGTGGGTATATAAGGCTGAAACGAGTTAAGGAGGCAGAGAGGTTGTTTTATGAGATGCCGGAGAAGAATGTGGTTTCTTGGAACACCATGATTGATGGGTATGCACGGGATGGCCAGGTGGATCGGGCTTTGGAATTGTTCAAGAGGATGCCAGAGAGGAATGTGGTTTCGTGGAATACAGTTTTAACCGCTTTGGCACAATGTGGCAGGATTGAAGAGGCAAGGTCTCTTTTCAAATTGATGCCTGAAAGGGATATTATTTCCTGGACAGCAATGGTTGCGGGATTTTCAAGAAATGGCATGCTTGATGAAGCTCGAGATTTTTTTGAGAGGATGCCCAAAAGGAATGTGGTGTCGTGGAATGCAATGATTACAGGCTACACGCAGAATATGAGATTGGATGAGGCTCTTGAATTGTTTGACAGGATGCCAGAGAGGGACATGCCTTCATGGAATACAATGATCACTGGTTTTATTCATAATGGGGATTTAAAGAGGGCAGAGGAGTTGTTTGTGAAAATGCCGCAGAAGAACGTCATCTCTTGGACTACAATGATCACAGGGTATGTACAAGATGGGGAAAATGAAAAAGCATTGATGACTTTTTCAAACATGCTGGCAGATAATGGAGTGAAACCTAATCAGGGAACTTTTGTGAGCGTTTTAAGTGCTTGTAGTAACTTAGCTGGTTTTAGTGAGGGACAACAAATACATCAGATGATAACTAAAACAGTCCATCAGGAATGTGCATTCTTGGTATCTGCACTCATAAACATGTATTCAAAATGTGGGGAGTTAGTGACTGCTAGGAAGATGTTTGAAGATGGATTGACCATTCATAGGGATGTGGTCTCATGGAATGGTATGATCGCAGCCTATGCACATCATGGATGTGGCATTGAGGCGATTAACTTGTTTAATGAAATGCAGAAATTAGGATTCAAACCTGATGATGTTACCTATGTGGGGCTGCTTTCTGCATGCAGTCATGCTGGGTTGGTGGAGGAGGGGATAAAATATTTTAATGAGCTTCTTACAGATGGGTCAATAGAAGTGAGGGAAGATCATTACACATGCTTGGTTGATCTCTGTGGTCGGGCAGGGAGGCTTAAGGAGGCTTTTGATGTCCTTAAGAAGCTGGGAACTAAGCTATCAGCATCCGTTTGGGGGGCTCTTGCTGCTGGATGCAATGTTCATGGTAACATAGATATTGGGAAGCTGGTTGGCGAGAAGCTTTTAGAGGAGGGGCCAGAGAATCCAGGCAGTTACTTGTTGTTGAGTAACATATATGCTTCATCTGGGAAATGGAGAGAAGCTGCAAAGATGAGAATGGAATTGAAAGAGAGGAGGTTGAAGAAGCAACCTGGGTGCAGTTGGATAGAAGTTGGAAATAAGGTGCATGTGTTTGTGGTTGGCGATGAGTCTCATTGTCAATCTAAAGTTATATATTCTTTACTTAGCAATCTTCATGAAAGAATGAAGAAGATTGGGTATGTCCCATACAATGACTTGATAGTAGATGATTGTTTTTCAGTAACATAAATTAATTTCTCAATTAGCAGACAGTTCAAAAGACACTATTTGAAAAGTGATGTGCAGATTTGATCAGATTGACAGTAGAGGAAGATTTGTTACTGTGGGTACCCAACTTTTCTTGGGTCCAGGAGATTGGCATTGGACGAATTGCAAAATGATTATGGATAATGCACCCCACACACACACCCCCTCCTGGCATTGGACGAATTGCAAAATGATTATGGATAATGCACCCCACAAACACACCCCCACCTCCACCCCCACCACCACACCCCCAACCCCCCCGCCCCAACCCCCCCCCCCCCCCGCGGGGCTCCTCCTCCTCAAATAGCTTATTGATGGTTGGTTAAGTTGTCGAAGTTCAATGGTTGGGACACATTGTTTCATCAGTGGCCCCATATAATTAGATTCTGCCCTCATCTTTGAGCTTGCACCCAAGACCATCTCATATCCTCTCATCTCCAGGTAAGTTATCTTGCTTACTGAATACTGATTTAGTTTTTCTTTCCGTTTGTCATTGATTTTTTAAATCCTTTTTGTCCTTGGTAGAAGATGAGTATAGTGAATTTGTTCAATTATATTTTTTATTTATTCAGCAAGGTTTTATTTTTATTTTTTTGTATGTGAAAATTACTAAATTAATGAGAATTATAATTAAACAATAATGACAAAGCAATAGCCTAAAGATTAAAGATGCTACTGAACTAGGTCTATATATCGGCCTGCAATATTCTAGTCTAATGTAATCACCTTGTGTAAATCTAATGATGGTTTATGTTATTTTGCGTACAAGCTTTTAAATGTGTGATGAAGTGCAATTTCAGAGTCCGCTTGTGCCTCTGATTTCATTTAGCTAGAGTCCCTTGAGGTACACGGATTCACGGAACAGATGTCTGACAAGCTTGATGCTCCACCTCCTGTATTTGAATCACCGAAATACTTGACTCGCTGTAAGGATTGTGATAAGCTGTCTGGCTTGCTTGAGTCTCAACAAATTCAGTGTACTGTTTTCCCAGAAAGTCAGCCACCAAAATGACAAAATAACTAGAAATAAGTGAAGTCAAATTCCCGTAGAGGGTTTGGATTTTGTTATTGTTATTTACATATTTTTTAGTTAGGCGGTTTAAAGGGCTTCTGTGTTTCGTTAATTGGTATATTCTACTTGCGGTCCTGTATTTGTTATGGCGATGAATGTTTATTCTTTTGTTCGAAAACATTACGTATGTCGTGCAGGTTTGTTAAGTTATGTATTGTCAATGATTGATGAACTCAATAGATCGTTGATCGAATTCAAGGGTGCTCATATTGGTTCAGAAAAGAAAACCGAAGTTTTGTGGGACCGCTATCCTATCATTTAGAAAGAGACTTAATTTTGAAGTTGAATAAGGCTTCCACATTGTGAATCTGAGATGCGCGGACGTGCACTCCAAGTTCAGAGTTGATACTATTAACTTAACGTGGGAACAATGTCTACTTTATACAAAAGGATGTTCTACCTTAAACTAACCTAAATTACGATGATGGAGAGTCAAATGAGTAATTTGATTTAGGTATTCATGTCTATATTCCCATAGATTTTCTCTCGCTTGTACTTTGGTTTCTATTTTCTGCTTATTCATCTTTTGTTTTGATTCTAGTCAAATATAAAACCATTGATTCGTTCTATATTATAGCGTTCCAATTTGGATTTAAAAAAAAAAAAAAGAATAATTAAGTAAAACGATCGTCCTCACAATATACTAAGACCAGTAATGCGGTATAAAGAAATTCTCTAAGGAATATACACAAGCAAAATTATGCAAAACATATAGTGTCATATTTTGGTGGTGTAATTACAACGCAAGTAGTGGAATGCCTTGGTGTCTGTCTAGCGTTTTCTTATTCAATCCACAACGTATTGAGCTCAAACATTCTCTTTTAAAAGGTTAAATTTGGAACTTAGACCATCTCCAACCCTTGGGCTAAAAGCCAAATTTTTTAGCCCGAAAAATTTAGCTTTTAGCAAAAAATTTGGCTTTTAGCTCAGAAACAGTTTTTCTGCTCCAACCCTTTCTAGCCTAAAATTTTAGCCCGGAATTATTAAAGAATAAACTTAGGCTATTTTTTTTCTTAAATTAAATTTAAAAAAAAAAATAAATATGTAGACTATCGTAAATTAATTTTATGAACATTTTAATCAAAAAAAAATTAAATTTCGATAAATATTTTCATTCGGTTTGGTATAGCCCACACCGATTTCTGGGCTAAATTCTGGGGGGAATCTGGCATTGGTTTAGCATTTAGCATTTAGCCCGAATTTTCCCCTTGGGTTGGAGTGAGTTTGGGGAGAAATTTTGGGGAGTAATTTGGCTTTTAGCCCAGGGTTGGAGATGATAGCTCACACAAAAGGGAAAGGACAAAATCCTTGTTATGAACTCTTTCCGATTTCTTTGACTTGAGTTTACCTCAAATGGTGGGAGGGGATTGATTGGATTCTCAGATGCAAGGGCAACTGTAGCAGAAGAGAGATGGCAATGCCATGGGGCGTGACTGTTTGGATGGCGAAGATGGTGTGGTTGGTTCTCACTGGCTGGGTTTCGTCTTGCTTGGCCGTTGCCGATGAAGTCGCCGGCTCCCTTAGAACCGGGGATATTGGCCCTTTTCATGTCGGCTGATTGATTCTGCACCACTCCATGCACCATAGCTCTCTGGTTTGTTCTCCTCCTCCATCTCTTCGTATCCGTCAATTTTGTTGATTGCTTGATTTCCACACTACCCATTTGGGATCGCAAGGGTAGCTATGTTTGTCAAGTTTTGTCTCGTTGTTTTGCGTGATGGGTTTGTTGGGTAATCTGGGTGATCAGTTTTTTGTATTACAAACGATATTACTACTGTAAGCAATACTAAGGGGAAGGGGAGGGTTTGAATGCCGGACGCAGTGGGTTGAAGAGGAAGGCCCTAATCACTAGAGCAATCCACCATTTAAGTTGTAGTTATTTGATGAAATGCAAATAAACACGAACAAGAAATGCACGGGATGATTCTCAGTGTAATTACTAGCATATAGACCGAACTTATACAATTGGAGAATCCCGGACTGTAATCCATTTAATGACTAGTTTTAAGAGGTACTTCACAAATTGGAGAAACCACACCCTAGGCAAGAACTCATGCTTATCCCATTTGGAGCCAGCCAATCCACTTTATGATCCGCTTAGGGCCCGATCATAAGATGTGTTGTTTAGGGTTTCCAAGAATGACAAACTCATGGCTTTAGGGTTGCTGTGAATGGTAAACGAGAAAATTACTCAGTCACCTTTTTCCGGGACGAAATTTGAGGTTTTATGTGGATTGAATTGTATACAAACTGTAGAGTTTTGGTTGGAGAAGAAAGAAGGATTTGTAGAGTTTTGGTTAGATATGCATCATTAAAAGTCTTAATAACTTCAGAAATGACTACTTCTTCATTGGTTAAGTCAGGAAAGAATCAAATACCCGTGATTGTTTAGATTGTTCTACCTAAAGCTAAGAATCGAAATCAAACTCAATTCACAGAATATGTTCAAATTGATTTATGGTGAGTTTGTTGTTGTCTTTAATAGATTACAAAGGGCGTTGTATCCTGCAGACATGGTCTCTTTGGAAAGTAGGCTGTTCCTAAGTCTAGTGCCTGTTGTACCCATATTATGAAGGGCACGATACTTGGTATATCAGAGGTGCGTCCTTCACTGTCTTCTCGTACTAGGGAAAGGTCCTTGCCTATTTTCACAACTGTAGATATCGGTATTTTGAGAATACACCTTAACGACCAATGGTTAATGATGGCTCTGATGGGTGGTTTTGCTAACCTTGTACCTCCCCATACACCAAAATTCCTACACCCATAGTATGAAATTCTCTAAAATTGATAAAATTCTTAAAGTCCCCATTCCCGTTTAATTCACAAACCTGAAATTTCAACCAACCCAAAGCCATCACCTTGTTTTTGCACTCCAACTCAACAAACAAACACCACGCACCAGAGAGGAATCTCGATTGAGATTCTTGCTAACAATAGAAGCAAAAAAATAGAATCAATATATTCTGAGCGATATTTGTAAGAGAAAATGTGTCATTTGATCCTAATAATGTCCCTTCACTTTCCTAATAATAAAACTGGGTCATTTGATCTTTCGACTCTGTATAACAGCAACTCCTTTTTTTCCTGTACAAGTGCAGATGACGGTGAAAGGACGGTGGATGCATGGACTGGACATCCAGAGCCGCTAAGTTTAGT
Organism: Crataegus laevigata; assembly: GCA_963580275.1. Lineage (NCBI taxonomy): Eukaryota > Viridiplantae > Streptophyta > Magnoliopsida > Rosales > Rosaceae > Crataegus > Crataegus laevigata. The sequence goes on from OY756952.1 coordinate 22,227,997, forward strand.
ACTACAGTCTAGTAGTATTTCTCTTCACTTGTAAGTGAAAGGTCTTAAGTTTGATTTTTGTCAGAAGGCGAATTTGAACTACATTATTGCTAGTTCATTGTGAGACTAAGTCCACTTCCTCTCTTTAGTGTAAATAATATCGCTTTTTCGAAAGAAAAATAAAAAGAACAGCTTAACCTTAATCTTAATAGGAGGTGCTACTAAATCTTAAAGTCCTTTGATGTTTGTTTTTGATGCGTCACTAAGTTAAGTGCATAAATCCAAATCTCAAGTACAAAACAAATGATAGGGTTAGAAGATTTCTTCCAAATCAATGCCAACATATCTTTCCAATCAATATTTCGCAACTAAACTCTTTATTAGTTGACAAATTCTTTATATTAATTAATGTAAGAAGTTTATATCAATTGACAAACTATTCTACACGTAATCTGCCCCGCAAAGGTTTCGTTCCGTCATAATGTCAAGAAAAGGGTCGAGAGAAGTAAAGATTTGGGATGTGCTTTGAATCTGCTCTTACATTTGTTGCACCAGCTCCATCATCTCATTTCTTGTGATTGAGTCATGAGTAACACGCACCCAACCCAAGCAAAGCAACGTCTTCACCCACCCAACGAACAAATTGCCTTCTCACTCATTTTTTTTTCTTTTGGTAAAAACAAGATTTGAAAAGTGGAAAACATATATAGGAGATTGTAGTACAAATATATATTGAGTTGTGATGTGGGAATGAAGATAATTGGGTATTATAGAATAATAAAAAAATTCTTTTTTTTTTAATTGGATTAATTCTATAGTTGATTTTCTACTCATCTGAAATTTAATTCTGAACGTATCATGCGGGACAACGATAACTTTATTTATATATTTAGTTGAAAATTCAACCACTCACAAATTGTCATACACTGTTGGTGGCTTTTGTTAGACTGATGCAATGGGCCCCATGACCGCAGAAGTTGTCAGCCCACTCATCGAGCTCAAGCTTGCATTGCATGTGCCAATCATAAAATATAGGGAACTTTAACGGAAAGCTCCCGGTACTGTTTACTTTAACAAAAAAACCACATTTTTACACTAAAAAGTCAATCCTGGCACTATTCACTTTACCCTTTATTTTGTCCTTATCATTAAAACTCAAAGTTTTCAAGCCCTTTTCATTAGTTTTCCTTAAAATATATATATATATATATATATATAAATAAGTTGTCAGCCCACTCATCGAGTTCAAGCTTGCATTGCTTGTGCCAATCATATATATAAGGATGTGGCTGATAGGTTTGCCCGCTGACACAAGGCCGGACGTTAACAGCAGCATCAGCAGGAGCTAATTGCCCCGTTCACTATACTCGTGGATTTTCGCCCGAGTTCTGTGCCGGAAGAGGGGGAGGGAGGGGCAGTGGATTAATAATACAGAAAATTTAATATTTTTCCCCTCAAATATACCTAACCATGTTCTTTCATCTTTGGTTAAAAATCATATTTGAAATTTAAAAAAAAAATTATTATTTTATTAAAAATAATAATATTTTAATATCAATAGCTTGAGCTACTTGATTTCGGAGTGGATATGCAATTGGACATTTAATGTTTATTAAAGGCAGTTACCTTTCATTTAGAGGACTTCCATCGTGGGATTAGTTGTGAAACCCTTTCCCCCTAGCAAGAAGGGCTCGAGCATATCCAAGTCAGTTTCTCCCCTAGGCATAAGTTGACAGGCCCAATGACACACCCTGACCCGAGATGTCCTCTAAGATTCCGAATCGAGCCGTGCTGGCTGACACCTGGAAGGCAATGAAGCCATAAAGTGTAGTGATGTGAAAAATATGGATAAATTTAAACCTAAAAGTGCTTAAATACAAGAGTGCGCAGTGAGCGAGAATGAACCCATTTCACATGTGATTACAGAGTATAAGTAAAGTACAGTAAAATAAGGTGAGAATTATACCATCGATGGTAATCGTCTACACCAAGATTTGCTAATAATCCTCGTCGATATGAAAGCTCAGCTATTAAAACTTGGAGAGGCGAAAAACAAGGGTGAGTGGACTTGAAAATAAAGTTTTAATAAAAACCTTTGAAAACGTTATAACTCCTCGCTATAAAACTTGTATAGCTTCCAGAAAATCATACTACGTATAAGTATAAAATCAAAAGCATGCCAACAGTAAAGCTAGAAGTATGCCACAACAGAATATCTCAACAGTGACATAATTATGATCATATGCTCATAAATCTATACTAACATGTTAGTCAGAGTAACCTAATGTGACCTATACGACATGGCTAGGTGTAATGATATTCGCTTTAGTGCTACGATCACGTGAAGGCTGGCGCTGTGCGCAGTCATCTACGAGTCGGAGTCACCTAATGTGACCTTTACAACAGGGCTAACACCTAATTGTATCCAAGGCGAGTGTGTGGTGGGGGATATGTGATAAGAGCATATTTATGCGACTGTGTTAGCTTGTTTTCTTGCATTTATGTCGTTAGTTCCTAGTTATTTTAGTGTTTTAAGCTATTTTCGTGTGTTTGTAGGTCCAAATGACAAAGTAGGCAAGAAAGTGCAATTTGGAGCGTTTTGGAGCAATTTTGGGCTTGAAATGGATGACACATGCATAGAGCAAGGTGGATGGACGAAATTGAAGACCAAAGGGGGTTAGGAATGAGTAAAGTGATGAAGGAATAAATTCAAGACAAAAGAAGAAATGGAGCTCAGCAAAAGAAAGAAGGAATGTTAACCAAGTTTCCGTATTGGTCCTAAACGTTTCCTAATCCTAATTCACCTAAGTTCCAGCTGCAAAGGGGTGTCCTAAACATATTAGGATACCTAATTACATGGTTCTAGAAGGTTAGTCTCAGTCAAAGGATTGTGCCGCACCACCCTAGGCCATTCCTCTTCCTTGCCGCACAAGGGAGATCATCCATTTCCTATTTTGTGCCACAAACCACATTCCCTTTTCTCTTCAAATCCTACCGCACCTCTATATCCCTTTTTCTCTTGATTTCTGACATCTAATCACCTGTCTTATATTGTGCCGCACTTCCCTTTCCTATTCCTCTTTAATTTCTGACCTTTACTCATTGTAGGACTAAATAGCTAATTTTTAAATCCTTCCCTAAATATAACCTGTGAGTCGTGTGCCTTAGCCATATATAAATCATTCTCTGCCGCACCATTCAAGACTCCCCCATCCATTCCATCCATTCATTCACCTATCCATCCACCACTACCCATTCTACACACCCAAACCCTTTGGGCCGCATGTTTGCAAGGAAGGATGAGAGCTTGGAGTCGTGCCTAGCCATTTAAGCTTTGGATTGCTGGAAGCATTCTAGGTGTCTTCTACTTTTGTTTAGAATGTTTAAATTCAATTGTCTCTGTTTAATTGCAAATATGTGGAACTAAATTCGTTTTAGTTAGAGGTGGATTCAAAGCCATGAATATATATGTGATATGAATTGATTTCCTTCAATTATTGTTTCATAAATTGTGAATGCAATTTACTTAACTGTTTGATTCAGAACTTATTCTTGTATGTTGATTAAGGGGCCCCACTTAGTTTGCATGCATGAATATGATGTTAGAATATAAGGGAGTTTCACCTAATCGTTATGAACTTATATTCACAAGTAGTGAAGGTTACTAGTCACAATCGCATTAAGTAAATTCATGGCAGGAGTATCATGCAGTTCATAGTTACGAATGTCATGTCAATGCTTATGATTTCCATAGAACTTAATGATCTTTGATATGTATCTATTATGCAGTTCATGTAGGGAACTATTGAAGAATAATTTGGTTGTTGATGTGTTGTCTGTCCAATTCAATGAATTTAGGGAAATCTGATGGTTAACTTGTGCAGTTCAACACGGAAATATCGGAATATTATCGATATCGATAAAAATAATATGGAAACCACGGAAATTGTAAGAAATAGTTGGAAATTTTTATTGAAACTTTGCAGGATGTTTATTTAGTCAATTATCTATTAGTTTATCACAAAAAATTAGAAGGAAATGCATTGCATGATGGATTTAACTGATTTAAGTTGATTATATAGCGAGCTGGCAAACATTGTAAGTGTAGAAAATATGTAGTAATTAATGAAAGAAATTTAAACACACCATAATCATTTATATATAATGAATTAGTACAATATTTTACACTTTATACATTGCATGGTAAGATACATGAGTGACTTAGTACCACATAGAGTTCCTATGAGGTTCAAAATTTTGACTATCTTCATCATCTCTATGTGTAGAGTAAGTGTATTGTGAAGAGTAGTCATCAAATGATAAATCCCCAAATTTTTTTTGCATGTAATTGTTAACATGCCACCCATATGGATCTGAGCTTGGTTGACATTGTCCATAAGAAAAATCATTTGAAGATTGAGTCTCAGATTCTTTCCATGAGTCGCTCGATTCCATCCCAACAGGAATGGGATATGAAAAGTAGGGAAATGGTTGGTTATGTGTATAACCATAGTTACTACTTCCCACTCCAACAGAGTCCGAAGTTATAGACAACAAGTTATCTTGTTGACGTGAAAAAGTCCCCTTGCCTCTTTCTCTACGAGTATAGTCCTTCCCTATGGCACCAATTCCTGGTCCTGCCCACCTACTGCCATGGTCCTCATCCTATGTTACATGCGTGAAGTTTACCTCACTAGTGAATGGGCTCATAAATCCGAGAGGTGGTCCAACATAGTTTCCATATCCACCACTACCTCCAGCTCCACTATATCCTTCATCATTCCCACCTTCGGTGGTAGGTGAGTCTTCTGATCTTGTACTAGAGCTATCATTAGTATCACCAGGATCTTGTGGTTGTGTAGGATTGGAATAAGGTGGAATTCCAGTGTTTCTTGGTCTTGGGCGCAAAAGCTCTTCGAAAGAGTCAGCGCTGCTAGATCCCACCACTTCCTCTAATACTCTTTCTACATTTATCCCTTCATTACGTGCTTCATCAGCAACTCTTGGAGCTGGGTTACCTTCATCATCATCTAAATGAAGAGGTCTAATCCATTGATAAAGTTGGTTACCCTCTGTATCATCATCTTCAGCAACAATATCAAACACATCTAATGGGTCACCACGGTCGACATGATCTATTTCTGCTTCCTTATCTCGAATTTGAAGCTTCATGTTGTAGTAGCAATAAACTAATTTTTCCAACCTACTATGAGCCAACCTATTTCTTTGCTTTGTGTGTATGAGTGCAAATGTGCTCCAATTTCTTTCACAAGCAGATGAGGAAGCTGTTTGTGATAATACTTTGATTGTTAACTTTCTCACAATTGGTGCATTAGTCCCATACATGACCCACCATTCAGCTACAATGAAAAACAATGTTGATAAGTCTAATAACTCCAACAAATTCTATTATAAACTGATAGTGAAATATGTTTACACTCACTAGGAGACATTTTTGTTAGAGCAGCAACTGATGTTGGTTCTCCAAAAGTTCTTCTTGCATCTTTAAACCATGTTAGCTGGATTCAATAAATCATGTTAGTTTAATCCAATAAAGTAATTATTATAATTTAAGTAATTGTGTACCTCATTTCTAAATTGCCCAACTGCTGGTGATGCAGGGTCTAATTTAGAGTATACATTATATACAGCACGTATAAGGGTACCCTCATCTCCAACACTGGGTCTGTATTGGTATCGAGGATTCAAATAATATGCTGCTCAAAGAAACACATACTCTAATAAGAGAAATAATACGTATGCAACTAAAGAAATGAATTGCAAATTATGACATAATTTATACCTGCTGCATGCAAATCGTGGTATAATGTTTTATACCATCGGTCATCAATTATCTTTATGACCCACCTTGCACCATGTTTTCTTTCCAAGTCCTCCTTCACTACACGAATCAACTCATATATTGCCCCCATAGTAGGATACACTTCTGTGTCAATGATCCGTAAAACTTTGTAAAGAGGTTCAAACATTTGGCACACATGTTCTGATTGAGTCCAAAAAGCTTGATCAAGCACTATACTTTCCACCATACGACCTGCATTTGAGCGGCTGAAATTGTGGTTGGCCCAATCATCACTAGTGAATAGTTGCTTCAACCCTGCTTTCTTCTTAAGTAGGCTGTCTAATGCAATATAGTTGATGGCAAATCGAGTGGTAGCTGGACGAATAATTTCTCCTTTGCAAAATTCACGCATCTTTGCCAACAACCAACCGTGATTGTAAATAAAATTTGTGATCGTTCTACCTCTTTGTACGACAGTAGCAACATTCTTTCTCTTCCCCATTGCCTCAAACATGAGATCAATACAATGTGCTACACATGATGTCCAAAACACATTATGATGCTTCATTAACTTTTTTCCAGCTTTGACAAATGCAGAATCGTTGTCGGTCACAACTTGGACAACATTATGCTCTCCCACCTCCATGATTACACCCCTTAATAATTTGTAAATATACTTGTAGTTCTTTATATGGTCTGAAGTATCAACAGACTTCAAAAAAATTGTCTTTCCCTTAGAGTATACCATAAAGTTTATGATAGACAATCTGGTCGGGCCAGTCCATCCGTAACACATGATTGTGCAACCATTAGTTTCCCACTTTGACCTCAACTTGTTAACATACTCGTCAATGTCTTTATACTCCATATCCAAATATTTGTTTCTTACCTCATAGGAGTGGGAGGTTGTACTCCAACACCGACCTGTTGACATCCCAATACCATATTTTTGAAATGATGTGATGATGCCTTCTCAGCAGGGACATTTTCATAGATAAAGAACTTGCTAATTAGACGCCCCATTCCCTCCTTCACATTACCTCCAGTGAAATAACTCCAAACACTTTTTTGACATGCTTTCGATGACTTATATAAACTTGGGGCTATTGGTGGTGTTGGTTGTGATTCTCTAACACTTGCTCCCCGTCTCATTTGTGGACCACCACTTGTCCCGAAACCTTGTGCTCTATCAGGAATTTTATGAAGGTGTTCTTTTTCCCATGCTGACTGTTTGGAGGCACGTAATGCTTGTTTCAAATTGCGTTGTTCTTCAAGTCCCATGTCATCATCACATTCGTCCTCATCGTCATCATCATCATTGTCAACCGTTTGGTCAATGAATTCTCTTCGTAGCCCAGCTCGAATATTTTCCATTCCTTGTGTTATCTTTTCTTGATGTTGTTTTTTATTTTTTTAATAATGTGCTGATGAATGCCTTCACTTCTGGGGGGACATTATCGCATCGTTAGACATTTTTTGCTAGATCTAATCCACTAAGATGGTACTTAAGTCGTGTCACTCCGCCACTCTTCATTACCCGACCACAATATTTGCAAATTGTGCCATGTTTGTTTCCGTCTATTGGGTCTCCATGTTCCCAAGCTGGATCGCATTTAGTAACTCCATTGGACATCTTAAACGTACCTATATTTATTTTTCATGAAAATTAGACAATTGTTTTGGCCAAAAATATAGTAGTGATGACGGTTATATAAGAAAACCTAAATAATAAAGTTATTCTATAGAAGAATTAAATACGAAGTAAAGAAAATGATTGTAAAAATTTAAGTAATTATAAAAATAATATGGAATAATAAAACCTAATATTAATGAATAATAATCTAATTTGATAAAAAAATAATCCTAATATTAAACATAGTGATGAATAATAATCCAATTTGATAATAATCCAATTTAATAATAATCCAATTTAATGAATAATCCCATTTGATAATAAAAAAACCAAATATTAATGAATAATAATCCCATTTGATAATAAAAAAAAACCTAATATTAATGAATAATAATCCAATTTGATAATAAAACCTAATATTAATAAAATAATAAATAACATTAAACATATTAAAATTATCCTAGGGAATAATTATACAACATTACTTAATTACTTAAAAAAATTAACATGTATTTGTTAACATTACTTTATTACTTAAAAAATTAACATGTAATTGTTAACATTGCTTAATTACTTAAAAAATTTAACATGCAAGTATTAATTACTTAAAAAAATTAATATACGAGTCCACACAAATTTTTTTGTTGTTGTATACATTACAATAATATAAATATAAGTTTGTAAACTTACCTTAAATATGGAATCCTTTGTGTTGAAGCTCTGGAATGACTCTGAACGGGGTAAGGGAAGAAGAAGAAACGAAAAGGCTCTGAATGGCTCTGATACTACACCTCTGAGAATGTGAAAGAATATCACAGTGGCACACGATTTTGAATGTGAAAGAATAACACAGTGACACACGGTTTTGAATGAAACCACTATTATTTTTATCCATGGTATGAAATTGTCAAAAAGTAACTGTAAAAGTTGTCAGGTGAGGTGACCCAACCACACACACACACGCCACCACGAGATCACACACGCACACAAAGATCACACACACATACAACACACGCACACAGACATCACACGCAGACCATTCAACCTCAGTCTCTCTCTCTGGATCCTTCTTCTCTCTTCTCTCCCTTCTCCATTGTCCTACACACACACACACAAAGATCTGTCGATCTCTCTTCTCCCTTCTCCCACAGCCTTCTCTCTCTCGGTTATTCTCTCTTCTCTCATTTCTTCATTCTCCCACACACACACACACAGATCTTCTCAAATATCTTATCGGTCTCTCTCTCGAAACTCTCTTCTCGATCTGTCTTCTCGATCTCTCTTCTCGGTCTCTCTCTCCGAGACCCACATACACACACGCACACCATCGCACCTGCTTCAGATCCTGAAACCCCTTCTCGTCTCTGCAACTCGGCAAATGCAGGAACTCCCGTGAGTTTCTTGAATTTCTCCGGTTAGGTAAGTTTCGGAGAAATCGTGTTTTTGCAACCTCAGTCTCTCTCTCTATTCTAGATTGAAGTTATATGTGAAATTTAAGATCAAAATCGTGTTTTTGCAAGGTTTTTGGGACGAAATCAGCTCGGGAATAGGCACACCCATCTCCGGCGAGGCCGTGGGTGTCGACGATCTTTCCGAACACCTCCATCCGTTTCACGGCAAACGGATGTTATAGAAACCCTTATCTCGTCTTCTATTTCATTTTGATACCTAGATCAGAGTCTAGGGTGTACTTTTATAGTCGGTCGGAGCTGTAGAAGCTCCGGCGTTCTTCTCCAATTCGAACATTTCCAAGATATTGCAATATTTTTGGAAATATCGCGATATTTCAACGAAAACTCATTGGATAATCATTAAAATATCGGTATGTCAAAAAACCGATAATATCGGCATTTTAGACCATGGTGTTTGGTAAACATTCAGCTTTAGCTTTTTTTTCACAGTTTTAGGTGAAAAAAACCAAAAATAGGAAGTTGCAAAACCCATCTTTGAAAAACTGGTTTTTTTTTTCACATCTGTTTTACATAAAAGTTTACCAAACACTATAATACTGTGTTTTTTTTTTTCTAAAAAAACTTTTACTAAAAAGTTTATCAAACGCCCTGCTTCTTTCTGCTTATTCTCACGTTAAAGCAGAAAACAGTTGTTTTTTTCAAACCACACCAAACCTTAAAGACTACGAGACCGGTGTCAGGAGAGAGAGAGATGGAAGTGGAGGGAGAGCCGGCGAATGGGGAAAGCAACGGGGAGATTCTGGGGCCTTGCTTGACCAGCCACATAGACGAAGGTAGCGCAGAGAGCCACAGATACTGCCTCTCACGGAGAACGGTGCTGGAGATGCTGAGGGACAGAGGCTATTCTGTTCCCGCCTCCGAAATCGACCTCTCTCTCCAAGACTTCCGCTTCCTCCACGGCCCCACTCCCGATATCGAGCGCCTCCGCTTCTCCGCCACTCATTGCACCGACCCTTCTGACAGGGTAACCAATTCATGCTTTTTTTTTTATTCTTGAATTTTTTTTTATTTACTTGAAAATGGAAGAGAATGAAAGAAAGAAGAATTTCTGGTACTTGTATTATGTGTCAGATATCGAAATCTACGTGCTTACGAATTTGGAAATTTTGAGGTTTTTAGGGTTTAAGGCTTTGGTAATATGTGTCTTGTCCTTCGAATTATTTCGTATGTTGTTTTGGTGACTGTTATGAATGTTGTCCATCTCTGTTTATGAACACAATGAAAGGAAATGTTCATGCGAATCTTACTTTGCATGTCATATAACTGTGTTATCTATTGATAGAGAATCAAAGAAACAAGACTTTCGGGTTCTGGGCAGTTTTCTTTTTCTTCGTTCTTGCACTTGGATTAATTTCGTGTCGAGTTTCGAAATCATTACATTCACGAATTTGGCAATTTTAAGGTTTGAGCTACAGTTGGTTTTAGCAATATGTGTAGGATTTGCTACTCATGAATACGTCTCAGATTTTTTTATCTATGGTCCTAAAAGAAGAAGCAAGGCCGATTTAGTGTTGGTGACTTCTTTGGTGCGATGAACTTTTTCTGTTTTTGATAAATCTCAATACAACCTATGCATGCATGCTTAGTTGTAACCAGATTCTTACCAGGCCACCAATGGCGTAATTTCATTTCAAGAGTACAGTAAATGATATAAGATCAAGGAATTTACAAAAGTCATGTGAAAATAAAAGATGCTGGATTTTCCTTTGAAGGATATGAAATTACCTGATGTTAGAATTGAGGTTTTACCATTAATCAGAGGTTTACGATTAGATCTGTATAATGTGTTTTAGCATCATTTTGTTGTTTGGTAAGCAGTTCAAGTGCGTAGTTTGGAGTTTTTGTTTCATGTTTAGAAGCTTGTTTGGGTTCGATGTTTGTATATCATGTGAAAAAGTGATTCCTTTATTCTTTTGGATGTTTGAGTCTGACCCTGTAAACCTCAGAATCTATTTTTCCGTATTCTTCTTCTTGTTCTTCTATCCCTATTCATACTTTATCACTTGTTGGTATTGATTTATCTTTAGAATTGCATCTTAAGCAATGGTTACAAGTGACAACTTCCCTGATTGACTTCATAGTTCGTACAGACAAAGTCACGAGGAGTTAACAATTTTTTGTATTCTGTACTGCTGGAAGGTCCTCCTTACAGCTTATAGGGGATGTGGAGGGAAAGTCCACGTTAGATACGTTCTTAGTGATATCCATTCAGATTTTATCCACACCAGAATATGAATGCTTAACCTCAGTTGCTTCCACACTTACACTTTAGTCAATGTGATTTCTCCCACTTACTATTGAATTGATATGTTAAAGTTTTATGCATGGATGCTGGACAAAGGCATAAACAGTGGCACTTATGGGCAATTGGTATTTATGATTAGTTTTTGAATTGCAGATGCTGGTCATTTACTGTGGCCCTGGTATCGTGAAGGTTAATGTGATTCGTGGGCTACATTCTCAGATTGCTAATAAGGACACTTTGACGGGGCTCATATTAATTACCCAAAACCAAGTAACAAACCAAGCTCTGAAAACTCTGGAGCTTTATCCGTTTAAAACTGAAATATTCCAGGTTTGTTTCTGAATATCAATTATGTTTTTCATTTCATTCTTTTATACGTAACAAGTCCTACAAGACGATTACATTTGACTACGTTTCTGATTCTCTAGATTAGCTTTATGGATGGCTTATGATTGGAGAGGCATTATAAGCATTCTCCTAGAAGATACAATTGATGAACTAAGTGCCGTTTAAGCCTTTAAGGATCAAAATACATTGATAAATCTTCTTTATAATCTAGGCATAAAGAATAGTTGGAAATGTGATATAGGGAGGTCAACTGCAAGTTAGGAAAATTTGAAATGTTATATACACAACAACAACAACAACAAAGCCTTTTCTCACTAAGTGGGGTCGGCTGTATGAATCCTAGAACGCCATTCCGCTCGGTTCTATGCCAAGTCTTCTGTTAGATCCAAGTACTAAGTCTTTTCTTAGAGTCTATTTCAAAGTCTTCCTCGGTCTTCCTCTACCCCTTCGGCCCTGAATCTCTGTCCCATAATTGCATCTTCTAAATGTCCAAACCACCGTAACCGATTCTCTCATCTTTCCTTCAATTTTGGCTACTCCTATTTTACCTTAGATATCCTCATCCCTAATCTTATCCTTTCTCGTGTGCTCACACATCCAACGAAGCATTCTCATCTCCGCTACACCCATTTTATGTATGTGTTAATGCTTCACTGCCCAACATTCCGTGCCATAAAGCATTGCTGGCCTTATTGCCGTCCTATAAAAATTTTCCTTGAGCTTCAATGGCATACGACGATCACACAACACGCCTGATGCACTCTTCAACTTCATCCATCCAGCTTGTATTCTATGGTTGAGGTCTCCATCCAACTCTCCGTTCTTTTGCAAGATAGATCCTAGGTAGCGAAAGCAGTCGCTCTTTGGTACTTCTTGATCTCCAATCCTCACCCCTAACTCATTTGAGCCTCCGTTTGCATTGAACTTGCATTCCATATACTTTGTCTTTGACCTACATAGGCGAAGGCCTTTAGATTCCAACACTTCTCTCCAAAATTTACTCCTTGAGTTTCATCTATCAATACTATATCGTTTGCGAAAAACATACACCAAGGAATATCATCTTGAATATGTCCCGTTAACTCATCCATTACCAATGCAAAAAGGTAAGGACTTAAAGATGAGCCTTGATGTAACCCTACAGTTATGAGGAAACTTTCGATTTGTCCTTCATGAGTTCTTATGGCAGTCTTTGCTCCATCATACATATCTTTTGTAGCTTGGATATATGCTACTCGTACTCCTTTCTTCTCTAAAACCCTCCAAAGAATGTCTCTTGGGACCCTATCATTTGCTTTTTCCAAATCTATAAATCTTTTTTCATATCTCTATATTTTTTCATCGATCTTCGTAAGAGATAGATTGCCTCCATGATTGAGCACCCTGACATGAACCCGAATTGGTTGTTCGAGATCCTTGTCTCTTGTCTCAGTCTATGCTCAATTACTTTCTCCCAGAGCTTCATTGTATGACTCATTAACTCAATACCCCTATAGTTCATGAAATGTTATATATGCATTTAGAAAAATTGAAATTACTGTAATGATGGACTTTGCATTGATGAAGTCCAAACAGAACCTCTTAGATTTTGACTCTGGATTGCTTTCTAATATGCATGTTTTTTTTTTTTTTTTTTTTTGTATCCTTAAAAGACCTCAATTATTTCCGTGGTTAATTTTTTACCAAGGTACTTACGGTTGTGTTTCTGTTATTTTTTTAAGTGATCTCGGAAAACATTTCACGATATGATTTTTAACAGTTTCTCGGGCCTTTTGTTTTCCGCTAGACATTTGTCCTCACTTTCTCATAGGATATTAAATTAGTTTTGTTTCCTTTTTAACCCACCTTTAGGTTATTTAATTTCAGTTTTTCAGCATTTATACTGAAATACTTACTGATAACTGTAAAATGTTTCTGCCTAATAGTTTTAATGGTTCGTTCACTTAGAAGTTTTCCTTCTCACTCCTCATGTATTCTATATCTTTTTCTGTTACGCAGATTACCGACTTGCTTGTTAATATCACGAAGCATGTCTTGAAGCCAAAGCATCGGGTGCTGACAGACAAAGAGAAAGGAAAACTCCTAAAGAAGTACAACATAGAAGAAAAGCAGGTTAGTTTATTAAAGTAAAGAAACCAGACTGATTTTCTCTGTCTAGAGATCCTTAATATCGTTCTTAATTTCTGAATAATCTTGAATAGATTTGAGTTGCTTATCTGACTTTGCTGTGGTATGCCCTCTGTTGCTTGAAATTTCTTCTGATATGGTGTTCAAAAAGAGTGTTACGACTTTATGTTTGAGTGGTTGGCAGGGATGGTTTCGAGAGTGAATTGGGTTGGACCCCATATGACTTGTTATCAGTATGAAACCCATATTGTTGGAAGTTCTTTGGTATAATTATAAATGACTAAATTGAAACTTTATTATAACTACGGACCAAAACTCACTAATCCTCCACGCTTTGACGCATAAACACATTCAAGTGCGCACTGTATTTTAAGTGGCCACATACTGAAGGAATTCTCTGATGTTATCGTTGATCAATATGCGATTCTCTCATTTTAGTGCTCTATTTGGGAACTTCAGCTGAGATCACGTATTGAAATGCAACTGATAGGACTTTGTGCTTATAGACCTATATTATGTAGAGCGTACTCAAAGAATGAACTGGTTTTCTTGACCCCAATCTAAAAGAACCCTGACTGTCCGACCTCGTGATTCACGGATCTCTCTTCTTTTGGTCCTATATCAGAGGTCTTTTGCCTATAAGCCTTTGAGCTTTGGAGGCTTTCTTATCCTTGGTTAACTTATGGTAGTCGTCTAACAGTCTTCTTTCTTACTCTCCCGTCCTGATTCCTTGAAAAGGTCAATTTACTATTGGACTGTCCCAGTAAGAAGAAGCACTTACTTTGTATTGGGAGTGGTTTGGTGTAATAGCGTATCAAATGTTGCATTTTATTTTATTAAACTGTATATTACCATTACATTTCACATAGATGGGTTGGCTTCTGATTGGTAACTAAACTGTAATGTTTGCGTTGTGTGCAGCTTCCCCGACTGTCAAGAAAAGATGCAATTTCACGGTACTACGGACTTGAGAAGGGGCAGGTAGTGAAAGTTACTTACACTGGTGATATTACCGAGTCCCATGTTACATACCGTTGTATCTGGTGATGCAATCTTCTGGGTGCAGTTTCGAGGAATGGCGCCTTTCTAGCGTCTAGTGTGTAGTTTGTGATCTCGAGTATCTGCGAACCTTGACGAGTAAAATCCTTTTATTTTGTGTCCTGTTTGAGTTATGAAAAAGGTTCATTTCTCGTTTCGGCCTTAAGCTAATGAAGGGTTGATTCGTGATAGTGGCAGCTTTTAGCCTTTTACTGCTCAAATTCTCTGTTCTCTAGCGAGTGTTGTTCAGTGACCGCTTGTTCGAGCTTTCTGTTATGTTCAATTTATAAATGGTTTCGCATGCAGAGAAGAGAGTCAACTGACGCTCGAACATCCGTGACTGAACTAAGCAATTGATTATGTAGTGAATTCCTCCAAAATTGGGACTTGTCAAGATCAATATGGTTTGTAAATTTATTGGCAGGCGATGGCATTTGTGGCTTCAAAAATAACAATGCCTGTGTCAGCAAACCCGGATGGGCTTCTTTCGGCTGCTGCTGCCGCCTGCCGGCCAGAGTTGGCCTGCATGAAAGCTTTTGGTGTAATTTTTAATGAGTCTTAGAAACTCAAAATTATCAGTTTCAAATCCCGTATTTGAAAATTGAATATTCCAGAATGATTTCTTGTCATAAAATGACAATTTGTCTTATCATACAATTAACCTCAATCTCTTGAAGGAACGGAACCCTCACCGACTTTTAACTGTTTAAGTTACAGATTCATTATCACCGCCGTAAATATATTAGTCTTTTGCCACACGCTTGCGTGCTTGATAATTTGCTCTTTACATTTTATTATTTACTTGTAATTTTTTTTATTTTTGTTTTTTTTCAATTTTCTTTAAATTAAATTGTTTTATTTTAAAATTGTAATTCGAGAGAAGTATTTTGAAAGTTGTGCATGATTCAGTTTTTTGTTTTAAAATTAATTACCATTTAGTACTACGGTTTAGTAGTATTCTTTTTCAGTTTTGATTATTGTCAAAAACAAATTTGAGCAAGAGATTAATTAAAGTTACTCACCCATGTTTTAGAAAAAAATGTTTTTTTAATGTTAGAAGAAAAGGTAGGAGTACCTTAATAAATTGGGAAATGACAATAGAAAGGTGATATAACTAACATTTTTACGCTGAAGTTGGTTAATCAAGTTTGCTAGGCTTGTGTTTTTTTTGGTAGGAAGCATGTTTTTTCAGGTTTTATTCCCAAACCAACGAGCCAACGGTCCACTGAGTTGACTCAGCAATCCCTCCGCACAATGGCCGGCCCCTCTGTAACCGAAACGACGTCGAAGAGCAGCAGCGCCGGCGGTGGCGGTTCGGACGCATCTCGAATCGGCGACGTAAAGCAATGACTCACTCAAGAGTTCTCCCAAGCTGGAAAAGAAGTGCCCGATTTCGAATATACCCCTCGTTCGGTGGCGTATTTACACAACCCTCCCAGGCCCAAACTCAAACTTCCAAGATCCTCGCTTCCGATTTCCACCTCAAAGCCTCCGAATACCGAGCCCAAGGTATCTGCTGTTTCAATTTTCTTCGTGTATATACGTATACATACATATATTATATATTTTGTTTAATTTGTATATTTGAACGTGTTTTTCTTCAAAATTTGAATTTTTGTGTTTGTGGGTGTAAGCTGCGAGGATCAGAGAGATATTGGAGAGTGTGGGTTTGGCACAGGAGGGTTTGGGTTCGAACGTGGTGTCTTCAGCTCAGGTTTTACCCAATGTAGCCAATTTGTTGAATATAAGAGACACTGAGCTCAGCAGGTGTGTATTTTTGAATCCCGGGTTTTACATTGTGCTTATATAATGATAAGAAATGTCGGTTTTACATTGTTGTTTGAATTCTGAAATGACATATGAAATGTGGGTTGTACTTTGTTGTTTGAATGCTGGACTGGCATAAGAGATTTGGGCTTTAGTTTTCTTGTGGCGATGGGGGATATATCGTTGAGGAAGACGGGTGTGGAGGAGAAGAGGGCTAAAGTGCAAAAAGAGTAATGTTCTTCTTGATTATACTCGAAAGGTGATATCCAGGTTAACTTATTTGAAAAGGTATGATCTTGTTGGATATCTTCCAAGAACTGTAAAGTCAAGAGTATGGATTTTAGTATGTGGGATATTGGTTTTTCTGAATGTGTTAAGTTTTCAAACTTTGGTAGAACACTTGCCCAACTAGAAGATGATGCAGGCCAATGCGAGGAGCATGTTGAGCATTGGAAGAACAACTTGGCGCTGATGCTTGGCAAGGAGAAACAATACAATCAAGAGACCGTCCGTTTCAAGGTATTTATTTTCAGTTCCTGCAATTTTTTTGTTGGTGTCAAAGTTTGGTTAATGACTGGTAGAAAATGAATTCAGAGAAAACGAATGAGTCCTAAAATGTGATTTTGATGCAAAACACTGTAAGGTAGGTCCAAAAAGGAAATTGAGATGACATAATTGGTACATGAAATTAGTGAGAAAGCACTATTTTAGAGGTCAAAAAAACTGTGATAGCTTTTTTTCATGCAGATGATGCCATTTGAACAAAGTTTTAGGCCTCAATCTAGTAACAACATCATCCTGTTAACTTGATTGAACGGAGAGTTAAATGCTGTTATGCCCACTAGCTCTCTCTCTCTCTCTCTCTCTCCCTCTGTGGACCTGTGGTGGTGTTGTGTTGGTTCTAAATGTTGTATTTTACTTTATTTGGAAGGAATATATGTTTATTATGCGCTCAAATCAAATTGCATTATCTGCATGTTCCATTTCATCTGGGTGGATATTTCTTAGCATCATCAGTCTGTAAGAGTATAGAATAAATTGCATTATCTGAAGAGTTATCTTGTTATACATCCAAACTGAAGCTCTAAATTTTGGCACTGTTTTTGTGAAGTGGTACAAATATATATAATATTCATGCATGCATGAGTTTTCGGTGGTCCTAGTGGAGTTGGAAAAGAAGATATATATTTGATGGTGCATAGAACTGTGATACGTATTCCAGTATCTTATAAAATTATGAATTCTATAACTATGGAAATAGTTAAGCTCAAGCTGCAAGAAGTTGGATAACAAATTATACTGTTGGTTTGTGAATGCATCCCCATGTTTCCAGAATGCTGGAACACAGAACTAATCAGGGTTTTGAAAGAATATGCATTTCATAAAGCATCTGCATTGCCTTGATCATAAAGAGAGGTGGGTGTTTCTATGAATGGTGACGATTGATAGAAGGTTTGGGATTTCGCCCTGGTTTGGTACTGAGGTGATTCTAAAAAAAGCTGGTATCAAAAAAAGCTGGCAGCTTTTTTGTATTTGGTAAACATTCAGCTTCAATTTTTTTTTGTTTATAGTTTTGGGTGAAAAAAGCCAAAAACAGGAAGCTGCAAAATCTAGTTTTGAAAAACCGGCTTTTTTCACATCTATTTTACATAAAAGTTTACCAAACACTATAATACTGTTTTTTTTTTCAAAAGAACTTTTACAAAAAGTTTACCAAACACTTTGCTGTTTTATTTCACAACTGCTTATTCTCACAGCATAGCAGAAGCAGTTTTCTTTCAAAGCACAGCAATACCAAACCAACCCTTACTTTTGGTGATTGCCTAAGAGTAGCTTAGTTTGGGACCTATCACACTATACGTAGAATGTAGCAAGTAAATTTTTGCTTGGTAGGTGGTATAAAATTAGCAATAATTGTTCATCAATCTCGTTTGGCTAGTATATTGAAATTTCATATTGAAGTCACAAGAAGAATGCATTTTCTCATCCAAATTTTTTGCTTTTTTATAAAATATGGCACTTTAAAAACCAATTTTCTTTATTTATTCCGAATAAGAGTTGTGCTGTAAATTTATTGGACAGGATACTCTTAATCGCGTGGGCTACACACCAGAGATCAGCCACGGGGTGCTAGTTGAATTGGCTGAGCACCGAAAGGAATTGGAGAAGAAGACAAAGCCCGTCCTTGATACTTTGAGAAGCTACCAAGACTTGCCTCCGGTAGTTTTCTACTCTGGTTAATTTTTTATCACAGTTTCTTCAGGTCCTAGAAAGATTGGGAGGTTTATGAGACATGTATGTGTGCAGGATAAAGCTTTGGCTGCTTTAGCAATTGAGGACAAGAAAAGGCAATATGCTGCTGCGGAGAAGTATCTCGAAGATGTATTGCGCTCAGCTCTAGCCACTTTAGAGTAGTGCACCAGTAAACTTCTTGTTTTATGATTGGCTTTAAAAATATATATAGTTATTGAAGAACCAGTAAATGGGTAAACGTTTCTTTGTTTTTTTTCACAAACGATATGATAATCTACACTAAACTCATCTAAACTACAAGGAGGGGGTTTCGAATATGGGACCTCAAGTGCAAACGAGTTGATGTTTCATTGTTGATCCGATGATTGTTGCACAAGTTGTGGTCTCATTATTTTTTATATGTTTAACACTCCAATTTTTATTAAGAGAGTTAAATTTGATGTAAATTGTCATGCATAGAGTTTCTTTGTATTCTTTTAACATTTTCATAAAAAGGGAAGTTTTTTTAATTGTCATATGAACTTATATACATTTTTTAATTTGTCATATAAACTAAAATTTTAAGCAATTTATTGGAATTGAATATTTTGTTTATTAGGATATTTGTTTGAGGGGCATTTAATAGTGGATCGGGAAGAGATGAGAGAAGGATTTGGTGGGTTGGTGCAGATGAGAGAATGAAGGGATAATGGAGGAATGAGGAGAGAAGGGAGGGTGGTGCAGGTTGTAGAAGAGAGAAGGGAAGGAAGGGGTGCAGGTTGCAGAAGAGAGAATGGAGGGAGAGGGTGAGGGGGGATGAAAGAGGGAAGGTGCGGGGGGTTGGGGAGGTAGAAGACGGGTTTTTTTTTTTTTTTTTTTTATAATTTTGAATTTTTTTCAACCCCTTCTCAAAAAACAAAATCCACATGGATCCCTTAATGACATGTGGCGCCCAGTCACTGTCCACATAGGCACCACATCATCAGTTAACGACAGACTTAACAGTTTGACTAACAAATGTATGAGACTGTCCCAAAATTAACACTTTAGTTATGACTCTGGGATGAAAAAAACTTGATGTACTAAATGTTGAAAACTACGAAATATGAGGGCAGTAAACTGAGATTTACCCTAAAATTTAAATGAGCAAATTGGCCGTTGACTTTTTACAATTTTTCTCGGGACCCCTCTTAGCGTAAATCGACACCCTGATTCCAAATCTGCACTTCATTTTCTCAAATTTAATCATTTTAGTTGAATTTTACTAATGGGTCCTAATATTATGATTAGGTACGATTACTATCGGAGACTCCGGCTTTCCTAGTTCGAACGACTGCGACCTTGCAAGTATCTGTGAGTGGGTCTTCTTTTATATAGTGTCTTTATATATATAAATTTTTTAGTTTCATACATTTCAAAAAGAGTTTTCTCCAATTAGCCAAGATTAGCGTGACGTTTATAAGATTTTGTGCATTGATAGAAATTATGGAGTTATGCTACGTCCTGCGGGATGCATAGGTATGTACATTATTATTGATGCCCTAATTATATTTATGGCCATAAATAGTATTATGGTGACGTGAATTATCGACTTACCATTGTATAATTTTATTTTACGTTATCTGCTCATCGTGTGTTGCACTAGTGTTAGTACTCGCCCGGGCCAGTGCCAGTCTTTCACGTGTATGTTCACCTCGCACCGTACACTCACTTTGGATCCATTGTAGGTGCCAGTCCTGTCGTAGATTGCTATAGGCAATTAGGACTCGTTTGTGAAGCAGTCTTCACGTGATTGTAGTACTAGAGCGTAAATCATTATTACACCCAGTCCTGTTCATGTCAGAATACCTCTGCATGAACTCGTGTGTTTTCCAGTGTCGATGAGCATTCGATGTGATATGTTTATTTCTGCGAGATAGTGTGATTACTAGAATTTAGATGCTTATTTACGAATTTTATTACATATTGAATTCTTGAGATATTGCAGGCTACAGTAAGTATTTTCATACTATATGTAAAATGTATATTTTAGAAACTCTACTAGTTTTACGGCGAAGGCTTATTATGTTTTCAAAAAGGTTTTTACAAAGCTTTATTTTTAGGCCCACCCACTTTTGTTTTTTCGCCCCTCCAGGTTTTAGTAGCTGAGCTTTCGTGTCGACAAGGATTCTTGGCAAATCTTGGCGTAGGTGGATACCTTCGATGGTATAAATCTCATCCTATTTTACTGTACTTTACTTATGCTCTAACATCACAAGTGAAAACGGGTTCATTCCTGCTTATAAGCTCACTCTTATATTTGGGCACTTTTAGGTTTAAATTTATTCACATTTTCCACATCACAACACTTTATGGCTTCGTCAACCTCCTGGTGTTGGCCAGCATAGTTCGATCTGGAGTTCAGGTAGACATTCAGGGTCAGGGTGTGTCATATATATGTTAAATATGAGTATATATGTAAAGTTCCAAAGTTGTATCACTTTGTAAGCCCATATTATTGGGCATCTTAATAAAATAAAAGGTTGGCCCTGCATTCTTTTTTTAATTAATCTTTCACCAACTCAGTTATTCAAATAAACCTGACAAATGCTAGCTAAAGCAAAAGGCTACTAATTGCTTAAAACCCTAACTAAAGCCACCCGCACCTCTCTGCAATTACAAACTCATCTTCTACAACCTGTGGCATCACCCATCTTTACAATTGCAGACTTACCTTTTATAACCTGTCGCCATCATCCATCTTTGCAATTGCACAAATCTCATTTACCCCTCTCTTATCATATTCGACTCTTCTTCAAGCAAATGGAGACGTAGATTGCGAGACTCAGGGAGACTAGAAGGTTGTGAGTCTAGCGACAAAATTTTTTTCCCAGGCCGCCCAGAGTCCGTCAAGATTGCCTAGCCTTAATGTCCTTGCCAATTTAATGAACTATTAATCATGGCAGAGCACCGCCACCTAGCACCTAGGTGGTCACCTAGACCGCTTTTTAGAACACTAAAATAAATGCATATGAACCGAGATTCTCACAATCCTAAAGCATTCCACAATTTCCTACACTTATTTCTCTCCACTTTCCCTTATCCCACCCACTCTTTCCCCCTTCAACAAATTGGCCACAACACTTTTTTTAAAATGGTGTTTACAAAGACAATCTAATTCTTTACAAGATGCTTTATAATATGTACAGTTATGCTTATAAAGCACGAAGTTTTGTGAATTGGTTAAAAAAATATTGTTAGGGGCTTTTATGAAAATTCTCTTTATTGGACCAAAGTTATGTTTAGTTAAAACTAATTGTCAATATAATGTTAATTGTTGGAACGAAATTCGCACATCGCTGCAAAAGGTGGAGGTTCACAAATCTGAGTAACCTGTAAAAGGACAAACAACTGGGCTAGCCAATGACCCAGGGGGTGTGTCGGTCAAAGACTCTCCGATGATCAAGTTAATAAACAATATAAGATTTAATCAATGAGCAGGAGAATAAGTAAATTGGTATTTGTGTTACCAGAGATGAATCCTATAAAGATTCATTTATACCAGTTGAGGATAAGATCTTTTACGATAGCAAATTCTTCTTAAATCGTGAGAATATCTAGGGATAAATATTGCATTCTCTTAAGAGTGTAATTCTTTGCGGCGTATCCCAATCCTTAGATTGTAAGTACCCCAAGAATACAGGAACTTGATTATTCCTTGTTGAATTAGGTTTCCGTATTTTGCGGAACAAAGATGGTCAATCTCAAAGAAGTCGTTGGACATCACCCACTGATTCCAGAACAGGATGATGTTAGCATTGCTACTCTATTTATTTAGCTCCGCACCAGAGGTAGCCGAGTTTATGATCAAACTTCTAAGGTATTAGTATTCTGATCCACAATACTCCGGTCTGGAAATATCATGCTCCCACAATTGCCCTTAACTATGTATGAAATGACTTGTTCCCTTGAGGATGAATAGTTATCTAAAGACCATCCCTTTCAAGCTCCTGTGCAACTCATTTTCCAATAAGGCAATGACGTCTTCCTAAGTGACAAAGGATGGCAGTTTCTTAGAAATTTTTCCGGCAACAGCAGCCAACTCTTTATGGGAAGTTTTTTCCCTAAACGTGCAGTCTTTGTCACTAGCCTTCTCGCTTAGCTTTAGGATTGAGTTTTTCAACTCCTTCACAAATATAGTAATTTCTTTTTGGGTTTCACCCAAACCATGAATGGCTACGATGATGTCTAACATGGTACATTTGTCCAAGTTTTCCATGCTTTCCTATTGTTGGTCTTCACGTTGAGACTCGTCAAGTTAGGAAGTAGCTTCGCCTGCTTCAGAGGTGTTGCCATTCTTGGTGACGTTTCTTCAAGATCTTGGAGCCATTGAATCAAGATGTGACCTAATCCCCAGTGAAGTCTCCAATTTATGTTGGG
Organism: Crataegus laevigata; assembly: GCA_963580275.1. Taxonomy (NCBI): domain Eukaryota; kingdom Viridiplantae; phylum Streptophyta; class Magnoliopsida; order Rosales; family Rosaceae; genus Crataegus; species Crataegus laevigata. The sequence continues at coordinate 22,251,060 of OY756952.1, forward strand.
GGGACTTTTAGGTCGAGGTTGACCTGGGCTTTGAGAACGTCCTCTTGTCTCCCTTAGTTTGATTTCATACCAAATCTCAAAATATCTTGTAAGAATTAGTATGTCTTAGAAAATATCATAGTTGATTCAATGACTTGAAGATAACATGATTAAAAATATAATGGCTTGCTTAAGTGAGGCATGGTGTGGAAGCAAAAAGTTCATTAGTTTAGCATGTTGAGAGAAAAAGAGAGAAATAGAGAGAGAGAGAGAGAGAGAGAGAGAGAGAGAGAGAGAGAGAGAGAGAGAGAGATATATATATATATATATATATATATATATATATATATATATATAGTTGGCATGGTTGTATGATGTTCTCTGTTGGATAATCTAGGTTTACTAGAGTAGCAGCAAGGCTTACAATGGCTGGAATTCTCAAAGTAAGATTATGAAGAATGCTAAGGTTTTAGAATGATCTTTCTAGATTTCTTTGGTTCTCTATGTGAAGTTGGAGGATTGGGCTTCAAGAGGCTTTCCTGATTGAAAGGGTTGAAGGAAGTCTCGGGGAAAACTATAAGGTTACAAAAAGATGGTGCTGGTTCGGCAGAACTTATGCCTACGTCCAGTTGTGATTTCCCTAGATAGAGATATCACTGCTTCTTTGATTAATAATAGAGATTACAGAACTTATGCAAACCCTAGAACTAATCTCAAAACTCTCTGCTGTTTTGCTGTTTTTCTCTCTTAATTCTAAACCTTGCCGCACCCTATTTATAGGCATAGGGTGCAGATTACATGTCCTGCACAGATTATAATTCCTATTCTAAGTGGAATAGGAAATTAGACTTCCTTTCCAATTCCAAATAGACTTCTAGGATTCCTAATCTAAATTGAATAAGGAAACTAAGATTCTTTCCTAGCCCTTTTAGGAGAAAAATCGGTGCACCCTTTGTTTCCCTAAAACAATCCTAAACGAAGAAGGACATTAATTGACGAGCCAAAACCTAACAATTCTTGCCTGGGCACCATAGGTATCTAATAGTTCTCTGCATGCACTCAAATCAAATTGATTTATGATGAAGTAACATGAAATGGGTGAGCCTGGAATGAGTAGATGTTACTGTTACTATTTGCGTGTTTAGGTGTGTATATAGTAAGAGGGGTATAGAACAATTTGCAATATCTGAGGAGTTATCTTGTTATATGTCCAAACTGAAGCTATAAACCTTAGCACCATTTTAGTGAAGTAGTGGGAATATATATATATATAATATTCATGTTTGCATTTAAGTGTTTTTGGGCGGTGTTAGTAGAGGAAGAGGGTTTTATACAAACGAAGAAAATGCCTCCTATGAAGTGAAGAAAATTTGGAAAGAAAAGATATGTATAGAACTGTGATATGTATTTCTGTATCCTATAAAATTACAAATTTTGCGTGAATTTGAATAACAAATTATATTGTTGGTTTGCAAATGCAAGTCCATGTTTCCAGAATGCTGCAACAAAGAAATATTCAGGGTTTTGACAAAATGTGCATTTCATAAAGCATCTGCATTGACTTGATCATAAAATGGGTGATTTTTGCTAAATGGTCGCCTTTACAGAAAATATGGGATTTCAACCTGTGGCAGCTGAAGCAATTCTTACTTTAGGTGATTGACCAAGAATAGCTTAGTTTGAGAGCCATCACAATTTAGGTAGAAATGTAGCAAGTAAATTTTTTTGCTTGGACAGCCTTCCATGTCTTGCCTATTGATCCAAATACTTTAGCTACGAGGTCCCCATCTTGTTCTGTTGCACCTCCTCCCAATCTCAAAACTATTTCACCACAAGATTAGCGGTGCATGACATTTTTCATCCATTTTTCAAAATTGGCACACCAAATTACAAATAATATGACTAGACATAGGTAATCCGTATTTCAGAAAAGGCTTGCCATAAAGAAATGTTACTTTTTATTTTTGCTAGAAAAGGAAAGAACTAAATTAAAGAGAAAAGCCCCTAGGGCAACCTGTTTGCTAGAAAAGCTGGACTAGCAGCCAGCACAGTTTACAGTTTCATAAGGAAAAACAATAAGGCAAACATTTTTAACATTCAATATGAAATACTAAAATATTAAAAGGAAAACGTATGTACCTGGGCCGTTGCACCGACAGCTGAAGGAGTATTTGGCATTACCCTAATAAATCGGCTGTGACCGGCCCATTCCTGAAAAGGATGGAATAATTTTGTTGAAAAAAATAGATGAAAAACTGGAGGCCATGGGCTCAATTTTTTATTTTCAATAAGTAAGATTAACAGCTCAAAAGTTATATATTAAAGTAGAAAATTGAACTCAATGCACCAAAGACAGAAGAAAAACAAAGAAAAAAAAAGAAAGAAAGATGCATTCCCCTAACTTCTTCTTCTTCTTCTTCATCTCCCTCTGCTACACTCTGTTCATTCCCCTAACTTCTTCTTCTTCCTCCTCATCTCCCTCAACCTCTCCTTGAAGCAGCAAACGAGAGGTTGTCATGAAGTTGTTCAAAGGAGATGGAACCCTATGCAAACCTGTTGAACCTAGCCATTATCCTCCACGAGGTCGAGGTAGTCTAGACTCACATCAACGTTATTCTTCGGCCCTATCAATACAACATCGACAAATTATACCAGACCTAGCTTGAAGGCATTGTCCCTGTTTTTGCACTACTTAAACTCCCTTTCAAGCTCACAGCAAGCCACTCCGATGACATTAATCAATTTTAGTATTTAACTGTGTAGCTTGCTCATCTTGCTGAAATGGAGGTGAAGCATAGATGTAACCAGATCCTGGAACTTGGTCTTCCATTAGGTGGAATTGCCAAGTTGTCCGCTCAAGATTGGGAGGGTGATTGTTTCTATGCAACCTTACATTAATGGCGCGTTTACGTAATCGTAATAAAAATATAAGGAATTGAATTGAGGATAAATTGAATTGATGAGGAGTTGAAATGAGGAGAAGTTAGAATCGGATTCCTGTTGAAGCTGTTTACTTAAATGTTCTGGAATTGGAATATAAATGATACCAATTCTATAAAACTGTTTACTAATTCAATGGAATCGGAATATAAACTAGTATGATTACTAAAATGTCCTTGTTCCAAATCAAATATTATATATATATTTTAATAATTTTTTATATAATATATAATAGTAAAAAAAATTAATTGCTTTTCTATTTCATAGACACACTAAGGGCATGTTTACCAAGGGGGAATGGGTCATTCATTCAAACGTTTACCAAAACTTCAGGAATCAAAAAACTAGTGGGATCCACATAAAATCAGGAATTCAATTCCTGAAATGGCCAGAGTGGGATTCTTAGGTGAGAGAAGAGATTTGGATTCCTGGAAATTGTGTTCACCAAGAATCCAAGTTTTGTGCCGGTAATACCCTCAAGCTTCAAAGGAATATTGGGGTTTTTTTTGGGGGGGGGGGGGGGGGAATGAACCAGGGGATGTTGTTTGCAGCCCTTACAGGTTGTGTTGATCTACTTCGCATAGTAAGAGGAGGAGCAGAACGTGGTTGGCGATGAGGAGAGTCTTGTGGGTGAGGGGGAGTGAGTTGAGGTGGTGGAGGGTGAGAGTGAAGAGGATGGGGGAGCAGGGAGGGAGGAGAGTCGGTGGTCATGGTGGGTATTGGAGAGGATGGTGGTGGGTATCCCACGATTGCTGAGAAAGACATGGGAGAGGGGGGAGAGAGAAGAGGAAAGGGTGATTAAGAATCTTCTGAAATATGTTGAAGCAAATAAAAAATATTATTTCATATTAAATTTGTACTAAAAAAAAAGGGTTCTTTCTAAAAAATAAAAAAAAAATGAAAGAGTAAAAGTTTTACTAAAAATAATTAGCAAATAAAATAGATTAGTTAAGCAGGGGTATTTTAGTAATTATATTATATTTTATTCCGATTCATATGAATTAGTAAACAGTTAATATAGATCAATGTCATTTTTACTCCGATTCTAGACAGTTTTGGTAAATAACTTCAACAAGAATTTAATTCTGATTCTAGCTCATTCCAATTCTCTCTCAATTCAATTCCTCCTTAATTCAATTCCCCTCAATTTGATTACGGATTAGTAAACGCACCCTAAAATGCTTTTGTTTATATTTTTTTATTTTATAAATTTAAGTATTTACTTTAATGTTTAAATTTTCTCGCTGAAGTTGGGGTTTCTTCTTTCCGACATAAGCATGGAAATAAAAAAAAAAGTAAGGAGTTTTGCATAATTAAACTAGGGTTAATGGGTTTATAAATGATAGTTTTGGAAATTAAAAAAAAAAGTAAGTGAGGGCATAAAGGAAATAAAAGTATCATTCTGATTGCCCAAGCAATCATTAATTGGATTACCACCTAGATGTAAGGAATCCAATTCCACCAATACAAGGAATTGAGTTCCAAAATTTATGTGTTTCCCACTACATTTTTTATTCCTCAATGTTTAGTAAACACCGGAGTACTCCGTAATCGGAATTCAATTTTACATTTTTATTTTGAGTACAGATACGTAAACACGCCATAAAGTTCCTTTTAAAACTTCCGTTATTGGCAAAGTCAAGTTTACCAAATTTGGTTGAGGACTATTTTGAAGAAACCTTTCTATTTTCTTTAATCATCTGGATCATTTTTAATAAAGGAAAATTAATGAAAATGGTTTGAAAACTTTGAGTTTTAACGATAAAGACAAAATAAAGGGTAAAATGAATAGTATCAGGATTGACTTTTTAGTGTAAAAAATGTGGTTTTTCGTTAAAGTGAATAGTAATATGAGCTTTTTGTTAAAATTCCCTTTTAATAAAAGAGATTATATTCACACACCCCAAATTACTTCTCCCACACCCTTTTAATTTTTTAATATTTTCTACACAACACTAACACTTGATAGAAAAATATTAAAAAATTAAAATGGTGTGAGAGAAGTAATTTGGGGTGTGTGAATATAATTTCCCTTTAATAATCCTTGATGGCTAACTAGTGTTTTGTTTTTCTGACATATTCTCCAGTACTAAAAAATTATACAAAATCCAACATATATTGAGCTTCAAAAGGCAGCCAACCAAGGTAGAAGGTGCACTTGGGAGAAGCTCTCGGCCATAAAAGCAAACTGTGGCATTGAGCTTGCTCTTGATGAGTGTGTTGTAATTCTCAACCACATGCGTAGACTCAAAAGGAGTGCAGAAAGAGCCGCGGCTTCTTCTTCTCATGGCCTAGCTTGTACAACCAAATTCAGTGCATCTAGGAAAATTCCATCTTGGAATTGCATTGCTTGAGAGAATTCAAGTGGTTCCCTTGAAGAATACCTCATTGGAGATGGTGGTTCCTCGTTCCATCACGGTGTTGGCGCGTCTACCAGTGGAGTTCATTCTGGTAAAAGGTTTCAAACCCACCGTAATTTACATGATGGAAGTGAATCTGAGAGTGTTGATTTCAATTCTTGGACAAGATCTGGTGGACCCTATATGAGGACAACATCAGCAAATAAGTTCATCAACTTTGTTCAAAATTTGGACATTGATGCTGAATTGAACAGAAGTGTGCTGACAAGGCCGAAGTCAATGACAGTTCAGATGGGAGGAAATAATCATTACTATCAAAGCTCAAGAGGTACAATTCGTGAAAGAAGTCCTGAAAGCAGAAAATTTGATAAGAGGGAGTTTGGAAGCATGGTTTCAGGAAACGGTTCTAGCATTACGGTGACTGAAGGTGATCTCTTGCAGCCTGAAAGGATACAGAACGGAATTGCATTCAATATTGTGAAGAAAGAAACATTGTCAAGTGGGAGTAGTCATGACATAGAAAATTACGGCAGTGAAGTTGCTGAATGTGTGCAACTTGACTGTCCGGAAAAGGACATGGACGCTGGGTCTGCATATGAATATGGTGGATGCCGATATCACTTCAGAAGCCTTCTTAAATGAAACGGAACCTAATTGCCAGTCAGTGGATCAACCTAAAGTAGATGATTGTAATCATGAGAGCACTGTGGATGGCTAATTTTAATGTACGTTTTGCTCGGATATCTTATTCAAGGATTCGATCCGAAATAAATACTAAGAGTAGTGCTTAAAGTTTACATTTTAGCATTGCACTGATTTGCTTCCGCAGTAATTAGTAAAAGGAACTGATCTTGAGCTCTGCATACATGTAGGCCTTGACTCTTTAAAGAAAAAGAAAAGAATTTTCTCTCTCTCTCTCTCTCTCTCACACACACACACACACACACACAGATTTGAATCCAGGATGCCTGTAACTCTACTTGATTCCATTGAAACATACTCATCCAGCATAGCCCTTAAGAAATAAAACAGTCCATCCGGCATAGTAAATTCCCCATTAGTAGTTGGGCAGTTCGAAAACCGGATTGTCAATAAAAGTTGCAATTGGAAACAAATATATGTGCTTTCAATGTTTTATTCTCGCCCCCTAATGTCAAATCCGAGGGCGGTGACCAAGAATCCTGTCATGCTGATCACGAGCACGAGGACAAAGATGAGAACCTAGATATTGCAGAACCACTTTCGATAATATATTGCACAACTTTGCCCTGCCCCTTAAACACATTTCATGTGTGCACTTAATCCCAAGGGGATTTAGTAACCAAATGAAACGTCAAATGACACTAACACGTTGTCTTTGATATCATGGGGAAGCACTTTTTCGGGCCTTTAGGAGTAGGCCGGAAGTTGAACATCGTGGTTAGCTGATTGCGAACGGGTCACTACTGCCGTTATAATATTGTCATTGAGTGGGGAAGGATCAATGGAGGTTGTTTTCTATGCCTAGAATGCTAAGAACTTGGCAATCATATGTAGAGACTGGTCAACATAATATATAAAAGAAAGCAACAAAATCACAGAAATGCTTCAAATTAGTGGTTGAATCTTTGATTTTAAGAAATGCGAGCGAAGGTATGTTACGTCTTCTCGTGGAAATGCTTGAAATGGTATGAAATGATGTCTTTCTTTGAGGTTGGCTTTTGAAATATTAATCTTTGAGTGATTGATTTATTAATTGAGTTGTAAGCGCCTCATCTTCTCCTATCCTTTTATAATAAGGAAAACTAATAAAAATGACTTTAAAACTTTAAGTTTTAACAAATAGTATTAGGATTTAACTTTTTAGTGTAAAAATGTGGTTTTTCGTTAAAGTGAACACTATTGAGAGCTTTTCGTCAATGTTCTCTTTATAATATGTCCAATGTCTCAAAGAATGAATTTTTTATTGTGGTCCAAAATAAGGGATAATCATGTCTTTTAATCGTTAAATTTTGTTTTAAAAAATTTCAAAATATATGTTGTTGAATATTGATGCATAAAGTTAACGAGATTTCGAAACAATGTAAATTGTCAAGTTTATGGCCTTATCTCGGTTGCGCTAGTCACCTAATGAGGATAATATGTAAAGTTGCGTTGGTCACATAATGAAGATAATATGTAAAGAGATAGAGATAAGAAAGCTAACGTAAAATGTACGTGGTTCATTTTAAGTTTAGCTACATCGACGATGTAGAGGAGTGCTCATTAATACTGAAGGGTTTACAGATCATTAGTAGATTCTAATGACTAGTTTAAGTACAATAATGACATTAGAGATTAATGGTAGGAGAATGGTCTTCTTTTTTTGTTGAGGAGAGTTTGTGGCTTTCATTCGCAGTTGATGTGGGACTTTATGAGCTTTATTCTGACGTTGACATGTGTCGTGCTGTGATTGGCCTTCCGGTTGAAGGGAAACTGTTGTGCTTCGGCATGGGTGCCTCACCGTGACCCCTTCAGTGAATCCCTTGAAGGTGTGAAGTTAACCGGTACTTGATAGTTTCGGAATTTGTTAAGTATGGTATAAACATATGCTATGGACAACGTTTTGTTGGTAGGCCCTCTTCTCTCAAATGATAATTTGATCTTTAGTATCATGCAATTCTTTTTATGGTCCTGGGTTCGATGCTCCGAGCTGATGAATTTGCTTGATTGTGGCACGGGCAGGGTGGAATTTCCCATTGTCTTCTCGGACCCAAAAAGAGTTGATAACCGTGGCTTGTCACCAGTTGTTCCTAACAAAATCTAAATAAAACAGTCAAATCTTTCAATTGAAACAAAATTTTCAAACAAATCCGAGATAATGGAAAGTAGAAATACCAACTTGAGGTTTGACAAAAGAATATGAGCTTCCAGACACTGGTGCTACGGTAAATTTACCTGTATTTCAATCAACCTTCAATTCAGAATAATGCAGTCTAATAATATTCTCTGGAATTGATTTGTTTATCCCCCTAAGCGACGGAAGAGAACAAAAATTGGATTTCATTGCAATGTCACGAATACGTGTTGAAATATGTAAGTCACTGTATATGCCTAACTCTGAGAAAATTATCGGCTGCGCTTGGCAGCAGCGTGGACTACATTTTGAGTAATGATATTCATACTATGTTTTTATATCACATTTCTATACTACTTTACGTGGCATCTGATGTGAACAGTCACATCATTTGAAAAATTTACAAACCCCAAAGAAAAAAAGGAGAAAGACTCCCCCGTATATCACAATCATCATTTAATTAACTAGTTTTTCTTAATTATTAGTTTATTAAATAATGAAATAAATTTAAAAATCTGATTAATTCAAATGATGTGGCTGTCTATATCAAGTGTCACATAAAGTAATATAAAAACATAATACAAAAACATGATACGAATAATATTACTCTTTCACGAAATCCACCCTTCTCCAACTCATGGACGCCAGCAATGGTAGTTTCACCAGGTGATGTTACATCATCTTTTAACTGACCTGGATGCTTCCCGGTATGACAAGCCATAGATGCTGCTGTTCGATTCGTGGTTGAAAAATCAGGGAGTAGGAACATTATTTTGTCATGGATGAAAAATCAGGCTGTTGGATTCCTGGTTAGCTTCCTGTCACTGTCGAGTAGAGATAATAATTCTAACGATCCAGGGCACGGCAGGCGATTACTGATTCTCACTTGTAAGACACTGCAGTGCATTTGTCATGAAAAGCACAGGTCCACCTACATAATAAGTAAGAAAGTGCATTTGTTATTAGAAAAATGATGCGGTATTCTATAAATATCGTTCTGCGACTAGTTCTAGATGACAAACCTAAGGAAACAGAGCGATATACATGAAATTTATTGAGGAAGGAGAGTCGCACCTCTCTGAAATGCTAATTATTCCTTAGCGTTTCACACTTTTAATTTTAGTCCATGTAGGTTAACAAATTTGTATTGTATCTGTGGAGGCTGTTAGAGATGTCACATGAAAAAGATTAATGTTGAGAAGATTAAATTTGTAAACTAAATTAGCAAATCAAATGAGATGTCACTATTAAAAAAATGAGCACGTTTATCAACGATTAAGTAATAATTCAACTATCAACTTCTATATTATTTAATTTACAAAATTTAATCATTCTCACATTACTATATAAAATGTCTAATTGGTACTTCGTACGTAGCTTATGTGGTTATTTTTTTATTTTTTTTTATAATTTTGGAAGAAAGCTTATGTGGTTATTTGACTTGACATTAGAAAAAGGACTTGGTCTGCCTTTAAGATTGATGAACTGAAACCATGGAATAAAAAATCGATATTATCGGCGAAATATCGCCGATAATTTCGTTTTTATCACTCAACGATATTTTTTTGTTATCCCTTAAGTTTTCGTCATAAAATCGCGATATTATCGATATTATCGCGATATTTCTTATAATATCGAGATATTTCCGATAATATCGGAAATATATTAATAAAAAAATATACAAGCCTCATCTTAGCCAAAGGGCCCAGAGAAACTTGCTTCATTCAGTATTGGAAGGTCTATTTATAGGCCTGTTAGCGTCCAATTTTCTATCCCACAGCCGATGTGGGACAACTCCTACAAGCAAACCCAGTTTTCCGACGAGCACCGCCCCTTTCGAGGCGTTTTCCGGCCAAACCACGGCGAGTTGGCCGGCGTGCAAGGTATCCATCTCTTCATCTCGTCGAGTACTACAACTTTCATGTTTGGATCACTTAATTTGGTTGAGTAACGAAGAAGTTATGGACGTTCAAAGTTAGGGTAGAATTCCGGCCGTTTGGGCAGCACCGCCCATTTCGAGGCGTTTTCCGGCCAAAACACGACGAGTTGGCCGGCGTGCAAGGTATCAATCTCTTCCTCTCGTCGACTACTACAACTTTCATGCTTGGATCACTTAATTTGGTTGAGTAACGAAGAAGTTATGGACGTTCAAAGTTAGGGTAGAATTCCGGCCGTTTGGGCAGCACCGCCCCTTTCGAGGCGTTTTCCGGCCAAACCACGGCGAGTTGGCCGGCGTGCAAGGTATCAATCTCTTCATCTCGTCGAGTACTACAACTTTCATGTTTGGATCACTTAATTTGGTTGAGTAACGAAGAAGTTATGGACGTTCAAAGTTAGGGTAGAATTCCGGCCGTTTGGGCAGCACCGCCCCTTTCGAGGGGTTTTCCGGCCAAACCACGGCGAGTTGGCCGGCGTGCAGGGTATCAATCTCTTCATATCGTCGAGTACTACAACTTTCATGTTTGGATCACTTAATTTGGTTGAGTAACGAAGAAGTTATGGACGTTCAAAGTTAGGGTAGAATTCCGGCCGAACTCATAAACCGTGGTCGTTTGGCCATCTTTCAGGTCATTTTCCGGTCAACACCGGCCACCACTCGGTCCTCACTTGATATGAACCTCTTCTCCACATTCCTAACTATATTTTAGCTTTTGAATCACTCAATTTGGTTAAGAAACGAAGAAGTTACAAAGCTTTGAAAATTGTCCAAAGCTTTGAAAATTACCCAAACCTTCGGCCCCAAACCCAGTTTTCCGACGAGCACCGCCCCTTTCATGTTTGCTTTTCTAGGTTCTTTCTCCCTTTCATGTTTGGATCACTTAATTTGCTTTTCAATTATGATGAACATGAGTAACTAAGTTTCAATCAAGCGCGTTAAACATTGATTAGAGTTTTGGATAAACATCCATTTCTCTCTTTGTTTTAAGTTATAATTATAAATGTTATATAATTATAAATTATTAGATTTTTTTTTTATGCAAGCATATTAGATATGTACATAAAACATTCACATATGTATGTTCTTTTATAAGAAATAACATATTATTCAATAATTATTTACTAATTCATTATATATAAATGATTGTAATTGGTTCGGCGCAATTGTTATTGGTTCGAAGCAACAGCTCACATTGCTTAATCTCTTGCTTAAATGAGTGTAAAATATTGTACTAATTCATTATATATAAATGATTATGGTGTGTTTAAACTTCTTTCAATAATTACTACATATTTTCTACACTCACAATGTTTGCCAGCTCGCTATATAATCAACTTAAATCAGTTAAATCTATCATGCAATGCATTTCGTTCCCATTTTTTGTGATAAACTAATAGATAATTGACTAAATAAACATCCTACAAAGTTTCAATAAAAATTTCCAAGTTTTTCTTACAATTTCCGTGGTTTTCATGTAATTTTTATCGATATCGATATTTTATCGATATTTCCGTCGATATTTCCGTGTTTTCGGACTACCGATATTTCCGATATTACCGATATTTAAATCCTTGACTGAAACTACATTGACCAAAATAAAAGGGAAAACGATTCTCTCCGATCCATTCCTCCTGATTCCCCAAATCAGGAAAGACTAACTCGGACTCAAGTGTTGCTGAGAATAAGGAAGCATTGGGTTTGGGCAAAGAGGGAATCAAATGGCAGGAAGTGAGGAAGTGGAAGTCAAACCAATTGACAAGGAAGCCTTCAATTTGGGGTTCATTGGAGCTGGTAAATTGGCAGCAAGTGTTGCCATCGGATTGGTCAACCAGGGGATTCTACCACCTTCTCGAATTTTCACGGCGCACCGGAATCCAGAAAGCCGGCTGGATTTTACATCTGTTGGAATTCAGGTTTATCAGAACAATCATCAGGTACATACATGTTTCTTAGTTGGTATGCTTTGGTGTCTCTGGATGATGGATTTAGGTTAAATTATATAGAAATGCTTTGCACTAGATAGCGGGGTTTGTAAATGACTGCTTGAACGGAATCATTTGAAAATGCTTTATTTAGTTAATTTGTAATGCTCATGTAGTATAAATTAGTAATTTTGGTGACAATGTAATTCAATTTTTATACACTTGGTAAAAAAGCATGTATGTAGCTCTAAGCCTCTAACCCAAAAGGAAAAATGATTTCATGTGGAAGTGCCCTTCTTTTTAAACCTGCAACTTTTCTATTTGAGATACAATCATGGTGGTTTTGCTTCAGTTCTTGCTATACTAATATGTTTTACCGGTTATGCGTCCTAATATTTGCAGATGTTACCTCTCTGTTAGTATTTATCGTTAATGCTGTATTGCTGCATTGCTCCAAGTATAAATTAGTCTTCAGTTGCTGAACAAAACAAATTCTTTGCTCATTTGTTAGGAAACTTGGTTCCCTTAATTAGCTTTTGTATTGCTTCCATCTCATTATACTGCTCTTATAGCTCCCTCTCTCTTTTTCCTTTTCGTTAATATCATGGCAGGTAGCTGAAGAGTGTGATGTAATCATTTTCTCAGTGAAACCTCAAATACGTACGCCTTCCTTTGCTCGGTTTCCTTTTCCAGTACATATATGAATATAAGATATCCACCATGTTTTACTCTGCAATAGTTTTTCCTTGCACTCGTCTCTGCCAAGCAATGACGTTACTCTCCTGAAATAATTTTGACTGAATTCTGAGTAATGCTCTGTTGAACATTGATAATCTTTATTAACTTTTGAAATTGCTAGGTAGATCCGATCCACACATTAAGTGGAATTTAGAAGGAGAGGAGGAGGAGGGAGAGGGCGGGTAGGGGGTGGTGAGAGGGTTTGAAACGACCTTGGAAAAGTACCCTGTGCTCTATTGAACTATAATCGAAATCAAATGATGAGAAACCTCTTGACCAAATATCATATTTACCCTAAATAATTGAATATCATAGAAGTGTATGAAATTGGTTTGTTTTGTCCTTTTGATCATATATTGGATTGTTGGATATGCAGTTAAGGAAGTAATCCTGGACTTACGGCCGCTAATTTCACAAAATAAACTTCTTGTGTCGCTTGCTGTGGGACACAAATTGAAAGCTCTACAGGTTTGTATACTGCTATATGAAATTGGCAGCTTGTTACATCAATGCCTTGGTATTAAAATCTCAGTAGCATTAAATTGTGAATCATGATGTCCCAACTTCTAAATCAATTCATTACAAAAGTGATATTCTTTAAGCTTATATCCTCCCACTCTAGCTTCACACTTTTCGCCTGTCATTGAGTCTCAACTGCAGGATAGCCTCAAAGCACTTGCGATATTTAGAAACTTCAATATGCTTATAATTTATCAGTCCCACGTGGCCTGACTACTTGGTATACAGTTTGTAATGGAATATCTCTTAGCAACTTGGTAATGTAAAAGCATAAGTAATTTATTTAAAGTTTATGAAGGCTAAGAGTTAGTTTTTGTTGGATACGTAAAGAAGCATGGACCGGAAAATAACATACATTCGAGTGGTTTAAAAGCTCTCTTGGGTACCCTTCCCTTACAAGCTGATTTTTAAGGACAAGTTTATGCATCGGCTCTTAACTGGATCTGCTAGATTGCTCCTCTTTACTCAGTAGTAATCAACTGTGCTTATTATCTAATTGTGATTCAGCCTGGATCATTAGGTAGTTCTTGAACACTGGAATTTTTATGCTGCAATATACCTGTTATACTGTTACAATTTTATTTTTTGAACTGATGCTGTTAAAAATTGAGAGAACTGCAACCGATGTACAAATCGGAAGGCCTTTTTTTTGACCAATCTTCCAAAATCAATATTTATGACTTAATAAACTTTATAAACAAATCTATTTCATTCGTGTATAAGTCATTTTTGTTTCTTTCTTACTAAGGTAATGATGAATCAAGTATCTAGTTAGTAAAAGTGGAAGTTACCATAGAGGGAAAAAATTCAAATTACACAAAAACATAGTTTTGTTTAACAAATTTTCTCATTCCCTAGCGTTATTGTGATATGCTTTGTAAAGTTTTCTGGGGTGATTCTTTTACATTGAAGTTTCTGAGCTTTCATATTTTCATTACTTTGTTCAAATCTTCTACTCAGGAATGGGCTGGTCATTGCCGATTTGTTAGAGTAATCCCTAATACCGCTTCTGCCATCGGTGAAGCAGCTACAGGTAACAACTAGTTCCTGGTTCTCACATTTGTTATGCTGTCCTTCTCTTTTAGGCCATAAAGTTGTGCTGTACTGAAATAAATTCTTTCCAATTCTTTAAATTATCGACTTCATGGCCCTTAATTCCTTCAATTAAAGGATTTAATCAATATATTAAGCCCATGTAGAAGGGATTACATTGCTACGATTTTCCCAATCTGAATCAACTACGTAACAAGTTTTCAGCCTTAGTTTTGTCAACATTAAAACCAATTCCATAGATTTTAAATTTATATGAGGATAACAAAGATCTAAAAGATTATGAAGAGCTCCAGTGGCCTTCAGTACTAAGAACTCTCATCTGTCAGACAGATGCCATTTCCTTCAACCTTGAAATGCTGCTTTATTACCGAAGAGTCGAAGACATAATATATGTGGATCAATTGCATAGCATTGTTCTAGCTTTATCTGTAGTCTCCTCCGTGTGAGAATGTGTGATTACATGCAAACAGTTATGCACTTGGGTGAAGCTGCAACAGTAAACGACAGTGAGTTAATAGCAGACCTATTTGGAGCTGTTGGCAAGGTGTGGAAAATGGACGAGAAATTGTCTGATGCTGCTAGTACTGTTGGGTATGTGCATTTCTTGTTATAATTAAAAGATCAGACATGTAAACTGGGAACTATTATACCATTAGAGTTTGGAAAGGCATCCTCTTGCATAAGCATCTCTTATAAAAAAATTTAAAAAGAAATAACTGAATGGATAGAGACGCAAATTGACAGAAGTCCATCAAATTTAATGGTTTTTTCCTTGGACAATTTTGCAGTGGTGCTGGTACAGCATTTGCGTATATAGCAATAGAAGCTATGGCTGATGGAGGTGTAGCTGCAGGCTTACCACGAGAAATTTCTCTGAGTCTTGCTTCTCAAGCTGTAAGTGGAATCTGTGCTGATTATTTTTTTCGAGATTGTCTATGCTGGGTACTTGATGTATGTTTCTGAAAACAATTCAATATTTCTATAAGTGAAGATAGCTAGAAAGCTCCAGACTTGTACTTTCGGATTCACAGAGCACATTATGGTGAGGGGTTATACAAGCATATGGATTTTCTCATGCCTCTGTTTTAGCAACAATAACCCCTAGAAGCACATATTTATCTTTTGTTTTAAGATTCTTGTTGCTCTATAGACGCATGAAAAATTAAAAGTTTAAACAAGGGAAACATGCACAAATAGATCTGGTTTCAAATTTAATTCAAAAATTGAATTGGGAGCGACATTAAACAAACTATAAGCGGTATATAAACCACAGGATCGTAGAAGTTGCCATTATCCACCAAAGTCAAAAACCTCAGGCAGGCTCATGATATGCCATGCGCTTTGCCTATGGAAATTACATTGTTTACGACCTGAGGCGATGTCCCAGGATTATGAACTATTGTTGGCCTCTGATGTATAATCTCTCATTTCTGTTTCTCTTGTGCTGTGCCAAAGTTCTATGGAGCAGCAGCCATGGTGATGAAAACAGGAAAACATCCAGGTCAACTGAAAGACCAAGTTGCTTCACCTGGAGGAATCACCATTGCCGGGATTCATGAGCTTGAGAAGGGCGCATTTCGCGCAAGCATGATGAACGCGGTTGTTGCTGCTACTAAGCGTAGCCATGAGATGGGTCAATGACTTCCCGTTTCGCATTTTAATTTTGCCAAGGTAGGGTTCCATACATCGTTTCGTGACAAGTTGTAAAATTGATCTGTATGCTGGGGAACCATTCACATAAAATTTGTACCAGGTTGCTCATTGTATGACTCCTACTTTTCTGCATTGGGTTGAAGTGAAGTGGATTTTTCGTCTCCCAGTGCATGAATGTATATTTGAATGCTATGTGAACGAAGTTGATTCTCTCAAAGTATATCTTATAAAATTGTAGATCTTCCGCTTTAATAACGTGTCAAGTTAGAGTAATCACCGCAAAAACAATTGACAACGAGTTCAAATCCTCAAGTTTTAGGATTCATTTGATAACCATGTCGTTTTTGTATGTGTTTTAGATATGAAGTATACTGAGGGAAAAGAGGGATGAAATGGTGATAGGGATGGCAAGAAATAAAGAGGAAAAGAATGAACACAAATTATTAGAATCCTATGTATCAAATAGGGGTGGGCGGGTTGGTTTGGATTGGTTTTGGGTCAAAACTAACCAAAATTGCAAACTGAAACTGACCAAGCTGGGTCTAAAACCGATCAGGTCGGTTAACCAAATGTGGCGGGTTGGTTTGGATTGGTTTTCGGTTTGTGTGAAGGCGAAAATACATAATAAATTTCTCTTTCCAAAGCTACAGAACACAACACCAATATGAGTGATTGCTCAAGGGAAAGCACAAATGAAGCAGCCCAAGGAGCGCATCAAAACAGCAACTACTACGTGGTGTACCAAACCGATTAAGGTCGGTACGATTCGGTTTAACCACCAAAAATAAAAATAAAAATAAAAATAAAACCAAATCAAACCGTCAGTACAGTTCGAGCGGTTCAATCAAATTTTTTTTTCAATACCCAGCCCTAATATCAAACATGTCCAAAGTGATATTTGATTTTTAATTTTTAGTTCTCTTTTTGTGTGTCAGTCTTTGTTTTAGTTATTCTACATGGGGTGGAAAAAATTCCCAAACTAAACCAAAAAAATACCGATCCCAAACCAAAAATATTCCAAACTGATTTTCCCAAAATTTCGGTATTCCCATACCGAAAAAATACCGAAATTTTGGTATGGGAATCGGGATTGTCTTTCCAATATTTTGGTATTCCCATACCGAACCAAAAATATATATATTATTTTTTTAATTATAGTTAGAATTAATTTGAACAGTTGGATTGTTTCAAATTAATCTATGTCGTCCATTTATTCCTTGTTAGGCTTTCAGGTTTCAGCTTTGTTGTCCCCGTCGAGGAATGAACTGAGTCACTCCACTCCACTCCATTTTCTAACTTTCATTTCATTTCTCAGTCTCTCAGCTCAGTCTCACTCAAATCCAACTCTGGCCAGCCATTCACCGGCCCACCACCACACGTGAATCATCCACTGTTGTCTCTCTCCGACGGTGGACCCTTCCTTCACGATACAAAGTCACAACTACCACTGGTCTGAGGTCTCTCTCTCACGATTTTCTCTATCGCAACTCTCTCTTGCGATTCTCTCTCTCAGGAGTCTCTGACTCTCTTACGCGATTCTATCTCTCAGATTTAGACCAAGTAAATAAATATGGGAATTAATTTAGGGTTTGTGAAATTTAATTTACGAATTCTAGATTACGGTTTGTAATTTTAGGGTTTTTGAAATTTAATTTTCGAATTGTAGATTAGGGTTTGTTTGGTTTCACAGATCAAATTCTATTTAATTGATCTAATGGTTCAGGTTCTTGGGATTTTGCAGATTGGGGAAGGTCCGAATGAACTGGGCTCTTTTGCTTTGCTATTGTGCTGGAGTTTTATTTACCATCAGCAACAGGTAAATTTCTCAAATGAGTTTTATTTAATTGTACGCTCCTTTGATTTAATTGTTGTTGCTTTTAAGAGTGTAATGTGGGACATATTTGTATTCAAGTCTTGGAAGTATTTAGTCTTTAAGGAATCTAACATTAGTCATTGGTTGACCTTTTGTAATAGGCTGTGGTTTAATTTGATACTCTCTCGACGCAAACTGTTTAATACACTCTTGATTCTGTTTTAATAGACTGTGGTTTAATACTCTCTCAGATTCCGATTTAATACTCTCTCTGATTCTGGTTTAATAGCATATGTGGAAGTTATTCTCTTCTAGTAGGAAGCCATTATTAATAAAATGAATGTCACATTAGCAACCCATATTTACCAATGTTGATCAAAGTTTAAGCAAGATCAAAATTTGTCTTTTTATGAGAATTACTTGGGGTATTAGGTAGACAACATTACTGATGATATTACAAATTTTGTTTTGTTGGTGTGTTATTGTTAAAGGTGTACAAACCAATGCCACAAGGACATCAAGGACAAGGTAATTTTGTTTGCCTCAACCGAGTAGGATTCATCTCCTTTCTAGCCTTGTCCAGCTTCTCCATATTTACCGTTATGAATGACTGTATAAACATTCTATATGGATTAAATCTGAGATGTAATGCACATGTACTGCCGATTTGCTGAGTCAACTTGGCCTATCACAATTTCTTGTTTGTATGGTGAGCATGCTCAACAAAATTCTTCAAACTTGAAGGGTATGCATAGTTGAACAAATTCTGTCTCCGTCTGCTTTGTAGCGTTTCTTTTACTTTCTGTTGTATATATTCCCGTTTAAGCTTACCATCAAGAACTTGAAGGGTAAAATGCATAGTTTATTGCCCCTTTTGAATTTAGTTGAGACGATTGGTTGAATGCATTTTTAGGCAGATTTGTGCACAGGTTAGGTAGATTGGCATATTGCTTTTGAATAGGCAGATTGTGCACAGATGCTTTTAAATTGGCAGATTTGTGTACAGATTAGTAGAAACAAATTGGCAGATTGGGTCTGTCTATATGTTAATTTTGAATATAAAAGGTTGAATTTAGCCCAAAAGCATAATATGTCAAATTTTTGTCTAAAAGCCCAAAACTATTTTGGGATTCTCGAAAATTTGGTTTGAGATTGGTATTGAAATTGGGATTCTCGAAAATTTCGGTTTGAGAATTGGGACAAGGGTTTCGGTATGAGATTCCATACCGAACCACCCCCTACTCATACCATTCTTTCTCAACTGTTCTATTTTCCTAATTTTTCTTATGTATATTTATTCAATTTTAACACAAAAATAAAAATAAAAAACTAAAATCGCAACAGTGATCAATCACAACCCTTTTTGAGGTGAATAAACTCCAAAATAGACTTGTGGAGGATTTTGCACAAAAAAAATGTTAGCAACCTTCTCACTTACCTTACCTTCTTATTTGAATTTTTTCACTTTTTTACATGTCACATGCATTTCATTAGCATGCAAAATTAAAATTTAAAATTTAATTGAAATTGAGTGTTAGTGGAGTCCACTTGTGTTGACGAGAAAAAGTGAGAATGTAGATCTGAGAAGTAAATGAGAACCGAGAAGGTTGCGTTTAGGATTTATTTAGGGTGGTGGCAGGCACCCCTTTCGCGTATTTGTATCACTTCACATGCACGTGCAGAATAGAAAGATGAAACGCAAGCGCATAATTAAATCCAACGTCAGAACAGAAGACACGTGTTCAACATCATCATCTCCACCACCAGATCCGGACACGTGTCATCAAATCCAATACCAAATCAAATCTCCTTTTGTTCCGCGTCGGAGGCTCTTTCCAAAACGAACTAGACGACAGACTAGTTCAGTTCTTCTCCCTTCCGCTTCGAGAAAACGTAACAGACTTGAACCAGTCCCCGGCAGCGTAGTGAGAGGAGTACGACGTCGCATTGCAACCATGGAGGCGCTACCCATCCCGACGGACACGTACAAACTAGGGTTTATCGGAGCAGGTAAAATGGCTGAGAGCATCGCCAGAGGAATCGTCCGATCGGGGGTTCTCCCTCCCAATCGCATCTCCACCTTCCACCCTGACCCCAGTCGTCGCGAAGCCTTCGAGTCCTTCGGAGTCCATCTCCTCTCCGAAAACAACGACGTCTGAACCCCCCCCCCCTTCTCCCTCTCTCTCTCTCTCCCATTTTCCCTGCTTTTGCATGTCTCTGTATCTAATTGAATGACTGGAGTTGCATCGTTGCAGGTGGTCGAAGAAAGTGACGTCGTCATTTTCTCTGTCAAACCTCAAGTTGGTATTTCCACTTTCCATTGTCTCGGATTTGTTTGAAAATTTTGTTTTAATTGAAAGATTCGCCTTTTTTTTTTCTTCTTATTTGTAGAATGATTGAAATAACGTGCATTGATTGTAAAGATTTACATGGGGCATGAATGATTAGGTGGTGATTTTGTGGTTGTTTACTAAATAAGGATATCATTGCGGTTTTGATTTCGTGCAGTTAAAGATGTAGTTTTGCAGTTGAGGCCGCTTCTTTCCAGAAAGAAGCTGCTTGTTTCAATTGCTGCTGGAGTCAAATTGAAAGATCTGCAGGTCTCTCACTTGCAACTCTTCTTACTTCTATCCACATTGACTGTATGGATTGCCAAAAACCCTGTATTTCATTTTTGAACCTTTCGTTTCCAATTTACTGTGTTTATTTTGATTGTTTTGTATTCGGTTTTCTGAGGAAAATCATGTTCTGAATCTGTTACATGTGTTAACTGATTTAATTGTTGTACGCGGTGTAGTCAAAAGCTTATATCAGGGTATTGCTAAGCCAATTTTTTAAAATAGGCTCTATTCTTTAGTGCTACGTAAGAATTGATTCACATGGCCGTGGGGCACAAACAGGAAGGAATAAAAATAAAAAGAAAAAATGCACTGCAAGAAGTAGCTAAGAGTTGGAGTGAATGAATTATAAATGATTTCAAAGAAGAAAGTTAGATGTATAATTTTTCCTTTTTACAGATTATCGCAGCCACATTTGGATAGGCGCACTCCACAGAATTAGCTCCCCTTCTTCTCTACTATTCCGTACTGGCCAATCTTCTTTCACGTCTCTGCCTTTTTGTGACTCTATGGAGTGACTATGAGGGGGCAGGGTCAGAGAGTGTGGTTGCGGAAAGACAGAGAGTAGGAAATTAAATTTGTGCGAAGGGGAAAAGGGAGGACTAAGAGCTGGGCTGGGCTAATTTCAGTCTTTCATGCATATGTAATCTTTTTGAAGGCCGGGCCAATTCTTAGTTCTTTGTCTGCCCTCTGGATCTTATTAGAAGTTGACAGTGAAAGAGGACATTTTTTTCCCCAAGTGCATTAAGGCCACCTTTTTCTTTGTCTAAATCCATAGGCGAATAAATATGTTGTTCTGTTCAGCATTTGGTTTCCTTGCAGTGTCAATTGAATGGATTATATGATGCTACCGTTTACCAAATTTTAGTCGTAGCAAAGAACGCAGGACTGGCTTTTCTACCATGGAGAAATGTGAAGTCCTCAATGTTTGGCTAGCTATATGGAGGCTGAAAGACCGATAAATCACACAAAAACTGCGCACTATAATCTGATGAACTGAAGGAGCAATGTATCATGTGCACATAAAGTGTCATCACCTTAGCATTCGTTCTTGAATTTTAAATTCAGGGGACTTGTAGTTCTCCCCTTTGCTTTCCTTTCTATAGGGAAATAGTGCAGTTCGTAATTTTTCAAAGGTATTTAGGATATCATGACTGAAAATATAGGGCAATGGGCATTATAGGTCAGTATCTATAAACAACTGTATAATAATCATTATCCGAACTTACGAATGTGCCAAGAACCAGAAAGAATATATAGTCGTGTTGGACAATAATGTTGCTGGCATTTCTCTTTGCACAGAGTGAATCAATTGCCCAGACTTACAACAGTTAGCCACTCCCAAGTTTAGCCCCCTTTTCACCCTTCAGATTGTACATAGTAATGAAAATTGAAGTTTTTTTAGTAATTTGGGTCGCTAGTTTTATGATTTCAGGAGCAGAATAATTTGTTTTGGCCATATATGTTTAAATAATAATTGGACTGCATGCTTTTAATACTACCAGGGAGGCATGATCCGGGAAATGACTTTGAAGGATCTAATTTATTTGTAATAAATACTTTTATCATGTTATACTTTAGAAATCGTAATGTGAAATCCTCTAACTACTATATTTTGTCCCCACTATCTCTCCCTATTGTTTGTTCTCCATTCTCCAAGTGCTTTTCTTCTACTCGTATGATTACATTCTTTTTCTTCTTTTACTGTCTTTCATGCATTGAGTTCAATTTTCTACTTTAATATATAACTTTTGAGCTGTTAATCTTACTTATTGAACATAAAAAGTTGAGTCCATGGCCTCCAGATCTATTTTTCCAACAAAATTGTTCCATCCTTCTCAGGAATGGGCCGGTCACAACCGATTTATTAGGGTAATGCCAAATACTCCTTCAGCTGTCGGTGCAGCAGCCTCAGGTACTTATGTTATCCTTTTAATATTTTAATCTTTCATATTGATGTTAAAAACGTATGCTTTATTGTTTTTCTTTATGAACCTGTAAACTGTGCTGGCTACAGGTTGTATTTGAACTTTAGTTTGCTTTGCATGCTTACAATGCTAAGATACAATTAGATGCTCCATCAGGTTTTCAGACAAATTTAAGATGCTTAGTGGGCATTTTTGTTGTTAATAGGTTGGTAGGATTTTTCTAACATAATATTTCTTTTTGGCGAGCCTTTTCTAAAGTAATATCCACTAAGCCTTATGTTGTACTTCTCTCGCCCTGCCCTTAGAACTCTCCCTATGTAAAAACTATCAGCTTTTTACGTACTGAAGAGAAGTGTTTTTTTTAGCATTAACTAGGTAAAAGCTTGGAATATGATATCTGGCCACTATAGATCATGCTTCTATGACGTGACTGTGGTGACAATATGTGAAATGCGTATTACTTAATGTCTAGTCAATGTATTTTAGAATTCTTCAAGTCTCCCTCTAGCTTATGCACATTTTCCTTGGATTGTTTTCATATTATTTGTAATTTGGTGTGCCAATTTTGTAAAATGGATGAAAAATGTCATGCACCGCTAATCTTGTGGTGAAATAGTTTTGAGCTTGGGAGGAGGTGCAACAGAACAAGATGGGGACCTCATAGCTAAAGTATTTGGATCAATAGGCAAGACATGGAAAGCTGATGAAAAATACTTTGACGCAGTTACTGGCCTGAGGTATGTAGCTTTGTGTCTACTTGATTTTGATTCATACTTCAATGCAAAATATTACTTATCTCCTACTGCAATTAGAGACTTTTTCCCTTTCAAGTACCCTTGCAATTAGAGAGGTTTTTCGGTTCATCAACCATGAAGTATTGTCCAAATAATAGTAAACGAGGTGCACTCATAAATTGTGGTTTGATTAATGCGTTTTATAAACATACAGTGGCAGTGGGCCTGCATATATATATTTGGCAATAGAGGCTTTGGCAGATGGAGGAGTTGCTGCAGGTCTACCTCGAGAACTTGCGTTGGGTCTAGCATCTCAAACTGTAAGTATATTTATATTGCTTGGTGGTTTAGTGCTCAAGCAGTCATGTGGCATCATCATACCATCGTGTATGTGTGTATATTTCTCACAAACTTTAACAGTGTAGGTCTTGATCTCCTCGAAAGGGACATTTGGCATAAAATACATGAGAGCACCTAATCATGCTGCTTCTCAAAGTAAAGCCTTTACCAACAAAGGGTGTACAAAAAAATTGAGATATTGAATAACTCCTACTGCCTTTGGACCTTGATGTTGGTGTCTTGAACATCACAAATACATTTTGAAAAAATGGCTCTCGGTGCAAGGTTTAGAGTTTATAATACATTTTCTTGGCGTTTTGCATTCCAAAATATTTTGTCAATTTGTTTCTCATCAGTTCGGTTTGTGGGGAGGTCTGATTCTTTGCTTCTTTTTTTTGCAGGTATTAGGAGCAGCATCTATGGCTTGTCATACTGGGAAGCATCCAGGTCAGCTAAAAGATGATGTAACATCACCTGGTGGAACTACCATTGCCGGCGTTCATGAGTTGGAGAAGGGTGGATTTCGTGGAATATTGATGAATGCAGTCCTCGCTGCTGCCAAGCGCAGCCGAGAATTTTCTCAGAGCTAGACACAGATAGTGACTTTCTTATTTCAACGCATATTCGTGTCATTGCAATGAAGTCCAATTTTTATTCTCCTCCGTAGCTCAGGGGATAAACAAATCGTTTCCGCAGTATATTATTACAGATTATAGTACTGTCCCTCGCTGCATTCTGCTGAATTGAACGTTGATTGAAATACTGCTTCAAGCTTGGAATACAGGTAAAATAAGATGAGTAGTAATAAAATCCTCTCCTTGATTTTATGTTCATTTCCGTAGCGCCACACCCACAGGTGTGATTTCAAGCTCATGTCAATGATTAAAGTTGAGACTTTTCCTGGCACATTATGTTATCTCATGGCCGGCCGACTATAGGTTGTAGTTCTCAAATCAACCAAGGGTTGGCCATGAGATTTCAGAGGCCATCGAAAATGAATTTTTTTTTCTAAACCATACTATAGCAGAAAGCATGAAAATTCAAACCGGGTTGAAAATATAGTTGTTATTTATTAGTTCCCATCTTAATCATAGATGTGTGACCTCTTATGTTCTAACTAAAGCTGCAAGTGAAATTAATTTAATCCCACAAGCCATGAATGACATCAAGCAGCATGTCATGGTTACTTGGATTAGATAAAGGTATTCATAAAATAATCATAATACGCTTTCGAACTTTGATTTTGTAATTACAATGTAATTTGGTTCTTCTATCACTCATATCTCGATCAAGATATATGTGATATAAAAATCATATGTAGATTTCTGTGATCACCATAATGCATCTCATGTTGAAGTAGGTTGTACAAACATAGCTTTGATCAATAGTTACTATACTAGAAATTTTCGAGATGGATCTTCGAGTGGTTTCGAGGGATATCTCCTTATATTGAACAATTACCACAAGGTGATAGATACCGTATTGCATATTCATATATCTCCATACTTATACACATGAACCTGTGCCATACACTGTCGAGCCTTGCGAGGTAGTGAGGGCTTTTGTGGTGAAATTGAAAGTTCATATTTATAAGCACAAGATATCCAATGATGCTTCAGGTCTAAGAACTATTTGCATACTAGAATCCGAAGAGGTAAGCATCCATTTGTTTAAGCTTCTTTAGTGATCAGTGTTCAGTGGATTTGTTCAACAAATAAACACATGTATATCCCCCACATGTTCGACCCGTATAGCACCAGACCATGTTAACCTTAATGCGATATGCACCGAACTTTCCAAATAGTTAATGTCTAGTTGACTTTCCAAACGGCGATGAATTTTTGTTTATGGACTAAGTAGGAATTTTGTTTATAGACTAAGTAACTATGGAATATAAGTCTCCCTACCCTAACCTCATTTAGGACATTGGTCGCATACCTCGTATGGACTCATTCATAGTATATTATCTCTATAATATCACTACAAAAAGATAGGGTTTATGTGACGACATATATTCGTCACGAAAAGCGAAATTGTGTCACATCCAGTGTCATTGCTAGTGTCACTTATATAAGGCGTCACCGAAAGTCCAATGGATGAATTTTATGCTCGTCACATATTTTATGTATGATGCCATCTACACCACCCATTAAATGATTAGGATACTGGATTCGAGTAGATATGTGACGAAATAAGTGTAACAAACACAAAATTTAGCAACCTATAAAGTCGCCACACATCATATGTGTGAGTGACGCTAAAATCGTCACCCATTCCCTTGATATGTGGGGCAGCGTGCGTCATATATGTCAAAATCAAATAGCTATTGGTTTTCAATATGTGATGAACAAACTACCACATATTCCTTGTTTTTTAGTTTAGAATTAGAATTCATAACAAATGTAAGGTAATACTTCAGTCAACCGCATTTTCATAATCAAGAATTTAATTACATAAGTTGAACACATACGCCAAGTAATATCTCAAAAACTAACATGAACATTCCAAAAAATAACAAGTATAAGTCGAATACACTTGTGGTGTCCCATCTACACTTAACAGAAATCCAACACCTCCAGACATATTGAGGGGCTAACAAAATAGTTTTACTTGGTGTTGCTGGAATGCCCCTGACTTGTAGCAAAAAAAAAAAAAAAAAAAAGATATTGCGCAGTAATATCTTTGTTCTCCTTTTGCAAATCCTTTGCGCTTTCAACTCTTCGTTCTTCTTTTGCACAAGGGGTATATAACATACAAAAGAGAAGTTAATTAGCTAAATGTGTACAATTTGGTCCTAATGTGCCAAATAGTGAAATTTAGCCAAGGTTCCAAATTGGTTTTGAAATATCTTTTGCATCAATTGATGGATAAGTGGAAGAAAGATAGTGAAAACATATTCAATTGAAGATGAATGATCAATAAACCAAATGGAGCTCATATAAACATACTAAACACCAATTTCGTCAATAATATTCAACTTGTTGTAAAATTGACGGTGTGTGCAGTGGAATAAATAAACAAGACACAAAATTTACGAGGTTCCTCTACAGTCAGTGTGACTAGAGTACATCCTCGGGCAGCAGTGGTGCTTTCCATTAAGAGCCTGGAATAATAGTACAAAAATAACTCTCTATTCTCTCCTCTCTTCTTCCTCTCTATTTTCTGTATGTTCTCTTGAAAGCATTACAGAGTGCTCTATTTATAGAGCAACTCCAAGCATACATCTTTGACAATCTGATCTTCCTTTATCTCCCAAGTCAAGATTAATTTTATGGGCATTGAAAATCTACCCAATGTTTTCAGTTTCTATGTGGGCATTCATTACCCAGCATTATTTTCAACACTCCCCCTTGGATGCCCACATATCAACATTAGTTGCCTCGTTAAAATCTGGATCTATTTTTGGATGCTCCCCCTGATGAGTATCTCCCCCTGATTTCAAATCATTTAGGCTGATCATTCTGCTTCGGTCTCTTAGCGAGAAGAGTTACCAACATAGGTGCTTTACTGGTAGTTAACTTTCCACAGGCTTGTTCTTGAACTGGGCTGGAGGACCTTCTGCTAGACTTCCTCCAAAGGTCTGAATTTACTTCTTCTTTTTTCTGGAGCTGAATTTGATTCAAGGGTGGTGGACACTTGATCTTGAATCAGACTTGTGATTTCTTCAAGGGCCGTCGAGGCTTGATCTTGAATGAAAATTGGATCATGAAGAGCTTCGTGCAGCAAGTGATCTTCAACTTTGTCGGGGACATGTGTTTTGCTGTGCTTGTCTCTACATGCTTCAATGTATCATTTTCACTTGCCTTACTTGCTCCCTTTTCAAAAGTGGTATTTCCCTAGTTTTTCCCCCATGCAGGTTTGGCATCTTCTTTTGCAGTATTTTCCCTCTGATGCAGGAGTGGAATGCAAACCTTGCATTTGGATGGTCTTTCTGAACATCACTTCTCAGCGACTCATTATGCTTGGCAGCTATCATCATATCAACAATTGAAAATGAGTACTCGAGAGCGATGCTAGGTAAGAAACCAGGGAAGTGTTCCAAACAATCAGTCGGAAGCTTGACTCCAAGTGGCGACTGATTGCTCTCTTTCTCTTTGTCCTGCAAGTAAGAACAAGGACAAAGAAAAGGGTAGGGAAAAAGCATGATATGAGATATCCTTGCTTTCGACCCTAATGATATGAGATATTCTTGCTTTGGTGTGACATGTTTGAATAGGTATTCTCGGAGAGGAAGAAAACTGAATATTTGAGATGCTTTGTTGAAGATGCATTCTCGGAGAGGAGAAAGAAGAGTAAGATATTTTGCAGGTCTGCCTTGCCATGGAGACCGAAGGTAAACATATATAGGGATTTTCCAATAGCAGGTAGTGTTGCTGTGCCTTTACTCTTGTCAGCAACTGCGGTGTAATAAGAATAGTAAGATTCACGCGTTTTCAACTTTATCAAAGATCTTTGATAAGGTTGCACGTGATGTCCAAGAGCTGAGATTGCGTCTGAGAAATGTTGACAGACGTCATGCAGGGAAATCCGGCTTTTGAAATTCAAAAATCGGTGTCTCTTCGATTTTTGAATATGTGACCCTTTTGCCTCTTCTTTTATAGAGATATCAATTTGTTCAGATACACTCAGAAAATTGATGCTTGCAGAAATTTCCCTTTCTTGCACTTCTGAGATTTTATGTGACCTTCTTTTCTTTTCATCATTTTTGAAATGGCTTGCTCATCTAACCTTTGTTTAGATTTGAGTCTCGGAAGAGATACTGACGAGCCGTGTCAAGATAATATATGGCGTCCGTCTTTCTCATCTTCTAATGGTGCTCTTACAATTGAGGATTCTGTGATGAAGAATGACTTGACTGCTACAGTGGTAGCTAGGAATCTTCTCATTCCCAAGGATAACAGAATCCTTTCAAACCGGTCTGATGAGGCGGCCGTTGAAGACTCTTTGGCTCTCAGTATTCAGTGTGCGGGCTCTGTTTCTAATATGAACCAACGCCTACTTGCTCGAACTCGCCAAGTTGAATCATTGATGGCTGAGGTGGCAAGTCTTAAACAAGAGATTAGAGGGCTCAAGCATGAGAATAGAGTGTTACACATGCTTGCAAATAATTACTCAACAAGCATGAAAAGAAAGCTCGACCACTTGCTGGAATCCGAAGGTCGAACCCAAAATGACAATCAGAGGTTCGAGCCTTTATTCCAAAGACACCCATTGTCTCGGCAGTCTGGAGTTCCACCAAGTATTGAGCCTCCAAATAATCAACCGATTGTGCCTTCCCCTTCTGGGGTACCTCCGAGTACTGAGGCTTCACATGAGCAACTTTTGTGAAGTTATCCCTCCTCATGTCTGTAATTTCTCGGAGATATTAATAAATAAGCTTTATTTCTTTCAATGTATTGTGCCAAATACAATAAAGCATATACTTCACTAAGATGTGGTACTTCTGGACCAAATATCAATTTATCTTTACCCTCGTGAAGATAAATGATCATTCTTAGTGTTTAAATCATTTGAGTATTCAACCCATAATCTTCAATCCATATGAGTTTTTAATATCATGAATATCATGGATAAGATTCGTGTTGGCATATTGTTCGATCTGCAGTTCGAGACAATATCTTTCTCAACACTTTTCTTGACTCTTCAGGAGTTCTAATTTAATATCATCGACTTTTCAGGAATTCTAATCGACTCTTGCAAGAGATTTTAATATGTTGCAACAATATCATAATGATAGTACTCACTCAGGCAATTTATACCATCCATTGGTATTGAGTACATAATTTATGCTTTATCCTTCCAGGATTTACTTTAAGCAATCTGAATCCTTCAGGGATTTTCTACACTTCATGACACATTTTCCTTTGGAATTTATACAGAGCAATTTGCTTCCATGTATACTTGAGGGATTTACTTATGGAGATATGATGTGGGCGACTCACAACCCTTCATATATAATTCTCCATTCATATGAACTCGTTTACATGAGTATAATTTCAGGTTTCAATTAGTAACCTTGTGTCATATCATGTGAGTGTATTTCACTGTATTACAAATGCCCATATGTAACCTCTTTGGTTCAACATCCTTTGGCTATTTGTATTGTATTCAAGTATATAGGTCCATTTCTCCACATTCTTACAAAATTCTAATGGAATTGCCTTTCTCCATTTTTTGCCAATAAATTTTGTTGGTGGAAAAGAACGGGACTCAATATCAACACAACTCATTGATGAAATTTAGTAGCTACTTGTAAGACCAAAATTATCGTTGGTTTTCATCAATCCGTGATCCCATATTCTCATGTGCATGCGCATGCATACAAACTTTTCATTTCTTTGGATATCCATTGCCTCTTCAAGGGCATTACACTATCTATTCCAGGATAGCCATAATTTAGAGAATGCGGATTATAACCTCTTTTTGAGCGTTATAGAGTTGGGATCTTAATCTCCACTTCCAGGAGTTGAGTCATTGGAACCTATATGTCTATCATGCTTCATGCATGAGACATCAAAATTCCCATGTCCGCGGATTGTCCTTTCTGGGACGTGTATCCATACGGCGACTGTCATGCTTTCGGCATGTTAACAGTTATGCTTTGGGAATGCAATAGTTCAGTAGTGCCATATTCTTCTTCTTTTAAATGACTGAACCTTCTGAATCTAAGGGTTTGCCACGCTTCAGGCGTGTAACAAATAAATCATTTACTACCACATTATCTGCCATGCTTCAGGCATGCAATAGATAAATCATTTGCTGCTTCATTATATTGTCCAGCAGGGACATCAATTTTTTGTAGGCACATTTGCAGCAAGTATATGTGATTTCATTACTTTCGATGCACCATTAAACGCATCTGGCACTTGATTTGCATATCGATGCATCATTCAATTATTCTTAATTGACCGCTTCATGAATCAAAATAAGACAAATTCTCTTCGTTCTTCTGGAACGGTTTTTTCTCATCATTCTTCTGGAATGACATTTTCTCCCCCTAATGGCGGGAAAACTGTCTTATCAAAATCATAGTCCGCAAACCACGCGGTAAGCATATCCCCCAGTCACGGGTTTCAAATGTTGAATGATAGACGGTGAATCAACATTAATGCCCAATTTGCGATGATGCCTCGTTTTAGTAAGATGTGCCAGTGCAATAGGCACAAAAATAACACAACCAAAAAACTCGTAAATATATAATGTTTGGCTGGTTCCCAAACACGAGTTGTACTAAGAAGTATTGATGGTTGGTAACAAATTTCAACCCATCTAATACTGCATCATGCGAAAAGCATGTACTCATGTAAAAACTGGCAATTTCGTTTTTATAAGCAGAGCACGGGTAATTAATTTCATCCGCTTAATAAATGCTTCTGCTAAACCATTTTGAGTATAGACATAAGGAACTTCTGGTCCTTTTTTAATAGTCTGTAGACTGAGACTCTAATGGCTTTTATTGCACTTAAGTTAAGGCACTGTGGCACTTCAAACTTATTGTACTCATCAAAGAGCTTCATGTCCTGATCTTGAGGATCAAGGGACTTCATGCCCGATCTTTTTGTATGATGGAACTTCAGGTCCAATCATTTTTATATTTGCATGATGGAACTTCTGGTCCAATCATTTTTATATGATGAGGATCAAGAAACTTCAGGTTCTAATCTGATCAAGGAACTTCAGGTCCTATATATACTCATCGTAATAATAAATAAATTAAAGCAATAGGCGGTAATTCCAACCATAGTAAATAAATTGCATTTAAGTAAATAGAGCTTGTGACAAGGGCTTTAATTCAGCACCATTCACATAAATCAAAACTTAAAGCAGTAGGCGGTAAAACCGTCCATGATAAATAAATTGCTTTAAAGTAAATAGAACTTGTGAAAGTGTTTTAAACCAACACCATTCACATAAATATATATTTTTTCTTCTTTCTTTTCAAATGGTATGACACCATCCAAAAAGTCTTTACTCTTTTTGTTTTTTATTTTTATTTTTATTACTTTTTCTTAGTTTCCACATGGTATCTGACACACCATCATTTTCCCTTCTCTGTCTCTGCCAATCTTGAAACTCAGGGCCAGCTGAGTTGTTGTGGAGGTTGCCCAAATTAAATTCAATCCCAAAAGGCTACCAGAGACTGGCGTTGTTCTTGCATGACCCAGGGAACGTGGCATCACGAAGCAAGAACCTCCCTATAGATGACAGCGGGGTTGATGGAGGTATAAAAGAGGGAAGACTATGTGGAGTCAGTCTTGCCATCACCATCTCAGACAACCGAGTATTCATGGGAGTTCTCGAGATCCGTCGAAAAAGACGCGACCTAGGTTTCCAAGTCTAACGAGATTCTTCTGGATCTCTGGAAACCAGTTGTCAAGTACGAGTTTTCTTATCTCGTGACGACTACAGGTCGTTGTAAATTTCAATTCTCACTGGAATTCAGTGGAGCGCTTCTGGCGCGTTGGGAAAGATGAAAAATAGACATACCTTTTATTCTGTGAGATTTTAGCTGACAGAGGTGAGAGGTAGATAGTGCTTCACCTGATTTATGGCGTTGTGCTTTCCACTGACATGAGAGCTTCTCGTGCTGATAACGTGTTGTAAAATTGACGGTGTGTGCAGTGGAATAAATAAACAAGACACAAAATTTACGAGGTTCCTCTACAGTTAGTGTGACTGGAGTACATCCTCGGGCAGCAGTGGTGCTTTCCATTAAGAGCCTGGAATAATAGTACAAAAATAACTCTCTATTCTCTCCTCTCTTCTTCCTCTCTATTTTCTGTATGTTCTCTTGAAAGCATTACAGAGTGCTCTATTTATAGAGCAACTCTAAGCATACATCTTTGACAATCTGATCTTCCTTTATCTCCCAAGTCAAGATTAATTTTATGGGCATTGAAAATCTACCCAATGTTTTCAGTTTCTACGTGGGCATTCATTACCCAGCATTATTTTCAACACAACTAGCAATGTAAGAAAAGTCAATCACAAAGATAAATGGAAAAGAGAGAGAATATGCACACTAGAATGACAGGTAGGTGGACTTTAGAAATTGCAAGGCCAATCTAATAGCAATACCTAGTCAGCGAGCAACAGTAAAGTCGTTGCCAACTATTTTCCTGTATTTCATAAATAACCGTGATAAATAATTTCGGAGCAAAAAATATCAAATCTTCAACAACTCATACACATCACAACAAAGCATTTAGTAGGACACACAAAAGAATAAAATTTGGCTCTCTCAATAAGAAAACAAACACATCCGCCCTATTTCTCTTTGGCTGCTACACTAATCAACCTTCCTTTTTTTTTTTCACACGTCCAAAAAAAATGCAAGGTGAGCAAATAAAGAACTTAATTGCTTTCCATTGAACTATATATTATGACTTTCATTTTCCTTTCCTCACAATGCATACAAATAGTTTGGTCTATAAAGAACCTAAAGAATTGAGAATCTACCGTAAGTCACAACAATATGCAGCACGCGTTAATCCCTTGCATAAGCACAAACATGAAAGTTCAACAATGAAGATGTGATGGCTATGATTGGATAAATTACAATCAAGTACATGTAATTGGCATATATAACATCTATATTCTATAGTTGAATGGTAAAGGTTGGTTATCATATTTCCTATAGATTCAAGCGCACCTTTATTCTTTCATATTGGTTAAACGGAAAATTTAAGTTCAGCAGATTATATTTGAAAAACTAATAATTCATTGATATCATTAGTATGAAAATTATATATGCTAAAACCAAGTCAAGGAGCTTCACTGTTCCTAAGCATAGTGAAATGATAGAACTGCCGTCATTTTAACATTCAGTTTTGTTTTTTGTTTTTTGTTTCCAATTGCATAGTAAAGTGATGAAAACGAGCATGGAATACGTGTTACTCTTCTACGTTTGTGCATTGTCGTTACCTCTTTATGACAACATTCCTCCTCTTTCCATCAAACTCATTGAACTAAAATTCACTGCCTAGCTTCTCCTCCAGTTCCCAAACCACCGCTACCACCACTTCACCTAATCTAACGACTCACGCTGCAGCACACCTAGAATCTCCCTGTACCACCGGACACCGCGACGTGTCCCAAGTTCCTCTTGATTGAAGGTAAGCGAATTGAGTATTCTAGATTATACTAGTGTTGAAATAGGTTTGTTTATAATTACTTTGGGAATTATTGAATTTGTAGGCTTTGTTTGATATTCTGATTATTTTGGCATTAGAGTCTAGATTGGAATTTGATTTTGATTCACAAGTTTTTTATAAACCCCAACAAGAAATTTAGGAATGTGTATTAGGTTTTTTTTTTTTTTTGGTTTATTCGGCTTACTTTTTTTATGACTCTTTTTCTCAGGTATCTGCTTTTGCTGCTGTTTTTGCATATTTTGTTTTTATGTTAATTTTGTAAAGTTCCCAGCAATTGCGTGTGAGTGTATGTCTTTTTTTATTTATTTAATTTTTTGATTAAATTGTATTTGTTGTGAAGTAGTTGGGAGAAGTGGAAAATAGATTGTACATATTGCAAAGTTGTGACAGCCCGTCCCGAATTTATAATTCTCGTTATGTGAAATGACTTTTATACCCTTATGTGACGGGTGTGTATCGTTTATTGGTGATGTTTTAGCCAATTGCATAGCTTCCTAAGTTTTAGGGACCTATGAGAACTAAAGTCTAGTAGGTGTATTATTGGTTGGATACACATTGACCACACAACATCCAATCCCTCACCTCACTCTAGTCACACTCTCTCTCTCAGTCACTTCCTCTTGTTGACTTGTATATTGACTTGTATTAGGATTCCTATAATTGTGGGATTCCTACTGTAATTGGTTTCCTAGTTTAGGGTGTAATTATTCTTTCCCATATCTGTATAGGGTTGTATATATACCTTGTTTTGATAAGAAATAATATATCATTGAAAAGCATTATTTCTTATTGGTATCAGAGCCGAGTTAGAAAAACACTGAACCCTAATTTTTTTTTTCTGCCGTGTACCTGATCCATTGCAGCGAGCAACCTTAGGGTTGTTGCTGCCCGTTCCCTGACCGATTGCAGCGAGCACCAGATAGGGTGTTGCTGCCCCGTTGATTCGTCCCACGTGTTCTAGGTCCCATCACCGCTGCTGTCTTGTTTTTTCTGCCTAGTTTGTGTCAGTCAACACCGAAACAACAGAGAGATGGCTGAAGAAAAGGGGGCTGGTTCTCAGATTGTTTCAGCGGCTGCTCCAATTATGGTGCAGTCAGAGAATTCAAGCTTTAATATTGGTATGGTTTTGGATGAAAAGAACTATGATTTATGGGCTCATCTCATTCAAATTCATATTGCTAGAAGGAAGAAGATGGGATATCTTCGTGGGTCTATCAAGGCACCTAGCGAAGACGATCCTAAATATGATGATTGGTTTTCTGAAGATCAAAAAAATTAAGAGTTGGCTTTTGTCTTCAATGAAGCCCGAGATTATGAAACGGTACATTCGGTTGTCTACATCGAAGGAGATTTGGGACTCCTTGAAGGCAACCTACTTTGATGAGAATGACGAGGCTAGAATTTATTCGTTGAATCAGAAGGCATCCCGTCTTCGTCAGAATGGCCGACCCTTAGCTACCTATTTTGGGGAGCTCACTGAGATCTTCCAAGAATTGGATCACTTTAATAAAGTATCCATGGAGTGTGAGAATGACATCAAAGTGTTTCAGAAATCCACTGAGAGACAACGGGTCTATGTGTTTCTTGGTGGTCTCGATGATGGGTTT
Organism: Crataegus laevigata; assembly: GCA_963580275.1. Taxonomy (NCBI): domain Eukaryota; kingdom Viridiplantae; phylum Streptophyta; class Magnoliopsida; order Rosales; family Rosaceae; genus Crataegus; species Crataegus laevigata. The sequence continues at coordinate 22,286,171 of OY756952.1, forward strand.
GATCAGGTGTGTGGAGAAGTGTTGCGGAAGGATCCCCTACTTGGCCTGCAAGCTTCTTATGCATATGTTCGTCGAGAAGCCGATCGAAAGGAAGCAATGAAGACAGAGGTTGACAAGGGGGAGCCCGCTGCCATGGCAGCAAGAACCCGTGGATCATCTATTGGGTCGAACCGAGAAGGGGTAAAAAACCGGCCTAGATCAACTCAGCCTAGCCAGACAAGCCGGGATCGTCCACAAGGTAAGTGCCCACACTGTGGCCTGACGGGACACTCCAAGAGTCGTTGTTTTGAGCTGATTAGATATCTCGAGAATTGGGATAAGACCCATGATCCTCGGTGCAACAAATCTCGAGCCTCCATTGTCGAGACCAAGAATGATTCGGATCAGATAGCGGACAAGGCATTTGCCATGATAGCTGCGGCAGGAAGTGATAGTAAGGCACTCAGTACTTGTACTTCTGTTATGAATAATACATGGATAATTGATTCCGGAGCTACTGAACATATGACTTGTGATTCTAGACAGGTTCCATCACTAAAAACATCCACACAAACCGAGGTCAATGTTGCTAATGGTAATGTCGTCCCTGTTATTGGGGAAGGCACTGTTTCCCTTTCCGATACCATGAAACTTGACACTGTTCTTGTGGTTCCCTCTCTAAATTATAATTTGTTGTCCGTTGCTCAAATAACCCTTGCCTTACATTGTTTGGTTATTTTTTGGCCCTATTTTTGTGTTTTTAAGGACATCCGGACGCGGAAGATGATTGGTTATGGTATTAGAAGAGGGAAACTTTATTACTTGGAGTTGACCACCAGTAGTTCTAGCTTGCTGACTCAAGCTCTTTCCGTTGATGATTCTCAAGGGGTTACTAATAAAGTGTCAGACATCTGGCTGTGGCACCGGCGCCTTGGGCATGCTTCCTTTGGTTATCTGCATAAGTTATTTCCTAGTTTGTTTGTCAAGAATGATGTTTCTCAGTTTAAGTGTGATGTTTGTGAAATGGCTAAGAGCCATCGAACCTCTTTTCCTCCCAGTTTAAATAAAAGTACCGTTCCTTTTATGATTGTGCATTCTGATGTATGGGGACCGTCAAAAGTAGCTACTCTTGGTGGTGCTCATTGGTTTGTTACTTTTATTGATGATTGTACTCGAATGACTTGGGTTATTTTGTTAAAGTCGAAGAGTGAAGTTAGTTCGGCCTTTCAACGGTTCCATAAAATGATTGCTGTACAATACAACAGAAATATCCAGGTTCTTCGCAGTGACAATGTGGGATAATATGTTAATATGGAACTTCGTTCATTCTTAGAGTTGCATGGTATTGTTCATCAGACCACATGTCCGTATACTCCTCAACAGAATGGGGTTGCAGAAAGGAAAAATCGACACTTGTTAGAAATGGTTCGTGCTTCCCTCATTGCGGCACATCTACCACTCTATTATTGGGGAGAGGCACTTACGTCCGCAACTTATCTTATTAATCGTCTTCCATCTCGGACTCTTAACTTCCATACACCATTTCAGGCTCTCACATCTCAGACTAGCAGCCCCCCGACTCCCAATCTTCCCCCACGGGTTATCGGGTGTGTTGCGTTTGTTCATCTCCATACACCTCAACGGAAGACTAAACTTGAACCTAGAGATCTTTGTTGTGTTTTTTTGGGGTATGCTACTACCCAGAAAGGGTATCGTTGTTATCATCCTTCGAGTAAAAAAATGTTTATTACTCAGGATTTGAGTTTTCATGAGAATGAAATGTTTTTTGGTTCCTCCACGTCCTCACTTCAGGGGGAGTACCGAAATGATGAAGTTCTGACTCGCGATAATAGGGACGTGTTGAGCTTGGAGTACACGGCCTCAGGAAGAGGGCAGCAGCCCGCGATACCTGGAGAAGGGCAGCAGCCCGTGACACCTGGAGAAGGACAGCAGCCTACTAAGGAGCAGCCAACAAGTCAGGAAGAGGAGGAGCCCACGGGTCTCACAGGTGTTGAGTTGGAAGATGAGGTACAGTTGCCTAATTGCAGTGAAACCGAGTAGCAATTACAGCTTGTGTCACGAAATACTACTTCTCATACCCACTTATGAGGTATTCCCAAACCCACTTATGAGGCAGATCCTGAGTGTAAACACAAGTATTCCATGAGTGCGCCAAATTCTGATTCTAGAGTGAGATATCCATTAAACCATTATGTGTCTACCTGTCACCTGTCAGAATCAAATAAGTCATTTGTATATCAATTATCTACTGTATCTATTCCTAACAGTGTGCAGAAGGCTTTAGCAGATTCCCGCTGGAAAGATGCAATGAACGAGGAATTGAGATCGTTGAAGAAGAATGCTACCTGGGAAATAACTGACTTGCCAGCCGCAAAGAAAACAGTGGGATGCAAATGGGTTTATACAGTGAAATATAAAGCTGATGGAACGGTAGATCGCTTTAAAGCACGATTAGTGGCAAAGGGGTATACACAGAAACATGGCATCGATTACACTGATACGTTCGCACCAGTGGCAAAGATCAATACAGTTCGTGTTTTACTGTCCTTAGCAGCAAATCTGGATTGGCCTTTGCAGTTCGACATAAAAAATGCTTTCCTCCATGGAGATCTAACTGAGGAGATTTACATGGACCTTCTACCAGGGTGCAGTGATTCGGACAGACGGAAACAAAAGGTATGTAGGCTCAAGAAATCACTGCATGGATTAAAGCAGTCTCCTAGAGCCTGGTTTGGTAGATTTACCAAGTCCATGAGGGCATTTGGGTATATACAAAGTAATTGGGATCACACACTGTTTCTGAAACACCAGAACGGAAAGGTTACAGCTCTAATCGTGTATGTGGATGATATGGTGGTCACTGGTGATGATCCTGTTGAGCAAGCAGCCTTGAAAAGTTATTTGTCCACATAATTTGAAATGAAAGATCTTGGTTCTTTGAAATATTTTCTTGGGATTGAAGTATCAAGATGCAAGTCCGGGATATTTCTATCACAAAGGAAGTATGTTCTTGATCTGTTGGAAGAAACTGGTATGACAGCATGTAAGCCGGTGTCTACTCCATTGGCCGAAGGAATGAAGTTGGGTATAGATCATAACCAAGTACCGGTTGATAAATGGAGGTATCAAAGGTTAGTATGAAGATTAATGTACTTGGCTCACACTAGGCTGGATCTTGCTCATGCCTTAAGTGTGATTAGTCAATATATGCACAATCCAGGAGAACAACATATGAGTGCAGTTATGAGAATATTGAGTTACTTAAAGGGAAGCCCTGATAAAGGAATTCTATTTCGGAAAATGAGCATTTCAGAATTGAGTGCTATACGGATGGTGATTGGGCAGGATCGACGGATGATAGACACTCGACATCTGGGTATTTCACCTTTGTTGGGGGAAATCTAGTAACGTGGAGAAGCAAGAAGCAGAATGTTGTATCAAGGTCAAGCGCAGAAGCCGAATTTAGAAGCATGGCACTCGGTATTTGTGAACTCTTGTGGCTTAAGTTTCTGTTACAAGATGTGGGGGTCAAACAAGGTCTGCCAATGAAGTTATTTTGTGACAATAAAGCTGCACGTGATATTGCTCATAATCCTGTGCAACATGATCGGACCAAGCATGTAGAGGTTGATCGGTTCTTTATTAAAGAGAAGCTAGATAGTAAAGTAATTGAGGTTCCTTCCATAGGAACGGACGACCAAGTAGCAGATATTCTCACGAAGGCGGTTTCTAGTAACAAGTTCTCCAGATTTCTAGACAAGTTGGGCATGTGCAACATCTATGCACCAACTTGAGGGGGAGTGTTGACTTGTATATTGACTTGTATTAAGATTCCTATAATTGTGGGATTCCTACTGTAATTGGTTTCCTAGTTTAGGGTGTAATTATTCTTTCCCATATCTGTATAGGGTTGTATATATACCTTGTTTTGATAAGAAATAATATATCATTGAAAAGCATTCTTTCTTCTCCTCTCTCTTCACTCTCGAAACCTATCTCTCTCTTCTTCTCACATACGGACGACCACCAAAATCCATCAAAACCTCACAGATCGTAGACACCAAGACCACCATTCGACTCCTGAGGTCCTTGCGAGCACAGTGACACCCATTTCAGGTATGAACTTCATCGTTTTCACGTCGAAAATCAAGCACTGAAAATGGGCACTGTTCATGAACTTTTTTATGGTTGTTTTTTAGGACAATCTAAGCTCACATGGAGCTTTGTTAGGATCTCTAGAGGCTCGAGGACGTTCGTTGAAAGTGTTTTGACGTCGGGATCGTGTAGAACAAAGGTGGCCGATTTTGGAGAATTTCCCGACGAGATTTCAGGCCTTTTTCGAGGTTTTTAAAGGTATAGACTTGTTCTACTCTTAATTTTGAGCACGTGGGAAGAAAAATGAGCTAAAATAGTTGAAAAATGGATGAGATATGGCCATTTGAAGTTACCCAGAAACCGGCAGGATTTTTCGGCGCCGGCGAGCCAAGGAAGAAGAAGGGCGCGTGGCGCATCCTAAAATTTTTCTAAAAAATGTTGACGTCCGTGATGTCGAGTAGGTCGCATTGGTATATTCGTATGCCAAAATTGAGCTATGTATGAGAAGTTATTTCCGTAGTTACGTCTATGTGCTTAAATAACGTATTTTTAGTAATTTCTCATATAGGTGAGACTTATTCCGAGGACTAGCGTAGCCAGGCTAGACGTGGGGGCTACGACCCGGCGACGTATCAGTGAGTGGGCAGCTATTTTTCTGTATAAACCTATATTTATAATGATTTGTCCTGGAATCAGTTTTTAAATGAAAAGTACGGTTTTATCGCCATGCATATAACTTAGTATTGATGCATGAGTATTCATATATACATTTCATGCATATGTTGGTGCCGAGGACGCCCAGGTAAGTACCAGGTAAGTGCATGCATTGCTAAGAAAGAACATATGAGATACGATGTGATATGATGTGATATGTTGTTAGCTCATAAACCTGCACATATTGTTAGTGCTCACGCCCAGAGTTAGGGGCACAGTCTTTCACGTGTTGTTCACCTCCCGCACCGCATGCTCGCCTTGGATCCAAGTTAGGTGCACAGTCCTGTCGTATAGACCACTATAAATGGGTATATTGATACAGTGATGTGATGATGACCTCATGAGGATATTGATGTATGTACAGAGTATGTATATGATGAGATTGAGATGTTATGAGCTATATATATAGTCGAGGGCTGAGTGGACATCTAGTAGCTATATGGTTATTGAAATGCATTGCATGGCATGGTTTTTGAGATTCAGAATGGTTATTGAAATGCATTGCATGGTATATTTTGGAGATACGTTTGATAATGAATAATGTTGAGCATGTTTGAGATATATATGTACGTACTATTTTCTGGGAATTTATACAGGTTTTACGAAGAGGGGTTATACTTTTGAGAAAAGAATGTTTTGAAAAGATTTGTTTTGCTGACCCACTCAATTTTTTTTTTGCCTCTCCAGGTTCTAGATAGCTAGAGTATCGTTGGTGGCTAGCGAGGATTGTACGGCAGTTCTGACAGACTTCTATATATGTAGGACACCTTTGGTGTTATTCGAATCTTTATTCATGCTTGACTGCATTTTAACTTAGTACACTCTGGTTCTGTATAAGTACTATAATATCTCTCTAGCACACTATCTCTTTGAGGCTGCTAGTGGATTGGTTTTAATTAGTTCATATTTTGTTAATGATTCTTGCTTCCGCATTGTGCACTTGGCTACGTCACACTCACGTGACAGCCAGCACGCCCCACTTTCAGGTCGAGGTGTGTCAAAAGTTCCCAACAAGAAATTTAGGAACGTGTATTAAGTTTTATTTTGGGTTTTTTTTTTCTTTCCAATTTTTGGGTTTTCATCTGGGTTATTCTCTGAACATTCTCCTTTTCTTTTACGCTTGGTTTTGTATACAACGTTGCAGGCAAATAAATAACCTTGCAGAAAGCCCGCAAGCCACTGAAATGGCAACTGGCATATATGCTTATTTCTATGTTTCAAAATTTGGGTTTTAGATATTTTTCTTTGTTTTTGTTAATTTTGGAATTTGGCTCCTAAATTTTTCAAAATTTTGAATTTTTTTGCTATTTAGTGTGAGAAAATGGGTGTGACAACCCGTCCCTAAAAATTATGATTTTTATAATTTTAATAAGTAAGTTTACAAAAATGCCCTTCGAGGCACATACGTCGATTGGTGTTGACCGCTTGATAGTGATATGTAAGGTTCGTTTTCTTGGCAGACCCTCGTAGTTCTCGTCGTTACGGACGCATGGGCACAAACGGATTCAAATTTGGAGTTATAACGAAGAAGTTATTAACGTTGGAAGTCAAGGGCAAAATTGATACTTCCCAAATTGTTTGGAAAATTCTAAAAAGTTGGAAGGCCAAATGTATGGCCCAGATTAAAAGAAAAGGGAAAATGGACGGCTGGGATGGTTGCAAAGGAGAGAAAAGGAGGAACGGGGAGAGAAATGGAGGAATAAGGAGAAGAGAGAGAAATGGGCTTGCCCAATCAGAAATTAAAGCAATGAGGAATAAGGAGAGAAGAAAAAGGAGGAAGGGAGTCGGGTCCATGACCTGTGGACTCCAGCGGCAGGTTTCGACGGTATTTAGGGGGGTTTTCCGGCCAATCAAGTCAAGGTACTACCTGGAAACCTCTCCACAACCCTTATTCTTCCATTTCCATCCAAAATTAGGAGGAATTTGGGGGTAAATTCCAAAACCGAAGGTGGGTACCGCGACACCCATGTTCTAAAATCCACCAAACCCGAAATGATTTCCTTCAATTACTACCATCCATAGCATCCTCTTGAGGCCTAGAACAAAGCCCAATCCTTTGTTGGAGCATCAGAGTTAATTTGGAGGTCGAATTGGAACACACCCAAACTTAGGGTTCTTGCGGGTTTTGATGAAATTGGAGGTCTTCGAGGCCAAATTGGACTTGATTGAAGGTATGAAAGTTGTTCTACTCATTGAGATCTTTAATTCTGCAAATTTTATAATTTTTAGTGAAAGTTGAATTTTCCAGCAACTCGGGTCGGCCAACCGCCACCCGCGGCGGGGCGTGCGGTGGCACGTGGCCCGAGGGCCGCCAATGATGTTTTTAGGCTTTATTCAATGCCTTGAATTTAGTTTTGGTGATTGATTGACGTAGATTGATCGTTAGGACCTAAATTCGTTACGAGTCGGTAATAGGTAAAAGTATGAATCGACGATCCGACCGTTGGATCGTCACCAAAATTTAGTATGTTATAGTACGTAATATTTGAGGAATGTAGGAATTCACGGATCAGGAATCCGTCGTACGGATCTTCCCGAATTGGAATTGTAAGTTAGTAATTAAAACGTTAACCGCCACTTGGTTTTGGCAATTTGCGGAGATCCAACCATTGGATCGTAACGAAACTTTGGATTATTGTTCTAGAACTATAATTTTTATTATTGGAAGTGATGGATCGAAGGTTCGTGATACGGATCTTCCGGATCAAATTCGTAGGGATGTGTTTTATGTAAATTGCATATTCTCTCAGTACGAATTCTGAGACGTGATTGATATTTGTGATAGGCGGTGATCTTTGGAATCATTTGGGATATCTTCATAGTCATGCTAGGGGGCTGTAGCGTGGACTCGAGGTTAGTGGGCTTTTGTTTTCAGTATATATATATAGTTGATGTTTTCCCAAAAACTTCATTTTTAAATGGTTTAGAATTGAATTGGTTTTACGATGGAAATGCCATGTCGAATACCATTTATATTTGATTATTATGATTATGATTGTGCTGGTCATGCTTTGGCGCTGTGGACGCTCAGGTAAGTCAGGTGAGTATGCTTGTTAGTGATAGTGATGATGGTGAGATTGTTATATAGCTCATATTCCTGCACCCCGGGTGTTTATGCTCTGCTAGAGTAGGGCCTAGCCTTCACGTGATCGTTCACCTCCCGCACTGTACGCTCACCTTGGATACAAGGCAGGTGCCAGCCTGTTGTACATACCACTATAGGTGGTTCCGACTCGTAGGTGACCCGCAATTCGTCGCACAACCTTAACGTGATCGTAGCACTGAGCGTATTTTATACACCTAGCCTGTCGTACAGAGCACTATAGGTGGTTCCGACTCGTGTGTAGGATAGTGGTTGAGGAGTTATAGATTCAGCCATACAGGTCACGTTAGGTGACTCCGGCTGACATATTTATATTGCCGGCATATTGTGATTATTGGTTTTATCTCACCTAATTGATGCATATATTTCTTGACTGGATATTTTGGCATGGCATATTCGAGTTATATCGTTTTACAGCCTGTTTTGGTATATGAATACATACATATTATTTTCTGGGAAAGTATACGGGTTTTACAGTGAGGGGTTAGTACTTTTGATATTGAAATGGTTTTGAAAAGCTTTGTTTTTGCCCACTCACGTTTTCTGTTTTGCGCCCCTCCAGGTTTAGTTGATGAGGTTCGTATCGACGAGGATTCTTGGCGAATCTCAAGATTGATGGCTGCTTCTGAGGGTATACTTCTTACTCGCTCTACTGTATTTTTTTGCATTAAATTACAAATAACTAAAAAAAATTATACATCCATGTCTACACTTCTATTCTATCACATTTATATTGGCTTCCAAATTTGTAGCGCAATGAAGATAGATCCATGCCGAAGTTTGTTACCTTTTCAATCTAACAAGAAGATCAAAGTTTGTGTGTGTAAGATTTGGATACCAAAAGTTTTAGGAAAGGATAATAAGTTTGGCGGTGTTCGATGTATATTGGTTGATGAAAAGGTAAGCAATTTTTTTTCTTTAGTTATAATAATACCATATTCTATGAATTTGTCAGTAATATTAACCTAAATTCTACTGAAAAGGTATATGTATTTTAGTTATTTGCAAACTTACAAATGACCTTTCCTAAAGAATGAAAGAAATTAGATTTCAACTTTGAATAGTTATTAATTAAGACCTAAGCAATAAAACACCATTGAAATAACATGTCCATGCAAACAAACCGAGAGTGAATGAATTGTAATCAATCCATTGCTATATGTGATTATATAACATGTTATAAAAATTATGATGACTTATGCCAAATGAGTATATATCACTTGAGAAACGAGTTTCTCAAGAAATAATTGCATATTATTTTACAGAACAAGATTAGTCGTAGAAATGAGTTCAAGGTCATTTGTTCAAATAATTAGGCAAGAAATACTTGCCTAGTTGTTATATCACTATCTTGCCAAATTATACGGCATTGCTCATTGAACTATGATCATTGTAAGGTTGCACTTACAGTGGTAATTATAATAAGCGATATAAGTGAAATGAATTTATCAATGTATCAAGTAATGCATTACGATTGTCAACGATACTTATTCTTAATAGCAATTACTGACCATTATGAGTAATTGATAATTTGCATACTATATATACCTCATATTATATAATCACAGACTGAGTAGATTTTCTTTAACATAACCATGCATAATTCTTCTAATAATTTGGAAATAGTTACTCAATATAAGACTTATGGTAAGAAAATACTATATTATAGATTTTGAACATATTAACAAATTGTATTTATGTTGCTAATGACTATTTATTCTTAGGTTTAATCGATGTACCTTTAGTTCATAATAAATGTATATTATTTGTGATTCAATAGTGATTATATCATTGTTGTATAGTTGCTTAATATATTGAAAAATACTTCCAAACAAGCCTAACGTTTGTGTTATTTTTTTTTTCTGCATGACTTTGAAACTTAAGTAGGCTATAATCAAGCTTTTTTTCGCATAAGGTTTGCCGAATACTTCACTGCACCTTACTTGTAAATTAAAGAACTAAGAAAAATTTGGACAGTCCATTAATCATAAATTGTATGATATATAACAACTACCTAAAATTTCATTTGAAGCTAAAAACTAGACAAACTATTTTTTTTCTTTTAAACTTAAGCAAGCTACAGTTAGGGCTTTATTGTTGTAAAATACACCGAAAAGAGGGTAATGCGGGTCGGGTCCAAGGTTTAAATAGGTCAGCCCGTTTATTCTTTTTTTTTCTTTTTCTTTTTCCCCTTGTTTCCCCTCGTTTCCCTCTTTCTAATTGGTCCTCCCCCTCCCCCTTCTCCTTTCTTCCTTTTCTCTTTTTCTCCTTTTCTATTATTTCATTTCCATCACAGTTGTTCATATCTCCTAATGCTTTCATCCCAGCCGCACATGTGGCACAACTCATTGGTCCAGATTTTCTAGAGCCATCTAAAATGAATAAAATTACCAAAATGTCTCTGACTTTAAACGTTAATAACTTCTTCGTTATAACTCCATTTCACGAACAGTTTGCGTCTACGCGTTCCTGAGATCGAGCTCTATTTAAAAATATAAATTGTGACCTCGAATGGTCTATAAATTTTAAATAATTTATTTCCAAACTTCAAACTTTATAACCAGTTTAATTTAAACTGATCTCAAATAATTAATATAATTTCTCAAAAAATAACATAAAATCTCAATACAAATATGTAAATTATAATAATTTTCGGAAACAAAACTTTAAAATTTCTCAATTCTATTTTCATAACCATAAACCGATTTATTTTCGGTTTTCTCCACATATTCATAATTATGAATATATAATTCATATGTTTAAATTTTCAGGGTATTACAGAATTTCAAGAGGAAGATACGGTTGCTCAAAATTTTTCATCAGCTCCACCACTTTTTTAAAAAAAGTTAAAGCATGTCTCTCCCACCACTTCATCCATCATTGTCACAGCATCACATATTGAAAGTTCAGTTTGCAAAGCTCTTTTCAGCTCTGAGACAAGAAAAAAAAAAGAAGATAAGAGCTTCCACAATAACTCAATAATTATCTCATTCGCATCTACATTTTCACATTACCAAACATCTAATAACCTTAATGTCTCTTTTATTTATATGGATTGAAGGGAAACTAAAACTTTTGAAGAAACTGATATTTCAGACATTGAAAATTTTCTCATCAAATCTCAAAAAAAAAAAAAAAAAAAAAACCAAAGCTTCTCCAAACAAATCTGAAATAGTCTCTATGGTTTTCAAAACTAATCTCAATCTATAGGAAAAAGAAGTATGAAGATGAATGAAGCACTTTGTAGCAATACATAACAATAAGAAAATTTTGTGATGAGCCAAAAAACAGGAAAGTTACATGAAAAATAGAGCAATGCGGGCAATTTTTGTAATTGAATATAGTTGGGACTTGGAAGTCTGTCCTTATTTGTTGCAAAAAAATTGCTTTTTTTGTTGTACATAGACTCTTAACGTAGAGTTAGTAAAATGTGGATGCAAACTGGACGACTAATTAATGTGGAAAACTTTTGAAAGTTTATATAACTGGGACTTAGAATTCTCCCCTTTAAATTTTACATATGCTCTTGATGTAAAGTAAATGTAACTAAAAGACTTATTTTACCCTGTGGGTTTCGAATTATTTAAAGATGGGTGTGTTGATTTGTTGTTTTATGGTTCTGAATTAGATGTACAGTGAAATATGTATTTCTGAATGCGGTTGAGTTCTGCTAGCTTTTGAGTATCATCTCATTGCTAGGTGCTGTTATCCAATTTTTTTGTCTTTTTTGTAAGTTATTGCAGTGAATTACGATTTAAATGCTAGTTAAGGTACCTGAAGCTTATCCAAAGTTGCTGAGAGGGAAGTTGTTATTGATTTTAGTCTATTTTCAACGGTGGCGGATCTAGGAAAAATTGTTTGGAGGGTCAAGTGTAAAAATTTATACACATTTTTTCGACAACAAATAGCCATAAAAATTAAATTTGTTGTTGGTATTATTGTTGTTGTTGTTGTTATTATTATTATTATTATTGAACTTTACTATTATTAATGAAAGGGGAAGAGATTCGAAACTGTTACAATAGTTTCATTATTAATACAATGAATATTGGAATTTGGTTTGGGATTAGGTAGAAATTAAGATTTTAAAGATTTGGGGTTTATATTGTCTAGATTAATTAGAACCTTAAGTTTTTTTTCAAGTGGTTGGGTCTTATTTTTTTAAAATGTATAAAATGACTTGGTTTTGCTTCAAAGGCACACTTCCAAATGAGTGATGGCACTACCTCAAAGCGAATAGTGTTACAACCCGTCCCGATATATATAGTAATTAAGTGATGAATTGACGAAATTACCCCTTCGGGGTCATGTACGTATGCATGTGTTTTGTGTGAGGACCAATTAATTGTGGCCCTCAATAATTGGAGCCAATGAGATATTTTACATCCTTTGATTTGGATGATTTTGGTCCACACACATAATGTGACATCCCACATTGCCCAGGGCAGTGATCCTTAAATGTATATTCCCATCCCTACCTAGCACGAGGCCTTTTGGGAGCTCACTGGCTTCGGGTTCCGTAGGAACTCCGAAGTTAAGCGAGAAGGGGGTTAGAGCACTCCCATGATGGGTGACCCACCAGGAAGTTGCTCGTGAGTTCCCAAAAACAAAACCGTGAGGGCGTGGTCTGGGCCCAAAGCGGACAATATCGTGCTACGGTGGTGGAGCGGGCCCGGGAGGTGGTTGCGCCCGGGCCGGGATGTGACACATAACCTCTCACCCTCACCTCCCGTCACTTCCTCTCAGTCACTCTCAGACCCTCTCTCTCTCTCTCTCTCTCTCTCTCTCTCTCATCCCTCAACATCTCTCTCTCGCCATCTACGTACGGACGAGCCACCAAACCCATCAAACCTTCACAGATCGAACGAAGCAATACCACCATTCGACTCCTGGAGATTATATGAACACAGTGGTGCCATTTTTAGGTAAGAACTAACTCCATTTCACATCGAAATCACAAGCACCGATTGTGGCACTGTTCATGAACTTTTTGTTAGTTGAATTTTAGGACAATCTAAGCTCACAAGGAGCTTTGTTAGGACCTCTAAAGGCTTGGAGACGTTCGTTGGAAGTGTTTTGACGTCGGGATCGAGGAGAACAAAGGTGGCCGGTTTTCGTGATTTTCCCGACGAGATCTCAGTGGCTTTTTGAAGTTTTTGAAGGTATAGACTTGTTCTACTCTTAATTTAGAGCATGTAGGAAGAAAAATGGGACAAAATAGTGCAAAAACAAGGGAGAAAATGTGAGTTGCAGGTTTCCGGCGACCGGTGGCCGGCGCCGGCGTTGCGAGGTTGAAGACGACACATGGCAGGCATGTGCCGTGTGTGGGGGCGCGTAGCACCGTGCCCTGGCAGGCGCGTGGGCCCAAGAAAAATTATTTTAAAATTATGCCGACGTGCGTGACGTCGAGTAGGTCGCGTTGGTATATTCGTATGCCAAAATTGAGCTATGTATGAGAAGTTATTTCCGTAGTTGCGTATATGTGTTTAAATAACGTATTTTTAGTAATTTCTCATATAGGTGAGACTTATTCCGAGGACGAGCGTAGCCAGGCTAGAAGTGGGGCTACGACCCGGCGACCTATCAGTGAGTGGGCATTTATTTTTCCGTATAACCTATATATTTATAATGATTTTCCCAGAATCAGCTTTTAAATGAAAAGTATGTTTTTATCGCCATGGATATAACTTAATATTGATGCATGAGTATTCATATATACATTTCATGCATATGTTGGTGCCGAGGACGCCAGGTAAGTACCAGGTAGGTACATGCATTGTTGAGAAAGAACAGACGATATATGATGAGATATGATGTGATATGTTAGCTCATAAACCTGCAAATATTGTTAGTGCTCACGCCCAGAGTTAGGGGCACAGTCTTTCACGTGTCGTTCACCTCCGGCACCGCATGCTCGCCTTGGATCCAAGTTAGGTGCACAGTCTTGTCGTATAGACCACCTTTGAGTGGGTTCGACATGTAGGTGACCCGCGTTCATTCGCACAGTCTTCACGTGATTGTAGCACTAGAGCATTTTTATATTGATACAGTGATATGATGATGACCTCATGAGGATATTGATGTATGTGCAGTGTATATATATGATGAGATTGAGATGTTATGAGCTATATGTACAGCCGAGGGCTGGGTTGATATCTAGTAGCGATATGGTTATTGAAATGCATTGCATGACATGGCTTATAAGATTCTGAGTGGCATTGAAATGCATTGCATGGCATATTATGAGATACATCTGTAAACACGAAAATTTCCTGAAGGAACAAGAACACGTGTACAAAATATATTTGTTATTTGATGAATTTTGGGGTTACAATCTCTATTTATTCCTCTGATTCTATCTTCGTAAGATATGGATTTTGTTGATGGGCTGTTGATCCAAAGGGCCGTTGGGCTTGATCCTTGGATGAACAGTGATGTGGATTTGTTTGTGTTGATCCGAAGGGGCTGTTTGGCGCTTTGATTCTTGGGATGAACAGTGATGATCTTCAGATGTTTGATGATGAATGTAGAACGATGAACGATGAACGATGGATGAGCCTCAAGGGGCTTTGAGCTTGATTCTTGAAGGATGAATGTATTGATTCCAAGAGCCGTCGGGGCTTGATCTTGAAGAAGATGGATGAACGATGAATGATGAACGATGGATGAACTTCAAGGGGCTTTTGGGCTTGGTTCTTGAAGAACGGATGAACGGATGAACGGATGAATGATGAATGGTGGATGGATCTTCAAGGGCTTCTGGACTTGATCTTGAAGAACAATTGCGCTAATCCAAGGGGCCGTTGGGGCTTGATCTTAGGATGGATGAGCGTTTCTTCAAGGGCTGTTGGGGCTTGATCTCGAAGAACGATGAACGAAGAACGAAGAACGAAGAATGAAGAACGAACTTCAGAGAATTCTCTTCCAATTTGGGAGTAGAGAAATGTATTTGTGAATTGGTGGTTTGAAATGAATGAAATTGTCTTCTATTTATAGAATTTTCCAAGGCCTAATTTTGAATATAATATCCCAGATGAAATAAGCCGTCTCTGCCAGGTGTTGACACGTGTCCTGTTTGACAGCTTTTTGGACTCTTTTCGAATTTTCGTCGAATCACACACTATGTGTACAATTTATGTAATACATGAGCGTTAATATTTTGACCATCGGTCAACATTTTATTTACTGAAATTTCACTGTCTACAAATGCCCCCACTTCAAGGCGTGTCGTATACATGTGTTTGTCATATGTAGGAGATGCGTTTTGAAGTTTCCTTACTGTAGACGTTGATCCAAGGGTCGTCGAGGCTTGATCTTGGATTGGGCCGGGATCTCCTTCAAGTGCCGTCGAGGCTTGATCTTGAATTGGGCCGAGACTATTTTCAACTTTACTGGGGTGAATCGGCACGTGTATTTGTTGTGCTTGTTGACTTTCCACATATTTCATCTTGAACAGGTTTTGATTCAGAGGTGATGAACACCTGATCTTGAATCAGACTTGTGATTTCTTCAAGGGCCGTCGTGGCTTTGGTCTTGAAGGTTGATTCAAGGGTGACGGACACTTGATCTTGAATCGGGCTTTGTGATTTTTCCACAGCTTTCATCTTGAACTGGTTTTGATTCAAGGGTGATGAACACCTGATCTTGAATCGGACTTGTGATTTCTTCAAGGGCCGTCGCAGATTGGTCTTGAAGGTTGATTCAAGGGTGACGGGCACTTGATCTTGAATCGGGTTTTGTTATTTTTCCACAGCTTTCATCTGGAAGCAACTCAGACTCCTCCTGCTTCGTCTGTGTGATACTTTTGCTTTTGAAGAAGTACCTCTACACAGGGGTGTTTTGTTTTGTTTTGTTTTTTTTTTTCTTCTGCTAGATTTTCTAAAAGTCTGAGCTTACCCATTTATCTGGAGTTGAAGTTGATTCAAGGGTGGTGAACACTTGATCTTGAGTCGGGTTTGGGAGCCTTTTTACTTGCAAGTGCTCCTCCGCTTAGTTGAGGATGAATCAGCACGTTGTCTCCACATGCTTCAAGTAGTCCGGTCTCCACGCAGGTGTGGCATCTTCTTGAACTCTTGGATCAACCCAGACTCATCTGCTCTTTGAAGCAACTCAGACTCCTCCTGCTTCGTCTGTGAGGTACTTTTGCTTTTGAAGAAGCACCTCTACACAGATTTATTTTTGAAGTGGGCTGGGAGGGGTCTGAGATGAGTACTCGAGAGCAAGACTAGGTAAGAAATCAGGACCTCACTTTCTCCACGTTCCTCAGATGAAGGTGAGGAGAAAGCATGATATGAGATATTTTTGCTTTTAACCTTCTTGATATGAAATATTTTTACTTTGGATGATTTGTTTTCTGGGGTGCTCCAAGGGATGAAGAACACCGAGTGACTCGAAAGGTTTCTTTGGGAATACATTCTCAGAGATGAAGAAAGGAAGAGAGGTGGATAGGGTGTGCCTTTGCTGTGGAAGGCAAAGGTCGAAACTTATAGAAATTTGGCTTCTCAACCGGAACTATTCTTTCACTATTTGTCGGCAGCCGGTGGATGGATGAACAGTACCCGTTACGCGCTTTCTGACAAAGCCGTCCGTAATTTCTGCGAAGCTGACTGCGCATGCGACGAGTGACGACACGTCTGGAATGATGATCTTTTGAAAATCGGGGTTCAAATCCGGGTTCGGCTCGTGGTTTCCGCAAAGCTCCAAGCTGCACGTGATGAGTCACGACAAAATTGGAAAAACAGAACGCCTTGTGATGTCTGAGCAATTCCGACTTTTGAGAAAGGAAACGGCTCTTTTGAGACAGAAATCTGGCCTTTGAGAAAGGAACGTCACTCTTTGATTTTGCGAGAGGAGCGCCGCTTCGATCTCTGAGGAGCGCCTCTTTGATTTGCTTCTTTTTATAGAGGCGCAAATTCTGCTCCACCTCACACTTGAACTCCCTCCTGTAAACACTCTCTTCTGCACTTCTGCAATCTTACTCTTTTCGAACTCTTTTCTTCCTCAACCCCCTCTAAAAATGTCTTGCCCTTCCGACCGTCGCCTTAACTTGAATGTCGGGGAAGACGATGACTTGTCTTCTCCAGACAACATTTGGCGTCCGTCCTTCATATCCCCCAATGGTCCTCTTACAGTCGGGGACTCAATGATGAGAAATGAAATAACCGCTACGGTGGTTGCTAGGAATCTTCTTACTCCAAGGGACAATAGGATGCTATCCAGGCGGTCGGACGAGCTGGCTGTTCAGGAATCTCTAGCTCTCAGCGTCCAAAGTGCAGGCTCAGTTTCAAACATGGGCCAGCGCCTGCTTGCAAGATCTGGTCAGGTGGAGTCACTGATGGCGGAGGTGGCAAGTCTTCGGCAAGAGGTCAGAGGACTCAGGCACGAGAATAAGGAGTTGCACATGCTTGCAACTAATTACTCGACAAGCATGAAGAGGAAGCTGGACCAGCTGCAGGAGTCAGACGGTCGGATCCAGAGTGACCATGAAAGGTTCATGGCGTTACTCCCGAGGTTTATGTTGCCTTCGTCCTCTGGAGTTGCACCAAGTGTTCCGGCTCCGGAGATTCCAACTCTGGCTCTTCGACTTTCCGGGGCTCCGTCGACTTCTGAGGCACCACCTGACCATCCTTGAAGAGTCTTTTCCTTGTTTGTATATTTCTTGTAATTTTTTTTTTGTGGCATGTAGAGTGCCAATTTGTGTAATTTTCCAGAGAAATAAATAAAAATGGACTTTAATTATGCTCACGAGTCTATCCTCATAATTGACTCCATCACAGGCTGACTGTGCTGTCCACTTTCGTTATCAAAATAAAGGGGAATCCGATATAATTGTTGGCAGGTCGTCTTCCACTCAATTTTGATCAATTATTCAACTTTGTTCTCAAAATATGCTTTCGACTTTGCAGAGGGAATATTTTCAAAAAGTAAAAGTTCTGACCCTCAAAGCCATCATTTTGTCTTTTTTTTTTTTTTTTAAGTGACAGTAGGCATGTCGAGACAAACTGTGGTCTTCTCTTTCTCCCCCATTTAAATTGAACTGAGGAACAATGAACTTTCAGATTTTGCAGATCCATTTTTTTTTAGAGCTGTGAGTTTTCTTCCTCTCTTTGTCGTGCCATCGCAAGACCCAGTCACCATGGTAAGGTTATTTTTTTTTTCTTGCACACAGGACATGCAGGTTTATATATATATATTTTTTTTTCATTTACGTAGCTGCATATTTGCTTGTATGCTTGCATGTTGCTTCTTTGAATCATACAGAGCACAGTAACGAGTGGATCTCTGTGACGGCGTTTGTTCGAAGTTAGGTTCTCTGGTTAATGGATTCCCAAGCTCAGTAATGCAGGCATGGAGGTGATCATGACTCCCGTAGACTGGTATGTCTTTGTTGGTGAGCCCCGCCGCCACGTGGTGATTTCTTGTGTAGGGTGCACCGGAATGAGCCAAGGTACGTCGTAGGGGAACACACGCACGTTCTCTTGCTGGTGCCGGTGCTGCTGTCCACCAAGTCGTAGGAGAAAAGATGTTTTGTCGGATGATGATATCACGGAGCTGCTATGGTAGAAAGGTCAAGCTCAAATCCAAGAACCCGTGCCCGCTGGACCACCTCTGTGAAATGTGTTTCGAAGCAGATCCATTGACGCCGTCCCTCTCCTTCTGACTTCACACGCAATATGGCGGTTTTGAATTCCAGCTTTCCGAAATCGATCTTATCCAGCAGATCTTCAGCGTCGAAAAGGGCACTCTTGACATGTTCAATCAGCATCTCGCAGAAGTTGGATTTGGTTTGCTTGTTCTCCATGTCGTCGACAAGAGACTCGTCGGAGACAATATCAAAGCCTGAACCTCTCGGGAAGAGGTGTCGACGAGCTGGCAGACGGTGAGGGCAATCATGAAGGTCTTGCCGGTACCGGACTGGGCCTGGGCGATGACGTCGCGGCCCTTAATGATGGGCCTGACGGCTCGTTGCTGGATGACGGAGGGCTTCTCAAAGCCGTAGTTGTAGACGCCTCGGAGGAGATCGTCCCTTAAACCCATCTGATCGAAGGTCATGATGGGCTCAATCCCGTTGGAAGTTACAAACTCCAGCTTCTCGTCACCCATTCCTCCGCCGTGTCTCGCCGATGCCTCTGTCATAGCTCTGATATTCCGACGACGACGACTATCGAGCAGGCTTGTTTGTGGTGTTTGGGTCGGGCTCGGAGCGGCATCTGAGACCTTTCCTGCGAGGATATTGGCTGCATTTCCAGATGGGTTTTTGTCCTTGAGTGCCCATCGGGTTTGGGCCTGGGTGGATCTGCGGATGGGCCATATAATTGGTTTTGAGGGGATATCCAGATTTAAACCCAAGTCTTCTTTAGATTGGCTGTATAGCCTTGGGCCTTGGCCGAGACACATACATACATAAATTTTTTAATTGTATATATATATATATATATATATATATATTTTAACCGCATGCATGTATGTGTGTACATATTTATATATATATATATATATATATATACACACACACATATATGATCGTTCTATCGTCGGATGACCACTTTGATGACTTTGAGCCACATATATGTAGGAGCCGATTGTCTTTATTGTCGTATACATATATGCATGTTTAACATAATGTGTGTACCCCCACTGACGGACTTTTTTGTTGTGATGTCAGGGATTACGTAAACAATTTCTCGGAGGTACGACATGACGTTGGGACCCTCATGAAGCTTTTGGAAGTGGAGTGAATGACGGTGTACTTTGTGCTCTTTGCTGCCAAGTGCTTGCGCGAGAGACTGTGCCGGAGTTCCGCCGTGTAGTGCCTTTTGATCACAGTTTTCCCTCGGTTGGTGCGCTGCCGTGTGGGGCTGTACAAGAGTCTGCACTGGGGCTTCGTTGTGTATTGTCTTTTGGTCGCAATTTTCCTTTGGCGGCGACGTTGCCGTGCGGTGCGAGAAACTGCTTGCGTAGTCGCTGCGGGGTTGCGTAGTGTGACTGCGTGGCATTTTGGTTTCTTTGCTACCGTAACGTGCCTTGAAGGACCGTCTTGTAGCTGCCCTTTTTACCGTGCTTACTGCCCTGCCGTCGCTGTACTTATTTACCGCACGCCATTGTACTGTCCGCCGTTTTGCTGAAGTCTTGTGGCTGACTTTTCGTTGCGGTCATGGTGTTTTTCAGGTGCTTTAAGGGCGGTACCCTTACTGTTCTTGTAAAGGAAGGCGATTCCCAAGATAGCGGAACGACGTTGAAGCTTTATGCGCCACTGACTGGCCCTAAGGCGCTTGTCCTTCCTGCTAAAGACAAATCCATGCATATTAAATCATGGTCTTCTGAAGTAGCTTGGGAGGTGGTGAACTCTATTCGTTCTAATGCAAAGAAGAGGGCGTGTCCATCGAGGATTCTTATTTTGAACTATTCGCACCATGTTTACGACAACCCTCCGGTTGTATTTGATCTTCTTGGCGATCGTATACGCAACGGAGCCGTGGCTTGGAGTGGTACCCTGTCGACCACTGGAGGAGCTGCCTTTGTTGATTTTTATTGGGAATGGCTTGAAGATGTCTTGAGCCGTTCCAAGGATGCGCTTACCAAGACGGGCCTTTACCATGCTGTATATGCATCTTTGTTTAGTTATAATCGCCAACCGTCCGTCATTCGTGAATTCTTCGAGCATTGGTGTTCGGCAACTAACACACTTCACACAGTTCGAGGGGAGATGTCGCTCTCTCTTAGGGATCTTCACAAGATAGGAGGCTTGCCGATCCAGGGAAAGTTCTATGACGAAGTTGTCCCTAGTGTGGAGGAGTTTTATTGTCGCAACAGTCGAGGATTGCCTGCGAGCTGTCGCCATTTGTTTTGGGCATATCACAAGCTTTCCCAAGAGGCTCCGGGCAAGTCAGGCGTGAAGATTTCTTCATGGATTCGGTTTTGGTATTGGGATGCCATGAAGTATAAGAGGCCCTCGAAAAAAAGCGGTCGCAATAAGACGACCAGGCCCAAGGGAGATTCGGATCCATCAGGTGTTATTGGTCCAGTTGGGCGACGTACCCCTACTGAGTTGAGGGCGTTTGAAGACCTTGGCGTGTCGTCAGAGCACTTGGAGGAATCTTACTTAGCCGCTTTTTTAGCTTGTTGGCTTTGTAAGTTTGTCTTCCCTAAAGATGACGTCAACTTCGTCCGTCCCGGAGTTTTCAAAGTGGCCAGCAAGATGGCTGCAGGCGAATCTTTTAGTCTTGCCATCCCGGTCTTAGCCAATATTTACAACGGTTTGGGTGTTGTTTCGAACTTGGCAAGCACTGAAGACCGTGCTGCGGTACTTCCCTACCACTATGTGTATGGCTGGTTGGGCGAATACTTTAACACTCATTTTTCTTCATCGACTTCAATGAAATTGGGGCCCTTAATGACGAAGTATTCCGGTGTGCTTTCTGCGAAGGGTCTTGATGATTCGCAGGCGCAAGCGCTGTTTGAAAGTTGTGAAGGCTCGAGGATGGATCGTTTGGCAAGAGTCGGCCTGACGCGGCAAGTCATCGTGGA
Source organism: Crataegus laevigata (assembly GCA_963580275.1). Taxonomy (NCBI): domain Eukaryota; kingdom Viridiplantae; phylum Streptophyta; class Magnoliopsida; order Rosales; family Rosaceae; genus Crataegus; species Crataegus laevigata. Next base: position 22,307,610 of record OY756952.1, read on the forward strand.
TGATTCGGACCTTCGCTCCTCAGACTTGTCTTATTTTATAAGCCTTCGCTCGGCGTATGTTTCTTTGCGGCAAGAAGACCGATGCATTATTCAACCGTATAACCCCCACCGTTTTAGTAGGCAATTTGGTTTTGTCCAAACTGTTCCAGGTAGGCTGAAGGAAAGAGACCAATCGAAATCTTTGCAAGATACGTATATGCATTGGGAGTCTTGTACCCGTGCATGCACAGATGCTTCTATCACCCTGCATGTTAAAGACGAGTTCAAGAATAATCCTGTGACTCGTGCTTACGTAAATTGGTGGTTGAAGGTACACTACGAGAATTTGGGGATGGCAAGTGACACTAATTCTTCCCATTCTCACCATAAGGCATCGAAAGAGGGTTGCTCTTCAGTTCCTCCGCAGCTGGTATCTTTTGATTGTGCGAGTGTGACTCCCTTGCAAGATAACCCTGCGGTCCTAGCCCGTCAACGCTCATGCTTGCTTTCTTCTCATTTGGATACTTCTGAAGAGGCGGGTGACGAAGTCGGTTCGCACGAGGATGGACTTGCTTTGCGGCCGCGTCAACAAGCTTTAAACAAGCGACCACTTGATGCTTCTCGGGTTGACAGTGATGTCAATTTTCGTCATAAGAAGAAAGAAGCATTTAGGCTTCCTCAAACTGATTGCCGTATGTCTTTTGAGAGAGACGTATGTACTTTTTCCTTTTCATGATTTCTTCTCTTTATTTTAGCTTTTGTTTCTAACATTTTTGTTTGTTCTCCTTAGGTTGGGCCTTCTATGCCGGTCGGAGGCAGTCCACCTGCCGATGAAGGGATTAGGGATCTTCCTGGTGCACAGCTTACTCAAAATCCGTCGAGCCTCCCAAGCTTGCCGCGTGTTGGTGAATGTGTACAAGAGTCTGCTATGCGTCCAATACCTTTGCCAGCTAATTCTGAGATTTCTTTGAGGGGGCCGAACCTTAGCGGTACTAAGCAGCTTATCCATCGTTTTAGCCTTCGTGCAGCCATGGACATTAAGGGTCATGTCGACAGTAGGATCTCAAAGTGCCCGTTGGAAGACCTTGCATTGCTCCGTGAGGATTTGTCAAAGCTTGTTTCTGTAATTGACAACCTTAATGTCGATTCTTCGACCTTGAAGGTCAAAATTGTCGAACTTATGGCCGCCTCGACTGAGTATTCTTCCTTGCGTGCCACTTCTTTGGAGAAATTGAATCCGGATCTTAGGGCCCAACAACTTGCAACAATAGATTCTTTGCTAGCCTGAGTCTAATCTTCTCAGCAAGCTGTTTTGGGAGTTTATCAGACTGTAGAGACTTCTTTAGCTTCCGTCCGAACGCGTCTTGATGCATTAGTGCGAGAGCGAGAGCGGTTGGAGGCCGAATCGTCTCATCTAGAAAGAGTGCTCGCGGAGCACCAAAAAGAGATTTCTCATCTAGAGCAGGAGAAGGGCATGGCTATGGAATCGCCTATTTTGTCTCCTACTGAGGTCGAGTCTTTGAAGAATTTGGAGGATCTACTTGAGGATCGCCTTCGTAGTTTTAGAGGCATAACTTTTGAGTAGTGCCTTTCCTTTTCCCTTTTTTTGTAACAAGGCTTTATAGCCAACATCTTCCTTTAAAGTTTTTTTTTTTTTTCGAATTTGCCCTTTTATTCCTCAAAGTGTTTGTGTTTTTGTTGATGATGTGACTGTACTTGAAGTTTTGAAGTTTCAAGTTGCCTACGTACCCTCGGTTTAAGGAGGGATCAAGTCATCACGTAGTTCAAATGAATGATGGATTTTTTTTTTATTATATTTTTTTTTATATGGTGATTTTTTTTATGATGATTTTGCCGTACACAGTTTATGCTCTTGCGGGCCAGGAGCGTGGTTGCTTTTCATGCATAGTACCGCTTCAAGAACTTGCCATTTATGGGGCCAATCCTTAAGCCATCTTCTTCCACGATCGTGTAGGCACCGTTTGTGTAGACTTCTTGTACTACGTAAGGCCCATCCCACTTTGAGGTGAATTTGCTCTTCGTCTTGTGCGTCATGATGATAGGCCTACGTAATGCAAGGACGAGGTCTCCTACTTGAAATGACCTCGGGCGAACTTTCTTGTTGAAGGCTTTGGACAATCGTGCTTGATAACACTCCAAGTGCTGCTGAGCTTCGAGCCTCTTATCGTCTAGTGCTTCTAACTCTTGAAGACGTAACTTTGCATTCTCTTCGTCGGTTAGTCCTTCTTGTATAGCCATTCTCAGTGAGGGAATTTGGCTTTCCAGCAGCAAAACTGCCTCTACGCCATACACGAGCGAATATGGTGTAGCCTGAGTAGGCGTGCGGTGCGTCGTCCTGTATGCCCAAAGTGCTTCTCTCATGCTTGGCCAATAGTAACCCATTCTTTTAAGCTGGAAATGTAGTTTTGGCCCTGACTGATGCGCCCCACATATACCTGAATGTGCTTCCTCCATGGCTTGACTAGCTTCTTCTTCGCCTAAGCATCTCAAAAGTACTCCTTCAAAAGAGCGTCGGTAAAGTGTTCCTTTGTAGTAGAGGAAGCGATGTGCTCGTCGACGTATCTCAGAGCGGTGTCTGGTATCGTCTGGAAGTCTTCCTTGCTCCAAGTAGTCGATTAACGGCTGTCTCCATTCTTGTGTGTTGACTAGGAGTACTGAGATGACGTTTGTGTCATCTAGCAGTATTTCGGCGGCAAGTGGAATTACCCATCTTTGGCAAACTGGCACGTTTGCGACTTCTCCTTCTCCTAGTGTCATGCTAGAGGCTAGGTTGGCGAGAGCATCTGCCATTTGATTTTCTTTTCTTGGCACATGTTCTAGTGTCACCATCTCGAACTTTTGCAGTAGCTGAGTTGCCAGTCTGAAGTAGGGGACCAGATCATCTTTCCTCACCTCATACTCGGTCAGGAGTTGATTGATTATGAGCTTGGAGTCGCCATATACCTCAAGGGTTGTGATTCCTATATTGGTTGCCATTTGGAGGCCGAGGATCAATGCTTGGTACTCAGCGACGTTGTTAGAGCATAGTTCGCTCAGTTGGAAGGAATAAGGCAGTATTTGCCTTTGTGGTGACATGAATATCACTCATGCCCCCGCTCCATATGTTCGGGCGGATCCGTCGAAAAACATCGTCCATGTTGGGAAGACGTCGATGTAAAACACCTCCTCGTCAGGCAAGTCGTCTGAGATTTCCCAATCGGCTGGGATCGGGTGATCGGCGAGGAAGTCTGCCAGTGCTTGTCCTTTAACGACTTTAGCTGGAACGTAGATGATCTCGTGTTGATTGAGAAGCAACGCCCATTTAGCTAGTCGCCCTGTCAGAACTAGTTTGGACATGACGTATTTAACTGGATCAGCTCTAGCAACCAAGTGGATGGTGTAAGCCTGCATGTAATGCCTGAGCTTCTGGATGGTGAACACCAAGGCGAGGCACATCTTTTCTATTGGGGAATAGTTCAACTCAGCACCGGTAAGAGTTCGACTGAGGTAGTAGCGCGCTCTTTCTTTCTGGGATTCATTTTCTTGTCCCAAGAGTGCCCCAACTGAACTTTCCTGAGCGGCGATGTATAATATGAGTGGCTTTCCAGGCATGGGTGCCCCCAAGACAGGTGGACTTGACAAATATTTTTTTATGCTTTCAAAAGCATTGTGGCATGCTTTATCCCATACAAATGGAACATCATTTTTCATGAGTCGACTGAATGGTTGACAGCGCCCTGCGAGGTTGGAGATGAAACGCCTGATGAAGGCTAGGCGTCCTTGTAGACTTTTCAGCTCGTGCAGGTTTCTCGGCACAGGCATGCTTTGAATGGCCTTGATTTTTGATTGATCCACTTCAATGCCGCGGTGTTTGACAATGAAGCCCAAGAACTTTCCAGATGTGACGCCAAATGCACATTTCAACGGGTTCATCTTGAGGTTGTACTTTTGCAGTCTTTTGAACACTATTCGCAAATCCTTCAAGTGGTCTGATTTTCTTTTTGTTTTGACCACCACATCGTCCACGTAACATTCTACATTTTTGTGTAGCATGTCATCGAAGATTTTTTGCATTGCACGCTGATATGTAGCTCCAGCATTCTTTAGACCGAATGACATTACTTTGTAGCAGTATATACCCTTTGGAGTGCGAAAGGCTGTTAGTTCCTCATCCTCGGGAGCCATGCGAATTTGATTGTATCCGGATGAGCCATCCATGAATGATAGTGCCTCGTGGCCAGTGGTTGCATCCACCATGATTTCGATGATTGGCAAAGGAAAATCGTCCTTCGGGCATGCATAGTTGAGGTCTCGGAAGTCCACGCAAACACGTATTTGTCCTGATTTCTTGAGGACGATAACGACGTTAGAGATCCACTTTGGGTATTGCACCTCTCGAATGAAGCCTGCTTCAATTAGCTTGTCAATCTCAGCCTCAATCTGTGGGATGAGCTCGGATCGATAGCGTCTTTGAGTTTGCTTTATTGGTCGAGTTCCGGGCTTGACTGCAAGACGATGCACAGCGATAATAGGGTCAAGGCCGGGCATTTCTTTATATGTCCAGGCAAAGACGTCTTTGTACTCCAACAGTAGCTGGTAGTACTCTTCTACCTCGTCTGCATTTAGCAGTGCACTTACGAAAATAGGCTTAGGCTCTTCTTTTGTCCCTAAGTTGATTTCTTTGAGATCATCCACCGTGGCTTGCCCCCCCCCGTCTTCGAGCTGTGGTGGTGCAGCAGTGATATCTTCCTCAAGGATCTCGTCTTCTTCGTTTTCTTGGACTGTGATGTGGAAGACGTCTTGGACTTCCTCTTCAGTGCCGTCCTTTTGGGCTTGCTGGCATGAGGTTTGTCCAGTATGGATGATGGTGCGCCTCCTTACTTTCAGTGGTCCATTTGTGTCAACCTCTAAGATTGTTTGGCGCCTCATTCTTGAAGGAATAGAGCTTTGTATGTCATCCTTTTCCGCTAAGCTGTCGGGCTTCTGCTTCTTTGGCGTCGTTTCTTTTCTCCCTGAAGGCTTTTCAGTCTTTTCGAGTCTCCTCAAAACTGACCGTTTGGGAGTAAAGCTAGGTGCGTTGCTTTGTTTCTTGGGTTCTGACAACCTTTCAAAAACGGATTTTTGGGATGTTGGTGTGTTAAGCCTCTTGAAGACGGAGGTTCGGCTTTGACCACCAATGGGATGCAATGCCGATATTCTGGGTCTTGGGTGATTCATCCTATTGACGACCGGTATACGAGGGACGGTTTTAGGCTCTTCTTGTTTTTGTACAACGCTCACGCTGATGTGCTGAGTGCTAGCATTTTTCGCCTTGCTCGAAATCTTCACAGGTGCACTTGGTGTGAAGCCGACTCCTGCTTTGCCGTTGTCAACTCCGTAACCATGTTTTCTCAGCCTCTTTTGAGTCTCGGTGAGGTCACGTTCTTTGTTGTTGACAGCATCTGAAACCTTCTTTCCAGGTTTTGAAGAGGGAATGAAGTCGTACCCAGCCTTTGACATGAGTTTGTAAGCGTTTGGATCGAAACCCTCTTCGGTCCTCTTGGTTGGGAGAAAGCTTGATTCTTCTCCCTTTGGCAGAGCTTTTATGAAACCTTGTGGTGGTCCTGCAATTTTGGTCTCGCCTAGCTGTGTTAGAGGTAGAATTGCATTCGCCCTAAGTAGTTCCACATCATCCTTGCATTGTTGCATGTCGGCTTTGCTTGTCCCAGTTTCGAATGGTGTTTGACCCTTCTTTCTTCTCGACATTGGGATGTATCGGAAGATGGGCGTATTCGGTTCTTTTGAAGGCGTCTCACCCCCTTTTGCTGTCACGAGTTCGTCGTTGCTTGAAGATGGTGTGGTTTATCCTCCTTGCTTTCTGGGAACGGATTGCCATTCTTGTTTTTTAGGCGTTGCTTTGCCTGTGGATTTTACCTCTCTTGGGAGAGCTTCGGGTATCATGTCTTCTTCCATGTAGAACTTGGCGTCCGCAAAGTGTGATTCGGCCTCGGTAAATGGCCTTGTATCGCCTTGAATCACCTTCACTCATTCCCGGTAGAATTTTAAACATTGGTGAAGGGTAGATGGTACTACTCCATTCTCATGGATCCAAGGCCTTCCTAAGAGCAGGCCGTATGAAGTTCTTGCATCGATCACATGAAATATCGTGCTTGTTTTGAGTTCACCGATGGTCATCTCCACTCGAATCATGCCTATCGCTCTTTGTCTTCCTTGGTTGAAACCTTGGATTAGTAGACGGCTTAGGGATAGTTCGTCTATTTTGATGCCAATTGTGGCCATCGTTGACTTTGGCATGATGTTTATGGCCGATCCGCCATCCACCAGCATGCGCTTGACTTTGCTCTCCCTTATGTACCCTGAGACGAAGAGAGGACGGTTGTGAGGTTTTGATCCCAGCAATAAATCTTCGTCAGTGAAGTTGATTGAGTCTTGGGCGGCGCAGCATGCGGTATATTCATATGACTGAAGTTTTGAGCATTCGTCTTCGTTTCCTTGTACCCCATGGTCATCGGGATTTGCTAAGGCCACCATCAGTGCTTTCCGCATTTCTTCGGGTAATCGCAATGCCTCCTCGATGCTCACGTGAGTCGGCAGACCTTCTTTGGTCATGAGGGTCTTTACTTCTTCAACGGTGATAACTTCCCCTCTTGATGGTTCTTTTACCTCTATTACGTGATACGCAGTGACAGTGTACCGTTGGAAGAAGTCGTTTGGGAAGTACTCATGTAAGGAGACGGGAATGCGTGGCTTTTGCTCTATAGGCTCCCCAGCGTATGTTGGCTTAGCAGCTCTTACGCTTCTTTTGGGTTTCCTATTGTTGCGACGGCGGTGTCTTCTCCCATCTTCTACCTTTGGCTTTGCGGCCTGTGGCTTGGGTTTCTTTGATTTTCTGCGGGTCACTAAGGTCCATTCTTCACTATCCTCAATCGGTGCATCTTGGTTGTTTGCCCCCAATGGTAGTGGTGCAGAAGTGGCTGCGTGACGATGGTCGTGCATTACTTGAAGAGGCACAAGATCAAAGGACCCAAACACGATCGTCGTAGTGTGTGTTGCGACCGTGTCTTCCAAGTCGAGTTCAATTCGTCCTTGTTGCGCCAACTTCATGATGAGCTCCTTGAGGACAAAGCATTTGCCGACGGGATGACTTACGATGCGATGGTACTTGCAGTACTTGGGATCGTCAACGCGATTCATCTCTTCTGGGCGCTTGCATTCAGGAAGCTCAATTACTTTCTTCTCCAACAGGTCGTCTAGCATCGGGGCCATGTCAGAGTCTGGGAATGGGTATGTTTTCTGCTGCAATTCCCTTAAGGTGTTTTTGTACCTTTCTTGGGTACGGGAGGGCTCACCTCTTTTTATCTCCTTTGCTTTGGTTTTAGAGGAGATTTTGACGGGTGCGGCTGAGGTTTTAGTGGGGATGGCGTCAACGGCAAAAGCTTCCTTAGCGGGCTTCTTTCCACGATTGTCCCCATTCGGAGTAAACACCTTATCCCTCTTGAAGTCGGTGATCGGCTCCTTCTTCCCATGATTGGTGATACTCAGTTCCATGTCGTGGGAACGAGTTGCCAGCTCCTCAAATGTTCTTGGTTTTATGCCTTGGAGGATGTAATGTAACCCCCAGTGCATGCCTTGAACACACATCTCAATGGCGGAGGTTTCAGAAAGTCGATCTTTGCAATCCAGACTTAACGTACGCCATCTGTTGATGTAGTCGACAACCGGTTCGTCTTTCCATTGCTTAGTACTTGTTAGCTCTAGCATGCTAACGGTGCGACGTGTGCTGTAGAAGCGGTTGAGGAATTCCCTTTCAAGCTGATCCCAGCTGTTAATAGACTCGGGCTCGAGGTCGGTGTACCAGTCAAAGGCGTTTCCCTTCAACGAGCGTACGAACTGTTTAACAAGATAGTCTCCTTCAGTTCCAGCATTGTTGCAAGTTTCAATGAAGTGGGCGACATGTTGCTTTGGGTTTCCCTTTCCATCGAATTGCATGAATTTCGGCGGCTGATATCCTCTCGGCATCTTCAAAGCGTCAATTTTCCTGGAGTAGGGCTTTGAATACGACATGGAGGCATGTGAGCTCCCTTCGTACTGCGCTTTGATGGTGTTAGCGATCATTTGTTGCAGCTGTTGGATAGACATAGATCCCATGAGCGCCGTTGCCTAGTCTAGCTTCTCCTCGATTTCTTGTATCGGAGGTTCCTCCTCCTCACCACCTCCTTTTTTGTTGTTCTCTTCTTCCAATCGGTTGACAAGCGCGGCGATTTGTAAGTCTTTTTCCTCCACCATCTGTGTGAGTTTTGCAATTGCCTCATTCATTTGAGCCAGCTGCTCCTTGATTGAAGTCGCTCCGGTGGTCATGACTTGCATGGCCGTGCTGCTGTTTGAGTCGGCGTCAGAGAGCAGGGACTCGGGGCACTTCTTTGGAATATCTTCCATTGGCGCACTTAGCGAGGCCAAAGTGATTACGGGTTTGTATTTCTGGTGTTCATGAACTTTTGGCGAGGTTGATGCAGAGAGGGAAGATGTGGCGGAAAGAGCTCTTGCCTTGCTCCGAGTCATGATCCCAAAAGCGCCACTGCTCGTGACGAGGACACCCTTGTTCTTCGCGTTAGTTGCGGGAACGGTTTGAGCCTTCTTTGATGCCATATGTGCCTTTCTTTGTGGATCTTGATTTGAAGATAGAGATGAGAGGTAGAGAAAGTCCCACTGGGCGTGCCAAATTTGTAAACACGAAAATTTCCTGAAGGAACAAGAACACGTGTATAAAATATATTTGTTATTTGATGAATTTTAGGGTTACAATCTCTATTTATTCCTCTGATTCTATCTTCGTAAGATATGGATTTTGTTGATGGGCTGTTGATCCAAAGGGCCGTTGGGCTTGATCCTTGGATGAACAGTGATGTGGATTTGTTTGTGTTGATCCGAATGGGCTGTTTGGCGCTTTGATTCTTGGGATGAACAGTGATGATCTTCAAATGTTTGATTATGAATGTAGAACGATGAACGATGAACGATGGATGAGCCTCAAGGGGCTTTGAGCTTGATTCTTGAAGGATGAATGTATTGATTCCAAGGGCCGTCGGGGCTTGATCTTGGAGGGTGGATGAATGTTGCTTCAAGGGTCGTCGGGGCTTGATCTTGAAGAAGATGGATGAACGATGAACGATGAACGATGGATGAACTTCAAGGGGATTTTGGGCTTGGTTCTTGAAGAACGGATGAACGGATGAATGATGAATGGTGGATGGATCTTCAAGGGCTTCTGGACTTGATCTTGAAGAACAATTGCGCTAATCCAAGGGGCCGTTGGGGCTTGATCTTAGGATGGATGAGCGTTTCTTCAAGGGCCGTTGGGGCTTGATCTCGAAGAACGATGAACGAAGAACGAAGAACGAAGAACGAAGAACGAACTTTAGAGAATTCTCTTCCAATTTGGGAGTAGAGAAATGTATTTGTGAATTGGTGGTTTGAAATGAATGAAATTGGCTTCTATTTATAGAATTTTCCAAGGCCTAATTTTGAATATAATATCCCAGATGAAATAAGCCGTCTCTGCCAGGTGTTGACACGTGTCCTGTTTGACAGCTTTTTGGACTCTTTTCGAATTTTCGTCGAATCACACACTATGTGTACAATTTATGTAATACATGAGCGTTAATATTTTGACCATCGGTCAACATTTTATTTACTGAAATTTCACTGTCTACAACATCGAAAATGTTTTATGCTGAGAAAGGTTGTGATATATATATGTACGTATTATTTTATGGGAAACTATACAGGTTTTACGGTGAGGGGCTATACTTTTGAGAAAAGAATGATTTCGAAAAGATTTGTTTTGCTGACCCACTCAATTTTGTTTTTCGCCCCTCCAGGTTCTAGATAGCTTGAGTACCCATGGTGGCTAGCGAGGACCATTCGGCAGTTCTGACAGACTCCTTATTATGTAGGACACCCGTTGGTGTTATTCGAACCTATTTATTCATGCTTGACTGCACTTTGACTTAGTACGCTCTGGTTATGTATAAGTACTATATTATCACTCTAGCACACTATCTTATCTAGGTTGCTAGTAGTTTGGTTTTAATTAGTTCGTACTTCGTTATTGATTCTGCTTTCGCACTATGCACTTGGCTACGTCACACTCACGTGACGGCCAACACGCCCTACTTTCGGGTCGGGGTGTGTCAAATAGGGTTTGGAACAGTGGAAGTGGCAACTATGGACTTATTCACTTTTCTTTAAGAAATTCCTTGGCGGGTTGAGGCAACTTTAGGAAATTTAGAGGTAGTAAACAGAGGCTGCAACACCAAACTCTGATGTATTACTGGAGCCAAAGGCACGATGCAACCTTCATCCATGCTGTATACAATTTCCTGCCCTGCCCTGCCCATTCATTGAGGCATTCCATTGAGCAGTTGGAGGGCATATCTCAAGGACAACTCTGATCCTCAAAGGGGCAGCACTGAGGTCTTCCATGGAGGTTTTCCAAAGTTGGGGAGGGTCATATGACCCTCATGCCCCTTAGTGGATCCGCTAGTGATTTTCAAGTCAAACATGTTTATTTTGAAAAATCTGTTCGAAATAATTATATATCTAAGAAGTTAATTATTTGGGATTGTTCAACTTCAGTGTTGGGTTATCCAAGAGATAAATGTATGGCACACTGGACACTAAGGCAGAGTGGCCATTGGTCACGTGGTGAGCTACATTTTATGAAGGATAATCAACATGTGAAGAGATGATGTGATGTGAAATTACGTGGCTAAGGTTTTAATATATATATATATATATATATATATATATCACATATTTTATAATGTGTGTAAAATAACATCGCTTGATTGACATGTTACATATTCTACTCACGAGCAGACGGTGGTTGTTACCCATCCCTCATCGTTTTATTTTTAAATGAATTATTCGGCAAGACAGAGAGACTCTAGGAGTTGAAATTGTGTTAGATGAGGGATTTAAGTTTTTCTTTTTTTTCTGTACACTTGTAAGGTTTCTAGATAATTTGTATCAAATTTTGTTCATTTTTATTTTTATTTGCGCACCGGTGGCTAGATTATTTTTTTCACTAACCCCAGGTCTGGAGCCTGACAATGCTGCTGCGGGAGGGGCTGCAAAGATGGTTGGGGTTGTAGGAGACTAGGCGGAGGGGCCTTAATGGAGACCTTTAGACGAAAAGGAAATTTACAAGGGAATGAAAATATTTAAGAGAATCTTGTATTGCTATGCCAATCTGTAGATAGATAGACTGACTATGTTTCGTAAATTTTACATGAAAAACCGAGAATGGGAAGAATAAGGAAAATATGTATTTTACATGACCCGTCGTTATTATTGAATAACATGCAGATCTCAAATTTATTTTCTAGAGAAACAAACGATGAACTCCACCGACGAAGAAAAATTGAAAAACAGTACCTCGAATACATTATGAATAATAACGATGATCACATTTCAACGAAATAATACAAAATATAAATTAAATAGCATGAGAATTATATTTTGGTTCAAAGAAAAAGAAGAAGGTCTGTAAAACAACAATGAACTCCATTAACGACGAAAATCTGGAACTCAACTTAAAAAAGTTAGGGGTAAAATTGACAAATCATAGTTTATTATAGTTGGGCCATTTTTAGTCGAACTACTTTAATATGAGCCTTGCACTATTCATTAAACAAAACTTATAACATAATTTTTGATTAAAACTAAAACTTTTCAAGCCATTTTCATTAGTTTTCTCTTAAATTTCCTCATCCAACTACAGAGATTTACAACGCAAATTGGACGGAAAAATTTAAAGGACCAAATGGAAAAGAAAAGCCAAACTGGGACGGAGTTCAAGGAGCAGCATGAAATAAATCTCAAAATTATAGGGTGAAAATCATGAAATTAACCCAAAACTACATGAAATTAACCCAACCCTCTCCCTCCCACCCGCTACCCTGCTCCTGCAGCCTTCTCAGTCGCTGCCTCCTTCCTGTTACAATGGCGCCACGGTCGCTACCCCCTCTCTCGCGCGGACTCAAGAGAAAGGCCAAGAAGCAGCAAATTCAACAGCAAGACGCAGAGCTCGAGCGCTTCGATTCGCTCCCATGGAACACCTCTCTTCCCAACGACGACAACGCCTTCTCGCAAGTGGTCGGCAACAACGAGCTCGAAGGAGGTTCGTCGTGCCATCTCTCTATCCTATTGCATTGGTTGACTAATGATAACGACTGTTCAGCAAAATTGCGTTTTGTTTTTCTGTTTGGTTACTGGGAAAATTTGGAAAAGAAAATAGGGGAAAGTTGATTTCTGGGGTTTATGGGTTTTATGTTTGCTGTTGTTATATGAATGAATGCAGGTTTCCTAATGCTTGAGGAGATTGATGAGGCCGTATATGGGTTTGAAATTCCAGAACCACAAGTAGCAAATAGAAATAGCAAGGAAGACAGTAAGCGAAGGGAAAAGTCCAAGAAGCGGAAGCGCAGCAGCGGAGTTGATGGGGGTGCTGGTGATGGGGTTGAGGCGGATGGCGAAAAGATTTTGGGCAAGGATGATAGCGAGCTAAATAAAAAGAAGAACAAGAAATAGAAAAAGAAAAAGAAGCGGGACCAAGCTCAGAGAATTGAGAATGCTGATGGAAATGGTGACAATGAGGTTGAAGATAAAAGCAAGGATGAGGATGTGAATTCTAAGAAGAGGAAGAAGAAGACGTTGACGAAGAAGAAGAACAAGGCCAAGAAGACCCCGGAAAATGTGGAGAGTACAGTTGGTTAGTCTTGTATTTTTTACTTCTAGAAAATTTAGTGCTGTTCTTTATTTTATTTGTTTATGTTTTGTTTTCTGCATTGGTGCTGTGCTGTTTGTTAGACATTTTGGCACTGGGCATGCCAGTGACAAACTTGATTGAATTCATATGATTTTAGAGCATTGTCCTTGTTAACTTATCAGGCTATAAATTGATCTGTAGTACTAGTTTCGTTAGGTTTGGATCAAAATAGTTTGTGTTACTTATGTTGGGAAGGAGAGAGTGAGATGAGAAGGTAAAGAAGAAACGGGGAAGAGTAAAAACAACTAAAACTAAACAACTATTTGAAGTTGGTTTTGGTTTTTATTTATAGACTGTCAGATATGATGTTTCTCCTCTCCCCCTCATCTTTGCCAGCACTCCCTCATCTTTGCCAGCACTCTTTTTACTTTCTTCTCTTATCCATAATCTAAATTACAAAGAATTATGAAATGTGCCCATAACATGTTGATGGATTGGTGATAATCTCAATTCAATGTTATTGTCAAACATCACTTCGTGCATATTTAATAACTATTAATGGAATTAGGGATTTTTTTCAGACTTTGAACTGCACTTTCATTATCTTTTTTTCTTTGATAAGAGGTGTACTTTCAATTGATTGATTTTTCAGGCGAATGACATGGAAATTTATTCGTTTTGTATAAAATTTGATGTTTCTTACTAAAACTAAACCTACATGGTAGCGTGTGTAATTTCTTACTTTCTGGTCTTGGTTAGTTTGGTCAGGTGGTGCACCACCATAGGTTGATCACTTTTTCCTTCCACTCTCATCACACAAATTAAAATATTCACACTTTTAGTTCATTTTTTTTTATTTTTTTTTTATTTTTTTATCTTACTGCATATTTTCTTGAAGTACACATAATTTTGACAATGCTTGTTGGACGTGCTATATTTAGATACTCATGTCACTTTATGCATTGATGTAGGTGATTCTAGATGATGATAGCAAAGGAAAAAAAGAAATTGACGAAGAGAGTTTCGATGAAGATGAGTATTATGCATGGCATGAGTTGAGACTCCATCATCTGGTCATGAAATCAATATATAGGCTTGGGTTCAAGAACCCAACGCCAATACAAAAAGCTTGTATTCCTGCTGCTGCTCATCAAGGGAAGGTTGGTTAAGGTTATTGTGTAGGATCTTTGGTAGGCAATGATCATTTCTTGTTTGATACTCATTAAATTGATTTATATGACAGGACGTTGTTGGTGCTGCTGAAACAGGGTCTGGAAAGACGCTTTTGGTTTGCCCATTTTGCAATGCTTATTGGATGAAAAAGAAAAGGCTGTAAGCATGTTTGATGAAAAGGGGGAGGAAGCAGATAAGTTTGCTCCAAAAGGTCTTTTACGGTCCCTTATCATTACTCCCACAAGGGAACTTGCACTTCAGGTAAAAAAATTGCATTGCCAGTTGATTCTGTTAATGTAATTTTTCCACAAAACGACAGTTTTCCTTTTCTGGAAACTCTTTTTATTAAGCCTTTGGTTTCTATAATAAATGAAAGTTCATTCCTAGTGGAATGAATGATTCCATCCCCATATCATCCATCACGACTCCCACATGTATGGCCTACATGGACTCCATATGTCCTTTATTTCCTTATTTGAAGTTAACACTGAAGGCATGCTTACTTACTTCTTACTTTGATAATAAATGAAAAGGAATGAATATATGATAAACAACCTGCCCACCTACCCTGACCCACCTACTTCTTCATTCCCTTGGTCGTTAGTAAACACATGGATACAAATGATACCATTCCATGTAAGTAATCATGCCCTAAATGAGCAAGAATGAGAAGGATTCCCATTCCATGCAAACAAAACAAGACATGAGTGTAGGAACTACAAACATTTTTATATCGAGTACCTGAAGTTCCTGAAGTTGTATGTCTGAACTAAAAGTTCCACGATATAGAAGAAAACGATAGTGTAAGTTCTATGTGCTGCATGTGCTTGGCGGAAGAAGCATACATAGTGGCTAAGTAAATTTGAAGAGAAGCCAATACAATTGGAAGACCCTTTATAATAGCCAAACAAGAAGCCTGCATTTCTAATGCACACATGTTTAAGCCCAACTTGTGAGCCTAAAAACGTGAAAGAGATATATCTCCTTAGTAGTGTTAGAATTGATAACATCATCCCTTAAATCTGTTATTTCCCTTGTCTTAATTTTGCACCTCCATGACATAGGAATTGAGGATTTTGTTATTAGGAATAAAATCTTCATGCAACCAAAGGAGAAGGGCATTATTGTGTTATGAGGATTAAGGTTTTTAGATGCTGTTTTACTATGTAATATAGCAGGCGAACTAGTAAATACACTAAGCAGTAACCTCATAGAATTTCGGTAGCTCTCTGTCCTCATGTCATTTTTAGTGACTAGAGCTTATAAGTTTACCCTGTGAGCTTTCCAAGAGGGACTCTTCTGTACGGTAGAGCCTATAATATTTCCTGACCAATCCATATTGTTTTGGAGAAACTTTTTTGTATTGCTTAATGTGTTGCGAAAATTAGATAACCGAAATTAGCCTCATTAAGTCTCGAATTTTAGTGCTCACAAGTACACGAATCGGATGATAGTATAGCATTGAAGCATCCCACAGAGATCGAATTGATTCCAAAATCTTACTAACTAAATTGAAAGAAATCATAATTGTGAAGTTTTAACGGAAAAGAGAGAAGATTTGAATTAAACTAAAAATGAAATATGACTTTAACATAAAATGCATGAAATAATAAAATTAAAAACTTGAGAAAATAAAACATAGGGCATCCGAATTCACCGTAACCAATTCTACTTAATTCCCTTAATATGTTATGCTCAAGTAGTTTTCCAATATTGAGGATCGATTTTCCCTAAATTATTCAATGGTGATGGCATCTGGTTGCATCAAAAGTATCCTTAAACGTTAACCCTTTATGGCATCTAGATGAATTTAAACAAGTAAGAACCCATACTCTATGGAAATCATTGGAAAATCACATAAACCCTAATTGCATGGCATCTACAAATAGGTGTTTATGGTATCAATTGCAAGAAGCTAAACCCAAGTTAACTATGGCATCTACTCTAACTTGCATCAAATCAACTTAATCTAAACCTTAGATGGTGATCAAGCATCTAAATAAAAATTAAGCACATTAAGTATAGCAAAGGATACTCAATATGGAATAAAAACTTGATAATAACAATGCCACAAAGCAATTAAGCATTCATGATCAGGCTACATCATAGCCCTGGCAAAGAAGAACTCCAATGTAGCTCTTCCTCTTTGCCTCTTGCCACAACCCCTCTATGAAAAATGATGTTATTTTGTGGATTGGTGGCTCTCTCCACTTAATAAGGAGAAGTAACCTCCTTATATAAAACCCACGGCAAGAAGGTGTTCAAGAAAGAAAAATTAACAATTAAAACCCCATAAAATCCTATCACTAATGGGCTTTAAGTCCTTATTAAAGAAAAGGAAAAATAAACGGAAATAATAAAAACTAGAAATTAAGTTCTCTCCTAAATTTCATTGAGTAGTATCCCCATGTCCATTTGATCTCCAAAACCGCTCAGTTTCCACTTCTTATTGTACTTGGCTCAGTTAATTAGCTCCTTCCTCCACTGGAATTATTCTAGATGACGGGGTTTTAAACCGCACAAATTTAACCCTCTTTTTGACAGATGTAGTATAGATGTAAGTAGGGTATCGTTCTAGGCCGGGGATTAGGAGGGATTGCTAATCTACTCTAAATTAATTTAAAAATATTAAACAAGACTAAAAAAAACACAAAATTAGGCTAAAAACTCGAAACACACTTAAAATGACTCAAAATAGTAAAAACACTCAAATTAAACACTAGGAATTGAAATGGACGGAAATTGAATTAAAAGATTAAAAATAATAAAAATTAACTAAATAATAATATTTTAATAATGGGGGGGGATTGATTTGGTTTTGACGAAGTAAATTAAACTTAAATAAATTACAAAATTGACAAAAACATAAAATAAAAGTGAATGGATGGGCGACTGATTGGCTAGAGAGTTTTTCTCCACACAAGACACATATGCAATTTAAATTGACCTTCAGTTGTTCTTTCAATAAGTTGTAAATCTCAATACTCCAGATTAACCGTGAACAACACTTTTTTAATCTTCAAGTTTTCCTTAAGTTATTGAATTGGATGAACAGCATACAACAATTCAACACATTCTCTAAAAGTCCCCTACGTGAAAAGCACAATAGAGATACAATCAAAGATCATTAAACTTTGTGAAAACTATAAATATTGACGAGACATTCGTAACTATGAAAAGCATGATACTCCTGCCAAGAATTTACTTAACGCGATTGTGACTAGCAACCTTCACTACTCATGAATATAAGTTCATAACGATTAGGTGAAATTCACTTATATTCTAGCATCAAATTCATGCATGTAAATTAAGTATGCATTCTTAATCGACAAACACAAATAAGTTATTAATCAAGCAGTTAAGCAAATTAAATCACAACTCAGATCACAACTGAAGGTAATCAATTCAAATTACAAATATATCCATGACTTTGAATTAACCTCTAGCCAACACAAATTAATTACACATTATTTATAAATTAAAAACAGAAATTAAAAATATAAGTTGGAGAGATTTAACCAAAATAAGTGTGCAAGATTTCCTCCACCGTGAGCTTTCTGTGCACCGAGGCCTTCAGAAAGAAATGGATCTGTGGCTTCTCTGCGCAAGTTTCTATCCCGTGCCCTTTAATTGGTGCTTTGCTAGCTTGCTGCCAAAGGGCAGCTTTGGCTTCCCGTGCTCTGCCAGATGGCGCTTGATGCGCTGCCTTCCTTAAGTCTGCCAAAGCAGCTTCTGACCGCCAGCTGCCCCGCTGCCAAATGGCAGCTCCTTTGCGCCTCCGTCAAAGCTGCCTTCAAAGGCAGCCCTTATTCCTCCCTTTCTTTGTTTTTTCTGTTCTTTTGTATTCTTCCCCCCGTCACTCTGAACTTTCCTGCAAAGGCTTCTGTCGGTGGCCTCTTTTATTCTCTGCGCAGCTTTGGTCTCTCCCCCGTTCTCCGTTGCCAAAATGGCAACTTATTTCCAGCTGACTCCCCTTGTTTTCTCCCTTTTCCTCATATGCCGAGGCTTCTCTCTGACTTCCCCTCCTCCAATCAGCTCCTGGTGCGTCCGTCACTCCCCAAGCTCAGCGCTTCAATAGGCGCTGCCTTCTTTAAGGCAGCCTTTGTTCTTCCTCTATTTTCTGTCCCGAGACTTCCCTTTATTCCCTCAGGCTTCCATTGCTTTCCTTCAGTGCGCACTCTTTCGGTGCTTTTTTTATTTTTTTCTGAATGGTCCTCTGGCTGCCCACATGGCAGCTTGCTTATGATTATTCCTCCTTTTATTTCTGTGTGCTTTCCAGCTGCCATCTTCCATAACTATTATCACACACACACATATTATATTATATATATAAATAAATATATAAATATAAAAATATAAAAATATAAATATATATATATATATATATATTTTATTTTTCAAAAGATAAGTTCTATTCAACAAGCAAGATAGTTTAGACGAAATTATTACTTAACACTTCACTTATTCTATTTTTATTTTCTTAGCTTGATAAATTCTTATAAAACATAAAAATAACGTAAATAGCTCAAAATATAACGAACTAACTAAGAAAAGACGAGTGAATTTGATATAAAAATATATATAAATATGATCCGATCACTAGACACCCGAAATTTCCATTTTCACTTCTTTTTCACGTAACTCTTGTATTGAATGCCTATAAATTAAAACAATAGAGTTTAGTGCATTTAACCCATTCATATAGACAAAATCCAAAGGAAATATATGGTAATATATATGAAAATATGCACCGATCATAATGCAACAGTGGGAACATGTAGTAGTAACTGAAGAAACAACAAACTACTACACTGTTCATTTTTCTTGCCTCTGGTGTGCTTGTGTATATTTTCATATCAGCTTGTAAGAAAATGGAAAGTTCTGCTGCAGCCAATGGTAGGATTGTTTAGGACTTAAAATAGCAGGGCCAGAAAAGTTAGTTATAGGTTCTGAAAATTGTAAAGTATCTCATGTTTATTTGCATTCTATGGGAAGCAACAGTTTGCTCAAGCCTTTTTTATTTTTTTTATTTTTATAATTTTAAATTTTAATTTTTTTATAACAGTAATACTGAAATTTCGTTTTGAATAAGTTGAAAATGTGGGTTTTGTGAACCTTGTTCGATTAGGAATCTGCATGTTGATATTTTCGTTTTTTCGTTTCTTCGTTTCCGGGTCTCTGATCATCTTAAGGCAGTTGCCAAGGATACTGATATTAGAGTGGTTCCAATAGTTGGAGGGATGTCAATGGAAAAGCAGGAGAGACTTCTGAAGGCTAGACCTAAGATTGTTGTTGGGACTCCAGGGAGATTATGGGAACTTATGTCTGGTGGAGAAAAGCATCAGTTGAGGTCAGTACTGAACTACTAATAACATTTACTTAACGCAAGACATTGATTCTGACAATAAATTTTGTTTTTCCCTTCATGTTTCCCGTTTTGATGCATGTCAGTATGTTCAATTTCTGACTTATCATTATTGTGCAATGTGCTGTTAGTATTCATGTCTTGTTTTTGCGTGATGATTAAAGTAGTAGTTTTTTTATTCTCTTTAAGTTGGACTACTAAAGACTAGAGCTAGGAGTTCAAGATTAGCTAGACTTGTTTACATGTGTGTACTGATTGTATTCTGCAGTTGATCACGCTTAACTATGTTACCACAGGTTCACAAGTTTACCACTATAAAAAATGTGCAAGTAATTACTTAATAAGAAAACTGGAAATATAAAAAAGGTTGAACTTTTTTTTTTTGTTTAATCACGCTGAAGTAACTTCTGATATCATCCATGTATGCTAATATAAATGTATGTAGCCTTGATTGGAAGAGGCTATCCTGTTCTAGCTCTTTCACTGGTCCATAATTTAGAAAGAATATGATGACTAGTCGCAATTGCGGTATCAAGTAATGCTTGTGATCATGCTCATTAATGAGCTAGACGCACTTATACACCTTTGACATGCATAAACTGTTGTTTGACTAAATTTTTCTGTTTTTGTAGTTACATTTGTTGTCTTTCTTTATGCTCGACGAGGCTGATTGAATGATAGAAAATGGTCATTTTCATGAAATGCAGTCAATAATTGACATGCTTCCATTGAGGAATACCTCAACTGAATCCCATTCTGAAAATGCACAAAATTCTGTTGCAATGTCCAACTTCCAGAGGAAGAAAAGACAAACATTTGTTTTCTCTCCTACTATAGCACTTTCTCCTGATTTCCGTAAGAAGTTAAAGCTTAGTTCACAAAAAACCAACCAATCAATGTCTGATGGGGTGAATTCTATCGAAGCTCTAAGTGAGCGAGCAGGGATGAGGGACAATGTTTCCCTCATTGATCTGACAAATACATCCATTTTGGCAAATAAGCTTGTGGAGTCATTTATTGAGTACGTGCCTTTCACTTATGCATCTATTATCTGACATGAGGAACTCTTTTTCATGAGATTTATCCATCAATTGTCCTACATGAGGAACTTTTATTCAGGAGAATACAGTTCACCTTACCGACTGTCATTTTAGAGTATAATGTTTTCTAACTTTTTTTTTTCCATTCAACTGTGTGAACTCTCTCTCTCTCTCTCTCTCTCTAATATTTATGTATGTCTTTCATGCGTACTTGTGTAACATATATACACATAGGCCTGTTGGTGGTTTCGTTAGTAACTAAGTTAGCAGCAGGACATCTGACACCTTAGATCCACTATGTAGGTCAACGTACTCAATCCACTATGCATCCTAAGTAATAGATTGTACTTATGAAAGTGTCTATTCGTAGTCTTCACTTTATTAATTCAGCCATTTACTTTTGTTTTTTGCAATTTTCTGTTTATCTATTGAATTATGTGAAGCTTGATATGTTTGGTTCTCTTTATACCTTAACTTGTTTTCTGGTTATTCCTGCAGAAGTTGGTAACACAATTTTTAACTTTCCCCAGAACACTATAGATCTCTGGTAATTTGTCCCCCCAAAAATGTGATTATACAATTGATGCCTTTTTCTTCCCTTCGGTTGGACCACATGTTCATAAGAGCTAGTGCAAATCACTTCTATACCTTAGTTTAACTGGTTCATGCTTGGTGACTAGCTCCATCTATGGTTCAATGCCTTCATGATGGATGCAAAGAAGGAAAGTATATTTAGTTTAGGCCTAAGCACAAACCTAATCTCCATGTTATGATTTAGGGTTGAGCACTCATTTCTATTCCTATTTATTTTTGTGTTGGCTTTCGGTTGTCATGTTATTCAAGTGTTCCTTTTGGGTATTTTTGGTATCTTATTATTTTCGGACTGGTTTAGGGAGAGAGATACTTGTATTCCTATTGGGTATTCATGCGTACTTGTTATTCAAGTGTTCCTTTTGGGTATTTTTGGTATCTTATTATTTTCACACTAATATTGCAGAAGGAAAAGGTCTAGCCGGACCTCTGTTGATGGGGAGAGTACACTACGTTCCAGAGAATTTCTGTCTAACATGAAAATTTCGTTGTTGCCTCTAAAAAAATCCCTGTTCCCCGGAAAGAGCTTTGGGCGGCGGGCGGTCAGTGGGGAGAGCAGGAAGATCGAAAGGGGTTCGGTTAATTTTAATGAAGATAATTAGCTGGAACATTAGAGGTTTGGGTAGCAGAAGGAAAAGAGTTCTTTTGAAGGATTTTTTTCATCGGGTTCAAGCCGACATCATCATTTTACAAGAAACCAAATGTGCTACGGTAGACTGTAAGCTTGTGGCTAGCGTGTGTGGTAGCAAATTCAAAGAATGGGTTTTCGCCCCTTCTCAAGGACGATCTGGGGGACATTGTGGTTATTTGGAACACTAAATTCATCTCTGTTGTCGAGTCCCTTGTTGGTACCTTTCCGGTTTCAATCAAAATGAGAGAGCAGAACGGTTCGGAATGGTGGCTCTTTGGGGTCTATGGCCCTTGCAAAAGTAGGGAGAGACTTGAGTTCTGGGACAAACTCGTGGGCCTAATTGGTGCGTGGGTGGAGATTTTAATGTGGTGAGATATGACAGCGAGAAGTTTAACGGGGGAAGGTCCACCTCCAGTATGCAGATTTTTAACCAGTTTATCCAGGACTCTGGTCTCATTGACCCGGATCTGCTAAACGCTCAGTTCACTTGGTCTAATTTTCGAGATGAAATTGTCTGCCGAAGATTAGACAGATTCTTCTCTGGTGGCTGGGAGGAGTCGTTCCCTCACGTTAGACAAAAGGCTTTGGCTAGGGTAACTCTGATCATTGCCCAATCGAATTAGACACCAGCAAGGTGAAGTGGGGGCCGGGCCCTTTTAGGAACAACCTGACTTTAGGAACAACGTCAAAGAGTGGTGGCACTCTGAGTCCGTCGAAGGTTGGGAGGGTTACAAATTTTCCAGTAAGTTGAAACTCCTTAAAAAGAAGGTGCAAGCTTGGAGTAAGGAGGCCATCGGTGACACTGAGAAAATCCTCAAGGAAGTTAAAGGCCAATCTAGAGGAAATTGACATCAAGGAAGGGAGAGATGGTCTGGACTCGACTTTAAGAAAGAGAAGAGCTCCGTTTCCTTGTGGAAGATTTGGTGTGGAAGGAAGAAATCAAGTGGAGGTAGAGAAGCAAAGTGGAGTGGGTCAAAGACGGGGATGGTAACACTAGATTTTTTCATCAGGTTGCTAGCGGGAAAAGGAAGAGAAACTTTATTGAGAGACTGGAGACGGAAGATGGCAGATTGTTAGAAGGGGCAGAGGAGATCTTCTCAAAAAAAAAAAAGAAGGGGCAGAGGAGATTGAAATCGAAACCATCAATTTTTTCAAGTCTCTGTACAGCTGCAACGTTGAGGCGTGTTGGGGGGTGGAGGGAATTAATTGGTGCCCTATTAGTGCAGGCGAGGCAGATTGGCTTGAGAGGCCGTTCGAGCAGCTCGAAGTCCATAATGCTGTTTTTGACTGCGGGAAGGATAAGTCCCCAGGCTTGGACGGTTTCTCTATGAAAATGTTTCAAAGTTGCTGGGAAATCTTGAAAGAGGATATCTTGAGGGTGCTGGAAGAGTTTTATGAAAATGGTATCATTAATGCAGTGACTAACGAAACTTATATTTGCCTCATTCCGAAAAAGTCAAATTCCGTGAAGTTGAGAGACTATAGGCCTATAAGCGTAGTTACCAGCCTTTACAAGATCGTGGCCAAAGTACTTGCTAACAGAATTAAGGAGGTTATGGCAAGCACTATTTCCCTTTCCCAAGGAGCTTTTGTTAAAGGCAGACAAATTCTTGACGCTGTCCTCGTTTCTAACGAGGTGGTCGAAGAGGTAAGGCAGAAGAAGAAGGAGGGCTTGGTCCTTAAGATCGATTTCGAAAAGGCCTACGACCACGTTGACTGGAGTTTTTTGGAAGAAGTTCTTTTCAAAAAGGGTTTCGGGTTTAGATGGAGGAAATGGGTGCTTGGGTGCCTTGGCACGGCCAATTTCTCAGTTTTGATCAATGGAAGACCCAGAGGAAATTTCAGAGCGTCTAGAGGTCTGAGACAAGGAGACCCATTGTCCTCATTTTTGTTCACCCTAGTTGTAGATGGTCTGAGCAGGCTAATTGAGAAGGCCCAAGGTAACCATTTGATCAAGGGGATGCGCGTTGGGCACGATAATGTGGAGATCTCTCACCTTCAATTCGTGGACGACACCATCTTCTTCTTGGATGAGCACGAGGAGAATTGGGACAATTTATTGCTCTTGCTGGATCTTTTTGGAAAGGTTTCAGGTCTGAAGATTAACAAAGCTAAGTGTTCTCTGGTGGGTATTAATTCTGATTGTGAGAAGATCTCTTGGCTTGCAAGCTCTTGGGGCTGCGAGGTGGGTGCTTGGCCACTGAGGTACCTTGGCCTCCCTCTCGGTGGAAAGCCAAAGTCTATTAAGTTTTGGGACCCGGTGGTCGAGAAGGTGGAGTTGAGGCTTCAAGGCTGGAAGAAAGCCTTCTTATCCAGAGGAGGAAGACTAACCCTGATTCAAGCCGTCCTGGGCTCTTTGCCCATTTACTACATGTCCCTGTTCAAAGCCCCATGCGGGGTCGTTGGCAGACTGGAGAAGCTTATGAATAGGTTTCTATGGGAGGGGGTGGGGGAGGGAAAAAAGTCTCACTTAGTCAAGTGGGAGGATGTGTGCAAAAGTAAGGAGGGAGGAGGCCTTGGCTTGGGTAATTTGAGATTTCGGAACGTTGCCTTACTAGCCAAGTGGCTGTGGAGATTCCCTCTCGAACCAAATTCTCTTTGGCATAAGGTGATTAGGAGTAAGTATGGTCTGCATACTAACGGCTGGGACGCCAATCCTCCAAGGCGGGGCTCTAACAGATGCCCATGGTCTGAAATCTCGGCTGGTTTCCCGTCTTATCTTCAATCCTGCAACTTTGTGCTTGGTAACGGGGAGAGGCTGAGGTTCTGGGAGGACGGTTGGTTGGAGGGTGGTCCTTTGAAAGATCTCTTCCCTAGATTATTGTTGTTATCTACGACAAAAAATCTAAGCATTGCGAGGATGGCGGCCCCCTCTTTACAGTCGGTAAGTTGGAATTTCGAGTTCATAAGAAACCTCAGAGAGTCCGAGATCGAAGAGGCGACTGGTTTACTGCAGAAGGTGGAGTCCGTGCGGCTGTGCCCTTCCAGACCAGATAGGAGAAGGTGGATTTTGGAAGGTTCCAGCCAGTTTACTTGCAAATCCTATAGTTCCTTCCTTTGCAACAACGATTCTGCGCTTCAATTCCCTCCGTCCCCTCAGATTTGGAGAGCTAAGGTGCCTCCAAAAGTCAAACTCCTAGTGTGGCTAGTGGCGCTTCGGAAGGTTAACACTTGTGATCTAGTCCAAAGGAGATTGCCTTCCACTTGTTTCTCTCCTCATTGGTGTGTTCTGTGTAAGTCCGGGGAGGAGAGTGCCAATCACGTTTTTCTCCATTGCCCGTACAGTATCCGTCTTTGGTGGAAACTGCTCAAGGAAGTTGGAGCAGTCTGGGCTACCCCTAAGGGTTGTTTCGAGCTTCTTAGCACCAAGTTTGATGCCTTAGGAAAAGGGAGGAAAGCCAAAACCTTGTGGGGTTCCCTGCTGATGGCCCTCTTCTGGAATATTTGGCTGGAGCGTAATAAAAGAGTTTTTGAGGATTACACGGGAGTTGGGGTTGAGGAGCTTTGGGATAGAGTGAGATACTGGGCTGCTCTTTGGTTGCAGCCGTTTTTTGATATGGCTTAGCCTTTCCTCTGTTCCTTTAGTTTTTTCGGTTGGGGGTCTTTTCTTGGGTTTTTCTCCTTGCGCCTGGTGGTTTTCTTGTCCACTTGGCTGCTCTTTCTTCTTGTATACTCTTCATTTTTTATATTTATATACTCTCTTGTCTCTTTTCAAAAAAAAATTATTTTCGGACTGCTTGTATAAATTGTAGGAGGGTTGATGATTTTATCACATTATTCAAATATTGGTTTAAACTTATCCCAGTTTTTCTGTCTCCTTGTATTTTTTTCTTTTTCTCGTAGTCTGGCTTTTTTGTTTTCTTTCCTTCACTAATCTTTTTCTCTTTAATTTTACTTCATTCACCTTTAGTTTATTGCCCTTTACTGCATCCTTCTTTTTTTTGAAAGGAAACGAGATCAATATATTAATAACAGAAAGAAAATACAAAGGTGGAAGAGAAATCCACCTGAAGAAGGAGAAGGCTAGGGAAGCCCCAAAAGAAAACTAAAAGAACAGAGGGAAAGCAAAACCTAATCACTTAATAGCTGCTAACAAATCCCTAATTAAAGAAGAGAGATTGTAATCTCTAAACTCAACTGAGACTGAAGCCTAAATAGCTGCCCACTACCTAACTCTATCCCAAAGCTCCTCTACCCCCACTCCCTTGTAAACCTCAAAAACTCTTTTATTGCGCTCTAACCAAATGTTCCAGAAGAGAGCCATCAACAGAGAACCCCACAAGGTTTTGGCTTTCCTCCCTTTTCCTAGGGCATCGAATTTAGTGCTAAGGAGCTCAAAACAACTCTTTGGGGTGACCCAACTAGCTCCAACTTCCTTGAGCAACGTCCACCAAATTTGAATGCTGTACGGGCAATGGAGGAACACGTGGTTGGCGCTTTCCTCCCCAGACTTACACAAAACGCACCAGTGAGGGGAGAAGCAAGCAAAAGGCAAACGTCTTTGGACTTGATCGCACGTAATAACCTTCCCGAGCGCCACTAACCACACATGAAGTTTGACTTTAGGGGGCACTTTTGATTTCCAGATCTGAGAGAAAGAGTTGTAGGATTTGCAAGTGAAACGACCAGACCCTTCTAAAATCCATCTTCTCCTATCTTCTCTATAATGGCTCAGGCGCACGGACTCCAGTTTCTGCAATAAGCCAACCACCTCGTCAATCTCCGACTCTCTGCGATTTCTCCTAAAATCAAAATTCCAACTGACCAGCTGAAGAGAAGAAGCCACCACTGTAGAGATACTTTGGTTTTTTGACCTAGATAACAAAAATAATCTAGGGAATTGCTCTTTCAACAGACCCCCCTCCGACCAACCGTCCTCCCAGAACCTCACCCTCTCCCCGTTGCCGACCACAAAGTTGCAAGAGTGAAGGAGCGTAGGAAGACCAACCGAGATATCTGACCAAGGGCATCTACTCGATCCTCGACTCAGGGAATTGACGTCCCAACCATTAGCCTCCAGACCGTACTTGCTCCTAATCACCTTATGCCAAAGAGAGTTTGATTCGAGTGGGAATCGCCATAACCACTTAGCTAAGAGGGCGGTGTTTCGATTTCTCAACTTTCCCAGACCAAGGCCTCCTTCCTCCTTACTTTTACACACATCCTCCCACTTGACTAAGTGAAGTTTCTTTCCTTCCTCTACCCCTTCCCAAAGAAACCCTTTCATTAACTTTTCCAGCCTACCAATGACCTCGCAGGGAGCTTTGTACAAAGACATGAAGTAGGTGGGCAAGCTTCCCAGGACAGCTTGAATCAAGGTTAATCTTCCGCCTCTAGATGGGAACGCTTTCTTCCAACTTTGAAGTCTCAATTCCACCTTCTCAACCACCGGATCCTAGAATTTAATAGTTTTTGGCCTTCCACCGAGGGGAAGACCAAGGTACGTGATGGGCCAACTGCCCACCTCACAACCCCAAGAACTTGCAAGCCTTGAGATTTTCTCGCAATCAGAGTTAATCCCCACCAAGGAACACTTAGCTTTGTTAATCTTCAAGCCTGACACTTTGGCAAAAAGATCCAACAAAAGTAATAAATTGATCCAACCCTCCTCACACCCTGCCAAGAAAAAGATAGTGTCGTCTGCGAATTGAAGGTGAGAGATCTCCACATTGTCTTGCCCAACACACATCCCTTTGATCAAGAGATTTTCTTGAGCCTTCTCAACTAATCTGCTCAACACGTCTACCACTAGAGTGAACAAGAACGGGGACAATGGGTCTCCTTGTCTCAAACCTCTAGAAGCTGTGAATTTTCCCCTAGGTCTCCCATTGATCATAACTGAGAAGTTAGCCCTAGCAAGGCAGCCAAGCACCCATTTCCTCCATGTACTCCCGAATCCCTTTCTCAGTAACACTTCTTCCAGAAATCTCCAGTCGACATGGTCGTAAGCTTTTTCGAAGTCTATCTTAAGGACCAAGCCCTCCTCAGTCTTCTGCCTCACCTCTTCGACCACCTCATTTGCTACGAGGACTGCATCCAGAATTTGTCTGCCTTTAACAAAAGCTCCTTGAGAAGGAGAAATTGTACTGCCCATGACTTCCTTTAGTCTTGTAGCAAGGACCTTCGCCACAATCTTGTAAAGACTGCCCATGACTTCATTTGTCACTGCGTTAATAATTCCATTTTCGAAGAACTCCTCCATCACTTTCAAGATATCATCCTTCAAAATATCCCAACAGTTTTGAAACATATGCAAAGAGAAGCCGTCTGGGCCTGGGGATTTATCCTTCCCGCAATCAAACACGGCATTATGGACTTCGGCTTCCTCAAACCGCCTCTCAAGCCAAGCTGCCTCGGTAGCACTAATTGGACACCAATTAATAATTTCGTTTTCGATCTCCTCTTCCCCTTCTACCATTCTGCCATCTTCCACTTCCAATCTATCTATAAAATTTCTCTTCTTTCTCCCACTTGCAACCTTATGGAAAAAACTGGTGTTACCATCACCCTCTTTAGCCCACTCCACTTTGCTTCTCTGCCTCCACTTGACTTCTTCCTTCCACGCCAACTCTTCTGCTAGGAAGCGAAGCTCTCCCCTCATTCTTTTTGAATCCGAGTCTAGAGCTTCCCTCCCTTCCTTAAAGTCAATTTCCTGTAATTGAGCCTGAGCATCTTTGAGATTTCTCTCTGTGTCGCCAAAGACCTCCTTGCTCCAAGATTGCAGATTCTTTTTAAGACCTTTCAGTTTGCTCAAAAATTTGTAACCCTCCCAACCCTCGACTTGTTCCGAATGCCACCACACTTTGAGATTGTTTCTAAAGTCTGGGTGAAGTAACCATGAGTTCTCAAACCTAAAAGGACCTGGCCCCCATTTTACCTTGTTGGTATCAAGTTCGATTGGACAATGATCAGAGGTTACCCTTGCCAAAGCCTTTTGCCTTGCATGAGGAAACAACTCCTCCCATCCACCAGAGTATAAGAATCTGTCTAGTCTTCGGCAAACAACTTCCTCTCGAAGATTAGACCAAGTGAACTGAGCATTGAGCAAATCTGGATCAACGAGTTCGGAATCATGGATAAACTGATTGAAAGTCCTCATGCTTGAAGTGGAACTACCCCCATTTGACTTCTCATTATCGAACCTTACCACATTGAAATCTCCTCCAACACACCATCTTGGGCCGCATTGAAATCTCCTCCAAGCCATTCGACTCCCTGATTTTGATAGAAACCGAAAAAACTCCCACAAGGGACTCGACCACAGTGATAGCTTTTGTGTTCCAAATCACTACTATACCCCCAGACCTTCCTTGAGCAGGGGCGGAGACCCACTCTTTAAATCTGCTCCCCCACACACTTGCCACTAACTTCCTGTCTACAGAGGCTAATTTTGTTTCTTGTAAAATGATTATGTCGGCATGTGCACGCCGGAGTTGCTCCTTCAAAAGAACCCTTTTCCTTCTACTACCCAAACCCCTTATATTCCAACTAATTATCTTCATTAAGAACAAGCGTCCCCCTTTTGTTCTTCCTTCTCTCCCCTCTTCCCGCCCGCACCCCTGAGCTTTTCCCGAGAAATAAGGATTTTTTTAGTGGAAACAACGAAATTTTCATTTTTGACAAGTATTCGTTGGAATGACCTGAGATCTCCCTTTTGTCGAAGACTCGGCTAGACCTTTTCCTCCTGCTATATATTAGCAGCTTCTTGTTGTCGTCAGGTTCCTTGACTTGAAGATGATCCAGTACCTCTTTACCATCTTTGTAACCCAGAAGAGTACCTGCCTCTTCGGTCACCGTACTCACATCCTTATTATTTCATGATAGCAAGTAGTAATATTTTTTCTTAAACAAAATTAAATTACAAGAAGACTATGGGCAATAGGTTTTTCAGTGATCAGACATAGATGCTCAAACAGTGAATTCCTCTCCCTGTTTTCGTTCATTCATACATGTGAAGCCTTCATGCCATTTTTTTTTCCTGTTAGCTTCCTGTCATTTGCTGATATACTACACTAAGTTTGCACTGTATGTATATGCTTAATAGTAAGAATGTGCATCTCAAGAAAGGTCCTTGGAAGACAAGGATTGCTCTTTCTGCTATTGCAGACCTCGAAAAGGTGGCCCCCATTTTGGCTAAGAGAGGACTTGATAACAAACAATGACATATCAGAAAGCTCTGTATTTTCAGTCTTCCCTTGGCTCTCTATGATGCGTACAGTCTTTATGTTTTTCTTTTGCTAAAAAATAGACAGAATTTTCTTGCACTGAGTTACCTAATAGCTTTAGTGGCAAAGTAGTGGTCCTCTTAAGACACAGAGTGCTGTTTCCTCCAATGCAGGCCTCAGATTGTCTTCTTTCCCTTTTTTTTTTAAGAGAGGACGAGATAACAAATAATGGCATCTCAGAAAGCCAGTGCTTTGTATCTTCAATCTGCTCTTGGCTTGCTATGATGCCTACACTTTTTAGTAGTTTCTTTTTGTTTTAAAACAAGGTAAGTTTTGTTAAGCCAAGTTACATAGTAAAGGAGTCCTCACAAGACACTGAGTGTCGTTTCCTCTAATTGAGACCTAGGAAGAGTGTCCCTTCTTTTGACTAAAGACAGTGCTCTCTACGTTAATCTGCTCTTGCCTCACTATGATGCCTAGACTCTTCATATTTTTACCAAAGGTTTGTATAATAAAGAAAATCTTCTAGCACAGAGGTATGCAATACCTTTTGGGTGTTAAATATGTCCTGTTAGTACACTGAGTGCTGTTTCCTCTAATCCATAGCTTGGAAGGGCGTCTACTTTTTTGGCTAGGAGAGGACCTGATACAAACATTGGTATATTAGAAAGCCAGTGTACCTTCAATATGCTCTTGGCTTGCTATTAATCCACACTCCTTCGTGGTTTCTTATTGTCTATGAAATGAGGGAACTTTCTTACACAGTTGTCCATTAGTTGTATGTATGTAGTTAAATGATCTTGTATTAGATTAATTTATTTTGGGTGAAATTGTCAGATCTTGATAGTGTCATGAGAAATTGTAGATGTTTATATTTCTCTGAAATCATATTAGTTACAAAGTCAAGCGATTATTTTATTTTATTAAAATATTGTTTCTAACTAATTAGAGGGGTGTTAGATTGAGTCAATCACGTTGTAAGTAATTTTTTCTTTGGCATTCGTTTGTGGAGCTAATATTTGAATGGTGATGAACAATCTTTACGAATATTTTCTTTTGTAGATAGCAACTCTGGGGTAGGCATTGACTTTTGTTATGCTACATTTTTCTCAAAGCTTTTAACTCAATGTTATTCTTTATGCACCTTATCATATGGTTGACATTCACCAAATATCAATTTGAGTGAGATGACTATTTGGAGTTGGAGAAGGTCTCGTACTATAATGTATCAATCTTGTTTGATTATTCACCCTCACTTATGTGGTAATGCTTGGGTTCATTTGGCATAGCCACATAGGTCATGGGTTCACTTAGTGGTAGATGGGTGGATTTTGCAGTCTTCTTTCCTCCTCCAATGCCTATGCTTTTAAAACTTTTAAGATTTATGTATTAAGCCGTGCAATCTTATGGTCCAAATTTTCTTCTTTTATTGGAATGTTGCAATATTTCGGTGACATTTTTTAGCTATCGACTTTGTCAAGTAGTAACAAACTTCCTAACATATGGTTTAGCTTGCATTATGGCTCATGGGAATGTTAATACATGTGTCATGGATGGTTCAGAGAAGGAGGCTTCTTTCTCCCCATGGCTTTGATATGGTAAAAATGTAGCTGAGAGTGGGGGTCATCTCTTCTCTACCCAGTTTAGGGAGTCTAATTTGAGCTGGGAGGGGTGTAGTTTTGGTGAGATGTGCTGTACACAGCTCTTTTTTGGTAATGCTTTTGATGTAGCAAAACAGAATTGTGTTTGATGCTGATAGAGTGGAGGAGAAGGTATATTTGTGAGAGAGACTTTGATTTTGGGCATCGATGCAGAGTTTTGGTGCAGTTTTTGTATGCTGTCTTTTTAGATTGGAGAGATTCTGTTTTCTGGTGCTTTGTTCTGCTGTTCTGGACTTTTTTTTTTGCTGTGTTTTGTGTTCTAGCTTTTAGTGCAGTGGACTGTTCGTCCTCTGTTTCTGTATATGTTTATTTTAATCAGTTATGTTTATAAACTATCGATTTGTTTATTTTTTCTATTTTGTAAAAAGATACAGCATTTTGTTGCTTCAGAAAAGTAATTTTTATCTATGACCTATGACTGTTGGGTATTGAGTTGCAATCGTATTATTAACCTTGCATGTATGAACGGGAAAATGTAAAATTTATAAAGATGCCTAGGAGTATTCAATCAGGATTTTAGATGGGTGTGTTCAATTGGAATTTTGAGGGATTTAATTCTTTTAATGAATCTAGGAGTATTCAATCAGGATTTTAGGTGATTCTCTGAAATTCAATGTGTATTCAATCAAGATTTTAAGATAGTTTATTAAAATCCTTAGAAATTTGGGTGTATTCAATTAAGATTTTAAAGAAGTTTATAACATTCGAGATGTATTCAATTAAAATTTGATTTTAAAGAATTTGAAAAAGTTGAGGAATTAGAGGGAATTGTAGAGATTTCGTAGTGTATTTTAAGCATTCATAAATCTCACCTCTCCCCATGAGATTTCGAGGGAATTGAGTCAAAATTTTACATGGAATCTCTACAAATCAATTAAAACTCCGTAATAATTCATGGATTTGTAAATCCATTGAAATATCTCAAGTTCCCAGTTGAATACACTCCCTCTTAGGTTTTAGCTTACAGTAGCGGTTTTTTATTTTAGATTAGGGTAGCGGTTTTTTAGAGTCCCATTTTTTCCATATACTTCTTGACTTTAGGCTTTCATTGTCCCTTTGTTTCCTCAATCACCAAGCATAGAAATAAGATATAGGAGTGCAAATGGACAAAATGGGAGTGTTGAAATCACCACCTTGAGGTTAAACTTTGCCTTGGCGGTAGAGTAGACTTTGCCTCAAGTTAAATATGCATCCACTGACTTGTTCTAAAGGCAACCCAGTCAAGTCTTTATAACTAGGAATATAAGTTGGGGCCAGTTGTATGAATCCATGAGAAGTACTCGTGTTGTACTATAAAGTTGCTTAGCCATTTCATTTTGTCTCTCTGGTTTTAGTTCACGAGCCTTTCAGCGGATTGTTACTTAATCATTTTGGAATTGCAGATGCAGGGAAGAAGATAAAGACGCCTACCTGTATTATATTTTAAGTGTTCATGGACAAGGTTGCACAATCGTATTTTGTACATCAGTGGCAGCTTTGCGACATATATCATTACTCCTGCGCATTCTTGGCATCAATGTCTGGACACTTCATGCTCAGATGCAGCAGTGAGCTCGCTTGAAGGTTTGGCTTTCACTTTTCCAATTAAGTTAAATAAGGTTGTACCAGATATATATTTATTGCCAAGAGAAAGTTATGTTTTATATTTATTCATTATGGTGAGAGACAAATTCAGATTTGGAGTGTAAGTTTCAGCGATGTGAATGCTTGATAAAAATTGTTTAGTATTCAATACTATTAAATGGTTATTTAGGAATGAAATGAAAATTTGAAGTTCAACATTATCACTTGAAGTTTTGGAGGAGCTGAAGGAAATAGGTTTATTTTAAAGAGAGCAGTTATATGATGAAACAAATACCTATTTTTTTTTTTTTTAAAATTGGTGTAACTCCAGCGAATTGAACTATGAAATGCAAAGGGATTCATCCTTTGTTTTGTTTTTTTTTTCTTTTGTTTTTGGTACTTTTCAATCATCTTACCGAACTTGCTAGAGTTCGATCTGAAATGTGTATAATATTTTTTTGACCTAGCCAACATGACTATGGACAGATCTGATGGCTTTTTTCCTTTCTCCTTTCTTTACGATAGGACGAATAGTAAAGTTTTACTATTCGTTTTCTTTTCTTGCTTGGTAAAGAGAACAAAAATTTGAAAGGCTTCATTGAAAAATATTGTTATTGTGAACTTCCTATATTGTAGTGGGCTTCTGGCCAGATGGAGATGTAAACACAATTTTCTATTTAGTTAGGATGTGGTATTTCCTTTCGTTGGATAATCATTACCAGCAGAGTTTTCCTTTCATTTTGCCACAAAAGTATAATCCTGATTCCAAATCCCTGGTCATGGACTTGAAACCTTACCACTCTTCATCGTGCTGAATGCAGGCAATTGATCGTTTTCATGGAAATGAACATGGTTTACTCTTGGCTACTGATGTTGCAGCAAGAGGCCTAGATATTCCTGGTGTTCGAACTGTTGTTCACTACCAGCTTCCACATTCAGCAGAAGTAAACATCTGGATGCTTTTCACCATGTTTGATGAGGGCCTCACATTTGCTGACGGGTGTGTTGATCTTTTTCTGTTCACTAGGTTTATGTTCACAGAAGTGGTAGAACTGCTAGAGCTTCTGCTGATGGGTGCAGCATTGCACTAATTGCACCAAATGAGACCTCCAAATTTGCTTCTTTGTGCAAATCATTTTCTAAGGTAGCAATTTTGAAAAGATGGCATTCTTTTGAGTTTTAAAATCAAGGAAAAATTAAGTGCTACTTTGAATTTATCAACAACAGCAATGTTTTCAGTCCTGTGATTTCTGTCCACAATTATCCTTATTATGTTTCTTCTTCTGTACCCAGGAAAGTTTTCAGCGATTCCCATGGACGTTGCCTGAGGTCATGAAACGGTTATCTCTTGCACGTCAAATAAATAAGATTATGCGTAAAGATTCCCAGATATTACATCAATTTAGATTTTTGCAGTTCAATTCTAGTGTCAACAGGACTGCAAAATTGGTTGGTCCGGTCTGACTTGGCCTGAGGCATGAAAGGTTAGGCCTTACCCACCCTAGGGTTCAATAAGATTCAAACCCTTTTCAGGCAGAGATTCCTGACCCAGTTGAGGAAAAGCTAGGCCTAGGAGGCTAGGCCTATGCCTTAGTCCAAACGATTGAATGGGCCATAAGAACAAGCCTAGAATTCACAAGGCTTTACCTAACTCTTTAACATTTTTTTATTTCAAAAGTCAACTAATTAGATGGCTAAATAATCTATATTATTACTAAATGAAATCTCTTTAACACACACACACACACACAGAGTCCCAAAAAAGACGTGACTCTTTTTGTCAACCTAAATATCGAAAATGTCAGGTTTATCATTTGTACATTAAATTTTTTTAAATAATATTATTTTAAAATGAAGGCTAATATGGTATTAAACAAACTCTTTCCATTACTATCTCCCATACCATACCCTATTTCTCTCTCTTATTTTAAACTTCCATCTCACTACAGAAACGTCCATCACATTGCACATTCATTACATGCATGTGAATGTGATATTTCTAGTCTAGAAATAACTTACTACTAATATATGTTGAACAAATACAAATAACTTGAATTATCACTATACAATTATTTAATCCTAAAAAAAATTAAATCTTATAATCTAAAGATAACATAAAGTATAACGTGTTGTAGTATAAGACTCAACCCAATAGGCACAAGCCGCTCAACACAAGTCCCAGCCAAATAGGCCTTTTGTTGTGCCTAATGCCTTTTGAGGTCTGGCTTAGTCTCAACCAACTGGTCATGGACTGTCATGCTTTTGTATGCCATTGGACCCGCTCCGTGCATCATGCCTAAACAATAAAATAAGGTGGGTCAGAAATCACGCCTTGGGTTAATTTTACAATCCTAATGAAACCTATTATCTCATAACTGAACACGGGTTGTGTTGATTGAAGAGGGTATTGAAGCATTGATTAGTTATTCCCACACAAGCTTCTTAACCGGTATCTTTCTATTAGTCCTTTGACTTGCTAGGTGTTTGTTGTTTTTCTTTCTTAGATTAGAAGTTATTAATCTGCTAATTCTTCTTTCTTCTTTGTGCCTTACCTGCTCTGCTGTATCTAATCGTTATTATCATATTACTCTTCATTTTTTCCCATTTCTCTAAATTATGTTTGATCTGCATATTTTCTAGTCTACTCTTAATTCCCCTTGATGTCTTTTACAAAATTTTCTCGTGATGAATTATTGTTTAATCTTATTTTCTTTTTAGGAGAAATCGAAGAAAAATTGGTTCGAAAGAAATGCAGAATTGATTGAATTGGTTGTGGACCATGACAACAGTGAGGAGGAAAGGGTGAAAAGTCATAAGCAAAAGAAAGCCAGCTCCGCGAGTTTAAAGAAGTTGCAGCAGGTTGATAATACTATAAACATTCTGATTTCTGAAAGTGCCTCTTATAATTGTTCAGTATGCATAGTCTAAAGTCTGGAGCTATATCATCTGATCTACTTTTGTTTGAAAACAGGAGCTCAAGATATTACTTTCGCGGCCATTACAACCGAAGTCATTTTCACATCGTTATTTGACAGGGTTAACTATTTCAGGACCTTAAGTGACTTTTCCCTTTTGATAGGAAATGATCTTATTCACTATGACCTTCATTTCTTGATGTTATTTGTTAATTGTTCTCTTGGCAAAATGAGTTTTCATGCTATCATTTTATTTAAATATAGAAACAAAAACTAATATCCATGAAAAGAAAGATGACTTAAAAGGAAAGATAGGATATCAGTCTAAGCTTGATTGATAGCTAGAGCGTAACATTCAACTCAAAACACCCACCTAATAAGATTAATTGCATTGAATGGAGTATCTCGAAATACTCAGAAAACGAGTATACTGTCCTGCAAAGGAAGGGCCAAATATGGCACCTCATAATTGAAAGGCCATTTGATGAAGAATGCACTAGGATTTTTACTCTAATATAGTGCTATCTTAGTATGTTGCACATTTTTTTCCCACCTTTTTCATAGTTGCTTAATCACTTCTGTTTGTAACCTGACATCTTAATAACCATCTCTTCCCATTTGAGGTTTCGGAGAGTTTTGGAATTGAACTAATGATTGGTTGGCACGACCATATACGATGAGTATGATCTCCACCAAGGAGTATTTTGATTGATGCATATGTAACTTTATAAGGGGTTTCAGCATTGTTGTGTTTGCGTCTATGGCCATAATAACATTAGTTTTCAGTACATGAGATTGATCCTTTGTTTTATTATTATTTTTTTCAGGCTGGTGTGTCACCTTTCCTGCTACATCAATTCGAAGAATTGGCTAAGCAAAAATTTGGTGATGGCAGTGACTCGGGAGATAAGAAAGGAAGCAAATTGGTAGTTATTGGTCAGGATTGCGTGGAACCACTCCAGGCACTTCGGAGTACTGGGCATGAGGTAGTACCTAGATGCTAGAGTCATAGTCTCTACTTATTCTTCCTGTGATCTGATTTTAAATTTTTATTGCATGAATGGATGATGCATGATAAATTATCATTACCATAAGGTTATCAGCTAATGTATGAGAACGTGATATTGAAATTACGACGACAAATTATTGGATTACTTTCATTTTACAACGCTTTATTTTGGTGAATAATAAGCCCTCAGAATTAGGAATTTTCATTTTATATTTTATGTCCGTTCGAGTTCCAGTATTTTATACTCTCTTACTCACTTAGGTACACATTGATGGGAAAGAGGTGGCTCAAAAGCGAAGAAACATAGTGACTTTGAGGAGGAAAAGAAGAGAGGAGAAAACACGTACATTCTTCTTCCCTTTTTCTCTCTGTTTTTGGGTGGAGGATGTGGGGTGGTTGGGGTTTGGCCTCTGTGGGCTCTGTTTGTATTGATATTTTTACTTTCAGGTTTGAGAGATCAACGGAGAAAGCGGAAGAAATAGATGAAGGGAGGAGATTGAGCTGAAGGGCTAATTGAGATTTTGTAGCTCTGACGTTGATAATCTAGGTCAAACAGCATATCGTAGGACGAGGTATTATCTCAAATTTGTTCTAGATTGTTGAACTAGGAATAATGGGGCTCCAAGTGACGGAAATTTCCTTATCTCATAATGTTTTGGTATAGTAATGTGTTTAATGAGCATGCAATGCATGCATTTTGAAAGGCAAGGTGCTTTTAATGTCGCTATACGGTTTATCATTTCAGCTTTCAGTAACGTATATTTCATGCTGTAATTTGGGAGTTTTGTTTTTGAACAAATGATATTATCCACACTAAAGGGAAGGGGAATGAGCTTAGTCGCACAATGGGCTAGCAATTCCTGCTCGAACTTGAGGAAAAGATGAAGGTAGCTCACTGTTTGGGCCCAAAAATATCATCTACAAGCCCAATCATGCCTCATAGCTCAATCGTTGTGGAAGTGTCACAAGCCAAGATTAAACCCATGCATAAAGTACGAAATGAAGAGCATGAAAATTTACGATCATGCCAAGTCCTATTATAATATTAATACATTAATAGTATGATACACACCATGCTTAAATGAGCCCAAGTCACTTAATGGGGCTTGCCTCGTGGTTCGTGGTGTGGATGGTTACGGAAGTTCACTGGGCCTACATGGAATTAGGGTTATGGAAGACTTTAGGTTGCTTGGGGGCCCAAGAATCCAAGCCCATATCCTTTGCATTTCACGCAGGCAAGCATTGAGAGAGAACTAGCCTAGTTTGCCTATTTCCTTAGCAAGCCATGTCATGCCTCGATCCCGACATACGTCCAGGATCGACACGTAACGTCACCAAATACCCGTATATCCAACATACCCCTCCTCCAGAATATGTACAAAGCATAGATTAAGATTCCAATTTCATAGCATTTTTAGTACATTTTATGGCTGCATCTAACTTCCTCGTTAGACTGCCTACGTAACCTAAATAGGGATCAAGCCATTCGTAGTTCGCCATCATTACACTCGAACAATATCCCATAATTCACTTTATTTCCAACATGATACTTCCTTCCACAACATGTAACATATCAAATAATCAGCGAAGCACATTATTATTCTCAAGCCACACTGATCAACTAAAATAATCATAATAATAACAATCATATCCAACGTCATTCCACAATCCCATCAATTAATCAACTCATGACTCAAAGATGCATAATCTTCGCATTTAACTACGTTAATCAATCCATACGAAAACATATCCTTTCACGAATTTAATTAAGGAACTCTACATAATTCCCTACTTGAATTATAAGTAATTAAACATGGTGAATATAAGTAATATTCACAAAGTCTTTTGAGGGTAATTCTCATGCACTCGAATCTAAGGTTTGAGGCTAACCTTATGGAAATGAACAAGAACAAGGATTCCGGACCACTCAATGGAATCCAAAATATCTAGCAGTTTCTTGTAATCTACCCAAATCTACCACTCAATGGAATCCAAAATATCTAGCAGTTTCTTGTAATCTACCCAAATCTATCACATGTATAATCAGTGCCAACAACATGAGAATGGTTCATAGGCCATCTAGAACTCGGATAAACTGCGAAGCTCGAGTGAGTGACAATAATACAAGTATGTGATATTCATTAAAAAGAAAGACCATCGATCACCATTTATAAACCTCGGATATAAAATCATATTTTTATGAAATCATAATCAAGCCTTTGAAATCTCTGGAGGAGTCACCCAAACATCCAACGGTTTTTCTAATTCAACCACAAGATTCTCAATCCATCGTTCGTAAATACATTAAAAACTAGGGCTATAGGGACGCCAGTTCGGTCGAAGCCTACATAAGTAACCAAACGGGAAGTGGCCCCCTATCGCGGATTAACCAAGCAGAGCCACCCCTGTAGTAACCAAGTAGGCAATGACCCTTTATCGCGGATTAACCAAGCAGAGTCACTCCTACGGAACTCTTAGGCAGTGATCACCTATTGCGAATTAACTAAACATGATCACTCCTAGGTATGTATGGCCACAAGGATCGCTTATCGCGGATTAACCAAGCACGATCCATACATAATATGGTCCCTTATCGCAGATTAACCAAGTAGGACCACTAATGACTCCTATCGCGGATTAACCAAGTAAGGTCATGGTCCCCTACTAGCAACAACCATTTGTAATATGCAATTCAGATCACTTTTCAACAAATGTTACCAATCCAAGAATCAATTCACATTTAAGAAAAATGGACCGATGGCCAATTATGAAAAAATCACATTTTCATAGAAAATACATTTATAAAACCAAGTCACATTTTCATAGAAAACACATTTATAAAACCAAGTCACATCTACAAAGGATATTAATATAAAGAATTGGGTAATCACCATATCACATATATTAAAGGCACTCACAGAGACAGGCACGCAAAGCCTCACTGAGCCTCTATTAATACTAATTTTAGTTTTATAAATGATTTCGAGACATATTGACAAAATCAACTCTCGTTCAACGGTGGTGCCCACAGCCTACGTAATTTGATACATAAGATACGCACA
Organism: Crataegus laevigata; assembly: GCA_963580275.1. Taxonomy (NCBI): domain Eukaryota; kingdom Viridiplantae; phylum Streptophyta; class Magnoliopsida; order Rosales; family Rosaceae; genus Crataegus; species Crataegus laevigata. The sequence goes on from OY756952.1 coordinate 22,347,533, forward strand.
TCGGATTTCAGATTTGTAACTTCCAAAGACCCACATTATGCTTCTAGAACGACGTACTAAAATTTCATCGAAATCCGATGGTCAGATCTCCGCCAATCACAATTTCCATTGGTGGTCAACATTTTATTTTACAAACTTACAATTCCAATTCAGAAAGATCCGTATTCAGATTCTATGGTCCTCAAATATTATGTTCTTGATGCGATGAATAAGCAAACACACAAATTAAACCCTCTTGTTGACAATTGTAGTATATATGCAAGTAGGGATTGTTCTAAACCGGGGATTAGGAGGGATTACTAATCTATATAAAATAAACTTAGAAACACTAAATAAAACTTTAAAAACACAAATCTAAAATCAAAACACTTCACTAGATTCAAATGATTCCAACTAGAATAACTCAAAATAAAACTAACAAATAAACTAAAACAGATTCTAGGGTTGTTTTAGGACGTGAATTGAATTTAAAAGATTCAAATAATGAAAATTAACCAACTCTAAACTAAATTAACTCAAAGAACTCAAAAGAAATCAAATAAAGTAGATTCAAATCAAAGGACATAAATTGTAAAAAGGGGGATTGGGTTTTGATGAGAATAACTTGAAAATAAACAAATTATAAACTAGACAAATTTAGACACAAAATATGGTTGTTTGAATGGATGATGGATTAGCTAGAGGGTTCTCCTCCACACATGATACACTTGTACATAAACTAATTTTTAGTTGTTCTTTCGATAACTTATGAAACTCAATACTCCAAGTTAACAGTGATAGCACTTTTTTTAACCTTCAAGTTCTCCTTAAGTTAATGAATTGAATGGGAAATCGCATATAACAATTCAAAACATTCTTCAAAGGTTCCATACGTGAAAAGCACAATAGAGATACAATCAAAGATCATTAAGATTCATGAGAACTATAAGTATTGACGAGACATTCGTAACTATGAAAAGCATGATACTCTTGCCAAGAATTCACTTAACACGATTGTGGATAGCAACCTTCACTACTCATGAATATAAGTTCATAACGATTAGGTGAAATTTCCTTATATTCTAGCATCAAACTTATGCATGAAAGCTAAGCGTGCACTCTTAATTAACATACACAAATAAGTTATCAATCAAATAGTTAAGCGAATTGAAATCACAAATTATTAAAGCACAACCAAAAGTAATTAATTCATAATGCAAATGTAATCATGGCTTTGAATCCCCCCTAGCAAAAGGGGGGGGGGGGGGTTTAGTTCCTCATAATTGTAAAACAAAGGCAAATAGATTTATACATTGAAAATAAAAGAAAGAAAACACCTAAACGCTCCAACGATCCTTGTTGAGTGGCAAGCACGTCCAAGCACTTTCCTTCCCTTCCTTTGCTACGGCACAAGGGGTGGTTGTGGGTTGAAGGTTTGGTTGTATGGAGGAATGGATAGGGGGATGTATGGTGGTGTTTAGGATGGGTAGGTAGGGGGTGTGGCAATGGTGTTTATGGGCAGATTTTTGTGGAGGGTTTTAGGGAATAGGTGCGGCTGTTTTTGGAGAGAATGAATGGATGTGTAAAAGGAAGTTGTTGTATGAATTGGTGAGTTTTAAGCCTTGCAAGAACAAAGCAAGAATTAATCATCAAAAACAGCTAGCACACATGCATCTTTGCAGAAATTTCATGATGAAACAACTTGCATTCATCCTCCTTGATCTATGCCTTTGGTCCCTCTTGGTCTTCTCATGATGAATCAGCTAGTACACTTACAAAACAGCTAGCACACTTGTATTTCATGATTAAATAAGCTAGCACACTTGCAAAACATGATTACAACTCTTGTCGTGGGGTTTCCTTGCAAAAACAGCTTGCACACTTGTGTTTTCATGATTAAAACAGCTAGCAACACACATGCTTGGTCTTTGCAAGGTATCTTCTTCATTTTGATCAGATTTTAGCATGTGTGTGAAGCCCTTTCATGCACCAAAACGTCCATCCTTTATGCTCCCCATGCATGCAATCCATTCCACCCCAAAATAGCTCCAAATTGCACCAAAATGCACTTCTTTGCTAACTTTGTTATTAAAACCTATAAACACACAAAAATAGCTTAAAACATTATAATAAGATGAAACTAATTAAGTAAATGCAAGGAAACAAACTAATAAAGTCACATAAATATGTTCCTATCAGTTCTATCACGCATTAAGGTTTGTTGACGATCCAACGGTCGGATCGTCAATTCATATTTTGATCAAGTAAGGTATCGTAATGAAACTAAGTCCAAACAATCAACGTATGCCATACAGATATCAAACATGAACTCAGGGCATCTAATAGTACTTAAAAAGACATCGTCGGCCTATTGGAAACGCGCTGCTGCAGGTGGTGGTCAGCCGCCCCGCTGAAAAATTCAACTATTTTTAACAATTACCAAATTTTACAGAAAAGTAGATCTCAGTGAGTGGAGCATGTTTTATACCTGTGGCCAAGTCAAATGTGGCCCAAAAACACCTCAAACTGGCCACAAATCGTCTGAAACCCTTGATTTTGGGTGTTTTTGATTCGACTCCAAAACAATTCTGACGCCCCCAAAATTGTTGGGCTTTGTTCCTGAGGTTTAGGGGAGTCTAATGGTAAAGGTGGTGGAGATCATAGGAAATTGTTACAAAATTTAGAGAACTCAAAACGAAGAGGAGGAGAGATCAAGCAGGTTACTCCCTTTTTTTTTGTTTTCTTTTCTGGGTTTGATTTGGAGTGGGTCGAGACCCTCACTGCGATGAACTTATCAATTCTTGTGCAGGCGTCCCGGGCAACGGCTCTTCTTCAATTCATTTGTTGGAAAAGTGTTGATTTATGGCTCCAAAGGTGAGGATCTTACTTTGAGATTTGTAGACGCCCCTTTCTATTTCCTCATAGGGATTTATTTGATTAGTCTTGACAGTGGGCGTTTGAATACCCCATTTTGTATTGTGTTCTCATTCATATTTTGTCTTGCCATATTTTGTTATTAACACCCGTACAAAGTGGTTTTTTTTTTCCCAAAATGCTTGCAAATTTGGGATGGCAAATATGCAATATGAAGGTACTTCCAACCATTTTTTTTGGTCCCCTGTACCCGTGGGTAGCAAAGGAAATGGTGTTGCTGAATGGTCAATATTCTTGACCCAATATTTAGCCAAAATGGTGTCCACATCATGAGTCAATCTTGCTTGAGTCAATCTTGCTTTTGTTTTAGTCTGTCTGATGGCTACGTGAATGGCTTTTGTTTTTTTTATAAAAGTAAACTTCTTTGTCAACACCTGCACCTCTTCCTTTCTTCACATGTGTATCTCCTCCTTGCTGCCCTCTTTACAAAAACCAAACTTGGGATTTTGAGTTTGCACATGACTATCCGATGAAGGGGAAATAGACTCTTTTGACTTAGTTAAAATTTCACGGGGTGATCTAGGCCACCCCGAAGAAATTTATGGAGTTCTTGGAGATCATTTATGCTGCAGTTTAGTGTGGAGATGCGTCGTTCATCATCCTCCCTCCGAGCAAAATGGAATAAAAGTGAAAAAAACATGTTTTTGTCCATCCTCTTTTTTCTTTGTCTGGTGGCTGTCATGGTTTTGCTTCCTTTTCTTCATTTATTTTCTTTCATGCTGCAATCTTTCTTTTGTTGCTGCTACCGAAGGATCCACTCCTTCTTGTCTTGATGGGAATTTCACGGGATGGTCTAGGCCACCCCGAAGAAATTCATGGGTATGTTTTTTTGTTCTCTTCAAATCTGGGTAGAGAGGAAACATGTGGTTGCTGTTGCCATTTTTTGACTGCTTTGTATTGTTATTGCAGGTATAGAAGAGTGGTTGGTTATGGTTATGGCACCCTTCTCTTTTTTTTACTTCCTTCTGCAACACAACATTGAACCAGAGAAATAAAATAAATTAACAAAACTTATTTCGTACCTGATGAATATTCTTCCTTTTAATATGGACTCAAATGCACGAATGATTGCAGCAGTTTGTTGTTTCTCCAAAATTCTGCAGAGTTTCCTTTTCTTTCTCCCCTTCCTTCTTGTGGTTGATGCCTATTTATAGGCACCCCAGGGAATTTCCAGAATTCAACGTGGGGGAAGATAGAGGCCCCTCTTTTCGCACCTTTCTCTTACTGACTCCACTCTTTCTTTTTTGCAGGAAATGGGGAGTCTCTCCCTGTTTTGCACGTTCCCCTCTTTGTAGGGAGATATATATTATATATATTTTATTTATTTATTGATGGATGTTAAATTGCATATAAAGCCCACCCTCATGTTTTTGGGGCTAGATTACATCTTTTGTTTTGCTTTGTAACTTGACCCAATTTGTATGGGCTTTATATATACATATATATATATATATATATATATTATATATATATATATATATATATATATATATATTTTTTTTTTTTTTGTTCAACAGATTGCCCCCTCAAGCCTTATGCGTGAAATTGTTGTGAGCGTGTAAGGCTTGACATGACTATACTGAGCTTTTGACCCACCTGCATTTTGTATTTTCAGGGGATACATGTTGACGAACCAATTTGCACCCAGCGGGCTGTTGACAAGGCTGGGAAAGAGTTTGCCACGGGACTAGAGTATAAGCGTTCTTCTCCATTGGCTTTACTTAACTATACTCTATCTTTCGGTGATCCTCCCACTTGGTTTCTTCCTTCTAGGGTGAACTCTGGTCACCTTGATTTTTCTCCAGAAGATGGTGCTATCAAAATTGGTCAAAATCCAGATGACTTATTTCAAGCCTATACTTTGATGAAAGTGAACAATGAGGCTGATGGCGATACCAAGTTTAAAGTTGATCCTGATTGCTTTCCGCTTCTACACAGAATGATTCGGGACAAGGCAGATTGGGGTTTAGACGTCAAAGTCACAGGTTGTGCTACTTTCCAGGTTAGTGTGTTGGAGTGGACAGAGGCTACTCTTCAGGCTTATGCAAGTGTGCTGCGTCAGGCAGGTATTTATGGTGTTGTGGCAGTGTCTCGTTATCCCTATTGGTACTCCTCTAATGTATGGAAAGCCTTTTGTGAGTTATGGGGTCCTTTAACCAACACCTTTCACCAAGGAAATGAAGAAATGAGTATTTCATTATATGACTTGAAGGTGATAGGTGGTTTACCAATTCTTGGTGCTTCTTACGAAGATTTTATTCCTCCAAATCATGACTTGTGCCAAGAAGCTTACCCGTCTACCCTTTCCGAACTTCTGAGAATTCATTCCCAATTGTGCAAATTTTATGGGCAGAAGCATATATTTTGGAATCAATGGTTGGATCACTTTTATCGATGGAGAATAATTTATGCGGGTTATGGCGAGAAAAATCAGTGGATGTCCCCGAATGAGCAAAAGATTCTTAAGGCTCAAAGAATCCTGCTAGAAGTCACAAAAGAAGGGGCCTTGGCTGCATTTTTGGCGTTCTGGCTTTGCAGATTTGTTTTGCCACTAAAGGGCGGTAGAGTGAGACCTGAGACTTTTCCCATGGCTTGTTTGATGGCGCAGGGCTCTAAAGTCTCTGTTGCACCGACTGTCCTTGGCCATATTTATCCTGGCCTCGGGGATATCGTTTCTTGTCCGATGGGACCTGGGTTCATATATATTTCCATGCCAGTTCACTATATTATTGGCTGGTTAGGAGAACATTTTCCATATTTATACCGATCTCGTCCAGACAGTGACTTTCCTAGAGGTTATCCTCAACTAGCGAGATATACAGGTATTGAACCTAGAGGTTAGTATATCTCATGCCAGGTTTATTTTTCGGAGTGATAAATCTGTTGTTTATCGCCCAACTGCCTTTGTGGAAGAGAAAGGTTGCTCTTTGAAGGATAATGAAGACTTGTCTGATGACTATTTTGAATTGTTGGTATGTTTTCGTATTGCAAAGCTTCCCGTTAAAATTGGTGAGCATCTTTGGATAGAGCCATATTTTCCTAATAGGTTTGCTCGTCAATTGGGTTTAGATCAGGGGGTTCCAGCGAACAAATTATCATTTGATGTTTCTAGGAGACAAAATTGTAGTGTTGAGAATATGTTCAAGGCCCAGGCTGTGCTTTCTAGGAGGAACAGTGGATCTCTTTTTTATGTTCCACGCTCAACTTATCAAGGGACCTGTACATTCTGGTATTGCAAGTGGTGGAAAAACTCTTTTGCAACATATCTTGGGATCTCTTTGGCCAATATTTATGCCATTTTTAATAAACGTTCCCTTGATAAAAAGACGGTTTTTATTGTGTCAATTTTGAGAGACGTATCCCCAAGTCTGAGAAAAGAAATTTTGCTTTCCAATGTTGGAATTGAGAAATCTCCTAGCTTGCAACCAGCTGGTCAAAGATCTAGTCCCTCTAAAAACGGCGATAAAATAGCTGACAGAAAATGCAAGACTATCTGGGAGTCTTCTTCACAGGAGTCTTCTTTAGGGAGTAACCATGATGTGAATTTTAAGCGTGCTCGTTACGAGAAAGTTGATGATTTTGGTCTTGGTGGTGTGGATATTGAAACTGCACTTGCTGCTGATGCGGATAATTTTATTCTAGAAATTATGCTTGAAAACTTAAGTACACCTTCTGTAAAGGTAACAAACCCGCACTGTGGGGAGAAGTCAGCCACCTACGTGGTAGATGAAGTTGTACCATCATCCTTGCAAGAGGTAAAAACATCCATCCATGCTTTGTTTGGCTCGAAGGTGAGTAATCTTAGGCGAGGATATATTATTGGTGAAGTAGAGAATATTTTTGTCAAGCTTTCTTCTTGCAACTCACCTACGGAAATTCTTGGCTGCCATGAGGAAGTGAATCTGGTGCTTGATATTTTAGTTCCTATCATTAATATTTTGGAATCTGGTCGTTTGGAACTTGAGTGGTTTGTCCAAACCGTTCGCCATATTTTTGCTTATGCTTCGCAAATTTCTGATAATGCTAAGATCATTGATCAAGGTAACCAGATTCGTGATTTGCTTCGCTGTCATGATGAATGCTTGTCAACCAAGAAAGCCTTCGAGTCAGAGCTGACCAATTCCATTCAGGAGCTTAAAAAGATTGAAGCTGAAGAATTGGCTGTTAAAGAAGCAGATGAGGTTGCTCGTGTTCTTCGCCAACAATATGATTCCGGAAGACATGCTGTTAAACGTCGAGTGAGTGACCTTAAGGCTTCGATTGAACAACAAAAGAAATTGGATATAGAATTTCGTCAGTCTCGGGTTGATGCGAACGAAGGACTTCTCACGAATGTTGAGCGTGCTGAAGCATTGAACAAATCTGCGGAAGAGGGAATTTTGAATTCAATTGCTTCCTTGCTCTACTTTTGCAGCAAACCTGAGTAGATTTCAAATTGATCTCCTCCTGCTTTGTATTTTTGGGATTTTTTTTTAGCTTTTTCCCTTCGGTTTTTTGTTTTGTTTTTGAAGACTCTTTTTGAGCGAATCTGATTAAAAAACAATGGGTTTATTGAACTCAGGCACCCTTTTTTTTTTAATATCATCCTTTGCTCAAATCACGTACTTGAAAATTTGGAACTAGGAAGGAAGAAAAAGAACAAAAAGTTGCTCTTCTTTTGTCCATTCTAACACCCCCAAGGCCCAAGGCCCATCTTTGATATTTAATATATACATTTAAACTTCTCATATCTAGAGCCCAAAGTCCATAGTTTTAGCTTAACTTTTTCAAGCTACAAGTGAGGGAAGAAGACTTATAAAGTGGACATGTTAGGGGTGTGTGAACGATGTGAGACTTTAAAAGTCCCCTTTACCACCGCAAGTCCCCCTTTTTTGTCTCCTTTCTTTTTCAATTTTCAGCTTGCTTTTGCTGTTTTGCTGCTATCCTTCTTTAGTCTTCAATTATCTTTTGAATCTCAAAGTCCAACCATTTTTGTGCTTTGAATTTTCAAAGTCCATCCATTTTTGTGCTTTTGAAATCACCTGGGAAGTAGGCACGACCTCTTTATTAGAAGTTTTCATGCAGCATGCTTTTCTCTTTTTTAAGCACAACTGCTCCATTTTTTTTTTCACACATAGCTTGCCACCCCTGACCAAGTATTTGCTTGTTAGTACCCATGAGCAAGTACACGGCAAGTTTCTTATAGGTAGCTATCCTTTTATTTGAACATAGCTGATGCTTGATTTCATATTGAAAGGTTTACTTGGCATGTTTCCTTTAGAATAGGCACCAATATGTTTTATTTACAATATGGGTGCTACTCTTGACGTTTTATCCAAGTATAGGAACCAATATAATTTTGATATTTGGGCTTAGCTCTCCGTAATCAAGTGTGGATGACAATTATTGTCTTCAAAGTATTAGCCCCATCCTTGTTGTGGCTTTCGCCTTGATTTTTTTTTTACATAAGTGACAGTCACCTATGCTTTTGCCATTCTTAATTTAAACTCTCGCATGCAAAGAGTTTATACTAGCATATGACAGTTCAAACAAACGTTTTTGCCATTCTCAATTTAAAATCACTTTTAGTGGCTTTGGCCTTGATATTTATTGAGAACGCTAACAGTTCAAACAAATGCTAATTCCATTGAATGAAAAAAAATATAATTTTTGATAAGTTATGGCTGCATCTAATTTTGGGGATTAGATTGCCTACGTACCCTATGAAGGGATCAAGCCAAACGTAGTTCATCCCTTGATTTCGGGAAAGTGTTTTTTTTTTTTGTTTTGTTTTGTTTTTTTACGGCTGTATCTAGTAATAAAAACTAGACTACCTACGTACCCTGTGAAGGGATCAAGCCGAACGTAGTTCATCCCTTAATTTTCGGGAATGATTTTTTTTTTATGTATGACTGGACCCAGTTTTAATGCTAGTCTGCCTACGTACCCTTTTTGAGGGATCAAGTCATACGTAGTTCAGAGGAAAGGATCTTCTCCTTGCTTGCTTCCTCCGTGCTTGCTTCACTCTCGGAGTTCGTTAGGCACTGTTTATGCGTAGAACTTCTTTATGAGCTTTCCGTTGACACACGGGTATATGCATTTCCCATTAGCGTTAGAGAGCTCATAAGCGCCTTTGGTGAAGACTTTGGTGACAACATACAGTCCTTCCCATTTGGCCTCAAATTTTCCTTGCATTTTTCTGGTGATGACAACGGGTCTTCGGACGATTAAGACTAAATCTCCAACAGAGAATGATCTAAACTTAACCTTTTTGTTGAATGCACCTGCCACTTGAGCTTGATAGACTTCAAGTCTTTGTTGCACTGCAAGTCGTTTTTCGTCAAGTGCTTCAAGTTCTGCCAACCTGATTTTTACATTTTCTTCGGGATCTGTTAGTTGTGTGGCTACTCTTAAGGAAGGTAGCTGAATTTCCAAAGGTAGCACAGCTTCTGATCCATACACCAGACTATATGGAGTACATCGGGTGGATGTACGGACGGTGGTCCTATAGGCCCATAATGCTTCGGGAAGGCGTTCATGCCAATCTCTTTTGTTCTTTGCCACCATCTTTTTCAGGATATTGCACAACACCTTGTTGAAAGCCTCTGCTTGACCATTGGCAGTTGGATTGTAACTTGCGGAGAAGGCTTGCTTGATGTTGTACTTTTTGCAAAAATTGACCATGGCCCTACATTTGAAGTAGAGAGCGTTGTCTGAGATTATTTTGGATGGAACCCCATAACGATAGATTATGTTTTTCTTTATGAAATTTGCAACATCTTCTGCCTTTACTTTCTTCAACGGTATTGCCTCAGCCCATTTGGAGAAATAATCTGTGCCAGCTAAGATGCACTGATGTTGGTGAGATGATTTTGGGGTTATCATGCCTATCACATCTAAACCCCATGCATTGAACGGCCAAGACAAGATGGTTGGATGTAGGGGTAATGGATTTTGATGCTTGAAGTTTCCATGTATTTGACATGCCCGACATGACTTTACAAATTTCATTGCATCTTGAACCATTGTAGGCCAATAATACCCAAGTCTTTTTAATTGAGTTGCAAGTTTAGGTCCAGATTGATAGGCTCCACAAATACCGGCATGGGTTTCGGAGAGAGCGTAGGCTGCTTCCTCTTTTGACAAGCACCTTAGTAGTATTCCATCAAATGATCTTTTGTATAGTGTGTCATTCAGATGCACAAATCGGTTGACCCTTCTTCGTATATCAACTTTGCCTCTAGGATCGGTTGGCAGTTTTCCACTTTGAAGGTAATCAATCAAAGATTGCCGCCAATCTGAACATTCTTCTATTTCCATGATTGTAACTGCATTAACTTCATGGTTTTCTTCAATTCGCTCTAATGCCGAAGGAAGTAAATGACGTTTTCCCACTGTAATTTTTATTTCTCTTTCCTCAGGGAGAGTTAGAGATGCCGCAAGTTTTGCCAACGCATCGGCTTTGTTATTTTCAGACCTTGGAATGTGAGCAATATTGATTTCTTGGAATTGTGACACCAAGTGTTTTGCCCTTTCATGATACAAGATTAGATTTTCATTTTTCACGGCGTACTGACCATTCATTTGCTTGATGATTAATTGTGAATCACCATAAGCTTGAAGGTAGTCAATGTGCAGTTCGAGTGCAATTTCAAGGCCGATGATGAGTGCCTCGTATTCTGCTACATTGTTTGAGCATAACTCCATGAGCGAAAATGAATATGGGATTAGGCCTCCAGATGGTGTGATGAACACAATACCTGCCCCCGCACCTTTTTTCCTTGTCGCTCCGTCGAAATAAAGTTGCCATTGAGAAATGTATGTTGAGAATACCTCTTCATCCGGCAAATCGCTTGGTAGCTCCATATTGTCGGGAATATGATGAGCTGCTAAGAAATCAGCTAGTGCTTGCCCTTTTATGGCTTTTTTAGAGACATACTTGATTTCAAATTTGGACAGTAACAAAGACCATTTCACAAGACGACCGGATGGCACTGGTTTTGACATCAAGTATTTGAGCGGGTCTGCTTTAGATATCAAAGTAATGTTGTGTGACAGTAAGTAATGTCGTAGCTTTTGCACAGCGAAAACTAAAGCCAAGCAAACTTTCTCAATAAGGGTGTAATTTTGCTCTGCCCCTACGAGCGTTCGACTTAAATAGTAGAGCGCATTTTCTTTTCCCTCTTCATTGTTTTGTGCAAGCATTGCCCCCAGTGAGCGTTCAAGTGCTGCGATATACAAAATTAAAGGTTTCCCTTTAATTGGAGACATCAACACTGGGGGTTTCAAAAGATACTCTTTAATATTGCTGAGAGCATTTTGACATGCGTCATCCCACATGAAAGACACATCTTTTTTCATCAGCCTTGTGAATGGTTGACACCTCCCGGATAAGTTTGAAATGAATCTTCTGATGTATGCCAATCTTCCTTGCAGCCCTCGTAGCTCTCGCAAATTTCGAGAAGGAGGCATTTCTATGATTGCTTTGATTTTTGAAGGGTCAACTTCGATTCCTCGGTACCTCACTACAAAGCCAAGAAATTTTCCAGATGTCACTCCAAATGCACATTTTAAAGGATTCATCTTTAATTGACGTTTTCGGAGTCTGTCAAAGTGATTGACTAAATCAACTGCTTCTTTACTTCCTTTCTTGTCTGCAGACGGGATGCTTCGACCAGAGCGTAGAGTTATTTCACCTACCTCATTATCGCTATGGATTTCTGATGTGAGAATTACTTGACACACAAATTAAACCCTATTTGTGACAATTGTAGTAATGATGTAAGTAGGGATCGTTCTAACCGGGGATTAACTAGGGATGCTAACCAATGTAAAATTAATTTAAAAAAACGTAAAAACAAAGTTTAAAACACTAAACTAAAATCAAAACACTTAACTAGAATAACTCAAAATAAAACTAACAAATAATCTAAAACAAATCAAAATACTCAAAACAACTCAAGACTTAAGAAAACACAAACTAAAATGATTTCTAATAAATCTAACACTTCCAAATAAATGGGGGATTGATTTTTTGACGAAATTTAATTTAAAACAGAAACTTATAAACAAACTTCAAAGAAAATAATATTTTATGAAATAGAATGATGAGAAACTAGTTAGAGGGTTCCTTATCCACACATGAACATATGCATATAATTTGATTCTCAGTTATGACTTCAACAAACGATAAATGACAATGTTCCAAGTTAATTAGGTTTGCTTAAATTAACTCTTAGATTTCCCTAGATTCATTGGATTGCAAGGAATACGCATTACAACCAAATTATTCCTCATCAAAGTCCCTAACTATGGAATACGCATGATAGAGACATTTAACAAAGATCATTAAGTTCAACGGAAATCATAAACATTGACTAGGCATTCATAACTATGGAATACGCATGTTACTCTTGCCAAGGATTTACTTAACACAATCGTGACTAGCGATCTTTACTACTCATGAATATAAGTTCATAACGATTAGGTGAAATTCCCTTATATCCTAGCATCAAGTTTAGGCATGCAAATTAAGTGTCGACCCTTAACCCACATACATAAACAAGTTCTTAATCAAAACAGAAAAGTAAACCACATCCAACATTCATAAATTCATAACTGGGGTAAATCAAATTATAATAAACATATATCCATGGTTTCAAATTCACCTCTAACTAAAAAGAAATTAGTTCCACATGTTTAACATAATTGAACAACAATTTAAATTAAACATTGAAAAACAAAAGCAAAAGAAAGAAAACACCTAAACTTTCCAACGATCCAAGCGCCTCCAAGGACTTTCCTCTTCTTCTCTTTGTTGCGGCACAAGGCTTTGAATGATGTTGAAGAGTTGGTTTTATGGAGGAATGGATGGGGGAAGTTTAGATATGTAGGGAGAGGCAAGGAAAGGCTTGTAGAATGGTTTATTCTTGGATGATTTGAATGAGGTTGCTACCATGGGTATTTATAGGGAGAGGATGGACTTGTTTAATTCAATTTTTTGGTGGGAATTAAAAGGAAAGTCATGGCAATAAGTGGGATTTATTGGTGGTGGTAGGTTTTGAGTCATCCACTTCACATGTCATGGTGAACTAAGCATTGCATCATCCACTCACATGTCATGGTGAGTTAAGCATTGCATCATCCACTCAAATGTCATGATGAGCTAAGCATTGCATCATCCACTCACATGTCATGGTGAGCTAAGCATTACATCATTTTTTTAGGCCCATTGCAATAGATTTTTGGGCTTCTTTGCATCAAATTCTTGGGCTTCTTTGCATCAAATTCGTCCATCCTCAAGCCTCCATGTTTGCACTATCCAATCTTGGCCCAAAATTGCTCTAGAATGCTCCAAATTGCTTCTTTTTGCATACTTTGACATATAAACCTACAAACACACGAAAAATGACTTTAAACACTAAATTAAGTAAGAAACATAACATAAATGCATAAGAACTAGCTAACTAAGGTGCATAAATATGCTCCTATCAATTTCGCATGAGGTCGCACGACAGTTTCCAATTTCTCCCTCGCTTCCCTTACTCTTGAAGAGTTTTGGAGGGAGGTAATCCTCGAGGGTTATTGGTGCTCTGAAAGGTTGCTTGTACTCATCGTCTTGAAAGACTCTCGGCTTTCTCTAGGTACTTTTCTTTTTTTTCTTTCCATCATTTGAGGATGGTCTACTCTTTACTTTTTCTTTTGGTCGCTTTGTGGAAGAAAGACATTTAACGGCCCTTTTCACCTGCTTTTTGCTAATAGTTTGCCACTAGTCTTCGGATTCAAGTGATGACTCCGATGAATCCTCCCAAACATCAAAACTTGGTGCTGTCATGAGCTCGTACAGAGTTGGGATTTTTAGATTTCCGGAACGAGGCATGTCAGGATAAGCATGGACAACTGTGGTTTCATTATCGACATGAAGTCCTACAGGGATTGACCCTTCTGGTAATGGAGTGGATGGTATTTATTTCCCTTCAATCATATTGGACGTTGCCGTCTGATGTTTTGAAGATGAATCCACCTCGATCTCATGCTTGTTGATCTTTTCCTGAATTATATCTTTAAGGATATAGCAATTTTCAATTGTGTGGTTGATGAGTCGATGATATCGACAATATTTTGGATCATCGGTTTTATTTACTTCAGCAGGACGCTTTGGTTCAGGAAGCGTGATCATCTTTGCCGCAAGAAGTTCGTCAAAAATAGCTCCGACATCTTCATTATCGAAACTATATTTAACTTCTTTTCTTTCTTTAAGTGACATCCTCTTGGTCCCTTTGGTTTCTTCTTTTCTTTTGGCATTGTCATTTTTCTTGTCCATTTTGACAAATGTTGCCATAGAATCTCCCTTCTTCGGCACTCTTTTGTTATCTCGTTTCTTGGTGTCAGACTTCTTTTCGAAGTCTTGGATCATTTTCCCAATCACATTTTTCGGGACATTTGCTTCTCCACATTGCTTGCTTTGGATACTAACTCATCGAAGGTTCGAGGCTCCGTAATTCCTACAAATGTTGCAATCTCAGGGATGAGGTTGTTGTAACATATTTGCATTGCCGAAAATTCAGAAATCTTTTCCATGCATTGAAGGTTAAGACTTCTCCATCTTGTGATGAACTCACTCGCACTTTCTCCAATCCTTTGTGTCGTTTGAGCCAAATCCATTAATGTGACCTTTTTTTTTGAACTCACGAATTAGGTTAGAAAAGCTATTTGCATGTCGTCCCATGTTAGAATGGATCCCGGCTCTAACTGAGTGTACCATGTAAAAACAGACCCTTTCAGTGATTCAACAAATTGCCGAACCAATAAGGGATCTGACTGCGATGTTTCCCCACAAGCTGAGTAAAAATGAGCTAAGTGTTCTTGAGGAGATCCACTTAAACCATCAAATTTATCAAAGCTTGGTTTTTGATACCCATGGGGAAATGGCACTGTGTCATAGTGAGCAGGATAGGGTTTCCGGTATCCAAGGATTGGTGTCGTTAAAGACATTTGAAATTCACGAATTTTTTCGGCGAAAATCGCATTGATATCTTGATGCGTGAGCTGGGTACCGGAACTTTCTCCTTCTATTTTTCTCCTTGCTCCATCTCCAGTATTATTTATGCTAGCTTGAGCGGCTAACTGAGCTGCTAAAGTCGCGATCTCAACTTCTTTATCAGCTACCAGAGCCACCATTTCTGCTTCTTTTTCTGCTAGCCTTCGTTGCATTTCTAGCAGTTGTTCTTCTGCGTTTGACATGCCAGTCATCAGAACTTGCATGTTCTCATATTCGACGTCTTCGTTAATTTCCAACCTTTGGAATTGAGTCATTACTCGAGGAATTTCCTCTTGGGAAAAAGATTCATTTCTTCCAATAGTGTTTCCAATGGTAGATGAACTTTGGGGATAGTGAATCGCCAATGCTCGGGCCCTTGCACGTGTGATAGGTCCCTCGAATTGAATGTTGTCGCCTTCTTCGACAAGTTCATAGGCCTTGGCCTTTTGTTGAACATTTCCGGATCTTATTGGCAGGATTTCTTCATCTTCCTCGACAGAGGTCATCATTACCGACTCTGTTGTAGGTAAAGTAATCAGAATTGTTCCGATCATGATTTGAGTGATGACAGAAACTTTGGTAGGTGGTGATGACATCACTTTGACAATCTTGTGACGAGGCACCTTGGTGTCATCAGATGAAATAACTCCAGGAAGTTCCCTTGAGATTATTTCAAATTCTTCAAGTAAATGTTCTTTAGCAATCTTCTTCCTAAGAGCTCGTGCCGCTCTCTTCCTCGCGTTCCTTAGGGTGTTCTTGGACGGGCACTTCTTTGGTCCAACTTTGATGACTTTGACAGCAGCCTTGAATGTCTTGGTTGCTACCTTAGTCTTCACCATACTGCAGATAATTGGTGCTTGATTGATGGTGAAGGAGATTCGGCGACCAGCACGCCTTCTATGTCTAAGTTTGGATTCAGTGGCAAGGAGCTCGTGGAAGTAAACAGTAACTTGTGGTACCATGTTTCCTGATACAAAAACAAAACACATAGCACATTAGTTATCTTCAAAATTAGAGATGAAAGGGAAAATGGGTCCCACCGGGCGTACCAAAAATTATGTTGAGCAAAAATTGTACATAACATGTAAACAAGTAATTTACTCGACATAATTTCACCCTCGTTCATTTTTCCGAAGAGGGTTTTATTAACTTGAGTTCGACCCATTCTAGGCTACGCGCCTATTAATTACAACCCTCCTTTTAGGAAAGGGACACCCTTTGATTCCAATTTGAATAAATCGTAACTTGGGGATTTGGTTATTTTATTTGATGTTGTGACTGAACCTAGGTAGAACCCTCGGTTGCCTACGTACCCTCACTAAGGGATCAAGTCACTCGTAGTTCCTTGAATCGGTGTTTGTTGCCTTGTGCAGTTTCAGCTCGTGCAGGCGAGGAACATGTGATGCCTTGTGCAGTTTAGGCTTTTGCAGGCGAGGACTTTGAGCCATTGGAGCTTTTTAATGCTTTATGCAGTTTAGGCTCTTGTAAGCAAAGACTTTGAGTCAATTGGAGCATGGGAGGCCTCATGCAGTTTAGGCTCTTGCAGGCGAGGAGTCAAGGGTGTGGCTTCATGCCATTTGAGTCTTGTTGTAGCTTCGTGCCGTTTGATATTTGATACGACTTCATGCCATTTGAGATTTTCTTCAGCTTCGTGCCTTTTGGGATTTGATACGGCTTCATGCCATTTGAACCTTGATGTGGCTTCGTACCATTTGATGTTCTTTACAGCTCCACGTCGTTTTGTAGCGGCCTCTCATTTCTCCATGTCTATATTCAAAAATCCATGTAGAGAACTCTTTTTTTTTTTTTTGTTTCCTCTTGACTTTTCAACCTCCTTTAAAAAAAAACTTCGAATCCTTTTCGACCCAAGTTTTCTTAGCAACAAAGACTTTGGAACAAATGGGACTTTGAGCCCCATTTTTACATGTGATTTATAAGGCTCCACGTGAGCCAATTTTTCTTTGTGAGCCAATTCCCACAATTTAATTTGGGACAAGTTTTGTGACCCCATTTAAACCTTTTCTTCTTTTTGAATTTTCAACATGTCTTTAAAGAAAATGGGATTTTGAAAGTGGAACTCCACGTGAGGTGCCTTCCAAAGTGTGGAATATGACTTGTCTTTTCCTTTAAGTTAAGGGTAGGACTCCAAGTTACGTTGAATTTTCAACCTTATTGAAAAACATGAATTTTGAACCCATTTATGTCCAAACCATCTGACATCAAACTTCTACCCTTTATATATTTTTTATATGCCTTTTAAGGCTTATGTGCTCAGCACCCAAGGCTTATCTGCTCAATGCCCGCATGGGCTACAGACTTTGAAATCTGATCCCCATAAACTCTCTTCTCCTCCGTGTTCGACATAGAAAAATCTTTTTCTTTTCTTTCCATGTTACTGCATCGACTGAGCAAAAGGGTGTTGAATGGGCGAACTTTAGTTCTAAAATCTGGTGGTTTTCCTCCGAAACTTAAAAGCTGTTCCAATGTCTTTGGGTTTCCGTGGATTTTGCCATTTTTCAGACTTCCATTTGGGTCAGGTATCTGTTGATTTTAAAGTAAAAATGGGTAAGGTTTGTTGGAGTTCAAACTCCCTTTGAATTTCTCCATTTCACCCTATTCTCCTTTTAAATTGCAGAGGGTTTATTTTTGCTTCTGCAGGTCACAAGAGCTTTTTTTTTTTTGCTGCCCTGCTCTTGTGCTTCTTCCTTCGTGGATTGAGAACTCAAACCGAAGAGGAGGAGAGATCAAGCAGGTTACTCCCTTTTTTTTTGTTTTCTTTTCTGGGTTTGATTTGGAGTGGGTCGAGACCCTCACTGCGATGAACTTATCAATTCTTGTGCAGGCATCCCGGGCAACGGCTCTTCTTCAATTCAGTTGTTGGAAAAGTGTTGATTTATGGCTCCAAAGGTGAGGATCTTACTTTGAGATTTGTAGACGCCGCTTTTTGTTTCCTCATAGGGATTTATTTGATTAGTCTTGACAGTGGGCGTTTGAATACCCCATTTTGTATTGTGTTCTCATTCATATTTTGTCTTGCCATCTTTTCTTATTAACACCCGTACAAAGTGGTTTTTTTTTTCCCCAAAATGCTTGCAAATTTGGGATGGAAAATATTCAATATGAAGGTACTTCCAACCATTTTTTTGGGTCCCCTATACCCGTGGGTAGCAAAGGAAATGGTGTTGCTGAATGGTCAATATTCTTGACCCAATATTTAGCCAAAATGGTGTCCACATTATGAGTCAATCTTGCTTGAGTCAATCTTGCTTTTGTTTTAGTCTGTCTGATGGCTACATGAATGGCTTTTGTTTTTTTTATAAAAGTAAACTTCTTTGTCAACACCTGCACCTCTTCCTTTCTTTACATGTGTATCTCCTCCTTGCTGCCCTCTTTACAAAAACCAAACTTGGGATTTTGAGTTTGCACATGACTATCCGATGAAGGGGAAATAGACTCTTTTGACTTAGTTAAAATTTCACAGGGTGATCTAGGCCACTCCGAAGAAATTTATGGAGTTCTTGGAGATCATTTCTGCTGCAGTTTAGTGTGGAGATGTGTCGTTCATCATCCTCCCTCCGAGCAAAATGGAACAAAAGTGAAAAAAACATGTTTTTGTCCATCCTCTTTTTTCTTTGTCTGGTGGCTGCCATGGTTTTGCTTCCTTTTCTTCATTTATTTTCTTTCATACTGCAATCTTTCTTTTGTTGCTGCTACCGAAGGATCCACTCCTTCTTGTCTTGATGGGAATTTCATGGGATGGTCTAGGCCACCCCGAAGAAATTCTTGGGTACGTTTTTTTGTTCTCTTCAAATTTGGGCAGAGATTAAACATGTGGCTGTTGTTGCCATTTTTTGACTGCTTTGTATTGTTATTGCAGGTATAGAAGAGTGGTTGGTTATGGTTATGGCACCCTTCTCTTTTTTTACTTCCTTCTGCAGCACAACATTGAACCAGAGAAATAAAATAAATTAACAAAACTTATTTCGTACCTGATGAATATTTTTCCTTTTAATCTGGACTCAAATGCACGAATGATTGCAGCAGTTTGTTGTTTCTCCAAAATTCTACAGAGTTTCCTTTTCTTTTTCCCTTTCCTTCTTATGGTTGATGCCTATTTATAGGCACCCCAGGGAGGTTCCAAAATTCAACGTGGGGGAAGATAGAGGCCCCTCTTTTCGCACCTTTCTCTTACTGACTCCACTCTTTCTTTTTTGCAGGAAACGGGGAGTCTCTCCCTGTTTTGCACGTTCCCCTCTTTGTAGGGAGATATATATTATATATTTTTTATTTATTTATTGATGGATGTTAAATTGCATATAAAGCCCACCCTCATTTTTTTGGGGCTAGATTACATCTTTTGTTTTGCTTTGTAACTTGACCCAATTTGTATGGGCTTTATATATACATATATATTATATATATATATATATACATATATTTTTTTTGTTCAACAATTCAAAATAATGAAACCTTCAAAGCTAATTGGTAGCTTAAGGTGACTACAATCAACGAGATTGGTTGACTTGGAAGAAACCATCTTTGACGTAGTCTTGTTTTTTTTTGTTAATTTGGAGATTTCTAGCTACAACTAAACGATGATTCAATGTTTGGACATAATATGGGTTTCTGAAACCATTATCAAGATAGTCTTGATAATATATGTCTAAGACTAGGAATCACAAGACGTGTAAGTTGTAGAGATCTATCTATCATGAATCTTAGCAAGCTAGTGGGAGCTATAAGTATCTTATGAGAGAAATATCAAATCGTTTGATTTCTCATAAAGATGTAAATTAATATTTTGTTTACTAGGTTTAAAAAGATTAGTGGGAGTTAATCATATTCCTAAATTTGAACATATATATGATATATATTAATTTTGGAAATGAAAGGAATTCTTCTTCGTTAAAGTTATGACTTTAAACATTCTATAATGATAGAATGTATATGGGAGACATAGTCTATATACATGGGATGGAAATCTATAATGATAGATTTTAGGATATAATTGGATTATATCAATCCTTAATGATAGACAAAGGATGCTAGGAAGTTTCTCATATGATGATAAACTTCAATCAAAAGGACAATCCTAGTGAGACTAGGAAGTTGCTCTTCACAAAGGGAACGTACCCTTTTGACTTCCAAAGAAATAATGCGTAAAAGAATCCTTTATGCATATGCGGAAATGTGATTTACGTTTTGCATATTTTATGAAAAACATTGATATGAGTTGTACCAAGATCGGTACAAGACGATATCAATGCAAGCCCAGGATCAGAACCATAGCAACTGTCAAGTGAATCCTTAAGTATTTAAGAAATACTAAATGATGGATTCCTCAAGAATGAGGAAGAATTAGAGTAACGTAATGGAAGCGTAAATGTATTAGATTATGAATCTAATCCATAATTGGATGTCTCTTCATTATGAATGAAGAGATAATTGGATATCTCTTTATTATAACTAAAAAGATATTTGGGAGGAAACGTTATAAGTAATGACTTTAGTATGTTCCATCATGCATGCAAAATATATCGCCATATAGAAGCTTACAACATTGTTGTTTGGATGGGAAAGTTCATTTATGAACTCTCCATTCGGTTCCAACCATAAAGTGTCTCTAGTGTGCCGACACTACGATACTAATGGAGCAATAGCTCAAGCCAGGGAATCAAGGTCTCATCAAGATCCGAACTCAAATGAGAGACTGAACCAGATGATTAAGAATCATGTATAATGGTGACGTCTTTATTCTCAAGGTTGCTTCTATGGATAACATATAGATATCCATTGTCTAGGCCTACTACTCAGCCATTTTTGAAATGAATTCAGAAGAGGTATCATCATTGATGACCAAGCTCATTGGCTCTAGTGCAAGTGGGAGATTGTTAGAAATGTGCCTTAAAACCAATCATATGATGATACTTTACGGACATTTCACATGTTAAACTAATTTAGTTTAATATAAAGAGTAAAGATTATTGTTTAAAGCCATCTTATATAAATGTTATATGCTTAAACGATATGTCTGAGGAATATGTAATTAGGAGAATGTAATCTAAAGAAGTTAGGTTCATGAGACCATTCTCTTTCGTATACATATCCTAAATATTCCTGATCATAGGATTGCCAATTGGGCATTGACAGCTCGTTAAGATCAGTACGTGCTATGTCTTCTCTTAGGGAAAGTGACTGGTCTCGAGTCATTGGTGTGATTGACACTAAGACAAGCATGTAGGTGCTCAATAGAGAATAAGTCCACTGAACACGATCAACGAGGAGTTCTCATACTCATGTCACCTGAGAACTTATGGTTGAGATAATGCAGAGTAGTCCCTTGACCCGAGACATCATAGTTGTCTTGTGGTTAAGTCCTTGATCTTTGACTTGAAGGATTATTTTGGAGAAACATGTTCATTTAAGCAATATCATTAGCATGCAATTAACAAATTAAAGGCGGAATCATGCTTGCATATACTTAAAAACAAAACATCAACCATGAATGTTCAAAGCCTAGTAGATTGGTGAACCTTTAAACAACTCAAAACAAAGTGAGTTGAGATTTATACCTTTGTAGATTCCTCTTTGCTTAAGCAAAGGCTAATCACCCAAAGAGAGGGCCTTCATTCCTTGCATCTTAAAACTATGGATTTATATAGAAAGGATAGGTTCTCTAAGTTCTCAAAATTGAGAACCTCTAAGTTTCTACACCAAGGTTTTGATTAAGAAGAAATGAGTGACCTTGGAGGAGCTAGAGTGCTAGCTAAAACCCTCCAAGGGGGCCGGCCATTTCTAGAGAGAAGGGAGAGCATTTCTTCTCTCCAATTTCCCCAAAAACAACCCTAAATGAATTTTGGCTATAAAGTCAAATTTATACCTTAATTCATTTGAGTGGCAAACTTGTAAATAAGTCCAAGTTTGCTACCCTTACTAAGTGGCCGGCCTTAGGGATATTTTTGGAGCATTTGGGCCTTTGTAAATCATTATTTATTAAGTTGTCATACAACTTAAGTCAATGGACTTGACGTTCGAAGCCCATTGGGCCTTAAGGTCCAAAACTATCCCGAGGTCTTTAACGAACTCATTCGTTTGATTAATTAACATATTAATTAATCCTTGCCATAAATAATTAAACCATTTAATTATTCTTACTCATCTCCGTTGAATCTTCAATCTTTACCTTACACGGTGTACGATCCATTAGGTTCCTTTTAGCGAGGCAGTGGGCGATTCAAACTCTTTTAAATCGATTGTGAATTTGAAACTAACTTTCAATTCTCCCTTTAGTGTTTACACACGTTTAGGGCTTCCACAAACCATGAGTGACACCTAGCAGCATATCATGGTTACCCAAGCTAATCAGAAGAGGTAGAGAACCTATTCAGTTTAGGATTACAAATGTAATACGGTCCTTCTCTAATACAATACTCTTGACCACATTGTTTGGCTTGATAGTTTATTCATGTCTACTATCCAATGTGAATCTCGTGCTTATATAATTCCATTGAATGTGATCTGGAACACATTCCAATATCTCATTCATACTCTGGCCAGAGATTCTAAATCATATCATAGAGTATTCTCCCTCAACAGTTTGAAGGTTAGAGATCCCTTGTTGCGCATTCACTTGTCTCCATGACTAGATAGCTTGACCCCAACCATGCCGTGGACACTCCAAAGGAATGCCATTTGACACGATCAAAGATCAAGGACCTAACCACAAGACAACTATGATGCCTCAGGTCAAAGGACTAATTTGCATTATCCTAACCATGAGTTCTCACGTGACATGAATATGAGAACTCGTCGTTGATCGTGTTCAGTGAACTCATTCTCTATTGAGCACCTACGTACTTGTCTTCGTGTCACTCACACCGATGACTCGAGACTAGTCACTCTCCCTGAGAGAAGACATAGCACGTACTGATCTTAACGGACTGTCAATGCCCAATTGGCAATCCTATGATCAGGAACGTTTAGGATGTGTCTACGAAAGAATGGTCTCATGAATCTAACTATTTAGATCGCATTCTCCCAATCACATATTCCTTGGACTTTATCGTTTAAGCATATAACATTTATATGAGACCGCTCAAACAATAATCTTTGCCCTTGATATTAAACTAGATTAGTTTAATCATGTGAAATGTCCGTAAAGTATCATCATATGATTGGTTTTAGGGCACATTTCCAACAATCTCCCACTTGCACTAGAGCCAATCGGCTTGGTCATCAGTGATGATACCTCTTCTGCAGTCATTTCAAAAATGGCTGAATAGTAGGCCTAGACAATGGATATCTATATGTTATCCATAGAAGCAACTTTGAGAATAACGACGTCACCATTATACATGATTCCCAATCATGTGGTTTAGTCTCTCATATGAGTTCGGACCTTGATGAGACCTTGATTCCCTGGCTTGAGCTATCGCCCCATTAGTGTCGTACACTTTCTGGTTGGAACCGAATAGAGAGTTCATAAATGAACTTTCCCATCCAAACAACATTGTTGTAAGCTTCTATATGGCTATATATTTTGCATTCATAATGGAACACACTAAAGTCATTACTTTAATTACTTTAATGTTTCCATCCAAATATCTCTTTAGTCATAATAAAGAGATATATGTTTATCTCTTCATTCATAATGAAGAAACATCCAATGATGGATTAGATTCATAATCTAATACATTTACGATTCCATTACGTTACTTTGATTCTTCCTCATTCTTTGAGGAATCTATCCTTTAGTATTTCTTAAATACTTAAGGACTCACTTGACAGTTGCCATGGTTCTGATCCTGGGCTTGCACTGATATCGTTTTGTACCGTTCTAGGTACAACTCATATCAATGTCTTTCATACAATATGAAATACATAAATCACCTTTCTGCGTATGCATAAAGGATTCTAT
The DNA here is from genome assembly GCA_963580275.1 of Crataegus laevigata. NCBI lineage: Eukaryota > Viridiplantae > Streptophyta > Magnoliopsida > Rosales > Rosaceae > Crataegus > Crataegus laevigata. The sequence goes on from OY756952.1 coordinate 22,371,382, forward strand.
TTACGCATTATTACTTTGGGAGTCAAAGGGTACATTCCCTTTGAGAAGAACAATTTCCTAGTTTCACTAGAATTATCATTCTAAGTGAAGTTTATCATCATATGAGAAACTTCCTAGCATCTCTTGTCTATTATAGACTATATCTCCCATATTTATTCTATCGTTTATAGAATGTTTAAAGTCATTACTTTAACTAAGAAGTATTCATTTCATTTCCAAAAAATTAATATATCATATATATATTTAAATTTAGGAATATGATAAACTCCCACTAATCTTTTGTAAACAAAAGATTCATTTACACCTTTATGAGAAATCAAACGATTTGATCTTTCATAAGACGGTTGTAGCTCCCACTAGCTTGCTAAGATCCATGATGGATGGATCTCTACAACTTACATGTCTTATGATTTATAGTTTTAGACATACATTATCAAGACTATCTTAATAATGGTTATGGAAACCCATATTATGTCCAAACATTAAATCACCATTTAGTTGTAGCTAGCAATCCTCGAATTAATTGAAACTAAGACTATATCAAAGATGGTTTCTTCAAAGTCAACCATACTCTTTGAGTGTAGTCACCTTAGGCTACCAATTAGCCATTAAGGTTTCATTATTTCGAGTCAAATGGTATTTTACCATTTCCTTGAGTATATATCGTATATACACTCAATGTAGTCATAAGGATTTTCATTCTTATTTCTTTCGATTTAAGAGGTGCAACTCTATGACATAGTCATAAAGTTCAAACCATTCAACTAAGACGGTTTATAAATCCTTCTCGACTACCTTGGAGCTTGTGGTATAGGAACTAGGTTGTTATATTTGTTGATTACTATCTTGTCTCTCAAAGAACCCATTCTTTGAGTTCTATCTCTCGTTCATTTGCGCTTATGCAAATCACATTGTAAGATTACAATGAACTACCCAACAAAACGACATTTGTTAGTTGGTTTACAGAAGTGATATCCAAAGGTTAATTTAAGGATATCCCACAAGATTGTTCTCAAACAAATATTGCTTATTAGCACACAACCCCAAATCTTAACATGCTTAAGATTTGTCTTTCTTTCCAACTACATCTTATGGAGTTATGAAAATTTTGGAAGATCTTCTAATTCACAATCACATTGTTTTAGAAGTATATATATATATCCTATATATGGGTAATAGATAATATCCAACGAACTAAATCTTATTCAAGTTCGTTCTTCTCCTAATGGAGAAGTTCATTATCTTATGATGCTACCTTCCTTGACATCTTTCAAGGAAACGTATCTAAAGTGTTACTTTTTCTTTGATCAAATCTAAGGAGGTAAATACTTTAGACGTCTTACTCGTCAACTTACATTTCTTGAATTCTTTGAAACCTTTTGCAAAGTATTCGGACTTGTGTTTATTCAAAGTAAACTATAGTCCAACCGAGAGTGATCTTCGGTGAATGTCATATAACATGAGTAGTATTATGTTGTGGACTATTGCCACTAACATCTAAGTGAATTAACCTCAACAACTTTGTGATTCTTTCTTCTTTCCAAAAGAATAAAGATTCGAACATTTCGCCTCTATATAATTTTAACAAGGAGGCATTGGATCCGGATCTAACGATCCAAAGCATCCATCCATAACCAACTCGTAATTTATGTTTTAGAGGTATCACAACTTAGTTGGGATTAGTCACTACCTTGCAACCTTTTGGGTTTTAAGCATCGTTATATTCTAAACAGTTAATACTACCACATCATCTCTACTATAGAGACAATTAATTAGATTACAATAATCTAATCATTCTTTATTCGGTAGTTCATATGAGGAAGTAAGTACAATCCGCTTTCGCAGAGATCTATATTTTATTCACTTTCCGAATGTGAAGTACTTTCTCTTCTCTCATTAATCTTCTACTTCTTATTAGCCACACTTTTACAACAACTTGTAAAACATAGTTACTAATACAGAATCAAGCATTCAAGTAGAAGAACCAACTGTTTTGAACAATTCAAGAACATTTTACAACACCTTGAAAAAAGGTGTGTTCTTGACACTTGCAAGACATTTCTTGCAAATACCCCTTCCAATGTCCATCCTTTCATAAAGAAAGTTTGTTCCCTTGGAGTTATTTGTTTTCTTCATTTAACTTCTCCTTTGACTACAATAGTCGTGGTCCCTAAACTCCCACTATCTCTCTTGAAACTTGTTTCAATCGTGTTTTACACATCAAACGATTTGGAGAGCGTGTGGTTATTGTTCACCATATAGTTTACAATAAACTTAGTGAACAATTAGGATAGGGACACAAAGGTGAAGTCCTAATCTAGTTTCCGTCTCGTTAAGTGTTTTAACACTTCAACATACAATGATTCAAAATCATCATAAGTCCATGTTGATGGACTATTTTTGTCAACCAACCATTATGTTCTAAACATAATTACAAACATTCAAGAGTTGTTTAAGGCAACTCTCATTTCTTCATACAACGATTTGTAAGTGAAGAATCATGGCACATAAAGTGTCCATGCCCTTGTGCTTTCTTCTCAAGTTCCTTGTTCATGTAAAAAGAGACAAGCACTTAATGTTTGCGTTGATTAAGGGTTGTTCAAAGCAACTCTTATTTCTTCATACAACAATTTGTATTTGAAGAATTATGACAATAAAATTGTTGTCCTCTTTATGATAGACTTATCTAACATGTTCTTCCAATGATACATTTATCTATAGGAAGATTGTGAGGATGAGACTACTTAGGCACTTGTACAATCCATTCAAGACAATCTATGGGATTGTGGTACCAAGTTCGGAAACTAAAGCGTTCGGTTTTTCTTTGTCAAGTATTGGATAGCGTTTGCAAATATATTGGTAAATAAATACATAACGAATATAAATGATTGATTTTAAGCTATTTGATTCGGGTCTTTAAATCATAATAGCACCACCCACTATTTTTGGCAAATTCCATATCCCTCATCGGAATTCGAGAGTTTTGGTGGAAACTCTTAGTAGGTTATGGGAGACTCACTATCATCAAGCCCACCTCACGATGATACGATGTTGGCTAGCATTAATAACAATGAGAGAGTACACTTACTCATTTACATCTTTATGTAAGAACCCATCTAATTTGGCCTCTAGAGAATGTCACCTCACAATGATATGATGTTGGCTCCATTGCACTTAGTTAAGTCATTCCCACCATGCGAGTTCAAGTTAGGGGTTCAAGAACAACCTCACGATGATACGATGTTGGCTATTCTTGTTGCCTACCTTTCACAACATCAAGTATGCATATAGAATCCTCCCCGAGTGTAAGCATGCACTTTGAACTCCCCCATGATAGGGTGAAGCCGATGTACACGTCACAAACGTTCGGACCTACCACGGTGGAAGGCCACGAAAGAGTGTTCAAAAGCACTCTCACGCTTATCAACTTAATATTGGTTTGGTTGAGGGTTTTTAGGTCTCATCACATATAAACATACATTTTAATCCAATTAAAACATTTTTGGTCCTATCACAACTATTGGTCCATATGATTTATTTAGTTGTATATAATACTCCCACTAAGCTTTTAAAACGGTTTTTAAAGCAAGAGTACATGATACTACTAACATAAGGTTTGCATTCATTGATGGACTATATAGTTGCCTTAGGGCCTTAGGATGACTATGAACCTTTTGTTTAGATCCAACACGAGCCTTGTGTTGAATCTCGGACTAGGGATGGTGATTGATTTTAGTTACGCATTTAATCACATTAAGGCGTGTTGTCTTAGGGGCGTTGGACCCAACTACTTCATTTTCATGCATATCATATAAAGCAAGAAAGAAGTACTTCAAAGTAAAGAAGAGCTTATGCTCTTTTACAACAATTGATCAAATCAAATTACTTTAAATTAAAGAAGAGCTTATGCTCTTTTACAACAATTGATCAAATCAAATTACTTTAAATTAAAGAAGAGCTTATGCTCTTTTACAACATTTGATCTAATCAAATTACAACCAAAATCTAATCTACACATTCCCATGGTTCAAACAAATTTGAAACGGCCTTTCACATAGCTCAATTATCGTAGGCTTAGGTTCATAATCACCCTTTAATTAATTAACACTTTAACTAATTAAATTGAATGCAACATTTTTCATTTGGTTTTTGTATCCATAAAATTTGATTTTAAATGGAGCTAACAAAAATGAAAATCCAATTCTCATTTAAAGAGACAAAACAATTTTTGTTCTCTACTTAATTTGGGTCAATATTAATAACCTCAACTTATTTGGGCTATAATGCAATTAGCCTCAACATTTGGGCCAAAATGCAAAGACCTCAACTTATTTGGGCCATAGTGCAATTAACCTCAACTTTTGGGCTATTTTGCAATTACTTAAACTTTTGGGGTCACTTTGTAAAAAACACAAAAGTTCACTACTTTATGTAATTACAACTAGAACCCAAAAATTTCCACAAAAGCTAAAACTTCATTAAAGGATCAAAACAATTTGTCCTTTTAGTGATTTTGGACCTTTACGTAAAAACGTAAACTTTTGGGCCAAAATGCAAATACACAAAAGTATCAAAACTTTATGTAATTGCACAAAAGGCCCAAAATGACCCTACTCTATAGGGTGGCCGGTTTTGACAAGATTTTTTAAAAAAAAATTTCAAAGTTTTTGTGAGGGTGTGAAAGTGACATTTTGTCATGCAAGTGTGAATGGAAGTTATCCCTTACACACCACCAAGATTTCTTTCACCTTAAGTAATCAAATATCTAAGATATTTTCAAAGTTTTTGACTAACATTAAAAATATTAATCATTAATAAATATATGAAAATATCTTATAACAAAACTTTATGAAATAATTCAAAACTTTGAATCAAAACCACATGCTTTAATGTTCTTGGCAAGAACATCAAGAACATGAAGAACATTCATGAGAAACCCATAAAAGTTCCATGAACATTTTTCATCCAAAAAACATTTCAAAATCACTTAAACTTAAGGGAAATAACATATAACCAAACTAGGGTACTTAGGGGTTCCAAAAGTCACTTGAAAAACATTTTAACAAGACAAACAAGAACCCAAAAAATCACCCTTTTAATTTGGCCGAAAATCCCAAAATTCTTGGCACCAAATTTTAGCTTCAATATTCATGCTCATATGAACTACATCTACAACATTTGAGATGCCAAATTTTCCAACAAAATTTACATTCATAAAACAAGAATAAAGCTTGTAACATTTTACAACTTTTAAATCACATATTATGAACTACAAAACCCAAAAGGATTCACCAACTACTAGACCTAGGCTCTGATACCACTTGAAGGATTATTTTGGAGAAACATGTTCATTTAAGCAATATCATTAGCATGCAATTAACAAATTAAAGGCGGAATCATGCTTGCATATACTTAAAAACAAAACATCAACCATGAATATTCAAAGCCTAGTAGATTGGTGAACCTTTAAACAACTCAAAACAAAGTGAGTTGAGATTTATACCTTTGTAGATTCCTCTTTGCTTAAGCAAAGACTAATCACCCAAAGAGAGGGCCTTCATTCCTTGCATCTTAAAACTATGGATTTATATAGAAAGGATAGGTTCTCTAAGTTCTCAAAATTGAGAACCTCTAAGTTTCTACACCAAGGTTTTGATTAAGAAGAAATGAGTGACCTTGGAGGAGCTAGAGTGCTAGCTAAAACCCTCCAAGGGGGCCGGCCATTTCTAGAGAGAAGGGAGAGCATTTCTTCTCTCCAATTTCCCCAAAAACAACCCTAAATGAATTTTGGCTATAAAGTCAAATTTATACCTTAATTCATTTGAGTGGCAAACTTGTAAATAAGTCCAAGTTTGCTACCCTTACTAAGTGGCCGGCCTTAGGGATATTTTTGGAGCATTTGGGCCTTTGTAAATCATTATTTATTAAGTTGTCATACAACTTAAGTCAATGGACTTGACGTTCGAAGCCCATTGGGCCTTAAGGTCCAAAACTATCCCGAGGTCTTTAACGAACTCATTCGTTTGATTAATTAACATATTAATTAATCCTTGCCATAAATAATTAAACCATTTAATTATTCTTACTCATCTCCGTTGAATCTTCAATCTTTACCTTACACGGTGTACGATCCATTAGGTTCCTTTTAGCGAGGCAGTGGGCGATTCAAACTCTTTTAAATCGATTGTGAATTTGAAACTAACTTTCAATTCTCCCTTTAGTGTTTACACACGTTTAGGGCTTCCACAAACCATGAGTGACACCTAGCAGCATATCATGGTTACCCAAGCTAATCAGAAGAGGTAGAGAACCTATTCAGTTTAGGATTACAAATGCAATACGGTCCTTCTCTAATACAATACTCTTGACCACATTGTTTGGCTTGATAGTTTATTCATGTCTACTATCCAATGTGAATCTCGTGCTTATATGATTCCATTGAATGTGATCTGGAACACATTCCAATATCTCATTCATACTCTGGCCAGAGATTCTAAATCATATCATAGAGTATTCTCCCTCAACAGTTTGAAGGTTAGAGATCCCTTGTTGCGCATTCACTTGTCTCCATGACTAGATAGCTTGACCCCAACCATGCCGTGGACACTCCAAAGGAATGCCATTTGACACGATCAAAGATCAAGGACCTAACCACAAGACAACTATGATGCCTCAGGTCAAAGGACTAATTTGCATTATCCTAACCATGAGTTCTCACGTGACATGAATATGAGAACTCGTCGTTGATCGTGTTCAGTGAACTCATTCTCTATTGAGCACCTACGTACTTGTCTTCGTGTCACTCACACCGATGACTCGAGACTAGTCACTCTCCCTGAGAGAAGACATAGCACGTACTGATCTTAACGGACTGTCAATGCCCAATTGGCAATCCTATGATCAGGAACGTTTAGGATGTGTCTACGAAAGAATGGTCTCATGAATCTAACTATTTAGATCGCATTCTCCCAATCACATATTCCTTGGACTTTATCGTTTAAGCATATAACATTTATATGAGACCGCTCAAACAATAATCTTTGCCCTTGATATTAAACTAGATTAGTTTAATCATGTGAAATGTCCGTAAAGTATCATCATATGATTGGTTTTAGGGCACATTTCCAACATGACTATGTCAAAGTCACTCCGTCAGAGGGTGTCACGGCATAGTTGGGGTCATGCCACTTAGCCATGGAGGCAAGTGAATGCGCAACAAGGGATCTCTAACCTTTAAACCGTTTGAGGTAGAATACTCTATGATCTGATTAAGAATCTTTGGCCAGAGTATGAATGAGATTTAGGAAGTCGTTCTGAATCACATTCAAGGTAATCATATAAGTAAAAGAATCACATTGGATAGTAGACATGAATAAACTATCAAACCAAACAATATGGTCAAGAGTATTGTATTAGAGAAAGACCGTATTGCATTGCAATCCTAAACTGAATAGGTTCTCCACCTTTTCTGATTAGCTTGGGTAGCTATGACATACTGCTAGGTGTCACTCATGGTTTGTGCAAACCCTAAAGGTGAGTAATCACTAAAGAGAGAATTAAAAGTAAGCTTCAATTCACAATCGATTTGAAGAGTTCTAATCGCCCACTGCCTCGCTAAAATGAACCTAATGGATCGTACACCGAGTAAGGTAGAAATTGAAGAAACAACGGAGATAAGTAAGGATAATTAAATGGTTTAATTATTTATGGCTAGGATTAATTAATATGTTAATTAATCAAATGAATATGTTCGTTATAAACCTTGGATTAGTTTTGGGCCTCAAGGCCCAATGGGCTTTGAACGTCAAGCCCATTAACTTAAGTTGTATGACAACTTAAATGACAATGGACCCAAAAGGGTCCAAACAGCCCATAGCCTTAAGGAGGTTGGCCATATGGATGAAAGATAGGTTTTTGGTTCCTTTTAGTCACTTAATTGAAGGAACTATATAAAGGACTTTATAACATTTCATCATAAGAGTTTTTTTTTGGGAGAAAAGATGAGAACACAAACTCCCTTTTCTCTCTAAGAGGCCAGCCACCCTAGGGAGAGATTACCAGCATCTATCTCTTCCTAGGTCACTCATCTCTTCATCAATGCTCTCCTTGGTGTGGAAAATTAGAGGTTATCTATTTTGGGAACTTGGAGAATCCTTTCAACTATCATTCTCCAAGAAATCCATGGAGTTAAGAAGCAAGGAATGAAGGCTCTTTCCTTGGGTGATTAGCCTTTGCTTATGCAAAGAGGAATCAACAAAGGTATAAGATTTCTTAACTCACTTTGTTCTTGAGTTGAGTCTTGGTTCACCATAACTACTAAGCTTTGAAGTTCATGGGTGAAGTTTTGTTTTGAGTGCATACAAGCATGATTCTGCATTTAATTGTTAATTGCATGTTGTTGATGTTGCTTAAATGAACTTGTTTTTAACAATTTTTTCCTTCAGTCTTATTCCGAATTGCTAGAGTTACAGTTTATGTCGTTGACACGAATCTCACTAAGACTCTAGAAGAGCTTGAGAAAACTGCCTCGCACCTAAAGATGAAATTTGAGATGAAGGATCTTAGGAAAACTCGTTTATGCCTTGACCTAAAGTTCAAGCGTTGTTCTGACGGTACCTTGGCCAGTCGAACTACACTCTGAATGTGTCACCTTTGAGTATATCTTTGATCGTCCATATGTTATATGCAAATGAGACCTTTGAAAAGGTTATGGAATTCGAAATTCCATATCTAAGTTCAACTTTGCACTTCGTTGTGCTTAGCTCATTGTATTAAGACATGACATCTTCTTTGCTGTTGATCTTGGTAAAGATGTAGCATCGCGTCTACATGCAACCAATAAATTGGTATTAAAAACATACCCTGAAGGTACTATGAATTTAGGCAAATCAAATCCCAATGCATCTCGAGCAGATCCAACCCCACCTGATCCTCAGAATGATGCTTGCTTTGTTTGTTATGCTGACGCTGGTTACTTATCAAACCCGCACAAGGTAAAATCCCCAAATGGTTAAGTCTTTACCGTTAGAGATATCGCAATATCTTGGATGTCCATGATATGACCTTAGTTGCGAAATCTTCGAGTCCCAACGATGATCCATAAAGACTATGCCACATGTATCAATCCGACCAAGTCATGATACATCAACGAAGTCAACGCCAAGACATATTCCGTCTACATCACATCGGCACAACATCAGGAGATTGAAGTTATGTAACTTGATCCCAGACAACTTTGCCGACCTTTACACAATGTCACTGCCAAAGTCAACCTTCCAGAAGCTTGTTCGAGGAATTGGTATACCTAATTATCATATGCAATGTTTGTAGTTCTCATCTGGAAGTTATGTCAAACTCAGGGAGAGTATCCAAAAGTATACTTATTTGATCTTAATGTACTCTTTTTTCCTACAATTAGGAGCATTTTTCCCACTGGAGTTTTACTACCTAACTAGGTTTTAACGAGGCACCAATCCTAGGCTGATCATACCCTTGTGAGCTCTTCTACTTGCGTCCAAAAGACATATAGTTTTGACTTAATTAACTTCTCACTTCTCTCCTTAGACTATGGGTTTTTCCCACGTTGGGTTTTACCATAGCGATGTTTTGTGAGTTTTACCTTTTTATGCATTCTTCTGTTGATTTGAGACTCGCATTCGATCATTGTGCCGACGACTTCATCAATTATATTTACCTCATCGCTGAAGACTTGATGCGCCTTTTACTTAAGTATTTACACACTCAAGAGGAGTGTTGCAGTCCTATTAGATTAGGAATGTGATTAATCCTAGTAGATATGAGAATGTATCTTATATTCCTATTAGGAGTTGATTACCTACTAAATGTTGTAATCCTAAAAAGAAAGGTTTTTACCTATCCTATTACTATAAATAAAGGCACAATGGGGTGAAATAGAAGACACCTCACAATTACCTCTCTATATGCCGCACCCTCTCTATATGGCCTTCATAATTATCTAGTCAATTATGCCTATAACATGTTTTTAATTAATATTAATTGTTAAAAAATAGCAATTAATTAATTAATTATTTTTATTTCAATTAGCAAATGAGTGGGCTCTGCTCATGCCACGTCAGCATTTAACAGAAAAGTTGATGGAATTATGACATTACAACAAGTTCATAAGATGAGGTATAACATTGTAATATTTAAAATATGAAATATGAGACTATTATGCCACTCATAATTAAGATAGTTTTGAATAATTTGCTTTAAAAATTTTGAGCGAGGATTCTGTGACAGTTCTTATATTCATGCCATTCAATGTAGGAATTTAAAGTCAAAATATTGGTGCTTCCGATTCTTCATTGTGTCAACATGGATCTTCACATTATTATGATAAACTCATTGTAAAGTTTACCTTTCTACCATTTTTTGGTAGATAATATCGTTTGTAAAAAAAAAAAAAAAAAAAAAACAACATCCACTGGGAAAACCTATAAATAGCAATCCAATCTCAAAGGGAAGGCCCTGCCTGCGAATTGAGAGTCGATCATTTTTCATTATTTGACAAATCTCACAAAAATGGAACAGTTATTCAACAAGTTCTTCGATTCCGTCTCTAACCTTTTCAGCGGCAGCGATGAGATCCCCTGGTGCGATCGCGACGTCATCCACGTAAGTTCCATACGATACACTGCTGATTTCCCGTTTCTTTCCCCAGAAAATTCCCAATGGAAATCCAAACAGAGATCTGGGTTCCTCTTTCATTTTCTTTTAATCTATTGAGTACCTCTTTGTTCATCCAAATTCTTCGTTTTTTATTTATTTATGATTTAATTAAAATTAAGGGGTGCGAAAAAGAAGTTGCAGAAGCCAACAAGGGTGACTCAGATGAACACAAGAGCGAAAGTATAATGAGGTTGTCATGGGCGCTTGTTCACTCAAGGCAACCTGAAGATGTGCAGCGTGGAATTGCAATGCTTGAAGGTAACATTTTTTTAATGATTATTTTTAATGGCTATAAGTTGCATTTCATCTAGTTTTTAATTCAACTCTGAAAGTTTTTACCTTTTAGGTTGCCTAAGCTTATTGCTTTTGTTAATTGGATACATGTTCTTAGTACATTCCCTGTTATCTCTATTTTTTATTTGGTTTTGTGCTTTTGAGCTGGTGTTTTCGATTTCTTCGACCATTGAATTTGTGATTACTTTCACGATTATTCATGATTGATTTTCTCTAATTGTTTAAAGGCATATTTGTCGATTAGCCCCCTAAACTTGTATGGAAAATTTTGAAAAGTAGCCAATTTTAGAGGCACGAATTGAATTTTAGCCAAAATTTCTAACTTCTTATGATTCTAACCAAAAACCCAGATAAAAAGTCTTAATTACCCTTAGCAATCCATATCGTTTCCGTTCGGAGGTGTAGGCGATAGTATTACTTAGCCTGATTTCTGTGTAGGCCACCCGAAAAACAGTCTTGGCTCCGACTTTGGCCTCTTAGGACTTTATCATCTTCTAAGTTGATAATTGGAGACTACTTAACTAAGCAGGCACATGTATGCCATTGAAGGAGATTTCATAAGCCTCCTTTATTTGGAATTCTATATGATCATGTCTGTATATGTGTGAGTGTGTTACTTGCAATTTGGATTCAGGGGTTTTTTTTTTTTTTTTTGTTTTTTTTTTGTTTTGTTTTTGGGTTTTGTGATGGGTTCTGTATTGTGAAGTGATAGGGAAGAGTGCTTCGTTTAAAATTGGACTTTATGTGTGTTTCTGTGACTTCTTGTTTGGATACAAGGTTTTCCTTTTCTGGGTTTTGTGTTGGGTGACTTCTTGTTTGGATACAAGGTTTCCTTTTATTGGTTTTGTGTTGGGTTCTGTAATGTGAAGTGCTAGAATAGGGTTTTCTCTAAATTTGGGGAATTTCTATTATTACGGGTAATTAAGACCTTTTACTTGAGTTTTTCGTTAAAATTATAAGAAGTTAGTAAGTGTGGTTAAAATTCAATTCATGCCTCTAAAATTGGCTATTTTTCAAAATTTCTCAACTTGTATAGAGCTGTCAAATTTCCCTTAAACTTTAATTTTAGCCAATTACCTCCTGAACTGTTGTAATTAGCCAATTATCTACTGAACTTTAATTTTAGCCGATTAACTCCTGAACTTTATAAATAGCCAATTTCTCCCTTAACGCTAGATTTTAAAAAGTTTCATCTAGTGTTTTTATCCACTTTGATCATGCGGACAACACATGACAACTGTATGGGGGCAAAAAGAATGAAAAATTGGATGAAAATTTTAAAAATCCAATGCTAGGGAGGAATTGGCTATTTGTAAAATTTTAAGGGGGTAATCGGCTAAAGTTAAAGTTTAGGGGGAAAATTGTCTAATTATAAAAGTTCAGGGAAATTGGCACCTCTATACAAGTTTAGGGGGCAAACCGACAAATACCTCTTGTTTAAAAGTGTTGCCAAAGTTATACGACATAGTGTTGTGTAACTCTAGTGTTCGCCAATTTGGTAACATTTTTGGGTCTGTCTGTTAATCATCTCATTTTTACTTTTTACTTTTTACTTGTTGAGTTTGAGATACAAGGAAAGTATACCAAGAAAAAAGGGATGGGGAAGGGTGGTGGGAGAGCGGGAAAGAAATAGAGAACAACGAATAAAATCTAAATCTTGAAAAGTGAAAATAACTTAGATTAAGCCTTTGCTTATGTGTTTCTTGTGCGTCCCTCCTACCGTCCTTCCTCCATTCTTTTATATCCCTCATTTCTCTACCATGTATTTCCTCTCTGTCTCAAACACAAAATAAACAAAAAATGTTCATCCAACGGACCCTTCGTTTTATTTTATTTTATAATTATTGAAGAGGGAGAGGGGAGAGGGGAGATGGGGATGAAAAGGAGTAGAGAGGTATGAAGGGGAAAGGAGAGAGAAGGCATAGAAATGTTTCTTAAAATATAAAACCAAAATACATGTTTGAATGGTTGATCAGTTATTTATTCTCACATCCCTCATTGTTCTTCCATATCTGTGTTTATGTCCGTCTTGGCATCTTTTAACTCAATACTGACTAAAAACAATAAAGAAAAACTTTAGGGTCTGTACTGATTCTTGATTGTATGCCGAAAGGCATTCAACCTATTCTGCATTACAAGAACAAGCATTTATGTTGCTCCTCTTTATGGACTGTATATTACAGTGCGGAAATGGGTAGTGCCCCTCTCTTTTCACCCAATTCTATTTCTGTTGAACAAGGATTGGTAGTGTTAGCATATTTTGTAATGCAAGTTTATCTTCTTTCTTGATTCTTGTCTATAAAAAAGGTTCTCTCCCAAGAAATTAACCATAGGATGGTTGTTTTTTGTCATTCTACCATAAAAAATTGGGACCCAACCCATCCATGAAACAACATATTTTACAAAGTAGAACAAGCCGAGCGTTTCTCATTTTCTTGTAATTGATAACTTTTGCATACCAAAATTCTGCCAACTTTTATTTCATTTTAAAACAAAACTTAAGTTATTACATATAGCTTCTCCTGTAATGTGGTAATTTCTCTGTTAGCACAGCTTCATTGGCCAACAGTAGCTCCCCTTTGCATCAAAGAGAGAAGCTTTACCTTCTGGCTGTTGGATACTTCAGAACCGGGGAATATTCAAATTGCCGGCATCTAGTGAAGCAATGCTTAGAGGTTTGTTCTTAATTTTCTTTAGATTGCACCATATCAGCATGGTGAAATCTACTTGTCTTTTATTTTTGACTCTGTATTGTAGTTAGAAACTTTTCCTGCATTTTGGCTGCTATTTTTGATTTCTAATGTTTGTACAATACTCGTGCTCATTTTGTTTTAAAATTGTCTTTTTAACCTTTTGTTTTATTTACTTTGCAGATTGCCCCTGATTGGAGACAGGCTCTGACCCTTAAGAAGACCGTTGAGGATAAAATAGCCAAAGGTATTGAGTAGAATTCTAGTCGTTTTCTTTTGGCTGCATTGTAGCATCAATTCAGATGGATCGTAAACACATTGTTTCGAATGCAGACGGCTTTGTGGGAATAGGCATTACTGCTAGTGCCGTTGGGCTTATAGCAGCTGGGATTGTTGCAGCGTTGGTTCGCAGGTGATAGGCATAAGCCAACAATGTTCATAATAACTTGCTATCGATTACCCTAATCAGACCCAGATTAGGGTAAACAAAGTCTCCAGCTCCACACCTTTTATTTTCTGAAAAAAAAAAAACGAGAAGTTATGTCATGCTATATCTTGTTACCAAATATTTTTACTTAATGTTTGTTAAAAAAAAAAGGTACTGATAAACTCACCCCCACTGTCTTATCAAATATTTTACTTAATGTTTGTTAAAAAGAATAAGTACTAATAAACTCACCACACTGTCTTATCTTCGCACCTACTTTTTAATAAATATTTTGACACCAATTTTACTTCTTGTAAAATGACATCTAAGGACTAAAGCTAAAAAAAAGAGAAAAAAGAGGATTCTCTCTTATCTGTTCACCATCTCTTTGAAACTATCTCAATTCCTTCAAATAAATTTTTTTGTTTATTTTTAATTCCTTTAGTTTAATCATATATAATAGTTGTTTATAAAATTTTACTAATAAAATAATTATTTAAAAATTTTGAAAAATGAAATGGGAGACATAAGAAGAAATTAGGCTTGGAGGGTTTGGATTAGGTTGTCGCATATTTGGGAATGGGGCATGAGGATGAAATCTTGGGAATGAGGCATGAGGCTTGGTCGTGGGATTTGGAAGGAGGGAAAGGGGTTTACGTTGGGGGTTTGGAGAAACGGAAGCAAGGAGAGTTGCCATCGGTTGGAGATTTGGAAAGTGATCAGATTCTAAATTCTAACTGGAACAAAAATTGGAAAGGGAGGCCTTGGCAGTAATTGGAGGCTCGATTGGGTTTATCAGCACTCTAATAAATATTTTTTTTATGTATATTAAAGGTTATTTTAGAAAAAATATTGAATGAGAAAATAGTATTTCAGTTTTTCTTCTGGGTTGCAGGCGCTACCCCTTTTTTTTTTAGTTAATATTTAAAATATTTTTAATAAAAAGTGTGTCACGTCAGCATTTAACTGAGGAACTGACAGTCAACTGACGGGAGGTATGATATTGCAACAAATTCGTAAGCAACTGTATGACATTGAAACTTTTTAAAGATGAGGTATGAAACTATTAACGACCTAATAGTTAAAGTAGTTTTTTGTAATTTACCCTTAATTATAATATTATAGATGTAATTGGTAGATTTTTATAATTCAAGGATTAATTTTTCTAAACAAAAAAAAAGGTTTAGGGACCTAATTTTCATTGAGGTGATAATTTAGGGACTAAATTGGCAGTTCACTCTTGATAAAAAAAATTAAATTAAAAATCGACAAAATATAGGTAAATGATTTACAATAGTTTTGTCTAGTAAACCGAAACTGTAGTTATAAAATTTCCGTAGCGAGTCCATTATGTGCTATATCGGCTTCAATTTCTCAATGTAACAGTAAGAGGTGAAGAATTTGAGCTAAGTCACGTAATGTGTCAGCTATATTAATTTGATATCGAATTTGTTATCCATATGAGTTGGATTTAAAATCACTCACGTACAACGACATAGTATAAAAAAATATTATTAAACCGTAATGCTGTGTATCGGCACTGATTCAACAGGTCGGACAAGCTGTTCATGGAACTACACTTGTCATATGTCACATCTCGGCCCGGGCGCAGCCACCTCCCGGGCCCACTCCACCACCGTAGCACGATATTATCCGCTTTGGGCCTCGACCACGTCCTCACGGTTTTGTTTCTGGGAACTCACGAGCAACTTCCTAGGAGTCACCCATCCTGGGATTGCTCTAGCCCCCTTCCCAGGAACTCACGAGCAACTTTCCAGCAATTTCCAATATACATTTAAGGATCACTCCCCTGAACGATGTGGGATGTCACATCATATGTATCACATTTGATATTCCTATCGTACATAGGACAATAGCTTTTCATTCTTTTATTTCTTACGTTAATTTTTCATTATTTTCTTTCTTACGTTAATTGGAGTGTCGTTCAAACATGTATAAATGCTAGCTTCAGCTTCCTGAATAAAATAAAAGGGAATAGCTGCCGTTTAATTATCCCTGAATAAAAAATTTGAGTTGTTTTTAATGAAATAATGGTACTTGTTTTTCCGTCCGGTAAAATGTGGCATAATACACGCCATTTTTCTCTTGGTGTGAAAATTTTGTCTGACGAAGTTTACTTTGTTTGCCAAATTTTTTCGTCATCTAAAGTCTTTGAAAGAAAAATCCAAGCGTTGACCACTTTTGTCCAGCCAAATTTTGTATTTCGTTGGTAAAGTTACTTTTTCAGCCGAAATTTGGTTCGTCAGGCAAATGATAATTTATGGTAGTGCAATTAAATGGTAAGTCATTGTGACATTGTAAAGGTTTCAAAAGATTTAAAATGATGTTATTTGAGGGTGCATATTATAATTAACCCTACTTTTACGATTTCTGTAATCTTTATATGTACTAATACGATGCATCCTGTGTATAAGTCTCCCACTTTTTCTTTTACAAACAAAACTCCGAGCCAGCCGAAGTGATCGATGCTACGCATGTATGATGTGGTAGAAACTAACACACAAATTAAACTCTATATATTATGCAATCGTAGTACAAGTAAGTATGGATCGTTCCATTCCAAAAATTATAAGGGATGATAATCAACACAAATAAAATTTATAAAACTGAAAACTAAGTTAAACTAATAACAAAACAGTGACTGAGGGATTTTGGATGAATTTAATTAAAACAAAAGTAAATGGCAGCAAGTAAATTAAGTTGTGAATGAAATATGAATGAAAAGATAGCTAAAAGATTCTACTCCACATATGAATCATATGCATACAAATCGATTTCCAGTTATTCTTCCTATAAACTATGAATGATAATGCCCCATATTAACTGTGAACAACACTAATTAACTCTTAGATTTTCCTAAGTTCATCAAATTGGACTCAGCGACCCAACCAAATTATTCTTCTCAAGTTCCCAAACTATGAAAAGCATGATAGAGATACATATCAAAGATCATTAAGTTCTGTGAAAATCATAAGCATTGACAAAACATTCGTAACTATGAAAAGCACGATACTCCTGCCAAGAATTTACTTAACTCAATCATGACTAGTGACTTTTACTACTCGCAAATATAAGTTTATAACAATGAGGTGAAATTCCCTTATATTCTAGCATCAAATCCCTGCATGCAAACTAAATATGCATCCTTAATAAACATACAAGAATAAGTTTTCTATAAAGTAGATAAGTAAATCGCATTTATGTTTTATGAAACAATAACTGGATGTAATCAATTTATATAAAACATATGATCATGACTTCGAATTCACATCTAGCTAAAAAGAAACTTTGTTACACATGTTCATCATAATTGAAAAGCAATCTAAAATAAACATTGAAACTTAAAACAAAAAGAGAAAGAGCTCTGAAAATTCCAGCAACTTCAATGGATGAATGGTAGGCGCGACACCCTCTAAAATGTTGCAGGACACTTCATATATATATAGGGTACGGCTGAGTCCAATCAGGAAAGGGATTAGGCGTTTTGAATTATTTTAGGACTCTGAGAAATAGGTGGAGAGTATTGGAATGTGATCAGGATTCTTCCTTGCAGTTGGAGATAAGATATGATAAGATAATGTTTCTCTCCAACTAGGATTCATCTTTCTTGTGTAATTCCTTGCCTTCCAAGCCTCAATTTTAATTTCTCCAAATTTTAGCACATGTTTAATACCTTTTAAACACCAAAAACATCTAGACCATATACTATACGCATGCTATCCAATCCAATTCCAAAACTGCTCCAAATTGCTCCAATTGACTATTTATTGTCATCTTTACCAATTGGACCTACAATAATACTAAAATAACTTAAATTACTATAATAAATGAAAATTAACTATGTAAATGCAAAAAAATAAGATAATAAATACGAATAAATATGCTCCTATCAATGTATCTAAGATTTTGTAGTTGGAATGACATCTTCGGCGTCACAGTTCACATTGCTAAGGGCACCGGAAGAACTGGAGATCGGATTGAGGCTCAAAGGAATTTATATAGACCTTCAGATGCAAGCTTGGATTCAGATGGAACAGTCGCCACACAAATTTATATACCTGTATGAATCTTTCACCTGCTTTCATGATCGTACACTTTGCATTGACATCTAATAGTAATTAGTAGCATTATATAGCATTATATCCCATGGTGTAGGCAAACATAATCGACAAAATTGTTATATTGACTGACATGGCAAGTTCTTCCATTTAAGTTTCAAACCTTGGTTGAATTCATACGAACCCTAGTGTTTGATTTTTTTAATCGGCAACCCACAACAATATGAACAAACTAGATGAAGGCTTCAATGACAAATAGAAATGTTGTCAATTTTTTTAAGCAAACAATAATTTTAGTGGGTTAAATAATTAGTTATTTAAAAAAAAAAGAATCGGTGGAGATCGAATTGCACAATAATGCATTGGCGTGATTACTTTTATGTTTTATATAAAAGTAAAATAGTAAAATTTAATTTTTGGGAATGCATGGAGTATTTAATTACAAATAAATATGTGAGGACCTACGGCTCACCAAAAGGAGTTTGGATAATCCTTTGCCCACTTTATTGGGGATGTTCTAAAATTGTAAAGTGCAGAGATTGTTGCAAAATTAATAATAACCAAGACAAAAAAATTGCAAGAATTCTTTTCGAATCATTCTTTGAAAATTACATGTGTTGTACAAGTACATAATATAATTTACAAGATATGGTCTGAAAAGATGTACTCTTAGTATTTTTCCATAAATAAAGTAAGTTACAAGAACCAACATGTGTTGGAGTAAATTGTAGAAATATAGAGAATAATCCGAATGATGACTTTGAGGTACGACTTGAATCGTTTCCTTAAAGTGTTATTTGCCCCCACTCAAATGAGTTTGCTAAAGGGTTCTTGGCAAATCACTTCCAGGATACAACAAAGTATGAAATATTCGATTAGCAAAACCGAATTGTATTCCCTTAGAAATAACTAGAAAGAAATTGTATGAATGTGATAGAGAGTGAAGAGAGAGCAAAGAAATTATGTAGATAACAAATTTCTGAATGAATGTTCTCTTCTACCAATGTTACCAATATATAGAGAGTATTGCACCCGTTAGACACATCATTTGGTTTGATTATGTCTTTTCACCATGAGATACAACTTATTGTAATAGTATATCCAATAGACATATCTGTTACAAAACATCAATTATTCAAAGGTCATATACATTTAAAACATGCGGTTCGATACCCAGTCAATGGGTATGTCTGTTATTGTAAATGAAAAGCTTCATGGCTTTTCTTGATAAGACGTAATTATTGGGCAAAGAGCCCAACTCTCTTCCGCTAAAACGCACGCATATACATATGCCTATTTCTATATATATATATATATATTTTAAAAATATATAATAAATGGTATTACAATAATTCTCTCTTTATAATTAATCACAAGCATACCGATATAATCATGCATACAATAAAGGTGTCTTTCGAATTAAACCTTTAATTAGTGTAAGTAATTCAAAGTTATAACGAATGCGATGGTGACCTAAGTTTAAACCAACTATTTTTATGTTAAAACCGGAATCACTACACATATGATTATGTCTTATTTCCTTAAAGAAATTTCTAAACTAATTAAGCACTATTATGGCCTTGTGCTTCATCTTGGTTTCATGAACATTTACAAGAGAAAACCCAACTCTTGGTAGAAGCGGCACCACTTCTTATGTTCATATAGGTGAGGTTCATTCCCATATCCCTGCTACTCTAGACATAACTACAAATAACCTCATTAAGAGTAAAACTCATCCTCCTAAACGTAGCAGTCTTGCACTGATCATCCTGGAATGAGCTATATATTAATTTTCAGTGTTTTCACAACCACTTATCAATAGCTTGTTATTACCCATTAAACTTTTAAACTAGTGATGTCCTAGACAAAGTCGGGTTACCATTATTG